>CM035620.1:62327488-65315821 GCA_020496765.1 Gossypium stocksii | reverse complement strand
TACAATGGTTATCCATGTTGAATTCATGTGAAATATGTTCAAGTATGCTAACATGTATTATTTTTTGATGCTTAGGCATGTTCCAAGCTATTGGTTGGATTGCATTATGTTTACTTATAAGATATGCATTGAAATTGTAAGTGCTCAAATGGAAATATGATTGTGTTCATGAAAGAATGGTAAGATTTAAATTATGTAATTTCTTATGAAATGGTTTATCATGTGGTTAATTCTAAAAGAGCTATGTTTAAATGCACTGTCTTGTGGCTATGGTTAATGATATGCTTATGTATTATGTGTTATGCATATGAAACGAGCGTGGAAAGGTAATGACATAGTATGTTCATACTTGAAAAGTAATATGATGAAAAAGGGAATGATAAGTTGAATTGATGTTGTTGTTAAAACTAAAGAAGGTAAATGCAATAGAAAGTAATGAAATGCAAATGAAAATAAGAAAATTTGAAAGGGTTTAAAGTTTTATAAAATCCTATTATGCAAGGGATGATATGTATATGTGATGCTATGGTTTTATTCAATTTGTGAGTTGTTGATTATGGTTTCATGAATCTTGCGGTGTTGGTATAAGATTATTCTTAATATGTATAAATTTCATATTTGAAATGGATTGATATGACTAAAGTTATACGAGCTTACTAAAGCATTTATTGCTTATGTAGTTGTTTTTCCTTTACTTTTAAGATTATCGAAAGCTCGATTGGGTTGGAAGCTTGTTGGAGATCCATCACACTATCTATCAATTATATCGATAGATTTTGATGGCTTGATTAAGGTTATAATGGCATGTATAGATGGACTATGTCTAATGTTTAATTGATGAGTTTGGTATATACATGTCATTTTGGTTGATGATTATGACATGAAATGTTGCCTTGGATTTGAGGTACTTAAAGTACTATTGATAGCTTATTAGTTGTGGTTAATATGGTCAAATTGGTGTATATTTTGAAATGACCAAAATTAGTATGGTTGTTATGTATCAATTATGTTATGTTTTGGCATGAAAACAAATTAAGTGATAATTGGTTAAATATACACATGTATAGGTGTTTTGGTTGATGTTATAGCCATTATGTTTTGGCTTGTAATTATGATATATATATATATATTTGACCTTATAATGGTTGATTTTGTAGCCTTTATAATGCTTAAATGATGGAAGTTGAAATGGTATTTAAAATGTGTGTAATTGAATGTTCTTTGACATGGTTGAACAATGTCATTTTGGTATTTGGAATGTATTGGAATATATGGCTAATGGTGCTAAATGTCAAATGGTAAATTTGGTATTTTTGGTGTGAATTTAATAGGTAAATAAAGTGGTAAGTGTAACGCCCTAAATATTTAAGTCTTTAATTTTTGCATGTTGTGACACAAATTGTATGTTTGCTTTATTAGCTAAGTGATTTGGGTGTGTTTGGAAGTGTTTGAAAAGTCTGGGTTCAAGTTTTGGCTTTTCCAAAATTTTTGTTTTTCCTTGAATGAACCTAGACATTAGCATGTCGGCTTTATAAATTATTGAGGATAAGTTATGACACAAGAAGCCTATTGGCCTAGTGGTAAGTGGCATGACAAAGCTTCAAAGGGGGTTTGTGTTCGAGTCACGCTTTGAGCAAAGAGGTATTTATTTTACTGCTGTGGCCATGGGAGAAGTAGAGGTGGATTGGAACTCTGCCAGGTAAGGTTTGAATGGGTCTTTGGTGGAGAGAATCAATGAGAGGATTGGGGAGAAAATCAAGGAGGGGATTATGGAGAATTTTGAGGAGGAAAAAGGGGAGTTTGAGGGTGTGTGGGTTGGTGTCGAATTGGTAAGGGGAAACATTGGAAATTCCACTAGGATAGTTTTCCCTCATTTTGGTCAGTTTTGTTACCAATTTCATGTACTCATAATCTCCTTTTTCTCCCTTGTTTCTCTAGTGCCAAAATTGCTATAAACCATTCGCGAATTTTTGGTTATTTCGGTTCCTGTTGTTCTGCCAAATTTTCCTGCTACTTCTCTGAAATCCTTCTTTTCTCTTTCTTTTGGTCTTGGCTGAATCTTTCTCACTTGTTTTTTTCTCTTCTACTTCTTCTTTGCTTTGGCTGAATAGTGTTAAGGCCTTATTTTGTTTTCCTTCCGTTTTTTTCCCCAACCGATTTCTCTCTCTTTCTTTCTTTTTCACTATTTTCTTTCGACATTTTCTCTATTGTTTGCTTCTGGCCGATTGTCTCCATGCTCTGTTATTGGTGTTGTTTCGGTCTTGCAAGAATCCTGACAAATCGATAGGTACTCAAAAGTTCCCTCTCTTGTTCTCTATTATTGCGTTATGTGTGCAAACTCGTTTCCTTCTATCTTTTCGTTAAAACCTGAATATCTCTTTCCTTCATGTTCTTTGATGGCCGAATTGTGATCCCTTCTTTTTGATGTGGTGATCGTTGGGTTAGGTGTTCCTGAGGAGTGAAGGTGTGCAAGGGGCTACCCAATCCGTCAAGGTCCTTACTTATGTTATTCGATTAATGTAATTTCGATACCTTAATTTGGGTAGGCCTAATGCTGTCCATGTTTTTAGGGAATTATATTTGTGGATTTAGGCCACACCTGTGAATGTTTCTTCCTAATAGGGTCTATTGTTAATGCAGTAATTCGGCAAGAACCGTGCGATCAGTTTTAGCCAGCGATCGAAGGAGAATAATATTTGTGGATCTTGTAGCCAAGGTGGGTAGTGATTATTGGTTTGGGGATTTAGAACTTTTGAACACTAATGAAGGAAAGACTAACTGTATGTTTGGGATGGTTGTAGGTTGGGTACTTGAGAAACGTGGAACAGCTTCGTAAACAGGTGTGTAATCATACCTTCTCAACTGTAGATCGGCAAAAGCCGAAAAGCCAGAAAGTACGGTGTTTGAGGCCGCATGGACGTATGAACGCTCGTGTGATAAGTCGAGCCCACGAATCGTAGGCGTAAGACTGTAGAGGCCTCCGTGAGCGTTCTCGAAGGCTTAGGCTATTTTGGGCCATGTTGTGCCGAAATGGGCTGTGTAGGGCCAATGGGCTTGTGGGGCCCACATAGATAAAATTCTCGATACGTGGCAAATACTGGACCGGGCTATGTAGTTCGCATAGCCACGACTAAATCTGGGCTAAATGGGCCACATGAGTGTTTGGGCCCACTTGGGTTGGGTAATGGGTAAAATGACCAAAATACCCTCAAAGGGGTAAAATAGTAGATAAAAATGACCGTTATACCCCTAAAGGTAGTTTGACTATTATATTTATGATATAAACATGACTGTTACTGAGCATGACATTTTGCATACACATATGATTTATGACATGACATACTGCATGGGATTGGGATACTGTTATGGAGGAAGTATACTGTACTGGTGGCTTTGCCACATATACTGTTACTGGCAGCTCGGTTGTGATATCGGTGTGTTGGCTGGGTGGGTCAATTTTATCCCCACATGGTGTGTTGGTGGTACGGAGTGGTGCGTTGGCTGGATTCGGGTGGGTTGCACTATTGCATTACTATTCTATACTGTTACTGTATTGGGTTATGGCCCACACTGATACTGTATTGGGGCGAAGGCCCACACCGTACTGTTCCTGAATAGGGCTTTGGCCTAGACTGTTACTGCATGCTATTTACTGATTGACCGGTAGGGGATTACACACTGAGTTTTTGTAAACTCACCTTTTGTTTTAACTGTGCATGTAATCCCCAGCCATAGGCAATTTGTTGCTGCGAGGGGCTCGGAGGTGGCCACACGACTGCAGTTAAATTACCTTTTGTTTTATTTATACTTTTAGTTATGTTTTGGGTTTTATTTTTATGGGATTTAAAATTGGGCTCTTGCTTACTTATTTTAAATTGCTAGTTTAATAAAAAATGAGTTTTTCAAAATAATAACTGATTCTAAAGACATGCAATTCATACTTCAAGGTTTTTAAAGCTTTCGCGATTTAAATCAGTTTAGTATACCAATGGCAAACGTTTTGACAAGATGATTTAGTAATAGTAAAAAACTCAATTCACTAAAGATTTCTATAAAATCACCAAAGGGTTTTTATCTAACGACAAGTTGATTCACAAATTCAGATTTTCTGAAAGGCACTATGATGTAGCACGTCAGATTCAGCCATAACGTCCAGGCCGGGTAAGGGGCGTTACAGTAAGTTTTGGCATAAACTTAGTTATAAGTTGATTAAACTTTTGGCTAAACTATGTATATGGTTATACATGTTTAATTGTTGTGATTGAGGTGCCTTTTGGGCATATTGTTTGTATGCACATATACCTTATTGGTTTAGCTTGTGGATGCATTATTTGGTGCATTTTGAATGCTTGTTTACAAGTGGAAAATTTGTTGTAGGTGTGTGCATGATTGGGTGAGAAAAATGGCTTAGAAATGGCCTATTTTTTGTCTACAAGGCCAGGGACAAGGGCGTGTGTCTCAGCCGTGTGTCCTCTATAACTTTCAAAGGGTTGCAAGTCAGACAGTTACACAGCCTAGCGAACGGTGTGGTACACGGGCGTATGTGCAACACCTCTAACCCGTATCCGTCGCTAGAATAGGGTTATAAGGCATAGTCCGTGTGATACCTAAGTAGGGTACACACCCATATCCCTAACTCGTGTAACTCTCTGACTTGTAATTTATTTAGGTGCAGGGGTCACACGGCCAAGTCACGCACCTGTGTGCTAGACCATGTTCTTCACACGGCTGAGACACAGAACCGTGTCTCTACCTGTGTGCTAATTTCTGAGCATTCTATTTCTCAAATTTAAGATGTAGGGGACACACGGCCAGAACACACGCCCATATGCTACACACGGTCAAGATACACGCCTGTGTGTCTATCTGTGTGGACAAAATAAGGCCAATTTGCAAGCTTTTTTTCTCACCTAATTAGTCTTTTACCTACACCGACACTTAAACGCATTCAAGAACCAATTCAAAACATTTAATTATGCCTTAACTAGATTTTGTATATAATATATCAATTCATATAGTTAAGTATCTAAACTTACAAATTAACCATTCATACATATAGGCATGTTCATTAATTTTATACCATTCTTAACCATCATCCTTATGCTTATACCATCTCATTCTTTTTCCATTTCAAACACATATCAAGCATGTTAAACCATAATTATATGTAACCCAAAAACATGCCAAATATAAGCCATACCAATGGCTAGTTACAAATAAAACATTTGTAAGCCAACATTGGCTAATCAACCTATACATGCCATTATATCCATAATTGATTTACCATATATACTGAATGGGCCAATGGATAGTGTGAGTGATCTCCGTCAAGCTTCCAATCCAATGAGCTTCCAATTGACTATAGAACAGAAAAAATAAAACAGAGTAAGCATATAATGCTTAGTATGTTCGTATAACTTGGTAATGAACTTACATTTCTTTATATTCAATATAAACATGCAAATCACAATCAATCAATTTGATCACAAGCCCTAGCACATGTTCTAATCACCATTGTTAGTCATATATTATATACAAATATCAGAAACATGTATAGGCTCAACACTCATCAGATTTACAGTACAAATATTTTTCCACACTATGTATTTATATAACGTATACAAATCATAAAACATACAATTCACTAACATTTCCTGCTAAACACAATTTCAAATGGTGAATTCACTTGATTAAGCTTAATATCTATAATTACATAAATTCCATCACTTTGATCCATATGACTCTTACTTATCTTTGTCAAATTGGAGAACGTCTTATGAAATTGAGTACTTCGTTTATCTGATGCCATAGTCCAACTATAGTCTTACACATATGTTGCCATGGTCTTACACTCGTATTGCCATAACCCAGTTGTGGTCTTATCATTAGGATGCCATAGTCCAACTATGGTCTTATACCTATTCACTTACTGCCATGGTTCAACCATGGTCTTACGTTCACTGATATTCACTGAGGTTCACTGATGTTCACTGAGGTTCACTGATGCCACAGCCCAGCTATGGTCTTTTCACTAGAATGCCATAGCCCAACTATGGTATTACATATTCACTATGCCATGGTACAACCATGGTCTTATCCGTCAATTCATCACTTTTCAGTGGACGATCGTACTCAATTTTGCATTCTATCTAATTTGAACATTTAATTCAATTTTCATACTTTTACAATATTCATAATTCAGTACTGAATATATGAAATATTACATTATTTCATTCTTAAAATTAATAAATAATCATTAAAATTCAACCATATGAACTTATAAACAGAACATTCATAAAGCATGGGTGTGTCTACAACATATACAGGACACTACCATTTTAGGAAACAGAACATTGTATCCAATCGACTTTCATTCATTCAAATGGAATTTGGCATTTATTGGGTATTTCTGGATATGTGATCATTTCACATATTTATGACATTTATAGAACCGTTTAACGTTTATCAAGCAATATCGGATACTCAATCTATTTCTTATACACAACAATTATACAATTCACATATATAACACTTAATTTAAACATGTATTTATAACATTTTTCATTTAAACGAGGCTTAACTATTATCAAGTATAGTCGGGCATGTGATCAATTTATACATAAAAAATTCATACAATTCACACATACTACATTTATTCCAAGCATAAAATATACTAAATTGAGTTACACGAACTTACCTCGACAAATGTTCGTGCACATAATATCTACTAATCTGTAATTTCCCTTTTTCCTCGTTCTAACTTTGAATTTGGTCTATCTGGATCTGTATAAATAAATTTAACATCAATTCATGTCATTTTAATTCAATTCACATCTTTGAAAAATTACCATTTGCCCCTAATTTTTTAATAAATGACAATTTCGTCCCTAGGCTTGAAAAATGAAATTCATGCAATTTATTCCTTATTCCAAGCCTATATATTTTCATACATATCAATAGCAGCCCATAGATTCCATGAAATTTTAGAATTTTCCATAATTTCAACACTTTTCAATTTAATCACTAAAACATGATTTCACCCAAAATTCTTTGATAAAACACCTTTAAAAATTCATTAACATCTCAATTTCATCATCAAATATCTAAAACCATATGAACTTATCAATGGTATCTTTCCAAACTTTCAACAAAATCAAAAACTAATGAAATAGTAAGTTGGACCTAATGGTAAAAGTCCCAAACATAAAAATTTCAAGGAAAAAGCAAGAATTAAACTCACATGGAGCTAAAATATGAAAACCAGCTTGAACCCTTTTCAATGGCTATTTTCAGCTAAAAATGATGATTTTATCTAGAATTTCAAAATTTTTTTTATTTCACTTAATTTGGCAAAATTTACAATTTTGCCCTTATTTCACAAAAAAGCTCATATTTTTCTAAGCTATGCCGCCTTGGCCGCTTAAAATGGAACCATTTTCCCTTTTAGTCCTCCCTTATTTAATTGTTAAGCTATTTAATCACTTTAGCAAGTTTTGAACCTTTTTCAATTTAGTCCTTTTTATTCAATTGCCTATTAAAATGTTAAAATTTTCTGACGAAACTTTAATACTACCATATTGACACTCCGTAAATATTTATAAAATTATTTATGGCTTGGTTTATAAATCTAAAGTAGAAATAATTATTTTATGATTATTATAAGATCTATGATATGTTTGTATGCTTGTGTGAAAATTTCATGAAATTTTATGTGAAAAGTGTCCAATTTGATTTTAGGGACCAAATCGAATAAGTTGTAAAAGTTGAGTTCTAGAAGCTTTTAGTATGAAATTGAATTGGAATATTAATTAGAGGTCCTTAAATAGCAATTTGACCAAATTCTAAAATTTGGACAAAAATGGACATGGAAGGGTAAAATATCAAAGTTTTAAGTGAAGGGCATTTTGGTCATTTGGCAATTAAATGAACTAAAAGACAAAATAAAAGCCAAAAACCCTTGTCCATCTTCTTGCTTGACCGAATGTAGCATGGGGGAAGCCATGGCTAAGGTTTCCAAGCTTCCAAGCTGAATAGTAAGTGCATCCAAGCCCCGCTTTTAATGATTTTCATATTTTTGAAATTCTTGCAACATAATTTACCTATTTCTACCATTTATTTGAGATATGAAGAAGGTTTAGGTCTTGACCCATGTTAGAAATTTTTTCATTTTGATGAATTATGGTAGATTATGCATGTTTATGGATAAAGAAACAATTTTTACTAAGTGATTTTCGGCGAAAACGTCCAAAAAGACTAAATTGTAAAAGTTATAAAATTTGTCATAAATGTGTGATTAAGTGGGAAATGTGGACTACTATAATTATGAAAATGGTTTGGCTAGGTCCAAAATACAAGGAAATTGAATAAAAATTATTTTTTGAGCCTAGGGGCAAAAGTGTAAATTTGTGAAACTTTAGGGGCAAAAATGTAAAATTTTCAAAGTGTGATTTTTGGACTAATTTGAATAATGTGAATGTTAAATATGTGTTATTTGATATGTTAGATCAACAAAAATGAAATTCGGGCTTAGATCGGGGAAGAACGAGGTTATGGACTAAGTCGAAAGAATTAGCCGTAATTGCATTCGAGGTAAGTTAGTGTGATAATAATAATGCAATGTTGTTGTAGTGTATGTTTGAAACCTAAACTGGTATGTTAACTTGATTATGTTGAAATAAATGTTTAAAGTGCTATGTATATGAATTGATTTAAAAATATGTCTATGATACAAGATGACATGGAAATGAATTGAAATTTTATGTTTAAAAGTGCTTTTCATGATTATGGTTATTATGCTAAATTGTGAGTTAGTTACCGTCATGAAATATGTGATTAAGTGTTTATTGAAAAAGTTTCGACAAGTGTGAAAAGTCCCGATTGAACCTCATGAATCAAATAGGATACGAGTGACATGTCACTAGGAAACCAAGTGTTTAAGTGATTCCAAGTGCTGGTCTAGTTCGACTACCAGTGGCTAAGTAATCCTACATTTGTTACGGATACTTGTCAGCTTGTGTTAGCAGTATTGGGTAGCTTCGTCCCGACCGTCAGCTTGTGTGAACAGACCCGCGAAATAGCTCAAGACGAGCCTATGTGTGTAAAGTGATTTAATGATCCGGGTGCTAGTCTAGTACGTCCTACTAGTGGCTAGGTAATCCGGCATATGTTGCGGGTACCTGTCAGCTTGTGTAAGAAGCACTATGTAGCTATGTCCAACTGTCAGCTTGTGTGAGCAGGCCTGTGAGTCGCTCGAGAGTGAACATCTAAGTGGAATGTGATAAGTGGTAGCTTCCGCTACATATCAGTGGTAGCTTCGACTACAAATAAGTGTGGCACCTTTGTGCAAACTTTTTCGAGTATCCTTTAGAATTCTGTATGGTTCAACGGGTAGCGTAATGATATGATAAAGTGTAATAGAAAGTGAAAATGACCGTGTATTGAGACGATGCACGTGATATTATAGTGTTGTGGTACAGGTATGTATTCAACCTTTATAAGAATCGAATAATAATATATTGATGAGTTCATAGTGTTTTATATGTGTGAAATGAGACGAATTAGTGCATAAATGTGCATTATGCTTTATGCCATAATGCAATTGTATGAGTAAGTGTGAGGATGAAGTTTCATGAATAAGTGCTATAATGAAAGTTAATACAAAAGATTCATGAAGGAGTAGAATTTGCAATAAAACAGTGTTGGACAGTAGCAGTTGTGTGTCTTTGAAAAATCACCAAAAATGGGGGAATCTACTTAGAGGTTGAATAAGATATGAAATAAAATCTTATTGAGTCTATTTTTATATAAAATAAATGGTGTAAGCAAAAGAATTTTATATTATAAGATATTTGAATTTTAGTGAGACAAGGTCAGAATGGTTTCAGAATCCCCTGTTCTGACTTTGAAAAATCATTAGAAATTGTACAAAAATAATCATGGGATATCATTTATATGATTAATTTTCCCATCAAGAGAAACAAACGGGAATGTTATCTAAATTTTGTATGATGAGATAATTAATTTTTAGTGAAGAGAGGTCAGAACTGTCGGGCATCGAAATAGAGGAGACTTTAAAGAATAAACTGTACTTATTGGCTAAACCAAAAATTCTGAAAAATTTTATGATAAGAAGATATGTGGGTCTAGTTTCAGGGAAAATTAGCGGATCTAAATTTGGAGCTCCGTAGCTCCATATTTAATTAATTTAGTGACTGTGACTCAGGAAGACAGCCTAAAATGAACATAAGTAAATAGTGGAATCAGGTGAAACAATGATTATATTATCTTAAGAATATATTTTGAGGATTGGAAAAAATCATGTTAATTAATTTCTTATTATTATATGCCAACTTACTAAGCTATAAAGCTTACTCCCTCATTTCCATTTCTCTTAGTGTTGTTAGGTTGGCTCAAGGATGGATATCGTCGGGGATAGCATCACACTATCAATTTGTCAATTCGGGGTAATGACAAACCTTAAGTACTTTAGAGTGAGTGGCATGTATAGAGATTTAGTTATTGGTAATATGTATCTTTAAGATTTGGCCAAAAGTATTGGCTTATATTGGTACATTGTATAGGTTATGAGATGTGGCTCATATTGGCTATGAATATGTAAACTTATTTATGCATGCATGTGCCAAGATCTTGGGTGATGTGACCATGTTTTGTTTGTCATGAATGGTTAGTGTTATATTACATGTGTTTGATGATTAAATTAAGAATAATTGAGGATATGATATGTGTCTATGAAATATATAAGAGTGTAAATAATTAAGAGCAATAAAAAGGGTTTGGAAAATAGCCTAAGTGTTGGCTACACGGGCAGAGTCACGGTCGTGTGTCTCAGCCGTGTGGAGGATATGGCCTAGCACACGGGCATGTGACTTGACCGTGTGCTCCTAATGGTATGCTGATGTCATAAACTGAATGCTCAATGTTTTTAACACGGGCTGGGACACAGGTGTGTGTGACCACACGGCCTATGCACATTGGCGTGTCCCAAGTCACAAGGGCGTGTGACACTGTTTTGAGTAAAAATTTTCTAAGTGTTTGAAAGTTTCTAATTCAGTTACAAGTCAGAGAGTTACAAGAGGTTGGGACACGGGCGTGTGGTCACACACGGCCTGCCCACACAGGTGTGTCCCATATCCACACAGGTGTGTGACCCCTGTTTAGTGGAAAATTTTCTATGTTTTGTAAAATTTTCTAAGGTTTTCGGTTTAGTCCCAAATCGCTTCCAATGCACATTTTGGGTCTCATAGGCTCATATTAGGGACTTTATGATTAAATGCAAATGGTTTTAATTTGGACGCAAATTATGGCCTGCAATTGTATATGTATTCATGTGATAAGTTCGGTAATGCCTCATACCCTGTTTCGACGTTTAATACAAGTAAGGGGTGTTACAGGCGATGCAACAACACTTTAACTAACGATACTCGTTTATTTCATAGTTCTTTGACTTCTTGAGCTAAAATCTTCATTAGTTCTTTTGAATAAGTCATATATGGTTGAAGCTCAATTTTAGTGTGAGGAATTACATGTGAAGGATCTAATTTGTACCGTCTTAGTATTGACACATGAAACACATTATGAATTTTCTCAAGTTTTGGAGGCAAAGCTAATTGATAAGCTACAGGGCCAATTCTTTCAACTATTTCATATGGCCAAATAAATTTTGGACTCGGTTTTTCTTTTTTGCCAAATCGTAATACTTTCTTCCACAGTGAAACTTTTAAGAACACTCAATCACCAACTGTGAACTCTATATCTCTTCTTTTCAAGTCTGCATATGATTTCTGACGATCTGAAGCAGCTTTCAAATTGTTTCGAATGATTTGAACTTTTTCTTCAATTTCTCAGATCAAGTCAACTCCAACCAACTTGGATTCACTCAATTCATTCCAATACAATAGAGTTTTACACTTTCTACCATAAAGAGCTTCAAATGGTGCCATTTTGATACTAGATTGACAACTATTATTATAGGCAAATTCAGCCAAAGGTAAATACCTTTCCAACTATCTCCAAACTCGAGTATACAACATCTTAACATATCTTCTAAAATCTAAATCATTCGCTCTAATTTTCCATCCGTCTATGGATGAAATACTGTGCTAAAATTTAGTTTATTATCGAGAGCCTCTTGTAATTTACTCCAAAACCTCGATGTAAACCTCGGATCATGATTTGAAATAATGGAGGTCAGAACCCCATATAGTCTCACGATCTCAGACATATAGAACTCCACTAACTTCTTAATTGAAAAGTTTGTTCTTACCAGAATAAAATGTGCTGACTTTGTTAATCTATCAACAATAACCCAAATCGAGTCTTTCTTTCTCGGTGTCAGAGGCAATCTGGATACAAAATCCATCGTGATATGTTTCTATTTCCATTCAGGAATCATGACTGGTTGTAATAAACCTGTTGGTACCTGGTGTTCTGCTTTAACCTGTTAGCAAATCAGATATTTTGTAACAAACTCATAGATTTCCCGTTCCATACTAGGCTACCAATACATTCTTTTCAAATCACAATACATTTTTGTGCTACCCTGACAAATATAATACATACTATTGTGAGCTTCAGCAAGAATATCATTCTTCAGACCGGAATTATTCAGAACACAAATTCTATTGCGATTATATAACATACTACTATTGTAACGCCCCAAATTTTGGGCCTAGAAGAAATGGGCTTCACATATCGGAAGAATTGGAATTTAGTTGTGCAAGTGAATAACATAATTAAATGTCTGCTTCAGTGGTTAAGGATTCTGTGAAGTGTTGGAGAAGTCTTGGGTTCAAACCTAAGCCCTAGCAAAAATTTTGGTGAATAAAACCCTGGACGTTAGTATGTAGGCTTTAAGAGTAATTAATGTTAAATTGTGACACAAAAAGCCTTGTGGCTTAGTGGTTGTGGCGTCTTTATGATTGCAATGGAGCCTGGGTTCAAGGCTTGGCTCTTGCAAATTCATTTTGGTTTTTCTTTTAAATGAACTTGGACTTTGGCCTATAGACTTTATAATTAATTGTGGATAAAATGTGTCACAAAGAGAGTGGGTGGTCTAGTGGCAAGGTGGCATGCTACTTCTGCTAGTGGACTGGAGTTCGAATCTCACTGCATGCAAAAGGGAATATTTATTTTGTTCATGGTGCCGCAAGAGTTGGTGTTGGATTTGAACTTTAGTGTTGGAAAGTTTGAATTGGTCTTGTGAGTTGGTTGTGGAGGAAATAAGGGAGGGATAAGGGGAGTGATTTAGGGAGATTTTCAAGGAGCTTGAGTGTGGGAAGAAGAGTGCCGAATTGGGGAATTTGGTAGGCAAATTCGGCTAAGGGGTGAGTGAAAAGCACTTTCATCATTTTATGAGGGGGTAATAGCCAATTTTCTTCTCTGCTATTTCAGGTTCTTTGTCTTCTTTTTCCCATTTTTCCTTGTATTGCCGTACATACTCTAAAAAGTGACCATTCGGGAAGCATGAGTGTTGTCGAACTTGATTGAGAAAGTGACCTCACTTTCTTTTCTTGCTCATCTCTTTTTATTCTCTCCGCTCTTCTTCTTTTCTCCTCTAAACTGAAAGTGACCACTCTTCTCTTTGCTTTACTATCTTTTACCGATTTCTCAAACCTTTTCGTGCTAGTTTCTCTTTTTCTTTCACCATTTCCCATCTACCCTGTGGTGTGTGGCTGAATATCCTTTCTACCCTTTTCACTCGAGCGAAGTGTTTTAGCCATTTGGTGCTGTCTCTTCTTACTACCTTGTTTAGGGTTGCTAGCAAATCGGTAAGGGTTTTTTCTTTAATGGTTGTTAACCATTCTTCTGTACCCCTTTTTTTCTAAAAACCAAGTGTCCATTTCATATACTTTTGATTGTAGCACGCTGTATTGATGGGACTTAGATGTTAGGTATCTCAGTAGAGTGAGGGAATACTCGTCTCTTGAAGGCAACTGAAGCCCTTTTTCTTCCATTGTTTGATTAAGGTAAGAGCGATACTTAACCTTTGGAGGTAGGCTGAATATTATTATGTACTGGAAAGGGATAGTTGTGGAATTAGACCACATGGAGGATTAATCTTGGTTAATAAATCTAAGTGTATGATATAGATTTTTGTCAAGGCAGGGGATCAACTGGGATTAGCGATCTTAGAGGACTAGGTTATCCTCAATCAATTAAGGTAATGTGGTGCATATTTTGGGCTAAAAGGCTATGAGGTTTAGTAACCCAAATCGTCAATTTAATAATGGAATGTCTTGATTTGAACGTAGGTTATGGTGTTCTTGGATTATTCGTGTGATCTCGAAATTAGGCGTGTATAGGCTTGCAGTATTCGATATCGATTAAAAGCCGAAAGTATGTGTTCTTTTCACTGCTATGACTGTAGATCGACAAAATGCCGAAAAGTCGAAACTTCGGCATTTGGTGCCACACGAGCGTGCGATCACACATGTGGTGAATAGAGCCCATAAGTATGGGCATTAGACTGAAGAGGCCTCCATGAACGTTTTCATGGGTTCAGCTGTTATGGGCCACTTGGGCCAAAATGGGCCGAATAGGCCTATGGGGGCCCATGGGCCCATGGGCCTGTTTGTGTAAATCTGACTGTTAGGTGGAATATAGTGGGGCTTGTTATGTCGCGTACATGGCATAGGTCGTTCTGGGCCTCGTGGGGCTAAAATGGGCCGTGTGAGCTCAATGGGCTTGTGGGCCCCACACGGACGAAATCCTTGTTATGTGGTAAGTTTTGGATTGGGTTGTGTCGTGCGCATAGCCATGGCTGAATCGGGGCTAATTAGGCCATACGAGTTTGTGAGCCCACTTAGACCGATAATGAGCCTCGGGCCCATTTATACTGTTATGACCGTTTGTGTTACTAAGTCGTTCGAGACAACTGTAGACCTCCTAAGAGGTTGGAAAATTACCGAAATACCCCTGTAGTGCAAAATTACCGAAATACCCTTGTAGTGTAATTTGACTGTAATTGTATGACTATGAAATGAATGATTTGAATGTGAATGTATGACCGATTATAGGCATGACATACTGCATACATGTTGCATGGGTTGGGATATTATACGGAGGAAGATCTGATCTGATAAGGTCGCACGGGTCGCGCGAGATGACTGTGGACCCACAAAGGTTTAGAGCTGTATATTCGTATTGATCTGGTAAAGTTGCATGGGTCGCCCGAGACGACTGTGGACTTATCGATGGCTTTAAGCCACTTAATCTGCTTATGGCTCTGTGCTTGCCTAGTTAAGGCTTTATGCTAATTGATGGCTTTGTGTTGAATATGTTACCGTGATTGATGGCTTTGAGCCAATATTATAGGCTTTGTGCCATTAATGATGGCTTTGTGCCACACATATTATCGAAGGCTTAGTGCCGTTCTTGTTGTCGAAAGATCATATCCGTTGCTAAATGCTTTGTGCTGAATTGAAGGCTTTGTGCCGTATTTATGGCTCTGTGCCATCCTTTTAATGGTTTATAACTATTCTGATTATGGCTCTGTGCAGTTCTGTTACGGTTTTAAGCCGTTCTGTTGACTTAGTGCCGCAACCGTTGCTAAGCTTGGTGTGTTGGTTGGGTGGGTTGATTTTATCCCCACAGACTGTGTAGGGTTGGATGGAGGCAAATGTAGGGTTGGATGTGGTTAACATATAACATGCATCATACATCATTCATTTGATTCTGTTCTGATATGGGCTAGGCCCAATTGATTCTGCTATGGTTGTGACCCAGGTGATAATGTGTTGGGCTTAGGCCCACATATGTTTTGTTTTGGAATCTGTAATGGGCTAAGGCCTATATGTTATTGTCTTCTGTAATGGGCTTGGGCCTAGTTTGTTACAATTCTTGTATGACTGTTTAATCTTTATATAGTAGGGGATTACACACTGAGTTTTTGTAAACTCACCCCGTTTATTAACTTTTCAGGTAATCCCCAGCGTTAGGAGAATCGGTGCTCGAGGGACTCAGAGATGGCCGCACAACTGCTCTTGCTGTCTTTTACGTTTAATTACTTTTAAGTACTTTGATTTTCAACTTGGATTGTAATAAGGCCTATTTTAATCTCTAGATTTTAATTTGGGGTTTTATAGTATTAAGTTTTATATCTGCTAGTCTTAGGACGCAGATTTTGCAAAACGATAACTATTTTCAAAACAACACGTTTCCATAACATTTTTGAAATGGTTTCCCAACTCAATTTTTAAACATCGCATTTTCACAAATCAACTATTTTGAATTAAGCTTTCGCAACAAACAACGTTTTAGAAGTAAAAATAATAACGTTTTAATAAGGGAATAACCTTTAAATTGAACCACATTTTGCAAACAAGCCATTGTAGGTTCTACATCAATTTTAAATGGCTGCAAGTTTTTAAATAGTAGAAGAGTTTTCAATGAAAACACGGTTTTCGTAAAACACTTCAATGTGACACACCAGATTCGGCTATAATGTCTAGGCCGGGTTTGGGGTGTTACAGCTATCATTAGTGGTATATTCTGAACTCTGATTGTCCTGAACCATCTGTCTTTTCATCACCAATTTCGAGTCTTCATATTGTAACTCCCAAATCTGCTGAAGGAACATAGGTTTTGCTCTTAATTCTACTAATACAGAACCATCTTCATAAGAGACAAATGAGTATTCATTGCTTGAAGTGCAAATAAAGACGACTTTCGACTAAGTGTGTTAGCTACCACATTGGCCTTTCCTGGATGGTAATCAATGACTCAGTCATTATCTTTCAATAATTCCAACCACTGACTCTGCCTCAAATTTAACTCCTTCTGATTCAGTAAATATTTTAAACTTTTATGATCTGTATACACATAGCATTTCTCACCATATAAATAATGTCTCTAAATTTTCAAAGCAAACATAATTGCAGCCAATTCGACATCACGTGTAGGATAATTTCTCTCATGTGGTTTTAACTACCAAGAAGCATAAGCTACTACTTTTCTCGACTACATCAACACACAACTTGAACCATTTAGAGACACAACACTATATACAATATATGGCACACCTGATTCTAGTTGAGTCAAAACTAGAGCTTCTGTTAACATTTTTTTCAACTGATCAAAGCTCTGTTGACATTTATCAGACCACACAAATTCAACATTTTTCTATAATAGTGGAGTCATTGGCGAAGCAATCATTGAAAAATTCTTGATAAAATGGCAATAATACCCAACTAAACCCAAGAAACTTCGCACTTGTGTTACATTTTTTAGAACTTTCCAATTCACCACTGCTGATACTTTGCTTGGATCCATACGAATCCCTTCAGCTGACACTATATGACCTAGAAATCCAACCTCATGTAACCAAAATTCACATTTGTTGAATTTTGCATACAATTGTGTTTCTCTCAAAGCCTATAACACAATTCTCGAGTGCTGTGCATGCTCAGACTCTGTATTAGAATAGATTAGTATATCATCAATAAACACAACCACAAATCTATCCAAATAAGGCCGAAACATCCAATTCATTAAATCCATAAAAGCAGCAGGAGCATTAATCAAGCCAAATGGCATTACCAAATACTCATAATGACTATACCGAGTTCTAAAAGCAGTCTTCGGCATATCACACTCTTTAACTTTCAACTGGTAATACCTAAATCTGAGGTCTATCTTTGAAAATACCGCAACACCTTTCAGTTGATCAAACAAATCATCAATACGGGGTAAAGGATATTTATTCTTGCTTGTTACCTTGTTTAATTGTCTTTAATCGATACACAGTCTTAAAAAGCCATCTTTCTTTTTTACAAACAAAATAGGTGCACCCCAAGGAGACATACTCTATCTGATAAACCCTTTGTCTAATAACTCTTGCAACTGCTTCTTCAACTCCTTTAATTCAGTTGGTGCCATTTGATATGGTGTTATGGATATTGGAGTTGTTCCTAAAATCACATCAATCACAAATTGAACTTCACGATCTGGTGGCAAACCCAACAATTCTTCAGGAAACACATCAATAAAATCATTGATAACTGGTAACTGTTCTAGCTTTGATTCAGAACCTCAAGTGTCAATAATGTAAACTAGAAATGCTTTCTTACCTTTCCTCATTAATTTCTGAGCTGAAAAGGCTGAAATAATTCTAAGAACATCTTTTATATTCCCAAACTCAGCTGAAATTACTTCCCCTATGTAACTTTTCAAATCAATCCGTTTTTCTCCACAATTCACTAAGCATCATGTTTTGTCAACCAATCCATTCCCAGAATAACATCAAATTCCCAAAAGGGTAACAACATCAAATTAGCAGAGAAATCATAGCCTTTTATATCTAGTAGACAATTTCGACATATTAAATTAATTGTCACACTTTGTCCTAATGGATTAGTAACTTGCACATCATAATCAATAGGTTCAACACACAATTCCTTTTCTGATGCTAATGCAGTTTAAATGTATGAATGTGTAGACCCAGGGTCAGTTAATATATACACAGAATCATCAAAAAGATAGAAAGTACTAGCTATGACATCTGGAGCTGAGGTTTCCTCTCTCACTCAAATGGCATATGTACGTGCAGATGCCCTAGCTTCTGACCGGGTAGTAGAATCTCTTATACTCAAATGAACAGTCCCAATAGCACTACTTTGACCCGAGCATTTACCTTTTTGAGAAGTGGCTAATTGCTTTTCTTCTTGTTCTACTTCTTCTTTTAACAGTTAGGGAAATTCTCGTATAAAATGATCAGTGGCTTTACATTTATAACAAGCCCCCATTTTAACTTTACATTCCCCTAGATGAAATCTTCCACAATACTTGCATTTAGGCCTGGAAACATTTTATACACTACTAACACTACCCGCAAGTTTAACAGTTACCCCAAACTCTTACTGAGTTGCTCTGTTTTTGTTCAATTGTTCTGGCATTGTAGTAGATCATCTAGAATCTTCTCTAAAATTTTGGTCAGAAATGTTAAAAATGACTTGGAAGAACTTCTTTATAAGATTCTTTGCTTCTTCTTTTCGGTTGCATCTTCTTGTTATACACTTCTTCCAATTTCTAAGCTCGATCTAATAAAACAACAAATTCCCAGATTTCTGTACCTCCAATCATCATTCTGATCACATCATTTAGCCCTTCCTCAAATCTGATACACATTTCCTCTTCGGTTGGTACAATATCTCGAGCATATTTGCTGAGGTATACAGATTCTCTCTCATATTCAGCCACTGACCTATTTTCTTGGCACAAATCGAGAAATTCTCTTTTCTTCATATCCAAATACCTTTTTCTAACATACTTCTTTTTAAATTCACTCTAGAAAAATTCCCAAGAAAGTTTCTCTTCAGGTATTACCGCTTCTATTGTCTCCCACCAGTTGTATGCTTCTTCTTTTAATAAAGAGACAACACATCTCAAATAATCATCCGAAGAACAAGCCATTTGTTTAAAAACTCTTACTAGATTTTGTAGCCAATATTTAGCTTTGACTGGATCATCGTCTAATCTTCCCCAAAATTCTTCGGCCCCAAAAATTTCTAAGCTTTTCAATTGGTCTGCGTTTACTAGGTTCATCTGTCGGAGGAGGTGGAGGAGCAACTAGGGGTGCTACTGATGGTACATTAAGGGGAGGAGGTTGTTGAGCCTAAGTCCTTTCTTGCATCATCTCATTATACCACTGATTCATAAGTCCATAAATTGTGTTTTTGAGTTCTTGTTCTCATATCAAAGAAATTGGAGCATTACTGCTTGCCCCTTGTTCAGAGGTCTGCACTCTACTGTTAACTTCTTCCTATTTAACATGTTCATATCTATCTGACATCTTTACAATCTATAAGGAAAACAAGGATTAGATCAGATCATACACATCACACTATCACATATTTATATGACATCTATTTCTAGACACTTCTCACGTCACTTTCGTTTTGAGAATCGGCTAAACCTAATTTGCTACCTATAAATATAACACCCCTAACCCATATCCGTCGCCGGAATAGGGTTACGGAGCATTTCCAGAGTTTTTCAAAACATTTACAATTAATTTATAACATTTTCTATTCGTATTTGAAATCATACATAATCAATCTTATTGTCCCTCAAATGGACCCTCGAGGCGCAAATTATGCATTAAAAGAAAGTAGGGACTAAACTGAGATTTCAAGAAATTTTTCACAAAATTTCAAAATATTTTTCATGTATAGGGGTCACACGCCAGTGTGGGTAGGCCGTGTGGTTCACATGACCAAGTGACATAGATCACATAGCCGTGTCTCTAACCTGTGTAACTCTCTGACTTGCAAAACATTAAGGTGCAATTTTCACATGGCCAAGACACACGCCCGTGTTCTAGGCCGTGTGGCACACACGACTGAGACACACGCCCGTGTCTCTACCCGTGTGCTCAATCCTGAGCATTCTGTTTCTCAAATTTAGGGTGCAGGGGACACACGACCGGACCACATGCCTATATACTAGGCTGCGTGCCACACACCATCATGACATATGCCCGTGTGTCTACTCGTGTGGACAAAAATAGGCCATTTTAATGTCACTTTTCTCACCCATTAAACATCTAACCTGCACAAAACAGTTTCATATACCAATATACTCCAATCCAACAACTAATTCAAGTTAACTTACACATTTTCCTAAAAAATAAACCATCATAAACCTATTTAGCTAAACTCACCAACATAACCTCATTCAATATTCTACTATAATGAACTATTACGTATAAACATACTAACACATATACATCATTCACACTCTTAGTTTAAGTTTAAAATTTTACCATTCAACCCTATACATGCCATATAAACCATAAGTCATAATACAAAAATCTACCGATAATGATCTGGATAGTGTGGCTTGAATGTGTTGATCTGATCCTCCAATTTCACGTTAATCTACAAAGAACATTAAACACACAGAATTAAGCTTCTGAAAGCTTAGTAAGTTCATAGGCTTCAAAATAAATCTTACCAAATAATGATTAATAAAACATTTAACAAGTTTGTCATTAATATTCCCTGTTAGTCACAATCTCAAACGTTGAATTTATTTGATGAGCTCAATATCACAACTAATTAAATTCTTTCACTTTATTTATCTATCACTTACTAACACTTATCAAATTATAGAACGTCTTACGTATTTAAGTACATCATTTGTTTAATGCCATAGTCCAACTATGGTCTTTATCTAATAATTTCATGGCCCTGCCATATTCTTTCACTCATGATGCCATAACCTGGTTATGGTCTTATACATGTACACCTACTACCATGGTTTAACCATGGTCTTACGTACACTGTGCCATAATTCACTTATGGACTTTTCATTGAAATGCCATATCCCTGCTATGGTCTTACATTCCACACTTTGCCATGGTTATACCATGATTTTACCCGTCAATTCATCACTTGTCACTTCACTTGTCACTAAACAATCGTACTCAATCCAACGTTCTATTCAATTTGAACTTTGGCCTCAAGTTTTATTTTATCACAATAATCATAATTCCATAACAAAAATATGAAATAATACATTATATAATCTCTAGTTTTAACAATTACCCATAAAATTTCAGCCATATAAACTTCTTTGGACCAATTTGTAGAAGTTGTAGGGAATCCAGGACTAATCGATAATTTTCAGTTTTCCACGTTTATCTTTCTAATTCTTGATCTATAATGTAAAAATTTTCCACTCATTAGCATCTAAATTAATTCTAATTCACTTCACAATTTAGGCCCTTCAATTTTTAAAATTACACTTTTACCCTAAATTTTACAGTTTTTTAATTTAGTCCCTTATTAATTAACCTCTCAATTGAGCTTGTTTTTCTCAATTAGCACTTTATTCTATCATTCTAAACTACTATATACCCTTTGGTATTCGTAATTTCAACATCAAACCCTAATTCTAAACTTTTTCATAATTAGGTCCTAAAAATCAATTTCTATTAAAACCACTTAATAAATTCATCATATAATGAATTTAAAGCTTCACATCTATAATAATTTATCATAAACATGTAGCACTCATCCATGGAAACTTTTAATATCACCCATAGAATAAAAAACTAATGAATTCAATAGGAGGACCTAATTGTAAAAGTCACAAAAACATAAAAATTACAAAGAAAAAACAAGAATTGAACTCACATGGTGAAAAAATATAAAAAAACCAGCTTAGGAGGTCTGCTATGGCATTTTTAGCTGAAGAAAAATGATGAAATCTCTAGATTTTTTAATTAAATCCTTTTTAACTAATAAATTTTAGGTTATTTCCTATTTTGCCCCTTGTTCACATTGTTTTCTTACTTATTTCATGCCCGAAACCGTCTAGCCCATTTAATTTGGGTCTAATTGTGATTTAAATCCTTCTTTGTTAGACATTTAAGCTATTTATTCACTTTAACAAGTTTTGCACCTTTTACAATTTAGTCTTTTTTAATTAATTAGCTATCAAAATGTTAAAATTTTCCAATGAAGCTTTAATACTAACTCAATAACACCCCATAAATATTTCTAAAAAATATTTATGGGTCAGTTTATGAATTCGAGGTCTTGATACCTCGTTTTCGAACCATTTAACCTAATAAATTCTTTTAATTCACAAAATTCACTAATTCAACAATATTTCTAATGTCACACGTGACTCATAAATATTAATTTACTAAATTTTCAAACTCACTCATCGAATTTAGTGATCTCGAATCACTATTTCTGACACCACTAAAAATTAAGCTGTTACACACCAGGAAAAAATAAGTTACAAAATTTCTATGTTCGTTTCTAGCTCACATTTTTTATTCTAAATAAATAATAAAATAGAACCCTGTGTGGAGATGATTGTCCATAATCTAAAATATAAATGCCTGAGATTATAATAAATTACATTTAAATTTCTAGGAATCACAACTTTGGAAAAATTTCTTTATGATCCATAATAATAAAATAATATCATACATTCATTCGCATACATTCCCCTAAACATGCATACAATTATGAGAATGTCATATCTTGTCAAATATAATCATACATGAAAAAGAGAAAGAATTTTGATTTCAACTTACACTATAAACATAACACAATCTGGCTCTGGTACCAATTGCTAGAAAAAATTCTAGTTCGAAAATGATTTTCTTGCACATAAAAAAAATAAAAATTTTGAAAATTGACCTGGTTTGTGATATTTATAGCAATAAACACTAGATCGAAATCATACCTGTGTTTTTGAATAGATGGATCCTTATCGTTCTTTACTTTCAACCAAAAAATCTTCTCCTCTATTCTTGTACTACGAATTACTTCAAGTGTGAGCTTGAACAAAACGAATCAAACATAGAAACTAGAAATAGTTTTCTTTTCTTTTCTTTTAGGGTGAAAACAAAAATTTTCTCTTCAAAATAGAAACCAACAGAATTGTTATTCTGGAAAATATATGTACTTTTAGAAAATAAAAAGTCTCTCTATTTTCGGGCGAAATAATGGTATCTAAAAGTTTTGTACATAGCCCTACCGGTGCCATCTATTTATAAAGAGAGAAAGTAGAACCCTTTTGAATTTGAGAGTTTATTTCAAATAAAAAAGCACTCCCTTCTTAAAGTAGGACTACGGTAGGCGACACATCCCCAGTATTCCTACTAGGGTTGCCGCCCCTTCATATTTCATGAGGGGATTTTCAATCTCATTCATATTAGGTCCAATTATGAGTATTTCTCGGACTTTTCAACTCAATACTTTAAAATATGATCCAACCTAGTTCTGTTTTTCTATCTCCCAAGATAAACTTCAATTTTCATTTTCAATTTGAAGAAAGCCTTAATCATTTCCAAATATTTTCTTTTTCTCCATTTCTATTCATTTATGTTTATTTGATTCAACATGCAATTCATTATTAGTTTCAACAAGCTAGCGGAGGGACTAATTGGACATATGCAAATGAGGCTCAAATGATTTATAATTAAGTTTTTAACTTTTCACCTATTAGTTATAAACTCATTTAGTCATGAAGTCATTCCACTATAGTATTGTAACTGAGCTCTTCCTAACAACATACCGTTACGAAAGCAACTCGGTCAGTGCTAGTCCAATGACCTTGTCATAAGTGTGTTACTCTCATAGGATATCTTTAATCATTTTGGGATAACACTCATTCTCCCAATATGATCCTATTTTATCTCATGGTAACCATTATATATTTCTTCATGAAATTTAGATTAGAATTAAATAATGATCAAGTCATCCATCCCAAGAACGAGCGACCCTTGGCCACGTTTATTTTCCGCCAACCACGCAATGCCAATGAGAGGATATCATTTACCCATGTCTCAAGCTATGAATTCCAATATTGTGAATGATGCTACATTCTGCAAAAGTCTTACACCAAACGCACCAGCTTTGAGTTCCATGTCTATACGAACTTAGGCTTTCACTTACATCAAAGTGTACGAGTCATGCATATATAATCCATCATCCACTTAGGATTTAGGTATGCCATACTATGAATGTCACAAGTGAATAAATCCATAAACGGATGAAGAATCTATTCTTCTTGGGTCTAGTATGATGTATTATCAGTCCAATCAGTCACATCTATGTCTCTATCTTCAAGAAGTCATTTGCTCCGATGCCCAAGACAAAACATCTCCCCAATTGGACTTGATAGATGACATATTAGTCTTTCAATCGTTTGCTCATTTTTTATTAGACTCAGAACATGTTTAGGTTCATCTACTAATACAAGTTGTCTTTTCGTATTACAATCCAACCATGCAATACCACTTAGTATTAGTTCAAACATTAGACAACACATGAGCAACATTTGCTTCCATTTTACTTTGCATGCAAAAACTGTATACAGAGTATATTAATGTAATCAATGAATTTGTTTTATTAACCAATATGTTTGAAAAAATTACAAGTTTACACATGAATATACTACACTCATAGTACCAGATCCATCATTTCCCACTTCGAAAATTATTGTCAATGGCCCTTCATACTCCCTTAGTAGTCTGTGATCTTTTTTCCTCAGGAATTGAAGTTGTTCAAGCTCTAATCTAACCAACACTTTATCTTCCATATTAAACTAATGTGCTTCTCGACCCTTATCTACCCATTCTTTTCACTCTTTTTGAGGTTTTTTCAAGGTAGGCTCTAACAATCTTTATGTTTTGTCTCCATTCTTTTGTAAGATTAAAGGCTCGAAGGTTTTTCCCCAGGTATGGTTCAGTTGTAGTGTGGGCATTCTCGGTTGTTACCTAGAAGTGTCTCAAATGAACTTTTGTTGGTGGATGAGCTGTTCTTAGTAATGAATCAAAATTGGGCAATGTCTAACAAGGAAGGCTAATTCCTTTAATTTTCTTGAACAATGTGTCACAGGTATTCTTCTAACAACTTGTTGAACCATTTTTATCTCCCCATCTATTTGGGGTGATAACTGGATGAAATATTCAAGTGAGAACCCAAGATTCTGACAGTTCTCTCCAAAATCTCCCAATGAACTATGTATCCTTATTAGAGATAAGACTTTGTGGCACTTATAAAACTTCACCACATGTTTGAAAATTAATTGGGTTGTCTCTTTTGTGGTGTAATTCTTTGGTATTAGGATGAATGTCTCATATTTGGAGAAAGGATCAATCACCACCAAGATATCGACAAGGTCTCCAACTTCTGACAAGCCAAAGATGAAATCCATGGTTTTGAAGGAACCGACAACCAGGATCGACTTGAATCTGTCTCACACAAAGTACAAGTAATATCTTATTAGGGCTTACTTCTATAAATATCACAAAGTGGTTCGATTTTAAAATTTTTCAACTTTCGTTGTAACTGTGAGACTATTTTCTTCATTAATTTTTCCAACAAATAAATAGATAAACAAAGCCATTATTGGTATTGTTGTTGGTTGTGTGATTTTTTATTTTATTGATTTTTATTACCTTAGTATTTTTATGTAAAAAGAACATTAGTAAATGGAGACAAGGGGCATTGCTCCTACAAAACAGGCTGAGTTAAAAATCCCAACAGGTGATAAGACAGTTGAGGAGAGTGATAATACAAGTAACCGCTTATTTAGGGTAGTAAAAAAGAATGTTATTACTAAGTGTAGTGGGAGTAAGAAAGTTGGTCTTTTTTGGGAACATATCAAGGGTATTTGATCTAAAGGATCTTTTGAGGGCCTTTACTGAGGTATTAAGGAAGGAAATATTTAGGACAACCTACAAGGCCACTTTAGCAATGGGGATAGGGATGGTTGTTGCAGTGAAAAGGTTGAAGGATGTGGCAATGTTAGAGAAGCAATTCAAAGAGAAGATGAAGGCTATTAGAGCCTTGGATCAGCCGAACTGAGTACCAATAAAGGCCTACTACTTTAGTGGGAATAAGAACCTTCTTGTTTATGATTACATTCCAATGGGAAGCTTGCCTGCACTTATGCATGGTGAGTGCATTATTTTAGTTCTTTCTTACTAGCTTTCTTCTGTGTGCATTATGTTATTTACTTTTTGTGTTGTGGTTATTTCTTCCTTTCATCATTTTCATTTTTGGAATCTAAGTATGGCTCTATTTAGCAATTCTTTTGGTTGTAAATTTCAATTGGCATGGTCCAACGTTCTCTATTTTTTTAGCATGATGTAGATCTTTTGGATTCATTAATTGTTTTCTTGTCTATGTGTTGTCACAAATGTTATTTAAGATTTTGATAGTCAATAAGCTTTAAAAGAAAGAAGTTTAAATCTTTGAAAACAAAGTTTATAATTGCTCAATTACCTTGTAATATGTTTATTTTATAAATGATGTAGTATTTAGCATTTCTAAATCTGATAAGTAGCATGGTATGTATAACTTTGTTTATCGTAATTTTCTATGCATTTAACAGCTTGGTAAGAAACCACAAAGTTTCTACCTTTGAAGCTTTTAGCATGTCATAGTCTATATGAAAATTTTATTGTACATATAGAAACTATAAGACTATTCAAATCAAAACTTGGTTTTTTATCATTCAAAATTGAGTCATCTGCTTACACTTTGGCTCTCTTGGGCAAACCAATATCCTATTCACAAGCCCCATCTAGCAATATTTTTATTTCTAAAGCTTTCAATTGTTGGATTGGATACTATATGTGATAACCAACCTATGAGTTTCATTATTGAGACTTTATCATGTACATCTAGGGAAATTAATGATCTAATCTAAAGATTCATTGCTCATGAAACTAATAGGCTATTATTTTATAAAAGCTTTGTTTTAGCTTAATAAATTTAGATATGGTTCTTTACTAAGCTTATACTGAAACAATATTCTTTATTTAAAGAATCATGAAATGGATTTATGCATTTCATTTCTAACATATTCGGATTCACAAATAAGTATATTATTATTGTTGTGCTATTATCATTATTGATCAGGTAACAGAGGATATGGTAGGACTCTATTGAATTGGGAAACAAGGTCTGACATTGCCTTTCAAGCTGCAAGAGGCATCACATACCTCCATTCAAAGTGACCCAAAATCTCCCAATAAAATATCAAATCATCAAATATCCTACTCACTATGTCCCATAAAGCTCGCATATTTAATTTTGGTCTTGTTAAGTAGCTTGCTTAAGGAGTTGTTAGTGATGATTGATGGTTGACCGCCTCTAAACGTGCGAATGTTTAAAGTAAAAATTGTGCAAATAAAATAAAAATATTTATGTATGGGATTTACAAATGTACATGTCAAATTGTAATATAAATTTGTGTTACAATGGAACATCGGTAAGTATTCTAAGGATCTTACCCAAAGGATTGCAGATTGGAGAAACTATTATTAAATTAATTACAAAAAATGATTTCTAATATAATCAAGTTATTAATTAGTAGTTTTAATCCAAATCAAAATATTAGTTAAACTAATTAAATTAATTAACATAAATTAACATAATAGAATTTCCTATTCCTAGCGTTAACGATGCGAGCCTCTAGCTTGTGATCGATTAAATCCCTAATTATTTAATTAAATAATTAATTATCCTCAATTGAGTTATTCATTACCCTTATGTAAGAATACCCTTCCAATCTAATCTTTGCTAAGGATTACCACCTAGGTTACCCTTTCAGTTTCTTCCTAGGCATACAAATACTCTCCCGATCTCACCGCTTTGCACAAGTTATACATGATGGGATACCCTTCTGGTCTCACCTGTCTAGATATTTTATTAGGGGTGTCACTCCCTAATATACTAAGAACTCTTGAATGAACAACCAATTTCAGATAAATAATTACGTAACAGATAAATCAATTTAATAACTGAACCATGCAAGATATAAGTAAAGCACAATAATCTATTCTAATATTTATACAACAATTAATTGGCCAAATCAATGAGATATAAAGAAAAAAATATAATAGAAGACCAAATAGAATGCTCATGAATATATATTAAAGCGCGGTCTTGGAACAATCTCCTCTTGCAATTGTCTTCACATCAAAATAGAAAAGTTTCAACTAAACGAACATAAAAATAAAATACAAAGAAAACTGAATAGTAAAAACTATCTGTCTAAGTCTACACACCCATTCAGGTGACCCTAAGGTTACTTATATAGGCTACGGGCGACTTGGTGACCACTTAACTTAAATACACTTTGGGTATTCTAATTAACACAATATTCTAATAAATGCTTGGGTTCCAAATAAAGAAATATCCCAAAAGTGTCATCCAAGGATTCAACTCATATGGCCTGCCTTCGTTGTGTCATTATGACATGGGGAAACTCCTCGTCATGATGTCGCCGTCGTGAATTCCTTCTCATGATCATCGTTTCGTCGTGATAAAGGAAAACTCCTCGTCACGATGTGGAGTGCCTTTCTAGTCTTGGTAGTATCATTGTTCCATGTTGCAACATGGGCTTTCTTGTATCGCAGCCCAATAATCATTCCTTGTATTCTTGGACCTTAATTGGCACCCTACACACTCAATTATCTCATTAGCCACTCTCAATGCCCAAGTTGGCCTAACAAGTCATCAAACAACAAATAATGCGTAAAACCGCTTATTTTTATTAATATTTAGATCCTAAGCTTCTAATATTGAAAATGTAATAATTAATTATAAAATTCAAAGAAAATAAGCTAGTTAAGTGCTAAAATATACTTAAACTACCACTACAATTGATGACTTTGAAAATGGGCAGTATGATGTTAGGTATGTATATGTGTTTTTGATTTTGATATCATGTTCAAAATTATGACAATTCATGGTTTAGTTGTAACATCCTGAATTAGGGCCTAGTCAGAATAGTGGTTTCGAGACCATAAATTCAAAGTAGAAATAATTTTTTTATAATTATTATAAGGTCTATGATATATTTCTATGCTTTTGTAAAAATTTCATGAAGACATTATATGTGAAAAGTGTCCAATTTGACTTTAGGGACCAAATTGAATAAGTTGTAAAAGTTGAGTTCTAGAAGCTTTTAGCATGAAATTGGATTGGAATATTAATTAAAAGTCCTTAAATAGCAATTTGACCAAATTCTAAAATTTTGGACAAAAATGGACATGAGTGGTAAAAATTTGAAAGAAAGGTAAAAAGGGCAATTTGGTCATTTGGCAATTAAATGAACTAAAAGACAAAATAAAAGCCAAAAACGCTTGTCCATCTTCTTGCTTGGCCGAATGTAGCATGGGGGAAGCCATGGCTAGGGTTTTCAAGCTTCCAAGCTTCATAGCAAGTCCATATTGCCCCGTTTTTAATGTTCTTCGTATTTTTGGAATCCTCGTAACATATTCTCTTTATTTCTACCATTTATTTGAGCTAGGATTGAGATTTGAAAATTTACTATACGTGAAATGTTTGTGTGTTGATGTCTAATGGTAGAATATGAATGTTCGGTGTGTAATAAATGACTTTTACTAAGTGATTTTCGGCGAAAACGTCTAAAAGGACTAAATTGTAAAAGTTATAAAATTTGTCATAAGAGTTTGATTTAATGGGAAATGTGGACTGCTATAGTTATGAAAATAGTTCAACTAGGTCCAAAATATAAGGAAATTGAATAAAATCATTTTACGAGCTTAGGGGCAAAAATGTAAATATGTGAAACTTTATGGGCAAAAATGTAAAATTCTCAAAGTGTGATTTTTAGACTAGTTTAAATAATGTGAACACTAAATAAGTGTTATTTGATATGTTAGATCAAGAAAAACAAAATTCGGGCTTAGATCGGGGAAGAACGAGGTTATGGACTAAGTCAGAATAATTAACCACTTTTGCATTCGAGGTAAATTGGTGTGATAATAATGCAATGTTATTGTTGTTTATGCTTGAAACCTAAATTGATATGTTAATTCGACTATGTTGGTTTAAATATTTATGAGGATATGTACGTGATATTGATGTACTCCATGAAAGTCATATTATATGTTATGCATATGAAATAATTGAGAATATGTTTGCGATACTTGATGATATTGTAATGAATTGAAATTTTGTGTTAAAAAGTACTTATTATGATTAATATCATTATGTGAAATCATGAACTTAGTTATCATTATGAGATATGTGATTTGGTCTTAAGGACGAGTTCGACGAAAAATGTATTCAAAGAAATCACGGTTGAACCTTAGGAATAAATGGGATACAAAGGTCATGACCTTAGGGCTATTACGATATCGTATAAGACCATATCTGGGATATGGCATCAGTATCGATGTGAGATCCTGTATAAGACCATATCTGAGATATGGCATCATCATCGACATGAGATCCCATATAAAACCATGTCTGGGACATGGCGTCGGCATCGAGATGAGATTCCATGTAAGACCATGTTTGGGACATGGCATTGGCATCGTATGATATATATAAGATCCCATATAAGACCATGTCTAAAACATGATATTGGCATTACATGATATGTATGAGATCCCGTATAAGACCATGTCTAGGACATGGCATCGCTATCGATTTGAGATCCCATGTAAGACCATATCTAAGATATAGCATTGGCATCGCCTGATACTTATGAGATTTCCTCGAGTATCCTTAGTATTCCAAATGGTTCAATGGGTAATTCAATGAGTAAGCCATTGAGTAGATCAAAGACGAGAACGTAAATGTGAATATGAAGTGTTATGAGACATACAGGTATGTACATAAACTTATGAGCAATGTGCTCAGTATGTGAACGAATTTTGGTGAAAATATAAACGATTAAGTAATACATATGAAGATAATCTTATGATGACCTTGTGATTATAGGTCGATACCTATGATGTATGAGAATGTGATAAATTTGATAATATTTATGTTTAAAACGAAGCTAAAACAATGAAAAAGTGAAAGAGTGAAATTAGCTGTCAAATAGTATTGGACAGCAGCAGTTATGTGACTTCGAAAAATCACCAAAAATGGTGTAAATTGAATTAGAGGCTGAATAAGATATGAAATGAAATATATTGAGTCTATTTTCATATAAAACAACCAGAGTAAGCAAAATAATTTTATATTATAAGATAATTAAATTTTAGTGAGATAGGGTCAGAATGATTTCAGAAATCCCCTGTTTTGATTTTGAAAAACCATTAAAAAATGTATAAAAATAATCATGGGATATAGTTTATATGCTTAAATTTCTTAATGAGTCTACTTTCAAGAGAAATAAATGGGAACATTATCCAAATTCTGTACAATAAGATAATCAATTTTTAGTGTAGAGGGGTTAGGACTGTTAAATAGTGAAACAAGGGAGATTTTAAAGAATAAACTGTACTTATTGGCTAAACAAAAAATTTTGCATGGTAAGACGATATGTGAGTCTAGTTTTATGGAAAATTTTTGGATCTTAATTTGAAGTTCTGTAACTCAAAATATAATTAATTTAATGACTATGACTCAGGAAGACAGCCTAAGATGAACATGAGTTTAAAAAAAGTGGAATCATGAGAAACAATGATTGAATTATCTTAAAAATATATTGTGAGGATTGGTAAAATCACATTAATTAATTTCTTATTATTACATGCCAACTTACTAAGCTATAAAGCTTACTCCCTCCTTTCCGTTTCTCTTAGTGTTGTCAGGTTGGCTCGGGGTTGGAGATCGTTGGAGGCAGCATTACACTATCAAATTATCAAGTTGGAGTATAATAAATCTTAATTTCTTTCAAGTGAGTGGCATGTATAGAGACTTAGTTAGTGGTGATATGTATTCTTGTGATTTGGCCAAACGTATTGGCTTATATTGCTTCATTGTATATAGCCATGATATGTGACTCACATTGGTTATGAGTATGTAAGCCTATTTACGCATGCATGTGGAAATTCTTTGAGGTAGTTAGGTGTATGAATGTGCCAAGATCTTGTGTAATGTGATCATGTTTGTTTGCCGTGAATGGTTAGTGTTATATCATATGTGTTTGATGATTAAATTAAGAATCATCGAGGGTATGATATGTGTCTATGAAATATATAAGGGTGTAAAGAATTAAAAGCAACTAAAGGGCTTGGTAAATAGCCTAGGTGTTGGCCACACTAGCAGAGACACGATCATGTGTCTCACCGTGTGGAGGACACGGCCTAGCACACGGGCGTGTGACTTGGTCATGTGCCTCTGATAGTATGCTGACGTCATAAACAAAATGCTCGATGTTTTTAACATGGGCTGGGACACGGGCATGTCTGACCACACGGCCTACCCACACGGACGTGTCCCAAGTCACACGGGCATGTGACACTGTTTTGAGTAAAAATTTTCTAAGTGTTTGAAAGTTTCCAGTTTAGTTCTGAACCACTCTCAAAGTATGTTTTCGGCCTTGTAGGCCCATAATAGGAACATTATGGATATGAATGAAAAAGTTTTAAATTTGAATGAAAATTTGTGTCTCAGAAATGATCGGCTATGTGTAATTAAGTCTAGTAACGCCTCGTACCCTAGTCCGGCGACGGATACGGGTGAGGGGTGTTACATTAGTAATGTTAAATCATGAAAATGTCCTATTAAATGATGTTAGACATAGTTTGGTTATATTTGGCATGCCTTCAAGCTTTGTATTTATGTTTTTTTGGTGTAATGAAGGCATATGATGAGACACTTTCAAGCTTTTGCACTTAGATGTAATGGAGGGATACGATATGATGCCTTCAGGCCCTATAGCTATGTACACTTTGGTGTGTTGGATGGTTATGCTCTTATGAGATTATTGGTGTGATTGAAGAACCTTATATATTCGATCATTGAGCATTCGGCTAATAGGTGATCAAATATGATTATGAAATTTGGTTTACCTGGCATATGAAAAGGCTGAATAAATACCCTAAAGATGATTTGAAATATTGATATCTTGATATATATTCGTTTTTTAATATAATGGAACTTGGTTTAATGATATGTTATAATGTTATGTTAGCATGCTTTAGTGTTTAATGTTTTATGTCTTGAAATAGAATTATGTTAGTACCACTGAGCTTTCACTGCTCAGTACAGATGTGTTTGTTTCCATGCAAAAGTGTTGAGTAGACTTTTTGAATTGCTCGTGACGTTCAATGACATCCAAAAGTTCATATCTTAGCTCAGCCAAGTGTGTAACACCCAAAACCTGTTTCCATTATCAAAATAGGGTTGCAAAGTATTATCGTACAAGTCAAAAGATTTCATAACAAATAGTATTCAATTATCAATTTAATTCCATAAATACATATAATATTCATAGTGAAATAAAACATTCTATTACTATATTAAATCGAGCTTTCAAAACCCTAAAAATAAGTTACAGATATTTAGAGACCAAATCGAAACAAATCAAAACTTTCAGGACAAATTTGAAGATTTTCAAATTAGGGATCACAAGACCGTGTGTCCAGGCCGTGTGACAAAGCCTAGCCTGTATGGCTCCAAACATAGTCGTATGGCTATCTTACACATCCGTGTGCGACCTCACACGCCCGAGTGCATGAACCATGTAACTCTCTAATTTGGATCACACGGTCGTGTTGTAAGCCGTATGCCAGCCCGTATAACATTCGAAGTACCCTCACACGATCGTGTGTCTGCCTGTGTGAAAATGGCACCTATACTATTTTTCAACACACTCTGGGCACACGTCCATGTGGGTTACCTGTGTGCTTCATATGACCGTGTGACAACTCGTGTCCTAGGCCGTGTGAGCCCAAAAACATCCTACTTAAAGCTAAAATTTCACTCAATTGCATAGGTACCTAAACCAATTACGAAATATGTAATCACAAGGCTTCAAATATATACAAGAACACCCAAAACATGCTAATTCAATCCATTTAAGACCTAACCAATGGGTCCATAACGACACTTCATCTCAATTACCCAACATTTTCACTACTTTAGTTTCATCACACAAGTCTCAACATATTCAAATTTAACTTACCTTCAATTCACTTATATCATACCTAATTCAAGCCACACTTACCATTTTCATGATTATTCATGTCACAGCTCGGTTTAGACCCTAGTCAGAAAAATGGTTTCGGGACCACAAATCAGAGTCTAAAAAATATTTAAATATTATTTTCTGTGCTTATTATATGTGAATTAGCATGTGTGAAAGTTTCGTATGAAAATTTGTTCGTTTGAGTGCTTAATTTGCAAAAAGGTCTAAATCGAAGAAAATGCAAAATTGTCCTTCTAATTGATTAATGGCTGAATTGACATGTCTTTGTAAAAGAGAGGTCCTTATGTTATAAATAGACTATTGGTTTTATGAGTGGTCATAAATGACCTTATTTTATGTGATTTATATGTTTTATAATAAAGGGCAAAATGGTAAAGTATGTATTAAAGCTTAATAAATAAAATTAAAACCAAAATATCATCATTTTTCATGTTCATCACCAAAAAACACAAACTAAATAGAGGTTTTAAGCTTCCTTCACATTCGGCCATTGAAAGATTTAATTAAGGTATGGATTTTGATTTGTTTTTGATGATTTTTATGTTTTTGAGATTGTTATTATGTGCTCTTCAAAGCCCATGCCTCAATTTCTGATTTTGATGAAGATTTCAAGTTATGTCATTGATGATTTTATGAGTTTAATTATGTTAGTTGATAAATTATGAAAGCTTGATATGTGATTAATATGTTTTGTATTTGGATTTTTAGTGAATTTAAGTAATTTTGGCTAAATTGTGAAAATAATATTTTGAGGACTAAAATGTGAAATAAATGAAATGTGTGACTTGTATGAACAATATGAACATTTAGCCAAGCTATGGTTTTAGTGAATTTTGTGTATTTTGTGTTTTATGAAATAAGGACTTAAATGTCAAAATATGAAAATGTGAGGGCTATTTTGTAAAATTCCCTAAATATGAGTTTATGGATTGATTTAAATGAATATGAAATTGAATGAGCTAAATTTGAATGTGTTTAGATCAAGAAATAGAGAAAACAAAATTAGTTCAGGGAAAGTTGAAAGTAGTTGATTAGTCATTTTCATCCGTACGAATCCGAATGAGGTAAGTCGATATACAAATAAATGCATTAAATTGAATTATTATTCCTTGTATGTGAATGAATTCTGTTGAATGGCTATGAGAGCTGAGTATGTGAAAATCCAAGATAAATTCCGAGTATGTGACAATGTCTGAAAAGTCCCGTTCGAACCTTAGGAATAGCTAGGATACATATGTCATGACATAGGATCTAATAGGTGATTTCGTGTAAGACCACGTCTAGGACATTGGCATCGATTTGTGATTTACGTGTAAGACCATGTCTGGACATTGGCATCATATTTGATTTCGTGTAAGACCCTGTCTGGGACAGTGGCATCGATATTTGTTTACATGTAAGACCACGTCTGGGACGTTGGCATTGTATGAGCTTTTCGAGATTTTCGAGTATCCTATTGTAACATCCCGAAATAGGGCCTAAACGAAACAGTGGTTGTGAAACCACAAATCCAAGATAGAAAAGTTTATTCCAATTAATTTTTATGATTTACCAAGTGATTAGATGTACATGTTAGAGTATCGATAGAAAGTTTTATAGATAGCATGTTTAATTTGCCTACTAGGGCTTAAATGCAAAAGTTGATAAATATGAGTTCTAGATGCTAAAGGATTAAATTGAAGAGCATAATTGAAGTAGAGGTCCTTAAATGGTAATTAGACCATTAGGTTTTCATGGACAAAAATGGACATACATAGATAAAAAATAACTAAAGTGTTAATGAAGGGTATTTTAGTCATTTGGTAATTAAAAGATTAAAAAGGGAAAAAGATGGCAAAATGTGTCCGTCTTCTTCATTAGGCCAAAACTCCAAGGGTTCTCCATAGCTAGCGTTTTTTCAAGCTTCCAAGCTCCATAGTAAGTGATTCCAAGCCCCGTTTTTAATGTTCTTTACGTTTTTGGAGTCCCGATAACTTGATTTAGCTTATTCTAGCAATAATTTAACCTAGGGTTCATATTTGGAAAAATACCCATATGTGAAATGTGTCTATTTTGATGTTTTATGGTAGAATATGAAGTTTGAAATTATGTTAAACGACTTGAGCTAAGCGATTTTAAGTGAAAACGAGTAAAATGACATAATCGATAAAAATACCTAATATTCATAAGTACATGTTAGAGTGAGAATTTGATGTTGCCGTAGGTAAATAAATGATCAGCATGTCATAAAACATAAGAATTAGGGAAAAATTTTAATTTCCGAGCTTTGGGGCGAAAGTGTAAATATGCACAAGTTTAAGGGCAAAATCATAATTTTACCAAAGTTAGAGTCAAGGACTGTTTTGATAAATGTGAGTATTAAATAAGCTAAATTTTGCTATTATAGATCAAGAAGAACGAAATCTGGGGGTAGATCGGGGAAAGAAAAAAATTGAGGACTAGATCAAAATATTTGATCGTATTTTGTATCGAGGTAAGTTTGCGGTAAATAAATGCAATGTTTATTATTTATAATTAATGATGTGATTTTTCAGCATCTATATGTCTATTTTGTAAATTTACTTCTTGATGATTCAAGCAAGAATTGACGGAGAAATGATACTTAAAAGTCCCAGTTGAACTTTAGGAATGTGTAGGATACAAATGTCATGACATTAGGGTTTAAGGATACCAAGTAAGACCATGCCAAGGCAGGGCATTGGTAAGTTTCACAAGGTAAGGAAATCATGTAAGACCATGTTAAGACATGGCATTGATAAGCTACAATAAGGCAAAGATCCCATGTAAGACCATGCCAAGGCATGGCAATGGTGGGTTCATAAGGCAAGGATACCACGTAAGACCATGTCAAGACATGGCAATGGTAAATTTCAAAAGGAAAGGTACCTGTGTATCCTTAGTATTCCAAGTGGTTCAATGGGAAATTTAAAGAGTATACTCAAGGAAAGGTAAGATAAGTCCATATTCGAAAGGTTCAGGTAAGAGAATTCAAGACTTATGCATATTGAGCTTGAAGGTTAAAGTTATCTTGATAATTCATTTAGAATGTTGTTTTTTATTTACATGCAAACTTACTAAGCTTTATGCTTACTCCCTTTCTTTTCTCTCTTTTTTTTTATAGTATCGCCAAGCCAACTCGGATATCGTATCACATTATCAAAGGGCTATCTTGGTATTTTGTGATTCAAAACGTTTTAAGTTATGGCATGTATAGGGACTTGTCCATTTTGTGTGTATGTCCTTATGATATGACTAAAGAATGACATGTGAATACTTGATAATGATTAGCTATTGAAACGGCTAATTAAGAACATGATTCGGTGTTATGTATGCCTAAATGATAGTTTATATAAAGAAATTATGAGAGAGTAAAAGTTGGCCATGGAATAGTTTTGGGACAGCAGCAGTGATGTGATTTTGAAAAATCACTAAAAATTGTATAAATGGAATTAAATGATGAATGAGATATAGAATTATATCTTATTGAGTCTATTTTTATAAGAAAGAAACAGAGCAAGCAAAGAAAGTCTATATTTTGAGATATTTAAATTCTTGTGAGACTAGTTCAGAATAATTTCGTGATCCCCTGTTCTAACTTGTAAAAATCATTAAATTTTTTTTAAAAATAATTATAGAACATAATTTACATGGTTAGATTTCTTATTGAGTCTATTTTTAGAATAAACAAACGTGAACATCTTTTGAATTCTGTATAAAGAGAAATTGAAATGTTAGTGAAGAATGGTCAGGACTATTGGGCAGCAAAATAGGGGAAGATTTAATGAATAAACTGTATTAATTGGCCAAGCCAAAAATTCTGGAAAAATTATGGTAAGAAGATATATGAGTCTAGTTTCAGAAAAAAATTACGGATTTAAATTTTGATTTTGTAACTCAAGTTATAATTAATTTTGTGACTGTTATGCAGGTGGATAGTTTTATTATGAATAATGAAATAAATTGTTTTGATTTGTGTAAGTAATCGAAAATTTTTTAATGTTCCCGGTTTGGTTCCGAACCGTTTCAATTGCCTGTTTTAGGGCCTCGAGGGCCCTTTTTAGGGATATATTTGATGAATGTGAGTGAATTAATTTTAAAAGTAAATTTTTATGCCCCGAAATAGTAAGATAAGTCTGGTAATGCCTCGTGCTCGACTCCGATGATGGTTTCGGGTAAGGGGAGTATCCTATTTGATTCCAAATGGTTTAACGGGCAAGTCTGAGAAATGTATGACTTTGTTAAACTATATCTAAATCAGGTATGTTATGATATGTTTGATATTTGATCATGAAAGGTAAGCAATTGTGCCATCAACTACATGTGATATATGTATGAGTAATGAAATTGAAATATGATATATGTGAGAATGAATTAGGAACATGTGATATATATGTGAAAATTTGAGTAAGAAATGATCCATGGAAGGCCTAAGTAATATGGTTATGATCATTCTATGAATGAATTAAGTTATATGTAATTTATGAGTTGAATTTATTTGTATATGGCTTACTAAGCTCTTTGTAACTTACTTTGTATGTATTTGCTTTGTTTTATAGATATCGAAGCTACCGAAAGCTCAGGGATCGTCGAGGATCATCACCACACTATCGAACCTTTTTTTGGTACATTTTAAAAGTGTAAATGTTGAATTATGACATGTATAGGCTAAATAGGTTTGAAAATGTTTTGAGATGTATAAATGTTATGCCATGTGACATGGCTAACTTGTAGTTGGATTTTATGACTTGATTTTGGTACTAATTATTTGAAAAGAAATGGTATGTTTTGATATTTATGAATGACCAAAAGAAATGGTCAATTTGAATCAGGATCTATGCACTCTTATATATGCATGAACAATATATGAATAATTCACTATCTCATGTTCCATATACAGACATTAGTTCATTAATCAAACATTCATCAGCTCAAAGTACTTGGTTAGTGCTCAACGCTATAACGATCCCTTACTTCATTACTCATACACATAGCATCATTATAATGTTCATCCAAACAATTCAATTCATTTAATATGCATTTAAATACATTAGAATTATCCCGAACAAACTTACAGGATCGATTTGCAGTAATGGTCCAAAATAACTTAATCAATGATCGACGTTGTGTCAGCTCATTATTTCCATTTTCAATTACCCTTATCAATATAATCCAACATTATATAATTAGGTTCACATAATACATTAAAAAATGTACTAAAATTAAACCTTACGAACTTACCAAACTAAATTGCAGTAAAGACAAAGTACAGGGGCTATTTGATAATTCTCTTTTTCTCGATTTTCCACTTGTTCTTGATCTAAAATAATAATTTCATTCAATTCACTAATCCTAATAGAAAAATTAGTTCATTTTATGCAATTAATTTATTTTTAATGTTTTACAAAAATTGCCCACAATATTTTACTTTTATACAATTTAGTCCCTAAGCCCAAAACATGCGATTTAACCATTTTTATTCAAATCTCATTTCAGCCGAATTATTCACTGTTTCTCTACAGCCCATACATGCTATTATTTCACATCATTCCTTATACTTTTATCACTTTAACATTTTAATCCTTAAACATTAAAATTAACAAAAACTACTTTATAAAATAGTCCTCTTTAACAACCAAGCTTAATAATTCATCATAAAACTTCAAGAATAACTCAAATTCATCAATGGCATAATTCAAAAATATTTGACAGTTTTACAAATTAGTCACCGAGTTAGTTAGATTAAGCTAATATGAACTCAAAAACATTAAAATTACTCAAAAAAGGCAAAGTTTGCTTACCAAATCAAAGGGCCTAAGCTTGGCAGAATGTTTTCGTAGCTTCAACCGTGGTGTTTCGGGTTTTTAGGAAGAAGAAACAAGAAAAATCACTTTTAATTTGGCTTTTTTTAGTTATAAATTATTTATTTACCTAATTACAATTATATCCCTCTTAATTTACATTCAAATATTTAACATTTTTAAGTCTAAAACCGTCCAATACTATAAAAATGGTATAACTATTATTTAAGTAGGGTTTAATTGCACTATTGGTCCTTCAATTAAATTAAATTTCAATTAAATAAACTTCATTACAATTTAATCCTAAATTAATTAAGACTAAAAGAGAAAATAGCTCAAAAGCTAGTGGATTAATCATATCCACCACCGCTTGGACTTTTTAACTATGGTCTAACTATCATTTTGGTCTTTTTTATATTTTAAATCTATAGCAATCAACTTTTACATCTTTTACAATTTAATCCTTTTGCCTAAATTAAGCAATCAATCGTCAAAATTACCGGACCAAACTTCAATTCATCTAGAATATGACTCTGTAAATATTTAATAAAAATATTTACAGCTTTAAAATACGGAAACTAGGTCCTATTACCTTGCTTTCAATAACCACTTGACTATTGAACCAAATCACTTATACTAACTTTTAATTCAATTGTTTAAAATCATCAAATCAAAATTCAATATAAAATTATTATTGACTCGCATAATTAAATATTAATTATACGAACTTACTAATTAGATTTTTTATTCCAAACCATTATTTCTGGCATCACTAAAAAACGAGTTGTTACAAAGTGATTGTAATACTCATTTCGAAGTTGTCAGTAAATGGCATTTACCTAAGTTCTAGAAAACTTATGACTCTTTTTAGGGTGATTTTTGTTGGTTGGTATAGCATGGTCATGCATGTAAAGAGTGGTTATGTCTTAGACCTAGAATAGTTCATACAACGAACTTTTGAAGCTAGGTTGAATTTAATTATGTATGCTTTTATGTTACTAAATGAATTGCTATAAATGTTATGATATAATGTATCGGTTGCCATGATCTAGAGGTGTGCATGGGCTGGGCCGGGCCGGGTTCGGGCCGGGCTCAACTAAAAAGTTAGGGCATCGGGCTCGGGCCAGGCCCAAAAAATGGGCCTAAAATTTTGCCCAAGCCTGGCCCATATAAAAATGTTAAAATCCGGGCCTGGCCCGACCCACCCGTATTAATTTTTATATTATTTTATATAATTTTTAAAAAAATCAAAATAAATATTTTCCAACAAATTGGAAATAAATTTTAAAAAAATATGTAGACTTAAATAACATTAAGATAGATACAACTTAACAAGCAAATACCTCTAAAATAATAACAAAATTAACAAATGCCTTTAAAATAATAACAAAATTAACAATAAAATAAGTTTTATACAATATCCAAATAATAACAACAAAATAGTAGCAACATAATAGTAATATGGTAGCAAAATAGAGAAAAAAAAAACAAGAAAATAACATTTAAAAACAAAAAAAATAGCAAATTTTTTTGTCATTTAATGAATTCGGGCCGGGCCAGGCCAGGCTCGGCTCGGGCTAAAAATACCTTACCCTAGGCTCAGCCCATTTTTTAAACAGGCCTTCGGGTCGGGGCCGGGCCGCCCGGCCCATGCACACCTCTACCATGATCTTATGTGCTTTCATAAAGCTTTAGAAATGTAGTATCATTGATTAATATTATTTAGGCTGACAGCTGTAAAGCCATCCGGATGGAGAGCAAAATGTCCTAGTAGTTGAGTTATATCAAAACGCCATTCGGATGGCGAATATGGAGAGCAAACTTTCCTAGTAGTTGAGTTATACTAAAACGTCATTCAGATGATGGATGTTATCCATTCAGATGGAGAGCAAGCTGTCCTAAAAGTTGAACTTGGCTAAAACACCATCTGAATAGCATAACGGTTATTTTGAGTTATACAAGAATACGTTGATTGCATTTTGAGTTGCCGAAAGTCCATTTTATATAAAATTATTTAGTGGCATGTTACAAGTGTTTAGATGACCTTTAGCATGCTATTAGATGTTCAATTTGAAAAACTGATTTAGGATTTGTAACTTGTTCCCCTTTTTTACTGTCTGACCTCGAACTTTTGTAAGAGGACCCATTAGAATTAATATTATGTAGTTAACAGAATATTTACTCGTTAAATTGAACACTACACTAATTAATTTAACTTTGGTGTTACATTTCTATTTTGTTTGAATTGCTTTAGTAATGGATGTAGTGCGGTGCACTTGAATCCATATCCAAGTTGAGTATGGAATGTTATAAAATGAAATTTTCTATAATAATTTTTAAAAAGTAATTAAATTTTTAAATATGTGATGATATATGGTAGAAAATAGATTTCTCAATAAAATCGTCGCGAAAATGACAAAAATTTTCTATAAAAAGCTCTCAGTTTAATTAAAAGGTAGGTATTAAATTTCCCAATAATCTCTTGAGAAAATTTTCTCCAACAATCTCTATTCATTTTCTAAAATTTAAACTTCAAATTTAATCGTATGTGTCTATCCATCTTCCATCTATGAATGTTAAAAAGTATTAGAAGGAAGAAAATAAAAGCAAATGTAAATGCTGAAACTGAAAAAGAAAAGCCTCTTGGTCTTTTATTCCATATTATTTTCTCAAAAAATTATCTAAAAACTCCAATTGCAAGATTTTAACAAACTAATAAATAAATTCATATAATAAACTATTTTTCTAGGAAATTTGAAATATATATAACTATATTTTAGTTATAATGTGTAAGAATCTAAATTATCTTATTCTCTTCATTTTTACTTTTACTTTTACTCCCGACCCAACCAATACCAAGCCATTAGCATTGGCTTCCGAGACTCTTTTTCCTCATTTTTCTTGGGTAAAAAATAAAAGGAAAATTCCTTGAAAAAATAAGATTTAGGAAAATGAAATTAAAAATTTAGATTTAAATTTTATTTATTATATAAATTGTAAGAACAAAAAGCTTATGTTATCCATATATTAGTTGAAATTTAATATAATGTACATTAAAAAAACATAAAAACATTATTTGTCAAATTCAAAATAATTTTAAAATTTTAAATTTATTAACAAATTCATGTATTTGAAAAATCATCTTGAATTTAATATATATGAATAGCTTACTAGTTAATTTACACTATTTTTAAAATCCAAAATCCAAATCCAAAGTAAATACTCATTATTCAGTCTTCACAGAAAAACTCAATTAAATTTAATAACATATGAATCCCCTTACCAATTAGAATAATGGAAATTACAGGAAATAAGGAAAAAAAAATGTAGCAATGAATGATGCGTAATATATTGAAGGAAAAATGATAAGTACGTACACCTGTTTCTTGTATACATGTATGTGTATGTGCAAGTGTGCGTGTGCGTGTGCGTGTGCGTGTGCGTGTAATGGGCCCAAGAATAAACAAACAAAGGCAATTTTTTGTTTTGAAAGAAACAAACAATGATAATTAAATGCATGAGAAAGATATGGAAAAATAAGAATTCAAAGATTGTTGATATTTTTAGCCCTTTAGTGAAGATGGCCATCAGCATCAACTAAGTATGCTCGGAAGAGCCATTCTCTGCTTCATGGATTTGATGAATCTCCTTTTCTGTACTAGGCCCATGGAGCTCCTCTATTCGAGTTGTTATCTCAGACAACGAAGGGCGTTTATCGGGATATTGAGCTGTGCAATCTATGGCAAGCTGTAGTAGCTTGACCATATCCTCCTCGACGTTCTGGTGTCTCAGAAGTTCAAGGTCAAAGACCTCGGTAGTCCACTCCTCTGGAACTACGGATTGGACCCATCTTGAGAGGTCTACTCCATCCTCATTCAATAAGGCATGTCTGGGTGCCTTACCCGTAAGAAGTTCTAGAAGCAGGATGCCAAAGCTGTAGACATCAGCTTTTTGGGAAATTCTGCGGACATCCGTTACCTCTGGAGCACGGTAGCCATTAACACGGTCAGGAGCCGATGTGGGGCCAGCAAGCTGTGCAAGACCAAAATCAGATATGCGAGCTTCATAGGACGTAGTGAGTAGGATATTTGATGGTTTGATATTTCCATGGGAGATTTCGGGTCCCTTTGAATGGAGGTATGCGATGCCTCTTGCAGCTCCAAGGGCAATGCCACACCTTGTTTCCCAATTCAATGGAATCCTACCAGCTCCTCTGTTACCTGATCAATAATGATAAATAACGAAACAATAATAATATACTTATTTGTGAATCCGAATATGTCAGAAATGAAATGCACAAATCCATTCTATGATTCTGTAAATAAGGAATAAGTGTTTCAGTATAAGCTCAGTAAAGCAACATGCCTAAAATTTATTCAGCTGGCTTATATAAAATAATAGCCGAATGTCAGAAATTGAAACTCTGTGATTTCTTTCCCAGCTGCTAAATGCATAGCAAATGATGATAAACAGAAACCTATACATACCAGAATACTTATCAGATTCAGAAATGCTAAAGGCCAAGTCATTTATATAACAAACATATTACAAGGAAATTGAGCAACTAACTATAAACTATATTTTTAAAGATTCAAACTCCTTTATTTTAGAACTTATCGACTGTCCAAATCTTAAATAACTCATCAGACAAGACAGAGACAAGAAAGCAATTGATGAATCCAAAAGAAGATCTGCATCATGATAAAGAAATGGAGAACTTTGGACCACGCCAGTTGAAATTTACAACCAAAAGGATTGCTAAATAGAGGCATACTAAGATTCCAGCAATCAAAGATGAAAGGAAGAAATAACAACACCACAAGAAGCAAAAAACATAATATACACAGAAGAAAGCCTAGTAAGAAAGAACTAACATAATGCACTCACCATGCAAAAGTGCAGACAAGCTTCCCATTGGCATGTAATCATAAACTAGAAGTTTCTCATTCCTACTAAAGTAGTAGGCCCTGACTGGTACCAAGTTCGGGTGATCCATGGCTCCAACGACCTCCATCTTCTCCTTGAATTCCTTCTCTGACACCGTCACATCCTTCAACCTTTTTACTGCAACAACCATCCCCAACTCCAAAGTGGCCTTGTAGGCCGTCCCAAATGTTCCCTTCCCTAATACCTCAGCAGAGGCCCTCAATAAATCCTCTAGATAAAATACCCTCGATCTGTTCCCAAAAAAGACCAACTTCTTACTCCCACTACTCTTAGCAATAGCATCCTTTTTTACTACCCCAGATAAACGATTACTTGTCTTATCACTCTCCCCAGCTGCCTTATCAGCCGCTGGAATTTCAACCTCAGCCTGTTTTGGAGGTGCAATATCCCTTGTCTCCATTTTCTTACTACCCTTCCTTTTACATAAAAATACTAAGATAATCAAAATCAGTAAAACAGCGGTCACACAACCAACAACAATACCAGCAATGACTCCACTTGACCATTTATTGCTACTACTACTACTGCTACTATTTTCAGTTCCATTACACGAAACCAAAGGCTTGCCACATAAAGAATTCCCTTCAAAAGCAGTCTTTGGCTTCCCTGATAGCCCTTTTGGGATTGAACCATTTAACTGATTAAAAGAAACATTGAATTGCACAAGTGCAGGCAAGTCAATTTCTGGTATTGACCCAGATAAGTGATTGTTCTCCAAATACAAAGTACCCAACCTAGTCAAGTTGTTAACATTCTCAGGGATTGTACCTGTGAAATTATTGTATGCTAGATTAAGTCTAATAAGTTTTTCTAAAGTGAACAAGAAGGCAGGAATTTCACCAGAAAATCGATTTCCTTGTAAGTATAGTTTCCGAAGGGAAGTAATCTTGGCAAAGTCAGAGGGGATTGACCCAGAGAGAGCATTGAAACGAAGTGAAAGGGTATGGAGTTGAGTTAAGTTGCCAATGGCAATAGGAAGCGGACCTGACAGCCCCATTCCAGGGAGTCTTAACTCCACTACTCTGTTCTGCACACAACGTACACCAGTCCAATTACATGGGCTCCTTGACAGATTCCATAAAAGTGTGCGTCCACCGGAAGCTGCTCGAAGACCCACCAAGGCTGCCCTGTCGGAAGCTAGATCCGAGTTAATGCTAACAAACAATGTTGTCCAGAACAAGCACAAACAGAAAATGCTGGAATTTAGTTTCATAGTTTTTCTTGCTCAGAAAAAATGAAAAAGCTTTAATTTCCACTTGTGGAAAAGTATTTCCAGAGGTAAAGATATTGGAATCAAGATGCAATTCATGTTTGGTTGTGTGAGAATTTTTGTAGTGTCCAACGTTTGTTATTTTGTAAATGTGAAACGCTGAAACTTAGTTTTATTTTTATTTTTCCTTGTGGTTTTTATGATAATGAAAACTTAATGCAGGAATTTGGTTTGATTTGATTGAAAAGGAAATTTCTTAAGGAGCTTAAGGTTTTTGTTGTACTTTTTGATAAATTTAACTACTAGAAGGTAAGTAGAAAGGAAGTAACCGGATTTGAGTTGGCTTTTGCTGCTGCTGCTGCTGCTTTTTTTTTTTTTTTTTTTTTTTTTTTTTTTTTTTTCTATAACTTAGGAAAGATATCCTACAAAACTTACTATAATTAATGTACATGTACTCGGATTTAGTCAAAAATTATGTGCTCCGAATTTTATTTATTTTACTTTTTTATGAGTAAATTATGAAATTAGTCATTTTTGTTTGCTTCAGGTTATATTTTAGTAGAGGTGATCATGGGCCGGGCCGGGCTCAACTAAAAATTTAAACCCATTTATCGGGCTCGGGTCGGGGCGGGCCCAAAAATGGGCCTAAAATTTTACCCAAGCCCGGCCCATATAAAAATGCTTAAACATGAGCCCGGCCCGACCCGCTCGTATTAAATTTTTATATTATTTTATATAATTTTTAAATATATATAATACATCAAAATACTAAAAAAATCAAAATAAATATTTCCCAACAAATTGAAAATAAATTTTTAAAAAAATATGTAGACTTAAATAACACTAAGATAGATGCAACTTAACAAGCAAATACATCTAAAATAATAACAAAATTAACAAATGCCTTTAAAATAATAACAAAATTAACAATAAAATAAGTTTTATACAATATCCAAACAATAACAACAAAATAGTAGCAACATAATAGTAATATGATAGCAAAATAGGAAGAAAACAACAAGAAAATAACATTTAGTATGTGTTCAAAGTATGTGTTCTAGAAGCATTTAGTATGAAGGCCCGATTGTGTGATAAGACTAAATTGCAAAAAATTAAAAGTATGTGTTCTAGAAGATTTAGTATGAAATTGAAATGAATTCATAAACTAGGGGTCCTTATTTAGCAATTAGACCATTTTATGGTAGATGGACAAAAATACCCATTGAAGGAAAATTTTCCAAAAAAGGTTATTAAGGGCATTTTAGTCATTTGGGTATTAAAAGAAATAAAAAGGGAAAATAAGGCCAAAAATGTGTCCATCTTCTCTCCCTTGTGCCAAAAATTGGAGGACTCCATAGCTAGGGTTTTGCCAACTTTTCAAGCTCAAGGTAAGTGATTTCTAGCCCCATTTTTCATGTTCTTTGTATTTTTGAGATCCTCGTAACGTGAACTAGCTATTTCTACCACTATTTTGAGCAAGGGTTCATGTTTAAAAAATTACCCATGTGTGACATGAGAGCATTTTGATGTTTAATGGTAGAAAATGAAAGCTTGATGTGTAGTAAACAACTTTTGCTAAGTGATTTTTCATGAAAATGCATTTAGGGACTAAAATGCAAAAGTTGTAAAACATGTGCATAAATTGTGAAATATTGAGAAATATGGGCTGCTATAAGAGAGAAATAGGGTCGGCTAGGCTTGGGAATATAGAAAAATAGATACATTTCATTTTACGAGCCTAGGGACTAAATTGTAAAAACATTGACAAAGTTAGGGGTAAAATGGTAAAATTACCATAGGACAAATTTGTGTTCAATTGAGTAATGGGTATATTGAATAAGTTAAATTTGGTGTTATAGATCAAAAAAGATGGGAAATCGACCTTGACCGAGGGAAAGGCAAGGTTATGGACTAAATCGTAAAGTTTAGCATTTTGCACCGAGATAAGTCTTATATGTAAATAATGAGTTATTATAATTGTTATGTTTAATTACTTTAATTATTAGAAATCTAAAATTTTATAACAAATCATTGAATATGTGTTATGGTAAACCGATAAGTGAAGAAAAGTCCCTGTTCAACCTTAGGAATCATTTAGGATACGAGTGACATGTCACTAGTATTCCATTGACTGTTATCAATTGTATATGTGATTCCAGGTGTTGGTCTAGTTCGACTACTAGTGGCTAGGTAATCCTGCATTTTTTACGAATACCTATCAGCTTGTGTGAGCAGCACTGAGTAGTTTTGGCTACACCGTCAGCTTGTGTGAGTAGACCCGCAATTAGCTCATCGTTAAGCCTTTATGTGATATGTGTTAAGTGGTAGCCTCAGCTATAAATCATCGGTAGCTTCAGCTACATTATGTGTGGCACTTGTGCCTTATTCCGTGTATCCTTTAACATTCCACGTGGTTCAACGGGTTATTCGAATCAATACGATAAAATGTGATTATATGTAAAAAGATTTGACCGTGTGTTAAGAATGTGTGTGCAGATTATATGAAAAGGTCATGTGTACTAAATGCTTAATGTTTGTATTGAAATATGTGGTAAGATCACATGAGTACGTGATAATCTCAAACTTAATGTGATCACTAGGAAGCTCATTTCCACCTTATATGAATTATTGATTTTAAATGCTCTTTAATTTTACATATAGGCTTACTAATCTTAATAGCTTATCCCTTTGTTTTTCCTTTCCCTTATAAGTTCGTCAAGCTAACCCGAGGTTCGGTGATCAACGGGATTCCATCAACACTATCAATAACTATTTCAGTATTTTGATTATGAACTTTGAAATTATGGCATGTATAAGTGGTCTAGTGTTTTGGTTGTATGTCATAGTTATTTTGGGTCCATCTATTGGTAGTGATATTTTGGTACCTTAGCCATTTGAAATGAGTCATATTTGGTTAAGTTATATTTTGTCAAAGTGTTGTAACCCATTAAGGTGAAAGCTTGAAATGTTTATATGGAATATGGTGTGATGTGTGTGCTTGTTGATGGTGGATGAAATTTGGTTGTATGAAGGTCATAATATGTATGGTTGAATGAGTTATTGTGCCATATTGAATAATGGAAAAATTGGTTTGAATTGGTTTGTGTTTCAGGGTGGCAATTGGCTTGGAAAATAGCCTATAATTGTCCACACGGATATACACACGGGCATGTGTCTAGGCCGTATGTGACACACGGCCAGCGCCATGGGCGTGTTGATAGGCTGTGTGCGTGTTGATAGGCCGTGTGTCCCCTGCACTTGAATTTATGAAAATTAAATGCCCAGTAGTAAACACACAGGTGGAGATACGGCCGTGTGTCTCGACCATGTGCTTAACACGGCCTAGCCCATAGGCGTGTGGCTTGACCGTGTGACGAAAACTTCATAATGACTTCATAAATAGAATACCCAAGATTTTTCACATGGGCTAAGACACGGGCGTGTGCCCAGCCATGTGAAGGACACGGCCTAGGACATGGGCGTGTGCTCGTCATTGTTAAAACCCTTGTAGGTTCAAATTGAAAAATAATTTCACATGGGCTAGGGACATGGGCGTGTGTGACCACACGGCCTGCCCAAACAGGCGTGTGCCCTGTTTTGAGAAAAATTTTTCTAAGTGTTCTAAAAGCTCCGGTTTAGTCTTAGATCGTACCTAACATATCTTTTGGGCCTCGTAGGCCCATAATAAGAATGTTTTGAATAAATTTGAAAAAGTTTTAAATTTTATGTGGAAATTGATTGTCGTAATCAAATGTTCGTGTGAGTATGAGCTCGGTATCGCCTCGTACCCGTGTCCGGCAACGGTTACGGGTGAGAGGCATTACACTTATATTATATTTTCAGTCAACTCATATCAGAACGAGTCTTATGGTTCAAATGGCAAGTGTTAGCTTGCCCTAAGGTCCTATTTTCCAATCCCCGTGTGAGCGGTTGGCAATATTTTTGCTTTTGTGTGTGTATGTCAGTGGTGTAGTAGATGTTTAGTGGAATTAAAAATTTGTGGTAGTTGGATGAGGATCAATGCGTCAATTTTGGTGGGATGGGGGAGTTAATGGGGAGTTTTGATTCTTAATTTTATTTATTTTATTTTTATTTTGTTCCGTTTCCAAAATTTCGTCTTCATTCCCACGTTATTTTTTTCCTCCTTTCATTTGTAATTTCCTTTTTTATTTATCTCTATTCTTTTGTTCAATCGCCATTATTGTTTCGTTCATCATCTTTTATTTATGCCAATTCTGATTGTGGTTCGATTCGGTAAGTTATCAAGGCAGGTGTAGTTTTATTGTTTTCATGGTTGGTAAATAATCAGGGGTTTTCGTTATTCTTGTAATGAGAAGATTTCTTTTGATGTGTATTCATTTTAATGCTCGTTTAGGGGAAAATTAAGAGGCTCAAGATTGTCCGTCGGTGACTTGATTGCGTTAGGAATTGCTACAGGCGTTGGTTAAGTGATTCTATCAATTTAGTACATTTGCGGTGGTTCGAATGTTCGGTATGATAAGAATATTGAGGATTTCAATTTCGTAAATGGTGTGTTCTTTTGGGTTAATTCGCTAAAGTTTGCTATTTAGGTACTAGGAATCACGTGGTTATTTTTGCATCAAAATCGAGCTAGGTGTGTAACGAGAAAAACTAAAAATAGCGAGTGACGAAAGTCGAAATTGGGGCCTGTCGACGCCACACGATCGTGTGCCGGGGCTTATGGTACACCGTGTGCGACATACGGTCGTGCGATAGGCCGTGTGTGAGGCCATGTATGACACACGGTCTAGGCCATTTTGGGTCATGTGGGCCACACAGGCGTGTAGGCCACACGAGTGTGTGGGCTTACATAAGCAAGCCATTTGGGTCGTGTGAGCCCAAATTTAAGAATTTTTTCCTAAGGTCGTACATGTCGTCCCGATCAACTGTGGGCCTTCCGTGGGGTCAGTATGTGTTATATAAGCCTTAAAGCATGAAGTATGCTATTCTGTTAGGATGAATTAGACGTAAATAACGCCTAAATGTATGTAATGTAATGCGATATGTTTGATATGTTATGTATAAGCATGTTCAATATTTGTTATACGAGCATGCATGAGATATATATTCCGGTATCTGTTATTCTATTGTATCTAGTATTCTATTTATATCTGGTTATGTGGCGAGTTATGTATTATGTGGAGGAATTGTTTTGTGTGAGATGTTAACTCGCTGTTGTACTGGCAGCACTATTGCGATTTTTTTGAAAAGTGTCGTAAGAACACTAAGTGATGTGTAGCACTGGGTGGGTGTTTTATACCTCACATGGTGTGTTGGGATGGTCGGAGATAGTATGTAATGGACGAGGGTAGGATTGTAATTTGTATGTGACTCTGATTCTACATGAGACATTCGTCAATAACTGTTTTGTTATATATTCAATCTGTGACTCTGTTTCTGTTAGTTGCACATTGAGTTATAAAATTCACTCTCTATTTTTCTATCACATTCAGGTATCCTTTAGACTTAGGCGGGTCGATGCGATGGGAGCTCGAATATGTCCACAATTCCGTAAAACTTTATTTACATAAATTTGTCTTATTTAAAATTTCGTTTTGTAAGTTTTGTAATTTTTGAACTCTCTGGTCATTTGGGTTTATTTTTGGAATTGGACTTTTGATTTTTGTTATTGGCATGACATTCGATAAAATGATTTTTAGGAAAATGATTATGTTTCTACGGTTAACATTTTTTTTAAGAAAACAAACTCAATTTTCCAACATGTAATGTTTTAAGAACTTCCACTACAAATTATTCGATTTATTTAGAAAATGTATACAATTAACAATTTTAACTATTATGTATGATAAATGTTTTCATATAAAATGGGTTTTAATTAGTAAAGATACGTGAAGTCTTTCAATAAGCGAGAGGTCAGATTTATAACTACTTTATGAAACATTTCCAAATTCGGCTATAATGTTTAAGCCAGGTTTGGGGTGTTACATCCTATATTGATTAACCATATCCCACTATATAGATTATGGTATATCCAACATCAGTCTTTTCAGTACAACCTGTTACTGAAGACGTTTGACTGTATCAAAATATACGACTAACAATGTTCGGATAATGATGGTATTAAGTCTGAGAATCGTATACATAGTTATCACTATGAGTAATATTGTGAATATTACATAATAATCCAAGAAACATACTCATAGCGAGTCAGTCCAACTCATGCATTGATTTTGACATCCCTATGTCAATGACAACACTTTGTCGTCAATCAACTACACATTAGTCTTAATGCATTATTGTTGTTTTAAGTCCACAATAATACTTGACTAAGAACCTTTTAAGAATAATCATATTTTCTTAGGACTTTATTATAATTCAGTTTATTTATATACACATAAAAAAATTAAAATAATAACGACAATACCTTATATTAATAAACAAGGTAAAACATGTAATTAGAATCATCTCGTGATTGGTCTTTCGGTATACTATAACAAAATTTAACATTAAATTTTTATTTAAAATGATGATTTAACGTGCCACATTAGCACCTTACACTATTAATGACAATTAACGACTCAGTGACTAAAACGTAACATTTCTAATATAAATGATTAAAATGTAACTTGAAGCAAACAAGCATAACTATTTTTATAATTTACCCTTTTTTTAATTGCGGATTTCAATTTTTTGTTAACCTTTTCATCAACTTCTAAACCTCTACTTTTAACTTTTTAAAATTTTAAAATCCTTTTCAACTTTTATTTTTTTAATTCTTATTTAGATTTGATAAAAAAAAAATCTTAGAGTGCTAACTTTTCTTTCTAGTTGTTTAAAACATCAATTTTCAAACAGAAGAAAATTCATCAAATTTATTTATTTAGTTTTCTTTACCCAAAAAATTATTTTCTCCATTACAAATTTGTAGAGTAAAAGATGGTAAAAGAAAGCATGGGAGTCAACAGATGGATTCGTCTTTAGAATTGAAAAGAAAATGACAAAAAAAATCCAGATCTGACCCTACCTCCGACACCTAGAAGTTGTTAGAGTTTTATGAATTCTCATAGGTAAAAAATGCTTATTGGTGAAAATCCAAGTAAGAGGGCACCTATTTCGAGTCATGGAATTAAGATGTTAATTTTGGAAACATCAAGTTAAAATTAGATGTGATATCTATAACATATATTATGTATGTTAATTATACTACAAATAATTAGAATATTTTGTTCTACATTATATTTTTAAATATACACAGACTTGATTCAACAATAAGAAAAATATAAAAAATAAATGAAACTATCTCTATTGGAGTTTGAATCGAGTTAAAAAAAAAGATTCAAGTTAAAACAATAAACAATCAAATAAAAAAGTAGAGAACCAATTTAAAATAACAAATAATCGATTCAAAACCGCAATGAAATTAAGATTGAGAAGCATACACACATGTTGCAAAATGCATGCACTCAACAAAAATCATTTCAACACCATAGTTGACCATTTTTCAACAATCACATTTCGTAACCAACCAAGACAAAGAGTAATTAAGTAGTGGATCTTATTATTTATAAATAACTTTCTACTACAAATCAATTGTTTCACTAATTTTGAAGCATGATAACATTATATAACTAACTAGCATCTAAAAAATACTGAACTTTTACATGCAAATTGATTTCCCAATTTCCAGTAATAAACAATTAATACATTTAAATACCTCTTTTCCATTAAGAGATGGCACACTGATAGGTTGAGGGTATATCTCTTAATGACTTGACTAATGAAAATGCTAGTATTGAGATCCTATAAAGCTCAAAGCTTGCATTAACTCACAAATAAAGGATGAAAAAAATATGAAAGAAACAATGGAAGTTCCAATTTTTACTCACAAATTTAGCTTTTTTAAGAAGATTTTCCTTTTGTTTTTATTAAAGATCATTTTTTTAATATTATTTTTAATACTATAAAAATATTGAAGGGACTTATTTCTATTTTTGGAAGGACCATAATATGTATATAAAAAGGGAAATTAAAATATTTTAGACATTTAATGGACCCCTAGGTCTCTTAGTAATTCCGCCACTACCTATTGCAAATAATGAAAACAAATAGTCTAAATGCCGCCCAAAAATTGAAAAATTTTAAAGCATTATTTATATATTTAAGAAATCAAATTGGATTATTTGTTGAAGAAGTATTGTTGTGATTGGTTTTTTTAAGAAGAGATTATTAAAGAAGAGAAGGATGTGTTTAAAGTTTTATGATCTTAATTTTTTTTTTTTTTTTGGTTAATGAGAATTTTTACTTCGAAGAAGAAACTAAGGGAATATACTTTATTCGAAATATATTATATTTTATAGTTTTAATAGTTTTTAAAATTTTTAGATTTTTCATAGATTATCCCATGAAAACATGTGAAAGTATAAAAAATTGAAAAAATTAACCAGAGTCTAAATTAATAACAAATTGTAAAGAATAAGGGCTAAAGTAATGAAAAAAAGTTAAAAAAATTAAATAATTTAAAAAGTAAAAAGACTAATTTTAAGCAAATAAAAGTAAAATTATTAAACATGCACAAATCGATATGCATAAGTACTCTAGCTAGAGTTCAACCTTTAAGGAATTAAACTTCCTAGTTGAGTAATCAGCAATCTCTAAAATGTTTTCACTTTTATTTTTTTTTTAAAGGAAGATATATTTTATTCATAAGAATAAGTATTTATGGTTAGATCAAAGACGTATTTAAAATAATATGGAAGTGTGTGATAAAATTGTTTTAGTGAATATTATTAATTTTTTTAATTTGATGTGAAGTCTTGCTTTTAAGAATTTGAAATACATATTTTAAGAGAATGAAAATTATTAAGTATTTATGTTTATGAATATTATATAACTTTAATAAAAGTAATTAATTTTAAAACAAAACCTATTAATAAACTTAATTAAATTGGCAGGGGAAAATACTATTTTAATTGTTCAAATAATTTTTTAGGCCAAAATTTATTTAAATAATTTAGTTACAAGCCCACTACTCCTAATTAAATTAAAAATATGATATTATAGACGGAGAAAATGATTGAAAATGACATAATGTCCAATCAGGTTTGTAGCTTCTTCTTTTTTTGACATAAATACTAAATAATATGGAGATCTCCAAATAATCTCGTAGTTTTTCTGAAAAATTTTAAATATTGATATCTCCATATCACACAAAGATTAAATGTGAACATCTCATACCCTTAAGTAAGCTATCTGTTGAAATTGCTTGCATGAAAAATGTAACATTCCTTTCTTTTAAGATAAAGATTGAAACAAATTGATGTTTTAAAGATAGTACTATAATTAAAAATTAAATTCTAGATAAAGTGTGTAAAATCTTTATGATGTTAATCTCCTGTAAACTGAAACCCTATACTACAAATAATAATTTTAGGATATAATATGATTTTTACAAGTTTAAAAATTAATCGGTATGAAATTGGAGTTGACCATTAAATTTAATGAAGAGCAATAATTGATAAATTGATTTCTCAACTTTTTCCATTATGTCACACAAATCCTTAAACAATGAAGGCTATAATTTTTATGTGTATTTTGTGTGTATAATCTTAATAGATACAGAAAAGATCAATTTTTAATCTAGTATTTCTATCAAATAACCGAATAAACAGATAAGACTTATTTTCTATTAAAATAAAACTCTTATTCCCTTCACATTAGGTCACATGGTTTTAATCTTAATTAGATTTACAACATTGAACTAAAATTCTTACAAAGTGTTCTATTATTCTTATAACATATAAGATAAATTATATTCAAGAAAGGAACTTTAAAGGTAGCCTTAGAAAACCATCTTCATAAAAATACAAAGTATAATTATTATCAGTATTTTATTAAATTTAAATTTAAAATTTGATTAGTAGTATGCAAATTATACAAGTGGACTACTTATCATGTGAGAAAACCAAACATCAAATATAAAATAATTAATTTTTTAAAAAAGAATATTCTAAAAAAAGTGTCATTTTTCTTTCAAAATTCATCACTATTTTATATCAAGCTAAATTGATGGTATGTAAGTACCATTAATAATATCATTAGTTTATAAGTAAAAAGTATTGGACATAACAAAATTATTCTTAAGCTCAATTTTTTCTCTACTCTTGCATGCTTCATTTTTCAAATAAATTGTAATAATATCTATAAAGAGAAGTTATTTGTTTGACAGTTAGAAATCCTATTATAAAAATAAAATTTATGACTATAGATTAAAGAAAAGAAAAAGGGAAAACCAAATATTAATTTGACTTGGTCATCTTTGGTTCAAGAAGTGCAATTGCAAGGATAACAGCAAGAAGGTAAATATAATTTTTCATAAAAAAAAAATTAATTCAATTTTAAGAAATCCCTCAAAATTTTTTTGATATGAAATTTTATGAAAGATGATAATTTTACGCAGATGAGAAATTTTATGAAAGAAAATTGATATTAAAGATGAAAAAATGTGAAAAGAATTGCAAAAGTTAAAATTTGACCCAAAAAAAAAACCAAATTGAAAATTTTTGAAAAGTATAATAATTAATTTACAAAATTATCCAAAATGGAAAATATGAATTAGGATGGAATATTTGCCATTGAATGGATTGGAATACGAGGTGGTGAGATAGAAATCACTTTTGCGACTAAATTGGAAAAATTAAATACTACAACGATCAAATTATATATTTTTTTTCATTTTTACTAAAATAAGAATTAAGAGTTTAGATTGATTCAAGTACTGAATTTTGAGAAGAAATTATAAAAAAAGCAAAATGGTAATTTTTTGTAAAATGGTAATTTGATCAATTCTCGAAACTTTTATGGTAGAAATAATATTTAAATATGATATTTTATGTTTGAAATTATTTTATATTGTTGGAGCGGTCTTCAAATTAACATAAAATGGACTAGAAACATGTAGACGTGGGCTCAAAGCCCATTTGTTGGTATTTTAAAGATGGGAAAGAAATTGTCTAGCCACCAACAAGTTTTTCATGGCTGACATTTCTCCTGTTTCATTTCCTTGCTCATTTTTTTTCAAATTTTCTCAAAATTTCCACTAAATACCTTAAGATTCTATTAAAATCTTTATGGAAACTACGTTCTAAACTCATTACAATAATCAATTTCACTATTACCAGCCTAGGTTTTGTGGAGCTCTAGAAGTTGAAGCTAGTGTGAAAAAGCTTCAACAAGGTAAGAAATTATTTCCTACACTTCCATTAGCTTGATATTTATTGAGAAATCTTATGAAAAAGCTTGAAAAGAATTTATATAAAATTTTGAATATATTTTTGTTGTATAGAAATATGAAAAGGTTGATTCGTGAAATTTTAAGCTTAATTGGTGATGGATTGGTGATCATGGAAGCTTGATTAAGTGTTAAAAAGCATCCATCAATGAAAGTATCATGAATACTTATCTTCCTTCTAAGTTAGTAAGCTTAGGGTTTATGACATTAATGTTATAATTAAGTGCTGATTTGTGTTAATATTAGTGTGAATTTGCATGGCAAATTATGAAGAGATGAGTCACAAAATGTGGTAGAAAAAGTATGAATGACCATGTGAGGTTTTGTGGCCAAATAAGTGAAAATGCTACAAAAAAGGTTGCCATGAAAGAGATTATAGCATGTTAAGAAATGTATATTGAAAACCATGTCATCATTATGAAAAGTTTAACACCTTATACCCGGCCCGGTCTCAGAACCCAAATATAAAGATGCCATAGCATGTCTCACTACTTATACATTACAATATTCATTTTATTAGAGTCGACACATGTTATTCTTTGGATTTGCATAGGTTTTAAGACAAACATACATTAATCATCATTGAATCATGCTAAACATACATCAATATAACTTACCGTGTTAAAAAAATTCAAGCATTTGGACCTCTTAGGAAAATTTTAAAGTTAAACACGTAGGTATTGATACTGACCCTAGGGTATCAATATTTTATTTAAATGGTATCGATTCCACTTGAAAAATTGATACCAAACTTACATTCTGTTTCTCGTACAAAAATTATACTGTCAAAAATTATAGGTACCTATCATAGAGTATCGATATATTTACCTCAATTATCGATATTCGAGCAGAAGTATCGATACCAAATCTCTATTCTGACTTCCCTGCACATTCCAAAATACAAAGGCATCCTTTTTAAAACATGAATATTGATATCTTTGCCTCAAACCACAAAAGTAGAGTATACAAAAGTATTTAGTCCATTCCAAATTAGTTCCTAAATATCATGCATTAGATACTTCGATATATAATCACCCAAACGACTAAATTTAACAATTCAAACGTCAGAAACATGTCCAAGCAAGAAACATCATGCCATCATCAATGTTCATAAACCTAAGTATATTTGTAACTCATAAACTTCTTAAACAAAAATAATAACCAGCAAAATGTTCAGAACTAACATGACTATAAACAAGTCTACCATATTGCCTTATTCCCCAAAACGTAAATAAATAAATAATAAACACCTACGAAATACTAACAAGTCTTCCTTGGATCACTCCCTTGTATAACCACATTGCCCACATTGAAACATCACTAATCTACATATGTTGAAAAGAGTGGGTGATTAAAATAATCATTATGCAAACATGTCATCATGCATCCATAAAATAACCATGTATATATACAATTACAATATTCTTATGTCTAGTGTCATAATACCTCTTCATGCTTTATTTATTAGTTCATTTACATAACATATACGTACTCATTCAAGCATATATCACATAACTCTTATTCCATTTATCATGTATCACATTTCACACAATCACGTATAACGATAAATTGACACTTGAGGTATGAAACATAAAGTGGACATTATCACCACACATCGGATACGCGGATCTCCAATCACACCAAATGACTCATAAAGTTGAACATATCCCATAAATTAAGCATATAGCTAACACTTTTCTTATTTCTCCTTACATGTCCCGTTTAATAGAGCTTAGCTCACATTCCCTTATCTTTCCACATGTCCCGAGGCTTCAACGCCCAAAATCACTATACTTATAGGTGAGTACTCACAATCCTATGGCATGCCAACAATATCCAATGGTTTCAAGATCATAAGACCAAAATTACTTAAACAAACACATATCACTTACCGATTATCCGTACACTATCACTGTATATTTTCATTTTTAGCAAAATACTGTCACTAACATTTAACATATATATAATATATACACATTTGTACTTTCACAATAGTTATCACAACTACATATCATATCTTATAGCATCTTATCCTAATTCACATTTTCATATTCACATAAGCACATAATTCACAAGATAAAAATATGTATGAGAAAGCTTACACTTGTAATTTAGAGTAGGGGTTTAGGCTACTACTAAATTCCCAAATAACACATGACTTGTGTCTATGAGCAATGAATCTAAACGCTCACCAATGCGCTTTCGCCGAAATGTTGAAAGCTCAAACTATACTTTCCTAGCTCGTAAATGGTCCTAGCAAATCCAGAACTTCAACACAACAAATTCACACAACAATACATTCAAAAATCAGCGAAGGACTCACCACTAGCAATAAAAAACGTAAGTCTAAACTAAGTTCTCATGTAATTGAAACCTTTAACATAGCAAGTTTTAAATTCAAATATCTCAGTCTATACTTGTAACGCCCCGAATTTTGGGCCTAGATGAATTGGGCTTTGGGCTTTGGCTTTGGGTCTCATAATTTTTTTTAGTAAGCAGGAAAATGACAAATGACATGTTGGCTTTAAGGGTTTAATGAATTTTGAGTGTCTAAGGGTGCCGGAGATGTCCTGGGATCAAGTAAGGGTATAAGAAAAATTTTCGTTAGCTCCAAGGGATCTGTGACTTCAGTTAGTTGGCCTTTTAAATAAATGAAGAAGAAAAATGACACAAAAAGAGTTGTGGTCTAGTGACAATGTGGCGCCACTTAGGGAGCAGGGAGGTGGCGTCATTAGCAGGCAGGGAGATCTAAGGTTCGAGTAGTGGCATGGTATTTTATTTTTGCCTTCTAGATGATTAGTAGTGGCGAAGAAGTTGAACTCTTAAAGAAGTGATCAGAAGAGGAATTTGAGGAAGGGATTGATGAGCTTATCGTGGAGAAAAATTAGGAGATGAGATGTGTGGAAGAGGTGGAGCCGAATTAGGAATATGGGGATAGGAAATTCGGCTATAGGCTATATATAGGTGCTGAATTGGGAATTATAGGGTAATGCCAAAATTGTTTTTTTCCCTTTAGCCGAATTCCTCATTTTTGAGTTGCTGAAACATTTTTTGTCTTTAAGTACTAAGAAGCCGAATTCCTTCCTTGCTTGCCGATCTTCCATTACTTTCTCTTTTCAAATTCTCTTTTGATTCACCTTTGGTTTTAGCCGATTCCTTCTTCTCTTCTTCTTCTTCTTGTTTGTGCCGAATAACCCCTTTCACCATACTAATCTCAAAAGCTGAATACCTCTTGGGCCAATTACTTCTTGGGTAAGTATTCTCTATTTTGGTTAGGTGTTGGCCGAATGGTCATAGATAGGGAAAAGGGGACTTGTGTTGGATACAAGTCACCTATTATTCTGTTTTTAATGATTAAGTATGATGCAGATTTAGGAGATACGCGTGATTAATGATCAAAGAAGGGCTATTAAGACTGGTTGTTCAAGGTAAGACGTAGGTGAGATTTCAGCTTTTGGTGATAGTATTTGATAAGTGTGTGATTAATCGTTAAGTGACATCATTTATAGGTTCGTGGCTAAGGAGATCGTAGCACGTTTCGTTACCAAGTGTGTACATACACTACACACACACGATAGATCGACAAATCCTGAAAAGCTGAAAAGCCGAAATATCGAAAAGTCGAAAGTTTTGTTACGGTAGTCATGCGAGTGCACGAACACTCTTATGAGGGAAACTGATACGTTAGTAGAGGCCCCATAAGCGATCTCATGGACTTGGGCACGTTTTGGCCAACTGGGCCAGAATGGGCCAAATGGGCTGACGGGCCTGTGAGCCCAAATAAGTAAAAATTGATAATTTGGTAAAATGTAATGAACTGATTAGGTTTGTTGAATGGTTTGGAATGGATTCAGGCCTGATGGGCCACATAAGTGTGATTGAGCCTAAAGGATTGTATAAATGTGATTGGGCCTAATGGGCCATATAAATGTGATTGGGCCTAATGGGCCATATAAGTGTGATTGGGCCGAATTGGGCTATATGAATGTATGAAAGCGTGTAGACTTGCTAGGGTTTTATAATGAACTTTTAGGCCTAGTTTCTAATAAATCCTTAAACAGGCATAAGACTTAATTAATTTACCAAGTACGTCTGTGGACGAGTCGTAAGGTTAGAGTGTGGCAATGGGCATATGCATGTCTAGAATTGGATCTAGGGAGAGCTTGGTACTTAAGCGGTCTTAATGACCCACCTCCTCTTCTCTAGAATCCTACTTGGTGCATAGTGTCTGTTCACTTTAACCAACGAGGACTTGTTGACGGGCCAAATGTAATATCCCGAATTAGGGCCTAATCGGAATAGTGGTTTCGTGACCACAAATCCGAGGTAGAAATAATTATTTTATAATTATTTTGATGTCTATGATATGATTTTATGATGGTGTGAAAATTTCGTGAAGAAATTCTAAGCGTAAAGTGCTTAATTTGAAATTAGGGACTAAATCGAATAAGTTGCAAAACTTGCATTCTAGAAGTTTCTAGTATGAAATTGCTTTGGAATATTAATTAGGAGGTCTTAAATAGCAATTGACCAATTTTAAGTTCATGGACAAAATTTGGACATGGATGGAATTTTTGAAAGTTTAGTAAGGAGGGGCATTTTGGTCTTTTGGATATTAACATGAAATAAAAAGGGAAAAAAAACACAAAATTGGTCATCTTCTTCATTACCACGAAATTTCAAGGGTTCTCCATAGCTAGGGTTTGTTTCAAGCTTCCAAGCTTCATAGTAAGTGATTCCAAGCCCCGTTTTTAATGTTCTTTACGTTTTCGTAGTCCCGGTAACTCGATAAAGCTTATGTTAGCAATAATTTAAGTTAGGGTTCATATTTGGAAAAATACCCATAGGTGAAATTTGTGTATTTTGATGTTTTATGATAGAATATGAGGTTTTAAATTATGTTAGACAACTTGTGCTACTCGGTTTTAAGTAAAAACGAGTAAAACGGCTTAATCGGTAAAAGTACATATTGTTCATAAGTATGTGTTTTAGTGGGAATTTGAGCTTGCTAATGGTAAATAAATGATCAGCATGTCCTAAAACATAAGAATTTGTGATAAAATTTAATTTCCGAACTTTGGGGCAAAAGTGTAAATATGCAAAAGTTTAGGGGTAAAATTGTAATTTTGTCAAAATTTGGACTATTTTGATAATGAGAGTATTAAATAAGCTAAATGTGTTATTTTATATCAAGAAAGACGTGGAATCAACCTTGATCGAGGAAAAGAAAAGATTTTGGACTAAATTGCAAAATTGCTATATTTTGTACCGAGGTAAGTTCATGTGTAAATAATGTAACATAATTGCTATTTTAAGTGATTTAATGCTATTTATATGATATGATAATTGTTATTATGAATATTATGCTTTGTGAAATATTATGTATTGGTATGAAAAGTATACGATTAAATTGATAAGTATGAGATGCAAGCAACGTATTGGTTCCGATATTCCGAGGAGAACGACGGGGAAATGTGTGATTGAGAAAAATCCCGTTTGAACCTTGGGAATAGATTAGGATACAGGTGACATGTCACTAGGATGGTTGGGCATCCGAACTCGTTGAGTTGAGTCTGAGTTCACTTATGGATGCAAATGTCCGAACTCGTTGAGTTGAGTCCGAGTTCGTGAGATGTAACTAGGCATCCGAGCTCGTTGAGTTGAGTCTGAGTTCACTTATGGATGCGAACGCTCGAGCTAGTTGAGTTGAGTCCGAGTTCGCTTATAGGCGGGTTACATGATTGATTGATTACATATGTGGCACTTATGTGCAAATGATCCATGTATCCGAGTTATATTCCGATGTGTTCAACGGGTAAAATTCTAGCGGAATGGAAGAATACTCAAGATGAAAATGATATTTTGGTAAGTGTTGTGAAATAGACAATTTGGACAGGTATGTACTTAACCCTCGGGTTGAAACTTGATATAACAGAAATAAGGTGGTAAGATGATACACGATAGCTAGAAATGTGGTTTGTATCTTGGTGATATCATGCTATTGTTGTTGATATAATTGCTTTGTTATGTTACTTGTTATTTGCATGTGAACTTACTAAGCATTTATGCTTACTCCCTCCTTTTCATTCATTGTAGTTTTTAGCGAGCCAACTTGGATATCGGGAAGGTCGAAGAAACGCTCACACTATCTGAGGAAGAATTGGTATATTGGTTTGTATGTTTTGATGTATGGCATGTATAGCAATATACTTGTTTTGTGTAAATAATCTTGTGATATGGTTGTGGTTTGGTTGAGAAAATGCTTGATAATGATTAGTAATTGGTATGGCTAGCCTAGATAATGTTGGATGCCTTGTGAGTTTAATATGTTATATAGTTCATGAGAATTCATAAAAAGATGAAACTTGCCATAAAACAGAACACTACAGCAACAACGACATGAGTTTGAAAAATCACCAGAAATAGTAGAAAACGAATTAGGTGAAGAATTAACTATGAAATTGAATCTTATTGTGTCTACTTTCAAATGGAAAAAGCGAAATAGGTAAAGGAGTTATATGTTATAAGATATTTGAGTTTTAGTGAAACAGAGCCAGAGCTATTTCTGGATCCCCTGTTCCAACTTTGAAAATTCACTATAAATTGTAAAAAAATAATTAGGAGGTGTAATTTATACGCTCAGAATCCTTGTTGAATCTAATTTTAAGAGAAATAAACAATATAGTTATATGAATTTTGTACATGGAGAAAAGTGGTTCGTAGTAAGTAGAGGTTAGTGCAGTCAAGTCCTGAAACAGGGGTAACTTTAACTAATAAACTGTACTAATTGGCCCAACCAAAAATTTTAGAAAAAAATTAGTAGATAGATATGTGAGTCTAGATTCAGGGAAAATTTACGGATCTTGATTTTGAGTTTCATAACTCGAGATATTATTTTTTTAGCGACCATGATGCAGAAAAACTGCTTATTCTGAAAGTTAAAATAAATGATGTAAAGTTGTTTAAATGATAAATTATGTTCGGTAACACCTCAAGCTCGACTCCGGCGACGGTCTCGAGCGTGGGGGTGTTACACCAAAGTTCATAATTAAGACCCCTATTGCTAAGAATTACTGAAATACCCTTGTAGGATAGAATTACTGAAATACCCTTGGGTAAGAAATGACGAAAATACCCCTGTGTGTCATGAGCATGACTTATATATGTTAAATATTATCTACTGCATTCATGCATTATTATGTTGTACAAGGATTGGGGTTATTGATCGGAGGAAGTGTATTTGAGGGTCGCACGGTTAGGGGTGAGCAAAACTCTATTCGACTCGAAAAAATCGAAAAAAAATTTGAATTTCGAGTTAAACAAATCAAGTTGTTCAAGTTAATCGAGTTATTCGAGTCAACTCGAATTTTTTTCGAATTTCGAGTTCGAATCGAGTTGAGTTTTCAAATTCGAATAACTCAAATAATTCGAATAATTCGAATATCAAACTATAATATTTTACATTTTTACCCCAAACTCCCAAACCTTTTTACTTTTCCCTCAAAACTTTTACTCCTTCCCACTTTTCCCCCAAAACTTTTACTCCCCTCCCATCGAAACCCCCCAATCTACTCAAAATCCATTTCCCACCAAAATTTTACTCTCTCATTTATTTTTTCTCAAAATTTTACTCCCCAAAACCCTCAAAACTTTTTATTTTCCTCCAAAATTTTTATTCCCTCCTATTTTCCTCCTAAAACTTTTACTCCCTTCCCATCCCACCTCCCATCTACCCCAAGCCCACCCCCCCAATTTTTTTTTTAATATTTTCCTTCCAAAATTTTACTCTCTCTATTTACTTTCTCTCAAACTTTTATTCCCCAATTAAAACTTTTTATTTTCCCCTTAAACTTTTACTTCTCACCCTTTACTCCTAAATAAAAAATCAAAATTATCAAAAAAAATCATTAAACATAAATAGTAATAATTTTATTTATATCTACTATTTATATTATTAAATTAAATTTCACATTTATATTATTTATATTATTGAATTGTTTAGTCATATTGAATATTTATATTAAAATTGAATTATTAATTATGCCATAAAATATTCATGTTAAAATTTTATATTGGTATCAATTCCACATTTTATATTTAAAATAAATTTTATTAAAAAATCTCATTTTTACATTTAGTATATTTTTTAATTTCAAAATATATAGTGACAAAAATCTGAATATAATTGAAACAGCCAAGCAAGCAAAGAAGCTAACTCGTATATAAAAGATTAATAAATAAATTATAAGGTGATGAAAGTTAATAAAAAATTTGATTAAGGTGGACAAATTTTATTACGATGGGTGACAGTGGTTATAAAGACCCAAAATTATTTTTTAAAATTTAACTCGAACAAATATATTTGATTCGACTCGATTCGAATTCCATCTCACTCGACTCGATTCGAGAAAATTTCAAATCAAATTAGGATGATAAAATAAGATTCATCAACTCGATTAACTCGAAATTTTTTCATTCGATTCGATTCGATTCGATCGAATGCTCACCCCTACGCACGGTCGCCTGATGGCTGTGGATCCACCGTAGGCTTTTAAGCCACCAAGCAGCTCTGCTGCAATGATTGAGTTAGTGCCGCAACTGGTGCTAACATTGTAAGTGTAAGGATGGCGCAAGTGATTTATTCCTTGCAGGTAGTGCGGGGTTGGATGGGGGAAGTGCAGGGTTGGATGGGATGGGAAAGCATACATATTGCATTATGTATAAGATTCTGATATATATGATATGGGCTCGTGGCCAACCGAGGCTATTATGGGCTAAGACCCAAAGGCCACTGTATATTGTGATATGGGCTCAGGCCCAACTGATGCCACTATGGGCTAAGGCCTAAAGGCCACTGATATTGAATAGGGCTTAGGCCCAATCTGATCGTTGCATGATTATTTGTTTGATGAGGGTCGTACACATTGAGTTTCGAAACTCACTCCCTCTTTTTAATTTTTCAAGTAACCCTCAGTGGCGGCTCGACATAGGGGAGGACTCGGAGGTGGCCACACTGCAAGCTGTTTAATATATTAATAGTTACGTTTATTTCATTTTTAATTGTTTCCATTTGGGTTGTAATAAGTCTTTTAAACTTTTGGATTACAAATTTGGGGTTTTAATTGTGGTTTTGATAATTGCTAGAGGTAGAAATGAGTTTTTCCAAAACAACAACTGTTTTAAATTAAGCTTCCGCAACGGTTAAGATTTTATAAGTAATAACGTCTAAAAAAAAGAATAATTTTTTTAAAACATGTTTGGAATCGATCAAATACAAATTGAGGTTTTACGTAAACTTTTAAACAAGAAGGGCTTTCAATGAAAACTTGGTTACACTTCAATGTGACACGCCGGATTCGGGCCTAACTTCTAGGCCGGGTTTGGGGTGTTACAATACTCAGTCTTTCCATCTAAAACCAATTACGTTCATCTTATAATTCACCTTCGACTAACTCCTAACCTTTAAACTACAATAAAATACTCAATTCATGGTATCGAATTTTTCAACATGTTTTATGGCTATTTTTTGAAAGTTCATTAAAACTTAAGAAATCTTTATCAAAACTGTAAAACAAGTTTAAAAACCTCTTAATCATGTCAAAACTAATTGAAAAACACTTTGAAACCAAGTTGTTACTCAAAATCCCAAAATTTACCACTAACGACTTTATTTTCGGCTTTTAACCAAAACATGCAATTTAATGGCTAATAATTTTGTTTTAAAGACTAATTAACATTAAAAACTAATGGATAGAAAAATGATTTCTTTTGATGGAAGAAAAATAGAGATTTGCCAAAAACTAAAAAAACTCACACGTGAAGAAGAAGATGGATTCTATGGAGTTTTATGTTATTTCCTTGAAGAATTATGAAGGTGTTATCCTATGAAGATGAAGAAAAACAATGGAATCAAGGTTTGATGAACAAAAGTGTAATGGAGGAGCCTGGGGAGTAAGGGACGACAGATCAATGTTTTGGGAAGAAAACTAACGTGATATGCTTAAGGTGATATTAGGTTCAATTTTAAAAATTGGTAAAATTACAACATAAATGCTCACAATTTTGTCTTTGTTATAAATCAGTCCTTTTTTCTAAAATTAAAGGTTTCCAAACACTTTTTCAAAAATTGAATTGATTTTCTAGAAACCATAACCAAAAACATTATTGGTATACCATGTCATAAAATTCTAAACACTCTAAGGCTAAAATTTCTAAAATACCCCTAAAATTCCTAGGCCTTATTTTGGGGTGTTACAATTCTCCCCCTCTAAAAAGAATTTCGTCCTTGAAATTACCTGAATTAAACAAATAAGGATATTGCTGCCTTATCACCTCTTCATCTTCCCAAGTAGCCTCTCTAATCTTGTGGCTACGCCACAAATGTAACACCTCTAACCCGTATCCGCCACTGGATTAGGGTTATGGAGTATTACCATACAATCATAACATTTAAACTTAATTTCATTTAATAACATAAACATATTATAAACCAATCATACACATACATATCGTCCCTAAATTGAGCCCCTAAGGCCCTAAAAATACCTTAGAAATGATTCAGGACCAAATTGAAGTCATTTGGAAAGTTTAGGAAAAACTCACAAAAATTTAGAAACATGGGTCACACAGCTATGTGCCTTACACGGCTGAGACACACGCTCGTGTAACCTTCGGACTAGGGACACACGACCGTGTCACATGCCCGTATTCTAGGCCGTGTAACTCTCTGAGTTGCCCTACACGCCGGTGTGCCAGACCATGTACTAGGCCGTGTAACTCACTGACTTGCATACAAAGGAACTCTCAGATGACACACAGCCGTGTCGCGAAGCCGTGCGCCCCACACAACTGATTCACACGCTCGTGTCTTAGGCTGTGTGGACCCAAATTTGCCTAAAATCAAGCCATTCCGAATACCATTTCATTCATAAACTTTTAGGTCTTTTGTACACATATCCAAGGCACCAAAACCCTATCAAAACATACATATAGTTGCCATTTCAAGATTCCTAAATCAACTAACCAATATGTCATTCAAGGCACCTCAAATGCATTTATCAACACTTACCTAAACATGTCAATTTTACCAAATTTCAATCATCAAATTCTAGTTCAAAAACTTACCGAATCATGCCACAAACTTGACTACTATCTTACTAATTCAAAACATACCGTATGAGCCATTCAAAACATGCATCATAAGATAGCCAAAATAACATTATCTAGCAACGCATCAAATGGTACCAACAAAGTTAAGTTACATAACTTATACATGCCAGTTCACCAACTAAACATTCAACAAAATGCCATTACAATTAAACCTATACAACCATTATAACCTTGGCTAAAACATTAAAAAAACTATTGATATTTATGCTGGACAGTGTGATAGATCTCCGACGAGCTCCCAAATCGGTCGAGCTTCTAATAATCTATGAAATATAGGAAATAAACTACGTAAGCAATTGATGCTTAGTAAGTTCGTAGAAAAATAAAACATAACTTACCATTTCATTTACGTAACATAAAGTATGAGCATAATATAACCCAAACCACAAGCTTGGTACAAGCCTATACACCATCATCAATACACAAGTTAGTACACTTGCACCTAACTCAAATGAATCAAACATAACATAAGTTATTTTCATATGAAATACATCAATTAGTTCATTTATTCTTTCCATAAGATTATGCTTGATTCTATTTGAATACTTACCTTTTCAATCTCTTTTCTTGCCCACTGAACCATCTAGAATTTCACCGGATACTTAGGAAAGCTCACACAAAGTGTGCCTTAACATATAACTATAACCTTTCCTTTACATCATTACTCACACGAGCTATAGGTCAAAATATAAGTTAGACGATGCTATTTACATGAGCTATGGAGTATCCACAACAAATACAGGACCTCAGCCATCATAGGACATTTAAGACCAACACCCGAAACATGAAATTTCTACTAAAATGTTATTTGTATCCAATGAATTCCTAAGGTTCAACTGGGACTCAATAACCGTCATAGCATTGATTTGTTTATACATCGTTCAATTAACATGATAAATAACATAACAACATACAATTTAAATACCATTAATACGATAACCATTCATACGAACTTACTTCGACAACTAGGGGCGTAAAGGTTAAATCGAGCTAATCCGAATCTTTTGCTTTGCCTTGATCTAGGTCCATACGTGGTTTATCTTGATATAAAGAGACAATTTCAATCAATTTAATACTTCTAGTATTCAATTTAGTCCATATTTCATATTTATGCAGAACTACTATTTTGCCCCCAACATTTTAACTTTTTCATAGTTTAGTCCTTAAGCTTACAACTTAAAATCTAACCATTTTAATCTAAATCCATGTTAATCAAACATACAAAGGACCTTGAAACAACTCATATTTATCATCATTTTATAATAAAACCCTAGATTTTATACCTATAACAAATTAGTCCCTAATTCTAAATTTCATCAAAAACCAATTTGTAAAACATGTTTATTTTTCAACAAAGATTCACAATCTACCATTTAACATCAAAACTCATTCAAAAACATTCATGGCAAGTCCTTCAACCTTTAACAGTCTTACAAATTGACCCCCAGGCTAGCTAGATTAAGCTAAAACGATACTGAAAATATAAAAATCATTAAAAATGGGGCTTGAAAACTCACCATGCACTCAACCGAAGCTTGACCGAATGAAGCATTCATCTATGGAGGTTTTTCTTCGTTTGGGTTGGTTTAGGGATGGCAAAAATAAAAGATGACACATTGTTATATTGTTTTAGTTTTAAGTTTAATTACCTAATTACCGTATTAACCTTTCAAAATCATTAAAATTTGAATAAAACCATGTCATGCACATTCACTAACACCTCAATTGGTCAATTTACCATTCAAGTCTTTTATTTTAAAGTTTCATAGTCGTTTGACCATTTTAACTAATAGAACTCAACTTTTACCCTTTTTACGATTTAGCCCTTATCATTTAATTAACTACTTAAACATCAAAATTTCTTAATAATATTTTAATATGACCTAAATATATTCCCATAGACATTAAAATAATAATAAAAATAATTTACTTGTCAAATTTACGGTCCTAAAACCACTGTTTCAATTTCACTGAAAATGGGTTGTTACAACAAAACCTTAACCAACGAAACTCTTTTATTACACAAAACCTGCACTTCATGAGCTAAAATTTCAACTAGTTCATCCTCATAAGTGAGATCTTCTCAAACTTTAATTTCCTCAACTAGTACAATATGCGATAGATCTGAACGACACTTCCACAACATCGACACATGAAAAATATCATGAATTCGCTCAAGTTCTAGCGACAACTTGAGATGATAAGCTACCAAACTAATTCTCTCAACAACTTCATAAGGACCAATATACCTTGGACTCAACTTACCCTTCCTACCAAACCTCAAAACCTTCTTACATGGCAAAACTTTCAAGAATACCTTACCACTAACTTGAAACTCGATATCTTGATGTTTCAAATCTGCATTAAGATTTCTACCTATCAGACGCTACTTTCAACCTTTCATAAATCAACTTTACCTTCTCTTCAGTCTCACAAACTAAATTTGATCCAACAACTCGCTTCTCATCAAATTCTATCCAACACAAAGGAATTCTACACTTCCTTCCATACAATGCTTCAAAAGGTGCCATATGAATACTTACTTGATAACTATTGTTGTAAGTGAATTCTGCCAATGGAAAATATTGCTCCTAACTACCACTGAACTTAATCACACAGCTTCACAACATATCTTCTAAGACTTAAATTACCCTTTCAAGTTGACCGTCTATTTGGGGATGGTAAGCCGTACTAAAACTAAGCTTCGATTCCATAACTTCTTGCAAACTCTTCCAAAACCTTAAAGTAAATCGCAAATCTCTATAAAAAATAATTGAAACTAGAATCCCATAAGGCAAACAGTTTCATCAATGTATAACTCTTCCAACTTCTACAAAGAATAATTGGTACGCATAGAAAAGAAATGCGCAGTCTTTAAAAACCTATCAATTATAACCCATATGGAATCTTTCTTCGATGAAGTCGAAGGTAAACTCAAAACAAAATCTATAATAATCCTTTCCCAATTCCATCTAGGAATAGCAATTAGTTGCAACAAACTTGAAGGAAACTGGTACTCTGCCTTAACCTTCTGATAAACCAAACATCGAGTCACAAAATTCGTAACATTACACTTCAAACTAGGCCACCAATAAATCTCTCGAAGATCATGATACATCTTACCACTACCGAGATGCATAGCATAAGAGCTACTATGTGCCTTGTAAGAATCGCTTGCCTCAACTCCACATAATGCGACACATACAACCTACCTCTAAAGTTCAATATTCCATCACTATCAACATCAAAATCTCCCTTAATACCTTGTTCAACCTGACAAATCCTCTTTAATAATTCTCCATCTAAAGTCTACTTCTCCTTAATTTGTTGTGACAAAGTCGGCCTCACTTGAAGTTTCGCTAACAAACCACCATCACTAGCAAACTCAAACGCATAAACAAAGCTCTTAAATTTGTCATCGACTTTCTACTCAAAGCATCAGCAACAACATTTACCTTGTCAGGATAATACTCTATCACACAATCATAATCCTTTAACAACTCAATCCATTGCCTTTTTCTTAAATTTAACTTCTTTTGGGTAAAGAGGTACTTAAGGCTCTTATGATCCATATAGATAACACACTTATCTTCATACAAATAATGATGCCAAATCTTAAGTGCAAAAACACAACAGCTAGTTCCAAATCATCAGTAAGATAATTACACATATGCGCTTCAACTGTTTTGAAGCATAAGCCACAACTTTACCCTCTTACATCAACACACAATGAAGACTCGAGTACGAAGCATTGCTATGGACTACCAAATCTTTTCTATGTTCCAGTTGAACCAACACAAGTGCTTCAGTCAAAACTGCCTTAAGTTGATCAAAACTCTTTTGCCTAGTATCAGTCCATTCAAACACCACATCTTTTTGAAGTAGTTTCGTTAAGGGTGCAGCAATAAAAGAAAACCCTTTAATGAATCTACGATAATATCCAGCAAATCCCAAGAAACTCTTAACTTCAATAACACTCTTAGGCGACTTCCACCCTAAAATCCCATCTATCTTCTTTGGATCCACATAGATCCCCTCTGCCGATACTACATAACCTAAAAGCACTACTTCTTTAATCCAAAATTCAAGCTTACTTAATTTCGCATACAACTACTTATCTCACAGAATCTGTAAAACAACCTTTAAATGCTCGTCGTGATCCTCCTCAGAATGAGAATACACCAAAATATCATCTATAAAGACAACCACAAATTGATCTAAGTATAAGTGGAATACTTGGTTCATCAAATCAATAACGTAGCAGGGGCATTAGTTAAACCAAACAGCATCACGAAAAACTCATATTGCCCATGCTAAGTCCTAAAAGCAGTTTTCAACACATCAGATTCCTTCACCTTTAACTGATAATACCTACATCTAAGACCAATCTTCAGAAACACAGTTGCACCTTGAAACTGATCATACAAGTCATCAATATGAGGAAAAGGATACTTATTCTTAATAGTCAACTTGTGCAACTACCTATAATTAATACACATTCTTATTGTACCATCCTTTTTCTTCACAAACAAAACTGGTGCACTCCATAGAGATACACTTAGTCGAATAAACCTTTATCAAGTAGCTCTTGCAATTGAATCTTTAACTCTTTGAGCTCTTTTGTGCCATACGATAGGGCGTAATGAACACCGATGCAGTAACATGGTGGAGCTCAATTCCAAACTCAATTTCACGTTTCGGCGGCAAACCTAGTAACTTTTTAAGAAAATCCTTAATAGTATGAATATTTTAAACTCTCAACTCCTTATAAACAGAATTCACCACATAAGCTAAGTAAGTTTCACAACCTTTTCCCATCATCTTGTCAACCTTCATAGTCGAAACCACATTATCTAGAAAACCCAGTCTTTCACCACCAACAACAATTTCCAACCCATCACTATTTCTCAAAATAATTCGCTTAGTCTCAAAATCTACCCTAGCTTTATGCTCAGTTAACTAGTCTATACCAAGTATTACATCAAAACCATAGAAGGGCAATTCTATAAGATCAATAGAGAAAACATGTCCTTGAATCATAAGGGGACATCAACGATACACTTTGTTCACTTCTACACTATCACCGAAAGGACTAATGATAGTCATACCGAAATCAATAGTCTCAACAGGAATCCCTAACTTGCATACCAATTCACTCAAAATATACGAACGCGTCGAACCAGAATAAACTAAGGAAAACAATGAAGTAGATTGCAAAGTAAAAGTACCTGCGATAACATCAAACAAATCCTGATCCTCCAACTCCCTAATAGCATAAACTCGAGTTGGACCTCTAGATTCAACTTGTGTAGCAATAGTATGTACAACAATCCGTTGCCCAGTCGATCTCTCACTACCTCGGCCACGACCTCTAGTAGGCGTAGAAGCAGGTGTCGAACTCTAAGCCTGTGAAACCTCAACTATATTTAGATAATCCCTCAAAAAATTTTCCTTTGAACCACAGTTAAAACATCCACCTGAAAACTTACAACACTCTCTAAAATACCTATACTCACGATGTATACAAAGCGACCACTAAGAACACTTGTCGAACCACTGGCACTAATTGCATCACTACTTTGCTACCTAAATTAACTCGGTTGAGACCCACGTCTCATAACCCTACAAGAACCAGGACTATCATGCTCTCTCTTATGCAATCGACCAGATGCACCATCAGAAGCTCTCTTACCAGAATTAGTAACCATAGAACGAGGCGGCTTAACTAAGGACTCATCAATTGCCTTAGCTTTCTCAACCAAATCATCAAAGATCTCTACATTCTATGCTACCAAATAAACCTAAATCTCATGGTTAAGCCCAAATCGAAACCTCTTACAACAGTCTCTTTAAGAAAGTATCATCTCCAAAACAAATTGGCTAAGTCGCACAAACTTAGCATCATAATCAGCCATAGAAAAATCACCCTAAATCAAATCTAGAAACTTACATTTACGAGCATCCGTATACTGCTCCCCTTAAACTTCCTCTTAAAGACCTCAAGAAAGTATCCCCAAGTCAACTTATTAGAAACAATACCTCTCTTAATTGTATTCAAACTTTTCCTCGTCAGAACATGACATTTGCTCGAGGATCCTTTCAACTCCTTCCAACCAGTACTAGACTACGGTCAAATCAGTACCTTTTACCCTAGAAAGTTCTTTACCACCTAAGCCCACAGACATTCAATTGGTAACCCTCGGTTAATAGTTACAAGATTGGCATGTTCAAAAGCAGGGTTAGCACCAACAATCCACTGAAACGCTCCTATCATAGCTTAGAGGGCCTACACCCTCATCACGTACATTTATTCTATGTGATGGCACAAGAGGTGCAGAGGATGTACCATCCTCTTGAGCGCTAGCTCTCACATTAACACGTCTATAAGCATATCTAATAATTTAGCATACAAACAAACAAATAAACGGTGTGAGTGGCGGGGAAATGATCCAAGTCTCATTCCTGTAAGCAAATTTTAGGATTAAAGGCAATGTGTTCCCGTTCCTACCCAACATGTAATTCAATCAGATCATTTTAAATAATTTCATGATATTCAATTAGAATTATGTCAACAATTTCAAGGAAACTCAGAGATTTAGACCCATGAGTTTTAGAACTCAAAACACACAAAAATTGCCTAGGTCCGGGCGTAATGAACCTAAGACTCTGATACCACCAAATATAACACCTTATACAGGCCCAATCACTGAGCCCGAATATAAAAATTCCACACCACCTTTTCATTACTTGTACATTACAATGCTCATTTTATTAGAGTCGACACATGTTATTCTGTGTATTTGCACAGGTCTTAAGACAAACATACATTAATCATCATTGAATCATGCTGAACATACATCAATGTAACTTACCCTATTAAAAAAATTTCAAGCATTTAGACCTTTTAGCAAAATTTCAAAGTTAAACACGTAGGTATCGATACTAACCCTAGGGTATTGATATTTTCTTTAAATGGTATCGATACCAAACTTGCATTCTGTTTCTCACACAAAAATTATACTATTGAAAATTATCGGTACCTGTCATAAAGTATTGATATATTTATCCCGAGTATCAATACTCGAGCAAAGGTATTGATACCAAATCTTTATTCTGACTTCCTTATTCAAAATATGTGAAACCCATATATTTTAGATAAATCTTGGAATAAATCATTTGAAATATTCTAGGAATCTTTTACTTCACCTTTTAGTAGTTTATTAGAATAAGGAAATTATTTTCCCAATTAGGTTATGACTCTTTTCTCTATTTAAATTCAATTCTTTAGTTAATAAAATACAGAATAGTTTTATTAAATACTTTCTTGAAAGCTTTCATGGCATTTGAGCTAAGTTGAATCTCTAGTAACATCATGGTTAAAATAGCCTTCACTGGAGATAAGAGATCCAGCAATCAAATGGAGGTAGAAAGTTCTATCATAGAAATAATTACTGAGAGTGTAATGACTCAAGGGACAAAGGCTTCTCACCTCTCTTTTTAGCTGACATCTTGTGACAGCCCTATTTTTGGCCCTAATCGGAAAAGTGGTTTCAGAACCACTAAACCGAGTCAAAAAATTTTAAAATATTATTTTCTATGTTTTTATTATGTGAATTAACATGTGTGAAAATTTGGTGTTTTAATTTTTTCAATTGGATGTTAATTTATTAATTAAGGATTTGATTGCATAGAAGAAAAAATTAGAAGGCTATATTGTAAGTGCCGAATTGTGGGTGAATTTTAAGATGCAATTAGACCGTTAATATCATGCATGGACAAGTTCGGTCATAAGTTAGTGGGAAAGCCATGATATGATCAAGGCTAAATTGGTAAATTAATCAGATAAAGCATGCATGAAATAGTAAAGTAAAAGAACCATGCTCATTTTACTCTTGTTTTGCCGAAAATAAGAAAAAAAAATAGAAGAAGAAGCCAAGGCATTCGGCCATAGTTATACCATAAATCAAAGTTATCTTAATGTGATTCTTTTAAATTGTTTATGAAATTTAATTGATAAGAGCATTGTGTAGTTAACCCATGGTTTAAATTCATGAATTCATGAGTGAAGTTGCATACGGCAACTTGTTATAATTTCGAAACATTGTTAAACATTAGTAGTTCATGCATAATTGTTGAATTTAGCCTTGAATTAATGAAATTAAGTGATAAATAAAGGGTCTAAGTTGTGAATGTATGAATTCTTGAGTTTGTGGCTAAGTATACATTCGACCATGCTTATATTGTGCTAGAATTTGAACGTTTGATGTTTTGATTCTTAAAAGGTCCTTGGATGAATCTTAAGCTTGTTAATTTGGACAATTAGGATTTTTAAGAACAATTAGTATTTGGTCATAGTGATATAATGTGAGGTTTTGATGTTTTTTGAGAAATGAATGGGTAAACGTCTAAATTGATAATCGACTAAGGTGTATATACATGAGGAATCGGTGTTAGATGCTTTAAATGTGTGATACTTTAAAATTTGGGTTTGAAGTTGATAAATTTTGTTATAGGTAAGTCTCAAAGGTTATGTGCAATCGGTCATAGTAGAAATGTATAAATTTGATGAGGTTTGATATGCTAAAAAAAATGAGAAACGGTTGGAGGATATATATATATATATATATATATGTATTCGGCTATAGAGAAGACTAAGTTGAAATTGATTGTGATTTAGTTAAATTGAGAAATGGATGAATCTTTGATAATAAGGTGAATGACGAATAAGATTTAAGTTAGGAAGTGGATATTTTTAATTGTATAATAAATTGACCAATTGTGGATTTGTGAATTAACTACTTGTTGAATGCAAAAATTTAGTCGTAGGGGGCCAAAAATATTTAAGTCGAATGGCAAGGATACATAGTGCCGAATGTGTCCATGAATGAATGAGTTATATTCATGTTGGTTAAATGAAAGAAATGGTTAAGTTAAAGTATAATTGAGTGTTCGAATGTGACTTACAAGTACATGGTTTTGAAAAGAAATGTGTGATGAGCTTAAGTGGCCAAACGAAATATCTGACTTGATTTGTTTTGAAATGTATGTGCTGCCGAACGCATTTTTAAGTAATAGTTGTAATTCTTGTTATGAGCGAATTATAATATAACCGAATAAAAGGCATGATTAATGGATTAGTGACAAGTGAATTTGTTTAATTTAGCTCAAGAGCTTAAAGTGCCAAGTTCGGATAGGGGAAAGCAAAAGTAGTCGAATAGCCGATCCGTAGTGTTTGACGACAATCGAGCTAAGTTTTAAGTAATTTAACATGCTATGTATCTTGAGCAATTGATGCTATTTGTATGAATGTTCATACCGAATATGAAAGTTGAGACGAAAGAGATTTAAGTAGAATGTTTTATAAGCTAATAGTACGCATGAGATTAAGGTAAAAGCTTAATAAGTGTTAATGTGTATCAAAGCTTAATGGTTACATTGTGTGACAAAGATGAGACTATGATATGTGCTAATGCCGAATGATAAGTGTGAAATGCAATTGGTTGATCGCTATGTACAATGCTTGAATGATGCAACAATTTTTATGAGATGTTTATATCATGTGGGAATTAGAAGTATATGCTCTAAGTTTTGTGAAAATTAATGCATTAGTTAGTGTGCTGTGACATTCGGATCTATGACCTAGCAAGCTATAAGCTGGTGTTTAATATCGGGCTTCTAGCCTAGCAAGCGTAATGCCGGTGAAATAATATCGAGCCTTGAGCCTAGCAGGCGTAATGCTGGTGAAATGATATCAGGCCTTAAGCCTAGCAGGCGTAATGTCGGTGAAGTGAATTCAGACTTAAAAAGTCTAGCAGGCTTTGAGCCAGTGACGAAACTCAGGTTTTATACCTAGCAGGCCAAGTGCCGGTGAATTTAATAAAGTATATGACAACGAGATCCTATGTTAAGATGACAAATTGAATTCGTATTACGTATTCAATGGCCCAGGTATGTGATACTTATCTATTTATGTGGGAATGATTTGAAGTGGATTTTGAATATGTTCATTTGTGAACATTTGGTTCATGTGAAATTATTCATGGAAGTATATTAACTATGTATGTGGTTATGAATAAAGAAGAAATGTTTAAATGTAGAAATGGTATTATATTAGAGCTAAATTTGGGTGAATTAAAGTTGGCATTGAGAACTTGAAATGTGCATGTATATATGTGAATTTGAAGCTAATCGAATGACTTGATATTAGTGCATGTAAGTGATTATGCATATTCAGCCTTGTGGAATTAAATGTTGATACGATGCCTTAAATTAACTCTATTGAGTTAAATTAATGATTGACCTTGTAGTATATGATGATACGATTATGTGATTCCAAATTTTTAGTAAATGAGATGTCAATGTAAATGTGTACAGTTGTGGTTAAGCCTATTCGGCCAAATGATATTATACTTAGATCCTTAATACTTGATTTATGTGTTTAATTAAGTTAAGCTGATTAATTTACTTAAGACTTACTAAGCTAATTAGCTTACTCCTAGTGTCTTTGTTACTCTGTTTTATAGATCTCATTTGAAAGGTACGGGCTCGGGGATTCAAGCTCAAAGTCATCCACACTCTCGTCACTGTTTTGGTACTTTTGATAGTCTATATTTTGATAAGATGGCATGTATAGGCTTAACTCTCTTTTGAAACAAATGATATTTTGAAATTGTATATATTTAAGCCATGCGGAAATGGCTTGCTCATTCACTAATTATGAATGTGTGGTTTGATAAAATTATGTGGCTTGTTATTTTGATAAATATGTCAAGTGGTTAAGTAGGTAAAAAGAGAATTATCTTATTCATGTATGGTTGAATGAAATCTTATAAGTTTCAATGGTCATAAGTGTATATTATGATTGATAGTAGTTGGCTTTGTTACTAATTCGGTTATGCTATTGTTAAAATAGAACATTACTTGAAATTTGTTGCATAATTAAATTTTATGTTTGGTATGTATCTTCGATCATCTAGAAACTCTGTTAGTTAGTTAATACCTTGTGACCTTATTCCGGCGACGGATGAGGGTTATAGTGTGTTACATTTTATTTGGTATCAGAGTAATGGTTTAGTCGATTCTAGGACTAACGTAGCGTGTGCGAGTCTAGCTATACATGCCATTTTGTGTTAATACGATAGTGTGATGACTTCTGCTGATCGAAATGTGTTTTTCGTATAGTAAATGGATCCCGATACCGATCGAGCTGTCGCCGACGATGTTAAGAGCATAGAGCCTGCTCCCGCTCAAGGTACAGCGCCGAATGACTCTCAGCCAAATGCGAGTAACGGAGATAAGGAGGCAAAACAAGCCTTCTATGCTATGATGAGTGATTGGTTCACTCAATTTGTTCGAACTAATCCGGCTGTTCCACAACCCCGCCCCCCCGAATACTCCGCTTTCGACACCTACAGTTCCTCCTGTGACCGATCCGTTGAGATCGAGTAAGCCCCTGGTTGATAAAATTAGAAAATATGGGGCTGAAGAGTTCAGAGCCACTATTAGCGATGATGCGGAGAGAGCGGAATTCTGGCTTGACAATACTATTCGTGTTTTTGATGAATTATCGTGTACACCCGATGAATGCTTGAAATGTACCGTATCTCTGTTACGTGATGCTGCTTACCACTGGTGGAATACGCTGATTCAGTTGTTCCAAGAGAGCGGTTACTTGGGAATTCTTTCTGACGGAGTTCCGTAAAAAGTATATCAGCCAGAGATTTATCGATCAAAAGCGCAAAGAGTTTCTTGAGCTCAAACAGGGTCGAATGACTGTTACAAAATATGAACGAGAATTTGTGAGACTCAATAGATATGCCCGTGAATGTATCTCTTCCGAAGCCATTATGTGTAAATGTTTCGAGGATGGGTTGAATGAAGATATCAAATTGTTAGTAGGCATTCTGGAAATTAAAAAGTTCGTAGTGCTGGTTGAGCGAGCTTGTAAAGCCGAAGAGCTAGGAATTGAGAAAAGAAAAGTTGAAGCTAAACCTAGAGAGTTTCGTAAAAGATCTTCGGGAAAAACACCTCAACAGTCATATAAGAAATTTCGAGATGAATTGGGCCGATCCAAGACTACTTCGGGATTTTTTAGACGAGATCGAGATCGACCTCCTGTGAGTACACGAGCTACCTCCGTTGCTAGTGTTGGCAATGATCATCAGAATAGATCCGAGTGCAAGCATTATGGTAAATAGCTTTCGAGGAGCTGCAGATTTCATGACCGCTCCTGTTTCAAGTGTGGGTCAGCCGATCATTTTATCTAACATTGTCTGAAATTAGCCGAGCAAAATACCGATCCAAGTGGGAGACCTAGTAATACCGCAGCACGAGGTAGACCACCTAGACATGCGGGTAATGCTAGTGGCAGTCAGAGAGGGACCAAAGATACTGCTGTTCTATCTGAGGCTCGTGCACCTGCCAGAGCTTATGCTATACGCGCTCGTGAGGAGGCTTCTTCTCCTGATGTTATTACTGGTACTTTCACACTTTTTGATACTGATGTTATTACTTTGATTGACCCCGGTTCAACTCATTCCTATGTGTGTGAAACTTTGGCATCCAGTAAGACTCTACCTGTTGAGTCTACTGAATTTTTTATTCGAGTGTCAAACCCTTTGGGCCGGTGTGTGTTAGTAGACAAAGTGTGCAAGAACTGTCCCCTAATGATTCGAAATTCTTGTTTCTGAGCCGATTTGATGCTATTGCCATTTGACGAGTTCGATGTTATCCTTGGTATGGATTGGTTAACCGTGCACGATACTGTGGTGAATTGTAAAAGAAAATCCATTGACTTGCGATGTTCGAGTGGTGAAATAATAATTCGAGTTGAGTCCACTGATTTGAACGGACTACCGGCAGTGATATCTTCATGTTGGCTCAGAAATATGTGAAAAAGGGTTGTGAAGCTTATCTGGGGTATGTTTTGGATAGTAAAGTATCTGAACGAAAGCTTGAAACTGTACCTGTGGTTTGTAAATATCTGGATGTGTTTCTCGAGGAGTTACCTGGGTTGCCACCTGTCCGAGAAGTTGAGTCCGGCATAGAGCTAGTACCAGGAATGACTCTGATTTCAATAGCTCCGTATCGTATGGCACCGACCGAATTAAAATAATTGAAATCTCAGTTGCAAGGATTGACAGATAGAGGTTTTGCTCGACCGAGTTTCTCTGCCTAGGGTGCACCAGTGTTGTTCGTGAAAAAGAAAGACGAAACTATGAGAATGTGCATCAATTATCGTCAACTTAATAAAGTTATGATAAAGAATAAATATCCGTTGCCACGAATTGACGTTTTATTTGATCAGCTAAAGGGAGCTTCAGTATTTTCGAAGATAGACTTGAGATCGGGCTATTATCAGTTGCGAGTTAGAGACTCCAATGTGCCTAAAATTGCTTTCAGAATGTGGTACAGACATTAGGAGTTCTTAGTGATGCCGTTTGGGCTCACTAATGCCCCTATGGTTTTCATGGATTTAATGAACTGGATTTTTCGATAGTACTTAGATCGGTTTGTAGTTGTGTTTATAGATGACATTTTAATCTATTCACGCGATGAAACTGAGCATGCCGAACACTTGAGATTGGTATTACAGATTTTGCGAGATAAACAACTTTGCTGTTGAAACCATCCACCCTATGGCTATTAATAGCCTTGGTTTGAATTCAAAATGAGGAGACTAAGTCATCCCCTTTTCCATGAATTGTGGTCGGCCATATGTGAGAGAAAAGGAAGGAATTTAAATTCTATTTTTAGCAAACTCTACCCCTTACCTTCACCTATAAATACTATGTATCCCTTTATTCATCTATCATCCATCATCCCTCAACATTCATTCTCTCTCCCATTTCCCTTTTCCTTTCCTTTGCATAGCCACTATTTCCCCTTCCATCCTTTAGCCATAAAAGCATTGTCAAAAGCCTTCCTTGGCCGGCCACCTTGAAACCCTTAGCAAAGAAGCATCAATCAGAACAAAGGAGCGCATTAGTCAGAATTGATTCGAAAGGCTGCTGAACTGAATAGAGTTTAATCTTTCCTCTTGTTATCTATTTTAATTATGTTTACTTTGAGTTAATTATTTTTTATATCAACTATGGTATTTTAAATTCTATTTTCTAGGATGATTATGTTAATTGAAGAAGATTTATTTTATTAATGTTTAATATGTTTGGGCCTCAGTCGATCATGTTTTCAATTAATATCATGATTTTTTTCATTCATACGTGATTGGGTACACTCAGATTAGCTGAGCAATCCTAACCAAACAACAGCTAGTAGACACATAATTGAAAAGTGCAATGCTTAATTTAGATCCTTTGTAACACCCCAAACTCAGCCTGGACGTTATGGCTAGATCTGGTGTGTCACATGGACCTACATCTAAGTTTATGACCTTTTTGCTAGTTGTGGCTTGAGCGAGAGTTTCACTAAAACAGCGAGTTTGTGAAAAGTCATATTGTTAAGCCTTTAGGTTATCCATATTTTGAACTAGTTGAGTTTTGAAAACGTTCTTAAGAATTTGAAAACCCGCGCAGCCTATGACTAGCAGTTTCGATAAAGTATGAATTAAACTATTATTAAAAACAAAACCAATAAACAAAATTTAAATAGCGGCCTTATTACAATTTAAACCCCAAAAATAGCATAATAAAATACTTAAAATGAAAAGAAACCGAATTTGCAGATGCGGTGGCCACTCCGAATCTCTCACAGCTCCAAGCCCACTATGGTTGAGGGTGACCTGCAGAGATGAAATTAAGGGGTGAGTTTGACAACTCAGTGTGTAACATAATCTCAGCCATAGGCCAAAACAGATCAAGCCTCAGATTCATATTTAATTGGGCCTTGGCCCATTACAGAAATCAGGTTAAGCCCATAGGCCCATAATAGATACAGATCAGATATAATATGCAAACAGAAAGCCCAACCCAGATCCATCCATAACACCCCCGTACCAGCCTTACACCATGTGGGGAGACTACTCGACCCACCCAACCGCTACACACCACAGAAATTTGCAGCGAGGCTGCCAGATATTGTGACGAGGTCACCAGATATAGATATTGTGGCGAGGCCACCAGAACAGATGTATATGTGGCGATGCCACCAGATTGCAGCGAGGCTGCCAGAACAGATATATATATGTGGCGAGGCCACCAGATTGCAGCGAGGCTGCTAGAACGCTTCCTCCATCATAAACCCAAACCCCATGCAACAGATATCATGATATGGCATATAACATATAGAATCTCATGCATCAGATATATTCATATATTATAAGACAAGATATACAGAAACAGACAGTCATACATTTCATACAGAGTTTGCCCTAGGGGTATAAAGGTCATTTTGCACCTAGGGGTAAAATGGTAATTTTCTATACTTAGGGGTATTTTAGTCATTTTACCGATTTTCAGGGATCTATGCATGTACAAGTAATTATTAGTCCATTAGTGATTGCGGAAGTCCTTTTAACTTAGTTTCCAATTTTACCCCTTTTTAGCCCAAAACCCCTAATGGGCCTCACTAAGTCCATTAGCGTCTTAAGCCCGTTAAATCAAATTTTATGCTCAGATTACCAACTTCAACCATATTATTATTAGCCACGTCGCCAGAAGGCCTTTAACAGTCATTTTACCGATTTGGGCTCGGAAGCCCATTGGGCCCATCTTTGGCCCATCGAAGCCTATCTTACCGAAATGCTCGAAATTGCACCTTCTGCAATTTCGCCATTTTCAATTCCTAGTTTGACCATAACAGAGTATTCGGCTACTCTTAGATCCTTCCAAGACCGATTGTCGATCACTTTTGGTCGGTCACTTTAGAACAGTTTTCGGTCATTTCGGCTTTTGCCGTTCTAGTCTATGAGGGAGATGCGTTACACACCTGTTTTTGCGGTCCTACCAACGAATCCTCCACGTGCTTAATCCTACAATCCATTTCCTACTCGGTTAGCCAACAGATTACAAAAACCAATGCCAAACAAAATCCCTTGCCACGCTTGGCCATACCCTTAATGGCCGTACAACCTTACCTTAACGTTTTAAATCTTGGTCTGAATGAATCGTAGCCTTCAACTCCTCACTTGAACACCTTTCCTTGCTATCCAAAGCATAAAAGAATCAACCATAGCATTAGAATCTTATAAGCAATGTCGACATGCCCCTAAAGATCTAGGGGTTTCGGCTTTTCTTTATGATGTTGATAAACGAATGTACTTCATGATTAGATCGCTTACCGATGCTTCCACTCGAAGAGTATCGCTTCCACGCTTCCACTAACTCGAGACTATATTAGATTTACAGGAAATCTGGCTCTAACAAAACAAGAGTGGCTCTAGAGATATTCGACTTGAATGGCTAGAAGGAGATGCGCTCGGCTTTTGAATAAGTGGTATGGTGACCTTATCGTTACAACCAAAAATGGGTGAGATGATTCGGCACTAAGGGAGATGCCAGGCAAGAAATTGGCTTATAGAAGAAATCAAGGGAAGAATGAGAAGTTGGTTTCGGCAAGAAGGGGTGTTTCGGCTTTTGAAACTGTCGACAAAGGCTTACGGGAAAGAAGAAGAAGAAGGTGAAAGATTCGGCAGAGAGAGGTTTGCAGGAAAGATGAAATCGGCTAGAGATGTAAAGAAAAGAGAAGAATGGTGAAAAGATTAGAGAAGTGGCTTTTGTTACAGAGAAATCGGTAGTAGGGTTTCTAAGGTAGGGGATTCGGCTACTAGGTTTAGAAAAGCAAAAAAAGTGACCCCTAATTTACTAAACAGAATCAGCAGAAGAGGGGACTTACTCAACTAAGGAAATTGGCACCAAAGAGACCCCAAATGCCGATTGTGCCTTACCTATGCTACTTGCCGAATTGCCCCATAGAGAGTCCCTTGGCCGGCCACTTCATTCAAAATTTGAAATATCCTTGATTTGCTCCTCAACCTCCTCCTTGATTAACTCATATGACCATTTCAAACTCCTCCAACCAGAGTTTAACTTGAAGTCTACCACTTACCTTTTCTATTCATAAAAAATAAGACACCTTAATACATACCTGGGACTTCAACCCTTGACCCCCACTCTCCTTTAGGCGCCACTTTTATAGCTCCTAAGTGGCGTCATATTGCCACTCCACCACTAGCCACTTTATGCTTTATTTCACAGATATTTTCTTATAACACCTACCTTCCAAAGACCCCTATCTCCTAAGTCAAAAATACAAAATTTTGCCGAGCTTCTAACCAATACCTGGGCCTTCCATAGGCCCATTAACACTCCCCAAACATGCATTACATACCCCAACACTAGATTTAAACATTTTATCTGATAAAGAACAATCTAAGAGAAACCCGAAAATTAGGGCATTACATCCTTAAACTCGACTAAGTTGAGGTTCATAATATCTTTAGTTAGCTCTATTATCTTGCATAGTTTTTAGGTTTATGTAATTTAACTGTTGCAAACGTAAATGTCCCTATGACCTTACATAAATGCTAAGAAACCCTTAGTCAAATATGATCAGTAAAATGCATATTTCACTAAGTAAAAGATCTGAGAGGAAACTCATGAAAGATTGAGCTGCCATATAAGTATTTCTGAATATTGTTAAGCATGATAAAGTAAATTGAATTGATTAATCTAATTGTCCTAGCCCATTTAATGTTGATTATATTTTTTGCTAAAACCATTCATTCATACATTTAGATAATTTGCATTTAGATTAAAATTGCATTAGGGATCACTCTTTGCATCTAGTTAATTTAATAAGCACAATCCAAAATTATTGAGTTTTTTTTATATCAAATTGTGATTTATAATTTTTGCAATTAATCAATTAACATACATAGTCCTTGTGGAGATAAAAACTCATTTTTACTTACTTATTACTTGAACGACTGTGTAACAGCCCGATTTAGGGCCTAAACGGAACAGTGGTTTCGAAAACCATAAATCTGAAGTTGAAAAATTTATTGCGATTAAGTTTTAAAGTTTATGGGGTGATAGAATAATTGTGTGAGATTTTCGTTAAGAAATTTTATTGATTGGATGTTCAATTTGGTATTTAGGACTAAATTGTAAAAGGTGAAAATGTGTGTTCTAATTCATAAAGGTACTTGATTGAAATAGGGTTTTAAAGTGGAGGTCCTTAAATGGAAATTAGACCAATATATTTCAGTTTGGACAAAAATGGGCATGAATAGGACAAATTTGAAAGAAAAGCCTTTAAGGGTATTTTGGTCATTTAGTAATTAAGAAAATTAAAAAGGGAAAAATAGGCCAAAATGTGTGCATCTTCTTCATGGAAGGGCCGAACATGGCTATGGAAACCATGGCTAGGGTTTTCAAGCTTTCAAGCTCAATAGTAAGTGCACCCAAGCCCCGTTTTTAATGTTCTTTACATTTTTTAAATCCCGGTAACTCGATTTAGCTATTTCCACCTTTATTTTGAGCTAGGATTTGAGTTCAAAAATTTACCCATGTTGAATAATTGTGTATTATGATGATTAATGGTAGATTATGCATGTCTATGATGGGAAAAACAAGTTTTACTTAGTGATTTTCGATGAAATCGTATAAAAGGGGTTAAATTGTAAAAGTTATAAATTGGTCATAAGTATGTGATTTAGTGAGAATTGTGAATTTCTGTAGTTATGAAAATCATTTGGCTAGACCTACAGTGCATGAAAATTGAATAAAAATCATTTTACGAGCTTAGGGGAAAAAGTGTAATTTCGACAAAGTTTAGGGGAAAAAACGTAAATTTTCCATAATACAATTTTTAAGTCACATTTAATAATGTGATTGATAAGTGAGATAAATGTGATGTTATAGATCAAAGAAGACGAGATTCAGATCTAAAACGAGGCAGAAACAAGCATTTGAGGATTAGGTCCTTTTTCACCATTTTGGTGTCGAGGTAAGTTCGTATGTAAGTCATAAGTGTTTGTTTGATAAATTGACGAATAAATTTCAGAATTTAATTAAAATAATTGTAGCATAAAGATAATCTAATGTTTGGGATTACCGAACGCAAAGTTGAGTACTTTCGTTCGGTACTAAGAGAAGTATTGACGGAAAGAACCATGAATGAATCATTGCCAAGTGAAATAGTGTGAGAGAGTAGAGCTGTGTGCTGGGACCACTTGTATATGCATTGATATAATGGCGTGGAGCTATGTGCTGTTACCACGACCATAATGAAATGATAAAATGGCATAGGGCTATGTGCTGATATTACGTCCATAGTGCATTGCTTTAATAGCGATGAGCTATGTGCTATAGCCACGACTATAAAGCATCGAATTAGAATCATAGACCTACGTGCTGTTACCACGATTATACTGTACTGATTTGATATCGTGGAGCTATGTGTTGTTACCACGACAATGATGCGTTGAGTAAATGTCGTGGAACTATGTGTTGTTACCACAATTATAATGTATCGATTTAATAAGGTGGAGCTATGTGCTAAAACCACTGGATATTTGCTACCATTATGAAGTGTTCGTCAGGGAAGACTCCTTACGGGGAATTTCATGTGATAATGTGATGACAAATGAAATGTCAGACTAAGGGCATAAGAGTTATAAGAAATGTTTGGGATGTGGGAATCGTGAATGATGTTTTCGGTATGTGATTGAGATGTGGAAGGTTGTAAACGAAAAAAGTTATACATATGTGGATTATTTTACAATGACCTTGTGATTATAGGTCTCTACTCATGATGTGTGGTATGTTTGATTGGTGATATATGTGCATGAAAGAATGTTAAAACAAAGGAAGCATGAAAGAGTAAAACTTTCAATAAAACATTTTGAAACAGTAACAGTTACGTGATTTTTAAAAATCACCAAAAATGGTAGAAGCTGAATTAAATGTTGAATAAGATATGAAATTAAATCTCATTGAGTCTATTTTCACATAAAAGAAACAATGTGAGCAAATGATTTATATATTATGAGATATTTAAATTATAGTGAGACAGGGTCAGAATGGGTTCGGAAATCCCCTATTCCAATTTTAGAAAATCATTAAAAATTGTAAAAACATAATTGTGAGATATGATTTATATGCTTTAACTCCTTATTGAGTCTACTTTTAAAATAAATAAGTGATAGCATATTTTGAATGTTGTGCGGTGAGAAAGTTAAATTTTAGTGAAGAGGGTTCGTAACCATCGGGTAGCGAAATAGGGGAGAATTTAATAAAGAAACTTTATTGATTGGCTGAACCAAAAATTTTGGAAATTTTATGGTAAGAAGATATATGAGTCTAGTTTTGCGAAAAATTAGCAGATCTAAATTTGGAGTTCTATAGCTCTGGATAATAATAATTAAGTGATTGTGACTTGGGAAAACTTCTTGAAATGAACATAGGTGAATAATAAACATTTTTACCAATATGATAGTATCATTGTGAAACCATGTCACGAGAGTTGTTAAAAGCAAGGTAATAAACTAGTTAATATTATTACATACGTACTTAATGCTTACCTTGTTATTTTCGGTGTTTGTATTGTATTCAGGTTAGCTCGGGTTGGAAGCCGCAGGAGTACCTATCACACTATCAATCTTGTACTTTAGGTATCGATGATTTTCTAATACTCAAGGGTAGGGCATGTATAGGAAACGAAGTCATGTGTACATGTTGTCACAAGTTGATCTAGAGTAGTAACTTGTGATATCTAGAGTATTGTTGTATAATGTCATTCTATATGGCTAATAAAATGTATGCTATGACTCGTTAAGTAATTGATGGATGTTTTTATAGCCTTGTCGTGTCATTGAACGTGTCATTAAAGTTATGCTCAAGTACGGATATGTTAGGGCAGAAATGGCTTGGAAGATAGCCAATTTCTTAGCCACAAGGGTAAAGACACGACCGTGTGTCTCAGCCGTGTAGAACACACGGTCCAGCACACGGGTGTGTGACTTGGCCATGTCAACCTAAATGGGTGATGACGTCATAAATAGAGAGTTACACGGGTAGAGAACATGGGCGTGTCTTGAACTACACAGGCATGTGTCACCACACGGCCTGCCCACACGGGCGTGTGACCCTTCAAAATATAAAAAAAATTTCTAAGTGGTTCAAAGTTCCAAAGGTGTTCGGTTTGGTCCCTAAGTATTCCCAATATATGTTTGGGGCCTCGTTGGCCCATTTGAGATACTTAATGATATAGTTTGAGAAGTTTTAAATTGGAGCGAAAGTTTTATGGCTCGATAATGTACGGTTGGTTGTGTCGTTGTCTGGGAATGCCTTGTACCCTATTCTGATGTTGAACATGGGTAAGGGGTGTTACATTTAATGGTATCAGAGCTATGGTTTAGTCGTTTCTCGGACTTCTGTAGCATGTGTGAGAAAAGAGTCTAGCTATACATGCCATATGTGAACCGTGATAGTGTGATATCTCCCAGGATTACCTAAATTATTTTGTTGAGATAGAAGTGCTTTCCAACCGAGCTATTTTTGAAAATGCTAAAATTGACATTGAGATAATTGAAAATGTGTTTCTGATAAGTTGAAATGTAGTAAGGTATGAATAAAAGTTTATGATATGCATACGATGATATATGAAATGAAATGACTATAAATTGAGAATTTTGGGCACATGTTATTGTCTCGATTGAATGTCATATTTCGATGAATTATGGTGATTTTATGCAATGCATAAAATGTTATAAATGTTGTGAAGTTATGAAAAAAAGAATTGAATATGTAAACTGAGTAGAACGCTAAAAACGGGCACTTTTGTTTAGAAATCTGTGACGAATTGATGATAAAAACCATCGGCTGACCATGACAATATGTGAAGAATACAACTGTGTGATTTTTTCGTATAAGACCATAGCTAGGCTATGGCTTCGGTGTATTGTGTATATATTTGAAAGGTCATAATTGAACTATGACATGGTGCAAAGCGAACTACCCAATTTCGTAAGACGTTCTCAAATTTTGATTTAAATGTGGTAAGTAAAAATGTATGAGGATTTAAAGGATAAATCTATAGTGAACATGAAATTGAACTTAAATGAATGATCTTATTAAAGAAATTGTAACACCCCAAACCCGGCCTAGAAGTTAGGCCCGAATCTGGCGTGTCACATTGAAGTGTTTTTCAAAAACTAAGTTTTCATTGAAAACCCTTCTTATTATTTCAAAACTTAAGTCTCGATTTGCGTTCATTACTTCCAAAATATGGTTCATTGAAAAGTAATTTACTTTTAAAATCTTAATTACTGTCATAAGTGAAAACCAATTAAGTTTACAGAAGCTTTATAAAATTTCATAGTTTGCGAAAACGTGTTGATTTGAAAACAGTTAACATTTTTGAGAAAATCAAGTTCTACTTAGAGTAGATAATAAACGTAATAAAAAAACCTAACTTTAAAATCCAGAAATTATAAAAGGCTTTATTACAAACCAAACCCAAAATAAAGCACTTGAGAGTAAATAGTCCAAAACAAAAATCATAAGCAGTGTGTAGCCTTCTCCGAGTCCCTTACAGCTCCGATCCGTCTAAGGCTGGGAATTACCTGAAAGGTTAATAAACGGGGTGAGTTTGCGAAAACTCAGTGTGTAATCCCCTTATTAGAGTAACAGTCAGTAAACAGAAACATAAACAGAATCAATCTGGGCTGGAGCCCTTTAACGAAATCAGGTGGGCCTAAGCCCTATTCAATATCGGTGGCCTTTGGGCCTTAGCCCATAGTGGCCTCAGTTGGGCCTTAGCCCATAGTGGCCTCAGTTGGGCCTGAGCCCATATCACAAATATAGTAGAATCATATGCATAATGCAAGATGTATGCTTTCCCATCCTATCCAACCCTGCACTTCCCCTTCCAACCCTGCACTACCTGCGAGAAATAAATCACTTGCGCCATCCCTACACTTACAGTGTTAGCACCGATTGCGGCACTAACTTAATCGTTGCAGCAGAGCTGCTCGTTGACTTAAAAGCCTTCGTTGTAGCAGTATTATAATTGGCACAAAGCCATAGGTAACTGTAATAAGATTAGCACATAGCCATCAATTAGGGTAATATAACCGGCACAAAGCCTATGATATCGGCACAAAGCCTTTAGTATTGGCTCAAAGCCCATAATTATGGCATACAGCCCTCAGTAACATTATCGATTCAGCATAGCTGCTTGGTGGCTAAAAAGCCTTCGTTGGATCCACAGTCGTCAAGCAACCGTGCGACCCTTATATACACTTCCTCCAATCATAACCCAACCCATATGCAACATATAATATCATGAATGCATCATAATACACATATGACATACAAATCATACATGTATCACACATGGGCATTTTAGTCATTTTGCCCTTAGGCATATCAGTCTTCATCTCATCATGGGCCCAAGTACACATTCTAGCCCATTAAATATTTCATATTTATCTGGAGCATTTAAGTTATTATTATGAAAGTTACAAATTTACTGGGCCTAAAAGCCTGTTACATAGCCCAAGGTAGGCCCATATATTAATATGTATATCACAAAGCATGCTTACGGAAGATAGTCATATTCATATCTTAAAACAGTTTCAAAGTAGCTACCTACCTTGAGGGCATATTCATAATTCTACCCTATAGGGGTATTTCGGTAATTCTATCCTACAAGGGTATTTCGATAATTCTACCCTATAGGGGTATTTTGGTAATCTTACACTACAAGGGTATTTTAGTAATTTCGCAATCTGAGTGCATTTCAGTAATTTCATAATCCATGGGTACTTCGGTAATTTTCCACAAATCGGGGGTATTTCGGTAATTTTACGAATTAGGGGTATTTTAGTAATTTCACAAATTAGGGGTATTTCGGTAATTTTGCAAACCTGGGGTAAAATGGTAATTTTACAAATTAAGGGCAAAACAATACTTTTACAAATCGAGGTATTTCTGTAATTTTACAATTTGAGGGTATTTTGGTAATTTCACAAATCGGATATATTTTGGTAATTTCGCAAATTGAGGGTATTTTGGTAATTTTACAAATCAAGGGTATTTTTGTAATTTCTTAACACTGTGGGTCTAATTACGCACCTTGGCCTGTCAACAAGTCCTCGTTGGTTAAAGTGAACAGATACTATGCACCAGGTACGATTCCAGAGAAGAGGAGGTGAGTCATTAAGACCGCTTAAGTACTAAGCTCTCCCTAGATCCAATCCTACACATGCATATACCCATTGCCACACTTCAACCCTATGACTTGTCCACAGTCACACTTAATTGATTAATTAAGTTTTATGTCTGCTTAAACAATTATTAGATACTAGCCCAAAAGTCCATCACAAAACCCTAACGAGTCCACATACATTCATATAGCCCATCAAGCCCAATCACATTTATATGGCCCATCAGGCCCATATCTTTTCCAAGCCCTACAACCCACTTAATCAGCTCGTCATTTATTACCAATCTACCAATTTTTACTTATCTGGGCCTACGGGTCCATCGGGCCCATTTGGCCCATTTCGACCTATCAAACAAGGGTTAAAGTACACACTTGATAGGAATCTGAAGTTTATCCGCGCTCCGAACACTGCTATGCCCAGAAGCCTACAGTAATCATACCATTGACTCCTAAAGAGTGTGTTGATCAACTTCGGTCACCACCACCGTGACCCAACGGCATACAGATCAACGAATGATCCAACGCTTAACCCAAACAATTGTGCCACAAAGCGAAAGGGATAAGCCAAGAAAGGTATGCCTACTCTCCTCATAGTTTCCTCTATTTAAAGCCAGCTCCTCACCTATTCTCATGCTAGTTTCTCGATGTGGGATTCTCTATCAATCCCCCAAAATTAAAGTATTAACAAAATAATCAACCTTTGCGTGCAAAGGGATTCAAACCATAGTCCTCTCAATAACCATGTCATGCCACCACCACTAGGACACAAGCTCTTTTATGTCATAAGTCCAACACATTTAAGTTTAAAGCCTGCTTACTCGCTTCCAGATTTCTTTAAAAGGGAAACCAAAATAAATTGCAAGAGCCAAGACTTGAACCTTGGACCCATTGCTTCCTCTATGGTGTCACTTCCTTCCCATTAGACCACATCTCCTTTTGTGTCATGCTTTCACCAAAAATATTCTTAAAGCCTACCCACTAACGTCAAGGCTCCCATAAAAGAAAAACATAATTTTTTTCTAAGGCCCAGGTTCGAACCCAGGACTTCTACAACACTCCTAAACCTCTTAGCCATCACACCAACACACCATTTAATGAATATGGGCCCGGGGCCCATTACGCAACCCAAGCGGGGCCTAGTGCTCGCATGGCCCACTAAGACAGATTTGCCTATAGCTAAGTGTACGACACAGTCGGTCCACTAATTCCTGTAAGTCCAAAGACAACGACTCGTGTGGGCCCACAAGCCCATTGGGCCCACACGGCCCATTCTTCTAGGCCCAATTTCGGGGTGTTACAAAAATATTGTACATGACAAGATGTGATACTAAAATACATAATTGTGAATTGATATTAAAAGTTCAATAATTGATGTAAGAAATTAACGTGGAAAAGTGAAACGAAATGCAAGTTTATGCGATGACAAGCACTTATGTTTGTTTAGCATTTACATGATGTTATGCGCTTAACTTGTGTGATGGAGTACATGAATGTGGATTGAGCGTATGAGGCACTGAGTGTGTGAAAAATAGAAATAGATACGACTATTGAAAATGGCACTAAGTGCGCTAGATCTAGACAACTTTGGTTGAATTATGGGCACTAAGTGTGTTATATCTTATAGTTTTGGCTAATTTGCTGACGCCAAATGTGTAATGATATTGTGTATGAGATAGATGAATCTATGTGGTTAATGATAGTGAATATGATATAGATGCAAGATTATGAGAATAAATGATTATGATTGAATGAGTTGGAATGAGTAGAAATAATATGCTTATATGAAAGCTAAAAAAAATAGTGTAAAAGTGAGTAATGGATATGAATGAGATAATGTGAATCTAACGATGACAGAATTGGTGGGATGATAGTATCCAGTTCCTACTGGTCATTGTTCTACTTAGTGTATAAGAAGATTATGTTGCTTCTGTTATAATCAATTGCAAGGTGAATGAGTGATGTTTTTCTCCTGGAACTATCTTAAGAGCCCATCGAGGTATACATCTCTCGATAGGGGTTGGGATCTTAAAACTTCAGTATAATTTTATAGTTGGAATATTATTTATCAATACAGTTGAACTATTGACCTTATTTTGGTATTTTGATTTTAAAATATCTGATGGTTATGGCTTCATCGTACTTCGACATTGGGATGTTTGATAGGGGAAGACGGTTTGGATATACACTGTCCTTCCTAAGTGTATATGGGATGGCATCGGTAATTATGTAAATAAGAAAGTATTATCGTTAATTAAAGTGATGTAATGGAGGAAACCATTGCATTTGAGAAGCCTAATTAGAGGCATCACTTGTTAATAAAGCTAGGAATAGTTGAAACATGGTTAATAGAATCATCAATTCTGATTTAGCCAGAGTTGAGAAAAGGTTTATGTTTTTCAGCTAAGTGTTATTGTATGATCTTGGTACAAATAGCACAGAAATGTAAAATGGTGTTTTGTATGTTCGAACGAATAAAAATCGTATTAAAAAGGATTGTCCGATTAGTGAATTAAAGACGACCATTATTATGCCTATGTTATGAGTTTGATAATATCGTACGCTTGACAGAAAAAGTCATATGCATCCTGACCTAGTTAAAAGTGCCTAATGTTACAAAAAAAGATCTGAAGTTTAAAACTTTATCAATGGATCGACATAATGAAAGTTTTCAAGGAAATTTTTTATTTATCTTTGAGGAAGCAGTTATAATTACAGATGCCTGAAGAGAAAATTTTTATTTTTTTTTGTGAGTAGTGGTTACTCGATTGATTTTATTGATGATGGTCTAATCTTAGCAATGTTAAATGCTAAAACAAGGTTTTCCTTGTGAAACGGAGAAACCTAGAAATGCGATAGTGAATAGTGATTTAAATGAGTTCAGAGTGAGTTACTTCTGATGTTGAATTCCAGGTCAGACATAATTCTTGTTGTTATTGATATTCCGAGATAGAATTTGCATATTGATGAATCTAGAACTTATGCAGAAGTTTTAGTAGGAGGCTTAGTGCTAGCACGTTTGTTCATCCATGGATAATAAAATGTGCACTTATGTGAGTAGACATTCCAGTGATTGAGTGTGTAAAATGATAATTGTGAGGATATGTTCAGATGATTAAAGTCTTGCAAGTAAGCCGAAGTCAAGTGTGTTCAGGATTAATATAGTCAATGATGGAATGAGAATGATGATTAGATTAAGCTGCCATAAGTTTCGAAATTGGAATTGTCATAGTCCCGAAAATAGGATAAAATCTAAATTGTGATTGATTGTTTAGCAAGGATCCATATGATCATTTTGGTATGTGCAGAGTTTTTAATTTGGATTCTAATGAGTTGTTTTGGCACTGTCTGTTAAAGTTTAAAAGTTATTAGAAAGAGATATAGGAGATTAAATTGATTTGTGATTCTGGGAAGTTAGTGGAAGTGTTTTATTGAGGTTAAAAGCAACTCCTTCTAGTAAGAATTTCGAGGACGAAAATCCATAAAGGGGGAGAGTTGTAATAGCCCAATTTAGGGCCTAAACGGAACAGTGGTTTCAAAAACCACAAATCTGAAGATGAAATATTTCTTGCGATTAAGTTTTAAATTTTATGGGGTGATAGAATAATTGTGTGAGATTTTCGTTAAGAAATTTTATTGATTAGGTGTTCAATTTGGTATTTAGGACTAAATTGTAAAAGCTGAAAATATGTGTTCTAATTCATAAAGATACTTGATTGAAATGGGGTTTTAAAGTGGAGGTCCTTAAATGGAAATTAGACCAATATATTTAGTTTGGACAAAAATGGGCATGAATAGGATAAATTTGAAAGAAAAGCCTTTAAGGGCATTTTGGTCATTTAATAATTAAAAGAATTAAAATGGGAAAAATAAGCCAAAATGCGTGCATCTTCTTCATGGAAGGGCCGAACATGGCTATGGACAACATGGCTAGGGTTTTCAAGCTTTCAAGCTCAATAGTAAGTGCACCCAAGCCCCGTTTTTAATGTTCTTTATATTTTTAAGATCCCGGTAACTCGGTTTAGCTATTTCCACCTTTATTTTGAGCTAGGATTTGAGTTCAAAAATTTACCCATGTTGAATATTTGTCTATTATGATGATTAATGGTAGATTATGCATGTCTATGAGGGGAGAAACAAGTTTTACTCAGTGATTTTCGATAAAATCGTATAAAAGGGGTTAAATTGTAAAAGTTATAAATTGGTCATAAGTATGTGATTTAGTGAGAATTGTGAATTGTTGTAGTTATGAAAATGGTTCAGCTAAACCTAAAGTACATGAAAATTGAATAAAAATCATTTTACGAGCTTAGGGGAAAAAGTGTAATTTCGACAAAGTTTAGGGGAAAAAAACGTAAATTTTCCATAATATGATTTTTGTGTTACATTTAAAAATGTGATTGGTAAGCAAGCTAAATGTGATGTTATAGATCAAAGAAGACGAGATTCGGATCTAAAACGAGGGAGAAACAAGCATTTGAGGATTAGGTCCTTTTTTCACCATTTTGGTGTCGAGGTAAGTTCGTATATAAGTCATAAGTGTTTGTTTGATAAATTGACGAATAAATTTCAGAATTTAATTAAAATAATTGTAGCATAAAGATAATCTAATGTTTGGGATTACCGAACGCAAAGTTGAGTACTTTCGTTCGGTACTAAGAGATGTATTGACGGAAAGAACCATGAATGAATCATTGCCAAGTGAAATAGTGTGAGAGAGTGGAGCTGTGTGCTGGGACCACTTGTATATGCATTGATATAATGGCGTGGAGCTATGTGCTGTTACCACGACCATAATGAAATGATAAAATGGCATAGGGCTATGTGCTGATACTACGTCCATAGTGCATTGCTTTAATAGCGAGGAGCTATGTGCTATAGGCACGACTATAAAACATCGAATTAGAATCATAGACCTACGTGCTGTTACCACGATTATACTGTACTGATTTGATATCGTGGAGCTATGTGTTGTTACCACGACAATGATGCGTTGAGTAAATGTCGTGGAACTATGTGTTGTTACCACAATTATAATGTATCGATTTAATAAGGTAGAGCTATGTGCTAAAACCACAGGATATTTGCTAACATTATGAAGTGTTCATCAGGGAAGACTCCTTACGGGGAATTTCATGTGATAATGTGATGACAAATGAAATGTAAGACTAAGGGCATAAGAGTTATAAGAAATGTTTAGGATGTGGGAATTGTGAATGATGTTTTCGGTATGTGATTGAGATGTGGAAGGTTGTAAACGAAAAAAGTTATACATATGTGGATTACTTTACAATGACCTTGTGATTATAGGTCTCTACTCATGATGTGTGGTATGTTTGATTGGTGATATATGTGCATGAAAGAATGTTAAAACAAAGGAAGCATGAAAGAGTAAAACTTTCAATAAAACATTTTGAAACAGTAACAGTTACGTGATTTTTAAAAATCACCAAAAATGGTAGAAGTTGAATTAAATGTTGAATAAGATATGAAATTAAATCTCATTGAGTCTATTTTCACATAAAGGAAACAATGTGAGCAAATGATTTATATATTATGAGATATTTAAATTATAGTGAGACAAGGTCAGAATGGGTTTGGAAATCTCCCGTTCCAATTTTGGAAAATCATTAAAAATTGTAAAAACATAATTGTGAGATATGATTTATATGCTTGAACTCCTTATTGAGTCTACTTTTAAAATAAATAAGTGATAGCATATTTTGAATGTTGTGCGGTGAGAAAGTTAAATTTTAGTGAAGAGGGTTTGTAACCATTGGGTAGCGAAATAGGGGAGAATTTAATAAAGAAACTTTATTGATTGGCTGAACTAAAAATTTTGGAAATTTTATGGTAAGAAGATATGTGAGTCTAGTTTTGCGAAAAATTAGCAGATCTAAATTTGGAGTTCTGTAGCTCTGGATAATAATAATTAAGTGATTGTGACTCGGGAAAACTTCTTGAAATGAACATAGGTGAATAATAAACATTTTTACCAATATGATAGTATCATTGTGAAACCATGTCATGAGAGTTGTTAAAAGCAAGATAATAAATTGGTTAATATTATTACATACGTACTTAATGCTTACCTCGTTATTTTCGGTGTTTGTATTGTATTCAGGTTAGCTCGGGTTGGAAGCCGCAGGAGTACCTATCACACTATCAATCTTGTACTTTAGGTATCGATGATTTTCTAATACTCAAGGTTATGGCATGTATAGGAAACGAAGTCATGTGTACATGTTGTCACAAGTTGATCTAGAGTAGTAACTTGTGATATCTAGAGTATTGTTGTATAATGTCATTCTATATGGCTAATAAAATGTATGCTATGACTCGTTAAGTAATTGATGGATGTTTTGATAGCCTTGTCATGTCATTGAACGTGTCATTAAAGTTATGCTCAAGTACGGATATGTTAGGGCGGAAAATGGCTTGAAAGATAGCCAATTTCTTAGCCACAAGGGTAAAGACACGACCGTGTGTACCAGCCGTGTAGAACACACGGTCCAGCACACGGGTGTGTGACTTGGCCATGTCAACCTAAATGGGTGATGACGTCATAAATAGAGAGTTACACGGGTAGAGAACATGGTCGTGTCCTGAACTACACAGGCATGTGTCACCACACGGCCTGCCCACACGGGCGTGTGACCCTTCAAAATATAAAAAAAATTTCTAAGTGGTTCAAAAGTTCCAAAGGTGTTCGGTTTGGTCCCTAAGTATTCCCAATATATGTTTGGGGCCTCGTTGGCCCATTTTAGATACTTAATGATATAGTTTGAGAAGTTTTAAATTGGAGCGAAAGTTTTATGGCTCGATAATGTACGGTTGGTTGTGTCGTTGTCTAGGAATGCCTCGTACCCTATTCTGATGTTGAACATGGGTAAGGGGTGTTACAGACTGTGTCCACTTGCACATATTCCTCGTTACAAGTTTTTGGCACCGTTACCAAGGACTATTGCCTTAATCTTTTTTTTTTGAAATTATTTTTACTGTTTGGTTTTTATTTTTATTTTTTTTAACTTTACTAATATATTTTTTATTCATTATTTATTTATTTTTTAGGTATTTTATGAGCATAGATAAAATTATCGATCTAACCCGTGGACCTTAAAATCGAGTAGACACACAAGATCTGCCCAATGACAACACGAGTTGCACCTTGGAAATCAAAACGATGGACAAGGTCATCAACTCAATCTAGTGCACAACCCAATCCTTATTTCTGATGATAGGGATTGTTTGTTCATGGAGGTGAATGATTCGTTCAAGATAGTTGGTGTGACTGAAGACACATTGAAGTTAAAACTATTTCAGTACTCGTTACAAGATCAAGCACGGGCATTGTAACACCCCTAACCTGTATCCGTCGCTGGAACAGGGTTATAAAGCACTACTGGAGTTTACAGAACATTTTTAGATAATTCAGGTCAATTACTATTCATTTGTACAGGAAATTTTTCACAAAAATACAAAATTTTTCCTTATATAAGGAGTCACACGCCAGTGTGGTAGGGGACACGCTCGTGTGGATCACACGACCTAATGACACACCCTTGTCTCAGGCCGTGTGGCTTCACACGCCTATGTCCCTAACCCATGTAACTCTCTGACTTGTAAAACCTTAAGGAATTGAAGTCACACGACCAAGTCACATGCCCATGTTGTAGGCCTTGTGGTTAATTCAATTTTTGAAAATTAGGTATAGGTTTCACACATATACACGCCTATGTTCTAGGCCATGTACCTCACACAGCTGAGACACACGTCCGTGTTTCTGCCCGTGTGCTCAATTCTGAGCATTCTATTTCTAAATTTTAAGATGCAGGGGACACACGGCCAGGCTACACATCCTTGTATCAGGCCATGTGTCACACACGGTCAAGACACACGCCTGTGTGTCTACCCATGTGGACAAAATGAGGCTATTTCCAAGCCTTATTTCTCACCCATTTTCATTGATCACCTGCACTAATTCTCAACAACTACAACGAACCAATTCAAGTATGATTTTCAAGCCAATTTAAGCAATTACTATAATGCATTTTCTTACACTCTTGCTTAAATTTTACCTTTCCAAAACATACATGTTTAATCTTATAATGTTAACTTATATCAACATATGTGTAAATATTATATCTTAACTTTGTAACATAACAAAATTCAAGTCATCCCTTGCCATTCCAATGGCTAGTTTTCATTCATCCAATTTAACAATAACATTGGTCTTAATAGCTTATACATTCCATTATATTGAAGTAGTATTTCTATTTATACCAAAATGTGCCAGTAGATAGTGTGATGATACTCCAACCGATCTCCAACCATCTTGAGCATCTGAGCACTATAAAACAAAGAAATAAAATCTAGTAAGCATTTTAATGCTTAGTAAGTTTATGTAACAGAAATCTAACTTACCATATGTTTTTATTAAATTTAATCATACATTTATGCATCCAAACAAATGGACTATTAACCTATCACACAACTTCAACAATTTGAGTTAGTCAAGTGAATCCACATAACCACATTAACATGGATAAGCTCATCATGTAATGATTTCCATACTCATACAATTTCTATATCACACACATTTCCATGATCAACCAATTGAAGTTTAGTTTCTCATATCAGAATTGTGCCTGTTGAAATTATTAGAAATATCAATGAATACTCTCATGAAGTACACTTAAAGTGTACAAAACTCTCGAGCCACTTATTAAGTCATTCGGGTAAATCGTGTAGCATGTATCATGAAGCTTATCCAAGCTAATAAAATTTGCTCATAAGAGTCATGTCTCATGTATCAGTTCAAAAAGAACTTTTAATTCACAAAGAACTTCAAACCAGGAAAGCCGTGTAATAAAGGCACCGGATAGCCATATCTCATGAAGTTCATGCGAGTCATGTCTGGACGCTCACACAGAGTTGCGTTTTTGTCTGCAAAGTATGCAAGATCACAACCGATCGATTATCATTATGCTCAAAAGGAGTTTGTGTCCACAACATATGCAGGATCACAATCGGGCAAGTCGTGTATCAGGATGCTCACGCAGAGCTATGGTAGTCCACAACATATGTTGAATTACTACCAATCAATATGCTCGCAGAACTATACATCATGATGCTCGAGAGACTTATCAGGATTACTTGTCCGAGCTAAATCCTGTCTGCAACACATGCAGAATCATGTTTAACATTAATCTATCGAATTCCTTCATTCAATCGGGACTTACCCTTTTACTCAAGCATTTTCAAGTATTTAATTAATTTCGCACATTTAACAATCATACAATTAAACATGCAATTCAAACATAACGTTAATCATAATTAGGTTACATGAACTTACCTCAATACATGTTTGTACTAAAATCTACTAATCCTAAATATTTTCCTTTCCTCGATCTAGCTTCGTATTTGAGTTTTCCAGATCTATTTAAATAAATTTAACATAAATTTACACGTTTCATATTTCATTGAGTTCAATTTATATTCTAGGAAAAATTACCATTTTGTCCCTAAACTTTTCATAAATTCTAATTTTGTCCCTAGGCTCGAAAAATGAAATTCATGCAATCTAATCCTTATTCCAAGCCTAACTGAAATTTTCATGTATAATTTACAGCAATTATGTTTCAAAAATTTTAGAATTTTTCCATAATTTTAAAACTTTACAATTTAGTCCCTAATTCTCAATTTCATGAAAATTCACTTTGTAAAAATTGTTTATCTATCAATAACCTTTCATTTTCTACTATGAATTTCAAATTTTCAGCAATTACATCCATGGCACAAACTCTATACTTTGATAACTTTTCAAATTAATCCCCAAATTAGATACAATTCACTATCTTGATCTCAAAAATATAAAAATTACTAAAAACAGGACTTGATTACTTACCTAATCAAGCAAAAACATTTGTTTCCTCTCTCCTAGGATTTCCATAGAAAATTTGGGGAAGAAGATGATAAAATGATGATATTTTAACATTGATTTAATGATCATCTTTTAATTTTCCTAAATTCCAATTTAATCCGTTTCTTTTTCTCAATTTCCATGGATAAATCATCCATAAATATCTACTAGCTTTTCTTAATGGTATAATTACCATATAAGGACCTCTAATTTTGAATTCTATAGCTATTTAATCCTTCTAGCTTCTAGAATTCAACTTTTACCTTTTATGCAATTTGGTCCTTCTTATAATTATTCACATAATAGATAAAATTTTCTTATTAGTATTTTCATACAACTTTCCTATCATATTATAGACCATGCAATAATATTAAAATAAATTTTCTTTCTAGCTCAGATTTGTGGTCCCGAAACCACTGTTCTGATTTCACCGAAAGTGAGTTGTTACAACTCTCCCCTTTAAGGATTTCGTCCACAAAAATCTTACCAGTGAAGAGGTTCAGATATTACCTTCTCATGGTATCCTCTGATTCCCAGGTAGCATCTTCTATTCCATGTCTTTGCCATAGCACTTTCACTAGAGCTACCTTTCTGTTTCTTAACTCTTTTGTCTCATGTACCAGGATTTTGATCGGTTCCTCACTGTAAGTCAACTCAAGTTGAATCTTAACCTCTATCAGAGAAATAACATGTGAAGGATCTGACTGATACCGTCGTAACATGGACACATGGAAAATAGTGTGAATTTTATCAAGCTCTGCCACTAATGCCAACCGATGTGCAACAGGCCCTATTCGTTTTGTAACTTCATATGGCCCGATAAATTGTGGACTCAGTTTTCCTTTTCAGCCAAACTGGAGAAATTTCTTCCAAGGTGATACTTTCAAAAATACCTTCTCACCAACCTAAAATTCATTCTCTTTTCGCTTAAGATCGGCATATGACTTTTGACGATCAAAGGCTGCTTTTAAGCTATCCCAAATCACCTTCACCTTTTCTTTGATTTCTCGGATCAAATCAACTTCATGTATCTTTTTCTCATTAAGTTCCATCCAATACAATGGAGTTCTACATTTAAGACCATGCAAAGCCTCATATGGTGCCATTTTAATGCTAGATTGATAGCTATTATTATACGCAAATTCAATCAAAGGCAGCTATTTTTCCCAATGACCTTCAAACTCTAGTACACAACATAAAAGCATGACTTCTAAAATCTATATAACACGTTTGGATTGGCCATCAGTCTGAGGATGGAACGCAGTACTGAAATGCAGCTGAGTACCTAGAGCTTTTTGCAATTTACTCCAAAATCAAGATGTAAATTGGGGATCTCTATCAAAAATAATAGAGACAAGCACCCCATGTAACCTAACAATCTCAGAGACACATAATTCAGCCAATTTATCCAAAGAGAAATCTATATGTATGGGAATAAAATGTGCTGACTTTGTCAATCCGTCGACAATTACCCAAATAGCATCTTTCTTTTTCGGAGACAAGGTTAATCTCGACACAAAGACCATTGTAACTCTTTCCCATTTTCATTCTAGTATTATAATTGGCTGTAATAATCTCGAAGGCACCTGATCTTCAACTTTAACTTGCTGACATACCAAGCATCTCGATACAAATTCTAAAATATTATGTTTCATTCCAAACCATCAGTATATCTTTTTCAGATCATTATACATTTTTTACTTCCCAGATGTACAGACATCTTACTGTTATGAGCTTCATGTAGAATCTCTTGTACAAGCTCTGAATTCCTTGGTACAAATACTCTACCTCTGAATAACAGACAACTATCAGATCCAACCTGAAATTCTGAATCAGAACCCGATTCACACTGTACTCGTTTAGTTTGCAATTCATCATCACTCTTCTGAGCTTCACAGATCTAGTGTAAAAATATCGGTTTAGCTCTCAACTTAGCTATAATTGACCTATATTCAAATAATGACAATCGGGTATTCATTGCTCGTAAAGAAAACATAGATTTTCTACTCAAAGCATCTACAACTACATTTGCCTTACCCAGATGATAATCAATAACCAGATCATAATCTTTTAATAGTTCAAGCCACCTGTGATGTCTCAATTTTAGATCTTTCTGTGTCATCAAATACTTCAAACTTTTGTGATCAGTAAAGATATGACACTTTTCACCAAACAGACAATGTCGTCATATTTTTAGTGCAAACACTATGGCGACCAATTCAAGATCATGTATCGGGTAATTCTTCTCATGTGGTTTTAGCTGTCTTGAAGCATAGGCTATTACTTTACCTTCTTGCATCAAAACACAGCCTAAACCATTCAATGATGCATCACTATAAATGACAAATTCCTTACTCGATTCAGGCTGAACTAACACAGGTGCTTTCATCAATAGATCTTTCAATCTATCAAAACTCTACTGGCATTCATCAGACCACTCAAATTTCACATCCTTCTGTGATAAACGAGTCATCAGGGAAGCTATCATTGAAAACCCTTGTACAAATCTTTGATAATACCCAGCTAACCCTAGAAAATTTCTAACTTCTGACACATTTTTTGGTGGCTTCCAATTCACTATAGTTGAAATTTTACTCGTATCTACCCGAATACCTTCTGCAGATACAATATGTCCAAGAAGACTAACTTTCTAAAGCCAAAACTTACATTTGCTAAATTTGGCATACAATTGCTTTTCACGTAGAGTTTGCAGTACAATCCTCAAAGGATCAACATGCTCCTTTTCATCTCATAAACAACCAAAATATCATCTATAAACACTGCCACAAACCTATCTAAATATGGTCTAAAAATCCTATTCATTAAATCCATGAATACTGGAGGTGCATTTGTTAGCCCAAACGCCATCACAAGAAACTTATAGTGCACATACCTAGTTCTAAAAGCTGTCTTTGGAATATTTGATTCCTTTACCCATAGCTAATAATAATCAGAATAGAGATCAATCTTTGAAAACACAGTGGCACCTTTCAACTGATCAAATAAATCATCAATTCGAGGCAATAGGCACTTATTCCTTATTGTAACTTTATTGAGCTGTCGGTAGTCGACACACGATCTCAAGGATCTATCTTTCCTTTTCACAAACAAAATCAGTGCACCCCAAGGTGAATGACTAGGTCGAGTAAAGCCCCTGTCAATAAGTTTTCGCAACTGTGCTTTTAACTCTTTCAATTCAGTAGGAGCCATTCTATATGGTGCTATAGATATCAAAGTTGTTCCCGGAACTAGATCTATTAAAAATTCTACCTCTCTCTCCAGTGGTAATCCAGGTAATTCTTGTAACGCCCTGATTTTTGAGATTTTTGTGATTTTGATGAAATTTTAAAATTTGGTTGTTAAATTATGGAATTCATGTTTTAAGTGTGTTAGTGGGCCTTTAGAAGGCCCAAGCCTAAGATAAAACCCGGCAGAAATATCAAATTTTAGATTTAAAGTGAAGGGGACTTGGTTATGTGGGCTTTTAAGAAAAAGTTGGTAAAATAAGACACAAGTAAGCCCTTGGTAAAGTGGCAGTGTGGCGCCAGTTAAGTGCCTAAAAAAGTGGCGTGTGGACAGGTGTTCAAGGTCCAGAGTTCAAGTCACAAGGTAAGTAAGTGGGTGTTTTATTTTTGTTGCATATGCCTATCATGTGATGGACTCCAAGTAAAACTCTACTGAAGAGAGTTTGAGTTGTTCATGAGATAAGATAAGGTAGATAAGGGGGAGAAATTATAGAAAATTTGAATAGGTGCATGTGGTGGCTGAACAAGGGACTCTTGAGGGAGCATAATCGGTTTTGGCTCATGGGTTTAGGACACAATCGGCTAGGGGTTGTCTTGGGTGCTAGCCGAACACTTTTAGGGTCTTTCTAGGGACCTTAATTCGGTATTTGGATGTGTATGTGTGCCGATTAGGTATAGAGCCCTTAGGGTTTTGGTTTCTTTTGTTTTCCCATTGAGTTAGAGGCTGAAGCCGCAAGCACCATCACTTGTGTCGAATTGTCCATAGCCAAATCTTCTTTTCTCTTCTCCTTCCTTCTTTTCTTTCAACTTTTATCCCTTTTCATTCTCACAAAGCCGAACCACTTTCTTCTATTATACCTTCTTCTCAAGATCACTAATTGACTGCACTAAAAGCCGAAACCTGGCACCTTGGGTTTCTTTACCGATTTCTCTCCTCTAGCCGAATCTATACTTCCTATTTCTTCTTTCTTCCCTTCTTCATTTCTTCATCATCTTCATTGACTCCCTTAAATCCCATTTAGTCGATTGTTCCAATACAAAAACCTGAATCTTTTTTTTAGCCAAACTCCACTTAACCGAATACTCCTAAAAGTCAAAATCCCAAAAGGTTCTAGGTTGTACCGATTTCTTCTTAGTTGAATACCCCTATTCTTTTCTTCTCTTTTAGTCGACTATTATAACATCCCTACCCTCTGTCGACATCTCTTTTCTTTTCCACTATAATCTCTACCTTTCTCTCTTTTATTTTATCAAAAGCCGAACCTCCATATTCATAGTGATTCGGGATCTAAACCTCTAGATCTGTTCTTTATTCATATTTTAAGTTAGATCTGCATCAGATCTGGGATAAGAAGGTGTTTGGGAACAATTCGGGATAATTAACCCTTTGGTAAGATTATCGAAACCCCCTTTCTATTCTTTATTTTGGGATTTAAAAAAAGTCAAAATCCCTAAACACATTAGAGAGGCTATCAAATTTGGTAAGAAGTAATGCTAATCTCGTGATGTGGTTTTATGTGTTCTTTGTTCGCAAAAAGGGGTGTTTAGCAAGGTGCAGTAAAACTTGGAGACGTGGAAGCGAACTAGATCTAGATCTAGCAGTTACGATCGACAAGGGTAAGTGGTTAAGGACACCCTATTATGGCCGAATGTGGTAAGGGATCTTTGGGTTGGTTATTATAGATTTGTAATCTAAAGATTGTAATGAATAATTGTAGGTTAATCGTGTGAGAGATCTCGCTGTAGTAATCGAAAATCAGGTGTGTAAACGAACACCCTCTTGTAGTTTAAATCGAAAAAAGCCGAAAAGCTAAAATGCCAAAATTCTGGCATTTCTTGGGCTTGCGAGTGTGCAAGCGCTCGTGGGTCGATTGGAAGCGTTAAGGTTCTGTAACCGAAATCGGTAAAGTTGGTGAGTGCGCGATTTCGTGCACCTCGGTAATTTGGGCCTCGATGGGCTGGAATTAGGCCCAATGGGATTACGGGCCCATATGGGTAAAAGTAAGCAGTAAGTGTGTTCTAGTATACTGTATGTTAAGTCTGCTAAACTGGACATAAAATTGGGCTAAACAGGCCAAAATAGCTAGATGACACTGTAGGGCCCATTAGGGGTTTTAGGGCCTAATAGCTTTAAACTGCTAAAACTGGTTAGATAAGTAACTGAGATAATAATGAGACTGTTAATAACTAAAATATGCATAAAACCCTAAAAACTGGAATATTTACTAAAATACCCCTTCAGGGTGAAAAATTACTATTTTACCTCTAGGTGCAAAATGACCGTTATACCCCTAGGGCTAAATTTGACTGAAATGCATGTTTTACTGTTTTTGTTCACTGTATGCCATGATATAATTATCTGTTGCATGGGACTGGGTTTATTGATGGAGGAAGTGCAAGTGGCATTGCCATGATTACTAAAAGAGGCTTTGCCTCATACTAATTACTAAAGAGGTTTTGCCTCGTACTGTTTACTGAAAAGGGCTTTGCCTCAATATACTGTTAGCGGCTTGGCCATATTATCTGAGTAGCTATGCTGCGACTGTGGAGTGTAGCAGCTGGGTGGGTTGAGTATTTCCCCACAGGGTGTATTTATGGCTGGTACGGGTGGAGTGTAGCGGATGGACATAGGATGGGCTTTGGGTTTTGCAGACATGCATTATTACTAATCTGTTACTGTAATGGGCCTATGGGCCACACTGTTTACTAAATAGGGCTTCGGCCCAATGCACTGTTATCTGAATAGGGCTATGACTCGATAACTGAATACTGAATAGGGTTTCGGCCCGGTCATTACTGAGACTGGATAGGGCTTAGGCCCAGTGGGTTTGACCTGATTTGGGCTCCAAATGGGCTTTCTTTACACACTGAGTTTCCCAAACTCACCCCTTTTTCTTCCATCCTTCCAAGAGAACCCTAGGACTTGGAGCTAGGAGGGATTCAGAGAGGCAACATGGACTGGACTATTGGTTTTTAATTAAGTCTTTTTATTTTCACATTTATTTCTAAATTATTCTCATATTGGTTTTGGGTTGTAATAAGGCCGCCTTAATTATTTTTAACTTTGGGTTTTTACTTTATGTTTACAAATTGAGTTAGATTATTTAAACAAGGCTGCGCGGGTTTTCTAGAAACTAACCAATGTTTTCAAAACAAAGCACTCGTAACGAATGAATAACAAATCAATAAACAAGATAAATTTTAAAACGATTAGTGGATAGGACAAACACAAATTAAACGTGGATTTTCTTCCCAAATTACAAGTACAGTTTTTCAAAACTCACCCTAGACTTAGTAACTAGGAAACGTAGATTGGTCTATTGTTGATGTGACACACCAGACTTGGCCGTAACGTCTGGGCCGGGTTTGGGGTGTTACAATTCTTTTGGAAATACATCAGGGAATTCACATACAACTGACACGGACTGAATTTTTGACTCAGATACTTTAGTGTCCAGCACATATACAAATAAACATTGCATCCTTTTCTAACATACCTCTGTGCTGACATAGCTGAGATTACATTAGACAGTCCATCTAGTTTATCAGATTCAAGATGGAGCAATTCACCATTTTGGCATTTTAACACAATGTATTTCTATTTACAATTAACCACTGCATCATGCTGGGTTAACCAATCCATTCCCAGGATTACATCAAATATATCAAAAGATAGTAGCATCAAATTAGCCAAAAAGAAAATCCTTTATCATCAGTGGACAATTTTTACAAATTTTATCCATTATAACACACCGGCCCAGGGGATTTGAAACTTTAACCATAAATTTAGTGAATTCAATAGGTAAAATTTTAATAGACACTAACTTTATGCATATGTATAAATTTGTAGAACCAGGATCAATCAAAGCAGTAATATTAGTATCAAGTAAAGAAATGTACCAGTAATAACATCTAGTGTAGAAGCATCTTCTTTGGCACGAATAGCATATATCCTTGCCGGTGCTATCACTTCAGACTTAACTGTTGAACCTTTTGTAGCTCCACGGCTACCACTAACATTACCAAGATGTCGTGGTGGTCTGTCTCTCGAAGCATGATTAACTGGCTTTGAATTCTGATTTGTATCTTTTTCAACTATTTCTGGGCAATCTCTAAGAAAATGATCAAGAGGACCACATTTATAACAGGCTCCTCTTCTCATACGGCATTTCCGAAATGGAATTTATTACACTATTTGCATTTCAGCTTGGAGTTACCTATACTTTCCACACTCGTTACAGATGGAGAAGAAGGTCTCAAATTTAAACGATGGAAGCCCCGTTCCTTTCTAAAATACCCCGTGAATGTAGTAGAATAGTCATGGTACTTCTTTAATTTCTTAGAAGTAGAAAATTGTGATTTCCCCACAGGTCTCTTGCTAAAAGTCTAAGCTTCTCTTTTTGCTTGTTTCTTTTCATTATTTAATTCTTCGACTTTATGCACTCGCAGCCAATACCACAAATTCTCTTAGCTCAAGAATTCCAATCAACAGTTTAATATCTTCATTTAATCCCTCTTCAAACTGTTTACACATATCAGCCTTGGTCGGAACCTATTCTTTGGCATATTTGCTCAATCGAACAAATTCTCATTCATACTCAGATACAGTCAAATCCCTGTTTGAGCACTAAAAATTCTTTCTTTTTCTAATCTAGAAATCTCTTATAACAGTCTGAATTAGGGGCTAAATGGAATAGTGGTTTCGAAACCATGAATTTGGGGTCTAAAATATTTTTTTTGATTGAGTTTTTATGTTTATTTGGTGTTTGAATAATTATGGTAACTTATGGTACATGAATTTTTATGTTCGCATGTCAAATTTGGTAGGTTAGACTAAATTCCACTAAGTGAAAATATGGGTTTTAATCCATAAAGGTACTTGATTGAAATGGAATTTTAAATTAGAGGTCCTTATATGGTAATTAAACCATTTTAACATTGTTTGGACAAAAATGCCCAAGGAAGGGTCGAATACTAAAGGTTTTTACAGAAGAGCATTTTGATTATTAGTTAATAAAAGAAAAAAAAAGGGAAAATAAGCTAAAAATTTGTCCATCTTTCTTCCTCCCTTGGCTGAATATGAAGAGACACCATAGCTAGGGTTTCTTTCAACTTTTAAGCTTGATTGTAAGTATCTCCTAGCCCCATTTTTAACGTTCTTCGTATTTTTGAAATCCTCGTAACTTGTTCTAGCTATTTCTACCACTATTTCAAGCTAAAATTGATGTTTAAAATTTTAACCATGAATGACATGCATGTATTTTGATGGCTAGTGGTAGAATATGAAAGTTTAAAGTGTGATGAACAACTTTTACTAGATAGTTTTTGGTGAAAAAAGTAAAAAGGACTTCTTTGTAAAAGATGAAATGTGATGTGCATAAATTGTGAAATGATAGAAATTGGGGGCTGTTATAAGAGGAAAAGTGGTTTGGCTAGGCTTGAAATGCATGAAAATTGAATGAGAATCAGAAACCGAGCCTAAGGACTATAGTGTAAAAATTGAAAAAGTTAGGGGTCAAATTCCAAAATTTGCTATAGGAAGATTTTGGGCTGTTTTGAGTAATGTGATTATAAAATTAGCTAAATGTGTCATTTTGTAATTAAGGCCATGTGATTTGGCCAATGATGATATTGGTTATATATATATATATATATATCTCCTTATGAGGTAATTCATGGAATGTTTGGTGTGTTTGTGTGTGGTTAAATTGAAATGGATGATTGATGATTAAATGAGATCATTTAGATGCCTAAAAATGTGCATGGAATATGGTAATAAAATTGGTATAAATTGTATGTGTTTTGGGACAAAGAATGGCTTGAAAAATAACCTAAGAATGGGTTGAAAAATAGCCTAACTTAGGGCCACACGACCAGCCCCCATGGCCATGTGTGTAGGGTGTGTAAACCTTGCATGAAATTTTTGGAGGTTAAAGACGTCACATAGCCTGGTCAGACAGACGTGTCCCATGGCCGTGTAACCAAAATTACATACTGACGTCATAAACAGAATGTCCCATTTTTTATACAAAGGGTCACACGGGCGTGTCGAGGCCGTGTGAAGGATACGACCAAGGAGACGGGCGTGTGCTCGGTCGTGTGAAAATCCCTGTTGGCTCGAAATGAAAAATATTTTTTCAAAAATTCATCACAGGTTAGGGACACGGGCTTGTGTGACTACACGGCCTGCCCACACGGGCGTGTCCTTGTCTCACACGAGCGTGTGCCTTATTTTTTAGCTAGTTTTCAAAAAAAATTTGAGTTCTCAGTTTGGTCCTGGATCACTCCCAAATCATGTTTTGGGTCTTGTAGGCCCATTTTAAGGATCGTACAATATATTATGTGAAAGTTTTAAATTTGGAACGAAATTTTATGGCTCAATTTTGTACGATTAATCGTGATATCATCCGGTAATTCCTCGTACTTGGTTTCGGTATCAAACCCGTGTAAGGGGTGTTACATTTAGTGGTATCAGAGCTATGGTTTAGTAGGTTCTCGAACTACTGTAGCATTGTGTGTAAGTCTTACCATAGATATATTGTGATAGTGTGGTGACTCCTGACCTTTCTAAACTGTGTTTTGGTTTTTATATAGCAATGGATCTCGAATGAGCTACGGCTGATGATGCTGTTAGTAACGCGCCGGCTCCCATACAAGGGACCACGCATGTAGAAAGTAGACATAAGACTCTAAGTCAAGGAGACGAAGCTCGAGATGCCTTTCTCCGAAAGATGAATGACTAGTATACTGACTTTGTAAGAGCAAATCCTAATGCTCAACCCCTTCCTCCCCCTCCTATATCACAACCAATCTCGTAGCCCTACAGGGAATTGATTTGGCAAGGGTGACTAAACCTTCAGTGGATAAAATTTGTAAACAATGGGTCGAAGAGTTTAGAGCTAATGTTGACGATGATTCGAAAAGGGCAGAGTTTTGGCTCGAGAATTTCATACGAGTATTTGATGAGTCGTCTTGCACACCTGGGGAGAGTTTAAACTGTGTCGTATCTTTGCTAAAAGATTCAGCCTACCATTAGTGGAAAACATTAATATCTATGGTCCTAAAGAAAAAGTGACATGGGATTTCTTTTTGGAAGAGTTTCGAAAGAAGTATATAAGTCAGAGATTTGTTAATCAAAAACAGAAGGAGTTCCTTGAGTTGAAGCAAGGCAAGATGACGATAGCTGAGTATGAACGTAAGTTTGTTAGGCTCAGCAAATATGCACAAGAGTGTGTCTCTATTGAAGAAATGATGTGTAGAAGATTTGAGGATGGGCTTAATGAGGATATCAAAGTGCTTGTGGGAATTCTAGAATTAAAGGAATTCGTGGTATTGGTAGAAAGACTTGCAAAACGGAGGAGTTAAATAAAGAGAAGAGAAAAGTAGCTATTGAAGCTCGAGATGCCAAGAAGAGGCTGGTAAGTACATCCTTTCAATCTCAATCAAAGACGTCTAAAGAAACAAATCCTCGAACGATAGTTTTAGCTGGGTACTCACATCGAGATCGGGATAAAACATATTCTGGTCCTAAAACCCATATTACTTCAGTGGCTAGTGTGGGGAACGTGAAACCTGATAGACTTAAGTGTCAGAATTGTGGTAGACGGCATACTGGTGAATGTTGGGGAACTAACCGGGCTTGTTTTAAATGCGGTTCCCTAGATCATTTTGTTAGAGATTGCCCTGAGAAAGTGGGAGATGAGAAATTTCAAACTACTAGACCGAGTAACACTACTAGTAAGGGTAGACCGCCGAGGAACATCGGAGGTGGAACCAGTAGTAAAATCATAGCGAAAGATATAGCTGCAAGATCCGAGACGAGGATGCTTAGTAAAGCTTATGCTATGCGAGCTCGTGAAGAGACATCATCTCCTGATGTGAATACCGGTACATTCTTACTTTATGATACCAATGTCATTACATTGATAGATCCAGGCTCTACTCATTCTTATATTTGCATGAAATTGGTGCATAACAAGAAATTTTCTGTAGAGTTAACTAAATTTGTGATTAAAGTGTTGAACCCATTAGGCAAAATTTTGTTGGTAGATAAGGTTTGCAGGAATTGCCCTTTAATGATTCAAGGATACTGTTTTCCGGCTAATCTGATGTTGTTTCCATTTGATGAGTTTGATGTTATTTTGGGGATGGATTGGTTAGCATTACATGATGTTAAGGTGAATTGTAGGCAGAAAACCCTTGAGTTAAAATGTGAAAATGGTGAAATTTTTTGGGTTGGAACAGATGAGTCGAGTGAGATGCCAGTGGTGATTTCTTGTATGACTGCTTGGAAATGTATGAAAAAGGGGTGTAAAGCTTATCTACCATATATGCTGAATACTGAGGGGTCAGGATTGAAACTTATATCCGTACCAGTAGTTTGTAAATTTCTAGATGTGTTTCCAGAGGAGTTACCTAGGTTACCTCCTGTCAGAGAGATCAAGTTTGCCATTGATTTGTTACCCAAGACTACTCCTATTTCCATTGCTCCATACAGAATGGCTCTGACTGAATTGAGAGAGTTAAAGGCTCAGTTACAAGATTTGGCGGACAAAGAAGAAAGAGTTAAAGGATTTGTGAGACCGAGTTTTTCTCAATGGGGTGCTCCTGTATTGTTCGTAAAGAAGAAAGACAGATCCATGAGGCTTTGTATTGATTATAGGCAACTTAATAAGGTGACGGTCAAGAACAAGTATCCATTACCGAGAATTGATGATTTGTTTGACCAATTAAAAGGATCAACAGTGTTCCCTAAGATTGATTTGAGATCCGGTTATTACCAACTGAGGCTTAAGGAATCTGATGTGCCGAAGACAACCCTTAAAATGAGGTATGGACACTACAAGTTTCCTATCATGTTTGACTAATGCACCGGCTTTGTTTATGGATTTGATGAACTGGATTTTCTGATAGTATTTGGATAAATTTATGGTGGTATTTATAGATGACATATTGATCTATTCACGAGATGAGTTAGAACATGCCGAGCATTTGAGAACGGTGCTGCAAATTCTGAAGAAAAAGAGGTTGTTTGCTAAGTTTAGCAAGAGTGAGTTTTGGCTCCACGAAGTTGGGTTCTTGGGACATATAGTTTTGGGTGATGGCATTCGGGTTGACCCGAGCAAAATTTCGGCGATTATTGATTGGAAGCCGCCTAAGAACGTGACTAAGGTTAGAAGCTTTCTGGGTCTAGCTGGATATTATCGACGCTTTGTTGAGGGTCTCTCCATAATTGCTTCTCCTATGACTAAGCTACTTCAAAAGAGTGTTAAATTTGAGTGGACTGAAAATGTCAACAAAGTTTTGATCAGTTGAAAGCTAAGTTAACTGAGGCACCAGTGTTAGTGCAACCCGAGTCGAGGAAAGAATTTGTGATTTGTAGTGATGCGTCACTAAATGGCCTTGGATGCGTTTGATGCAAGAAGGCAAGGTGGTGGCTTATGCTTCGAGGCAACTAAAATCACATGAAAAGAACTACCCGACACATGATTTAGAGTTGGCCGCCATTGTCCTTACTTTGAACATTTGGCACCATTATTTGTATGGTGAGAAATGTCAAATTTTTACGAATCATAAAAGCTCGAAATACTTGATGAATCAAAAAGAGTTGAATCTGAGACAATAGAGGCGGCTTGAGTTACTAAAAGATTATGAGCTAGTGATTGAGTACCATCTCGGGAAAGCAAATGTGGTTGCGGATGCTTTAAGCAGAAAATTATTGTATGCTTTGCGGGCTTTAAACACGAGTTTGACATTATTGTTCCATATTAGCCGAGTTGAGGGCTAGACCACTATTTCTTCAACAAATTTGTGAAGCTCAGAGGAATGATAGTGAATTGCAGGCCAAGAGGGTTCAGTGCGAAATAAGTGGTGACTCTAATTTTCGAGTAAGTCTGAATGATTGCTTGATATTTCGTGATAGAATTTGTGTACCTAGAGATGATGAGTTGATTCAGAAAATTTTGCATGAGGCACCCAGTGGGTGTTTATCAATGCATCCCGGTAGTACTAAGATGTATAATGATTTGAAAAAACTGTATTGGTGGTCGAGTATGAAAAAGGACATTTCAGAGTTTGTGACAAGGTGTATAATTTGTCAGCAAGTGAAGGCTGAGCATCAAGTACCTTCAGGTTTACTTCAGCCCGTATTGGTCCCTAAGTGGACATGGGATAAGATTACGATAGACTTTGTGACAAGTTTGCTCCTAACACTGAAAAAGAAAGATGCTGTGTGGGTCATTGTTGATAGATTGACGAAGTCGGCTTACTTTATTCCGATATGTGTTACTATTCACTCGATAAATTGACTAAGTTATACGTTGCTAAAATTGTGAGATTACATAGAGTACCCATGTCTATTATATCGGATAGAGATACGAGGTTCACCTTGAGATTTTGGAAGAGGTTGCAAGAGGCGTTAAGTACAAAATTAAATTTTAGTACCGCATTTCACCCGTAGACTGATGGTCAATCCAAGAGGGTAATACAAGTTCTTGAAGATATGCTTCGATGTTGTGCTTCAGAGTTTGAGGGTAGTTGGGAAAAGTATCTACCTTTGGTAGAATTCGCCTACAACAACAGTTATCAGTCAAGCATACAGATGGCACTGTGTGAGGCATTGTATGGTCAAAAGTACTGAACTCCATTGTATTGGACTAAGTTGAGTGAAAAAAAGATACATGGTGTTGATTTGGATAAGAAGACCAAGGAAAAAGTGAAGATAATTCGAGATTGTTTGAAAGCTGCTACTGACCGGTAAAAGTCTTATGCTGATTTAAAAAGAAAGGAGATTGAATTTCAGGTTGGTGATAAACTATTTTTGAAGGTGTCACCATGGAAGAAAATACTGAGATTTGGCCAGAAAGGTAAATTAAGTCCACGTTTTATTAGGCCGTATGAGGTTACGGGAAAAATAGGGCCAGTGGCATATCGGTTGGCTTTACCGCCAAAATTGGAGAAGATACATAATGTGTTTCATGTGTCAATGTTACGACGGTATTGTTCAGATCCCTTGCATGTAATTCCTCCTACGGAGATTGCGATTTGGCCAGATATGACATATGAAGAGAAGCCAATTAAGATTTTAGCTCGAGAGGTTAAACAATTAAGAAACAAAAGTATAGTCTTGGTGAAAGTATTGTGGCAAAAGTATGGTGTGGAAGAGGCTACGTGGGAACCAGAGGAAGCTATGAGGAAACAGTACCCAAACCTATTTACCGGTAAGCTTTTCGGGGACAAAAATTTCTAAAGGGGACAGTTGTAACAGCTCAAATTAAGGACTAAATGGAATAGTGGTTTTGAAACCATGAATCTGAGGTTTAAAATATCTTTTTCGATTGAGTTTTTACGTTTATTTGGTGTTTGAATAATTATGTGAAATTATGGTGCATGAATTTCAATGTTTGCATGTCCAATTTGGTAGGTTGGACTAAATTGCAATAGGTGAAAAATATGGGTTTTAATCCATAAAGGTACTTGATTGAATTGAAATTTTAAATTAGATGTCATTATATGGTAATTAAACCATTTTAACCTTGTTTGGACAAAAATGCCCAATGAAGGGTGGAATACTAAAGATTTTTAATGAAGGGCATTTTGGTCATTAGTTGATAAAAGAAATAAAAAAGGAAAATAAGCCAAAAATTTGTCCATCTTTCTTCCTCCCTTGGCTAAACATGAAGAGACACCATAGCTAGTGTTTCTTCCAACTTTTAAGCTTGATTGTAAGTATCTCCTAGCCCCGTTTTTACCGTTCTTCGTATTTTTAAAATTCTCGTAACTTGTTCTAGCTATTTCTACCACTATTTCAAGCTAGGGTTGATGTTTGAAATTTTACCCATGAATTACATGCATGTATTTTAATGGCTAGTGGTAGAATATGAAAGTTTAAAGTGTGATGAACAACTTTTACTAGATAATTTTTGGTAAAAAAATAGTAAAAAGGACTTATTTGTAAAAGATGAAATGTGATGTGCATAAATTGTGCAATGATAGAAATTGGGGGCTGCTATAAAAGGAAAAGTGGTTTGGCTAGGCTTGAAATGCATGAAAATTGAATGAGAACCATAAACCGAGCCTAGGCACTAAAGTGAAAATTGAGAAAGTTAGGGGTCAAATTCCAAAATTTGCTATAGGAAGATTTTGGGTTGTTTTGAGTAATGTGATTATTAAATTAGCTAAATGTGCCATTATAGATTGACAAGATTGAGGAATCGACCTTGACCGAGGCAAGGGCAAGGTTCCGAACTAAATTGCAAATTATCGCATTTTTTTATCGAGGTAAGTTTATATATAAGTAATACATCTATTTTAATTTCATAAATGTAAATTATTGTATGATATGGAAAATGTTGGATAATTTTTATGATTTGGCGAATTATGGAAAATTGGTGTTCCTGCTTTAACCTTCGAAAAAACAACAGATACAAATACTGTGTAGCTAGGTCACACGTGTGTTTCCGAGGGTTGGACACCATGTGTACAAGAGAGCTACGAGATGCTATGTGGTAGCTAGGTCACATATGTTATACGGGATGTATACCATGTGTACAAGAGAGCTACGAGATGATAATTTCTTGAGTAGCTAGGTCACATGCGTAACACTGGGTGTATACCATGTGAACAGGAGGGCTACGAGCTTAAAATAGCTAGGTCGCATGTATGTTACCCAGGGTACATCATGTAACCTAAGAGCTATGATATATGTAGCTAGGTTGCATGTGTGATTCCGAGTGTTAGACACCATGTAGACACGAGAGCTACGGGATATAATGGCTAGGTCACATGAGTGATGATGAGAGTTCACCATGTGTCCACGAGAGCCAGATCATGTGTTGGTGGAACTATGTGCTGAAACCACCGAGTATCGAATGTTATTCCAAAGGGTTCAATGGGAAAGTTTACAAATGATATTGGTGTGGTTATGTGGTGTGTAAGCGCAGGTGTAATTATGTGAGCAGGCGATATTGCGGGAAATTGTGTGTGTGTGAAAGGATGCATGTGAATTTGAGCAAATGAAAATATTGTGCTTGATGTGTGTATGGATAATGGTAAGATTAGGTGGTAAGTTGATATGTTGATATATGATTCTTGATAATAAAAATGTTGGTATGATGTTAACTATTTGCATATAGACTTATTAAGCTTTTCAAAAGCTTTCTCCTTTCTCTTTTCCCTTGTTTTATAGAGTCATCAAGCCAGCTCGGGGATCGAGAAGCGTCGGAGGATCACCCATACTATCCGCAATCTTCTTTTGGTATTGTAATATGTACTCTTTTGGACTATAGCATGTATAAGGACTGAGTAGTGTTGTAAATGTCATGTTGGTTTGGCTATATTGTGGGAATGGTCAATGGTTAAGTCATTTTGTAATTAAGGTCATGTGATTTGGCCAATGATGATATTGGTTATATATATATATATATATATATCCTTATGAGGTAATTCACGGAATGTTTGGTGTGTTTGTGTGTGGTTAAATTGAAATGGATGATTGATGGTTAAATGAGATCATTTAGATGCCTAAAAATGTGCATGGAATGTGGTAATAAAATTGGTATAATTTGTATGTGTTTTGGGACAAAGAATGGCTTGGAAAATAGCCTAACTTACGGCCACACGGCCAGCCCCCACGGCCATGTGTGTAGGGCATGTGAACCTTGCATGAAATTTTCAGAGGTTAAGGACGTCACACGGCCTGGTCACACGGGTGTGTCCCGTGGCCGTGTGACCAAAATTGCATGCTGACGTCATAACCAGAACGTCCCAATTTTTCACACGGGGGGCACACAGGCATGTCGAGGTCGTGTGAAGGACACGGGCCAAGAACACGAGCGTGTGCTGGACCGTGTGAAAACCCCTGTAGGTTCAAAATGAAAAATATTTTTCCAAAAATTCAACACGGGTTGGGGACACAGGCGTTTGTGACTACACGGCCTGCCCACACGGGCGTGCCCTGTCTCACACGGGCGTGTGCCTTGTTTTTGACTTAGTTTTCCAAAAAAATTTTGAGTTCTCGGTTTGGTCCCCGATCACTTCCAGATCATGTTTTGGGCCCTGTAGGCCCATTTTAAAGACTGTACGATATATTATGAGAAAGTTTTAAATATGGAATGAAATTTTATGGCTCGATTTTGTACGATTGGTCGTGATATCATTCGATAATGCCTCATACTCAGTTCCAGCATCGAACCCATATAAGGGGTGTTACGGTTGATGCTGACTGGAATGTTTTACTCGATGATCTTTTACGAGAATCTCTAGCTTCAAAATCAGCCTTTCTTTTCTCTTTCCCGAGCTCTTCGGCTTTGCAAGCTCGCTCAACAAGTACCACGAACTCTTTTATTTCAAGTATGCCAACAAGTAGTTTAATGTCTTCATTCAGCCCTTCTTCAAATCTTTTACACATTATAACTTCGGTCGAGACACACTCTCGGGCATATCTACTGAGTCTCACAAATTCTCGCTCATATTCAAATACGGTCATACGACCCTGTTTAAGCTCAAGAAACTCTTTGCGTTTCTGATGAATAAATCGCTGACTGATGTATTTCTTACGAAACTCTGTCTGAAAGAATTCCCAAGTGACCCCTTTTTTCGGGACAATCGAAACCAGTGTATTGCACCAGTGATAGGCAGAATCTCGTAGCAAAAATATGGCACATTTCAAACACTCATCAGGTGTACAAGATAATTCATCAAACACACGGATAGTATTTTTGAACCAAAATTCAGCCTGCTCAGCAGCATCATTAGCAGTGGTCCTGAACTCTTCAGCCTTGTATTTTCTAATTTTATCAATAGAGGGCTAATTTAATCTCATCGGATCAATCATCTGAGGTACCACAGGTATCGGAGGTGGATTATTCGGGGGTGGAGGTTGTTGTACAGTCGGATTTGTCCGGATATATGAGTAAACCAATCCTTCATCATTTGGTAAAAGGCTTGTTTAGTCTCTCCCTCGTAGTTACTCGAAGTCGGTCGAGAATCAACTAGCGCTGTCCCTTGCGTGGGAGCAGGCGCTATACTCTCGACATCATCAGCTACGACTCGATCAGGATCCATTTACTATACGAAAACACATTTTTAAATGTCAAGAGTCATCAAACTATCACAGTATAAAAAATGGCATGTATAGCTAGACTCACACGCACTACGTTAGTCCTAGAATCGACTAAATCGTAGCTCTGATACCAATCAAATGTAACACCCCTAACCTGTATCTGTCGCGGAAATGGGGTTACGAGGCATTACCGAACTAGATATCATTTTCATACATTCACATACTCACTTAAATCATATTCGAATATATATTTAAATATATGTCATATTACTAATTAAAAATTTAATTAAAAAATAAATATTTAATCACACAGCATTTACGAAACATATCTCAATGTTCAACCAAATTCATATCAAACACATATATTACATCTTACTAGTCAATAAAATGTTTCTAAGTTAAGCCATAATCATTTTAATAGCATTCACTTAATAAATACCAAACATATCCATTCATATTTATACACATACATATTTTAAATCAAATAAATTATATAACAAGTTTATACCTAAAATCATAAACGGTAAGATCAAATCAACCACTTGACCGAACATACATTTGTTGGCAATTACCTATATAAAAATTACCTTAAATGCAATAATCATTTTTATATAATTTCAATTATCAAATCCACATTAACCAATGTTATTAATTAAATAATGACTATTCTCAAACATAATTTATGCACATTTTACCAAAGCACTATCTACTACTTTAATCAAACTTGTCGAAACACATCACACTCAAACATCTATTTCCCAAATGCCAAGATTATTGTACCTTTTTATTCATAAAAAGAATTCTATGCATATATAATCAATTCAGCTTGTATCATTTTCGAACAGTCACATTAATACATATCATTCCAATTTCGCATATCTTAATCATACTTATATATCACCTGTTATTTATCTTACAAATGACCGAACCAACTTCATGAATATATATCACATCACCTTATTCTACTACATGCATTACATACCTCATAGACTTATACCATAGTCAAAATCATCAAAACCAAACATAACTACATTTAACTAAGAACATATAAAACCAAGCTCATCACACACATATATATACCATGACCGAACTTACACAACCATTAACAAATATATCAAACACATCACACATAATTACCAAGACCAAATTTGCATAACTTAGACATAAAATTTAGCCATTTTCGCATGGCTTCCTAATTACAACTTTAAAATTTACCAAAACATAAACTGGCCTATACATGCCATAGGTTCAAAATTCAACTTATAAAAGTATCGAAAAATAGTCGATAGTGTGATAGACTTTTCTGACGATCTCTGAGCCCGTAATTAGTCTCCAAAATCTATAAAACAGAGGCAAACATACACACACAGTAAGCTATCTTAACTTAGTAAGTAATAAGCAAATACATAACTCAATGACATTTATAATACAATACAACAAGATCAAATCATGCTATTAGGTTCATATACATTTTTAGACTTGCAAAATGCATTTATCAAACATAGAACTATGCAACAAATCCAAATTGGTCGAATACACATGTAGTTAGTAATATAATTATTTTCACTTCTAAGATCATAATGGCCGAATGTAATCACTCAGATATGCATGCACATAAATCACAATTATGATATCACATATACTTGACATATGGCCGAATATACATAAGTTCATTAACATATTCAACTTTCACTTTTAACATAATTGATACGTCAATTTGGCTGAATATATGCATTCAAATTCACATATATTTAACATTATAACATGTATTATGTATTTCATCATTTCAAAGATCAAACTTACCTTATTTCATATAAGCATTTAACTATCACATACCTGAGCACTTTAACTCGATTACACATTCGATCATAACTTTTCTTTACCCGTTGAACCATTCGGAATTAAAAAGTATACTTGGATAGTTGCACATATCATACAATGTCAACGTCCCAAACGTGGTCTTACATGTAATCACATATCGAAGTCACTGTCCCACACAGGGTCTTACACGAATCATATATCAATGCAACTGTCCAACATAGGGTCTTATACGAGAACACACATATCGGAAATCCTATGTCATGACATATATATCCTAGCTATTCCTAAGGTTCATACGGGGCTTTCAAACATCGTAACTCAGTCGAATCGAATTTGTAAACATAGCTCCCAAGCATATACACATTCGACTATCATATATATATTTTCACATATTTCATTTCTACATATATATAACTCGTATTTATTCAAAATTAACAACGTCTATTTACTTATAAACTTACCTCGAACAACGAAAATCGAAACAGGACGATTATTCGACAATTTTGGTTTTTTCCTCGATCCAAATCCGATTTCTTTGGTTCTTGATCTAAACATATTCAAATTAAACTCATTCAAACATAATTTCATTCAATTTAATCCAAAAACACATAAGTGGGCAAATTACCATTTTATCCCTAACATTTCATACTTTTTACAATTTAGTCCAAATTGCACAAAAAACATGTAAAATTTGAACACATCATGCTTAGGCCGAATGTTACCCATGCTCATACAAGTCCATACATTTCATTTATTTCACATTTTAGTCCCTCAATTTATTATTTTTATAATTTAGCCCTAATTACTCAAATTCATCAAAAATTCCAATACAAAACATATTAATCCAAAACATATATTTCATAATTCATCAATTAACATCACAAATTTCAATTATTCATCAATGGTATAACTCAAAATATTCATCAAAATCAAAAATTAAAACATGGGCTTTGTACATTACGCTGCAATAATCTCAAAAAAGTAAAAATTATCAAAAACCGAGCTAGTTACATACCTTAATTAAACAAAACTATGGCTGAAACTTTCAAACTTTGTTTTTCTTTCTTTCTTTTTGATATTCGGTCTTATAAAATATGAATGCAAGTCATTTTTAGTTTATGTTTTATATTATATAACATATTTATCATTTTACAATTTTAACATTTATTAAATAAATGAAAAATCATTATAACATATGGCCATAGCCGTCCATCACATTAAATATGGTCTAATTACAACTTAAACACCTCAAATTATAAATACAACCACAATTCGGCCATTACACATTTAACCATCAAATTTTCATTTTACGCGATTAAGCCATTTTTATTAAATCGACATGTAAACGGTAAAATTAAAACACAAAAATTTAACACATGTAAATTCACACATAATAAACACAGAAAATAATTTTTTAAATATTTTTCTAACTCGAATTCGTAGTCCCGAAACTACCGTTCTGAATAGGGTCTAAATCAGGCTGTTACAGCTCTCGCACATTGTCCGTTCCTAAATTAGCTATTTCCCTAAAAGGTCAAAAACAAAAGGGTGAGCTATAAAGCTCAATGTGTAACTAAACTCAAACAGAGAACACAAATAACACAACAATCAAATCACAGAGAATTTCATATCGATGAATTGAGAAAAACTAGGTGATGTGATTTCTCAAGATTTGGAAAATTCAGAAAATTGCTTGAAGGAATGATCGTCTTGAATAGGTTCAAAGGGTGGTGGAAACCGTGACCCAAAGCACTTGAATATTTTACGAAACTGAAGTTATAATTAAACTCAACCCTCGTAAATTTGAAAAATACTCGAACATTGGTATAACGAAGATGCCACACTTCTGGGTGGTAAACAAAGTGATAAGTCAAGGGTGAATGCAACAAACTCGAAGGAAGTTTGATAAGTTCAAATAAGTTCAGTTAAGAACCTTGGAGAGAAGAATCTCACAAAGTTTTTGTATTCAAATGGTCTGACCGAAAATGTCCCTTTTACATGATTTATATAGGCCCTTAAAATGGCCATTCAAATTCGACATCTATTAGGTTCACACTAGCCTTAAACACACTCACACACAATGTTTAAGATGTTCACACTAAGCATGAATATGTTTACACACACTATTAAATCTAGTTCATGTCCTTGTAGGTTTGTGCAGGTTTTTGGTTGAATAGTCACAACTCTTTATTTGGTGCATTCACGCATACTTAGGCCTTAAGTATCTCATTGTTCTATGAATGTGCAGCCATTTAAGTCCCAAAATCCCCCTTGGCCGAATGCTCCTAGCATGGGACATGAATATCTTTAATTTGAGGCTTTAATGAGCATGTAGAAGCATGAATTAGTGACAAGCTTCTAGAACGTCCATTTCCCATTACAACCATCGTCCATGCATCTCTTAAATGATATGAATTCTTTCTTCTTAAGTCAACTTGATGACATACATTTAACCCATCCAGATGAATTTGCATGTATTAACATTTGATGACTTGATTCTTGATAATTCTAGAAAGATCTTGTGATGAATTTGGTAAGATTGATAAAGCTTGAAGGGTCATTTTAATCCCATCCGAATGGTCATCTACACACATTTAAATAGGCATCACCTTTGCAACATTCTCATTCCAAAATTCAACCAAAACAATTTAACCTGAAAAGTAGATGCATAACTCGACTCATATGCATAAACATAGATATATTATACCAAGAATACATAAGACACATTCGAGGACTCATATTTAAATTCAAACAACATACTTAAGAAACACAAGGATGAAAAATATTCATGCACATATATTATAGAAACACAACACACACAAAACTAAAAATATGTTAAATGACACAAACAATACATAATGTGATATCACACGCACACATGCTAAAAATTATCAACTTAATAACTAGAACACATAAGACATGTAATAACATGTATGACAAACTCTGTGAAATTAAATTAAAACACAAACTTATTAGATTAAACTTAGTTCAACAGTCTTTAAATTTGGCATGGTTAAATCAATCGGGCCCCTTAAAAAATTCATCCAAAACTCAATTGATTTGGACCAACATGGGAGTTGGGCTCGGCCAAACTTGGGCATGACTAGTTTGGGCTTGATCCCAACATTTTTGCATAAGCCCACCGAGGCCTCCCTCATAACTTGGACTTGGGATCACATCACTAAAAATGCATGCTTATACCAATGCAATGCTTTTCAAAAAAATAATGTAAATTTTTTAGAAAACTTCCTACTCAACTCCGCTACGCACCAAATAGAGTTCCCCAAAACTCATCCATCTAATCACACCAATAGATAATTGGTGTCAATGCCACCAGAGTTACAATTAAAATTACCAAATCATATATATTTGGTCAAGACACTATATTGCAGCCAAGTTACCAGAACAAATATATGTGATCGAGCCATTATAATTGTAAACAAACTGCCAGAAAGAAATGTGGATGAACCACCAGATAGTGCAAATCATTAAACTATCAAAACTTCCTCCTTTCTATATTATCTCAAACCCTATGCAATGTGGCATAGCATGCATATACTGAACCAGAATGAAAAGTATGTAAGACATACAGTCGTACAATATTAGAAATTAGAAGGCATGGCATTTCATGCTTTAGCAGAACAGATGTATCACAAATTCAATATAAACCAATCAATTTCGCCATAATGTCACATGTATGGTCATATAGCAGAATCCAAATATACACAAATTTAACAGATTTAAACATCATATGCTCATACACAACATAGCAAAACGAAAACATACAATCAAAATTGACAAAACACAGATCATACATATATATTTCACATACCTTAAACAGATCACCTACAGAAACATATTAACATATACCTTGTTTTCAAGTCTTATTAAGCAGTATGGAACCTACGAAAAGTATAATTACAAATCATAAATCAAAACGACCCTAAGTAAAAATTTTCCAAAGAATGGGACCACATGCCTGTTGGCCCACACGACCCAATTAGTCCAACTCATGCAGCCCTCACGACCTACACATGCCTGTGTGGTTTATACGGCCTAACACACTACCTATATATGCTCATGTGGCCCACATGGGCCAAATAGCCCAGCTCATATGGTCCACAAGGTCTGGCACATGACCACGTGACCCACACGGCCTACCACACGGTCTGCCGCAAGGCCCAACACACAATTGTGTGACATTGATAGTGAATTTTTCAGTTTTGCGCTGTTCGTTATTTTTTGAGTTTTCCGATACAAACCTTACTGATTTCTGAAGCACACACCCTGACAAGAATTTCAAAACCCTAAATTGACCATTCACACAAATTAATTAACATGATTTTACCAAACCTAAAATGCTTATTCAAAAAAAACAATGTCGACAATCAAACTACATTACAGCGAAATCAGCCTCTAACAACAACGATTAGTCACTTACTCTTGAAAGAAATGACAGTTAACAACACTTAAATCGCAGGAGGGGAGTTCTGCGTCTCTTGATTGTCACCTAACAAAAATCACAATAGGAATCAACCCAACATAAACCAATCAAAAACTACAGAATAAAAATTTGCATTCCTCCACAACCTCATGAAAATACAAAGTTCACTTACACCAAAAATCGATACTACATTGGTGTATCTTCCAAGCAATGATGGCCAAAAGAATCAACAAACAGAACAGAAGAGGAAAGAAAAATAAAATAGAAAACAAGAAAGGAAAGAAGAAAAAATTGACGTTAAAAATGGGAAGAGAAGTGGACGGTAGAATGAGGAGAATTTTGGGGAAATATTTTAGGAATTTAAAAAAAAAAGAATTAATTAATTAATTAACAACGACTACCCACTTCCCGACACTCCTTATCATTTTTTTTCCCCTTGAATTCCACTCAACTTCCTCCACATAGGCGGCATTAACCAGAAATAATAAAATTAATTTCATTGTGCACACACTGGAATTCAAACACAGAACCAAAGGGACCGCCAAAGGGGTGGAGGAAGGTAAATACTAATGGCGTGGTATGTAGCGAGACTAATGTTGCAACAGCGAGAAGTGATATCCAAGACAGTCAAGGACGATGGATAGTGGCTTTTCCAAGGGATTTGGAGCATGTTAAATGATAGAGGCAGAACTGTGGGGTGCATTTGATGGCTTGTTGCTTGCATGGGATCTTGGTATTCCAAAGAGTGTTGGAAGTGGATAATGCTGCCGTTGTGCAGTTGCTTAATGGAACTGGTCAGGATGTGCATCATGAGGTGGTCCGAGCATTAAGGGAGCTACTTGAACGGAGTTGGGAAATGAGAGTTCAGTATGTATACAGAGAAGGGAATATGGTAGGGAATTGTATGGCAGCACCAGCCAGAGGTAAGGGAAAGGGAATGCAACTGCACCAATCACCACCAACACAGGCAATGGGGCTACTGCAGGCTGATGAGAGACGACGATGCCTTGTCGAGGCAAATGAGGTCTAAATTGGCTAGTTTTTTTTCTTCTATACCAAAAACAATTATGTCATTATAACACAACTTTACATATAAAAGTTGTCCTTACAACACAATTAATCACCAATGGTTATAATTTGATATCTAAAACTTGACTTTCTAAATAATTTAATATTGTTACCAACCAACATTATAAACTACAAACTTATTTTTCTTCATGCTATCAATGTTTAATTTATATCAAGAAAAATAATGCAACATATTTAATCAGGAAAGGATTTACCTTGTGACCATGCTTAGTGAAGTTAATCAAACAGTTACACTAGAGCTCCTTGAAACAAGTAAAAACTTTCACAATCACACAAGCATGAGTTGATTATTGAGTTTATCTGCTTTATACCCTTCAACTATGATGCATACCCTTCAGGTTAGTCCTAAAGAGGTTATTTCTACTCACTGTTTCATGCTTGATTTTTTTGGCTTATAATTTGTTAATATACTACAGCATATATCCCATGATATTAGACAAATACCATGATAATCTGCTAATATAATATATATATGTAGCACACAGCAAAGTCCTTTTATTTCAGTGCCATTTATTAAGATGAAAGAATGCAAGTGTTTACTCGTACTCGCAACTTAGTAACTTACTGAAGAATCTCATACTTTGTGGCATCATTGAACCTTTATATCCGTAGCCACAGATTCTTAAGTGCAACAAGCCTACTGCACCTTGGACCAATGTTCTCCCAAGATCCATCCCTCTCTTTATCGACACCACTTTCAGCAGATGTAACCATTAGTTACTGTTGACGGTTGTTGGATCTCCCCAAGTTTTCCTCTGGGGTTGCTCCTATTTGCATCTAATACCCTAAGCAAGAGTTTCTTCTTGATTCTTTGTGTTAAGGTCCAAATTATTTCTCAGTTTTAGTCGAGGTGAATGCAACCTACTGCAACAGTGAAATTGACAGTTTTACATGTAATCTTGAATTCAAGCAATGTGGATGCACTTAGTAATAGAAAACAATAAACACCAAAATTCAAGGACCTTTATTAGAATTAATTAATATTGTGCACTTAAGAATCAGAACAGGAAATGAAACTAGCAAATCATGCCTATTACAAAAATCTTGCTTAACTTCCCCTGTTTGGAACTTTCAGATAGCATGCCATTTACCACCAAAGTACTTAAAACCTACCCGATATAAAATCATAGCAAAAACATAAAAGAGTGAACACAAACAGAAGAGAACAACCGCACTTTATATAGGAAGAGACATGAATCAAGCATGCTTTGCCTGGAAATCCTTCATGAAAGCAACCAACTTCTCAACTCCAGCCAAAGGCATAGCATTATAAATGGAAGCTCGCATGCCTCCCACCGACCTATGTCCCTTGAGCTGCACCATCTTCTCCTTCTCGGCTTCCTTTAAAAACTCAGCCTCCAACTCTGACTTCTTCAATGTGAATGGAACATTCATCAGCGACCTTACAGATTTCTCAACAGGGCACCTGTAGAATCCTTTGCTTTCATCGATGGCATTGTACAATATACCAGCTTTCTTTTGGTTCTTCTTCTCAACCTCTTCCAGTCCTCCCTGCTTCAAAAGGTCTTCAAAAACCAGCCCGCACATATAAATCCCATAACATGGAGGTGTGTTGTACAAAGAGTTGTTGTCGGCGTGGATCTTGTAATCAAGCATCACAGGGGTAATCTCTTGTGCATTTCCCAGAAGATCCTTCCTCACGATCACGATGCAAACCCCGGATGGCCCCACATTCTTCTGCGCACCAGCATAAATCAACCCAAACTTGGTTACATCAACAGGTTTGGAACAAAAATTGGAAGACATATCAGCAACAAGAACCCCATTTGGATTGCGGGGAACTGGGTAGTCCTTGAACTCAACCCCGTAAATGGTCTCATTGGCGCATATATGCAAATACTTGGCATTCGGGTTCAGTTCTAAGCCATCGAACGAGGGAACCCTGACGTAGTTCTCCGATTTCCCACTCCAAATGACTTTGGGGTTGCAGTATTTCTTAGCTTCTTTAAAAGCCTTGTCTCCCCAAGATCCAGTAACAAGATAATCAACGGAGTCACCTGGAGCACAGAGATTCAAAGGGACAGCAGCGAACTGGGTGGTGGCTCCACCTTGGAGGAACAAAACGGCGTAGTTTTCAGGGATGGTGAGAAGGGAACGGAGATCGGCCTCGGCTTTTTCGATAATAGAACGGAAATCCTTACCACGGTGGCTCATTTCCATAACGCTCATGCCAGATCCGTGCCAGTTGTAAAGCTCGGATTGGGCTTTGAGGAGGACGTTCTCGGGTAAGGTGGCGGGACCGGCGGCGAAGTTAAAGACCCGATCTTGAGATTGGGATTGAACGGAGAGGCGATCTTGGGTAGTGGCGGAACAAGAGATGGAGAAGCGCTTCGCAGAGGTTTGACAAGGAATGGTGGAGATGGGTTTGAGAAAGACATGAGTTTGATGGGTCTTTTGAAGGAGAGGAGCGTTAGGGGCATTTAGCGATGTTGCTGCCATGGACGTAACTAGGATTTCAGAGAGCGTAGTAAAATGCAGGGGTTGAGGGAGGGGAGTTTGTTTGGTGGGAAGAAGTAAAAGCAAAAGGGAGTCTTTTATAATGGAAGTGTTTGATATTTTTCGATTGGCTCCATCACTTCGAAGGGACTGCAAAGGAGATGGACAGGTGCCTCTGCGGCTGTTGCCTACTTGCTTTCTCTCTCTCTCAGGGTTGGTGAGAAGTTGACAAACACAACGTCGTCGTTTTAGAATTTTCTTAGGAGTTCAATTTTGTCTTGGCCTCTTTGGGAGTTGTTGTATTATTTTTATTTCCCTTTTTTTTTGTCGTGTTCTGCTAAGTACATAATAAACAGAAATGGGAAAGTGTCATTGAAATAGTAAAATTACTAATTCTAATAACATAAAAGGAATGGAGCTTCTTTTCTTCATATAGCGTCATGAACTTCGGCTGCATATTTTGAATTAGTGTAATTTTAAAGGGACTTGGGCAACAAGACATACATTGCGATGCTAGGGTAGGGGCAGCTTGCAAAAGTGCACGCACCTGGTTCATGCCAGACCCAAACTAAATGGGAATTACAAAAGAAAAAGAACTCTTTTCACAGATGAAATGAAATGAAAATTAGAACAGACTTAAAAAAGGCGACACAAATCATAAATCATAATAATAAAATGAGATCTTAACCCTAAAAATAAGAAATTTACGTACAAAATTCAATTAACACACATATGGTCATAAAAATAATGAGGTACTAGCAGTGAAATATTCTACTTCCAACACAACCCATTTATTATTCACTGCGACTGAATGAAACCAAGAACAACAGTTAGGAATTGGGTCGAGTAATATTCATCATCAGAATGGAAAGAACGTTAACAATACAAAACCCGCTAATGTTTAATTGATATAAAGCACATTACCCACTAAAACGTCAAATTTTTGTTAAGAAATTTGTAATCCCACCATATCCAATTACCAACCTCTCCTCTATCTATCACTTTTATCACAACTTTGGTACAACTTGTGCTGTTGGAAAAGAGAATGTGTCACCTGAAGAAACTAGAAAGTGAACTTACACCGCTTCTCTCCTTTCCTGCTCTTCCTTTATGTTCTTCTGTTCTTTCCTTCATCCCCTCCTTCCCCAACACTTTTTCCAAATTATCCATCTCATCCTCCTCCCTCAAATTTAATTCCCTAACTACCCTTTTCTGCTTCTTGCTTACTGTATGTAGTGCACTATGATGTTTCGACTTATCTACTACCTTCGTATGCTTCTTAGATTTCTTTTCCTTATCCTTCTTGCTTTTCTCTTCCTCCTCTGATATTTTCCCTTGCATCGAGTTTGTCTTATTTTCAGATAATTTACATGTCTTCACAAACTGCTGGTGCTTCTCAGCCAAGTCGTTGAGCTCATCTTTAGTAACCATTTCCTGGTTCTTTGTAGCAGTATCATCGTCAACCAATTTTTGCTTCTTCAACATCCCTCTGTTGCCATCAGGAATAAATGATGATGGGGCATGTTTTTTAACCTTCTTCGCTGGAATTTCATTATTGGACAAAATTTCCTCAGTCGCCTTTGGTTGGAGGTCTTTCTCATCATTGCCCATCTCTGTTGCATCTCCACGGGGACCAGCCTTCATTGTTTCTAAAATAATTTTGCCAAGCACAAATCTTGTCTCACATGGATCCCCTATCCCAAGCAAGTGGAAATTTATCTCAGGGCTCATTACCCCTCTTCCATTTATGAAAGATCTAATATCTTCTACCATCAGGTCAAACAATTTAGCAGTATTCTTTGCAGTGATCTTTGGTACAAATACCTGAAAAAAAGATAAAACCTATCTAATAACAAAAGATACATACACATATACGTTCATGTACCAGAACAATGCCAATATTTTTAGTAAGAAACCAAAACAGTCCATTCTCAAGCAAATCAAGGTAAGACATAGGGGCACTTCTGATGGCAGGTTCATTTACCTACAGTATGGAAAACATAGACACCTCTCTCTGATAAGAAACGCTAAAAATTTCAAATGGAGTAGATGTCATAGGCACTTACCAACCCAGAGCAAGGAGAAAATGGATATCTGGACATTGATTCAAATAGATTGCTAGTCTCTGTTAAGATCCCTACAGAATCCTGCACCAGAGATGCAAACTGAGCAACTTCTTTGGCAAGGTCTTCATCTGATTTAGTTTCTGAAAATTCTGAGATTTCAGGAACAAATTTAACTTCCAGTTTAGTATATTCTCTTGCAAATTCAACACCTTCCTTCCAGTTTCCATGATATAGAACAGAAGCAAAGGTCCAGATAACAAGAGCGTCTTGAGGGTTGTTTACCAATGCCAGATGAAACATCAACAATCCAACCCTGTTCCGTGCAGGAAAAAAAATGATCAGTAGGCATATTACAGATGCTGAAATACATAATAAGATGTAAATCCACTTGATACCATCAACCAGGTACTTGAATTTATACATTATGATAATTCCTCTTAATATGAACCATCATACGCAGTGCAAAATAATTTCCAGACATATATGCTCATTCTTCTCAGCAATAATATTGTCAGCCCAATCTGCAGAGAGGTTTAAAAAGAGATTGCCAAACTTTCTAGTAAACTAAAAGGAAAGTCTAACTGCTCTTTACAATAGCCAAGTTTTTCTTGATAATGATAACAATAAAGCTTAAGTCTTATGATATTCTATGCTTGAGAAGAAAAACAAAGAGAGAGACAAGTACTCACCATAGACTGCTATCGGCAGGATGATCACAAGAAACCAACTTATCCAAATTGAAGAACAATTTCTGAAGAAAAAGACAAAAGACAGATTCAGGAGGTCAAAACATCAAGCCTAAATTTTTGTGCGTTAAAGACCTTATTAACATTAATAGGAATACAAGCCAGTGGAAAGCACCTCACTTCTTTGAAATGTCACTTTGACTGGAAATTTATTTTGAAAATTTTCACAAAATTATGTCAAAACTACATCAAATTTTCATGCTAAGCATACCAAACCAGCTAAGCATCATATTCATAGCTAGTATATTTTGCAGATAATAAACAACTACAAAATTGTTATCATAACTCAGAAAGCATTCAGATTGATCTTTCTATGAGATAAACCTTTAACTTTCAAGACACCTATCAGTATACACTGATTATCAAGAGAGTGAAATAATATCTCTAAACCCCTTTGAATTCCAAATACTTTTAACATTGAGTAATTATGTTGTCCCGAAGTAAGTAAACAGTCTTAATAAAATTAACTTGAATTGCATAGCTAACAAAATTTTCATAAATCCCTTCATGCTACAAATATTACTTCTTCACCAACAATGTTAGAAATACAGAATATGAAACAAGCTCACCATCAGCATCATGGAATTCTTGGTAGCTCTGTGTTGACTAATGTATGCTGCCTGCAAAGCAAATAAGTCTCAGCTACCCTCTGTAATGACTAAATTCATAAATTATTTACAACTATAAGCTAAAATGAGTGAACCTGAAATGGAAGTAAAATATTCAGCAGGTTAAATCTCTGCAGCAAGCAGATGGATTGCACAGCAGCTCCATATGACAGCATGTAGTTCACTTCCAGCATTAACCTGAACTGGATAAATGAAGGACATTATTATGCCAAGTATCAGGTAAATATAGATAACATCACCTTAATTTTACACCAAAATAGGAAAGTAACCAAAGGCAAAAGGTTGTAAATTAGCCACAGTATGATTGGTTCTTTGTGCCTAGCTGAGGTTTACCAAGAGAAAATGAGGATGGTACAAGAAAGGAGGCAAGAAAAGACTCAAGTCACAGATGGAGCGAGAGACATAGCAAGAGCGAGTAACAGAAAAGAGACTATCTAGGCAGCAGGAAAGTTCTCAACTGATATTTCTGAACTACCTTATCTAATCCCCCAATGGAGGCTGAAAGATCGTACATTGCCCTCTCAGTATCCTTTGAAAATGACAAGCATAGACGAGCTGCAATTCTTAAGCCCCGGAGAATTCTTGCTGGGTAAGAAAAATGGCAGAATTTTTCCATTAATGTCTCATAATGCCAGCAGTCATTCCATCCAAATATCTTATGCGAGATTGCACTCAAGAAAGCTAAAATAACCTACCACAGTCCTCTTGAAATGACACATGAGCAGGGATTAACGTCCGTAGCTAAGTCAATGCACCAAACAGAAGAGTCAGAGGGTAAATATTAGTTGAGGTTATGAAAACACATAAAATTGTCATCAGCAGAGGTGGAGAATCACCTTTAATGACTTCAGGTCTGACATTCCACCATTGTAATCATAAATATTACACGTAAAAGGGTCAAAAAATAAGCTACACCCAAAATTCAAACAATATCATTATGAATTACATGGCATCAAAATCAAGGCTAATCATGGAGAAGATGGGAGAATGGAATTTTGACAAGCTAATACATAGGCTATAGTAGCTCGTTCCATGGAATAAACATAAAAAATAAACATACATGAGAACTAATACCTATTAATAGTGAAGTCCCGATTCCTGCTATTTCTCCAGCGGATTAAGTCTTTTTCATCACATATCTTTGGTATTAAAGAGGACAAAGCTTTTTCTTTGTCTGCGTCATGTCTTCCAACTGTCTCAAAACTTGATACCTATTAGAACATACAAAATAAATACCGCATATTAAGAAATTTCTCACTAGTGTGGCAATTCTAATCCAGAAGAAATTACATAAAAAGCTACCCATAGTAATAAACCAAGAAAATGACCTCAATTATGGAACCTTTTATATGCACCCTGCATATTGGAAATCTCTTTCCAATAATCTCAGCTCGATGAAATTTCTTTCTTATCTGTAGGAAGATATTACAAAGGCAATAGAAAACATTTTATATCAACCCACATTATCCTATTAATTCTAACTAGAGAAAATGGAATGAGAAGAATATTGAGAACACTGTGACCAAACCTGTTTAAGATTTGCAGTGGTAATCACATCAAAATCTTTAGGTGTTCTATTTAGTAGTAAATCTCTAACACAGCCCCCAACTAAATAGGCCTCAAAACCTGAATATGTAAAGAAAAATATAACTACAGGGAAAAATAAAGTAGCGTTGCTTTCGGTACAAAATTGAATGAGTAAACTAGAGGAGCCAAAACAAACTTAGTTGAAAGATTCACAGGCATTTTTTAGCTTAAAGAACCTATAATAACGAGGCTTTGGAAATAGGAAGCAATTTAGAAATAGGTAAATTTGTTAACTAAAAACAAAAGGGTAATGCAAAAGATGACTACCTCCTTTATGTAGAATTTTCAATACAATCCAGGATGGATACGAAATCATAGAAAGAGATATCCCGACCTTGCTCGCTTGAATCTTCTTCCATTTTGACGTGTCAACTACATTATTTTTAACAAGAATCGAGGGTTCAATTCCAGGAAAATGATTGAAAATAAAGAAATGCGGAACAGAAGTTTAAATTAGATAAAGAGTGATACTTGGACGAAGAGAGGGATTAGGGGCTGGAGCCATTCCAGAATACAATTCAGCTTGCAAACCTCTTTCACCAAGTGTGTGGTTGCACCTCTAAGCCAAAAACAAACAGCAAGTAAGACTTGGTTTTTGCGGGAAAGATATTCAACGAATTGCCACAAAGACAAAGAAACAAAAAGAAAAATAAAAGCATGTAGAGACCTGAGAGCGAGTCAAGGATCTGAGAGAAGAAGAGAGGAAACTTTTGGCTCTCACAAAAATCGCCATGAATATCTGAATTAGGTCATGTTATGATAATGCTTGTGGCTTGTTTGCTGGTCTGCTCCCTGCTGCCCAGCCGGCTGTTTGATTGTTGAAGAACCCGATTAAGGACAAACGGGGGTTCTCAGCTTGTGCTCTCGCAGTTAGCAGTCCATATTTGTTCGTACTTAATAGATTTGAGAAACGTCTTTGGGCTGAGGCCCCATGGACTCTGCTCATAAGCTATTCTTCTGCTATTAATAACTTCGTTAAAGCCCTCCCTGGATTGGGCCTATACCTACTAAATTAACTTAAAAGACATCTTATAGAAAGGGTAAACTGTAAAACTAGTCACCTAACTATTCCTTTAGTTCTATTTTGGTCACTCACTAATTAATATTTTTTATTTAGTCAATAAACTTTTCAAAATTAAATATTTTAGTTACTCTAGCTGATGTGGGCCTTTTTATTAGTCTAGTAATAAAATTATCTCTCTAATATTTACACATTCTGTAACACCCCTAACTCGTATCCGTCGCCAGAACAGGGTTATGGAGCATTACCGAACATATCACATTATTTAACATATAATCCACGTACATTTCTCATTTATAAACATACATCATTCATATATATTCATAAAGTCCCTAATCCAAGCTCTCGAAGCTCAAATCATGCATTAGAAATTGATTGGGACCAAACCGATAACTTATAAAAATTTGGGGAAAACATAGAAAATTTCACAAAACAGGGGACACACGTCCGTGTGTCCAGGCCATGTGTCTCACACAGCCACAAGACACGCCGGTGTCACAGGCCATGTGGACATTCGAAATGGGATCACATGGCCATGTCCTAGCCTCTGTACTACCCCGTGTAACTCTCTGACAAGGGTCACACAGCTGACTACACGCCCGTGTGTCTAGCTCGTGTGCCCTTCGAAGTAGCCACACACACCCATGTACCAAGCCGTGTGCTAGGCCGTGTCAAACCTGTAGGGTATATTGACTTATATCGCACAGCCAAGTCACACGCCCGTGTGCTAAGCCGTGTGGAACATACTGACTTGATTTCAAATTTCACACCAGGGGACACATGGCCATGTCTCTTAACCATGTGTCACACGCGGCTAAGACACACACCCGTGTCTTTGCCTGTGTGGACGAAAATAGGTTAGTTTATTTCTCACCCAATTTGCGTTTACCCATACCAATCCAAAACACATATAACCAATGCATAAACTGGCATCCAATCCAACCAAAACAAACTTCAATTATGTCATTTCCATTTTCTATTAATACAAGTGCAACATACTTCATAAATGACCATTCAAACTAGCATCATTTGTGTCTAAATCCTATGCATAATATGTCTCAAAATTCAACCATTTGGTCATCCAAATATCAATCCATAACCAAGCATTTCCAAAGCAATTATACATCACATATCACAATAACCATTTATTCCAAGATATACACATCATCAAACTTGTCAAAGCAAACCACATCACATTACATATACATAACTAAAACATTTATCAAGTTAAGCCAAATCACATGGCTTAAACATATCAAAACATATAGACTTCAATAGCCAAAATGACTTATATACATCATATAATTAACTAGCCTATACATGTCATATTACCACATTTCTTAAAGTTCAAAAGTACCAAATCGTCAATTGAATAGTGTGATGCAAGTCTCCGATGATTTCTGAATCGAGCGAGCTTCCAAAACTCTATAAAATATAGGAAAGAAAACAGAATAAGCTATAAAGCTTAGTAAGCTTGTATAGTACAGAATTAAACTTACCATTTATTCTTAATTTAGGCAATTAAACATAGTATAATTAAACCAAATTGTCAAATGCCTAAACACATATGTTCACAATAGGTTAGTTATGTAAGATACATATAATCAACATTTCATATGGATGAGCATAGCCATCATTCATATTACATATACAAATACCATTCATTTCATAATTCAATTTCATGTACTTATATTTTCCCAATTCACATTTCAATATATCATATATCATCCATGTCTTGTAATTCAAATAACTTTTATACTATTTCATATCAATTCAGATAACCTGTAACAAAATTGTGCCCGTTGAACCACTTAGAATATTGATAGATATGCAGTGGTACACTCAAAGTGTACAAATCAATAATCTGTCAATTCATAACATATTCGCCCTTTCGAGCTATAATCAGTAAGCTCCACCTGAGCTGTGGGACAGTAAACTCTATTAAGGTGGGAAACAGTAAGCTCTTACGAGCTGAATATCGGTAAGCTCATACGAGCTGGGCTGAGTCCACAACAGATGCAGGATCTCAACCAAACGGTAACCCTAGTGACATGTCACTTGTATCCTACGAATTCCTACGGTTTAAACGGGGCTCAGTAATCATCAGTTTAGGCATTTAAATATCATATACTTTAATTTCTCAAATCACATATACATTCAATTCAATTAAGTACAAATTTAATTACTCAATTCTAATTATACGAACTTACCTCATATAACTCGGATGAAAATAATGTCCAATCTATGACTTTGCCTTTTCCCCGATCCAAATCCAATCTTAACTTTTCTTGATATATATTTAATAAAATTAACTTATTCAATTTTCATTCAATTCAATTTAGCCCAAAAACACCTATTTTGGCTAAATTACACTTTTACCCCTATACTTTCAACTTCTTTACAATTTAGTCCTTATCACATAAAAATACAAATTTACACAATCTCATCATACCCATGCTTAGCCGAATTCTATATAGGTCCCTAGCAACCCATATTTTTCATTTATTCACACTTTTAACTATGGATTTTATACATTTTCAATTTAATCTCAAATTTGCATTTTCACTAAAAATTACTTTATTAAACTTGTTAATCTATCATCAAATATTCATAATCTATCTTCAATCATCTAATTATTCATACATTCAACAATGGCATCATTAAAATACTTTAACAGTTTTGAAATAAGAGATACGGGCTACGGGCTAGCTAGATTGAGCTGCAACCAACTCAAAAACATAAAAATTATTAAAAACTGAGTGAAATTCACTTACATGCACAATGAAACAGTGGTCGAACCTTCAAACAACTTCAATGGATTTTCTTATGTCTAGTTTCGGTGGAAATGATGAACAAACAAGATGATAACTTTGTTTTTATTATTTTATTTAACTTATTTAATGAATTACAATTTTAAACTTGTTTATTACTCACTTAAAACACTTAATTAATGTCAATCTTTGTCCACTTACTATAACAATGGTTTAATTTCAACATAAGGACCTTTACTTTAATGTTCTATAGCTATTTGACACCTTTAGCTATTATAACTCTACTTTTAAGCTTTATGCAATTTAGTCCTTTTTATCAAATTGAGCACTCAAACGATAAAATTTCTTTACGAAAATTTTACACAACTATTCTATCATGCTGTAAACCTTAATTTAATAATAAAATAAATATTTTGACTTCAGATTTGTGGTTCCAAAACCACTGTTTCGATTTGACCAAAAATAGGTTGCTACACATTTTACCAATTTGATCCTAAATATAAAAAATTCAACAAATTTGGCCATCAATGTTTATGAAATTTGTCATTTTAGTTCTAATTCTAAAAAAATTTCAATAAATTTGGCCCTCAACATTTACAAAACCTGTCAATTTAGTCTTAACTCTAAAAATTATTTTTAGCCCTGTATAACCAATTGACTAACCCCTATGAGATATTAAAATAAGAAAAAGAGTACCCTCTTTCAAGGCTTGATAGAATTCCTAATAGTCATTTGTTTGTTTTATAATTTATTTATTTATTTGTTTTATAATTTATTTATTTTTGCTATTTAATCTATTTAGTCATTTGTTTGTTTTATAATTTATTTATTTTTGCTATTTAATTCCTAATAGTTGTCTCTTTTATGATTTATTGTAATAAGAATTCAACTACTACTATTTAGACTGATTCTTGTAAAGAGATTTTCCATAAATTTAATCCATTCTCCCTTAGGTATGATTTTTGAAATATTTCCTTGTGTTTCGCTATAACACTTTACTATATTACAATTTGACTCATGTACTTGCGGACACCACTACTTTGATTTCATATATCTTTGGTATAGTATTTTCTAGTCAAGCATTCGCACGTTTGGCAACGATCAAATGGCGGAGCAAGAAAATTTTTTTGGGGGGGAATTAAATTATATATTCTTACTATAGTAAAAATGCAATAGTCTATATATTTATACTTTTTAAAGGATTAAATCAAAATTTTATCATTTTTGGGAGACCAAAGTGCAATTTTACCATTACTAATTTAAAATTTTATAAATTATAAAGGGCCTAAATAGAAACTTTTTTTCATTTTAAGGAGGGATGGAGCCCCTACCAGCCCCTTGGCTCCGCCACTGACTAAATAGTTGTTATGGGTCTAAAAAATTATGTTCCAAATCTATAAAAAAAATTGATCTAAAAATAACTTAGGCAATCTCGTAAGATTATTTTAATATACTAAATAGTTGTTGTGCGTGAAAAAAAATTTGTAACAAATATATAAAAAATTGATATGAAAATCAAATATAACTTTGATTGAAATGCTTTGATTGAAATGGTATAGCGAGAATGAAGATTTTGAGGTATTGGATTCAAATCCCATAATGTGCATGTATTTGATATAAAAATCAAATATAACTTTGATTGAAATGGTATAGCGAGAAAGAAGATTTTGAGGTATTGGATTCAAATCCTATTAATCAAAATCCACCATCAAAGGCGAATACACTTAGGAAAATATAGTTTTGGAAACTGCAAATCAAGGAAGTTTGGCGATCACAATTATAATCAGGGACACTTACATTTTATAAGACAAAACAATACATTTGTGAAGTAAAGGCAGAAGTTAAACACAAAACATAGGTATACGCCTTTCGTCAAATAACCATGCATGATACAAAATAATCAAGTGGCTCACTTGCAGACACAGTTCTGGCCTAGCCCCTTTCTACTAATTTCTTCTTCTACTAATCAATCTTCTGAGAAAGAAAAGTAATAGAGTAAGTTTATTTGAACTTAGTGAGTTCCCAAAAGACAAAACATATTTATTAGGTTATCCCTGATCAACTCAAAGATAAAGATAGTTTTCGAGACTCTACCCTACAGTAACATTACGCCAAATCTACTAGTACAGTTTATTGGTGTGCACATCACAATTATATCACGCAAAAATCTCTATGGCCACATACCATTAATTCATGCCCACTTCTCTCAATCATGTAAGTTTACCAGTGACCCAATCTTGTACCAACCTTGTACCTATACTTCAGAAATTAGAATAGCATATCATTCATAATCATATCATTATTCATATTCCTTGTCAAATTGAACACGTGTTCTCCTGCAAGATTGGTGTAACAGCCCATTTTTCGATGAAATCGGAATAGTGATTTCGGGACCACAAATCCGATCTAAAAATAAAATTTATTTTTATTTTATTAAATGGTCATATTATGATAGAGATGTCGTGTGAAAATTCTGATATGAAAATTTTATCGATTATGTGTTTAATTAGGGAAAGGACTAAATCGCATAAAATGCAAAAGTTGAATTCTAGCAGGATTAAATAGCTATGGAATTCAAAACTTGAGGTACTCATATGGTAATTGGACCATTAAAGAAAGTATGTAGATATTTTGTTGACTCATCCATGGAAATTTAGAAAAAGGGCAAAGACTAAATTGTAAATTGAAATAAATTAATTAATTAAAAGATGATAAAAGAAAATATCATCTTATTTTCTCATCATCTTCCCCCAAAAATACATGGAAACACTAAAAGAGAGAGAAGAAACTTTCATGGCTTAATTGGGTAAGTTTTCTTGTCCCGTTTTTAGTAATTTTTATATTTTTAAAATCGGGATAGCTTAATCTATCTATTTGAGGATCAATTTGTAAAGTTGTGAAATTTGATGGAAAATTCTGAATTTTTATGAATACATGTGCTGTAAATTTTTGTGATGAAATTTTGGTTAGGCTTGGAATAGGGAGTAAATTGCACAAATTTCATTTTTCGAGCCTAAGGATGAAATAGGAATTTATGGAAAAGTTAGGGGAAAAATGGTAATAGGATGAAAATTGAGTCTACTTGAATATGAAATATGATAAATTAATGTTAAATTTACTCGTATAGATCTAAATAGACCAAATTCGAAGCTAGAACGAGGAAAAGAGGAAAATGTCGGATTAGTAGATTTTACGTACACGAACATTTGTCGAGGTAAGTTCGTGTAAATGAATTGTATTTTTATATAATTGAATTAGATTTTTTGTATGTAATTTATATAAATATAATATATATATATATATATATGACATTGAAAACATATCCGACAGCGCCCGATCAGTGATAATGCCCGATAAATGATAAATGGTAAAAATGTTATCTTTTTATGCTGGAATTGAATGTGAAATGTGTTTATTTGAGTATTGTGAGCATTATAAATGTATGAAATAGTTACATACCTGATAATGCTTGAAAATTGTTAAATCCCGTTTGAATAAATGAAAATCAATGGATATGTGATTTCCCGAAATGAATGAGGTCTTGCATTTCTTGCTAACAGGATTTAGCTTGGACGAGTAATCCTATTAACATCATTTATGAAAGGATTTATCCTGGATGAGTAATCCTGATATAAGTCCACTCGAGCATATATTAGTGGATTGGATTTAGCCCGGACGGGTAATTCAGATCAAGCTCTTTAGAGCATATGTCATAAAAAGGATTTATCCTAGACTAGTAATCCTGTTGTATATATATGTGGCTCGAGAGTAAACCCTCTGAAATAGTACCTTATTGGCACCACTGAATATGAATTGGCAGACCCTGATTTGTACACCTCGAGTGTACTACCTGTGTATCCATCGATATTTCAAATAAATTCAACTGGTAACAATCCAGACATGAGAAGATATATACGTATCTGCCTGGAATACATGAAATGATAATACGTGATAATTGATATATGGAAACATGAGATGATGATAGTTGTACATGGAAATTATTTGATGAGAATGTTCATCCTTGATTATAGACTTGTACACCTGGAGCGAACTACTACTCGTGTAACCTTGATATTTCAAATGATATGAGTAAGGCTCTAACATGAAATAATCTGAACTCGAGATAAACTATTATGAAATTATACTTATAATATAAAGAGATTATTTATACATGTTAAATGAATATATGATATGGAAAGCATATGTTAATGGAAACTTGATTGTTGTTGAGCCCGTATATGTTTTGATGTTATTATGGAATATATGACTAATAAGGGCAATAAGAATATATGTAGGGCTTGAGGTCAAATTGATTGAATATGCCTTACATAGTTACCTCAAAATAGAATGAATGGTAAGTTAAGTACCATGTTATACGAACTTACTAAGCATTTTATACTTACTTAGTTTTATTATCCTGTTTTAGAGTAAATCGGAAACTCGTTGGATTGGAAGCTTGGCGGAGATCACTCACACTATCCGTTGGCCCATGTCGGTACAACATGGTAAATTATTTATGGTTATAATGACATGTATAGGTTATATTGGTCATATTGGCATGTTAATGTAAATGATTATTGTAATCTAGCCATTGGAATGGCTAGTGATGATTATGTTTTGGTACATGTATATACGTATTTAAGTTTATTTTATGGAGATAACTTAAGTGTTTATTATTGATTGATTGAGAAAGGTTAAATGAATATGCTTATAAAAGGTAAGATTAAAAGCAAGAATGCATGTAACAGTATATCATGTTACATGTTATAAATTGCTTGAATTCAATACTTGGATTGGTTGGCTTTTGGATGTGAGTTTTAGTGCAGGTCATTGGTGTAATTTTGGGAGAGAAATGAAGCTAGAAATGGCTTTATTTTGTCCACACGGGCGTGTGTTTAGACCGTGTGTGACACACGGCCGGGTACATGGGTGTGTAGTTAGACCGTGTCTCCATTGCACCTTAAATTTTGAGAAACAGAATGCTTAGAATTGAGCACACGGGTAAAGACACAGGTGTTTGTCTCAGCCGTATGTGCTCCACGGCCTAGAACACGGGCGTGTGTCTTGGCCGTGTGAAACCTGCACCTAATTTTGAAAAAAATTAAATTAACCTCACGGCCTAGCACATGGGCTTGCAGCATGGCCGTGTGCACAGGTCAGAGAGTTACACAGGGTAAGACACGGCCTGAAGCACCGGCATGTCTAAGGGTCACACGGGCGTGTCCCTAGATCTGACGGGCTTGTGAGCCCTATACTTGAGAAAATTTTAGAATTTTGCAAAAAATTCCTAGAGTTCCCAATTTAGTCATAATTCGATTCCAACACTTATTTTGGGTCTCGAGGGTCCATATAAGGGACGTTATAAATGATGTCGAAAAAAGAATAATAATTTGCATGAATTATTTGAAAATATTTTGAAAGTTTTGGTAATGCTCTGAAACCCTGTTTCGGCGATGGATACAGGTTAGGGGTGTTACATTTAGTGGTATCAGAACTATGATTTAGTCGGTTCTTAGACTAAACGTATCATATATGGAGTCTAGAAATACATGCCATTATATAACCTGTGATAGTGTGATATCTCCAGACTCTGATGAAAATTATTTTACAAATAGACAGAGATGCTTACCAACCAAGCTAATTCCGATATGGTTGAAACTGGTGCTCACGTGCTTGAGTAAAAATGTTACTTATGATGAAACGAGATTCATAAAGGTATGATAATGAACATGTTAATAATATATGTTAAGTGATATGTGTATGTTTATGAAAGTTAAATTTTGAGGCTTACGATCTCCACCCCCTCACCAATACAGTTTTATACAATGAAATTCGTAAGATTTATATTGATTAAGTTCATAAGTGTGAAAGAAGGGTTCAAAGGTTGAATGATTAATAATGTAGTTAAAATTGAGAATATGTTATTAAGTAAATACGGTATTAAAAGGGATATCAATTTTTTTTTTAAGATTATTCTGAATATGTGATGTCATTGTTAAGGAAGAAGCTATTCATGAGTAATCGACTTATCCAGATATGATACTTACAGAATGGATTAGCCGAAAATTCTTCTGAATTGGCTCTTTTAGTGAATTGAATAATGTAAGATTATTGATGACTTTATTAGTTAGTGGAATAGTAATGAAATTACACAGATATTTGAATGCAGCTGTTATAATCGGGGATGTTACAATCGAGCCGTGATCTGCCAATCCAGTTTGTAATAAAGCTGTCCTACCAGAGATATCACAAATAAAGCTTCTTTCAATATTTTCACATATCGCAAGTAGTTGGTACTGGGCTCACACACAATGCGGGTATCAACCATGACCATGGCCACGTACACACACAACATTGACTCGTTAATACACAACACATCAACATATATTCAGTAGAGACAACTTACCTTACACAACTCCATATCCTAAAGTTTTAAAATCCAAAGAAAACGAAAAGGAACTCACCATAACTTCAGGATAGAATCTACTATATTGGTCATTTGCCTCGAGCACTCAGACCTTTTCTAGCTTTTTGAGCTAAATAAGAAACAATCATAACTATCAGGCCATTTATCTACTATAAATTGATTATGCATGTACTAACAAAAACGTAAATTCCTTCGACATTAACTTAAGGTATTCCAAATATTACTAGTCAGCTAGTACTTATCAATGACGTTTGACAAACTCCTAGAAACCTTTCTCATCTCTTCTATAGAAGATAACTTGAAAAGAAACTTCTTAAAGATGTAGGAGAGAACACAGAAAGATAGCAAAAGTGAAACATGCTAGCTATAGGCCCCCTTTTTATAGCACAGACAATGGAAATAAGCTTGTGGGAAGGTAAAAATTCCACTATCGTCCTTGAATTTAGATACTAAGCTTGCCTAATAAGGTTTGAAATCTAATCTTTTACCAAACGCAACTACTACCACTAATCAGAGTGGTAAAACATTGCTTGTGCACTAAAGCAACCAACTAAACATGTTATTTGATTACCTAAACAAATCAAGTTGTCATCTATAGTACTCTAGTTCAATTCCAACTAGGACTCAATCGAACTCTAACGATACTCACCAACCTATCGTTTCCACATAAAACAATTCTACCACTCTGCGAACTAGCAAGTTCACCTAGAACATCTAGATTGGTGGATCGTGTCATAAAAGAGTCTGCCAATCCCTAGAGTTTGCCAAATGGCGAATTCCAGTAAGACGACCCTCATAAGGGCATCCTAATAAATTCATGCAACATGTCATCCCAACACTCTAACTGATTATTCACCTTGTTACTAATCTAACTTACACAATTATACGCCAACAACATATAGATAGGATCTATGCCGGGCGGGTTGTTACACTGCTAAGATGCCTTTTTTAGAACTTATAGCTTAACCCGATCGATTTATACAATTAGCTAATAAATATAGCAGTTGGACTTCCCTTAAATCTTAATTTATTACCCTTTTTATTAAAAAAACAAACCATCACCAACAAAATCAAGATTACTGTGCTACTAATATGTGTCTTTGAGAACTTATAGCTTAACTCGATCAATACATGCAACTAGCTAATAAATATAGCAATTGGACTTCCCTTTAATCTCAAAGTATTACCTCTTTTATTAAAAATATAAACCATCACCCACAAAATCGAGATTAATGTACTACTAATATTCGTCTTCGAGAATTTATAGATTAACTCGATTGATTCATGCAGCTAGCTAATAAATATTGCAATTGAACTTCCCATTCATCTCAAATTATTTCCTCTTTTATTAAAAATATAAACCATCGCCAACAAAATCAAGATTAATGTACCGTTTGAAATGACCCAAAATTCACAAGCACCCGAAAAGTGAGTTATAAGGCTTCCGTCTTAGTAAAATGAGTCTGTAAATATTTATTAAAAATATTTATGAAATTATTTAAGAGTCTAATTAGGTTTTGGTTAGGTAAATTTAATTTAATTAGAAGTAATTAGTAAAAAGGACTAAACTGAATAGAGTATAAAAGTTTAGTTATAGGGTAGAGAAAAGTCAAGGGACTAAATTAGTAATTAAACCAAATTGATGACAAGTGTATGGCAAAAATAAAGCCATGTGGTAAAATATAAAAATATACATCTGTGAAACATTTATATACTTACTTATTATTTAAGTAAAAGATATTATTATTATTATTATTATTGTTGTTGTTGTTATTGTTGTTGTTGTTGTTGTTGTTGTTGTTATTGTTGTTATATTATGAAATAAATTAAATTGTGATAAATGGATGGTGATGATAAAACACATGTGTAATAATATGTATGTGTACAAGTGTAATACATGTATTTAATATTAAATAGATATTTATTTTAATTATTATATTAAATTAAGTAAGAAATAAAGTAAATAAAATTAAACATAAAATGAAACAAAAACAAAAAGAAGAAAAGAACACAGAAGCTTGAACGAGAATAGAAGGAAGAAAAGGTGAAAGAAAAAGAAAAGGAAAAATTAAGGTTTTGATGCTTTAAGCTTTAATAGGTAAGTCAATTAAGCCATTTTCCTTTAATTTTGATGTTTTAGAAGCTTTAGAACAAAGTTTTGTTGAATTTAAGTTGAAATTTTAGAAGTTCTTAAATTTTTTAACATGAGTTATGTTGAATAAATTGATGAATTAGGGGTTTAATTGATATAATTTATAGTTAGAATTGATTAAATGATTAAATTGTAAAGTAAGGTATAAGTTTTGTATAGTAGGGATTAAATTTAAAGAAAGTTGAAATTATAGTTAAGTGGAATTTGGTAGGAAATTAAATAGAAATAAAGCGTGAATTAAGTTAGAAAAGTAAATGAGTTCAATTGGGCCAAATTGAAAATTTAGGTAGAAAGTGAATAGAAATTCAATTATCATTGTAAATTAGTGTTGTATTAGTAGTACAAATTATTTTAATTTTCGTAGCTAACAAAGAACTCGAGGCATTGGCTCAGAAAAGAAAGGAAAAAGTTATTAAGGAGTCGACGCAAAGAATTGTATTATTATAACTCAAATTAATTTATATCAAATGCTAGATTTTAATATATGTACATGCCAAGAGAAATATGAGGTAAACATTATTTTTTATATGAATGGGAATTGAAATGAACAATGAGTGATAATGCCAATTTGTATGTGAAAAGTGTATTTGAATTGAGTTGAATCATGATTGAATTGAAAATGAAATTGATATGTGATCCGAATACCCTATTAACTAGTCAGGCTAAGTATATATAGTTGGCATGCCATAGGATTGGAAGAGTTCAGGGATACTTTGACTCGAGTCGATGAGACACTATGTGTCACTATATTTTTCGGATAGTTTCGATGAGGTACTGGGTACCAACTTTACTTCGGCTAGGCCGATGAGACACTGGGTGTCACTTCATTGCTTCGAACTATCCAATGAGGCGCTGGGTGTCATACTGGTGTGTTTGGTTGGATCCGTGTATCTGCCAAGGTCCGAGTCCTGTTAATAGGGGTAAATAATGTGAGAAAGCAAAATTGAATAGAAATGAAAATTTTGTGCATATAAATTTATATGTAATGAAATTGAGAAATGAAATTAAAATGGATAAATCAAAGGTACAAAAAGATTAATAATACCTAAAAGTGATGTTTATGATATTGAATTGTTAATTGATTGAATTGACTTGTTATAGATGTGAAATGAAAGTAGAGTATGAATTAACACCATATGTGTTCATGTAATATATGATTAAATATGTGAAATTTATTTGGCTATCTATAATTTGAATTATAGTAATACCTGTAACACCCCTAACCCATAATCCATCGCCCGATTAGGGTTACGAGGTATTACGAATAACCGAAAAAATTCACATCATTTACACAATTATAAATCATACATTATCATTCCACCCATACAATACGTCCCTTTAAAAAGTCTGCGAGACCTAAATCATGCTTTAGAAAGGGGTCGGGACCAAATTGAAAACATTTGAAAACTTTACAAATCATATAAAAATTTTGTCTTAGAAACAATGCACATGCACGTGTGGCTAAACCGTGTACCTTGCACGATCGTGCCTTGCACCTTAGCTCAGTTCGTGTGCAACACTGACTAGGGTCACACGGTCTCTAGACACGCCCGTGTGTCCGACCTGTGTGCTATACTGATATAAATGACTATAAACAGGGTTCACACGGTCACCAGACACGGCCGTGTGTCTCGCCCATGTGCAAAACTGATAAAAATACCCATAAAATAGGGGATACACAGTCGAGTCACACGCTCATGTGCTCTGGCCGTGTGGTATGAAATAGGCTTGGTTTAAGCCACTTTCACACCCCAAAATACTAGCACCTACAAGCACAAATTATACAACATTTAGAACCCAATTTCCACCAATTTCATGCTTCAACACAACCACTAATATAACCAAATCAATGACAATCAACTCATGCATACAATCCCTTTCAAATCTTACCAATTTGCAAGTCACATTCATATTCAAACAATTGCTTCAAAAACCATCCATGTACTAGATCATCTTATTCTCATAATCTACCATTTGGTTTATACCAAAGTGACCATTTCCACATTAAACAAAATTGCAACATTTATCACATATAATCACAAGCATTTATACATACTTGGTTAGCCAAATCACTTGGCATAACATAAAATATTCAAAATATATTCAAAACTCCCTAGCTTATACATGCCATACTTATCTATATATGCAACTACAAAAAGGTACCAAAAGAGCTTGGATAGTGTGATGAAGATCCTCGACAATTTCCGAGCCTTCAGTAGCTTTGATAATCTATAAAATAGGAATAAACACACCAAGTAAGCTCTAAAAGCTTAGTAAGTCATAAGCAAGTAATTTAATAAACCAATTCAATAGTAAATCGTTCATTCATCCAAATCAAACCTTTCACAAACCTTTATTCATACCTTACCACATAGTTTACTTAAATTAATGAACTTCATCCCATAGATTCACAAGATCTCATCATACACTCTTTCATAACAAATATGTACATCATACGTATCTGTTCATTCCATATGAACTCACTCATTTTCATAATCGAAACTCATTCGTTGACCCATTCGAAATACGAGTCAAATACATAAATACCTCATCCGATAAGTACTCATACCATGGCCCGAAGCCAAATCAGAGTAGCTTATTCCAGAGCACCTATACCATGGCCCGTAGCCAAATCAAGGTATCTCTCGCACCCGTTGTGCCAATATCATGGCCCGAAGCCAAATCAGTCCTAGTGACATGTCACTACCTTCCGAAACTAATCCTACGATTCAACCGATCTTTCTCAATCTCGTTTCTATTACTAACTCATCCTCAACATCAATATCACTAATTCCACCTCCTCCGAGGTTCCATTCATTTCAATTCATTCAATAACAGTGCAATTAACAGAATTATAATGAGAGTGTGATTCGTTGAAACAAGTCGATTACTCGTCGACTTTCGTTTTCCCGCGATCCAAGTCCGAATTTCACTTTTCTTGATCTATACGTATTCAAAATAACTCATTCAATCACACACCCAATCAATTCAATCCAAGGACACACAATTAGAGCATTTTACAAAATAGCCCTCACATTTTCACCTTTTGACATTTAAGTCTTATTTCATAAAATCATCATATACACCAAATTCCTTATTAATCAAGCATAGCTGAATTCTCCCTTAGTCTATTCAAGCCCACATATTTCATCAATTTTACATTTTAGTCCTCCAAATTAACAATTTCACAATTTAGCCTAATTTAGCTAAATTCATTAAAAATCCAAGAACAAACATATCAATCAAATACATATCTTTCATTTTTCATGAACTAACATCACAAAATCCACCATTTCATCAATGGCATATCTCATAGACATTATCAATTTCTCACATTACAACATGGGCTTGATAGTAAACTAAGCAACGATCTCAAAAACGTAAAAATCATCAAAAACTAAAACAAAACATACCTTAATTTATGCTTCAATATGGCCAAATGTTTTAAAAGCTAAGAACCCTTATTTTCTTTCATGAATTTCGGCAAGAACAAAGCAAAAATAATAGCCATTTCTTTGTTTATTTTATTAATATAACATTTAATAAACCATTTACTAGTTTGCCCTTAATGAAACATTACTAAAACCATTTTAAACTATGGACATAAATGTCCACTATCCTTATAATGGTAGCCTTTTAAGGACTTTAAACATTTTAAATCATAGCAATATAATACATCAACAATTAAAATGCTACTTTTACCAACTAAGCAATTTAATCCTTTTTCATAATTAATCGCACGAACGATCAAATTTTCGTACGAAACTTCCACACATACTAATTCACATACGAAAAACACATAAAATAATAATAAAATATTATTCTAACCTCGAATTTGTGGTCCCGAAACCACTATTCCAACTAGGGTCTAAACCGGACTGTTACAATACCACTAAGTATATCTATACTCAACGTACGGTTGTTTTTCTGTGCGCAGATCAGTAGAAATCAAGAGTCCTGGTTCAGCATCCGGAGTAATCCCGACCTCAGCAAAACTTTGGTGATGTATTATTGTACCAAGGTCATATACAAGAGTCTTAAGAATTTTGGTTGTAAAGAAATGGTTATGATATTTTGGATTGGTTAAATGAAATGGTAAAAAGTTGTTATGACATGTGGTATTAAATTTGAATGAGAAATGAATGAATGTTTATCTAATTAATTATCAAGCTGATGTTTAAGTATGTTTTATGTACATTTAGGATATAGAATTATATTGGTTGTGATATTTGTATTGGATTGGTATAGGTTTGAAATTGCAGGGTTGGATAGGTTAGTATAATAAACTCATATAGAGTCCACATATCCTGGTACACGGGCGTGTGACCAGACCGTGTGAGACACACAGCTAGCACATGGGTATGTGGACTGGCCGTGTGTCCTCTGTACCTTAAAAATTAGAAATAGAATGTCTAGGTTTTGGCACACGGCCTAGCACACGGGCGTGTGGCTAGCCGTGTGACCCACAGGGGCTTTGAACATAGGCGTGTATCAAGGCCGTGTGAAAACTACACTAGATTCGAATTGAAAATAAATCCACACGGGCTGAGCACATGCGTGTGGCTTGGCCGTGTGAAATTAATTTGTTCCTGGGTTGGAAGCCAAAGAGTTACACAGGTAAGGGACACAGGCATGTCCCGGAATACCTTGGCCGTGTAAGCCACACGTTTCAATAACACGGGCATGTTAAGAAGGTCACACGGGCGTGTCTCAGACTCACACGGGCGTGTGAGCCCTGTAACTAAGAAAAAATTTAAAATTTTTTGAAAAATTTCATAAGTACCCGAATTAGTCTCAAATCACTTCTAACTCGTATTTGGGGCCTCAAGGGTCCATTAAGAGGACTTAATGATTAATATATTATAGGTATGTTATTTATTTGTGTAATAATTGTAAGTTGTCCAATATGTCAGGTAATGCCCGTAACCCTGTTCCGGCAATGGTTTAAGGTTAAGGGGTGTTACATCGTTAATATTCGTCTTTGAGAACTTATAGCTTAAATCGATCGACTCTTAATTGCTTAATAAATAATGCAATTGAACTTCCCCTTATTCTAAAATTATTACCTCTTTTATTAAAAATAAAAACCATCACCCACAAAATCAAGATTAATGTGATGCTAATATGCATCTTTAAGAACTTATAGCTTAACTCGATCGGTTCATGCATCTAGATAATAAATATAGCAGTTGGACTTCCCCTTAATCTCAAATTATTACCTTTTTTATTAAAAAAATAAACCATTGCCGACAAAATCAAGATTAAGGTGTTGCTAATATGCGTCTTTGAGAACCTATAGCTTAACTCAACCAATACATGTAGCTAGCTAATAAATATAGCAGTTGGACTTCCCTTTAATCTCAAAGTATTACCTATTTTATTAAAAATATAAACCATGACCCACAAAATCAAGATTAATGTACTACTAATATGCATCTTTGAGAACTTATAGCTTAACTCGATTTATTCATGCAACTAGCTAAAAAATATAGCAGTTGGACTTCCCTTTAATCTCAAATTATTACCTCTTTTATTAAAAATATAAACCATCACCCACAAATCAAGATTAATGTGTTGCTAATATGCATCTTTGAGAACTTATAGCTTAACTTGATCTATTCATGCAATTAGATAAAAAAAATATAGCAGTTGGACTCTCCTTTAATCTCAAATTATTACCTCTTTTATTAAAAAAAGCCGACAAAATCAAGACTAATGTGCTGCTAATATGCATTTTTGAGAACTTGTAGCTTAACTCGATTGATACATGAAACTAGCTAGTAAATATAGTAGTTGGACTTCCCCTTAATCTCAAAGTATTACCTCTTTTATTAAAAATATAAACCATCACCCACAAAATCAAGATTAATGTACTACTAATATGCGTCTTTGAGAAACTATAGCTTACTCGATCGATTCATGCATCTAGCTAATAAATATAGCAGTTCGACTTCCCCTTAATCTCAATTTATTACCTCTTTTATTAAAAATATAAACCATCAATGACAAAAATCAAGATTAATTTGCTGCTAATATGTATCTTTGAGAACTTATAGCTTAACTCGATCGATTCATGCATCTAGCTAATAAATATAGTAGTTGGACTTCCCCTTAATCTCAAATTATTACCTCTTTTATTAAAAAAAATAAATCATCGTCGATAAAATCAATATTAAGGTGTGGCTAATATGCATCTTTGAGAATCTATAGCTTAACTCGACCGATACATGTAGCTAGCTAATAAATATAGCAGTTGGACTTCCCCTTAATCTCAAAGTATTACCTCTTTTATTAAAAATGTAAACCATCGCGGTCAAAATCAAGATAAAAATGTGTTGCTAATATGCGTCTTTGAGAACGTATAGCTTAACTCGATCGATTCATGCAACTAGCTAATAAATATAGTAGTCTGACTTTCTCTTAATCTCAAATTATTACCTCTTTTATTAAAAATATAAACCATCGCCGAGAAAATCAGGACTAATGTGCTGCTAGTAGTCATCTTTGAGAATTTATAGCTTAAATCGATCGATTCTTACAACTACTTAATAAATAATGCAATTGAACTTCCCCTTAATATGAAATTAATTACCTCTTTTGTTAAAAATACAAACCATCGCCGTCAAAATCAAGATTAATGTGTTGCTAATATGCGTCTTTGAGAAATTATAACTCGATCGATTCATGCAACTAGGTAATAAATACATAGCAGTTGGACTTTCCTTAATCTCAAATTATTTCCTCTTTTATTAAAACTATAAACCATCGCCGACAAATTCAATATCGATGTACTGCAAATGTTTGTGTTTAAGAACTTATAGTTTAACTCGATCCATTGTGACTACCTAATAAGTATATCATTTGAACCACTTCCCTTAATCTCAAATTACGAGTTTTTTATTAAAAATGTAAACTATCACATGCAAAATCAAGATTAATATGCAACTAATATTCATCTTTAAAAACTTATAATTTAATTTAATAACACTACCACTCGATACACTTCCCTTCATCCCAAATTATGTCTGTTTTTCATTAAAAATACACATTGGTGTTTTGGCTAAGCTTACTCTTAATTGGTAAGTTATACACGTATGAAATTTGCCTTATTTGGCACCAACCTAAGCCAATTAATTAGTGCATCTTCAACTATTTAGTATACACGGAGGCTGTGCTTATTTACAAGGCAAGTTGAGGAAGATTATTCTAAATATTAACTAAGTGCATGCCTGGATTTTTATAATACCGTTTTTCCATATATGGAAATCACATAATGTGATTTACATCTAAAAGAAAACATACCAAAAATGCTCTTTTAACATATGTGACCTTCTAAGATGGAATATGATATGCCATCCTCACCGTACGTTGAGCGATATATATCCATACAATGGAAAGATGCCAACTTTTTGATTTACATGTGGGGTTAACGGGAACTAACCGCTGCTAAATTCAAAACTAGTATATAACACAAGCAACATCCAGGCATTGTGATATCTCAACACAATCAATTAAGCATGACCACTCCTAATGAATCACCCAAAGACAAACCCTCCTCTAAGCAGATGATATGTGAGAACGAGAGCAACACTACTGAGAAAAATGATGAAGGAGATAATGTGGGTGGTGGTGTTGAATCTTCTGATGGGCAAAATATGAGCATTGATGACGCTGATGAGACCGGGATGGATGATCCGAAGGGCCAGGGTTCTTCCTCTAGAAAAAGAGGAAGCACTACTGATGTTGCTATTCAGATTGGGTCTGGCAGTGGCAGTGGATCAAATGCAAGGAAGAAAAGGGAAATGGAAATTCCAAGAGGTGAACCTACATGTTACGTATGTAGTAAAAAATTCACGTCCTGGAAGGCGGTGTTCGGGCATCTGAAATCCCATCAAAGGGAAACCCCAGGGGCATTGCCTCCGCCAACATTTACGCCAACTGAGGGCTCTCCTGAAAATAATAATGATGACGAAACTAACCCGAGGGAGCAACTAGCTCCCACTCTGTTGAACTTGGCTCTTGAAACCATGCAAAAGATGAGTGAAGACTCGAACATGAGTGTTGTTGTTGCAGGCGAGGAGGCTTCTTCGTCGGGGAAAGGGAGAGGGAGAGGCAAAGGGCGAGGACGAGGGCGAGGACGAGGACGAGGGAGGAGAGGCTTGGATATTGATCTCAATCAGCCCAAAACCAGTTTTTTATTGGATCTAAATGAACCTCCACCACCAGAGCAGGATGATGATGATGATTATGACGATGATGATGGTGCTGCCGCTGCTGCTGATGATGATGAGGACGACAAAAATTAAATGCATGACTTTTCGTGGTGTTGCAAAACAAATGTGGTCGCTGCTAGTTATTTTCTTTTCTTTTTAATTTCAATAAGTGTCTGCAATTTCGTCAATTCGCTATATGATGCAAAATCAAAGTTTAGAGTCTGAATTTCGTGTTATCCAATGTTAATTTTCTTTTTCTTCCAGACAACATTAATAATCTTGCAACATCGTTTTTTCATTTTGGTCCTTCTCTAATGCATGAATGAGAAATTTATCTTTCGTGCAAGGAGTTGCTTATATGTGTGTTTATATACTATAAAAATTCAAATTGGCTTGCCAGCTTTGTTAAAGTGGGTAGATATTGAGTGCTCTGATTATTTATTAGAATTGGTATGTGTTTGTAGCAAGTTGAATGTGTTGTTTGACTAGCGTGACCTTTAATGCCTAGATTTAAGTATATATATACATATATATATATATATATATATATATGTGGGGAAACGACCTGATTAAACAACGAACAAGTAAAAATAGCGGAAGAAATTGAGAAATTGAACATACAAATTTAACGTGGAAAAACCCATCCAAAGAGGATAAAAAATCATAGACAAAGATAATTTTACTATAATGACAAAAGAACGAAGAGTACAAAAGATGGAGATAAAAAACTAAACCCCGAAAACAAAGAACCCTCAAAACGTAAACACAAAATTCTCTAAATATGTTATGAGTTCTAATCTCTAATGGGTGTATTTTCTAAGGTTGTAAAAGAGTCTATTTATAGGCTAAATTCATAGGTCAAATAATAATAAAATAATCTACACTAATTAGAGTTTAATTGATACAAATAAATAGAGTTTAATTAGAAGATTATTTCTCAAGTTTGACTGAAATAGGAGTTATACTTAACAAATCTCCACCTTGACTCATATTTCCACAAGCCATCTTTGCCAAAGCCCGTTACGGGCTTATCTTGAACTATGCAGGGAATTAACTGAGTCGAATCTGTACTTAGAAACTGGAAGACTTCTAGCCTTCAACTTGTACACTACCAAATCAAAACTAACCCAGGTTTGATTTTCACGAATACAGTACCTTAACTTTTCAAAACCTGCATCCAAAAAAGAATCTCTCTTCAACTAAACGGTCATACATTTTTTCCTTCCTATGACCAAGTTGCCTCCACTCCAAACGAATTGACTTCAACTCCATAACGGACGAGGGACGTCTGATTTCACCGATCATTGTAGAACTTCCAAGATATAAAGGATGCCGGTTCTTTTACCTTTTAACAAAATGAGAGCTCCACGAGATACTTTAATGCCGCTCGACTCGATGTTGATTTTGCATCCTTTCAAGTCTAAAATACTCAAAGAGATGAGATTCTTTCATAAATCAAGTACATACCTGACATCTGAAAGTGTCCTAATCGTCCCATCATGCATCCAAATTTTAAATGTACCAATACCAATTACCTTACTAGATGAATCGTTTCCCATGCGCACAACTCCACTTTCAACCAAATTGTATGTAGAGAACAATTCTCTATTAGGACACATGTGGAAAGAACATCCCGAATCTAGGATCCACTTGGATGTAAGCTTGGAGTTATCACTCATTGACACTAACAAGAAATTATCACCGCTTTCATCGGCCAAATTAATACCAGCTACATTTTCCTCGTTACTCTCAGCAGCTCTTTTATTTCTCAATTTATAGCAATCTGCTTTGACGTGACCTAACTTTTTACAATAGCGAGACCTTTTGTCTCTCATTTCTTTGATGCTACCAAAATGAAAGCTTGTCACTTTACCTTGCTATCCAAACCAAACTCATTATTGAGCTTGTCTCTACTCAACAAATGACCCTTTACATCTTCGAACGAGAGTTTGTTTCTACCATAAATTAAGGTCTCCCTGAAAGACTTGTATGAATGGGGTAAATAGCACAATAATAGCATAGCCTGATCTTCATCGTCAATCTGAACCTTAACATTCTTTAAATTATTTAAAATAGTAATGAATTAATGATGTGATCTCTAAGAAGCTCACCTTCGTTCATGCGAAACGTAAATATACGTTGTTTCAACATTAAACAGTTAGCAAGAGACTTAGTTGCATAAAGAGTTTCTAACCTTTTCCACAAAGCGGATGAGGTCTTCTCCATCAATTCCTCCTGCAATATCGTATTCGCGAGGCACAACTGGATTGCAGACAAGGCCTTTTCATCAAGCTCTTCCCATTCTGTTTGATTTAGATTCTCAGGCTTTTTCCCAATAACAACCTTTTTCAAACCGGTTTGAACTAGAATTGCTATCATCCGAACTTACCACAAATTGAAATTTTTCTCACCATCAAACTTCTCAATTTCAAACCTTGTTGATGTCATTTCTAAACGGGCTGATTTATGAAAATTGAACTAGCTCTGATACCAATTATTGGGGATCGACCCGATTAAACAACGAATAAGAAAAAAAAGCGAAAGAAATTGAGAAATTGAACATGCAAATTTAACGTGGAAAAACCCCTTCAAAGAGGATAAAAAATCACAGGTAAAGATAAATTTACTATAATGGCAAAAGAACGAAGAGTACAAAAGATAGAGATAAAAAACTAAACCCCGAAAACAAAGAACCCTCAAAATGTAAACACAAAATTCTCTAAATGTATTATGAGTACTAATCTCTAATGGGTGTATTTTCTAAATTTGTAAAAGAGTCTATTTATAGGCTAAATTCATAGGTCAAATAATAATAAAATAATCTAGACTAATCAGATTTTGATTGAAACAAATAAACAGATTTTAACTAGAAGATTATTTCTCAAATTTAACTGAAATAGGAGTCATACTTAACAATATATATAGGTTTCATTTGATTTCACTTAATCCAGTATGAAATAGATAGTTTTTTCCTTTCAATCCTTGTTTCTTTTATTTAGTTTTGAGTGACAACATTTCAACACAGTTACTTCATCATTGTACATACTTTTGTTATTTTTTATTAAAGTCATTAAGTTGAATCAACTATAAAAAGACATTTGCTGTTGATACCTTAATACTTAAATGTAATAAATTTTTTAATCTAATTATCATTACTATGTACGTTCACATTTTAGCTTGATTATTTCATTTCGTGTCTAAATTTTTATTAAATTCCTTGAATTCTATCAATAATCAAATCACTTTTGTTGTTTATATGTGTATAATACTTGCATGCCATCTTTTTATTTGAATATCCTTACTTTGTTTATTCATAGCTCAGCACGTTATTCCATCGCACCTCTTAATTTTTATTGAATTCATTAAGTCCAATAAATAATCTGAAACTTTTATCGTTTATATCTTCATTTATTATAACACTTACGTGTGATTTTTTTATCTAAACATTTTTGTAGTTTATACCTTAATTTCTTATAACATTTACATGTGATCTATTTACCTAAATATCCTTACTTTATGCATTCACATTTCTTATAACACTTACACACCTGACTTGATCACTAAATTTGAGATGTGAGATGTCACATTTATTGTCGAAGCAACTACAATTTCATTTGCACATCTAATAAATAAGTTATACAAGTTATAAGGTTTCAAAATTTAATAAATGCATTATTAAATTAATTACAGGTTATAAATGAGCTTATGAAAGCTCTTATGAAACACCGATGTTAATTGAAGGACTAAAATGTAAAGTTTTTCAAAATGCAGGGGTGATGTTGCGACCATGAGCAAGACATGTCAGGACTATTGTTTCTGGTGCCCTAAGTGTAGTACATTTGTTTGTACATTTGTAATTTTTTTCAAACAAATTGGTTATTAAAATTATTCATAAATTACAGTAGTATCTTTGGAATGATGTCCTCACATGGTTTTTGCAAGTAAAGCAAAATAGAAGCAGATATTAGCTCATTGGTTGGCTAATGTTTAACTAATACTAAGCGGTATTACGTCACCAGATTGTAATACGGAAACACCCTCGGCCAATAGGTCCATGTTGGTCATGTGGGGTAGAGGTTCATATGCCATGTATTACGGATCTAGATCCGGAGCATTGTTCGAGCCGTTATCGTCAAACCCGCAAGGTCTTGGCTCCGTTGGAACTAGCTTTAACTCAAAAAATAATGTCACCTCCGAACCATCAAGTATGCACAGCTGGATTGGCTAAGGGTCTAACTCCTCCCCGTCAAATGCATTCGTTGTCCCTTGTTCCTCACACATATCTTCTTTATTAGTTGCATCTTTTCCCTCATCTACATTTTCGTCCTCAACTGCATATTCTTCCTCATCTACGCCTTTATTGTCCCCTTCTAACAAGAGGTTTGATGAACCCTCGTCGGTCCTCATGGAAAGAGGTAAGTCATTGGTTATTTTGCAATCCATGTACCCGCCAAAATCTATACCAGTTTGGTGTTCAGTATACATCGATGAACCCCCAGTATAAGTGCTTTCGGCCCATGACAGCAAGCCTGCATTGAAGTTAAAATCAAACGCACTGATTAAATGTCGAGCTCGAATGTCAAGATTGGGGTTATGCTCATACCCTGACTAGTACTGGCTCCTGAAGTTTAGATTCGTGTAGAAGGCCAACAAGTGTCTACCCATAAGTGTTTTAGGGATATCGTAGTAGGAACTTCACAAAAAGCTAGTGAACCCAACGCACAACCGTGTAATGGGACTTTCTACTTCAACTTCAATTTCAACATCTACCGCAATGGTGGCCAAAGATGGGCTAGATCCATCAACCTCAGCAAACTCGACGTATAACTCAATTATAGTATTTCCGTTTGAGACGTGCAATGATATGACTATCTTGAGCTGGAGCTCGTCATTCAAATCAAATAAGTCATACCTATAGTGGTCAACGGAAGCAAGATATCTACATTGCAACCTCGAAATTCTTCCCCGGGTTGATCCTCCAACTTTTCTCCTAATTCTAGTTTGTATCTTACATAATTGAATGGTACAATTAAACGTTAATTCCACAGACTTTGCTCCTACAAATACCACCCTGACCTTTATATTACATATTTGACTGTTGTAGTAAATAACAGATTTCACTCGTCGACTCATTTCAATATCAGTCACGAATTGAATTAATACCAAAAAAATATTAGAGGGTTGTCGAAGAAGTACACACAAGTTTCGAGACTCAACAATTCAATTTTTTTATTAATTTGTTGCGTGTCTAAGTTATGTAAAGTACATGTCGTTAATAGGAAAATAAGCCAATGAGAGAAGGAATACATGCATCAATATTTGTTTATGAATACACGCATTCGTCGAACAATGATGATGAAATGCAAAGTATTATTCGAAAATGTGTTCCTGAAGTTATATAATTTCATCACAATATGCTTCCAATAGTATTTGGCGCCTCAAAACATGCATCAATTTTACAAAAATGTTATCTGGGGCAACTACTTTTAATTTTCAGTAGAAAAAAGGTTAGAGACAGCTCGCCCAGTTGGGTGTGTTTTCTCTAACCTTTTTCTTTAAAAGTAAATGCCCGTCTAATTTTTCAACCATTTTTAAGCACGTTTTGAATATATTCCTAGAAGACGCTAGTTATGCAGCGCGTTTTCGGCCACGAAAAATTTCTACTTCGCAATCCAACCCTTCCCTTACGCCTATAAAAAGGGGTCTTCCACTTCATGCTTCATCGCTCCTCAAAAATCTTCTCCTACAGCCTCTTCATCCTTCATCTATAAAACACTTATCGATGTTAAAAAATTTATGTCCCTAAAAATTTTCGGTTGATGTTCAAGGTATTATTGAGCCATCGATGATTCGACATTGCTCCAAGCTGCACACATTTCAAACATCATGCTGAGATGGGACCATTACCTTCGAAGCCTATTCTGGGGAAGTCGAGTTCCAGGGTGATTTTACTTTGTACGGTCACAAGTGATAGTATACATGAAGGTTTCAACTGATGGTCGTTATGCAGTCATAGATCGTGGTATAATGGGGAAGCCAGTTGACGATCGTTATGCGGCCACGAGCTCAAACTTTTCGGATATCCGAAAATGTTGCCTTATAAATAACATACGGAAGTTTGAGGGCGTAATCATAAGGGAATATTGTGGGTCTTCCTACTATAATCGACATAATTTTTTTTCTCCATTTTTAAGCAATTGATACCTTTAACCTTTTTTCTTATCCAAAGGTCGGCACCATTTTAAACGCAAGACTCTCAGGCTGGGAGAGACTATTTCGATGGAGTAAAGGTGATGCTCCTTTCAGGCTGACAGCGGTTTCCATTATTAAATAACTCATTAATAACTGCAACCGCCACCGAGTCGGCTCGAGTTTGACCTTTACTTTCATCGAAACATCTGCTTGCCCCTTGAGAGTCCTTTGTATCCACTATGGTGTCAAACTTCGGATAAGAATGAAAGGTTAAATATATCAACTACGCAGAAATAGAAAAAATAATTACGTTTATTACACTGAAAATCCCTCCGTTTTTCCCTATGATTATGGTCTCAATCTTATTTATGGTATATATAAGGTATCATTTGTGGGGTATCCAAAAAGCTTGAACTTGTAACCGTGTAACGACCGTCAACTGGCCCCTGATTATACTTGAACCCTTGATCGCATCACGGCCACAGACTGAGACCTCCACTTGGACTTCGACCCCTAATCCTATTAAGCACGATCACCTCGAAACCATATTCCCCAAAATGGAATTCTGAGGTGATGGTCCTATCCTGCCACGACATATGAAATGTATGTGTTATGAGACGCATTATCACATCCTCAACTCCTCAAAACTACCTTTGAAATTCTCCGGTTTCAATTGAAACCCCAAATCCTTTTTAAAAAACTCTAAACCCAAAAACCCTAAAACTAAAAGTATTAAAACCTTAAACCTAAAAGCATTAAAAACTCTAACCCTAGGAGAGAGAAACAGAAAGCACGGCCAACTGGATGCGCTTTCCATTTTTTTCTTTAAAAGCAACCTACTTCCTTTAAGTTTAAAAAAAAAGACTTATAAACTTAATTAAAAAAAACGACATAATTACCTAATTTAGTCGAATAGATATGAGATGATAACTTCCTAACTCGGATGCAATAATTGTCTCATCATCTTGTATATGCCTAATGGGTGTGGCTGTGCTGAATTGGGAATACCTGAAAGAAATATATAATTGAAATTAGTCCGACTTCATTTTGTTGCCATTGGTTTTTCTTTTTAATTGTCATTTTGTTGCATTTGCATTGGTATTGGCTATCCCTAAAACCACGAAAACAGGATAAGCTCATCTCACCTATGGCCTTCAAACTTTATATATTATTTTCTTGTTATTGCATTTTCACTTTTGTCAAATAATTTAAATTTTACGGCTGCCAAAACGGGTATATAAATCACAACACAAACAAATTCACTCTTATCTCCTATTTCTCTCCTCATGGATCCTTACAAGGTACAAACTACTAACTTTATCCATTTGTTAAGCTTGCTATTGTTGTTGTTACTCCACTTCCTTTTTGGTAGATTATATCTAACAAAATTACCCCTTCTTCATTGCTGAAGCTCATTTTCCTTCATTTCCATGTCCTCTAATTTTGCTAGGAATATTTAAGTATCTCAGTGGTTGAAACTTTAGAACAAAATTCAGAAAACTTGATATTGAATAAAATATGCTAGTTTGCTGGTAAAATTTTAAGTTGCTTCCTCTCTTTTTTTTTTTCTATATTTTCCCAGCTATACCAAGTTCCAAAACTATGTTTTAGGTTCCAATAAATCATATTTTGTCCTATTGAATTACGTTTTATATAATACTGAATTGTGTTCTAGTTTTCATTACTCGTACCAGATCGACCTGCCTTGGAGGTAAGATCGGATTAGTATTTGTCTTTTTGAGGTTGTATTGTGTATCAAGTTATGAACAAATTCCACTAGTTTATCTTCTAGAATCATTATTTATCTTCTTATAAGAGCTATTTTTTGATGCAGCATCGTCCTTCAAGTGCCTTTAATTCCCCATTCTGGACCACTAATTCTGGTGCACCAGTTTGGAACAATAACTCATCGCTCACTGTCGGAGCAAGAGGTAATTAATATGATACTTGGTGTGTGCCTATATCATGTTTGTTCATTGTAGCATTTTTCACAAAACCTGGAGGTGCTAAACCAGAGACTAAGCAACACTTTTTTGGCAGGTCCAATTCTTCTGGAAGATTACCATTTGGTGGAAAAGCTTGCTAATTTTGATAGAGAACGCATTCCAGAACGTGTAGTTCATGCTAGAGGAGCAAGTGCAAAAGGGTTCTTTGAGGTCACTCATGACATATCTCATCTCACATGTGCTGATTTCCTTCGTGGTCCTGGAGTCCAGACACCACTCATTGTTAGATTTTCCACTGTTATCCATGAACGTGGTAGTCCGGAAACTCTGCGAGACCCTCGAGGTTTCGCCGTGAAATTCTACACTCGAGAAGTAATATTGGACCTTACAGCAGCATATTAACATTGTTAGTTTTTTTTATCCATGCTTGTTCTTCTTGAACCAGGGTAATTTTGATCTAGTGGGGAACAATTTCCCAGTGTTTTTCATCCGTGATGGAATGAAGTTCCCTGATATGGTGCATGCCCTTAAACCGAACCCGAAGTCCCATATTCAGGAAAACTGGAGAATTCTGGACTTCTTCTCGCACCATCCGGAAAGCTTGCATATGTTCACCTTCCTGTTTGATGATATAGGTATTCCCCAGGATTACAGGCACATGGATGGCTCTGGGGTTCATACCTATACACTAATCAACAAGGCAGGGAAGGCACATTATGTTAAGTTCCATTGGAAACCTACTTGTGGGGTTAAAAACCTGTTGGAGGATGAGGCCATAACAGTTGGTGGAGCTAATCACAGCCATGCCACACAAGATCTCTATGACTCCATTGCAGCAGGGAACTATCCTGAGTGGAAGCTCTTCATTCAGGTGATGGATCCTGCTGATGAGGATAGGTTTGATTTCGACCCGCTTGATGTAACTAAGACCTGGCCGGAAGACAACTTGCCATTGCAGCCGGTGGGTCGAATGGTTCTAAGCAAAAACATAGATAACTTCTTTGCTGAGAACGAGCAGTTAGCCTTCTGCCCTTCCATCATTGTCCCCGGTATATATTACTCGGATGATAAGTTGCTCCAAACAAGGATCTTCTCCTATTCCGACACTCAGAGGCACCGCCTAGGACCCAATTATCTGCAGCTTCCAGCAAATGCTCCTAAATGTGTTCATCACAATAATCACCATGAAGGTTTTATGAATTTCATGCACAGAGATGAGGAGGTAGATATGACACGTTAAGTCCATGATGGACAATCATTTAATTGATGCATTGTGGCCTTTGATGTTTTTTTTTCTCTTTAGGTGAACTACTTCCCTTCAAGGTTTGATCCAGCGCGCCATGCTGAGAAGTACCCTATCCCTACTGCCATCTGTAGCGGCAAGAGAGACAAGGTTTGGTTCTTGTGTGTGTGGGTGATGCTGATAATAATCAGTTTATGGTTTCTCAACAATTGTATTGTCACAGTGCATTATTGAGAAGGAGAACAACTTTAAGCAGCCTGGGGAAAGATACAGATCCTTTGCACCAGACAGGTCTTCTTTTTATTGGGATAGGAAATGTGAAATTGCTTTATTTCTTTATACATTCATTGACATATAGAATATAATGCCATTTTGGTTGTGTCTCAGGCAAGAACGCTTTGTTAAACGCTGGATTGAGGCCTTGTCTGATCCAAGGGTCACATTTGAGATCCGCAGCATTTGGATCTCATACTGGTCGCAGGTGGGACTCTCATCCTTTGATCTTTTTATTATTTTATACAAACACCCACAACATGCTAATTATCTTTCACTTTCATAATAATCATGATAATCGTCTTTGTGTGGCTACAGGCTGACAAATCTTTGGGTCAGAAACTGGCTTCTTGCCTCAGTGTGAGACCAAGTTATTGATGAGAAAGGGAGTCCCAAAATGTGATGCATTTGCAAGTAGTGAACTAGTTATGCATCTCCTGAATAAGAACACAAAATAATATAGCAATCATTCACGTCGAGGGTGTAACAAGACGCATCACTATGTTACTCTATTTATGTATTTTCAAGGATTCGAGAGAACAGGAGACCATCTCTTCGAAATGCTAATATTGGAAGTGCCAACCGTTTCATTTACAGTAATTCCACAGGATGCGAATGTGTTAAATACTAAAATAACCTCATAACTGCCCCTGCTACTCTTTTTCATACTTCGCAGGGAAATTTTTTTTTACTGTTACATCAGACCTGTAAAAGTAGCAAAAATTCGACCAAAATACAACTAGTAAAAGATAGATACAACACAAGTTTATACATGGGAAACCAAGTCAAAATCCGTAAACCACAATGTCCTCTCAAATCCCTTTCCGTTTTTCTTCACCACTTCAAATACATCATTTGATAACGGCATCCTCCAATCACTTGACCACAGTCTCGGAAAAGGATCTGGATTGTTAGATGCTCCATTAGGTAGAGATTATATTGCATTCAGTAACTCTTTATGTCTCCGGAGAAGCATCACCATCACCCTCAGGATTCTCTAAGGATGTCTCCGGAAAGAATTCTTCCTCAGGGTAAATCTCCTGAAATATCTATCGTATTCCACAACCAGTAATACATTCCAATCAGCAATAAGAAATGTTAAAACATCTGTAATTCAGTACAGTTAACATTTCATTTAACTTTGACGCTACATTTGGTTGGAGTATTATTTTTTTCACATGTTTTAGTCATTGGTTAGCTATAAACTAATCACAATTGGTAACTTTTAGCCACTCATATGACTTGTTTATAGCAAAGAGAAGGAAAATTTTTCACTTACATTGAAGAGGACTTTTTTTTTACCAAGAGTTTTTACTCATCTTTCTAATTGCATGTTTAAATTTGTACTAATTCTTATTTATTTTATGTCTAACTATTTTAGAACATATGTGTTAAATATGCTTTTTAATCATGTTATTACACTAGCAACCAAATGTAGCATGAGTGAATCTGAAATTTCATCCCAAAGAACAAAGAACACGCATAAAAAGATCAAATAAAGCAACCCCAACAGGATAATGTATGTGTAGAGATTGTGCCAGAAGAATTATAAACATAGCACACTCATATAGAATATAATTTTAAATTTCATGAACATTAGCAGACTGAGTACCTTAAAAGTCGTATCTATGAGATCATTGTAGTTCAGTTTACCATCTGGCATGGGAGTTGAACAGATAAAATCAACTTGACCCTGAAAACAAAATATATTTCTGTTGAAATGGGCACTACAATCAACACAGCACATTAACAAAACTCCAAGTCCCAACAACTGTTAGGCAGATCGTATCATCCCTCTAAAACCATGTAAAGATTTCTGGAAAAGGTAACATGATTATTCTTTAAAAAAATGAAGAAGAAGAAGCACAACAAAATAGAGGCCCAAAGTCACAATACCAAAATATTAGTAACTAAGAAGATACACATAAGAAAAGCGACCATAAGAAACATACCAAAGTTAGCTCCTGACTATACAACGCACTCCAAAGTAGAGTAGGCTTTTCTTCTCCAGAATCACTTGGACCTCCAGAACTACTTTCTGAAGTCTCATCTTGAACTGCACTACCAATTTCTGCAGTCTCACTTTGAACTGCAGCATTACTTTCAGAATCTAGAGGAACTGTAAGAAGCGTGTTCATGACTGCATGAATTAAGTTCTTTCCTTGATCATCATCATTACATAATGCTGAGATATATAACACAAACCTGAATAGAACAGGGAAATACTTACATTCATGACTTAAGCAAATAGACTCAAATTACTCCATCCTATGTATTATGCATAAGAACAGAAAACATCAACCCATAAAAATAATTATAATGGTGAAGTTTCTCTATTCACTTAATTATCAATAAAACCATAAAATTGAGCTTTTAATGTCTGAAAGACAATACAACTAAATGCTAGGTAAACAGTTTCTCACAGAATTCAAAGGTAACCACAGGAAAAGCAGCTCAACAAAGTTGATAAAATTCATCAACGTAAAACCAAACAGAGAGAAGATAAAACCAATCCTCTTTAGAAACTAAATGGAACTTACATGCCTGGCAGACAAACACCCAAATTGCTAGCTATTTGGAGAAGTCTGATTGAAGTAACCTGTTCAGGAAACAATGCTAGGAGGAAGCAAAAAAAAAAAATTACTAGTTTTTCTTTGTTTCTTATTTTCAACAAAAGCAAAAGAAACCGATCTTACATCTTGGAGGATATACAACCAAAAAGTTCGATATATCAGGCTTCAAAGAAGTCTTTGTGATGCATATTCCCCTTGCTATCTTTCCTTTATCATCCTTCAGACTGAAAAAGGGAAGCTTTTCTTTAAGTGGAAGTGGCGGGGATGATCCTAATGGTAATGTTACCTTAAAGGTTGGATCAAGGATCAGTTTCTGGCTGAATATATCCTGACCTGACGCTAATCTAACACCTTTATAACACCCGGTATCCTGAGAAGTTTTCAAGGGAAAAACATGAAGTTCTTTTACCCTAATGTCATTAACAGTCTGATTAGAATAACAAATATCTAGCATAATTTAGTCTGGCTTATGCTTCCATACCTTGTCTACAAGCAATGCAGTAACTGGCATACGCAATACCTGTGTCATGTTTATTCAAATGGATTAGAATAATTTTATGCTAAAACATAATAATCTCATGTAAAGTCAGGTTGTTGGTCACACAGTTAATGCTAGGAACTACTCTATTGCTGTTTGGTGTTGGGTATCTCAAAGATGTCAAATGCCTTCAACCAACTCATAGAGGAGGTGAATATGACTGAGGAGAACTATATCAGATAAACTCCTTTTATGTCTATCCAATTAGGACATAGGAGGATATTTGAATGAACTGTAGTTGCCAGTGGGTACTCTGAAATGATAGGTAACTCAAGGCACCATTCCTATACCTTTTTAGCTAAAAAACCACTGTCACTTTCTTCTGGAGTTTATCCACAGATAAACATCAATTTAAGGAAATGGTTAGCAGAAATAGTAGACAACTTAGCATTTAAATATCAAGCAACTGAATCCACTCATTTTACATAAAAGCAGTTGGTAAAAAATATATCAGGCCAAATAGATGTAAACACAAAATCAGGCTAACATGTAATGATATATATAAAAACTACAACGGTAGGAAATGCATCAATAACTGCATTCAAAATTATCAAAGAAAATAATTCTCTCCTCGTCAGAACTTACATAAAGGCAACCTTTGACAGCAGCACGACGGCAAAAAGCTTGTGATAGTTCTCCTTGCCCATAGATAGGATATAAGAAAGCCCCAGATGCATTTTGAAACCTAAAGACAATAAATAATTTCATTGAACATAAATATAGACCACAATTTGATATAATAAGTTTCTATTCAAATTTCAACATGGTGTTGAAAATTTTTAAACTTTAGTTGAAGGCTTGACTTGAAAAATAAACAGAAACAATAAAAGTTAACCTGCCAATAGATGCATTATACAAAGCCAACTGATCGATCCCATCTTTTGTCTTGAGCAAATCTCTACAAGCTCCAGTATCTTCTTGATCATAATCCGCCATTGCTATAGCATACAATATAAACCTGTAAAGACAAGAAAAAAAATCAAAAGCGGTTGAGAATCACGCCTACGACTGAATCAATGAGGAGGCAACTAGAGATGGGAAAATTAAAATAAAATAAAAAACGAAAAAAGTTGTGACTAACAGACGATTTAATTTTGGGCGGCAATCCCATTTTATTCAAGAAGTCAACAAACGGACTCTGCAAATCTTCTTCGGAAATCTTGACGTCTTGTTCGCCAGCCAAGTGTCCCTGCACCAGCTTGAAGAACCTCATTAACTTGTTCTTCTCCACGAGTCCCAGGCTCTTGTCTTTGAATATGGCAGCTCTGGAATCCGGCACACTCCAGAGGTTGCCCTTGTTGTCCCCAACAAAAGTGGCGTCAACACTCTTGAACTCCATGTACTGGTTGGTTCCAGTTCTTAGTAGCAATTCAATAGATTTGTCGGCACAAAAGAAAACCCTAGGTCCAGCCACATCGAGGTTGAACTTTCTAGAGTGTTGATCAAGGAGGTTAGGAGAAAAAGTGGAGATATCGATAGAGGAATAGAGAGGACGAGTAGCAAATTCCAAGAGAGAAAATTCGTTAGGGTCGTCGGAAGAAGGTGAGCGTGGTGGCGATGGTGAGGTCGAGTGGGAGGAGAGAAAGGAGGGGAGATCGGCAAGAGGGAGAGAGGAGAAGTGGGAGCCATAGAAGGGATTGGGATCCAGGTGAAGGACGGATTTAGAGGCGGTAGAGGCGGCGGCGGCTATGATGGATTCGGGAAGGCCGGTGCCTATGACGATGAGGTCGAAGGTGGTTGGATCAATTGGGGGATAGGGTGGGATGTCGTCCATGGCGAAGCAAAGGTAGAAAACTCGCTACAACCTGAGCTAATGAAATGGCAGCTCCGAATTATCAAAAAGAAAAAAAAATTTGTTTAATTTAGGGTAAACTGGGTATCAACTAAAAATTTTTATTAAAATTTGAATATCCCTTCCTTAAAATTGATTAGGGAAAATCTATTTTAATTGGTATAATAATATATTTAATCTTTAACATTTATTTTATATTATTTTATATTTAATTTTGAATAATTTTTTAAATTTAATTTTTTATATTTATAAATTTTATCAATTTGATCTTTAATTTTTTTAATTAAAGCATTCAACTTTAAAAAAATACATTCCACATCTATTAATTATTTTATTTATAGTTAAATTGTCAAATTCGATATATTCTATATATAATCCTCTTTTGTGTATATTTTAAAAAGTTAATATCAGAGATTAACTAACCATTTTTAAAAATAGTAAAAAATACAAATCTTAAAAATACAATATATAAGAAAATTTTATAAATATTTTTATTACTAGCATAATTTTAGTTTTTAATTAATTAATTTGGTAAATAATTTGACATTAAATCAAATCATTATGATACTTATTGTTTATTGTGGATTTAAAAATTAAAAATCAATAAAACACATAATCATCTCTTAATCCATTTATAAAATTAAAAAAAACATTATCAATGTAATAAAAAGAAATTAAATTGATTCTTTCACACTTTTTTTTATAAAAAATTAAATGTTTATAATTTTTTTCTTATATAATTATTAATTTGAACAATTAAATTTTTCAAAGCCATATTTTTTAACTCTGGATTTAATTTTCAATTTCAAGTTCCAACTTCGAGGACTATTTCTATGTATATTGAAAGAGATATCATATTGTTAACAACAATGGTAAATCTAAAGTGTTTTATGTTTAAGTTTTTTTCATTTTCTTTAGCCAAAATGTTATCAATGAAATGGTTATAAAATATAATATTTAGAAGAAAACTAATGAAAAAGAAAAAAGAAATAAAAGGAAATAAAGTTTCAAGATAAACCCATTGGTTCTTTTTTGGGTTTTACAAATTTATAGATATGCAATGCCTCTGTTTTAAAAATCTGAAAACTTTTACTAAGAAGTTTGAGAATCAAATTGATAGAATTTGTAAATATCAAGAGTTAAACTTGTTGAATTATTTAGAATTATGATAATTGGTAGAATATATAAGCATTGAGGACTAAATGTGTTATTATATAAGTTAAAAAAGACTTTCCATTATCAATTTAACATGTAACACCCCTAACCCGCATTTGTCGCCGGAACAGGGTTTAAGAGCATAACTGAAATTTATAGATCAAACTCCGACATTTCATGTCACTTTACATTCAAATAAGATATAAATTATAAACTAATCATATCGTCCCTTGTATGAGCCCTTGAGGCTCAAAACATACATTAGAAACGAGTAGGGACTAAATCTGGAACTTAGAAAATTTTTCGCGAAATTCTAAAATTTTTTGTAACACCCCAAAAATTTCTACAGTAAGATAGTATCTTTGATATAGTAAAATAAGGAAATAAAATGACAAGGAGAGAAAAATTGAGTATGTCATTGGGAAGTATATTATGACATATTAATTCAAGAAAGGACTAAATTGTAAAAGTGAGAAAACTTTTGTTGCCCAAGAGTAAATACTCAAAATTTGAGGGGTTAAAAGTGTAAATATGAAAATTTGAAGGACCAATAGTGCAAATATTTTAAGGGTAGAATAATCTAGAAACTAAGAAAAATTGATGAATTAGGACTAAATTGAATAGGTGAAGAATTATGAGGGACTAAATCACAATTTTACCAAATTAAGTGATGACTCAAGAATGGAATTTTAAAAGATCACCAAGGGCAAAATGGTCAATTGGAAGAGAGAGAAATCTACAAAGTAATGATTATATTGATGATATTTTATAATTATATAATTAAATAATTATTATTTTATTAATATTTTAATAAGATATTTTATTATTTTATTATTTTATTTAGTGTATATATATATATATATATATATGTATGTGTGTGGAACAAAAAAAAGGGAAGAAACCACCACCCATTTTCCATGCAATTCACGTTAGGAGAGAAGAGGGGAGAAAGAAAGTTTTGTTTTCTTTACAATTTGGTCCTTCTACCAAAAATTTACCAATTTCACCTAGAAATTAAAAGAATTTCCATAGCTACCAAAAGAGAAAAATGTTAAGGAGACTATAGGGAGTTAGAATGGCAAGTTAGACTCAAGAAATAGAAGCTGGAGGAGAGAGAAAATCAAGTTAAAGATTGAAATCAATGGGACAAGGTAAGTATATCAAGATTTCAATATATTTTTAAGCTTGATATTATAGAAAAAGCATGGAAATGATGTTAATGTAGAGCTTTCTTATATATAGTTTTATGTTCTTGATATGTTAATGAAGGGAAATAAGTGAAAGTGATAGAAAATATTGTAGAGAAATGAAATAAGGGTGTCATAAACTTAGTAATCAATATATTGCACTAAAATAGTTTGGACAGCAGTAGTAATCTGACTTTGTAAAATCACCAAAAATAGTATAAATTTAATTAGAAGTTGAGTAAGATATGGAATTAAAACTTGTTGAGTCTATTTTCATATAAAAGAAACAGAACAAGTAAATGAATCCTGTATTCTGAGATATTTATATTTTTGTGAGACCGGTTCAGAATGATTTTGGGATCCTCTGTCCTGACTCGGAAAAATCATTAAAAATTGTATAAAAATTATTATGGGATATAATTTATATGGTTAGATTCTTTAATGAGTCTATTTTTATAAGAAACAAACGAGAACATCATTTGAATTCTGTACAAAGAGATAATTAAATTTTACCGAAGAGTGGTCAGAACTGTCGAGCAGTAAAATAGGGGAGATTTTAATGAATAAACTGTACTGATTGGCTAAACAAAAAATTCTAAAAATTTTATGGTAAGAATATATGTGAGTCTAGTTTCAGATAAAATTAGCAGATCTTAATTTGGAATTCTGTATCTCAAGATAAAAATAATTTAGTGACTATGACGCAGGTGGACAGCTTGAATATTCACATATAAGTAAATAGTGAAATTATTGATAATGTTACTTATAGCATGTTATATTAATTAAGGATGTAGAATGGAGAGGAGGAGGAAAATATGTATGAATATTCAGCTAGCATGGCTAATTTGCATATTTTAGGCTCAAGGACTAAATTGAATAAAAGTAAAACTTTATGGGCAATTTTGTAAAAATGTTAGAAATGACTAATTTGCATGAAATGTATTATTTTATTATTTAAAATGGCAAAATTGAATGAAATTATTAACTTAGTTTAAGAACGGGGAAAAACATGTTTTAAAGATTAAATTGAAAATGTGTTAAAATTATAGAAAATTTTGATATTTTATAGAATTCATGGGTTGTTATCAATATGTATGAGAATAACGGTGAGAAATAAGGATTAAATTGCAATAATTTTATTTTCTGAGCCTAAGGATGAAATTGTCATTAATTAAAAGTTTAGGAGCAGAATGGTAAATTTTCTTTAGGGCATTAGTTGAATGTATTAGAACATGAAATAAATGAAAATGACAATCATTTTTATTTATAAAGATCCGGATGACTCAAATATAAGACTAGAACGTGGAAAAGAAAAGATATAAGATTATTGAAATTATAAATATGAATAAAGAACAAGGTAAGTTGGTATAACTTGAATTGTATTTTTAAATACATGAAATATTGATATAATAAATTACCTGATTTATGTTTATGAAGAAATGGCAAGAGAATGATATTTATCATGACATGTAAATATGTTATTATCATTAATACGTTGATACAAGAAAATTAAGTATGTTGAGACAATTAATAAATTCAAGTAAAACATGTCGAGAAAAATAAGCACGTTTAAGGGACAATATGTTTAATTTTAATTGGTTTCAAATATGAATGTTAGATGAAGTAAAATATCTGATAAATAAATCGGTAACTCCGGTAATGCTCTGTAACTTTATTCCGGTGACGAATTGGGGTTTGGGGCGTTACATTTTTCCTATGTGAGGGGACACACGCCCGTGTAATCAGGTCATGTGGCTCACACGGCCAAGGGATACGTCCGTGTCTTAGGCCATTTGGTATTGAAGTAGGGCACACGTCCGTGTCCCTAGCCGGTGTAACTCGTTGTTTTACATTTTATTTAAGTGCATGGGTCACACAGCCAAGTCACACGCCCGTGTGCTAGGCCATGTGATTAATTCTAAACACTCTGGTTTGAAATTTTAAGATGCAGGGGACACAAGGCCAGAATACACACCCATATGCTAAGCTGCGTGTCACACACGGCTGACACACATGCCCATGTCTCTGCCCGTGTGGACAGAATAAGGCTATTTCCAAGCCTTATTCCTCACCCAAATTTGCCTTCCACCTACATAATCACTTAAACACATTTCTAAACCATATCAAGGTACTTAAAAATACCAAAATTATGTCATAAACATGTCATATTTCCACTTTTAATCAATGTGCCTATAGGCACCTCAAGTGATTATACATTTTCATATCTACTTCTTGTAAATAAATAAACAAGTTTACTTAACTTATCTAATTCACTTATTTGCATATTTTGTCACATATGCTTATATGATATCTATTAATCAACTATTTAAGCACACACCAAACATGTTATAGTCTCATTTATACATATCAAAATGTATTCATGACAAGTCATTCCAATGGCTTATATAACCAAAATACTTACATGCCAGCATTGGCTAATCGACCTATACATGCCATTATAAACGTAATTGATTTACCATATATACGTAAATAGGCCAATAGATAGTGTGAGTGATTTCCACCAAGCTTCCAATCCAACGAGCTTTCGAATTACTAAAGAACAGGGAAAAATAAAATGGAGTAAGTATATAATGCTTAGTAAGTTCGTATAACATGGTAAGTAACTTACCATATATTTATGTTCAAAATAAACATGCAAGCACCAATAACTAATTTGGTCACAAGCCCTAAACACATATTCTTATCATGTTAGCCAAGTAATCACATATAATAGTCCTTAATCATGGATGTACAAAGTCATCAAGTATGATCCACATTCATGTAACAACCAATTTATGCATCATCATATCAGGTAATGTCATTTCCATGTACTCTAGGTATATACGAGTAATAGTTCGTTTCTAAGTAATACTATCTCATATAAACATCAAGAAACATGTATGGGCTCTATAATAACCAAATTCTTATATGCATATACTTTCCACATCATGAATTCAAATAACACATACTAATCATGCCAATGTATTTCAAATACATTTTCATAATATTTCGTCTCAAGTTCATATTATTTTATGTCAGGAATTTGCTCATTAAATCAAGTAAAATATCATTGGAAACCCAGGAAAATACACTCGAAGTGTACAAATCTATAATCTTAGATGAACATATTCATTAAACAAGTTCCATGTTCATATATCACCATCTCATACTTCCATATATCATGTATCATCATTTTCATGTATTTCCGATAGATACTTGTAATAATTCATTTCGTATTCATATTTTCTCATATCAGGATTTTTCCCGTTGAATCATTGAAAACATCGATTGATACACAGTTAGTACACTTGAAGTGTACAAATTAGAAACTGTCAATTCATATTCGGGGGTACCCATAAGGGCACATAACCAGAGAGCACACTCTCGAACCACATATCAGGATACTCAGATGAGTCATATAACCATGTAACAGGACACTTATCCAAGCTAACCAGGGAACTCATATGAGTTTTACTCAGGAAGCTCATAGAGCTAAACAGATAACTCCAAATAGTTAATATTAGGGAGCACCGGATAAGGTAACAGGGAGTTCAAGCGAGCCATGTCAGGAAGCTCATAAGAGCCTATATCAGGACATCCACAAAGAGCTGCATTTGTGTTCGCAACATATGCAGGATCACAACCGATTGAATCATGTAACAGGACGCTCACACAGTGTTACGGTAATGTACAACATATGCAAAATCACTACCGATCAAGATGCTCACAGGAACTATATAATAGGACGCTTGAGAGGGATATATCAGGATTATTCGTCTGAGCTAAATCCTGTCTGCAACATATGCAGAACTATATTCATTACAGAAAATCACGTATCCATCGACTTTCATTTATTCAATCGGGATTTAACATTTTTCAGGCATTATCAAGTATGTGATTATTCCATACATTTACAATATTTTTATAATTCAAATAAACACATTCCACATTCATTCCAAGCATAAAAAGTAACATTTATATCATTTATCATTTATCGGGCATTATCATTTATCGGGCTTTGTCGGATATGTCTTCAATGTCATATATATATATATATATATATATAATATTTATACCATTTACATACACAACATTTAATTCAAACATATAACTATACACAATTTAGTTACACGAACTTACTTCAATAAATGTTCGTGACGTAAAAACTACTAATTCGACATTTTTCTCTTTTCCTTGTGGTATATTCGGATCTATACAAATAAATTTAACATCAATTTAATACAATTTAAACTCAGTTCAGTCCAATTCACATCTTAGGCAAATTACCATTTTGCCCCTAAAGTTTTAATTAATGACGTTTTCGTCCCTAGGCTCGGAAAATAAAATTCACTCAATTTAATCCTTATTCCAAGCCTAGCTAATTTTCACATGTAACATTTACAGCCTATGTATTTCATAATATTCAGAATTTTTCCATGAATTTTACAACTTTTCAATTTAGCCCCTAAATCATGTTTTCATCAAAATTCAATTTGTAAAAGTTGTTTATCTATCAACAACCTTTCATATTCTACCATAAATTTCAAAATTTTAGCATATTCATCCATGAAAAATTTTCCATACTTTGATATCATTACAAATTAATCCCCAAAATAGATAGATTAGATTACTACGATCTCGAAAATATAAAAATTACTAAAAATGGGACAAGAATTCATACATATTTTGTTAAAATCCCTAAGATTAAGTACAGAATATTTAGAAATTATCTTGTAGATTCTAATCTCTAACTCTTAGGAAACTACTGATTTCTAGGGATTATTTTTTATACCTATAAATATCTGTTTTCTAACTCAAACAGAATAAGAATCATTTTTCTAAGGTTTTTACATGGTATCCGAGCCTTTGGAATTTTTCTGATCCTAACTTTGTTCCAATCGTTTTTTTTAATCTCTCGTCTCTTGTTTCATTCCTTCCCATGAGTGACACTATTTCTGAGACTGAAAGCTTCGAAATGATTCCAAATACCCATCAAGGAACTCCTCAGGGGGATCTCAATTCCTCTCTTATAATCACTAACCATCGGCTAGATGGAAAAAATTTCCTACAGTGGTCCCAATCAGTCATTATGGTGATCCGTGGTCGTGGAAAATTAGGATATATCAATGGAGACCTCCCACGACCAGCCATAACAGACCCAACTTCTACCACTTGGGAACTCAACAACTCAATTGTAATGGCTTGGCTGATTAATTCGATGGAAAGCCATATAAGCCGAACCTATCTTTTCTTCAAAACTGCAAAAGACATGTGGGATGCAGTTAAAGAAAACTACTCGGATCTCGAAAACGCCTCCCAAGTATTTGAGATCAAGCTTAAGTTAAAAGATGTCCGACAAGGGACACTCGAGGTAACTCACTACTACAACAATCTGAAAATTTTGTGGCAGGAACTGGATATGTACTATGAGGTAGATTGGGGTGAAGGCTTGGAACACACCAAGTTTATGACTCACCTCAACAATGAACGTCTTTATGAGTTTTTAGCAGGACTGAACCATGAGTTAGATGAGGTTCATGGCCGAATTCTGAGCAGATCACCTCTCCCAACCATCGGTGAAGCATTTGCAGAAGTTAGAAGAGAAGAAAAGCGTCATCTTGTCATGATGGGAGACTTAAAGGAACCTAAACCTGTGACAACTCTTGGCAACCAGCCTAGTGAGACCTCTGCCCTCGTTTCCAGAGGTCTACAGCCACAAAAACCACGTACTGGAAATGATTCTGGATCAACCAGACCATGGTGTACCCATTGCAACCGTGTTGGTCATACAAAGGAAAAGTGCTTCAAACTTCATGACTATCCTGAGAAAAAACGGAAGGATAATAAGGCTGCTTTGTTATCCTCCACTGCTGCAGATGATGTTCTCGATGTCCGCCTAACCAAAACCCAACTTGAGACTCTCCATAAGATGCTGGGTACTTCCACTGCTCACGGATCACTAGCCACCCAAGGTACTGCCCTCAATATTGCCTTTGAATCTAATAATCAATCCTCTTGGATTCTAGATTCGGGTGCCTCCGATCACATGACAGGTAACTCCACTTTGTTCTACAACTACACTCCTTGTCATGACAAGTCTCGAATCCGCATAGCTGATGGTACTTACTCACCTGTGCTGGAGTAGGTGAAGTAAAATTAACAGAGAATTCTTCTCTCAATAAAGTCCTACATGTCCCAAATTTATCCTGCAATTTAATTTCAATCAGTAAACTTACGAAGGATAAAAAAGTTATTGTTGAATTTTCTGCAATTGGTTGTGTGATATAGGAACAGAAATTGGGGAGGATGATTGGCACTGCTAATGTTGATGATGGACTATATGTTTGGAATAAAGACAGCACACAAAGAGGATTGGCTTTATCCACTTCAAAAGAGGATACGATTATGTTATGGCATCGTAGGTTAGGACATCCAAACTTTGTGTATTTAAAGAAACATCTTCCGCTGTTATTTCGAAATAAAAATATTAATTCCTTGAAGTGTGAAATTTGCCAATTATCTAAACATACCCGTGTGCCATACCCATTAAAACCATATGTTCAGTCCCAACCATTTTCTTTAATCCACAGTGACCTATGGGGAGCCAGCCGAGTGAGAAATATTACGGGGGCTAGGTGGTTTATAACATTTATTGATGATCATACTAGGGTCTGTTGGGTGTATCTCCTCAAAGAAAAATCTGAAACACCAAAAGTATTCTGAAATTTTCACTCAATGGTTCGAACCCAGTTCAACTCTACCATACATACTCTCCACACTGACAATGGGAGAGAATACTTTAACTCTGTCCTAAGCCCATACCTTTCTGACCAAGGCATCATACACCAAAGCTCTTGTCCTGACACTCCTCAACAAAACGAAATATCCGAGAGGAAAAATCATCATCTCCTGGATGTGGCTCGCGCCATAATGTTCACTATGAATGTCCCAAAATACTTATGGGGAGAGGCTGTTCTCACTGCCTGCTATCTCATAAACCGAATGCCATCGAAGGTCTTAAATTTCCAAACACCTCTAAATACACTTCTAAAGGCCTTTCCTCTATTTCGTGTTCCTAATCTTCCAGCCAAGATATTCGGTTGCAAAGCTTTTGTTCATAACCATCAACCAAATCAGTCCAAACTTGATCCTCGAGCCCACACCTGTATCTTCCTTGGATATTCCCCCACCCAAAAAGGTTATAAGTGTTACTCACCAACCTTGCGCCGAATGTTTGTCTCTCGGGATGTTACCTTTTTTGAAAATGAACTACACTTTGCAGCATCTCATCTTCAGGGGGAGACTTTCAATGAAGACGAGACCTTTAATACTCTTCTTCTCATACCTCATGATCCTACCACTACTGTCACAAACAAGCCAAACAACCAAGGTGCTATAGTAATCCCAGATTTAGAAACTGTTTCCCCTGTGCAGCAAGAAATTAGCACAATCCTTCCCAATGATAATACCACTACCGAATTACAACAGCCCCAACATTCCCTTGATCAAGGAAAACAGCAAAGATAGGTTCCTGAAATACAGGTTTACTCTCGACGGAATCGGCCTCCTAAAACTGATACAGCAGTGCCAATTGCATTCCCAATCGAGGACTGTTCTGAAACAGAAGTCTCTCCTCCGTCACCATCCATCTATCTTCCAATTGCAGTTCAAAAGGGCACAAGGAGCTGCACTCAACACCCTATTTCTCGGTTTGTGTCCTATGGAAATTTATCTAAATCTTACAAAGCTTTTGTGACTAATGTTGATTTTGTTAAAACTCCAAAAAATATAGAAGAGGCTCTTGAATCAGTTGAGTGGAGACAAGCTGTGATGGAAGAAATGAAGGCTCTCAAAAACAATGAAACATGGGAAGTCTCGGAGCTACCTAAAGGAAAGAAAACAGTAGGATAAAAATGGATCTTCACTACGAAATTTAAACCCGATGGTCGTATTGATCGATACAAGGCTCGACTTGTGGCTAAGGGCTTCACTCAAACTTATGGTCTTGACTACGAAGAGACGTTTGCACCGGTTGCCAAGCTAAATACCATCCGAGTCCTCTTATCTCTTGCTGCCAACCTTGATTGGCACTTGACTCAACTGGATGTTAAAAATACTTTTCTCAACTGGGAATTGAATGAGGAAGTGTACATGGACTTCCCACCCGGGTTTGAAGAAAGCAATGGCCAAGTGTGTAAGTTGAAGAAGTCCTTATATGGGCTGAAACAATCTCCACGGGCGTGGTTCAGCCGATTTGCAAAAGCTATGACCAGCAGAAATTACATTCAAGGGCAGGCAGATCACACCATATTCTACAAGCACTCGGAAAAGGGAAAGTGCTGCATCCTCATTGTTTATGTGGACGATATAATTTTAACAGGAGATGACTCAAGCGAAATTGTGAGGTTGAAAGAATTCCTTGGTACAGAGTTCGAGCTTACAGACTTGGGGAATCTTAAATACTTTCTTGGTATGGAGGTAGCAAGGTCCCAAACAGGTATTTCCATCTCCCAAAGGAAATATGTTCTTGATCTACTGTCAGAAGTTGGTTTGATGGGCTGCAAACCAGCCGAAACTCCTATGGAATTTAACCTTAAATTAGGAACTGATAAGGATGGAGAAGAAGTCGACAGGGGGAGATATCAACGACTTGTAGGAAGACTCATCTACCTATCTCACACCCGTCCAGACATAGCCTTCAGTGTGAGTGTTATCAGTCAATACATGCATGCCCCGAGGGAGAAGCACCTGGAAGCTGCTTATAGAATTTTAAGGTATCTAAAAGGAACTCCTGGTAAAGGCCTACATTTCAAGAAAACTGACAACCGGAATGTGGAAGTCTACACTGATGCAGACTGGGCAGGTTCTGTTAACAATAGACGCTCTACAAGCGGTTATTGTAGTTATGTACGGGGTAACCTCGTGACATGGAGAAGCAAAAAACAACCTGTTGTAGCACGCAGCAGTGCAGAGGCAGAGTATCGAGCACTATCTCATGGTATATGCGAAGGAGTTTGGATACAAAGACTTATGGGGGAACTAAAAGTACCTTACATCAGACCTATGAAGATGTACTGTGACAACCAGGCAGCTGTCAGCATAGCACATAATCCTGTGCATCACGATCGCACCAAACATGTGGAAATAGATCGACACTTTATAAAAGAAAAAATAAACTCAGGAGAAGTGTGCATCACCTATCTACCTACTAAACAACAAGTTGCAGACGTGTTAACTAAAAGTTTAAACAGAAACATGTTTGAAGAACTTATTGGCAAGCTGGGTTTGATAAACATCTACACTCCAGCTTGAGGGGGAGTGTTAGAATCCCTAAGATTAAGTACAGAATATTTAGAAATTATCTTGTAGATTCTAATCTCTAACTCTTAGGAAACTACTGATTTCTAGGGATTATTTTTTATACCTATAAATATCTGTATTCTAACTCAAACAGAATAAGAATCATTTTTCTAAGGTTTTTACATATTTAAGCTTGATTAGTTTCCTTTCTCTCTCCTAAGGTTTCCATGTATTTTGGGGAAGAAGATGACATAAAATGATGATATTTTATTATTTAATTAATTTATCATCTTTTATTTTTCATCTTTTCAATTTCATCATTTTCTTTATTTTATTTTCCATGGATGAATCATCATCCTTAACCACTAAGCATTTTTAAATGGTTTATTTATCATATAAGGACCTCCACTGTAAAGTTCTATAGCTATTTAGTCCTTTTAGCTATTAGAACTCAACTTTTGCACTTTTTGCAATTTGGTCCTTTATTAAAATAAACATGTAATCGATAAAATTTCTTTACGAAATTTTCATATGACATTATTATCAAATTGTAGATCATAAAATAATATTAAAATAATTTTTCTTCTGAAATCAAATTTGTGGTCCTGAAACCATTATTCTGGTTTCTATAAAAAATGGGCTATTACATAACAAGTGACCTAAACATGAACGAATTCAAACATTAGCGCCTAAATTAAAAATTTTAAAGTTGGGTGACTGATTCCATTTATATAGCGGTCATCCTAATTTCATTTATATCTTTTTTTTTTAAGTAGATGAGAGGGAAAAAGTTGTTTAGGGATATTGGTTAGGGATTTGGTGTCAACTAATATTTGATTTCAACCAAAGTCTTTTGCAGTATTATCCAAATTGAATCATATTGAAAATTGATTGAGTTATATGTTTGAAGAGAAATAAAAATGAATTAACCCTTAAATCAGAATAAATCAGGCAGAAAACACTTGAATTGATAGTTAAACTGGTTGAACCAAAATTTAGAAAAAAAATTTAATATTTTTTGAATTTTTAATGTTATTTGTTTGAACCGAATGGATGATCGATGGTCTAACTAATTCAACCATTGATCCAATTCCAAAAACATTAGTATTTTGTTATTACATCATGAGTTTAATTTGCTCATTGTGACTAATTTGAAATGTTATTACTTCTCATCTACAATGTTTATTTTGGTAGGAAAAGTAACTTGTGATAATAGAATGTCGATAACAGCAATGTATCACAAAAAAGAAGAAAAATATAACAAACATATATGTGAATTATACAAAAGGAAAGACGACTGCATCTATTTATACACTACAGCAAAACAAATTTTTAATGACATTTTTAGTGACGTTTGGATCGAAATCGCTACAAAAAGTAAAGCAATAGTAGCGTTTTTTACATAAACACTGTAAAAAGTAAAGCAATAGCAACGTTTTTCTCATAAACGCCGTAAAAGGTAAAAGTAATAACAGTGTTTTTTCATAAACTCCCTAAAAATAAAGCAAAATAAGGGCATTTTTTTCATAAATATTACTAAAGTTAAAGCAATAGCGGCCTTTTTCCATAAACCCTACAAATATTTTTTTACTGCGCCGTTTTGATAGCATTAATTAACTTTTTGTTCTTTTTTCAGTTGTGCATTGCTGTGATTACTATTCCTTTTCTGATAGTGCGCTTAACGTTGGGGAAACGCGACTCCTAAAACCTTGATTCTGTTCCCTTTGGTTTCACCGATCAAAATCCCCTCCTCATAAATTTTCTCTCTCGAAGATTTCATGCCTACCCACCTTTAATCTCAACCAACGGAAGAGACGCGGCATGCAATTTGACTGTTCCAATTTCCTTTTCAACGTTCAATTAAAACCCTAGCCTCTTCCTTTTGCTTCTATCGGGGGGAAGGGAAGGGAATCATGTCTTTCGATCTCATGCTGAAGCCGTCCTTCAGCGGCTGCGGATCCTCCCAAGACTGTACAGTAGCAACTACAAGCACATGACCCTCTGCGTCTCTTGTGGCAAAACCATGGCCAAGAACCAAGTCAAATGCTTCGAATGTGGCGCCATTGTCACCCGCTTGATTCGAGTTCATTTCCCAATCTTCACATCTTCTTATTCTAATTCCTCTTTCGATAATAGCTTAATAGCGATCGGGTTAATTGTTGAACATAATTTTTGGAATTTAATTTAATTTCGGGGTTATTTCTTTTTGGAATTTAGGAATACAATATCAGAGCAAGTCCTAGTACCGACAAGAACTACTTTATTGGTAGGTTTATGATTGGGTTACCCAATTTTTCAAAGAAGAAAAATGCTGAGAATAGATGGTCTCTTCAAAAAGATGGGCTACAAGGACGCCAAGTTACTGATGCTTTGCGGGTATTAGATTTATCCTTTTTCATCTGTTTCTTGTATGTTCCTAGCTTTCACTGTAAAACGGGATAGCTAAATTATATGGTGTCTGCATGCTCCAAATTCCTGAAAAAAGGTTGAGAAAAAATTTTTAGAGAAAGTTCTATGAAGTTTTTTTCTGGATTCTATACGCAGACCCATTTTTTTTATTTTGACATATCATGTTGTTGTTGTACAAGTAAAGTAAAAAGTAGACTAAAGCAGTTTTTTGCTATGTTGCGGAACCAAAATTGATAATTTCAAGAATATAGCAAGTATCATTTTTCATTTTCTAAGGAAGGAAATTTTCCTGAACTTGGAATGATTTAATTATGCCCTTATTGACTTTGATGCTGAATTTCATTATTGTTGTCAACTTGAAGGATCACAGTCCGCAACTTATTACCTGCTTATGATGCAAGGAAAGGAATTTCTAGCTATTCCTGCTGGTTCTTGGTATGAGTGACATTATTGTTGTTTTGACTACTCATCACTATTCCGACCACTCATTGCACTGTGGTTCTATAATATCGCTATATTTGAGTCTTATTAGTTTTTTAATTGTTAAACTCTTTGGCAGGTACAATTTTAACAAGGTTGCTCAGTATAAGCAACTTACACTAGAAGAAGTTGAAGTAAAAATGAAGAACAGGAGGAAGACTGCAGATGGTTATGAGAGATGGATGATGAAAGCTGCGAATAATGGCGTTGCTTCGTTTGGTGAAGTACTGAATTTTAATTAAAAAAAATCAACAGGTGGTTTAAAACTGGATTTTATCGTTTGAAAAGGATACATTAGCTTGTAAGCTTATCTATATTAGTTACTATTCCTTTTCTGATGGTATGCTTAGACTGCTGTGATTACTTTTTTGTGATATTTCCTTACTTTTGATGCTTGCAGGATTCTGTCATTCTTGTTGTTTTGGTTGAAAATAGTGGGAGAGCATGTAGGCACCAAATCTGCAGTTCAAATTCAATATGATTATAACGATATAAATCTTTTCTTGGCATATGGCATGATTTCAATATCCTTCATACCTGATTAAAGTCACCTAGGCTCAATTCATGTGGTCAGACATGAGTTTTTTTTATGGAGATTATAGGTTGAGAGATTGTGCTGTGTCTTTTATGTGATAAGCACATTGTGGAAGTTAACAAAAGTCGAACTCCAATGCTGCAACTGTACTTTGAAGTCTTTTCCTTTTCTGAATTCTGTTAAACACATGTTCACTGTACTTTCCTTTATTAACTAAAAATATTTCTTTGGAGAAAATAGGTGAAAATGTTGAACCTTTAGAGATTGAAGAAGCTGCCATGAGGAGCAGTCTCATTCAACAGATAGTGGTCGTAGGACAAGCAAGTTGGACACCTTTCTTTCTTTGAAGTTTGCTTGTGGCTTTTGCATTTCTTTTCTTTAGGTATTTTGACTTGATTTAGAACTTCTCATTCTTGATTGACATCTTCCTTCCAAGACCAACGACGCCTTGCAGCTATCATTGTCCTGAACAAAGATGAGTTACTTCAGACTGCAAAAGTATCCTCTATCTTAGATCTAGATGCTGTAGATCTTGATCTGCAATTCTGCAATTCTGCATAAATTATGTTAGATTTTAAGTATAAATCCAAAATCTTGTTGCAGATTGATAGCGGCTTAATGACCCCAACCATGAAAATAAGAAGAGACCAAGTTGTAGCAAAACACAAGGAGGAAATAACCAATCTGTACAAGTAAATTCCTTTTACAACATATGATATACTTGAATACTACAATGACCATTCCCAAGATTGAGCAACATAGATTTGATTACTTGACTTTTATGGGTCTAATAGTTTTTATTTTGTTCTATCTAGGTGGGATTCTCAAAATTGATGCAAATAGCAAGGGGATTATAAAGATGAAATGAGAACTCGGCGTTTGGTTTCAAAATGACCTATCTTTAGTGCCACTAAAAGTCATGTTCTATAGCGGCGTTTGTGGTAAAAGCGTTGCTAAAAGTCATCTTCTACAGCGGTTTTTTTTCACATAAACGTCGCAAAATTTAGTAGTGTTAGCTATAGTTGCGTTTTTTGCGGCGTTTATAAGCGCCCTTATCGGTCCAAAAAAACGCCGCTAAAAACTTATTTTGCTGTAGTGATAGGATTCTAGTTAAAGTCATTTAGAAGTAATACAGTAAAGATAAAACACATTATTCTAATCAATATCAAATAAAGGTAGTATACTTCTATACAGATTTTACTTGTACAACCTATACTGTACTGCAAGAGCCGGCTCTCGCATCTTCGTTGTGACCCCAACCTAATATCTTACTTATTGAAGATCTACAATGGGTTACTGTAGTGACCTAATAGTACAGGCATTAGAAAATGAGTTATCAGGTTTCCGTTTTAGTAAAACGAACTCCTAAATATTTATTAAAAATATTTACGAAGTTAGTTATGTGGTCAATTAGATTTTAATTAAGTGAATTTAGTTGAATTAAGATTAATTAAGTATTAGGACTAAATTGAATTAAGTGTGAAAGTTTAATTATAGAATAGAGAAAAGAGAAAGGACTAAATTAGTAATTAAAATAAATTTGTGATACCTTTGTGGTAATAAAATTTTACATGTGTATTAGTATATATACATACATCTGTAGTTTTATAAATAATTTACATATTATTAAAGTATAAGATATTTTATTATATTATTATATTATATTATATTTTTATAATCATTAATTAAAATAAAGGATAAACAAAAGAAAGAAACAAAACAAAAGAAAGAACGAAAAGCTTGAAACGAAATTGAGGGAAAGAAAGAAGAAAAGAAAAGAAAAAGGGAAATTAAGGTTTTAAGCTTCAAGCTTAATTTTGTAAGTTAATTTAGTCCCATTTCTTATGATTTTTGAGCTTTTGGAGTTCTAGAACAAAACATTTCATGGTTTATGTTGAAAATTTGAAAGATAGTAGATTTTTAGACATGATTCATGTTGAATTAATTGATGAATTAGGGGTTAAATTGATTGAATTTCAAGTTAAAAGTTAGTAAAAGATTGAATTGTAAAATAAAGTGTAAGTTTTGAATAGTAGGGATTAAATTGAAAGAATTTCAAAATTAGGGATTTATGGTGAAATTGAAGAGTTAAAATGAGTTTATAGAAGAAATTTAATGGGAATATGAAGTAGTTTTGGTGAAATAAAAATTAGTATTGATTTAGGGATTAAATTGGAACTTAGATGAAATTTATGTATAAAAGGGAATATTTAGATGGAATTGTATGATTAATGATTTTTAATTGTTTAATTACGTAGCTAATATCGTATCCAAGTCATCGACCAAGAAATGAAAGGAAAAGGAATAGATCGAGGAATTAAGATTTGTATTACCATAATTCGAGTTTAATTATTATTAATTGTTGAATTTCAAGTTAAAATGCATGATAAGCAAATTGAGGTAAGTATTAGTATTGAATTGAATGAAATTAAATTGAGTTGTGAATATATAAGAGCAATTGAAATGCATATTAAATTGAGAAAATAAAATTGAAATATGATTATTGATTGGAAATTGAAGTGGTTGAATTAAATTATGGAATTATTATGATACTGAATTGGAATATAAGAAATTGTGATTGAAATTGAATTGAGAAAGTATATTGAATACCCTATTAACTAGTTGGGCTATGTCGGATATAGTTGGCTTGCCATAGGATTGGAAGTGTTCAGGGATATTTCGACCTTGAGTTGATTAGGCACTATGTGTCGTATTACACACCATGTGTTTTATATTTCTGCTTCTGATAAATCCGATTAGGTATTGAGTACCGTAATACTTCAGCAATGCTGATTAGGCACAATGTGCCACACTAGTGTGTTTGGTTGGATTCGTGTATCCGCCAAGATCCAAATTATGTTAATAGGGGTAACAAAACAAATTACGATGGAATTGATATTAAATGAAAAGATAAATTGAATGATTTGTATATGAAATGGAATGAGTTATTGGAATGAGATGTGGAAATCAAATGAAATTGAGATAGTGAAATAATGTATGAAATTATTTAAATACAAGCTTTGAAATAATGAATATTGTTAATATTAAACAAGTTGATTTAAGTATGAAATAGTTATTGAATAATTGTAAATACAAATTGAATATACATAATTTATTTTATAATGTTATAAATTTGAATTATGGTAATACCATTGAGTATACATACTCAACATACGGTTTGCTTCCGTGCGCAAGTTAGGTAAAGATAGAAGCTTCGGTCCAGCATCCAAGACAATCTCGAACTCAAACAAAGTGGTGAAGTATATTTCTTTTTGGCTAATGGCATGTACCTAGGACATGTATATAGCCATTTTGGCAGTTGAATGTAGATTGTGTACATTATGAATATGAATGGTTCTATATATGTGTGAAGTTAAGTTTATGGAATGAATGTTTTGGTATAAAACTTAAAATGATTTGAATGTGGTAAATTGAATTGGATTAAATGTTATGTTTAAAATAGGTATGAATAAACATTGTATAGGCCATTAGGTTAATGTTTATGTTATGGTTTAGGTATATTTAGATGTATTTTGGATTGCTTGAAAGATTGAAATTTGAATTGCTTGTGGTTTAAAAGTTGCAGGGTGGTAAACTTGAGGTTTAAGGCTTATTTTGAGTCTACACAGGCTGGCACACGGGTGTGTGACCAGGCCGTGTAAGACACACGGCTAGCATATGGGCGTGTGAACTGGCCATGTGTCACCTGCACCTTAAAAAGTCAAAACAGAATGCTCAGGTTTAGGCACATGGGTAGAGACACGGGTGACACGAGTGTATGTCTCAACAGTGTGAAGCACACGGCCTAGCACACAGGCGTGTAGCTTGGTCATGTGACTTCAATTTCTTCTTAGGTTACAAGTCAGAGAGTTACACGGGTTAGGGACACGGGCTTGTGATACCACACGGGCGTGTCCCATACCACATGGGCGTGTGAGCCTTGCACTTAGGAAAAATTTTAGAAATTCACGAAAAATTTTTGAAGTGCTGGAATAAGTCCCAATTGGCTTTTAACGCTTAATTTGGGCTTCGATAGCCCATAAAAGGGGCAATACAGTTACATTAAAATATATTTGTTAATTATTTATTTAATGTTCGTATTTGATTGAAAATGATGGGTAATGCTCCGTAACCCTGTTTCGACGACGGTTTAGGGTTGGGGGTGTTATAGTTACGACCTTCGCCCTTGTAAATCCCCTATCTTACCACTTGTATTTTATTTTAACAAAAATTTGGGTCACGTATCTTTAACAGAACTTTATTAATGTAAAATATAAACATTTGCAGTCGGAGGCAAGGAAAATTTCTTCCTAATTGGGCAAGTGAGTTTGCACGTCTATTTCCCTCCCTCAACGTGTGCTTCGTCATGTATTACTTAAATCTTTCCAAGAAAGCCATGCAATCGTAAACTAGATTACAGAGACAAAGGTTAGTACCTTAACAGTAGAAATAAGAGAAATGATTATGGTGATTTTCTGAATGTGCTAAAACCTTGACCCATATATTACGCTACTGGTGTTATGTTGGAGTATTATTTTTTACACATGTTTTAGTATATGGGTTACTAATAAATTAATTTAATTGATAATATTTAGTCACTTTCATGATTCATTGAAATTTTTTCGCTTATTTTGAAGAGATCTTATCTTTTACGAGAGCTATTACTCATCTTTCTAATTTCAAGTTTAATTTTTTTTAAATATTTTTTATTTTATATCTAACTATTGTAATATATACGTAATAAATAAACTTTTTTCTTATATTATTACACTAGTAACTAAATGAGGCATAATGTATAATGACAACAAAAAAGCACTTAACTTGAAAATGTTAACAATGATAATGAAAATTTTAGAAGTTTTAACAACAAAAATAATAGAAAAAAGAACATAGTACATAATAAGTAAAAAAAAAAAAAAAAGATGAACATGTTGTAAATACATTAAATGGATCTCTATAACCTTTAAACATTGATGAAAGGAATGAGTTAAACCCCCATTCATTATTAAAGATGTTGTTAATAAAGTAGATAAATAAGCTTCATTTATTTACATCGGATTGAATGTCAATGGCTTATATATAGAACTATTTTGTAAATGAAAAGAAGATACGTGAAAATTCTTTGTTAAGTGTTCTTTTACTTTGGTTGTTTTATAACACATTATCAGTACGAGCTTTTAAGAGTTCATAGTGAAGTTTACATTATTTCGACTTTATATAATTTACCCGTATAACTCCTGTTAAACTATATATGGTATACATGTTTTCATAATTCTTTTATTTTATTTTCTAGATGAAATATTTGCTTTGAGAAACATTTGCACATTTATTTTTACAACTCAAATCTAATAATAATAATTATTATTATATATACATGTATTTTTTATTAAAAGAAATTTCAATTAATGTAATTTGTGTTAAGTTATTATTATGACTATTCCTCTCTATGCCAATATTTGACATACATATTATTTAGCAGATTGGGTATATATAATTGAATTATTTTACGATTGAAAATGCTTGTTATTTTACTAATATTTTTTTATTTTGATTCAAGTGATTATAATGTCAAATCTTGCCAAACTTGAATTTGTGACCTTAGATATCTCAAGCAAGAATCATTTGTCATGGGTGTTAGATACTAAAATTTTCCTAGATGCTAAAGGTCTAGTATAACGACCCGATAGTCAGGGGTGTCAAAAAGTATATTTTCGAAACTCCGTTCCCATAAATTAAACTCGTAAATATTTATTAAAAATATTTATGAAGTTAGTTGTGTAGTTAATTAGGTTTTGGTTAAGTGAATTTGCATGAATTAAGAGTAATTAGGTATAAGTACTAAATTGCCTATAGGGTGAAAATTTAATTATAGATTAAAAAAATATTAAAAGGACTAAAGAAGCAATTAAACCTTATATCAACAAGTGGATGGTATTAGTGATTACATATGTAAATTTAATATACATATGTATATATTAATAAAATATGTTTACTTAATATTTAAGTATATATATTATATTATTATAATAGTAAGTAAATGAATAAAAAAAGAAAAGAAAGCCAAGAAAGCTAAACGAAACAAAAAGAAAAATAAAGAAAAGAAAGGGGGAAAGAAAGAAGGAAGAAAGACAAGGCTAAGGTTTCAAAGTTTTTAAGTTCAATTGGTTAATCAATTAGTCCCTTTTCTTGTAATTTTTATGTTTTTGAAATCTCGGTGTCAAATATTTCCTGACCTGTGTCAAAATTTTAGAAATTATTGAATTTAAGTGTTGTTAATGTTGAATAATTTTAATATTAGGAGTTAAATTGACATATTTTTAAACTAGAAGTGAAAAAGGATTAAATTATAGAATGAATTGTAAATTTTGAATAATAGGGACTAAATTGTAAAAATTTAAAATTTAGGGATTTAAGTGAAAATAGAGAGTTAAATTAGTTCAAAGTGAAATTTGTGTGAAAACATAGGATTAACTGTAAAGAAATAAAGTTAGTCTCGGTTTAGGGACTAAATTGAAAATTAGGCAAATATTGAGTAAAAATTGAAATATTCAATATGAAATTGAATTGTGTTGTATTGATGAATTTTAATTATTTTAATTCCGTAGCTAACGTCGTACCTGAATCCTTGACCAAAAAGGGAAAAGATAAAGTTGACGTCGAATAGCTCAGAATTTATGGTTTGTATTTCTATAATTCGAATCTAGTTACTAATTGTTGTATTTTGATTTAATGCTTATGGTAAGTGGTTGAGGTGAGTATTTGGCATTTTGATATTGAATTGAATTAAAGTTGATGGAAATTGATTGAATTGGTATATATATTACGATTGTATTGATTATTTGAATTGAATTGAATTCATGTGTATATGTGACTACATAAAAAAATTATATTGCATATTGGTTGTTTTTGAAATGTGAAATTAAATCCTATTAATTGTATCAAGCTGAGTCGGATATCGATGGCATGCCATAGGATTGGAAGAGTTCAGGGATTTCTTCAACTTCAAGTCGATGAGGCACTGAGTGCCAATTTAGTTCGGTTCAACCGATGAGACACTATCAATTTACTACTTCAAATTATCCGATGAGGCACTTGGTGCCAAACTAGTGTGTTGGTTGAATCCGTGTATCCGTCCGAGTCCAAGTCGTGTTAATAGAAGTAAACATATAATTAAAGTTTTATAATTGATATTGAAATGGCATGGTATGAGGAATGGAATTGAGATAGTGAACTGAAAATAGAATGTGAAATATGTTGTAAATACATGGAATACATGAGTTATATACTCATGAATTGAATGTGGAATGGATAGTGCCATTGTTTAAATGATATGTGAACAAATTATGGAAAGCTATTATATATAGCGAGTGATGAAAATTGAATATGGTATATAAAGATGTGTTCATGAATTGAGTAATGCATGGCTAATGCCATTGTATGAATAAATTCAATTTTAAATATTCAACTGTGTCTATAATTGATATGTGTATATTATATTGTTTTGTTTTTAAATATTTGGATTATAGAATTACCACTGAGCTTTACTCAGTGTACGGTTTTGTTTTCCATGAGCAGGTTAGGTACTTAACTTTTTGATCACCGATTCAATATCCAACAATAAGCCGATTCAGTATCCAACAATGATCCTGATCTCAAATGTGGTGATGTTTATCTTTTGTCTTGACATGTACCTAGGGTGTCTAAATAATAATTATTTTGTGAATTGATTGTAAATGATATTATAAGCTTAATATTGATTGGCATATACCTATAAACATGTGTTTGTGTTTTGAAGCCTTATTATGGTATGTTAAATTGATGTTTAGGTGTTCATGATTTAGGCAAAAATGGATTGAAATTGGTATGTTTATAAATTTGGATTAAATTGATGCTTTAATGATTTATTTTTATGATAAAATTGTGGTAACAAAGAGGGTACATTGGTTAGATAGCTAGGATGAATGTTTTGACATGTTTTGGATGTGCTTGATTGTGTTCTGAATTGGTTAAACAAAAGGTTTTTGAGTTGCTTAATATCCAAACTTACAGGGAATGGTAAACTTGTTGTTTTACATTTTGAGTCTACACAGCTAGCACATGAGCGTGCAAGGCCATTTCGAAAGGGCACACGGTCTAGCACATGAGCGTGTAGCTTGGTCGTATGACCCAAGTTAGAGAGTTATACGGGTTGAAACACGGCCGTGTGTCTCTATTTTGAATGCTCACATAGTCTAAGACACGGGCGTGTCTCCTGGCCATGTGAGTCACACGGGTGTGTGAACCATGCAGCTTTGAAAATTTGTAATATATTTCAAAAAATTTCTTGAGTTTCCGAATTAGTTCCGACTTGTTTTAATACGTATTTTGGGCCTCGATGGCTCAAATAAGGGACAATTATGTATGAGTTATATTGATTCTGATCTTAATATTTTATGATATGAATGTTTGAAATTTTACGTCTGTTTGATCTGTAAACTCCGGTAATGTTTCGTAATCTTATTCCGGTGACGGATATGGGTTAGGGGTGCTACATCTAGGAAATACTATATTAGCAGAAAAAAATCATCTAATCAAGACAAGGCAAAAGCAATGATTTTCATTTGTCATCATCTACATGAAGGATTAAAAGTGGAATATCTTACTATTAGAGACCCTTTTGAGTTGTGGAAAATTTTGAAAGGACGATTTGACCATCAGAAAATGGTGATACTCTCTAAAGCTCATAATGATTGGATACACTTATTGTTGCAAGATTTTAAGACTGTAAGTGAATACAATTTAGAACTTTTTAAAGTTAGTTCTCAACTAAAATTATGTGGAGAAAACATAACTGATGAGGACTTGCTGGAGAAAACATTTTCAACATTTCATACTACTAATGTGCTCCTACAGTAGCAATATGTGAAAAAGGTTTTAAAAGGTATTTTGAATTGGTTTCATTCTTTTTGGTGGTTGAATAAAATAATGAGCTGTATGAAAAATCATGAAATTTGTCCCACTGGTTCTGTACCATCCCCTGAAGTGAATATAGCAGTACACAATAATTATGAAAATAGAAAATATAGAGGTCGCGACCATGGTCATAGACATAGTGGGGGACATGATCAAGGACATACTAATAGTCGTTATCATGGGGGTTATAACAATGATACTTCTAACCAATAAAAAAATTACAACAATGAAAGAAAAGAAAGAAGTGGTCAAAATAATCCTTCAAATATTGTTGAGAATATAGGCTACCGTTGTGGTATGAAGGGGCATTGGTCACGTACCTGTTGTACATTTGAGCATTTAGTGAAACTTTATCAAACATCCATTAAAAAGAAGGGAAAGCATATGGAGACGAATTTTATATCCTGAAATGATGAAATTGAGGCAAAAGATGAAGATATTCATTATAATACTAAAACTAACCATGCCTATGAGGGTGATAAATTTAATGACCTTAATAATATAACTCACCTGGATGTGGCGGATTTTTTTGAGAATCATTAGAAAAATTGATGTTATTTTGACATTTTTATGTTGTTTTAAGTATGCTTTATTTTCTTGCATAAAGAATAATTTATATATTTAATAAATATTTACAATATTTCTCATATTATATTTTGCTTATTTTTATGAAAAATACGAATATTCAACAAACGATGAACCTAAAATCAATGGAGACATGTGCCTTGCAGATAGTGTTATAACACATACAATACTCAAAGATAAAAAATATTTTTCTCATTTGACAATAAGTAATGCCCATGTTAATACAATATCGGGTAGTTCAAAACTTATTAAAGGCTTTGGAAAAGCTATTATATTATTACCTAAAGGTACAAAATTTGTCATTGATGATGCTTTCTATTTCATTAAGTCTCAAAGAAATTTATCGAGTTTTAAAGATATTTATCTTAATGTATATCATATTGAGACTATGAATGAGAAAAATATTAAATATCTATATATTACAAATGTTGAATGTGGAAATAAATATGTTTTGGAAAGGCTACTTGCTTTTTCATCAGGTTTATATTATACACAAATTAGTGCAATTGAGTTACATGTTACCAAAAACAATAAGTTATAGAACCACATACTTTTACTATTTGGCATGACCGATTAGACCATCTCGGATCTATTATGATACGAAGAATCATCGAGAATTGGACGCCCATTAAAGAACCAAAATATTTTTGAATTCAAGAATTTCTTAAATTCAAGGATTTATCTTGTGTTGCTTATTCTCAAGGAAAATTGATTATTAGAGCATTACCAGTTAAAGTTGGGAGTGAATCTCCCACATTTCTAGAATGTATTCAAGGTGATATATGTAGGCCTATTCAAATATTTTATCGTATTAATAGATGCATCTAGTAGGTGGTCGTATGTGTGTTTATTATCGACTCACAACCTGGCATTTGTGAGACTACTTGTTCAAATAATTCAATTAAGAGCACAATTTCCAGAGAATGCAATCAAAACTATTTGTCTTAATAATGTTGTTAAGTTTACATCCCAAGCTTTTAATGATTATTGTATGTCAATTGGGATAAAAGTTGAACATCATGTAGCTCATGTTCACACATAGAACGGTTTAACTGAGTCATTTATCAAACGCCTCTAACTAATAGCTCAGCCATTGCTTATGAGAACAAAACTCCCTGTTACAACTTGGAGATATACTATTTTGCATGCAGCAGCACTTGTGCGCTTAATGCCAACAAGTTATAATAAGTGCTCACCATTTCAATTGAATTTTGGTCAGGAGCCAAATATTTCCTATCTTAAAATTTTAGGATGTGCAGTATATATTCCAATTGCTCCACCACAACGCACAAAAATGAGTCCTCAAAGGAGGTTAGGAAAATATGTTGGTTATAAATCTCCTTCTATAATTAAATATGTTGAACCATAAACTGGAGAATTATTTACTGTACAATTTATTGATTGACATTTTGATGAAACAACATTGCCAACATTAGGGGGAGAGAAAATATAACTGGTAAAAGAAATTATATGGAATGAATCATCATTATCTCAATTAGATCCTCGTACAAGTCAATGTGAGCAAGAAATTCAAAGTATCATACATTTGCAAAACATCGCTAATCAATTGCCAGATTTATTTACTGACCCAAAGAGAATTACAAAATCTCACATACTAGCTGAAAATGCTCCAATACAAATTGATATCTCAATAGGGTAAATTATTAGTGCAAAAGAAAGTAATCCACACTTGAAGTGTGGAAAGCCAATCGGTTCCAAAGTAAATATTATCATAAAAGGAAAGGAACAATTATTCAGAATGGTAATATTGTGGAGGCAAGTACCCAAGAAGAGACCAAATATATAAATAATCAAAAAACCCCAGTAGAGGTTCACGTACCTAAAAATGGTGATAACAAAGAGATATCAATAAGTTATATTACTTCAAGAAAAAGATGGAATCGAAAAAATATAGTTGGTCGACAATAATTTTACTTATAATGTTGCTATTGAAATAGCAAAAGAAAATGAGGATCCTGAGCTTAAATCTATTGAGGACTGTAGAAATAGAAAAGATTCGCCAAAATGGAAAGAAGCAATTCAAGAGAAAAAAATTCACTTTCTAAACATGAGGTTTTTGGACCTATAGTCCAAACACCTAAATATGTAAAGCCCATAGGATATAAATGGATACTTGTATGAAAACAAAATGAGAAAAATAAAGTCGTAACATCTAAAGCATGACTTGTAGTACAAAGATTTACGAAAAGGCCTGGAATTGATTACGAAGAGACATATTCTCCTGTGGTGTATGCAATCACGTTTAGATACCTTATTTGTCTGGCAGTACGTGAAAAACTTGACATCCATCTAATGGATATCGTCACAGTTTATTTGTATGGTACACTTAGTAGTGAAATTTATATGAAAATTCCAAAAATATTTAAAATCCTTGTACAATATAGTGTTTCTCGGGAAAATTACTCAATCAGATTAAAGAAAATTTTATATGGATTAAAATAATCTAGACTTATGTGGTATAATCATCTTAATGAATATTTGTTAAAAGAAGGTTATAAAAATGATCCAATCTTCCCATGTGTTTTTACAAAAATGTATGGAGCAAACTTTGTGATAATTGCTATTTATGTTGATGATCTAAATATTATTGGAACTCCAGAAGTGTGACACCCCAAACCCGGCCTGAACGTTATGGCAGAATCTGGCAATGTCACATCGAATGGATTTTAGAAGCGGAGTCTCTACGTTAAAACCCTTTTTAGTTGCAACTCTTAATTGCTTAGGTCCAACAACGAACATTATTTTAACAAAACAATTCACATTTAAGGCAACATTTGCTTTTGAAAACACTGTATTTTTGTGGAGTTTTGTAGTAGCAAAACCATAAAATATAGACAAACCCCAATTTAAGCAACAGTCTGAAAAGTCCAAATTTTACAAAAACAAAAACCAGAAATGAATAAAAAATTAAAATAAAAACTATAACCAAAAACAGTTCATGACAGGTGGTTACCGTCGAGTCCTCTGCTGCACAGATCCGCCTAAGTCTGTGGATTACATTTTCAGAACAGATTAAAGGGGTGAGTTTATGTAAACTCAGTGTGTAACCCAGTAGAATTAGGCGTGCATACATACAGACTAACAAACATCAATCAAATACAGACTTGGGCCTAAGCCCATCTCAGATACAGACTTGGGCCTAAGCACATCCTAGATACAGGTAACAGAATCCTACCCCATACTCTACACATCATCTTCGACCATCCTTACACACTATGCGGGGTTTAAAACAATCACCCGGCCTCACATACAGGTACCGATGCGGTACATAACAGATATAGTGTAGCCTTGCTACCAGAATATAGGCGAAGGTCGACTTTCAGAACACTTCTTCCGTATATAACAACCCACCCCAAAAACAGATACAGAATAACCAGATATAACTAATAGTTACAAATATACAAATTAATATGCTTGACATGCTATTATTCAGAAATTAGATAGGCATATAGAATAGTAATCAGTCATGCATAGTATTATTTCATACAAACAGAGCATCAGATAATCAATTTATAGGGTTGGGTAGCCCTTACTGACCTTAGGTAGGCCCACAATCCTTTAGGACGACCTGTGCGACCCTAGGAAAAAAATTACAGAATTTTGGGCCCACATGCCCGTATGGCTTACCTCTATGGGCCGACACACCCGGGTAGTTTACACGCCCAGATTGGCCTTACCCGTACAGATCACAAGGCCTGGCCCAGAAAACCCACACACCTGTGTGGGCCCACACGCCCGTGTCGCCTACATACCCTATTTGGCCTAGCCAGTGTTGCTCACACGGCCACACCCTGACCACCACACGACCGTGTTTGGCACATGTCTAGCCTTAGTTGATCACACAGCCTTGTCGTCGCAAACGGCCTACCACACGCCAATGTCGCCTGTGTGGTGTCGACAGTAAGATTTTTTAGATTTCACTGATTCTTATTTTTCTGCGTTTTGAGTACACACCTGATTCGTTTTTTATACGAAAACACTCCCGAGATCACCAGAACCTAAAATTGACAACCTAAACTCCAAAAATTAGTTTTAACTCTCAATTTCATTGAACTAACACAACCAACAATAGTAAAATTCAACTACGCCCACAAACTTACCGACGAAATTAAACCTCAACTATCACAAAATAGCCTGCAGGAGTGAGTTTTCTACTACACCTTAAACATAAAAACCCCAAATTAACCATAGCTCAACACCGTTAACAAACCAAAATCCAACGATGAAGAGTTGTGAAGTTCTACTTACCAACTGACTAAAGAACTCAAAACCACAACAGCAACGATGAAAACGATGGGTCCACGAACAGATTCGAAGGAGAAAAAGAAACGGGAAGGAATTTACCAAAAAGAGAAGGCAAAAAAAGAAGAAGAAGAATGACAACAAAGGAAAAAGGAAAAGAAGATGAGAAAATCTAACGTCAGAAAAATCAGAGGGGAGAGAAAAAGAAAAGCAAATAATAGAATAATAAAAATAATATCTAACCTCCCACAAACTCTCAACTTCTCACAATCCCCACTAACACCACTACTTCCTCTGAATTTTGACTCAACTGAAATTCTATCTGATACCTAAGCAAAAAATAATACCCATGTTCGCACAAGAATTCAAACATAGGACCTCCTCACAACACGCAGACTCCCTTACCATTTGAACCAACAGGCTCATTCTGATATGAATTAATAAATAATTAAATATAAGCCCACTAAACAAAGGTGTGGCTTAGATAAAAAATAACAAATTTTGCTAAAGGTAAGACTTGAACTTTAAACCTCTCACACACATCCAGAACACTTAACCACTGAAGTAGATACACAGTTGTGTCAAATTTTACAGAAGTAGAAACAAAAGGTTAGGGCGTTACAACTCTACACTCTAAAAGAAATTTCGACCTCGAATTTACCTAATCAGAATAGATGATGATACTGTTGACGCATCAAGTCCTCAGGTTCCCACGTGGCTTCCTCTGTGCTGTGATTCCACCATGTCACCTTCACTAATGGAATGGACTTTTTCATCAAAACCATAACATCTCGATCCAAAATCTACACTGGTTCCTCCTCAAAAGTTAAATTCGGTCTAAGCTCGATCTCCTTAACAGAAACAACATGAGATGGATTAGACCGGTAGTGTCTTAACATTGAAACGTGAAACACATTGTGAATATAATCTAACTCCGAAGGTAGATCAAATTGATAATCAATCGGTCCTATTCGTTTCAGAATCTGATATAGCTCAATAAACCTAGAACTCAGCTTACTCTTACGATTGAACCTCAGAATCTTTTTTCATTGAGAAACCTTAAGAAACATGAAGTCCCCCACAGAGTACTCAATCTCACGCCTCTTCAGATCTACATATGATTTCTGTTTATCAAAAGTCGCTTTCAGACGATCCCAAATCAGTCTCACATTATCCTAGGTCTTAGAAACCAATTCAGGACTTGAAACCCGACTTTCACCCAACTCTATCCAACACAGTGGAGTGCAACACTTATAACCATAGAGGGCCTCATAAGGTGCCATCTGGATGCTAGATTGAAAGCTGTTATTATAGGCGAAATCGACTAACAATAAAAAATCCTCCAACTACCTCGAAAATTAATCGCACAACTTCAAAGCATATACTCCAGTATCTAAATCACCTTTTTAGATTGACCATCGATCTGAAGATGAAACGCAGTACTGAAGCCCAATCTCGAACCCAGAACCTCATGCAATATTTTCTAGAACCAGAAAAGTGAAGCGAAGATCTCTATTAGAAATAATCGAGATAGGTACCCCATGTAGTCTCAACATCTCAAAAATATACAACTTTGCTAACTTCTACAGAGAATAGTTCATCCGAACCGGAATGAAATGAGTAGACTTGGTCAAATAATCTATGATGACCTAAACAGAATCCTTGTTAATGGGTGTCAAGGGCAACCCACTAACGAAATTCATTGTCACCCGTTCTCATTTCCATAAGGGAATCTTAATCGGCTGTAGTAAACCTGAAGGTAATGATGCTCAGCCTTTACTTGCTGGCACATCAGACAATGAGCAACGAAATCTGTAACCTCATGCTTCAACCTCGGCCACTAGTATAACTCACGAAGGTCACGATATATCTTATTCCCACCGAAATGCATAGCATAAGGGCTATTATGCTCCTCCTTCAAAATTAACTGTCTCAAACCTACATCATTTGGCATACAAATCTGACCTCAGAAACAAAATACCCCGTCACTTTCAGCCCAAAATTTGAAGTACTGCCACTCTCAACTTGATGGAACCGCAAACTCAAAAAATCTTCCCCTAACTGTTTGTCTCAAATCTGGCTAATCCAAGTCGGCTTAACTTGCAACTCAGCTAGTAGACTCCCATCTTCAAATAGATTCAGGCAAGTAAACATCGCCCTCAGATCAGTCATCACTCTTCGGCTTAGTGCATCGGCCACCACATTAGCCTTACTAGGATGGTACTCGATTGTACAGTCGTAATCTTTGAGCAGCTCAATCCAACGATACTTCCTAAGGTTCAGCTCATTCTGAGTAAGGAGATACTTAAGGTTTTTGTAATTCGTGTAGACAGTACACCTCTCACCATTCATATAATGCCTTTAGATTTTTAATACAAACATTGCCGCAACCAATTCGAGATCATGCTTTGGATAATTTACCTTGTGCGTCTTAAGCTAACTGGATGTATAAGTTACAACTTTCTCATCTTACATCAATACAATCCCCAAACTGGCGTACGATGTATCACTATATACCACAAATTCTTTACTGGTTTAGGCTGTATCAGAACATGAGCCTGATTCAAAATATACTTAAACTTTTCGAAGCTCAATTGTTGCGCATTAGTCCTAACAAACGGAACACCCTTACGTAAAAGTTTAGTCAATGGAACTGTGATCAAAGGGAACCCTTCCACAAAATGTCGATAATAACCCGCCAGACCCAGAAAGTTACAAATTTTAGACACATTCTTAGGTTGTTTCCAATACAATACAACCTCAAGCTTACTAGGATCAACACGAATCCCTTTAGCAAAAACCATGTACCCCAGAAAAGCCACTGCACGTGGCCAAAACTCACACTTGCTGAATTTAGCGTGAGCTATTTTTCTTGGAGTGTCTGAAGTACCACTCTAAGATTTTCATCATGTTCATCCTAAGTCTTAAAGTACACTAATATATCATCAATAAAAACCACGACGAACTTATCTAGGTACGGTTGAAACACTCTATTCATTAGATCCATAAAAGTCACCGGAGTATTTTTTAGACCAAAAAAATCACTAGGAACTCGTATTTTTTATAACGAGTCCTAAATGCAGTCTTATGCACATCAACTTCCTTAACCCTCAACTGATGATAACCAGAATAAAGATCTATCATGAAGAACATAGAAGACCTTTGAAACTAATCAAATAAATCGTCGATCCTCAAAAGAGGATACTTATTCTTCATAGTTAGTTTGTTCAACTGCCAATAATCAATGCACATCCCCATGGTCCCATCCTTCTTCTTAACAAACAAAGCTAGCGTTCTCCAAGAAGATAGATTTGGACGGATGAAACCGCGATCCAGAAACTCTTACAGTTGAACCTTAAGCTCCGTAAGCTTCTTCGGTGCCATTTGATAGGGAGCGATAGACACCAAAGTTGTACTCGAAAGAACCTCGATCCCAAACTTCATTTCCCGATTCGAAAGTCAACCCGGTAACTACTCAGGAAAGACGTTCAGAAAGTTACCTATAGTTCTGATATCTTCAACAGTAGAGTCCCTAAAAGTTGAAACATTTACGTAGACCAAGTACGCCTCACATCATTTCTGAACCAGTTTATCAGCCACAAGAGCAGAAATCACATTGGACAAATAATCTCGATGCTCGCCGATCACAACCACCTCATTATCATCCTTAATCCTTAGAATGACCCTCTTAATCGCACGGTCCAAACTGACCAAGTGCTCGACCAACCAGTCCATACCCAAAATTAAATTAACTCCCCAAACGGTAGTTCCATTAGATTCACTAAAAATTCAACCACTTACACCACTAGCAGAACATCCCTATAGAGTTTACTAACTTGAATAAACTACCTCAATGGGCTTATCACAATAACCTCGCTAGAAGTACTCTCAACCGATATCCCCAAATTTACAAAAACAGAACATGTTATGCAGGAATGAGTAGACCCTATATTTATCAATGCAGTATATGGTACATCAAATATAAAAGACGTACCGGTGATGACGTCAGGAGCATCTCTGCCCGATGCTCTCTGTCCTCGCCCATACCATTACCACCCATAGCCTGACCACGGCCCCTAGGTGGATGCTGCACTAATCTCTGAAGTTACGTAGTACCTGATCTCAGAGCATGCACTTGATCAACCCTCAAATGAAACTCTCAGATATGGTGCTCTAAATACCCACACCTCAGACATGCCATTATCCTCCTCTAACACTCGTCCGAACGGTGTCTACCATAATTTCTGTAAGGCTGCATCCCAATAGGGGCAATAGAACCCCCACTCTAACTGGCCTATCAGACCTGACCTATTTTTTAGGCCTCTGCATAAAACTCGAGAGCTTCGAATCCCTCTTATTCTTACCTCTCTCCCTATCCCTATTCTGGCGCTCTACGCGCTTAATATCCTCGGTGATCTTCGCCTTCTCAACCAGAATAGAAAACTCACGCTTCTTCTGCAGAGTAATTAGAACCCTCAGGTTATCTCTCAATCCATCCTCAAATCGAACGCATCTCTCACACTCAGATGCCACTGCGCCTCGTGCGTAGTGGCTCAACCTTAAAAATTCAGCCTCGTACTCTACCATAGATCAGTCACCTTGTGTGAGGTTGAAGAACTGATCAGTCACCTTGTGTGAGGTTGAAGAACTCACGCCTGCGAGTATCCACATAACTCACTCCTACATATTTACTCTGAAATGTAGTCTTAAAGGATTTTCAAGTTAGACTATCAGGCTGAGTCCCCTCCTTAACCGTTAACCACCACTAGTATACCTCGTTGCAAAGCAATGAGACCGCACCCTTAAGTTTCTGCTCGGGTGTACAGTCAATATCACTCATAATCCTTTTAGTGGCCTCCAACCAATACTCGGCCAAGTTAAGGGCGAATCTAGCGACACCCTAAATAATTCAGCTCACTTTATTAGACCAGAGTCGTTCTGTTATCGACCCACGACCCCAGATCCAAAATTAGGTCCAGCGACCCTCTCAAAATCCTCAGCATAGCTTGGGACAATGTCGTTCCCAGCTGCACGGTCTTAAGACCCAGTCTTAGTAGCAGGCAAAACTGACGTCTCACTTGTATCCAAATCTGGTATACTGCCCAAAGAAGAGGACTCAGCTCGAGCCCTTCTACGACCTTTACCTCGGCCTCGAGTACCACGTCCGCGTGTACCTCGTGCGCTCATCGTATGATTTGTGTTTCATCTACATTAACAAGTTTTATGCATCAATTCTCAGTTTCTTATTAGAGATATTTTATGCATAAAGTATCAGAAGTTCAGAAATGTTTGCGAGAGTTTTAGTCTCTATACGTTTCACTACAGTTTTAGAGAGTTCTAACTATAGTGTTTTCAGAGTATGATATCTACAGTATTTTTAGAATAAACTATCTAAGTTTTAGAAGCACTTACAGGGCCGGCGCCAGAGACTCGATGTACCACATACTTAATTAGAGTATTTCAAACCATTTGAAAACCAATTTTAAAACTATTTTTGGAACCCAAAATTTACAGCCGAGTTTTGCAACCTGGCTTTGATACCACTAAATGTGACACCCCAAACTCGGCCTGGACGTTATGGCTGAATTTGGCGATGTCACATGGAATGGATTTTGGAAGCGAATTCTCTACATTAAAACCCTTTTTAATTCTAACTCTTAATTGCTTAGGTCTAAAACAAACGTTATTTTAACAAAACAGTTCACGTTTAAGACAACATTTACTTTTAAAAACATTGTGTTTTTGTTGAGTTTTGTAGTAGCAAAATCATAAAATGTAGACAATCCCAAATTTAAGCAACAGTCTAAAAATTCCAAATTTTACAAAAAAACCCAAAAATGAATCAAAAATTAAAATAAAAACCATAACTGAAAACAGTTCATGACAGGTGGTCACCGTCAAGTCCTTCACTGCACCGATCTGCCTAAGTCTGTGGATTAACTGTATAGAACAGATTAAAGGGGTGAGTTTACGTAAACTCAGTGTATAACCCAGCAAAATTAGGCATGCATACATACAGACTAACAAACATCAATTAGATATAGACTTGGGCCTAAGCCCATCTCAAATACAGAGTCAGATATAGAATCAGATACAGATAACAGAATCTTACCCTCATCCTCTACATACCATCTCTGACCATCCCTACACACCACATGGGGTTTAAAACACCCACCTAGTCTTACATACCATATTGTATCGATGCGGCACATAACAGATATAGTGCAGCCTTGCTACCAAATATAGGCGAAGGTCACCTTTCAGAATGCTTCCTCCGTATATAACAACCTACCCCAAAAACAGATACAGAATAACCAGATATAACTAACAGTTACAGATATACAAATTAACATGCTCGACATGCTATTATTTAGAAATCAGATAGGCATATAGAATAGTAATCAATTATGCATACTATTATTTCATACAAACAGAGCATCAGATCATCAAATTATAGGGTTGGATAGCCCTTACTGACCCTACGGTAAGCCCACAATAATTTAGGATGATCCGTGCGACCCTAGGAAAAATATTATAGAATTTTGGGCCCACATGCCCGTGTGGCTTACCCGTGTGGACCCATACATCCGAGTAGCCCATATGCCCAAATTGGCCTTGCCCCGTGTGGATCACATGACCTAGCCCAGAAAAACCACATGCCAGTGTGGACTACCCGTGTGGGCTCACACGCCCAATTTGGTCTAGCTTGTGTGACTCATACGGCCACACTTCGACCATCACACGGCTGTGTCTGGCGCACGACATGGTCTTCATTGATCACACAGGCGACCACACACCCGTGTGGCGTCGATAATAAGGTTTTTCGGCTTTCGCTGATTTTCAGTTTTCTATGTTTCAGGTACACATCTGATTTGTTTTTTATGCGAAAACACTCCCAAGACCACCAGAACCTAAAATCGACAACCCGAACTCCAAAAATCAGTTTTAACTCTCAATTTTATCGAAGTAAGACAACCAACAATAGTGAAATTCAGCCACGCCCACAAGCTTACTGATGAAATCAAACATCCTTTATCACAAAATAGGCTGCCGGAGTGAGTTTTCTGCTACACAATCTTCACCTTAAACACGAAAACTATAAATTAACCATATTTTAACAGCGTTAACAAACCAAAACCCAACGATAAAGAGTTGTAAAGTTCTACTTACCAACTGACTAAAGAACTCGCAACCACAATAGCAATGATGAAAACAATAGGTCCATGAACAGATTCAAATGAGAAAAAGAAACAGGAAGGAATTTACCAAAAAGAGAAGGTAAAAAAAAGAAGAATGAAAACAAATGAAAACGAAAAAAGAAGAGGAGAAAATCTAACGTCAGAAAAATTAGAGGAGAGAGTAAAATAAAAAAATAATAGAATAATAAAAATAAGATCTAACCTCGCACAAACTCTCAACTTCTCACAATCCCCACTAACTCCACTACTCCCCCAGAATTTTGATTCAATCGAAATTCTGTCTAATACTTGAGCAAAAAATAATACCCATGCTCACGCAGGGATTCAAACATAGGACCTTTTCACAACACACAGACTTTCTTTCCACTTGAACCAGCGGGCTCATTCTGATATGAATTAACAAATAATTAAATAAAGCCCACTGAACAAGGGTGAGGCTTAGAGCAAAAATAACAAATTTTGCTAAACGTAAGACTTGAACTTGAAGCCTCACACACACACACCCAGAACACTTAACCACTGAAGCAGATACACAGTTGTATCAAATTTTACAGAAGTAGAAATAAAAGGTCGGGGCGTTACATGAAGAGTTTCAAAATGTAGTAAATTATTTAAAGAAAGAATTTGAAATGAAAGATATTTGAAAAACAAAATTTTATTTTGACTTGCAGATTGAGCATTTAAAAGATAGAATTCATGTCTATCAGTCAACTTATACGAAAGAAATTTTATATGGATAAAGTAAATCCATTGAGTACCTTGATGGTTGTATGATCGTTAGGTGTGAATAAAGATCAATTTCTTCATTGCGAGAATGATGAAGAGTTTCTTGGTCCTGAAGTACCATATCTATGTGCTATAGGAGCATTGATGTATCTTGCAAATAACATAAAACCTGATTAGCATTTGTTGTAAACTTGTTAGCAAGATTTAGTTTTTCTCTTACACATAGACATTGGAATGAAATTAAATATGTATGTAGACATCTCAGATGGACCATTGATATGCGGTTATTTTATTCAAATAATTCAAAATCCTTATTATTTGGTTATGTCGATGCTGGATATTTATCGAATCCACATAAAGGTTGATCTCAAATGAGATATTTATTTACATGTGGAGGTACTGCCATATCATAGCGTTTGACAAAGCAGACATTAGTTGTTGCCTCTTCAAATCATGTTGAAATAATTGCAATATACGAGGCAAGCCGAGAGTGTGCTTGGCTAATGTTATTAACCCAATATATCCAGAAGATATGTAATTTGTCTTTATAGGAAAATATGCCAACTATCTTATACGAAGATAATGTAGCATGCATAACTCAATTAAAGGGTGATTATATCAAAGGTGACAGAAGGAAACATATTTTACCAAAATTATTTTTCATTCATGATCTTGAGAAAAAACGTGAATAAAAGTTTAACAAATTCGTTCTAGTGATAATTTAGTAGATCTTTTTACCAAGGCATTGCCAACTTCAATGTTTGAAAGAATACTACAAGATTAAAATGCGCCAACTAAAAGATGTAATGTGATATTGCCATTAGGGAGAGTAAAAAAACATGTTGCACTCTTTTCCTTTAACCAATGTTTTGTCCCACTGGGTTTTCCTGGTAAAGGTTTTTAACGAGAAAACTTGTAATAGGAGATTGTCTACTATTTTTCCTTCATTAGGTTTTTATCCCATAGGGGTTTTCCTAATAAAATTTTTAACGGGACACATTTTAATTTAAAAAAAATTCAAGGGGGAGTGTTGTAAATACATTAAATGGATGTTTATAACCTTTAAACATTTATGAAAGTAATGAGTTAAACCCTCAACTCATTATTAAAGATGATTAATGTACGTGTTAATGAAGCAGTTAAATAAGTTTCATTTATTTATGTTGTATTGAATGTCTATGGCTTATATATAGAACTCTTTTGTAAATGAAAAAAAGATACGAGAAAATTCTCTGTTTACTTTAAGTGTTCTTTTACTTTGATTGTTTTATAACAGAAGACTTTAAGTTTTGAGAGTTTTAACAATAATAAATAAGTAATGAATTTGTGAGAAGTTGACGTTGAAATTAGATCTAAAATTTACCTTTTAATTTTATTTAATTACAGAGTTTTAAGTGGGTTTATACATTGAATTTATATGTTTAAAGAATATTGAGCTTTCTATTTGAAAATTTTAAACAAATTTTTAAATTTTTTCAATATTTAATGGAATAAAATAAAATTGAACCGAATTGATATGGTTCAATGATATCATCTAATTAAAATTAAATTAAAGTATAACAAACTTGAACCGAATTGAATTATGGATTCAACTCGGATGGATTTTTTTTTCTGAATTGGCATTGACTTTTCCATATTATTTTAATACGTAGACAAAAATTTATTAGGTCTCTATTAGGTATATAAAATTATAACTATATACTAATGTTTGAAGGTAGATTAAAGGAAAAAAAAACTGTAGATATAGGGGAGAATGTGTCATGATCCTAAAAAAAGTCAGGACATGCTTTTAACTTTTATTCACGTCAAACAAAAAATGAAAAACTATGAATAAATTAACCTTAAACCAAACAATCAAAGCAAATGTGGTGACAAAAAATCTCATACATGAAATCATATTCAAATATTAAAAGAATTAAAAAGAAACCAGATTAGTTATTTATCAAAATAGTAGCGTGGTGAGAACCAAATTGTGTTTTAACGACAATGAAAATAAAATTTTAATTTTATTAAAAATATATTTTAACTCTTTATTTATTTATTTTTTTTATTTTTAAATTTGTATTTTTTGTGAAATCACCTTAAAATGGAAGGAACATCAGCATTTGTTAATTTCTCTGACATGGCATCCATGCAGATTACCACGAAGACGTCAACATTTAATTATTTTTTAAAATTTAAAAATATTAAAAAAGCATTTTTATAAATTTTCTATTTTAAATATTTTAATAATTTTTAATTTTAAAAAATATTTTTATATTTTTTTTGAATTTTTAAATTTTAAAAATTAATTAAATATTGATGTGTCATCTATATGGCAATCCATGTCTATGCAACATCAGCAAAGTTAAAAATTATTAAAATTTTCATTTATTTTAGGATTATTTGACAAAAAAATATAAGTTTAAAGATTAAAAAATAAAAAAATAAAAAAATAGAAAAATAAAATATTTTTTATGAAGTTGAAGTGTCAAATAAATTATTATATCATAAAAAGAGATTAAAAGTCTAAAAGACTCGGGGTAAATTATGAAACTAAAAAAATTTATTGTTTTACAACTTTTTCATTTCTTCCAAAAAAAATTAAAAAATGAAAAATATGTTTTTCTCTCCTCTAATATTCACATTTTTCATTTTTATTTTCCAAAAATTATATTAAAAAATTTTAACCATTCCACTATCTTCTATTAAAATGAAAGTGAAAACTTCTTGAAACGAGACCAACACATAAATTTTGAGTTTTTTAACTTTATTTTCCCAAAATGAAATTTGTTTTATAACTTTGGGATATTACTTAATAGAGCACCAAAGAAATTTATATAAATATATATTTAAAAAATTTAAGTTTTCAAGTAAATAAAAAAAAAAAATCAATAAGTCACGTATAGTATTTTTTGTATAAAGATCTCTCCTGTCCTTAATTTTGAAATTGAAAAAATTAATCTTTCTAAAAAATTAAAGTAATTTAATTCCTGTTAATTTTGAAACTGAGTAATTAAGGACAATTAATTAAAGTGTTAATATCTTTTGTTAATTATGCATAATTTTGATTGGTATAATAATAAATTTAGCCGTAGATGTTTGCATATTTTGTTAATCTGGTCTTGATTCTAAAAAAATTAATAAAATTTAGTTTCAACATTTACAGATTTGCAAAATTATTGCGGGCTAAATTTATTGAATCATGATAAAATTGATAGAATGTGTAAACCATGTGAGCTAAATTTGTTATTGTACCGGTTAAATTTATGTGAAATTGATCAAAAATATTAACATTGCGATTAATTGTCCTTAATTGTTCACTTTTAAAATTGATAATGATTGAATCACTCTGATTTTTTGGATAGAGATTAATTTGCTCAATATCGAAATTGAAAATGATTGGAATGTCTTTTCCCAAAATAAATCTTTATACAACATTTTAAAGGTTTTTTCATTTAAAAAAACAATTTTCCATCATAAAAAATAAAAACAAAATTATATTCAATTTGAACAATCACGTTTTTTTTCTTTAAATTGTGAATAAAAACCGTTGAAATACCATAATTAAAATCGGTTTTTTAATTTCTCAATTTATTTTTCTCAGCCCTACAGGTCACAGTGAATCGATAGAATATCCATTATTCTTTTAATTGATATCCAAATAAATCACCCAAAAGCAACTTCAAAATTAAATCAAAACGCCGAGCATCGACAAGCAAATCTGCCAATCCGAACTTTTGTACTCAACATCGACCTGGCCGTAAAGAATGATCCCAATTTAAACAAAAGCTGAACAACCAATACAGCCAAGACACAAGGATTAATGACGTGGAAGGGAAGATTGACCCTTTTTGAAATCCCGCCCAAAGGCGGGCTTCAATTTTCCCGATTCGAACTTTTTTTTTTGGGATCTTTTTTAAGCACCAAAAACGTCAAAACCCTTTTAGCCAAAAGCCCATTCCCGCACAAAACCACACCAGAACAGAACTCTCTCAACACTCTCATTCGCCTCTTTATTTCCCAAACCAAAGCCCTATCTCTCGAGGTAACTCGCGGCGCTGACTCAGTCTCTATCACCCTGGTTTTCACCGGCACCTAAGGATTTCTAAGTCGCTTTTGCCGTTTTTTCTTGCAGGATTCACCATGAAAGGCGGTCAAACAAAGTCCGATTCGATGCAAGCTGGAAACAAGTGAGTTTTGCGCTATTCTGTTCCACTAGTTTTTTATTTTGCTTCACAAGTATTGATATATCAATCATAAGAAACATAAGATCCTCTGAGTTCGTCACTGAAGGAACGTTTGTTTTCGGCTTTGTTGATAGACTGAAAGGCAAAGGCGCAGGCGCCGGAAAACGTGCGAAGAAAGCCGCCAAGGATCCAAACAAGCCGAAGAGGCCTGCCAGTGCTTTCTTCGTTTTCATGTATGCTATATTTTATTTGGAGAACTCATAATGACTTAACTCTTTTTTTTTTTTTTTCTGCGTCTCTGATTCTTTTTTCTTATTATTCACTTTGTGGTTGAATGATCAAATAAGGGAGGAGTTCAGGAAACAGTACAAAGAGGCGAATCCTGATAACAGATCCGTGTCCGCTGTAAGTCACCATTGTCAATGCAGACCGCTAAAGTCTCTTTAGTTTTCTTTTCCCTCTTTTTAATCTTTAGTATTTGTGGTTTGGATTTTGAAGATCTTATTCTTTATTAAAATTTTGATATTCAGGTTGGCAAAGCTGGTGGAGAAAAATGGAAAAGCATGACAGATGCTGTGAGTACTTTTTGTTACCTATTTTGGTGCAAATCTTATAACAGTAATACTAGTGCTATATTTTACCTTCTCGTGCTTCATTGAATTTTATTTGGCAGAGGATTTTTCTAATTGTCATTTGGAATTTCAGGAGAAAGCTCCTTATGTTCAGAAGGCAGAGAAGCGCAAAAGTGAATACAATAAGAAGATGCAGGCATATAATCTGAAGCTGGTAAATAATAGTAATAATAATTTGTACATGATTGCTTGTTATTAGTTTGTCGTAGATTTAATTGGATTGGTTTTACATATGTAGGCTGGCGGAGGAAATGATGATGAATCTGACAAGTCAAAGTCTGAAGTCAATGACGAGGATGAAGAGGATGAGGTTAGTTCAAATTCAACTACTAACTTGATCTGAAGGGAAAACCCTCGTGTGATTTACTTTTTACTGGATTGGTTTTTAGATTTGTCTTTTGATTTCTTTTGTATCATTGCAGGATGAGGATGAAGACTAGATGATTAATTTGCAGAAGTGGTTAGATTGATTCAGGAATTGTTTTGCTACTTAGAGATGAACAGTTGACTTGATATTAATATCCAACAATCGTACTTTTAGATTAGGTAAGAGATGGATATAAACGGGTTAGTTGCAGCAGTAACTTTTTTCATGGATATTGTACTTAAAATTCTCTTAAAGATGAATGACTAAAGGTTTTTTTTTTTTTTTTTTCCTTTTTGTGTTTGTGGTTATGCTTATCGCTTCCTGAAGTGGTAGTGGTTTTGTGTGATATGGTTTTATCTGTTTGATATGTTCTTTTGACAATGTTCACACGACTAATTGTTTTGATGTGAAAATCTGATTTTTTTGCTGTTGTTTAGGTTGCATTAGCAATAATTCATGTTTTGTTTTCATTAGGAGGATATCAGAAGGTAGGTTTGCTTTCCATCCATTTTTCCTTATAAAGTAAAAGTTTATTCATGCTTATCAACCTTTTTTGTACCACCTTTTGCCCCACTGGTGTGGTGGACATTGTACTGGTGAAACATGGTGGTCGTGGAGTTGAATTCCTGTATTATTTGTATGTAAATATTTGCATCAAACAAAAATTAAAATTCACAGGAAAAGAAAATTTAGGGCTAATTAGCTTCCAATAAAAAAAAAAGCTTTCTAGGGGGTGGACTAGGGTTTTGAAGTTTTAATTCTTTAATTCCTTTGTATTGGGATTGGACTTTGGAATGGTGGATTTCAGATCAAGAAGGTACATGAATTGGAAAATTGAAAAGCTTGCAAAGGAAGACATCAGAAACAATCATTGGAATCAAAATTTGTCATCTCTTGGTTTCTGTTTTACTCGTACAGTGCCACTGTACAGTAGCTTCTGTTTCCTGTTTGCGCCTAGGAGTTCCACCAAATTCTTCGCTAGTGGTTTAAGCGCAAAAAAGGAAAACTCAAAAAGCTAACAAATTCGTTTGTCTTTTTCTTCCAAATTTTTTTAAAGTAAATGGAAATGGAATTAACTATTTCTATACCTTCATGTGGATATGGTTGCGTTTTGGCTATCATTGCAAGGTTAAAGTGGTGCGTTAAGAAGACATTTTGATTACCCAATGTGTATGCGTTGTGCAACATTAATTATTAAATAAAGGTTAATTTGTGAATTAAATCGAGAAAGAGACATTGTTTATCTATCACATATATAAAAGAGGATACAAACAATCTCTATCCTCTAAACTTGATGTTTGTCACTTCTTTATTATCATTAATTTTATTCGGAAGTAAAGAAACGAAAAATGAAAGAAAGAGGGTAGGAAAGAAAGGAAGAAAGGAGAGGTAGTTAGCAGATGGATTAATTATTTTAGATACATTGTTTTGTTTTTTTTTGAAAAAAAGGCTTATTTTAGTAAGTATAGACGCTTAATTGATTTAGAGATAAATAAATGGATATTTTTAAAATATGTTTAATACTAAACAAAATATTTTACAAGTGAATTGGTTTCAAATCTTAGATTGAGTTGAATTTGTGTATACAACATTTTAATTCATCGTTTAAAATAAAAATAATTATTTAAAAATTTAATTTCTTATGATAAATACTTCTCTAAACTGAATTTCTTTATTTTAATATTTGGGATAATGGCAACAAACACCCTTGTACTTTAAGAAATTTGTTAGTGTGGTACTTTTAATTTTTCAGATTTACCTATACTTTTATTTTATCTAACCTTTTGGTATTCTGGTCTAGTAGTGTTAATTTTTGTCAACGATTAACACGAAGACCACTGAAAGGGTGCCACATAGTTGTGTAAGCCAAATCTATAGCCGAGGGTTTCACTCTAGTAACATAGTTAAAAACATAATACGTATGCAGCTGTAGAAATTCCATGTTGTATGTATGACACGTCTTCAACTGGTAAAATAAAATAAAATAAAATAGATTAAAATTTTTATTCCATGACATGTTTAAAATATAGACGTCTGTTTAAAAATGGCATATAATAAATAATAAAACTTAAAATTTGAAATTAATAATAATTTAATGTAATAGGTACGAAATTAAAATAAAAAAAGTAGTTTAAATTGTGAGTAAAAGAAAAATTAAATAGGTAAATATATCATATTAAGAATATTAAAATGCAATCTAATTGCATATCATGTTATTGCCTTTTTTCTTGAGTCGGTATCAAGTTGATTTGTGAAGCCCACTCGATTACTAACATTATTAATCTATACAAGCAATATGAGTGGAATAGTTTGTATAATAACATTGAAATGTATAAAAATATCAAAATAAAGCTTTGGTTGGAGTGATAAAAAAATGAGTTTATAAATGTTGATGGTATGGGCAATGTTTTTTAAACCAGAAGGGTGGTCAAACTGGTCAAGCTTCATTTGTTGACTTGGTTGGTTCAACCGGTCAAATTAAAAAGTTATGAAAAATAAAAAATTCAGTTCAACTGGTTTAATCGACTAGTCCAATCCAGTTCAAACAACATTGGGTATAGATTTAAATCTCAACATAAGCATATTGGCTTTATTAAAAATGTAAAAAAAAAATAAAAAAAATAATATAACTTATTTCAAACATGTAAAAATAGCTTAGTAATTTTCTAACCAAATTTATATCCGATTGACTCATGACACCAATTTAGAGGTTTTAAATAATATTATAGTATAGAAATTAAAAATAATAATACATTTTTTTATCCAATTCAACATAGATTAGCATAAATCAAACATCAGATAAATATCAAAGCTATACATGAACTTTGATCAAATGTCCAAAGTCATATACGAGATTTAATTTTGTGCGGTTTTATACATGAAATTTTAATTTGATGCAATTTTCACAAATCACTAACAACATTATCGAATTAACACAATTTTATGTTAATATATTGTATACACAAACAATTAAATTAATTCGATATAAAAATAAATATATGTATTCAATTATTTAAATGTGCACGATTAAATCAAAATTAAAGTTTCATGTATACATAACAATCACAATTCAAATTTCATATGCATAATTACACTAAACCAAAATTTATATTTCGATACTGTGAAAATATATAATATCGGTAATGACAATATATCAAAAAAATAAAAATAAAGAACACACAGAATTTACGTGAAAACCTTTTTTGGAAAAAACCACGGGCAGAGGAGAAGAAAATTCACTACGTCGAATTCAAATGGTTACAAGAGGAATAGACTATGTCCATTTATAGGCTTGTAAAGCCATATTCTAGTAAGATTGAAACACCTTATCCTAATCAATATAAAATAGATGGAGTTTAATAAGGTTTAAAAAACCTTATTGTAAAATAAAATAAAAGAAGCGTAGTTCTATATGGATTTTACTTTTATTTTATTTTACCATTGTATTTTATTTAAATAAGGATTCGGGTCACTTAATTCTAACAATCTCCACCTTGAAACGAATTCTCAATGAACAAGATCTTCATCTCGCATATTCTCAACGAATAAGTTCTCCACCTCTTCCATAAAACCCCTTAAGGGTTTAACTTCAACAATGAACACCAACCAAGTCTAAGCAATACTCAAACTTGGTTATAGGAAGTGACTTAGTCATCATATCTGCAGGAATTTCATGAGTACTAATTTTACTCACAACAATATCACCACGAGCAATAATATCACGAACAAAATGATACCGAACATCAATGTGTTTTGTTCTCTCATGAAACATTTGATCTTTTGTAAGGAAGATGACACTCTGACTGTCACAAAATACTGTACTGATTTGAAGGTCTTCATTGAGTTCACTAAATAGTCCCTTCAACCAAATAGCTTCTTTACAAGCCTCAGTAATCGCTAGAGGTGTGCATGGGCCGGGCGGCCCGGCCCGGCCCGAAGGCCCGCCCGAAATGTGGGAGGGTTTGGGCAAAAATATAGGCCCGAAAAATGGGCTTGGACAAAAAAATACGGCCCGTTTAAAAAATGGGCCGGGCTCGGGTAAGATATTTTCGGCCCGGGCCCGACCCGGCCCGGCCCGAATTCAATAAAGACAAAAAATAATTTATTTTTTAATAATATTTTCCTATTATTTTCTCCCTATTTTGCCATCATTTTACTATTATATTGCTACTATTTTGTTGTTATTGTTTAGATATTGTATAAAACTTATTTTATTGTTAATTTTGTTATTATTTTAAAGACATTTGTTAATTTTGTTATTATTTTAGAGGCATTTGTTTGTTAAGTTACATCTATTTTATTGTTATTTAAGTATACATATTTTTTAAAATTTATTTTTTATTTATTGAGAAATATTTATTTTGGTTTTTTAGTATTTTTTATGGTTTATATATATTTTAAAATTATATAAAAAATAGTGTAAAAATTAATATGGGCGGGCCGGGCCGGGCTCGGGTTTTAATATTTTTATTCGGGTCGGGCTTGGGCAAAATTTTAGGCCCATTTTTCCGGCCCGGCCCGGCCCGAGCCCGACGAACGGGCCTAAATTTTTAATTGAGCCCGGCCCGAACCCGGCCCGGCCCGGCCCATGCACACCTCTAGTAATCGCCATGTACTCAGCTTTTGTGGTAGACAAAGCGACTGTAGTTTGCAAAGTGGCTTTCCAACTGATTGCACAACCTCCAATTGTAAAGACATAACCTGTGAGAGATCTTCTTCTATCAAGGTCTCCAGCAAAATCAACATCAACATACCCAATGACTCCATCTCTAGTTCTTCCAAACTGTAGGCAAATATCAGTAGTACCTCGTAAGTATCTTAAAATCCACTGAACTGCTTTCCAGTGTTCTTTACCGAGATTCGCCATGTATCTGCTAATTGCACTGACTGCATATGATAAATCTGGACGTGAACAAACCATAGCATACATGAGAGATCCTACTGCACTAGAGTATGGAACATATGACATGTACTCAATCTCATCATTTGATTGTAGAGACAAAGCTGATGAAAGTCTCAAATGAGCTGCTAAAGGAGTACTAATAGGCTTAGCACTCTACATATTGAACCTGCAAAGAACTTTCTTAATGTACCCTTTCTGACTTAAGTACAATTTACTTGTTTTTCTATCTCTAAGAATTTCCATACCAAGTATTTTATTTGATGGTCCCAAATCTTTCATCTCAAATTCTTCACTTAGTTGGGCTTTGACCTTTCTTATCTCTCCTTTATCTTTTGCTGTTATCAACATGTCATCAATATAAAGGAGTATATATACAAAAGAACCATCATTATTTTTCTTATAGTAAACACAACTATCAAAGCTACTTCTTTTAAAATCATGAGAAGTCATAAAGGAATTAAACCTCTTGTACCACTGTCTTGGTGACTGTTTTAAACCGTAAAGGGACTTTTTTATCAAGCAAACATAGTCCTCTTTTTCTGAGACTGTAAAACCTTCTGATTGTTGCATGTAAATATCCTCTTCAAGTTCTCCATGCAAAAATGTAGTTTTAACATCTAACTGCTCAAGCTCCAAATCATGTATAGCCACAATACCAAGCAAAGCTCGAATCGAACTATGCTTTACAAATGGGGGGAACACATTTGTGAAGTCCACTCCTAGAATTTGACTGTAACTCTTTGCAACAAGCCTTGCTTTATATCTGGGTTCTTCAACTCCTGGAGTCCATTCTTTCCTTTTATACACCCATTTACAACGAACAACCTTTTTACCTTTAGGAAGTTTTACAAAATCTCATGTTTTGTTTTTGTGGAGTGATTCTATCTCCTCTTGCATAGCAAACATCTACTTTTCTGAGTCTTCACAACTAATCACCTCAGAATAATTAGATGGTTGTAACACCTCAAACTCGGCCCAGACGTTATGGCCGTATTTGGTAGTGCCACATTGAAGTGCCCCAAATCGTGTTTCACTAAATTCATTGTAAAAGAAAATCCAATTGTTCTTTAAGCTTTTAAAGAAATCACTTTCCCATCTATCTTTGAGTAATCAGGTAATGAAAATAGTTTACTTCAGAAAAACATATTTGTTACGGAAGCTTTGTTTGAATTCACATTTGTTGTAGAAACGCAGTTTTTAGAAAACAAAAATAATTTTGTAAAACGCCTTAGAGCTAGTAGAATAATAACATGTAGATAAATAATCTAAAAACTCAAGAAAAATTATAAAGCGGCCTTATTACAAACCCAAAATAAAACCTTAATTAAAGTAAATAAAAATTGAAAGCAGTTTAAAAGCGAAGTGTGGCCGCCTTCAAGTCCCACGTAGCACCGAATCTCCTATGCCTCGGGATTACCTGCACAGTAAATTAAAAGGGTGAGTATACGAATACTCAGTGTGTAACCACGATAATAATCAATATAACATATTCAGTCTGGGCTTGAGCCCTTTACAGTAGCATATCACAACAAGTGGGCCTAAGCTCAAAACAGTAACAGAATAATATGCAATTTGAATCCTACCCAACCATCCGCTACACTCCATCTCCGTCCAACCCAACACTCCATGTAGGGATTTAATCAATCCACCCATACCTACACTCCACAGTATAGTACCGATGCGGCACTATCGATAAAAATGTAGTAGTGCTGCAGTATAATAGGCTATAAGCCAACAGAATAATGCAGCGGAGTTGCCAGTACAATACACTTCCTCTAATTACATATATCCCATTCTCCATGCAATGCAATGTATTAATAACATGCTAACATAATGCAGATAACACAAACAGAGTATATTATAATATTTAAAAGAAAATTTAATTAGATATATATATATATATATACGGAGTCAAAACAGTCATTTCTACCCCTAGAGGGTATTTTGGTCATTTTGCCCCTTTAGGGGCAATTTTGTCATTTATCAATGTGGTCCTTTGTAAGTGATGGCCTATCATTAAGCCCATGGTCGTCTAGTGACACATGTAGCCAAACAGTCCAGAAATTGATAACGAATTTTTAAACCCATCTAGCGGCCCCACGGCCCATTAGGCCCACTCGGCCCGTTTCGACCCATATCTTGAAAGCGCTTATGATTACTGTTTTTCTAATGTAGGACCACAATCCATGGCCTCAATCACTCATATGAGAGTTCGCACGCTCATATGGTCAATTTTTATAAAAGTGTGATAACACACCTGTAACGAGATAGTAGCTATCTACTTCCGGAATCCAAGCACCTAAAGTTACCACAATCTTATTGTTAGACAATTTTATGGCTAACCAAAAACCACCATATGATTGACATCAAGATTAAGCCACCATCACTTACCCACAAAAGGAATGATCCCTTGTAAAAGTTTGAGAGTTCGGCCAACCCCTTCTAGTAAAATCGTATTCCTATTTATAGAAGATCAATTACAGCGTTACGAGATCACTACTTAACTAAAATCAATGGCCACAAAACATTCAGGTAAACCACTTGACCTCTTTCAAAATACTTACCAAAATATCGAAGGATAATATTCGGTCAACATACTACAGACCTTAGATTCAAGCTATGTAGAGAAAGAACGAGAAGTCAGAGAGAAGGTGTAACACTCCTCGAAACTTGATACCCCACGAATGACATCAAAACAAAAGTAAAAGTCAATGCCTAGAGACTAAACATATGATTGTCATTAAAGAAATAACTAGAAGGAAAGAACAACCCTCAAACCAAAAGATTACCTTCAATGAAAATCGGTAGGAAAAATCAAATGGACAAGATAGGTTTGGCAAGAGCAATTAAGTATTCTTAGCTAAGTACCAAAATCAAATGTGTAGAGAGGGAGAAAGAAAGTAAATGAATCGGCTAACAAAGAGTGGATGTAATTTAAAAAAGAATGTAATCAAATGGCTTAGAGAACAACAAAAATGAACAAGAGACAAAAAGGCAAGGAATGATGGTTCAGTTAGTGAAGGAGTAGAGAAATAACTAGAGGTTGATAAAGTAAACTATGGCCAAAAGTGCATTCGGCTTTATCAAGTTAAGAGGAGAGAAAGATCAAAAGTATAATCAGTTTTGCCAAAAATCCAAGAAAAATTAGTGAAAGAGCCAATACAAGAATTGTGTCAGCAAGAAACGAAATGGAAAGATAATCTCCTATCTCACAATTGCCGAATCAAGCTAGCCTAAGCACCTAATTTTGGAAACAAAATCGCCTTTGACTGAAGGGACCAATAAGTCCACAATCGACCGATTCTTGCCTCAAATAGCTAATTAATAGCTGCAAGTAATCAGCTAGCAAACAAGCTAAACTTTCCATACAAAAAAAATAAAAGAATCAAAGCATTCATCGCTTGATTCTTTCCACCGGCAGCAGACCACCACTTGACTACATCCCCGTACAGCAAAAAATATAGCAACAATTAACATCCAGGTTGCTCGAACCTGTGCCCTCCCAAACACGCCGCTTACTCGCACACGTCCTGCCACTGAACTCTTTTGACACATCTTATAACCCTTCAGTCCAGTGTGCCGTGTTTTAAAAAAAAACATTTTTCCCCTATGCAGTTTCGAACCCCCGACCTTAGCACCATAAGCTTGCCTCCTTGCCAACCTACCAACGCCTCTTTCATGATATGCAGTAGCCAAAATAGTATAAAAGACTTTACTAAACCGAGCCTATATCCTTATAAGCCAAAACAAGAAAATTTTTCCAAGACTCGGGGTCACTCACAAGACCTTTTAAACATTCCAACTCACTCCTAAATCACTTAATTAACATTCCTAATATAAAATCAATGTAAAACAACAAAAATACAAAAATCCAAAAATTTGGGATGTTACTATAGCTCTTGATTTGTATCTATATCTTCAGCCATATTTAAAGCATAAGCAACTAGATCAACCTCGACATACTTCTTTGGAAGTTTAATTTCTCTTCTAATTCTGTTTTTGGCTATAGAGTATTGTGGTGAAGAAACAACTCTATTCTCAATTTTTGTACTGGCTTGAGAAGTCGACTCTGTTGTAGATTCTGTATTAATTTGAAACTTCACCTATTTTTGATTTTTTTACTAGAAGAGTCTTTAAGAGATAAGTTAGGTAGCATAACAGTTTCATCAAAAACAACATCTCTACTAATCACAACTTTTCTATTTTCAGGACACCATAACTTATACCTTTTTACCAGCTTTATAACCAAGAAAAATACATTTAATGGATCTCGGTTCCAATTTTCCATTATCAACATGAGCATACATAAGACACCCAAAAATTTTTAAATCAGAATAGTCAGCAGGGTTACCAGACCATACCTCTTGTGGAGTCTTTTTTTCAATAGCAACGGATAGAGATCGGTTGATCAAAAAACATACGGTAGAGGCTACTTCGGCACAAAATGACTTTGGTAAGTTGACATTTGACAACATACATCGAACCTTCTCCATTATCATTCTATTCATTGGTTCTGCAACGTCATTTTGCTGTGGAGTATGACGAACTGTCAAGTGTCTCACAATTCTTTCTGACTTGCACAGTTCATTAAACTCATCAGAACAGAACTCTAAGCCATTATCTGTGAGGAGGTGTTTTATTTGTTTTCTCGTTTGTTTTTCAATCAGAGTTTTCCAAGACTTAAATGCAGAAAACACATCACTTTTCTGCTTCAAGAAGAATGCTCAAACTTTTCTAAAAAAATTATCAATAAAAATTAGCATATAATTAGCTCTACCTCTCGAAGGCACTCTGATGGCCCCTACAAATCAGAATAAATATACTCCAATGTTCCCTTCATGTTATGGATTCCTCTGGTGAATCGAACTCTCTTTTGCTTCCCAAAAGTATACTGCTCACAGAACTTCAGTTTGCAAATTCCTTACCCATCAAGAAGTCCTCTTTTGCTTAATTCTGCCATACCATTCTCATTCATATGCCCTAAGCGCATATGCCAAAGTTTAGTAATATTTTATCTGACAAGGAAGAGGAAGCGACAGCTGCATCACCAGTAATAGTAGAACCTTGCAGAACATATAATTTGGCAGTCTTTCTTTGCCCTTTCATCACAACGAGGGAACCTTTAGAAATATTCAAAATCCCACTTTTAGTTGTGTTTTTGTACCCTTTTAAATTACAAGTACTTAACGAAATTAAATTTCTCTTCAATTCTGGAACATGTCGTACATTACTAAGTGTTCTGACAACTCCATCAAACATCTTAACTTTAATCGTTCCAACACCTGCGATTTTACACGAAGCATTATTTCCCATCAAAACAACACCTTCAGACACTGTTTCGTAATTTGTAAACCAATCTCTATTGGGACTCATGTGGAAGGTGCAGCCCGAATCAAGGATCCACTCCTCGCTCACTTTAGAATTGATCACTGAAGCGACTAGAAGTTCACCATTGCTGTAGTCTTCTACAACATCAGCTTCACCGGAATTTTCTGGTTGTTTTCCCTTTTGATTCGCAGCCTCCCTTTTGATTCGCAGCCTCCCTTTTGATCTTATTCTGTAGCTTACAGCACTCAGATTTAATGTGCCCTTTCTTCTTGTAGAAGTTACAAGTTTTACCTCTGTTTGAAGACTTCGATCTACCCTTAGATTTACCGCGAGGATTTCGTTCTTCTGTCCTTCCATGATTATAATCAGCATTCTGATCTTGTCTCCCACGAACAATGAGACCCTCAACATGAGAGTCGGTTTTAACCATAAGATGCTTCATCTTATCATACGAGGTTAAAGAATCATAAGCCTCATCAACTGTGAGAAACTAACGGCTATATAAAATCGTGTCTCTAAAGGTTGAATAAAACGGGGGCAACAAACAAAGTAGAATCAACCCTAGATCTTCCTTATCATACTAAACCTCCATGACCTCCAAGTTTGAGAGAATTTCTTTAAACACTGTTAAGTGTTTGTGCACAGATGCTCATTCCTCCAAACGATGAGCATAAAGATGTTGCTTCATATACGAGCTTTAATTTTGTGCGGTTTTATACATGAAATTTTAATTTGATTCAATTTTCACAAATCACTAACAACATTATCGAATTAACACAATTTTATGTTGATATATTGTATACACAAACAATTAAATTAATTCGATATAAAAATAAATATATGTATTCAATTATTTAAATGTGCACGATTAAATCAAAATTAAAGTTTAATGTATACATAAGAATCACAATTCAAATTTCATATGCATAATTACAGTAAATCAAAATTTATATTTCGATACTGTGAAAATATATAATATTGGTAATGACAATATATCAAAAAAATAAAAATAAAGAACACATAGAATTTACGTGAAAACCCTTTCCGGAAAAAACCATGGGCAGAGGAGAAGAAAATTCACTATGTCGAATTCGAATGATTACAAGAGGAATAAACTATGTCTATTTATAGGCTTGTCAAGTCATATTCTAGTAAGATTGAAACACCTTATCCTAATCAATGTAAAATAGATAGAGTTTAATAAGGCTTAAAAAACCTTATTGTAAAATAAAATAAAAGAAGTGTAATTCTATATGAATTTTACTTTTATTTTATTTTACCATTGTATTTTATTTAAATAAGAATTTAAGTCACTTAATTCTATTAGATACAAAATGAGAGCAATGGCATCAACCAACAAAATAGCAGGCATATCGATAGGTGGTTTAGTACAAATACATAAAGAGTTTTAGAAACATTCAAATTGAAAATCGCCTCCTTTTCGCGCCAAAGTGTCAGCTTCATGATCCATAGTTGGAAATGGAGTAGGAGGATGGGCTAAAGTTAGACTTCTATTTCAATGCAAGATTGAGACCAAAGATGTGCCTTAACACTTGAAGCTCTCCCCATTGTGGTCTCCTATAATAGAGCACCAACTCCTACTTGGCCGACCCATTAACTGTTACAAGGCCAATTTCACAGCCTTTTCAATAATCGTATCAAGTATGCTGTGAGGTGTCTAAAGATCGTTGCGTTTCTCTTTAACCAAATCTCCCATAGCGTGAATATAAAAATTAGGAACCAAGGGTTTTTTAGACCATCATCTTGCTGTGGACCACAAGTCGTTGATCTCTATAAATTGGGAATCCAATCATTCATTGAACTCCAAAACCTGGGAGCTCTTTCGTGGGAAGCTTTTCCCAAAGCATTTCTGGATAAATATTTTCACTTCCAGTCCACATCCTTTAGCTCCGCTCTTGTGGGTTGATGCAAAGACAATATCGTTAATATGAAATTTAAAATTATTCAGGTTTAAATATTTATTTTTAATCTTGTTTTGAATAATTTATATTTTTTATTTTAATTTCATAATATGTATTTAACAGTTTTTTTTTTTTATTATATGTCTCAATTTGATTGGTTTAGAGTTTTTTTAAAGCGAGATTTAACGGGGGGAATCAAAATTTAAATACAAAAAAAATCTAATTATCTAAATAAAAAATATTATAATTTAGAGTCAAATTTTTATTTAAGCCATTTCGGTATTATTTGACGAAGTAATGACATGGTAATGCTGAGGTGGCTCTTACTGTTGTTTGTCTTTGTTTTATTGAGCCACGTCATGGTTGAACTAACAGCTTGTGGCGCAATATAATTTGAGTACCATTTTTCAAAGAAAAACTTTAAACACTTATATAGGAATTAAGATGTAGTTTAGGGTTAATTTGCTAGGATAAATCCAACCGGCAGCAAAATGTAACTACACAAAGGGTAAACTATAAGAATAGTCACCCAACTATTCATTTGGCTCACTTTTGGCTACCCAATTATTAATTTTTTCAATTTAATCACTCAATTTTTTGAAATTAATTATTTTAGTCACTCTCTCAATTAGATGAGTAACGGAAAGCTGATGTGGGCCTTTTTTATTGGTCTAATAACAAACTTAATTATCCAATGTTTACACATTTTATCAATTTGATCTTAAATACAAAAATTTAACAAATTTAGCATCAATGTTTACAAAATTTGTTATTTTAATTCTAATTCTAAAAAAAAACTCAATAATTTAGCCATCAACATTTATAAAATTTTCAATTTAATTCTAATTCTAATTCTAAAAAATTCAAAAAAAGAAGAAGAGGAAAACTAATTTTTTTAATATTCCTTATCATACCTCAAAAACACGCTGAATAAAAAAGAGTTTTTAACATAATTCATATTGTGTTCACTTAAACTAATATTACCTTCTTGAATATGGTAAAAAAATGAAGTTGACTTAAATCCAACTATCTAAGTGTCATATTTTGTTGTAATATCATATTATTTAATTAAATTCCTCCAAAAAAAAAGGTAACAATTTTTAAAACTATTACAAAATAATTATTTTGAATTTCTTCCTTATTTTAAAAGTATATGGAGACCTAATATTTAAGTAGACAAAATAATGCAATGATAAATCTTTCAAGAAATGAAAAATTTAGAAAAATTCTTTTTTCGACTTGGACATATCATCAGTAACTTCCAAACTTGAGTAGTCTAAGTACGTTGATCAAACAACTAAAGTCCTAGGAAATTTAGTGTAGGAATTGAAAATCGATCTAAACTAAACTAAGGAAGGTAACTTGTCGATTCCAAGTTCTACTGGAAAGTCCAATTTCATCTCTCTCTAATACTCGTCAATCTATTTCATGTTTATTTCTTTTAGAATCATTTTATATATATTCTCTCTTTCTTTTTGTATTTTTAATACATATATTTTGGTTTTTTTATTTATAATCCATTTATACTTTTTAGACTTTAAAATAATTTTTATTATCCAAAAATGAAAATTTTAATATTTTTCATGTTTTGAAACTTTTTAGAATTAAAATTAAATTGACAAATTTTGTAAATGTTGAGAATTAAATTTTAAAAATTTTTTAGATTTAGAATCAAATTGATAGAATGTGTAAACATTGGATGTCTAAATTTATTATTAGGCTAATAAAAAAGCCCACATTAGCTTTTCATCACTTATCAAATGACAACTAAACTAGACTATTTAATTTCAAAAAGTTGAGTGACTAAATCGAAAAAATTAATAATTGAGCGACCAAAAAATGATTAAAAGAATAATTGGGTGACTATTCTTGTAGTTTACCCTTACAAGTTACAAGAACAAGAATGTATTTCGGATTTTCAATTCAAATTAGAGTTGCCCATGAGCCGAGCCAGACCCTATCAAAATTTTAGCCTGCATTGATAGGCTTGGACTTGACCCGAAAAATGGGCCTAAATTTTTTTCTCAAGCTCAGCCTAGATAAAAAATGCTAAAGCTCACGCCCAGCCCGGTAGTATTAATTTTTTTATTTTTTATATAAAATTTAAAATAAATGTTTATAAACAAATTGAAAATAATTTTAAAAAATTATTTATACTTAAATAATACTATGATAAGTGCAACTTAACAATCAAATACCTTTAAAATAATAGCAAAATTAACAACAGAATAGTAACAACATAATGGTGAAATGGTAGCAAAACAGTAGTAAAACGTGTGAAAACAACAAGTTTTTTTATTGCAAATTAATATTGGGCAGGGTCGAGCTCAGATCAAAACTTTACCCGAGGCTCGGCCCATTTTTAAACGGATCTTTTTTGCCTAACCTAATTTTTTAAATTATATTTTGTCTCTAAATCCTCCCAAATTTTGAACAATCCTATTTCAAATAAATAAGCCGAAGGAACGGAATAATGGGGACTGATCAAACTCTAGAATTGCCGAGCGTGGCCTGGGCATTCGGCCAATGGACCGTGGCCCAACAAATTGATTAAAAAATTTACGAGTTAGTCCATTACTTGAACCAGAAACTGTTTTACTCCATTAGTATATACCAATAACAATAGCGATGGAGTTGGGTTCTGTATCTGCCGCTCACGGTTCCGTTGAGAGTGGGACGATGGCAGGTGTCGGAAAATGCATCCTCGTCACCGGCCCTCCTGTTAGTATTGCGATTGCTATCGATTTTACCGTTACTGAAAAATAAAAATTAAGAATGAGTTTCCATTTGGCAATCTTGAGAAATTTGAAATGGGATTACTAAATGTGCAGGGTGTGGGTAAAACCACTCTGATTATGAGAATATGCGAGAATCTGAAGCTCTCCAACCCCAACATTAAGCTTCAGGGTTTCTACTCTCAAGAGATTAGACAGGGCGGTGAGAGGGTTGGGTTTGAAGTGGTCACCTTGGATGGTCGCAGAGCTCGCCTCGCCAGCTCCACTATTTCCAGCTCGGAATCTCGACAATGGCCTGCTGTTGGGAAATACAAAGTGGATATTGCATCGTTTGAATCATTGGTATTGCCTGAATTGAAGGTAACATAAGCTCTTCTTTCTGGATGCTTTGAGGGTTTTTATCATTTATGCCCCATACCCAAGAAATTTTATCGTCTTTATTACACCAAATTAGAACTGTAATGTGCTACTATTAGTTATAGGGTCTAATCTGTTGGGTTAGGAACTTGGCGTTAACTGTTTGAATTGAGCATGGCATGCTCATTTCATTTGTGTATATAAAGGTTATTGTTGAAGGCTATATTTTGCTATCTGTTAGCAGATCAGAGAAGATACTGGTCTCTTCATTGTTGATGAAGTTGGTAAAATGGAGTTGTTCAGTTCATACTTCTTTCCAGCCATTCTAAATATTCTTCAATCCAGTATTCCTCTTCTCGCCACTTTCCCCATACCAAAATTTGGCAAAGATATACCTGCAGGTAAAATTTTCTCAAGGGGTTCATATTTTCTTTTGTTAAGAGAATGTAGTGACCGTGCAGATCCTTCATTTTAATCATGTTCCCACTTGGTTTTATTTGAAACCATGGAAGACCTGGACTATTATTATTCTTTAAAGTATCTCCTAGACTTTGCTTCTGAAATGCAAATCCTTTTGCCCTTCATAACTAAATTTGCATGGCTGTGTGTGAATTTTTGCAGTTGTAAGGTTGAAGAATCATCCAGGTGCAACCATTTTCACGTTGGATAAAAGCAACAGGGATGCGATGAAAGATAGAATCTACCCTCAGTTGGCGGGTATGCTTCTTAAACCTTAGATACTGGACTAGGCTATAGATTAAAACTTGTCGAATGATGAATCTGGTTCACCCTACGAGTGATGGATGGTATGTCATGTATTGCACTCCTGGTTTATCTTTGTTCTCATATTTTGTATATGCTTGCAGTGGCTTAAGATATATTTTTCCTATCTGCTGATTTCTTTATATTTTGCGGTTCCCTATGGTCTCCTAGCTGTATCATAGAATATATTTTCAACCAGTTAGCCAACATATTTGATAACAATTTTGTAGTCTGAGAATGTGGCTGTAATGCTTTTCAACACATATTTAGTTGCTGTGTTCGCCTTGGAAAATTGAAAGGAAACTGAGTAGATATACATAAATGCAAGTTTTAATTGTATGTATGAATTAAAACAAATAAAATGCACCAATAAGAAGGGGGAGTATGCTATATGGTAAATTTATTTGATGGTATGGCTTAATGCTATATGGTAAACTATGGGATTTTTTTTTTATTCAATCTAACAATCTTTGCATGAATACAAGGAAGAAGTAGAGAAGCATACAAAAATGGTGCTCGCAACTTTCTCAAGTAATCTTGAAGCTTGCTTTCTGCCATTTTAGCCTAAACTGGTATGCATTCTGTCTAGGAAAAATTAGAGTATGTTCTAAAACAATATTATCACAAGTCGTCTGTCTAAAATTCCTAGAACAATTTATTCCTGATGCTATGAAAATGAACTAAAAAGCACATTTTGTGGTGTTTATCTATCATATAATCAAAGATCTATGGCATGACATATGACTAAAACTTTTTTAAATTTCTTTTTTGATCTTTACTCATTGGTGCTGTTTTTGAAGAAAGTAAATGCGAATTCATGAACTACTTTCAAAGAATAGTTGAAGCCTATGAAGCTGAGTCATGGCCGTACTCATTGTGGCAGACTAACTAAATCAAACACATTCAGGATGCCTGCAGAAAAAAACCTGTATTTGTAATTATACTTTATTCGATCAACAGCACTGGAGTTCTCATCTTGCTGCTCTTTCTTTTACTTTGTTCATTTGATTGATTATGCAGGGTTCATATTTAGCCCAAATAGGTATGGGTTAGGCCATTGAAACAATCAAACCTTAGGTGTGTCTGCTAGATTCTGGTATTGGGTCTTGAAAACTAGTGTTCAAGCCCAAGTCCAAGCACACAGCCATTGGTCCACAATTTCATAATATATACGTACAAGCTTCCCAACCCCAACAGCATATTTTTTTTTTTCCGAAATAGAAACTTGATTAATACGTAAAACTTTCACCATCAAAGAAACAAAGTTATAACGGCCTAATACAAAAGAACGTTGGTCCAAAAGTAATACATATATCACGGGAAACCAGAGGCTGGTTGTAGCGGTGGCCTCAAAATTTTAATTAGACCTCTCAAATATTTGGAAAATTTCATATCTCTCTTGAAGCTTTTAAAAAATTTCAAGTAGATGCCAATACTTTATTTCTTTTTTTGAAAATTTTACTTAAGTTTTTTTAAATTTTGGAAATCCTCATTAAATTCACAAAATTTTTAAAAATTTTAATTAGACCCCTTAATATTTTTTAAAAAATATTCTCATTTTTAAAATTTTTATTAAGCTCTCCAAAATTTAATCATATAAATTGCAAGTAAAGTCATATCGAAAGTATATCTGCGGAGAAAAACACTGGATTAAATACAAATATCACAGGCATAAGGTGCATCATTGGATTAATCATTTACAAATTGGTGCGTCGAATCTAACAATGACAATCTTGTTCTTCCGAGTGAAACTAAGAGAAGATAAAATCTTGTATCAAACATATGTAGATGAACTTGAAAAAAATTAGACCACCAAGTTGAAAAAAAAAAAAAACCAACTCATCACTCACCCAGAAAACTTCTAATCCCAGCAACATATACCATAAAAATGTACCATTTTCCAACCAAAAACAGTTGTCCTAGTGCAATAGGCCGCCGCCACGGGTTGAACAAGCAATGTTTGGCCAAAGCCGTTGGTCCCCCCACCCACAAGTTGCTCTCATCAATGCTATAATAGAAATAGAGGGGCACATTTTTATCATCTCATTAGATTATGATGGGCATAGGGCATAGGGCTGACAGACGCTCTGTGCATCATCAGATAAGGGTCCGAGTTGCTTTTTCACTACAAAACTGCCCCCACAACTTTCATTCCATCATCTTCCAGAGTTGTAAACTTTGTGCATGTACTTTTTTCTTTTTCTTTTTTGTGGACGCTTTTCACGTATAACTTCCCACAAACAAACTCACACTTCATTCTCCATTTCCAATATCCTTACTGAATTTAGGCTTATATGTGAGAAAAAATCTCAAGAAAATGCAAAAAATTAATCAAATACCATCCAATTAACTTTTTTTCGTTAATTAAAATAATCAATTAAATTTTTCCGTTAATAATTTTGTTAAAATAAATTGATGGAGTAATCATATGGTGACACGTAATAACTTTTGGTTTAATATGATATCTTTTCCATAAAAATTATAAAAAAATAAAAAATAATATTAAAAGAATATGAAAATTGATATAAACTTAAAAAAACTATAAAAAACATAAAAAATTTAATAAATTATAAAATATTATAAAATTAGTAAAATATATTTAAAATTTTATAAAAGCGTATTAAAATTCTATAAAAATCATAAAAACTTAAACTGGACTGAATTAGTCGATTAGACTGATTAGACTAAAATCGACAAGGGTTTTGGTCCGAAGAAAACCGTTAGACCGGTTGGCTTAGGAACTTGATGGTTAAACTGATTTATTTTATTTTATTTATTTATTAATGTTTTATTCAATTGAACTGAACAAATAAATAAAGTTAGCAAATCATTTGTGTAAGTGGTTCAACCACGTGTCCGATTTTGAAAACATTGGTTAGAATATTTCATTCTAACACATCTTAATAGTTGGATAATGAAATTTTGGTTTGATAAAAGTATTTTAAAAAAATAAAAATTCGATTTAACCATTCGATTTTCAAGTCAATTAGTCTAATAGTTTTCTCCGGGCTAATACTTTTGCCAATTTTGGGTTAACCGGTCTATTTCAAATTTTAATGATTTTTCTTATAATTTTTAAAAGAGATGATTTGATTTAGAATTTGAGTTTTGGATGATGGAGGAGGAGGTGAGTAATTAATTATATATTATAGGAAATCAAAGATTGTATGATTTTAGGCAGCCGAAAGGCAGATTTATTTCCTTTCAGCTTCGATACATCAAAGGATGGTATTGTTGTGGTTAAAATTACCTACTCACAAGTAAGCACAATCTTGTTGAATCAAATCACGCACTGATGCCCTCACCAACCACTCTGCTATTTACTAAAATATTTTCCCATAAACTCCCATGATTTTTTCAAGGTCAGAAGAAATACTGGTCAAAGTCCGAAAAAGGGGGCTCACCTGCACATGATGAAGAAGGAGAAATGCATATCAACCATGAATGACTGTTGTATAATAAAATATGGGAAATTATACTCTTAGTCACTCAATTATTAATAATTGTTTTTCTCATCCAAGTATTAAAAGTTATAAAATGGTCACTCAACTATGAAAGCTTACAAAATGATCACTCCATTATTCAATTTTATATTTTTTGGTAGAAAACTTTTAAAATTGGCATATTAGCAACTTTAACCCTCAACATTTATACATTGTGTCAATTTAGTTTTACTTTTAAAAAATCTAACCTCAACATTTACACATTGTGTGATTTGGTCTTTTTTTTCAATTTTACTTTTTCTTTGTGACCCTTTCACCTGAAAAGCTAAAAAAACACAAATTTATTAGCTAAATTTGATTAAAATATACAAAAATATGGAAACACCAAAAAATCCAAGATAATAATTTTAATCTTTTCTCATTCTTTTAAAATAAACCTTCAATACCAACGAAAAGCAACAAAAAGAAATCAAAATACACAATGTGTAAAGAGTTAAATTTTTTTAAAATCAAGACTAAATTGACATAATTTATAAATTTAAGAATTAAAATTACTATTATACCAATTTTAAAAGTTACCATTGGAAAAATGACCAAATTGAATTGTTGAATAATATAGTAACTTTAGATAACTAAAAAAATTATTAATGATTGGGTGATTACTGATATAGATAAAACAAGACTGACACAGTCCCTCTTCCCCACAGACTTGAACTATTGAATCGAAAAATGAAAAAAAGGAGACACACAAACTCTGTACAAAAATATTATATGTTTAATGTGCACTGCAGTGCCAGAGAATGAGTTAGTCAGTCGCTTACAAAATGGTGCCAATTGGAGTAATAACATAACATCACATATATGAACAACTGTTGGAGACTGCAAAATCTGATTTGATTGAAGTCTACTCTATTTCTTGTCTGATTCTTATTCATACTTATATGCTTGTCTGTAATATATTTTGAATGAATCAATATACGTCAATATTAATCGTAGTTTGCTTTGCTTTGCTACCATTATGTGCATTCAAGCTTCTTTAATTTAATTTTAAGATGATGATGGAGTTTGCATCTAATTCATTGAAAATGACCATCTTTGGAACACCATGTTTTCTTAATGCTGGAAAAGGAAAAAGGAAGCTTCATATTTGTTTTTGTGTGTTGAGTGGATAGATAGTTTAGCCATTTGGAAAATCATTTTGTTCTGTGGGAGTGATTATGACTTGTGGAAATATAAATGAATGATGTGATGGGCAATGGTCCCCTAACTCACCATTTACAAATTAAACCAAATCCCTTCCAACTATTAATCTTCTGGTTATTCTTGGATAACTTTTAAGTTTTACCCAAATTTAGAATCTTTTCCCTAAAGTTTATATTTATTTATTCATTCATTCACTTGAGAGGCTTCCTCCCTATTGGTAACTAAAAAGGCACAACTTTTTCCTGTATCATTTATAATTAATAAATTATTATTATGCCATGAGCCTTTTTCATCATACAGATCTTAGCTTAGAGTTCCCACTTTTTTTCAATTCTGTATGTCTGTCTAGCTTTCCTGTTCATTATCATCTGCATCTTTAAACCGACACCATGTCCATGATAATGTCTCTTTTATATTTCTCCAGTTCTTCCTTAGCATTCAGTAACCTTTCTTCTTTTGTTGGCTCTCTCATTCTTCATTTTTCTCTCTAAAACAAAGGGTATGTTTTCTTTTTTGTTATTATTTCTGTTTGTTTTGCTTCAGATGCTTCTAAAGTCAATAAAAATTGGAAGCTTGGAATGAATTGAAAACCCTGTTCCAGTTTTAGCTTTATGGGGTCTTAAACAATTGGCAAAGCTTAAAATTTTGGAAGTTTTCAACCTTTGTTTTTCTTGTTTGATTGAGTTAACTATTCTTTTGACAGAGCATTGAGTATAAAAATTATCAACTTCCTATATTTTCAAACTAAAAAAGAAAGAAAGAAAAGATTCTTTTTTGAAAATTTCGGTGTTTCTGTTGCTTAGATCATCATAATCGTTTATGTTAGACTAGACTTTATTACAGGATGGATATTGATTGGCTTGGAAAACTTGGGATATTCTTTTAAAATTTGAAAATTGAAGAAAATTTCCATATGGTGCTGTCAGCACAATTTCAGATAAATTGTACTCATTCCTCTTACCCGTTTTCTTTCAGTTCCTTTACTTCTCATCCTTTTGCTTTTGATTTTTTGCTGTACAACTTTCCCACACGGATTTGAGAGTTGTCTATGATTTGATGCCTGCACATTTCATTCACTCAGTTCCCATTTTGCATGTTTGTGAAATTGCTACAGTGAATAAGTTGGATAAGAGTTTCAAAAAGGGTTTAAATTAACTTGCCTTTAAACATAATCGAGGAAGCTCACACTACTTGAAGTCTAAAGCGTTTGCATAAGGTTTTAAGGTGCATATCAGCTTTGATCTACTGATGAAGCAAATAGTGGTGTTGAAACTGCAAAGTTTGATATTCTAAAAAATGTAGGTTAGGAGGAGCCAAAAGTTTTCCCAGTTGGAGTTTTGCACCTTGAAGCACTTATAACCCTTCTATTGCTTGTTTTTGTTCGCTTTTATAATCCAACAGAAGCTCATCTCTGTAATAACTAATTTCAATGTATGATGTCAACCATGCCGATTGTCTCTCTTATCTTACAACGTACAGCTTTATTTGTTTGTCAGTGCCTGTGAAGATATCTGGACACTGAAGTCTTATGTTGATCAAAAGTATATTTAGTTCAGTGAAAAACAGCATACTTTTCAATGCTCATTGTAAAGCAAAAAAAAGACGCCATGCTGAGGCCTTAGTCAGTTCATCGTATTGGTGATATGCATTTTGTTCCTTAGACTAAGATAATCAAATATGTTGTTTCATTTGTGGCTTTACAGGAGATAAAGGCAAGCGTGTGGTTTTCTTAAGCGTAAGGAGAAGACTGATTTTTGGAGTGATAAAAAGTAGATTCTCTGTTAACAAAATGATTTGGTAGAGCCAGTGGCTGTATGGGAGGCATATTTCATCTTTTTGATTTCCATCAAGGCAACATGGCCAGAAAAATACTTGCAAAAACGAAAAATGTTGATGGTAAGTGTAATTATCATTTCTTATTGCTTTTTCTATGATGTAATACAGTAATGTGGTTGATTTGCTCCTATGCAGGTCTGGAAGCTCCGCGAAATAGCGTGGAGCTGAAATTAGACACTTCTCAAAGCTACTATTCTGCAGGAGATCTGCCAGTAATTTTTCCTTCTGATTTCTTACTATGGATTGAGAATTATAGAGTATAGCTTTTTTATCGGTTCTTTTTTACATTTGAGACTATGTTCTTTGTGTTGCATGACTGTGGTTTGGGTTGTCCTAAGAGTGGATTGTCAAGGAGTTCACTTTTTAACATTTATATGGAATCTCAGGGCTCTTATCAAGTGGAAGAAGACTGGGCAGCAAGAAACTTTTATCAAACTGAGGCTTCAATGAAGAAATTGATATGTGAGGAGATGTCCAAACAATCTTACACCGGACAGAATGCACCTAGTATTGTTGCCAAATTGATGGGGCTTGATCCGTTGCCAGTAGATACAAAATCTGTAGTTAAACCGGTTGTGAAAAAGAGTGGTAACCAGCGAGTCGAGTTTTCTGGAAGGGAGAAATGTGTCAAGGGGTCTAACTTGAATTACTCAAAGCAAAGGGAAGTTGACTCTATTTACAGTAAAAGAGTTAGAGATGCTGAGAGATGGAACACCGACCATAGGTATGGAAAGCCTAGGCCTCGTGAACATCCTCAGGAGGAAGAATTGCAAAAGTTTAAGAAAGAATTTGAGGCATGGCAAGTGGCCAGGCTTAGGGAATGTTCAAAGATAGTTGATGTGGGAAGCATTTTTACGCATAAACTTGCTCAAGAGAAACTGAACATGGAAAAGATGGCACTTTATGATGATTCACTACAAGCAATGCATGAAAAGCCTTTGGAATCCAAGAGGTTTGCAATAAAAGAAAGTGGTTTGCATCATTGCAGGCATAAATCAGAACTCTTTACAGCTGAGAAAAATGAATCAAGAAGACGAAGCATGAATAAGGATTTTCGGTTACCTTCCATGATAGATCATAATGGGAAACTAGAAGCTGTTCCTACAAGAATAGTGATCTTGAAGCCTGGTCCTGATACTATTTGTGACCATGAAGAATCATGTACCTCTTCCTCTGGCACTTTCCAGGAGAGAACTAGTATGGAGGATTTTCTTGAGGAGGTTAGGGAACGACTTAAATTGGAACTACAAGGTAAAGGCCTCAATATAAAAAAGAGTTCTGTGATCAGAGGAAGTGAAACTGAGACACCTTTCAGTGAAAAGCCATCATCTGATCCAAAACAGATTGCTAAGCATATAGCAAATCAGGTCAGAGAAAACGTCAGCAGGGACATTGGAAGGAATTTATTTCGATCAGAATCAACAAGATCATGTAGAAGTGAAGTTCAGTTCAATGGACCAGGTTCTCCTGAGTTCATTAGCAAAGATACAAGAAGATTATTGTCAGAGAGACTAAGGAATGTGCATAAGCAAGAAACTCTGTTTGATGTACCAATAGTCGTCTCCACTACATCTGCTTTTGATAATGGAAGGGACAGGCTGGGAAGAATGCAATATATGTCAAAGTCTGGAAATGAGCAGAGCTACCGGAAAAGTGTTAAACATGGACAAGAAATGCAAACCAGTTCTTTCAGGCATGGAGATGATATTGATGTACCAATAGTCGTCTCCACTATATCCGCTTTTGATAATGGAAGGGACAGGCTGGGAAGAATGCAATATATGTCGAAGTCTGGAAATAAGCAGAGCTACCAGGAAATTGTTAAACATGGACAAGAAATGCAAACCAGTTCTTTCAGGCATGGAGATGATGTTGGGCTTCTAAACAGGGAACTGTCCCCAAGAAATCTCATTAGGTCCTTGTCCGCCCCCGCCTCAGGAACATCATTCGGGAAGCTGCTTTTGGAGGATTGCCATATATTAACAGGTGCGCAGATCAGGAGGAAGCATGAAGGCAGTGAAAATGCATCAGTAGACATTAGAAGAAGGAAGAAAGAGAAGTTCAACTTGAAAAAAAAAGTTTCCAATATTAAATATAGTTTAACGCTTAGACAGAGGCTATTTGGCAAGAAGATTCAATCGGTGGTGGAGTCATATAATGCTAATAGTGATCTTGCAAAAGATGTCTTGAGTGGACCAACAGTTATTATGAACATTGGCGAGAGGCATGTAAGAGCACTTATTCTTGTTTATAAATTAAGAGAATCTTTAGATAAACTTTTCATTTCTGATGGTTTATGTTGTGGTCTTAGGAGAATTCTACGGAGGTGCCTCCTAGCCCGGCATCTTTTTGCAGCAGCACGCATGAAGAATTTTGGAGGGAGGTGGATTATCTCAGCCCAATATCAACACCAGATGTGATTTTGGGAGAAGATAATGTTGTACCGCAGGTTTTCAATGAGACCAGTTCTAATTTGAATGGTATGCAACTTCCCTTTCATACATAAAGCATGTACTCATGGTAATGTGATCATGCTATCCACTATGGAGTATGCATAGCGTTCTTTATTAATCTTCCTTGTTTGTGTCAACTATCATATACTTGGTTTCAAGAGTCAACAGCATTGCTCTGATTTCCTTTGGGATTATTGGCAAAATTTACTAGTATTTTTGGCCAAATTGTAACTTGGCTTGGGCAGAAACCATCTTAATAAATTTCTAATCTACTCATCTATTTTGCACATGAAAGTTTAACAGTTAAAAGATGTAAATAACTGTAGAAAGCATTTTCACCTGTAGGGGAAACAACTATATTTGATGCATAAAGCGATACCATGTTTGTCTCTGTTATATTATAGTATACATGTACCTGTACAATGTTGCTACTGTCTGCATAACGAGCAACTATTTGTTGGCACTTGATGTTATTGCAACTTAGTTTTTCAAATCCTTATATGACAGTCTTTTTATTTATAGATCATCAATCAGAGCAGGGGAGGCAACTGAATGAGATAGAGTCTGATGGAGCAGACCACATAACAGTTGAACAGGAGCCTATTGAATCTGAAATGGTGAATTTAGAGGACCATACCCGAGGATACATAAGAGATCTGCTCGTTGCTTCTGGTTTGTACGATGGATCATACGACAAATCCTTATCTAGGTGGGATCCATTGGCAAAGCCTATCGGCAACTCTATCTTTGAACAAGTAGAAGAATGTCATAGCAAATTGATCAAGGAAAATGATAAGAAGGTAGATCACAAAGTATTACTTGATTTGTCAAATGAAGCACTTTCAACCATACTTGGGCCACCAGTGACCATGTCCAGGTTCAGGAGAAAGCTTCTTGGTTCCTCCATACTGACACCTCCACATGGAAGGAAGTTAATAAATTCTGTGTGGGAGATTGTCCATATTAATTTACGTCCTCCAAATGATAGATCCAACTACTCGGTTGATCATATGGTGGCCAGAGATCTAGGATCCACCCCTTGGGCCGGCTTGATGGACGATGAAACTAATGTTTTGGGAAGAGAGGTGGAATGGCACATTGTTGGAGATCTGGTTGAGGAAATTGTGAAGGACATGCATTCATGAGTGTTATAGGCAGCAGGATAGATGTAAGTAGGGAGACAGAAAGATGGTGTGCATATACATATATAGAGAGGTGATTATTGATAGGAGATTTTGCCTATCCATGTACATATTATTTGCAGAGTTTGTGAGATAGAGAGAGGTAAAGTTGATGAGATTTATACATAATAAAATTTTCTTTGTAAAATGTATTTGTTATTTATATGGGAATTTTTTGCTCTAATCTTATTGTCTGGTGTTTGTAATCGCAAAATAATAATAACAACAATAGTAAATGCATAATTTTGGCTGTTCATCCAGTTGTCTAATACTTGCTCAACTCTGCTCCCAAGTGAGTTATTTTCATCATACGATGTTTTGGTGTATATTATGAATTGAATTTTTATATTTAATTTATTAATTTAGGATATTCATCATATTTCCAACATCACTGGATCGACTTGCGTGATAATTTCAATAAGTGCATGTGTGAGTTTGTGACTATTGTATAAAAAAAAAAAAAAATATTATGATCCATTGCATATGTCACTTTTTATATGTTTTTAAAACATTTTAATTAATATCATTCGCTTTGCTGCCATAATTTCAATTCTCTTTAATGGCATTTTAATCTTTATTGTCTTAATTTCTTTCCGTAATTGATTAAATAAACATGTTTTAATCCCGTAAAAAGTTTCAAATTTTAAAAAAAAAGAGCAAATAAATTTCAATATTCTTTTTACACTTAATTGGGTATTTAAACTTTTTCAAAAAAAGCTATTAAACCCTTGTCTATTTTTTTTTGGCACTCAGTTGGATACTTAAAATGTTAAAATGCATAAAAAATGCCCTTTAACTGTAACTTTAATAGTTGACCGTTAAAGTTAATAGCCCCTAATTCTTTTCCGTTAAAGTCACCACATGTCACAACTCGTGTGGCAAAAAATTATAAAAAATAAAAATAAATAAAATTTATAAAATTATTAAATTTTAATAAAGAAAATTAAAAATTAGAAAAATTATAAAAATCTTAAAAAGTATAAAAAATTATAAAATTGTATAAAAATCATAAAAAAATTTATAAGATGGATCAAAATGCCCTTTAACAATTAACTTTAACCGTTGACCATAAAAGTTAACCGCCCTTAATTTTTTTCAGTTAAAGCCATCACGTGTCACAACACAGCGTGACACGTGGCGAAAAATGATAAAAAAATCAATAAAAGTTATAGAAAAATTATAAAATGTTTCTTTTGGTATGATATTTTTTATATTTTTTTTTACGAATTTTATATTTCTTTACATTATTTATAATTCTTACAACTTTGTAAAATTTTATATATTTCTATATATTTTATAATTTTTTACGATTTTTATAAAATTTTACAAATTTTTTCTAATTTTTAATAAAATTTTAAATATTTTAAATTTTTATTAAAATTTAATAATTTTTATAAAATTTATTGAATTTTATTTTTAGCATTTTTGCCACATGTCACACCGTGGTTGTGACACATGGTGGTTTTAAATGAAAAAAATTAGGGGCGGTTAGCTCTAACAGTCAACTATTAAAGTTAACAATCAAATGGCATTTTTGATGTATTTTGACAATTTAAGTACCCAATTGAATGCCCAAAAAAAAAAAAACAAAGCAGGGGTTTAATTGTTTTTTTGGAAAAATTTTGAGGGTACTTTTTATGCATTTTCAAAGTTTAAGTACCAAATTGAGTGAAAAAAAAAGCAGAAGAAAAAAAGCAGTGACTTAATTACTTTTTTTTGAAAAAGTTCGAGGGCTTTTTACACCCTTAAAGCCAATAAAAAATTAACCAATAATAAAAAAATTTATGATTATGGTTAAATTTAGAGTTTAGAATTTTGGAATTTAAAATTTAGAACTTGATGATTTATGGTTTAAGAATGTGATTAGAATTTAGGGTTTTATTTTTTTAAGGTTTATAACTTAAGATTTAGTATTTGAGGTTTAGATTTTAGTATTTAATTTCATGCTTAATATTTAGGATTTAGAATTTAGAATTGATTATAGTTTAGGATTTATATATTTACTGTAACACTCCAAACTCGGCCTAGACGTTATGGCCGAATCTGGCGGCGTCACATGAGAGTGTTTTTGAAAAATGTCTTGACAAGTTAAAAATAAATTCGATTATTATCTTTACTTAATAATTAAAAACAATAAAACAGTAAATAAAACAGTGAAATCCAGAAAGTATTTAGCAGTGGTCACCCTCGAGCCCTCCGCTGCACTGATCCATCTACTGTTGGGGATTACCTGACAGATAAAACAATAAAGGGGTGAATTTTCGCAAACTTAGTGTGTACATCCCCCAGTATAGGATGCAAATAGACAGATAACAGATAACAGTCACAGATCGGGCCTGAGCCCTTTACAGAATCTATATGGGCCTTAGCCCTCTCAGTACAGTATCAGATATATAATAGGGCCCTTAAGCCCAATAATATACAGAATCAAAACAGATCAGATAAAAGTAAATCATGCCCACCAACCTTACACACCATCTCATCTCCGTCCAACCCTACACACCATGTAGGGATAAAATTGACCCACCCAGCCTACACTCCAAGTATAGGGATAAAATCAACCCATCCAACCCTACACACCATAAGGTACCGTGAACGACACATATCAGATAAACGCAACTTAGCTGCCAGATAATAGGCTAGTAGTCTATCAGACTTCCTTCACTTCAACAACAATCCCACTCTAATTCAATGCAACATATAGATATGGCATGCTATTATGCAGACAAACAGATCATACCCAGATAATTAGAACATATCAGATCGGATATACATGCTATAAAAACCATGCAAATACATACATCAATATCAGTTAACAGAATTGGGGTCTAAGATATCTTTACCGACCCTACGACAGGTCATAGTCGACTAGGGCAACCCGTGCAACCTTACAGTTAAATTCAGAAGAATGGGCTCACACGCTCATGTGACCTACTCGTGTGGGCCCACATGCTCGTGTGGCTTATACGGCCTAAATTGGTCTTAGTCATATGGATCACACGTCTTGGCCCAAATTTCACACGCCCGTGTGGTTCACTCGTGTGGACCCACATGCCTATATGGCCCACACGACCCAATTGGCCTAGCCCGTGCCTCGAACACAGCCTAGCCAGCCTCACATGGTCGTGTCTGTTGCGCCCATGTCGAGCGCACATGGCCTGGTTTGTTAATCACACGGTCGTGTCTCGCCACATGGCCTCCACACGCCCGTGTAGCATCGACAGTTTCATTTTCGGCTTTCGCTGAAACATGATTTCAGCGCAATCGGAGTACACACCTGGTTTGTTTTTGATGCCTAAGCACTCCTGAGCCCTTCCAAACCTATATTCGACAATCATAAGTCCATTTTTTAGTCATTTGATTCGAGTTGTCAAGAACAAATAAATCTCGAAACTAGCGACAGCTTTACCTTTAACGAAAAAAGGAGATTCATTAACGCTAAAATGTTGTCTAACTGCTATCAGATCTTTGATCGACTCCTAGTCATAAAACGTAACCATAATAACTAATCGGTTAAAGAACCAAAACAAAAACACACTGTGACTTATTGAAGATGCGAGAATAATCGTTGATACTGGAAAGCAAATTAAAAACGAAGGGAAAAACAAGGAGAGAAGCAAAAAGGGGAGGAGAAAGGCAGCAAGAAAGGTTGAATTTTTCAGAAAAAATCAAGAGAAAAGGAAAAAAGTGAAGAGGGAGAATACAGAGAATTTCGGCAGAGAGAACAGAATAATTGGTTAACTCCCAATCCCTTGATTCACTCCCACTAAACACTCTACCATCAGAATTTCAGTCCAACACAAGCACTCACACAGCATTAGTAGTAAAAATAATGCCTCCGTACAGACTCGAACCCAAGATCTCCCTTGCTCCAACACTCCTCTTAACCACCAGACCAGCAGACCCATTCTAATATGCTTTTACAAACAATTTCTTGTAAGCCTATCAAGCAGAGATGAGGCTTTACCTAATAAAAACCCAAAATTTTACCCAAGCTAAGGCTTGAACTCAAGATTTCTCAGACACTTCCCAGAACACTTAACCACTGAAGCAGAGAGATATTTGCGTCAAATAATTGCAAAAACATAAACAATTATTTTTGTGTACAACAAATCACAAAAGCCGAAATTAAGGAAATTTAAGGCGTTACACTTACACTCTGTTTGGTTTAATGTAATAGCATAACTATTATAACTCTTTTTCGTGAGCCCACTACAAACAACTGTTTGGTTCAGTGGAATGCCCTATTATGGGTTTATTCAATTATAGGATTATGTAGGGAAATGATGTAATTTCTATTCCGTCTCTTCCCCACTGATTACTGATTTAGTGTTTGTCTTGTTTCCAGTTTACCCTTTCTCACCTAAAAATGTTCTCACTCAGTCAGACAACCATTCCCTTGCTTACTTCGACTTCGACCATAACACTCCTCTTCATTGCAGCATTTTTCAGGTAAACATTTTCTCTATCCGTTCCTTTCCTTCCCTTTTCCTCTCTGTCATTTTTTCTGCCCTCTTTCTTTGCTCTTTTTCTACTTTCTTTTTCTTTCTCTCAGTAGAGTTTTCATAGCCGAGGTTTTCATTTTCTTTTGCTCTGTCAATTTTTTGGGTGTGTTTAGGATTGGAAGACTCGAACCTGTCTTTCCTCAGACCAAGTTCGACAAAGGACTATAACTTGGCCATGGCTATAATAAGTTTAGTGATGCACTGTTGATTCAACTCTTGTTTTGCCCACGGCTTCAACCCATCATTAAATCAGTAGAATGCTTCTTTCTCATTCAAATTAGAAATTTAGAGCATGAGTTCACTAAACTCCTGCACATACTCCCTAACCGTGCCTTGTTGCGTAAATTGATGCAACATAGTCTGGGTAAATGTAATGACCCAAATTTATGAGAATCGTAAAAGTGTGTTATCGAGTTTCTGTTTTAGTAAAACGGATTCGTAAATATTTATTAAAAATATTTACGAAGTTAGTTATGTGTTTAATTTGGTTTTGGTTAGGTGAAATTGACTTAACTAGAAGTAATTATCAAAAATAGGCTAAATTGAATAAAGTGTGAAAGCTTAATTATAGAATAAAAGAAATTTAAGGGACAAATTAGTAAATAAACCAAGTTATGACAAGTGTATGGTAATGGATTTATACATGTGTAATAAAAATATACATACATTTGTAATACATATATATATATTTATTTATTATTTAAGTAAAAGATATTTTATAATTCTATTATTTTATTAATTAAAGTAAAATAAAATAAATAAAAGAAATAAAGATAGAAAAGATATAGAAGGTTGAAACGAAAAAGGGAGAAAGAAAGAATGAAAGAAAAGAAAAAGGAAAAACTAGGGTTTTGAGGTTCAAGCTTAATTTGGTAAGTCAATTTAGTCTCTTTTCTTGTAATTTTAATGTTTTTGGAATCCTAGAACAAAGCATTACTTGATTTATGTGGAAATTTTTGAAGTTAGTGGATTTTTAGACATAGCTCATGTTGAATAAATTGATGAATTATGAGTTTAATTGATATGATTTCAAGTTAGAATTGGGTAAATGATTAAATTGTAAAATAAGTCATAAGTTTTGTGTAATAGGGACTAAATTGAAAAAAATTGAAATTAGAGTTTTATAATAAAAATTAGAGAGTTAAGTTTAGGTTTAAGTGGAAATTGAGAGAAAATAAAGTATAAATTATGATGAAAATAAAAATAATTTTAGTTACAGAATAAATTGGAATTAAGGTAAAAGTTGAATAGAAAATTTAAAATAATTGATGTGAATTGGTATTGTATTGATGATTGTAATTATTTTAATTATTGTAGCTAACATCATGCCGCAGACATTGGCCAAGAAGGGAAAAGAGAAAGTGGACGAAGAGTAAATCGAGAAATCACAGTTTGTATTACTACAATTCAAATTTATTTGTTATTAATGATTGTATTTTAATTAATATGCACGGGAAGTAAAATTGAGGTAAGTATTGATATTGAATTGAATGGAATTGAATTGAATTATGGATATATGTGAGCATTTTAAATGTATATTGATTGGAAGGTGAAAAGTGATTTGAATTGAAAATATAAGAATTTGTGATTAAAGTGAAATTGGTATGAAAATTGAGTGAAGTTGAAATGTGATTTAAATTCCCTATTAACTAGTCGGGCTAAGTCGCATATAGTTGGCATGCCATTGGATTGGAAGTGTAACGCCTTGATTTTCGGGATTTCTTCGGGATTTTTTTTGTGATTTTGGTGAAATCTTGAAATTTTGGTGTTTCGGTTATTGAAATTATGTTTAAGTGTGTTAGTGGGCCTTTAGGAGGTCCAAGCCTAAGCTAAAACCCGACAAAAATATCAATTTTGGATTTTAAGTGAAGGGGACTTGGTTAAGTAGGCCTTTAAGAAAAAGTTAGTGAAATAGGACACAATGAGGCCCTTGGTAAAGTGGCAAGGTGGCGCCACTAAGCTCCTAAAAAAGTGGCGTGTGGACTGAGTGCTAGGGCCAGGGTTCTAGCAGCGTGAGTAGCAGAATGATGTTTTTATTTTTAAGCATATGTTAGTCATGTGGTTGTGGGCTTTCAGCTAGGGCTTTAGGGGTTATAAAATCGGCAAAATGAGGGGAGGTTGTGCCGAATTAAGGTTAGCCACCTAGGGTTTACACTTTTATTCTATTCTTCTCTTAGTTTACCAAAAAGCCGAAAAAGCAAGGAAAGTTCTCCTTTTGTGTCGTTTTCCTATTCTTTTCTTCTCCTCTCTTCTTCTATTCTCTTTTCTTCTTCTTTTCTTCTCTAGTCGAAACCACCTCTCCTCCTCACTTATCTTCCCTTTTCTTCTCTTCAAAAACTGAATCTGCCATTCTTTTCTTCTCAAACCCATTAACTATTAAAAGCCAAAATCCAGAAAGACTGCTGCTGTGCCGATTTACCTATAGCCAAATCCTCTTTGTTTTTTCCTCACTTGTAGCTGAATTTCATACTCTCCAAACCCTTAGGCTCTGACGACAAGCACCTTTTCAACCATAGTCTCAAATCATCTTTTCTTTCATCACTTCAAAAAGCCGAAAACACTATATTTTTAAGGACTTAGTAGCTGAATCCTTAGATCCCTAAGACTCGATCTCTGCTAGTGTTTAAGGGTTAGATCTGCATCAGATCTGAGTAGAAACGGAAGTGGAATCGTTTGGATTGAGAGAACCTGTGGTAAGTATTCGATATCTCAGATCTATTCTTTATTTCGGGATTTAGAAAAGCCAAAATCCCTAGAGGTATAGGGAGGCTGTCGATTTGAGGCTTAAGGCTCTAAGGGTTGTTAGTAATCAATTTGTTTTGGTGTTGTGTGATCTAGAGGCTACTGATTGAGGGCTCGGAGAAGTGGAGCGACTAGATCTAGATCTAGTCATTGGTTTCGGCAAAGGTAAGATCTCAAGGGCCATAGGTGTTGATGGCCGATTATGGTAAGTAAGATGATGATGGTTGTCATTGTAATTTGGATCTGATATGTTAGTAACTGATTGTAGGATATCGTGGGAGATCTTGGTAGCGTTCGTCGCAAATCAGGTGTGTATTGAACACCCTTCTGTAGTCTAAATCGGCAAAAGCCGAAAAGCCGAAATGTCAAAATTCTGGCATTTCGTGGGCTAGCGAGCATGTGAACGTTCGTAGGTCAGTTGGAACCGGTAGATCTGTAATCGAAATCAATAAGGTTGGTAAGTGTGCAATTTCATACACTTCGGTAAGTTTAGCCCTCGATGGGCCGAATATGGGCCCATATGGGTAAGATAAGCGATAAACGTGTTTTGGTAGATTATAGGTCTAAAATTGGTAAATCAATCATAAAATTTGGACTAAATGAGCTTAAGTAGCTGATAGACACTGTAGGGCCCATTAGGGGTTTTAGGGCCTAATAGCTAAAGACTGTTAAAATGGTTTAGTCAAGTTACTAAAATAGAAATGAGACTGCCAATAACTGAAAGTTGTATAAAACCCTAAAAAACTGATGAAATTACTGAAATATCCTTATGGGTGCAAAATTACTATTTTACCCCTAGGTGCAAAACGACCATATTACCCCTAGGGCCAAATTTGATTGAAATGCATGTTTTCTGTTTCTGTTCATTATATGCCATGTCATGATTACCTGTTGCATAGGAATGGGATTGTTGATGGAGGAAGTGCAAGTGGCATTGCCACGTTTTCTGAAAGAGGCTTTGCCTCGTACTGATATCTAAATAGGGCTTTGCCCATTCTGTTTTCTGAAAGAGGCTTTGCCTCGTATTTCTGTTAGTGGCTTGGCCACATTATCTGATTATACAGCTATGCTGCCATTGTGGAGTGTAGCGGATGGATTTAGGATGGGCTTTGGGCCTTGCCTACATGCATAATTTCTGTCTGTTACTGTTATGGGCCTATGGGTCGCACTGATATCTGAATAGGGCTTCGGCCCAGTAATACTGAATAGGGCTTTGGCTCAGTTTACTGTATCTGGATAGGGCTTTGGCCCAGTTATCACTGAGACTGGTTAGGGTTTAGGCCCAGTGGGCTTGAGCTGTTTTTGGGCTCTGGATGGTAGAGGATAGGACGTTCACCAATAAATCAGAAATTTTCTCTTAAAACTTTAATAACGGTTTTGCAAAGCTCACCCTAACATTAGTAACTAGGTAACATGGTTAGTTGTAGGTAACATGACACACCGGACTTGGCCGTAACGTCTGGGCTGGGTTTGGGGTGTTACAGGAAGTGTTCAGGGATACTTTGACCTCGAGTCGATAAGACACTGGGTGTCATATTGTTACTTTAGATAGATTCAATGAGGTACTAGGTACCAATTTACTTCGGCTTGGCTGATGAGACACTGGGTGTCAACTATTGCTTCAAACTATCCGATAAGGCACTGGGTGCCATACTGGTGTGTTTGGTTGGATTCGTGTATCCGCCAAAGTTCGAGTCCTGTTAATAGGGGTAAATAAATGAATTGACAAATTGAATGATATTGAAAGATTTGTATATGAAATGGAATGAGAAAGTGAATTGAGACATTGAAATGAAATGATTATTGATATAATGTATGAAATGGATATTGATATAATGAAATGATATTTAAATCAAAAATTAAGAAAAGTTATTGTTAGGAAATTGAAAGTTTAGTATATGAGTGATTTATTGACAGAAAAATGATTGTAAGGTTAAATGTGTTTGCTTAATTATTGTTGTTTTAAGTATTTGAATTATAGTAATACCACTGAGTATATATATACTCAGCGTACGGTTGTTTTCCGTGCGCATGTTAGGAGAAGGCAAATTTTTGATCTAGCATCCAAAACTGATCCCGAACTCAGTAAAGTGGTGAAATATGTTTTCTTTTGTAAAATGGCATGTACCTAAGTTGTTGTATAGGTCATATTTGAGTTATGCTTGTAAATGATGTTATAATGATATTTTGGATGGTTTTATATAACATATATATATATATATATATATATATATGAAGTATTAAGTTAAAGAAATAACATATTGTGGTATGAAATTGAATTTGGATGAATGAAACTATTTGAATAGATTTGGTTATTATATGAGAGAAACTTATGAATAAACATTGAATAGGTCATTAGGTTGATTTTTATGACATGATTTAGGTACATTTAAATGTATTTTGGATTGGTTGAATAATTGCATGTTTAGTTGCTTGTTGTTTAAGAATTGCAAGGTTGGATAGCTTGTTGTAAAAGGCTCATTTTGAGTCCACACGGCCTCGCACGAAGGCGTGTGACCAGACCGTGTGAGACACACGGCTAGCACATTGGCGTGTGATTTAGCCGTGTGTCCCCTACATCTTAAATATTAGAAACAGAATGCTCATATTTAGGTATACGGGTAGAGACACGGGCATGTGTCTCAGCCGTGTGAGGTACACGGCCTAGCACACGGCATATGACTTGGCCGTGTGACCCATGTAATAAATAGAGTTACAAGTCAGAGAGTTACACGGGTAAGGGACACGAGCGTGTGCTGCCACACGGTCTGGGACATGGGCATGTCACTTGGCCATGTGAGCCATACGACCTGACCACACGGGTGTGTCTTATGGTCACACGGGCGTGTCCCTTAGTCACACTAGCGTGTGAGCCCTACAGTTATGAAAAATTTTAGAATTTCACGAAAAATTTTTAGAATATCCGAATAAGTCCCGATTGGTTTCTAACATCTATTTTAGGCCTCGAGGGCCCATTAAAGGGACATTATGATTAATTTATATTACATATGCTGATTGTTTGTATAATATTCGTAATTGATCGAAAACATCTGGCAATGCTCCGTAACCCTGTTCCGGTGATGGTTTAGGGTTAGGGGGTGTTACAGTAAAACTACCCATTGAATTCACTTTGGAGCTCCTCCCAAGTCCCAATGGTATCTCCAAATCGTTTCTCATTTATAGACATACAATGCCACCATAAGAAAGTAACATTAGTAAAATACATAGCAACGATATTTACCTTAGTATCATCATTCATGATCCCTTTGGCATGAAAGTATTGCTCCATTCCCTACAATAAGTTATCCGCATCTTTTGCAGACCTCGTCCCATTAAACACTTTTAAGGTTCAGGACATCTACTATAGGCTTGGGTTCTGCAAGCAACACCTCATTACCTAAAGCATGTTTGAAGATATTGAGCTACTAAATTTGTTCCTTCAAGGCTGACACCATGGTCTCGAGAGAATTATTCTTCTTAGTCAACTTCTCGATCTAATCATCCATAGTGACATTAAGGGTCTTTCTCATTGCATCTTGATTGGAATTGAGAGCATTCACCATATTATCCCTAAGCTGCTCTCTTATCAAGTCCAACTCATCGGTGCGTCCCTCAATTATTTCGAGTGTTTCCTTCACACCACTCATAGATTCCTCGAGATTGGTCACCCTGTCTTTCAAAGCCGACAACATATCATTCGATATGCTATTTTTCTAGCCTTCTCATGGGTCTCCATTGAGACATTTTGTTTGTCTACTTAATGAGCTACTAAATTTGTTCCTTCAAGGCAGACACCATGGACTTGAGAGAATCATTCTTCTTAGTCAACTTCTTGGTATGATCATCTATGGCAGCATTGAGGGTCTCTCATTACATCTTGATTGGAACTGAGAGCCTTCACCACATAGTTCTAAAGCTGCTCTCTTATTGAGTCCAACTGATCGGTGTGTCCATCAATTACCTCGAGCGTTTCCTTCACACCACCCATGGATACCTCGAGATTAGTCACCCATTCTTCCAAATTCGACAATGTAATAGCTCGTTTTTAGTGAAATCAGAACAGTGGTTATGGAACCATAAATCTAAGGTCAAAATATTTATTTTAATATTATTTTGAGGTCTACAACATGATAGTATGATTGTCTAAAAATTTCGTTAAGAAATTTTACTGTTTGAATGCTTAATTCAATAAAAAAGACTAAATCGCGTAAAGTGTAAAAGTTGGGTTCTATAAGATAAAGGTGTGAATTTGCTATGAAATTAAATAGTTAAAGGACTTAAATGGTAATTAGACCAATATTGAAGTTAGTGGATGAACATGGTTTGGTTTTATTGAATTTTTTAATGTTTTAAAAGGTTATGTTGGTAATTTGGTAAATAATGATAATAAAACTAAGTAAATAATGTTTATCTTCTTCATTTTCATCAAGCTACAACTAAAAATATTCCATTAAAACAAGCTAGGGTTTGGTCATTCTTGTTTTGCTTGCATGGTAAGATATTTCGTCCCGTTTTCAATGATTTTTATGTTTTTGAGGTCGTTGTAGCTTAATCTAGCTAGCCTAGGGACTAATTTGCAAAACTGTTAAAGAGTTAGGGTGTAACACCCCTTAACCCTAAACCATTGTCAAAACATGGTTACGGAGTATTACCGGACATATTGGGCAATTTATGAATAATTCATAAATAAATAACATACATAGCATAATTTAATTTTTAAGTCTTTATAATGGACCCTCGAGGCCTAAAATACGTATTAGGAGTGGAACGGAATTTATTAAAATACTCAAATTTTTATTTTTATTTTTATATTAAAAAATTTTGGCAGCATTTCTGCTTGTTTTTATATATAACCCCTGCAAGTTCAAACCGAAAACAACCAATACCAATGTATTCCAACCACTGCAATTTCATATCTAGTTGCATTAAAATCATAGCTATGACTTTGTAATGATAATTTACCCTAAGAACATTCATATTACCATTAAAATTTAACTTATAATTTTATTCATTTTATTTTAGATTTAGCACCAATCATACCATATATATTATATAAATTTTCATACCATTTCATTAGTATAAACACTAAAATACTAAATACAATTCTTTACAACAAAAGTCATGTAACATTTTAAAGTGACCAAAATAACACCTATGTACATGCCACTTTTATCAAAAGAAAAATACATCACTGAGTTTTGAGCTGGAGTCGGGATCGCTTGGATACAGAACCAGGACTCTGAACACTTATTAGCCTGCGCACGGAAACAACCGTACGCTAAGTATATGTAAACCCAGTGGTATTACGATAATTCAAATTATAATAATAAATAATAAAATTTAAATATCAAAGATATAACAATTTAATTTCTTAAGTACTAATACATTTTCTAGCTTTCATTCCTTAATAATAATTCAATATAACTAATCATCACTTATTATCACATATCATCAATTTGAATTTCAATTACTTCATGAACATTTAGTTCATGCCTTTCATTCTCGATTTCAATTTCATTTCACATTCCAATTCACAATTCAACTTTTCATTTCTTTTCGATAGCTTAATTGATCAAATTCATTTGATTTATCATTTCATTTATTTACCCCTATTAACAAGACTCGAACTTTGGCGGATACACGGATCCAACGAAATACACCATATTGGCACCTAGTGCCTCATCGGATAGTTCGAAGCAATATAGTGATACCTAGTGTCTCATCGGCCTAGCCGAAGTAAAGTGGTACCCAGTACCTCATCGGATCTATCTGAAGAAAAATAGTGACACCCAGTGTCTCATCGACTCGAGACCGAAGTATCCCTGAACTCTTCCAATCCTATGGCATGCCAACTATATCCGATTCAGCCCGACTAGTTAATAGGGATTTTCAATTCTCAATTCAAATTCTCTCTCTTTCAATTGATCACAAATCATCAAATTCGATTCATATATATATTATCAATTCAATCTCAATCTCCAATTCACAATTCAAATCACTTCCAATTCAATCTCACAATTTAATTCAATATACTTTTTATACCAATCACATGTAATTCAATCTATAATTCAATCCTAACACATATTCATCATTCAATTCAATTTTCTAAATTCAATTCAATAAAGTTACTTACCTCAATATTTACTTTCCATAAAATAAATAAATTTAAAATTAATATTTAATAATAAATAACTTGAATTATAGTAATACAAACTCGAAATTCTTGATTTACTCATCGGTAATCTTCTCCTTTCCCTTTTGAGCCGATTTCTCTAGTTCTTTGTTAGCTACGAAAATTAAAATAATTATACTATTAATTACAACATTAATTACAATAAATAATTGAATTTCTAATCAATTCCTACCTTATTCCCAATTTAATCCTAAATAATTTTACTTATTTTTCTAATTCAATTCATACTTTATTTCTATTCAAATTTCCTCCATACTTACATTTAACTACAAATTTTTCAGCATATTTTCCTAATTTCGAAATTTCTTCAATGTAATCCATACAACATAAAACTTATAGCCTAGTTTACAATTTAATCCTTTAATCAATACTAACTTAGAATTCATTCAATTTAATCCCTAATTCCATAATTTGTTCAACATAAACCCTACTTGAACACCTATAAACTCTTGAAATATCAACTTAATTTCAATAAAACCTTGTTTAGAACTTCTAAAATATCAAGATTAACTAGAAAGGACTTAATTAACTTACCAATCAAAGCTTCAAGCTTCAAATCCTTAGTTTTCTCTTTTATTTTTCTTTCCCTTTTTCTTTCTCTTTTTCTCCCCTGCTTCCCGTTTTCGATTCTGTATCTATTCTCTTTTGTTTCTTTATTTCTCTTTTATATTTCCTTTATTTTTTTATTTAATTAACTCAATAAATATCTATTTAAAAATAAATATTAGTATTACATTTGGTCAAACTTATATTTCTACATTTGTACCAATAATTTTGTTAAAATTGTCATTATTTAATTTGTTTATCAAACAAAAATCCCATAATTTATTTATTTAATTTAATAAATATCTTTAACATAATAATAATAATTAATAAATATCTATTTTAATATCAATTACATATATTACATTTGTACACATACATATTATTACACTTGTACCTATCATCCTCATACATTTGTCATAACTTTAATTTATTTATTATATAAAAATCTCATAATATAATTAATACAATTAATTATTATAAAATATCTTTATACTTAAATTATAAGTAATTTGAGTGTTTAAATTACAAATGTACCAATAAAATTTTTACACATGTACATTTTTATTACCATACAATTATCTACTATTTAATTTATTTAATACTAATACTAATAATAATAATCTAATATAAAACAATAATGTTAATTAATAATTATAATAAATATATATAATATTTAAATATAACCTAAATAAAATCTTAGATTTTAATACATATATGCCGCCTCAACTTTTGTAAATGGTTTAATTACCATTTTAATCCTTTTTATTCTCTATTACTTTAGAATTAAATTTTTACCCCTTATTCAATTTAGTTCTTTTTACTAAGTACTCTAAATTAAGCTCAATTTACCTAATTAAAACCTATTTAGACACACCACTAGACTCATAAATATTTTTAATAATTATTTTCAAACTTATTTCACTAAGACAAAGGCCCTATAACTCACTTTTTCAGTGCCCGTAAATTTTGGGTCATTACATAGGGTTTTACCATTGATGAATGTTTGAGTATTTTGATGTTTGATGATGGAAAATAACTCTTTGTTATTAGTTAAACAACTTTTGTAAAATGATTTTAGTTGAATTTGTCAATTAGGGATTAAATTCAAAAATAGAAAATTATTCATGGTGAAATTGTGAAATAAATAAAATGTAGGGCTTGCTAAGGGCCTAAGTGATATTTGGTTATAATGGGTTAGTACTAAATTGCATGAATTTGTATTTTTATGAGATAATGACTAAATTGTAAAGAAGTCAAATGTTTAAGGGTAAAATGGTAATTTTAACATAATATGAAAATTGGATTAAATTGAACAGAATATGAATTAAAGTAGTTAAATTTGATTATATAGATCAAGAAAGGCAACGTACGGATCTAGATCAGGGAAAAGATAAAGTTTTGGACTAGACGATCGTTTTCAATCATTTGAATTCGAGGTAAGTTCATATGTTTAAGTATTAAATTATGTGTTTAAATGTTTAATTGTTGTAATTGTGATAACATGACATCTTGGAAGTTCTCAATAAGATATCAGAAATTGTTCGGATCTCGGTTGAACCTTAGGAATAGATAGGATACAAATGACATGTCATTAGGGTTTACTGTGTTTTGGGTGTTGGTCCTGTACGTCCTACTGGTGACTGAGTTTTCTGACATGTGTTGCGGTTACTCGACAGCTTGTGTGAGCAGCACTATGTAGCTACGTCTTGACCGTCAGCTTGTGTGAGCAGACCCAGTGGTGGCTTTAGAGTAAGCATTTATATGAGATATGAGATAGATGTGGTTTAACCACGTATATGGCACTTAGTGTGCGAGATATTCGAGTATCCGATATTATTCCAAATGCTTCAACGGGCAAAGATGATGGTATAAGAATATATGAGATGATGTGGATCAGTTCAGGTATTTAAAAGAAGTATGACAAGTAAGCAATAGTTGATGAATTCATACATGACTCATATGGTTATGACAATGTGCTAATTGTTGGATTGAATGAAACTTATCTATATTTACTTATGCTTCTTTAAATTGTGAATGAATGATAAGTTGTACTTATTAGCCATACAAGCTTACTAAGCTTCATAGCTTACTTTTTTTACTTTTTCATGTTTTATAGGATTCGGAAGCTCGCTCGGATTGGAAGTTATCGGAGACCTCATCACACTATCCAGCAGTTGTTTTGGTACTTTTGGACTAAATGTATTTTGGTTATATGGCATGTATAGATTTATTGGCTAATGAAGCTTATATGTTTTGATATGTAATTAGCTATGTGATTTGGCTTAATTTGGTGTATGTGTTGGTATGCAGATATATGAGTAGTTGGCTTATCTTATATGATTTATAATTGCCTTGAGTATGCTTGATGGTTGTCATGGAACTGCCTTAATTGTGATTTGGTGAATTGAGTACCATAAGGTTGAGATTTAGCATTGACATATAAGTTATGTGATAGACACAAAAGTGACTATATGCATATGACCATTTAGGTAGCTTTTGAAGTTGATAATTGCATGTTTTATAATGGTCAATTGTGATGCTTGATAGCAATTGGTTTAATAGTATTGAAATTGCATGTTTAGGCTTGATTTTGGATTGGTTTGAATGTCTATTTTGGTTGTGGTTATATGCTATTGAAATGTGTAGGTTGGCACCAGAATTGGGTAAGAAATGTGGCTTAAAAAAGCCTATTTTCATCCACACAGGCAGAGACATGGGCGTGTGTCCCCTGTAGCTTTTAATGAAAGCAAGTTAGTAAGTTACACGGGCTAGTCACACGGGCGTGTGGTTGGCCGTGTGACACAAGTCAGAGAGTTACATGGGGTCGGACACGATCTAAGACACGACCATATGATCCCATTTCGAATGTCCACGCGGCCGTGTCACAGGCGTGTTTTTTGGCCATGTGTCTGACCACACGGGCGTGTGTCCTTTGTACTTTAAAATTTTCATAGTTTTCTCAAAATTTTCATAAGTTTATGTTTAAGTCCCAAATTATTTTTAATGCTTGTTTTGGGCATCGAGGGCTCGTTTTAGGGACTATATGATTAAGTTTGAATAGTTTTTGTTTGGGATGAGAAATGAATGTGAAATGTATGATTGATTATGTGATATGTTCAATAATGCTCCGTAACCCTATTCCGGCGATGGATATGGGTTAGGGGTGTTATAGACAACATATCATTCGATTTGCTATTTTTCTGGTCTTCCTATGGGTCTCCATCAAGACATTTTTTTTATCTACTTCTTTCGTCATCTCAACTGGTGGCTTCAAACACTGTCTCGGTTACTAATTGTCACAGGGCTAGAACTTAAGTATGACAAATCACATGACCTTAGGCAATTTCTTTGCTTTAAATTTGCCTAAATCAGCCTTACTCTCAAAAATCGAAATTCAGAAAGGACAATGCACTAAAATAAAGCGGAAGCAAACTCATAAATAAAGAAGCAAAAAGTGAACATAACAATCATAAGAAAACTAAGCAAACCAAGTGTTTGAGTAAATACTTTCAAAGTATTCAATAACTTTTTTTTTTGATCAAGTATATTCAATAACTTTGAATGGAATACTGTGGGATGATTACAAATTATGGGGGAAACCTCTATTTATAGTTGAGCTCCCTCAGATCCAATGGTGTAGATTAAATTACATCAACGATTGAGATTAGTGCCTATCTACAAGATGAAAGTCCTTAGGGATTTAATCTCTATACATCTTTATCCCTTAGGATTTACAATTTTGCCTTGGTCACTCTAGTTTTATTAGAGTGTTTCACTGGAGCACCAAGACTTTAAGTAGATGAGCTTCTCTATATGTTCCATAAATCGGGCCAGTTCAAGTGGGTCAAATGAGCTCCATTTAATCAATTGACCTACATGAGACGCTCTGTATGCGTCACGGGCTTTGATCCGCGACTCGTGACATAAGACTAAACTCATAATTAATTAACTAATGATTTCTAATCTAGTGGTGATTAATATTAAGTCTCAATCATTTTTATTGTTGACACGTTTATAAAATTTTATATAAAATTTGTAATTAGTGAATAATTTTTTATAAGAAAACAAAGAAGGGTTGAAATTGACAAAAGTTGTAAAGGTTGAGTAGCTAAATTAGTGATTGTACTTAATTTTTTAATAAAGTTAATGAAAAAAATTAATGAAGGGACTGGAAAGAGCAAATCGGAAAGTAGAGATACTAATTTGAGCAAATAAAAGTAGAGGGATTAAATCTGCACAAATTTATAAGTACATAGACTATCATCAAAATTTAACCTATAATCTAATATGGGTTCAAAATTTAATTAAGTGATAATAATTGTAACTTATTAATAAATTTAATTTATATTTTATATAAAAAATTTAAAAATAATTGTAATTATTTTATTTTATTTTATATTAATATTTTTATCATATTTATTTAAAAGAAACATGAGAGTAAAAAGGTACCTACACGATCAGATTAATTGTTGTTATTTCTTGTAATAATTAATGGTATGCGTAATACCTATATATAATTTATGTAAGACCAATTTATTATTTTTAATTTATTTAATTATATTCAATGAATTAATAATTAATTAATATAATGAATAATCAAACTTTTTTTCTGAACTCATCTTTTAACCTTAAGTTATAAGGGTAAGATTAATTGGTACTAAGAAATTTGGGTTTAAAGTAATGTTTTTCAATCGAAATTAAGTCAAATCATTGCAAAACCTAAGGAAGAAAGAATCACATAAAATTCATACAATAAAAGTCCAACAAGAAACGAATACGATACTCTTACCCAATAATGCAAAACCTTCATTGGCTTCTGCTTCCCTACAATTTGTTTAGTGTTTATGAATGTATGATGTTATTCAAGAAATCATTAAAAAAAGGTGTGAAGTGACAGTTATATTTCTGTGCTTAGAGATCAAAATGTATTGGTCCCTTTGCCTTGTTTTTCTTCCTTGGTTGTTGGGTGGCGGGACTATGCTTCAAGTATCAACACTTTCAACTAATCCTCCCTAGTGTGAGTGCTGTGAGTCAGGTGCAAAATAAAAAAAAATAAAAAATAAAAAATAAAAAAACCTTTTTGAAAATTAATTTTTTAAAATCAAAATAATAATTTAACCAATCAATTTCAAAACTGAGCATTTAGGTACGATTAAAGTCATCATTTTCTTAAAAATTTAATAGACTAAAAAGTGATTTCAATGTTTAGTATGTCAAATTTTATTTATTTTTATTGGAATCTATCTTCCTCTTACCAATTATTTTTCATGTAGATTGGAAAGTTAAAAAAATATTAAAACAAAATTAATTCTATTTTATATTGGTTTAGGATTAAACTATTGCCTCGTTTGTCCTGTTATTTGATTTTCTCTATTATTTCCACGGATTTTTTTTACAAATGTTATATATACATATTTTTTAATTTATTCCGAAATAAATTTTATATATTCATAATTTTAGATGTGTATTATTATATTTACAAAATATAAGTAGGACAAATTTGAAAGAATTTTGCTTTCAATTAACATTATAAATTAATTTTTTTTAAAGGTATCAATTAAAATTTATTATAAAATTAAATATATGAATATTATTTTTATTTAATAAGAGTAAATTCATAAATTATCATTACAATCTTGAGAAAGTACTTAGTGAACCAAACCTAATAATGCAACTTTCTTATGATTCTAGTCAATACCTTTCGATGCATACTAAATGTTGTAAAGTAACTTTCTCGACAACCAAATTCTTGTCAATCATATTTCAAAGAATCACATTTCGTTGAAATCATAACATGTGAAAGCACCCAACACTACCTTGGGCTTTGCTTGGTAGAGTGGAAAGAAAATCGGAAAGATAGAAAATTGAAAGGTAGAAAAATGAAAAGATGGAAAAATATAATTTTTCTTTCTTGGGTGTGCTTGGTTGGAAGGATAGAGAAATAGAAAAAAAAATGTAATTTTCTTTCCATTCATTTTTTTAGTAGAGTTGAAAAATAAAAGAAAATAAAATAAAATATTTGAAAAATGCATAATTTTGAACTAACATATACTTCTCTTCCATTTTCTCTCCTATCATCGTACTAATTTGGAAGGGTTAATTTTTGTGAATTAGGATGAAAAATGATCATCCCTTCTATTTTCTTTTCTCTCATTTTCTTTCCCAACCAAAAACATTTAAATTTTATTTTCTTTCAACTTTTGCACTTCCTCCTCCCATTCCTCCACTTTTCCACCCAGCCAAGCACACCCTTAAGGACAATTAATCACAACATTAATGTTTTTGTCAATTTTACATAATTTTTATTAGTATAATAACAAATTTAACCTTCAAAATTTACACATCCTATCCATTTTATATATACATTTTAAGCTAAAATTTTCTTTATATATTCTTTTTGAATTCTTTAGATTTTTTAAAATTTCATAATCTTTTTGATAATCTTTTTGACAATTTAAAAAAAAAAATCATAACCAAATAGACTGAATATATTGAGGGTATAAGTTGTTATTATATCAATCAAAATTATGCATAGTTGATTGTAAACATTAATCATCATGACTAATTGTCCCTAGTTGTTCACTTTTCAAATTTGAGAGGGACTAGAGGTGTTTTTACCCATAATTTAAGGGCATTTTTGTCCCTTTATAATTTATAAAATTTTAAATTAGCATATGATAAAATTGCACTTTAACTCCCTAAAATAATAAAATTTTAATTTAATCATTTAAAAAATTATATTCTAGAAAAAATTGGCTTCACCCTGCCATAATGATCACATACATGAAACGCCGAAGTCTTGCAAAATTGCCTTTACATATATATGTAATGCAGCAATGCAAAATGGGTTAGGCCTTCAGGGGTGTTTGAAGAATAAGACAGAAGGGCTACATTTTATCGAGTCATTGCCCCAATGGATTAAATTGACATTTCTTAAAATGGGCTGGACTTGAACCGAAATTTGGTATGCTTTACTTACTACTAGAACACAGTTCCTATTCCTTCAGAGGTTGGAGCTGGAATGAAAGGGTTGAAAGAAGAGGAAGAGGGGGAATAAAGAGGATAATATTTTAAGACTAGTTGTTACCATAAATCTAAAAGTAAGTAAAAGATGGAGTAATAGGAATAAGAGTAGGAATAGGAAAAGAATCCAAGGGTAGAATGAAAAGCAGATCCCCCCAACTGCCCACTATTACCTTACCTTAATGATAGCACTATTACAAATATTAGAATGTTAAAATTGTTGATAATGTTGATTAGGTGCACCAAATTGTCTTGTCTTGTCCTGTCCAGTCCAAGAAAAACATAAAAAGAAAGATGCAAGTATTTAATAGAAAAGGTGTTCCTTATGACTGGTTCAAGCAACGTAAAGCCAAGGCAAATGAATCCCGTACTTGCTTATAAATCAATACTCCTCATTAGAATCATGATTTCATTGGCTTAGGCTAACATAAGTATAAAACCAAAACTAAGCGGAGCAAACTGAAAATGAAAATGCAGTGTTGGTAGCATTGGCCACAGTGTATGATTGTGAATATTTCATTCCTTGGGTTAAAGCTATAACAAATAATAGTGCTTAACGAGTGTTATAGTATGAAACAGATGAACTACTGTTGTGTTGATCATTCACAATCCTAACTCACCATTATTAGACGAGGGCTTTGCGTAGGGCTTACTCAAACATATATATATATAGTGTAGTATCATTTCATTTGTGGGGTACACCTCCAATCAAATCTGTATTTTAATCCTCACCACCCACAGCTTCCTATAAAGATGATCATTAAAGGACAATTTTTGAAATAATTGACACGTAATAATAATTATAGCCAAAGAAATCATCAAATTAAAGGATGAGTTTGTCTTCCATATATTATTAATTACGAATACAGCCCCTTGTGCGTGCCTTATATTTATTAATTATTCAAATTATAATGTATATATCATTTTTTTAAATTATATAAAATTTTGCATTTTATAATTTAGGAATTTAGATTTGTTGGTAGATTGTATTTACCAAGGCTATATTGACTTTTTCAATTGTATGAATTTTACATGAATTTCATAAACACCAAGTAAATACAAAATAAAACAATAAAAAGTGAGTGTTGCCAAAGATGAAATTAAAATTTTAAAACAATTAATTAAATAAAATTCTATTTTCCATTTAATTATAGATCCTATTTGATATGAAATCAAAGTTGTTGTACTAATTTAACAAATCATTGCATTTAACACTTGGTTTTGGAAACAAAAAAGAAATAGATTAGTACCTAATTCCCCATTGATGATGTGTTTCTACACTAACTTCATTGCCTTCTTAAACACTTCATAATTTTAAGTTTCTTTTGATAAAGAGACATTTGGTATTTGAAACCCACATAGAAAATAATGATAAGTGATTAAACTATATAAATCAAGAGAATCAAATAGTGATTAGGTGGGTGAAATGCCTACCGTTTATTAGGAGCTTATAATGTCTAAATATAATTACATTTATATTTATACAAACTTCGTTAGAGAAAACAGAAAAGATACTATGCTCAATTATGAGAAAACGACAAATATCTCAATGGCTCTTATATATTATATATATAGGACAACAATTTAAAATACTTCATTTATTTTAATTTTTTTCTCCATCAAGAAGCAACGACAGTAATACACCATAATAACATTCAATCCCGGACCATGAACATAGTGTTTTTACTTATGCTTATTTTAGCCAAAAGATCAGTCCAACTATTAACTTCGAGTAAAACATGAATAATTTTGACATAAAAAATCAATGTAATACAATGATTAATAACTTTGAAAGTTTCATCATATTTCCAAAGTCGAGGAAGTGATTCAAAACACCATGAAACAACAACACTTAAGTCTAACTCAACAATTAGATTATGACAATTCAACCACTTAGTCTTTATAAAGATCTCCGATGCAAATTTAATGACATCAAGCTTAGTTAAATAAGCGTCGCGCCAACAAAGAGGTTCGGAGAATAGAGCAATCCTCTTATCCAGTTCATCTCTAAAAACACCACCACAATTAGTTTGATGCAAAAATTCTCTTGAGGCTATGCAAAAAGCTTAATTTATTTCGTCCCCAATTATATATATCATCAATAGCTCTAAAAGTAATATACATATTACTATGAATAGTTCAATCTGATAAAATTTAGTACAAATTAAAAAAAAAATTATTTGCTTCTATATGAACAATAATAATAATATATTTTGGAGTTTGAAACCTTTACATTTAGCATCATCTAATGTGCTAGAACAACACTAAAGCTTCCTTTGGATGCAATCGGGTTTCAGTGTGTTGACTGTTTGGAAAGCATTCTTTAGTTTGTTGAGAATGCATTTCACCTCATTAGAGGCTTGAATCCAGACTAGAGCCTTTTAGTCTAATAAAAATTTAGTAACTCCAGTTGCTTTTTCTTTTCCTCTTTTACCCATATATTATTTCTTTTCTTTTTTATTCTAGAGTTTCTTTCATTATTTTATCTTTCAATAATGTTTTATTTTTCTAGGGGCTCAATAATTTCAATAATCTTTCAATAATGAATTGAGCCCTATAATTAAATATATGATTAATTTTAAAATATTAAATAAAATAAAATTTTAAATTTTTCTCGAGTTTTAATTTATTATTAAAATTAAATCTAATTGTAACTATTTTAATCATTTATTAATTTTGTAAATGTTAAATAATTTTAAAAACTTCTATTATATATCGTTTCTAATCTAATATCCTTAATAGTCATTTTCTATTATCACCTCACTGCTACAACTACGTTTGAATCTAAACAAACACTCTACCGCTGTTTCTAATATTATTGTTACATTATTCAATCTCATCGTTACAGTAATTAATTTCACCGCCACTACTTTTTTAACCTAGCTAGAAGGAAACACACTGTCCATCTAAACTGAACCTAAATCTATTTTTAAATAAATGTAAAAGCGTTGAACAACTTTAACTTAGATATGAGTGTGAATAACATGGATGGATTAGAAAAGCATCACTTAGCTAAGAGTAAGTTATGATCGGAAGAATAACAAAGTAGTGAAATTGGAAAATTGCTTTTTTAATATAACAAAGGTTAAAAATAAAATTAATTAAATTTAAGACTTAATTGAATAATGGGCTCTCAAACTATATTCTTTGTATAAATTAAGAATTTAATTTTTTTAATTATTAGATAAATTATAATTTCATAGCCAATGTCAAAAAATTGGAGTCAATCAAAATGTGATAGCTGAAAATTTTATTTATTTATTTTTTAAAATTTTAATTAATTAATTAATTTTTCTTTCACGCTTTTCCCCATTATTTCTTCTTCGCCACAATCACCAGACTAATCCCAAGCATTAAACCTATCAAATTAATGAGATAAAAAAAAATAAATGTTTTGACAGAAGAGAGAAGAAAAAATGGAGCGGGAGAGAAGGGATTATTTTATTTTCGTTTAATTAGATTTTAATGCTTTGTGGTTTTCTTTAACTCAAATAAAGAGCGTAATTCAAGAGTTCGCCTTTGAATTAAGCCTAAATTTAATTTTAATTTTTCTAATATATCTTGGCTGTCATCATCTAATAAAATATGAATCCAAATTTTAACCATAATAAAACAGTCCAAGTCAAAGTCAAAAGAAAAAACATACCTTATTGCTAACTTACGCTGGAAAGCGCATTAAGCCCCGCCAAGCGCCAACATCCTAACAACATTTTCTCCCTCTTTGTCCATTTCTTCCCTACTTTTCAAAGTTTTCTCCTTTCTCCTTTCTCCTTTCTCCTTTCTCCTTTCAACTTTCAACTTTCAACTTTCACCTTTTTCCTTTTTTTTTTTTTTGTCTTTTTATCTATTCATTTGCTTTCGTGCCTCAGACAAAAGACATGACAGATAAATCGCGATAGATTGATAGAGCTATGATATGAGTGAAAGTTAAAAAGAAAAAAAAATCATGATAATGGAATGGGAAGATCAAGAGAATCAAAACCAGAGAGAGATTTTGAATGTAAATGTGAATAATGGTGGAGTAATGTATGTCAAAGTGATGACCGATGAACAGTTGGAGACTCTCAGAGAGCAAATTGCTGTTTATGCCGCCATTTGTGAGCAGCTCGTTGAGATGCATAAGAACCTCACTGCCCAGCAAGATCTCGCAGGCCTCTTCCTTTCTTTTCCCCTTATATCGTTATATGCATGTCATGCTCAAACTTTTTTCATGGTGTCTTTCATTTTTGGCTTCTCTCATCTCATATCATGGCCTTTTCTCTTCCTTTTTGTCATTTTCTAAAATGGATATTGCTGGTTTCCGAGGGTCCTTTCTTTTTTGTTTTTTGCCCCATGGGTCTTGTGTTTCTAAGTGAAGTGATGATGGAATCGCTATGGCATTGGCTTTGGCTGCACACTTTTTTTTTCTCTGTTTTTAGCCTATTGGTTTCATTCATCGCCTTTCCTTCCTACGTACTATTAAAATTAATTACTTTTGCTCCAAGATTGAATGAAATTGCTGAATGATTTCAGGGACCTCTATACAAATTAACACTGCTTTTTCCATTATTAAATGTTTGGTTCAGTTGGGTCAATTTAATGTACTGATTTGGGTGCTTTATTCTCTTCCTCTGTCTCGTTATTGCTTATCCTATATCTAATTCCTCCCCTCCAGTGCTGAATGAGTTAAATGCCAATTTAATGCTTATCTGTTTCCCGATTACCAATATATATATCTGTCTAATACACACATTCAACCAGACAATATTCCAAGTTGAACCGGGTTTGGCGCTTAAACAGAGTCGAGCCCAAGTCCTTATTACCAATAGTAGTCTTTTCCATCTTTGTGACAACTTTAATATCAGAACAATGCTTTATCAAATAATTTAGGTTGCCAATGATTGATTCTTATAATACTCCACCAACAGACCACATGGTTGTTGGCTCTTTTTTCCTGTGTTGGCTTACAATTGATGGCACCATTGGAAGTGTTGTACATGAATATGTTGTTATGAGAGTTAGGATATAGTGAGTTCTGTCTCTGTTGATCTTGTGGGATTTGTTTAGCCTTTATAACCATTATGAATTATTAGGAGCTGATGGTAATGCAGTTTAACTTGGATATCTTGAAATGGTTTTTTGTGACTGAATATTTGATTTTCTAAGACTCAATGTTTGGCTATTGAAAAACTAAAAGAAAAGGAAACAATCATCTGTCTTGCAGGTGGTAGGCTGGGTAGCCTGTATTGTGACCCGTTAATGACATCTGCTGGTCACAAAATTACTGCTAGACAGCGGTGGACTCCAACTCCAGTGCAGCTTCAGATTCTGGAACGAATCTTTGATCAGGGGACTGGAACTCCAAGCAAGCAAAAGATCAAAGAGATAACCTCAGAACTGAGCCAGCATGGCCAAATTTCTGAAACAAATGTCTATAACTGGTTTCAAAATAGACGGGCTCGGTCTAAAAGGAAGCAACTGGGGTCATCATCCAACAATGCTGAATCAGAACTAGAGACAGAAGTCGAGTCACCGAATGAAAAGAAGACGAAGCCCGAGAATCTTCTCTCTGGGCAGAACCCTGCCCCAAGGGCTGAAGATCTCTGTTTCCAGAACCCTGAGATAACCTCTGAATTGCATTTCTTGGGTGTAATGTCCAATCCAACTACATTCAACGGTTAGCATATTAACATCACCTTATCGCTATCTAAATTGAAAACTTTTTGATGCTAGTAGGAGGATCCTAAAATTTCTGAAATGTAATGAATGAAAAATCCACTTGCAAAGATGGTTTGTGATAGCATTCTCGTTTCAGGATGTGTGTTAGAATAGATAATTCAGCAAATCTAAATGATGCTGCAGTTATTATATACTCGAGGCTTCATGGCATGCCTTCCACTCTATAGTTAAAACCAATCATTCTTCCAGGAGAAAAGATATCTCAATATGTTGTCTGCAGGTGCTAGGTTGTAATTGTATTTCAGGAGTCCAAAATACCAGTGGTCTTATTACATCCCTATTTAATTGACGCAGGAGATGAACATCTGTCTGGAAAAATGGGAATGCCTGGGAGCTACAACATTTATGACCAGGCAGGTGACTACGGCATGGCAGGGTGAGACATGACGGCCAGGTTCTGCACACATGCCATCCAAGACTCGGGTTGGTGGACTAGGCTCGACTGTGGCTCGGTTTAATCATGGAACCATAGCATGCTTAACATAGTAAAGCTAATACTTCTAGTATGAACGAGGAATGAGGCAGTTTAAGTTGGAAATAGACATCCTAGTATGAATTATGAATAGTAGTGTGCCATTGTGCTTTGACTTTCTCTTTTTGGTTGTTTTGTTAATAGAAGGAACTACATGAATGTTTTGGCAAGTTGTTCATTAAACTATATGATCATGCTTGATTTTGTTGGAGTTTGTGATTCTTTGGTTTGATTTTGATAGTTAAAACTTTGGACGTGTAACATATGTTGGGTGGGTAATGTAGTGTGTGGGTGAGTCATTGCAATTGCAAGCTTAACTCCATTGCATGTAGTATTAGTCTCGAATGAATGTTCATCTTAATCAATTTCGTTCCGATCAAAAAAATTCTTATATAAATGCTTGCAAAAAGGAAACCTATGTAGATAGTTTATATTATCTACATTATTGACTTTTAAAGATTAAAACAAAAGGTCCATTAACAAACGAGAAAAAAAAGAGTGAATTATCAAACAAGATAAGAAGTTGTTGAGGGTTGGTTGATTCCTCAGAAAAAGTATACTAAGTGTTATTTGTTGGGAGTTGATATGTAACACCCTTAATTCGTATCTGTTATCAGATTAGGGTTATGAGGTATTACCGAATAAAAGTACATTTTTGAACAATCACTTATTACAGTTCATGTATAAAATTTTATCAACTTCTTTATCATAATTCTCAAGCTCAAAAAGCATCTCACAACTCATTCATAAATGTCAAGTCATTACATATATATATATATATATATATATATATATCACATATCCAATTAAATAATTCAGTCATATGAAACACATACTCATGCTTATTTAACTCTTTCATATATATACAGAACATATTTAATAATTTACCTTATCAATGTCATTTATCAATTCACATTCCAAACCAAAGTAACATACCACAAAACCATATTTTATATATAAAAAATTTCATATTCGAATCAACTATCTATCTATCTATCTATCTATCTATCTATCTATCTATCTATCTATCTATCTATCTATCTATCTATCTATCTATCTATATATATATATATATATATATATCAAATCATATTATAAATGCTTTATAATTCCAAGACCCAACCCGTATAACCTACAATCATGACATGCGAATATCACCTTAAAATCATAAGCCATTTTCAAAAATAAATACCAAATCAAAACACACTAATTTCATATGAAAAAAATATCCTGTCAAAAATTACATATACTAACTAAAACATTTCTCACCTATTCGACTACAAATATTAACCTAAAAGAATCATATCAATATCACAATGAAAATTCAACTAAGTACCATTTCATAAACCTATGTACATTCGCACCTTAAGTTAAAACAAACCATATTATATAACTTATTAATTATCCAAAAATGAATCATTAACAATTATCACCAATTAGTCAAATATAGCTTTCTTACATTATTACCAACTCATGCGCATTTCATTATAGCCACATTAAACATTTATGGACACAGAGATCATTTCATAGCATACCAAATTTGTATGCTCTAAAACTAATCCAAAATACATATGCACAACCGATCCATTAACCATACATATCATAGGCATATACATTTATTTTACCTATCATTAGTCGGTTAGAATGCACATCACCCAAACCGAATTGCAACATTCCATAGAGGCTAAACATACCATATACCATGTTTACCCAATTGAACTAACTATAACGTCAATTATACATCAAAACATAAGTCCATAATAACCACAACAAAAAGTCAAATTCCCAAAGCATAACAAAATCATCACTTAACAAATAAAACCATATTCAACATTAGCATTTAACTAAATACTTAACCACACAGCTATACTAACTTTGTCAAATCACAAGGTAGTTTATAATCATCACCTATATTTACATCACCTAGCCCAATTATCCAATGCATCATCAATGGTATATTCATCATTTTACTTATTTAACCAAGCCGAATCATATCATCATCCAATACACAAAATAAACTGTAACACCCCTTACACGAGACCGTCACCGGAGTCGAGCACGAGGCGTTACCAGACTTACCTTATTAGTTCTGGGCATAAAAATTTGCTTTTAAAATTAATTCATTCACATTCATCCAATATATCCCTAAAATGGGCCCTCGAGGCCTAAACATGCAATTGGAACGGTTTGGGACCAAACCGGGAACATTTAAAAATTTTCCAATTACTTATACAAATTAAAACAAATTGTTTCACTGTTCATAATAAAACCGTCCACCTGCGCAAAAGTCACAAAATTAATTATAACTCGATTTAGGAAACTCGAAATTTAAATCCGTAAATTTTCCCTGAAACTAGACTCATATATATTCTTACCATAATTTTTCTAGAATTTTTGGTGTGACGAATTAGTACAGTTTATTAGTTAAATATTTCCTTGTTTCGCAGCCCAAAGGACCTGACCTCTCTTCACTAAAAATCAATTATCTCATAGTACAGTTTTTATATAGTGTCTCCGCTTCTTTCTAATGAAAATAGACTCACTAAGGAATCCATGCACATAAATTATAACTCATTTTTTTTTTTACAATTTTTAGTGAATTTCTAAAATCAGAACAGGGGATCATGAAGTCACTCTGAACCAGTCTCGCAATAATCTAAATATCTCAGGATATAGACTTCCTTTGCTTGCTCTGTTTGTTTCCTATAAAAATAGACACAATAAGCTTTAATTCTATATCTCATTCACCATTTAATTCTATTTCTACAATTTTTAGAGATTTTTCAAATTCACATCACTGCTGCTGTTACAAAACTGTTTCATGGTCAACTTTTACTCCATCATTTCTTTGCAAAAACTATCATTTAGGCATACATAACATCAAATCATGTTCTTAATTAGCCATTCAATAGCTAATCATTATCAAGTATTCCCATGCCATTCTTTAGTCATATCATAAGAACATACACACAAAATAGTCAAGTCCCTATATATGCCATAACTCAAAACATTTCAAACTACAAAATACCGAGATAGCCTTTGATAGTGTGACATGAACTCCGACTCCTTTTGATTCCCGAATTGGCTTGGCTACACTATAAAAGAGGGAAAGGAAAAAGAGTAAGCTACAATGCTTAGTAAGTTTACAAATAAATAAATGACAACATTCACCAAGTATAAATATACTCATATTATACCATCAATTAACAAAATCTTTATTTTACTTCTCTACTTACTCTTTAAATTTCCTGTTTATCATTCCTTTACCTGAACTTTCTTGTAACATAGCCTATATATTAGCCTGATGAACCTTTTGGAATACTAAGGGTACTTGGGTTTTCCTGCCTGATAATAGCTTGCCAATGCCATGCTCTAGGCATGGTCTTACATGGGATGTTCCCTGTCTTGCCAAAGCCATATATCTGGCATGGACTTACATGGGATGTTCCTGAACTGTCTCAACCTGCCAATGTCATATGTCTAATATGGACTTACATGGGATGTTTCTCAACTGTCTCAACTCAAAATGTCATGACATTCTGTATCCCATACATTCATAAGGCTCAAACGGGCTTTCTGATACTTTTTCTCTGTTACTTCATCTTTGATTCAACTTGGAATATTCTTATAAAATAAATGTATATATGCTTAAAATTAAGTACATTTATCTAAAATATCGAAATATTGCATTTATTTACCGTAAATTTACCTCAGTGCAAAATACGATCAACTTGACAACTTAATCTTCTACCTTTTTCTTTCCTCGGTCTATCCCCAAATTTCATTCTTCTTGATCTATAATTAGCAAATTTAGCTTATTTAATACTCACATTTATCAAAACAGTCCTTACCTCTAACTTTGGCAAAATTATAATTTTGCCCCTAAACTTTTGCATATTTACACTTTTTCCCCAAAGCTCGGAAATTAAACTTTTTTCCCTAATTCTTATGTTTTAGGACATGCTGATCATTTTCCCTTAATGACAACATCAAATTCTCACTCTAACATGTACTTATGAACATTAGGTATTTTTAATGATTATGCCGTTTTACTCATTTTTACTTAAAACCGAGTAGCACAAGTTGTTTAACATAATTTAAAACATCATATTCTATCATAAAATATCAAAATAAACACATTTCACCTATGGGTATTTTTCCAAATATGAATCCTAGGTTAAATTATTGCTAAAATAAGCTAAATCGAGTTACAGGACTCCAAAAACGTAAAGAATATTAAAAACGGGGCTTGGAATCACTTACTATGGAGCTTGGAAGCTTGAAACAAACCTTAACTATGGAGAACCCTTGACATTCGGCCTAATGAAGAAGATGATAACATTTTGCCATCTTTTTCCCTTTTTAATCTTTTTAATTACAAAATGACTAAAATGCCCTTAATTAAAACTTTGGTTATTTCTACCTATGTATGTCCATTTTTGTCCATGAAAACCTAATGGTATAATTAAAATTTAAGGACCTCTATGTCAATTATGCTCTTCAATTTAATCCTTTCCTATCTAGAACTCATATTTATCAATTTTTGCAATTAAGCCCTAATAGGCAAATTAAACATGCAATTCATGAAATTTTCTATCAATATTCTAACACATGCATCTAATCACTTGGTAAATCATAAAAATTTATCAGAATAAACTTTTCTATCTTGGATTCGTGGTTTCGCAACCACTATTCCGTTTAGGCCCTATTCGGGATGTTACATTTCTCCCCCTTTTAAGGATTTTTGTCCTCAAAAATCTTACCTGTGAATAGATTTGGATACTGTTTTCGCATAGCCTCCTTGGGCTCCCATGTAGCCTCGTCTACCCCATGTCTATTCCATAATACTTTCACAAGTACAATACTTTTTTTCCTTAGTTGCTTGACCTCTCGAGCTAAAATCTTTACCGGTTATTCACCAAAAGTCATATCTGGCTGAATCTTAACCTCTGTCTGTGAAATCACATGTGACGGATCAGAATGGTAACAACGTAACATGGACACATGGAACACATCATGAATCCTCTCTAACTCTATCGGTAAAGCTAACCGATATGCTAATGGCTCAACTCTTTCAGTCACCTCAAACGGTCCAATAAAATGTGGACTTAGTTTGCCTTTCTTGCCAAATCTAAAGACTTTCTTCCACGGGGATACTTCCAAGAACACTTTGTCACCAACTTGATACTCAATCTCTTTTCTTTTCAAATCTGCATAAGACTTCTATCTATCTGAAGCTGCTTTCAAGTAATCTTTGATAACTTTCATTTTCTCTTTAGTTTCTTTAACTAAGTCAACCCCATAAATTTGATTTTCTTTAAGCTCTGTCCAATACAAAGGCGTGCGACATTACGTCCATACAAAGCTTCATAAGGTGCCATCTTCAAACTTGACTGGTAACTATTATTATGGGCAAACTCTACCAACGGAAAATATTTTTCCCAACTACTTTAAAATTCTAAGACACAACATCTGAGCATATCCTCAAGTATCTGAATAACTCTCTCTTACTGACTATCGGTCTAAGGACGGAAAGCTGTACTAAAACTCAACTTTGTGCCCAAAGCTTCCTGTAACTTCTTCCAAAACCACACGTGAATCTCGGGTCTCTATCTAAAATAATCGATAACGGTACTCCATGTAGTCTGACTATCTTTGAAATATACAACTTAGCCAACTTGTCAAGTGAATAATCCATACGAACTGGAATAAAATGAGCCAACTTCGTTAGATTATCTGTGACACCTTGATTTTCAAGATTTTTCGGGATTTTTGTGATTTTGGTGAAATCCTGAAATTTTATGGTTTGGTTATTAAATTTGTGTTTTAAGTGTGTTAGTGGGTTTTTAGAAGGCTCAAGCCTAAGATAAAACCCGGCAGAAATATCAAATTTTGGATTTAAAGTGAAGGGGATTTGGTTAAGTGGGCTTTTAAGAAAAAGTGGGTAAATTAAGACACAAGGAAGCCCTTGGTAAAGTGGCAATGTGGCGCCACTTAAGTGTCTAAAAAAGTGGCGTGTGGATGGGTGTGCAAGTGCTAGGGTTCAAGTCACAAGGTAAGCAGTGTGTGTTTTTAATTTTTGTGCATGTGCAAGGCATGTGATGGACTCTAAGTGAAACTCTACTGAAGGGAGTTTGAGTGGTTTAGGAGATTAGATCAAGGAGGGATAAGGGGGAGAGATTTTAGGAATTTGCAGAAGAAGAGTGTGTGGCCGATTGGGAAGCTTGGAATGCATAGTCGGCTAGGACTTTTGGGGGACTTTGATTTCGGTAATTGGGGGTGTTAAGTGCCGATTTCCTCTAAGTAGCTAGCCTTCGGGATTGTGTTTAGGGAGACATTCTTCTTTTGCCGTTTAGGTATAGTACCCTACCCTTCTTCTTTTGTCTTCCATATGTTCTAAAAGCCAAAAATTAAACCTACAAACCTCATTGTCTGCCGTTTTACCTAAAGAACCGACGCCCATCACTTCTCATCCCAAAATCGAATCAATCATTTTCTTCTCACTTTCTTCATCATCTCGTTTCTTCTTCTCTTTCTACTCCATTCTAAAACTGAATCTTATTGAGGTAACCTTTTCTTCAACCACTTTAGTCGACTACACTAAAAGTTGAAGTAAAGGGGTTGTCGTTTTTCCCTTTGGCCGATTACCTCTTAATTGGCACCATCTCTTCTTTTCTTTCAAAACTTCCAAGTTCCTGAACCTCACAACATCCCTACCCTCTATCGACATCTCCTCTTTTCCACTACAACTTCTACCTATCTCTCTTTTATTATATCAAAAGCCGAACCTCCATATTATAGTGATTCGGGATTGAAACCTCTAGATCTGTTCTTTATTCATACTTTAAGTTAGATCTGCATCAAACTTGAGATAAGAAGGTGGTTGGGAATGATTTGGGACTAGTAAAACTTTCGTAAGTTATCAGAATCTCCTGTCCATTCTTTATTTTGGGATTTAAGAAAAGTCGAAACCCCTATGTGCATAGAGAGGCTGTCGATTGGGGCTTAAGGCTCTATAGGTATTATCGATTGGTTTATTTTGTGCTAGTGTGATCTAAAGGCTGCCGATTGAGAAGTGTTGGAGGCTAAGATCATTGGAACGGCTAGATCTAGAGCTAGTCCCTATTTTCGACAAGGTAAGTGTTCTAAGGCATTAAGGGAGGTTGGCCGATTATGGTAAGCAAGTTTACATTAGTTGTCATTGAATCCTGTATCTAATATTGTAGTCACCAATTGTAGGATACACGTGGGAGATCTCGTTAGTGTTCGTCGCAAATCAGGTGTGTAAACAAACACCCTCTAGTAGTCTAAATCGGCAAAAGCTGAAAGTCAAAATGCCGAAATTTCGGCATTTCGTGGGCTTACGAGCGTGCGAGCGCTCGTGGGTCGGTTGGAAGTGGTAGGATTCTGTAACCAAAATTGGTAAAGTTGGTAAGTGTGCGATTTCATGCATCTCAGTAAATTGGGCCTCGATGGGCTGAATATGGGCCCAATTGGCTTACGGGCCCATTTGGGCGAAAACTAGCGGTAAGTGGGTTCTAGTGATTCATATGTTAAAACTACTAATCTAGACATAGAATTTGGGCCAAACGGGCTAAAATAGCTAATTGACACTGTAGGGCCCATCAGGGGTTTAGGGCCTGATAGCTCTAAGATTGATAAATGGGCTAGATGTCCTGTTAGGGTGAAAATTGGACTGTTAATGATTGATATATGCATAAAACCCTAAAAACTAGTATAATTACTGAAATACTCCTAAAGGGTGAGGAATTACTGTTTTGTCCCTATGTGCAAAATGACTGTTATACCCCTAGGGCTAAATTTGACTGAAATGCATGCTTTACTGTTTCTGTTTACTGTATGCCATGACATGATTATCTGTTGCATGAGACTGGGTTTATTGATGGAGGAAGTGCAAGTGGCATTGCCACGTTTACTGAAAGGGGCTTTGCCTCGTTTTACTGAAAGGGGCTTTACCTCGTTATACTGTTAGTGGCTTAGCCATGTTATCTGAGCAGCTACGCTGCGACTGTGGTGTTTTCGACTGGGTGGGTCGAGTTATTCCCCACAAGTGTGTTGGGCTGGTACGGGTGGTCTGTAGTGGATAGATTTAGGCTGGGTTTGGGCATGCATGCATTAATACTGATTTGTTACTGTAATGGGCCTATGGGCCGCACTGTTTACTGAATAGGGTTTCGGCCCAGTGGATTGTATCTGAATAGGGCTACGACTCAATAACTAAATACTGAATAGGGTTTCGGCCCAGTTATTACTGAGATTGGATAGGAATTAGGCCCAATGGGCTTGAGCTGATTTGGGCTCCGGATGGGTTTTCTTTACACACTGAGTTTCCAAACTCACCATTTTTCTTCCATCCATGCAGGTGAACCCTAGACTATTGGACTTGGAGCTGGGAGGGATTCAGAGTGGCCAGGTAGACTGCATAGCTGGTGTTTAATTATGTTATTTATTTTCTTATTTATTTTTTAATTGTTTCTATTTCGGTTTTGGGTTTGTAATAAGGCCACTTTAATTATTTTGATTTGGGTTCTCAATTATTCATTTCTACTATACCTTAAATGATTTGAATAAAGCTGCGCGAGTTTTCCTAAAATTAATCAACGTTTTCAAAATAAAACCCTTGTAACAAATGAATAACAAATCAACGATCAAGATATGGTAACAAGATAACTTTTAAACGGTTAGTGGATAGGACAAACACTAATTAAACCTGAATTTTCTTTCCAAATTACAGAAACAGTTTTACAAAGCTCACCCTAATCATAGTAGCTAGGAAGCGTGATTAGTCTTTTATTGATGTGACACATCGAACTTGGCTGTAACGTCTAGGCCAGGTTTGGGGTGTTACATTATCAATCACAACCTATACTACATCTTTCTTTCTTGGTGTCAACGGTAATCCTGTTACAAAATCCATAGCAACTAGGTCCCATTTCCACTTAGGAACTAACACAGGCTACAATAAACCTGAAGGTACTTGATGTTTGGCTTTTACCTGTTGACAGATCAAGCATCTAGAAACAAACTCTGAGATATCTCTCTTCATACCTGTTGATAGATCAAGCATCTAGAAACAAACTCTGAGATATCTCTCTTCATTCCTACCCACCAATACATTTTCTTCAAATCATTATACATCTTTATACTACCTGGATGAATAGACAAGGAACTGCTATGTGCTTCCTCTAAGATCTTTCGAATAAGCTCATCATTCTTTGGTACACATATCCAATTTTCTAAACATCAAACAACCGTCAGAACTAATCTGAAAATCTGACTCTATACCCGACTCACACTGAGCTCTTTTAGCGTGCAATTCACTGTCATCTTTCTGAACTTTACAAATTTCTTCAAGAAACATTGGCTTAGCTCTTAATTCAACTAAGATGGAACCATCATCTGATAAGGTTAAACTAGTGTTCAAGGCTCTTAATACAAATAAATATTTTCTACTTAAAGCATCAACAACTACATTTGCCTTACCCAGGTGATAATCGATTACTAGTTCATAATCTTTAATCAACTCTAGCCATATTTTTTGCCTCAAGTTCAAATCTTTTTGAGTCATTAGGTATTTTAAACTTTTATGATCAGTAAATATTTGGCATGTCTGACTATACAAGTGATGTCTCCAGATTTTTAACGCAAATACAATGGCAGCTAGTTCTAAATCATGTGTCGGATAATTTTTCTCATGTTGCTTTAGCTGTCTAGAGGCATAAGCAATTACCTTTCCTTCCTGCATAACTACACAACCTAGTCCATTCAAGGAACAAACTCTGAGATATCTCTCTTCATTCCTACCTACCAATACATTTTCTTCAAATCATTATACATTTTTGTACTACCTGGATGAATAGACAAGGAACTGCTATGTGCTTCCTCTAAAATCTTTCGAATAAGCTTATCATTCTTTGGTACACATACCCGATTTCTGAACATCAAACAACTGTCAGAACTAATCTAAAAATCTGACTCTATACCTACTCACACTAAGCTCTTTTGGCTTGCAACTCACTATCATCTTTCTGAACTTCACAAATTTCTTCAAGAAACATTTGTTTAGCTCTTAATTCGGCTAAGATAGAACCATCATCAGACAATGATAACCGAGTATTCATAGGTCAGAAAGCAAATAAAGATTTTTGACTCAATGCATCAGCTACGACATTAGCCTTACCCGGATGGTAATCAATAACCAAATCATAATCCTTTATCAGTTGAAGCCACCTGCGCTGCCTCAAATTTAGATCTTTCTGTGTCATCAAATATTTCAAGCTTTAATTATTAGTAAATGTTCGGCATTTCTCCCCATACAAGTGATTTCTCCAGATTTTCAATGCAAATACAATGGCAGCTAGTTCTAAATCATGTGTTGGATAATTTTTCTCATGTGGCTTTAGCTGTCTAGAGGCAAAAGCAATTACCTTTCCTTCCTGTATAAGTACACAGCCTAGTCCATTCAAGGGCGCATCACTGTAAATCACAAACTCTTTACCCAGTTCTGGTTGTACTAAGACAGGAGTTTTAGTCAACAATGCCTTTAACTTGTCAAAACTTTGTTGACACTTTTCAGTCTATTCAATCTTGACATCTTTCTGTAGCAATCTTGCCAATGGAGTAGCTATCATGGAAAATCCCTCTACAAATAGTGTAAAATAACTGGCGAAACCAAGAAAACTTTTGACCTCTAATACATTCTTGGGAGGCTTCCAATCAACAATGGCAAAAATCTTGCTCGGATCCATTCTAATACCTTCACATGAGACTATATGTCCAAGAAAACCGACTTCCCGTAATCAAAACTCACTTTTGCTAAACTTGGCATAAAGTTGATTATCTCTCAAAGTCTGCAAAACTGTTCTCAAATGCTCTAAATGCTTAGTCTCATCATGAAAATAAATCAAGATATCATCAATGAACACAACTACAAATTTATCCAAGTAAGGTCTGAAAATTCAGATCATTAAGTCCATGAAAATGGCAGGAGCATTAGTTAAGCCAAATGGCATCACAAGGAACTCATAATGGCCATAACTAGTCCTGAAAGCAGTCTTCGGAACATCTAACTCTTTAACTCGCAACTGATAATATCCGGATCTCAAATCTATCTTGGAGAACATAGTAACTCACTTCAATTGATCAAACAAATCATCAATTCTAGGCAGTGGATACTTGTTCTTAATAGTTACCTTGTTAAGCTGCTGATAATCTATGCACAATCTCATCGAACCATCTCTCTTTTTCACAAAGAGTACGGGTGCACCCCATGGTGAACAACTAGGTCTTACAAAGCCTTTATCTGTTAACTCCTACAACTGAACTTTCAATTCTTTCAATTCTATTTGAGCCATTCTATAAGGAGAAATAGAAATGGGTGTTGTACCCAAAACTAGCTCAATACCAAACTCAACTTCTCTGATAGGAGGCAAACTTGGTAGTTCTTCCGGAAACACATCAGGAAACTCACATATCACAGGCACTGATTCAATTTTCAACTCTGGATCTTTAGTATTCAACACAAAAGCAAGATAAGCTGCATATCCTTTCCTCAAACATTTTTGAGCAGACATAACAGAAATTATGGCAAATGAACTGTTTGACTCATTTGAATTAACCTGAAGAATTTTGCCATTTTCACATTTCAACTCAATGAATTTCTTTCCACAATTCACTATCACATCATGTGTAGTCAACCAATCCATACCAAGAATCACATCAAACTCATCAAATGGCAAAAGCATGAGATCGGCCAGAAAACAGTAACCTCTAATCATCAAAGGGCAATTTTTACATACTTTGTCTATTAATACATACTGACCCAATAGATTTGAAACTTTAATCATAAATCCCGTAGGCTCTATGGACATGTTCATACTAGCATCAATTTCATGCAGACATAGGAAAGGGTCGAACTCGGATCAATCAAAGCAATAACATTAACATCATGAAGAGAAAATGTACTCGTAATTATGTCAGGAGAGGATGCCTTTTCACGGGCAAGGATGGCATAGGTCCTTGCGGGTGTTCTAACATCTGGTCTTACTGTTAAATCTCTAGACACACCTCTATTACTTGCCCATGTTCTCAGGTTTTTCTGTGGTCTACCTCGGACTGAAACGTTCTTGGACCTAGCACTCTATAATTGTTCCTTTTTAACCATTTCTAGACACTATCATTTGCTTGACACTGGCTAAAATGACGTTTACCACACCGTGAACACTCTAGTCTGCCCGGTCCGACACTACTTACACTTACAATCGAGGTAGTCTGAGCTTTCGAACCCATATTTCTGTTATCTCTGTTTCTTCTTAAATACCCAGCTGAAAAATTTGATCTAGTAGAGAACTCTCTAGGCCTCTTGGATGTAGACTGAAACAATCTGCTCATCTATCTTTTCTTTGTATCTTGTGTCTCAATTTTAGCTTTGCCTTTTTCTTTTTTTTTCCATCAACTCCTCTACCTTACAGGCTCTATAAACTAAAACAACAAACTCTTTTATCTCTAGAACACCAACGGACAGTCGAATATCATCATTGAGCCCATCTTCAAATCTCTTGTACATAATAGCTTCAGTTGACACACACTCTCTAGCATAATTATTGAGTTTGACAAATTCACGCTCATTGTAACATCCTGAAATAGGGCCTAAATGAAATGGTGGTTGTGAAACCATGAATCCGAGATAGAAAAGTTTATTTCGATTAATTTTTATGATTTACCGAGTGATTAGATGTATGTGTTAAAGTATTGATAGAAATTTTTATGAATTGCATGACTAATTTGCCTATTTGGGCTTAATTGCAAAAGTTGATAAATATGAGTTCTAGATGTTAAAGGATTTAATTGAAGAGCATAATTGACGTAGAGGTCCTTAAATGGTAATTATACCATTAGGTTTCATGGACAAAAATGGACATACATAGGTAGAAATAACCAAAGTTTTTAATGAAGGGTATTTTAGTCATTTGGTAATTAGAAGATTAAAAAAAGGGAAAAAGATGGCAAAATATGTCCATCTTCTTCATTAGCACGAAGTTTCAAGGGTTCTCCATAGCTAGGGTTTGTTTCAAGCTTCCAAGCTCCATAGTAAGTGATTCCAAGCCTCGTTTTTAATGTTCTTTACGTTTTCGGAGTCCCGGTAACTTGATTTAGCTTATTCTAGCAATAATTTAACCTAGGGTTCATATTTGGAAAAATACCCATAGGTGAAAAGTGTTTATTTTGATGTTTTATGATAGAATATGAGGTTTTAAATTATGTTAAACAAATTGTGCTACTCGGTTTTAAGTGAAAACGAGTAAAACGATGTAATCGGTAAAAATACCTATTGTTCATAAGTACATGTTAGAGTGAGAATTTGATGTTGCCATTAAGGGAAAATGATCAGCATGTCATAAAACATAAGAATTGGGGAAAAAGTTTAATTTTCGAGCTTTGGGGCAAAAGTGTAAATATGTAAAAGTTTAGGGGCAAAATCATAATTTTTCTAAAGTTAGAGTTAAGGATTATTTTGATAAATGTGGGTATTAAATAAACTAAATTTGATAATTATAGATCAAGAAGAATGAAATTTGGGGATAGACCAAGGAAAGAAAAAGGTAGAAGATTAGGTTGTCAAGTCGATCGCATTTTGCACTGAGGTAAGTTTACGGTAAATAAATGCAATATTTTAATATTTTATATTAATTTTGTTAATTTCCAGCATATATACATTTATTTTATGAGAATATTCCAAGTTGAAATAAAGATGAGATAATAGAGAAAAGGTATTCAGAAAGCCCGTTTGAACCTTGGGAATGTATGGGATACGGAATGTCATGACATTTCAGGTTGAGACAGTTGAGGAACATCCCATGTAAGTCCAGATCAGACAGATGACATTGGCAGGTTGAGACAGTTGAGGAACATCCCATGTAAGTCTATATCAGATATATGGCTTTGGCAGGAAAGGGAACATCCCGTGTAAGTCCATATCAGATATATGGCTTTGGCAGGACAGGGAACATCTCATGTAAGACCATGTCTAGAGCATGGCATTGGCAGGCTATTATCAGGTAGGAAAACCCAAGTATCCTTAGTATTCCAAATGGTTCAATAGGCGAATATATATGTTATGTTACGAGAAGGTTCAGGTAAAAGAATGATCAACAGGAAAGTTAAAGAGTAAGTGGAGAAATATAATAAAGATTTAGTTGTTGATGGTGAATGTTGTTATTTATTTACTTGTAAACTTACTAAGCATTATAGCTTACTCCTTTCCTTTTCTCTCTTTAATAGAGTAGTCCAGCCAAACTGAAAATCAAAAGGACGTCGGAGCTCGTTTCACACTATCAAAGGCTATCTCAGTATTTTGTCGTTCGAAATGTTTTGGGTTATGGCATGTATAGGGACGTAGTCATTATGGTGTGTATGTCCTTATGGTATGACTAAAGAATGCTATGTGAATGCTTGATGATGGTTAGCTATTGAAATGGCTAAGTAAGAACATGTATGGATGTTATGTATGCTTAAATGTTAGTTTATGTAAAGAAATGATGGAGGAGGAAAAAGTTGGCCATGAAACAGATCTGTAACAGCAGCAGTGACGTGAATGTGAAAAATCACTAAAAATTGTAGGAATAGAATTAGATGGTGAATAAGATATAGAATTAAAGCTTATTGAGTCTATGTTCATAGGAAAGAAATAGGGCAAGAAAAGGAAGTCCGTATTGTGAGATATTTAAATTCTTGTGAGACTGGTTCAGAGGGATTTCGTGATCCCCTGTTCTGATTTTAAAAATTCACTAAAAATTCTATAATGATTCATAATTTATATGTATAAACTCCTTAGTGAGCCTATTTTCATTAAAGACAAGCTAAATCATGATATGAAAACAGTACTAGAGATAATTGATTTTAAGTAAGGAGAGGTCAGAACAGTAGGATTGTGAAACAGGGGAAACTTTAACTAATAAACTGTACTAATTGGCTAAACTAAAAATTCTATAAAAAAAATTAGTAAGAAGGTATATGAGTCTAGTTTTAGGGAAAATTTACGGAATTGAATTTTAAGTTTTGTAACTCGAGTTATGATTTATTTAGTGACTGTGATACAGTTGGACAGTTTTATAAGGAACAGAGAAATAATTTATTTTGGTTCGTTTAAGTAATCAAAAAAAATTTTATTGATCTCGGTTTGGCCCCGAACCATTGCAATAGCATGATTTAGGGTCTCGATGACCCTTCTTAGGGACTTATTGAATGAATGAAAATAAATTAATTTTTTTAAAGCAAATTTTTTTGCCCGATTGAGTAAGTTAAGTCCGGTAACGCCTTGTGCTCGACTCCGGCGACGGTCTCGGGTAAGGAGTGTTACACTCATACTCAGTTACTATCATATTACCCTGCTTTAGTTCAAGGAATTCCTTTCTTTTCTGGTCGATGAACCTCTGACTGATGTACTTCTTACTGAACTCTTCCTAAAAGAAATCCCAAGTAACTATTTCTTTCAGTACTACTGACACAAGTGTCTTCTACCAATGGTAAGCTGGATCTCTAAGAAGTGACACCACACACTTTATACACTCTTCTAGAGTACAAGATAACTTATCAAAAACTCTGATAGTATTTCGAGCCAAAATTCAGCTTTCTCTGCATCATCATCTTTAATAGCCCAAAACTCTTCGTCTACTTGTTTTCTAATCTTGTCTACTGGTGGCTTTTCTCTTTTGACTGTATTTGTAACTGGGGGAGCTACATGGGTAGTCTGAGGATCATGAGGGGGTGAAGGTCTAACGGCCGGATTTTATGAACGAACTCGGCAAACCATTCATTCATAGCTTGGAAGAAGGCTTCTTGAGCCCCTCCTCCTTGACCAACTATAACTGGCCTTTCACTACTATCTAGTGGTATCGTCTCTGCGGGAGCGGGTGCATCACTTTCTACATCATCTGTACCAACTCATTCGGGATCCATAACTATAAAAGAAAAATATTTTAAAATCGTCAGGAGTTGTCACACTATCAAAATATAAGTATGGCATGTATAGCTAGACTCTTACTCATACTGAATATTCTGAGAACCGACTAAAATCTTACTCTGATACTAATAAACTGTAACACCCCTTACCCAAGACTGTCGCCGGAGTTAAGCACGAGGCGTTACCAGACTTACCTTACTAGTTTTGGGCATAAAAATTTGCTTTTAAAATTAATTCATTCACATTCATCCAATATATCTATAAAAAGCGTCCTCAAGGCCCTAAACATGCAATTGGAACGGTTCAGGACCAAACCGAGAACATTTAAAAATTTTCCAATTACTTACACAAATTAAAACAAATTGTTTCATTGTTCATAATAAAACTATCCACCTGCGTAATAGTCACTAAATTAATTATAACTCGAGTTACAAAACTCAATTTAAATCCATAAATTTTCCCTGAAAGTAGACTCATATATCTTCTTACCATAATTTTTCCAGAATTTTTGGTGTGGCTAATTAGTATAGTTTATTAGTTAAAGGTTCCCTTGTTTCGCAGCCCAATGGACCTGACCTCTCTTCACTAAAAATCAATTATCTTATAGTACAGTTTTCATATAGTGTTTCTACTTCTTTCTAGTGAAAATAGGCTCACCAAAGAATTCATACATATAAAGTATAACTCATTTTTTTTTTTTTACAATTTTTAGTAAATTTCTAAAATCAGAACAGGGGATCACAAAGTCACTCTGAACCAGTCTTGCAATAATCTAAATATCTCAGAATATAGACTTCTTTTGCTTGCTATGTTTCTTTGCTATGAAAATAGACTCAATAAGATTTAATTCTATATCTCATTCACCATTTAATTCAATTTCTACAATTTTTAGTGATATTTCAAATTCACATCATTGCTGCTGTTACAAAACTGTTTCATGGTCAACTTTTACTCCATCATTTCTTTGCATAAACTATCATTTAGGCATACATAACATCAAATCATGTTCTTAATTAGCCATTCAATAGCTAATCATTATCAAGTATTCCCATGCCATTATTTAGTCATATCATAAGAACATACACATAAAATATTCAAGTCCCTATACATGCCATAACTCAAAACATTTCAAACTACAAAATACCGAGATAGCCTTTGATAGTGTGAGACGAACTCCGACGTCTTTTTTATTCCTGAATTAGGTTGGCTACACTATAAAAGAGAGAAAGGAAAAGGAGTAAGCTACAATGCTTAGTAAGTTTACAAATAAATAAATAACAACATTCACCAAGTATAAATATACTCATATTATACCATCAATTAACAAAATCGTTATTTTACTTCTCCACTTACTCTTTAACTTTCGTGTTTATCATTCCTTTCCCTGAACTTTCTTGTAACATAGCCTGTATATTAGCCCAATAAACTGTTTGGAATAGTAAAGGTACTTGGGTTTTCCTGTCTGATAATAGCCTACCAATGCCATGCTCTAGGCATGGTCTTACATGGGATATTCCCTGTCCTGCCAAAGCCATATATCTAGTATGGACTTACATGTGATGTTCCTGAACTGTCTCAACCTGCTAATGTCATATGTCTGATATGGACTTACATGGGATGTTCCTCAACTGTCTCAACCCAAAATGTCATGACATTTCGTATCCCATACATTCCTAAGGTTCAAATGGGTTTTCTGATACTTTTTCTCTGTTACTTCAACTTTGATTCAACTTGGAATATTCTCATAAAATAAATGTATATATGCTGAAAATTAAGTACATTAATATAAAATATCGAAATATTACATTTATTTACTGTAAACTTACCTCGGTGCAAAATACGATCAACTTGACAACTTAATCTTCTACCTTTTTCTTTCCTCGGTCTATCCCCAAATTTCATTCTTCTTGATCTATAATTAGCAAATTTAGCTTATTTAATACTCACATTTATCAAAACAGTCCTTACCTCTAACTTTGGCAATATTAAGATTTTGCCTCTAAACTTTTGCATATTCCCACTTTTGCCCTAAAGCTCGAAAATTAAACTTTTTCCCTAATTCTTATGTTTTAGGACATGCTGATCATTTTCCCTTAATGGCAACATCAAATTCTCACTCTAACATGTACTTATGAACATTAGGTATTTTTACTGATTATGCCGTTTTACTCATTTTTTTTAAAACCAAGTAGCACAAGTTGCTTAACATAATTTAAAAACTCATATTCTATTATAAAACATCAAAATAAACACATTTCACCTATGAGTATTTTTCCAAATATGAACCCTAGGTTAAATTATTGCTAGAATAATGTAAATCGAGTTATCGGGAGTCCAAAAACGTAAAGAACATTAAAAACGGGGCTTGGAATCACTTACTATGGAGCTTGGAAGCTTGAAACAAACCCTAGCTATGGAGAACCCTTGACATTCGGCCTAATGAAGAAGATGATAACATTTTGCCAGCTTTTTCCCTTTTTAATCCTTTTAATTACCAAATGACTAAAATGTCCTTCATTAAAACTTTGGTTATTTCTACCTATGTATGCCCATTTTTGTCCATGAAAACCTAATGGTATAATTTCCATTTAAGGACCTCTACGTCAATTATGCTCTTCAATTAATCCTTTCCTATTTAGAGCTCATATTTACCAACTTTTGCAATTAAGCCCTACTGGGCAAATTAAACATGCAATTCATGAAATTTTCTATTAATATTCTATCACATGCATCTAATCACTCAGTAAATCATAAAAATTTATCGGAATAAACTTTTCTATCTTGGATTCGTGGTTTCGCAACCACTGTTCTGTTTAGGCCCTATTTTGGGATGTTACATAAACCACATATCATACTTCCAAAATGAGCTACTTTTATAGCTGAATATATATCCTACTTACCATTCATCATTGCCGAATTATATAACCAACATCACAACATATTTACCATGAAACATATCTCCCAAATTAAGCTTATAATATGACCGAATATAAATACCAACAATAGTATCATTGATTAAGCCATTTTCACATGGCTATATACATATACAAATTTCAAAACCATATATATATAAACTAGCCTATACATGCCACATAACAAAAATTCAAAGCTTTAATTTACCGAAGCGATAACCGGATAGTGTGATGACGTCTCCAACGACTTCCAACCCGAGAAAATCTCCGAAAATATATAAACATAGGAAAAACACACAGAGTAAGCTTTGAAAGCTTAGTAAGCCATAAGCAAATAAATCATCTCAAGATCATATATATAGTTCAACTTGAATAAGCCAAATTTAGTTAATTTCATACACACATCAATCACTTTTCTCATATAATCCAACATTCCCACATTTAATAACTTCATTAGTCTTATTTAACAATGAACATATAAATCATGTTTTCAAATTCAAGTAATAACCGTTAACTCATACATATAAATCAAGTTTGCACAATTTCATTACATAACCAACCGAAATATGGTCATTTATTACATTTCATGCATGAAGTTATAGCAACTTCTTTATACGCACTTCCAAACCCGAATAACCATAGCAAATCACACATCAAAACCATGTTCTATGTTTCATAATTCTCATGTCTGAAATATAAGACCACAATTTCACATAACGAGCATGTGTAACACATCATTCATTATCATATATCTGGCATATGGTCATTTGAATCATACTCGCCTTTCATATCTGAATTATATAAACAAATCACATGTACCAGAATCATTTATGGCAAAACACAATTACCATTCCACATTTCTCATATAATTCATTTGATTATAGTTTAATTTCATATACATTGCAACATGCCTGAATCGGATGCACATTCATATACTCATTTATTTCTTGGAATACTCGTTGAACCGTTCGTAATCAATAAGGATACTCAGATAGCTATGGAAACTCGTAAAATGCCAACGTCCCAGACGTGGTCTTACATGTAATCAAATATCGATGCCATTGTTCTAGACAGGGTCTTACATGAAATCATATATGACGCCGATGTCTCAGACATGGTCTTACACATAATTTCTAATCGATGCCAGTGTCTCAGACATGGTTTTACACGAAATCTCAAATCGATGCCAACGTCCCAGACTTGGTTTTACACGAAATCACATATCGATGCCACTGTCCTAGACAGGGTCTTACATGATATCACATCTTGAAAGCTCTCAAGTTATGACACCATTTTCCTGTACAATTCATAAGGCTCTTTTGAAACTTACAACTGCTTAAATAAGTCAACTCATGCTCAAATCAAGTCATCAAATGTTCAATTCAAGTCGGCCACATGTATACCAATACAAATTAATTCGGAAATACATATCAAACATATACATATGGATTCTAGAACATTTATTTACTTATGAACTTACCTCGTACGGACGCGAACGGACCGGAACGACTATTCGGTAATTTTTTGATTTTCTCGATCAAATTTCGATTTCCACTTTTCTTGATCTAATTTAATATAAATTTGGCTTGTGTAATAACATATTCATTCAATTTCATCCAAAAATGCATAATTTGGGCATTTTTCACTTTAGCCCCTAACATTTCACATTTTACAATTTAGTCCTTATTTCAAAAAAACACAAATTACTTAAAATTTCAACAAACCCATGTTAAGTTGAATTTACCTTGGGTCCCTAGAAGCCCATTAATTTCATTTATTTCATATTTTGACCCCTCAATTTAAAAGTTTCTCAATTTAGTCCTTAATACACATTTTTATCAAAAATTACTTAATTAAACATAATAATCTATCAACAAAGATTTATTTTTCATCATCAAACAACAAATTCATCACAATATCAACAATGGAAAATCTCAAATTCATCATCAATTCTGAAAATTATAACATGGGCTAGGTAGAAGACGAAGCAACGCTCTTAAAAACGTAAAAATTATAAAAAATTGAGCAAATTACATACCTCAATCAAGCAAATGAGTGCTGAACCTAGCTTGCTCTTTTCTTTCTTTTTCTTTTGTAGTTTCGGTCAAAATATGAACACATGCATGGCCATTTTAATTTTTGTTTCATTATAATATCATTTATTATCTTAATTACCTTATTAACCTTAATGAAATAATATAAATTCATTGTACAATATGTCCACTACCGTCCATGTTAACATTTAATAGCCAAATATCCACATAAGGACTCCACAATTAATTATTCAAAGCAAATAGAAACTTTAAATTATAGCACGCTACTTTTACATTTTACGTAATTAAGTCCTTTTATCAATTTGGACAACCAATTGGTAAAATTAACTTACAAAATTTTCACACATATAATTAGCATATTGTAAATGCCAAAATAATATTAAAAATAACTTTACGACCCCGAATTTGTGGTTCCAAAACACTATTCCGGCTAGGTCTAAATCGGGCTGTTACGTGATAGATATTTCTAAACACATTTGAAAATGTATTCTTAAGGTATCTATACTTTGTTTTGGCCTTAAAAATTTTGTCCTCTAACTTTGTCAAGAGTCTAGGTGGTTGAATATGAAGCAAGTTCACAAAGTGGGGCATCTTTTAATGCCCGAAAAGGCAAAGCTATGGAAATAAAAAACCAAAGAGTTTAGGCTTAATAAGGCTCAAACTCCTAACCTATAGCATATATACAAGACTTGTCAATTGAGAGAGTTGGATCAATCTAGATTGGTCAACTTGAGTTTAAAAACTCTGAATTATTTTGAGTTCGAGGCATTGAAGGTTTTAGAGTTGAGTCATTGAGGGTTATAATTTTTTAATGTCCAATCATTTGAGCTTAATTTAATATATGCATTATTTTGAATTGAATCATTTTAGATTCTAAGTTATTTGTATTTTATACTTACATTTTTCTGATTTGACGGTAAAAGTAAATAAAGTTTAATTTCTTAATTTTAAAATAAAATTATATCAAAGTTAAACAAATTATTTGATTGATTTATATTTATTATAAAGTTAGTGATTATCATAAATAATTTTTGAAATAAAATATAATAAATTATTATAAATTTAAATTAACTAATAATATATCAAACCATAGATTTTTTTTCCAACACTAACCACTGTTTCCTCAAGTTTCATTTATTCTCTTACTCTCTAGAATTTTTACAAAATAGCTGTTTAATCTTTGAATACTTTCATGTTGGTCACTTAATTTGGTAACAACTATATTTTTACTTTTCGTGCTTCATCGATTAATCTCTAAAAAAATAGGATTGTGACTTTTCTTATGATAGATTAGGATTTTGTATGAAAGATCTAGTTTATTTTATTTTATTTTTATTTTGGAATTATTAATTTTGTATCATGAGTGGGTAATAATTTTTAGAGGATGATTAATATAAATCCTTGAAGAACTTAGGATTGATTAGGGATTTAATATTTTATGTAGAAATTTTTATTGCTATTGTGATTATTGTATTTGAAAAAAATGATATATTGCACTCTCACGATGCCAAAAAGCACTTAAGTGATGATTATTTTTGTGAAAGAAAAATACTAATGGTATGTTAACTTGATGAAAGCTATTATGTGTTTATGGCTTACGTATATAATATATTTATCAAAATGTTTAGTAAGAAGAAAAAAATATTATAAAAATATGTCTACTAATGAAATAGAGAAAGAACAAAAAAAAAAAGAATTATGCATTAATTTATATAACTTTTATAAATATTTTAATATTTTAAAAAATTGATGTCACAATCCAACTGATAGCTAATATAAGTTCACATGATACACATTGATTTAGAGCACAAAATAAAGAGCCGCAAAGCCAAAAATGTTTCTATTCTTGTGTTAATTCTTTTTAAATATTTTAATTAAAATATTTTAAATATTATTTTTAATAAAATAATACTATTAATAAGAACCATGAACAATAAGAATATAAAAACATGACACGTAGTACAAACGATGAATAAGATATTATAAATTTATGCACAAAACCATGTCTTTAGAATAATACCAAAAAGGAGAAAACTACAACAATGAAAGAATTTAGAATTAAACAAGATGCTAGAATTGTGTCACCCAAATTCTTGTGAAAATAAAATATAAGTGGCAAGATAGGAGAATTTACAAGTGGCATCCGTATAGAACTCTACTTCCTCTATTTGATTTTGATTAGAATAAGGTATTTTAACCTTACTATATTACTTCTATTTGATTTTGATTAGAATATGATTTTACAAACTTATAAATAGACGTAGTCGTCTCTCCTATTGTATTATTTGAATTCAACATAGTGAATTATCTTCTCATTTTCCCGAAAGGGTTTTCACGAAAAATTCTGTGTGTTCTTCTTTTTTACAAACTGGTATCAGAGCTTCTGGGTTGTTCATCTCGATCACGGTCATGACGTATTTGAAGTATGAAATTTCGTTGTTGGATCACAACACCAGATTCGCATTGTGGTAGATAAAGATTCAGGCAGTTCTTGCACGGATAGACTTAGAGGATGCCCTGTTAGGGGTAGGTAAGATGCCTTCAACATTGACAAAGGAAGAGAAAAGGCATAAAAATCGAAATCTACATTTGTCTAATGAAATTTGACAGGATGTGATGAGTGAGAAGACCGTTGCTGCATTATGGGAGAGGTTGGAGCAGCTATGTAGTTTGAAAACTCTAACCAGCAAGCTGCATATGAAGCAGCATCTTTATGCTCATCGTTTGGAAGAAGGTGCTTCTGTGCACGAACGCTTAACAATGTTTAAAGAAATTCTCTCGGATCTTGAGGCCATGGAGGTTTAGTATGATAAAGAAGATCTAGGGTTGATTTTGCTTTATTCGTTACCTCCATCTTATTCAACCTTTAGAGACACAATTTTGTATAGCTGTGAGTCTATCACAGTTAATGACGTTTATAATTCTTTAACCTTGTATGACAAGATGAAATATCTTATGATTAAACCCAACTCTTAAGGAGTGGGCCCCTTTGTTCATGGGAGGCAAGATTGAAATACTAATGATGATCGTGGAAGGACACAGGAACAAAATCCTCACGGTAAATCTAAGGAAAGATCGAAGTATTCAAACAAAGGTAAAACTACTTCTGTAAGAAGAAGAGGCACATTAAATTTGAGTGTTTTAAACTACAAAATAAGATCAAAAGGGAGGCTGCAAATCAAAAGGGCAAAAAACCAAAAAAATCTAGTGAAGTTGATGTTGTAGAAGACTACAGTGACGGTGACCTTCTAGTCACTTCTGTTAATAATTCTAAAGTGAGTGAGAAGTGGATCCTTGATTCAGGCTACACCTTCCACATGAGTCCCAATAGAGATTGTTTTACAACTTACAAAATAGTATTTGAAGGTGTTGTTTTGATGAGAAATAATGCTTCGTGTAAAATCACAGATGTTGGAACGATTAAAGTTAAGATGTTTGATGGAGATGTCAGAACAATTAGTGACTTGGGGCATGTTCTAGAATTGAAGAGAAATTTGATTTTGTTGAGTACTCTTGATTCAAAAGGGTACAAATACACAACTGAAAGTGGGGTTTTGAAGATTTCGAAAGGTTCCCTCGTTGTGATGAAAGGGCAGAGAAAGAATGCCAAGTTATATGTTTTTTAGGGTTTTACTATTATTGGTGATGCAGTTGTCGCTTCCTCATCCTTGTTAGGTGATGATGTTACTAGACTTTGACATAGGGGTGAGTATTCGATTGATTCGAGTCGAATTGGGTAAAATTTTTTTGAGTTAGTCGAGTTGACAAATCCTATTTTAGCAACCGAACTCAATTTGAATTTTTTTGAATTGAATCGAATCGAGTCAAAAAATTTCGAGCCAAATTGAATCGAGTTAACGAACCCTATTATTTATACTTAATATTGCATTTAGATAGACCGATTATTTAACTAGTAGATGAAGTACAAGATTATTCTACATGAACAATATAATAATTTTGCCTTTTAACTTAATGGGTAAACACTTATCAAAATGACATAATTTTGCCTTTTAACTTAATTATTTTGAATTTTAACTTTGAAAAAAGCAAAAATTTATCAAAACAATGTAGTTTTGTCTTTTCTTATTTGAATTTTCGAATAACTCGAATTGTGTAATTCATATTTGAGTTAAATCGAAAAACTTAATTATTAAAGTTGATCCGAATAATTTGATTAACTCAAATAACTCGAACTATTTCATTCAAAATTTGAATTTTTTATTGAGTTTTTCTGATCAAATCGGATTTTGTTGACCCCTACTTTGACATAGGTGTCTAGGGTATATGAGTGAGAATGACATGACAAAATTGAGCAAAAGAGGATTTCTTGATGGGCAAGGAATTCGCAAACTAAAGTTCTATGAGCACTGCATTTTTGAGAAGCAAAAGAGAGTTCGATTCACTAGAGGAATCCATAACAGGAATGGAATATTGGAGTATATTCATTCTGATATGTGGGGGCCAGCTAGAGTGCCTTCGATAGGTGGAGCTAATTATATGCTAACACTTATTGATGATTTTTCCAGAAAAGTTTAGGCATTTTTCTTGAAGTAGAAAAACGATGTGTTTTCTATATTTAAGTCTTTGAAAATTATGATTAAAAAATAGACGAGAAAATAAATAAAACACTTCCGTACAAACAATAGTTGAGGGTTTTGTTCTGATAAGTTTAATGAACTTTGCAAGTCAGAAGGGATCATGAGACACTTGAATGTTCGTCAAACTCCTCAACAAAAAGACATTGCAGAACAAATGAACAAAATGATCATGGAGAAATGTAACAACCCTAACCCGTATCCGCCGCCGGAACAGGGTAAGAGGCATTACTGTACTTATTACTTCATTTACACATACATAAATATATATCGATCACATTCAATCACATTGTCCCTTAAACAGGCCTACGAGGCCCTAAACATGCTTCAAAAGTGGTTCGAGACTAAACCGATAAATCATGAAAAATTTAGGAAAAACATAGAAAATACCTCAAAACAGGGGACACACACTCGTGTGAATAGGCCGTGTTTCTCACACGGCCACCAGACACGTTCGTGTCATAGGCCGTGTGGACATTCAAAATGGGAGTACATGGTCGTGTCCCAGACTGTGTCCTACCTTATGCAACTCTCTGGCTTAGGTCACACGGCCAACCAAATGCCCATGTGTCTAGCCCGTGTGCCTATTCTAAATTGCCTCACACGTCCGTGTGCTACGCTGTGTGTTAGGTCGTATCAAACCTGTAGGGTATACTGAGTTATGCCACACAGCCAGTCACACACCTGTGCGTGAGGCCGTGTGGAGCATACTGACTTTCTTCCAAATACACACCAGGGGACACACGTCTGTGTACTATAACTGTGTGTCACACACGGATGACACACGCCCGTGTGGAAAAAAAATAGGTCATTTACAAGGCCATTTTGCCACTCAATTTAGCATACTATACACAAGCATAATTTGTACCTATTCAAGACACATATAAGTAGCTGAAACAACATCAACTCATCATATTTTATACCATTTCAATATCAACAATTACCATTCTCAAAATCACTCTAATTCGCCTATTCAAACATATACCAAAATTACATGATTCAATGGCCATAATTCACATATATAACTAGTCCTATAATTCAACCAATTCATCAACTATATTCACACCACAACAATCATATCCCAAGTAATTAATCACCACATACCAAATAGCCATTTGCACATCATAACCATAATAACTTCCATACCAAAATATGCCATCTCATAAGACAAAATGTACATCAAACTTTATAACATTATCAAACCATTTTAAATGGCTTAAAACATAACCATCAAACATACAAAAATGACTATAGCTTATACATGCCATATACCATATATACATTTTCAAAAGTATCAAAACAGATGTCTGATAGTGCGATGAAGTCTCTAACGATCCCCGGATCCGAGCTAGCTCAATTTCACTATAAAAAAAAGTAAGCTTTGCAGCTTAGTAAGCTCATATGATAACAAACTTAACATAACAAATAAGTACAATTTAATCAAATAAGCATAATAAGCTATAACACATATAAATTCACAAACCTTTCTCATGTTTAAAACATGATCACATATGAATTCATCAACCTACCTTCAATCGATACTCATATAGATCCTGTATGTACCTTTAGCACTGAAATCAATTTTACTTTCATCCTCATCTCGTTTATGCCCGTTGAATAGTTCAGAATCACTAAAGGATACTCAGGAATCACATATATACAATATCAATGCCATATCCCAAATATGATCTTACATGTTGTCTCATATCGATGCCATAGCGCAGTTAGGGTCATACACGAAATCTCATACTGATGCCATATCCCAGATATGGTCTTACACTTAATCTCAGTAAACCTAATGTCATGACATTTGTATCCTATACTATTCCTAAGGTTCGTACGGGACTTCCGGTTGTTGTATCTCTGTCCATCATGTCTTGTAACTCATATTCAGCTAGCTTCGCAATTCAATTCAATAATAATAACAAAATATAATATAATTCAATAGCATTTATTAACATACAAACTTACCTTGTATACGAAAATGATGAAACTAGCCGATTAGTTGAGTACTTTGTTCTTGCCTCGATCTAAGTCCAAATTCTTTTTTTCTTGATATATATGTAATTAAAATCAGCTTATTTAATCTTCTAATTATTCAATTTAGTTTGAAATATGCATTTAGGCAATTTTACACATTTGCCCCTAAACTTTCACATTTTTACATTTTAGTCTTTATTACATAAAATCATAAATTCATGCAATTAAGTCCCTACCCATGCTTGCCAAATTGAAATTAGGTTCCTAGCAGCCCATATTTCTCATTTATTTCACATTTTAACCATAAAGTTTCCACATTTCATAATTTAATCCTTAATTTGCATTTTCACTAAAAATCACTGTACAAAACTTGTATAACTAACATCAATTATTCATAATCCATCATAAAACATCAAAGAACATGTATATTCATCAATGGAAACTCTCAAAACATTTAACAGTTTTGCAAAATAGTCCCTAGGCTAGCTAGTACTAGTTGCAACGATCACAAAAACATAAAAATCACTAAAAACCAAGCTCAAAATCACTCTTATGCTTAATGAACAATAGCCGAACCTTCAAGCCCTAGCTATGGTGTTTTTCTTTCTAATTTTTTGTGGTGGATGGTAAGAAAAAGATGATAGCTTTTGTGATTTTGTCATTTTATTTATTTAATTTACTAAATTACTTTATTAACCTTAGTTATAAACATTAAAGTCACCTAATATAAGTCCATAATTGTCCACTTACCATATAATTGGTCTAATTACATCATAAGGACTTCCAATTTAATAATTCATAGCTATTAAGCACTTTAAACTATAAAACATCACTTTTTGCATTTTATGCGATTTAGTACTTTTTACCGAATTAAGCATTCAAACAATAAAATTACTTCACGAAAATTTTACACATACATGCTATCATGCAATAAAAACTTAAAATAATAAATTAATTTTCTGACCTTAAATTTATGATTCTGAAACCAGTGTTCTAATTTAACTAAAAATAGGCTGTTACAAGAAAGTTCGATGTATGTTGTCGAATGCCAACTTACCGAAGTCATTTTGGGCCGAAGCAACCTCTACTACATGTTTCTTGATCAATCGATCTCCATCCATTACCATTGAGAAAAAGACTCCACAAGAGGTATGGTTTGGTAATCTTGCTAATTATTCTAATTTAAAGATTTTTGGGTGTCCTGCATATGCTCATGTTGATAATGGAAAATTGGAACTGAGATTAGTTAAATGTGTTTTTCTTGGTTATGAAACTGGTGTAAAAGGGTATAAGTTATGGTATCCTAAAAATAGAAAACTTGTGATTAGCAAAGATGTTTTTTTTGATGAAACTGCTATGCTACCTAACTTATCTCTTAAAGACATTCTCAATAAAGAACAACAAAAGCAAGTGGAGCATTAAATTGATCCAGAATCTACAATAGAGTCGACTCCTCGAGCCAGTACAGAAAGTCAAAATAGAGTTGTTTTTTCATTACAATACTTTATTGCCAAAAATAGAATTAGAAGAGAGATTAAACCTCTAAAGAGGTATGCCGAGGCTAATCTAGTTTCTTATACTTTAAATGTGGCTAAAGATATAGATGCGAACTAGGAGCATCTACTTATTCTGAGGTAGTTACCTATGAAGACTAAAAAAGTGGATGATTGCTATGCAAAAGAAGATGAAATCACTTCACAAAAACAACAAATGGAAGGGAAAAAATATTATTCATTGTAAATGGGTGTCTAAAAAGAAAGAAAAGACTTCAGGAGTTGAAGAACTCAGATATAAAGCAAGGCTTGTTGCAAAGGGTTATAGCCAAATTCCAAGTGTGGACTTTACAGATGTGTTCTCCCAGTTGTGAAGCATAGTTCGATTCGAGTTTTACTTAGTATTGTGGCCATGCATGATTTGGAGCTTGAGCAATTAGATGTAAAAACTGTATTTTTGCATGGAGAACTTGAGGAGGATATTTACATGCAACAACCAGATGGATTTATAGCCTCAAAAAAAGAGGACTATATTTGCTTGTTGAAAAAGTCCCTTTACGGTTTGAAACAGTCACCAAGACAGTGGTACATGAGGTTTGATTCCTTTATGACTTCTCATGATTTCAAAAGGAGTAGCTTTAATAGTTGTGTTTATTTTAAGAAAAATAGTTATGGTTGTTTTGTGTATCTAGTCCTTTATGTTAATGACATGTTGATAGCAGCAAAAGAAAAAGGAGAGATAAGAAAGGTCAAAGCCCAACTTAGTGAAGAATTTGAGATGAAAGATTTGGGACTAGCAAAGAAGATACTTGGTATGGAGATTCTCAAAGATAGAAAAGTAAGTAAATTGTACCTAAGTCAGAAAGGGTACACTGAGAAAGTTCTTTGTAGGTTCAATATAGAGAATGCTAAGTCTGTTAGTACTCCTTTAGCGCCCATTCAGACTTTCATCGGCTTTGTCTCTACAATCAAATGATGAGATTGAGTACATGTCCCATGTTCCATATTCTAGTGCAATGAGATCCCTCATGTATGCTATGGTTTGTTCACGTCCATATTTATCACATGCAGTTAGCAGATACATGGCGAATCCTAGTAAAGAACACTGGAAAGTAGTTTAGTGGATTTTGAGATACTTATGAGGTACTACTGATGTTTGCTTATAGTTTGGAAGAACTAGAGATGGAGACATTGGGTATGTAGATGTTGATTTTGCTGGAGACCTTGATAGAAAAAAATCTCTCACAGGTTACATCTTTACAATTGGGAATTGTGCAATCAATTGGAAAGCCATTTTGCAAACTACTATCGCTGTGTCTACCACTGAAGCTGAGTACATGGCGATTACTGAGGTTGGTAAAGAAGCTATTTGGTTAAATGGGCTTTTTAGTAAACTTAAAGAAGACCTTCAAATCAATACAATATTTTGTGACAGTTAGAGTGCGATCTTCCTTACGAAGGGCTAAATGTATCATGAGAGAACAAAACACATTGATGTTTGGTATCATTTTGTTCGTGATATTATTGCTCAGGGTGATATTGTTGTGAGCAAAATTAGTGCTCATGATAATCCTGCAGATATGATGACTAAGTTATGAAAGTGTGATAAAAACCACGATAATGTGAGCTGCTATTAAAAGTGATAAGTATTTATAATATTTTTAATAATTATATATTATGATTTTTTGTAAAGATTTTCATTGTTTTTTTGAAGCAAAGACAACAAATATTTTTGATCAACTAAAAAAATTGTTTAAGAAGTTTGAGGAAGGTTACTAGTTATGGGAAATTTAGTCATAGGACTTGACAAAAACCTTAAAAGTGTTACCTTAATTTTGTAAGTATTTGATCTTTGATTTTAAAAAAGAAAAATGAAGTCCTATGTTAACGGTTCAATTTTTTTTTTTTTTTTTTAGGAATTTCAATGTTAATGGTTCTACTTTAAACTCAAAGTTATTTGAGTGAGCTCACCATAATACCATTTGATATTTGCAAGACATATTTTGCGTATTCCTATTACTATCATTGTTTCAGTATCGATATGTGATACAATGAAGAAGTTCTCCTTCATATAAAAATGTTAAAGTTTTGATAACCACTCATGATTGGTTATATGGATATAGAGGTTTGTATAGGCCGGGCACAACTAGAATTTTAGGCTCGTTTTGTAACGGCCAAGTCAGAACAGTGATTTCGGGATCACGAATCTGAAGTAGAAAAATTTATTATGATAAAGTTTTAAGGTTTATAGTATGATTGAATGCACATGTGAAAATTTCATTGAGAAATTTTATTAATAGAGGGTCCAATTTGACTAGTAGGACTAAATTGCAAAAAGTGCAAAATATGTGTTCTAGAAGCATTGAGTGCTTAATTGAAATGAATTTGTAAATTAGGGGTCATTATCTAGTTATTAGACCATTTTATATCATGATGGACAAAAATGGACATGGAAGGGTAAAATTTCAAAGAAAGGCTAAAAGGGTATTTTGGTCATTTGGTTAATAAAAGAATAAAAAGGGAATATAAAGCAAATATTTGTCCATCTTCTTCAAGCCTTAGCCGAAAATTTTAGGCTCTCCATAGCTAGGGTTTCTTAAACTTTCAAGCTTGATAGTAAGTGCATCCTAGCCCCATTTTTAATGCTTTTTACGTTTTTGAAGTCGTTATCACTCGATTTACCTATTTCTACCATTATTTTGAAGTAGGGTTTATGTTTAAAATTTTACCCATGCTAGTCATGCATTTATTTTGATGTCTAATGGTAGAATATGAATGTTAGATGTGTGATAAATGACTTTTGCTAGGTGATTTTCGATAAAAATGTCAAAAAGGACATTTTTGCAAAAGTTGTAAAATATGTGTAGAAATATGTGAATAAATGAAAAATGTGGGCTACTATAAGTATGTATAAGTTTTGGCTAGGCTCGGGTTTTGAGAAAAATGAATACATTTCATTTTACAAGCCTAGGGACTAAAATGTAAATAAGTGAAAAATTAGGGGCAAAAATGTAATTTTGCCTTAATATAATTTTTGGGCCGACTTGAATAGTGTGATAATTAAATGAGCTAAATTTGTTATTATAGATCAAGAAAGACGAGGTTCTGACTTAGATCGAGGTAATAATAAGGTTATGGACTAAATTGCAATATTAGCAATTATTTTATACCGAGGCAAGTTTGTATGTAAATAATGCATCATTTTATTATGTTTTAGTGTTTTAGTGTTGTATAAATCGTGTGATTGATTTATGTGATATAATCGGCAATGTTTCGATAAGTGAAGAAAATCTCGGTTGAACCTTAGGAATAGAATAGGATACGGGTGACATGTCACTAGGAATCTATGTGTGAGTAAGTGATTATGTGATTTCGGGTGCTGGTCTGTACGTCTACCAGTGGCTAGGTAATCCTACATATGTTGCGGATACCTGTTAGCTTGTGTGAGCAGCACTGAGTAGTTACGTCCCGACTGTCAGCTTGTGTGAGCAAACCCGTAACTAGCTCGGGAACAAGCATATATGTGAAATGTGATAAGAGGTAGCTTGGCTACATATGTGGCACTTATGTGCAACTCTCTGTGTATCTATTAGTATTCTGAGCGTTCAACGGGAATGATAAAGATGTGAAAATGTGTGTTGTATAACGATATGATACAGGTGTGTACTTGAAATTCGTAAGTACAAATTCCATAAATGATGATCGTATGGTATGGTTGTGCTTGAGTAAGTAAGCCTATGTGACTTTAATGATAATGTATTATCTTTCAATATAAGCATTTGCATGATGAACTTATGATAAAGATGTTTATTATTTGCATATAAACTTACTAAGCTTTTTAGCTTACTCCCTTTTTCGTTTCCCTTGTCTTATAGTGTCACCAAGCTAGCTTGGAACGGGACTTGTCAAAGGCTCGCATCACACTATCAGAAACATTATTTGGGTATTTGATAATTGTGGTATTTTGAAAGCATGGAATGTATAGGGACTTGGTCATTTTGTTATGTGTCATATTCGATTTGGCCGAATATGTTGGCTTATTTTGATGAATATTCATTTTGTATAAGGCCATTAAAAGTTGGCTAATATTGGTCCCATTTATAGTCAAATGATGTTGTCTTTCATGAATGTGGATGTTTGCATGTTTTTGGATAGATTAGTATGTAATGTTGTGCATGAGGGTGGTGGTATGTAAAGGTTGAGCTTATGTCTTAGATGAGGATGGTTGGATGTTAAATTATGCCATGCTAGGTATTGTTGAAATTGGTATAAGTGTGATTGTGTTTTAGGGTGGCAAATGGCTTGGTAAATAGCCTTATTTTTGTCCACACGGGTAGACACATGAGCATGTGCCTAGGCCGTGTGTGACATAAGGTCAGCCCCATGGGCGTGTGAATAGGCCGTGTGTCCCCTGCACCTTAATTTTGAGAAACAGAATGCCCAGTATGGAGCACATGGGCAGAGAGACGGACATGTGTCTTGGCCGTGTGACGTCACGGCCTGGAACACGGGTGTGTGTCTAGGGCGTATAAAGTCTACACCTATTTTATGAAAAATCGCAAAAATTAAATTGACCACACGACCTAGCACATGGGCGTGTGACCCTCAAATGTTGATGACGTCATAAATAGAGAGTTATACGGGTTGAGGACATGGGCGTGTCCCGAGCCACATGGGCATGTGTGACCACACGGCCTATCCGCGTGGGCGTGTGACTCTCTAAAACATGAAAAATTTGTAAGTGTTCCAAAGTTTCCGGTTTAGTCTCGAACCACTTCCAATGTATGTTTAGGGCCTCGTAGGTTCGTATAAGGACAATATACATGTGTATGAATGGTTTTGAATTGAATGAAATTTTATGGCTCGATTTTGTACGATTAGTTATGTTTAAGTCCGGTAATGCCTCGTACCCTGTCCCGACGTCAGACTCGGGTAAGGGGTGTTACACGTTTGCTAGGTCCGGGCCTGGTTCAGACCGAAAAATGGGCCTAAAATTTTACCCAAGTGCGACCCAAATAAAAAAGTTAACCCGGGCCCAACCAGTATTAATTTTTTATATTATTGTTATATAAAATTTTAAAAAATATAATACATCAAAAATACTAAAAACATTAAAATAAATGTATCTTAACAAATTGAAAATAAATTTTTTTAAAAATATGTATACTTAAATAATAGTAAGACAGGTGCAACTTAACAAGCAAATGCCTCTAAAATAGTAACAAAATTAACAATAAAAGAAGAGTTATACAATAACAACAAAGTAGTAGCAACATACTAGTGAAGTGGTAGCAAAATAGTTAAAAACAACAAGAAAATAGTAAAAAAAAGGTAAAAACTTGAAAAAAGAACTACATTTTTTTTACTTATTCGGGTCTAGCCCGAGCTAAAAAGGCCTTACCCGAGGCCTGACTCGTTTTCTAAACGGACATTATTTTTTTGCCCATGCCCATTAGACCTATATTTTTACCTAAACCTTCCCATTTTTCGAGCGAGCCTTTGGGCCGAACCACCCAGAAGTAGGTCTATATGGATATGAATATATGATATTTATATTTAATAATTACCCTTAAATAATTTATATTATTTTTACTATATAATAATTTTTTAATTTTTTAAACGTTATGGTTTTAACCGTTCAATTTTCAATTGCATTGAAAATTTTAATTTTGAGGTTGAATTTCTCAAATCAAGTTACCTCAAAATTTTAAATCGAGGAATGTAAGAAACGAGTACAGAATTAGCAAAAAGAATTATTGAGTAATTAGATAGATAGCTTAGTAATTATTAAGTAAAGACATAATTGTAGAAATAGTTAAATTAAATGGAATTCGTTGGAAGGTTAAGTACATATAAGTAACATTTGGTGCTTTTCCATTTTATGATTCTAATGGAATGCAATTTCTTAGAATGTTACTTTACAATGTTTGGTATACATTAAAAGAGATTGACTAAAATACTAGGAAACTTACGTTATCATGTTTGATTCACTTAATTACTTCTTAGGAATGTAATGATAGTTTACAAATTTAACATTGTTAACTAAAAGATAATATTCATGTATTTAATTTTTATAATAAATTTTATTCTTGACAAATATTTTGATTTAATATTTAATAATAAAATTTAAATTATAATTTTTTAGTTTATAATTTTAATTGAAATTAAATTTATTTTAAATTTGTCTTGCATATATTTTCTAAATATAATAATGTGCATATATAAATTTTTTTTAAATAATTGTAAAAAAAAATACTTGGAATAACAGTTTTTTTAGCTAAAGGTTATGAAACACCCCTCACCCGACTCGATCATCGAGTTCAAGCTATAGGATGCCACATTCGTTGTTGGAGTAACAACTATCAAATATACCACAAATAAATTATTCAAACATTCAATCATATTCTAAACACATTCTCATCAGGACATACAATCTTTTTCGAGTCTCAATCGAGCTTACAAAAGCTCTTTTGTTGACCTAAGCATGAAATAGGATCAAATTATAAAGTTTTAAAATTTCAGGGTCGATGTCATGATATCATCAAGTTTGTCACGTCACGAAGTTAGACCACTCGACGTCACGATGTCACATACTGTCGGCTATCGTTGCGACGAGGAAGATTGCTCATCGTGATGTCAGCTCTGTTTTCGGTAAAATTTAGGCCATTTGGTATCCTATTTCATGTCTACCTCACAAACTCTAGGTTTGGTGCATAATTGTACAACCTTACCTACATAAAATCATACCAAAGCACAAACTAAAAATTTCATAATATCATATCAATTCAACCAATCCAAGATAACAATAAATTGAACATCAAAATATATCAATTTAGCATGTTCAATTCAACCTAATCATTCATGCATTTAGCCATCCATTACCATCCTCTTTACTATATCATTTCATACTCAAACATACAATTTTAATGTCATTCATAATGTCATAGCAAGTTACCAAAACATACATTTACATACACATATATGTATATATACATATACATATACATATACATATACATATACATATACATATACATATACATATACATATACATATACATATACATATACATATACATATACATATACATATACATATACATATACATATACATATACATATACATATACATATACATATACATATGGGCATTAACCTTCTCGAAATCAAACTTTAGATAAGGTTCAAATCATATTAACTCTTAAGTTAAAAAAAGCATAACACCTATATACATGACACAAAACTGAGCTTTAAATGATTAAGAGACTATTGAATCAATAATAGAATAGTGTGAGCTTCTTGACAATCTGATAGAAATGTTCTGCAAGTCAATAATCTACAAGGAAAAAGGGAGGCAACGGAGTAAGCATATTGAATGCTTAGTAAGTCCATATGAAATTTACTAAACTTTCATATGCATTTCAACAAATACATCCAATAAGTTAATTCATTTACATGTCATGAGCTTATAACACAATCATATACATATGTAACAATTCATCTTATATAATATACTAACTAAATCATATTCAATTTGCAAGTATAAGTAATTCCATTCATGTTCAATCATTTCAACCATTTCATTTCCATTTAATTACTATTTTCTCACCCGAGGGAACTTTAGTAAACTGAAGTTAGATACACGAGACTATAGTGCTCACACAAGCTGATAGTGATTAGGGTTTCTCACACAAGCTGGCATATTTGCTCACACAAGCTTATATATATTTGTTCACACAAGCTGACATTTACGAATCAAGAATTTTCAATAATGTTAGTGTAACACCCCAAACCTGGCCGAGACGTTATGGCCGAATCTGGTAGTGTCACATGAGAGTGTTTTTAGAAAACCATTTCGAATATCAAAAACTTGTTCAAAATGTTATCTTTTCCTTATCGCGGAAGCATCGAAACCGTTCATTAAAAAAAATCTAAAATTAAGTTTTAAAATGCGTTTGTGATACCGTAGTTTATAAATCAATTAAAATAAAAAATTGAAAACTCTAAGTATAAAACAAACAGTCCAAAGGTCCACAATACATAAAACTCCCAAAAAAATAAAATAATAAATAACCAGTTATAAAAACATGAAGTCCAGTAAAGTGTCCATTAGTGGTCACCCTCAAGCCCTCCGCAGCACCAATCCATTAACTGTTGGAGTTTACCTGACAGACAAATATAATAAAGGGGTGAGTTTTTCGCAAACTCAGTGTGTACATCCCCACAGTAAAGCATGCATGTAAACAGATAACAGTCAAGCAGTCATAATCGAGCCTCAGCTCTTAACAAAATCAGTGTAGGCCTTAGCCTACTTAAAACAGTATCAGATACATTCAGGCCTTAGCCCATACAGATATACATGTATATCAATTAGTATAGTACATGCCCACCAACCCTACACACCATCTCCGTCCACCCTACACACCATGTTGGGATAAAATAGACCCACCCAGCCCTACACACCGAGTATGGGGATAAAATTAACCCATCCAACCCTACACACCATATGGTACCGTAAACGACATAAAATAAATAAAGGCAGTATAACTGCCAGTCAGCGGCTAAAAGCCTTACAGTCTTCCTTCTTTTCGATAACCAACCCAACCCAATGCAATGCAACATACATAATGTCATGGCATGCTTTCATATAATAAATGGATCATACATATCATACTCAGATTAGATCAGAATAGTATTAATACACCTGTTAAGTATAACATGCTAGCATACATCTCAAAATCAGATCATAGAACAGGGTCTAAGTAATACTTACTAACCCCTTTAACAGGTCATAGTCGACTAGGGCGACCCGTACAACCTTTCAAAACAATTCAGATTAATGGGCTCATACGCCCATATGGCCTGCCCGTGTGGGCCCACAACTTGCCCTTGCCCGTGTGGATCACACGCCCTGGCCCAAAACCCCACACCCTCGTATGGCTTCACCCGTGTGTGGCCACACGCTTGTGTGGCCCACACGGCCTAATTGGCCTAGCCCGTGCCTCGTACACGGCCTAGCCAGCCTCATACGCTTGTGTCGGTTGTGCTCATGTGGCACGTGCACGGCCTGGCTCATCGAGCACATGGCCTCCACACGGGCAGTCCACACGTCCGTGTGGGGTTGACAGCTTCGTTTTTGACTTTCACTGAATTATGTTTTTAATGCGTTCAGAGTACACACTTGGTTCGTTTTCGACGCTAATCCAATCCCGAGCACTTTAATACCTATAATCAGTATAGCCCAACCTTTTAGAATCCAGAATCGAGTCTAAATCTTACAATCACTACTACAAGGAGTTGACTTACCGCTATAAACGCGAACCACTTTGACTCAAATCGTTGAATCACTAATTTTAGCCTCCTGATTTCCTCCTAAACACCAGTAAAACAATATTTAATTCCCTATTCAGAAGTCGTTTAAATCAATAAAGCAAAACCTACCACTTACCTTTCAACGCAACAACACGGCTACACAATCGAAACGAGAGTCACAAAGAAAAGAATAGAAAAGGAAATTTTCGGCAGCAATGGGTAGGATTTAGAAAATAAAAACTACGGCAAGAGGGGACTTGGGAAGAAGAAAAATTTGGCAGAATAATACTTTGGTAAAAGAAAGGGAAACATAAAATTTGGGGCACAATCAAATATTCCCTCAACCCCCTTATTTCCCTCCTTAATTCTCTCTTCATGACTCCCCACTACCCAGTCCCCTTTTCAAATTCAAATTCTTACTGCCAACTATAGCAAAAATTACTCTCCTGCTTATTCTAGGATTCGAACACAAGACCCCTTGCTCAATTGCACTCCACTCAACCACTAGACTAGCAGGCCCATTCTGTCATTCTCTTACACAAATTCTTTTAAGCCCTTTATTCAAGCATCAAGCTTTATTCAAATAAAGACCAAAATTAAGCCCAAGTCTTGACTTGAACTTGGGACCTCCCCAACACACCCAAAACACATATCCACTAGCGTTGATAGATATTTATGTAAATCAAAAGCAAAAACACATTTAGGGATTTTCATGCACAACAATTCACAAAAGTCGAAATTTTGGGGGTGTTACAACTCTACCCCCTTAAAGAAAATTTCGTCCTTGAAATTTTACCTGATCAGAAGAGATGAGGATACTGTTGTCGCATTGAATCCTCTGGCTCCCAAGTAGCCTCCTCAGTGCTATGATTCTGCCACAGCACCTTCAATAAAGGAATAGATTTCCTCCATAGGACCTTCACATCGCGATCTAAAATCTGAACTAGCTCCTCCTCGAACGTCAGATCTGATCTAATCTCAATATCCTCCATAGGCACAATGTACGTGGGATCAGAGCGGTAACGTCTCAGCATCGAGACATGGAATACATCATGAATGTGATCTAACTCTGGGGAAAGCTCCAACTGATACGCGACTGGCACTACTCATCTTAGAATCCGGTACTGTAACACCCCATACCCGAGACAGTCGCTGGAGTCGAGCATGAGGCATTACCAAACTTCCTTACTAGTTTGGGGCATAAAAATTTTCTTTTAAAAGTAATTCGTTCACATTCATCCAATATATCCTTAAAAAGAGCCCTAAATCATGCAATTGAAACGGTTCGAGACCAAACCGAGAGCATTAAAAATTTTCTGATTACTTATGCAAATCAAAACAATTTATTTGCACTATTCATAATAAAACTGTCCACCTGTATAATGGTTACTAAATTAATTATAACTCGAGTTAAGAAACTTAAAATTTAAATACGTAAATTTTCCTTGAAACTAGACTCATATATCTTCTTACCATAATTTTTTCATTATTTTTGGTGTGGCCAATTAGTACAGTTTATTAGTTAAAGTTTCCCATATTTCACAGTCCCACTATTCTAACCTCTCCTTACTAAAAATCAATTATCTCTTAGTACAGTCTTCATTTAGTGTTTCCACTTGTTTCTAATAAAAATAGACTCATTAAGGAATCTATACATAAAATTATGACTTATAATTCTTTTTATAGCAATTTTAGTGAATTTCCAAAATCAGAAGAGGGGGTCACGAAATCCCTCTGAATTGGTCTCACAAGAATTTAAATATCACACAATATAGGCTTCCTTTGCTTTCCCTATTTCTTTCCTATGAAAATAGACTCAATAAAATTTAATTATATATCTCAATCATTATTTAATTCCATTTCTACAATTTTTAGTGATTTCTCAAATTCACATCACTGCTACTGTTACAAAACTATTTCATGGCCAACTTTTCTTGCTTCATCATCTCTTTGCATAAACTATCATTTAGGCATACATAGCATCAAAACATGTTCTTAATTAGCCATTTCAATAGCTAATCATCATCAAGCATTCACATTCCATACTTAAATCATATCATAACGACATACACACCAAATGGCCAAGTCCTTATACATGCCATAACTCAAATCATTTCAAATTACAAAATACCGAGATAGCCTGTGAAAGTGTGAGATGAACTTCGATGTCCTTTTGATTCCCGAATTGGCTTGGCTACACTATAAAAAAGAGAAAGGAAAAGGAGTAAGCTATGATGCTTAGTAAGCTTACAAATAAATAAATGACAACATTTACCAAATATAAATATACTCATATTACACTATCAACAACAAAATCTTTATTTTACTTCTCCACTTACTCTTTAACTTTCCTGTTTATCATTCCTTTACCTGAACTTTCTTGTAACATAGCTTTTCTATCAGCTCGATGAACCGTTTGGAATACTAAGGGTACTTGGGTTTTCCTACCTGATAATAGCCTGCTAATGCCAATGTTTAGGCATGGTCTTACATGGTATATTCCCTATCTTGCAAAAGCCATATATCTGATATGGAGTTACGCAGGATGTTCCTCAACTGTCTCAACCTACCAATGCCATATGTCTAATATGCACTTACATGGGATGTTCCTCAACTGTCTCAACCCAAAATACCATACATCCCTAAGGTTCAAACGGGGCTTTTTGATACTTTTTCTTTGTTATCTCATCTTTGATTCAACTTGGAATATTCTCATAAAATAAATGTATATATGTTGGAAATTAACAACATTAATATAAAATATTGAAATATTGCATTTATTTACTGTAAACTTACCTCGGTGCAAAATACGATCAACTTGGCAACTTAATCTTCTACCTTTTTCTTTCCTCGGTCTATCCCCAAATTTCATCCTTCTTGATCTATAATTAGCAAATTTAGCTTATTTAATACCCACATTTATCAAAACAATCCTTAACTCTAACTTTGGCAAAATTATGATTTTACCCCTAAATTTTGCATATTTACACTTTTTCCCCAAAGCTTGGAAATTAAACTTTTTCCATAATTCTTATGTTTTAGGACATGCTGATCATTTTCCCTTAATGGAAACATCAAATTCTCACTCTAACATGTACTTATGAACATTAGTTATTTTTACCGATTATGTTGTTTTACTCGTTTTCACTTAAAACCGAGTAGCACAAGTTGTTCAACATAATTTAAAACCTCATATTCTATTATAAAACATCAAAATAAACACATTTCACCTATGGGTATTTTTCCAAATATGAACCCTAGGTTAAATTATTGCTAGAATAAGCTAAATCAAGTTACCAGGACTCCAAAAACATAAAGAACATTAAAAACGAGGCTTGGAATCACTTACTATGGAGCTTGGAAGCTTGAAAAAACCCTAGCTATGGAAAAATCTTTGAAATTTTGGCCTAATGAATAAGATGGACACATTTTTCTATCTTTTTCCCTTTTTAATTCATTTTAATTACCAAATGACTAAAATGCCCTTCATTAAAAACTTTGGTTATTTCTACATATGTATGTCCATTTTTGTCCATGAAAACCTAATGGTATAATTACCATTTAAGGATCTCTACTTCAATTATGCTCTTCAATTAAATCCTGTAACATATAGAACTCATATTTATCAACTTTTGCAATTAAGCCCTAATAGGCAAATTAAACATGCAATTTGTAAAATTTTCTATCAATACTTTAACACATGCATCTAATCACTCGGTAAATCATAAAAAATTATCAGAATAAACTTTTCTATCTCAGATTCGTGGTTTCACAACCACCATTCCGTTTAGGCCTTATTTCGGGATGTTACATTTCTCCCCCTTTAGGGATTTTCGTCCCTGAAAATCTTACATGTGAATAGATTTGGATACTGTTTTCACATAGCCTCTTCGGGCTCCCATGTAGCCTCGTCTACCCCATGTCTATTCCATAATACTTTTACAAGTGTAATACTTTTGTTCCTTAGTTGCTTGACCTCTCAAGCTAAAATCTTTACTGGTTCTTCACCATAAGTCATATCTGGCTAAATCTCAACCTCTGTCAATGAAATCGCATGTGACGGATCAGAATGGTAACGATGTAACATGGACATGTGGACTTAGTTTGCCTTTGTTGCCAAATCTAAAGACTTTCTTCCATGGGGATACTTTCAAGAACACGTTGTCACCAACTTTATACTCAATCTCTTTTCTTTTCAAATCTGCATAAGACTTCTGTCTATCTGAAGCTACTTTCAAGCAATCTTTGATAACTTTCATTTTCTCTTTAGTTTCTTTAACTAAGTCAACCCCGTAAATTTAATTTTCTTTAAGCTCTGTCCAATACAAAGGCGTGTGACATTTACGTCCATACAAAGCTTCAAAAGGTGCCATCTTCAAACTCGACTGATAACTATTATTATAGGCAAACTCTACCAATGGAAAATATTTTTTGAACTACCTTGATATTCTAAAACACAACATCTGAGCATATCCTCAAGTACCTGAATAACTCTCTCTGACTGACCATTAGTCTGATGATGGAAAGCTGTACTAAAACTCAACTTTGTGCCCAAAGCTTCCTGTAACTTCTTCCAAAATTGTGAAGTGAATCTCGGGTCTCTATCTGAAATAATCGATAATGGTACTCTATGTAGTCTGACTATGTCTGAAAAATACAACTCGACCAACTGGTCAAGTGAAAAATCCATATGAACTGGAATAAAAAGAGTCGAGTTTATTAGATTATCAATCAGAACCCATACTGCCTCTTATTTCCCAGTGTCAATGGCAATCCTGTCACAAAATCCATAGCAACTTGGTCCCATTTCCATTCAGGAACTAACACAGGCTGCAATAAACCTGAAGGTACCTGATGTTCAACTTTTACCTTCTGACAGATCAAGTGTCTAGAAACAAACTCTGAGATATCGCTCTTCATTCCTACCTACCAATACATTTTCTTCAAATCATTATAAATTTTTGTACTACCTAGATGAATAGATAAGGAACTGCTATGTGATTCCTCTAAAATCTTTCGAATAAGCTCATCATTCTTTGGTACACATACCTGATTTCTGAACATCAAACAATTGTCAGAACTAATCTAAAAATCTGACTCTATACCTACTCACACTAAGCTCTTTTGGCTTGCAACTCACTGTCATCTTTTTGAACTTCACAAATTTCTTCAAGAAACATTAGTTTAGCTCTTAATTCGGCTAAGATAGAACCATCATCAGACAATGATAACCGAGTATTCATAGGTCAGAAAGCAAATAAAGATTTTTGACTCAATGCATCAGCTACAACATTAGCCTTACCCGGATGGTAATCAATAACCAAATCGTAATCCTTTATCAGTTGAAGCCACCTACGCTGCCTCAAATATTTAGATCTTTCTGTGTCATCAAATATTTCAAACTTTAATTATTAGTAAATGTTCGGCATTTCTCCCCATACAAGTGATTTCTCCAGATTTTCAATGCAAATACAATGGCAGCTAGTTCTAAATCATGTGTCGGATAATTTTTCTCATGTGGCTTTAGCTGTCTAGAGGTATAAGCAATTACCGTTCCTTCCTGCATAAGTACACAGCCTAGTCCATTCAAGGACGCATCACTGTAAATTACAAACTCTTTACCCAGTTCTGGTTGTACTAAGACAGGAGTTTCAGTCAACAATGCCTTTAACTTGTCAAAACTCTGTTGACACTTTTCAGTCTATTCAATCTTGAAATCTTTCTGTAGCAATCTTACTAATGGAGTAGCTATCATGGAAAATCCCTCTACAAATCGTCTATAATAACTGGCAAGGCCAAGAAAACTTTTGACCTCTGATACATTCTTGGGAGGCTTCCAATCAACAATGGTAAAAATCTTGCTCGGATCCACTCTAATACCTTCATCTGAGACTATATGTCCAAGAAAATTGACTTCCCGTAACCAAAACTCACTTTTGCTAAACTTGGCATAAAGCTGATTATCTCTCAAAGTCTGCAAAACTGTTCTCAAATGCTCTGAATGCTTAGTCTCATCATGAAAATAAATCAAGATATCATCAATGAACACAACTACAAATTTATCCAAGTAAGGTCTGAAAATTCAAATCATTAAGTCCATGAAAATGGCAGGAGCATTAGTTAAGCCAAATGGCATCACAAGGAACTCATAATGGCCATATCTAGTCTTGAAAGCAGTCTTCGGAACATCTAACTCTTTAACTCGCAACTGATAATATCCGGATCTCAAATCTATCTTGGAAAACATAGTAACTCACTTCAATTGATCAAACAAATCATCAATTCTAGGCAGTGGATACTTGTTCTTAATAGTTACCTTGTTAAGCTATTGATAATCTATGCACAATCTTATCGAACCCTCTTTCTTTTTCACATAGAGTACTGGTGCACTCTATTGTGAACAACTAGGTCTTGTACAGCCTTTATCTATTAATTCCTGCAACTGAACTTTCAATTCTTTCAATTCCATTGGAGCCATTCTATTAGGAGCAATAGAAATGGGTGTTGTACCCGGAACCAGCTCAATACCAAACTTAACTTCTTTGATAGGAGGCAAACCTGGTAGTTCTTCTGGAAACACATCAGGAAACTCACATACCACAGGCACTAATTCAATTTTCAACTCTGGATCTTTAGTATTCAACATAAAAGCAAGATAAGTTTCATATCCTTTCCTCAAACATTTCTGAGCAGACATAACAGAAATCATGAAAAATGAACTATCAAACTTATCTGAATTAACTCGAAGAATTTCACCATTTTTACATTTCAACTTAATGAATTTCTTTCCATAATTCACTATCACATCATGTACAGTCAGCCAATCCATACTAAGAATCACATCAAACTCATCAAATGGCAATAGCATGAGATTGGCCGGAAAACAGTAACCTCTAATCATCAAAGGGCAATTTTTACATACTTTGTCTAATAATACATACTGACCTAATGGATTCCATACTTTAATCACAAATCCCTCTATGGGCATGTTCATACTAGGCATCAAATTCATGCAAACTTAGGAACGGGTCGAACCCAGATCAATCAAAGTAATAACATTAACATCATGATGAGAAAATGTACCCGTAATTATGTCGGGGGAGGATGCCTCTTCACGAGCACGAATAGCATAGGTCCTTGCAGGTGCTCTAACATCTGGTCTCATTGTTGAATCTGTAGATGCACCTCTACCTGCCTCTCTTCCCGAGTTTCCTTATGGTCTACCTCGGACTGGAATATTCCCAGAGCTAGCACTCTGTAATTCTTCCTTTTTAACCATTTCTGGACACTCTCGCATAAAATGATCTGGAGCACCACAATTGTAACAACAACTCTCATCTACTTGACACTGGCCAAACTGACGTCTACCGCACCATGGACATTCTGGTCTGCCCGGTCAGGCATTACCTAGACTCACAATCGAGGTAGTTTGAGCTTTTGAACCCATATTTCTGTTATCTCTGTTTCTGCTCAAATACCCTACTGAAAAGTTTGATTTAGTAGAGAACTCTCTAGGCCTCTTGGATGTATACTAAAACGATCTGCTCATCTGTCTTTTCTTTGTATCTTGTGCCTCAATTCTAGCTTTGTCTTTTTTCTTTTTCTTTCAACAACTCCTCTGTCTTACAGGCTCTGTCAACTAAAACAACAAACTCTTTTATCTATAGAACACCAACGGACAGTCGAATATCATCATTGAGCCCATCTTCAAATCTCTTGCACATAATAGCTTCAGTTGACACACATTCTCTAGCATAATTGCTAAGTCTAACAAATTTGCATTCATATTCAGTCGCTGTCATCTTACCCTGCTTTAGTTCAAGGAATTCCTTTCTTTTCTGGTCGATGAACCTCTGACTGATATACTTCTTACGGAACTCTTCTTGAAAGAAATCCGAGGTAACTCTTTCATTCGGTACTACTGACACAAGTGTCTTCCACCAATAGTAAGCTGAATCTCTAAGAAGTGACACCACACACTTTATACACTCTTCTGGTGTGCAAGATAACTCATCAAAAACTCTGATAGTATTCTCAAGCCAAAATTTAGCTTTCTCTGCATCATTATCTTTAGTAGCCAAAAACTCTCCAGCCCCTTGTTTTCTAATCTTGTTTACTGGTGGCTTTTCTCTTTTTACTGTATCTATAACTGGGGAAGCTACATAGGTAGTATGAGGATCATGAGGGGGTGGAGGTCTAATAGCCGTATTCATACGAACAAACTCGGCAAACCATTCATTCATAGCTTGGAAGAAGGCTCCTCGAGCCCCTCCTTTCTGACTAGCTGTAATGGGCCTTTCATTACTATCTGGTGGCATTGTCCTTTCTACAGGAGCGGGTACATTACTTTCTACATCATCTACACTAACTCGTTCGGGATCCATAACTATAGAAGAAAAATATTTTAAAATCGTTAGGAGTTATCACACTATCAAAATATAAGTATGGCGTGTATAGCTAGACTCTTACTTATACTGAATCTTTCGAGAACCAACTAAAATCTTACTCTGGTACCAATAAATGTAACACCCCTTACCCGAGACCGTCGCCGGAGTCGAGCACGAGGCTTTACAAGACTTACCTTACTAGTTCATAATAAAACTATCCACCTGCATAATGGTCACTAAATTAATTATAACTCAAGTTACAAAATTTGAAATTTAAATCTGTAAATTTTCCCTGAAACTAGACTCATATATCTTATTACTATGATTTTTTCAGAATTTTTGGTGTGGCCAATTAGTACAGTTTATTAGTTAAAGGTTCCCCTATTTCACAGTCCCACTGTTCTGACCTTTCCTTACTTGAAATCAATTATCTCTTTGTACAGTCTTCATTTAGTGTTTTCACTTGTTTCTAATAAAAATAAACTCACTAAGGAATCTATACATATAAATTATGACTCATAATTATTTTTATAGAAATTTTAGTGAATTTATAAAATCAGAATAGGGGATCACGAAATCCCTCTGAATGGGTCACACAAGAATTTAAATATCTCATAATACAGACTTCCTTTGCTTTCCATGTTTCTTTCCTATGAAAATAGACTCAATAAGATTTAATTATATATCTCATTCACCATTTAACTCCATTTTTACAATATTTAGTGATTTTTCAAATTCATGTCACTACTGCTATTACAAAACTGTTTCATGGCCAACTTTTCCAATAGGCATACATAACATCAAAACATGTTCTTAATTAGCCATTTCAATAGCTAATCATCATAAAGTATTCACGTACCATACTTAAATCATATCATAAAGACATACACACTAAATGGCTAAGTCCCTATACATGCCATAACTCAAAACATTTCAAACTACAAAATACCGAGATAGCCTTTGATAGTATGAGACGAACTCTGACATCCTTTTGATTCTCGAATTGGCTTGGCTACACTATAAAAGAGAGAAAGGAAAAGGAGTAAGCTACAATGCTTAGTAAGTTTACAAATAAATAAATGAAAACTTTTACCAAATATAAATATACTCATATTACATCACCAACAACAAAATCTTTATTTTACTTCTCCACTTATTCTTTAACTTTCCTGTTTATCATTTCTTTCCCTGAACTTTCTTGTAACATAGCTTGTTTATTAGCCTAATGAATCGTTTGGAATACTAAGGGTACTTGGGTTTTCCTGCCTAGTAATAGCTTGCCAATGCCATGCTCTAGGCATGGTCTTACATGGGATGTTCCCTGTCCTGCCAAAGCCATATATCTGATATGGACTTACATAGGGAACACGGGATGTTCCTCAACTACCTCAACCTGCCAATGCCATATGTCTAATATGGACTTACATGGGATGTTCCTCAACTATCTCAACCCAAAATACCATACATCCCTAATGTTCAAATGGGGCTTTCTGATACTTTTTCTCTATTATCTCATCTTTGATTCAACTTGGAATATTCTCATAAAATAAATGTATATATGCTGGAAATTAACAACATTAATATAAAATATTGAAATATTGCATTTATTTACCGTAAACTTGCCTAGGTGCACAATACGATCAACTTGGCAACTTAATCTTCTACCTTTTTCTTTCCTCGGTCTATCCCCAAATTTTATCCTTCTTGATCTATAATTAGCAAATTTAGCTTATTTAATACCCACATTTATCAAAATAGTCCTTAACTCTAACTTTGACAAAATTATAATTTTACCCCTAAACTTTTGCAATTTACACTTTGCCCCAAAGCTCGGAAATTAAAATTTTTCCTAAATTCTTATGTTTTAGGACATGATGATAATTTTCCCTTAATGGCAACATCAAATTCTAACTCTAACATGTACTTATGAACATTAGGTATTTTTACCAATTATGCCGTTTTACTCGTTTTCACTTTAAACCGAGTAGTAAAAGTTGTTCAACATAATTTAAAACCTCATATTCTATCATAAATCATCAAAATACACATATTTCACCTATGGGTATTTTTCCAAATATGAAACCTAGGTTAAATTATTGCTAGAATAAGCTAAATCAAGTTACCGAGACTCCAAAAACGTAAAGAACATTAAAAACGGGACTTAGAATCACTTACTATGGAGCTTGGGAGCTTGAAAAAACCCTATCTATAGAGAACCCTTTGAAATTTCGACCTAATGAAGAAGATGGACACATTTTGCCATCTTTTTCCCTTTTTAATTCATTTTAATTACCAAATGACTAAAATGCCCTTCATTAAAAACTTTGGTTATTTCTACCTATGTATGTCCACTTTTTTCCATGAAAACCTAATGGTATAATTACCATTTAAGGACCTCTACTTCAATTATGCTCTTCAATTAAATCCTTTAACATATAGAACTCATATTTATCAACTTTTGCAATTAAGCCCTAATAGGCAAATTAAACATGCAATTTGTAAAATTTTCTATCAATACTTTAACACATGCATCTAATCACTCGGTAAATCATAAAAATTTATCGGAATAAACTTTTCTTGTAATAGCCCGATATAGGGCCTAAATGAAATAGTGGTTATGAAACCACAAATTCGAGGTCAAAATATTTATTTTGATTCAGTTTTCAAATTCATTTTGTGTTTGCAATATTTTTTGATATTTTCGCTACAAAATTTTATTGTTTCTGTGTCCAATTTGATAAATTGGACTAAATTGTAAAAGTAGTAAATTGTGCATTCTAGAAGGTAAAGTTGTTTAATTGAAATGTGTTTTATTTATATTTTTATGCTTTACATTTTTATGAAGTTATTTTGTAAAAATTTCGTACGAAAATTTCGACGTTTGGGCACTCAATTCAGTCAAAAGGACTAAATTATAAAAAGTGTAAAAGTTGAGTTCTACATGTAAGAGGTGTCCAATTGTTAGGAAATTTTAAATTGGAGGTCCTTAAATGGTAATTAGACCATTATTTAATTTATTGGACAAAAATAGACATGAAATGGGTGAAAAAGAATATTTTAAAGTGAGGGGCGTTTTGGTCATTTAGTGATTAAATGAATTAAAAATCAAATTAAAAGTCAATTTTTTTCTCATTTTCTTCGTCAAGGTCGAATATAGCATGGAGAAACCATGGCTAGGGGTTTTCAAGCTTCCAAGCTCGATTGTAAGTCCGTTCTAGCCCCGTTTTTAATGATTTTTACGTTTTTGGAGTCCCAATAACTTGATTTAGCTTATTCTAGCAATAATTTAACCTAAGGTTCATATTTGGAAAAATAACCATAGGTGAAATGTGTTTATTTTGATGTTTTATGATAGAATATGAGGTTTTAAATTATGCTAAACAACTTGTGCTACTCAGTTTTAAGTAAAAACGAGTAAAACGTCACAATCGGTAAAAGTACCTAATGTTCATAAGTATATGTTAGAGTGGGAATTTGATGTTGCTGTTGGTAAATAAATGATCAGCATGTTCTAAAACATAGGAATTAGGGATAAAGTTTAATTTCCGAGCCTTGGGTAAAAGTGTAAGTATGCAAAAGTTTAAGGGTAAAATTGTAATTTTTCCAAAGTTAAAGTTAAGGACTATTTTGATAAATGTGAGTATTAAGTAAGCTAAATGTGTTATTTTAGATCAAAAAAGATGTGGAATTGACCTTGATCGGGGAAAGGAAAAGATTATGGACTAAATTGCAAAATTTCTATAATTTGCACCGAGGTAAGTTTGTATGTAAATAATATATGATTTTTACTTATGTTATAATATTTGGTTATTATATGAGTCGTGGTTGCATATTGAATGCTCACTTGAGGTAAATTATGAAGTGAAATTGAGTATGGATGAATTGGAAAAATGTTGAAAAGTGAAGATATTCCCGGTTGAACCTTCGAAATAGAAAAGATAAGAATGATCCGTTGTGAGAACACATGTGTAGTACTATGTGCAGGCTACTATGTGCTCAAGATGGTTTAGGTCAGGTGTGTAGTACTAAGTGCAGGCTACTATGTGTACCAAATGGTTGGGTCGTATGTGTAGTACTACGTGTAGGCTACTAAGCGTAGTTGATTATTTCGATCACATGTGTGGTACTAAGTGCAGGCCACTATGTGTAAGAAATGGTTTTGCTCACATGTGTAGTACTAAGTGTAGGCTACTATGTGCACCAATTAGCTTCGGCTACAAGGGTGGTACTATGTGCAGGCCACCGAATATCTATTACTATTCCGATGTGTTCAACGGGAAAACCTATTAATTGGAAATTCATATGAAAATATGGCGTTAAGTATAGGGATATGAATATATGTGTTGTGAGCAATGTGCTTGATAAGTAATCGAACTTTGGTAAGTTTGATATAGTTAAGTGTTACTATGAAAAATTGATACAAGGAAATTTATGAAAAAATAAAACTTGAAATATAATAGTTTGTACAGCAATAGTGGGGTGAATTTGAAAAATTACCAAAAATGGTAAAAAATTGAATTTGTGGTTGAATTAGTTATGGAATTAAATCTTATTGAGTCTATTTTAATATAAAAGAAAAAAAAGTAAGCAACAGGATTCTGTATTTTGAGATATTTATATTTTTTTGAGACTGGTTTAGAATGACTTTGTGATCCCCTATTCTGACTTGGAAAAATCATTAAAAATTGTACAAAAATAATTATGGAGCATAATTTATATGTTTAGACTCCTTAATGAGTATATTTTTAGAAGAAAGAAATGAGAACCTCATTTGAATTTTGTAAAAAAAGATAATTAAATTTTAGTGAAGAGTGGTCAGAACTTTTGAACCGCGAAAGAGGGGAGACTTCAATGAATAAACTGTACAAATTGGCCAAACGAAAAATTCTAAAGTATTTATGGTAAGAAGATATATCAGTCTAGTTTTTGGAAAAATTTATGGATCTTAAATTGGAGTTCTGTAACTATGGATAAAAATAATTTAGTGACTATTAGTCAAGTAAACAACTTGAAAAGGGCTTAAGTAAATGGTAATTAGACCATTATTTAATTTATTGGACAAAAATAGACATGAAATGGGTGAAAAAGAATATTTTAAAGTGAGGGGCGTTTTGGTCATTTAGTGATTAAATGAATTAAAAATCAAATTAAAAGTCAATTTTTTTCTCATTTTCTTCGTCAAGGTCGAATATAGCATGGAGAAACCATGGCTAGGGGTTTTCAAGCTTCCAAGCTCGATTGTAAGTCCGTTCTAGCCCCGTTTTTAATGATTTTTACGTTTTTGGAGTCCCAATAACTTGATTTAGCTTATTCTAGCAATAATTTAACCTAGGGTTCATATTTGGAAAAATAACCATAGGTGAAATGTGTTTATTTTGATGTTTTATGATAGAATATGAGGTTTTAAATTATGCTAAACAACTTGTGTTACTCGGTTTTAAGTAAAAACGAGTAAAACGTCACAATCGGTAAAAGTACCTAATGTTCATAAGTATATGTTAGAGTGGGAATTTGATGTTGCCGTTGGTAAATAAATGATCAGCATGTTCTAAAACATAGGAATTAGGGATAAATTTTAATTTCCGAGCCTTGGGTAAAAGTGTAAATATGCAAAAGTTTAAGGGTAAAATTGTAATTTTTCCAAAGTTAAAGTTAAGGACTATTTTGATAAATGTGAGTATTAAGTAAGCTAAATGTGTTATTTTAGATCAAAAAAGATGTGGAATTGACCTTGATCGGGGAAAGGAAAAGATTGTGGACTAAATTGCAAAATTTCTATAATTTGCACCGAGGTAAGTTTGTATGTAAATAATATATGATTTTTACTTATGTTATAATATTTGGTTATTATATGAGTCGTGGTTGCATATTGAATGCTCACTTGAGGTAAATTATGAAGTGAAATTGAGTATGGATGAATTGGAAAAATGTTGAAAAGTGAAGATATTCCCGGTTGAACCTTCGAAATAGAAAAGATAAGAATGATCCGTTGTGAGAACACATGTGTAGTACTATGTGCAGGCTACTATGTGCTCAAGATGGTTTAGGTCAGGTGTGTAGTACTAAGTGCAGGCTACTACGTGTACCAAATGGTTGGGTCGCATGTGTAGTACTACGTGTAGGCTACTAAGCGTAGTCGATTATTTCGATCACATGTGTGGTACTAAGTGCAGGCCACTATGTGTAAGAAATGGTTTTGCTCACATGTGTAGTACTAAGTGCAGGCTACTATGTGCACCAATTAGCTTCGGCTACAAGGGTGGTACTATGTGCAGGCCACCGAATATCTATTACTATTCCGATGTGTTCAACGGGAAAACCTATTAATTGCAAATTCATATGAAAATATGGCGTTAAGTATAGGGATATGAATATATGTGTTGTGAGCAATGTGCTTGATAAGTAATCGAACTTTGGTAAGTTTGATATAGTTAAGTGTTACTATGAAAAATTGATATAAGGAAATTTATGAAAAAATAAAACTTGAAATATAATAGTTTGTACAGCAATAGTGGGGTGAATTTGAAAAATTACCAAAAATGGTAAAAAATTGAATTTGTGGTTGAATTAGTTATGGAATTAAATCTTATTGAGTCTATTTTAATATAAAAGAAAAAAAAGTAAGCAACAGGATTCTGTATTTTGAGATATTTATATTTTTTTGAGACTGGTTTAGAATGATTTTGTGATCCCCTATTCTGACTTGGAAAAATCATTAAAAATTGTACAAAAATAATTATGGAGCATAATTTATATGTTTAGACTCCTTAATGAGTATATTTTTAGAAGAAAGAAATGAGAACCTCATTTGAATTTTGTAAAAAAAGATAATTAAATTTTAGTGAAGAGTGGTCAGAACTTTTGAACCGCGAAAGAGGGGAGACTTCAATGAATAAACTGTACAAATTGGCCAAACGAAAAATTCTAAAGTATTTATGGTAAGAAGATATATCAGTCTAGTTTTTGGAAAAATTTATGGATCTTAAATTGGAGTTCTGTAACTATGGATAAAAATAATTTAGTGACTATTAGTCAAGTAAACAACTTGAAAAGGGCTTAAGTAAATGGTAATTAGACCATTATTTAATTTATTGGACAAAAATAGACATGAAATGGGTGAAAAAGAATATTTTAAAGTGAGGGGCGTTTTGGTCATTTAGTGATTAAATGAATTAAAAATCAAATTAAAAGTCAATTTTTTTCTCATTTTCTTCGTCAAGGTCGAATATAGCATGGAGAAACCATGGCTAGGGGTTTTCAAGCTTCCAAGCTCGATTGTAAGTCCGTTCTAGCCCCGTTTTTAATGATTTTTACGTTTTTGGAGTCCCAATAACTTGATTTAGCTTATTCTAGCAATAATTTAACCTAGGGTTCATATTTGGAAAAATAACCATAGGTGAAATGTGTTTATTTTGATGTTTTATGATAGAATATGAGGTTTTAAATTATGCTAAACAACTTGTGTTACTCGGTTTTAAGTAAAAACGAGTAAAACGTCACAATCGGTAAAAGTACCTAATGTTCATAAGTATATGTTAGAGTGGGAATTTGATGTTGCCGTTGGTAAATAAATGATCAGCATGTTCTAAAACATAGGAATTAGGGATAAATTTTAATTTCCGAGCCTTGGGTAAAAGTGTAAATATGCAAAAGTTTAAGGGTAAAATTGTAATTTTTCCAAAGTTAAAGTTAAGGACTATTTTGATAAATGTGAGTATTGAGTAAGCTAAATGTGTTATTTTAGATCAAAAAAGATGTGGAATTGACCTTGATCGGGGAAAGGAAAAGATTGTGGACTAAATTGCAAAATTTCTATAATTTGCACCGAGGTAAGTTTGTATGTAAATAATATATGATTTTTACTTATGTTATAATATTTGGTTCTTATATGAGTCGTGGTTGCACATTGAATGCTCACTTGAGGTAAATTATGAAGTGAAATTGAGTATGGATGAATTGGAAAAATGTTGAAAAGTGAAGATATTCCCGGTTGAACCTTCGAAATAGAAAAGATAAGAATGATCCGTTGTGAGAACACATGTGTAGTACTATGTGCAGGCTACTATGTTCTCAAGATGGTTTAGGTCAGGTGTGTAGTACTAAGTGCAGGCTACTACGTGTACCAAATGGTTGGGTCGCATGTGTAGTACTACGTGTAGGCTACTAAGCGTAGTCGATTATTTCGATCACATGTGTGGTACTAAGTGCAGGCCACTATGTGTAAGAAATGGTTTTGCTCACATGTGTAGTACTAAGTGCAGGCTACTATGTGCACCAATTAGCTTCGGCTACAAGGGTGGTACTATGTGCAGGCCACCGAATATCTATTACTATTCCGATGTGTTCAACGGGAAAACCTATTAATTGGAAATTCATATGAAAATATGGCGTTAAGTATAGGGATATGAATATATGTGTTGTGAGCAATGTGCTTGATAAGTAATCGAACTTTGGTAAGTTTGATATAGTTAAGTGTTACTATGAAAAATTGATACAAGGAAATTTATGAAAAAATAAAACTTGAAATATAATAGTTTGTACAGCAATAGTGGGGTGAATTTGAAAAATTACCAAAAATGGTAAAAATTGAATTTGTGGTTGAATTAGTTATGGAATTAAATCTTATTGAGTCTATTTTAATATAAAAGAAAAAAAAGTAAGCAACAGGATTCTGTATTTTGAGATATTTATATTTTTTTGAGACTGGTTTAGAATGACTTTGTGATCCCCTATTCTGACTTGGAAAAATCATTAAAAATTGTACAAAAATAATTATGGAGCATAATTTATATGTTTAGACTCCTTAATGAGTATATTTTTAGAAGAAAGAAATGAGAACCTCATTTGAATTTTGTAAAAAAAGATAATTAAATTTTAGTGAAGAGTGGTCAGAACTTTTGAACCGCGAAAGAGGGGAGACTTCAATGAATAAACTGTACAAATTGGCCAAACGAAAAATTCTAAAGTATTTATGGTAAGAAGATATATCAGTCTAGTTTTTGGAAAAATTTATGGATCTTAAATTGGAGTTCTGTAACTATGGATAAAAATAATTTAGTGACTATTAGTCAAGTAAACAACTTGAAAAGGGCTTAAGTAAATGGTAATTAGACCATTATTTAATTTATTGGACAAAAATAGACATGAAATGGGTGAAAAAGAATATTTTAAAGTGAGGGGCGTTTTGGTCATTTAGTGATTAAATGAATTAAAAATCAAATTAAAAGTCAATTTTTTTCTCATTTTCTTCGTCAAGGTCGAATATAGCATGGAGAAACCATGGCTAGGGGTTTTCAAGCTTCCAAGCTCGATTGTAAGTCCGTTCTAGCCCCGTTTTTAATGATTTTTACGTTTTTGGAGTCCCAATAACTTGATTTAGCTTATTCTAGCAATAATTTAACCTAGGGTTCATATTTGGAAAAATAACCATAGGTGAAATGTGTTTATTTTGATGTTTTATGATAGAATATGAGGTTTTAAATTATGCTAAACAACTTGTGTTACTCGGTTTTAAGTAAAAACGAGTAAAACGTCACAATCGGTAAAAGTACCTAATGTTCATAAGTATATGTTAGAGTGGGAATTTGATGTTGCCGTTGGTAAATAAATGATCAGCATGTTCTAAAACATAGGAATTAAGGATAAATTTTAATTTCCGAGCCTTGGGTAAAAGTGTAAATATGCAAAAGTTTAAGGGTAAAATTGTAATTTTTCCAAAGTTAAAGTTAAGGACTATTTTGATAAATGTGAGTATTAAGTAAGCTAAATGTGTTATTTTAGATCAAAAAAGATGTGGAATTGACCTTGATCGGGGAAAGGAAAAGATTGTGGACTAAATTGCAAAATTTCTATAATTTGCACCGAGGTAAGTTTGTATGTAAATAATATATGATTTTTACTTATGTTATAATATTTGGTTATTATATGAGTCGTGGTTGCATATTGAATGCTCACTTGAGGTAAATTATGAAGTGAAATTGAGTATGGATGAATTGGAAAAATGTTGAAAAGTGAAGATATTCCCGGTTGAACCTTCGAAATAGAAAAGATAAGAATGATCCGTTGTGAGAACACATGTGTAGTACTATGTGCAGGCTACTATGTGCTCAAGATGGTTTAGGTCAGGTGTGTAGTACTAAGTGCAGGCTACTACGTGTACCAAATGGTTGGGTCGCATGTGTAGTACTACGTGTAGGCTACTAAGCGTAGTCGATTATTTCGATCACATGTGTGGTACTAAGTGCAGGCCACTATGTGTAAGAAATGGTTTTGCTCACATGTGTAGTACTAAGTGCAGGCTACTATGTGCACCAATTAGCTTCGGCTACAAGGGTGGTACTATGTGCAGGCCACCGAATATCTATTACTATTCCGATGTGTTCAACGGGAAAACCTATTAATTGCAAATTCATATGAAAATATGGCGTTAAGTATAGGGATATGAATATATGTGTTGTGAGCAATGTGCTTGATAAGTAATCGAACTTTGGTAAGTTTGATATAGTTAAGTGTTACTATGAAAAATTGATACAAGGAAATTTATGAAAAAATAAAACTTGAAATATAATAGTTTGTACAGCAATAGTGGGGTGAATTTGAAAAATTACCAAAAATGGTAAAAAATTGAATTTGTGGTTGAATTAGTTATGGAATTAAATCTTATTGAGTCTATTTTAATATAAAAGAAAAAAAAGTAAGCAACAGGATTCTGTATTTTGAGATATTTATATTTTTTTGAGACTGGTTTAGAATGATTTTGTGATCCCCTATTCTGACTTGGAAAAATCATTAAAAATTGTACAAAAATAATTATGGAGCATAATTTATATGTTTAGACTCCTTAATGAGTATATTTTTAGAAGAAAGAAATGAGAACCTCATTTGAATTTTGTAAAAAAAGATAATTAAATTTTAGTGAAGAGTGGTCAGAACTTTTGAACCGCGAAAGAGGGGAGACTTCAATGAATAAACTGTACAAATTGGCCAAACGAAAAATTCTAAAGTATTTATGGTAAGAAGATATATCAGTCTAGTTTTTGGAAAAATTTATGGATCTTAAATTGGAGTTCTGTAACTATGGATAAAAATAATTTAGTGACTATTAGTCAAGTAAACAACTTGAAAAGGGCTTAAGTAAATGGTAATTAGACCATTATTTAATTTATTAGACAAAAATAGACATGAAATGGGTGAAAAAGAATATTTTAAAGTGAGGGGCGTTTTGGTCATTTAGTGATTAAATGAATTAAAAATCAAATTAAAAGTCAATTTTTTTCTCATTTTCTTCGTCAAGGTCGAATATAGCATGGAGAAACCATGGCTAGGGGTTTTCAAGCTTCCAAGCTCGATTGTAAGTCCGTTCTAGCCCCGTTTTTAATGATTTTTACGTTTTTGGAGTCCCAATAACTTGATTTAGCTTATTCTAGCAATAATTTAACCTAGGGTTCATATTTGGAAAAATAACCATAGGTGAAATGTGTTTATTTTGATGTTTTATGATAGAATATGAGGTTTTAAATTATGCTAAACAACTTGTGTTACTCGGTTTTAAGTAAAAACGAGTAAAACGTCACAATCGGTAAAAGTACCTAATGTTCATAAGTATATGTTAGAGTGGGAATTTGATGTTGCCGTTGGTAAATAAATGATCAGCATGTTCTAAAACATAGGAATTAGGGATAAATTTTAATTTCCGAGCCTTGGGTAAAAGTGTAAATATGCAAAAGTTTAAGGGTAAAATTGTAATTTTTCCAAAGTTAAAGTTAAGGACTATTTTGATAAATGTGAGTATTGAGTAAGCTAAATGTGTTATTTTAGATCAAAAAAGATGTGGAATTGACCTTGATCAGGGAAAGGAAAAGATTGTGGACTAAATTGCAAAATTTCTATAATTTGCACCGAGGTAAGTTTGTATGTAAATAATATATGATTTTTACTTATGTTATAATATTTGGTTCTTATATGAGTCGTGGTTGCACATTGAATGCTCACTTGAGGTAAATTATGAAGTGAAATTGAGTATGGATGAATTGGAAAAATGTTGAAAAGTGAAGATATTCCCGGTTGAACCTTCGAAATAGAAAAGATAAGAATGATCCGTTGTGAGAACACATGTGTAGTACTATGTGCAGGCTACTATGTGCTCAAGATGGTTTAGGTCAGGTGTGTAGTACTAAGTGCAGGCTACTACGTGTACCAAATGGTTGGGTCGCATGTGTAGTACTACGTGTAGGCTACTAAGCGTAGTCGATTATTTCGATCACATGTGTGGTACTAAGTGCAGGCCACTATGTGTAAGAAATGGTTTTGCTCACATGTGTAGTACTAAGTGCAGGCTACTATGTGCACCAATTAGCTTCGGCTACAAGGGTGGTACTATGTGCAGGCCACCGAATATCTATTACTATTCCGATGTGTTCAACGGGAAAACCTATTAATTGGAAATTCATATGAAAATATGGCGTTAAGTATAGGGATATGAATATATGTGTTGTGAGCAATGTGCTTGATAAGTAATCGAACTTTGGTAAGTTTGATATAGTTAAGTGTTACTATGAAAAATTGATACAAGGAAATTTATGAAAAAATAAAACTTGAAATATAATAGTTTGTACAGCAATAGTGGGGTGAATTTGAAAAATTACCAAAAATGGTAAAAATTGAATTTGTGGTTGAATTAGTTATGGAATTAAATCTTATTGAGTCTATTTTAATATAAAAGAAAAAAAAGTAAGCAACAGGATTCTGTATTTTGAGATATTTATATTTTTTTGAGACTGGTTTAGAATGACTTTGTGATCCCCTATTCTGACTTGGAAAAATCATTAAAAATTGTACAAAAATAATTATGGAGCATAATTTATATGTTTAGACTCCTTAATGAGTATATTTTTAGAAGAAAGAAATGAGAACCTCATTTGAATTTTGTAAAAAAAGATAATTAAATTTTAGTGAAGAGTGGTCAGAACTTTTGAACCGCGAAAGAGGGGAGACTTCAATGAATAAACTGTACAAATTGGCCAAACGAAAAATTCTAAAGTATTTATGGTAAGAAGATATATCAGTCTAGTTTTTGGAAAAATTTATGGATCTTAAATTGGAGTTCTGTAACTATGGATAAAAATAATTTAGTGACTATTAGTCAAGTAAACAACTTGAAAAGGGCTTAAGTAAATGGTGGGACTATGTGTATTTGAATTATACTATTATGAGAACATGTTATGAAGTTTTATAAAAGCTTGTAATAAATTGCTTATTATTTACATATTTACTTACTAAGCTATAATGCTTACTCCCTTCCCTTCCTTTTTCTTATAGAGTTTCATATGCTAGCTCGAGTTGTAGGTCACCGAAGATACTATCACACTATCAGGCTGAGGTTAGTATTAAAAGATTCCAAAATATTTATAAGTTTATGGCATGTAGAAGGACTTGAATATATGTATATATGTTACTGAGTTGGCTTAGAATGTTGGCCTAAATTAATGCAAATTTTATTGTTGTATAAGACCATGTGATATGACTAAAAGTAGCTATGTTATGAGTCATAATGATACAATACATGAACGAGTATGCTTGCATGTTAGTAACGAATTAATGTATATATGATAAGAATGTGATTAGATTCTAAATTGAAAGAAATTTTATAGCTGATTTTGTGTATTTGTAAGTGTAAAAATCCAGTGATTCCTCATACCCTATTCCGACATTGAACACGAGTAAGAGGTGTTACATTTCTATCTCGGATTCGTGATTTCGCAACCACCATTCCATTTAGGCCCTATTTTGGGATGTTGGCCCAATAGATCAAGGACTCAGCTTACACCTTGCGACTAAACTATAGAACCTTCTTCCATGGCGAGACCTTGTGAAAAACCATGTCCCCCACAGAGTACTCAATGTCTTTCCTCTTTAGATTAGCATAGGACTTCTGTCTATCAGAAGCTGCTTTCAGATGCTCTCGAATCAATTGGACCTTGTCGTCAGTCTCTGATACAAACTCTAGACCCAATACACATTACTCACCCAACTTAGTCCAGCAGAAGGGAGTGCAACACTTATGACCATACAGTGCCTCGTAAGGTGCCATTTGAATACTGGACTGGTAACTGTTGTTGTAGGCAAACTCTGCTAGCGGTAAGAACTCCTCCCAACTACCTCAGAAATTGATGATGCACCCTCTCAGCATGTCCTCCAATATCTGAATCACCCTCTTCGACTGCCCATCTATCTAAGGATGGAAAGCAGTACTGAAGTCTAACCGAGAACCCAAAACGTCATGCAGCTTCTGCCAGAATCGAGATGTAAACCAAGGATCCCTATCGGAGATGATCGAAACAGAACCCCATGCAATCTCACTATCTCAGAGATGTATAACTTAGCCAGTTTCTAAAGGAAGTAGTCTATCCTGGTCGGAATGAAGTGAGCAGACTTGTTCAATTGATCTATGATGACCCATACAGAATCCTTCTTAGTGGGTGTTAGGGGTAACCCACTAACGAAGTCAATCATCACTCAGCCTTCACCTGCTGACAAGTCAGACAACAAGCAACAAAGCCGGTCACCTCATGCTTCAACCCCAGCCACTAGTACAACTTTCAAAGATCTATGTACATCTTGCTTCCATCGAGATGCATAGCATAAGGGCTACTATGCGCTTCCCTCAAAATCGACTGTCTTAAGTCCTTGTCATTCGGCATACAGATGCGACCTCTGAAGCACAAAACCCCGTCATCATTAACTACAAAATCAGTAGTAACCCCAGTCTCAACCTGACAGAACCGTAACTCAAGAGTCTTATCCTCCAACTGTTAGCTCTAATCTACTCAATCCATGTCAACTTCACTTGCAACTTAGCCAAAAGACTCCTATCATCAGTTAAACTCAATCAAGTGAATAATGCTTTAGATCGGTCACCGCCCTACGGCTCAACGATTTAACCACCACGTTGGCCTTACCAGGGTGATACTTAATGCTGCAATCATAGTCCTTAAGCAGCTCAACCCATTAACGCTGCCTAAGATTTAACTCCTTTTGAGTAAGGAGATACTTGAGGCTCTTGTGACCAGTGTAGATGGTACAATTCTTACCGTACAGGTAATGCCTCTAGATCTCAAGTGCAAAAACCACTGCAACCAACTCCAAGTCATGCGTCGGATAGTTAACCTCATGAGTCTTGAGCTGTCGAGACGCATAAGCAACAACCTTACCATCTTGCATCTGAACACAACCCAAACCCACGTGTGACGCATCACTGTATACGACAAAGTCCTTCATTGGCTTAGGCTGTATCAGAATTGGTGCCTGAGTCAAAACTGTCTTGAGCTTTTCAAAGCTATCTTACTGCGCATCAGTCCAAACAAAAGGAACTCTCTTACGCAGCAGCTTAATCAATGGAGCTGTGATCAAAGAAAACCCTTCAACAAACCGACGGTAGTATCCTACCAACCCCAGAAAGCTACGTATCTCTGACACAGACTTCAACTGTCTCCAATCCAACACAGCGTCAATCTTATGTGGATCCACATGAATCCCCTCCTCAGATACCACATGCCCTAAGAAAGTAACCTCTTGAAGCCAGAACTCACACTTGGAGAACTTCGCATACAACTGTTTCCCTCAAAGAGTCTACAGAACAGCCCTGAGATGTTCATTGTGCTTATCCTCTGACTTAGAATACACCAAAATGTCATTGATAAACACTACCATGAACCGGTCCAAGTAGGGTTGGAACACTCAGTTTATCAGATCCATAAATGCTGCTGGTGTATTAGTCAAACTGAAAGGCATAACAAGGAACTCGTAATGTCCATACTGAGTCCTAAATCCTATCTTATGCACATTGACCTCCTTTACTCTCAACTGGTGATAAGCTAATCGCAAGTCAATCTTTGAGAACACTGAAGCTCTTCTAAACTGGTCAAAGAGATCATCAATCCTTGGAAGTGGGTATTTATTCTTAATTGCTAACTTATTCAATTGATGGTAGTCGATACACATCCTCGTCGTACCGTCTTTTTTCTTCACAAACAGAACTAGTGCTCCCCATGGGGACACACTAGGATGAATAAAGCCACGATCCAACAGCTCTTGAATTTGAGACTTAAGTTCAGTAAGCTCTTTCGGTGCCATACGATAAGGGGTGATAGAGACTGGAGCTGTACCAGGAATCAGATCGATCCCAAATTCCACCTCTCGACTCGAGTGTAACCCAGTAGTTCCTCTAGAAACACATCTGGAAAGTCCTTTACAGTGCGGATGTCCTTAAGCGAATAGTCCCTAGAATCCAAAACATTGATGTAGGCTAAGAATGCCTCACATCCCTTTCTTACCAACTTCTCTGAAACCAACGCAGATATCATATTACTTAGATAATTTAATCGTTCCCCAATCATGACTATCTCATTATCCTCCTCGGTCCTCAGAACAATCCTCTTTTCAGCACAATCTAGACTCACACTATGCTTCACTAACTAGTCCATTCCCAATATTAAATTAAACTCCCTGAATGGAAGCTCCATCAAATCAGCCAAGAATACAGTCCCTTAGACCTCTAACGGTACGTCCTTGAACAGTTTACTGACCTTAACAGATTGCCCCAACAGACTCACTACTGATATCTCGCTAGAAGTACTCTTATACATAATACCCAGAGTCTTAGACATAGTACATGCAATATAGGAATGTGTAGAACCTATGTCTATCAGTGCAACATAAGGTACATTAAAAATTAGAAACGTACCTGTGATGATGTCCGAAGCATCTCTATCCTCACGACGATGTGCAGTATAGACCAGTGCAGGCTGCCTTGCCTCAGTTTGCGTATCACCTCTGCCCGGTGCCCTTTGACCTTGACCCATACCATCACCACCCCTAGCCTGTCCTCTACCTCTAGGTGGCTACTGTACCCCTCTCGGTGGCTATGCAGTCTCAACAACTAAAGCTTGCACCTGATTAGCCGTCAGTGGACAATCTTTAACTTGGTGCTCAGTAGACCCACGCCTCAAACACGCTCCAGTAACTCTCCAACACTCACCTGGATGGCTCCTATTACAATGCTGACAAATAGCCACTCTAGCAGGAACAACCACAGTAGGCCCAACTCTCACGGGCCCATCAGTCTTGGCCTTTTTCTTAGGCCTCATAGTAGAATTAGAAGGCTCTGGATCCCTCTTAGTCTTCCTTCGATCAAGGAACTGGCGTTCAGTGTGCTTCACTTACTTGACTATCATGGCCTTTTCAACCAAAGCTAAAAAATCCTGCCCCCTATGTGGAGCTATCAAAACACGTAGGCTGTCACAGAGACCATCCTCAAACCACACACAATGCTCAGACTCGGCCGCCACCATGCCCCTCGCACAACTGCTCAGTCTCAGGAATTCGGCCTCATATTCAGCCACCGAACGCTCCCCCTGTGTAAGATTCAGGAACTCACATTGCCTAGCATTAGTGTAGCTGGCTCCCACATACTTTCTCTGATAAGTGGTCTTAAACAGATCCCAAGTCAATTGATTGGGCTAAGTGCCCGCCTTAACAGTCAACCACCATTAATACACCTCGTCCCGAAGCAGAGACACAGCCCCCTTGAGCTTCTGCTCATCAGTAAAGTCTAGATCATCCATGATGTGCTCTGTAGCCTCCATTTGGTACTCGGCCACACTCGGAGCAACCTCAGTGATGCCCCTAAACAGTTCTGCGCCATTGGATCAGAGTCATTCCGTAATCGACTTATGGCCCCCAGATCCAGTGTTGGGTCCAGTGACCCTCTCTAGAATACGAAGCATGGATTGTGATAGTGCGTTGTCCCCAACAGTACAATCATACGGTCCTGTCCCACTATCAGTTGTTGGTGATGTCGGTGCCTCACTAGCATCCACCACTGGTATAGTATCAGAAGCAAGAGACTCGGCTCGAGCCCCTCTACAGCCTCTACCACGGCCTCTAGTTCCCCATCCATGAGTACCGCGTGTGCTTATCGTATCTAACAAATTACTCTATATTAAAAGTTTTATGCAAATCAGTGTACAGTTCCAATATATTTGTAACACCCCAAACCCGACCCAGACGTTATGGCCGAATCTGGTGGTGTCACATTGAAGGGTGACTCATATAAATCGAATAAGTTGGAATACTTTGAGATAATCGTCTGCTCGTGGTTCAAATAAGGGTTTATTTTCAAAACCGCTTTGTTAGAGAAATATTTTATTTTAAAGCAAATCCCTTTGAATGTTTGCTTAATTAAAAGGTCAAGTGAGTTTAAATAAAAAGTTTGAGTTTGCCAGTTGAAAACCCGAGTTTGCAAATTTTGTTAAGTTTCTTGTTAAATACGGCAGAAGCTCATGTTTTAGGAGAACGTTTAGATATTTATGTTGATGTGACATCCTTAATTTGACCCTAGTCGGAAGGTGGTTTCGGGACCACAAAACTGAGTCACAAAAATAATTGAGTGTTAAATTTCATGACAATTATATGTGAAATTTCATGTGTGAAATTTTGATTTATTGAATTTTGTCAATTGGATGTGAAATTAACAAAAAGGGACTTATGTGAAAAATCTTGAAAATGTCATAGGTTAATTGGTAGTGGCCAAAAAATTGCATGGTTTGAAGCATGAGGGACTTGCATGTCAAACATTCCTTTTTCTTGGTAGTAGACGGCAATGATGAGCATGAATAACACATTTTGGCATTTTGTATGTTGTATTTTAGTTAAATAATATCAAATAGTTTTATAATAAATAAAGTTATTATATGTCATAAATTATAAGATGAATTAAATAATTAAAAGGGTGAGAAAATCAAAGTTGGGTCTTTTCTTCTTCTCCATTGCCGTGAGTAGAAAAGAGAAAGAAGGGAAAAAGCTCAAGACACATTCGACCATTAGCATAGATTGATTCTAAGGTATGAGTTTATGTCATTTTTGTTGAAAACTTGTGAAATTAAGTTTGTATCTTAGTTCTATCTTAAACCATGAGTTATTCTCTTAGATTTTTGATGGAAGCATGTACGGTTTTGTATAGAAAATCCTATGTTGGAAATTTGTTGTTAGAAAAGGGATTAAGAGTACTTAATAGACTCCATAAGGTTAAATTTCATATGAATAGAAATTTGTGAGCTTAATTTATGAGCTAGATGCAATCCCTTATAAACCCCACATTGAATTTCGATTTTGGTCAAAGAATGTGTATTCGACCAAGTTCTTGATAAGTTAAATTTGATTGCTTGAAGCTTTAATTTGTAATTAGTCATTAGGTGAGTTTTAAACTTGTCAAAGTTGATAAATTGGGGGTTTAAATGGCTTGTTTATATTGTTAAGTTGGTTATGGTGATTTCATCAAATGATGGTTATTAATGATTTCGATAAATTGACCAAGATATAGTGATAAGTGTGAATTATATTTGACATGTTGCTCATGATTTTGTTGATTCGGTTATGTCATGTATTTGATGGTGGTGGTATAATGTTTGTGCATTATATGCTAAAATGACTTTAGGCTAAAGGTGTAATGTATTAGTAAATTCGGCTAATGAGGCTTTGTATGTCATGCACCATGTGAGTTGTGAGTAGTTCTTAAGAGAGAGCATTCGGCTTAGGTTTAAGGATTATGATTGCCATTGAATGTCCGAATAACCTTCTAATTGATGAGTTAAATGATTGAATGTAATTAAGAGTAATGAAAATTTGAATGTGATGATATATATATGTATTCAGCAATGGGATAAAATGTGTATTAAGGTAAGTTTCATGGTGATTATGCTTGTGATGTTGGGCTAATATTCGGCACTGAGTAATATGGGGTAAGGTGATTAATCGGCTATGAAATTAGCTAAATTGAATAGGTATGTTTAATGATATGCTTAGTGTAATGTATAATCTTACAACTCGGTTTGGTATTGAGTTAAAGGTTAGATGTATGTATGGATTTTTGGTATGTGTTAAATTTGTTAATCAAAGATTTAATATGACAAAATGTTAATGAATAACATAATTGGTTTGCACCTTAAATAGTTGAAATAAAGCTTGCCGATTATGATTAAATGTTTAAATTGTAATGGTCATATATATATGCCTTATGTATGTACCATGTACACATAAGGACATTCGGCAATATGATTAAATTCATGTATAAGAAAGCATGATAAATTAAGTGACTCTTTGCTTGTGAATGTGAATTAGATATAGATTAAATAAGTATGAAATCGAGTCCTGGCATATTTTATTAAATATGATACATATTGAAAATGATATGTGATTGCCAAATGTGATTGTTAAGTGAGTAATGTTAATTAAGTACTTAAGCAAATCTATTGTTTTACTTAAGCTTAAGAGCAAAGAGGATCAAAGTCGGATAGGGGAAAAGAGAGAGTAAACGAATAGCCGTGGATATCTAGTCGTTGACCACTTCCGAGGTAAGTTTTAAGTATTTAAATGGAATGAATATGAATTATGTATATACGTTAAGGTCAATGACTTTTCTAAACGATGGCATATATGATGTTATGTTTAAATATGTGAATGAGAACTTTAAAGAGTAAATTTGTATAAATCTGCTTGGGATAGCGGCAGTAATGTGTTTTGGAAAAATCACCATAAATTGTGGGAGTTGAGTTAAAGGCTGAATAGATTATGTAATTAAAGCTTGATGCGTCTAGTTTCTTATAAAAGAAACCATGTAAGTAAAGGAGTTACCGATAATGAGATATTTAAAGTTGTGTGAGACAGAGTCAGAATGACTCCGAAATCCCCTGTTCTGATTTTAGAAAATCATTATAAATTGTACAAAAATGATTATAAGATAAGATTTATATGTTTAGACTCCTTAATGAGTCTAGTTTGAAACGTAATAAACAAAAACATATTTTAAATTCTGTACAATGAGAAATTTGATTCGTAGTGAAGAGTTGACAGAATAGTCAAACAGTAAAATAGGGGAACTTTAAGAAAAATCTGGTATTGATTGGCCAAACTAAAAATTCTGAAAATTTTGTGGATAGAAGGTATATGAGTCTATTTTTAGGAAAAATTAACGGCACTCGATTTGGAATTTCATAGCTCCAGTTACAAATAAATTAATGACTGTTGCTCAGGAAGATAGCTTGTAGTGAATCTGTGATTTTGTTGTAAACATTGATAAAACTATTTGAGTTGCTTACAAGCTATTGCTGAAATTGATGTACAAGATATGTATATGTGGTAAGGCCAAAATGGCTAATATTAAATGTGTGCAAGTTATCCGAATGGCTATCTTATAAACGTAAGCGATGTAATTGTAATATGTGTTGATAGTTTTATAAATTGAAGGTAAAGTGACATATATGTTGTTTAGCCGAATGGTTGTTACGAGAAGAACGTAAGTTATGTGTGTACTTTCTTATTTAGTTGGAAGTTTATTGAAAGGGATATATATATAAATATGTTTTAAAGTTGAATGATGTTTATGACATATATAAATATGTTTTAAAGTTGAATGATGTTTATGACATGAAGTTAAGGTGTATACTATATGTTTGTATTCGAATGAAGCAAATGAATTACGAATGAGATATTCTATGAGATTTTGTCCGGGTCCTGCAGGCTTAGTGCTGGTACTATATCCGGGCTAGAAGTCCCAAAGGCTTTGCGTTGGTGACTAGATTCGGGTTTTAAACCTAACCAATATGGCTAATTGCTGTTGAATTATGTTAAATGATAATTGTGGAAATTGTAAGTGTACAAAGTTTAAGTATGGTACGTGATACTTACTTGCTATGTGAATTCGACTTCGGTTGAATTATGAATGTGCTTCGGGAATCAATTATGAAATGGATACATGTTATGTTAAATGAGTTTTGACTTTATGAAATTGTTCATGAAAGATTATAACATGAAAATGAGATTCTAAACATGGAAATCGAATGTAATTATAATGTTATATTTTAGTTCGTTTGATTAAATTAGAAGTAGAAATGAAGCTTTTTAGGGACGAAAGTGTATATGCTCTTAAGTTTGGATGAAAAAGATAAATTATATGTGCATACATGGGGGTTGATCTATTTGACCGAATGGTGATATCTCTTGATATTAATAAATGTGATTTGTGCAAGGTTTAAGATTATGTGATTTAGTAGTAAATCAACAATTAAAGACGTTCAGTACATTAAGTGGGCCAGGTATGTATCATGAACTTACATGTGAGCTTATTTTGAATTAAACTAAAAGTGTTTAATGTGATGTTTATGTGAGTAAGTTGCATGATTGTATATATGTGGTTAATAATGGTACGTTCGGATAATGTGTGGTGTTATGTGAAGATATCCAATTTACCTATGTTTAAATGAGTTTAGATTCAGGTAAAATCAATCTATTATATGTACATTGTGTAGTTGTGTATATTCGGCCAAAGAGGCAGTATACCTACAAAGAGGTTATATGAGAATTCGTAAGATCGACTTGTATTTGGGTTGGTCAGGTATGTGTTAAATACTTGTACATTTTAGACCTATCGCAATTAAATCATGTTTGTAAAGTGAAAATCAAATATGAAAATGCCATATGAATATGTGGGTATTCGGGTATGGGGAAATATTATAGGATATTGGGAGATATACCTTTTGATTTGATCGATGAGGGTGACTATAGATATGAAATGATACATTGATTGAATTGAAGTTGACATTGAGGTATATAAATGCCCATGGCTATATGATTGTGAAATTTAAAAGAGATAATAAAACTATATGAGCTTATAAGTGAATATGCATGTTCGGCCAAGAAGGTATTAAACTGTGAAGGAAATGAAATGTTATATGTGAATCAAATAAACAAATTGGTTATATTTGAATTCAATGGTTTTAAATTGCTTAAGACTTACTAAGCTTACAAAAGCTTACTCTGTTGTTATGTTTCTCTGTTTTATAGATTGTTGAATTTGGCCTTTTGCTTGGGGATCGTCAGCAACTCGTCACACTATCACTATCCACTATTTGGTACTCCTATGTTTTGGATTATCTTATGGCATGTATAGAATAGACTAGTAGCGGAAGAATATTTTGGTTAATGTCTATAAGCCAGGCGAAAATGGCATCTTTTGAATGTGTACTTATAGAAGTTTAAATTTTATCCCTGGCTGTGTTTAGTATTTATCTAAATGAATGATCTTTATTTCAAGAAAACGTTTAAAATTTTACTGTTCTGACATGAGTTACAAGTTCGGTAATGCCCCTTACCTATTCCGGCAACGGTTACGGGATAGGGGTGTTACAGTTGATTTAAAACACATGTTTAATTTTAGAAATCCGACAGTTATAATAATAAAACCAAATATAAAATCCTACCGGAGATAAAAGGCTTTATTACAACCCAAATAAAAATAATTTAAAATAAGGTTAATAAATAAAACTATTGATCATTAAAAGAAGTTGCAGTGTAGCCACCTCCGAGTCCCTTCTATCGTCGAGCTGCCTACTGAGGGTCACCTGAAAAATTAAAGGAGGGAGTGAGTTTACGAAAACTCAGTGTGTACGTCCTTCAATAGACACATAACATGTAATAAACAATTTGGGCCTAAGCCCTATTCCATAACGGTGGCCTTTGGGCCTTAGTCCATAGTGGCCTCAGTTGGGCCTAAGCCCATATCATGAGAAACAGTGGCAGTTGGGCCTTAACCCATAATGGCCTCGGTTGGGCCTGAGCTTATATCAAATATCACATATCACATTTATCGGGCCTAAGCCCATCTCATATATCAAAATCAATATGCAATACATAAATTCCCATACCAATCCTGCACTCCATCTCCTGTCCAGCCCTACACTCCTGTGGGGATAAAATCGGCCCACCCATTTCTACATTCTAATGTAGCACCGATTACGGCACTAGCCAATATCTATTGGTAGGTCCACAGTCATCTCGGGTGACCCGTGCAACCTTACCGGAATAGGTCCACAGTCATCTTGGGTGATTCGTGCGACCATAACAAATCAAATCGGTGGGTCCACAGTCGTCTCGGGCGACCCGTGCGACCCTAACAGATCAAATCACTTCCTTCAACAATATTCCCATCCCTAATGCAGCATAATATCACATGAATGCAAACATATCATAACATGGCATACAAAATCAGTCATGTAACATATAGTGGCATTTTAGTCATTTTGCCCTTCAGGGGCATTATTGTAACACCCCTATCCCGTAACCGTCACCGAAATAGGTAAGGGGCATTACCGGACTTGTAACACAGATCAGAACAGACAAATTTTGAATTTTAATATCAATAGCATAGTTCTATATTCATTCACCAATCATGCTTTAAAGCTCATGTAATGATACATACATTCATTTAGGATCAATTTGCAAACATGTGAAAGATAAAGGAAACATTTAGAAATTTCTCAAGTTAGGGACACACGGCCGTGCCCCTAGCCCGTGTACACACACACGGTCGTGCCGACTAGACACACTCAAAACACTCAGCCCGTGGTTGAAACTGACTAACATCACACGGTCACCAGACACGCCCGTGTCTAGACCATGCATAAAATTTGTTCAAAGCACTAAGATGCAGGGTTTACAAGGCTAGAGCACATGCCCGTGTCTCCTAGCCGTGTGGTACAAATATAGGCTTGGTTTAAGCCAATTTGCCACCCAACTAAGGGTCAAATCTACAAGCATAGATATGCAACACATAAGCCTCAATTACCAACTCTTCAAACAAGCATATAAGTAGCCACAAGGCTTCATAATTCACATACCAAAACCTCACCTTGCCATTTATCAAACATAGCATTTTTAAAGCATCCTTTGCTAAGCATTCACATAACATAACATTTTAACATTTCAAAGCTTAACAAAGACTTTCTAGCCTATACATGCCATAATTCACATATTTACAAATCTTAAAAGTACCAAAGATGAAATCGATAGTGTGTGACGATCCTTGACTATTCCCGAGCCTTTAGTAGCGACAAAAACTGTAAAACAGTAGAAAATACAAACAGAGTAAGCTACTAAGATTTTAGTAAGTCAAATATACATAATTCAACTATAAATACACATAATGTGCCAACCATGATCGAATAGACATATCCATTTCATGCCAATTCATGAAACAAACCTTTATCCAAATTTCATACGCATTTCATATCTCGATTCCACATTTCCATACAAATTTCGCATTTAACAGATCATTAGCAATTAGAATCTCTCTACTCAAAATTTCGTACGATACGTACGTACTTGAATCAGACATATAAGGTAAGCATTTACCCGTTTAACAAACGTTCTCTTCAAGTCGTTCAGAAATTTACAGAATTCAGATAGGCCATATACAATGCCGACGTCCCGGACGCGGTCTTACATGTTATTCACTATCGATGCCACTGTCCCAGACAGGGTCTTACACGAGTCATAAGTGATGCCAGTGTCCCAGACATGGTCTTACACACTATCACAAATCAATGCCTTCGTCCCGGACGAGGTCTTACATGATCTTGTTTCATCATTTCTCAATCTAATACGATTCTGACTTTCCTGGTCAAGCTCTTAAAGCCATTCAATACAGTTTATTATTTCAAAATAATATTATCAGACAGTTAATATAACACATATTTGTAATTTGACTTACCTCATACAGAGTTAACGGATGCGAGTTGACTAATCGATGATTTTGGTCTTCCCTCGATCTAAGTCCGTTTTTCTTTGTTCTTGATCTAAACAAATTCAGATTCAATCATTCAATCTATCATCTCATTCAATTCAATCCAAAATCACACATTTAGGGTAATTTGCATTTTAACCCTCACATTTACACATTTTGACACTTTGGTCCCTACTTCACAAATCATCAAATAAACATAATTTCTTTACACATTGGCCTAGCCGAAACTTCATAGTTCTCATATAGGCCCATTTATCATACTTATTTCAGAATTTAGTCTTTCCAAAGTAGCATTTTCACAAACAAGTCCATATAGCCCAAATTCATCAAGATTTCATGGCAAATCATATAAACTCATCATCTACTCATATATATACACTCAAATTCATCACAAAGCTCACGAAATCAACAATGGCACTATTCACAGACTTTATCGAAAATAGAAATTGAGACATGGGCATGAAAGAACACGAAGCAACGATCACAGAAATATAAAAAAATTATCAAAATAGACGAAAATCCATACCTTAATCAAGGTTTACAATTGTCGAACCCTCAAATGGTTTTCTCCTTTTCTTTTCTTGATAAAAATCGGCTAAAGATGGACACAAATGACTAATTTCATGCTTTGGTTTTGTTTAATGAATATAAATTATTAGTTTACCATTTTGTCCCTCATTAAAACTATTTAACAAACACATAGTCTAAGGTCATTTATGACCACTCATGTTTCAAATGGGTTAATTGCCACATAAGGCCCTCATATTAAAAAGCCACATACAAAAGGCACCTTTCACATGTGGAATGCTAACTTCACCTTTATGCAGTTTAATCTTTTTCCATAATTAAGCACAGAAAGAATCAAATTAATATACAGACCTTTCACAGATGCAAATTCGTATAGCACAGACACAGAAAATAATATCAAAACATTTTTTAGACTCAGGTATGTGGTTCCGAAACCACTTTCCAACTAGGGTCTAGATTGGGCTGTTACAATTATAGTCATTTTGCCCATAGGGCATTACAGTTATATCTTATCGTGGGCCCGTTACATAGTCCAAGGTGGCCCATACATTAAGATGTATATCACATAGCATGCTTACGAAAGACAGTCATATTCATAGCTTAAAACAGTTTCAAAACAGTTACTTACCCTCGAGGGCATAAGCGTAATTCTACCCTATCGGGGTATTTCAGTAATTCTACCTTACAGAGGTATTTCAGTAATTTTGCAAATCAGGAGTTTTTTGGTAATTTCACAAATCAGGGGTATTTCTGTAATTTAGTAAATCGGGGGTAAAACAGTAATTTATAATTCAGAGGTAAAACGGTCATTTTACAAATCAAGGGGTAAAACAGTCATTTTACAAATCAGCGGTAAAACAATCATTTTACAAATCAAGGATAAAACGGTCATTTTATAAATCAGGGGTAAAACAGTCATTTTACAAATTAGGGATAAAACGGTAATTTTACAAATCAAGGGTAAAACGGTAATTTTACAAATCAGGGGTAAAACGGTAATTTTACCCCTTAGGGGTATTTTGGTCACTAGCTACTTACAGAGTCTCGGTACCTAAGATGACCTCCTAAAAGGTCTAACGTCGCTTTGTGCGACACGAATAACCTATTTGGTTGAAACACTATTTATAGGCCTAAATCCTATTTTGGCCCCCACTTGGGCCCACACGCTCGTGTGGCCCGTTCGGTCCAAATTCACATACAGCATCACACACCTCATAATCTAGTCTAATAATAATCACTCACCCAGTATTTACCTGCATGGGCTCGTAGGCCCATTTGGCCAATTTCAGCCCATCAAGGCCCAAATCAGCTTAAACCCACGAGGATAATCATGATGGCTTCAACTATCATGTCAAAGCTCCCACATGGGCGCTCGTACACTTGTGTGGCTACCATCGCCGTGTGATTGGCATTTCGGCATTCTGACATTTGCCATTCTACAACTAGAGTAGAGTGAAGTACACACATTCGGTTCTATATCGACTATCAAACAAGGGGGTTAGAAGCACACACCTGATAGGAATCTGAAGTTAATCCGCGCTTTGAACACTGTTATGCCTAGAAGCCAACAATAATTGTACCCTTGACTCCTGAGGGGTGTATCGATCAACTTCAGTCACCATCACCATGACCCAACTGCATACAGATCAATGAATGATCCAACGTCTAACCCAACGAACACGCCACAAAGCGAAAGGGATAAGCCAAGAGAGGTATGCTTACTCTCTTCATGGTTTGCTATATTTAAAGCCAGCTTCTCGCCTATTCTCATGTTCGCTTCCTGATGTGGGGTTCTCTATCAATCCTAAAAAACTGACTCATTAGCAAAATAACCAACCTTTGCATGCAAATGGATTTGAACCAAAGTTCTCTCGATAGCCATGCCACGCCACCACCACTAGGACACAAGCTCCTTTGTGTCATAAGTCCAACACATTTAACTTTAAAGCCCACCTACCCGCTTCCAGATTTATTTAAAAGGGAAACCAAAATAAATTGCAAGAGCCAAGACTTGAACCTTGGACCCCTTGCTTCCTCTATGGCGTCACTTTCTTGCCACTAGACCATATCTCCTTTTGTGCCATGCTTTTACCAAAATATTCTTAAAGCCTACCTACTAACGTCAAGGCTCCTATAAGAGAAAGGCATAAATTTTTGCTAACGCCCAGGTTTGAACCCAGGACTTCTCCAACACTCTCAAACCTCTTAGGCATCACACCAACACGCCATTTAGTGAATATGGGCCCAGGGCCCATTATGCAACCTAAGTGGGGCCCACGTACGCGTATGGCCCACTAAGCCAGATTTGCCCATAGCCACGTGTACGACGTAGCCGGTCCACTAATTCCTATAAGTCCAAAGACAACGACCCGTGTGGGCCTACAATCCTATTTGGCCCACACGACCCATTCTTCCAGGCCGAATTTTGGGGCGCTACAATATTATTAACAAATATTTTATGCACTATAGTTATCAGAGTATTCAGTGTCGGTTATCGTGAGAAAGTCGTCTCACTACAGTTTCAGTCTACTCTATCTAAAGTGTCTTAGTAAAGTCCTACCTAAGTAGTCTCATCACATACAAACAGTGTTTTTCAACAGACCAAAGAGGATTCAGAATATCTAACATGCCTTCAATCAATTTAATCACAGTTTCAGTAAGTTACTTGGATCGGTATCGGAGGCTCGGTGTACCACTTACCTAGTAACAAAGACATTCCAAAATCATTTTCTCAAAACCATACTCTAACATAAGAACCACAGTCGAGTTTTGAAACATGGCTCTGATACCACTAAAAGTAACACTTTAAACCCAACCTAGATGTTATGGCCGAATTTGGTAGCGTCACATGAGAATGTTTTTGGAAAACCGTTTCGAATATCAAAAACTTGTTCAAAATATTATCTTTTTATTATCGCGGAAGCATCGAAACGTTCATTATACAAAAATATGAAATTAAATGTGTTTGTGATGTCGCAGTTTATAAATCAATTGAAATAACAAATTGAAAACCCTAAGTATAAAACAAACAGTCCAAAAGGTCCACAATACATAAAACTCTCAAAATAATAAAATAATAAATAACCAGTTATAAAATCATGAAGTCCAGTAAAGTGTCCATCAGTGGTCACCCTCGAGCCCTCCGCAGCACCAATCCATCTACTATTGGGGATTACCTAACAGACAAATATAATAAAAGGGTGAGTTTTTGCAAACTCAGTGTGTACATCCCCACAGAAAAGCATGCATGATAACAGTCAACCAGTCATAATCGAGCCTGAGCTCTTAACAGAATCAGTGTAGGCCTTAGCCTACTCAGAATAGTATCAGATGCATTCGGGCCTTAGCCCATACAAATATACATGCATATCAATTAGTATAGTACATGCCCACTAACCCTGCATACCATCTCCGTCCACCCTACACACCATGTGGGGATAAAATCGACCCACCTAGCCTTACTTACATAATGTCATGACATGCTTTCATACAGTAAACAGCTCATACGTATCATACTCAGATCATATCAAAATAGTATTAATACACATGCTAAGTATAACATGCTAGCATACATCTCAGAATCATATCATAGAACAGGTCTAAGTAATGCTTATCGACCTCTTTAACAGGTCATAGTCGACTAGTGTCACCCGTGCAACCTTTCAACGCAATTCAGATTAATGGGCTCACACACCCATGTGGCCTACCCGTGTGGGCCTACATGCCCGTGTGGCCCAAACGACCCAACCTGCACTTGCCTGTGTGGATCACACGGCCTGCCCCAAAATCTCACACGCCCATGTGGTTTCACCTGTGTGGTCCACACGGCCCAATTGTCCTAGCCCGTGTCTGTTGTCTCCGTGTGGTACGTGCACGGCCTGGCTCATCGAGCACATGGTCGTGTATCGCCACACGGCCTCCACATGGACAGTCCACATGCTCGTGTGGCATTGACAGCTTCATTTTTGGCTTTCACCGAATCACGTTTTTAGTGTATTTAGAGTACACACTTGGTTCGTTTTTGATGCTAATCCAATCTCGAGCACTTTAATACCTATAATCAGTATAGCCCAACCTTTTAGAATCCAGAATAGAGTCTAAATCATACAATTGCTACTACAAGGAGTTGACTTACCGCTATAGACGCGAACCACTCCGACTTAAATTGTCGAATCATTAATTCTAGCCTCTTAATTTCCTCCTAAACACCAGTAAAACAATATTTTTCCCTATTCAAAAGTCACTTAAATCAATAAAGTGAAACCTACCACTTACCGTTCAACGCAACAACACGGCTACACAATCGAAAATGAGAATAAAAAAAGAAAATAATAGAAAAGGAAATTTTTGGCAGCAATGAGTAGGATTTAGAAAATAAAAACAGTGGCAAGAAGGGACTTGGGAAGAAGAAAAATTTGGCAGAATAATGCTTTGGTAAAAGAAAGGAAACTAAAAGTTTGGGGCACAATCAAATATTCCCTCAACCCCCTTATTTCCCTCCTTAATTCTCTCCTCATGACTCCCCACTACCCAGTCCCCTTCTCAAATTCAAATTCTTACTGCCACCTGTAGCAAAAATTATACTCTTGCTTATTCTAGGATTCGAACACAAGACCCCTTGCTCAATTGCACTCCACTCAACCACTAGACCAGCAGGCCCATTCTGTCATTCTCTTACACATAAATTCTTTTAAGCCCTTTATTCAAGCATCAAGCTTTATTCAAATAAAGACCAAAATTAAGCCCAAGTCTTGACTTGAACTTGGGACCTCCCTAACACACCCAAAGCACATATCCATTAGAGCTGACAGATATTTATGTCAAGTAAAAGCAAAAACACATTTAGAAATTTTCATGCACAACAAATCACAAAAGTCAAAATTTTTAGGGCGTTACAGTTAGATCTCAAATAACCATGTAAATCCCTAATTGTTTTTATATTTGAACCTAATGGCATGTCATGCGTATCCTAATCCTTTACTAAGTTTACACGTGCATTATTATTATTTTCGTATCATTTTAATCCCTATAATAACATATACATATCATTCAATCATATAAACATTTCATTTCCATTTGGTACCTTGTACCTATTTGTAATCACCATATACTTTATACTTTATACTTTACGATTTAGTCCATTTGATGCCAAAGATCAACCAATTCACAATAAATCAAAACATGAATAAAACAGTAAGTTCCATACGAACTTACTTGGCAAACAAAAAAAAAAAACAATCTTAAATGACTAATAAGCAATTTTGCTTTTACTTTGATTATCTTCGGTTTGGTTCAATTCTCGATCTATACAAGAATTTAGTTCAATTTATCAATTCCAAACATCTTATATCATCCTGTTATGTGCATGAATCAGTTCAATTTCACTTTTAAAATGCCGCCTAAAGTTTTGCCTTTTATTCAATTTAGTAGCTAAAACTGAAATTGTAATATCTTTCAAATTTGAGCTTTAATTTTGAAACCAATCTTAATTACACACTTTTAAAGATCTCTACTATCTATAATTATAGAAATTTACACCAATTTTGAAATTTATACACTTTAGTCCCTATGTTCAAAAACTAGCAATTAAACTTTACAAACTAGTCCTTTTTCACTTCTAAGTTTAAAATCTAACAATTTAGTACCAATTTCTTCAAGCATTCATCAATGACAACTTCTATAAAATTTTAAAATTTTACAAATTGGTACATGGACTAGCTAAATCAAGCTCCCACGACCTCAAAAACATAAAAATTACAATAAAATGACTAAATTGAACTCACCTATTAATGACCGAAAGTTTGAGCTTTCGAAACCTTATTATTTTTCTCTTCTTTTCATGAAGAAGAAGATGAACATGAAAAAATGGTTTGTTTTTATTTTATTTTGTCTTTTATACTTGTTTAATAATTAACTAATCTAGAATAAATTAATTAACCTTTAATTAATTAACATTAAGAATAATTAACTAATTTGGTGGATTACTATTAAACAAAGCCTTATTTGGATAATATGTTTTGATATAACAAATTAAAATGTTTTTGAATAAAAGAAAAGTTGAGCAATTTGATAAAATCATGTTGAAATGGTTTCAATTGAGTCAAACATTTTCAAATATGTTTCAACCATTTTCAAACAAGTTAGAATTACTCCAAGACAAAAAGTATCGATAGTATTTTACAAGATATCGATACGCCTCTAGTAATGGATACCAAATTGACATTTTGTTTCTTTCAAACCGTGGTCGGTATCGATCTGGTATTAGTACTTTTCTTAAGGTATCGATATATTTCCTAAGATATCGATATTCCTGCTTAAACGATCACTAAAATCTGTATTAATTACGAAAAATATCAATACCCTTTTAGTAGATATCGGTACTCATTGTTGCAAGTGTAGTTAATGACCTGGTATTTCACCGCCAATACTTCCATAACAACCACAATAGTTGGAAAGCAATTAGAGGGTATAAATACCATCTTCCAAAGGTCTAGCAACAAGAAGAGCAATGTCGAAAGCTTAAAGATAAATAAAAACAACCAAGAGCTTAATTCTTTCATACCTTTTCTTGTAGACACTTGTGAGCTTTCATTGTATTCATTTATCTCAAGTGTTCTTCTTTTTATTTATGCTTAATTAGAAAACATCTTGATCTTGTGAGGATTGTTTTCTTTGTTTGCTTATTTGTATCTCTTTTGAGAGAGAGTTTATTCTTAAGGTTTGGGTAGAAACCTTAAGGGAGTTGTATCTTAAGATTTTGGGGTATAAGTCTTAAGAGAGATTGTAACGTTAAACCTTGTCCTCAAAGGTTTCCAAATTAGTGAATTTGGGAAAAATCCTTAGTTGTGGAAAGCTAAGGAAGTGGAGTAGGCAATTGGAGCCGAACCACTGTAAATCATTGTATTCTTTGTTGCACAAATTTTGTTGCTTCCACCACAACTTCTTAAAGGCCGATTCAACCTTCTTATCGTTGATCTTGAGTTGATCGTTTTGAGCTAATAATCACAACTAGCCTCCACCACCGTTTTGCTATAAATTAATGGTCCAATTGCTTAATTGATCCTTCGGTTAATTAAAAATACATAGTGATGAACTTTTACAATTTAGTTTTTGTACCTTAATTAGCTATCAATTTGAAAAAAATTTAAGGGACCTAAGTTTAATTAACCTTTATAATGCTAGTAAATATTAAATAATAATATTTATAAACTTGAACATCAGAATTAGGGTTCTGAAACCACTGCTTCCAATACCACTAAAAAATGAGCTGTTATAGACTAGCTTATAGGAACATAAAAAAAAGTTGATTCTAGATATCACCTTGAGGAAAGCTACAAATAATTACATCATAGGGATGTAAAATCATAGACAGTCTAACCCATAATTCCTACACAACTTAAATAGAACAATTCTACCCATATTCTAGGAAAAGTAATAAGTATTTCATATAAATACAAGTGTTAAATCAAATATGTAGTTGAGAAGAGTTGGTTAGCCTCTTTTGGTTCTTTCTTCCAAGATTGAGGGTGGTTAAATCTCAAAAAGAATGAAAATGTTCCAAAAATAGTTCTAATTTTGTAATCAATCAAACCTAACCTATGATATAATTCTTATAAAAGAATTATTGTTTTGGTCCAAGTAGATATCAAAAATTGATTTAAAAAAATCAAAATATTTTAATAAATTTATAATGTTATACAAAAAAAGGTTATGATCAAATTAGTCTTAGAGACAAACCTAAACCTTAGTTTTTTCTATTGCTTGTAAATATTAATAAATACTATTAAAATTGAATTTTAAATTAATATATTGAAAAGAAAAGAGAGAAAAACAATAGAAAATAAATATAACATGTAAAAGAAATATAATAATATAAATGATTAAATATGCATATTAAAAATAAAATTTTGGAAAAAAAACTTTTTTGCAAAGAATCTGTTGAAGTAATATAGAAAATCAAGTAGGAGGAAGGAGGCAATAGTGTTTTTTTTTTTTGCATTTATTAATAAACTAATACCCTAAACCAATATAAGATAAGGTTAATTTTGTCTTAATCTTTTTTTAACTTTCCAATCTACATGAGAAAGTAACTTTCCCATTGTAACACCCTATACCTAGTCCAACCACCGGACTTGAGCTATAAGCTATTACGATTGTTAGCCATTAATAACATTCACAAATATACAATGATTTTAAATCAAAACTGTAACAACCCTATTTTCAGTGATGACGGAACAGTAGTTTCGGGACCATAAATTTTTGTCGTGTCGACTGGTAATTATTATTTTTAAAATATTTATAGAGTTATTAAAGTCGTAATAAAATTTGGTTTGAAAATATTAACGTTTAGATAATTAAAGAAAAAAAGGAGGAAATTATAAAAGATGCAAAATATAATAATTATAGTAATTAAGTGATCAGATAGTTTAAATAATAAATGAAGGAGGGCTTAATAAAAAATCATGACTTAATTAGAATAGTGGGACGACAATTAAATGGGAAAGAATAAAATAGTGTGAATTGGATGGTAGTTTTGTAAATAAATAGAAGTTTAATTAAAATGAAGTTAAATTAAAAGAATGAAAAACAAAATTCATTTCATTATCTTCTTCAAATGGTTGAATGCCATAACTAAGGTGGGAAGAAACCTTTGGTTTGCTTATTTCTTTGCATGTAAGTCCATTTTGATTCTGTTTCTTGAAATTTTTATGTTTTTGAGATCGTTGCAACTAGGTTTAGCTAGCTCGTACCTTCGTTTTTAATTTTGTTAAAAATTTTGAAAGTTTACATTGATGAATATTGAATGTTTTTGATGAATACCATGTATTTGGAGCTTTGATTATGTTATTTGATGAATTTGTAAAGTGATTTTTATTAGATTTTGCTTTTCAGATTAAATTGTGAAAATGTCAAAATATTAGGGTTTAATAGTGAATTAGATGTTTGTTAAGGGTTGATTGAGGACCTAGTAAATTTGAATAAAATATTGGAGAAAAAAATGGTTAATTCGGTGAATTTAAGGTTAAAAGATTAAATAGCAAAAATTGTAAAAGTTTGGGGTAAATGTATAATTTTGAAAAATAAATGGGTATTAATTAGAAAATGGTTTGGAAATGAAATATATGCTGATAAATAAATAATTTTACATTTTAGATCAAGATCCCGTATATACTCGTGGAAAAAGAAAAATTACGGAATAGTCCCTGAACTTTTACAACTTCTACAATTTGGTCTAGGTAAGGTCGTACGGTTTAGAATTTAATATCAAAATGAATTAGTGAGTAGTCTAACATGTTACATATTATATAATTAGTCTTAATTGTTGATGATGAATAGTAATTTGAGATTTAGTATTGAACTTGATCCTCGACTTGATTTGAACGCGGGATAGGGTACAGTTGGGATTTGGTGCATTATGGTGGTTTGAAGTGGATATGGTATTGGAGGGATATATTTATATATTTCCCAGGTAAATCGAGGTTCATTATTTTTTGCGAACTTTCATGTTATTACTCTCTATTCAGTGTGATGGTTGGTTTAACTCTTATGAGCATTAGTGTGATGGTTGGTTTAACTCTTATGGGCATTGGTGTGATGGTTGGATTAGCTGTTATGAGCATTGATATGATGGTTGGATTAACTTTTATGAGCATTGGTGTGATGGATGGATTGGCTCGAGTGAGCATTTGGTGTGTTTGGTTGGACTGATGATGTACTTTTATTCGTAAGCCATTCTTTGAGTTGAAAATCTCGGTAAGATACCTTGTTGGGTAACTCTGATGAATTTTCCATATATACTTGAGATTTGAATTGATTAATTATGAATTACCAATTAGGATTGTGGTCGACAAGAAACTTTCATGGTTGTATATTACTTTTTGAATTGTTATATTCATTTTGATAAGATTTATCGATTTAATACGTTGAACTTGCTAAGCTTCATTGAGCTTACTTGTGTTAAACTTTATTCTTGTAGATACTCGGAAGGTTGGACAATCGGATCAACATTCAAGTCACACTATCCAGCTTAATTCGGTAGCTTTTAAATGTTTACTTCAAATTATATGGCATGTAATAGGTTGAATGATGATACAAATGTTTGGACTTGTAATTAGCTAAGTATGAATTTGGTTTTACAAATTGCTTTGGTTGATCAACATTCAAGTGTATGTGATGAATTTATTGTTATGTAGCTAAGATATGGTATGTTTGAGTTGGTGATTATAGGTATATCTTGAATGAATTAATAGGTTGAATTGATGTTATGTTTTGATATAAATTTATGTATACTTGTGTTACCAATGAGGGTACATTGGTTAGGCATGAAATTAGGTTGATTTTGGTATTTTTTGACATGATTGAAGTCATTTTGGATATGTATTTTGATTGGTAAATGGTTGCTTAGGTTCTAAGTAAGCTTGAAATGGTAAACTTGTTGATTAAGGTACATTTTAGGTCTATAAGACCTAAGACACGAGCGTGTGTCTTAGCCGTCTGGGACACATGACCATGCAACACGACCATGTGTACCCCGTAGGTTCAATGCATACAAGTCAGTCAATTATACAGCCTAGCACATAGCCTGGCACCCGAGCATGTGGCTTGGCAATGTGACCCAAGTTAGTGAGTTACACGAGCATAGACACGGGCTGGGACTGGCCATATGTCCCTATTTTGAATGTCCACATGGCTGTGTGACCCTTGCAGTCTAAAATTTTCAACTTTTTCCTAAAATTTCCAAATGTTTCTGATTTAGTCTCGGATTGTTTCTATAGTATTTTTAAGGCCTCGAGGGCTCGATTAAGGAACATTATGAATGCATTTGAATGAAATTTGACTATGTTTGTATTAATGTATGATTTGAATGGTTTACTATTCTGTTTGTCTGGAAATGCAACGAACCCTGTTAAGGTGATGGATACAGGTTTGGGGTGTTACAAAAATCGAGTCTTAATTGACTTATAAAGCTCTTCAACCAACCCAGAAGCAAATCAGGACTAATTTAAAACTTTTATGAAAAGATAGGTAAAAAGTGAAAACATAGGTCACACAGTCGTATGGCCAGGCTAAGGTCATGTAGTGCTATAACATATCTGTGTCCCTAAACCGTGTAATAGATTGATACCGTGTAATCCAAGGTCACACGGCCGTGTCGCTAAGCCATGTAATAGACTGTGTTCATGTGGATAAACCTGCACCTAAATTCAACATACCACATGGTCATGCCCTGCACCCGTGTATGGCACACGGTCATGTGGCAGACCGTGTCACAGTCCGTGTGCACCTAAACGTGCCTTCTAAATTGAGCAATCACACGTAAGTTCACTTATGCCTCAAGTCATGCCATTAACCATTTATCAACTTATTGAAAAACCTCATAAATATACTAGAACACAACATGAAACATACAACCTAATTGCCTAACCAATATGCCATCATTGGCACCACAAATTAAGCATATTCATTAACTATTCAAGCATAAACACACCTAACATTTCATGCATATTTAATCATTAAGACAACATTATTTTCCCATGGCCGCATTCATTAAACAAAGTTCACCAATTAACCAAATACATAAGCAACAATTCATAAGAAAGATAATATAACAAGTACCAATTATGCTTATACCAACACAAGTCACAAACTACCAAACCACCATTATATCTTGCATCATTACACACATAATTCTTACTCAAAATGGCACTAAACATAACCAAAATACTTATATATATCCATTACCATAACCCTATTTACATGCCACTTATAACCGGGCCCAAAATAAGTAAATAACTACCAAAAGAGTTGACGAATAATGTGATCTCCAAAGATGATCCAATTGACAGCCTGAATCTGACAGTCTACAAAGAAGAAAATGAAACGAGATAAGCTTACTTAAGGCTTAGTAAGTTTGTATAATTGAACATATCATACCTATCATTTAAAATCATAATAATTGAAACTAGCATGCAACTTAGTATTCCTTTCCATGTTTCATATTCCTTACCATACCAAATGGTTAGTCATGAACATATAGCATCATCAAAACATGTAGATATCAAAATACATATACCATACATCTTCAATCCATGAATAACATATCATGCTATAAGATACATTTCTAGTCATTTCATTAAATGTTTTACCTGGAGAGCTATAACAAATTAACTTTAGATACAAGAGAAAATAATGCTCACATAAGCTGAAAATCGAAACATTAACCATTACTTGATGCTGTTCACACAAGTTGTCGATAATCTACAACAAATGCTAGATTATAGCCATTGGTATGGTATCCACCACTGGTACATAGTACATGATAAATATAACACCAACACAGAGTGCCTGATAACTGTAACACTAGTACAAAGTACTTGATAATTGTAATCACTGACACATAGTGCCTGATAATCCTTAATGACATGTCATTTGTATCCTAATCATTCACTAAGCTCACATGGCCTTATCTTATTTCCCATAATCTTTCCATATTTTTAACACAATACCATATTCAACATGATCATTTGTATATACCTTGTAATAACATAACTTATTTCTAACACGTAACATTGCTATAATTTAAAATTCAATCCATTGATTCCACATCAAAACTCACCTCAATAAACCATACTAACATTTATACATTATAAATATATTCAATTCAATTCAAACAGTTGTTAAATAAAAATAACCTAATACGAACTTACCTAAATCAAATAACAGGCACTACACTGAGGACTACTTGACGATTTTCCCTTTTTCGCGGTTATCAACTGGTTGATCCATTTCTTGATTTATATATAATAATTTAGATCAATTAACGAATACAAATACCTTAAAATATCTCAAATAATGTATTTTACCTTTTAATGGCATTTTACATTATTACCTTTGTAACATCCTGAAGTAGGGCCTGCAAGTATGAGACTAGGCAAGCTAAGTTCGCTAAGGAGTTTGATGAACAAGAAATTGCCCAAAAGTGTGACGAATAGGTACTTGTCAATAAGACTAGTGAATAGGCGTTCGCCAGAGGAAATGACAAGCATGTATATGCTAGTTGTAACAGCCCGATTTTGACCCTAATCGGAACGGTGGTATTGGGACCACAAATCTGAGTTAGAAAAATATTTTAAAAAATATTTTTGGTGTTATTTTCGTGTGAATTAATATTCGTGAAAGTTTCGTGTTTTAGTTTTGTTGTTTGGATGTTGAATTATTAAATAGGAGCTTAATTGCATAAAAGGAAAATTTGATGGTTTATGTGTGCGTGCCGAATTGTAGTTGTTCTTTTATTATGGAGGATTTAAGATGCAATTAGGCCAATAAATATTGCATAGACATATTCGGCCATTAGTTAGTGGGAATGGAATGATTTTATAAAGGCTATTATGGTAATCTAATAATTATTATGTGTATTAACTAGTAAAACATGAAAATATTTCGCATATTCATCTTTCAAAGCCAAAACTAGTAAAAGAAAAGAAAAAGAAAAGCCACGTAACATTCAGCCATTGTTGTAGCTTGATTTAAGGTATGTTTGAGCTTGGTTTTTGATAATTTTTATATTTTTGAGATCGTTGCTTCGAATACTCTAAGACCCATGCTAGAATTTTTGAATTTGATGATGTATTCATGAATTGCCCTCATTGATAGCTTAGTAGATTTTATGTTTGATGATAGAAAATAAAGGATATAGGTAGGCTAACAAGTTTTGTATTGGAGATTTTTCATGAAATTGAGTAATTTGGCTTAAATTGCAAAAATGTTATATTGATGGGTTAGATTGTGAATTAAATGAAATGAAGGGAGTTATATAGGAATGGGGGGGTATTTGGCCTAAATGCATTGAGATGAGATTTTGTGCATTTTTGTGTTTTATGTGTTTTGGATTAAATTGTAAAAGTGTGAAATGTTTGAGGCAAAATGGTAAATTTGCCTATTTATGTGTTTTGGGATTAAATTGAATGAAATTGTACTTGAATGAGCTCAATTTGAAAATGTATAGATCAAGAACCAAAAGAATCGGGTTTGGATCGGGGGAAGCAAAAATAGTCGAATAGCCGAAATATACCGTTTGTCGATATCCGAGGTAAGTTATTAGCAAATAGCTGTTGTCGATTTTTATAGATACAATTTAATTGTATGAATGCAAAATTGAAATGTACAAAAATGAAGATGAGTTTGAAAGCAAATAAGTTTGATAAGTGTGACTTGATATGCATGCGAATTATAGACATTTAGTACTAAGTGTGCAAGTGTAAAATGGCTATGGTTATGAGAAGCACTAAATGTGCGAAGTCAATATTCAAGCACTAAGTGAGTGAAGAAAATTATCAAGAACTAAGTGTGCGAAGTAAATTATCGAGCACTAAGTGTGCGAGTTCATTATAGTTTAGAGTTAAATAACTAGCACTGTAATGCCCCAGATTTCTGGGCTTCTTTGTGATTATTCATTTTCAGTAAATTGCATGCTTGGGTGTCTTAGGTTGACTTTATAGGGTGTTTTGGGGGCCTTTGGAAGGCCCGAGTTAAGCCTAAGCCTTGGTGGAAACTTTGATTATTGGCATAGGGTAGTAGGGATGTTAGTTCGCATGAGTTAAGTTTAGTTTCGGGAATTCTTATCGCAAAGAGCTTAGTAGTGTAGTGGCTGTGGCGTCATTAGTGAAGAGGGGAGCAAGGAGTATGGCACCTTGGGTTCAATTCCCCTTGCTAGCAAACATTTTTAAGTTTTGCTAGGGGTGTACGGCAAGAGGTTGATGGGGGGCAAACTCTAGAGGTGGTTGTGAGCAGATAAGAGGAGACTTGGTCATGAGAGTTTGAATGGAATTGAAACTTGAAGGTGAGTGATTTTGGGAGCAAATCAAGGAGGAAAAGAAGGGATAGAGTTGGAAAGTGGTGTTGGCTGAATGTAGGGAAGGTGAGAGTTGCATAATCGGGTAGGGGTGTTGAGGTAGTTGAGTTTCAGCATTTGGATAGTAGTAAGCTGATAGTCCCTTTTTGTGATCTTTGGGTTTTGTTTTGTGGTGAGCTTTGTTACCGAAAGTCTTTTCTTTAGGCTCGGGATTAAGTGCCTTAGACCGTGTGATGTGCCTTCTTTAGGTAGGTCCAAAGAACCGAAACCCAACTCTTAAGTTTGTCTTCTTTTTGCCTTTTTACCAAAACTTGAAAGACAAGTGCCGATTTCCCTTTCCCCTATCTCTTCAAGCCGAACCCTCATCCTTCGTTCAAGTCCCTAGCCGCTCATCCTTCTTTCATTCCTTCATTCTTGTTGTCAAACTCTACATCTCCCTCTTCTTGATCATAATTCCTTTCCGATTCATTCTCGCAACTCCTCCCTCTTGAGCCGAACTACACCTTGCTTTTCTCCCTACAAATTTCTTTCGGTCAAAGTCTTGTTCTCTACTCTTGGTCAAAATCTCTGTAGTGGTTGGATCTCTAAGTACTTCATCTCTTGCGATTCTTAAATTAATTTCTCCTTTTGGGGCCGATTACTTAGTGCAACACTTAGGGTAAGTACTCTTTTCCGTTATTCTTTCTCTTGTTGATGTTGGTAAAGCCGAAACTCTATTTTTCTCATGCCATTCGATTTGGGGTTGTTCTTATAAGCCAATCTAAACTCCTTCGCGTTTGATCTTTTATGTATCAGCTTCTCGTGGATTCAGGATTTGTGAAGGGTGTTTCGACAATGGTTAAAGGAAGCAATCGGCGCATAGTGGCTAGGTTCGGCAAAGGTAAGTGAATATAGGTGGCCATTAGTGGCCGAATAGGTAAGGGTTAAGTAGCATTTGTTTCGATTAGTCTTTGAGTTAATATTGTGATTGGATTATTATAGGTTGATCATCGGTGGGAGTCTTTGACTTAGTTCATAACAGGTGTGTAACTACACCTCTGTAGCATAGTTTGGCAAAAGCTGAAGTGTCGGGAAACTGGCATATCGATGCCCATTAGCGTGCGAATGTTATTGGGCCAGTCTGAACCCGTTAAAAGTGGGGTTTTAGTCTATGGAGACCTTTTGGTGCGAATCTGCACACTTAGGTTGTGTTGGACTCAGATGGGCCAAAATTGGCCCAATGGGCCTATGGGCCCGTAGGAGTAAAATTACTGGTAAGTGGTGGTAAAATGGGTTAAATGGTAAATTTTGATTATTGATCATGAAATTAGACGTAACGGGCCATTCTGGTGAGTGGCCCCACATGGAGGCCGATAGGGGGCTTTAGAGCCCAAGACTACATTTGACCTAGTTAATAAATCTAGGTTGTTAGGTATGTTGTGAAATCTGTTAAGACATTAAATCTGAATAAAAAGCCTGAAAAATCGCTAAATGATAAAATTACCATTTTACCCTCGGGTTCTAGAAATGACTATTATACCCTTGTTAGTGACTATGCATGCTAAACTCTGTATCTGTTGTTCTGTAAGCATGTGGTATATGTGTATGTTCTGTTCTGTATATCTACATGGGGTTGGGATTATGATTACAGAGGAAGTTCTATTATAGTGGCTACGCCACATATTCTGTTATCAGTGGCTTTGCCACTCATTCTGTTTCTGGTGGCTCTGCCACATTATTTTGTTATTAGCAGCTTTGCTACACATTGGTGTGTGGGCTGGGTGGGTCGAGTTATTCCCCACATGGTGTGTTGGTTGGTACTGTAATATCCCGAATTAGGGCCTAATCGGAATAGTGGTTTCGTGACCACAAATCCGAGGTAGAAATAATTATATTATAATTATTTTGATGTTTATGATATGATTTTATGATGGTGTGAAAATTTCGTGAAGAAATTCTAAGCGTAAAGTGCTTAATTTGGAGTTAGGGATTAAATCGAATAAGTTGCAAAACTTGCATTCTAGAAGTTTTTAGTATGAAATTGCTTTGAAATATTAATTAGGAGGTTTTAAATGGTAATTAGACCAATTTTAAATTCATGGACAAATTAGGACATGGGAGGAATTTTTGAAAGTTTAGTAAGGAGGGGTATTTTGGTCATTTGGTTATTAACATGAATTAAAAGGGAAAAATAACACAAAATTGTTATCATCTTCATTTGGTTGCTGCCGAAACTTGTTCTCTCCATAGCTAGGGTTTCTTCAACTTTCAAGCTTCATAGTAAGTGCATCTAAGCCCCGTTTTTAAAGATTTTTACGTTTTTGAGATCCCGGTAGCTTGATAAAGCTTATGTTAGCATTATTTTAAGTTAGGGTTCACATTTGGAAAAATACCCATAGGTGAAATTTGTGTATTTTGATGTTTTATGATAGAATATGAGGTTTTAAATTATGTTAGACAACTTGTGCTACTCGGTTTTGAGCAAAAACGAGTAAAACGGCTTAATCGGTAAAAATACATATTGTTCATAAGTATGTGTTTTAGTGGGAATTTGAGAATTCTAATGGTAAATAAATGATCAGCATGTCTTAAAACATAAGAATTTGTGATAAAGTAAATTTCCGAGCTTTGGGGCAAAAGTGTAAATATGCAAAAGTTTAGGGGCAAAATTGTAATTTTTCCAAAATTTGAATTAAGGTCTAATTTTAAAATGTGAATATTAAACAAGCTAAATGTGTTATTTTAGATCAAGAAAGACGTGGAATCGACCTCAATCGGGGAAAAGAAAAGATTACGGACTAAATTGCAAAATCGTTGTATTTTGGTACTAAGGTAAGTTCATATGTAAATAATGTAACATAATTGTTATTTTAAGTAATTTAATGTTATTTATATGATTGGTACTTACTATCATGGAATATTATGCCTTGTGAATTATTATTTATTGGTATGCAAAGTATGTAATTAGCTTGATAAGCATGAAATGCTAGCGATTATTTGTACTGACATTCCGAGGAAGATGGCCAAAAAGGTGAAATTTGAGGGAAAATCCCGTTTGAACCTTGGGAATAGATTAGGATACAAGTGACATGTCACTAGGATGGTTGGGCATTCGAACTCGTTGAGTTGAGTCCGAGTTCACTTATGGATGCAAATGTCCGAACTCGTTGAGTTGAGTCCGAGTTCGTGAGATGTAACTAGGCATCCGAGCTCGTTGAGTTGAGTCCGAGTTCACTTATGGATGCGAACGCCCGAGCTCGTTGAGTTGAGTCCGAGTTCGCTTATGGGCGGGTTACATGATTGATTGATTACATATCTGGCACTTATGTGCAAATGATCCGTGTATCCGAGTTATATTCCGATGTGTTCAACGGGTAAAATTCTAGCGGAATGGAAGAATACTCAAGGTGTAAGTGACAATTCAGTAATGTTGAGAAATGGCCACATTGGACAGGTATGTACTTAACCCTCGGGTTGAAATTCGACACAACAACAAAGATGTGGTAAGATGAAGTATGATGATTAGAATGGTGACATATGTTTGGTGATGCCATGTTAATGTTGTTTGGCATAATGACTTTGTTATGTTACTTGTTATTTGCATGTGAACTTACTAAGCATTTATGCTTACTCCCTCCTTTTTATTCATTGTAGTTTTGGACAAGCCGGCTCGAGAATCGGGATAGGTCGAAGACTCGATCACACTATCCGAAGGACTTTTTGGTAAACGGCTTATAGAACTTAGAATGGCATGTATAGCAATATACCTACTATGTGTAAATAATCTTGTGATATGGTGGTGTTTGGTTGAGGAAATGCTTGACAATGATGAGTCATTGAAATGGCCAATATAGGTTATGTTTGATGTCATGAAAGAATAATAGATTAATTAGTACATGGAAGCTTTTATGAAAATGGAACTAGCCATAAAACAGAACATTGCAGCAACACTGACGTGAGTTTGAAAATTCACTAAAAATCATAGAAATCGAATTTGGTAATGTATTAGTTATGAAATTGAAGCTTATTGTGTCTACTTTCATATGGAAGAAGCAAAATAGGTAAAGGAGTTACACGTTAGGAGATATTTGAGTTTTAGTGAGACAGGGCCAGAACGATTTCTGGATCCCCTGTTCTAATTTTGAAAATTCACCATAAATTGTAAAAAAATAATTAGGATGTTTATTTTATATGCTTAGAATCCTTATTGAATCTAGTTTTAATAGAGATAAACGGCACAATTATATGAGTTTTTTACAGAGAGAAAAGTGGTCCGTAGTAAACAGAGGTCAGTACAGTCAAGTTCTGAAACAGGGGCAACTTTAACTAATAAACTGTACTAATCGGCCCAGCCAAAAATTCTAGAAAAAAATTAGTGAATAGATATATGAGTCTAAATTCAGGAAAAATTTACGGATCTTGATTTCGAGTTTCGTAACTCGAGATATGATTTTTCGAGCGACCATGACGCAGGAGATAGTTTATTCCGAAAATGAAAATAGTTTTTGTAAAGTTGTTTAAAATGATAAATTACGTTTAGTGACGCCTCAAGCTCGACTCCGGTGACGGTTTTGGGCGTGGGGACGTTACATTTGGTGGTATCAGAGCAGGTTTAGTCGGTTCTCGGACTAACGTGTTTTATGTACGGATTTTGCTATACATGCCATATGTGTATATTGTGATAGTGTGACGACTTCTGACCTTTTAAATGATTTTTTTTATAGTAAATGGATCCCGATCCAGCTGTGGCTGATGAAGTAGAGAGTAATGCGCCAGCTCCGGCTGAAGGGGCAGCGCCGACTGAAAACCCACCACCTACTGTTGGTCAGGGAGGAGAAAGGGATCGAGAAGCCTTTCTCCAAATGATGAGTGCATGGTACACGGAGTTCGTTCGTACGAACCCGAATGTACGACCTCCCCCACCTCCCCCAATTCCTCAACCTGTGCCCCAGATGTCTCTAGATGTGGGTACGATGAAATTCCAAAGAACTCCAGTTGATAAAATTCGTAAGCTCGGGGCCGAAGAATTCAGAGCTAATGTAGATGATGATGCGGAAAAAGCAGAGTTCTGGCTTGAGAATTCTACCCGGGTATTTGATGAATTGTCCTGCACACCTGAGGAATGTTTGAAATGTGCTATATCTTTGTTGAGAGATTCAGCATATAATTGGTGGAAGACACTGATTTCCGTGGTACCGAAAGAGAGGGTAACTTGGGAATTCTTTCAAGATGAGTTCCGGAAGAAATACATCAGTGAAAGATTTATTGATCAGAAGCGTAAAGAGTTTCTTGAGCTAAAGCAAGGTAGTATGACAGTCACTGAATATGAAAGAGAGTTCGTCAGACTGAGTAAGTATGCTAGAGAATATGTTCCTACCGAGGCCAAGATGTGTAGGCGCTTTGAAGACGGGCTCAATGAAGAAATTAAAGTATTTGTTGGGATTCTTGAATTAAAGGAAATGGTGGTACTTGTCGATCGAGCTTGCAAGGCTGAAGAATTACTTAAAGAGAAGAAAAAGGCAGAATCTGAAACACGAAATTGGAAGAAAAGACCAATGACAAATGCACCCTCACAGCAATCCGGAAAGTCAAGAAATATGAATCCTCGTTCCCAAGTTTCAGCTGGACAATCCTATGGGAATTTTAAGAAACAAAATGTGGGTCCAAAGTCCCAAACTACTTCGACAGCCAGTGTAGGGAACACGAGATTTGTTAAACCCGAATGTCAGCGGTGTGGCAGAAATCATTTTGGTCCGTGCAGAGCAAACGAATGTTTCCGGTGTGGTTCTCCGGATCATTTTATTAGAGACTGCCCAGAGAGAATTGAAAAAGAAAAATTTCAGAATACAAAAGCTAGTGGTGCAGATTCGCGAGGAAGGTATCCAAGAAAAGCTGGGAGCGAGGCAAGTAGCAAGAATGTAGCCAGAGATGCAGCAGTTAGATCTGAAGGAAGGGCTCCGGCTAGAACTTATGCTATTAAAGCTCGTGAAGATGCTTCCTCACCCGATGTGATCACCGGTATATTTTCTCTCTATGATGTTAATGTTACTGCTTTAATTGATCCCGGTTCTACTCACTCATATGTATGCATGAAATTGGTGTCTAGCATGAATATACCTGTTGAGAATACAGAATTTATGATTAAAGTGTCAAACCCGTTAGGCAAATGTGTTATAGTTGATAAAGTATGCAAGAAATGTCCTTTAATGATTCGGGGTTATTACTTTCCGGCCAACTTGATGTTGTTGCCGTTTGATGAGTTTGATGTTATTTTGGGTATGGACTGGCTGACATTGCATGATGCCATAGTAAATTGTAAACAGAAAGTTATTGAGCTAAAGTGTGAAAGTGGCGAAACTCTGCGGGTTGAATCAGATAAATCAGAGGCATTGTCTAGTGTAATTTCTTCAATGGCAGCTCAGAGGTATTTGAGAAAAGGTTATGAAGCCTATTTAGCATATGTGTTGAATACAAAGGAAATTGAAAAGGAAGTGGAATCAGTGCCGATTGTATGTGAATTCCCAGATGTATTTCCTGAAGAATTGCCGGGTTTGCCCCCAGTTAGAGAAGTAGAGTTTGGTATTGATTTGATGCCGGGAACAGCTCCGATCTCGATTGCTCCGTATAGAATGGCACCAACAGAGTTGAAAGAATTAAAGTCGCAGTTGCAAGAGTTGACAGACAAAGGCTTTGTGAGACCGAGTTTTTCGCCTTGGGGTGCTCCGGTGTTGTTTGTGAGAAAGAAAGATGGTTCGATGAGATTGTGTGTAGACTATCGGCAATTAAAAAAAGTGACAATTAAAAACAAGTATCCGTTGCCAAGAATTGATGATTTGTTTGATCAGCTGAAAGGAGCAACATGGTTTTCAAAAATTGATTTGAGATCTGGGTATTATCAGCTGCGGGTAAAAGAGTCGGATGTGCCTAAAACTGCTTTTAGAACAAGGTACGGTCATTATGAATTTTTAGTTATGCCGTTTGGATTAACAAATGCTCCTGCCGTGTTTATGGATTTGATGAATCGAATATTTCGGCCATACTTGGACAAGTTTGTTGTGGTATTTATAGATGATATCTTGATTTATTCGAAAGATGAGACAGAGCATGCTGAACACTTGAGGATAGTTTTGCAAACTTTGCGAGACAAGCAGTTATATGCCAAGTTTAGTAAAAGTGAATTTTGGCTTCGGGAAGTAGGATTTTTGGGTCATATTGTTTCGGGTGATGGTATACGGGTTGATCCCAGTAAAATTTCAGCTATTGTTGATTGGAAGCCACCGAAGAATATAACCGAAGTTAGAAGTTTCTTGGGGCTAGCCGGATATTATCGACGGTTTGTGAATGGATTTTCTATAATTGCCGCTCCTATGACTAGATTACTTCGAAAAGATGTTAAATTTGAGTGGACGGAAGAATGTCAACAAAGTTTCGAAGAATTGAAAAAGTTATTAACAGAGGCACCAGTGTTAGTACAGCCCGAGTCAGGTAAAGAATTTGTGGTATATAGCGATGCTTCTCTAAATGGTTTGGGATGTGTATTGATGCAAGAAGGAAAAGTTGTGGCTTATGCTTCGAGGCAGTTAAAACCTCACGAGAGGAATTATCCTACACATGATTTAGAGTTGGCTGCAGTGGTGTTTGCTTTGAAGATTTGGCGACATTACTTGTATGGTGAGAAATGTCGGGTATATACCGATCACAAAAGTCTTAAATACTTGATGTCACAAAAGGACTTGAATTTGAGACAGCGAAGATGGTTGGAGTTATTAAAAGATTACGAGCTTGTGATTGATTACCATCCAGGAAAAGCAAATGTAGTTGCTGATGCTTTGAGTAGAAAACTGTTGTTTGCTTTAAAAGTTATGAACGCTCAATTAGAAATGTCAGATGATGGTTCCATTCTGGCCGAACTAAAAGTAAGACCGATGTTTTTACAAGAGATTTGTGAAGCTCAGAAAAGTGATGAAGACTTACAAGCCAAAAGAAAGCAATGTGAGGTTGATACAGAGTCAGACTTCAGAATCGGTCCTGATGGTTGCTTGATGTTTAAAGATCGGATTTGTGTACCGAGGAACGGAGAATTAATTCAAAAGATTTTGCAGGAAGCACATGGTAGTTATTTGACAGTTCATCCAGGTAGTACGAAAATGTATAATGATTTGAAGAAAATGTATTGGTGGAATGGAATGAAAAGAGATATATCAGAATTTGTGTCCAAATGCTTAATTTGTCAACAGGTGAAAGCTGAACACCAAGTGCCTTCAGGATTACTTCAGCCTATTATGGTTCCTGAATGGAAATGGGATCGGATTACTATGGATTTTGTTTCAGGGTTGCCGTTGACTCCAGGAAAGAAGGATGCCATTTGGGTAATAGTTGACAGATTAACTAAATCGGCTCATTTCATTCCGGTACGTACAGATTATTCTCTTAACAAGTTAGCTGAATTGTATGTTAGAGAAATTGTTAGACTACATGGAATACCATTGTCAATCATTTCAGATAGAGACCCGAGATTTACTTCGCGGTTTTGGCAAAAGTTACAAGAGGCGTTAGGTACAAGGTTAAATTTCAGTACTGCTTTTCATCCACAAACTGATGGGCAATCAGAAAGAGTAATTCAGATTCTTGAAGACATGCTTCGATGTTGTGTATTAGAATTCCAAGGAAGTTGGGAGAGATATTTACCGTTGGTGGAATTTGCTTACAATAACAGTTATCAGACGAGTTTGAAAATGGCACCTTATGAAGCATTGTATGGTCGTAAGTGTCGGACGCCTTTGTATTGGACCGAACTCAAGGAAAATCAGATCTATGGGGTTGATTTAATAAAAGAAACCGAAGAAAAAGTGAAGGTAATTCGAGATTGTTTGAAAGCTGCTTCGGATAGACAGAAATCTTATGCAGATTTGAAACGAAAAGAAATCGAGTTTCAAGTTGGTGATAAGGTATTTTTAAAGGTGTCTCCGTGGAAGAAAGTCCTCAGATTTGGACAGAAGGGTAAGTTAAGTCCGCGTTTTATCGGGCCGTATGAAATAACTGAAAGAGTTGGACCGGTAGCTTATCGGTTAGCATTACCATCTGAGTTAGAGAAAATTCATGACGTGTTCCATGTATCTATGTTACGTCGGTATCGCTCGGATCCTTCGCATATAATTTCACCGACAGAAATTGAATTACGACCAGATATGACCTATGAAGAAGAACCGATAAAAGTTTTAGCTCGAGAGGTCAAACAACTAAGAAACAAAAGTATTGCTCTTGTGAAAGTGTTGTGGCAAAAGCATGGGATAGAAGAGGCTACATGGGAACCCGAGGAAACTATGAGAAAACAATACCCACATCTGTTTACCGGTAAGATTTTCGAGGACGAAAATCCTTAAAAGGGGGGAGAGTTGTAATATCCCGAATTAGGGCCTAATCGGAATAGTGGTTTCGTGACCACAAATCCGAGGTAGAAATAATTATATTATAATTATTTTGATGTTTATGATATGATTTTATGATGGTGTGAAAATTTCGTGAAGAAATTCTAAGCGTAAAGTGCTTAATTTGGAGTTAGGGATTAAATCGAATAAGTTGCAAAACTTGCATTCTAGAAGTTTTTAGTATGAAATTGCTTTGAAATATTAATTAGGAGGTTTTAAATGGTAATTAGACCAATTTTAAATTCATGGACAAATTAGGACATGGGAGGAATTTTTGAAAGTTTAGTAAGGAGGGGTATTTTGGTCATTTGGTTATTAACATGAATTAAAAGGGAAAAATAACACAAAATTGTTATCATCTTCATTTGGTTGCTGCCGAAACTTGTTCTCTCCATAGCTAGGGTTTCTTCAACTTTCAAGCTTCATAGTAAGTGCATCTAAGCCCCGTTTTTAAAGATTTTTACGTTTTTGAGATCCCGGTAGCTTGATAAAGCTTATGTTAGCATTATTTTAAGTTAGGGTTCACATTTGGAAAAATACCCATAGGTGAAATTTGTGTATTTTGATGTTTTATGATAGAATATGAGGTTTTAAATTATGTTAGACAACTTGTGCTACTCGGTTTTGAACAAAAACGAGTAAAACGGCTTAATCGGTAAAAATACATATTGTTCATAAGTATGTGTTTTAGTGGGAATTTGAGAATTCTAATGGTAAATAAATGATCAGCATGTCTTAAAACATAAGAATTTGTGATAAAGTAAATTTCCGAGCTTTGGGGCAAAAGTGTAAATATGCAAAAGTTTAGGGGCAAAATTGTAATTTTTCCAAAATTTGAATTAAGGTCTAATTTTAAAATGTGAATATTAAACAAGCTAAATGTGTTATTTTAGATCAAGAAAGACGTGGAATCGACCTCAATCGGGGAAAAGAAAAGATTACGGACTAAATTGCAAAATCGTTGTATTTTGGTACTAAGGTAAGTTCATATGTAAATAATGTAACATAATTGTTATTTTAAGTAATTTAATGTTATTTATATGATTGGTACTTACTATCATGGAATATTATGCCTTGTGAATTATTATTTATTGGTATGCAAAGTATGTAATTAGCTTGATAAGCATGAAATGCTAGCGATTATTTGTACTGACATTCCGAGGAAGATGGCCAAAAAGGTGAAATTTGAGGGAAAATCCCGTTTGAACCTTGGGAATAGATTAGGATACAAGTGACATGTCACTAGGATGGTTGGGCACCCGAGCTCGTTGAGTTGAGTCCGAGTTCACTTATGGGTGCGAATGTCCGAGCTCGTTGAGTTGAGTCCGAGTTCGTGAGATGTAACTAGGCATCCGAGCTCGTTGAGTTGAGTCCGAGTTCACTTATGGATGCGAACGCCCGAGCTCGTTGAGTTGAGTCCGAGTTCGTTTATGGGCGGGTTACATGATGGATTGATTACATATGTGGCATTTATGTGCAAATGATCCGTGTATCCGAGTTATATTCCGATGTGTTCAACGGGTAAAATTCTAGCGGAATGGAAGAATACTCAAGGTGTAAGTGACAATTCAGTAATATTGAGAAATGGCCACATTGGACAGGTATGTACTTAACCCTCGGGTTGAAATTCGACACAACAGCAAAGATGTGGTAAGATGAAGTATGATGATTAGAATGGTGACATATGTTTGGTGATGCTATGTTAATGTTGTTTGGCATAATGACTTTGTTATGTTACTTGTTATTTGCATGTGAACTTACTAAGCATTTATGCTTACTCCCTCCTTTTTATTCATTGTAGTTTTGGACAAGCCGGCTCGAGAATCGGGATAGGTCGAAGACTCGATCACACTATCCGAAGGACTTTTTGGTAAACGGCTTATAGAACTTAGAATGGCATGTATAGCAATATACCTACTATGTGTAAATAATCTTGTGATATGGTGGTGTTTGGTTGAGGAGATGCTTGACAATGATGAGTCATTGAAATGGCCAATATAGGTTATGTTTGATGTCATGAAAGAATAATAGATTAATTAGTACATGGAAGCTTTTATGAAAATGGAACTAGCCATAAAACAGGACATTGCAGCAACACTGACGTGAGTTTGAAAATTCACTAAAAATCATAGAAATCGAATTTGGTAATGTATTAGTTATGAAATTGAAGCTTATTGTGTCGACTTTCATATGGAAGAAGCAAAATAGGTAAAGGAGTTACACGTTAGGAGATATTTGAGTTTTAGTGAGACAGGGCCAGAACGATTTCTGGATCCCCTGTTCTAATTTTGAAAATTCACCATAAATTGTACAAAAATAATTAGGAGATGTATTTTATATGCTTAGAATCCTTATTGAATCTAGTTTTAAGAGAGATAAACGGCACAATTATATGAGTTTTGTACAGAGAGAAAAGTGGTCCGTAGTAAACAGAGGTCAGTACAGTCAAGTTCTGAAACAGGGGCAACTTTAACTAATAAACTGTACTAATCGGCCCAGCCAAAAATTCTAGAAAAAAAATTAGTGAATAGATATATGAGTCTAAATTCAGGGAAAATTTACGGATCTTGATTTCGAGTTTCGTAACTCGAGATATGATTTTTCGAGCGACCATGACGCAGGAGATAGTTTATTCCGAAAATGAAAATAGTTTTTGTAAAGTTGTTTTAAATGATAAATTACGTTTAGTGACGCCTCAAGCTCGACTCCGGTGACGGTTTTGGGCGTGGGGACGTTACAGGTACGGGTGGTGTGATGGCTGGTTGGGTGGGTTTTGGACATTGTGAGCATGATTCTGTATCTGTTATGGGCTTAGGCCTGATCTGTTCTATTTGGGCTTTGGCCCATTCTGTACCGTTGGGGAGTTGCACACTGAGTTTTCGCAAACTCACTTTGTTTTTTTTTAATCTGTGCAGGTAACCCCTAAACCTAGTGGATTTGGAGCCGTGATGGACTCAAGGTGGCCACATGAGTTTACATGTTTTCTGCATCAATTGGACTTTTGCTATTTTCATTGCATTCTCGTTTTCTATCTTTCTGGTTTTAATTGTGGAATAAGGCCATTACGGGTTTTTTAACTTTTATTTGGTTTACTTCTTTCGTTTGAACGAGCTTGCATGTTATCGGTTAAATAAACACACTGGGCCTCTAAAACTTGATAACAAGAGTTTTGAAAGAAAAACTACAACCTATCTTATTCAAATCAATTTGGTGACTTTACTCTCTTCATGATTTTCAAAACTAAAGGAAAGAGGATTTTAACTGGTTTTAAAGGAGTTTTTTTAAACTAAACAATCCGAGATAAGCAGAATACTTTCTATTGAAAAGAGTTTTTTTATTATGGATGTTTTATGGATTTTTACTTGAAGGTTGAGTCAAGTGACCCTCCAGATCCGGACATAACGTCCAGGCCGGGTTTGGGGTGTTACAAGCACTAAGTGTGCGCATTCATTGAGTGATCAAAGGTGATTTAACAAGTTAAATATCGAGTTAAAAGAGGTAATGAAATTTTAAGCTCGAAATAGTGCAGGTATGTATCGAACCTAGGTGGTTAATATTATTGAGTCTAAACTTATGTGGTTGGTATTAGAAAATGTGAAATGCATAAAAGAGGATTAAGTTAAATGGATGAAATGATATGTTATATCCATGTTATCATGATCAAATGTTTATATGGAATCCAAATGATAATTTGGCTATGTGTGGAATGTAATATTGGGATAATGGATAGCTTTGTGGAAAATGGATAGCATTGTGCTTGAATATAATTACGTTCGAATGAAATGATATTTATATTCAGTAAATAAATTGTTGGATGAATGGACAAGTGTGGAGACATGTGCGAATATGGTATTAGGTTTTGGCTACTTGAATTGAGTTATAAATGTCTTTTTAATGTGTTATTTGCTTTTAACTTACTAAGCTAAATTAGCTTACTCTGTGTGTGTTTAATTATCTTTGTTTTATAGATTTTGGATTCAATTACGTGCTCGAGGATCGTTAGAGAAGTCATCCACACTATCGCCTATATTTTGGTACTTTTGAAAGTTTAAGTTTGGACTTATGGCATGTATAGACTAGTTTGTAATAAGTTGAACTCGAATCATGTGTTTAATGAGCCATGCAAAAATGGCCAAATTTGATTATTTATTTGATGCTATTTTGAGTAATGTTTATAGGTGTGCCATGACTAAATGATGATTGATGATATTGCTTGTGGTTTGAGTATGTTTTGAAAGTTAAAGAGTTATCATCGATCCATGGAATAGTTATGATATATATGATGTTATAAAAATTAGGTGTGGTTGAGTAATTTAGTGAATATGTTAAAATTATTGTAGTTGAAGGTGAATTGGTCTATATAGTATATTTTGAAGTTTTGGATTATATTACGGTTGTATTTAGTTCTTAATGGTTCGGCCTTAGTATATATATTTAAGAAAGTGTAAGTCATGCAAAGTGATCAATGGATTTTCGGCAATTAAGTTAATATGAGGTATGAAATTGGTTAGCATGTTTTCAGTTTTATGTGAGCTTATATCTATGTGTTAAATGTGATGAATGATTAAGTTGTAAATGAGCTTGTAAATAGTATGATCGAATTCAACCTTGACTTATAAAACAATGTGCATGATTTGGGTGTTTGGATAAAAATGTTGTTATTTGATTGTTGGTTTCGGGTAAAATAAAATAAATTGGTGATATATGTGATCATGTTTGCATAAGGTTAAAGCTATCAAAATTTGACCAAATGAATAGTGCATAAGGCTATTATGTGTCTTGATGGTTTATTTTAATTAGTATAAAGTAATGATACTATGTTCTTGTTATGAGCATTGATTATGAACCATATTTGTATAGTTTTTAGAATCTACTATAATTCCCATGTTATACACATATACTATTATGTATGTATATGTGTTCGACATTTACTGTTTATAAATTTAATTTATTATGTGCATTCATTGCATGAATTGTATGATTAAATTTGGAGTTGTTCTGTGCATATATTAACCTTATGACATTATTTTCATAGTTTATTTTATTATATGAGTGATCGGATGTTGTTGTGTTTGTTTTGTAATACCTTGTAACCCCTCCAGCGACAGATACGGGTTAGGGGTGTTACACTAGTAGCTTGGCGAGCAAGTGTACGACCAACAAATTTGGGGAGCTAAAGTATGCTAATGAGCTTGGCGAGTAGGAGTCCGCCAGAAGGCTTGGTGAACTAGAGTACGCCAAAAAAATTAGTGAACTGAAATAGCCAATAGGCTTGTGACCGCCTCTGGACGTACTAATGTCTAGAGTGTGAATACTGTTACAAAATATATTGAAGTAAGGAGGTGTCCGCAAGTATACGAGTTAGGTTGTAATATAGTTTGTTTACAACGAAACACTTGGTAAGTATTCCGAGAATCCTAAGGGATTGCTGTTGGGAAAAACTTCTATTAAGCTAATTACCAAAAATAATTACTAATTCACTCAAGTCACAAATTAGTAGTGTTATTCAAGAAGTAAGATGATAATAATAATAAGCTAAATAAATTTAACTAAAACTACATCTACTCCTAGGTTCATGTATCAACTTTTCATATTCCTTGTTTTGACTACGCGAGTTCCTTCTAACCTAGATCCAATTGTTTTACGTAATTAATTATTGATGTAGGGTTCTAATGAATCAACTAGTAGATACCCTAGTAGGATCTTCTAATCTTCTACTAAAATAACGAGTAAATAAGGACTACTTATCTTCCAACCTCACAATTCAGATTAGTTCGGGGTTAAGTTGTTCACGGATAGGCCATACCAATTTTGGGTTAATTCCTACCTAAATGACTTCCTAGGGCTGTCAAGCCTAGGGTTTACGTTCTTCCTTTATGAAACATCTAATCTACTAAGAAACTTTATCTTCAATCAATTAATAAGATTAGAAAAACTGAAACCATCCAAGATATGTATAAAGCATAAATTGATTCTAATCTTTACACAGACATTCGATTAAACAATATTAAACAAAAAGATATAAAGAATAGAATAAAGGAAAAGATCATGGATTTATCAATGAAAAAGTGGTTTCAGAACAATTTCCTCTCGTGAGAGTCTCACTTCGGAATAGGATCTTGGATTACAAGAACATAAATAACCTTAAGTAAAAAATAAGAATGAAAGAAAAACCTAAGAATTAAAACCCAAAAATTATGTGTTTTAACTGATTACAATGGCCTTTTGCATAGGCTAAACTCGAAATATTAAAGTTCTTAAAATATTCTTGAAGTCCTTAGAGTTTCACTAGGACAAATACTCCTTATTTCCATAAAAAAACATATTGAAAATGTGTAGGAATTTTTGGGCTGCGTAGGGGCTTGGTTGCAACACAGGCCTGCGATGTTGCAACCAATGACATGGGGTATTTCATGACACGAAGGTCGTGTCATGACATCAAGGGAATTTTTGCTCTAAAACTCATTTTTGGCTTCTATCTTCAATGTTGAGACATTGGTGTCTTGGTGTCGCGACATATGCATCGGTGTCGACCCGAATATGCATTTTTAGCTCCCGATTTGTCCTACAAGACCATGTAACCTTATTTAGATATATAAAAGGTAATAAAAACTACTAAAAAGCATAAATTATACTTTAAACATAAAAACCTAAATATATACTAAGATGCTTCAATTTAACAATTAAACAAGCTAAAGTTATGTGTAAAAAGGATATAAATCATAGTGTAATTTATGGCAAATTAGCTTGGCGAAGCAGTGATCACCAATGGGCCGACGAATTATAGTTTTGGACTGTGAGTCATAAGTAAGAATGGTCAAAGTAAAGTCATGTCTCAGTTAGGAAACTCAGCTTACTTTTCTCTTTGTAGCATTATCCATGCATGTAACTAATTCCTACTTCTATTATGATTAGATTATCCTGAGGACATTAGGACACTTAGAGCCTATAAATTTAGTCTTTTCCATTAAGGGAATCTCATATTTTATTCTCCTAAATTTACTATCGATCGTTCTGTCATCAAGTCCTAAGAGCCCAACACTTAGAAATCAAAAGCCATCTTCAAGTAAGGTCAAGGGAATAACAAAGCTTTTGTAAAATTTTCAAGCAAATTTGTGAGTGTTCTAAGATTGCCACTTGTATGTGTGAATTGTAATGTTAATTAAGAGCTTAGGATTTTAACCTAATTTCTGAGAGTAAGTCTTTTTTATTACTTTGTTTTGTGAAAGTATTTAAATATGTGTTTTCTTGAAAAGCGGCATGCGAGCTTTATATGATTACGTGTTTTGCAAACACTATGCTAAGTAAATGTTCTAAATAACCTTTTGAATATGTTGGATATAATTACATGCCATTGTATTGTGAATCCTTACCTATATGTTTTATGTTTTGGACATTGAGGCCGTTGGACAGGCTGGAGATATAAAGGAATGTCAAGTTGAGTTGCATTCATTGGGACATGTTGGTGTGTTGGAGAGTGTTTAGCCTTTGCCATACTTATGAGACATGTTAAGGACTCATTGAGTCATTCTGAGGTGTTATAAGGAGATCCGATTAACCAACAAGAATTAAAAATTAAAAAATAATATGATATTCATGATACTTTTACTAAACTGTATGGCTGTAAGTAATTGTGAACTGAACTTCAAACAAGTATGTCGAATGTAACATCCTGAAATAGGGCCTAAACAGAACAATGGTTGCGAAACCATGAATTTGAGATAGAAAAGTTTATTCTGATAAATTTTTATGATTTACCGAGTGATTAGATGCATGTGTTAGAATATTGATAGAAAATTTCGTGAATTGCATGTTTAATTTGCCTATTAGGGCTTAATTGCGGAAGTTGATAAATATGAGTTCTAGATAGGAAAGGATTAAATTGAAGAGCATAATTGAAGTAGAGGTCCTTAAATGGTAATCATACCATTAGGTTTTCATGGACAAAAATGGACATACATAGGTAGAAATAACCAAAGTTTTAATGAAGGGCATTTTAGTCATTTGGTAATTAAAAAGATTAAAAAGGGAAAAAGATGGAAAAATGTTATCATCTTCTTCATTAGGCCAAATGTCAAGGGTTCTCTATAGCTAGGGTTTGTTTCAAGCTTCCAAGCTCCATAGTAAGTGATTCCAAGCCCTGTTTTTAATGTTCTTTACGTTTTTGGAGTCCTGGTAACTTGATTTAGCTTTTTCTAGCAATAATTTAACTTAGGGTTCATATTTGGAAAAATACCCATAGGTGAAATGTGTTTATTTTGATGTTTTATGATGGATTATGAGGTTTTAAATTATGTTAAACAACTTGTGCTACTCAGTTTTAAGTAAAAACGAGTAAAACAACATAATTGGTAAAAATACCTAATGTTCATAAGTGCATGCTAGAGTGAGAATTTGATGTTGCCATTAAGGGAAAATGATTAACGTGTCATAAAACATAAGGATTAGGGATAAAGTTTAATTTCTGAGCTTTAGGGAAAAAGTGTAAATATGCAAAAGTTTAGAGGTAAAATCATAATTTTGCCAAAGTTAGAGTTAAGGACTGTTTTGATAAATGTGAGTACTAAATAAGCTAAATTTGCTAATTATAGATATAAAGAACGAAATTTGGATTTAGACTGAGGAAAGAAAAAAGGTAGAAGATTAAGTTGTCAAGTTGATCATATTTTGCTCCTAGGTAAGTTTACGGTAAATAAATGCAATATTTCGAGATTTTATATTAATGTTGTTAATTTCCAGCATATATACATTTATTTTATGAGAATATTCTAAGTTGAATCAAAGATGAGGTAACAGAGAAAAAGGAATCAGAAAGCCCGTTTGAACCTTAGGAATGTATGGGATGCAGAATGTCATAACATTTTGGGTTGAGATAGTTCAAGAACATCCCATGTAAGTCCATATCAGACATATGACATTGGTAGGTTGAGACAGTTCAGGAACATCCCATGTTAGTCCATATCATATATATGGCTTTGGCAGGACAGGGAACATCCCATGTAAGACCATGCCTAGAGCATGGCATTGCCAGGCTATTATCAGGTAGGAAAACCCAAGTATCCTGAGTATTCCAAATGGTTCATTGGGTTAATATACAGGCTATGTTACAAGAAAGTTCAGGTAAAGGAATGATGAACAGGAAAGCTAAAGAGTAAGTGGAGAAGTAAAATAAAGATTTTGTTAGTTGATGGTATAATATGAGTATATTTATACTTGGTGAATGTTGTCATTTATTTACTTGTAAACTTAATAAGCATTGTAGCTTACTCCTTTTCCTTTCTCTCTTTTATAGTGTAGCCAAGCCAATTCGGGGATCGTAAGGACATCGGAGTTCGTCTCACACTATCAAAGGCTATCTTGGTATTTTGTAATTTGAAATGTTTGGAGTTATGGCATGTATAGGGACTTGGTCATTTTGTGTGTATGTCCTTATGATATGATTAAAGAATGGCATGTGAATACTTGATAGTGATTAGCTATTGAAATGGCTAATTAAGAACATATTTTGGTGTTATGTATGCCTAAATGATAGTTTATGCAAAGAAATTATGAAAAAGTTGGCCATGAAATAGTTTTGGAACAGTAGTAGTGACGTGAATTTGAAAAATCACTAAAAATTGTATAACTAGAATTAAATGGTCAATGAGATATAGAATTAAATCTTATTGTGTCTATTTTCATAGGAAATAAATAGATCAAGCAAAGGAAGTCTATATTTTGAGATATTTAAATTTTTATGAGACTGGTTCAGAGGGATTTCGTGATCCCCTGTTCTAATTTTAGAAATTCACTAAATATTGTACAAAAATAATTATGAGTCATAATTTATATATATAGACTCCTTAGTGAGTCTATTTTCATTAAAAAGAAGAAAAAGAACTATATGAAAACTGTACTACGAGATAATTGATTTTTAGTGAGGAGTGGCCAGAACCTTTAATGAATAAACTATACTAATTGGCCAAACCAAAAATTCTGGAAAAATTGTGGTAAGAAATTATATAAGTCTAGTTTCAGGAAAAATTTACAGATTTAAATTTTGAGTTTCGTAACTCGATTTATAATTAATTTAGTGACTATTATGCAGGTGGATAGTTTTATTATGAACTGTGAAACAAATTGTTTTAATTTGTGTAAGTAATCATAAAATTTTTAATGTTCCCGGTTTGGTCCCAAACCGTTTCAATTGCATGTTTTAGGGCCTCGAGGGCCCATTTTAGGGATAGATTGAATGAATGTGAATGAATTAATTTTAAAAGCAAATTTTTATGCACCGAACTAGTAAGGTAAGTCTGGTAATGCCTCGTGCTCGACTCCGGTGATGGTCTCGGGTAAGGGGTGTTATAGTGAATCCTAGTTCCTAGCTCTATAATCTTGCCTAAGTTTTTGCTTAACCTATGTTTTGTGCTTAGTGCATAGGTATTATTGTTTCCTGTATGTTCACCGAGTTTGCAAGTACTTACACTGTAACAGCCTATTCAGTGAAATCAGAACAGTAATTTCGGGACCACAAATTTGACCTCAAAATATTTATTTTATTAATATTTTAAGGTCTAAAACATGTTATTAGTGTTGTATAAAAATGGTGCAAAGTTTGAGTTCTATAAGTAAATGGTGTCAAATTGTTATGAAATTGGAATGTGAGTGGCCTTTAATGGTAATTAGACCATTAATATAATTTGTGGACAAAGGTGGACATTAATTAAGTAATTATAAAGGTATATGATAATGTTAATTTAGTAATTAATGAAATAAACCAAAATTAAAATAAGAAAAAAATGGTATCATCTTTCTTTCTTCATTCTCCAACCGAAATTAGAAACAAAGGAATCCATTAAAGACTTTCCAAGGTTCGGCCATAGTCCTTTGTGCATGTAAGTGTATTTTTGCTCGGTTTTTAATGATTTTTATGTTTTTGGAGTCGTTGTAGCTTAATCTAGCTAGCCCAGGGACTAATTTGCAAAACTATTAAAAGTCTAGGGTTTTACCATAAATGTATATTAGGCTTTTTTATGTTTGATGGATGAAAATGAATGTTTGATGATAGTTGAGCAACTTTTGTAAATGAATTTTTGATGAATTTGTCATTTAGGGATTTAAATGAAAAATAGAAAAATGTTCATGGTAAAAATATGAAATAAATGGAATATAAGGCTTGCTAGGGACTTAATTGATATTCGGCTAGGATGGGTTGGTACTAAATTGCAGGAAATTTCATTTTTATGAGCTAGGGACTAAGTTGTAATGAATTCAAAATTGTAGGGGCAAAAGCATAATTGTGCAAAAATATGATTTTTGGATTAAATTGAATAGAATGAAATTTGAATGAGCTAAATTTGATTATATAGATCAAGAAAAGCAACATACGGATTTAGATTGGGGAAAGGAAAAAAGTGTTGGATTAATTGATCGTATTACTTTGTTCATATTTGAGGTAAGTTCATACATTTAATTAGTGTTGAATTATGTTCGAATTAAATACTTTTATATTATATTATAGTATTACGACTCTACGAAAATATCCAATGAAATTTCAGTGACTTTCGAATCCTTTTTGAACCTTAGGAATAAATGACCTGTCATTAGGGGTATCATGTTTTGGGTGTTGGTATAGTACGTCCTACCGTTGGCTGAGTTTCTGGCATGTGTTTCAGTTACTTGATAGCTTGGGTGATCAACACCGTGTAGTTATGTCCTGACTGACAGTTTGTATGAGCAGACCCACTTATGGCTCGAGAGAGTGCAATTATATGAGATATGAGATAGTAGTGGTTTCGACCACGTGTTAGCACATAGCGTGTGAGATTCTCGAGTATTCAATATTATTCTAATGGTTCAATGGGTATACAAAAGGGAAGGATTGGTATATGCTTCGATTTATAATGTCATGAAAGCACGAGAAAGGTATGAGATGATAGTGATTAAAGATTTCTAGTATGCTCATAATAGTATGAATGTTTATATGGGAAGCATATGGAAACTTTTTGTTATGTAATGTATTTGACTAAGTTATGTGCTAATTAATAATGTGAGCTTTTTTTGGTGCTTAAGCTTGTGCCAAGCTATGTTGGATATGTTCATTAATTGCCTTTAAGCTTTTATAATGAAATGGTAAGTATTGTTTATGATTTATGAACTTACTAAGATTCTATGCTTACTTGTGTGATTTTTCCCATGTTTCTAGATAATTAGCTTGTACGGGTTGGAAGCTTGTCAGAGATCCATCACACTATCCATTGGCTAAATTGGTAAATTTTGATGATTTTGGGTCATGGTTATAATGACATGTATAGGTGTCTTGTTTGATGAATTTAGCCGTTATGTGTGGCTTGTGTATATGTCATTTTGGATGATGAACTAGTTGGTATGATATTATGAATATATATGGTTTTATGTGTGGTTGTTATTTTGATGTGGTGGTGGTTAAAATGATGGAAATGAAATGATGTTTATAATGGTCTATTATGAATTGTTGATTGGCACGGATTGAGGTAGTTTATGACGTGGTTAATGGCAAGATTTGGTAATTTGAATGTGGTTGGTTTTAGGTCAAAATGGTAAGATGTATGATGGATGTGAAAATGGCCCAAAATGGTGCTTGTTTGCTTATTTTTGGTATATGAATATCATGGCAAATGTGGACTCGAAATTGTTCAATTGTTAGTTTAAATGATGAATGAATTGGTTAGGTGTGTTTAGGCAAGTTTGATCATTGAATTTGAGGTGCCATTTTGGTAGATTGGTTGAATGGATAGTTTCTATAATGTGTAAGCTTGAATATGCATATGTTAAGGGTGCTTTGAATGCTTGATTATAGGCACATTTGGCTTGTGCAAGAGATATGAGTTTGGGTGAGAAAAATGGCCTGGAAATGACCAATTTTTCATCCACACAGGCAGAGACACAATCGTGCGTCTCAGCCATGTATGACACATGGCTAGGTGACATGGCCGTGTGTCCCCTGTAGGTTTCAAAGGGTTGCAAGTTAAGCTGTTACGTGGCCTAGCACACGGCTTGGCACACTAGCGTGTGGGGTTATTTTGAAGGGTACATGGCCTGGCACACGAGCATGTTGTAACACCCCAAACCCGGCCCAGACGTTACGGTCAAGTCTGATGTGTCACATTGAAGTGTTTTTCGAAAACAGTCCAGTCCATTGAAAACCCTTCTTGATGTTTAAAAACTCTTACCGTTAAACTTGTATAAAACCTTAACTTGTGTTTATTTTTTTTCCAAAACGTCGTTTATTAAAATAATCATCCCCCTTTCAAACATTGTTAAAAACTTTGTGTAATTTTATAGAAAATTTGTGAACGCTTGTAACCCCTTTGTAACCTTTATAAAACATGTTATTTTGAAAACGGTTTAAGTATCAGAAAATTTGACCTTTTTCGTTATGACTTAAAGTGAATGGAAGGTGGGCACCAGGTAGGATTCCAGAAAAGAGGAGGTGAGTCAAATAGACAGCATAAGTACCAAGCTCTTCTTAGATCCACTCCTAGACATGCACATGACCATTGCCACACTTTAACTATTTGGAATACTTATTTACGAGAACATTTAAAATTGCGGAAGCTTTGCTTGGTTATCATGCTATTTTGAAAACAAGTAACTTTTATAAAAATCGCGTCTTAAAATCATTTATTTTCAACTCGATTTAAATAATAACCTACGTAAGCTAAAATCAATTTAAATAAGTAAAGAATAGAAACCCAAAATAAAAATAATTAAAGAGGCCTTTTTACAACCCAAAACCAAAATAACTAATTAAATCTAAATTGAAATAGATAACTTAATTAAAATCAAACAGTCCAGTCCATGTGGCCACTCTGAATCCCTCTCAGCTCCAAGTCCAGTAATCTAAAGCTCACCTACAAGGATGGAAGGAAAGGGGTGAGTTTGGAAAACTCAGTGTGCAACAAAGCCCTTTCCAGAGCCCACATCCTCACAAGCATACTGGGCCGAAGCCCTAATTCAGTCTTAACATATACTGGGTCGAAGCCTTTTCATAATTCATGTCACTGGGCCGAAGCCTTTTCTGTAAACGGTATGGCCCATAGGCCCACTTCAGTATCACATGTAAACATCAATGCGTGTATGCAAAGCCCATTTGGGGAGACTACTCAACCCACCAACCGCTACTCTCCACCCGTACCAACCAAGCTCTCCATGTGGGGAATAACTCAACCCACCCAACCAAACTCTCCACTGGTAGCATAGCTGCTTTAACGTATATCTGGAGGCCTAGCCTCTTTTAATAACAGGGGCAAAAGCCCTTTTCGGTAAACTGGGGCAAAAGCCCTTTTCGGTAAACTGGGGCAAAGCCCTTTTACACTTCCTTCTTTCATATAAACCCAACCCATGCATGTAATGAGTATAACATGGCATATCGTATACATATCATAGCATATCATGTGCATATCATATCATATCATGTAAAATAACAATATCACAATCATCATATTCATAATAAAACCCTAGGGGTATAATAGTCATTTTCACCTAGAGGCAAAATAGTCATTTTCATGTTATAAGGGTAATTACGTAATTTTATCCATTATTAGGGTTTTCCATGTTTATTCATCAATTCCAAGTGTTTAAACAACAATTTTAGCCTATTTTAGTAAAACCGAGTTATTGGGACCAAAACCCCTAATGGGCTCTACCTAGCCAACTTAGTCGTCCAAGCCCACATAATCCAAATTCTACAAGTATCTACTAATCTAACCAATTTTAAGCCCATAGTCTATTAAGAAACACTCATTACCCATTTTTACCCATATGGGCCCGTAAACCCATTGGGCCCAAATTCAGCCCATTGAGGCCTATCTTACCAACGTGCGCAAAATCGTGCACTTATCTGCTCCATCGATCCACACACCTATCTTATCGCATTTTTCGCATCTAAAACCATTCGCAAATCCACAAGTTCCAGAAATGCCGAAATTTCGGTATTTTTGGCTTTTCAGCAAATATCAAACTAAGCTACTAGAGATTTTGTTACACACCTGATTAATGTCAAAACGTTGACGAGATCTCCCATGCGATTATCCTACAGTGATCACCTCAACAGATTAGACCATACCAACACTTAATCTAAATCGAAACTCAAAAAAACCTTACTTATCTATTCGGCCATCACCTTTAATGGCCCTAGAATCTTACCTTGCCAACTTAGATCTACAAGATCTAAATCCAACTGTGCCAATGTCCTTAATCCAATGCTTCTTGTAGATCATCCCTTAACAAACACAAAACCGATTTCTAAGATAAGATTAGTCCCTAGCCAAGTCGACAATCTCCCTAAATATATAGGGATTTCGACTTCTCTTAATTTCCAAAATAACGAATGAGAAGGAGTTCAGTTACTTACCAAAGATTTACTCGCCAAAAACGTTCCCACGCACCACCTTTTTTCCAGATCTGTTGTAAATCTAACCCCCAAAATACGAGTAGAGAATAGATTTAATAATTTCAGCTTTTCCATAACTTTCAAGAATACAAAAGTACTTAGGGTTTTGATCACTTACTGATGATTCTATTCGAAGAATTCCGTTTCCACGTCATTTTTAGCCTAGATCTATGATAGATCTACATCCAAACGCTAGCAGAGAAAAGATCTTAGGATATATGGCTTTTAGATCTATTACCCAGGTATTCTTGTCTGATTCAACAGAGGATTAGGGGCAATGAATAAATGGCAAAAGGAATAGATTATGAGGGATCCGGCTTGATGAACTTTTGAGAAGGATTGATGAAGAAAAGAGAAAGAAATTAGAAATAATAGAAGAGAGGAGATAAAAGATGAATCAAGAAAAAGGAAGGAAAGAAGGGTGGAAGAAAATAGGTTCGGTTACTATTGATAAAGAGAAGAAAAGATGAACAAAAAAGAAAATAATTCATTAAAGGCAAGAATTAAAAGAACAAATTCCTTTAATTAAGCTTCCCATCCATTTTAAATTCCCTTAATTACTTCTTGAATTTTGCTATCATTGAATTTAAATCCAAATCTGATTCAAACCAGATTTGAATTGCTTCCAATCCCTTAATTTTAGCTAAAAAAAACAAAAACAAAGTTTGAATAGAATTCAAACTTTTCCACCGATTGCTTGCAGCCCCCACCACTTGAATCCACTGCTGGGAAGCGCCCCAGCCCTGCATGTCTCCTTCCGCGCGCGCATAGCAAAAAGGCCTCTCCTCTTGCGCGTAGCGCTGCTCGAACCTGGGACCTCCAGGTAGCCCAGCACGCTGCTGGCCACTGAGACGCGTCTTCTTCTTTGATATGATAGCGTTCCGTTTAACTTTAAACCTTATCTGCTGACGTCCTGGGTCCTTTTCTAAAAATAAAACAGAACATACATGCGCCTGCCTAGACTCGAATCCGTACTACCCTGGGACTCCTAACGCACTGCTGCCGCTGCGCCACAAGCCTTTTTGTGGCATAACTCGGTCGCATCTATACTTAAGCCTTACCTTAGCGTGACCTGGCTTCTAAAAATAAAAACCCATATTGCGCACGCTGGGACTTGAACCCTAGCCTCCCATCTCGCTACCTAGCGCCCTAACCACTGGGCCAAACGTTTCCTTATTCCCAAACTTGCCCAATCTATTATTAAACCCTTATCTCCCAGTTTCCCCATAGAAGCAAAATTCTAATTTTTTTCTAGAATTTTGGATTAAACCCAAAGTTTTTCCCATAATATAAATACTTCCAAATTTATTTAGAAACTAAATTTAAACACCAAATTAGTAATAATGTCATATATATTTTTATATAAATAATAATAATAATAATAATTTTATCTCGAAATACTAATTTTAATTATAAAAATTTTCAAACATCAATAATAAATACAGTAATAATTAATTATAATTTTTATAAGACTTTAAAATATCAGTAATAATAACAAAAATATTCTATCAATAATAATAGTAATAAGAATATATAATTTTCGTAAATATCATAAATACAGAAAATTTTCTAATAGTAATTTAAAATTTTTTTTTCTTTAAACAATAATATTTAAAACTTCTCAATTTAGTCAGGTTTCCTTTTATTCGAACCCAGACTCAAAACCCAATTCTTCTAGGCCCAAATTCAGGGTGTTACATGTGTGGCTTGGTAGTGTGACCTAAGTCAGTGGGTTACACGGGTACAGAAACGGGCTGGGACACAGCTGTCTGTCCCTATTTCGAATACCCATACAACCTAAGACACGTGCGTGTCTACTCACACAGCTTAGCCACACGGCCGTGTGACCTTTGCGATTTGAAAAATTTTAACTTTTTTTGAAAAATTTCATATGTTTCCAATTTAGTGCCTATTCGTTTCTACTGTCTTTTTAGGGCCACGAGGGCTCATAAAAAGGATTGTATGTATCATTTTGGTTGATATTACTATGGTTTGTGTTGTGGTTTGTTTGTAATAATAAAATGTTTATTATATGATGTTATACTTCGGTAATACTTTGTAGCCCTAATCCGGCGATGGATATGGGCTAGGGGTGTTACACACACATTTTCCTGAACGCCTCAGGTAAGTAGATCGTAAGGTGAACAGTCGCGAGACAAGTGATCCAAGCGAAGCATACATGTTGGAAAGGTAGAGAAAGTGGGCCCTAGACCATAAAGGCAAAATGGGATAATCTATTTGAGCTTAGAGATATAAATCTAATGACGTCGCCTAGTGATTTAGAATATAGAAAATTACTTTGTATCTCTATGTTTTCTATAAAAACTTAAAATGTGAACTGTTACTGTTTGACGAAAACATATGGTATTTAAAGGATTTCATAAATAAGGTGCTTGAAATGTGTATTGGCCGAATGGCAACTTGGAGCAATAAAAGTAAGACTTTGATATGTATTATGGCCGAATGGCCAGTTGTGAAATGAAATTAAATAATTAGTATGTGCTATGTTCGAACGAAACTAATTTTTAAGATGTGCTTATATTACGAGAAAATTAGAGATATTTTCTTAAAAGTATGGGAAACTTTGTGGTGTATTTATCGTATGGTGATATTCGGGTCTTTGACCTAGCAAGCTTTAAGCTGGTGATTATTATTATTATTATTATCGGGCTTAGGGCCTAGTAGGTGTAATGCCGGTGAATGAATATCAGACTTTGAAAGTCTAGCAGGCTTGGTGCCGGTGATAAACTCAGGTTATTACCTAGCAGGCAAATTGCCGGTGAACTATTAAAAGTGTGGTGCTATAAGGCTATGTGCTAATACGATATGTGGATTCATTCCATAAATTAAATTATTCAGGTATGTACAACCTAATTATGTACATGAGAATTAAATGAATTTGATGATTGATGTGAATCGAACATATGAGAAATGGTTTTATGTTTATGTTCAACTATGAACATTTGGTCCTTGTGAAATTATTCATGAAAGTGTATATATATATGTGATAACGATTATGGAAAGAATGTTTTTAATGTGGATATGGTATTTTATTCTAGTTCATTTTGGGTGAATACAAGTTGGCATTGAAATATTAAAATGTTCATGACTACATGAATTCGAAGCTAATTGGATGACATATTATAAGTACATATATGAAATTTTGTATATTCGGCCATATGGTAGTATGCTTGATAATGTTATATTTGATTTTGAATATTCGTTTATTAAGTGGAAATTTGTTTTATGAAGTGAGTACATATGTGAATAAGGTTCATAAATGAGTTAATTATTTTAAATACTTAAGACTTACTAAGCTTAATTGCTTACTGTGAATATTTGTGGTTGTTCTATTTTATAGATCTTGATTGAAAGCTACGAGCTCGGGGATTCACGTCCAAAGTCAACCACACTATCGTTACTATTTTGGTACTCTTTAAAAGTCAATATTTTGAAAGATGGCATGTATAGGCTTAACTCTCTTTTGAAACAAGTTATATTTTGAATTTGTATATATTCTAGCCATGCGAAAATGGCCTGCCTAATTACTAAGAATGAATGTATGGTTTGATGAAATTATGTGGCTGATCATTATGTAATTATTCGTTGTTATTATGATAAATATGTTTAAGAGGTTAAGTAAATTAAAATCATATCAATCACGTATGGTTAAATGAGGTAGTTATAAGTTTCCAATGATGATAATTGTATAATATGACTTGTTTGTGGTTTGCCTTGATACTAAGAGATTCGGTTATGCCCATTTACAAGTAGTCATTTTTGAAATTTGTTAAGTGCTCATATGGTAAGATAATGAGTTATGTTTACGCTGAATGATTTGTGTTACTAAGTTAGTGCAATCGGCTAGTAGTAATATTAATTAGGTCATTATTTGATATTTGTTATGTGTTCAAATATCGTGTTATTAGCTATATGATTATTGATTGATTAATTATATGTTGAAACTTAATTGGTAATGGCTATTTTGACTGATGGAATTTGGTTATCATATGAATGTGTGGAATTGGGAATTATTCGTTAGCTTTGTGTGGTAATGTCTCGTAACCCTGTTCTGGTGACAGATACGGGATTAGGGGTGTTACAATTTTATTGGTATCAGAGATACAGTTTAGTCGATTCTAGGACTAACGTAGTGTGTGTGAGTTTAGCTATACATGCCATTTTGTGTTAATACAATAGTGTGATGACTTTTGACAGTTGAAATGTGTTTTACGTATAGTAAATGAATCCTGATCCCGATCGAGCCGTAGCAGATGATGTCGAGAGTGTAGCGCCTGCTCCCGCACAAGGGATAGTGCCGAATGACTCTCAGCTGAATATGAGTAATCAATATAAGGAGGCTAAACAAGCGTTCTATGCTATGATGAGTGATTGGTTCACTCAATATATTCGAACTAATCCGGCTGTTCCACAACCCCCACCCCCGAATAATCCACTTTCGATACCTGTAGTGCCTCCTTTGACTGATTCGTTGAGATCGAGTAAGCCCCCGGTTGATAAAATTAGAAAATACGGGGCTGAAGAGTTCAGAGCTACTGTAAGCGATGACGCTGGGTGGGCCGAGTTTTGGCTTGATAATACTATCCGCATGTTTGATGAACTATCGTGTACCCCTGACGAGTGTTTGAAATGTGCCGTGTCTTTACTATGTGATGCTGCCTATCACTGGTGGAATACCTTAGTTTCGGTTGTTCCGAGAGAGCAGGTTACCTGGGAATTCTTTTTGACGGAGTTCTATAAAAAGTATATCAGCCAGAGATTTATCGACCAAAAGCGCAAAGAGTTTCTTGAGCTTAAACAGGGCCGAATGACAGTTACAGAATATGAATGAGAATTCGTAAGGCTCAGTAGATATGCCCGTGAATGTATCTCTTCCGAAGCTATCATGTGTAAACGCTTCGAGGATGGATTGAAGGAAGATATCAAATTGCTAGTAGGCATTCTGGAAATTAAAGAGTTCGTAGTGCTTGTTGAGCGAGCTTGTAAAGCCGAAGAGCTCGGAATTGAGAAAAGAAAAGTTGAAGCTAGAGCTAGAGAGTTTCGTAAAAGATCTTTGGGAAAAACATCTTAATAGTTATCAAAGAAATTTTGAGATGACTCGGGCCGATCTAAGAATACTTCGGGCTTTTCCAGATGAGATCGCGATCAACCTCCTGTGAGTACACCAGCTACCTCCGTTGCTAGTGTTGGCAATGATCGTCAAAACAGATCCGAGTGCAAGCATTGTGGTAAATGGCATTCGGGGAGCTACAGATTGCATGATCGCTACTATTTCAAGTGTAGGTCAACTGATCATTTTATCCGAGACTGTCCGAAATTAGCTGAGCAGAATACTGATCTGAGTGGGAGACCTAGTAACACTGCAGCACGAGGTAGACCACCTAGACATGCGGGTAATGCTAGTGGCAGTCAGAGAGGGACTAAAGATACTGCTGTTCGATCTGAGGCTCGTGCACCTACCAGAGCTTATGCCATACGCGCTCGTGAGGAGGCTTCTTCTCTAGATGTTATTATTGGTACTTTCACCCTTTTCGATACTGATGTTATTGCTTTGATTGATCCCGGGTCGACTCATTCCTATGTGTGTGAAACTTTGGCATCCAGTAAAACTCTACCTGTTGAGTCTATTGAGTTTGTGATTCGAGCGTCAAACACTTTGGGCCGGTGTGTGTTAGTTGACAAAGTTTGCAAGAACTGTCCCCTAATGATTCAAGATTCTTTTTTCCGGGCCGATTTGATGTTATTGCCATTTGACGAGTTCGATATCATTCTCGGTATGGATTGGTTAACTGTGCACGATGCTGTAGTGAATTGCAAAAGAAAAGTAATTGACTTGTAATGTTCGAATGGTGAAATAATTCGAGTTGAGTCTACTGATGTGAACGGGTTACCGGTAATGATATCTTCGATGTTGGCTCAGAAGTATGTGAAAAAGGGATGTGAAGCTTATCTGGCATATGTTCTGGATAGTAAAGTATCAGAAAGAAAACTTGAAACCGTACCTGTGGTTTGTGAATATCCGAATGTATTCCCCGAGGAATTACCTAGATTGCCACCTGTTCGAGAAGTAGAGTCTGGTATAGAGTTAATACCTAGAATGACTCCGATTTCGATAACTCCGTATCGTATGGCACTGACCGAATTAAAAGAATTCAAATCTCAGTTGCAAGAATTAACAGATAGAGGTTTTGCTCAACCGAGTTTCTCTCCCTAGGGTGCACCAGTGCTATTTGTGAAAAAGAAAGACGGAACTATGAGAATGTGCATAGATTATCATCAACTTAATAAAGTCACAATAAAGAATAAATACCCGTTGCCGCGAATTGATGATTTATTTGACCGGCTAAAGGGAGCTTCAGTATTTTCGAAGATAGACTTGAGATCGGGCTATTATCAGTTACGAGTTAAAGACTCCAATGTGCCTAAAACTGCATTCAGAATGAGGTACGGACACTACGAGTTCTTGTTGATGCCGTTTGGGCTCACTAATGCCCCTGTAATTTTCATAGATTTAATGAATCGGGTTTTCAGATAGTATTTAGATCGGTTTGTAGTTGTGTTTATAGATGACATTTTGATCTATTCACGCGATGAAACCGAGCATGCCGAACATTTGAGATTGGTGTTGCAAATTTTACGAGACAAGCAGCTGTATGCTAAGTTCAGTAAATGCGAGTTCTGGTTACGTGAGGTTAGCTTTTTGGGACATGTTGTATCCGCATCAGGTATCCGAGTTGATCCGAGTAAAATTTCTGCTATACTAGATTGGAAGCCTCCGAGGAATGTTACAGAAGTTCAAATCTTTTTAGGACTTGCCGGGTATTATAGACGGTTCGTGAAAGGCTTCTCGATGATAGCAACACCATTGACAAGGTTGCTTCAGAAAGATATCAAATTTGAGTGGTCAAAAAAGTGTTAGAAAAGTTTTGATTAGCTGAAAGCTCTTTTGACCAAAGCTCCAGTGCTAGTTCAGCCAGAATCGGGTAAAGAATTTGTGATCTATAGCGATGCATCTTTGAATGGTTTAGGCTGTGTTTTGATGCAAGAGGGAAGAGTTGTTGCATATGCTTCGAGACAATTAAAACCTCATGAGCGAAACAATCTGACTCATGATCTCAATTAGCTGCTATTGTGTTCACTCTGAAAATTTGACGTCACTACTTATTCGGAGAGAAATGTCATGTTTATTCCGATCATAAAAGCCTCAAATACTTGATAACCCAGAAAGACTTGAATTTGAGACAACGACGGTGGCTAGAATTATTGAAAGATTGTGAGCTTGTCATTGATTATCATTCGGGAAAGGCTAATGTGGTTGCTGATACTCTAAGTCGAAAATCACGGTTTGCTCTACGAGCAATGAATGTACATTTGTCTATGACCGCTGATGATGCGTTAGTAGCGGAATTAAAAGCAAAACCAATGTTGATGCAACAAATTCATGAAGCTTAGAAAGTTGATGATGATTTGATCGCTAAACGGGCTCAATGTGATTCGAAAGAGGATTCAGAGTTTCTGATTGATGGAAATGATTGTTTGAGATATAGAAACCGATTGTGTGTTCCGAGAAATTCAGAGATTATTTCGATGATTTTGAATGAAGCTCATAGTAGCCGAATGTCAGTTCATCCGGGTAGCACGAAAATGTACAACGATTTGAAACAATAGTATTGGTGGCATGGTATGAAACGAGACATTTCTGACTTTGTTTCAAAATGTTTGATATGTCAACAAGTGAAAGCAGAACATCAAGTACCATCCGGATTGCTTCAGCCGATTATGATACCAGAATGGAAATGGGATCGCGTCACGATGGATTTCGTATCTGGTCTACCGTTGACATCGAGCAAGAAAGATTCAATCTGGGTTATTGTCGATAGATTGACAAAGTCGGCTCATTTTATTTCCATCCGTATCGATTATTCACTTGATAAGTTAGCTGAATTGTATGTTTCTCAGATTGTGAGATTGCACGGGGTGCCTACCTCTATTGTGTCGGATAGAGATCCGAGATTCACATCACGGTTTTGAAAGAAATTGCAAGAGGCATTGGGTACCAAGTTGCATTTTAGCACTGCTTTCCATCCCTAAACAGATGGTCAATACGAACGAATTATTCAGATACTCGAGGATATGTTGAGATGTTGCATCCTTGAGTTTAGTGGCTCATGGGAACGATACTTGCCTTTGGTTGAATTCGCATACAATAATAGTTTTCAATCGAGTATCAAGATGGCACCCTACGAGGCTTTGTATGGTCGTAAATGTCGTATACCGTTGTTTTGGACCGAGCTTAGTGAAAATAAGATTTACGAAGTTGATTTAATTAAAGAGGCCGAACAAAAAGTAAAAGTGATTTGTGAAAGTCTGAAAGCAGCATCGGATTGTCAGAAATCGTATGCAGACTTGAAACGTAAAGAAATAGAGTATTAGATTGGGGATAAAGTGTTTTTAAAAGTTTCACCGTGGAAAAAGGTACTCAGATTCGGCCGTAAAGGCAAATTGAGCCTGAGATTTATCGGACCGTATGAGATTTCAGAACGAATTGGGCCGGTTGCGTACAGGTTAAATTTGCCACCCGAACTTGAAAAGATTCACAATGTTTTTCATGTTTTGATGCTTAGACGGTATAGATCCGATCCTTCCCATGTGATTAATCCGTCAGAGATTGAAATTCAGCCTGATTTGAGTTATGAGGAAGAACCGGTCTGTATTCTGGCTCGTGAGGTGAAAGAATTGCAGAATAAGAAAATTTTGTTAGTAAAAGTTTTGTGGCTCAAGCACGGGATCGAAGAAGCGACTTTGGAGCTTGAGGACTCAATGAAAGAACGTTACCTAACCTATTCACTGGTAAGATTTTTGGGGACTAAAATCCCTAAGGGGGAGAGTTGTGACAGCCCTATTTTGGCCCTAATTGGAAAAGTAGTTTCTGGACCACGAAACCGAGTCAGAAAGAAATTTTAAATATTTTTTCTGTGTTTTAATTGTGTGAAATTTGATGTGTTAAATTTCATGATTTAATTTTGAGGTTTGGGTGCTTAATTACTAAGAAATGATTAAATTGCATCAAATAACTTATATGTGTGCTATCATGAAAATACTTAAGTGGCATGTTCCTTAAATATTGGAATGTTAAATGGCAAATAAACCATCCTTTGAAGTAGTGGACGGTAATGATGGTAGATATAGGATATTATGTGCATTTTAGATTTATATAATAAAATGATATGATATGTGAATAAAATAATGCTTAATGGGTGATAAAAACAAAGTGAGTGTATGTACCCATGTATGGCAAAACCATGTTATAATGGTTTATACATGTGCTTAATAATGGGCAAAATAGTAAACCAATAATAAGTCTATATGTTTAATTAATAAAACATAAAAATGGTTGTATCATTTCCTTGTTTTTGCTGAAGGTTAAAGGAAAGAGAAAATAGAAAAAGACTAGAGATATTCGGCCATTGTAGAAGCTTAAGTGAGGTATGAATTTCAAGTAGTTTTCTTTAAATTTTATGAATTTGAGTTAGTTATTGAGTTCATTTCATAGCCTTTGTATCAATTTTTAATTCTATGGTAAAAAAAAAATACTCATTCGGTTATTTGAGATGTGCAAGATTGATGGTGTTTTGTTGTTTTAAAATAGAAATGGTTGAAAGATGAATTTTGAGTTGTAAATTTTGATACATGTGTGGCTTTAATGGCTAATGGTATTCGGCAGTTGGAGTAAAATGTGAGTTATGTATTTAATATTAGAAAAGAATACATGAATGTTAAAATTTGTAGATATGGTTGCCGAATGTAGACTTAATTAGTGAATTAAGTAATTTGTTACATATTGGGATGATTGAAGGCAAGAATTTGCCGTATGGGTGTTATTAGGTAGAGAAATTGTCTTTGTTTTGATCAAGAACATCATGGTTAAAATGAGCCTTGAATTTGGTAAATTGAAATATGTGAACTTTATTTGTTTATATACTTTGATAAGGTTGGCCGTGAGTTCCATTTTTGATTTAATTATGATCTAAACTCATTTTTTTTGGTTGTTATATTAAATGCCGTAATAGTTAGAAAAGTCGATAAGTGTTTGTTGTGTTTTTGGATTTATTGATGAATTTGAATGTTTGATGTTCGAATGAAAATAATTCAGTTAAGTGATTAAGCAAGTTGATTTGGTTAATCTAGCTCAAGAACAAAGAACACCAAATTCGGATAGAGGGAAGGCGAAAGTAGTCGAATAGCTGACTCATAATTGTTCGTCGACATCCGAAGTAAGTTTTAAGTAATTAAACATACATTATTTTTGACCATGACATGTTATATCATGCAAATTAGGCATACATTGAAATAAATATAAATATAAATATAAATATAAATATTTATTTATTTATTTCTAAGTGGTAAGTATGAAATAAAAGTAAATTAAATGATATGCTTATCTGACCGAATAAGGAGTATGAAAATAAAATAAGGTGCTTGAAATGTGTATTGGCCGAATGGCAACTTGGAGCAATAAAAGTAAGACTTTGATATGTATTATGGCCGAATGGCCAGTTGTGAAATGAAATTAAATAATTAGTATGTGCTATGTTCGAACGATACTAATTTTTAAGATGTGCTTATATTACGAAAAAATTAGAGATATGTGCTTAAAAGTATGGGAAACTTTGTGGTGTATTTATCGTATGGTGATATTTGGGTCTTTGACCTAGCAAGCTTGAAGCTGGTAATTATTATTATTATTATTATCGGGCTTAGGGGCTACCAGGCGTAATGCTGGTGAATGAATATCGGACTTTGAAAGTCTAGCAGGCTTGGTGCCGGTGATAAACTCAGGTTATTACCTAGCAGGCAAATTGCCGGTGAATTATTAAAAGTGTGGTGCTATAAGGCTATGTGCTAATAGATATGTGGATTCGTTCCATAAATTAAATTATTCAGGTATGTACAACCTAATTATGTACATGAGAATTAAATGAATTTGATGATTGATGTGAATAGAACATTTGAGAAATGGTTTTATGTTTATGTTCAACTATGAACATTTGGTCCTTGTGAAATTATTCGTGAAAGTATATATATATGTGATTACGATTATGGAAAGAATGTTTTTAATGTGGATATGGTATTTTATTCTAGTTCATTTTGGGTGAATACAAGTTGGCATTGAAATATTAAAATGTTCATGACTATTTGAATTTGAAGTTAATTGGATGACATATTATAAGTACATATATGAAATTTTGTATATTCGGCCATATGGTAGTATGCTTGATAATGCTATATTTGATTTTGAATATTCGTTTATTAAGTGGAAATTTGTTTTATGAAATGAGTACATATGTGAATAAGGTTCATAAATGAGTTAATTGTTTTAAATACTTAAGACTTACTAAGCTTAATTGCTTACTGTGAATATTTGTGGTTGTTCTATTTTATAGATCTTGATTGAAAGCTACGAGCTCGGGGATTCACGTCCAAAGTCATCCACACTATCGTTACTGTTTTGGTACTCTTTAAAAGTCTATATTTTGAAAGATGGCATGTATAGGCTTAACTCTCTTTTGAAACAAGTTATATTTTGAATTTGTATATATTCTAGCCATGCGAAAATGGCTTGCCTAATTGCTAAGAATGAATGTATGGTTTGATGAAATTATGTGGCTGATCATTATGTAATTATTCGTTGTTATTCTGATAAATATGTTTAAGAGGTTAAGTAAATTAAAATCATATCAATCACGTATGGTTAATGAGGTAGCTATAAGTTTCCAATGATGATAATTGTATAATATGACTTGTTTGTGGTTTGCCTTGATACTAAGAGATTCGATTATGCCCATTTACAAGTAGTCACTTTTGAAATTTGTTAAGTGCTCATATGGTAAGATAATGAGTTATGTTTACGTTAAATGATTTGTGTTACTAAGTTAGTACAATCGGCTAGTAGTAATATTAATTAGGTCATTATTTGATATTTGTTATGTGTTCAAATAAAAAGGATGAAAATCTTGTAGTTGTTTCTATAAGTTGTGATGTAAAGAATTTTGAATATCGTGTTATTAGCTATATGATTATTGATTGATTAATTATATGTTGAAACTTAATTGGTAATGGCTATTTTGACTGATGGAATTTGGTTATCATATGAATGTGTGGAATTGGGGATTAATCATTAGCTTTGTGTGGTAATGCTTCGTAACCCTGTTTCGGCGACGGATACGGGATTAGGGGTGTTACAATAAGGACTAAATGTAAAAGGTAGCTAGAACTTGAGGAGTTGGGTGTATAATTTAGCAAATACCTTATTTGATATTAAACCATAACCAAAGTTGTGTTAGTGGAATGCTTTGATCTTGGCCATACATACTTGCTAACTATTATATAAATCAATTTTAACTGTTAGATTTAATCTAATTAAATTTGATAATAAAAGAAAAAGGATGAAAAGTGGCCATTTTCTTTCATCTTAGTTAAAAAAGTCAGTTTATCATAGCCTTTAAGAATGAGAATTGTTATGTGTGGTTAAAGTTGTCAAGAATGAAGGTTAGAGAATTTAGAGAAAGGAAGTCTTGATTATGGCTGCTTAGTTGTTTTAAGCTTGAATTATGGTGGGTATAAATTTGCATGGTAAAAGGTTGAGTACAACATCAAGTTTTTTCTCAAGTTGTTAAATATCCATGTATGAAGACTTAATTAACTTAGTGAAAGAATGATGAGAACTTGAGAATTAATTATATTTTCGTGTAGTGTGGAGTTCCTAGATTACAATTCTAAAGTCAGATTTAGATTCAAAAGGGTGGATTGTGAGTTACAAGAATTTTGGACGTTAGAACCTTAAGGGTTCAAAGTGGAAATAGGAATGACATGTTTATTTTGGATGTTTCATATGTTTGGAGATTTGGATATAATATTGTTTCCATATTTGAATTATCATACATAGTTAAAGACGAGGCCATAATGTCGAGGAACAAATGAAAGATAAAATCGGACGACAAGTAACAAATTTGTTTTGTGCTATTATAATTTGATTTTCTTACATAAATCTATTAAGTAGTAAGCTTAAGAATATTAATCCTTGTTGTTGGTACGAAAGGTATATTATGTTTACTGTAATAATATGCTTTTAGTGGTCTCAAAAATAACAGTTTCAGAACCCCGTATTCTGATAATCGAGTTAGTAAACATTATTTATTAATATTTACAAGTCTATTATAGGATTATATTAAATTTTTTCCCTATAAATTTATTGAACTGATAGCTAATTAAAGTACAAGGACTAGATCATAAAAAATCGTAAAAGTTAATCGCTTTTGATTTTTGTTATTTAAAAGTGTTTAAAAGTGAATGTTTGGGTTTTATGTGGCAATTTGCCACTTTTTCTTAGTATTGGACGGTTAAGGCTTGTTTAAATTAAAAATATGTTATTAAATTTAAATAAAAGTTAGTATTAAATGTTAAAAGATTAAAAACATAAAAAAGGCCATCATTTTCAGTCTTTTCTTTTTCCCCAATTGAACCACCATTTTAGAGTTAGGAAGTTTCGGCCAACCTCTTCCTTTTGCATTTAAGTGGTTTCTAAGCTCATTTTTCCTAAATTTTATGTTTTTGAGATCATTATAGCTTAATCTAGCTAACCCGGGTACTAAATTGTAAAACTATCAAAGATTTTAAAATTAAAATTGTTGTTTTTGTAGCTTTTTGGATGTTTAAAGGTAGAGTTTGAAGCTTTGATATGGAATAAGACTATTTTGTAAAGTGAAATTTGTTAGTTTTGAATTTAAGGGCTAAAATGAAAATATTTTGAAATTAGCATGAAATTTTTGCAAATATAGGTGCTTGAGAGTTATATAGGGATGAGATATAAATCATATTAAAAATTGGGGTTTATATGTGATCAATATGCTTGTTTCGGTTTTAGGGGCTAAATTGAATAAACTACAAAATTTTAGGAAAATTGTGAAAAGTGATAATAGGATATCATATGCACTAAATAAACTGTTATAAGGTATTTAGAACTGATAATTTGAAATGAATTACTATATAGATCAAGAATTAAGCCCACTGATAGATAACCGAGGAAAAATGGAAATTGCATAATAGTCCATGATACTTCTACTATTGTCGATTACACCAGGTAAGTTCATATTTTATAGTTATGTGTATATGTGTAATGTATGTGTTTGAATTGTGGGTTTATATTATGTGACAATAATTTGAATTGTACTCAAAATGGTACAAAAGGTGAGAAATGGACTAAATTGTAAGGAAATGATTAAATATGTTAAAAGTGCCAAGATGAACGTTTTATAAGATAGGATACAATTGGCATGTCAATAGGGTTCTTTATGCATTGTATAGGACTATAGATGATACATGATTGATATACGAGAATATACTGATTGTACCAGAATCCAACATTTGTTGCAGACCAATTCTATCACTACGAAGACTACTGGTACTGGTTATCTATATGGAGATCAGGTTTGTTTTGGAGGGATGTGTAGCCTACAGGCTTGGCACTCAATTTCCAATTGTGAATTGGAAGTATAACTTTGTTCAGTTGTGTTTTGGGTGGTTACCCTCGTATTCATATCTATTTATCATAGTTCATTGGGCTAAATGGTTATTGTAAATGAGATGTTGATTGGATGGTAATGTATATTATGTAATAAAGTATGGTTGTATAATGGAATGATTTGGAATTTGATGGTATGAAATGAAATGAAATGCTATATGATTGAAAGTAATACACTCACCTTGTGAATGTGAAATGTATTGGCAGGAAATTTGTTTAGTAGATAATTTATATATTATTATGTTTGGAGATGAGTGTCAATGTTTCAAAAGTTATTAACTTATTAAGCATACTGTAACATCCTGATTTTTGGGGCTTAGTAATTTTGTGCGATGTTTGGTAAAATTTTAAATGTTGGCATGTGGTTGTGAAATTCATGTTTAGAGTGTGTAAATGGGCCTATGGAAGGCCCATGAGTTGGCTAAAAACCCGGTAGAATTTTTGAATTTTTTACTTAAAGAATTAGGGGATCTGGTTAGGAGGCCTTATCAAAAGATATGGGTAAAATGCAACACAAGAGAACCCTTGGTGGAGTGGCTAAGTAACGCCACTAGGGAGCTAAAAATGTGGCGTGTAAGTGAGGAGAGAAGGCCAAGGTTCGAATCATGGAGCAGGTATTGGTGGTGGTTATTTTTTTGGGTCTTGTGCATGTGAGAGTTTGTAGTCGATTATAACTCTGTGTGAGAAGAGTTTGAATCGGTTATGAGCTTGATTCAAGGAGTGATAAGGGGGAGCATACCTTGGAGGGATTTTAGGAGAATTCAAATTTGAAAAAGAGTGCGGCCGGCCAAGGGGTTTGCATTGTGCATATTCGGCAATTGAACCTAGTTTTGGGGAGCCTTTGCATTTTCTTTGTTGTGCCGATTCACCTTAGTCAAATCCCTCTCTTCCTTCTTTTATTTTGTTTTTCCTCTTCTCCATCCTTTAGAAGAAAGCCGAACCATATTCCCTCCCTACTTCTTCTTGTTAGCCGAATACTCTAAAACAAGCCAAATCCTGAAAGTCATCTTGTGCTGATTTCTTCTGAACCAAAACTCTCATGTTTTCTCCATCTTTTGTGGCCGATCCTTGTAACTTTTAAACTCTAATCCCCTGTCGATTACATCACTGCAAAACTATCAAACAAATCACCATCTCCTCCCTGGAAGCAAAGGCCGAATGCACATCACCCTTGGAAGCTTGGTGGCCGAATTCTAAGACCTCTGTAAGGGGTGATTTCTGCTAGCGTTAGGAGAGCCGGGTTCGCTTAGAGTCAAGAGTAGTTTAAAAGAGTAGTTTGGTAAGTACTCGTGTCTCTATTCAATTTGATATTTTAGATGCTAAATAGAGCCGAAACCCCCTAAGGCTTAGGGAGGTTGTCGATTTGTGGTCTGGGCATTATTAGGCCTTATTCTTTCGTTCTATGGTCTTTTGGCAGCAAAGAGGACTACTTTGGAGGAGCAGCAAGGATTGGAGAATTGGCGTGAATAAGCTTAGTTCGAATCGTCGAATCCTTCAGAGGTAAGCAATCTACGACATTAGGGGTAATGGTCGAATAGTATTGATAAGATTGCGTTGTTCTTTTGGATTTTAAAAATCTGATACATCAAGTAAATGAATATAGGACGAGTGCGTGGAGGATTTTGGGAAGTCAATCGTTGCAATCAGGTGTGTAACATACCCCGTAATAGCTTAGATTCATATTGCTTAAAAGCCGAAGTATCGAATTCCGTTATGGTTGTAACTTGTAAACATGAGATGGTATATGGATGAGTTCGATTACGATGGACGCAGTAAATGAAATTGATGGGACAGGTAAGAACACGATTTCGTGCAAATTGGTAAGTTGGGCCTCGATGGGCTAAAACTAGGCCTAATGGGCTTCCAGGCCCATTTGGGTATAATTGATAGAAAATGAAATATGGATAAGTTGCATGTTGAGACTGTTAAAAACCGTTATGGAACATAGGCTAAATGGGCCTAGGTGACTAAATCGGCTGCATAGGGCCCATTAGGGGTTTTGGGCCCAATAACTCGGTTTTACTAAAATAGACTAAAATTTCTGTTTAAACACTTGGAATTGATGAATAAACAAGGAAAACCCTAATAACGGATAAAATTACTAAATTACCCCTAAACATGGAAAATGTCTATTTTGCCCCTGAGTGCAAATTACCACTATACCCCTATGGTTTAATTGTGATTGTGATGCATGTTATATTATTATTATACATGAAATGCCATGATATGCACATGATATGTTATGATTCACACATGATATACATGATATATTCGTATTATGCATGGGTTGGGTTATATGATGGAGGAAGTGTTAAAGGGCTTTGGCCCTAGTTTACCGAAAAGGGCTTTTGCCCCAGTTATTAAAAGAGGCTAGGCCTCCAGTTATATGATAAAGCAGCTATGCTGCCAGTGGAGAGTTTGGCTGGGTGGGTTGAGTTATTCCCCACATGGAGAGTTTGGTTGGTACGGGTGGAGAGTAGAGGATGGTGGGTTGAGTAGTCTCCCCAAACGGGTTTTTCCATACATGCACGATTTGACACATGTGATATTGAGATGGGCCTATGGGCCATACCATTTATAGGAAGGCTTTAGCCTAGCGATATGAGTAATATGAAGGCTTCGGCCCAGTAACAGTTAACCGAAAGGCTTCGGCCCAGTATATGTTGAAATTGAAATTGTACATGTATGGATTGGGCTCTGAAAGGGCTTGTTATACACTAAGTTTCCAAACTCACCCCCTTTCCTAAACCTTGCAGGTGAGCCTTGATGTGGAGACTTGGAGCCGGAGGGAATTCGGAGTGGCCATGGTGTTCATTTGGACTTTTAAATAACTGCATTTAAATAAGTTTTTAATTATTATTATTGTCTGATTTTGGGTTGTAATAAGGCCAATTTAACTATTTTCTTTTTGGGATTATTTGGTTTTAAACTTTATATTCTGCGCTACTAATGATGTTTTAAAATGGGCTAGACCTAGGTTACGTTTTAAAACAACTCTTAATTTCAAAACACACAATGATGAAATAAAACGCTTTATCTAAACCATCGCTTTGAATGAACTCCAACTCAATTTATTTTCAAAAACCTATCAACAACCTAAAGTGTAGCAATGGTTGTGGGCATGTTGAGGATTGGATCCAATCAAGAACCTGGTACTTAAGCAGCCTTCATGGCTCACCTCCTCTGTTTCGGATACCTACCTGGTGTGCAGCTTCTATTCACTTTCGTGGCAACGGCATTCTTTTCTCTTTAAGATTTTTGTAAGAGGGTTTTGAGAACAACACATGGTTTTTCGGAAATGTTTCAATGTGACACGTCGGATCTGGCCATAATGTCTGGGCCGGGTTTGGGGTGTTACACATACTTAATGTTTACTCTGTTTCGCTTTCTGTTTTATGTAGTTGACATATTGCAAATGTGTCTATCGGATCACCTAGAGCTCACATTATCCAACTTTAGTTTCAGTAGACTTCTAGTCATTCCAAACTTGATTATGTGGCAAGTATCTAGGTTTTAATATGTAAAAGTGTTTATTTTTAGATGTTAAGAAGAATAGTTTATATATGTAATACTTTTTTAAATGTTTTGATGATATGCATGTAGGACTTGTAATATAAATGTGTTCACTTTGTAGGTTCATTAGTTGAACCAAAAATGATGTTGGTTTGAACTAAAAATGATGTTGGTTTTGGATGTCTTAATATGATGTTGTAATAACCCGTAGGCAAAAAATCTCCATATTTGGTTACTGTTTGGCATATAGTTGGTAAAATAAAGATAAATATGAGTAAGTAAAGTGTTTGTCTCGGCTAAGTATATGATTCTATGTATTGCGCCATTTGGCAAACTCCTAATTTTGGCAAGTTCTATGGTTTGGTGGACTCTTTTGTTAAGTATCCGCCTAACCCATATGCCTTGGGCAAACTTGTTAAGTACACAGTTGTTTAGATTTGTTTATTATTTTAGTATGGTGATTTAGTTAGTTAAGTTGAGATTTAGATAGAATTGAATTAGACTACTATAGATGATAAGAATTAAGTGCACTTAATCATAAGAATCAATAGAGTTACTGGAATTATTTGATTTTTCCACTAATTTTTGTCTCCGTTGCTTAAGTATATAAGATTAGCGGTAGTCTTTCTGAACACCTTTACATTTTCTTCTTTTTTCTTGATTTCCTTTGAAACTCTCTGAAAAAACCAAAGTTTAGAAAACCTCTTTGAAGAAGGTTCACAACATTCATCTAACTTCCACGTTAGTACCAGCTCACTGGTAATTACTGATGAACCCTGTTATCATTTAAATCATTAATGTGTTTCCATTCTACATGCATAAATGTTAGAATTGTGTGTGAGGAAGGAAACTTCTTGGTTCTTGATGAAGTGCTGGTCATTCTTGCATAAATTTTTAGATTTGATAGAGTTATGAACTGATGTGTATAACTATCTTTCTTTTAGCTTAAAAAGCTAATGAGGGCCCAAGTGATAAAGGTAGAGGACCTGCTTTGTTGTGTTGTGCTAGAATTTCTAGTGAGTTCCTTTTTACTTTCATGTGTTGTAAGTTTCTTTATTTTATAATTTATGTAAGGTAAGTATTCTTCTTCTGTAATGGATAAAAAGTGTATGCATGGATAGTGATTATCCAAAGTCATTAGTCTGAGTTCAGTTTGTTTGTAATATGAAGTAAACACCATCCTTCATGCTTAAGCCACTACCATTTGCTTTTGATATTTATGATATGATCTTATATGTAGTAATGGAAATGAGAAGATACGTGTTTGTAGCGTCTGGTAGGGCAACTATATTGCAAATCGGATTGGCAAATCACAATAAAACATGCTATTCTAAATGAAAATGATATGAGGAGTTAAGGGGGAGAATGCATGTGAATGAGATTGTATGATATGCTTCTGATTCTAAATTTTGGGTATGTGGCTGGCATGAAGATGGGTTGTGTTAAATTGGCATACCATATACACCCAAGATATAAGTAAGTTAGCGTATTGAGTTTATTTATGTTCTGTATACGCGATTGGGTGTAAGTTCCCTTGAAAAGTTCAATTGTATTGTAAGAAAAGATATATATAAAGTCTATTTTGAACTCACTAAGTTCACATGAACTTACTTTGTTGCCTTTTTCCTTCTCAAGCTTGCTGAATGAAAGAAGACTTTGTTGGAAGGACTATGCAAAAGTGTCATTACTATTGTGAGCTAGCTATTTTGTTATGTATCATGCATGACTCGTGGGGGTGACGTATAAATGTATTTTGGAAATGAATTGTATAAAGAATTTTTGTTTTGATTAGACTATTTTTATGAGATCTTTATTAAAAATCAAAGTTTAGACTTAAAGTGTAACACCCCTAACCCGTATCTGTCGCCGGACTAGCGTTAAGAGGCATTACAGGACAAATCGGAACATTTTACGAACATTTCACAAACATAGTTATACAACAACAATTCATAGCAATTCATACACATATAGTCCCTTCAGAAGATCTACGAGACCTTATACTTGCTTTAGAAAGAGGTCGGGATAAAACCGAGCTCATACAAAATTTTTCAAAACTTAAACATTTTTTTCAAAGTTATAGAGGTCACACGCCCGTGTTGTCAGGCCGTATGCCTCACACGACATTAGACACGCCCGTGTGTCTAGGCCGTGGAAAAAAAAGGGCATACATACTGACTTGTCCACACGGCCACCAGACACGCCCGTGTGCCCAACCATGTAAAAATTAGGGAAGCTACTGACTTGCTCACACGGCTAGTCACATGCCCATGTGTCTAGCCTATGTGGCTATTTGAAATGGCCTCACATGCTCGTGTCTGGGCCGTGTGCTCGGCCGTGTCAAGCTAAGGGAGTATACTGACTTGGCCACACGGTGTGGCACATGCCCGTGTATGCGATTGTGTGGTCTACCCAGGCTCATTTCGAAATGGCCCTCGAGCAACACAGCAGAGACACACACCCTATCCTTGCCCACGTGGGCACAAAATAGGACATTTACAAGGCCAAAATGCCACCCAACTTTGGGTCCTCCCTACAAATTCAAAACAAAGCATTTCATACCAAATTTTTAGCCAATTCACAACCAAAACATATAAAATTCTTATCATACATTCCCCAACCAAATTCATACTCAATCTACATGCCAAATCATACCAAATCATAAGTAAAACTCATGTTAAACATACCAAATTTGCAACACTTAGCATATACCAAAACCAAGCCATAATTGCAACCATTACCAAGCCATATCACATGGCTAGATTTACATATATCAAAACATATCTAAAAACTTCTAGCCTATACATGCCATACTTCAATATGTACATTTTCAAAAGGTACCAAAACAGAGTTCGATAGTGTGATGATGATCCTCGATGATCCCTGAGCTCTCGGTAGCTATGATATCTATAAAACAATGCAAACACACATAAAGTAAGCTACAAACAGCTTAGTAAGCCATATACAAATAAGTTCAACTCATGAATCAAGTATAAATTACTTCATTTATAAGATTCATAACTATTTCACATATGCATTTCATAAACAACATCATATTCATTTGCTCACATATATCATAAGTTTCCAATTCAATAACACATATGGTGTATTTTCTTTTACAATCACATACCTTTAATTTCACATATACATATCTTTCATTCACAAAGATTAAGCACGACTCAAGCATACCTGAATTGGAGATACATTTTCATACTTATTCATTTCTCAGAATGCCCATTGAACCATTTGAAAATCAAATAGGATACATGGATAGCTCAGAAAGCTCATACAATGCCAACGTCCCACATGTGGTCTTACATGTAATCAAATATCGATGCCACTGTCCCAGACAGGGTCTTACATGAAATCTAATACGATGCTAATGTCCTAGACATGGTCTTACACATAAAGCTCCAATCGGTGCCAATATCCCAGACGTGGTCTTACACGATAACACAATCAGAATCCTATGTCATGACATATGTATCCTAGCTATTCCTAGGGTTCGTACGGGACTTTTTGGACGTCGTCACAATATCGGATCTTTCTCGGATTTCACATATACGACTCAAATAGCCATATATCACAAATCATTCACACATAAGCAATAATAATTTAATTCAATTCAATCACATTTATCTGTATATCACCTTACCTCATTCGGATTCGGACGAATGAAAACGATTACTAACGATTTTTGACTTTCCCCGATCTAATTCTGTATTCTTTGGTTCTTGATCTAAACACATTCAAATTTAATTCATTCAATATCACATTCATTCAAATCAATCCATGAACACATATTTAGGGCATTTTACAAATTAGCCCTCATATTTTTACATTTTGGCACTTTAGTCCCTAATTCATAAAATCATAAAATATGCAAAATTTCATTACACAATAGCTTAGCCAAATTTTTCTTTAATCCATATGAGCCCATATATTTTATTTATTTCATATTTTAGTCCCTCAAAATTTCATTTGCACAATTTAGCCCATAATGCTCAAATTCATCAAAAATCCAAAGACAAAACATATTTATCAAACACATATATTTCATTTTCTATCAACTAACATCACAAAGCTTCCAATTTCATCAATGGAACATTTCAAAATCTTCATCGAATTCTTAAATTGAGTCATGGATTTGATAATAGACTAAGCAACAATCTAAAAAACATACCTTTGTTCTTTCTTTTTCCTTGTATTTTCGGCAAGAATAGATGATAATGGACTAATTTCATGCTTTGTTTAATTAATTTATTAACATTAATACATATTTTTACTAAAATATTATCATTTAAAATCCACTAACCCTTTGCATAAATGTCCATTCATAAATTCAAAGGTCCAATTACCACTTAAGGCCATTATAATTAATAAGACACAACAATTTGGCCATTAATCAAATATAATGACAATTTTGCATTTTCTATGATTTAGTCCTTTTTCATAAATTGACACACAAACAGACAAATTAAATTATGAAAATTTCACACATACTTAGTCACATACTGTAAGCACAGAAAATAAAATTAAAATATTTTTCTGACTCGAATTTGTGTTCCCAAAACCACTATTCCAATTAGGGTCTAAATCGGGCTGTTACAACTCTCCCCTTAAGGATATTCGTCCCCGAAAATCTTACCATTGAACAGATTCGGATATTACTGTCTCATAGCATCTACAGGCTCCCACGTAGCCTCTTCAATTCCGTGTCGATGCCACAGAATTTTCACTAACAAAATTTTCTTAGTTCACAATTCTTTAATCTCGCGAGCTAAGATACAGATCGGTTCTTCCTCATATGTCATATTGGACTGAATCTCTATTTCTAACGGAGTAATCACATGTGAAGGATCAGATCTATATCATCGAAGCATCGATACATGAAATACATTGTGGATCTTTTCTAGCTCCGGTGGTAATAGCAATCTATATGCATGTAACACCCCAAACCCGACCCAGACATTACGGCCAAGTCTAGTGTGTCACATCATCTATACCTAACCACGTTACCTAGTTACTAAAATTAGGGTGAATTTGGCAAAACTGATATCGGAGTTTTAAGAGAAATTCCCGGTTAATTATATAGATGTCTATTTTATAAAGACTTACTTTGTCGCTCATTTGCCTCGTGTGACGGGTTTTTAAAACGTTGGATTAATTTTAGAGAAAGCTCGTGCAGCTATTTTTTAAAAAATAATTTAAATAAAGCAAAAGTAAATAATTAAAACCCATAATAATAAAAATAAATAAAGCGGCCTTATTACAAATCCAAATTAAAATAAATAGTGAATGAAATAAATTAAATCAAGTAAATAATCTAATTAAACTAGTGTTTCGGTTTTCGTGGCCACTCTAAATCCCTCCCAGCTCCAAGTCCACTGTCTAGGGCTCACTTGCAAGGATGGAAAGAAGAGGGGGTGAATTTGGTAAACTCAGTGTGTAAAGGATCCCATCCAGAGCCCAAACCAGCTCAGGCCCACTAGGCCAAAGCCCAATCCAATCTCATCCACAACTGGGCCGAAGCCTTTTATATATCGGTTATTGGGCCTTAGCCCTTTTCATATACAATATCACTGGGCCGAAGCCTTTTACGATAAACGGTATGGCCCATAGGCCCAATTCAACATCAAAACAGTTATGCATACAAAACTCATATCAATATGTGGGGAAGCTACTCAACCCACCCAACCGCTACTCTTCACTCGTACCAGCCAATCTCTCCATGTGGGGAGAACTACTCAACCCACCCAGCCGCTACTCTCCACGGTGGCAGCATAGCTACATAATCATATAGTGTGGTCAAGCCACCAGAACGGTATTACGAGGCATTGCCTCTTTCAGTAAACTAGGGCAAAGCCCTTTTTCGGTATTCGTGGCATTTGCCACTTAGCACTTCCTCCAATCATATAACCCAACCCCATGCATCAAATGATCATGTCATGGCATATAATGTATAGAAATAATAAAACATGCAATCTCAGTCAAACTTAACCCTAGGGGTATAACAGTCATTTTGTACCTAGGGGTAAAACTATAATTTCTCACCTATGAGGATATTTTAGTATTTATTCCACTTTTTAGGGTTTTATGCACTATATAGTCATTTATCATCCAACTTTTATCTCAGTAGGTTACTTATCCCATTTTGGCAGTTTACAGTCATTAGGCCCTAAAACCCCTAATGGGCCCTATAGTGTCCAATAACATCTTAAGCCCAATTAGTCCAGATTTCACGATCAATTTACCAGTTTATACAGTTTTGATCCTACAAAACTATCAGTACACATTTGTTACCCAATTTTCACCCATATGGGACTGTAGGCCCATTGGGCCCGTTTTCAGCCCATCGAGGCCCAACTACCGAAGTGCACGAAATTGCACATGCGACTATCTTACCACTTGCGATCTCAGATCCAACGATTTCTAACATCTTGTGAGCATTCGTACACTCACAAGCCCATGGAATACCAAATTTTCAGTCAACCTTTCGGTCACTTTTCGATCACTCTAGCCCTTGCCGATTTAGACTAAAGAAAGGGTTCGATACACACTTGTTTCGTGACAACTGCTAATGAGATCCCCCATGATATCCTACAATCGATTACCACAACTTTTAGTTCACAAATCCATGTAGCCAAACTCAATAATCACTTACCATATTCGGCCATAAGCACCTAAGGTCCTCAAAATCTTACCTTTGCCGAAAACCGATGACTAGATCTAGATCTAGTCATTCTGAAGATCCAAGCCCTCATCAGCAGTCTCTGAATCACACTAACACCAAAAGAAATCGATTACTACAACCCATTAGGGTCTTAGGCCCCAATCGATAGCCTCCCTAGATTTTAGGGACTTCGGCTTTTCTAAATTGCAAAATAACTTATAGATCTGGGTTAACGGCCACTTACCACTGATTTCCTTTCTGTTTTTACTTAGATCTGATATAGATCTAACCCCTAAACGCTAGCAGAACTCGAATCTTAGAGATCTAAAGATTCTGCTATGAGCTCCTAAGTGTGTGACGTTTTCAGCTTTTGACCAATGAAGAAGATGATAATTTGGGGTTATAGGTTTGGAGTGATGTTGTCGACAAGCATTAAGGGCTTAATGAAGATGAAATCGGTCAAAAGGGGTGGAAGGAATTGAAGGATTTTGGCTTGGAGAAATCGGCACAAGAAGTAAGTTTTCGGGATTTCAGCTTTTATGGCAATCGGCTATGGTGGTTTTTAGAAGGTTAGAATTGAAAGAGAGAATGAACAGAGGGTAGGGATGTTTCGGCTAGAGAGGACAAGAAGAAGAACAAAAATAGAAGGAGAAAAGAGAAGAGAAGAATCGAAAAAGAAAAGAATATAAAAGAGGAGGAGAGGAAGAAGAAATCGGCACAGGCAAAAGGAAATCTGTGTTTTTGGTGACTTTGGTGGCTAACCCTAATTTGTCTTGACAAAAAAAAAAAGACACTAACCCTAATTACCAATAGAGCAATCGGCCCAGCCTCCCTAAGGCCCTAGCCGATTCTACACATGCCTAAAAATTAAAAGTAACACTTCGCTTACCTTGTGACTTAAACACTGGCCCTTGTACACAGCTCCACACGCCACTTTTTTAGGCACCTAAGTGGCGCCACCTTGCCACTTAACCAAGGGATTATTTATGCTTTAATTTACGAAGTTTTTCTTGAAGGCCCACTTAACCAAGTCCCCTTTCACTCAAAATCCAAACTTGATATTCTACCTGGTTTTAACTTAGGCTTGGGCCTTCTAAAGGCCCACAATACTCTTAAACATATTTTCAGCAATCAGAACACCAAAATTTTAAAATTTCAACAAAGTCACAAAAACCCCGAAAATCCCGAAAATCAGGGCGTTACAACTCTACCCCCTTAAGGAAATTTCGACCTTGAAATTTACTTGATCCAAATAGTTGAGGGTATTGCTAACGCATTGTCTCTTCTGGCTCTCACGTAGCCTCTTCTCTACCATGGTTGCGCCACAGCACTTTTACTAACAGAACTAACTTCCTTCTTAAAACTTTAACCTCTCGATCTAGAATTTGTACAGGCTCCTCCTCAAAGGTCAAATCGATCTTTACTTCAATTTTCTCCACTGGTACAATTTACGATGGATCCGACCGATATCGCCTTAACATGGACACATGAAAAACATCGTGGATACGGTCCAACTACTGGCCCTATTTGCTTAAGAATCCGATAAGGTCCAATGAACCGCGGACTCAACTTGCACTTCCTACCAAATCTCAAAATCTTCTTCCACGGTGAAACCTTCAGAAAAACCATATCCCCAACAGCATACTCGATTTCTTTATGCTTAAGGTCTGTATATGACTTCTACCTATCAGACGCCTCCTTTAACTGATCTCTGATTAACTTAACCTATTTCTCAGTATCTGCTACCAACTCTAGTCCAAGAACTTGGCGTTCCCCTAACTCTGTCCAACATGTGGGCGTATGACACCTTCGCCCATAAAGTACCTCATACGGAGCCATCTGTATACTTGCTTGATAACTGTTGTTGCATGCAAATTCTGCCAACGGTAAGTAGTCCTCCCAACTTCCACGAAAGTCGATAACACATCCTCTTAACATGTCCTCCAGAACTTGAATAACCCTTTCCGACTGTCCATCTGTCTGAGGGTGAAATGCAGTACTAAAATCCAATCGCGTACCCAACGCCTCATGCAACTTTTGCCAGAATCAAGAGGTAAATCTAGGATCTTGGTCTGAAATTATTGAAACTGGCACCCCATGTAAACGCACTATCTCTACCACGTACAATTTGGCCAACTTCTGAAGTGAGTAATCGGTTCTAACCGGTATAAAATGAGCAGACTTCGTTAATCTATCCACAATTACCCAAACAGAATCTTTCTTCAAGGGTGTTAAAGGTAGCCTACTCACGAAATCCATAGTAACCCTCTCCCACTTCCAGAGTGGAACTTTCAGTGGTTGCAACAGTCCAGAAGCATTTGGTGCTCAGCCTTAACTTGCTGACACGTCAGACATTTCCTAACAAATTCAATTATCTCTCGCTTCAGTCCAGGCCACCAGTACACCTCTCACAAGTCTCGATACAACTTATTACCTCCAGGATGCATGGCACAAGGTCCGCCATGAGCCTCTTTCAGGATCAATTGCCTAAAATCAGAATCCTTCAGGACATAAACTCTTCTACGGAAGCAGAGAACTCCATCAGTATTCAATCCAAAGTCCCTATTCTCACCATCCTTAGCTTGCTGAAACCGAGGGACCAACGAATTGTCTTCCAACTGCTTCTCTTTAATTTGCTCAATCCAAGTCGGTTTCACTTGCAACTCTGCCAACAGGCTTCCATCATCATACAAACTCAAACTAGCAAACATAGCCCTCAACTCCGCAACCGCTCTTCGGCTCAATGCATCAGCCACCACGTTAGCCTTGCCTGGGTGATACTCAATCGAACAGTCATAGTCCTTAAGCAACTTTATCCATCTTCGTTGCCTAAGGTTTAACTCCTTTTGAGTCAACAGATACTTGAGACTTTTATGGTCAGTGTATATAATACACTTTTCTCCATATAGATAGTGTCTCCAGATCTTTCACGCAAAGATCACCGCCGCCAACTCTAGATCATACGTAGGGTAATTCGCTTCGTGAGGCTTTAGCTATTGTGAAGCATAAGCGACTACCTTACCCTCTTGCATCAGCACACAGCCTAATCCCACATGTGATACATCGCTATACACAGTGAAATCCTTCCTAGACTCTGGCTGAATTAGCATTGGCGCCTCAGTCAATACCTTATTCAGCTTGTCAAAAGCTTATTGCTGTTTCTCGATCCAGACAAAAGATACTCCTTTCCTTAACAGTTTCGTCAACGATGTTGCGATAAGAGAAAACGCCTCTACAAATCTTCTGTAGTAGCCTGCTAGACCCAGAAAACTTTGAATTTTTGATACTGACCTCGGTGGGTTCCAATCCAGAACTGCTTCAATTTTTCAAGGATCCACCCTAATCCCCTCAGCTGAAACAACATGACCCAGAAAAGTCACTTCTCGCAACAAGAACTCACACTTACTAAATTTCGCATAAAGCTGCTTCTCCTTCAACACTTGCAGAACTATTCGGAGGTGCTCATCATGCTTCTCCTTAGTTTCCGAATACACCAATATATCGTCAATAAAGACGACCACAAATCAATCTAGATACTGCTAATTAAGTCCATGAAAGCTGCAGGCGCATTCCTCAACCCAAAAGGCATAACCAAAAACTCGTAGTGACCATACCGAGTTCTGAATGCTGTCTTATGAACATCCACCTCCTTTACCCTTAGCTGATGATATCCAGATTGAAGGTCAATCTTGGAAAACACTGAAGCTCCTCTAAGCTGGTCAAACAGATCGTCGATTCTCGGCAGAAGATACTTATTCTTTATTGTCAGTTTGTTCAACTAGCGATAATCGATGCACATACGCGTCGTCCCATCCTTCTTTTTCACGAACAGCACCAGTGCTCCCCATAGAGACACACTCGGTCTAATGAAGCCTCTATCTAACAGCTCTTGAATTTACACCTTTAGTTCCACTAGCTCCTTCGGTGCCATCCTATAAGGCGCGATGGACACTGGAGCCGTTCCAGGCAACAAGTCGATTCCAAACTCAACTTCTCGATTAAGAGGCAATCCAGGAAGCTCCTCAGGAAAAACATCTTGAAATTCATTAACGGTTCTGATTGTCTCCACTGTTACGCTCTCAGCCTCAGTTTGACTTAAAAATGCCAAGTACGCTTCGCAACCCTTGCGAATCAGCTTCTCAACCCTTAAGGCCGAAACCATATTGGATAAATAGTACCTTCGCTCTCCAATAACCATTACCTCCACGTCCTCGGCAGTCCTCAACACCATTCTCTTGGCCACACAGTCCAAAGTTGCCCTATGCTTAACTAACCAATCCATTCCCAAAATCAAGTCAAATTCTCTGAATGGCAACTCCATTAAGTCTCCAGTAAAGATCCTACCTTGAGTCTCTAAAGGCACCTCCCTAAAGAGTTTATCTACCCTAACCGAGTGGACTAATTACAGTTACCCCACTCACAGTTTCCTCAAATACCACACCCAACGACCTAGAAATCTCACATGCAACATACGAATGTGTCGAACCCACGTCAATCAAAGCAGTGTATGGGATGCTAGAAATAAAAAATGTACCAGTTATGACGTCAGGTGTATCACCCTCCTCTCGACGACGAGTAGCATACACCAAGGCTGGGTGACGAGCCTCAGCATTACTAGCACCCTTGACAGGTGCTTCACGACCACGTCCATTACCATTTCTGCCCCTTTCTTGTCCACGGCCTCTCGGTGGTGGTGGTCCTCCTCGCACTGGTTGAGCAACCCTCTGATCCGCGACTTGATTCTGATTCAGTACTAGTCTCCGAGGACACTCTCTGAACTTATGCTCTTTGGACCCACAATGGAAACATGCCCCCGTTCGCTTCCAGCATTCCTCCAGATGGGTTCTACCACAGTCCCCACAAGCTTATGGCCTAACTGTATTCACCGGAACTGCTCGAACTGGTTCTTCCACTCTAGCCCTCTTGGTATTTCAGTTTGCAGCACCAGTTGGTCCAATATCCGTCCTAAAGCAATTTCGATCCTTATCACGGTTTTGTCACTCAGTTCGCTTCACCTCCTCCGCTATTTTTTCCTTCTCTACCAAAGCAGCAAAGTCGCGCTCCCTCTGCGGAGCTATTAGTACCCTCAGCTTATCTCTGAGACCATCCTCAAAACAAACGCTATGCTCGTACTCCGTAGAAACTATTCCGCTGGCATACCGACTCAACCTCAAAAATTCTGCCTCATATTCAGCAACGGATTTATTACCCTGGGTCAGGTTCAGGAATTCCTTTCTGCATGCATCCATGTAGCTTGCTCCAACATACTTCCCCTTGAAAGACATCTTAAATAACTCCCAAGTTACCCGCTCAGCTGGAGTACCCTATTTCACAGTGATCCACCACTGGTATGCCTCATCCCGCAGTAGTGACACCACTCCTTTCAGCTTCTGCTCCTCCAAGCAATCCAGGTCGTCCATAATCCATTCTGTAGCTTTCAGCCAGTACTCAGCTACATTTGGGGCCACTCCAGACACACCCCTGAAAACCTCCGCTCTGTTGGCTCGGAGTCGCTCAGAAATGGATCCCCTATTCATAGGCCCAACGTTAGCCCCAGCATCCCTTTCCAAAACCCTTAACATGGCCTGGGACAAAGCATCGTCCCCTGCGGCCCGATCGTACGGCCCATTCTTAGCACTCAGTGGTGGTCGTGCCTCACCAGCTGGCATGTGTTCCGAAGATGAGGATCCAGCTTGTACACTACCACGGCCACGTCCACGGCCTCGTCCATGAGCAGCTCTCGTACTCATAACGACTTATCTGATTTACAAATTTTATGACATTAGTTTAATGTTTCAATTCTTTATTACTGAATGTTTTATGCATAGATAAAGTTTCAAAGTTTTGTTTTTGCGTAATCGTAGCCTAGCTATTGTCTCAGTCTTCTAGGGTTTAGTTTCCCTATAGTCTCAGTCTCTATAGTTTTTAGTACTACCCTATCTACAGTTTCATAGCAGGGTCTCAGTTCTATCTATAGTGATATTTCAGTATAACACAGTATAAGAAAAGAATCACTTACAGACTTGGTGCCGGGGATTCAATGTGCCACTTCCTTAGTTATCGGATTTCAGAATACTCAACACTTTTCAAAATCAAACCTTTAAGACATGTATATTTTGAAGAAAACGAGGTTGAAAAAGTTTCTTAAATTTTCTTGAAAAAGTTCATTTCCAAAAATGCCTTCTTGGGCATAAAATTTAAAAATTTCGAAAAACTTTTTGGACCCGATCCACAGCCGAGTTGTTGCAACCGAGCTTTGATACCACTAAATGGAACACCCCAAACTCGACCCAGACGTTACGACCAAGTCTGGTGTGTCACATCACCTATACCTAACCATGTTACCTAGTTACTAACAGTAAGGTGAATTTGGCAAAACTGATGTTGGAGTTTTAAGAGAAATTCCCGGTTAATTATATAGATGTCTATTTTATAAAGACTTGCTTTGTCATACATTTGCCTCGTGTGACGAGTTTTTAAAACGTTGCATTAATTTTAAAGAAAGCTCGCGCAGCTATTTTTAAAAAAATAATTTAAATAAAGCAAAATTAAATAATTAAAACCCATAATAATAAAAATAAATAAAGAGGCCTTATTACAAACTCAAATTAAAATAAATAGTGAATGAAATAAATTAAATCAAGTAAATAATCTAATTAAACTTGTGTTTCAGTTTTCGAGGCCAATCTGAACCCTTCCTAGCTCAAAGTCCACTGTCTAGGGCTCACTTGCAAGAATGGAAGGAAGAGGGGGTGAGTTTGGTAAACTCAGTGTGTAAAGGATCCCATCCAGAGCCCAAACCAGCTCAGGCCTACTGGGCCTAAGCCCAATCCAATCTCATCCACAACTAGGCCGAAGCCTTTCACATATCGGTTACTGGGCCTTAGCCCTTTTCATATACAATATCACTGGGCTGAAGCCTTTTATGGTAAACAGTATGGCTCATAGGCCCAATTCAACATCAAAACAGTTATGCATGCAGAACCCATATCAATATGTGGGGAAGCTACTCAACCCACCCAACCGCTACTCTCCACCCGTACCAGCCAATCTCTCCATGTGGGGAGAACTACTCAACCCACCCAGCCGCTACTCTCCACACTTAGTTGGCATCTACATCTATTTCTATATTCGTTTCTATTCAAGTACGACTGTGGGGGTGCGTTTATTGCATAAATCCTCCATTGAGGGGTTTTGTTCTTATTTCACAATAACATTCTAGCATTCGGTAAGTTCTCGGCACCCTTACGATCCCTTTGGCAGTTTCTTTAACTTCTTTTTGTTTCCAACGATTGGAACGATTAACTATTTCTTGTATATTATCTACTCTTTCTTTTAAAAAGGGGAATTATGAAAGAACAAGATACAAGAGTGGTGGGGATCTACTATCTTTTGGTCGATTATCTAAGGTAACAAAGTGGTGGTCTTGGAGTGGGTTGTTTGCTATTTTCTCTCTTGGGCTTGTTTCCTTTAGTTAATATAGGCCTAACAATTACTTAGATATTGATCAATTGATGAGGTTATGTGTATGACTTAGTTAATCTGCAAGGAGGAGAAGGCGGTTGGTTAGCAAAATAGCTTAGATGGTATAAGCCGATTCAGTCAAGGATTGTACACGCGTGGGTTGTTACGTCCTCTCCGTTAAGGTGTGTACACACACTACACACATGATATATCAGCAAAATTCAAAATCTCGAAAAGCTAAAAAGCCGAAAGGTTGGCACCAGCGACCACATGAGCGTGCGAACACTCGTGTGGAGATACTGTTATGACGTCAAAGGCTCCATGGGCAATTCCATGGATTCGGGCTGCCGTTTGGTCAACTGGGCCGAAATGGGCTCGATGGGCCCGTAGGCCCATCGCGAGTAAAATTAGTGGATTAGTAGGATTTGATGAGCCGGTTAGGCTAATTACCTAACTTATGGTAGTTTTGGGCCTAATGGGCCATATAAGTGTATGGGCCCTACTTGGGCTATGTATTGGGCTTTTGGGCCCAAGTAAATTTGTAAACCCTAATGAATTGACTTTAAACGCCTAAATAATTGTGAGTATGTTAATAGGCCAGAATTTGTATCTAGGCCCATGATAAGATATAACCGTCACGCCTTAAGTGCAAAATGACAAATATGCCCTTAAGGGCAAAATGACTAAATTACCCCTATTTGATATAAGTACGATTTGTATGTCATATGTGTATTATGATGCATTCATGAGATTATATGCTACATATGGGCTGGGTTATGATTGGGGGAAGTGTATATGAGGGTCACACGGTCACTTGACGACTGTGGATCCAACGAAGGCAACTCTGCTGCAACGATGAGTAGTGCCGCAACCATCGCTACAGCAGATATTAGCAGCTCTGCTGCAATGATGAGTGGTGTCGAAACTGGTGTCACAATAGGTGTATAAGGATGGGTGGGTCGAGTATCTCCCCACAAGAGTGTAGGGTTGGAAAGGGGTGTGCAGGGTTGGTTATGGGTAATTGCACATTGCATAATGATATTGATTTTGTGATATGGGCTCAGGCCCAACCGAGGCTATTGTGGGCTAAGGCCCAAAGGCCACTGATAATGTGATATGGGCTCAGGCCCAACTGAGGCCTTTATGGGCTAAGGCCCAAAGGCCACTGTTATTGAATAGGGCTTAGGCCCAGATTGTTTATTGCATGATTTGTATACCCGAGGGTCGTACACATTGAGTTTTGAAAACTCACTCCCTCCTTTAATTTTACAGGTGACCCTCAATAGGCGGCTCAACGTAGGAAATGACTCGGAGGTGGTCACATAGCAAGCGGTTTAATATTTTAGTACTACATTTATTTTACCATTATATATATTTTTTAGTTGGGGGTTGTAATAAGGCCTTTTATCCTCCGGTATGGTTTTATATTTGGGTTATTATTATTATAACTGCTGGATTTCCAAACTTAAACCTAATTTCTCAGCTAAAAGGATATTTTGAAATCAACTTAAACACCTGAATGATTTTTAAAAGATTGAGCTTCCGCTGGAACTAAACAAGAAACCTAACAAAGGATTACAAACTCGAGTTTTCAATTAACATACTCAAAGCTTTTATCTAAACTCTCGAATTTTCAATTGACCAAGCCTTTACTAGATTTCATTTTAAACTAGTATTTTTCTAATGAAACCAGTTTGAAAATAGACCCACGTAGTGCAAACACTGTTTTAAACCACAAATCAACCAATATGTTTCAGAGTCTTCTAACGTATTCAATTTGTGCAAGTCACCCTTCAATGTGGCACTGCCAGATCAGGCCATAACGTCTAGGCTGGGTTTGGGGTGTTACAGACATGCTCTATGATTTCATACGGTCTGACGAACCACGGACTCAATTTACCTTTTTTACCGAACTGAAGTACTTTCTTACACGAAGTTACTTTCAAAAACACTTTATCACCAATCTCAAATTCAATATCTTTTCGTTTCAAGTTCGCGTATGATTTCTGTTGATCAGAAGCTGCTTTTAGACTATCACGGATCACTCCCACTTTCTGCTTAGTTTTTTTTTATCAAATCAACTCCGTGTATCTTATTTTCACTAAGCTCAGACCAATATAATGGTGTTCGGCATTTTCTACCATATAGAGCTTCATGCGGTGCCATTTTAATGCTCGATTGAAAACTATTATTATAAGCGAATTCAATCAATAGCAAATACGGTTCCCACGTACCTTCAAACTCAAGAATGCAACATCTCAACATATCTTTGAGAATCTGAATAATTCGTTCGGATTGACTATCTGTCTGCGGGTGAAAAGCAGTACTGAAATGTAATTTCGTACCTAAAGCCTCTTGTAGTTTCTTCCAAAGTTGCGAAGTGAATCGCGGATCTCTATCAGGCACAATAGACAATGGCACCCCGTGCAATCTCACAATATCAGAAATATAGAGCTCAGCTAATCTATCAAGTGAGTAGTCAGATTGTACGAAATAAAATGGGCTTGTAACACCCCTTACCCGTGTTAACACCGTAACAGGATACGAGGTATTACCAGAATAGCACACATGTAACCATAATAAACTGAGACATTAAATGGTCATCTAAATTGAAACCCTTCAACTATTCATTCATCTTTTAGACATTGAGTTCATATACAAATCATAAACCTGTAACTTAACTAGTATTAAACCACATCGATAGCATAATACAAGTGATATATCAAATATTAGAGATCAATATTTCAAGTAATGTTACTATAACATACAACAAAATACTCAAGTATTGTATACATGCCATAGTTCCAAAATATGTTTACAAAATACCAAAAGGAAGGATGGATAGTGTTGGTGAGCCTCTGACAATTTTTCGAGTCACGAACAAACTCGATTACACTATAAAATAAGACAAGAAAGAAAAAGAAAACAAAGTAAGCTTATAGCTTAGAACGTAATATGTAAATAATAAAAATAATAAACTATTTATGGCATTTAGAAATACTAAAATATGTTTCCACAATTATACAATCTTAACCTCACATGAATTAACCATTTACTTAAATTCAGTACAAGCTGTCCATTCAAGTCCTAGTCACTAAATTATTTTTATCCTGAGCTACAGAGCTTCAAATTAAGATCTGATAATTTTCCTAGAAACTAGGCTCGTATTTGTTCTTATCATAAAAAAATTCAAAATTTTTGGTTTGGCGAATTAGTACAGTTTATTCATTAAATCCTCCACTATTTCATTGCCCGATAGTCCTGACCACTCTTCACTAACATTTCAGTTTCTCTTTATACAGAATTCAAAAGATGTTCACGTTTGTTTCTTATAAAAATAGAGTCAATAAGGAATCTAACCATATAAATTATGTTCCATAAATATTTTTGTAAAAATTTTAATGATTTTCCAAATCAGAATAGGGGATCACAAAATCGTTCTGAACCAGTCTCACAAAATTTTAAATAACTCAGAATATAGAATTCTTTTACTTGTCTTGTTTCGTTTATATGAAAATATACTCAATAAGCTTTAATTTCATATTTCATTTAACTTATAATTCAATTTATAACCATTTTTGTTGATTTTTCAAAGTCACTCTTCTGCTGCTGATTTAAACTGTTTATCCCAAATTTCACCTCTTCCACTAAAATTCCTTATTATCAATTTGCAAAATAACATTTATGCATATTTATTTTATCAAAATTCAATCACTTAACTAATTGATGGTTCAAAACCCATATATTCATATCCCGGTACTTATTTCCACATTTTTCTTGTCAAATTCCATTTAACAAACTTGTTTCTCTCGATGAACACTTCAGAATGTAACAATATCCGGTGGTTTTAGTACATAGCTCCACCTTTTGTACTTGATGCCCAACTTCGTGGTATACGCACATAGCACTACACTATTGGGCTAACATATATATTCGTGGCATATCCACGTAGCACCACGTTACATGTATAACCGTGACATATCCAATTAGCACCACGTTATAGGTATAACCGTGGCATATCCACTTAGCACCACGTTTTTCCATTCCGAAGGTTGAACCGAGACTTCCCCATTTAATCTCAATTCATCAATCACAATTTTTATCAAATAGTTGTACAATACTAAAACTTATTTCAAATATCACAATAAAATATCAGAACATAATAAAAATAATACATTAATTACATATAAACTTACCTTGATGCAAAATATAATGAGTTTATATTCTAACCCACCACTTTTTCTTTTCCCTAATCCAAGTCGATTCCACGTCTTTCTGGACTTGTAATAACATATTTAGCTCATTTAATACTCATACTATTCAATTTGGTCCAAAAATCACATTATGGTAAAATTACATTTTTGCCCTTAAATTTCACAAAATTATGATTTTGCCCCTAGGCTCGTAAAATAAATTTTATTAAATTTTCTTGCATTTTAAGCCTAGCTGAACCTTTTCCTTCTAATAGCAACCCATAATTCCCACTAAATCACAGACTTACACACATTGCACAACTTGTTACAAACTAGTCCTTTTAAGCGATTTCGTCGAAAATCACTTGGTAAAAGATGTTTATCACGCTCCAAACATTCGTATTCTTTCATAAAACATCAAAATACATGCATATCATTCATGGGTAAATTTTTAAACATAAATCTTAACTCAAAATAATGATAGAAATAGGTAAACCGAGCACAAGGATTTCAAAAATACGAAGAGCATTAAAAACGGGGCTAGAGTGCACTTACTATTGAGCTTGGAAGCTTGAAAAGCCCTAGCTATGGAGACTTAGGGAGATTCGGCCAAGGTTGAAGAAAATATGAACACATTTTGGCTTATTTTTCCCATTTTATTCATTTATTTACAAGATGACTAAATTCCCTTTAAAAAAAATCTTATCTCATCCATACCATGTCCATTTTTGTCCAACAATTTAACAAATGGTCTAATTACCATTTAAGGACCTCTACTTTAAAAACCCATTCCAATCAAATACTTTTATGAATTAGATCACATATTTTTCACTGATTTCAATTTAGTCCTAAATATCAAATTGAGCACCCAACGATAAAATTTCGCAACGAGATTTTCACACAGTCATTCAATCACACAGTAAATATTAAAACATAATCGCAATAAATTTTTCTACTTTGAATTTGTGGTTTCGAAACCACTATTCCATTTAGGCCCTAAATCGAGCTGTCACAGGGTTGACTTCATCAATCTGTCAACTATAACCCAGATTGTATCTTTCTTTCTGGGAGACAGGGGCAAACCTAAAATAAAATCCATATTCATTCGATCCCATTTCCACTCGGGAATCATAATCGGTTGCAACAAATCGGATGGCACTTGATGTTCAGCTTTAACTTGTTGACATATCAAACATTTCGAAACAAAGTTAGAAATATCTCTTTTAATTCCAGACCACCAGCAAAGTTGTTTCAAATCGTTATACATTTTCGTACTTCCCGGGTGTACAGATAAACGGCTGCTGTGAGCTTCATTCAAAATTATTTGAATCAATTCTAGATTTCTTGGAACGCAAATTTGATCTTCGAATCTCAGACAATCATTATCATCAATTTAGAATTATCATCAAAATTTGGAATTTAGAATCAAAATTCAAATCACATTGAACTCCTTTTGCTATAATATCATTATCCACTTTATGTGCATCAATAATTTGTTATAAAAACATAGGCCTTGCTTTCAATTTTGCTAATACCGAACCATCATTTGACAGAGCTAAATGAGCATTCATAGCATGTCGAATGAATAATGATTTCTTACTCAAAGCATTAGGAACAACATTTGCTTTTCCTGGATGATAATCAATAATAAGCTCGTAGTCTTTTAACAATTCTAGCCATCTTCTTTGTCGCAGGTTCAAATCTTTCTAAGTCATCAGATATTTCAAACTTTTATGATCTAAAAACATATGACACTTCTCACCAAACAGATAGTGGCACCAGATTTTTAAAGCAAATAAAATTGCAGCTAGCTCAAGGTCGTGTGTCAGATAATTCTTTTCATGCGGCTTTAATTGTCTCAAAGTACAAGCTATAACTATGCCTTCTTGCAACAAAACGCAACCGAGGCCATTCAATGAAGTATCACTGTAAATGACAAATTTTTTACCCAATTCTAGTTGTACTAATACCGGAGCTTTAGTCAAAAGACTTTTCAACTGATCAAAGCTTTTCTGACACTTATCAGACCATTCAAATTTCACATCTTTCTAAAGTAATCTTGTCAACGGAGTTCCTATCATCAAGAAGCCTTTTACGAACCGTCAGTAATAACCAACAAGTCCCAAAAAACTGCGGACTTTAGAAACATTTCTTAGAGGCTTCTAATCCAAAATAGCTAAAATCTTGCTCGAATCCACTCGAATACTCGATGCTGACATAACATGTTCTAGAAAACCAACTTCACGCAACCAGAATTCACATTTAATAGACTTCGCATACAGCTATTTATCACGAAAAGTCTATAGCACTATTTTCAGATGTTTGGCATGCTTAGATTCATCACGAGAATAGATCAAAATGTCATGTATAAACACAACCACAAATTGATCTAAATACAGTCTGAAAATTTGATTCATTAAATCCATAAAAACAACAGGTGCATTTGTTAATCCGAAAGGCATAACTAAGAACTCATAGTGTTTGTACCTCGGTCAGAAAGCAGTTTTTGGAATGTCTGAATCTTTTACTCTCAACTGATAATAGCCCAATCTCAGATCTATCTTTGAAAACACAGTAGCGCCTTTTAACTGATCAAGCAAATCATCAATTCTGGGCAGAGGGTATTTATTCTTGATAGTCACTTTATTCAACTGACGATAATCAATACACATTCTCATCGTGTCATCTTCTTTTTCACAAATAGAACAGGAGCACCCCAAGGTGAGCAACTCGGTCTTGCGAACCCTTTATCTATCAACTCTTGCAATTGAGACTTTAATTCTTTCAATTCAGTCGGAGCCATTTTATACTGGCAGATGCTCTAGCCTCAAATCGAATAGCTGTATCTTTAGTAGCTCTTTGGCTACCACTCACATTTCTCGTATTTTTAGGAGGTCTACCTCTAGTTGAAGTGTTGCTCGATCTTGGATTCTATACTATTTCTTGCTCAACAGACTCAGGACAGTCTTAAATAATGTAATCTAAAGATCCACATTTAAAGCAAGCTCAGTCATTCAATCTACAACTTCCCGAATGTCTTTTACCATAGTGTTTACACTTAGGTCAGTCGGATATGACATTTCCAACACTTGCAACAGAAGTAGCTAGAGCTCTAAAGCTCGAATGTGATCTAGCACGATCTCTGCTCGAATGCCCCACATTAGCCATTGAACGACTATAATCATCTCAGAAGTTCTTAGACGCAGACTAAAATGATTTACTTGCGGATATCTTTCTCACATCTCTAGCTTCTGAATAAGCTTTTCTTTTATCTTTCTTGAGTTCTTCGGCTTTACATGCATGATCAACAAGCACAACAAACTCTTTGATCTCTAGAGTTTTGACTAACATACAGATATCTTTATTCAGGCTATCTTCGAATCTTTTGTACATTATCTTTTCAGTTGATACACATTCATGTGCATATTGGCTTAGACGAACAAATTCTCGCTCGTATTCCATAACGGCATACAACCATGTTTCAGCTCTAGAAACTCTTTTCGTTTCTGATCAATGAATCTCTGACTAATGCATTTCTTTCGAAATTCGGATTGGAAGAAATCCCATGTTATTCGTTCTTTTCAAACAACAGAAATTAGAGTTTTCCACCACTGATATGTTGCGTCTCTGAGCAAAGAAACTGCACATTTAACACATTCGTCAAGAGTACAAAACATTTCATCAAACACTCGTCTTATATTTTCGAGCCAAAACTCGACTCTCTCGACATCATCATCATTAGTGACACTGAACTTTTCAGCCCCATATTTTTGGATTTTATCGACTGGAGGCTTATTTATCAAAATCAGATTCACAACCGAAGGTACAACAGAGGTCTGAGGGGGATTAAGTGGGGGCAGAGGTTGTTGAGCAGCCGGGTTCGTTCGAACGAATTTCGTAAACCACTCATTCATCATTTGGAAGAAAGCTTGTTTAGCTTCTCTGTCATGGCTACTAGTTACGTTTCTTGAATAAGAAGGCATTGCCCTTTGAGCAGGAGCTGGTGCGTTACTCTCAACATCGTCAGCTACGGCTTGTTTGGGATCCATTACTATACGTAAACAAATTTTATTTGTCAGGATTTATCATACTATCACATTTCAGATATGTGGCATGTATAGCTAGACTCACATATGCTATGTTAGTCTGAGAATAGACTAATTGTAGCTCTGATACCAAAAAAATGTAACACCCCTAACCTGTATCCGTTGTCGGACTAGGGTTAAGAGGCATTATCGGACAAATCGAAACATTTTACGAACATTTCACAAACATATTTATGCAACAACAATTCATAGTAATTCATACACATATAGTCCCTTTAGAAGATCTACGAGACCTTATACTTGCTTTAGAAAGAGTTCGAGATAAACTTGGGCTCATACACATTTTTCCAAAACTTAAACACTTTTTTCAAAGTTACAAAGGTCACACGCCCTTGTGTCTAGGTCGTGGCAAAATAGGGCACACATACTGACTTTTCCACACGGCCACCACACACGCCTGTGTACCGACTGTGTGAAAATTAAGGAAGCTACTGACTTGCTCACATGGCCAGTCACACGCCCGTGTGTCTAGCCCTGTGGCTATTCAAAATGGCCTCACATGCTTATGTCTGGGCTGTGTGCTCAGCTGTGTCAAGCTAAGGGGGTATACTGACTTGGCCACATGGACTAACACACTCCTATTTATGCGACCATGTGGTCTACCTAGGCTCATTTCGAAATGGCCCTCAAGCAATAGGCACAAACACACACCCATGTCCCTGCCTGTGTGGGCACAAAATAGGACATTTACAAGGCAAAATGCCACCTAAATTTGGGTCCTCCCTACAAATTCAAAACAAAGCATTTCATGCCAAAATTTTAGCCAATTCACAACCAAAACATATACAATTCTTATCATACATTCCTCAACCAAATTCATACTCAATCTACATGCCAAATCATACCAAATCATAAGTAAAATTCATGTCAAACATACATGATCAATACATCAAATTACCACCTTTAATCTCATGCCAAAACCTTGTAAATTTTTCAACTAAGCAAATACCAAATTGACCATTCATATTGGCCTTTCATGAGCACATTAAATATCAAATTCAATAACACATATGGCATATTTTCTTTTACAATCACATACCTTTAATTTCACATATACATATCTTTCATTCACAAAGATTAAGCACGATTCAAATGTACCTGAATCAGAGATACATTTTCATACTCATTCATTTATCAAAAAGCCCGTTGAACTGTTAAAAAATCAAATAGGATACGCAGATAGCATAGAAAGCTCGTACAATACCAACGTCCCAAATATGGTCTTACATGTAATCAAATATCGATGCCACTGTCCCAGACATGGTCTTACACGAAATCTAATACGATGCTGATGTCCCAAACATGGTTTTACACGTAAAGCTCAAATCAATACCAACGTCCTAGATGTGGTCTTACACGATAACAACGATATTCGTGATATAAAGTAATAAAATTTATAAACTATAATCGTACCCAAAACTAACTATTATCATGATTTAAGGCAAGCGCACCCATCGAACAGTAGTATAGCTTAGTGGTAAGACTGAGATATCGTACCCAAGGAAACCAAAAGTACTAATACTAACTTTCTTTCTATTATTTAACCTAGAAATAAAAAGGGGTTTTTATGAACTAAACTAATTCTAAAACTAAATTGTGAATGCACAAAAAGTGAATTGGGGAAAAACTCTTAGGAAAAACTGATTGATTTGGACAATACTCAAGGGAGAATCCACCTAGACTTCACTTGTTATCAACTCTTGAACTAGACGATTTATTCACTTGACTTGATCTGTAGAAATCCCTAACTTATGTTAATATCTCTCTCGAGACTAAAAATAACTAACCCTAGGTTGATTAATTGAAATATCTTTCTGATTAAAACCCCTAGAGTTGCATTAACTCGTCTATGGACTCCCTTATTAGGTTTGACCCTAATCCGGTAGATTTTCGTCGTCCTATCTCTAGGATTGGGATCAACTTTGCTTAATTGTGTTGGATCTACTCCTATGCATGGACTTTTGCTCCTCTACATAAGCACATTCGACTTAAACCAATATTCCATAAATATCAATTTAAGAGTTAAAAACATAATTAAGAACAAATCAAATATTTATCATATAATTCAAGAGAAAATAATAACAAGATCTGTCTTAGGTTTCATCCCCCTCAAGTATTTGGGGGATTTAGTTTATAATTAAGAAAGAAAACATCTCAGAAGAAATAAAATAACAAAACATAAAGAACCCAAAAACCCCTGTAGGAATTTGAAGGGAGATCTTTAGTCTTGAGGGAGAATTCAACTTTTGAGATGGATCAATCGGCTTCCCTTGGAGTAATTCCTTGCTTCTACTCTCTGTGTTGGTAAAAATAAGGCACTCTTTTGTGGGAGAAAAAGCACACCCTTGGAGTTGCCTCCTAGGGTCTTTATATAGAGTTTTGGAATGCCTTTCTTAGCCTCTAAGCATCCTTTTCTAAGTGAAATTGTACTTCCTCACGACAAGGACACGCCCATGTGCCATGCCCGTGTGGATCAAGGCCTATGCCATGGTTGGGCCTGTTGATGGTGGCATGGCCATGTGGTCTAGCCATGCTTGTCGGGGTTGGGCTGTGTTTGAGCTTAAGGGGGCACAACCTGTGGCATGGCTGTGTGGTGAGTCTCCGGGCCATGCTGTTTTATTGAATTGGGCCTAATTTGCCCGTTTCCAGCCCGTTCCTTGCTCTTTTCCCTTCCTTAAGCTCACCTGGGCATAAAATATGAAATAGAAGGATTAAAAGCACTAATTTCCACAAATTCAATGATAATTCATCCCGAAATTAGGCTAAGCATGAGTTAAAAACATGTATAATTTATCGTTTATCAAATACCCCCACACTTAAGCCTTTGCTTGTCCTCAAGCAAAATCTCAACTCACAATTAAGAATCATTGTCCTCAAGCAAAATCTCAACTCACAATTAAGAATCATTCTTCTCAACTTATAACTCTTATCAATAATGTTTCAAAGTAATCCACAAGAAATCATACAATGAGAATTCAACCAGAAGAACATTAAAGATTCAAACACTCTAAGTTGAGAATTTTATCATAGAAACATAGGTTTTCTCCCTTCTCCTAAGTAATTACCTCTCAATAAAAATTAACAAGATTTGACATCCTCACTAAAGATTCACTCTATCCACTCAAAGTGTTTAGGGTTCAAGAATTAAGCACTCTTTAATCAACCTAAAAAGTTATTACCATAGGCTTGCAAGAAAATCAAATCTCCACCACTATAGATTGATATGACACATCGATCAAAAGGTCTTTCAATGGTTGTAATGGGGCTTTTGTTAGGGGTGTTGTCACAAGCTGAAAAAGAGGGTTAGAATCGAGATTGAATTGAAAAATCATCTAGTTAGAAAAATCTCAATCACTGGAACATATTTCTAGAGCTAAGCCTTATGATGACATCGTTCTAGATTTGATAGTTTATAATAGAAATATGCAAAAATGTTAAACTAAAACTGAAATATGAATTACACTGAATTTACTGTATATACATTTTTTTAAAGATCAAATCAAATCAAATACAATATTTTGAATATTTACAAACTTTTACAAACTGAAAAAGAGAACAAAGCTAGATAATAAATCAACTCAAATCTCGAAAAAATAGGGATCAAAATAATTGAATGGAATTCAACAAAAATGGGTTATAGGTTAATATTAGAGGTAAGTCAAAGAATGGGTTGTTAGGCTCAATAGGGTTTACTAGGGGTCAATTTATGGAGGTAGGCTTTTATTGAGTAAGTGGGTTATACCTAGATGCCTTTATCATTTCAGTGTATCAAATCAATAGTATGGTCTCGACATGTATAATCGAAGCAAGTTCTAGAATAACAAATCAGTATTAACTCACTCAAAGCAACAATAAAAGTGAGCACGAAAGAATGTATGCTCAAAAGGCTAAAAAATCTCACTAGAATTATGGCTTTTTGATGTCAATCCTGTGAATTTCAAATCTCAAGATAACACTTAAAATTAGGGAAAACAACCTAGAAAAAATTTAAATTCTCAAAAATTTCAACTTATCATGCTTGATTCCGTAGTGTTTTAAAGTTTGAATAATCAAAGCATAAGCACCTATGTCTTAATTCTCAATATATCAATAAAAATCATAAATCAATCAGAATTAATTCCCAATAGGAGGCTGAAAATAATGCAAAGAGTCAAAATGAGAATTCCAAATTTTGAGAACAATGCAAAAAGTTAGTTTTAAAAATTTTCAAGGGTTTCAAAGAAAATGTAATGACTGAAAGTAAGTTACCCCCCACACTTAAGATGTACATTGCCTTCAATGTACAAAGAAACATTAGTAGTAATAGAAGCATAAGATCATAAGATAGGGTAAGGCATGAAACTCCCTGGATTAGATGAATTTGTGAGGTGGTGGTGCCTATAGAGTGTCTGGGATAAAGGAAGGTGTAGAGGTGGATACTCCGGTGGTGGTAGTGTATGTTTGTCCACAGCTTTCATGTTGGGAGTGTAGGCTTTGGCGGTGTCAACTGGGTGAGGTTGTAGCAAGGTTCCCTTTAGTTTTTGGATTTGAGCTATAAAGCTCCTTTGAAACTGCGAAAGCATTTATCAATTTTAGGGAATTTAGATTAATAGGATATGTTTGTTAGGGGATAGCCGATATGAAAAAATTAAAATAAAGGAATAAAATAAATTAAGTTCTAAAAATACTAAAATTCAAATAATAAAAAAGATAAGATGAAATAAAATAAAAAGAAAAATGAAAAGGAAAATAAAAGAGAAAAAAAGAGGATTAGGAAGTTCTAATCCTCAGATGGGTCGCGAGGTGGGGGCGGTGATGAAACGTAAAGGTGCTGGCATATCTACTGAAGAGTAGCGTCGATATGATCTAAGCGTTGGAAGCACTACTGCTCGAACGTGTGAGGTGCTTAGATATGTCAACGTGTGAAGCTACCGCATGAACTGGGCGGCGAGGGGGTAGTGGCTCAGCTGGGGTCTCCTCTGGTGGTGGGACATCATCAGTAATATTCTCGGGATCCTCCTACTCAGCGTCTCAAAGTAGTTGGTATTGTGGAGGATCGGTCCTAAGTCGGCGCTAGGTCATCCTCATATGTAGCATGGATTGGATGCCTTGAGGGGACATCTGGCCAATCAAAGTGTAGGAGGATGTCTGGGCCGCGGTGTTGAGCAGGCTGAAGTAGCAGGACAACCGTGTGATGTACGGACCCATAGATACATGCCCCTACGATGCCTCTCGGTCTGGTGCTGGATGGCATGAGCGATGAAGTAGGCAAGGTTGATGGTATGTGAGTTCGCCATGCTCCATAGAAAATAGGCATCGTGGGTGTTGACGACACCTATGCTCTCGCGTCTGCCCATCAAGGTGTGTGTGAGGAGCACGTGTATGTACCTCAGAGATGGGGCGAGGTTGGTCGCTTTAGAGCGACTAGGGTCATATGTGGACAATGCAGGGACTAGGGCCTCCCAACACCTAGCTGGTGATAGATGGATGTGGCGGTGGAGCATAGAAAGGTCCTCTTCTTCCATGAACTGTTCCGTGTAGAGGCCGAGAGCTGTACCGAACTCTTGTACATTAAGCTAACGTACGAGGCCTCCTAAATGAAACTGGATCGTCCCTGGATCGTCATGTCTGCTCATCACAGTCTGTAGATGAAATGTGGAGTAGAACTCGAGAGTGAGTTCAAAATATGTGGGCTCCATGATCTGGAAGAACTACTCCTACGGATCTGTCTTCAACAAGGCCCGGACCTCGTCTGCTAAGTGGACCTGCTCTAAAGCGGTCTAGTCGATGCATCTCCCCGTTCCTAGAGGTCAGGCTTACAGAATCTGGAATAACTCCTCTTGGGAGTTCTGCGAGAATTGAATAAACGGATGGTGGGCTTCGGCTATAGGTCTCGACGAGGAACCACTGGGCCCTTTCCGCTTCTTTGAAGTAGGGACGGCAGATTTCTTACCGCGTGATGATGACATGGTTCCTAAAAAATAAAATGATAAGCATTAGTCCTAATAAAAATTGAACTAAAATTAAATAGATAATATGAATATTATTAAGTTCTTATGCTTAAACAAAACAAAACATATTAAGATTAGTATTGCAATGTTGATTCACTAACCTAAGTAAAATATTCTATTTATCCTAAACATGACAACAAATTATGGGGGCATGGGTATCAATTTATACTAAGTGAATACTACTCTAGATAAGAAAAAGTGGCAAGCAAATGAGAGTCTAAATGGTATTATGAAATTCTTTATAGTATTCTAGATTGTTCATGCTAAATCAATGAATTTCATTCTCTAAAATAATGTAAAAACTAAATAAAACATGTTATTAACGTAAAAATAGATAAAAACATTAGAAATTAAAGAAGAAAGTAAGAAAAAGGAACCGAATAGGTGACTAATGGGGTGGAACATGGTCGTGGTATGGGCGGCATGGTCGTAGGGGAGCTTTGGAGGTCGGCGGCGGCGCTAGGAAGGCTTGATGTGGGTTTTGGGTGGGAGGATTTTAGGGTTTCAATTAAAGAAGAAGATGAATAGTGGCCTGTTTATATAGGTTTTTGGGTCACACAGGCATGCCACACGCCTGTGTGGCTCGTGTTTTTCCCGTGTGGTTCGAAAATCAGGGATTTTGGTGCGCCTGGTTTGAGGGACACACCCGTGTACCTAGGGCGTGTTGAGGCACACAGCCGTGTCGCACGGCCGTGTCCTTTGATGTTCGCTTCTCCCACAGTCGTGTAGTAGGTCACATGCTCGTGTTTGAGTTAACAGTGTCAAGCACAGCCTTGAGGCACGGGTGTGTCGCACACCCGTGTTGGAATTGACAGTGTTGGCCATGGCCATATCGCACGGTTGTGGCAATTTGTTGTAGGCCGTGTGTGATTCAACAGGTTCAGCCACGGCCACATTGGACGATCGTGGCAATTTGCCGAAGCCCGTGTGTTAGAAGAATTTTTACCCTGCTTGTACACGGCCGAATTGCACGGCCGTGTCTCTACCTGTAGTGTCCACACGGCCTTAGGCATGCCCATGGGCATGGCCGTGTGGCTCGAAAAACCTGTATTAAAAAGTGTTAGTCAATGTATTAGAAAGCTGAAATAAAAGGATTTACTAAGTTAATGCTCGGGTTGCCTTCCGAGAAGCACTTGTTTAGAGTCTAAGCTTGACTCTACTTGTATGTATCACAAGGGTTCGTGGAGCTGAAGCTCCTCCCTATTAACCTTGAAATTCTCACCTCTATAATGTTTAAGCTGATGGCCGTTTACCTTAAAAGTGCCGTGGTTTGGATGAGTTACCTCGATTGTGCTGTATGGAAAGACAGTTCGAATAGTGAATGGGCCTGACCATATTGATTTGAGTTTTCCAAGGAATAGTTTAAGCCTTGAGTTGTATAGCAAGACAAGATCACCGGTTTTGAACTACTTAGGTTGTCTCAAACGATTGTCATGGCGGTTCTTTGTTGCTTCCTTATATAATCATGAGTTTTTGTAGGCATTGCAACACAATTCATCCAGCTTATTTAGTTGCATTAAACGTTTCTCACCTGCAAGCTTAAAATCAAGATTTAAAAATTTAATACCCAAAATGCTTTATGTTTGAGTTCAAATGGCAGATGACAACTTTTTCCGTAAACAAGTCTATAAGGAGATGTTCCTATGGCTGTTTTAAATGCAGTTCTATAGGCCCATAAGGCGTCATCTACTTTCCTTGACCAATCTTTCCTGTTTGTTTCAACAGTTTTTTCTAAAATGCGTTTTAATTCTCTATTTGTTACTTCAACTTGTCCACTGGTTTGTGGATGATAAGGGGTGGTTGTTCTATGGTGTACTCCATATCTTTTCAAAACTTTGTCAAATTGGGCATTGCAAAAATGAGTACCCCTATCACTGATAATTATCCTAGGTGTTTCGAATCGAGAGAAAAGTTTTTTAAGAAAATGTACTACCATTCTTGCATCATTAGTAGGTAAGGCTTGGGCTTCCACCCATTTTGACATGTAATCTACTGCTACTAGTATATACTTATTCCCAAACGAAGTAGGGAAAGGACCCATGAATCCAATACCCCAACATCAAATATTTCACATGAGAGTATATAGTTTTGAGGCATTTCATTATGCTGAGAGATATTACCTGTTCTCTGGCATTTATCACAAGAGGTCACATACCTGTTGGCATCTTTGAAAAGGGTGGGCCAGTAAAAACCTGATTCGAGTACTTTGTGAGCAGTTCTAGCTCCACTGTGGTGTCCTCTTGTTCCGAATGGCAGTGATCTAAAATTTTATATGCTTCTATCTTAGTAACGCATTTTCGAATGACTTGATCTTCAAAAATATGAAAAAGGAAAGGATCTTCCCAAAAGTAATTTTTCACATCAGCGAAGAATCGCTTCTTTTGCTGATGGGTCAACCCTTTTGGGGTTATGTTAGCTACTAAATAATTTGCGAAATCAGCAAACCAAGGAACGGCAGCTTCTGCTATGGCTAGTAGTTGTTCTTTAGGAAACAAGTCATTTATTTTATCGAAGCCCCCGGGGTGTGGATTTTCCAACTTGAAAGGTGATCTGCTACCAAATTTTCATCTCCTTTCTTGTCTTTTATTTCTAAGTCAAATTCTTGTAACAATAGAATCCATCTTATTAATCTAGGTTTTGCATCAGTTTTAGTTAAAAGATAACGAAGAGCGGAATGATCAGTATAAACGATGACTTTTGACAATATCAAATATGATCTGAATTTATCAAATACAAAAATAACGGCTAGCAATTCTTTTTCTGTGGTAGTATAATTTGCTTGCGCGGTTGTCAAAGTTTTGCTAGCATAATAAATAGGTCGAAAGTGCTTGTCTCTTCGTTGTCCCAAAACTGCACCTACTGCAAAATCACTTGCATCACACATTAGTTCAAAAGGTAGATTCCAATCAGGTGAAGTCATAATCGGGGCATTAACTAACTTTTCTTTGAGAGTGTTAAAAGACTCTAAACAATCCTGGTCAAATTTGAAAAGCACATCTTTTTCTAGTAATTTTGTTAAAGGCTTAGCTATTTTAGAAAAGTCTTTAATAAATCTGTGATAAAAACCAGCATGTCCTAAAAAGCTTCTTATAGCTTTAACCGAGTTAGGGGGAGGTAAATTTTCAATGGTTTCAATTTTTGCTTTATCTACCTCTATCCTTTTTCTAGAAATTTTATGTCTTAATACAATACCTTCTTGAACCATAAAGTGACATTTTTCCCAATTGAGTACTAGATTGGTCTCTTGACATCTTATCAGAACGCGTTTTAAATTATTAACAAAAACTGAAAAGTTATCCATAAATACCTCCATGATGTCTTCCACGAGTTCGTCAAAGATAGCTAACATTCATCGTTGAAAAGTAGCAGGAGCATTACATAATCCAAAAGGCATTCTACGATAAGCAAACGTACTGTATGAACATGTGAATGTTGTCTTTTCTTGATCTTCTGGAGCTATCGGGATTTGGAAGTAGCTAGAGAGGCCATCCAAGAAACAGTAATACATGTGTCCTGATAGTCTTTCTAACATTTGATCGATGAAGGGTAAGGGAAAATGGTCTTTTCGAGTTGCATCATTCAACTTTCTATAATCAATACAAACTCTCCATCCAGTGGCTGTTCTTGTAGGTATTGACTCCTTTTTGTCATTAGACACCACAGTCATGCCTCCCTTTTTAGGGACAACCTGCATAGGACTTACCCAAGAACTGTCAAAAATAGGATAAATAATGCCTGCGTCTAGAAGTTTAATTACCTCGGCTTTTACAACTTCCTTCATGTTGGGATTCAATCGTCTTTGAGTTAGCACCGATGGCTTATATTCATCTTCCATTAAAATTTTGTGGGTGCAAAAAGAAGGGCTAATTCCTTTAATATCAGAACTCTTCCGAGCTATAGCCTTTTTATGTTTCCTTAATACTTGAAGTAATTCCTCTTTCTCTTCAACACTCAAATCTGATGCGATAATCACTGGTAATGTAAAATCATCTCCCAAAAATGCATATTCTAAGTGGTCAGGCAATTGTTTTAGCTCTAATTTAGGAGGTTCATCAATCGAGGGTTTTTGTCTCAGTTCATCATTTAACTTAAGACCCTCATAACTTATGTGCCTTATGACAAGTTCATGAGAGTTCAACACTTTCATTACTTCTTTTACTTCAGTGGTGGCTTCATGTTCCTCCCCACCTTGAACAAGACACAGTTCCAACGTGTCTTCAAGAGTGATTTCCTGAAAATTGTCTTTAACAAAATAATCAATAACATCAATGAAATAACATGAATCATCTTGTTCTTTAGAAAATCGCATAGCATCATAAATTTTAAAGACAACTTTTTCTTCACCAACCCTAAGCACTAATTTACCATCTCCTACGTCGATAATAGCTCTAGCAGTAGCTAAGAATGGGCGTCCCAAAATTAAAGGTACCTCAATATCATCATCCATGTCAAGCACAACAAAATCAACAGGGAATATAAATTTATCTACTTTTACTAACACATCTTCAATGATTCCCCTAGGATATTTAATAGATCTATCAGCTAATTGAATACTCATCCTAGTGGGTTTTGGTTCCCCTAGACCTAGTTGCTTGAATATTTTGTAGGGCATTAAGTTAATACTAGCACCTAGATCAGCTAAGGCTTTTTCAATGATTAAACTACCAATTAAGCAAGGAATAGTAAAACTCCCTGGATCTTTCAGTTTGGTTGGCAGTTTATTTTGGAGAATGGCGAATCATTCCTTGTTAAGTTCCACTGTTGACAATTCTTCCAACTTCTTTTTTTTTTTGTGAGAAGCTCCTTTAAAAATTTTTGCATACTTCGGCATCTGCGAAATTACTTCAACAAAAGGTAAGTTAATGTGTGGCTGTTTAAAAAGTTCAAGAAATTTACCGAATTGAGCATCCGTGCGGTCTTTCTTTAACTTTGCTGGATATGGTATGGGTGGCTTATATTCTTTAAGTGCTGATTGAGTACTTTCTTTAGGTTCCTCTTCCTCTACCTTATCCTTTGTAGATTCTTGAACAGGCTTCTTTTCCAGTTCAGCGAGTACTTTCCCATCCCTTAGAGTAATTTCTTTTACATGTTCTCTAGGATTTGGCTTAGTATTACTCGGCAAACTATCTTGTGGTCTATCAGATGTCATCTTTGCGAGTTGACCAATTTGATTCTCAGGCCCTTAAATGGATGCTTGCTGGTTCTTTAGTGCTGTTTCGGCGTTTTGGAAATAGGTCTTTGATGCATCCATAAATTTGGTGAACATCTCTTCAAGGTTCGGGTTTTTCTCTTGTTATGAAGGTGTCTGTTGGAATCCCGGTGGAGGTGGTTGTCTTTGATTTCCTTGTCCTCCCCATGAAAAATTGGGGTGGTTCCGCCAACCTGCTTTGTAAGTGTTACTATAAGGATTATTCTGAGGTCTAGAATTGTTACCCATATAGTTGGCTTGCTCAGTTTCCATGCTGTGTCCATAGGGAGAGAAATCTAGATTGTACATGTTTCCCTGAATGGCGTCACATTGCATTACTGGGTGTGCCTACGTAAAACTAACAAAATTATCAATCTTTTTATTTAAAAGTTCTACCTGATTAGAAAGCATGATGACGACATCAATGTTGAAAAGTCCTACAGCTTTTGTCGGCTTTGTCCTCATGACTTGCCACTGATAGTTATTCAGTGACATCTCTTCTATAAACTCATAGGCTGCTTCGGGTGTTTTGTTATTGGTTGTTCCTCCGGCGGTTGCATCAATCATTTGTCTGTGGAAGGATTCAAATTTTTATGAAAGGTTTGAACTTGTAGCCACAAAGGCAACCCATGGCGAGGGCACCTTCTCAAAAGATCTTTGTATCTCTCTCAGGCATCATAAAGTGTCTCTAAATCCATCTGCACAAAAGAAGAGCTATCATTTCGTAATTTAGCTGTTTTAGCTGGAGGAAAATACTTAAGTAAAAATTTTTCAGTCATCTGTTCCCATGTAGTGATAGACCTTCATGGTAAAAAATTTAACCACTGTTTAGTTTTATTCCTTAAGGAAAAAAGGAAATAGTCAGAGGCGAATGGCATCATCAGAAACACCATTGATTTTAAAAGTATCACAGAATTCCAAAAAATTTGCTAAGTGTGAGTTGGGATCCTCATCCTGTAAACCATCAAACTAAACAAATTGCTGGACCATCTGAATAGTGTTAGGTTTTAATTCAAAATTATTTGCAGCAATAGCAGGCCTAATGATACTAGATTGAGTACCAGCCAAATTCGGTTTAGCATAATCATACATAGTACGAGGAGCATCATTTTGGTTCACCGATTCTGCGGCTATCGCGGGGGGTGGTAGATTGTCTTGATTTGCTTCCATCTCTTCAGTAGGTTCTAGTTCTTCCTCTTGTCCTTGTTCTGGATAATGTAGGCCTTATTTGATCTCTCTACGAGTTCGACGAACTGTAGCTTCTAAATCTTCGTCAAAAAGTAATGGTCCTAGTGGGTTTCTTCTAGTCATAAACTAGAGATACCTAGAAAGGAAAAAAGTAAAGGAAATTAAAATAAGTAAAATAAATAAAAATAAAGTTTGAAAATAAATAAAAATAGTAATGGCTAAAGTAATAGAAATCGAGTGTTCTTAATACTTAGTTCCCCGGCAATGGTGCCAAAAACTTGATATTCGCAATATGAAGTAATAAAATTTATAAACTATGATCGTACCCAAAACTAACTATTATCATGATTTAAGGCAAGCGAACCTATCGAATAGTAGTATAGCTTAGTGGCAAGACCGAGATATCGTACCCAAGGGAACCAAAAGTACTAGTACTAACTTTCTTTCTATTATTTAACCTAGAAATAAAAAGGGGTTTTTATGAACTAAACTAATTCTAAAACTAAATTGTGAATGCACAAAAAGTGAATTGGGGAAAAACTCTTAGGCAAAACTGATTGATTTGGACAATACTCAAGGGAGAATCCACTTAGACTTCACTTGTTATCAACTCTTGAACTAGCCAATTTATTCACTTGCCTTGATCTGTAGAAATCCCTAACTTATGTTAATATCTCTCTCGAGACTAAAAACAACTAACCCTAGGTTGATTAATTGAAATCTCTTTCTAATTAAAACCCTAGAGTTGCATTAACTCGTTCTATGGACTCCCTTATTAGGTTTGACCCTATTCTGGTAGATTTTCGTCGTCTTATCTCTAGGATTGTGATCAACTCCGCTTAATTGTGTTGGATCTACTCTTTTGCAGGGACTTTTGCTCCTCTACATAAGCACATTCGACTTAAACCAATATCCCGAAAATATCAATTTAAGAGTTAAAAATACAATTAAGAACAAATCAAATATTTATCATATAATTCAAGAGAAAATAATAGCAAGATTTGTCTTAGGTTTCATCCCCCTCAAGTATTTGGGGGATTTAGTTCATAACTAATAAAGAAAACATCTCAGAAGAAATAAAATAACAAAACATAAAGAACCCAAAAACCCTTGTAGGAATTTGAAGGGAGATCCTTAGTCTTGAGGGAGAATTCAGCTTCTGAGATGGATCAATCGGCTTCCCTTGGAGTAATTCCTTGCTTCTACTCTCTGCGTTGGCAAAAATAAGGCACTCTTTTGTGGGAGAAAAAAACACACCTTTGGAGTTGCCTCCTAAGGTCTTTATATAGAGCTTTGGAATGCCTTTCTTAGCCTCTAAGCATCCTTTTTCGAGTGAAATTGTACTTCCTCATGACAAGGACATGCCCGTGTGCCACGCCCTTGTGGATCGAGGCCCATGCCGTGGTTAGGCCTGTTGACGGTGGCACGGCCATGTGGTCTGGTCGTGCTTGTCGGGGTTGGGCCGTGTTTGAGCTTAAGAAGGCACGACCGTGTGGTGAGTCTCCGGGCCATGCTGTTTTATTGAATTGGGCCTAATTTGCTTGTTTTCAGCCCGTTCCTTGCTCTTTTCTCTTCCTTAAGCTCACCTGGGCATAAAACATGAAATAGAAGGATTAAGAGCACCAATTTCCACAAATTCAATGATAATTCATCCAGAAATTAGGCTAAGCATGAGGTAAAAACATGTATAATTTATCGTTTATCAAACACATATCGAAATCCTATGTCATGACATATGTATCTAGCTATTCCTAGGGTTCGTACGGGACTTTTCGAACGTCGTCACAATATTGGATCTTTCTCGAATTTCACATATTCGACTCAAATAGCCATATATCACAAACCATTCACACATAAGCAATAATAATTCAATTCAATCACATTTATTTGTATATCGACTTACCTCGTTCGGATTCAGACAGATGAAAATGATTACTCAACGATTTTCGACTTTCCCTGATCTAGTTCCGTATTCTTTGGTTCTTGTTCTAAACACATTCAAATTCAATTCATTCAATCTCACATTCATTCAAATCAATCCATGAACACATATTTAGGGCATTTTAGAAATTAGCCCTCACATTTTCACATTTTGACACTTTAGTCCCTAATTCCTAAAATCACAAAATATGCAAAATTTCACTACACAATAGCTTAGTCGAATTTTTCTTTAATCCATATGAGCCCATATATTTTATTTATTTCATATTTTAGTCCCTCAAAATTTCATTTTCACAATTTAGCCCATAAAGTTTAAATTCATCAAAAGTCCAAAGACAAAGCATATTTATCAAACACATATCTTTCATTTTCCATCAACTATCATTACAAAGCTTCCAATTTCATCAATGCCACATTTCAAAATATTCATCAAATTCTTAAATCGAGACATGGGCTTGATAGTAGACTAAGCAATAATCTCAAAAACATAAAAATCATCAAAAACCAATTAAATATCATGCCATAATTAACCAAGATTAGTGCCAAAACCTAAAATGCCTTTGTTCTTTCTTTTTCCTTGTATTTTCCGCAAGAATAGATGATAATGGACTAATTTAATGCTTTGTTTTATTAATTTATTAAAATTAATACATATTTTACTAAAATAACCTTATTATTATCATTTAAAATCCACTAACCCTTGGCATAAATGTCCATTCATAAATTCAAAGGTCCAATTACCACTTAAGCCCATTATAATTAATAAGACACATCAATTTAGCCATTAATCAAGTAGAAGGACAATTTTGCATTTATTGCGATTTAGTCCCTTTCATAAATCGGCACACAAACAGACAAATTAAATTACGAAAATTTCACACATACTTAGTCACATATTGTAAGCACAAAAATAAAATAAAATTTTTTTTCTAACTCGGATTTGTGGTCCTGAAACCCCTATTCCAACTAGGGTCTAGTCTAGGCTGTTATATAAAGTTTTATACTCTATTTAATGAAGTTGTTCTATCTGAACTTATATGCCATATAGCTTGAAAGTTATTATAATTTGTTAATGATTTCATTTAAATTTTAGTAAAGCAACAGTTATAATATGTTTTACATTTATAACTTGTAAAATTTTGTAAAGTTTTCGCCAAATTGTTTTGTTATAAGTTAGCCAAGTGTTGAGTAGTGATACATCATACTCGAATCCTATTAAAGGGTCAGGTTTGACATATTACAAGTTAGTATCAAAGCCAAGATTGAGTAGATTCTCGAAAAACGGAAGGTTGAGTCACGGCTCATCATGCATGATATGCCTTTGGCTCAGTCCCTGTGTTTTAAACTAATATGAACTTTCTTGTAGTATTGATAACTATGTCTAAAGGATCCAGAGAAGCGATTGGAAAAGAAAATAAAAGTCATGCTCCCCTTGTTCTAGAACAAGCACATGCAATTGGAAATGCTTTTGAAAATGTTTTCTTCTTAATGATGACACAAATGTTTGACCAGTTTATGGGGAATACTTAAGCTCTCCAACCTCAACTGCCTCAGCAACCACAACCAGAAGTGGTTCGCCCAACACCACCTACACCACTAGTTCTGGCTGTAACTCCAACTAAAGAATACCCTGTGAAAGAAATCCGTAAGAAGTGTGCTAAGGATTTTCTTGGTGATAAAGGTGATGATACCATTGTGATTGAGTAATGGTTGTCTCGAGTTTGTAGAGTGATAAAGGAATTGAAACGTACGCTAGAAGACAGCCTATTGGGTGTCATATCGTTGCTAGAAAGAGAATCCTATCAGTGGTGGGAAATATTAACCAGTGTAACTCCCGAGGAAATGATTAATTGGGAGTTCTTTTTGGAGAATTTTAGAGAAAGGTATATAAATGAAATGTATGTAGAGCTGATAACTCTTGAAAAAAGTTATATGTCATGCCTTTAGACTTGGTTAATTGTTTGTATTCAGGTGAATTTAGTTGTATTTTAGGATATTATATTAGTATTTTTATGGCATTACATTATGGAGCTTGGGTTGTGCTTAAATGTTATTATATGTTACTTTTAGTTGTTTGCGAGAAGGATTTGTTTGTTGATTGAGTTGTTAGTGCAGGATAAGGAAAAATAAGTAAAGGAATGAAGGTTTGTCACGGAAAAAGGTTGGACAGTTTGCCAACACGAATGTCGTGGCAATGTCAGGAAGAGACCCAATCAACACTTAGCCATTATCAGCCTTGCTGTACATATATTAGAAAGATTAGCCTTAAAAGAGGAAAAAGATCATGGAATCATTAGATGATAGGCCTACACTAAAGGAAGAGATATAAAGCCCAGAAAGAAAAAGAAAAAAAAAAGATAGATAGTTGAGGAGACAATTGAAAAAAAATGTTCATTGGATGGTAGTAGAGGATAATGGTTGAGAATAAGGCATAATATAAGGGAGAAGAAAAAGGCAGTTCCTCTTGGCCACTATCAGATTGCGACGCCGAAGCTATGGGTTTAGATAGGTGAAAGCCATCTTTTTGAGGTTCTTCTTTTACTTCTTTATTTACTGTTTTGTGAATTGAATTGAGAAGAATGACTTTGAATACTATTTTGAATTTGAATGTTATTTTCCAACCCATGAGTTAATCTCATAGGGTTGGGATTGCTTGATGAAACCTTTATTTCCTTTGATGACTAAAGCCTGGATTAGTTTTAATTTATTGTTTCATTCGATAATATTTATGAATTGCATACTTATAATATCTAGATATAGATGAATGTGCAGCATGTTTATGAAATTAATATAATACTTATTGGGTTAGGTTAGTTAGATCAAAATTGAATGATATGAGCAAGTATTCGACTGAATACTTGTAGTAGTCTCTAGACATAGAGCAGTGTTCTATACGGAAAGAAAACAAAACACTACTGGGTATTGTGCTAAAGGCCTATAGACAGGCAAGGTAACGTGAAGTCTTGCTCTCGAAAGAAGTAGACCATATTAGATCTCTTCTGAGCAGTAGAATAAGATTGATTTTTTCGAGGCATATTTGGTTAACAATGGTAGATTCTCAGTAATCCCAACCTTCCAAGTCAACATCGTAGATTCTTTAACTTTTGCCATAGCATCTTTATTTTCGCATCGCTAATTGTTTACTTGTTTGTTTTGCACATTTTATACAACATTATTCTCCTAATTACCACCATATTATTACTGTTTTTGCCTTAGCATTAATATCACTTTACTATAATAGCCTAACCATTTTATACCTATTTGATCCGTGTGGAGACAACCTTTGTAATATCCCTTAACTGGGTCTAGTAGTTTAGGGTATATTTTTTAGGTTCGGAGCGTGAATTTAGAAATTTATCGGGTTAATAGTAATTTTTAATTTAATTTAGGTCAATTTCAGCTAAAATTGATTAAATAATAATCTGGAAAAATAAAAATATTTTTTGAAAAATTAATTTTAAAGTAATTAAATAATTATTAGTGAAAAATTAATTTGGGTCAAAAAAGAATTTTAAAACAATTTTTATTGGGGGTTAACTTGAGTTAAATTTAATTATTAATTAAATTGGATTTAATTATAAAATAATGGAAATTTTAGAGTATTTATTTGGCAAATAAACCTTTAAATTCAGAATTTTGAAGGGAAAAGACTAATTGGTAAAGTGAGGGAAATGTGGGAGTGGCCATTGGGCAAATTTCTTAATTTTTAAATTTCTGGTGGGTTGTTTTAGTTTGAAACACAATGCATCTAGCCTACTTTTCATACCATTGACATCAGATTAGGAGCTATAAAATTCGTTTTCTTTGCATGGTTTTAAAGATCTATCATCAGAAAATAGATTCAACAAATTTCCTTCCCAAAGTACTCTTTTTTCACCCGAAATTATTTACAAAAGTAGTGTAAACTGAAAAATATATAGGATTTTTCTTATATAATTCATCACCTTTTTACTTAAATTTTTGGTTAAAACCAAGTAATTGTTTAATAAATTAATGAAATGTGTGAAAATATGAAATTAAGACATAAAAATTATTAAAATGTGATTTTATGCTTTATTATATAGTTTTCATGCATAAAATGGCTTATTTTATGTTTATTTGAGCTTATTATATTTTTATGGGCCATGCATGATTAAATTAAATAATAAATTATAAAAATTATTTTTAATAATTCAACTTAAATATTTCATTAATAAATTGAGTTTTAATTAATTAAGTAAATTGATTAATTAAAGTGGTTAAATTATATTCTTTGGTCCTCTAACTTATCTACTATATTTTGACAAGTCTGATAGCTTTATTTTGATTTCAAAATCGTCCAAATTAGGGACCAAGTCAACCCAAAATTCGGCTGCACATGGATGTTCATAAACCATTTTTTGGTTTAATTACACAAGGTCCTTGAATAGTTGAAGAAATTAAAGATTTACCTGAAGATTTGCATGTGACCGAGTCTTAGTCCTGAGTTGTTGTGGCACTCAAATTAAGCAAAAATCAGCTCCATTTCCTTAAAGCATGGCCGGCCACCCATGGAAGAGGTTTCAAAAGATGGACACTCCTATTTTTAGTAAACTATCCCCCTTTCCTCACCTATAAATAAGACCCCATTTCTCACTTTTCTAGTCATTCCTCATCTCTCATCCCTCATCCATCATCCCTCAATCATTCATCATTTTCTCTCCTCTCTCATTTCTTCCCACGCCAAAGTCTCATCTCTTCATAGAGATTTTAAACATTAAACCTCTTAAAGAGCCCTTGGTTAGCCACCTCAGAGAGCCATCATCAAAGGAGCAAATCAAAGGAATGAAGGAGCCTTCATTATTTAGAGTCTTGGGTGACAGCCACTTCAAATTGGGTTTAATCATTCTTTCCTTTAATTTAATTCAAGAATGATTGCTATGTGTTCTTTGTTCTTGTTTATAACAATGATAGCTTAATTTATTTAAGCTAGGATGGTTGCTTTGATTAAATAATATTTACTTGATTCATGCTTATAATATTTGTGCCTCAATCGATCATGTTTTCAATTAAAATCAAGTCTGTATATCATTCATACGTGATTGAAATGCACCTGAATTAGCTAAGCAATCCTAACCAGACGACAACTAGTGGACACATAATTGAAATGTGCATGCTCAATTTAGATCCTAACCTGATTAAATTGCAAGCTACAGAACCACCCTAACCAGGCTCTGTTATCTGCATAGTTTTTAGATTTGTGTGATTAAACTGTTCAAACCTAATACATCCTTGTTACCTCGCGAGAATTCTAAGAAACCCTTCGTAAATAAGGATCAGTAAAATGTGTATTTACTAAGTAAAGGATTTCGAAAGGACCTAGTGTGGTTTCCAAACGCATGAAAGATCGAGTTGCCATGGAATGTTTTTCTGAATATTGTTAAGCATGTTGATGGTAAATTGATTTAATTAAAGTAATTGTCCTAGTTTATTTATGTTATAATTGTTGGAAATTGTGTTTAATTTTGCTAAAATCTATTTCAATCATATAGTTACATGTTAGGATAAATCACATTAGGGATCATTGTATTTAGATTAATTTTACACGTATAGTTAAACCAGAAGGGTTGATTTACAAAAACTCAGTGTGTAATTCCCCAAACATACAAGCAATATGCAATAGAACAAACTGGGCCCAAGCTCTTTCACAGTAACAGTATTAGTTAGGCCTTAGCCCATAATAGTATCAGTTGGGCCTTAGCCCATAATAGTATCAGAAATCAATAAGCATGATGCATGTAATCCCAACCGACCCTGCACATCATCTCCTGTCCATCCCTGCACTCTTGTGGGGAATAAATCGACCCACCTATTCCTACACTCCAGAGTTAGCATCGGTTGCAGCACTAAACAGTATCGCAGCAAAGCTGCTAGTAATACAAGTGGTTTAAAGCCATCAGTAGGTCTACAGTCATCTTGTGCGACCCATGCGACCTTAACAGATTAGTACACTTCCTTTAATTACAATATCCCATCCCCATGCAGCATATCATAATGTCATGCATGTATGCAAATAATAGATATATCAGATGGCATGCTTAATCACTCATACATCACATAAGGGCATAATAGACATTTCGCCCTATAGGAGCATAACAGTCATTTCTCAATTTGGGGTCTGGGTACACTTATCGACCCATCAATAGATCCACAGTCGTCTTGTTCGACCCCTGCAGCCCTTAATGGTCAAACAGAGTAAATGGGCCCAAAGCCCATTAAGCAGCCCATATGGGGCCCATACGCTTGTGTGGCCCACACGTCTATGAAATTTACCCGTGTGGGGCCCATGAGCCCATTGGGCCCACTAGCCCATTTTGGCCCAATGTGGCCCAAAACGACCTGAACCCATGAGATCGCTCATGGTGGCTTCTACCATCATATGCCCATGTTTCGTGGGCTCGAATTTCCACATATGCTTTCGCATGCCCGTGTGGCATCAGTTGTTGTACTTCTCGGCTTTTTGGCTTTTTCCGTCCTATAGTTAAAATAGTGTTACGAGTGAATCGCCATGATTACTCCAACCTACATTCAATCATAAGTTCTGGTTAATCGAATCCTAAACAACTTATCAAAAGCAACCTCTACTGAAAATACTTGCCCGAATGATTACCTCTCCTTATTTAGATCAGTCGTTTGTGGCTTGCTTACTTGGTCTAGCGATAAGTGCAGTCACCCTACCGCACCCTGGTGAAAAATCCCGAATAACTGACACGTTACGCTGCTTAAATTTGGGGGCAGGGGCTACGCGTCCATTCTCAGCTGACACCCCTCCTGATTTTCCCTCAGAATGGTTACTACTCCCCACCATTGATATCTCACTATGCAATATAATATCGAAAACCCCCCAAAAGTACACCCTATAATCGAGGCATGAGATGGTACAGTCACCCCTAACGGTGTTGACAGAGAAAAAAAGATGTTAAAAGGGAAAACATTACAACAGAAGGAGAGAAAGAGAGGAAAAACAACTGTGAAGCCAAACAGAGATTGGTGGCTCACCTTTACTGAATAAAGAAAGAGAGATTCAGTTGCAATAGCATTCAGCTCACAACACAGGAGGAAACTTGGAGAGAATCAAAAAAATAGAGGAGAATTAGGGTGTATTTGGTCATAATTGCAAGATAGAGAGGAGGAGGAACTGTTAACTAAAAGAACCAAGGGAGAGAGAGTATAAAGAAAATAAGCAAAACTCGAGAGTGGGGGAGAAAAGAAAAGAATCAGCCAAAGTTGAGAGAAGAAGAGAAGAGAGCAGAGATAATCAGCTACCAGAGAATTCAGTTTACAAAACTAGAAGAAAACCAAAAAGGAAATAGAGAGGGAGGGAAGATGGTGTATTTGGCTAAGGTAAGAATGCCAAAGAAAATGGAATTCCTTTAGTCCCGAAAGTGAGAAGAGGTACCTAAAGACCTTAAAAGAAATTTCGGCACTAAAACAAGAAAAACGACACTGAAAAATAAATGGAAAAAACCCGCATAGAGAGAAACCAAACTCCAAAAAACACAGCCACCAGAATTCCCCTTTACTGCCAAATTCCTCAGTGTCTAGAGTCCACTTTCGGCACTAAGACTCTCGCATATTCAAACAACCTTAAACTCTCCTAATATCCCTCATCAAATCTCTCCAACCAAACACAATCCTATCCCTTTCAAATCTCCTAATTTCTCTCCCTATAACACTCCTAAGATCACTCACCCAACCCGTCCATACTTCTCTCTATGACCAATTCAAACTCTACCCCACTCAGCAGTATTTCAGTCTGCTTTTACTTCTCCCACGGCAAAGAGCAAAATAAATGCTCCTTTATGCAACGCCACTACTCGAACCTCAGACCCCAAGGACTCTTCCACATGCCACTTACCCTTGAATCACTAGGATCCTTATATCATGGTTTACCCAAATTTAATTATAAACCTATTGGCCCAAAGATAGAGGTTTACAAAATAAAAACATAATTTTGCCCAAGCTACAGATTGAACCCAAGACGTCTCAAACAATACTTAAACACATAACCACTGAAGTAGATACACAGTTGTATTACTCTCTTGCACAACTAAATATTTATGTGGAGTCTCCTAATTATTCCCTTGCTCAAGGCCTAATACTTCTAGGCCCAAATTCAGGGGGTTACAGTTACACATCAATATTCTGTTGGTGGAGGCTTTAGAACAAATGTCGAATTATGTGAAGTTTATGAAGGATATACTATCCAAGAAGAAACAACCGAGTATGAGACTGTTGCTTTGACGAATGAGTGCAGTGTGTTCCTATAGAACAAGCTGTCGCTGAAATTAAAAGACCCAGGAAGCTTTAATATACCCTGTAACATTGGTGAATCTTATTATGGTAAAGCTTTGTGTGACTTAGGAGCAAGTATCAACTAGATGCCTAAGTCTATTTTCAAGATGCTGGGGATAGGTGATGTAAGACCTACAACTATGACGCTTCAGCTAGCGGATCGATCTTTAGCATATCCCGAGGGAAAGATCGAGGATGTTTTGGTAAGATTCAACAAATTTATTTTTCCTACTAATTTCATTATTTTAGATTTTGAAGCAGATAAGGAAGTGCCGGTCATCCTTGGGAGACGTTTCCTAGCCACGGGAAGAGCATTAATTGATGTACAAAAAGGAGATCTCACTATGCGAGTTCAAGATGATTAGGTAACTTTTAACATTCTTAAAGCGATGACATTTCCTGATCTGATAGAAGAGGGTTTAGTTATGGAAGAAATAGAAACCTTGGTTTCTACGAAAAGCAATTTTAAAGGAGATCCAATGGAGAAAGCTTTAGAGTTTGACCCTTTGGAGGATGAAGAAGGTGAAAAAACATTTTAATGGAAGCCAATCTGAGAAATTTTATTCAATACACACGGTTTGAACCATTAGAGTTAGAAGTCAGAGAATTCGTGCAACCCAAGTTGTCAATCGAAGAACCACCTAAACTCGAACTAAAGGTACTTCTGTCCCATTTGAAATATGTTTATTTAGGTGACTGCTCTACTTTGCCTGTGATTATTTCAGCTGAACTGACAAAAGGTCAACAGGAGCAACTAATTGCTGTTTTAAAGAAATTTAAGAAAGCAATTGGTTCGACAATAGCTGGTATTCGATGTAACACCTTATCCCATGACCGTCGCCAGAATAGGAAGAGGGTTACCAGATATTTAGAATAGATCAAAACAGAATATTCAGAGATCATAACAAGATTCAAACATAAAGTCCCTTTTTGGTAGCCTACTATACCTCAAACATATATTGAGATAGGATCAGGACTAAATCGAACACATTCACGAACTTCAGAACACATGTAGAATTATCCAAATTTAGGAGGTCACACGCCCGTGTGACCAGGCTGTGTGCCTCACATGAGATTCAGGCACGCCCATGTACCCAAGCCGTGCCAAAACAGAATAAGCATACTGACTTTTTGCCATGGCCACAAGACACGCCCATGGGTCTTGGTCGTGTGAGTTTTTGTGTCAATACTAGAAAATTATCACGGCCATAAGGCACTCCCGTGTGCCATAGCCGTGTGGCACTACGCAGACTTGGTTTAAGTCATCCTTTCCACCCACTAAAGGTCATTCCCTACAAGCCAATTCATGCCACATCAATATCACAATTTCAACTAACATTCAATACCAAATAAAACCTCCTCATGATCAAACCATTCATATACACATTCATATTCAAATCTCACACCAAGCATGTCTACATCACAAACAAAGTTCATGACTAAACACATAGTACCTATTTCATTCATACCGCATCCAAATCTTACCAATCCATCACATTGGCAAGTTTCAAGATGACCAAAACAACTAGATCATATAACCATTATGAGCTTACATAATTTGGCATCATAAACCATATACTAAAACCAAACACCAACATACCATTTGCTAGCCAATTCTCATGGCATTACAAATAAACATATCCCAAGCTTAATACATAGACATTCTAGCCTATACATGCCATACTTCAACTTTATGCATTCAAAAGGTACCAAAATCAAGCTCAATAGTGTGGTGACGATCCTTGACTATCCCCGAGCCCTCAGTAGCTACAATATCTGTAAAATAGTTGAAAGATAAATACAGAGTAGGCTACATGAGCTTAGTAAGCCAAATAAAAGGATATGCAATTCATAATTACCAATTGATAATCATTTCATACATTCATATATATAAATATGAGTCAGATGTACTCATTCCTCATTCATATCCATAGTTCACAACATCATATTTTCCATTCTCGGAAATTCAGTACAGAACAGACATACCTAAATCAGACATCAATAATATGAATTCATTCCTATTTCAGAATTTCTTCAATTTATTCAGAGATATTACAGAACATGGAAGCCTCGTACAATGCCGATGTCCTTGATGTGGTCTTACATGTCTTTTAATACTAATGCCTTTGTCCCGGACAGGGTCTTAAACAAAACTCATACGATGCCAGTGTCCCAGACATGGTCTTACCCAAAAACAAATATCGATGCCAACGTCCGAGACGTGGTCTTACACGAAATTCTCAAATCATTGCCTACGTCCCGGACGAGGTCTTACATGATATTGTTTCACCATTTAATAATATGGATTATATATCAGGCTCTCATGGTCATCCAATACAGTTTATATTTCAAGCATTTATACATACATTAATAGAACACATACTTGTATATTGACTTACCTCGTACGGATTTAATGGATTTCGAGTTGACTATTCAACGAGTTTGGACTTCCCCCGATCTAAGTCTGATTTTCTTTGTTCTTAATCTAAATTGATTCAAATTCAACCATTCAATTATTCATTTCATTCAATTCAATCCACAAACACTTATTTATGGTATTTTACAATTTAGCACTCACATTTGACATTTTGGTCCCTAATTCACGAAAACATCAAATTTACACAATTTAACTAAATACAAGCTTGACCGAATATTCATGGCTTTCATATAAGCCCCTATAGTACATTTTTCTCACAAATTAGTCCTCCTAAAGTATTATTTTCACTATTTAACCCAAATTACTCAATTTCATCAAAATTTCAAGGCAAAGCCTTTTTATTCAACACCTATCCATCATAATCCATACAATTTCACTACAAAGCTTCAAATATCAGCAATGTCACTATTCATAATCTTTATCAATAACAGAAATTGAGACATAGCATGAAAAATTTCAAAACAACGATCATATAAACATAGAAATTATCAAAAACGAATAAAAAATACATACCCAATTGATGCTCAAACCATGGCCGAATATGAAGAACACAACCCTTCTTTCTTTTCTTTTATTTTCGGTAAAAACAAAGTGAAAATGGCCATGTTCTACACAATTGTTTTTATTATAAAACATATAATATCAAATTTCCAATTTTAACCTCCATTAAACATTAATAAAAACATATGTAGTAAGGTCATTTATGACCACTCAAACCTTTAATGGTTTAATTGCCACATAAGGCCATTAAATCAAAAGCCATGTCAAAAACACATATACAAATATGACATGCTAATTTTATCACATACGCAATTTAATCCTTTTTCACAATTAAACACAGAGACAGACAAATTAAATCATAGAATTTTCACAGATGCTAATTCATATATCACAGACACAGAAAATAATATTAATATATTTTTTTGAAACTCGTGTATGTGGTCTCGAAACCACAATTTTGACTAGGGTCAAAACCGAGCTATTACAATTCTCCCCCTTAGGGATTTTCATCCTCGAAAATCTTACCGTTAAACAAATTCAAATATTGCTGTCTCATTACACTTTCAGGCTCCCAGGTAGCCTCTTCCAATCCGTGACGATGCCACAGTACTTTTACTGGTGGAATTTTCTTGTTTCTCAATTCTTTCATTTCTCGAGCTAAGATACGGATAAGCTGTTCATCATAAGACATATTAGACTTTATTTCAATCTCAGAAGGGGATATCACATGAGACAGATCAAATTTATAACATCGAAGCATCGACACGTGAAATACATTATGTATCTTTTCTAGCTCAGGTGGCAACATCAGTTTATAAGCAATCAACCTAGTTCAATGATTTCATACGACCCTATGAACCTCAGACTTAGTTTGCCCTTTTTGCCAAACCGAAATAGTTTCTTCCACAGAGACACTTTCAGAAATACTTTGTCACCAATTTCATATTCAATATCTTTTCGTTTCTGATCCGCATATGATTTTTGATGATCAAAAGTTGCTTTCAGACTATCTCTAATTACTTTCACTTTCTATTCTGTTTCTTTTATTAGATCAATCCCATGTATCTTATTTTCATTGAGCTAAGACCAGTATAACGGAGTTCTACATTTTCTACCATATAGGGCTTCAGACGGAGCCATTTTAATGCTCGATTGAAAACTATTGTTATATGCGAATTCAATCAGAGGTAGATATTGTTCCCACGTACCTTTAAATTCCATAATACAGCATCTAAGCATGTCCTCTAGTATCTGAATGGTCCACTCAGATTGACCGTCTATCTGCGGGTGAAAAGCAGTACTGAAATGCAATTTCGTACCTAAAGCTTCTTGCAACTTCCTCCAGAATCGCGAAGTAAATCTGGGATCTCTATCAGATACAATAGACAGTGGTACCCCGTGCAATCTCACAATATCATAAATGTAGAGTTCAGCTAATTTATCAAGTGAACAGTCAGATCGTACCGGAATAAAATGAGTAGATTCTGTCAAACGATCAATAACAATCCAGATTGAATCTTTCTTTTTCGGAGATACGGGTAAACCTGAAAAAAAATCCATAGTTACTCGGTCCCATTTCCATTTAGGGATCATAATTGGTTGTAATAAACCAGAAGGCATTTGATGTTCTGCTTTTACTTGCTGACATATTAAGCATTTCAAAACAAAGTCAAAAATATCTCTTTTCATTCCCGGCCACCAGTATAACTGTTTTAAATCATTATACATTTTTGTGCTACCCGGATGTATAGAAAATTTACTATTATGAGCTTCACTCATAATCATCCGAATCAATTAAGAATTTCTCGGAACGCAAATTCTATTCCTGAATCTCAAACAATCATCAATATCAATCCAAAAGTCAGAATCAGAATCACATTAAGCTCGTTTCACTAGCAATTCATTATCTACTTTTTGAGCATCAATGATTTGTTGCAAAAACAAAGGTTTTGCTTTTAATTCAGCTATCATTGAATCATCAACAAATAGGTCAACACAAGCATTTAAGGCACATAATGTAGATAGTGATTTTTAACTTAAAGAATCAGCTACAATATTCGCTTTACCTTGATGATAATCAATAACATGCTCATAATCTTTTATTAGTTCTAACCATCTTCGCTGTCGCAGATTCAAATCTTTCTGAGTCATCAAATATTTTAGACTTTTGTGATATGAAAACATGTGACATTTCTCACTGTACAAGTAGTGACGCCAAAATTTCAGTGCAAAAACAATGGCAGCAAACTCAAGATCATGTGTCGAATAGTTCTTCTCGTATGGCTTTAACTGTCTTGAGGCATATGCTATAAGCTTGCCCTCTTACATTCAAACATAGCCTAATCCATTCAACGAAGCGTCACTATAAACAACGAATTCCTTACCTGATTCAAGTTGTAGAAGTACTCGAGCTTTAGTTAACAGAGTTTTCAACCGATTGAAACTTTCTTGACACTTTTCAGACCATTCGAAGCTTGCATCTTTCTGAAGTAGTCGAGTCAATAGGGTTGCTATCACAGAAAAATCTTTTACGAAATGATGGTAATACCCGGCAAGTCCTAGAAAACTACAGACTTTAGAAATGTTTCTTGGAGGTTTCTAATCTAAAATAGCTGAGATTTTATTCGGATCAACACAGATACCAGAAGTTGATAAATATGACCCAGAAAACTAACTTCACACAGCCAGGATTCACATTTGCTGAATTTTGCGTACAATTGCTTATCACGTAATGTCTAAAGTACGATTCTTAAATGTTCAGCATGATCACTTTTATTCCTCGAGTAGATCAATATATCATCAATGAAAACAACAACAAATTGATCTAAATACGGTCTGAAAATTCTGTTCATCAGATCCATAAACACAACAGGAGCATTTGTTAATCCAAAAGGCATAACTAGTAATTCATAGTGCCCGTACCTCGTTTGGAAAGCTATTTTCAGAATGTTGGAATCTTTCACTTGCAACTGGTCATAACCTGATCTCAGATCTATCTTCAAACATACAGAAGCACCTTTTAGTTTATCAAACAAATCATCAATTCGGGGTAGAGGATATTTATTCTTTATAGTCACTTTGTTGAGCTGACGGTAATCAATACACATTCTCATTGTGCCATCTTTCTTTTTCTCGAACAGAATAGGAGCACCCCACGGTGAAAAACTCGGTCTAGCAAAGCCTCGATCAGTCAATTCTTGTAATTGAGTCTTTAATTCTTTCAATTCTGTCGGTGCCATTCAATATGGGGCTATTGAAATCGGAGCAATTCCCAGAACCAATTCAATCCCAAACTCAACTTCTAGAATCGGAGGCAAACCCAAAAGTTCTTTAGGAAATACATCAAAAAATTCACAGATGACTGGCACATCAAAAAATACTTTACTCAAGAATCTTTTTATCACAACCTTTTCTTACATACTTCTAAGCTTTTAATGCAGATATCACAGCTTGTAAACCATTTAATTCACTAGACTCAATTCTAACGATTTTACCGTTCTTACATCTTAAGTCAATAACTTTTCGTTTGCAATTTACAACCGCATCATGCAGAGTTAACCAATCCATACCCAGAATTATATCAAATTCATCGAACGGAAATAGCATCAAATTAGCAGGGAAATAGATATCTCGAATCATTAACGGAGAATTCTTGCTAATCTTATCAACCAGGACACTTTTGCCTAAGGGGTTTGATACTCTAATAACAAATTCAGTAGACTCTACAGGCAAAGTCTTACTATATGCTAAAGTCACGCAAATATAGGAATGAATTGATCCAGGATCTATCAAAGCAATTACAAACGTATCATAAAGAATGAATGTACTAGTAATCACATTAGGAGATGAAGCTTCTTCCTGCGCTCGGATAGCATAAGCTCTAGCAAGTGCTCGAGCCTCAGATCACACAACCGTATCTTTAGTAGTTATTTGACCCGCACTAGCATTTCCCAAATTTTTAGAAGTTCTACCTCTAGCAGAGGTATTACTTGATCTCAAATTTTTCACTATCTCTTGATCAACAGATTTAGGGCAGTCTCGAATAAAATGATCTAGAGATCCACATCGAAAACAGGCTGGATCTTTCAATCTACAACTTCCCGGATGTCTTTTTCCACAATATGCACACTTGGGTTTCTCAGATCTAACATTACCAACACTAGCAATAGATGTAGCAGGAGTTTTAAAACTTGAACATGATCTATCACGATCTCTGTCAGAATGTCCTATATTAGTCTTCAAATGATTAGATTCATCTCAGAACTTCTGACACAGACTGGAATGATCTACCCGAAGATCTCTTTCGAACTTCTCTAGCTTTAGAATTAGCTTTCTTCTTTTCTTTACTAAGTTCTTCGGCTTTACAAACCCTTTTAACTAACACCACAAACTCATTCAGATCAAGAATTCCAACCAGAAGTTTAATGTCTTCATTCAAGCCTTCGACAAATCTTTTACACATAATGGCCTCTGAAGCTACACATTCCCGTGTATACTGGCTTAATATTACAAACTCTCGCTCGTATTTCGTAACAGATTTGTTACCTTGTTTCAATTCAAGAAACTCTTTACGTTTCTGATCAATGAAATGTTGACTGATATACTTCTTTTTGAATTCAGTCTAAAAATAATCCCAGGTGATACGTTCACTCGGAACCATAGATGTCAATGTTTTCCACCAATGGTATGCCGAATCTCGCAACAATGAAACGGCACATTTATCACATTCCTCTAGGGTACATGACAATTCATCAAAAACTCAGATCGTGTTTTCAAGCCAAAATTTGACCTTCTTTGCATCATCATCAGTTGTAACTTGAAACTCTTCTGCCCCATACTTTCTAATCTTATCCACTGGAGGCTTACTTAGACGAATCAGATTTATCACAGATGGTACAACCGGAACTTGTTGAGGAAAATTCAGGGGTGGGGGTTGAACAGCCAGATTTGTCTGGACATACTGAGTGAACCACTCATTCATCATTTGGAAGAAAGCTTGTTTAGCTTCTCCCTTATTACCACTTGTAACCGGTCTAGAATTAGATGGTGCTGTCCCTTGAGTGCGAGCAGGCGCGTTACTTTCAACATCTTCAGTTATGGCTCTTTCGGGATCCATTACTGTATAAAAAAAACATATTTCATTCGTCAAGATTCATCACACTATCACAGTTCAGATATATGGCCTGTATAGCTAGACTCAAACACGCTATGTTAGTCCTAGAATCGACTAAACCGTAGCTCTGATACCAACCAAATGTAACACTCCTATCCCATAACCGTCATCAAAATAAAAAGGGGCGTTACTGGATATTCAGAACAGATCAGAATAGAATATTCAGAGATTATAACAAGATTCAAACATAAAGTCCCTTTTTGGTAGCCTACTATACCTCAAACGTACATTGAGATAGGATCAAGACTAAACCGAACACATTCACGAACTTCAGAACACATGTAAAATTGTCCAAATTTAGGAGGTCACACGCCTGTGTGACCAGGCGTGTGACCAGGCCATGTGCCTCACACGAGATTTAGGCACGCCCATGTACCCAAGCCGTGCCAAAATAGAGTAAGCATACTGACTTTTTGCCATGGCCACAAGACACGCCCGTGGGTCTTGGCCGTGTGAGTTTTTATGTCAATACTGGAAAATTAACATGGCCATAGCCGTATGGCACTAAGCAGATACTTTCCACCCATTAAAGGTCATTCCCTACAAACCAATTCATGCCACATTAATATCTGAATTTCAACTAACATTTAATACCTAATCATATCTCCTCATGATCAAACCATTCATATACACATTCATATTCAAATCTCACACCAAGCATGTCTACATCACAAACAAAGTTCATGACTAAACACATAATACCTATTTCATTCATACCACATCCAAATCTTACTAATTCATCACATTGACAAGTTTCAAGATGACCAAAACAACTAGATCATATAACCATTATGAGCTTACATAATTTGGCATCATAAACCGTATACTAAAACCAAACACCAACATACCATTTGCTAGCCTGTAACACCCTAGACCTGGCCTAAACGTTATGGCCAGATTTGGTGTGTCACATGGACAATGAATTACACCTCGTTCCTCTTATAGTAAGATTAGTGTGACTTAGCAAAACCGTTTTAAGAGCTTTGAGAAAAAGTAGGTTATTTAATTTATGAAAATTCTATCCACTATTAGTTGAAGTTTATTTCTTTGTGAAGATCTTAACTGTCATTAGGTTATCCATTGTTGCGTAAGATATGTTTTGAAAATGTTGCTTAATTTTAAATAAAAACCCTCGCAAACTTAGTCTATTCGTTTAAGCAAGTTATAATCAAATAAATAAATAAAAATCAAAATTAAAAGTAAAAAAATTAATGAGCGGCCTTATTACAAATTAAAACCCAAAAAGAAAATAAATTAAGAAAATACTGAAATAAGCAATTTTAAGGAAATATAACCAAATGCAATTGACGTGGCCACTCCAAAACCCTCCAGCTCCAAGTCCTCTAAGGTTGGGGCTCACCTGCATAGATGAAAAGAAAGGGGTGAGTTTGTGAAACTCAGTGTGTAAGCTAAACCCAACTAGAGTCCAGATTAGTTCAAGCTTAACTAGGCCTAAGCCCTATCCAGATACAGTATTAACTGGGCCTTAGCCCTATTTAGTAAACAGTAATTACTGGGCCTCAACCCTATTCAGAAATCAATGTGGTCTTTAGGCCCATTATAGTAACAGAACAATATTTATGCATGTATGCAAAGCCCAGCCCAATCCAGCCCTACACACCATCCGTACTAGCCCTACACACCATGTGGGGAATAACTCAACCCACCCAGCCCTACACACCACAGTCGCAGCTTAGCTGCTTAAATCAGATAACGTGGCCAAGCCACTAAAACAGTAATACGAGGCAGAGCCTCTAACAGTATACGTGGCATTGCCACTTAGCACTTCCTCCATCAAAACCCAATCCCATGCAACAGTATATAATATGATATGGCATACATAGAACAGATACATTTTAGCATGCAAAATAGTCAACTTAACCCTAGGGGTAAAATGGTCTTTTTTTTGCACCTAGGGGTAATAGTAATTTTCCACCCTTGAGGGGTATTTCAATAAATTTGCCAACTTTTATGGTTTCATGCTCATTACAGTTTACTAATAGCCCTAACGTCATTCAAGTAACTTATTTGGCCCATTTTATTAAAACAGAGTTATTGGCCCTAGAACCCCTAATGGGCCCAACAGTGTTTACTAGCTACTTCGGCCCACTAGATCTGATTTTTACACCTGTTTTAATAGTTTTAGCAATTAGGCCACCAGAACATACTTACCACCCATTTTCACCCATATGGGCCCGTAAGCCCATTGGGCCCAGATTCAGCCCTTCGAGGCCCAAAACCACCATCGTGCATGAAATCACGCACACATCATTCTTACTACTTGCGATTATAGATTTTACCGATTCAAACCGACCCACGAGCGATCGCACACTTGCAAGCCCTCGAAATGCCAGAATTTTGGCATTTCAGCTTTTCGGCTTTCGCCGATCTAGCCTACTAGTGGGTGTCGATTACACACCTGCTTTGTGATATACTACGACGAGATTCCCCACGCGATTAACCTACAATCATTTGTAAACACTCTGTTAACTAAAAACTCAACGGAAACAATGAAATCAACATCTACCCTATTTGGCCAACTCCATTTCAAACCCTTAATTACTTACCTCTGCCGATTCCTCAACTAAATCTAGATCTAGTTTGCTCTAACGGTTCTAACCTTCAATACTTCTCGATTGATAGCCTCTACTCCACAGTAGCATATAAGAAACCGAATGAGAAGACTAATGTAAGTCATAGCCAAAATCAACTATTGCCTTAAGGAAATAGGGGTTTCCGGCATTTCTTAAATCACAAGTTTACAAATGGAGGGGTTTCGAATACTTTCCAATGATCTATTCACCAAAGAAACGTCCTCAAATACCAACCAGATCTATTATAGATCTAATCAGAACACAAGAAGAAAAAGAAGATATCTAAGTGTTTCGGCTCAATGAGTATGTCGACAAAGAAGAAAGCTTTCAAGTTCTGAGATTTTAGACAATCGGGTAAAGAGAGAATATTTGGAAAATAAGTGAGAGGGTTCGGCTAAAAGGAATCCAAGAGTAAACAAGAAATCAAGAAGAGAAGAACAAGAGATTCAGCCAGGAAGAAAATCGACACAAACTTGAGTATCTTGGGATTTCGGCTTTTAAGATGTCGGCTACCTAAGGTTCCAATTGAATCAGCTCAATCAGTGAAAAAAAGAAGAGAGAAGAGAAGAAAGTAGTAGATTTGGCTTTAGAAGAAAAAGTGAAGAAGAGAGAAGAGTTTGGTTTTCTTGCACAAATCGGCACAAGGAAAGGATGTATAGATCTTGTTTTCAGCTTTTTGATCATAAGAGAGGAGGGAAAGAAAGAACAAGGAATGAAACCCCTTGAGACTTACCTAATCGGCACTAAAACCTGACTTAAAACAAATCCCGAAAAGGAACCAAAGATGCTATTTGGCACATTAAAGCTACACTTGCCGAAAATGCAAGTTCAACACCCAAAAGCCGAATTTGCTCCTCCAAGACCCCTACAAATGGCCAACACAACCTCCCATTCAAAATTCCTAAAATTTCTCCCCTTATCCCTCCTTGATTCAATCCCATGAGCACCTCAAACTCTTCCCAATAGAGTTTCACTTAGAGTCCACCACATGCCTTGCACATGCATAAAAAAATAAAACCTCACATTGCTTACCAAGAGACTTGAACCTTAGCTCTTGCACAGCTTCCACACGCCACCCCTTGAGTCTTAAGTAGCGCCACCTTGCCCCTTTAACACAAGCTTACTTGTGTCTTAACTTACCAACATTTTTTTTAAAAGCCCACTTAGTCAGATCCCCTTCTCCTTTAGGTCTAAAATTTTAAAATTCTACCGGGTTTTAACTTAAACTTGGGCCTTCTAAAGGCCCACTAACACACTCAAAACATGAATTAACACATCTAGACAAGCAAAAATCAAATTCACGCAAAATCCTAAAAAAATCCCGAAAATTAGGGCGTTACATAGCCAAATCTCATGGCATTACAAATAAACATATCCTAAGCTTAATACATAGACATTCTAGCCTATACATGCCATACTTAAACTTTATACATTCAAAAGGTACCAAAATCAAGCTCGATAGTGTGGTGATAATCCTTAACTATCCCCGAGCCCTCAGTAGCTACGATATTTGTAAAACAGTTGAAAGATAAATACAAAGTAAGCTACGATGAGCTTAGTAAGCCAAATACAAGGATATGCAATTCATAATTACCAATTGATAATCATTTCATACATTCATATATATAAATATGAGTCAGATGTACTCATTTCTCATTCATATCCATAGTTCACAACATCATATTTTCCACTCTTGGAATTTTAGTGCAGAACAGACATACGTGAATCAGACATCAATAATATGTATTCATTCCTATGTCGAAATTTGCTTCAATTTATTCGGAGATATTACAGAACATGGAAGCCTCGTAAAATGCCGACGCCCCTGACGTGGTCTTACATGTCTTTCAATACCGATGCCTCTATCTCGGATAGGGTCTTAAATGAAACTCATACGATGCCAGTGTCCTAGACACGATCTTACATGAAAACAGATATCAATGCCAATGTCCCAGACGTGGTCTTACATGAAATTCTCAAATTAATGCCTACGTCCTGGATGAGGTCTTACATGATATCATTTCACCATTTAATAATTGGAATTATATATTAGGCTCTCATGGCCATCCAATACAATTTATATTTCAAGCATTTATACATACATCAATATAACGTATACTTGTATATTGACTTACCTCGTACGGATTTAACGGATTTCGAGCTGACTATTCAATGATTTTGGACTTCCCCCGATCTAAGTCCAATTTTCTTTGTTCTTGATCTAAATCAATTCAAATTCAACCGTTCAATTATTCATTTCATTCAATTCAATCCACAAACACATATTTATGGCATTTTACAATTTAGCCCTCACATTTGACATTTTGGTCCCCAATTCATAAAAACATCAAATTTACAAAATTTAACTAAATACAAGTTTGACTGAATATTCATGGCTTTCATATAAGCCCCTATAGTACATTTTTCTCACAAATTAGTCCTCCCAAAGTATTATTTTCACTATTGAACCGAAATTACTCAATTTCATCAAAATTTCAAGGCAAAGCATTTTTATTCAACACTTTTCCATTATAATTCATACAATTTCACTACAAAGCTTCAAATGTCAACAATGTCACTATTCATAATCTTTATCAAAAATAGAAATTGAGACATGGGCATGAAAGATTTTGAAGCAACGATCACATAAATGTAGAAATTATCAAAAACGGATCAAAAATACATACCCAATTGATGCTCAAACCATGGCCAAATATGAAGAACACAACCATTCTTTCTTTTCTTTTATTTTCGGAAAAAACAAAGTGAAAATGGCCATGTTCTAAACAATTGTTTTTATTATAAAACATATAATATCAAATTTCCAATTTTAACATCCATTAAACATTAATAAAAACATATGTAATAAGGTCATTTATGACCACTCAAACCTTTAATGGTTTAATTGGCACATAAGGCCATTAAATCAAAAGCCATATCAAGAACACATATACAAATATGACATGCTAATTTTATCACATATGCAATTTAATCTTTTTTCACAATTAAACACAGAGACAGACAAATTAAATCACAGAATTTTCACAGATGCTAATTCATATATCACAAACACAGAAAATAATATTAAAATATTTTTTTCAAACTCGGATATGTGGTCCCGAAACCACTATTCTGACTAGGGTCCAAATTGGGCTGTTACATTTGAGGTATAAGCCCTTCTTTTTGCATACATAAAATTATTTTAGAGGAAGGTGAGAGAGATCGAATTGATCGGCAAAGAAGGATCAATCCTATTATGAAAGAAGTTGTGAGAAAGGAAGTGATCAAATGGTTAGATAAAAGAATCATCTATCCTATTTCAAATAGTTCATGGGTGAGTTCGGTTTATTATGTGCCGAAGAAAGGTGAGATCACGATTGTTGAAAATGAGCGTTACGGGTTGGTTCTAACAAGAACTATTACTAGTTGGAGAATTTGTGTTGACTACAGAAAACTGAATAAAGCTACTACGAAGGACCATTTTCCATTACCTTTTATGGATCAGATGTTAGATCGACTGGCAGATAATGAATTCTATTGTTTTTTAGATGGTTATTTGGGATATAACCAAATAGTTGTACCTCCGAAGGACCAACAAAAAACAACTTTTACTTGTCCATAGTTACGTTTGCTTTTAGGTGAATGCCTTTTGGTTTATGCGATGCACCTGCAACATTCCAGCAATGCATGATGGCAATATTCACTGATATGGTTGAAAATTTTGTTGAGGTTTTCATGGATGATTTCTCTATTTTTGGTAACTCTTATGACACTTTTTTAAGTAATTTAGCTAAGGTACTGAAGAGATACGTAGAGACGAATCTTGTCCTTAACAAGGAAAAATGTCATTTTGTGCTTAAGGAAGGAATTGTCTTAAGGCATAAAATCTCGAAGAAAGGAATTAAAGTCGATAGAGCAAAGGTGGATGTAATTGAAAGATTACCAGTCCCAATTAATGTGAAAGGAGTTAGAAGTTTCTTAGGCCATGCTGGTTTTTACCGAAGGTTTATCAAGGATTTCTTGAAAATTTCTAAACCTTTGTGTTTGCTGTTAGAGAAAGATACAATGTTCAATTTCAACAAAGCATGTTTAGAAGCTTTTGAAGATATGACAAAAGGTTAGTCTCAGCCCCAATAATTGTTACACCTGATTGGAGCTCACCTTTTGGGTTGATGTGCAATGGAAGTGATTATGCTGTTGGAGCTGTGATGGGTTAACGAAGAAATAAAGTATTTCACCCTATTTACTATGCAAGTAGAACCTTGAAGGGTGCCCAACTCAACGGTATAGTATTTGATTTTGACAAATTTTTCTCATATCTTATAGGTACCAAAGTTACAGTATTTACTGACCATGCGGCCATTAAATACTTACTCACAAAGAAAGATGCAAAACCGAGGCTAATTCGTTAGATACTTTTACTCTAAGAATTTGACCTTGAGATCCAAGACAGAAAAGGTGTTGAGAATCAAGTAGCTGATCATCTATCAGGGTTGGAGCAAGATGAGGTAAGTCGATCATGTGTGCCTATCAATAAGAACTTCCCAGATGAACACCTTTGTTTGCTGATTTTTACAATTATCTTGCATGTGGAATAATTCCTCAAGAAATGACATACCAACAAAGGAAGAAATTCCTTCATGATAGTCGATATTATTTTTGGGAAGATCTATTCTTGTTTAAACAATGTGCAGATAATATAATCCAAAAGTGTGTAACTGAAAGTGAGATTGCTGAGATCTTGTATCATTGCCATTCATCTCCAAGTAGGGGACACTTTGGTGGTGCACGTATTGCAGTAAAGATTTTACAAGTGTAACACCCCTTACCCAGATTCGATACTGGAGCCAAGTATGAGGCATTACCGGACAACATCACGACCAATCATACAAAATCGAGCCATAAAATTTTGTCCCAATTTAAAACTTTTACATAGTATATTGTACAATCCTTAGAATGGGCCTACGGAGCCCAAAACATGATTTGAAAGTGGTCTGAGACTAAACCGAGAACTTAGAAAAAAAATTGGAAATTTAGGTAAAAAATAGGGCATACGCCTGTGTCCTCAACCCTGCTGAATTTTTGGAAAAATATTTTCATTTTGAACCTACAGGGGTTTTCACACGGCTAAGCACACGCCCGTGTCCTTGGCCAGTGTCCTTCACACGGCCTTGACACGCCCGTATGGCCTCATCGTGTGAAAAACTGAGGGTATTCTGTTTATGATGTCAACATGTAATTTTGGTCACACGGCCACGGGACATGCCCGTCTGACCAGGCCGTATGACATCCTTATTCTCTGAAAATTTCATGCAAAGTTTACATGCCCAACACACATGGCCGTGGGGGCTGGCCGTGTAGCCCTAAGTTAGGCTATTTTCCAAGCCTTCCTTTGCCCCAAAACACATGCTAACTTTACCACTTTTAGTTCCCCATAACTTACACATTTTTAAGCATCTAAATAGCTTCATTTATTCATCAATCATCCATTTAACTTAACTATACACAAACACACCAATCATTCTATGAAATACCTCATGAGAATAGATAATTCATTGGCCATATCACATGGCCTTAATTACAAAATAACTCATCTCATGATGATTACCAAAATATAGCCAAACCAACTTAACACTTACAACACCACTAAGTCCCTATACATGCAATAGTTCCAATAGAATACATGTTACAATACCAAAAGAACTTTGTGGATAGTGTGGATGATCCTCCGACACTTCCCGATCCTCGAGCTGGCTTGACTAATCTATAAAACAAGGGAAAAGAGAAAGGAGTAAGCTTTAAGAAGCTTAGTAAGTATATATGCAAATAATTAACATTATACCAACTTTATTAATAGCCATAGATCATGTCACCTCAAAACAACTTACCACCTATCCTTACCATGTTTCTTACACACATATATATATATACACACCAAGCACAATATACACCTAGACTTATGTTCATAACCACCTTTGCATACTCATGTATTTGCCCACATATTCTATGTCCCATAAGAACCTGCATTTATGCATCACATAACCACACAAATATTATTTGTAAACTTTCCCGTTGAACCCTTTGGAATAACATTTGATACTTGGTGGTTTCATTACATAGCTCCACCAACATGTAATCCGGCTCTCGTGTACACATGGTGAACTCTCATCATCACCCATGTAGCTAGCTGTTAAATCCTGTAGCTCTCTTGTCTACATGGTGTCCACACTCAGAATCACGCATGCGACCTAGCTACATACAACATAGCTCTCGTGTCTACATGATGTACCCTTGGTAACATACATGCGACCTAGCTATTTTTAATCCGTAGCTCTTGTGTCTACATGGTATACAAACAGTATTACTCATGTGACCTAGCTACTTATGTAAGAATATCCCGTAGCTTTCTTGTACACATGGTATACACCTCGTATTACACATCCAACCTAGCTACCACATAGCATCTCGTAGCTCTCTTGTACACATGGTGTCCTACCCTCGAAAACACACATGTGACCTAGCTAGACATTCTCCGTATCTTTCATTTTTCGAAGGTTCAATCGAGAACACCAATTTTCCATAATTCACCAACTCATAGAATCCCTCCAACATCATCTATATAGTACAGTAAATATAATTTATGGAATTAAAATCAATGTATTACTTACATATAAACTTACCTCGACAAAAAAAGCGATAATTTGCAAATTTAGTCCGTAATCTTGCCCTTGCCTCGGTCAAGGTCGATTCCTTGATCTTCTTGATCTATAATAACACATTCAACTCGTTTAATACACACATTACCCAATTTAGTCCAAAATCATCCTATGACTATTTTTACAATTTAGCCCCTAACTTTCTCAATTTTACACTTTAGTCCCTAGGCTCAGTTTATGATTTTCATGCAAATTCCAAGCATTTTAAGCCTAGTTGAACCATTTTCCCTACTACAGCCCACAATTTCTTCCATATCACCACTTATACACACCACCTTTTATCTTTTACAAATAAGTCCTTTCTACAATTTCCATAAAAATCATCTAATGCAAATTGTTCTCCACACTTTAAACTTTCATATTTCACCATTAGACATCAAAATACATCCATGACATCTATGGGTAAAATTTTAAAAATAAACCCTAGCTCAAAATAATGGTATAATTAGCTAGAGCAATTTACGAGGATTCCAAAAATATGAAGAACATTAAAAACGGGGCTCGATTGCACTTACTTGTGAGCTTGAAAATCAACAAAACCCTAGCTATGGAGGGCTTGCTATATTCGGCCAAAGAGGAAGAAAAGACGGACAAATTTTGACTTATTTTCCCTTTTTATTTCTTTTATTAATTAATGACCAAAATGCCCTTCATTAAAAACCTTTAGTATTCTACCCTTCCTTGGGCATTTTTGTCCAGACAAGGTTAAAATGGTTTAATTACATATAAGGACCTCTAATTTCAAAACCCAATTCAATCAAGTACCTTTGTGGATTAAAACCCATATTTTCCACCTATTGTAATTTAGTCCAACCTACCAAATTGGACATGCAAACATTAAAATTCATGTACCAAAATTTCACATAATTTTCAAAGACCAAACAATCATCAAAACTCAATTGGAATAATATTTTAGACCTCAGATTCATGGTTCGAAACCACTATTCCATTTAGCCACTAATTTGGGTTGTTACAACAAGCAAGTTTCTTTTGGCCTACACTCTTTAAAGAAGCTCATGTTTATGTGAAGAACTGCGATAAATGCCAAAGGACCGGAAATATATCACGAAGGAATGAGATACCATTAACAAATATTTTGGAGATTGAATTATTCAACGTATGGGGCATTGATTTCTTAGGCCCATTTCCTTCTTTGTATGGGAACAAATATATCTTAGTTGCTGTAGACCATGTATGTAAATAGGTTGAAGCTGAAGCATACCTTACAAATGATGCCAAGGTAGTCATGCAATTCCTACATAAGCATTTATGAGTACTCACCATATTGATATGCTATTTGTGAGCAATGAGGCTCTAGATGGACTAATTTGGAGTAGATAAGAAAGTGTTGAGCTTGTATCTCCACTCAACGGGACTGATTTGAGGTGATATAAGGAGCCTCTGGCCTCGACCCGCTCAATTCAAGACTGATTTTGATTTTGATTGGGAGTAAGGAGAACCATTTATCTGACATATGATCACCCAATTAAGCCATGATTATATAATGCTAATATAAATGTTTGAAATGTTTTATGCTATATTGATGATTATATGCCATGATTAATTATGATTCTTGATACATGGTTGAGCATATGCATTGAACTATTATGGATTGATATTGTGACTGAAAATTTGTATTTGATTGGTTTATTTAAGCATGATTTGGGTGTTGATTTACTCGTCGTTTTATTAACATTCACCGAGCATTTTAAGCTCACACACTCACATTAGTGTAGTTAACTGGCAAGATTGAGGAGCTGAGGAGCCGAGCAAGAGAGTTCCAAGAGATTAAGGCTCGGTAGAAATTTAGTTACATATTTTAGAGATGTTAATCAGGCATTGTGGGACTTTCGGGACTTACTTTAAATTTGGTTTTAATTAGACTTGGACTTTGAAAATTTTTAATTTTGGCTGGTTTTATAATATCATATATGCATGTTTGAGTTTGATTATTGAATAATTTACGGTGTATTGTTGCTTGATAACACGATGATTGATAACACGGTCATTGATAACACAGTGTGTGAGACATGATTTTTATGCTAACCATTGTTTAAATAAAGCTTCCGTGGGTGGTTTACTATCGACTAAGGTGCACCACTTGTTTGCATTAATCAGTTGGTGATATGCATGAAATTGAATATTTAATTCTATTTAATTGAGGCTTAATTAGGGTTAATAAATTTGATTGAAGGTGTATGAATATTTATGATATTTAATTGTGGCTAAATTGGGTTTAATTGGACATTAAAATACTCAAATCGGGTTTAAAATCAAATTTTTCGCACATAAAAATTGTAGTGGACTGTTGGGGGTTTGAATTTTGGTCTTTTTAAATTGGTTCTCTAGTCTGTTTAAATTACAAATTAGTCATGTAACTTTATAACACTAATTAGAGCCTTAAATGATAAGGAAACTTGATAAAGTTTTAGGATTAGACTTGTAATTGATAAAATTTGTTAGAAACACACTCAATTTAATATTCGGGTATAGTACTTATAGTCTAAAATTATTACGATTTAGTCCGTAGTGATAAAACTTGAATTAGACAGAAAATAAATTTAGATTAAGTTGAAATTTTTCAGGCTTACATAAATTGACTAAGAGAGGGTTGGTAAATGTATAGATCTAAATTCAGGTTAGTTTAACCATAGGTGGTAAAATAACAAAAATGCCCTTGGGTGAAATTACTTATAAAAAGCTTAAAATTGGTTCACAGATTGCTACCGCATTAATAAATAACTAATAAATGGATAAGATTAAGGTGTTATAAGTTTGAGGTGTGTCTTGGGAGGTCGTTAGCCAGAGAGTCACTTAGATGGCTAATATAACGCTTTGAATTCGGGCCGGTCTATCCTGGGGATAAAAAATTTTAGTGTTGTGTATACTTGATCCTACATGTATACTTGCACAATTCACATGTCATATTCACATGCGATAAGTTGTTGGCGCCATTGCCGGGGATTGAAAATTTGGTGAAATTTGGTTTTGTTATTTTACTAATTCTATTATTTTTATTTAACTTAGTTATTTTTAATTTCTATAGGTTTGTCGTTAGTGCAGGAGTAGAGGTATTCCTATTAACGAAGAGCATCCTTTTGACCTAGAGATCAATAAAACTTTACAAAAAAGGAGAAGAGATGTGCGTAACTTGGCTAGGGATGAGAATGATCCTGGTCTGAATGATCCATTAAATCCAAATGGTCAGGATGTTGATCTTCATATTCATCGTGTGATAAATGTCCGAGACAGACCAATTGGGGAACATGTTATTCCAATTTTGGATGATTTGAATCCAAGAATAGTCAGACCACACATACAAGCTCAACAATTTAAATTGAAACTAGAAATGTTTCAGATGCTGCAAACTATTGGACAGTTCAGTGGATTGCCAGATGTGGATCCAAGACTGCACTTAAGGCTTTTTCTAGAGGTTTGTGACTCATTTAGACAATAGGGTGTTCCCGAAGATGCCTTGTGACTTAAATTGTTTTCATACTCCTTGATAGACTGAGCAAGACTGTGGCTTAGTGCTTTGCCATCGAGGATAGTGGCATCATGGAATGACCTTTGTTAGAGGTTTTTGTTACAATATAATTGTGAGACATGAATGCTAAGCTTAGAAATAACATCACATCTTTTTGGCAATCAGGAGATGAAACACTGTATAAAGCTTAGGAAAGATTTAAAGAATTACTGCAGAAATGTCTGATGCATGGGTTTTAGCACTAGACTCAGATGGAGATGTTTTATAACGGGTTGAATGTGCATATAATGATGGTAGTTGATACTTCTGCTAGTGGTACTTTGTTGATTAAATCTTACAAAGAAACTTATGATATTTTGGAACAGATTGCCAACAATGATTATGAATATCCTATCATGCAAGTTGGGACTGACAAGAGAACTGTTGGCACCGTGGAACTTAATGAAATAACTTCATTGACTACTTAGGTATCATCTTTAACTAATATGATCAAAACAATGTAGATGCCAAATACAGTTCAGGAGATGAAATAAGCTAAGCTATTGTGTGTTTATTGTGGCGAAGATCATGTGTTTGATGAATTCCCATCGAACCTAGCATCTGTGTGTTACATGGGTAATTTCAACCAGAATAATAACCCATATTCCAACACCTACAATCCAGGATGGATGCAACATTTAAACTTTAGTTGGAATAATCATGGTGCGGGGAATTTCAACAATGTTGCAAGACAAAATGCCATCAGTGCACTGCCTGGTTATACTCAACCTATGTCGAGGCAGAATGCCAAACAAGGTCAGGCATCAGTTTCTTCATCACCACCATGTATTGAAGCTTTATTGAAAGAGTATATTACCATTAATTATGTTGTGATCCAGAGTCAAGTTGCATCCCTTCAAGCTCTTGAGAATCAAGTAGGGTAGACAGCAAAGGGTTTAAATTTGAGACTTCAAGGAGCTCTGCCAAGTGATACCGAGAATTCGAGATCACAAGGGAAGGTGCATTGTAAGGCAATCACTCTTAGAAGTAGGACTCAGGTGAATGAATTTGTTAAAGATGCCAATGCAGAAGAGGCAAATTCAGAGTGCAACCATTGAAAGATTTCAGAAACATCTGAAAATCACATTGCAACTGAAAAGGCTAAACAACACTCTGATGTAGCGAAGTCAAATCATTTTGCAATGGAAATGCTACAGCAAAATAGCATCAACAATCTAAAGGACAACCACCTCCACCATTTCCTCAATGATTTCGCAATTGTAAATAAGAGGGCTACTGTCAAAGAAGCATTGATTAGGAGAATTTGAAATTATTACTCTAATTGAAGATGATGCGATCATGGTCAAGGATTCAAACAAAGTAGTTGGTGATCCAATTGAGCTGCCAATGGGGCCAATCACTCGTGCTCGAGCTAAGAAGTTCAAGGAAGCTGTTCCGGGCCCCATTGATCAAGTTTGAAGTGAAGCTGTTGCGTGATTCATTGATCGAGCTTGGGCATGCACTCCATGCGTCCATACAACTTACTCCAAGCTAAACTTTAATTTTTTAGCTTGTTGAATTTGGCTGTTGGAATACAGAACTAAATTCAGTTTTAGTTATTTTTAGTTAATTTTAGTTTAAGTATTTAATTATGTCATAATTTAATATGAGTTTTAATTATGTAATAATCTGAACATCATTAATAAGAGTTTTAATTATGTCATAGTTTAATACATCTTTAATACATGTTTTAAGTGTGTTTACATTTTGACATCTTTAATGTTCATTTAATTTCCTACATATTAAAAGTTTGTCAAACTTTGTTTAATGTGGCATTTACCCATCTCTTTAAAGTGTAACAGGTGGTTCACATTGGCTGCTACTAAGAAGCTTTCTTCAAGCTGTTCGTATGGCACAATTAAGGGGTTAAACACATCCTCCCAAGAGCCATTTCGTGCCTAGCAAAGCATCAAGTGCTTTCACACTTAACTAACCCATTGACTACCATGTTCACACCTAAAGGACTATCCAATTTTGTCTGTTAACATTGAAGACTCTTTATGCGCCCCAAGCAGCCATTAAGAGCTTCATGTCCATTCGGGTTTCCAAAGCAGCATCTAAGCTTGTTCACACCACCTTGGCCGATCAGCTCCATACACATTCAACTTTTTATTATAGTAAAATGAATCAGTTGATTGGGATTGCAAATGGACAAGGCTGTTGGTGACTTCCATACCTAGAAGTCTTCAAGGATTTGTTGGACAATTCAATAGACATTCAACTCAATTAATCTGATTGTAACATGCCTATTCAGTTGGTCTTTAATAGCCTATAAATATTAAGCTTGAAACATGTTGAGAGAACTTTTGATTTATTTTATAACTATTGCGAGTGTTCAACTTTCTTAGTTCTTTCTTGACTCAAATTGGCTTATCAAGTACATCTTGTGGTGTCAATCTAATTCTCTTTGAACTTAACACTTCTCAAAGCGTGGCATTCACCCTATACCGATTGGTTCTATGGCATAAAATTAAACTTACCATTTATTCACAAATTATAAGTAAACATAGTAAATCCACTCAATTTGTCAAATGTCTAAGCACATGAATTCACCAAATGGTTAGTCATGTAATGTACCTATAATCATCAATCAATATGGATGAATTCAACAATCATTCAAGCTTCATGTATTTATATCTTCCATTTCCTAATTCAATATATCATATAACATCAATTTCATGTAATTCATATAACTCTTGTACTAGTTCATATCAACTCATATAACCCATAGCAAATTTATGCCTACTGAACCAACTAGAATATCAATAGATACATGGGTCGTACAAACGAAGTGTACAAATCGGTAATCCATTAATTCCTAAACGTATATGGTCTTTCGAGCTATAAACAATAAGCTCCTCCTGAGCTGAGGTAATAGTAAGCTCTAATGAGTTGAGAAACGATTAGCTCTTACGAGCTGAGATATTAGTAAGCTCATACGAGCTATGGTGAGTTCGCAACACATGCTAAAATCTCAACCAAACGGTAACCCTAGTGACATGTCACTCGTATCCTATGAATTCCTAAGGCTTAAACGGGGCTCGGTATTATTCAGACTTCATCATTTAGGCATTCAAATATCATATAATTTATTTTCTCAATTGATATAAATACATTTCAAATAAGTATATATTTAAATACTCAAATCTAACTATACAAACGTACCTCAATATAGCTCAGTATAAGTTCCTAATGGCATAGATTTAGTCAAGTTTCTATGGCATCATCATGGGATTGAAGAAGCTATTTGGGAACCTGAGGAAGCTATGAGAAAACATTACCCTAACCTATTCGTTGGTAAGATTTTCAGGGATGAAAATCCCTACGGGGAGAGAATTGTAACAGCCCGTTTTTAGTCAAATCAGAACAGTGGTTTTGGAACCACAAGTTTGAGGTTGAAATAATTATTTTACTATTATTTTAATGTCTACAGCATGGTAATATGATTGTGCAAAAATTTCGTTAAGAAATTTTACTGTTTGAATGCTTAATTTGATAACAAGGACTAAATTGCGTAAAATGTAAAAGTTGTGTTCTATATGCTAGAAGTGTCAAATAGCTCTAGAACCTTAAAGTGGATGTCCTTACATGGTAAATATACCATTTTTATTATGAGTGGACAATCATGGACATGAATTAAGTAATTTTAATGTTTAGTAATAAAGGTTAATCTAGTAATTAATAAAATAAAAAAAGTAAAATAACAAATAAACAAAGTCATCACCATTTTAGTTCATCTCTTCCATTAAAAATTAGGCTAAGGAAACACTATTGGAGAGCTTGGAACATTCGGCTACAATAGCTTATGCATGTAAGTGATTTTTTACTCGATTTCTAATGATTTCTATGTTTTTAATATCGTTGCAACTAGGTCTAACTAGCCCAGGGACTAATTTACAAATTTCTAAAGGTTTAGGATGTTACCATTGATGAATGTGTGAGTATCTTGATGGTTGATGATAGAAAATGCATTTTTGTTGTTAGTTAAACAACATTTTTTAGGTGATTTTGGTTAAAATTGTAAATTAAGAATTATTTGTAAAAGGTGTAAAATTCATGGTAAATTGTGTGAATAAACAGAAAATATGGGCTGTTTTGGGCATGGTTAAAATTTGGCTAGCTTGGGTTAATATGGAATTGCATGAATTTGTATTATTATGAGATAAGGACTAAATTGTAAAGAGGTTGAAACGTTAGGAGCAAAAGTGTAATTTTACTAAAATAGGTGTTTTGGATTAAATTGCATAGAATGGTAATTGAATGAGCTAAATTTGATTATATATAGATCAAGAAAAGCAAAGTTTAGAATTAGATCAAGGAAAAGGCAAAGTTACCGAATAGGCAATCGTTTTCATCCGAGCTATATCGAGGTACGTTCGTATAGTTAGAATTGAGTATTTAAATATGTACTTATTTGAAATGTATTTATATGAATTGAGAAAATAAATTATATGATATTTGAATGCCTAAATGATGAAGTCTGAATAATACCGAGCGCCGTTTGAACCGTAGGAATTCATAGGATACGAGTGACATGTCACTAGGATTACCATTTGGTTGAGATTTCTGCATATGTTGCAGACTCACCACAGCTCATATGAGCTTACCAATATTTCAGCTCGTAAGAGCTTATCGTTTCTTAGCTTATTGGAGCTTACTGTTAGCTCAGCTCAAGAGGAGGTTACTGTTTATAGTTCAAAAGAGCATATACGTTCAGGAATTGATGGATTATCAATTTGTACACTTCATGTGTACCACCTGTGTATCTATCGATGTTCTAGTTGGTTCAATAGACATAAATTTGCTATGGGTTATATGATTTGATATGAATTGGTACAAGAGTTATATGAATTACATGAAATTGATGTTATATGATATACTGAATTATGAAATGGAAGATATAAATACATAAAGTTTGAATGATTGTTGAATTCATCCATATTGATTGATGATTATATGTACATTACATGACTAACCATTTAATGAATTCATGTGCTTAGGCATTTGACGAATTGAGTGGATTTACTATGTTTACTTATAATTTTTGAATAAATGGTAAGTTCAATTCTATATTATACGAGCTTACTAAGCTTTATAGCTTACTCTGTTTCCTTTTCTATGTTTTATAGTGATTTAGAAGCTTGCTTGATTCGGAAGTCATCGGAGATTGCATCACACTATCCAGCTAAAATTTTGGTACTTTTGAGCTTGTGTATTTTGGTTATATAGCATGTATAGGAGTTATGGTCATTTTAATCTATAGTATAGTAATAGATTTAGCCATTTGAATTGGCTTGTAAATGATAGATATTCAGTTATGTGTAAAGCCATGTGACTTGGCTTATGTTGTCATACTTGGTGATGTATGTTTTTATGCAAATGACCTTTTGATATGTTGTGCATATTTTCTATATAAATACTTGTTGTGATTTAGTATATGGAGTACCAAATGGTTGGAATTTGAGATTTGTATACTTGTGATTTAGGTAAAGTTAGGCATAATAGAAAGTAACCATATTGATGGTGTGAGAATGTGATTTTGGTATTGAAATAACATGAATTTAACTTGGTTTTGATGAATTTACATGCTATTTGAAGACATGGTTATATGCAATTTTTGTTTTTATAGGTGACTGCCAACTGGGTGAGAAATGTGGCTTGTAAACTAGCCTATTTTCATCCACATGGGCAGAGATACGGACGTGTGTCTCAGCCGTGTGTAACACACGGTCAGGTGACACGACCGTGCTTCCCCTATAGTTTCTAATATAAGCAAGTTAGTGAGTTACATGGGGTAAGATACGGTGTCGGACACAACCATGTGATCCCATTTTGAATGTCCACACGGCTTGTGACACGGACGTGTCTTTTGGCTATGCAAAACGCAAGGCCTGGCCACACGAGCGTGTGTCCCCTATACTTTGAAATTTTCAATGTTTTCCTAAAATTTTCATAAGTTATCGGTTTAGTCCCGAACCACTCCTAATGCATGATTTGGGCATCGTAGGCTTGTATTAGGGACAATGTGAATGTATTTGATTGAGGATTATTGTAAATGGAAAATGTATATGAAATGTATGATATTTATGTAATAAGTTGAGTAATAGTCTGAAACCCTATTTTGGTGATGGATATGGGTTAGGGGTGTTACAACGTAGCCCCGAAAGGAACTCTTCTGACGGTGATGGCTTGTGCCCCGTAAGGAATGTCGCTGGTGGTGTTGGCATACCTGATTTGACATACGAAGCCCTTATCCAAGAAATGGATCGTATGCTCCAACAACATTTAGAACCTGTGCAAGATCAATTATAACAATTGGAGGAATGGGTCCAACGTTACGGCCAAGTCTGGTGTGTCACATCAACATAGGATTAAACATATATTCTTTAGTCGTTACGGTTAGGGTGAGTTTTGCAAAACCGTTATTAATGTTTGAGAAGAAAATCCAGGTTTAGTTTGACATCGTCCTATCCACTACCAATTTTAAATTAATTGTTACGAGATCTTGTTCGTATTTTCGTTATCCATTTGTTATGAGGGTTTTGTTTTGAAAATGTTGATTAATTTTAAGAAAAACTCACGCAGACATATTCAAACCATTTCAAACAAATTATAAATTAAGAATTAAAAACCCAAATTAAAATACTTCAAGCGGCCTTATTACAACCCAACACCAGAATGAAAAATAATTAAAAATAAATAAGAAAATAAATAACTTAAATAAAAACCAATAATGCAGTCCATGTGGCCACTCTGAATCCCTCCAGCTCCAAGTCTATCAATCTAGGGCTCACCTGCATAGATGAAAGGAAGGGGTGAGTTTGCAGTCTCAGAGTGCAAAGAAAGCCCATCCAGAGCCCAAATCAACTCAAGCTTACTAGGCCTAAGCCCTGTCCAGTCTCAGTAATAACTGGGCCGAAGCCCTATTCAGAAATCAGTTAACTAGGCTGAAGCCCTATTCAGTAAACAGTACGGCCCATAGGCCTAGTTCAATAACAGATCAGAAATAATGCATGTATGCAAAGCCCAGCCCATGTCCAGCTCCACACACCATGTGGGGAATAACTCAACCCACTCAGCCCTACACACCACAGTCGCAGCGTAGCTGCTCAGATAACGTGGCCAAGCCACTAACAGTAAAACTGAGGCAAAGCCCCTTTTAGTAGTACGAGGCAAAACCCCTTTTAGTAAATCGAGGCAAAGCCCATTTTTAGTAAACCAAGGCAAAATCACTTTTTAGTAAACATGGCAACGCCACTTGCACTTCATCCATCAATAAACCCAGTCCCATGCAACAGTTTAAACATGTCATGTCATATAATGAACAGAAATAGTAAAGCATGCATTTCAGTCAAATTTAGCCCTATGGGTATAACGGTCATTTTGCACCTGGGGTAAAACAGTAATTTTCCACCCTTAAGGGGTATTTTAGTAATTATACCAGTTTTTAGGGTTTTATGCATCTTCCAGTTATTAACAGTCCAATTCTCATCCTAACAGTATATCTAGCCCATTTATCAACCTTAGAGCTATCGACCCTAAAACCCCTATGGGCCCTATAGTGTCGATTAGTTATTCTGGCCCATTTAGCCCAAATTTCATGAATATCGTAACAGTTTTAACCTACAGTATATCGAAATACGCTTACAGCTAGTTTTCACCCAAATGGGCCCGTAAGCCCATTAGGTGCATATTTAGCCCGTCGGGGCCCAAATTTATCGAGGTGCACGAAATCGTGCACTCACCAACTTTACCGATTTCGGTTACAAAATCTTACCGCTTACAACCGACCCACAAGTGCTCGCATGCTTGTAAGCCCACGAAATGCCAGAATTTTAGCATTTCAGTTTTTCGGCTTTTGCCTATTTAGTCCACTAGAGGGTGTTCATTTACACACCTGATTTGCAACAGACGTTGATGAAATCTCGCACGCGATTATCCTACAATCACCCACTACGATATTAGATTACAAATCAATGATAACCAACATGATAATCACTTACCACATTCAGCCACTATGAAGCTTTATTAACAACTTACCTTGCCGACCTAACTATTAGATCTAGATCTAGATCACTTCCACGTCCCTAGCCTTTATTTCTCCTTGCGAAATCACCCTTTCGTGCAAACTAGAACATATAAATCGATTAGAAAGACTAACATTACCAATCACCAAAGTCGACAGCCTCTCTAAAGTATTTAGGGACTTTTGGCTTTCTTAAATACAGAAATAACGGATGGAAAGAAGAGATCTGAGTACTTACTGAAGATTCACTAGACAAAAATGCTTCCAATCCTGTTTCTAGCTCAGATCTGACACAGATCTAGCCTCTAAACACAAGCAGAGAAAGAATCTAAGAGATCTAAAGGTTCAGTCTCCAAATCACTATGAGTAAGGCGATTTTGGCTTTTGGTTTAATGAAGAAGAGAAATATAAAAGGTGTATGAAAAAAAGAAGATTTCAATAAGGTTTTTAGGAGTTGTGAGATTCGGCTAAGTGGATTGAAAAAAAGAATGGGGTTTCGGTCAAGGAGAAAACGGCAACACAGGCTTGGTTTCGGCTTTTGAAGAAATTTGCTAAGTAGAGTTCCAAGTGAATCATTTTAGGCTTATGTAACAAAGAAGAAAGGAAGGAGAAGAAGGTTGTTTCGGTTTGAGAAGAAAAGAAGAAAAGAAGAAAAGAGAGGTGGTTCGGCTCTTTGAACAAATCGGTACCCAAAAGGTTGGTGACTTAAGTTTCCGGCTTTTTAGATCACAAGAGAGGAGAAGAGTAATGAAAGAAAACCCTAAACTTACCTAGTCAACACACACACTTACCCAAATTACCGAATTAAGACCCCAAGAAAGACCCTAAAAGTGTTTGGTTAGCACCCTAAACAACCCCTAGCCGATTATACCAAGACCAATTGCCCCAAACGGCAATACTTCCCCAAGAGTCCCCTAATCAGCCATCACATACTCCCTTTCAAAATTCCAAAAATCTCTCTCCCTTATCCTACCTGATTCAATCTCATAAACATTTGAAACTCTTCCGTCAAAGTTTCACTTAACACCCATCACATGACTGACACATGCACAAAAATTAAAAACACACACTGCTTACCTTGAGACTTGAACTCTAGTCCTTGCACCCATCCACATGCCACTTTTTAAGGAACTAAATGGCGCCACATTACCACTTTACCAAGGGCTCTCTTGTGTATTAATTCCCTCACTTTTTCTTAAAAGCCCACATAACCAAGCCCCCTTCTCTTTTAAATCCAAAATTTGATAAATCTATGGGGTTTTAACTTAGGCTTGGGCCTTCTAAAGGCCCACTAACATACTTAGAACATAAATTTCATGACCAAGCAACAAAATTTCATGGTTTCACCAAAATCGTAAAAATCCCAAAAAATCCCAAAAATTAGGGCGTTACACTTTGGAAGATCATGTAAATCATTTAAAATCTATTTTGGAAGTGTTGTGTAAGGAAACTTTATTTGCTAATATTAAAAAGTTTTCATTTTATACTAACAAAGTTGTTTTCCTAGGATTCATGGTTACTTGCAAAGACTTGAACTTGACCAAGAAAAGGTGAAGGCAATTCGAGAATGGCCACGACCTATAACCATCAGTCAAGTAAGAAGTTTCCATGGCTTAGCTAGTTCCTATAGAAGGTTTGTTTCTAATTTTAGCACTTTGGTTGCTCTTTTGACTTGAATTATTAAGAAAAACTCCAACTTTCAATGGAATGAGGAATAAGAGAAGGCCTTTATGATGATAAAAGAATGTTTGATGAATGCTCTTTTATTATCCTTACTTTATTTTAACAAAACTTTCGAGATTGAATGTGATGCCTCAAGAATTGGAATTGGAGCTGTGTTAACTCAAAATGGGCGTCCCATAGCCTATTTTAGCGAGAAACTAAATGGAGCCCCCTTAACTACCCCACGTATGATAAGGAAATGTATACGCTGATCCGGGTATTGGAAATATGGCAACACTACCTTTGGCCTAAGGAGTTAGTCATACATACCGATCACAAGGCCTTGAAACACATCAAGAGGCAAAATAAGCTGAACAAAAGACATTCCAAGTGGGTGGAGTTTCTTGAATCTTTCCCTTATGTGATCAAGTATAAGAAAGGTAAAGAGAGTGTTGTAGTCGATGCCTTATCAAGAAGGTACACGTTACTTAATAACTTAGATTCTAAATTGCTTGGTTTTGCTTATTTAAAAGAGATTTATGAAACTAATGTTGATTTTGGTGAGGTGTATAAAGCATGTGAAAAAGGGGCCTTTGATAAATTTTATAGGCAAGACAGTTTTCTATTTTGAGAAGGTAAGTTGTGTATATCTCAAGGGTCCATTCGGGAGGTACTAGTGACCGAGGCGTATAGTAGAGGCCTCATGGGAAATTTTGGAGTGACCAAGACATTGGCCATGCTCCACGAGCACTTCTTTTGGCCAAAGAAGAGGCATGATGTGGAGAAGGTGTGTAATCAATGTATTGCTTGTAAAAAGGACAAATCACGAGTCAAACCCAATGGATTGTACAACACCCCTACCCATTCTTGAAGAACCTTGGGTTGACCTTTCTATGGACTTTGTTTTAGGACTTCCTAGAACTAAGAGTGGAAAGGATTCAATTTTTGTAGTTACTGATCAATTTTCAAAAATGGCTCATTTCATTGCCTGCCATATAACTGATGATGCTTTAAATGTTGCGAATCTGTTTTTTAGGGAAGTAGTGCGATTGCATGGCATCCCAAGGACTTTGTATCAGATCGAGATGCAAAGTTCCTTAGCCATTTTTGGAGGACTTTGTGGGGCAAGCTTGGCACTAAACTGCTGTTAAATACAACGTGCCACCCACAAGCAGATGGTTGGACCGAAGTTGTGAACCGAGTCTTATCTACTTTGTTTAGAGTAATCATTAGGAAAAACTTGAAGACATGGGAAGAATGCTTGCCACACATTAAGTTTGCCTATAATCGATCTGTCCATTCAGCATCTAAGCATTTCCTATTTGAATTTGTTTATGATTTTAATCCTTTAACACCATTAGATTTAATTCCCTTACTTGACAATGAACTTGTGCATGTAGATGCCAAACGAAAGGCTGAGTATGTAAAGTAACTACATCAAAAGGTGAGGAAAAATATAGAAGAGAGAACTGAATAGTATGCTCACAAAGTAAAAAAGGGATGCAAATAAGTAATCTTTAAACCCAGAGATTGGGTCTAGATTCATATTTGAAAAGAGAGGTTTCCCGCACAAAGGAGGTCTAAGTTGCTACGCAGAGGTGATGGCCCTTTCAAGTGTTGGAAAAGATCAATGACAACTCATACAAGCTAGACCTTTCAGGTGAGTATAACGTTAGTGCAACCTTTAATGTGTCTAACCTTCTGTCTGACCTTTCTCCTTATGATGTAGGTGACGATTTGGGGACAAATCACTTTAAAGGGGGAGGGGATGATGCGATCATGGTCATGGATTCAACCAAAATAGCTGGTGATCCAATTGAGCTGCTAATGGGGCCAATCACTCGTGCTTGAGCCAAGAAGTTTAAGGAAGCTATTTCAGGCCTCATTGATCAAGTTTTGGGATAAGCTATTACGGGATTCATTGACCGAGCTTTGGCGTGCACTCCATGCATTCCATGCAACTTACTCCAAGCTACACTTTAATTTTTCAGCTTGTTGAATTCAACTATTGGAATAAAGAATTAAATTTGTTTTAGTTATTTTTAGTTAATTTTAGTTTGAGTCTTTAATTATGTCATAATTTAATATGGGTTTTAATTATGTCATTATCTAAACATCGTTAATAAGAGTTTTAATTATGTCATACTTTAAGACATCTTTAATACATGTTTTAAGTGTGTTTACATTCTGACATCTTTAATGTTTATTTAATTTCCTACATATTAAAAAGTGTGTCAAACTTTGTTTAATGTGGCATTTTCCCATCTCTTTAATGTGTAATAGGTTGTTCACATTGGCTACTATTAAGAGGCTTCCTTCAAGCTGTTCGTATGGCACAATTAAGGGGCTAAACACATCCTCCCAAGAGCCATTTCCTGCCTAGCAAAGCATCAAGTGCTTTCACACTTGATTAACTGATTGGCTGTCATGTTCACACCTAAAGGATTATCCAATTTTGGCTGTTCACATTGAAGACTCTTTATGCACCACAGGCAGCCATTAAGAGCTTTATGTCCATTCGGGTTTCCAAAGTAGCATCTAAGCGTGTTCACACCATCTTGGCCGATCAGCTCCATGCACATTCAACTTATTATTATAGTCAAATGAATCAGCTGATTGGGATTGCAAATGAACAAGGCTATTGGCATCTTCCATACCTAGAAGTCTTCAAGGGATTTGTTGGACAATTCAATAGACATTCAGCTCAATTAATTTAATTGTAACATACCTATTCGGCTGGTCTTTGTATAACCTATAAATATTAAGCTTGAAACATGTAGAGAGAACTTTTGATGTATTCTATAACTATTGCGTGTGTTCAACTCTCTTTATTCTTTCTTAACTCAAATTGACTTATCAAGTACAAATTGTAGCGTCAATCTGATTCTCTTTGAACTTATCACTTCTGAAAGTGTGGCGTTCACCCTTATATCGATTGGTTTCTATCTTTATAGATAGTGGGTCACGGTCAAGTTATATTTGCCCTATCCATCTTAAGTGTTGTTATAAGAAATGGGCCAATATTGTCCTATAATATTGGTTCCTTCCTCAGCCTTAAGCCAAAGCCTATCCTATCCATTTCCTACCCACAAAATACCCCTTTTATTTAACCCAACTACTTCTGATTTTCAACCTTACCAAGAACTCAGTTCGATACTTCTTAATTTATGATCGAGAACATTTGCAACTCATAATCAATCACAAATATGATCTCACATCAGAAGGGTACATGTAACACCCCTATCTCGTGACCGCCACTGGAACAGGTAAGGGGCGTTACCAGAATTTCAAAATAGATCAGAATAGAACATTCATAGTTAATAAGATTTAGACAATAAGTCCCCAATGAAGATCTATAAGACCTCAAACATGCATAAAGATAGGGTCGGGACTAAACCGAACACATTAACAAATTTCAGAACACATGTAAAATTTCCAAACTTAAAAGGTCACACGCCCATGTGACCAGGCCGTGTGCCTCACACGGGATTCAGGCACGCCCAAGCACCCAAACTATGCTGAAACAGAGTAAGCATACTGACTTTTTACCACGGCCACAAGACAAGCCCGTGGGTTTTGGCCGTGTAAATCTTTGTGTCAAAACTGGAAAATCAACACGGCCATAAGGCACGCCCGTGTGCCCTAGCCGTGTGGCACTAAGCAGACTTGGTTCAAGTCATACTTTTCACCCACTAAGGGTCATTTCCTACAAGCCAAATCCATGCCACAAATATACCACAATTTCAACTAGAATTTGATACCTAAAACATACCTCAACATAATCAAACCATTCACATACATACTGAATTTCAAATCTCACACCAAGCATATCCATAACTTAACCAAAGTTCAAGATTTAAACACTTGATTCATACCATATCCAAATCTCACCATTTCTTCACATTGATATGTTTCAAAAATGACCAAATCATACAAGTTCCTATAACTACCATAAGCTTACACAATTTGGCATCATAAACCATATACCAAAACCAAGCACAAACATACCATTTACTAGCCAATTCTCATGGCCTTTACATATAAGCATATCCAAACCTAACACACAAACATTCTAGCCTATACATGCCATACTTAGACTTTGTACATTCAAAAGGTACCAAAATCAAGCTCGATAGTGTGGTGATGATCCTTGACTATCCCTGAGCCCTCAGTAGCTACGATATCTGTAAAATAGTTGAAAGAATAAATAGAGTAAGCTACAATAAGCTTAGTAAGCCAAATATAATGATATGCAATTCATAAGTACCAATTGATAACCATTTCATACATATATATATAGTTATGTGTCAGACATACTCATTTCTCAACATCGTATTTTCCATTCTTAGAAATTCAGTACAGAACAGACGTACCTGTATCAGACATCAATAATAGGTATTCATTTGTATTTCAGAATTTCACTTCAATTTATTCGGAGATATTACAGAACATGGAAGTCTTGAACAGTGCCGACGTCCCTAACGTGGTCTTACATGTCGTTCAATACTGATGCCTCTGTCCCAGACAAGGTCTTACATGAAAACAGATATCGATGCCAACGTCCTAGACGTAGTCTTACACGTAAATTCTCAAATCAATGCCTATGTCTTGGACGAGGTCTTACATGATATCGTTTCATTATTCAATAATCAGAATTGTACATCAGGCTCTCATGGCCATCCAAAACAGTTTATAGTTCCAGTATCTATACATACATCAATATAATGCATACTTGTATATGGACTTACCTCATACGGATTTAACAGATTTGAGCCGACTATGCAACGATTTTGGACTTTCCTTGATCTAAGTCTTATTTCCTTGGTTCTGGATCTAAATAAATCCAAATTCAGCCATTCAATATTCCGTTTCATTCAATCTAATCCTTAAATACTCATTTAGGGCATTTTTCATTTTAGCCCTCACAATTTCAGACTTAACAAATTAGTCCCTAATACACAAAGACAGTAAATTCATAGAATTCATTTAAATACAAGCTTGGCCGAATATTTGTGGCTTTTATAAAAGCCCATATAACACATTTATTTCACCAATTAGTCCTCCCAAAGTTTCATTTTCACAAATTAGCCCACATAGCTCAATTTCATCAAAAATTCATGGTAAAACATGTTTATTCAACACATATCCATCATTATTCACTCAATTTCATCACAAAGCTTCAAATAGAATCAATGGCATTTTTCACAAACTTCATCAAAAACAGAAATTGACACATAGGCATGGAAGATTCCGAAGCAGCGATCACAGAAACGTAAAAATTATCAAAAACGAACGAGAACTCATACCTTAATTAAGCACATTCATGGCCGAATCCTACAAAGCTTTTATTCTTTTCTTTCTTTGGTATTTTCGGCAATGGTGGATAAATTAAAACACCATTTTATGTTTTGTAATAATATTAATTCATGATTATATCATGAATTACCAAAATGTCCATCATAAAACAATTTATAAAACATATAATAAGGTCATTTATGACCACCATCAAATAGAATGGTACAATTTCCATTTAAGGCCATAATCATTAAAAGCCATTCCAAAAGCATATATGCAAATATGACATGCTAATTTTATCACGTATGCATTTTAATCCTTTTTCATAATTAAACACAGAAATAGGCAAATAATTCACAGAAATTTCACAGATGCTAAATCATATATCATAGACACAGAAAACAACATTAAATATTTTTTAGACTCGGATATGTGGTCCTGAAACCACTATTCCAACTAGGGTCCAAACCAGGTTGTTACAGTACATAGCGATGTTGGCGAATAAATTACCTCCAAAGTTGAAGGAACCAGGGAGTTTCCTTATCCCTTATTCAATTGGAAATTATTATGTTGGAAAGGCATTATGTGATTAAGGAGTGAGTGTAATCTAATGCCTATGTTTATTTTCAGGAAGCTAGGAATTGGGAAAGTAAGACCTACTACAGTTATGTTGCAACTGGCTGATCGATCCTATGCATATCTAGAAGGTAAAATTGAAGACGTGTTCATAAAAGTAGACAAGTTTATTTTTTGGATAGATTTTCTTATTTTAGAATATGAAGCTAATAATGTTGTACCAATTTTTCTTGGAAGACCTTTTCTTACCACAAGTAGGACTTTAATTGGTGTGCAGAGAGGTGAACTGACCATGAGGGTAAATGAATAGCAAATCACATTCAATGTATTCAATTCCTTGAAATGTGCTGATGAGAATGAAGAATGCCACACCACTGAGTTGATAGAAATAGTAGTGAAGGAAGAGTTCATAAGATTTTGCCACAACAATTCTGATAGTGATAAAGACTCACTTGAATAGAGTGACGCAATAATTTTTTAAGACCGTGGTGAACTTGTAGAAGCCAAGCAATTTGTGGATTGACCAGGGAAGATGTTTGAATCCTTGGATTTATCAGATCGCTCTTTCAAGTCTACTAAACCATTTGTAGAGGAATCACCCAGATTGGAGTCGAAGCCTTTGTTGATGCACTTAAAATATGCTTATTTGGGAGAAAACAATACTTTGCGATTAGTTATTTTTGTAGAGTTAACACCCGATCAAGAGGTGAGATTGTTAGAAGTACTCTAACAATCTAAGAAGGCATTGGGATGGACAATTGCTGATATAAAAAGAATTAGTCTTACTATCTATATGCATAAAATTTTACTGGAGGGTTACCATAACAGCTCTATTGAATAACAAATGAGTTTGAATCTAATCATGAATGAAGTTTTTATGAAAGATATCATCAAGTGGCTCTATGCTTGTATTATTTATCCAATCTCCAATAGCTTATGGGTGAGTCTTGTATAATATGCACCAAAGAAAGGTGTTCTCATAGTGGTCAACAATGATAATAATAAGCATATTCCAACTTTTACTATCATAGGATGGAGAGTATGCATGGATTATCGCAAGCTTAATAAGGTAACTCGGAAGGACCACCTCCCCTTACCATTTATTGACAAAATGTTGGATAGATTAGGTGGGAAAGTCTTCTACTATTTCTTGGATGGTTATTCAGGGTATAACTAGATTACTATAGTTCTTACCGACCAAAAGAAGACAACTTTCACTTGTCCATATGGTACTTTTGCATTTCATCGAATGCCATTCGGGTAATGTAATGCCCTGACAACATTTCACAGTTATATCACAAATATACTTTATACATCATCAATTCATAGCAATACATACACATATAGTCCCTTTAGAAGGTCTACGAGACCTTAAACATGCTTTAGGAAGGGATCGGGACTAAACTGAACACATACAAATTTTTTTTAAAACACTTCAAAATTTTCAAAGTAACAAAGGGCATCAGGCCGTGTGCCTTACACAGCATTAGGCACGCCAGTGTGTCTAGGGCATACATACTGACTTGTCCTCATGGCTACAAGACACGCTTGTGTGCCAGGCCGTGTGAAAATTGTAGAGGTTACTTACTTGCTCACACGGCCAGTCACATGCCCGTGTGTCTATCTCTTGTGGCTATATGAAATGGCCTCAGACGCCTATGTCTGAGCCATGTGATCTGCTGTGTCAATCTTGTTAGGAAGACTGACTTAAGCCATACGACCTACCACACCCCAATGTGTGAGGCCGTGTGGTGTGCCTAGGCTCAATTTAAATTGGCCCTCGAGCAACACAGTAAAGACATACGCCCGTGTCCCTGCCTCCGTGGGCAAAAATAGGCCATTTTCTAGGCCATGTTGACACCCATTTTGGGTCCTCCCTACAAGTACAAAATGGCATATAATTTTCAACCAAAATGCATCCAAAACATTATCAATTCAAACACCATTCAAACCATATCATCATCAACCAATTTTATACTCATTTACCACACCAAAACATACCAAATTCACATGCCAATTCCATTCATTCAAATGTGCTCAACATCCCAATTTCCATATCAAAAACTCATGCCAAAATTCATATTAAATCCACAACTAGATCACATATCAAACTTACCAAATTGACCATTTTCACTATGCCATTCATGAACACATCAAACATACCATTTTTGCATCACATATCATATACCAAATCAAACCATAGTTGCACCAAAATCAAGCCATATCACATTGCAAGATTTATACATCTCAAACATATCATATTTTCTCTAGCTTATACATGACATACTTTAGTATATACATTTTCAAAAGGTACCAAATATAATTTGATAGTGTGGTGATGATCCTTGACGATCCCCGAGTTTCTAAAGCTTCAATAATCTATAAAACAATTGAAAAATACACAAAGTAAGCTTTCAAAGCTTAGTAAGCTATATACAAATAAACTCAACATCAAATCAATTATACAACATATTATGCTTGTAATTTCATAGCCAAACACATACTCAAACCACTTAGTTCACATATTCTCAATTCACTTGCACATAAAGAATACTATCTCATACATATACCACATACATATCCTTAATTTCACATATACTTACCTTTCAATCTCAAATATTGTATACATTTCAAACATACCTGAATAGGATAGACTTTCACATATTCATTCATTTCTTGGAATGCCCGTTGAACCGTTTGGAATCAATTAGGATACTCGGATTGCTCAGGAAACTCATACAACACCATATCCCAGATATGGTCTTACATGTTATCAAATATCGATGCCACTGTCCCAAACAAGGGTTTTACACGAAATCATATACGATGCTGATGTCCCAGACATGGTATTAGACGTAATCTCTAGTCGATGCCAATGTCCTAGACGTGGTCTTACACGATAACACATCTCAAAATCTTATGTCATGACATATGTATCCTATACTATTCTTATGGTTCGTACGGGGCTTTCGGACATCGTCATATTGTTGATACTTTCTCGATTTCATATTTTCATCTTCCATAGACATAAATCACATTAGAACATCATATAAAACATAAAAAAAAAAAAATCAATTTAAACACATTTATTTGCATACGGACTTGCCTTGTACGGATACGAACAGACAGAATTGACTATTCGACCACTTTTGACTTCCCTCAATCTAATTTCATTTTTTTTTTTGTTCTTGATCTATATAAATTCAAATTTGACTTATTAAACAACACACTCATTCATTTCAATCCACAGATACATAATTAGGCCTTTTTACACATTGGCCTCTTTAATTTCACATTTTTGACATTTTAGTCCCTATTTCAAAATAACACAAAATACACAAAAATCTTATCAAATCCACGTTAGGCCGAATCTATATAGTTCCCTAGAAACCCAAAACTTTCATTTATTTAACATTTTAACCATAACATTTCAACCTTTCACAATTTAATCCATTTTATTCAATTTCATCAAAAATCACTTTACAACATGTGTTAATCCATAAACAACCATTTTTTTTCAACATCAAACATAAAAAAACTGATGAATTCATCAATGACATCTCATAAAATTATCAAAAATTTTAGAAATTTAGGCATGGGCTTGATAGAACACAAAACAACGATAACAAAAACATAAAAATAATCGAAAACAGATTAAAAACCATACCTTAGTCACCCAAATTCCTAGCCGAACCCTAATATAGCTTTAACCTATATTTTTCTCTTTATTTTTCGGTGGATGAATAGAAAATGACAACAAATTTGCCTTTTTTTAATTAATTTATCTTTTATTTATCAATTTCCATTTCTAACCTTAATAATGTCATTAAAATTCCACTATCTAATGTCCAACTATGTCCATTCATAAATTCAATGGACTAATATTATCATACAGACCTCACATATATAAAGACAAATAATTCGGCACTTATTCATGTAGCATACAACTTTTGCATTTTCTGCGATTAGGTCCTTTTTCATAAATCGGCACACAAATGATAAAATTTTCATACGAAATTTTCACACATATCAATTCACATGCTATAAACATAGTAAAATAATATCATAATTTTTTTTTACTTGGATTTATGGTCTCGAAACCACTGTTCCAACTAGGGTTTAAACTGAGCTGTTAGATTGTGTATCTCAGTAAATATGCTCGAGAAGCTATGCCTACTGAAGAAGAGATGTGTATTCAATTTGAGAATGGCCTGAATGATGAAAGCAGAATGATGATTGGAGGTAATGAAACTAGAGAATTTGTTGTCTTATTTGATTGTGCACAGAAGAGGGAAGAAGTGTACAACCGCAAGATAGAAAGGGATAGATGGATTTGAGAGTTTAACAAGAGAAGTTCTTCATGTCATTTTCTATTCCACAGTAAAGAAGACTAGAGAAGGCTTTAGTCGAGCTACTTTAGTGTCTAAGCATCTGAAAAAAATAAATCGATTCAGCATGATTTTAAAACTCTTACCTAACCAGTTGATAGTATGGGAAGTGTACGGAATGCTCCGAAGCCCAGTTGTAAACACTGTGGAAAACTTTATCCTAGCGAGTGTAGAGCTAATTTGGGAGCATGATATAGATATGAATCGACTGATCATTTCCTTAGGAATTGTCCAAAACAATTAAATGAAAATGATGAATAAAATGATAAACTATATTTTCTAAAGAGTTGCTGGGTTTGCCTCCTACCCGTGAAGTTGAATTTATGTTTGATCTGATTCTTGGAACTGCACCTATATTGATATCATTGTATCGCATGGCACCAACTAAATTAAAAGAGTTTAAAGCACAGTTGCAAGAGTTATTAGACAGAGGGTTTATTCGAATGAGCATATCTCCTTAGGGTGCACCTGTGTTGTTTGTGAAAAAGAAAGACGACTCTTTGAGATTGTGTATAGACTATAGACAATTGAAAAAAGTCACAATTAAGAATAACTACCCCTTACCACGTATTGATGATTTGTTTGATCAATTAAAAGGTGCCATAGTGTTATCAAAGATAGATCTCAATTCTAGGTATTATTAGTTGTGGTTAAAGATTATGATATGTTTAAGACTGCTTTCAAAACTCAGTACAGTCATTATGAGTTTCTGGTAATGCCATTTGGTTTGATTAATGCCCTTGCTTCTTTTATGGATTTAATGAATCGAGTTTTTCAACCTCATTTGGATAGATTTGTGGTTGTGTTTATCGATGATATATGGATATATTCCAAGACAGAATTGGAGCATGCTCAACACTTAAAAATTGTGTTACAGACTTTGAGAGAAAAAATAGTTGTACGCAAGTTCAGTAAATGAGAACTCTGGCTTCGCAAGGTTAGGTTTTTGGACATAGTATCAACGGATGGGATTCGAGTTAATCTGAGTAACTTTTCTATTGTGATGAAATGGAAAATACGGAATGTAACACCCCAAACCCGGCCCAGACGTTACAGCCAAGTCTGGTGTGTCACATTACCTACAACTGACCGTGTAACCTAGTTACTAAGATTAGGGCAAGCTTTGTAAAATAGTACTTGTAAATTGGAAAGAAAATCCAGGTTTAGTTTGAGATTGTCCTATCCACTAACTATTTAAAATTTATCTTGTTCGTTGATTTGTTGTTCATTTGTTACGAGAGCTCTGTTTTGAAAACATTGATTGATTTTTAGAAAAATCCGCGCAGCCTTGTTTAAATCATTTAAATCAATTTGTAATATAAAGTAAAAATAAATAATTTAAAACCCAAATTAAAATAATTAGAGCGGCATTATTACATACCCAAAAATTAGAATAAAATAAAAAAAGAATATTTAAAGAAAATAATAAAGTAAAATGAATAACTTGATTATGCCCGAAATGCAGTCTACATGGCCACTCTGAATCCCTCCAGCTCCAAGTCCACCAATCTAGGGCTCACCTGCATGGATGGAAGAAAAGGGGGTGAGTTTGGAAACTCAGTGTATAAAGAAAGCCCATCCAGAGCCCAAATCTGGGCCTAAGCCCTGTCCAGTCTTAGTATAGACTGGGCCGAAACCCTTTTCAGATACAGTAAACTGGGCCTTAACCCTTTACAAATAACAGTATGGCCTGTAGGCCCCTTTCAGTAACAGATCAGATATCAATTATGAATGCAAGCCCAAACCTAACCTAAATCCAACCGCTACACTCCACCCGTACCAGCCATACACTCCATGTGGGGAATAACTCAACCCACCCAGCCCTACACTCCATAGTTGCAGCATAGCTGCTCAGATAACAGTATAACGAGGCAAAACCCCTTCAGTACGTGGTCAAGCCACTATCAGTACTTCCTCCATCAATAACACAGTCCCATGCAATAGATAATCATGTCATGGCATACAATGAACAGAAACAGAAAAACATGCATTTCAGTCAAACTTAGCCCTAGGGGTATAACAATCATTTTGCACCTAGGGGTAAAATAGTAATTTTTCACCCTTAAGGGGTATTTCAGTAAATATTCCAATTTTTAGGGTTTTATGCATATTTCAGTCCCTAATAGTCCAACTTACATCTCAGTAGTTACTTTAGCCCCTTTTAGTAGTTTCCAGTTATTGGGCCCTAAAACCCCTAATGGGCCCTATAGTGTTTAATAGCTACTTTAGCCCATTTAGTCCAAATTTTATGATCGGTTCACCAGTTTTAACAGTTTTAGACCTATAGTCTACCAGAACACACTTACCACTTATCTATACCCATATGGGCCCACAAGCCTATTGGGCCCGAATTTAGCCCATTGAGGCCCAAACTTACCGAGGTGCACGAAATTGCGCACTCAACAACTTTACCGATTTCGATTACAGATCTGTTGCTTCCAACTAACCCACGAGTGCTTGCATGCTCGCAAGTCCTCGAAATGCCGAAATTTCAGTATTTCAGCTTTTTGGCTTTTGTCGATTTGAACTACAAGAGGGTGTTCGATACACACCTGATTGTGACGTGTAACAGCCTTAACTTGACCCTAGTCGGAAAGTGGTTTTGGACCACAAAACTGAGTCACGAAAATAATTAAATGTTGTATTCTATGCCTATGATTTGTGAATATGCATGTGTGAAAATTTCATGCTTTAATTTTGTCATTTGGATGTGGAATTAATTAAAAAGGGCTTAATTGAGTAAGTTGGAAAATTGATAGACAAAAGCATGAAGGGTCAAATCATTTATGGCTTTGTAAATTGAGGTTTTTAAATGGCAATTTACCCATTATTATTTCAAATGGACGGTAGTGGAGCACTAAGGTAAGTTTTATATTGTTATTATAAAGATTAATTTTTATTATAATAAAAGATGTAAGTAATATAGTAAAAGATATAACATAAATTAAAGAAAGCCATTTTTGTGCTTTCATCTTTGCATGGTCGGTTAGAAAGAAAGAAAAGAGAAATAAGGAAGCTAAGAGTTTCGGCCATGGCTTAAAAAAAATTTCAAGGTATTTTCTTAATTAGTTTTAATGTTTTTGATAGATTTGAGATCCTAGATTGATTATCTTTCAAACCCATTTGATAAGTTTAGAAATGGTTGAGGTTCTATGCTATTCGGCCATGAATAGAAAAATTAGAGATTTTTCTATTTATGTTAGAAAATTTAATTATAGGTATTATATGTGTATAGTTTGTATATGAGAGCTTTATATGATTTTTTTTAGCATATACGCTTAATTTTTCGAAATAGTTCATTAAGTGGTTAAATTGATAAATCGAAGAATTATGAGAGCTTTTGTGAATTAAGGGTATATTCGGCTAAATTGTATTAAGAGTAAAGTATATTGGCTTAATGTTTAATGAATTTTGAGCTAATTCATGTATTAGATTTGGCCAAATGCTAAGTATAAGAGCTAAGTTGAAATGTTAAAATTGATTCATACTATTACCGAATGTGTTTAAAGTAGTATATGGATTGGTTTGATGTAAATTTGGTAATACCGAATGTAAATTAACATGTTGAATGGTTTAATTGTTATATATTGAGGTAGTTGTAAGTGAATTACGATATGGATAAGATATGTGCTATGTTTACCATGTGAAGGATAAATGATAATGAAGTTAATAGTTGTGTTTTGGCTATGGTATTTAAATGTGTCGAGTTTGATTTTTTTGTATAGTTGAAATGTGGTATCTATGGCATTATTGGAAGTACCGATTGATTATGAGGTGGACAATTTATCAAATTGATTTATAAATAGAACGTGTTGAACGTGAGTTGCTGTATGTTTCATATTATGAGAAATTATTGATGTTTGAACCTAAATAAATTAGTTAAGAAATTAAACAAACCGATTTATTTTACCTAGCTCAAGAGCAAAAGGAGCTTAACTCGGAAAGGGGAAAAAGCGAAACTAATTGAATAGTCGATTTGTAGTTGTACGACGACATTCAAGGTAAGTTCTTAAGTAATCAAATTTGATTCTCTTGTAAGTTTTAAGTAATTAAACATGTGTTATATCCTGAACATTGGATGTTAATTGTAAGCATATACACAGCTGAGTGTGAACGAGAGCACTGCTTACCATCATAGGTAATTAAGCTATTATAAGAACAGAGATGGGTGTGAAATAGACAATTGCTTACCATCATAGGTAATTAAGCTATTACGAGAACAGAGATGGGTGTGAAATAGAGCATTGCTTACCATCATAGGTAATTAAGCTATTACGAGAACAGAGATGGGTGTGAAATAGACAATTGCTTACCATCATAGGTAATTAAGCTATTATGAGAACAGAGATGGGTGTGAAATAGAACACTGCTTACCATCATAGGTAATTAAGCTATTACAAGAGCACTATGTGTGCGGATTTGAAAGCACTATGTGTGCAGATTAGCAAGGCACTATATGTGCGGGTTGACATGGCTCAATGTGTGTGAGTTTCTTTGACCAAGCACCATGAGTGCGAAATTAAATTAATTATAGTGTTACCTTGTGCCGAATGCAAATTGGATGTGAATGATGTTAGTTATAATTTTTATCTTGAGTGTCGAATGTAAGTATGTGGGAAATGGGCTTGTGGTAAGCATGAAATTGAGGTAAGTGTTTAATATGCATTATGGCCGAATGGTAAGGAGAAATAAAAGTGAATAAGATGATATGTATAAGTACATAATATGAATTGTGAAATGTAATAAAGTTTTTGTATTATGCCATGTGAAATGTATTAATATATGAATAAAAATAAATTACATGAAACTCGATGATGTTATATCCGGGCTAAGTCCCGAAGGCATTCATGCTGGTGTTATATCCGGGCTAAGTCCTGAAGGCATTCGTGCTGGTGTTATATCCGGGCTAAGTCCCGAAGGCATTCGTGCTGGTGTTATATCCGGGCTAAGTTCCGAAGGCATTCGTGTTGGTGTTATATCTGGGCTAAGTCCCGAAGGCATTCGTGCTGGTGTTATATCCGGGCTTAAAGTCCCACAGGCTTTGTGCTGGTGATTGGATTCGGGTTTTAAACCTAGCAGACTTAATACCGATAATTGGAGTAAGATTATGATTTCGAATGTTCGTAGTAAACTACCATTGAATATGTTCAATACATTAAGTTGGTCAGGTATGTATTATATACTTTTATATGTTAGATTGATTGGAATTGAATCATGAATGCGAAATGAGAAGTATATGTGAAAATCTCATAAGTGTATGTGTGTATTCGGTTATGGTGAAAGGTTATATGAGATTGATTTGGTGATATACATGTTAAATAATATGAATGCAAAGAATGGGTAATAAATCTGCTTGGGACAGCAGCAGTAACGTGATTTTGGAAAATCACCATAAATTGTGGGAGTTGAGTTAGAGGCTGAATAAATTATGTCATGAAATATTAATGAGTCTAGTTTCTTATAAAAGAAACCGTGTAAGCAAAATAATTTCCAATAATGAGATATTTGAAGTGGCGTGGGATAGAGTCAAAATGACTATGAGGTCCCCTGTTCTGTTTTTAGAAAATCATTATAAATTGTACAAAAATGGTTATAAAATAAAATTTATATGCTCAGACTCTTTAATGAGTCTAGTTTCAAATGAAATAAACGATAACATATTTCAAATAGTTGAGGGTATTGTCGACGCATTGCCTCTTCTGGCTCCCAAGTAGCCTCTTCTTTTCCATGATTGCGCCAAAGCACTTTTACCAATGGAATTGACTTCTTTCTCAACACTTTGATCTCTTGATCCAGAATTTGCACAGGCTTCTTTTCAAAGGTCAAATCGGTCTTTACCTCAATCTCTTCCACTGGTACGACATGCGAAGGATCCGATCGATACTGTCTTGGCATGGACACATGAAAGACATCATGTATACGGTCCAGCTCTGGCGATAACTCCAGCTGATAAGCTACTGGCCCTACCCGTTTAAGAACCTAATAAGGCCCAATAAACTGTGGACTCAATTTGCCCTTCTTGCCAAACCCCAAGATCTTTTTCCAAGACGAAACCTTGAAAAAGCCCATATCCCCTACAGAGAACTCGATTTCCTTACACTTCATATCAGCATATGACTTTTGCCTATCAGATGTCTCCTTTAACTGATCTTTGATCAACTTAACCTTAGTCTCAGTATCTTCCACTAACTCTGGTCCAAGAACCTGTCATTCTCCCAATTCTGTCCAACACGTAGGCATACGACACCTTCACCCATAAAGTGCCTCATAAAGAGCCATCTGAATACTCGCTTGATAACTGTTATTGTACGCAAATTCTGCCAATCGCAAGTAGTCCTCCCAACTACCCCGAATGTTGATAATACAACCTCTTAACATGTCTTCCAGAACCTGAATAACCCTTTCCGACTGTCCATCCGTCTGAGGGTGAAAAGTAGTGCTAAAGTCCAATTGCTTACCCAACGCCTCATGCAACTTTTGCCAGAATCGAGATTTAAACTTGGGATCCTGATCAGAAATTATCGAAACTGGCACCCCATGCAGTCGCACTATCTCTGCCACATACAGTTTGGCCAACTTCTGAAGTGAGTAATCAGTTCGGACAAGTATGAAATGGGCAGATTTCGTTAACCTATCCACAATTACCCATACAGAATCCTTCTTGGAGGGTGTCAAAGTTAGCCCACTCACTAAATCCATGGTAACCCTTTCCCACTTCCAGAGTGGAATCTTTACTAGCTGCAACAGTCCAGAAGGTAGTTGATGCTCAGCCTTTACTTGCTGGCACATCAGACATTTCCCCACAAATCCAATCACCTCTCGCTTAAGTCCAAGCCACCAGTACACCTCTCGTAAGTCACGATACAGCTTATTCCCTCTAGGGTGTATGGCACAAGGTCCACCATGAGCCTCTTTCAGAATTAACTGTCTCAAGTCAGATTCCTTCGGAATGCAAATTGTTCCACGAAAGCACAGTACCCCATCAGTATTCAGTCCAAAATCTGAATTCTCATCATTCTCAGCTTGCTAAAATCAAGGAACCAATGACTCATCCTTTAACTGTTTCTCTTTAATCTGCTTAGTCCAAGTTGGTCTTACTTGCAATTCCGTTAACAGACTCCAATCGTCATATAGACTCAAACAAGCAAACATAGCTCCCAACTCAGCAACAACCCTTTGACTTAGTGCATCAGCCACCACATTCACCTTGCCTGGGTGGTACTTAATCGAACAGTCATAATCCTTAAGCAACTCTATCCATCTACGTTGCCTAAGATTCAACTCCTTCTGAGTCAATGAATACTTGAGATTTTTATGGTCTATGTATAAAATCTACCTTTCCCCATATAAATAGTGTCTCCAGATTTTCAACGCGAAGATCACCGCTGCCAACTCTAGATCATGCGTAGGGTAATTCGCTTCGTGAGGCTTAAGCTGTCGTGAAGCATAAGTGACCACTTTACCCTCTTGCATCAGTACACAACCTAATCCCACATGCGAAGCATCACTATACACAGTGAAATCCTTCCTAGACTCTGGCTGTATCAACACTGGCACCTCAGTCAATACCTTTTTCAACTTATTAAAGGCTTCTTGCTGTTTCTTGGTCCATACAAAAGATACTCATTTCCTCAACAGTTTCATCAACAAGGCCGCAATCAGAAAGAATCCTTCTACAAATCTTCTGTAGTACCCTGCCAGACCCAGAAAACTCTGAATTTCTGATACTGACCTCGGTGGCTTCTATTCTAGAATTGCCTCAATTTTTCGAGGATCTACCCTAATTCCTTCATCAGAGACAACATGACCCAGAAAAGTCACTTCTCGCAACCAAAATTCACACTTATTGACCTTTACATAAAGTTGCTTCTCTCTTAGCACTTGCAGAACAATACGAAGATGCTCATCATGCTTCTCATCATTTTCCCAATATACCAGAATATCGTCAATAAAGACGACTAAGAATCAGTCTAAGTAAGGTTGGAACACTTGATTCATTAGATCAATGAAAGCTACAAGTGCATTCGTCAGTCCAAATGGCATAACCAGGAGCTTGTAATGACCATACCGAGTTCTGAATGCTATCTTATGAATATCCACTTCCTTTACCCTTAACTGATGGTATCCAGATCAAAGATCGATCTTGGAAAACACTAAAGCTCCTTTGAGCTGGTCAAGTAGATCGTCGATTCTTGGCAGAGGATACTTGTTCTCTATCCTTAGTTTGTTCAACTAGCGATAATCGATGCACATACGCGTCGTCCCATCCTTCTTCTTCACGAACAGTACCGGTGCTCCCCACGGAGACACACGTGGTCTTATGAAACCTCTATCCAACAACTCTTGGATTTGTGCTTTCAGTTCCTCTAACTCCTTTGGTGCCATTCTATAGGGCGCAATGGACACTAGAGCCGTTCCAAGCAGCACGTCGATTCCAAACTCAACTTCTCGATTCAGAGGTAATCCAGGAAGCTCCTCCGTAAAAACATATTGGAACTCCTTAACAGTTCTAACCATCTCTACAGTCAAGTCCTCAGTCTCAGTCTGACTTACAAAAGCCAAGTACGCCTCGCAACCTTTACGAATTAGCTTCTCAACTCTCAAGGCCAAAACCACATTGGACAAGTAGTCCCTTCGCTCCCTAATAACCATTACCTCCTCATCCTCGGTAGTTCTTAACACCATTCTCTTAGCCGCACAATCCAGAGTCGCCTTATGCTTAGTCAACTAGTCTATACCCAAGATCAGATCGAACTGTCTGAATGGCAGCTCCATAAAGGCTCTAGTAAAGATCCTACCTTGAGTCTCTAAAGGCACTTCCCTAAAGAGTTTATCTACCCTAACAGAGTGACCTAATGGACTTATCACAGTTACCCCACTCACAGCTTCCTTAGAGTGCACACCTAACAACCCAGAAATGTCACATGGTACATACAAATGAGTAAAACCCACATGTTCAAAGCAGTGTATGGCATGCTAGAGATCAAAAACGTACCAGTTATGACGTCAGGTGCATCACCCTCCTCTCAGCGTCGAGCAGCATATACCAATGCTGGCTGGCGAGCCTCAGCATTACCAGTAGCCCTGCCAGGTGCTTCACGTCCACGTTAATTTCCATTGCCACCTCAACCTTGTCTACAGCCCCTCGGCTGTAGCGGTCCACCTCGTATGGGTTGAGCAACCCTCTGTTCTGCAACTTGAGTCTGAGCTAGCCTCCACGGATAGTCCTTGATCCTATGGTCTTTGGACCCACATCGGAGACATGCCCCAGTACGCTTCCAGCATTCTCCTAGATGCACTCTACCATAGTTCCCGCAAGGCTGTGGTCTAACCATATTTACTGGAACTACTCGAACCGGTTCCTCCACTCTTGCTCTCTTGCCATTTCAGTTTGCAGCACCAGACGGTCCAAAATCCCTCCTAAATCAGTTTTGATCCTTACAACGGTTCTGCTGTTCAATTTGCTTCACTTTCTCGGCTATCTTGGCCTTCTCCACCAACGCAGCAAAGTCGCGCTCCCTCTACAGATCTATCAGCACCATTAGCTCGTCCCTGAGGCCATCCTCAAAGCGAATACTACGTTCATACTCCGTAGCAACTATACCGCTAGCATACCAACTCAGCCTTAGAAATTTTGCCTCATACTCAGCAACGAACTTATTGCCCTAGGTCAGGTTCAGAAATTCCTTCCTACGTGCATCCACATAACTCGCTCTGACGTACTTCCCCTTGAAAGACGTCTTAAACAGTTCCCAAGTTACCCGCTCAGCTGGGGTGCTCTCCCTCACAGTGATCCACCATTGATACGCCTCGTCTCGCAGTAGAGACACCGCACCTTTCAGCTTTTGTTCCATTGAGCAATCCAGGTCATCCATAATCCGTTCCGTAGCTTCCATCCAATACTCAGCTACATTTGGGGCTACTCCAGATATGCCCCTGAAAACCTCTGCTCTGTTAGCCCAGAGTCATTCAGAGATGAATCCCCTATTCACTGGCCCAACATTAGCTTCAGCAACCCTTTCCAAAACCCTTAACATTGCCTGAGACAAGGCACCATCCCCTACGGCCCGATCATACAGCCCATTTTTGGCTACCGGTGGCGATCGTGCCCCTTCGGCTAGTAAGTGTTTCGAAGATGAAGACCCAGCTTGAACACTGCCTCAGCCACATCCACGGCCTCGTCCACGAGCAGCCCTCATACTCATAATGTCTTATCTGATTATGAATTTTATGACATTAGTTTAATATTTTAGTTGTTTATTACAGAATGTCTTATGTACAAATAGAGTTTCAGAGTGGGTTTGGCGATTTCGTAGCCTAGCTAGAGTCTCAGTTTTCTAGGGTTTTTAGTTTCCCTACAGTCTCAGTCTTACAGTTTTCAGTACTACCCTATCTACAGTTCATAATAGGGTCTCAGTTCTATCTACAGTGATGTTTCCGTACAGTACAGTATAAGAAATAAAAATACTTACAGACTTGACGCCGGAGATTCAGTGTGCCACCTCTTCAGTTATCAGATTTCAGAAACCCAGAAAAACATAAACCTTTTTAAATCAAACCTTAAAACATGTATATTTAAAGAAAATGAGTTTGAAAAAAATTTCCCAAAAATTGATTTCCAAAAACACCCTTCTTTAAATTTAAAAATTTTTGAAAACTTTTTGGACCTGATCATAGCCGAGTTATTGTAATTGGGCTCTGATACCACTAAATGTAACACCCCAAACCCGGCCCAGACATTACGGCCAAGTCTGGTGTGTCACATTACCTACAACGGACCGTGTGACCTAGTTACTAAGATTAAGGCGAGCTTTGTAAAACCATACTTGTAATTTGGGAAGAAAATCCAGGTTTAGTTTGAGATTGTCCTATCCACTAACCGTTTAAAATTTATCTTGTTCATTGATTTGTTGTTCATTTGTTACGAGAGCTCTATTTTGAAAACATTGATTGATTTTTAGAAAAATCCGCACAGCCTTGTTTAAATCATTTTAATCAATTTGTAATATAAATAATTTAAAACCTAAATTAAAATAATTAGAGCGGCCTTAATACATACCCAAAAATCAAAATAAAATAAAAAAGAATATTTAAAGAAAATAATAAAGGAAAATGAATAACTTGATTAAGCCCGAAATGCGGTCTACGTGGCCACTCCTAATCCCTCCAGCTCCAAGTCCACCAATCTAGGGCTCACCTGCATGGATGGAAGAAAAAGGGGTGAGTTTGGAAACTCAGTGTGTAAAGAAAGCCCATCCAGAGCCCAAATCAGCTCAAGCCCATTGGGCCTAAGCCCTGTTAAAGAAAGCCCATCCAAAGCCCAAATTAGCTCAAGCCCATTAGGCCTAAGCCCAGTCCAGTCTCAATATATACTAGGCCGAAGCCCTTTTCAGATACAGTAAACTGGGCCTTAACCCTTTACTGATAACAGTACGGCCCGTAGGCCCCTTTTAGTAACAGACCAGATATCAATTATGAGTGCAAGCCCAAACCCAACCTAAATCCAACCACTACACTCCATCCGTACCAGCCCTACACTCCATGCGGGGAATAACTCAACCCACCCAGCCCTACACTCCACGGTTGTAGCATAGCTGCTCAGATAACAGTATAACGAGGCAGAGCGCCTTCAGTACTTGGTCAAGCCACTATCAGTACTTCCTCCATCAATAACCCAGTCCCATTGAATAGATAATCATGTCATGGCATACAATGAATAGAAACAGAAAAACATGCATTTCAGTCAAACTTAGCCCTAGGGGTATAACGGTCATTTTGCACCTAGGGGTAAAATAGTAATTTTTTACCCTTAAGGGGTATTTCAATAAATATTCTAATTTTTAAGGTTTTATGCATATTTCAGTCCCTAATAGTCCAACTTACATCTCAGTAGTTACTTTAGCCCATTTTAGCAGTTTCTAGTTATTGGGCCCTAAAACCCCTAATAGGCCCTACAGTATCTAATTGCTACGTTAGCCCATTTAGTCCAAATTTTATGATCAGGTCACCAGTTTTAACAGTTTTAGACCTACAGTCTACCAGAACACACTTACCACTTATCTATACCCATATGGGCCCATAAGCCTATTGGGCCCGAATTTAGCCCATGAGGCCCAAACTTACCGAGGTACACGAAATCGTGCACTCACCAATTTTACTGATTTTGGTTATAGATCTATTGCCTCCAACTGACCCACGAGCACTCGCACACTCGTAAGTCTTCAAAATGTCAAAAATTTGGCATTTCGACTTTTCAGCTTTTGCCGATTTAAACTACAAGAGGGTGTTCGATACACACCTGATTGTGACAATAGCTAATGAGATCTTCCACAATATCCTACAACCGGTCACTTGACATATCAGATTCCAAAATCCAATGATAACAAACATAATCTTACCTACCATAATCGGCCATCATCACCTAGGTCCTTGAGATCTTACCTTTGTCGAAATTAGTGACTAGATCTAAATATAGTCGTTCCACTTGTCCAAGCCCTCGGTCAGTAGCCTCTAGATCACACTAACACAAAATAAATTGATTGTTAATACCCTTAGAGTCCTAAGCCCCAAATCGACAGCCTCCCTATGCACATAGGGGTTTCGGCGTTTCTAAATCCCAAAATAAAATATGAACAGGAGATTCCGATAGTTTACCAATGATTTAATACTCCAGAAGGATTCCAATCTCGTTTCTAACTCAGATCTGGTGTAGATCTAGCCTCTAAACACGAGTAGAGAGTGAATTTAGAGATCTAAAGGTTCAGCTCCTAACTCCCTATGAGTATAGTGATTTCAGCTTTTGTTGCGAAGAAGAAGAAGGTGATTTCAAGTGGTGATGCCGACAGAGATTAGGGGTTTGGAGGATGTGAACTTTGGCCAAGGAGAAGAAGAAATTAGGAGGATTCGACTATAGACAAATCGACACAAAAATAAAATTTGGGATTTCGGCTTTTATGTGTATTCAGCTATGGGGAATTGAAAGAGAATGGGAATGAAAGAAAAGAGAATGGAAGAAGAGGTGAGTAGAGTGATGAGGATGTTTCGGCTTGAGAAGAAAAGAAAAAGAAAAAGAATGAGAGAGGAGAGGAGAAGAGATTCGGCCATGGCAAATCGGCATAAGAGGAGAACTTTTCTTACGTTTTTAGCTTTTTGGTACACTAAGAGGGGAATAGAACAAAAGTAGAAAACCCTAATTGGCAAAACCCTAACTCGACAAGAAGGAAAAGAATTTAGAACTTACCTTAATGGCTATTCAAACAAACGGCACAACCTCCCTTTATTTGCCAAAATTGCAACCTCTAAAGCCCTAGCCAAATACCCCTATCCATATGACCAAATCGGTAAAAATTAAAAGTATCATCTGCTTACCCTGCAACTAGAACCTTGGCCCTAACACTTAGTCTACACGCCACTTTTTTAGGAACTTAATGGCGCCACCTTACCACTTTACCAAAGGCTTACTTGTGTCTTAATTTACTAACTTTTCCTGAAAGGCCCACTTAACCAAGTCCCCTTCACTTTAAATTCAAAACTTGATATTTCTGCTGGGTTTTATTGAAGGCTTGGGCCTTCTAAAGTCCCACTAACATACTTAAACACAATTCCAATAACTCAATTACGAAAATTTCATGATTTCACCAAAATCACAAAAATCCCAAAAATCAGGGTGTTACACCAAAAAAATGTTTCTAGGGTCCAAAGTTTCCTGGGTTTAGCAGGCTACTACCCCCGTTTTGTTAAAAAATTCTCAATCATTGCTTCACCGATGACTAGGTTACTACAGAAAAATGTCGAGTTTGTTTGGTCTGATCAATGCCAATAGAGTTTTGATCAACTAAAAAATAGGTTGACATAAGCTCCAGTGTTGACTCAACCTAAGTCTAGAGTAGCATATGTTGTTTATAGTGATGCGTCTCTCAACAGTTTAGGTTGTGTATTGATTCAAGCAAGGAAAGTAATAGCTTATGCTTCACGACAGTTAAAGCTACATGAAAGAAATTATCCTACTCATGATCTCGAATTGGCTGCAATTGTATTTGCTTTGAGGATTTGGAGACATTATTCATATGGCGAGAAATGTCACGTGTTTATAGATCACAAAAGTTTAAAATATTTGATGACTCAGAAAGAATTGATTTGAGATATAGGCATTCGTTAGAGCTACTGAAAGATTATGATCTGGATATTGATTATCATCTGGGAAAGGCTAATGTGGTTGCGGGTGCACTTAGTCAAAGTCGTCATTATTTGCACTTCGAGCATTGAATGCTCATTTGGCTCAAAATGAAGATGGTTCTGTACTAGCAGAATTGAGTACAAAATGATGATCTAAAGTTGTTATTGAAACGAAAATTAGTTCAAGGTAATTTGACTACTGAATACAGTATTAATGATAGTGGTATGTTGCGTTATCGTGATAGGATTTGTGTTTCGAATGATTTAGATTTGAAATATGATATTATGTCCGAAGCTCATAGTAGTACGTATTTTATTGATCTTAGTAGCATGAAGGTGTGCTGTCATTTGAAACATATGTACTAGTGGCTGGGTATGAAACATGAAATTTGTGAATTTGTAGCTAAATGTTTGATTTGTCAGTAGGTAAAAGCAAAGCATCAGGTACCATTGGGTTTATTACAACCTATTATGATTCCTAAGCAAAAGTGGGAATGAGTTATGATGAATTTTGTATCAGGTTTACCTGTAACTCCAAAAAAGAAAGATTCAATCTGAGTGATTGTTGACAAATTGACTAAATCAGAACACTTTATTCCAGTCAGAATAGATTTTCACTTGAAAGTTTAGGGGAATTATATGTGTCAAAGATTGTAAGATTCCACCGGGTTCTGATATTTATCATTTCTTATCGTGATCTGAGGTTTACATTGAGATTTTGGAATAAACTTCACAAGGCTTTGGGCACTAAACTCAATGTCAGTATAGTGTTTCATCCTCAAATAAACATGCAATCAGAACAAGTGATATAGATTCTAGAAGATATGTTAGGAAAAGTACCTATCGTTAGCTGAATTCGTTTATAATAACAGTTATCAATCTAGTATAAAAATGGCACCGTTCGAAACTCTTTATGGAAGAAAGTGTAAAACACCATATTATTTGGTCTACATTGAGTGAATCCAAAATGGTGGGAATTGATTTGATCTAAGAAACTGAAGACAAAGTTCAAATTCTTCAAGATTGTTTGAAAGCTACATCTGATTGTCAGAAATCGTACATGGACCTTAAAAGAAAATATATAGAATTTGCTGCTGGCGATCGAGTATTTCTAAAAATTTCTCCATGGAAGAAAGTACTGCGTTTTGGTAGGAAAGGGAAGTTGAGTCAGAGATTTATTGAACCATACATGATTGTTGAAAGAATTGACCATGTAGCCTACATATTAGCTTTGCCCTCTAAACTCGAGAAAATTCATAATGTGTTCCATGTTTCAATGCTAAGACATTACATATCTAATCCTTCACATGTGATTCCTCATAGTGAGATTGAATTGTAGCCAAATTTGACGTATTTTGAGGAGCTAGTGAAAATTTTGGCTAGAGAAGTTAAAGAACTGTGGAATAAATGAGTACCGTTAGTAAAAGTCTTGTGGCATCGTCATGGAACAGAAGAAGCTACCTAGGAAATCGAGGAATAAATGAAACTACAGTATCCAAATCTATTATCAGGTAACAATTTTGAGGATGAAATTTCCTAAGGGGGAGAGTTGTACCCACCCAATTTTCAGTGGTGACGGAACAGTGGTTTCAGGACCATAAATTTTCATTATGTTGATTCGTAAATATTATTTATAGAATATTTATGGAGCCATTAGTGTCGTATTAAAATTTGGTTAAGAAGATTTAATGTTTAGATAGTTAACTAAAGAAAAAACACTAAATTGTAAAAGGTAAAAAACTTAATAATTATAGCATTTAGGTGTTCAAATGGCTAAATTAATAAATGAGGAAGGACTTAAGTAGCAATTATGCCCTAATTAGTTTGGTGAGACGATAATTTAATTGAAAGTGATAAACTAATGTGTTTCAATGGAAATTTTGTAATTAGTGAAAGTTTAAACAAAATTAAAACAAAAATTAAAGAATGAAAAAAAAACTACTTTTGTTTCCTCTTCATATTACCAAAAGCCATATCTAAGGAGTAAAAGAGCTTTGCTTTGCTTAATTCCTTTGCATGTAAGTGATTTTTGTGCTAGTTTCTTGTAATTTTTATGTTTTTAAAATCGTTTTAACTAGGTCCGGCTAGCCTGTACCTTCGTTTTTGAATCTATTAAAAATTTTAAAAGTTTCAATTGATGAATATTAAATGTTTTTTATGATAACTATGTATTTGAAGCTTTGATTGTGTTATTTGGTGATTTTGTAAAGTAATTTTTGTTAATTTTTTATTTTAGGATTAAATTGTGAAAATGTCAAAATTTTAAGATTTGATAGTGAATTTGATGTTTAATAGGGACATTTTAAGGGTCTAGTATTTTCCACTAAAATGTTGACATGAGAAAAAGGGTTAAGTTTATGATTTTCAGGTTAATGGACTAAATTGCAAAAGTTGTAATAATAAGGGTAATTGTGTAAATTCAAAAAAATAAAAGTGTATAAAATGTAAAGTGAATTGAAAGGTGAAATGTAAGCTAATAATTGAGAAATTTTACATTTTAGAACAAGACCATGTTGATATTCGTGGAAAAGGAAAAATCGCGAATTAGTCCCTAAACTTCTACAACTACTACAGTTCAGTCCAGGTGAGTTCGTACAGTTGATAATTTAACAACTATATGAAATGTTTGATGATATAATGTGATATAACATATATATTTGATTATAAATAAAGTAAAGTTATTCGAGAAATGTTGTTAAAATTAAATACTTGGATTGGATTGAACGCGAGATAGAGTACAGTCGAGATATAGTGTGTTATGGGGGATTGGAGTGGAGATTGTTGTGGATTGATATATATATATATATATATATATAAATATGTTTGCCGAGTAGATTGAAGTTCAACATTTCTTGTGAACTTTCGTGTTATACTCCTTATTTTGGTGTGTTCCTGTTGGACTAGCTCTTTAGAACCCTTGGTGTGTTATCGGGTGAATTGGCTTTTATGAGCATCTGGTGTGTGTGTTTCGGATGTATTAGCTCTTATGAACATCTAGAGTGTTTCAATTAGAATATCGACGTACTCTTATCTATAAGTCGATTATTAGATTGTAAATCTTGGTAAGTTAACTTGTTTAATGGTTTTTGATGGTTTTGTCATGTATTTGAGTTTTAATTGAATTTTACAATTCACCGTTGAGATTGTGGTTGAAAGAGAATACATATGGCTGTATTATTATTTGATTTGTTGTACTTACTTAGGTAAGATTTATTGTTTTAGTACTGTAACGCCTTAATTTTTTAGATTTTTTGGGTTTTTGTGATTATTGGTGAAATTCTAAAAATTTTGAGTTTTGGATACTGAAATGGTGTTTAAATGTGTTAGCGGGCCTTTAGGAGGCCCAAGCCTAAGTTAAAACTTGGCAAAAATAACAATTTTGGTTTTTAAGTGAAAGGGGACTTGGTTAAGTAGGCTTTTAAGAAAAACTTCATAAATTATGACACAAATAGGGCCTTGTAAAGTGGCAAGGTGGCGCCACTAAACTCCTAAAAAAGTGGCGTGTGGATGAGGGTTGAGAGCCTGAGTTCAAGTCACAAGGTAAGCGTATTGATACTTTTATTTTTGAGCATGTGACGGGCATGTGATAGAGTTAAGTGGACATTCGGCTAGGGCCTTAGGGAAGTTGGGCCGATTGCTTAAGTAGTAATTAGGGTTAGTTTCTTTTCTTTTTCTGTATTGGTAAATTAGGGTTAGCCACCTAAAGTTCTATTCTTCCCTTAGTGTGCCAAAAGCCAAAAATGCAAGACAAGCCTCCTCTGTGCCGATTCCTCTTTTCTCTTCTCCTCCCTCATTCTTTTCTTTTTCTTTTTGGTTTTTTCTCTAGCCGAATATCTCTACTACTCAAATCATCCTCTCTTTCAATCCCAGTCTTCTCAAAACCACCATAGCCGATTGCCATAAAAGTCGAAATCCCGAAAACTGCCTTTTGCTGCCAATTTCTTTAAGCCAAATTTCCCCTATTTTCTTCATCCGTGGTAGCCGATTCTTTCATCCTGTGAACCCTTAGTACTTGTTGCCAACACTACTCTAAAACTACTACCCCAAATCATCTTCTTCTTCACCAATCAAAAGCCGAAAACGCCACATTCTTAGGAGCTTATAGCCGAAACTTTAGATCTCCAAGATTCGAGTTCTACTAGTATTTAGGGGCTAGATCTACATCAGATCTGAGTAGAAACGGAAGGGGAATCAGTGGTAAGTGCTCATCACCCCAGATCTATACGTTATTTTGTGATTTAGAAAAAGCCGAAGTCCCTAAAGTCTAGGGAGGCTGTCAATTGGGGCCTAAGACTCTAAGAGGTTGTAATAATCGGTTTCTTTTGGTGTTAATGTGGTTCAGAGACTGCTGACGAGGGCTTGGATCTTTGGAACGACTAGATCTAGATCTAGTCACTAGTTTCGACAAAGGTAAGATCTCAAGGGCCTAGGTGTTGATGGCCAAATATGGTAAGTGAATATTGGGATTGGTTATTGAAGGTTTGTAATCTAAGAGTTGTGGTAATCAATTGTAGGATATTGTGGGAGATCTTGTTAGCAGTCGTCGCGAATCAGGTGTGTATCAAACACCCTTCTTTAGTTCAAATCGGTAAAAGCTGAAAAGTCGAAATACCGAAATTCTGGCATTTCGTGGGCTTGTGAGTGTACGAATGCTCATAAGATGGTTGGAAATCATTGGATCTGAAATCGGAAGTGGTGAGATAGTTGTACATGTAATTTCGTGTTCTTCGGTAATTGGGCCTTGATGGGCTAAAAGTGGGCCCAATGGGCTTACGGGCCCATATAGGTGAAAATGAGTACTCAATGTGTACTGATAGATTGTAGGTTCAAAGCTGGTTAAACTGATAAATTGATCATAAAATCTGAACTAAATGGGCTTAAGTAGCTAATAGACATTGTGGGGCCCATTAGGGGTTTTAGGGCCAATAGCGTAAAACTGTTAAAACAAGTTAAATAACCACTGAGACGAAAGTTAGATTATTGGAGACTGAAATATGCATAAAAACCCTAAAAACTGATAGAATTATTGAAATATCCTTAGGGACGAGAAATTACGGTTTTACCCCTAGGTGTAGAATTACCGTTATACCCCTAGGGTTTGATCTGACTGAACTACATGTGTTTTTGTTTTCTATTCATTACATGATTATCTGTCGCATGGAGCTGGGATATTGATGGAGGAAGTATTGAAAGTGGCTTGACCACGTACTGGAGGCTTCGCCTTAGCTTACTGATATCTGAGCAGTTATGCTGCAACTGTGGAGTGTAGGGCTGGGTGGGTTGAGTTATTCCCCACATGGTGTGTAGGGCTGGTATGTGTAGAATGTAGCAGCTGGATTTAGGTTGGGTTTGGGTTTGCATCCATATTTAATATCTGTTCTGTTCTGAAATGGGCCTGTGGGCCGTACTGTTATCTAAAAAGGGCTAAGGCCCAAATTACTATTATCTGAAAAGGGCTAAGGCCTAGTATACTGTATCTGGATAAGGCTTAGGCCCAATGGGCTTGAGCTGACTTGGGCTCTGGATGGGCTTTCTATACACACTGAGTTTCCAAACTCACCCCCTCTTTCTTCCATCCATGCAGGTGAGCCCTAGTTGGTGGACTTGGAGCTGAGAGGGATTCAGAGTGGCCACAAAGATTAAAGTTCTGGGTTGTAACTAAGTTTTATTTTAATTCATTTCATTTCCGTATTTATTTTAAATTATTTTATTATGGATTTGGGTTGTAAAATTTATTTTCATTTCGGGTTTTAATTTTTCTTTTACTTATTTAAATTGTTGTTAACTTAAGATTAATAGTGTTTAAATTGTTTATGAAATCGGATAGCTTTAAGGCGTATTTTTATAAAAGTTACTTGTTTTTAAAATAGCACGATAAACGAGTGTGTTCAAAACCAAACGCACATTCTAAAAGTGTAACAAAAGTTACATTTTTAAATAAACCTTTAACGATCGGTAGTAGATAGGATATTTATTAAGTAAATCGAGAATTTCTTTTAAAACTTCAAAATAACAGTTTTTGCAAAGCTCACCCCAATCTTAGTAACTAGGTTAGTTGTAGGTGATGTGGCACACCAGATTCGGTCGTAACGTCTGGGCCAGGTTTGGGGTGTTACATTTAGTGGTATCAGAGCCAGGTTGCAACAACTCGGCTGCGGATCGGGTCCAAAAAGGCTTTTAAAATTTTTAAGCCCAAGAAGGGTATTTTTAGGAAATAGAATTTCCTGAAAATTTGAGAAAGACTCTTTTTAAACTTGTTTTTTTTATATACACACGTTTTAAAGGTTTGATTTTGAAAAGTCCTAATCTTTCTGAGTTTTACTGATAACTGGAGAAGTGGCACACTGAATCCCCAACACCAAGTCTGTAAGTATTTATGCTTTATATACTACTGTACTGAAACAATACTGTAGATAGAACTGAGCCTTTGATATGATACTGTAGAGAGGATAGTATTGAGACTACAAGACTGAGACTGTAGGGAAAACTAAACCTTAGAAGACTGAGACAGTAGTTAGACTACGATTACGCGAAAATAAACTCTGAAACTTTATTTGTGCATAAAACATTCCTTAATAAAGAATTGAAACATTAAACTAATGTCATAAAATTTTAAATCAGATAAGTCGTTATGAGTACGAGAGCTGCGCGTGGACGAGGCCGAGGATGTGGCCGAGGTAGTGGTCAAGCTGGGTCTTCATCTTCAAAGCATAGACCAATGCCAGCTAGTGAGGCACGACCACCACCGGGTGCATAAAATGGGCCATACGATCGGGCCTCAAGGGACAACGCTCTGTCCCAGGCTATGATGAGGGTTCTAGAAAGGGTTGCTGGAGCTAATGTTGGGCCAGTAAATAGGGGATCTATTTCTAAGCGACTCCGGGCGAACGGAGCAGAGGTCTTTTAGGGGCATATCTGGAATGGCCTCGAACGTAGCTGAATATTGGCTGAAAGCTACGGAAAGGATTATGGATGACCTGGACTGCTCGGTGGAGCAAAAACTGAAGGGAACGGTGTCTCTGCTACGAGACGAAACATACCAATGGTGGATTACTGTGAGAGAGAGTACCCTAGCTGAGCGGGTAACCTGGGAATTGTTTAAGATGGTTTTCAAGGGAAAATATGTCGGAGCCAGCTATGTGGATGCACGTAGGAAGGAATTTCTAAACCTGACCTAGGGTAGTAGGTCAGTTGCTGAGTATGAGGCAGAGTTTCTGAGGTTGAGCCGATATGCCAGCGGAATTGTTGCTACTGAGTACGAGTGTAGTGTTCACTTTGAGGATGGCCTCAGGGATGAGTTAAGGGTGTTGATAGCTCTGCAGAGAGCACGCGATTTTGCTGCATTGGCAGAGAATGCTAAGATAACTAAAGAGGTGAAGCAAGCTGAACGAAAGAACCGCGATAGGGATCGAAACTGATTCAGGAGAGATTCTGGACCAACTGGTGTTGCAAATAGGAATATTAAAAGAGCTAGGGTGGAGGAACCGGTTCGAGCAGTTCCGGTAAACACGGTTAGACCACGGCCTTGCGGAGACTGTGGTAGAGTGCATCTAGGGGAGTGCTGGAAACGTACTGGGGCATGTCTTCGTTGTGGGTCAAAGGAACATAGGATCAATGATTGTCCTCGGAGGCCAGCTCAGACTCAAGTTGCTGAACAAGGGCCTGTTCAACCTATGCGAGGTGGACCACTGCCGCTGAGAGGGCGTGGACAAGGTCAAAGTGGCAATGGCCGTGGACGTGGGGCACCTGGCAGGGGTTTTGGTAATGCTGAGGCTCGTCAACCAGCATTGGTATATACTCCTCGTCGCCGATAGGAGGGTGATGCACCTGATGTCATAACCGGTACATTTTTAATCTCTAGCATACCCTATACTGCTCTGATAGATATGGGATCAACCCATTCGTATGTTGTATGTGACATTTCTAGGTCTTTGAGTGTGCACTTTGAGGAAACTGTGAGTGGGGTAACTGTGATAAGTCCTCTAGGTCACTCGGTTAGGGTAGATAAACTCTTTAGGGAGGTGCCTTTAGAGACTCAATGTATGATTTTCTGTGGAGACTTGATGGAGTTACCTTTCGGAGAGTTCGATCTGATCTTAGGAATGGATTGGTTAACCAAGCATAAGGAAACTTTGGATTGTGCAGCTAAGAGGATGGTGTTAAGGATTGTCGAGGATGAGGAGGTAATGGTTATTGGAGAACGAAGAGACTACTTGTCCAACGTGGTATCGGCTTTAAGGGCTAAGAAACTGATTCGTAAAGGATGTGAGGCATACTTGGCTTTCATAAGTCAAGCTGGAACTGAGGATTTGACTATGGAAATAGTCAGAACTGTTAGAGAATTTCAAGATGTTTTCCCAGAGGAGCTTCCTAGATTACTCCTAATCGAGAAGTCGAGTTTGGGATTGATTTGCTACCTGGAACGGCTCCAGTGTCCATCGCACCTTATAGGATGGCACCGAAGGAGTTAGTGGAACTGAAAGCTCAAATCCAGAAGTTGTTGGATAGAGGCTTCATTAGACCAAGTGTGTCTCCATGGGGAGCACCAGTGCTGTTCGTGAAGAAGAAAGATGGGACGATGGATATGTGCATCGATTATTGCTAGTTAAACAAACCGACGATAAAGAACAAGTACCCACTGCCAAGGATCGATGATCTGTTCGATCAGCTTAAAGGAGCTTCGGTATTTTCCAAGATCGATCTTCAATCTGGATACCATCAATTAAGGGTAAAAGAGGTGGATATTCATAAGACGGCATTTAGAACTTGGTATGGTCACTACGAGTTTCTGGTTATGCCATTTGGGCTGACGAATGCACCTGCAGCTTTTATGGATCTGATGAATCGAGTATTCCAACCTTACTTGGATCGATTCGTAGTTGTCTTTATCGATGATATTTTGGTATATTCAGAAACTGAAGAGAAGCATGATGAGCATCTCCGTATTGTGTTGCAAGTGCTGAGAGAAAAGCAACTCTGTGCGAAGTTCAGTAAGTGTGAATTTTGGTTGCGAGAAGTGACTTTTCTGGGTCACGTTGTTTCTGCTGAGGGGAACCCTCGGAAAATTAATGTAGTTCTGGAATAGAAGCCATCGAGGTCAGTATCAGAAATTTGGAGTTTTCTGGGTCTGGCAGGCTATTACAGAAGATTCGTAAAGGGATTTTCTCTGATTGCTGCACCATTGACAAAACTGTTAAGGAAAGGAGTAGCATTTGTTTGGACCTAGAAACAACAAGAAGCCTTTGATAAATTGAAGAAGGTTTTGACTGAAGCGCCAGTGTTGATTCAACCAGAGTCTGAGAAGGATTTTACTGTGTACAGTGACGCATCACATGTGGGTCTCAGTTGTGTACTGATGCAAGGGGGTAAGGTAGTCACTTATGCTTCGCGACAGCTGAAGCCTCATGAAGCGAATTACCCTACACATGATTTAGAATTAGCAGCAGTGATCTTTGCGTTGAAAATCTGGAGACACTATCTATATGGGGAAAAGTGTATTATATACACAAACCATAAGAGTCTCAAGTATCTGTTGACTCAGAAAGAGTTAAACCTTAGGCAACGAAGATGGATAGGGTTGCTTAAGGATTTCGACTGTTCGATTGAGTATCATCCAGGCAAGGCCAATGTGGTGGCTGATGCATTGAGTCGAAGGGCTGTTGCTGATTTGAGAGCTATGTTTGCTCGTTTGAGTCTGCACGATGATGGAAGTCTGTTGGCGGAGTTGCAAGTGAGACCTACTTGGACTGAACAGATTAAGGAGAAGCAGTTGAAGGATGAATCGTTGGTTTCTTGATTTTAGCAAGCTGAGAATGAGGGGAATTCAGATTTTGGACTGAATACTGAAGGAGTTCTCTATTTTCGTGGAAGGGTTTGTATTCCAAAGGACTCTGAATTAAGGCAGTCAATTCTGAAAGAGGCTCATGGTGGACCTTGTGCTATGCATCCTGGAGGGAATAAGTTATATCGAGACTTGTGAGAGGTGTACTGGTGGCCTGGTCTAAAGCGAGAGGTGACTGAATTTGTTAGGAAATGTCTGACGTGCCAGCAAGTTAAGGCTGAGCACCAACTACCCTCTGGACTGTTACAACCGGTGAAAATTCCACTCTGGAAGTGGGAAAGAGTAACTATGGATTTCGTAGTGGGCTACCTTTGACACCCTCCAAGAAGGATTTTGTGTGGGTGATAGTGGATAGGTTAACAAAATCTGCCCATTTTATACCTGTCCGTACCGATTACTCACTGCAAAAGTTGGCCAAGTTGTATGTGGCGGAGATAGTGCGACTGCATGGGGTGTCAGTTTCGATTATTTCTGATCCAGACCCTAGGTTCACATCTCGATTCTGGTAGAAATTGCATGAGGCATTGGGTACACTGTTGGACTTTAGCACTGCTTTTCACCCTCAGACAGATGGATAGTCGGAAAGGGTTATTTGGGTTCTGGAGGATATGTTAAGGGGTTGTGTCATCGATTTCCGTGGTAATTGGGAGGACTACTTACCATTGGCAGAATTTGCATACAATAACAGTTATCAAGCGAGTATTCAGATGGCCCTATATGAGGCACTTTATGGGCGAAGATGTCGTACGCCTACGTGTTGGACAGAGTTGGGAGAACGGCAAGTTCTTGGACCAGAATTAGTGGCAGATACTGAAAGTAACGTTAAGTTGATAAAAGATCGGTTAAAGGAGGCATCTGATAAGCAGAAGTCGTATACAGATATGAAACGTAAGGAAATCGAGTTCACCGTTGGGGATATGGTCTTCTTAAAGGTTTCACCTTGGAAGAAGATCTTGAGGTTTGGTAAGAAGGCCAAACTGAGTCTGCGGTTTATTAGGCCTTATCAGGTTCTTAAACGAGTAGGGCTAGTGGTGTATCAGTTGGAGTTGCCACCGGAGTTGGATAGAATCCATGACGTTTTCCATGTGTCCATGTTGCGTTGATATTGATCGGATCCATCACATATTGTACTAGTGGAAGAGATTGAAGTAAAGACCGATCTGACCTTTGAGGAGGCACCCGTACAAATTCTAAATCGAGAGGTTAAAGTTTTAAGAAGGAAGTCAGTTCCGTTAGTAAAAGTGCTGTGGCACAATCATGGAAGGGAAGAGGCTACTTCGGAGCCAAAAGAGGCTATGCGTCAACAATACCCTCAACTATTTGATCAGGTAAATTTCGAAGCTGAAATTTCTTTAAGGGGGTAGAGTTGTAACGCCCTAATTTTCGAAATTTTTCAGGTTTTTGTGATTTTTGGTGAAATTCTAAAAATTTTGAGCTTTGGATACTAAAATGGTGTTTAAATGTGTTAGTGGGCCGTTAGGAGGCCCAAGCCTAAGTTAAAACCTGGCAAAAATAACAATTTTGGTTTTTAAGTGAAAGGGGACTTGGTTAAGTGGGCTTTTAAGAAAAACTTCGTAAATTATGACACAAATAAGGCCTTGGAAAAGTGGCAAGGTGGCGCCACTAAACTTCTAAAAAAGTGGCGTGTGGATGAGGGTTGAGAGCCTGAGTTCAAGTCATAAGGTAAGCGTATTGATACTTTTATTTTTGAGCATGTGCCGGGCATGTGATAGAGTTAAGTGGACACTCGGCTAGGGCCTTAGGGAAGTTGGGCCGATTGCTTAAGTAGTAATTAGGGTTAGTTTCTTTTCTTTTTCTGTATTGGTAAATTAGGGTTAGCCACCTAAAGTTCTATTCTTCCCTTAGGGTGCCAAAAGCTGAAAATGCAAGACAAGCCTTCTCTGTGCCGATTTCTTTTTTCTCTTCTCCTCTCCCATTCTTTTCTTTTTCTTTTTGATTTCTTCTCTATTCGAATATCTCTACTACTCAAATCATCCTCTCTTTCAATCCCATTCTTCTCAAAACCACCATAGCTGATTACCATAAAAGCCGAAATCTTAAAAACTGCCTTTTGCTGCCAATTTCTTTAAGCCAAATTTCCCCTATTTTCTTCATCTGTGGTAGCTGATTTTTTAATCCTGTGAACCCTTAGTACTTGTCGGCAACACTACTCCAAAACTACTACCCCAAATCATCTTCTTCTTCCCCAGTCAAAAGCTGAAAACGCCATATTCTTAGGAGCTTATAGCCGAAACTTTAGATCTCCAAGATTCGAGTTCTACAAGGATTTAGGGGATACATTTACATCAGATCTGAGTAGAACCAGAAGGGGAATCAATGGTAAGTGCTCATCACCCCAGATCTATACGTTATTTTGTGATTTAGAAAAAGCCGAAGTCCCTAAAGTCTAAGGAGGCTATTGATTGGGGCCTAAGACTCTAAGGGGTTGTAATAATCGGTTTCTTTTGGTGTTAGTATGGTTCAGAGACTGCTGACGAGGGCTTGGATCTTTGGAACGACTAGATCTAGATCTAGTCACTATTTTGACAAAGGTAGGATCTCAAGGGCCTAGGTGTTGATGGCCTAATATGGTAAGTGAATATTGGGATTGGTTATTGAAGATTTGTAATCTAAGAGTTATGGTAATCAATTGTAGGATATCGTGGGAGATCTTGTTAGCAGTCTCGTGAATCAGGTGTGTATCGAACACCCTTCTTTAGTTCAAATCGGGAAAAGCCGAAATGCCGAAATTTTGGCATTTTGTTGGCTTGTGAGTGTACGAATGCTCATAAGATGGTTGGAAATCATTGGATCTGAAATCGCAAGTGGTGAGATAGTTGTACGTGTAATTTCGTGTTCTTCGGTAATTGGGCCTCGATGGCCTAAAAGTGGGCCCAATGGGCTTACGGGCCCATATAGGTGAAAATGAGTACTTAATGTGTACTGATCGACTGTAGGTTCAAAATTGGTTAAACTGATAAATTGATCATAAAATCTGAACTAAATGGGCTTAAGTAGCTAATAGACACTATGGGGCCCATTAGGGGTTTTAGGGCCAATAGCGTAAAACTATTAAAACAAGTTAAATAACCACTGAGACGAAAGTTAGATTATTGGAGACTGAAATATGCATAAAAACCCTAAAAACTGATAGAATTACTGAAATATCCTTAGGGACGAGAAATTACGATTTTACCCCTAGGTGTAAAATTACCGTTATACCCCTAGGGTTTGATCTGACTGAACTGCATGTGTTACTGTTTTCTGTTCATTACATGATTATCTGTTGCATGGGACTGGGATATTGATAGAGGAAGTACTGAAAGTGGCTTGACCACGTACTGGAGGCTTCGCCTCAACTTACTAATATCTGAGCAGCTATGTTGCAACTGTGGAGTGTAGGGCTGGGAAGGTTGAATTATTCCCCACATGGTGTGTAGTGCTGGTACGGGTGGAGTGTAGCGGCTGGGTTTAGGTTGGGTTTGGGTTTGCATCCATATTTAATATCTGTTCTATTCTGAAATGGGCCTATGGGCCGTACTGTTATCGGAAAAGGGCTAAGGCCCAGATTACTATTATCTGAAAAGGGCTAAGGCCCAATATACTGTATCTGGATAGGGCTTAGGCCCAATGGACTTGAGCTAACTTGGGCTCTGGATGGGCTTTCTATACACACTGAGTTTCCAAACTCATCCCCTCTTTCTTCCATACATGCAGGTGAGCCCTAGTTGGTGGACTTGGAGCTGAGAGGGATTCAGAGTGGCCACAAAGATTAAAGTTCTAGTTTGTAACTAAGTTTTATTTTAATTCATTTTATTTCCGTATTTATTTTAAATTATTTTATTATGGTTTTGGGTTGTAATAAGGCCACTCTATTTATTTTCATTTCGGGTTTTAATTTTTCTTTTACTTATTTAAATTGTTGTTAACTTAAGATTAATAGTGTTTAAATTGTTTATGAAATCGAATAGCTCTAAGGCGCATTTTTATAAAAGTTACTTGTTTTTAAAATAGCACGATAAACGAGTGTGTTCAAAACCAAACGCACATTCTAAAAGTGTAACAAAAGTCATGTTTTTAAATAAACCTTTAACGATCGGTAGTAGATAGGATATTCATTAAGTAAATCGGGAGTTTCTTTTAAAACTTCAAAATAACAGTTTTTGCGAAGCTCACCCCAATCTTAGTAACTAGGTTAGTTGTAGGTGATGTGGCACACCGAATTCGGCCGTAACGTCTGGGCCGGGTTTGGGGTGTTACAAATACGTTGAACTTACTAAGCTTTAATAAGCTTACTTGTGTTACTTTCTGTTCTTGTAGATACTTTGAAGGTTGGACGATTGGATCAGTCTTCAGGTCACACTATCCACTCATTTTTGATAGTTTTTGGAACGTTCATTTAGGATTATATGGCATGTAATAGGCTTGTATGGCATTACTATTGTTTTGATATTTAAAGTGTTAAAAGATGAGCTTAAGTACTAATAGTCAACTTATATGATATATGTGAATGAGGTATGATGATTATGTGCAAGATTATGGTATGTGTGATTGGAATGTTGTAATTGAGGTGCCTATGTTTGGCATATTGGTTGAATGTTAGATACTGTGATTTAAAATACTTTGAATGATAGTTCTTTTTGTTGTAAAAAGTGTATATACTTATGGTATTAATGAGGATACATTGGTTAGGCACTTAGGATGGTTGATTTAGCATGTTTTTGGCTTGTTTAAGGTCACTTTGAATAGGTCTTTTGGCTGGTAAATGGATTACTTAGAGTCCAGGCAAGCTTGAATTTGTAAACTTGTTTAAGGTTCATTTTGGGTCCACACGACCTGAGACTCGGGCATGTGACTCAGCCATGTGAGACACACGGCCTGGCAACACGGTCGTGTGTCATTTGATGAGTTCTTTTGGGTGCAAGTCAGTGAGTTACACGGCCTAAAACATGGCCTTGCACATGAGCGTGTAAGGAAACTCAAAGAGTTACACGGCTTGGCACATGAGCGTGTGACACGGCTGTGTGACCCTACTTAAAGGGTTACACGGGTGATGACACGGGCTGGGACACGACTTTGTGTCCCTAGTTTGATTATTACATAGTCTAAGACAGGGGTGTGTGTCTCAGCCGTGTAGGCACAGGGCCTGGCCACACGACCGTGTGACCCTTGTTTTCCAAATTTTTCATCTTTTTCCTAAACTTTTTGAATTGTTTCAAATTGGTTCCAAATTATTTCTAGGTTATTTTTAGAGCCTCGAAAGCTTGATTTGGGGACATTTAGCATGAGTATGAAATGGTTTATGATATGATTATTATACTGAATAATAAAATGTTCTTATGTTTTTTTTTTATTTTTCTATAATACCCTGTATTCCTAATCTGGCGACGGAGACGGGTTAGCGACGTTACAACCTTCGTATGCCGAAATAGTGAACTTCTTAGTAAGTGGTTTGATGCCACCTGATCTCCACAGCCAAAGAAGATGAAAGTTCCTTCATGATGCCAAAAATTATTATTAGGATGAACCCTTCCTATTCAAGCATTGTGTTGATAAGATAATTAGTGTAACAGCCCAAATTAGGGCCTAAACAGAACAGTGGTTTCAGAACCACAAATTTGAAGTTAAAAAATTTATTGCGATAAAGTTTTGAGGTTTATTGTATGATTGAGTGTATGTGTTAAAATATCGTAAAGAAATTTTATCGATAGAGGGTCTAATTGGGCTATTAGGACTAAATTGCAAAAAGTGCAAAATAGGTGTTCTAGAAGCATTAGAAGCTAAATTGAAATGAATTTGTAAATTAGATGTCCTTATGTAGCAGTTAGACCAATATAGTTTAGTTTAGACCAAAATGGACATGGAAATGACAATACATCAAAGTGTTAAGTGAAGGGCATTTTGGTCTTTTGGTTAATAAAAGAAATAATAAGGGAAAATAAGGCCAAAATATTGTCCATCTTTTCCATGCTTGGCTGAATTTCTCAAGGAGCCATAGCTAGGGTTTCTTTCATTTTCAAGCTTGATAGTAAGTCCATCCTAGCCCTGTTTTTAATGTTCTTTACATTTTTGAAGTCCTCGTTGCTCGGTTTAGCTATTTCTACCATTATTTTGAGCTAGGGTTTGTGTTTAAAAATTTACCCATGTGTGTCATGCAAGTATATTGATGTTTAATGGTAGAAAATGAAAGTTTGATGTGTGATAAACAACTTTTACTAGGTGATTTTCGGTGAAAATGTCCAAAAGGACCAAATTGTAAAAGTTGTAAAATAGGTATCGAAAATCTGATTTGAAAGAAAATATGGGCTGTTATAAGCATGAGACAGGTTTGGCTAGGCTTGGGTTTTGAGAAAATTGAATACATTTCATTTTACAAGCCTAGGGACTAAAGTGTAAATAAGTGAAAAGTTAGGGACAAAAATATAAATTTACGTTAATATGATTTTTGGGTCAAATTGAATAATGTGAGTAAAAAACAAGTTAAATGTGTCATTATAGATCAAGAAAGACTAAGAATTGACTTAGATCGGGGAAAGGGCAAAGCTATGGATTAAATCGCAAAATTCACTATTTTTGTACCGAGGTAAGTTTATATGTAAATAATGTGTTATTATATTTATGTTTTGAATGCCTTAATAATGTTTGCATTGTGGATAAATATCTTAAAGTGTGTATCGATCAAGTATCAACAAGTGAGAAAATCCTGGTTGAACCTTAGGAATAGAATAGGATACGAGTGACATGTCACTAGGAAACCAAGTGTTTAACTGATTAAATGGTCTGGTTGCTAGTCTAGTACGTCCTACTAGTGGCTAGGTAATCCGACATGTGTTGCGAATGCCTGTCAGCTTGTGTGAGTAGCACTATGTAGCTACATCCACGACCGTCAGCTTGTGTGAGTAGACCCGTGATTAGCTCGAGAGTGAGCTCTTAAGTGATAACTGATAAGTGGTAGCGTCAGCTACAAATAAGTGTGGCACTTAAGTGCAAAACTTCCGAGTATTCTCTAGTATTTCGAGCGGTTCAACAGGTAGTTAAATGATATGGCATAGTGTGAAAGCAAGTGGAAATGGTTGTGTTATGAGCTGATGCAGGTATGAGTGTGAAATTCGTAAGCAATGTGATCGATGTGTGTATATTGGACCTTTGGTAAGGTTGAAATGAGTAAGTTGTGAATACAAATCCTTAGTGAGATATATGCATATTCTTTCTTAGTGTTTGTATGTTTTATATGTTTAAAATGTTCTTTATTTGCAAATAGGCTTACTAAGCTATGTAGCTTACTCCCTTTCTTTTCTTTTTTCCCTATAGGGTTGTCAAGCTGGCTCGAGGTCTGGAGATTAATGGGGTTCCATACACACTATCAACAATTATTTTGGTATTTTGATTTCAACATTTGAGATTATGGCGTGTATAGGTGACTTATTCATTTTGTTATGTGTCATAATTGTTTTGGCCAAAAAGGTTGCCCTACTAATGTTGATGGTTCATTTGTAAAAGGCCATTTGGAAGTGGCCAATATTAGTTATGTCTAAACTTCACTTGTTAGTGTGGTTATGAAGATGCAAGGTTGCATGATTATGTTGAGTAATGTGAAGTGTATGAGTGATGAATGTGGTATGTATTTGATGTGTGGATGTTTTAATTCATGATTATTTGGTTGTATAATTATGCCTTGCTATGTGTTGTCGAAATTGGTATGAATGTGTTTATGTTTCAGGGTGGCAAATGGCTTGGTAAATAGCCTTATTTTTGTCCACACAAGCAGACACAGCCGTGTGTGACACATCGTCAGCCCCACGGGTGTGTGAATAGGCCGTGTGTCCCCTGTAACCAAATTTGGCAAAACATAATATCCAGTAGTAAACACACAGGCAGAGATACAGCTATGTGTCTCAGCCGTGTGAAGGACACGGCCTTAGGACATGGGCATGTGCCCAGGCCATGTGAAGTTTGCACCTTAAATGCGAAAATTAAATTCACCACACAGCCTAGCACATGGGCGTGTGACTTGGCCGTGTGACCCTAAATGTTTAATGATGCATAAACAGAGAGTTACACGGGTTAGGGCACGAGCGTGTGTGACCACACGGCCTACCCTAAAGGGCATGTCCGAAGTCACATGGGCGTGTGACACTATTTTGATGAAAAATTTGCTAAGTGTTTCGAAGTTCTCGGTTAAGTTCCGAATTGATTCCAAAGTATATTTTGGGCCTCGTAGGCCTATAATAGGGACGTTATGAATATGTTTGAAAAGTTTTAAATTGGACGCAAATTTTATCGCTCAGCTTTGTATGTAAAGTGTGTGTAAGTTAGGTAATACCTCGAACCTTGTCCCGGTATCGGATACGGGTAAAGGGTGCTACATTTAGTGGTATCAAAGCTATGGTTTAGTTGTTTCCCAGACCAACATAGCATGTGTAAGAGTCTAGCTATACATGCTATAAATATAAATTTTGATAGTGTGATGGTTCCTAACCTTTTTAAATTTTGTTTTCATAGAGTAAATGGATCTCAACCAAGCTGTAGTTAATGACATAGAAAGTAATGCGCCAGCTCTCGGCCAAGGGATTGCACCACTCGATAGTAGACAGGTGACAACTAGTCACGGAGGAGAGGCTCCAGAAGCTTTTCTCCATATGATGAACGAGTGGTATACAAAGTTTATTTGGGCAAACTCGAATGCTCAACCTCCTCTACCCCTTCCATTCCTTAACCGGTTCCCATAGCTCCCTAAGGTGTGGAGATGGTAAGATTGAGTAAGCCTCCGGTTGATAAAATTCATAAGTACGGAGCAGAAGAATTTAGGACTAATGTAGATGATGACCCTTACAGGGTAAAGTTCTGGCTAGAGAACACTATTAAGGTGTTTGATGAGCTTTCATGTACAACCGAAGAGTGCTTAAAGTGTGCTATATCACTTCTGATAGATTCGACACATCAGTGGTGGGGAACTTTAGTATCAGTGGTACTGAGGGAAAGAGTAACTTGGGATTTCTTCCAAGAGGAATTTTGAAAGAAGTATGTAAGTCAGTAGTTTATTGATAAAAAATGAAAGGAATTCTTAGAGTTGACACAAGGCTGAATGGTTGTATCTGAGTACAAGCGAGAGCTTTTTATACTTAGTAAGTACGTTTGGGAATGTGTTTCCATAAAGGCTATTATGTGTAAGAGGTTTAAGGACGGGTTGAATGAAAACATCAGACTATTTGTTGGAATTCTAGAGCTAAAGGAACTTATTGTGTTAGTCGAGCAAGCTTGCAAGGTAGAAAAATTGTGTAAGGAAAAGAGGAAAGTTGAGCTTGATGCTAGAGATACAAGAAAGAGAACAATGAGTAAGTCTTTCTAGTCTTCATCAAAGAAATCGAGGGATATGCACACCCGCTCGAATGTTTCAGCTGGGAGCCCTAACAGAGATCACGGGAAGCAATATTTGGGTTCTTAGGCTCAAACTACGTCTATAGCGAGCGTTGGTAATATGAGATCTAAAATGTGACAGCCTTATTTCGACCCTAGTCGGGAAGTGGTTTCGGAACCACAAAACCGAGTCACTATATTAGATTAATGCTAAATTCCTTGACTAACTTATGAGAAATTGATTGTGTGAATAATTGATTTTTAATTTAGTGCATTCGAATGTGGGAATTATTGATTTGGACTCATGTGTAAAAAGGAGAAAGAAGATGTGGTAATTTGGAAGAGGACCGAATTGATGCATGGGGTAAAGTATGGGAGTTGCATGTCAAACTTCCCAATTGTTATTTTAGTGGCCGGCCATGATGATTTCATGGCATTAAAATATGTATTTTATAATCATGATTTAGTAAAAAGACAATAATGGCTTAATTAAATAACAAAAGAAAGTGGGAAAAATAAAATTTTATTTTTGTTTTCATCTTCCATATTTGCCGATTTTGAAGAAGAAGAAGGGAGTGGAGACTTGAGGGATTTTCGGCCATTGTAGTCCAAAATTGAGGTAGGTGTTCATGTTTTTATGCTTGAAGCTTGTGAATCTTAGTTGATGGTTAGACATACGGCAAAACCCATAGGTTGTTTTTTTTTGAGATTTTGATTGATACTTCCTTCGTCCATGGCCATGGATTTGAGGTTTTGACTTTCAAATGTTAAAAATAGTTATGGAGAGTTTGAATCTTATTATGGAGAGCAAATTCAAACGTTTTTGTGTTGAAATGCTTGAAATTTGCTTGGTATGACTAAATTTGCTCAAGTGAACTTTTGGCTATGTCAATTTGAAAGCAAATGATTTTGGAAAATTATTTAATTGATGTTTTTGCAGGAAAAATTGTGTTTAGAAGTAAATATACGTGCTTGAAGGGTTATAAGGTTGAGTTGAAATTACTTGGAACCTTTTGTAACCTTGTGAAATCGGTCATTTTAGTTTAATGTACTTTAGTAATGTGTTAAATGGAAAGTTAAGATTTGATATGAGCATGCGGTTATGAGTTTGTGTTTCAATTGTGGTGATTAATAATTTCATACCAATTTGTGATGTGTTTTATTTTTAAATGAGCAAGTAGTTGTTAAATGAAATAGAGGACCATTCGGTTAAGAAAATTTATAAATGGAAAAGATTTACGTGTTAGTAAGTTGTGATTTTAGGTATGAGCATTAGAGCACTTTAGATAAAATTTTATATACATATATACATTTAGCCGAATGTGAATTTCGGTAGTGAATGAGGAAATTGTTCTTTGGAAATTAGAAACTTTTCTTTTATGAGCTATAAATTCGGTTAATTAAGGGGTCTTAGCATTACAATTTCATTTAGGCCGAATGTACATGTAGAGTATAGAGAGGATAGTTTGTGTTTCCTGCTTTGATTTAGTAATGAATATGAAAGTTGATACACTCCAATTGGTTGATTTAAGCTCAAGAGCTTAGAGGAGAAGCATCGGATAAGGGAAAAGCAAAGGCTACGGAATAGCCAAGTCAAGACTTCTCAGAAAGATACGAGGTAAGTTTTCGAGTAACAAATTTTAATTCATGACATGACGGGACCATAGTACATATGTATATTTTATAAATTCAAACCTAAAGAGCTATACTTGAATGTTGTTATGGCAAAGATAAAATTTCAAATTGTTGGAAGTGGCAGGTGAACTTTGAATTTTGTTATATTCGAAATGAGATGGTACCCTTTTGTTATTGACTGGTGATTTAAATGTGATATGGTACATATATGTAAACATGGTGAACGTAAGTGGGGATTTTAATCCGAGCTTAGTCTCGAAGGGCTTTCGAGCCAGTGGAATGATCCGAGCTTAGTCTCGAAGGGCTTCCGAGCCAGGGGAACGATCCGAGCTTAGTCTCGAAGGGCTTTTGAGCCAGTGGAATGATCCGAGCTTAGTCTCGAAGGGCTGTTAAGCCAATGTTACAACCGGACGTAGTTCCGAAGGGCTATGAGCCAGTGTTGAAACCGGGCTCGATCCCAAAGGGAATCTGTGCCAACGATGTAAAATACGTGTAGAATCAATTCTAATAATTGTGTTACCGACCGTAAGTTAGCCAGGTATGCATCTCACCTGTGTTCGAGAATTTTATTGCCTATGTTTTGAAATTTTGGGATTGGGTAGGAATGCTTGATTTTCTTTTCTTTTCTTTGTAAAAAGTTTCCGAATGTCTATGACTTGATTTTGACGTATGTGTTCTGAACTGGAGGAGTTCAACTATTCGAATATGGAATGTATGCTTATATGCTTGAATTCTGCTGGATTTTTGAGATGGATGTTTTCGGTTAAGTTGATTTAGTTGGATAATTTGAATTTATCTTTATGATATGAATGAAAGAAGTGTTACCATAATATGCCCCCATTCGGCCAAAGGTTAAATAAAAGAGTTTAGAAAAATTTAGTGCACTTTCTTTTATGATTTAGTTACTTAAAAACTTACTAGGCACATAATTGCTTACTCTGCCACTTTTGATCTTCTGTTTTGTAGACCTCTTTGATCAGCTACGGTCTCGAGAGTTTCGGGGTTGAAGTCATCCACACTATCACAAACACCTTTTGGTATTTTGTAATTAAACCCTAAATATGGCATGTATAGGCTTGACATTTTGTTCTTGAGCAAATATATTTTGAAGTTGTAATTAAGTGTAGCCATGCGAAAATGGCTTCCTCAATGTTTTACTCCTACGTCAACAATGTTAAACTTGGTTGTGAGGTATGATTGGAGTTTATATGAGATTCATTGAAAGGGGTTCGGTAGTATAAACTTAGAACTAGGAGTGAAGTTGTTTAAATGTTCAAAATTTGCATGGGAGATCAAATATTCATGGAATTATACGAAAAGCAAGCAATAGAATTTGGAACCGCTCGTTTGAGGTTTAACAAGGTGGTATGCTATGTTATACAATAATTCGAGCATGGTAAGCTAGCTTAGTTGATTTCGAATTTACCTCTTTTTGCTAATCTTTGACATTCTTTTTACCATATGAATAGTAATGGTCTTATTGTATGCAAAAGCGGTCTTTTCTTTAATGGTCATGTGTAATTGTTGGTCCGATTTTGGTGTGTCAGAAATTATGCGAGTGAGTTCACGTTTAGTTAAATGATGGTTGGTGATGCCTCTTGACTCCTGTGATGGGTACGGGTCTAGGGGTGTTACATAAAAAGTCTAAATGCCAACACTGTGGTAGGTGACACCTCGGTGAATGTTGGATGATCACTCGGGTTGTTTTAAATATGGCTCCCAAGATCATTTCATTAAGGATTGTCTTGAATTGGTTGAAAAAGAAAATACTTATAATGCTAAATCGAGTAAAACTGCTACTAGAGGGAGACTAGTGAGAAATATGAGAGATGGGGCTAATAGCAAAGGTGTACCCAAAGACTTGGCTACAAGATCGGAAGCTAGATCATCAGCAAGAACTTACGCTATCCGTGCTCAGGAAGATGCGTCATCCTTTGATGTGATCCCTGGTATATTTTCTCTTTATGATACTAATGTCATTGCTTTGATTGATCCCGGATCTATGTATTCTTATATTTGCATGAACTTGGTAACTAATATGAGTCTACCTGTTGAGTCTACTAAATTTGTAATTAAAGTGTCAAGCCCTTTAAGCAAGTGTGTGCTAGTTGATAAGATTTGTTAGAATTGCCCTTTGATGATTAGAGGTCACTGCTTCCTGGCTAACTTAATGTTGTTTCCATTTGATGAGTTTGATGCTATTTTGGGTATGGATTGGTTGACATCATATGATGTGAAGGTGAATTGTAGGTAGAAAATTATTGAACTGAAATGTGAAAATGGTGAGGTTCTTCTAGTTGAAACAGATAAATCCAGTGAACTGCCTGATGTGATTTCGTCTATGTTGGCTCAGAAGTATGTGAGAAAGGGTTGCGAAGCATTTCATGCATATGTATTGAACACCAAAGTGTGTGAATTAAAGATTGAATCAGTGCCGGTAGTTTGTGAATTGCCAAATGTATTCCTGGAAGGATTGCCAGGATTGCCACCGGTTAGAGAACTGGAGTTCACTATTGATTTGTTACCGGGGACTACTGTAATATCGATTGCTCCATATAGAATGGCTACAACCGAATTAAAAGAGCTAAAAACCCAGTTGCAAGAGTTGACAGATAAGGGATTCGTGAGATCAAGTTTTTCTCCCTAGGGTGCTCTAGTGTTATTCGTTAAGAAGAAAGACAGATCCATGAGAATTTGCATCGACTACCGACAAATCAACAAGGTGACCATAAATAATAAATATCCTTTACCAAGAATAGATTATTTTTTTGACTAGTTGAAAGGGGCAACTATATTTTCGAAGATGGATTTGAGATCCAGCTACTGTCAATTAAGGGTTAAAGAGTCAGATGTGCCAAAGATCGCATTCAGGACAAGGTATAGACATTATGAGTTCATTATGATGCCATTTCACTTAAATAATGCCCCATCTATTTTATGGACTTAATGAACTGAATTTTTTTACCGTACTTGGATAAATTTGCGGTTGTGTTTATAGATGACATCCTAATTTATTCTCGAGACGAGTCTGAGCATGCCGAACACTTGAGGATAGTTTTGGACACTTTGAGAGACAAGCAGTTTTATGCAAAGTTTAGTAAAAGTGAGTTTCGGCTCTGAGAAGTTAGATTTTTGGGACATATTGTTTCGGGTGACGGCATTAGAGTTAACCCGAGTAAGATTTCGGCTATTGTTGATTGGAAATCATCGAGGAATGTATCTGAGGTTAGAAGCTTTTTAGGCTTGGCCGGATATTATAAACGATTTTTTAAAGGATTTTTGATGATTGCTTCTCTTATGACCAAGTTGCTGCAAAAGGATGTTAAGTTCGAATGGAACGAAAAGTGCCAACAAAGTTTTTCGAAATTGAAAGTAATGTTGATTGAGGCATTAGTGCTAGTGCAGCCTAAGTCTGGGAAAGAATATGTAATTTATAGTGATGCTTTTTTAAATGGTCTTGGATGTGTATTGATGCAAGAGGGCAAAGTGGTAGATTATGCCTTGAGATAGCTGAAATCGCACGAGAAGAACTATCCGACGCATGACTTGGAATTGGCTACAATTGTGCATGCTTTAAAGATTTGGCGTCATTATTTATACAGTGAGAAATGTCGTACCTTTACCGACCATAAGAGCTTGAAGTACTTGATGTCTCAAAAGGATTTGAATTTGTAGCAAAGGTGGCTCAAACTATTAAAAGACTATGAATTGGTGATTGACTATTACCCGGGAAAGGCAAACGTGGTTGTCGATACTTTGAGTAGGAAATCTTTGTTTGCCTTGAGAGCTATGAATACGAGATTGACCTTGTTTGATGATGGTTCAATTCTAGCTGAGCTAAAAGCTAGGCCAGTATTCCTTCACCAAATTTACAAGGCTTAGAAAAGTGACAAAAAATTTCAAGCTAAAAGAGTTTAGTGCGAATTGACTGGTGATTCAGAATTTCAAATTAGGGTCGATAATTGTTTGATGTTCTGAGACAGAGTTTGTGTTCCAAAGGATGCCGAGTTGATTTAGGAAATTTTGCATGAGGCACACAATGGCTGTTTGTTAATGCATCCGAACAGTGTGAAAATGTATAATCATCTGAAGAAATTGTACTGGTGGTCAGGCATGAAATGAGACATTTCTGAGTTTGTGTCAAAGTGTTTAGTTTGTCAACAAGTGAAAGCCAAGCACCAAGTGCCTTCTGGTTTACTTCAACCTGTGATGGTTCCCGAGTGGAAATGGGATAGGATCACCATGGATTTCGTGACGGGTTTGCCTCTGACACCTAAAAAGAAAGATGTCGTATGGGTCGTTGTTGATCGATTAACGAAATTGGCTCATTTTATACCAGTATGTACTGACTATCCACATGATAGGTTGGTTGAGTTGTATGTTTCTGAAATTGTGAGACTTCACGGAGTGCCTTTGTCGATTATTTCGGATAGAGATCCAAGGTTCACTTCACGATTTTGGAAAAAGTTGGAAGAAGCTTTGGGTACAAAGTTGAATTTTAGTAAAGCGTTCCATCCGCAGACCAACTGTTAGTCTGAAAGAGTAATTCAAATTCTCGAAGACATGCTCCGATGTTGTATATTGGAATTCCAAGGTAGTTGGGAAAAGTATTTACCATTGGTAGAGTTTGCCTACAACAATAGTTTTTAGTCGAGTATAAAAATAGCACCATATGAGGCATTGTATAGTCGCAAGTGCCGAACTCCTTTGCATTAGACCAAGCTTAGTGAGAGACAGATGCACAGAGTTGATTTGGTTAAGGAAACCGAAGAAAAAGTGAAAGTGATTCGTGATTGCTTGAAAGTCGCTTCAGATCGACAAAAGTCGTACGCGGATTTGAAAAGAAAAGAGATTGAATTTCAGGCTGCTGATAGAGTGTTTCTGAAAGCGTCTCCATGGAAAAAGATTTTAAGATTTGGTCGTAAAGGCAAGTTAAGTCCGTGCTTTATTGGTCCGTATGAAATTACCGAAAGGATAGGACGGTAGCATGTGGGTTAGCCTTTCCATCTGAGTTGGAGAGGATTCACAATGTGTTCCATGCGTCTATATTACGAAGATACCAATCAGACCCTTCACATGTGATTTCACCTATAGAGATTAAAATTCAACAGGATATGACTTAGGGGGAAGAACTGGTTAAGATCCTAGCTCGGGAAGTAAAACAATTAAGAAATAAAAGTGTAGCCTTAGTGAAAGTATTGTGGCAAAGACACGGGGTTGAAGAGGCTACGTGGGAACCTGAGGAGGCTATGAGAAAACAGTATGCAAACCTATTTCCTGGTAAGATTTTCGGGGAAGAAAATCCCTAAAGGGGGAGAGTTGTAATAGTCTGAATTAGGGACTAAACAGAATAGTGGTTTTGAAACCATGAATCTAAAGTAGAAAAATTTATTACGATAAAGTTTTAAGGTTTATTGTATGATTGAGTGCATATGTGAAAATATTTTAACGAAATTTTATCAATAGATGGTCTAATTGGGCTATTAGGACTAAATTGCAAAAAGTGCAAAATAGGTGTTCTAGAAGCATTAGGAGCAAAATCGAAATGAATTTGTAAATTAGAAGTCCTTATGTAGCAGTTAGACCAATATAGTTTAGTTTGGACCAAAATAGACATGGAAAGGACAATACATCAAAGTGTTAAGTGAAGGGCATTTTGGTCTTTTGGTTAATAAAAGAAATAAAAGGGAAAATAAGGTCAAAATTGAGTCCATCTTCTCCATGCTTGGCTGAATTTCTCAAGGAGCCATAGCTAGGGTTTCTTTCATTTTCAAGCTTAATAGTAAGTGCATCCTAGCCCCGTTTTTAATGTTCTTTACATTTTTGAGATCCTCGTTGCTCGGTTTAGCTATTTCTACCATTATTTTGAGCTAGGGTTTGTGTTTAAAAATTTACCCATGTGTGTCATGCAAGTATATTGATGTTTAATGGTAGAAAATAAAAGTTTGATGTGTGATAAAGAACTGTTACTGGGTGATTTTCGGTGAAAACGTCCAAAAGGACCAAATAGTAAAAGTTGTAAAATAGGTGTTAAAAATCTGATTTGAAAGAAAATATTGGCTGTTTTAAGAATGAGATAGGTTCGGCTACGCTTGGGTTTTGAGAAAAATGACTACATTTCATTTTACGAGCCTAGGGACATTTCATTTTACGAGCCTAGGGACTAAAGTGTAAATAAGTGAAAAGTTAGGGGTAAAAATGTAAATTTGCCTTAATATGATTTTTGGGTCAAATTGAATAATGTGAGTAATAAACAATCTAAATGTGTCATTATAGATCAAGAAAGACGAGGAATTGACTTAGATCGTGGAAAGGGCAAAGTTGTGGATTAAATCGCAAACTTTGCTATTTTTGCACCGAAGTAAATTTCTGTGTAAATAATGTGTTATTATATTTATGTTTTGAATGCCTTAATAATGTTTGCATTGTGGATAAATATCTGAAAGTGTGTATTGGTCAAGTATCGACAAGTGAGAAAATCTCGGTTGAACCTTAGGAATAGAATAGGATATGAGTGACATGACACTAGGAAACCAAGTGTTGAAGTGATTAAGTGGTCTGGGTGCTGGTCTAGTACGTCCTACTAGTGGCTAGGTAATCTGGCATGTGTTACGGATACCTGTCAGCTTGTGTGAGCAGCACTGTGTAGCTATGTCCGTGACCGTCAGCTTGTGTGAGCAGACCTATGATTAGCTCGAGAGTGAGCTCTTAAGTGATAAGTGATAAGTGGTAGCTTTAGCTACAAATAACTGTGGCACTTATGTGCAAAACTTTCGAGTATCCTCTGGTATTTTGAGTGGTTCAATGGGTAGTTAAATGTGCTGATGCAGGTATGAGTGTGAAATTCATAAGCAATGTCATCGATGTGTATATTGGACCTTTGGTAAGGTTGAAATGAGTAAGCTGTGAATACAAATCCTTAGTCAGATTTATGCCAATTCTTTCATAGTTTTTGTATGTTTTATATGTTTAAAATGTTCATTATTTGCAAATAGGCTTACTAAACTATGTAGCTTAGTCCCTTTCTTTTCTCTTTTCCCTATAGAGTTGTCAAGCTAGCTCGAGGTCTGGAGATCAACGGGGTTCCAAACACACTATCAACAATTATTTTGGTATTTTGGTCTCAACATTTGAGATTATAGCATGTATAGGTGACTTGTTCATTTTGTTATGTGTCATAATTGTTTTGGCCAAAAAGGTTAGCCTACTAATGTTAATGGTTCATTTGTAAAGGCCATTTGGAAGTGGCCAATATTAGTTATGTCTAAAATTCACTTGTTAGCGTGGCCATGAACATGCAAGCTTGCATGATTATGTTGAGCAATGTGATATGTATGAGTGATGAATGTTGTATGTATTTGATGTGTGGATGTTTTAATTCATGATTATTTGGTCGTATAATTATGCCTTGCTATGTGTTGTTTAAATTGGTATGAATGGGTTTGCATTTTAGGGTGGCAAATGGCTTGGTAAATAGCCTTATTTTTGTCCACATGGGTAGACACACGGGCGTATGTGTAGGTCGTGTGTGACACACGGTCAGCCCCATAGGTGTGTGAATAGGCCATGTGTCCCCTGTAACCAAATTTTGGAAAATAAAATATCCAGTAGTAATCACACAAGTAGAGACATGACTGTGTGTCTCAGCCATGTGTGACACACGGTCAGCCCCATAGGCGTGTGCCCAGGCCATGTGAATTCTGCACCTTAAATGCGAAAATTAAATTCGCCACAGGGCTTAGCATACGGGCGTGTGACTTGGTCGTGTGACCCTAAATGATTAATGATGTCATAAACAGAGAGTTACACGGGTTGGGACACGGGCGTGTGTGACCACACGGCCTGCCCACACGGGAGTGTCCCAAGTCACACAGGCATGTGACACTATTTTGATGAAAAATTTTCTAAGTGTTTTGAAGTTCTCGGTTAAGTTCTGAATTGATTACAAAGTTTGCTTTGGTCCTTGTAGGCCTGTAATAGGGACGTTATGAATATGTTTGAAAAGTTTTAAATTGGACGCAAATTTTATTGCTTGGCTTTGTATGTAAAGTGTGTATAAGTCTGGTAATACCTCGAACCCTGTCCTGGTATCAAATACGGGTAAGGGGTGTTACAATTAGAAAGTGTGTCCTTGATGACGAAATACATAACATTCTATAGCATTGTCACTCAAAGCCTTACGAAGGACACTTTGGAGGAATGAGAATTACTGCTAAGTTACTCTAATCTAGTTTTAGTAGCCAAGTTTGTTCAAGGATGCCTATGAATTTTATAACTAATGGGATTGTTGTTAGAGGAGAGGAAATCTATCTAAGAGACACAAAATGCCGCTACAAAACATTTTTTAGATTGAGTTATTTGATGTTTGGGAATCGACTTTATGGGCCTATTTCCACCATCATTAGGTAATCTCTACATATTCTTGGTAGTCGACTACGTCTCTAAGTGGGTCAAAGTTGTTGCCCTCCCTGCTAATGATTCAAAGTTAGTGATGAAGTTATTGTACAATAACATTTTCACAAGATTTGGTACAACTCGAGCCATTATCAATGATGAATTTTCTGATTGTGATTGCAAATTAGTTTCTAATGCCTTGCACAGGTATGGGGTGAAGCGTAAGATTGCCATGGCATATCATCCCCAAACATGAACAAGAGGAGATCTCTAACATTGAAATTAAATAGATTCTGGAATAAGTGGTGAACCTAATTTGAAGGTATTGGTCCTCTCAGCTAGATGAAGCCTTGTGGGCTTATTGTACGACATTCAAAACATTGTTGGGGATGTCACTTTTTAAGCTAGTTTATGGAAAGCCATGTCACCTACCTGTTGAGCTAGAGGATAGAGCATTTTTGGCTATTAAAACGCTGAATACGGATTGGATCAGTACTGGCCATAAAAGGTTATTAGAACTGAATTAAATGAAGGAATTCCAGGCATAAGCATATGAGAATGCTAAACTATACAATAAGAAGACCAAGCGCTGGCATGATAAAAGGATTATGCCAAGGCAATTTGAGCTAGGACAACAGGTGTTATTGTTCAACTCTAGGCTCAAACTGTTCCCTGGCAAACTAAAATCTCGTTCGTTAGGTCCCTTCGAAGTAGCTCAAATATACCCTCATGGAGCTATTGATGTTAAAGATATGAAAATGGACGTCAGATTTAAAGTTAATGGACAACTCTTAAAGTACTATTTGAGTGCTCATGTAACTCGAGATAAACAGTCCATTGGTCTTCGAGATGCTTAACTTCAACATTTCGATAATTCCTTCTCATTTTAATTTTGTTGATCTTAAATTTCTCTTAGTTATTTATTTATTTTCTTTAATAATTTTTATTTCTTTGTATTGCTGTTTTTTCATAACGGTAATAGTGAGGTCGGGCCATACATTACCCGTTGGCCCATCAGAATTTATTTTCCAAATATTTGGGCCTTCCACTTTTTCACTTTCACTCCAAACTCTATTACACCAAATCCAGATCATAATTATTGCCCCCCATCACCCACGTCATACCCCATGTACTCCTTATATTTGTCGTCGTTTTATTTTACCCTAATCTCTTCAATCCTTTTTACAGTTATCCTAAATCTTCTATCTCCCCACTTACTTGTGCTTCTTCAGAAACTGCAAGTTTTCTCCTATCTTTTCTACACAGACATTTACCTTAACTTTCCCCAATGGCTAGATGATCTATTCCTCAATCATCTTTTTATGCCACCCCGCACTTTCTTTAACACTATGGTAGAAGAGCAGTACCAGAACAACATATCCAATTGAACCTTTTACTTGGAGAAAAGGTTTTCCTTTTAAGGACAAGTCTTTCATGGGATACGACACTTCCATTTATTTTTTCGTCGAGCTTTACCTCCCCAAATACTACTTTTATTATATGTGCGAGGATTCTAGATTTTATTTGATGAAGACATTGTTAATGCTTAGTATGGTCGTTCTAATATCCAAGATAAGCATATCGAGGTTGCTGCAACCATCACTACTGATGGGTTGACTTAGGTTCTTCAAGACCTATGTGTAGCGAGAACTGAATGGATGGTGTCGAGGCAAGATTGTTACACCGTAGAAAAGGCATTTTTTAAGCCCAAGTGCAGGGTTTGGTATCACTTCCTTAAAATGCACCTACACCCTTCTACCCATAACTCAATAGTTTCTAAGGAGCAGATGTTGTTGCTCCATTCCATCATGTAAGGTTGGAAGATTTATGTGGGTAAGATTATATTCAATGAAGTCCACCAGTGCGCATAGAAGAATGTCAGGAGTCTAAACTTTCCTTCTTTAATTACCACGCTTTGCCAGCGTATTAATGTCTCAATCTAAGCCAATAAGGATGTTGTCCCAAATAAAAGGTCCATTACAAGATCAATTGTTGCAAAGATTTTTAAGGAAGATTTGCCGCGGCAACAACCTCCTAGCTAAGCCTTAATATCCTTTACGCCAACATTTTCCATTGCAACCACTTCTACTTCTAACAGTTTATTTGCGCAATAAGTGCTCAGTTCATTAGCGAAGTTGCAGAAGCAAAATAATCTTTTCGGGACTCGGTAGCTTTAGCTTGCTACGGATTTGGCAAAAGTGCAGGACAAATTGGCTCTCTACTGGGCTTATGTGGAGAGGAGGGGCGTTGCTCTGAAAAGGTCCCATCAAAAGAATTTCATCAAGCTAATGCCTACATTTCCTGACTTCCCTAAGGAATTATAGGCAACTGTAGCAGAAGGGTTTGGTGAAACTCAACCAACTGAAGTAGACACTAGCACTATTGAGAAAGAAACCATAGAACTAGAGGAAGAAATAGAGAAAATAGAATCAATCAACATTGTGACTGATCATGAGGAAGAAGGAGAAGCAAATCCCACACCTACACCACTAGTGGACTGCACTACAACTGCTCCACCTCCCTCTACTGAACCAATGATTGAACAAGATAACGAAATCAATCAAATTATTGATGAAATCATCAAATTTGATGATTAATAAGAGGACGTACCATTCCACTCATTAAAAAGGAAAACGCATTATAAGCACAATGCATGCAAATCCACATACAGAAAAGAATGAAGTAACGATACTAAGCTTCAAGACAGGGAAGTTTTCTTCCTTTCCTTATATCATGCATTCCATTTGTTTTGCCGTACATAGATATCTTCTTGCATTCATGTTTCATGCATGTACATGCGTTAAGGACAATGCACCCTTAGGTTTGGGGGTGTATTGAGCATTTAGGATGCATTTTCTATTTAGTAAACACTTTGTTTATATTTAGTAAGCAAGTTCATTTTAGTGAGTTTTGTTTTATCGTGTAACTAACAAGGATTGTTTCGACTATGATAAGTACAAATTTTACTTGTGATGTTTGATTATGAGTTTAAATTCTTCAATAAATCTAGAACATGTGACAGTGGATTAGGTAAATTTAGCTTAGGTGAGGTTGCTATTACCTATTAAAAGGGAGATGTCCTGAATTTAGTTATATTTAAACTATAGCGAATTTCTTTTAATAAACTTAGAGATTCTTGTAGCTAAACTCAAAAAAAAAATGCCAAATCATTCTTTAAAGTGATAATAGTAGATACTCTAATACTTAGAATTGCCAAGTAAGTCAACAACATTTTGTTTGCTCCATGTAAACTAAAAAATATATAGGTTTTTCCTATGTAAATCAACACCTTTTTATTTAAATTTGTTGTTAAAATCGAGAAATTGTTTAATAAATTAATGAAATATGTGAAAATATGAAATTAGGATATAGAAATTATTAAAATGTGATTTTATGCTTTATTATATAGCTTTTATGCAAAAAATGGCTTATTTTGTATTTGTTTGAGCTTATTATATTTTTATGAGCCATGCATGATTAAATTAAATAATAAATTATAAGATTATATTTAATAATTTCTTTTAAAAACATTTCATTAATAAAATTGGGTTTTAGTTAATTTATTAAATTGGTGAAATTTTATTTCTTTGGTCCTTTAATTTACTGACTTATTGTAACACCCCATACCTGGCCCAGACATTACGGCCAAGTCTGGTGTGTCACATCAATGATGAACTAACCAAGTTACCTAGTTACCACGATTAGGGTGAGTTTTGCAAAACCATTATTGAATTTTAAAGAGAAAATCCCGATTAAATTGTGAACGTCCTATCCACTACCAATTTTTACGGGTATTCCTTATTATAAGATTTAACTTTGTTACTCGTTTGAAACGTGTGATTGATTTTTGAAAACGTTTGATTAAATTTTAAGAAAACTCGCGCAGCCTTATTAAAATTAATCATTGTATAGTAAAAATAAATAATTTAAAACCCAAATTAAAATAATTAGAGCGACCTTATTACAAACCCAAAAATCAGAATAAAAATAATTAAAGTAAATAATAAAATAAAATAAGTAACTTAATTAAGCCAGAAATGCAGTCTACGTGGCCACTTCGAATCCCTCTAGCTCCAAGTCCACCAATCTAGGGCTCACCTGCATGGATGGAAGAAAAGGAGTGAGTTTGGAAACTCAGTGTGTAAAGAAAGCCCATCCAGAGCCCAAATCAACTTAAGCCCATTGGGTCTAAGCCCTATCCAGCCTCAGTAAATATTGGGCCGAAACCTTATTCAGTATTCAGTTAACTGGGCCTTAGCCCTATTCAGTAAACGGTACAACTGAGCCTTAGCCCTTTTCAGAAAATAGTACGGCCCATAGGCCCATTTCAGTAACAAAACAGATATCATGCATGTATGCAAAGCCCATAGCCCATCCTATGTCCAACTGCTACACTCCATACACTCAATGTGGGGAAACAACTCAACCTACCCAGCCGCTGCACTCCACAGTCACAGCATAGCTGCTCAAATAATGTGGCCAAGCCACTAACAGTATAATGAGGCAGAGCCCCATTTAGTAAACAGTACGAGGGAAAGCCTCTTTCAGTAATCAGTACGAGGAAAAGCCTCTTTCAGTAATCAGTACGAGGCAAAGCCTCTTTCAATAATCGTGGCAATGCCACTTACACTTCCTCCATCAATAAACCCAGTCCCATGCAACATATAATCATGTCATGGCATACAATGAACAGAAACAGTAAAACATGCATTTCAGTCAAATATAGCCCTAAAGGTATAACGGTCATTTTACACCTATGGGTAAAATAGTAATTTCTCACCCTTAAGGGTATTTCAGTAATTATACCAGTTTTTAGGGTTTTATGCATATTTTTGTCCTTAATAGTCCCACTTACATATCAGTAGTTAATTTAGCTCATTTTAGCAGTTTTCAGTCATTGGGCCTAAAACCTCTAATGGGCCCTACAGTGTCCTTTAGCTACTTTGTCCCGTTCAGCCCAAATTCTAAGTCTAGTTTAACAGAATTAACCTACAGTATACCAGAACACACTTACCACTTACTTTTACCCGTATGGGCCCGTAAGCCCATTGGGCCTATTTTCAGCCCATCGAGGCCCAAATTTATCGAAGTGCCTGAAATTGCACACTCATGCATCTTACCATTTGCGATTACAGATCTCACTATTTCCAACTGACTTGCGAGCGCTCGCACGCTCACAAACCCACAAAATGTCAGAATTTCGGCATTTCAGCTTTTCGGCTTTTGCCGATTTAGACTACAGAAGGGTGTTCGTTTACACACCTGATTTGCGATTTTACCGATGAGATCTCCTATGCGATTTCTCCTACAATCAATCACTTAACAAATTAGATTTACGAATTAATGATAACGAATGTAATCTAGCTTACCATATTCGGCCAACATCACCTAAGGCCTTTAAGTTCTTACCTTTGCCGAAACTAGTGACTAGATCTAGATCTAGTCGTTCCAAAGATCCAAGCCTCCTACGCTCCTTGCTAGATCAACCCTTTCACAAGTACACATAGAACCGATTAGAAGAACTAGCATTACCTATCACCATAGTTGATAGCCTCCCTAAAGTTTTTTAGTGACTTTCGACTTTTCTTAAATCCAAAGATAATGCATGAGAAGTAGTTCCGAATACTTACCACAATAATGGATCCACCATATCTAAAGATTCAATTCTTGATCTACTACGAATACGAAGGTTTTGACTCCTTACACAAAACGAAACTAGAGGATGATATGGCTATAATCTCTTGAACAACTCAAACTCTCCTCAGCAGAGTTCTACTTGGCAACCATCACATGACCAACACATGCACAAAATTAAAAACACATCCAATGCTTACCTTGTGACTTGAACACTGGCCCTTGCACACCTGTCCATATGCCACTTTTTTAGGCAATTAAGTGGCGCCTCATTGCCACTTTACCAAGGGCTTACTTGAGTCTTATTTTCCCCACTTTTTCTTAAAAGCCCGCTTAACTAAGTCCCCTTCACTTAAAATCCAAAGTTGATATTTTTGCCGGGTTTTATCTTAGGCTTGGGCCTTCTAAAGGCCCACTAACATACTTAAACACAAATTTAATAACCAAATCACCAAAATTTCAAGATTTCACCAAAATCACAAAAATCCCAAAAAATCCCGAAAATCAGGGCGTTACAACTCTACCCCCTTAAAGAAATTTTAGCCTCGAAATTTACCTGATCCAAATAGTTGAGGGCATTGTTGACACATCGCCTCCTCAGGCTCCCAGGTAGCCTCTTCTCTGCCATGATTGCACCAAAGCACTTTTACCAATGGAACTGACTTTCTTCTCAACACTTTGACCTCGCGATCTAGTTTTTGCACAGGCTCCTCTTCAAAAGTTAGATCAGTCTTTATCTCAATCTCCTCCTCTGGTACGACATGCGAAGGATCCGACCAATACCACCTTAACATGGACACATGAAAGACATCATGTATACAGTCCAGCTCTGGTGGTAACTCCAGTGATAAGCTACTGGCCCTACCCGTTTAAGAACCCGATAAGGCCCAATAAATCACGGACTCAACTTGCCCTTCTTGCTAAACCTCAAAATCTTTTTCCAAGGTGAGACTTTCAAAAATACCATATCCCCTACAGAGAACTCGATTTCTTCACGCTTCAAATCAACATACGACTTCTGCCTATTAGATGCCTCCTTTAACTGATCTCTAATCAACTTAACCTTATTCTCAGTATCTACCACTAACTCTGGTCCAAGAACCTGTCGTTTTCCCAATTCTGTCCAACACGTAGGCATACGACACCTTCACCCATAAAGTGCCTCATATGGGGCCATTTGGATACTTGCTTGATAACTGTTATTGTACGCAAATTCTGCCAATGGCAAGTAGTCCTCCCAACTACCACGAAAATTGATAACACAACCTCTTAACATGTCCTCCAGCACCTAAATAACCCTTTCTGACTGTCCATCTGTCTGAGGGTGAAAAGCAGTGCTGAAGTCCAATCATGTACCCAACGACTCATGCAACTTTTTCCAGAATCAAGATGTAAACCTAGGGTCCCAATCAGAAATAATCGAAATTGGCACCCCATGCAGTTGCACTATCTCCGCCACATATAATTTGGCCAACTTCTGAAGTGAGTAATCAGTTCGGACAAGTATGAAATGGGTAGATTTCGTTAACCTATCCACAATTACCCATACAAAATCCTTCTTGGAGGGTGTCAAAGGTAGCCCACTCACAAAATCCATGGTAACCCTTCTCTACTTCTAGAGTGGAATCTTTATTGGCTGCAACAATCCAGAAGGCAGTTGATGCTTAACCTTTACTTGCTGGCACGTCAGACATTTTCCCACAAATTCAGTCACCTCTTGCTTAAGTCCAGGCCACCAATACACCTCTCGCAAGTCTCGATACAACTTATTCCCTCATGGATGCATGGCACAAGGTCCACCATGAGCCTCTTTCAGAATTAACTGCCTCAAATCAGAATTTTTCAGAATACAAATTCTTCCACGAAAGCAGAGAACTCCATCAGTGTTCAATCCAAAATATGAATTCTCATTATTCTCAGCTTGCTAAAACTGAGGAGCCAATGAATCATCCTTTAACTGCTTCTTTTTAATCTGCTCAGTCCAAGTTGGTCTCACTTGTAACTCCACTAACAGACTTCCATCGTCATATAAACTAAAACGAGCAAATATCACTCTCAGCTCTGCTACACCCCTTCAGCTTAGTGCATCAGCCACCACATTCACCTTGCCTAGGTGGTACTCAATCGAATAGTCAAAATCCTTAAGCAACTCTATCCATCTTTGTTGCCTAAGATTCAATTCCTTCTGAGTTAACAGATATTTGAGACTTTTATGGTCTGTGTATATAATACACTTTTCTCCATACAAATAGTGTCTCTAGATTTTTAACGCGAAGATCACCGCTGCCAACTCTAGATCATGCGTAGGGCAGTTCGCCTCGTGAGGTTTAAGCTATCGTGAAGCATAAGTGACCACCTTACCCTCTTGCATCAGTACACAGCCTAGTCCCACATGCGACGCATAACTATACACAGTGAAATCCTTCCCATACTCTAGCTGTATTAAAACTGGCGCCTCAGTCAAAATCTTTTTCAGCTTATCAAAGGCTTCTTGCTGTTTTTCAGTCCATACATATGCTACTCCTTTTCTCAGCAGTTTCGTTAACGGTGCAGCAATCAAAGAGAATCCCTCTACAAATCTTCTATAGTACCCTGCCAGACCCAGAAAACTCCAAATTTTCGATACTAACCTCGGTGGCTTCCATTCCAGAACTGTCTCAATTTTCTGAGGATCTACCCTAATCTTCTCAACAGAAACAACGTGACCTAGAAAAGTTCTTGCAGCCAAAATTCACACTTACTGAATTTTGCATAGAGTTGCTTCTCTCTCAGTACTTACAGAATAATACGGAGATGCTCATCATGTTTCTCCTTAGTTTTTGAATACACCAAGATATCGTCAATAAAAACGACTACGAATCAGTCCAAGTAAGGTTGGAACACTCGATTCATCAAATCCATGAAAGCTGCAGGTGCATTCGTCAGTCTAAATGGCATAACCAGAAACTTGTAATGACCATACCGAGTTTTGAATGCTATCTTATGAATATCTAGCTCTTTGACCCTTAAGTAATGATATCCAGACCGAAGGTCAATCTTGGAAAATACCGAAGCACTTCTAAGCTGGTCCAACAAATCATCAATCCTCGGTAGAGGATACTTGTTCTTTATCGCCAGTTTGTTCAACTGGCGATAATCGATGTACATACGCATCGTCCCATCCTTTTTCTTCACAAATAGTACTGGTGCTCCCCAGGGAGACACACTCGGTCTAATGAAACCTCTATCCGACAACTCTTGGATTTGTGCTTTTAGTTCTACTAACTCCTTTGGTGCCATCCTATAGGGTGCGATGGACACTGGAGCCATTCCAGGCAACAAGTCATCCCAAACTCGACTTCTCAGTTCAGAGGTAATCCAGGGAGCTCCTCAGGAAAGACATCTTGAAATTCCTTTACAGTTCTAACCGTTTCCACAGTCAAATTCTCAGTCTCAGCTTGACTAACAAAAGCCAAGTACGTTTCGTAACCCTTGCGAATCAGCTTCTCAGCCCTTAGAGCCGAAACAATGTTAGACAAGTAGTCCCTTCGCTCTCCAATAACCATTACCTCCTCATCCTCAATAGTCCTCAACACCATCCTCTTAGCCGCACAATCTAGAGTCGCCTTATGCTTAGTCAACCAGTCCATCCCCAAAATAAGATCGAACTCTCTGAATGGTAGCTCCATTAAGTCTCCAGTAAAGATCCTACCTTGAGTCTCTAAAGGCACCTCCCTAAAGAGTTTATCTACCCTAACCGAGTGACCCAGTGGACTTATTACAGTTACCCCATTCACAGTTTCCTCAAAGTGCACACCGAATAACCCAGAAATGTCACATGCAACATACGAATGAGTTGATCCCACATCTATCAGAGCAGTGTATGGCATGCTAGAGATTAAAAACGTACCAGTTATGAGGTCAGGTGCATCACCCTCCTCTTGGCGACGAGCAGCATATACCAATGCTGGCTGGCGAGCCTCAGCATTTCCAGCACCCTTGCCAGGTGCTCCATGTCCACGACCATTTCCATTACCACCTCTACCTTGTCCACAGCCTCTCGGTGATAGCATTCCACCTCGCACTGGTTGAGCAGCCCTCTGTTCAGCAACTTGAGTCTAAGCTGGTCTTCGAGGACAGTCCTTGATCTTATGTTCTTTGGACCCACATCAAAGACATGCCCCAGTACGCTTCCAACATTCTCCAAAATGCATCCTACCACAGTCCCTACAAGCTTGTGGTCTAACTGTACTCACCAAAACTGCTCGGACTGGTTCCTCCACTCTAGCTCTCTTGACATTTCAGTTTGCAGGACCAGATGGTCCAGAATCCCTCCTAAATCGGTTTTGGTCCTTATCACGATTTTGCCGTTCAGTTCGCTTCCCCTCCTCGGCTATCTTAGCCTTCTCCACCAATGCATCAAAATCGCGCTCCCTCTGCAAAGCTATCAGTACCCTTAGCTCATCCCTGAGGCCATCCTCAAAATGAATACTACCCTCGTACTCCTCAAAAACTCTGCCTTATACTCAGCAACAGTCTTATTACCCTAGGTCAGGTTTAGAAATTCTTTCCTACATGCATCCACATAACTCGCTCTGACGTACTTTCCCTTGAAAGTTGTCTTAAACAGATCCCAGGTTACCCGCTCAGCTGAGGTACCCTCCTTCACGGTGATCCACCACTGATATGCCTCTTCTCGCAGCAGAGATACTGCACCTTTCAGCTTTTGCTCCACCGAGCAATCCAGGTCATCCATAATCTGTTCCGTAGCTTCCAGCCAATACTCAGCTACATTTGGGGCTACTCCAGATATGCCCCTGAAGACCTCGGCTTCGTTAGCCCAAAGTCGCTTGGAAATAGATCCCCTATTCATAGACCTGACATTAGCTCCACCAACCCTCTCTAGAACCTTTAACATCGTTTGGGATAAGGCATCATCCCCTGCAGCACGGCCATACGGCCCATTTTTAGCTACTGGTGGCAGTCGTGCCTACTTAGCTAGCAAGTGTTCCGAAGATGAAGACCCAGCTTGAACACTGCCTCAGCCACGTCCACGGCCTTGTCCACGAGTAGCCCTTGTACTCATAATGTCTTATCTAATTATGAATTTTATGACATTAGTTTAGTATTTCAGTTGTTCATTACAGAATGTCTTATGTACAAATAGTGTTCAGAGTTTTATTTTCGCGATTTCGTAGCCTAGCTACAGTCTCAGTTTTCTAGGGTTTACAGTCTCAGTCTTACAGTTTTCAGTACTACCCTATCTACAGTATCATAGTAGGGTCTCAGTTCTATCTACAGTGATATCTCAATACAGTACAATATAAGAAAAGAATACTTACAGACTTGGTGCTGGGGATTCAGTGTGCCACTTCTTCATATACCAGATTTCAGAAAGCTCAGAAAACTTAAACTTTTTAGAATAAAACTTTAAAACATGTATTCCTTGAAGGAAATGACTTTGAAAAGGGTTCTCCCTAAGAATTTTTTTCAAAATCGATTTTCGAAATACCCTTCTTGGGCCTTGATTTTAAAATTTTTAAAAATTTTTGGACCCGATCCACAGCCGAGTTGTTGCAACTAGGCTCTGATACAACTAAATGTAACACCCCATACCTGGTCCAGACGTTACAGCCAAGTCTGGTGTGTCACATCAATGACGAACTAACCATGTTTCTAGTTACTACGATTAGGGTGAGTTTTGCAAAACCATTACTAAAGTTTAAAGAGAAAATCCCGGTTAAATTGTGAACATCCTATGCACTACCAATTTTTAGGGGTATTCCTTATTATAAGATTTAACTTTGTTACTCAATTGAAACGTGTGATTGATTTTTGAAAATGTTTGATTAAATTTTAAGAAAACTCGCACAGCCTTATTCAAATCAATCATTGTATAGTAAAAATAAATAATTTAAAAACCAAATTAAAATAATTAGAGCGGCCTTATTACAAACCCAAAAATCAAAATAAAAATAATTAAAGTAAATAATAAAATAAAATAAGTAACTTAATTAAACCAGAAATGCAGTCTACGTGGCCACTCCGAATCCCTCCAGCTCCAAGTCCACCAATCTAGGGCTCCCCTGCATGGATGGAAGAAAAGGGGTGAGTTTGGAAACTCAGTGTGTAAAGAAAGCCCATCCAGAGCTCAAATCAGCTTAAGCCCATTGGGTCTAAGCTCTATCCAGTCTCAGTAAATACTGGGCCGAAGCCCTATTCAGTATTCAATTAATTGGGCCTTACCCTATTCAGTAAACAGTACAATTGGGCCTTAGCCCTTTTCAGAAAATAGTACGGCCCATATGCCCATATCAGTAACAAAACAGATATCATGCATGTATGCAAAGCCCATAGCCCATCCTATGTCCAATCGCTACACTTTATACACTCCATGTGGGGAAACAACTCAACCCACCCAACCGCTACACTCCACAGTCGCAGCATAGCTGCTCAGATAATATGGCCAAGCCACTAACAGTATAACGAGGCAGAGCCCCTTTCAGTAAACAGTACGAGGGAAAGCCTCTTTCAGTAATCAATACGAGGCAAAGCCTCTTTCAGTAATCGTGGCAATGCCACTTACACTTCCTCCATCAATAAACCCAGTCCCATGCAATAGATAATCATGTCATGGCATACAGTGAACAGAAATAGTAAAACATGCATTTCAATCAAATTTAGCCCTACGGGTATAACGGTCATTTTGCACCTAGGGGTAAAATAGTAATTTCTCACCCTTAAGGGGTATTTCAATAATTATACTAGTTTTTAGGGTTTTATGCATATTTTTGTCCTTAATAGTCCTACTTACATCTCAGTAGTTAATTTAGCCCATTTTAGCAGTTTTCAGTCTTTGGGCCCTGAAACCCCTAATGGGCCCTACAGTGTCCTTTAGCTACTTTGTCCCGTTTAGCCCAAATTCTAAGTCTAGTTTAACAGAATTAACCTACTGTATACTAGAACACACTTACCACTTACTTTTACCCGTATGGGCCTATAAGCTCATTGGGCCTATTTTTAGCCCATCGAGGCCCAAATTTACCGAAGTGCCTGAAATTGCACACTCATCCATCTTACCATTTACGATTATAGATCTCACTATTTCCAACTGACTTACGAGCATTCACATGCTCACAAGCCTACGAAATGCCAGAATTTTGGCATTTCAGCTTTTTAGCTTTTACCGATTTAGACTACAGAAGGGTATTCGTTTACACACCTGATTTGTGGTTTTACCGATGAGATCTCCTATGCGATTTCTCCTACAATCGATCACTTAACAAATTAGATTTACGAATTAACGATAACAAATGTAATCTAGCTTACCATATTCGGCCAACATCACCTAAGGCCCTTGAGTTCTTACCTTTGCCGAAACTAGTGACTAGATCTAGATCTAGTCGTTCCAAAGATCCAAGCCTCCTACGCTCCTTGCTAGATCGCCCCTTTCATAACAAGTACACATAAAACCGATTAGAAGAACTACCATTACCTATCATAATAGTCGACAGCCTCCCTAAAGTTTTTTAGGGACTTTCGGCTTTTCTTAAATCCAAAGATAACTCATGAGAAGTAGTTCCGAATACTTACCACAATAATGGATCCACCAGATCTCAATATTCAATTCTCGATCTACTATGAATACGAAGGTTTTGACTCCTTACACAAAACAACACTAGGGGATGATATGGCCTTCAGAATTTCGACTTTTAAAGTAGTCAGCCAAGAAGAAATCGGCTACAAAGTTATATGTTTTGGGTTTGAGAAAAGATTACTTGGGACAGGGTTGGGATTCAGTCTTTGAAAGGCTTGAATAGAAAGAATAAGTGATCTTGACCACTAAGGTAATCGGTAATGGTGGGTGAGGTTTCGGCTTTTGTGGAAGTCTACTAGAAAACTTGAGAAGGGAGAAGAAGAGAAGTACAGAACAGATTCAGTCTAGAAGAAGAGTGGTGAAGTACATTCGATCAAGAGGAAGGAAAAGTGAGGAGAAGAGATGAAAGAAGAGAGGGTTATGACAAATCGGCACAAGAGAAGAACTATGCTTGCATTTTCGGCTTTTTGGAATGAAGGTGGAGAGGAAAGAAAGGAACCTATCACAATACCTAATCAGCAACCAAGGATAGAAGTGCCGAAACAAAACCTAAAAGGTCCCAAAAGCATTTGGCTAGCACCCTAAACAACCCTTGGCCGATTACACCAAAACCATTTGACCAAATCGGCTATGCTCTCTCATGAGTCCCTTGTTTGGCCACCACTAGCTTCCATTCAAAGTTCCTAAAATCTCTCCCCTTATCCCTCCTTGCTCTAATCTCTTGAACAACACAAACTCTCCTCAGCAGAGTTCTACTTGGCAACCATCACATGACCAACACATGTACAAAATTAAAAACACGCCCAATACTTACCTTGTGACTTGAACACTAGCCCTTGCACATATATCCACACGCCATTTTTTTAGGCACTTAAGTGGTGCCTCATTGCCACTTTACCAAGGGCTTACTTGAGTCTTATTTTCCCCACTTTTTCTTAAAAGCCCACTTAACCAAGTCCTCTTCACTTAAAATCCAAAGTTGATATTTTTGTTTGGTTTTATCATAGGCTTGGGCCTTCTAAAGGCCCACTAACATACTTAAACACAAATTTAATAACCAAATCACCAAAATTTCAAGATTTCACTAAAATCACAAAAATCCCGAAAAATCTCGAAAATCAAGGCGTTACACTTATTTTGGACAGGTCTAAAAGCTTTATCTGATTATAAAACCATCCAAACTAGGGACCAAGCTAACCTAAGTTTTGGCTGCACATGACTACCCATAAACCAATTTTTGGTTTAATTTCACAAGGTCCTTAAAGAGTTGAAGAAATTAGAGATTTACTTGAAGATTTGCACTTGACCGAGTCTCAGTCCTGAGTTGTTGTGGCACACAAATTGACCAAAAATCAAGCAACAAATCAGCCCCAATTCCACAATTCATGGCCGGCCACTTATGGGAGATGCTTCAAAAGATGAAAACTCTTATTTTTAGTAAACTAGCCTCCCTTACCTCACCTATAAATAAGGCCTCATTTCTCACTTTTCAAATCATCCCTCATCCCTCATCCCTCATCATTTCATCGTTTCTCATTCTCATTTTCCTCTCCTCTCTCAATTCTCCATTTTCCCACCCCTATCATCATCTTTTTCATAATGATTTTAGCATTTTGAGCCTCTTAAAGAACCATTGGTCAACCACCTTAGAGAGCCATAAACAAGGAACAAAGCAAAGGAACGAAAGAGCCTCGTCAGTCAGAGTCTTGGGTGATAGCCACTCTGAATTGGGTTTAATCTTTCTTTTTTTTAATTTAATCTAAAGATGTTTGCTATGTGTTCTTTGTTCTTGTTTACAACAATGATAGCTTAATTTTATTTAAGCTAAGATGATTGCTTTGATTAAATAATATTTATTAAATTCATGCTTATAATGCTTGTGCCTCAATCGATCATGTTTTTAATTAAAATCAAGTTTGTATTTCATTCATACGTGATTGAAATGCACCTGAATTAGCTGAGTGATCCAAACTAGATGATTGCTAATGGACACATAATGAAATGTGCATGCTCAATTTAGATCCTGACCCGATTAAATTGTAGGTTGCATTATAATTCTGACCAAGCTCAGTTATTTGCATAGTTTTTAGATTTGTGTGATTAAATTGTTTCAAACCTGACATGTCCCTATTACTTCACACGAATGCTAAGAAACCCTTAGTAAATAAGGATCAGTAAAATGTGTATTTACTAAGTAAAGGATACTTAAAAGGACCTAATGTGGTTTCCAAACTCATGAGAGATCGTGTTGCCATGGAATGTATTTCCGAATATTATTAAGCATGTTGATGATAAATTGAGTTTAATTAAAATAATTGTCCTAGTTTATTTATGTTATAATTGTTGCAAATTGTGCTTAATTCTGCTAAAATCTATTTCATTCGTATAGTTGCATGTTAGGATAAATCATATTAGGGATCATTGCATTTAGATTAATTTTACATAATTTTAATCAACACTTCCAAATCAAATTGTGTTTTTATTTACCAAGTTGTTAATATAATTTTATAATTAAGTGACTTAGCACGAATACAATCCCTGTGGAGACGATAACTTGATACTTACTTATTACTTGATAATGACTGTGTACACTTGCACAAGCCCCAGCATTACAAGTTTTTGACGCCATTGCCAGGATTGTTAATTGTTGTCTTAGTCATTTTTTGTGAAATTATTTATTTTCAATTTGGTTTAATCCTAACATTACTAACTTATTCTTTTTAATTTTTTTTTCTTTTGAGGTGTTTATGAGCATTGATCGGATTATCGATTTACTCCCAGTAGACCCTAAAATTAGCAAACTTTCAGACAAAGAAGACGTAAATGAATAGATCAAAGACAAAGCAAGATGGACCTTGGAAATCAAAATCAAACCAAGGTAATGAAGCTGATCATGTACGAAATCCCATTCTCATTGCCGATGATAGGGATCGATGCATCAGGCAATATGATGTGCCACTTTTTAGCGAGTTAAATCCAGGAATTAGAAGGCCAAATATTGAGGCAACCCAATTTGAATTGAAACCAGTGATGTTTTAAATGCTCCAAACGGTGGGCCAATTCAGTGGTATGCCCATGAAAGATCTACATCTCCCACATCTGATTGTTCATGGAAGTGAGTGATTCATTCAAGATAGCTGGTGTGACTGAAGACGTACTGAGGTTAAAGTTGATTCCATACTCGTTGCAAGATCGAGCACGAGCATGGCTCAATTGATTGCCACCAAGTTCCATATCTACATGGCAAAAATTAGTAGAGAGATTTTTGGTTAAGTATTCCCGCCTAGCAAAAACGCTAAGTTGGCAAATGAGATCACAACTTTCCAACAATTGGATGATGAGTCTTTGTATGAGGCTTGGGAGCGATTCTAAGAGTTACTTAGGAAGTGTCCCTATCATGGGATTCCTTATTGCATCTAATTGGAAACATTCTATAATGGTCTCAATGCACATACAAGATTAAAGCTAGATGCTTCTACGAATGGCTCAATTTTGTCTAAGTCTTACAATGAGGCTTATGAGATCATCGAGAGGATCGCAAGCAATAATTATCAATGGTAACAAATCAAATAGCTTCAAGAAGACATGTAGCTGGAGTTCATGAAGTTGATGCCCTCACTACGTTATCAGCTCAATTATCGTCTATTTCCTCTATGTTAATATAGGTTACCACTAATAGTGCTAATAGTTTTGTAATTCAGCCACCAAGTCCATTTGAAGTAGTTTTTTGTGTATACTGTGGGAAGGGTCATTCTTTTGAGAATTGTCCATTGAATCTCTAGTTAATGTACTATGTAGGATCCAATATCAGAATAGGAGTGGATAAGGACCCCAATCCAACTTCTACAATCCTTCATGGCATATTCATCCCAACTTCTCTTGGAGCAACCAAGGAAATAGATCGAACAACAACTTTATGCAGCATAGACCCAACCAATCTCAATGGTTTAATCAGTAAGCTCCAAAACCAGCTTTTGCTGAGTCGTCAAACAGTTTGAAGAACTTTTTGAAAACGTACATGGAAAAGAATGACGCTTTGATCCAGAGCCAACCAACAGCACTGAAAAATTTGGAAAACCAAATGGGTCAGTTAGCTAGGGAGCTTTGTAATAGAGCAAAAGGAACCTTGCCGAGCAATAATGAGAATCTAAGAAATTTGGGTAAAGAACATATCAAGGCTGTGGTATTGCGAAGTGGTAAAATTTTGGAACCCCAATTTATTAATGTCGAAGATGAGCCTGTTGAAAAAGAGGAAAGTCAACCTGCTGTTGAAGTTCCTACACCAAAGGAATCAAAATCTGCAAAGATTGACAAGGTAAACCCTGACTTTGTGAATTCAGATATTTTAACATCTTCTTTGGATCCAGATTTACCTACTCAGAAGAGGTGTCCGATTCAACCGAAAGTTCCATCACCTCCATTCCGCAAAGATTGTAGCAACATAAGTAGAAATAGGAGGTGCAATTCAAGAAGTTATTGGATGTTCTAAAGCAGTTACACATCAATATTTTGTTGGTGTAGGATTCAGAACAAATGCCGAATTATGTGAAGTTTATGAATGATATACTATCTAAGAAGAAACGACTGAGCAAGTATGAGACTGCTGCTCTAACAAAGCAGTGCAGTGCATTCCTACAAACAAGTTGGCCTCGAAATTAAAAGACCCAGGAAGCTTTACTATACCCTGTAACATTAGTGAATCTTACTATGGTAAAGCTTTGTGTGACTTAGGAGCAAGTATCAACTTGATGCCTAAGTCTATTTTCAAGATGCTAGGGATAGGTGATGTAAGACCTACAACTATGACGCTTTAGCTAGTGGATCAAACTTTAGCATATCCCGAGGGGAAGATCAAAGATGTTTTGGTAAGAGTCGACAAATTTGTTTTTCCTACTAATTTTATTGTCTTAGATTTTGAAGCAGATAAGGAAGTGTCGATCATCTTTGGGAGAACTTTCCTAGCCACGGGAAGAGCGTTAATTGATGTGCAGAAAGGAGAACTCACTATGCGGGTTTAAGACGATTAGGTAACTTTTAACATTCTTAAAGCGATGAAATTTCCTGATCCAATAGAAGAGTGTTCAGTTATAAAATAAATAAAAACCTTGGTTTCTATGTGAAGCAATTTTGAAAAAGATCCATTGGAGAAAGCTTTAGAGTTTGACCCTTTGGAGGATGAAGAAGGTGAAGAAAACATGGCTTTAATGGAAGCCAATCTGAGAAATTTTATTCAATCGACATGGTTCAAACCGTTGGAGTTAGAAGTTAGAGAATTTGTGCAACCCAAGTTGTCAATCGAAAAACCACCTCAACTCGAACTAATGGTACTTCTGTCCCATTTGAAATACGTTTATTTAGGTGACTGTTCCACCTTGCCTATGATTATTTCAACAGAATTGACAAAAGATCAAGAGGAGCAACTAACTGTTGTTCTAAAGATATTTAATAGAGCAATTGGTTGGACCATAGCTGATATTCGAGGTATAACCCTTCTTTTTGTATGCACAAAATTATTTTAGAGAAAGGTGAAAAAGCTCGAATTGATGGGAAAAGGAAGCTTAATCCTATTATGAAAGAAGTTGTGAGAAAAGAAGTGATCAAATGGTTAGATCTAGGAATCATATATCCTATTTTAGATAGTTCGAGGGTGAGTCCGGTGCAGTGTGTGCCAAAGAAAGGTGGGATCACGATTGTTGAAAAAGAGCGTAACAAGTTGATTCCAACAAGAATTGTTACTGGTTGGAGAATTTGTGTTGGCTACAGAAAGTTGAATAAAGCTACTCAGAAGGACCATTTTTCGTTACCTTTTATGCATCAGATGTTAGATCGACTTGTAGGTAATCAATTCTACTAGTTTTTTAGATAGATATTCGGGATATAACCAAATAGTTGTAACTCTGGAGGACCAACATAAAACAACCTTTACTTGTCCGTATAGTACGCTTGCTTTTAGGTGAATGCCTTTTGGTTTATGCAATGCACCTATAACATTCCAACGATGCATGATGGTAATATTCACTGATATGATTGAAAATTTTGTTGAGGTTTTCATGGATGATTTCTCTATTTTTGGTAACTCTTATGATATTTGTTTAAGTAATTTAGCTAAGATACTGAAGAGATTCGAAGAGACGAATCTTGTCCTTAACTGGGAAAAATGTCATTTTATGGTTAAGGAAGGGATTGTTTTAGGGCATAAAATCTCGAAGAAAGGAATTGAATTTGATAAAGCAAAGGTGGATGTAATTGAAAGATTACCAACCCTAATTAATGTGAAAAGAGTCAGAAGTTTCTTAGGCCATGCCAGTTTTTACCGAAGGTTTATCAAGGATTTCTCAAGAATTTCTAAACTGTTGTGTTTGTTGTTAGAGAAAGATACAGTGTTTGATTTCAACAATGCATGTTTGGAAGCTTTTGAAGATCTGAAAAAAGGTTAATATCAGCCCCAATAATTGTTACACCCGATTAGAGCTCACCTTTTGAGTTGATGTGCGATGCAAGTGATTATGCTGTTGGAGCTGTGATGGGTCAATGAGGAACTAAAGTATTTCACCCTATTTACTATGCAAGTAGAACCTTGACAGGAGCCCAACTTAATTATACAGTAACTGAAAAGGAACTTTTACTATAGTTTTTTCTTTGACAAATTCCGCTCATATCTTATAGGTACCAAAGTTACAGTATTTACTGGCCATGTTGCCATTAAATACTTGCTCTCAAAGAAATATGCAAAATTGAGGCTAATTCATTGGATACTTTTACTCTAAGAATTTGACCTTGAAATTCAAGATAGGAAAGGTGTCAAAAATCAAGTAGTTGATCATCTGTCGTGGTTGGAGCAAGATGAGGTAACTCGATCATGTGTGCCTATCAACGAGAATTTCCCAGATGAATATTTATTTGAGGTAAGCTAAATTCATGAAACACCTTGGTTTGTTGATTTTGCCAATTATCTTACACGTGGAATAATTCCTCGAGAAATGACATTCCAACAAAGGAAGAAATTCCTTCATGATAGTCAGTATTATTTTTGGGAGTATCCGTTCTTGTTTAAATAGTATGTAGATAATATAATTCGAAAGTGTGTAGCTAAAAGTAAGATTGCTGAGATCTTATATCATTGTCATTCATCTCCAAGCGGGGGACACTTTAGTGGTTCGCGTACTGCAACTAAGATTCTATAAGCAGGTTTCTTTTGGCCTACACTATTGAAAGATGCTTATGCTTATGTGAAGAATTGCGATAAATGCCAAAGGATCGAAAATATATCATGGAGAAATGAGATGCCCTTGAACATTCTGGAGATTGAATTATTCGACGTATGGGGCATTGAATTCTTATGCCCTTTCCTTTCTTCGTATGGGAACAAATACATCTTAGTTGCTGTGGACTATGTATCCAAGTGGGTTGAAGCTGAAGCATACCCTACAAATGATGCTAAGGTAGTCATGCGATTCCTACATAAACATGTGTTTACATGATTTGGGACACCAAGTGCTATTATTAGTGATGAAGGTTCTCATTTTGTGAACAAATGGCTTAAGTGGTTACTTGAAAAATATAATGTGAAGCCCAAGGTTGCTACTACTTATTACCTTTAGTCCAATGGGCAAGTTGAAAGAGTGAATCGAGAAATCAAAGGTATCCTTGAAAAGGTAGTACACCCTAGCAAAAAATATTGGTCTCGAAAGCTCGATGATGCATTATGGGCCTATCGAACAACATTTAAGACACTGTTAGGAATGACTCCTTATTGGTTAGTTTCTGGGAAGGCATGTCATTTGCCATTAGAGTTGGAAAATAGAGCTCACTGGGCTTTGAAGAAGTTGATTTTTGATCTTAAGCAAGTCGGTGAGAGAAGGATGTTACAACTTGATGAGTTAGAAGAGCTGAGGTTGTTTTCCTATGAGAATGCCAAAATGTGTAAAGAGAGATCAAAGAGATGGCATGATAGTCATATACAACCTCGGGAGTTTAAAGAAGGTCAGAAGGTTTTGTTGTTTAATTCAAGGTTGAAGTTATTTCCTAGGAAGCTTAAATCCCGATGGAAAGGATCCTATACCATCTACCGAGTGTATCCTTATGAGCTGTGAATTGTAAAATAATCATGGAGGTATGTTTAAAGTTAATGGTCAACGTCTCAAACATTATTGGGATGGTGAGGTTGAGCGAGTTGAATCCTCGTTCAAATTGATAGACCCTCGATTTTTTTTTCACGAACTTATTTTGTAAATAAATAAATAATTAGAATTTATCTTCTTAATTTAGTGCATTTAATTAATTCTGTCTAAGGAGATTTGAACTTAAGTGAGACCGCTGTGACCCCTCCAACCTTTCCTGGGAATTAATTTAATGTAATTTGTTAAGAAGAAATTTTCTAATTAATAGTTAAAATTTTTAAGTATAATTTGTTTTGCTTAAATTTTAAATTTTTATGTTAATAAAGGGGGTCAAATTTGGCCCAAGTACTAATAAGTTTTTTTTTTTCTCTTAAGTAAGCTTGTAAATGCAGTCTGAGTTGAGGCCTAAGACAGCAACAAAAAAGGGAAAATTTATACATATTGCCGCCACTCTCATTACTTGCCACCCAAGTAACCCTAAAGTAGCTAACTTTTTGCTACATGTTGTCCTAATTTTTCCTATATAAACCCTTCTTCACTCTAATAATTTTCATAGCCTCCAAAGCAATTCGCTTGAACCTAAAAATCCCAAAATCTCCTTCTACTGCAAGCCTCAAATCTCAAAAGAAACCCCTAGTCCTCTTCTTTTCTTTTGCCGAAACCACCTAGTGTTGCCGCAAGAAAATCGCCAGAGCACCAACGTTGCTGCCACACATTGTCATCGTCGCCGCAACCTCCTTGTTGTCACAAGGTGTTTGACATAGCAAATTCCACCCACCTTGCCAATTTTTCTTTTCCCCCTTGTGCCGAAACTTTGCCAAATTGTCAGGAAAAGATACCATGTCTCGCAAAAGAACTAGATCATCAAAGACTACTCCTGAAAACCTGATTATGATCGATGAAGAAGTAAAAGAGAGATTTGATTCAATGTTCAAGCATCAAACCATATGCCAGAAAAAGATTTTAACTTTAGAAGTAATGATTTGATGGTTGTTCCTGTGCCGATTAGAAAGATCATCAATGCTCTCAAGTGGGAACGATTTTATGATGCTCATTCACTTCTTGATGATGAACTAATTCGAGAGTTCTATGCGAGTTTGACTACACAAGATGCTACTGAGGTCATCGTTTGAAAGAAAAAGGTACCTCTCACTTCTAAGTCCATCAATGATTTGTTTAACTTACCTGATATTGAAGAAGATGAGTACTACCCTATGATGAACAACATCAATTGGGATTTTCTTCAACAAGTGCTTATTGCTGTGACAAAACTGGGATCCCAATGGGTTATAAGAAAGTATGGAAGCCATTCTTGCCGAAGGGAATACCTAAAACCAGTAGCAAATGTATGGCTTTATTTTGTTCGCTACAGTTTTATGCCTATCTCACATAGTTCCACCATCTCGATGGAATGAATGCTCTTGTTATATGCAATCTTGACAAAAAAGTCCATTAATGTTGGGAAAACTATTCTCAAGGAGATGTATGATTATGCTAAAAAAAGACAGGAAGTGATTATTTCCCATCATTAATCACTTCACTTTGCTTAAGGGCCCATGTTAAAACACAAGCAAATCTGAAGGGGCAGTATGTCCAAGGGTGCATGACAAGTCATGATCTTGAAAGGTTAGTAGAGAGGGTGCATGAGCTAAACCAAAGCGAGCAAGAACCAACTGAGCCAGAAACCGAGTCAACAAATGAAACTTAAACTGAAGCTAATTCAATTACAGACACTGAAGAAGAAGAATCTGATAAAGAACTGAATAGTCCTAAACCAGTTAAAGGATCTACAAACCCTGAACCTAAGGTTGATCTAGAAGAAGACCCAGTCAAGCTAAGTGTTGAACCAAAATTTACAACTCCAATGCTGACTTCTGTAAGTACTTCAAAGAGATCGGAGTTATCAATTTTGATGGATATGTACAAGTTTATGCAAAATCAACAACAAACTTACTAGAAATATGCAAAAATTAGAGATGACTCAATTTGAAATACTTTTAAGAATATCTCTAACACTTTTGTTCCTGAGTTCCCAGATGCTATCTTTGAGACATGGATAGAGGATACTAACTATGCAGACAGAGATGGAGCTGAAGAAGACAAGGGGAATGAGTTAGAAAAATAAAAAGGGAGAATCTTGTCTTGTTATTTATTTAAATTGTTTTTCAGTCTTTTAGAATTTATTTCTTTCGCAATTAGGATTTAATTCTACAAAATAAAACATAGCAAGCATGAATAAATACTTCTTTAGGAAGAAAAAGACTAAGCGATGTGATAATGGGAATGAACATGTCTAGGATTGGGTTATGAGGAAAGACTTGGTATTTAAGCAGTCTTAATGACTCTCCTCTCTTTCTTTACAACCCTACTTGTGTTCAATTCTCGTTCATTACTTTGTTCTTGCAATGAGGACATTGTTTCTTTTTAAGGGGGTAAGGCAAATAAATTGCTCAATTTTTTAAAATTTTCAAGTATGTTCAATCATTTCTTTCATAAGTATGTTTTGATAAATGAATGTTTAGAGAAAAAAATTTTTAATGAGATAGTTTATATGCAAGCATGAATGTTGATTCTATCTGAATGATTTATGTTATCATGAAGAATGGAATGATTGTATGATCTTAGCCTTAGGTAATGTTTGCCATGAAAATTTAGTTTCTTTTGAGATTAGACATGCATGAAGGTTTATATCTTTAGGATTAACTTAGTAACTTTCTTGAGGTGAAATCCTAGGAGACATAAAAATCTGAAATGATTTAGGCATTATTTCTTTGGGTCGTTTGAGCCTTTTCAAGCCAACCTTATGATATTAGACCCTTGAAACTATAATTTTGAGCTTAAAAGCTTGTTATTGCAATAAACCTACATTATAAGCCACATTTCCATCTTTTGAAGGTATCCTAATTTTGTGCACCATCTTAACTAAAGTTGTCTTGGTAAATGATATTTGAGGAAATTTTTCAGAGGATGTATGCGCTCATGCTAAAAAAAAAAGACAAAGACAATGAAAGAGTGAAGAAAAATTTTCTCAGTCTCCAAAAAGAAAAAAAATGTACAAGCATGAGTTCGAAATAAGTTTGGGGGTGTTCCAAAGGTTGGCTTAAAGAAAAAGGTTGTACTTTAAGGAATCCAAGACAAAGTTAAAGGTTAAGATTTGAAACCAAGATATCCCATATCTTAAAATCCCTACCTTTAACCGAGCCCCATTACAACCTTATAAAAGACCTATTGATTTGATGATTATGTCACCTACATTAGCGGAGAGGAAGTACTAAGTTCAACATATGAAGATCATAAATAAGCCTTATGATTTTTTTGCTTGATTGATAAGAAAATAGGTTGAATGAAGAATATTATCTGTGGCTGTGACATACATGCAAACTATGATTCATGTTAGCATATTTTGAAACTTAGTATAAAATTCTCAAAATGTTTGCATATGAGTTACTTGTTAATAAAGAAGATCTATGAGCATGAATTTATTAAGAAATGATTATGGAACAAAGATTGATGCTGCTTCCACTTTTTGCAAAATTTGCCCTAGCAAGCCTTTTGTTGTGCATGAACATTACTTGGGACGAGCAATAATTTAAGTTTGGGGGTATGTAAAACAAAAAAGATATAGGGTTTTTCCTATGTAAATCATCACCTTTTTATTTAAATTTGTTGTTAAAACCGAGAAATTGTTTAATAAATTAATGAAATATGTGAAAATATGAAATTAGGACATAGAAATTATTAAAATGTGATTTTATGCTTTATTATATAGTTTTTATGCATAAAATGACTTATTTTATATTTATTTATGCTTATTATATTTTTATGAGCCATGCATGATTAAATTAAATAATAAAATATTATATTATATTTAATAATTTCTTTTTAAAACATTTCATTAATAAAATTGGGTTTTAATTAATTAATTAAATTGGTGAAATTTTATTTCTTTGGTCCTTTAATTTACTGACTTATTTTGGACAGGTCTAAAAGCTTTATCTGATTACAAAACCGTCCAAATTGGGGACCAAGTCAACCCAAGTTTCGGTTGTACATGGCTACCCATAAACCACTTTTTGGTTTAATTTCACAAGGTCCTTGAAGAGTTGAAGAAATCAGAGATTTACTTGAAGATTTGCACTTGACCGAGTCTCAGTCCTAAGTTGTTGTGGCACTCAAATTGAACAAAATTCCCGCAACAAATCAGCCCCAATTCCATAATTCATGGCCGGCCACCTATGGGAGATGCTTCAAAAGATGAAAACTCCTATTTTTATAAACTAGCCTCCCTTGCCTCACCTATAAATAAGACCTCATTTCTTAGTTTTCGAATCATCCCTCATCCCTCATCATTTCATCATCTCTCATTCTCATTTTCCTCTCATCTCTCAATTCTCCATCTTCCCACACCTATCACCATCTTTTCATAAATATTTTAGCATTTTGAGCCTCTCAAAGAACCCTTGGTCGGCCACCTTGGAGAGCTATCAGCAAGGAACAAAGTAAAGGAACGAAGGAGCCTTTTCAGTCAGAGTCTTGGGTGATAGCCACTCTGAATTGGGTTTAATCTTTCTTTTCTTTAATTTAATCTAAAGATGTTTGCTATGTGTTCTTTGTTCTTGTTTACAACAATGATAGCTTAATTTTATTTGAGCTAGGATGATTGCTTTGATTAAATAATATTTATTTAATTCATGCTGATAATATTTGTGCCTCAATCGATCATGTTTTCAATTAAAATCAAGTCTATATTTCGTTCATACATGATTGAAATACACCTGAATTAGCTGAGCGATCTTGACCAGACGACGACTAATAGACACATAATTGAAATGTGCATGCTCAATTTATATCCTGACCCAATTAAATTGCAGGTTGCATAACAACTCTGACCAAGCTTTGTTATCTACATAGTTTTTAGATTTGTGTGATTAAATTGTTTCAAACCTAACACATCCTTGTTACTTCACACGAATGCTAAGAAACTCTTAGTAAATAAGGATCAGTAAAATGCGTATTTACTAAGTAAAGGATTTCGTAAGGACCTAATGTGGTTTCCAAACTCATGAGAGATCGAGTTGCCATGGAATGTTTTTTCGAATATTTTTAAGCATGTTGATGATAAAATGAGTTTAATTAAAGTAATTGTCCTAGTTTATTTATGTTATAATTGTTGCAAATTGTGTTTAATTTCTCTAAAATCTATTTCATTCATATAGCTGCATGTTAGGATAAATCACATTAGGGATCATTGCATTTAGATTAATTTTACATAATTTTAATTAACACTTCCAAATCAAATTGTGTTTTTATTTACCAAGTTATTAATATAATTTTATTATTAAGTGACTTAGCACAAATATAATCCCTATTGAGATGATAACTTGATACTTACTTATTACTTGATAACGACTGTGTACACTTGCACAAACCCCAGCGTTACACCCTATCGTGCTATTGGCTAGAAAGTAAGTTTAAGCAAGAGCTTGTAATAAAATAAAGAAAATTCAGGGCACTCCACTATAGCAACAGGCTGAGTAACTAAAGAGGTAGTTGTTTTCCCCATCCATCTTTTAAGTTAAAAGCTTTAGCTTCATGAGTGATTTTTCTGCAAATTGTGACATGGTTGAGTACTCGGTAGTTTAGTGTATGCTCTATTTTTATTATCAAGTCAAAGAATTGTGGGACATGCTAAAACCCCTGTTTCAAAAAATTTAATAAAAGAAAAAAAGAAAAGAAAAGGCCATTAAAAAGCACATTGAGTTTAGTTAAAAGATGAACTAAGTAAATTAGGAGAAACTTGCTATAGTGAAAGTTGCATGAGTACTTAGGGCAATATTTTCTACACTGCCTTTGCTGAATAAGTTTATGAAACTTGATCAAATTTTTAGATATAGAATAATGCTGAGAACTGAAGTACATGATGCTCTTTTGATGGTCTAACAGTACAGAGGTGATTATGTTACTATGGCAATTCATACATTCATGCATTCATGCATATATTGCTTGAGGGCAAGTAATAACTTAGGTTTGGGGGTGTGATAACTCTTGAAAAGAGTATTATGTCATGCCTTGAGACTTGGTTAATTGTCTATATTTAGGTGAATTTAGTTGCATTTTAGGATATTATATTAGTATTTTTTAGGGCATTAGGGAGCTTGGACTGTGCTTAAATGTTATTATATGTTACTTTTAATTGTTTGCGGGAAGGATTTGTTTGTTGATTGAGTAGTAGGTGCATAATGAGGAAAATTGAGTAAATGAGTGAAGGTTTGTTGTGGCAAAAGGCTAGACAGTTTTCCAACACGAATGTCGTGGCAATGCCAAGAAGAGGCCTAGTCAACACTTAACCGTTATCAACCCTATTGTACGCTCACTAGAAAAATCAGCCTAAAAAAGAGGAAACAGATCATGGGATCATGGGATCATGGGCCTATTCTAAAGGAAGAGATATAAAACCTAAGAAGAAAAAGAAAAAAAAAAAAAGGTAGACGATTAAGGAGACAATTGAAAAAAATGTTCCTTGGATAGGAGTAGAGATAACAGTTGAGAATAAGGCAAAAACATAAGGAAGAAGAAGAAGGCAGTTCTTGTAACACCCTTAACCCATATCCATCACTGGAATAGGGTTATGGAGCATTACCGGAGATTTCAATTCAAAATGATCAAAAACTTAAAACATTCAATTCACATCATCAATCATAGCAAAACCAATCGAAGACATACATATTGTCCCTTATTCGAGCCCTCAAGGCCCTAAAAACACATTAGAAACAAATCGGGACTAAATCAAAAATGTAACACCCCTTACCTGTATCCGCCGTTAGAATAAGGTTATGGAGCATTACCGAACTTATCACATAAACAATCATACATTTCATATTCATTATTCATAACCAAACATAAATCATTCACATACATTCATATAGTCCATAACATGAGCGCTAAAGGCCCAAACCAAACATTAAAAACAATTCGGGACTAAATCAAGAACTCACAGAAATTTTGGGAAAACATTGAAAATTTTCAAAGTACAGGGGACACACGCCCGTGTGGCCAAGCCGTGTGGACATTCTAAATGGGATCACATGACCATGTCCCAGCCCATGTTTGACCCCGTGTAACTCACTAACTTGGGTCACACGGCCAACCACATGCCCATTTGACTAGCTCGTGTAACTCACTGACTTGTTTTCATTACAAACTATAAGGGACGAAAAGGCTATTTTCTAAGCCACATTTCTCACCCAATTTGATACCAACCATACACACTTCAAAAGCATATAACCACAACAAAAATAGGCCTTTAAACCAACCCAAAATCAAACCTAAAACAGGCAATATCCATGTACACAACATGATATACTTAAGCACATACATTTTCCCACTTTAACACATACCAAACATGATTCAAAGACTTACCTAAGTGGTCAAATGTATATAGTCACTTTTGTGCCTATCATATAACCTATATGCCATTTCTAAATCTCAACCATATGGCATTCAATTCACCAACTCATAATCAAGGCATTCACATGACAACTATCAAGCATACTCAAAGCAATTATAAATCATACAAGATAAGGCCAACCACTTATATATATACATACCAACACAGCAATTCATACCATATTAAATAGCCAATACATTACCAAAATATATAGGCTTTCATTAGCCAATTAACCTATACATGCCATATAACCAAAATACACAAAGTCTAAAAGTACCAAATCAACTGCTGGATAGTGTGATGAGATCTCCGATAACTTCCAATCTGAGCGAGCTTTCGAATCACTATAAAACACGGAAAAGTAAACAAAGTAAGCTATTAAGCTTTGTAAGCTCATATGGCTAATAAGTACAACTTACCATTCATCCACAATTTAAAGAAGCATAAATAAACAAAGGTAAGTTTCAATCAATCTAAAGATTAGCATATTATCTCAACCATAGTAGTCATGTATGAATACATCCCCTACAACTTACTTGTCGTACTTATCACGAGTACTGGAACTGATCCATATCATCTCTTACATCCTTGTACCGTCATCTTTGCCCGTTGAACCATTTGGAATAATATTGGATACTCAGGTATCTTGCACACTGAGTGCCATATACATGGTTAAACCAACTCTATCTCATATCTCATATAAATGCTCACTCTTGATGTAACACCCCTAACCCATATCCATCGCTAGACTAGGGTTAAAAGGCATTACTAGACATTTCATAACATATTACAAACATATCACATACATAGCTTACATATCATCAAATCACATTCAATCATATTCACAATGTCCCTTAAATAGGTCTATGAGACCTTAAACATGCTTTGGAAAAGGTTCGGGACTAAACCAATCTCGTATAAATTTTTTTGAAAATTAACAATTTTTCCAAGTTATAGAGCTCGTGTGAACAGGTCGTGTGCCTTACACGGCACTAGACACGCCCGTGTATCTAGGCCGTGGCAAAACAAGGCATACATACTGACTTATCCACATGGCCACAAAACACGCCCATATGCCAGGCCGTGTGAAAATTAGGGAGGTTATTGACTTGCTCACACAGCTGGTCACACGCCCGTGTTCCAGCCTGTGTGGCTATTCGAAATGACCTCACACATTCGTGTCTAGGTCATGTGCTCGACCGTGTCAAACATGTAAGGTATACTAACTTAACCATATAGCCTGCCATACACTCATGTGTGAGGCTGTGTGTAGCGCCCAGGCTCAATTTGAATTGGCCTACGAGCAACATGGCAGAGACACACGCCCCGTGTCCCTGCCCGTGTGAGAAAAAATAAGCCATTTATAAGGCCAACATGCCACCCAAAAAGGGGTCATACCTACAAGCATCAAACCAAGCCTCAATTGACACAACAATTTAACCAAATTATCACCAATTCATGCACATTTTATGCAAACATCATCATCAATTTTCCAAACACATTTGCTAACTTATGGCATACCAAAATCATTGTTCAAATCATATTCACTAAACATATGAACAATCAAACAACTTCACATCTATTCAACTAACAAATCATCCACTATAATCATACCAATTTCACATCTCAATTCTATATCAAACTTACCCTAATATACATATCATCACAAGCTTACCAAATGCCAAATCACAAAACTCACAACTTCAACATTTAGCATAAATGAACATATACCAAAACTCATACACAAACTCATATCATATACTTAATCCACATCCATTATTGCCATTCTTTACAAGCCAACTCACATAGCTATTTTCATAATTCAAAACATACAATATCATTACTAGCCTATACATGCCATATACTATATATACAAACTTCAAAAGTGCTAAAATAGTGATCAATAGTGTGACGACATTTCCCAACGATCCCCGAGCTCGTGCTAGCTTCGATTATCTATAACATAGTGGAAAAACACATAAAGTAAGCTTTCAAAAAGCTTAGTAAGCCATATACAAATAAAATCATATGAAAATTCATAATGTAAATGCATCGAAGCTAAATATAGCTTGTAACTAAAACATATACTACCTTTTCACATGAAACTCATATCAATACTTTCCAAGTTCAAACTCACCTTTCCTTATTGATTTTCATATACATTTCATACGTACCTGAGTTGATTACTCAATCACATATTCATTCACTTCTCGACATTGCCCGTTGAACTGTTCAAAATTGATAAGGATACTCGGATAGCTCGTAATGCTTGTACAATGCCATATCTCAGATATGGTCTTACATGTTATCAAATATCAATGCCACTGTCCCAGACAAGGTCTTACACGAAATTATATACGATGCCAATGTCCCAGACATGGTTTTACACGTAATCTCATATCGATGCTAATGTCCCAAACATGGTCTTACATGAGATCATATCTCGAAATCCTAATGTCATGACACTCGTATCCTATACTATTCCTATGGTTCGTACGGGGCTTTCGGACATCTCAACTCTGTCGATACTTTCACATTTCTGAACATTCAGCATTCTTAACATTTCAATAACAATTAATCATATATAATTCACATGAAATACATTTATTTGAATATGACCTTGCCTCGTACGGAAAAGAACGGATCAGAGCGACTATTCAACAACTTTCAACTTTCCCCGATCTAATTCTGATTTCTTTCGCTCTGGATCTATATAAATTCAAATTTGACTTATTTAATCACACAATCATTCAATTAAATCTACAAGCATATATTTAGGCCTTTTTACACTTTAGCCCCTATAAATTCACATTGTAACACCCCTTACCCGTATCCGAAGCTGGGATAAGGTTCGAGGTGTTACCGTACTTGAACATACTTAAACTTCTTAAACTGGGCCATAAAATTTCTTAAAATTTAAAACTTTTCAATTTCCATCTTAAAGTCCCTTATGCAGGCCTACGAGGCCCTAAAACATACACTGGTAATGATTCGGGACTAAACTGAGAGCTTTTAAAACTTTTGAGTCACAATTAAAATTTCCCTAATTTGGAGGGCCACACTTGTGCGGGCAGGCAGTGTGGTCTCACACGTCCATGTGGCTCAGGATAAGCCCATGTCCTCCACTCGTGTAACTCTCTTTTTATGACATCATCAAAAATTTAGGGCACACGGCCAAGTCACACGCCTGTTTGCTAGGTCGTGTCCTCCACACGGTTGAGACACACGACCATGTCTCTACCCGTCTAGCCAACACTTAGGCTAATTTCCAAGCCCTTTTTGTTGCCCTTAATTATTTACACACTTATACATTCAAATACATGTAATATATCACTAAACATTCATGACAAATAAACATAATCATATCACACAAGATCTTAACACATGAATGCATAAATAGGTTTACATATGCATGGCCAATATGAGCCACATCTCATGGCCATATACAATGTAGCAATATAAGCTAATACATTTTGCCAAATCTTAAGAATATATATTACCAATATCTAAGTTTCTATACATGCCACTCACTCGAAAACACCTAAGATCTGTCATTAACCCGAACTTACAATTTGATAGTGTGATACTGTCTCTGACAATCTCCAACCCCAAGCCAACCTAACAACACTAAGAGAAATAGAAAGGAGGGAGTAAACATTATAGCTTAGTAAGTTGGCACAGAATAATAAGCAATTAATCAACATGATTTTTCCTATTCCCATAATGTATTCTTTAAGAAAATACAAACATTATTTCACATGTTTCAACTTTTTACTAATATTCAACTTAGGTTGTCTTCCTAAGTCACAGTTGCTAAATTAATTATATCTTATGCTACGGAACTCTGAATTAAGTTCCATAAATTTTCCCTGAAACTAGACTTACATAGATTCTTACCATAAAATTTTTAGAATTTTTTGGTTTAGTCAATAAGTATAGTTTATTCCTTAAAGTCTCACATGTTTCGCTATCCGATAGTTCTGACCTCTCTTCACTAAAAATCAAACATCTCATTATACAGAATTTGGATAACATTTTTGTTTGTTTCTCTTGAAATTAGACTCACTGAGGAGTTTATGCATATAAATTATACACTAATAAACATTTTTATACAATTTTTGGTGATTTTCCAAATTTGAAGCAGGGGATTTTCAAAATCATTCTGACCCTGTCTCACAAAACTTTAAATATCTCATAATATAAAACTCTTTTGCTTACTCTGTTTCTTTTATAAGAAAATAGACTCAATAAGTTTTCATTTCATATCTCATTCAGTCTCTAATTCAATTCACACCATATTTGGTGATTTTTCAAAATCACGTAACTGCTACTGCCCAATACTATTTGACAGCTAATTTCACTCTTTCATGATTTCATTGTTTTAACTTCTTTTTAGACATACATATCATCATTCAGTTTATCACATTCTCATACATCATGGGTATTGACTTATAATCACATGGTCATCATAAGATCATCTTCATATACATTACTTACTCGTTTGTATTCTCGCTAAAATTCATTCACATACCGAGCATATTACTCATAAGTTTGAATACATACCTGTACTATTTCATAACACTTCCTATTCACATATACTCTTTCACCACTTTACTGATGGTCCATCATGTATTTATCTTATTACATAACTTTTTCCTTTCTCGTTAAATTCATCAACTTGGATACTTTTCCCGTTAACTTACTTAGAATATCGAAAGATACCTGAAATGTCATTCTCATGATAAGATGCCAAAGCCATATCCTATATATGGTCTTACATGGGATCTTAATTCGATGCCGAAGCCATATCCCAGATATGGTCTTACACGGGATCACTCTTAGATGCCAACGCCATGTCTTAAACATGGTCTTACAGGGGATCTAAGTCTCATCTCGGTGCCGATGCCATGTCCCAGACATGGTCTTATACGAGACCTTATGTTGATGCCAATGCCATGTCCCAAACATGTTCTTACATGAGATCTCAGTTCGGTGTCGATGCCATGTCCCAAACATGGTCTTACACGGGACCTACATATCTCGTGTCATGACTATGGTACCCTTCGTATTCTTTAACATTTAACCGAGATTTCTCTTTTATTTCTTCCTCGTTTCTTTGTAAAAATTCATGTCAATAAATTTCATGGAAATATCATGAATATCAATTCATTACAATGTCGTAGACACATTCTATATTATTTCGTATGCATAGCATACCATATAACTTTCTTAGAGTATTTCAATATCATTTGCATATCATCATAATATTTAATCCGACATAGTCTAATTGACATACTAATTTAGATTTAAAGCAAAATCAACAATAGCATTGCTTTATTATTACACCAACTTACCTCGGACGCGAAAGTAGTTAATTTTCTCGACTTGGTCCATAACCTCGATCTTCCCCGATCTAAGCCGAAATCCCATTTTCCATGATCTATAATATCAAAATTAGCTCATTTATTAGTCAAATTATTCAATGTGACCCAAAAATCACATTATGGAAAAATTACATTTTTGCCCCTAAACTTTCACATATTTACACTTTTTCCCTTAGGCTCGTAAAATAATTTTTATTCAATTTCCTTATATTTTGGACCTAGACAAATCATTTTCATAACTATGGTAGCCCATATTTCTCATTAAATCACATACTTATGACCAATTTATAACTTTTACAATTTAGCCCCTTTTATACGATTTCATCGAAAATCACCTAGTAAAACTCATTTCACTCATCATAGACATGCACAATCTACCATTAATCATCAAAATACACAATTATTTAACATGGGTAAATTTTTTAACTCAAATACTAGCTCAAAATAAGGGTGAAAATAGCTAAACCGAGTTACTGAGATCTCAAAAAAGTAATGAGCATTAAAAACAGGGCTTGGGTGCACTTACTATTGAGCTTGAAAGCTTGGAAAAACCCTAGCCATGGTGTCCATATGGAGTTTCGGCCAAATGAAAAAGATGGACAACATTTTGGCTTGATTTTCCCTTTTTAATTTTTTTAATTACCAAATGACTAAAATGTCCTTCATTAAAACCTTTAGTATTTTATCCTTCCATGTCCATTTTTGTCCAAACTAAAGTATAATGGTCTAATTACCATTTAAGGACCCCCAATTTAAAACTTCATAAAAATTAGACACTTTTAACATGTAGAACTCAACTTTTGCACTATTTACAATTTAGTCCTTTTTACTAAATTGAGTGCCCGAACGTCGAAATTTTCAAACGAAATTTTCGCGAATTCATTCTGCGAAATTGTAGACCATAAATATATAATAAAAATAAATTTTTCCTTGTCGAACTTATGGTCCCGCAACCACCATTCCGACTAAGCCCAAAATCGGGTTGTTACACACATTTTTCACAATTTAGTCCTTTATCACAAAATTCACAAATTACAAAATTTCTCTTTAATTTCATGCCATCCGAATTCTCATTTAGTCCCTAGCAGGCCATTATTTCCATTTATTTCACATTTTAACCACGTATTTCATACATTTTACAATTTAATCCATAATAGGTATTTTTACTCAAAATCACTTTGTAAAACATATTAATCTAACATCACATGCTTATTTTCTATAATCAAACCTCACAAAGCTCAAACTATCATCAATGGCATCTCATGAAATCATAAACAAAATCAGAAATTTAGGCATGGGCTAGCTAGAATGCAAAGCAACAATCACGAAAACATAAAAATCACTAAAAATCGAGCTTAAAACTTACCTTAATTGAGCAAAATGAGTGCCAAATATGTAAAAGCTTCAAACCCTAAGTTTCCTTTCTTGTTTCCAGTGGAAGAACACTAATATGAGCTAAATTTTTAACTTTATTTTAGTAATATTAACATTAATTATCAAATACCATATTTAACCTTATTAAACACATTTAAAATCCATTAACTATGTACATAATGGTCCATCCATTACTCCAATGGTTTAATATCAACATAAGGACCCCACATTAAAATAATCATATCAATTTGGCACTTATTCAATTAAAACACAACTTTTACATTTTATGCGATTAGGTCCTTTTATCAAATTGAACACACGAATGATAAAATTATCACACAAAACTTTCACACATACCTTATGTAACGCCCCAAATTTTGGGCCTAGAAGTATTAGGTTTTAAGTATGGGAAGAGGTAGGAGGCTGGACGTAAATGTTTAGTTGTGTAAGAAAGTGACACAAATATTTGTTTGCTTCAGTGGTTAAGTGTCCTTAGAAGTGCAAGCCTTGACTTGTGCAAAAATTTTGTTTCTTACTTGAATTAACCCTATCTCTAGTCAATAGGCTTCTTAAATAAATATGGGTATTTTATGACATAAAGAGCCTTCTGGTCTAAGAGGTAAGTGCAGTGTTACCTATGCCAGAGGACTGAAGTTCGAATCTTGGTGGGGGCAGTGAAGTGTTTTATTTTGCTGCAAGTGCTGTGGAAGTGTCATTGGTTGATAGAAACACTGAAGTAGTTGAGGGGAATTCGAATTGAGTAGTTGAGGGAGGTGTGATCGGTTTGAGGGATTTGAGAAGGGATTTTAGGAGAAAATCAAGGGAAGTTGAGGCGAGAGGTAATATTGTGCCGAAATTGGACTGTTGGCACACATGAATACGGGTTTGGTTGCTCCCTCTCCTCATTTTTGATTTCTATCAATTGCTTTGGAGTTCCTTTCACTCTTTGTTTTGGGTGGCCAAATATTGCTATTGATAATTTGGGATATTTTCGTGTTGGCCTATCTTGGTTCTTATCTTTTTCTTTGGAGACCGATAGTGCTAAGGAGTTTTGGAAGTAGCTTTCGTCCTTGCTGATTTCAGATTTTCACTCCTCATCAAGTCTCCCAATTGTCATCTTTGCCTCTTCTACTCTTCTCCCTCTTAAACAATTCTCTCTTTAATCGAATACCTATTTCCTTCCTCTCTCTTAAAATCTTTCAGTTTTTAGCCTTGGGATTTTGGTCGATTCTATCTTTCTTCTTCCTTCCGCAATTGATTTCCTCTTGACCAAGTGATTCTTCTCCACTCTTTCAATTCTTTTGTGCTAACAAATTCAAGCTCTTCTCATCTGATTACTTTGGCTGAATTTTTCATATCTCTCTATTGTTGCTTCGACTAGGCAAGTGTTCTTTGATCAATCCGTACAGTTCTTTTTCCCTGTCTCCCTCTCTCTGTTGTAATTTTCCTTCTTTTAACAACTTCTTTTCTCTACCGATTATTGATAGGGGTATGATTGTTCCATCTCGTGGCTCGGTTTAAGATTATGCTTTTAGGGGTTGGCCGAATACTTTTGTCTTTCATTCTTAGTTTTGCGCCTTCGGTAAGTTGTTTTGCACTTGGTTCAACTAGTTGTAGGTATGGTAATAGATAACAAGTCTCTATTGGAATACAAGTAATCTTTAGGGGGTTGCAACCAATCTCTTGTGCAAGCCTCAATTGATCGATCAAGGCGAAGGATAGGTAATCTTTTGAATAAGTGTTTGGTTAAGGTTTGCTTTAACTCAATTGTTAGGCAATTAACCGAAGCCTCTGTTTGTGATAGGTTGGAGTGCTCGTGGGCTAGTTGCGCACTTTCGCAATCAGATGTGTAAACACGACCTCGATTGTAGTAATCGGTAAAAAGCTGGAATAAGCCAACGTCGATGCCACACGGGTGTGCCCACGCCCGTGTAGGTAGGCCACGTGACTAAACTGGTCCTGAATGATTTCATGGGCTGGGCTGAATTGGTCCATACTGGGCCGAATTGAGCCGTGTGGACCCAAGGGCTTATGGGCCCCACATGGGTGAACTACACGAACGTGTGGAAATATTAGGTCAGGCCGTGTGATCCACTTGGCCAAGGCCATTTTGGGCCGTGTGGGCCACACGGGCTTGTGGTCTAACATGGGCCTGCAATATGGGTCATGGGCCCATTTTCACTATTTGACTGTTAAGGTTGCACGGGTCGCTCGAGATGACTTTGGACCTTCCGTAGGGTCGGTAAACTTACCTAGACCCCTAATTGAAAGAATGACGGTTATGCCCCTATGTGATGTATGTATGTATATCTATGTGTGACTATAGTTTAGCATGTTATTTTTAACTATTTGGCGTACATGTATAATAATATGGTATGACATGACATGTTAGCATGATACATTGCATGGGGATGGGTTTATTATGATTGGAGGAGGTGTACTGTACCGGTAGCTTTGCTATATCTACTGATGGCTTAATGTCGACTATATTTCTGGTAGCTCTGCTGCCATCCTATTTAATGCCACAACCGGTGCTAACTCTGTAAGTGTAGGGATGGGTGGGCGATTTATTCCCCACAGGAGTGTAGGGTTGGACAGGAGATGGTGTATAGGTGTTGGTTGGGTAAACATGCATATTGTACACAGCATATTGATTTCGAATGTTGTTATGGGCTAAGGCCCAACTGATACTGTTACTGTGAAGGGCTTAGGCCCAGTCTGTTATTGTTGCATAATGTCTGCATGAATGCTTGGGGATTTTACACTGAGTTTTCGTAAACTCACCCCTTTGTTTAACTGTGCAGGTAATCCCCAACCTTAGGCGGATCGGTGCATCGGAGGACTCAGCTATGGCCACACGTTCCTTCTAATCCGATTTAGTATTTAAGGGTTTCTACGTTAATTTTTCAGTAATTTGTTGTAATAAGGGCCTTTAGTTTTATATTTTTAAATTTTGGGATATTATTGATGTTTGGTTTATATCTACTAGTACTAGGATACTCGAGTTTTCAAAACAAGTAAGCATTTAAACAAATATGCAAATTGATTTAAAAAGCTTCCGCGATAAAGGTTATTTTGAAATTTTATAACGTTTAAAAAGTAAACAAATTTTCATTAATTCACGTGTTGGCATTAAATGACCCGTTTTTAGAATCATCATTTATTAACAAAGTGATTAAATGAAATTGAGAGTTTCAACGACAACATACTTTACGAAAAACACTATAATGTGGCATTGCCAGATTCAGTCATAGTGTCTAGGCTGGGTTTGGGGTGTTACATCATATCACATACCGTAAACAATAAAAATAATATTATAATAATTTTTTACGACCTCAGATTTGTTGTTCTGAAACCACTATTCCGACTAGGCTCAAAACCGGGCTGTTACACTCGAGTCATCACTAGGTCTACTCACGTAAGCTGACGATCAAGGCGTAGCTACACGGTGTTGCTCACACAAGCTGTTGAGTAACCGCAACTCATGCCGAAAAACTCAGCCATCGGTAGGATGTACAGGACTAGCACCCAAAACACGGTAACCCCTAATGATATGTCATTTGTATCCTATCTATTCCTAAGGTTCAACCAAGATTCATTCACTTGCCGATAACTTGTTGAGAATCTCCACAGTATAGTATTATCACAATTATATCAATTAAACATTTAAACACATATAATTTAATGCTTATTAACCTACGAACTTACCTCGATATAGTACGGATGAAAATGATCGTCTAGTTCAAAATTTTGTCTTTTCCCCGATCTAAATCCGTACGTGGCTTTTCTTGATCTATATAATCAAATTTAACTATTTTAAGTATCATTCTATTTAATTCAATCTAATCCAATTTCATTTTTTGTAAAATTACTATTTTACCTATAAACTTTTAACTTCTTTACAATTTAGTCCTTATCTCATAAAAATGCAAATTCATGCAATTTAATCCACACCCATGCTAGCCGAATTTCACCTAGGTCCATAGTAGCCCATATATTTCATTTATTCACACATTTTACCACATAATTTTCACTTTTTTCAATTTAATCCCTATTTGACAAATTTATCAAAAATCACTTAACAAAATTTGTTTAATTCACAACAACCATATAGAACTTTTTTGTTGTCTCACACCTCAGATTTGTTGTCTCAAAACTACTGTTTTGATTTCACTAAAAACAGGCTGTTACAAGAAACATATAGAACTTTTTTGGCAAAAGGTGAAAATTTTCAAACTGCAAGGGTCACACCACCGTGTGACTAAGCCGTGTGACTCACACGGCTGAGACATACGTCTGTGTCTCAGGCCATATGGACATTCGAAGTAGTGAAACACGGTAGTGTCCCAGCCCGTGTCTGTGTCCATATACCTCTCTAACTTGGGTCACACTGACAAGCTATATGCTCATCTGCCAGGCCATGTACCCTTCGAAATGGCGTCACGTGCCTGTGTGCCAAGATGTGTGCTAGGCTGTGTAACGACCTGACTTGTAACCTTTTTCTATGCTATAGGGGACATACGATCATATCGTATAGTCATGTGTCACACATGGCTGAGACACATGCCTATGTCTCTGGCCGTGTGGACAAAAAATAGGCTATTTCGAAGCCATTTTTCTCACCCATTCATGCGTCTACCTATAATCAATTTTCCACATATAAGCAAGCCTACAAATTGAACTAAAAACATGCATAATCAAGCTATCCAAATAAGGGACATCAACATAAAACCAATATGCCTAAAAGGAACCTCAATCGCCACAATTAAACATATATAACCATATGCTAGTTCGGCCAAAAGTTCAACTAACATATAACTAAGTTCATGCCAAAACTTACCACTTTGTTTACCAATCAAATTCACACCAAAAGTACCTAGTGTGCTATTTAACACCTAGCACCATTAGCTATATATATCATTTATAACCAATATACCAAATCACCACATTTAAACATATCAAAAGACAATTTATAACAAACAAATTTAACTACCATTTTAACTTCCATCATATAGTTATCGTAAACACCAAAACAGTAACCATTACAAGGCCAAATATATATACATGCCAACTTAACACCATTTCATCATTTAAACTACCAACTTTATAATCCAAAACATAATGGCTATAACATCAACCAAAACACCTATACATGCCATTATAACCAAGACTTAAAAACATCAAATCACCAATATAGCCGATGGATAGTGTGATAGGTCTTGGATAACTTTCCAACCCAAACGAGCTCTCGATAACTACAAAACATAGAAAAATAAACACAAGGTAAGCATGTTATGCTTAGTAAGTTCGTAGTATATAATCTATGCTTATCAATACGTTGCATAATCTTAAATTACATATGTATCATTTCAACATAAGAATAAATGATTCACAAAATTAATTCAAGTGAATTTACACTTCTCATTGTCATAGATATCACATACATACTACTTTCCATAGTAATAAGGTAAATTGCATCGATAATTCTTACCAAAGCTCATACGAATAAAATTACGATGGTTGCCCAACCCTTTTCATAGCTCGATAGTCGAAGCTATCCCTTTTCACAGTTTGATAGCTGAAGCTATCCATTTTTATTACTTGATGGTCGTCACCATCCCTTTTCATTGTTGATGGTCGTCACCATCCCTTTTCATAATTTGATAGCCGAAGCTATCCCTTTTCACAATTCGATAACTGAAGCTATCTCTTTTCATTGCTCGATGGTTGTCACCATCCCTTTTCATTATTGATAGTCGTCACCATCCCTTTTCATAATTTGATAGTTGAGGCTATCCCTTTTCATTATTTTGATAGCCAAAGCTATCCCTTTTCATTAGCTGATGATCGTCGCTACGCCATTGGACTTTTCCACCGAAACACAATTTTAAGTTATATAAATTATTAACATTTAAAACATAATTTAAAACGTTTTTTAAACGTACGAACTTACCTCGATGATAAACGTAGAAATAGAATTGATTAATTCGAAGTTTTTTCTTTGCTTCTATCTAGAGCCATACGAGGTCTATTTTGATCTAAATGAATAAATTTGATCAACTTAATAACCATTCTATTCAATTCAATCCAAATTCATATTTTAGCAAAATTACAATTTTACCCTTATAATTATAATTTCATTAGAATTTAGTCCCTAGCTCATAAAAATGAAAATTCATGCAATTCACCCCTAACCAACTAGAGCCGAATTTTATGTAGGTCCCTAGCAAGCCATACATTTCATTTATTTCACAATTTCACCATGTATATTTTTCTATTTTTTAATTTAATCCCTAAATGACAATTTCATAAAAAATCATTTAATAAAAGTTGTTTATCTAACGACAACTAACCATTTTCTTTCATCAAACATAAAAAACAATACTTATACATTCATGATAAATCCCTAGAATTTTAACAGTTTTGCAAATTAATCTCGGGCTATCTAGTTTAAGCTATAACAACTCCAAAAACATAAAAATCATTAAAAACGGAACAAAAATGCACTTACATGCATAGATGGAGTATGGCCGAACCTTGAAAGGTCTTTAATGGCTTCCTTGGATGCTAAATTCGATTGATGAAGAAGAAGAAAGATGGTATCTTTCTTTTACCTTTTTTTTATTTTAATTTATTTTTATTAATTTACCAAATTAACCCTAAGTAATAACCTTTAAAACCATTAAAAAGTTGGTACCGTTTGAAAATGCATATACTAAAGTATGGCATGTATAGGCTAGAGAAGTTTGGATATGCTTTAAGGTGTACATATCTTGCCATGTGATATGGCTTAATAACGGATGAAATTATGGTTTAATTCTAGTATGGATTATATAAAGAGAAATGGTATATTTTTTATATATGTATATGGTCTTGTGTGGATGACCATTTTGGTATGTTTTGATGAGAATGAAATGGTATGTTTCATGTTTGAAATGGTAAGATTTTGCCATGAATTGATATGGATAGAAATGTGGTATGAATTAGATGTTTTTGGTATGATTTTAGTACATGGATTGGGCATGTTTGAGAATGATTTTTGTATAGAAAGAAATTGATGATTTTGTAGTATGAATGGTGATTGAATTCGTAATGTTTTGGCTACATTTTGGTTGAAAAAAATGTGCTATTTTATGCTTGTAGGGAAGACCCAATTTGGGTGGCAAGGTGGCCTTGTAAATGGCCTATTTTTGCCCATACGGGCAGGGACACGGGTGTGTGTCTCTGCCGTATTACTCGAGGGACAAATAGAATTGAGCCTGGGCACTCCACATGGCCTTACACACGAGCGTGTGGTAGGCCGTGTGGCCAAGTTAGTATACCCTACAGGACTGACACAGTCGAGCACATCGCCCAGACACAGGCGTGTGAGGCCATTTTTAATAGCCACACAGGCTGGACACCCGGACGTGTGACTTGCCATGTGAGCAAGTTAGTTGCCTCCCTAATTTTCACATAGCCTGGCACACGGGCGTGTCTTGTGGCCATGTGGGTAAGTCAATATGTATGCCCTGTTTTGAAACGGCCTAGACACACAGGCGTGTCTAAAGTCATGTAAGGCACACGACCTATTCACAAGGGCATGTGACCTCTGTAACTTTGAAAATTTGTTAAGTTTCGAAAAAATTCTGTATGTGTGTGGTTTAGTCTCGACCCCTTCCTAAAGCACGTTTAAGGTTTCGTAGACCTTCTAAAGGGACTATATGTGTGTGAATTATTATGATTTGATGATGTATAAATTATGTTTATGAAATGATCATGAAATGTTCCGGTATGTCCGGTAATGCCTCTTAACCCTTGTCCAGCGACGGATACAGGTTAGGGGTGTTATTGGTTCGAATATTGCTTCCTCATAGCTTCCTCGGGTTCCTAGGTGGCTTCTTTAATCCCGGGACATTGCCAAAGAACCTTTGCTAAAGCTATGTTCTTATTTCTCAATTCTTTAACCTATCGAGCTAAAATCTTGATCGATTCTTGTCTGTACGACATATCAGGTTGAATCTCGACATCCACCAGTGAGATAACATGTAAAGGGTCAGATCGGTGCCGTCATAACATAGATACGTGAAACACGTTATTAATCTTTTCAAACTCCGAAGGCAAAGCTAATCGATACGCTACTGGTCTGGTTCTTTCAATAATCTCATACGGCCCGATAAATTGTAGATTTAGCTTTCCTTTGCAACCAAAATGAAGAACTTTTTCTAGGGCGATACTTTTAGGAATACTCTATCACCGACTTGAAATTGAATGTCTTTATGTTTCAAATCCACATATGATTTTTGACAATCGAAAGCAGTCAAATTATCTCGAATTACTTTCACTTTTCTTCAGTCTCTCAAATCATATCAACCCTGTGAATCTTTTTCTCATTGAACTCAGTCCAATATAACAAAGTTTGACATTTACGACCATACAAAGCTTCACATGATGAATCGCGATGATAACGAAGTCCAATCTTTTTATACTCGACTGATAACTATTATTGTACACTAACTCAACCAACGGTAAATATTTCTCCCAATTACTTTCGAACTCAACACACAACAACGAAGCATATCTTTGAGTAGTTGAATTACTCGCTGGAGCTGACCATTGGTCTGCGGATGAAATGTAGTACTAAAATGCAACCACGTACCTAGAGCTTCCTGTAGCTTGCTCCAAAATCGCGATGTAAACCGCGGATCTCTATCCGAAATAATAGAAACGAGCACCGCGTGTAACCTAACAATCTCAAAAACATGCAGCTCAGCTAATCTTTCAAGAGAATATTTTGTACGTATAGGAATGAAATGTGCAGACTTCGTCAGACGATCAACAACAACCCAAATTGCATCTTTCTTTTTCAAGGACAAGGGTAAACCCGATACAAGGTCCATCGTAACTCACTCCCATTTTCATTCCAGTATCATCATTGGCTGTAATAAACCAGAAGGTACCTAATGTTCAGTTTTAACTTACTAACATACTAAACATCTCAATATGAAGTAAACAATCTCTCGTTTCATTTCGGGCCACCAATCCATCTATTTCAAATCACTGTACATCTTAATACTTCCCAGAAGAACAGACAAGCTACCACTATGAGCTTCTTGTAATGTAACACCCCTTACCCATGTTCGGCACCGGAATAGGGTATTAGGCATTACCAGATATAAACACATGCAATCATATAAAACCAGGTCATGAATTTGCGTTCAAATTTAAAACTTTTCACATTTTATCCTAAAGTCCCTAATATGGGCCTATGAAGCTGAAATCATGCTTTGGAAACGATTCAGGACTAAACCGAGAACTTTAGAAAACTTTGAAAATTTTTGTGAAAAACAGGGGCACACCCCGTGTGGTATTAGGACACGGCCATGTGGCTCGCATGGCCATGTCCCTAGCCCGTGCACTAATCTGACTTACCATTGTGAACAAATTTACGGCACACATAGCTATCACCACTCATTCATCCACATATGTAAACATACACATCCTTGAAATGCATCATCATAGACTTATAATATAGCCAGTAAGTACAGTTTATTCTTTGAAGTCTCCATTATTCTACTGTCAGAGAGTTTCAACCCTTCTTCACTAAAAATTAATTATCTCATAGTACGAGATTCGGATGATATTCCCATTTGTTTCTCTTAAAAGCAGACTCATTAAGAATTTTAAACATATAAACTCTAACCCATAATTATTTTTATACAATTTCTAATGATTTTCCAAAGTCAGAACAGGGGATTCCAAAATCATTTTGACCTTGTCTCACAAAAATTCAAATATCTCATAATATAGAAATTATTTTACTTATATTGTTTCTTTTATGCGAAAATAGACTCAATAAGCTTTAATTTCACATCTTATTCAACCTCTAATTCGATTTCCACCATTTTTGGTGATTTTTAAAAGTCACACAACTACTGCTGTCCAAACTATTTTATATCTAATTTTACTCTTTCACATTTTCTTTGTATTAACTTTCATTCAACATTCACATAGATTTCGTACGTACCTGTATCGCTTAATTCCATTATACTTTCATTTTTCATCTTGACTATGTCAATTGATACACTTAAACCTCAATGAAAACACATTATTTCAATTCAACATCAAATAGTATTAGTGGTTCATAATTTTTTCACATTTATACATAATCTAGGCATGATTTTTACAAGTTTCTTTGATTTGATGCTCGTATAATACATATACTTACTTATATCATTTCACTTACCATTTGGTACTTATTCTCATTTCTAACTTACCTGTTGAACACATTGGAATAATAACGGATACACGGTGGCCTTCACATAGTACCACATTTGTAGCCAAAGCTATTTTATTCACAAAGTTTCACATAGGCTTGCTCTTGAGCTATTCACATTTACGGGTCTGCTCACACGAGCTGTCGGTCAAACATAGCTGCTCAGTGCTGCTCACACAAGTTGTCCAGTATCCGCAACACATGCCGGACAACCCAGCCACTGGTAGAACGTACGGACCAGCACCCAGATTACTTATCCTACTTAGCACAATACCATGGACTTATTTCACTTAGATGCCATGGACTTGTTTCACTTAGCACATTGCCTAGACTTATTTCACTTAGATGTCATGGACTTATTTCACTCAGCACATTACCATAGTCTAACCATGGTCTTTTACTGTCAATTCATATTTCACTACGCAACGATCGTGATCGATCTTGTGTTTTTACTCAATTCAAACATTTACTTTAATTTTCACAATTTAATCAAATATATATAATAATGTTGCATAATTAACACAAATCAATAACGTTTATTAACATACAAACTTACTTTGACCTAAAATGGCGAAAAGGACCAAATCATCCAATACTCGTTTTTCTCCCGTTCTAAGTCCGAACTTCATTTTTCTTGATCTATAATATCATATTCAACTTATTAAGTTATTATACTATTCAAATCAATCCAAAAATCATATTATGACACGATTACATTTTTGCCCCTAAAGTTCACATATTACAAATTTGCCCCTAGGCTTGTAAAATGAAATGTATCCATTTTTCTTAATACTCAAGCCTAGCCAATTCATATTCCCTCTTATAGCAACCCAAATTTTTCACTAAATCACATTTTCTACACATATTTTACAACTTTTACAAATTAGTCCTTTTCGGCATTTTTACCGAAAAATACTTAGTAAAAGTCATTTCTCTAACCATAAACATGCATTTTCTACCATTAAACACAAAAATACAAACATATTCATCATGGTTCAAAACCCTATACTTTAACCATATCTCAAATTAGTGGTAGAAATAGATAGATCTTGTTACGAGGATTTCAAAAACATGAAAATAATTAAAAACGGGGCTAGAATGGACTTACAATTGAGCTTGGAAGCTTGAAAAACCCTAGCCATGGTTTCCCCTTGTGAAATTCAGCCATGGGGTTGAAGATGGACAAAAATTGGCTTTTAATTTTGTTTTTAATTCATTTTAATCACTAAATGACCAAATTGCCCTTAACTTAAAAATATTCTATTTCACCTATCTCATGTCCATTTTTGTCCAAAAAATTATCCAATGGTTTAATTACCAGTTAAGGACCTCCAATTTAAAATTTCATAGCAATTAGACACCTCTAGCTTCTAGAACTCAAGTTTTGCACTTTTTACAATTTAGTCCTTTTAGCTAAATTGAGTGCCCAAACGTTAAAATTTTCGAATGAGATTTTCACGAAAGCATTCCGTGAAATCATAGACCATAAAAATATAATAAAATAAAATTTTCCTCGTCAAATTTGTGGTCCCGAAACTATTGTTCCAACTAGGCCCAAAATCGGGTTGTTACATGTAAAATCTCTCGAATGAGCTCTAGATTCTTCGGTACACAAATCCTGCCTCTAAAAAATAAACAATCACCAAATCCAATATGGAATTTTGAATCAGGATTAGCTAGCAACTTTTCATCACACTTCTGAGCCTTACAAATCTACTATAAAAACATCGTTCTAGCTTTCAACTTAGTTAGAATCAGACCATCATCAGACAACGTCAGTCATGTATTCATCACTCGTAAAGAAAATAAATACTTTCTACTCAAAGCATCAGCAAATGCATTCACTTTACCCGGATGATAATTAATAATCAAATAATAGTCTTTCAGTAGTTCAAGCCACCTACGCTGTCTCAGATTCAAATATTTCTGTGACATTAAATACTTCAAACTCTTATGGTCAATAAATATATGACACTTTTCATCGTACAGATGGATTCGCCAAATCTTCAACCCAAACACAATAGTAGCCAATTTTAAATCATGAGTTGGATAATTCTTTTCGTGCGAATTTAACTGTCTTGAAGCATAAGCTATCACTTTACTTTCCTGCATCAAAAGACACCCTAAATCATTCAAAGATGCATCCTGAAAATCACAAATTCTTTACTCGATTCAAGCTGAACTAGTACTAGTGCCTCAATTAACAGTGCTTTCAACTGCTTGAAACTTTGTTGACAATTCTCAGACTATTCAAACTTCACATATTTTTGCCAAAGTCTCGCCATCAGTGTTACAATCATCGAGAATCCTTTGACAAATCTTCTGTAATAACCGGCTAATCCTAGGAAACTCCTAACTTTTGATACATTTCTTAGAGGTTTCTAGTCAACACCTGCTAAAATTTACTCGGGTCAACTCTGATGCCTTCAGCCGATACAATATGTCCCAGGAAACTAACTTTCTGGAGCCAAAATTCACATTTGCCAAACTTGGCAAACAATTGCTTATCATGCAGGGTTTGTAGTACAACTCTCAAATGCTCGGCATGCTCAGACTCCTCTCGTGAATAAATCAGAATATCATCAATGAATACCAAAACGAATATGTCTAAATATCGTCTGAATATTCTGTTCATCAAATCCATAAATACTACAGGTGCATTAGTTAAACGAAACAGCGTCACAAGAAATTCATAATGTCTGTACCTGGTCCTAAATGCAGTTTTTGGTACATCTAAATCTTTAACCCGTAGCTGATAGTAGCAAGAACGAAGGTCAATCTTCGAAAATACTATTGCACCTTTTAGCTAATCAAATAGATCGTCAATTCGTGATAATGGATATTTATTCTTGATCGTAATTTTGTTAAGCTGACAGTAATCAATACACAATCTCATTGATTTATCCTTTTTCTTAACAAATAGAACCAGTGCACCCCAAGGTTAAAAACTGGGTCAAGCAAAACCCCTATTTGTCAATTCTTACAACTGTGCTTTTAACTCTTTCAACTTAGTAGGATCCATTCTATAAGGTGCTATCGATATCGGTGATTTTCTTGGTACTAGCTCAATAGCAAACTCAACATGTCTATTCGGCGGTAATCTGGGTAACTGCTCAAGAAACACATCGGGATACTCACAAACCATTGGCACTATTCAATTTTTAACTCAGATACTGTGCTGTTGGATTGTGGATTAGTTTGGCGACAACCATCTTCCTAAGTTCTTCCATTATTTCTTAATTTGTTCTCCCTTGAATTGAATTATTGAAATGATGTTGGATGTTATTTTGAACTTGAATTTTAATCACCAACAGATAAGTTGAATCTCATAGGGTTGGGATTATAAGATGAAAACTTTTATTTTCTTTAATGATTGAAGCATATATTTGATTTAATCTACTATTTCATTCCATTATTTTTATTTTCCAATTGTATGTGTACATTCCCTAGACATAGATGAGTGTGCAGTATGCCCTTAAACTGAATCTAATTCTAAAAAGGATGGACTAGTTAGACCAAAATTAAACGATACAAGTGAATATTCGATAGAATACTTGCAGTAGACTTTATATAAAGAGCAGCGTTTGTATAGAATGAAGGACAAAACATTGCAGGGTACCGTGCTAAGGCCTACAGCCACAGGCCAAGTAACTTGAAATCTAGTTCTCGAAAGAAGCAGGTCACTTTAGGTCTCTTTTGAGTAGTAGATTGAGTATGATTATGCTGAGGCATTACTGAAAGTAAGGGCAGATTCTTAGTAATCCCAACTTGCCAAATCAACATCGTAGACTTTTAAACTGTTGTCGTAGCATTTTTTTCATAGCAGTCTTAGTTATTTATTTATTCACTCACATTTTATTCATGTAAATATTCTCATAATTACCATTGCATTTTTAATCTTGCTTTGTCTTAGAATTTTCCGATATTAGTTAGTGTATATTTCACACTCATATTTATTATTTTAATTTACCATTGCATACTTAACTCAGCTTTTCCATAACATTAATTATTATCATAACTTGACCATTTCTATACCTAATCCGATCCCTGTGGAGACAATCTCACTTATCACTTTATTACTTTGATTTGACGTGTATACTTGCACAACTCACATATCATATTCACATGTGACACCGACTATGCACTAACAATTTAGGGAATGATTATTATTTTAACCCCATAATTTACGTTCTAATTATAATTCCTTAGTAAATTACACTTTTACTACTTATGCGATTTAGTCCCTGTACTTAAATTAAGCACTAATTGAACGAAATTACCTAACCAAAATTCAATTTGCTTCTAATATTTACGATTTTGGTTTACAAAAATGGGGTCCTGAAACTACACTTTCTGAAACCATTGACTTTCAGGTCATTACTTTCTTAGAGATCAACTCACTAAATATTAAGTCAAAGAAAGAACGAGGTAGACAACCATCAGTGTCAGTGGGTAGTACTAGAGGTTCCGTGAGAGATTCTATTATCCTAAACTATGAGTATTATGGAAAGAGAAATAGAAATGAATGTTGGAAAAAGTCGGGAGCCTGTCTCCAATGCGGATCCTTTGAGCACTTAGCTCGTGATTGCCTAAAAACTATTAATGTTGTTCCTACTATTACTCAGAGATCTACTCTTGCAGCTAAAGGTTGCAGAATCACCCATGGTGGCTCAATTGTAAATGGTATTAAAATAAAAGAAACTGATTCTACAATACAACATTTTGAAGCTAAAGCTCCTGCCCGAGCCTTTATGGTCTGAACCAAAGATGAGGGTGATGTTACTGATTTTATAGTAGTTATATTTATTTTATGTTTTGCACCCGTTCATGCTTTAATTGACCCTGGCTCTAGCATTCATATGTTAATTCTAGTTTTTTAAAATCGAGAAAATTGAAATATGAATCATGAAGTGTGGCAATAATTGTCATGAGCCCTTTGGGACAATTTGTGCTCATTAATTAAGTGTGCAAACATTGTTCATTAAAGATCCAACATAAATTGTTCCCAATTGATTTGTTGATCATGTTATTTGGTGATTTTGATGTAATTCTGGGAATTGACTGGTTGACCGAGAATGATGTAATTTTAAATTATTTTCAAAAGAAGTTCTCTATTCCAAGTTATAAAGGTGAGATAATTAAAGTCAAAGGCGTAAGATCGAGTGATGCTACTCGTATCATGTCATCGATTCAAGCTAAGATGCTTTTGAATTAAGGTTGTAAAGCATATTTGACTTATGTTATTAACTCAAATTCAAATGAAAGCAAATTGGATAAGAGCTAGGTAGTATGCGAATTCTCGGATGTGTTTCTAGAAGAATTTCCGAGATTACCTCCTGATCATGAGCTTGAATTTGCAATTGAAGTTTACTCAAGTACAAATCTAGTGTCTATTGCTTTGTACCGTATGATGCCAACAGAGCTAAAAGAGCTAAAAATTCAATTGCAAGATCTTCTGGACCAAGGCTTTATATGCCTTAGTATACTGCCTTAAGGAGCTTTAGTGCTATTTTTCAAAAGGAAAGATGGATTGATGCGACTCTGTATTGATTATTGGTAGTTGAATAAGTTAACAATCAAGAACAAATATTTGTTTTAATGTATCAACATTCTATTTGACTAGTTGAAAGGTGCATAAATTTTCTCCAAGACTAATTTGAGTATCGGTCGAGGGAGTCCATGTGGATCCCAAAAAGATTGAAGCTATCTTGCAACGGAAATCGCCAAAAAATGTGCCAGAAATCCGAAGCTTCCTAGGTCTAGTTTGATATTATAGAAAATTCGTAAATGGATTTTCCAAAATAGCATTGCTTATGACAAAACTTTTACAAAAGAACATATCATTTGTGTGGAATGACCAATGATAGGGAGTTTCAAGAAATTGAATGTAATATTGATAGAAGCGTCAATTTTGACCTCACCCGAATCAAGGAAAGAATATGTAATATTTAGTGATGCTTCACTGATTGTATTGGGTTGCGTCCTTTTGTAGGATGGTAAGGTAATTGCTTATGCATCTCGGCAGTTAAAGCTACATAAACGCAATTATCTTACTCATGATTTAGAGCTAACCGCTATAGTATTTGCTCTGAAGATATGGAAGCACTATTTGTATGGCGGAAAGTGCTATATCTATACGGATCATAAAAGTTTAAAATATCTCCTCACTCAAAAGGAATTAAATTTGTGGCAGTGTTGCTGGATTGAATTGCTGAAAGATTATGATTGTATAATTGATTACCATCTTAGAAAAGTGAATCTAGTGGCTATAACTTTAAATCAAAAGTCAATAATTGAGCTGAGATCAATGTTTATTCAATTGAGTATATGTGATGATGACAGTTTATAAGCTGAATTGAAAGTAAAGCCTTTATTATTTAATCGAATAAAAGAGACACAATCCACAATGCTAAGCTAGCATAAAAAAAAAAAAAAGCAAGCTTGCTCAACAATACGACAATGAAAATTTCAACATTTGTGTAAACATTTTACCTTTTGATCAACATATGATATATAGTATGCTTTCTTTCTTAGCAAAATGGCACTTAAATAGAAATGGAGTAAGGTTTTATTATTTATTATTATTTTTAATTAGTTTTTTTTTTTTTTACTAAACCTATCTCTAAGAAAAAGAAAATGGGGGAAAATGCTAATTGAAAAAATAGAAATGGAAATCCAAAATTCTCCTCCTCAAATTCACTCAATCTTAGTCTCCCCCTCCCCTTCCCTTCTCTCTCTCATTCCCTCTCCTTCTCCCTCCTTCGCCTTCGGAACCCTTCATTTTCCAGAAGCTTGAAATACCATTTCTCTCTTTTGGTATTTCAATTCCCCTCCCCCCCGCCACAAAAAAACCCTAATTTTCTCTACAATCCTAAACCAAATCTCTTTCTTTCTTTTCCGGATAAATAATCAGGTATTTAATCAACGTTCGATCATTTTTCATTTAAATCTCATAATTTTCATTCGCATTATTACATCATCTTCCCTTTTATCGATCTCCTAATTTACGTTGTTTGCCCTTCGTTTTAATCGCACGCCTTTCCTCTTTCAATTTTCTTGCTATTAATTTTTTATTGCATGATCATCATTTTTTTCCCACTGGTTTTACTGGGTAATTTTTACGACAGAATCTACAGATAGGGTTTTCAGACTTGAGTTATTTAGGTCGTTTGCATCGAATGAAACATTACATAGGTTTTCTGAGATTTATTTTTATTTGTTTATTTTGCTTCACAATTCAGATATTCTTTTTGGGTTTTCGTTTACCATTTAACACTGAATCTATCATTATTGATGTTATAGAATCGATGTGAATTGGAGCGGTTGGAATTTTCCTTGTACAGAATTACTCCTCATCTGGTGCTTCAGATTATAATAAACTGGATTTAATGGAGGCTAACGTTTGTGACATTAATCACTTAGATGCCGATGTTCTTTTGCCTCCGAGGAAGCGCCTGTTAGCAGGTTTTAAGAAACAGGCGTCGAATGTTAATGGTGCTTCAGATCAGCCAACAGCTGCTTCTTCCACTTCATCTCCTCCGTCACCTTCACCATCATCTGCTACTTCATCAACTGATGTTAATATTCATCTTAATAATCTATTGAGTTCCCATGTCAATGACCCAAGCCTTTCTCCTGAGGAGATTTTTGAGGCCTCGAGAGCTGCAGCAATAGCTGCTGCTAAGGCTGCAGAGGCTGCCAGAGCTGCAGCAGAGGAGAAGGCTGCAATTGCAGCTAAAGCCATCGCTGCAGCTAAGAGTGCATTGGACTTGGTAGCAACATTTTCTGAAGATGCTGGTAGTAAGGATAGATACCTAAAAAGGAATAAGCTCAAGAAGCATGTCCCTGTTCAAGCCTTGTACAAAAAAGACCAACAACCAATTGAGAATTCTAGGGTGGATGAAGATCTAGTCAGTAGATTGAACCGGGCAATCAATAGTTCTCCAAGAATCTCAAAGGATTCACCAAAATCTGAATGGAGAGGTCATCAACAGAAAAGGCCTAAGAGCTTGCCATCCTTTGATAACACAAAGGTTCACAACGGGGGTATCATGTTGGGAGGAAGCCCATCTTCTACCTGCAATGGAGGTATGACAGCAGTTGAAATTGATTCCGATGACTTGGTTGAGGAGCATGTTAAAGTGGAGGCAAAGGTAGCCAATTACAAAAAATCCAGACCGTCAATGTTGGATAATGGTGAAGCAGAATCAGGTTATCTGAAGGAAAAAGCCTACGAAGATGCGTATTCCTCTGTTAAAAAGAGAGGAAGAGTGAAGCTAAAGAAGTTGCCCTTGAGCATTTGTTCCTATAGGGATCGAGTGAATCTCAAGGAAGAGATGATTACTAAGAACATGGGCAATTCGACTGCTGTTGTTAAGCCTATGTTTTTCTCTGGAACCCTCTGCTGATGGTTTTCAAGGCCCCTGCATGTATCGAACAAAAGTATGTCATGCAATCATAAATTTGAGTTATGTTCATATAGCAGGTGGCTTCAATTGTTAGAGACAATAGCTGAGGTAGGATTCACAGTTGTCTTTTTATAGAAATGGAGTTCACACTCCTTATCTTTTTTGCTCATCTCCGGTTTTGTAGTTGAATTTGACAGAATGTACATTTGAATGTTCAAATTGCTTGCCTCTAACAGAATAACAGCAATAATTGAAGTTGAGGTAAAGAGGGATGCAATGCAATAAATATTAGATGTTTCTTCCTTGTTACTTTTTGCATATTCATCCTGCTTTGTGGGATGATCCATGTTAGATGTACTCCCAACTTTAATGCCTCTGGTATTGTTTTTTCAGCAGTTGAATTATTTATATTATTTTTCGTCTCTCTCTCCTCTTTTTTAATCTTGTTTCAAGGTAGTTGCTTAATAATTCATAATCTGTGTCTTGTCTAAAATATTTAAACCATAGCTGCTGTTTAATTCATGCCAGTTGTAATGTATTATCCATCTCCATCATTACAACATGGTATTAATCAGAGACTTGTTGGGTAAAATGGTAGAAGGGTTAGTCTAGTTTTATTCATGAAACACTCGGAGAGCTTACCCTCAACACGAATCCAACCGGCCTACACTCTAAACATAATCAGACCGTTATGACATCACTGACAAAAAAGACAACACTACATATGTTGGGTCAAAAGATTCGGACAAGTGGATCAGCTGAACCCAACTTCTAAATTTTGTGAGTTTACAAGTCTTCTGTGCACATGCTTCCAGCTGGACCAAGTGGGTTGATCTGCAGTGACACCGTTGCATTCTATTTTGTAATTTCTGTTTTGTCTTCTTTAAAATCTACACTAAATTTTCTAGATTCAAACTGAAGAAAAAGATTAATTTATCTATACTAGAATGCGACCTTGTTGCGGACAAAACAATAACCAATTACAGATAGCAATTGTAAAAGAACTGAAAATTTAAAAATATATATTGCATAAAATCTTAAAATAAATAAAAAAAATATTGTAAAAAGAAATGTATATTAAATAATATATCACATTGAACTATATTAAGAAAAGCTGTATTTCCAGTTGCGGGCAAGAAAATACAACAATATAGGTCAAATAACTTAAATTGTTTATTTTTTAATTATTTGTTTTAAGAGAAAATATTTAATGCACTGTCACTTAAATTGATACTTCTAGACTCTAAAATAGGGGAGTTAACAAATGTCCTAAAATATAATAAATAAATAAATATCTAAAATATATATAAATTTTTAAGATTATTTGTAAAATAAATAAATAAAAATACATTACTAATGTACTAAATAATAACTATCCATAAAAAATCTAAAATCTGGATATATTTTATTGAATATTGTATTTTAATAGCTTAATATTTACTTTGGGCCCTGTATTATATACAAATTTATACTTTGGTATTTCAAACAAATTTTGTCAGTTTCCCTATATTATCATTCCGACTATACTGTTACTCCATTTCATATTTATATTAAAAAAAATCCTATTGGCATGTAAAACTAATTAAGTTTTGACATGTGGACAACTTATCCACGTCATTTTATTGACTTATTTTCCATATGATTTAAAAAAGAATCTTAAAAGAAAAAGCTAAATAATAAAAGAAAAAAAAAAACCGAAACTTTAATGAAGAAAAGGGGGTGATAAAATCTCATACTCTCTATCAATTATTGATTTGATTGAGAATTTTGGGATTTAAGGTTGCGGAAATTTGGGTCTGATAAAATCATTATCGTTCTTGTAGAATTTGTGGTAATTTCTTCACCAATTGGTGATATCGACTTGGTGTGTAAAAGTTCCTAATGTATTTGTAATCCATTTTCCTGTTGATTCGTATGATTTGGATGTTTCCTGAATGAATCACTGACATCGATTTCTTCCATCTTTATCTTATTAGTGGATTTTACGGTAAATTGGTTGTAAAAATCTCAATTTGTTGAATTCAATATTTAGATCAAGATTGTTGAAATAGATGTTTGACACGAGTTCAAATAGAATACAAGCAGTAAGTAAAATAAGAAAAAAGAAGAAATAAATATAAGAGATCTGTTAACTAGTTAGGAAACAATCTTACTCTATAGAGCCTATTTCAATGATCGATTCTTATTCAACAATATTCAAAATTTTTAGGCTCAATCTGTCCGTATAAGAAGTAATTGCAACTCCAACATTAACTCCAATTATTACAAATCACTCGTTCAAAAAAACTCACTTACATCAAGTATAAATTCTCCGATAAAAGCTTAACACAAGAGTACAAAAAATACAAAGTAAAAGATAAACTAATAAACAAATAACCAACCAAAATCACTCCAAAAGACAACTAAATGTGCGACACAACAACCTACTTTATAGGCTATAAATTGACATCTCCATGTAGTCTTAATAACTCTCAATTATAATTTGAATATATCTCTTTAAATTATCTCCAAAAATTATTCTAAAATAAAACATTTTAAACCAATTAAAATGATAGATAAATCACCAAATAAATAGCTTAACGAATAAGGATAAACCTTATGGGATAACATATATTGATCTCATAGTTCCTTCAACCATCCAAATTCGACCACCATTGCTTGAGACGAAATAAAATACATTTTTAGACTTATTTGCTAATGGAGTAAAACTTGTGAAGGCCAAGTAAAAAAGTCAATATATCACATAGGTTGTTCCAAGATTTTGATTGATTAGACATCGAGTTTTCAGTGCTAGATAGTCTTGGTCCATTAAAGAGTAAACACTAAAATACTAAAAGTTTTTTTGCAATGGTTTCTTCTTGCGAGAGTGATGGGGATAAGGCATGATCAGCTGAGGATTGTATCACTAAAAAAGTACGTCTTAAGGAGCAAGGAATTGAACCGGATGTTGGAATGGCAGTGGATCCAAACCTTGATCCACCACTATCTTGGAAAGAGAGACTAGTGGGAAAGGTTTTGTTGAATCAAAAAATGGGAATGTTGTAGTGAGCTTGGGAGTAGAATATTATTTTGATTTTGATGATGGGTGTAACATTCTGAATTAAGGCCTAATCGAAATAGTGGTTTCGAGACCACAAATATGAAATAGTAATAATTATTTTATGATTTTTATAAGGTCTATGATATGTTTATATGCTTGTGTGAAAATTTCGTGAAGAAATTTTATGTGAAAAGTGTTCAATTTGATTTTAGGGACTAAATTGAATAAGCTGTAAAAGTTGAGTTCTAGAAGCTTTTAGCATGAAATTGAATTGGATTATTAATTAGAGGTCCTTAAATAAAAATTTGACCAAATTCTAAAATTTTGGACAAAAATGAACATGGAAGGGTAAAATATTAAAGTTTTAAAGTGAATGGCATTTTGGTCATTTGGCCATTAAATGAATTAAAACACAAAATAAAAGCCAAAAGTGTCCATATTTCTTCAACCATGGCCAAACCCTTATCTTCTCCATGGCTAGGTTTTCAAGCTTTTCAAGCTCAATAGTAAGTGATTCTGAGCCTCGTTTTTAATGTTTTTCGTATTTTTGGAATCTTCGTAACTTACTTTAGCTATTTCTACCATTATTTTTGAGCTAGGGTTTATTTTTAAAAATTTAACCATGTTGAATAGTTGTGCATTTTCATGAAATAGGATAGATTATGCATGTTTATGGTTAGAGAAATGGTTTTTACTAAGTGATTTTCGACGAAAACGTCCGAAAGGACTAAATTGTAAAAGTTATAAAATTAATCATAAGTGTGTGAATTAATGGGAATTGTGGGCTGCCATAGTTATAAAGATGGTTTGGTTAATTCCAAAATACAAGAAAGTTGAATAAAAATTAATTTACAAGCCTAGGGGCAAAAGTGTAATTTTGACAAACTTTAGGGGCAAAAACATAAAATTTTCAAAGTTTGAGTTTTAGACTAATTTGAATAATGTGAATGTTAAATTAATGTTATTTGATATGTTAGATCAAGAAAACCCAAAATTAGGGCTTAGAACGGTGAAGAACGATGTTATGGGCTAAGTAAAAAATAATAGCCGTTTTTGCATTCGAGGTAAGTTGGTATATTAATAATAGTGCAATGCTATTGTTATTTATGGTTGAAACCTAAATTAGTATGTGAAATTGATCTTTTTTGAATTAAATCTTTAAAATGCTATGTATATGAATTGATTCAAAAACATGTCCATGATACAAGATGATATGAATTGAATTGAAAACTTGTGTTCAAAGTGTTTTTCATGACTATAGTTATTATGTGGAATTGTGAGTTAGTTACCGTCATGAGATACGTGATTAAGTGTTTATTGACAAAATTTGCGACAAGTTTGTAAAGTCCCGATTGAACCTTAGGAATCGTATAGGATACAAGTGACATGTCACTAGGAACCCATTGTAAGTGATCGATTGTATATGTGATTCCGGGTGCTGGTTTAGCTCGACTACCAGTGGCTAGGTAATCTTGCATTTGTTGCAGATACCTGTCAACTTGTGTGAGCAGCACTGAGTAGCTTCGACTTGACCGTCAGCTTGTGTGAGCGTGCCCGTGAATAGCTCGATAGTGAGCATTTCAGTGGTAACTTCTGCTACATATCAGTGGTAGCTTCGGCTACATTTCAGTGGTAGCTTCGACTACATATCAGTAGTAGCTTCGGCTACAATTTATGTGTTGCACTTTTGTGCATTTTTCCGAGTATCCTTTAGAATTCCGTATGGTTCAACGGGTAATGAAATGGTATGATAGAGTGTAATGGAAAGTGAAAATAAATTAATGTATAAATGTGTTTCATGCCATGATGCTTTTATATGTGTAAGTGTGAATGTGAAATCTTATGAGTAAGTGCAGGTATGTATATGTAAATTATGAGCAATATGCCCATTATATGATTGAAACCATGGTAAGTTTGATAAGAGGTAAGTACTATAATTATAGCTCTTAAAGAGAACATGAGCAAGTGAAATTAAAACTAAACAGTTTTGGATAGCAGTAGTGTTGTGCCTTTGAAAAATAACCAAAAAATGGTGGGAATTGAATTAGAATTAGAATAATATATGAAATTAAATCCCATTGAGTCTATTTTCACATGAAAGAAGTAAAGTAAGCAAATGATCCTCAATTTGTGAGATATCTGTATTGTTGTGAGACAGGGTTAGATGGACTTTGGAATCCCCTGTTCTGTCTTTGGAAAATCATTAAAAATTTTACAAAAATTTTTATGGTGTATAATTTATATGCTTAAAATCCTTGGTGAGTATAATTTCAAGAGAAACAAAATAAAAGGTCATCCAAATTCTATAAATGAGAAAATTGATTTTTAGTGAAGAGGAGTCAAAACTATTGAATAACAAAACAAGGGAAACTTTAATGAATAAAATGTACTAGTTAGCCAAATAAAAAATTCTTACAATTTTATGCAAAAACGATATATGAGTCTAGTTTCAGGGAGAATTTATGAAACTTAATTTCGAGTTCTATAGCTTAAGATATAATTAATTTAGTGACTGTGACTTAGGAAAATAGCATAAGCTGAACAAGAGTAAAAAGTGAAATTATGTGATTAATGTTCTATTTTCTTATGAATACCTATTGAGGAATGGAAATATTTTTTTAATTAAATTGCTTATTATTATATGCCAACTTACTAAGCTTTAAAGCTTACGCCCTTCTTTCCATTTCTCTTAGTGTTGTCAGGTTGGCTCGGGGTTGGAGGTCATCGGAGGCAGTGTCGCACTATCAATTTGTCAAGATGGTGTAATAACTATTCTTATTTTCTTACAAGTGAGTGGCATGTATAGAGATTTAGTTATTGGTGGTATGTATTATAGTGAATTGGCCAAATGTATTGGCTTATGTTACTTCATTGTATAAAGCCACGAGAGGTGGCTCATAATGGTTATGGGTATGTAAGCCTAATTTATACTTATATGTGGAAATGTTTTGATGTAGTTGGGTATGTGTTTGATGGTTAAGATAGTAATAATTAAGAATGTGATGGTGTCTATGCAATGTATATGAGTGTGAAGAATTTAGGGTAACAAAAAGGGCATGGAAAATAGCCTATGTGTTGGCCGCACGGGCAGAGACAAGGTCGTGTGTCTCTGCCGTGTGGAAGACACGGTCTAGCACACGGGTGTGTGACTTGGCTGTGTGCCCTTAATGGTACACTGATGTCATAAATAGAATGCTCGATGTTTTAACACAGGTGGGGACACGGGCGTGTGAGACCACACGGCCTACCCACACGGGCGTGTCCTAAGTCACATGAGCGTGTGACACTGTTTTGTTGAAAATTTTTATAAGTGTTCCAAAGAACCCAGTTTAGTCCCGAACCATTCTTAAAGTATGTTTTGGGCCTCGTAGGCCCATAATAGGGACAACATGAGCTTAAATAAGATGAAAAGATGAAGAAAGATTATGTTTTGTTTTATTTAATACACATTAACAAACTATTTACTATTTTAACCTTACTTATAACATTTAAAAGCCATTAACTCATGTCCATGCATGTCATTTAATAACAACCATGGTTTGTTTGCATCATAAGGACCCCATACTTAATAAGACATAGCAATTTAGCACTTTAAGCAAATAAAAGGCCACTTTCACATTTTTTGCGATTAGGTCCTTTTTATCAACTTGGACACTCAAACGATAAAATTAAAACACAAAATTTTCACACATACTTATTCACATGCTGTAGACATTAAAACTAATAATAAAATATTTTTTTGACTCTGATTTGTCGTCCTAAAACTACGATTCCGATTAGGGTCTAAACTGGGCTATTACAAAATGGCGTGGTATTCACCATTGAGAAGTGATGATCTAGTGTAAGACGGTCTCACAAAAGCGACGATTGGCTAGAGTCAGGTTCCTCTAAATCGTAAGTCTAAAATCTAAGTGGAGTTAGTGGTCGTAGGTGTCCTCTTCCACTATAACTGGCTTATTCTGTTCAAGAAAGATCACCTAAAAGCCTAGGATTGAGCCCAAAGAGGATCGAGATAACCAGAGGATGAAATCTCTCCATCAAAAACTCTCTTTTCTCAACTCTGTTTATTTTTAAAATTTCAATTTCAATTTACGCAATCTCAATTCAACCAAACTTTTAATTTTATTTTTTTAATTTTTTTCCAAGTACGTTGTTTTTCTTGGGCACGACTTTGCCTAGGATCTTAAGGAACAGGAACTTGTGTAAATCCAATCCCTGAGGATTTGACCCTACTTCCCTTATACTATTCTTTTCATTATTTTATAGGGATAGGATATTTTTTGTGCTCTCAACGACGCATCAAATTTTGGCGCCGTTGTTGGCGACTAGTAATGTACTAATCTTGTTTCTTTTATTTGTTATGACCAGATCTCGCTCCAGGTATTCTTGTGTTTGATTAAGAGATAGAAAAGACTGTGAGAGCTAATCGCAAGGAAACAAAGCTACGTAAAAAGCAGTTAGAGGTGGTAGGGACTCAAAGTAACCCATTGCCAAAAATAGAAGTAGACGACGAGGTTGAGTCTAGGGTTAACGAAAACCCTACTCAAACACTAGAAAACAAAAGAGTAGGAGTCGATCCACATGAAGAAGTACTTAACATTAAGGTTAATGAAAACCCAAATCTAGCACATCAACTTATGGCTCAAACAATCTGGCAAATGGCGGAATCTCTTGCAGAATAGCAACCATTTTGCATTGCGTATCCTGCTATGGATACTAATTTTGAACTAAAGTCAGAGTTAATCCAATTAATACCGACTTTTCGTGGGTTGCAAAATGAAAATCCCTACAAACATCTAACAGAGTTTCATATGGTTTGTCTTAGTATGAAACCTCAAGGCGTAATTAAGGATCAAGTCAAATTGCGTGCTTTCCCTTTTTCCCTAGCAGACTGCTAGGGAGTGGTTATTTTATCTACCCCTTGGGTCTATTACAACTTGGACTGATCTTTCTTGTTTGTTTCTCAATAGTTTTTTCCCAGCATCGCGTTCAGCTGAGTTAAGAATGGAGATCATTGGGATAAGGCAAAAAGAAGTAGAGTCTCTTTACGACTATTAGGAGCGATTTAATAAGTTGTGTACAAGTTGCCCACAACATGGTATAACGGGGCAGTCTGTACTCCAATACTTTTATGAAGGCTTGAAACCCATAGAAATGAACATGGTAGATGCTGCCAGTGGAGGGCATTGGTCAACATGACTCCCCAACAAGCAATGGACTTGATATCCATGATGGCTACAAATACTCAGCAATTTCGAGCCAATCTTGAACCCACTAGAAGGATTCAATCTTAGTAGATAAAGTTGATAGACTTACTAATATTGTGAATTATCTTGTTTTAGAAAAAGCAAAACCAGCTCGACTATGCAGAATTTGTGTAACACCTGAACATACAACTGACTAGTTTTTATGATGATACTATGGCTCATTTGGATGCTGTAGGGAATTCTCTTGGGCCACCACAAAGGCAATATGACCCCTATGCTAACACCTATAACCCAAGATAGAAAGACCATCCCCACTTGAGTTATGGGGTCAACCCACGGTATAACCAGCCATGCCAAAATCAGTTTCCACAATAGCCGCTAGATTCAGGTACTTCTCTAGAAACTGTGGTCAATAAATTAGTAACTAATATGCTTGATTTTCAATAGAAATTTGAGGCTTCTATAAAAGAGTTGACCACACCAATTGAGAAAATAAACTCTCAAGGGAAGCTACTGTCACAAATAGAACTGAACCCAAGACAAAACACAAATGTAGTGACGTTGCAAAGTGGAAGAGAACTAGAACCAATTCTTAGCAAAAATCTTGGCTAAGATTCCGCCAACAGGTTCGAATGAAACCTCCATTGCCTAAAATTCAATCTCTATTTCCAGGACGGTTGCACCAATATCAAAAAGGTAAGAAGGACAAGGAGATCCTCGAAACATTCAGAAATGTCAAGATCAATATACCGTTATTGGATGCCATCAAACAAATTCCGTGATATGCCAAGTTCTTTAAAGAGCTTTGCACCAACAAGTGAAAAATAAATGGTAATGAAAGGGTAAGCGTTGGTGAGAATGTATCCATAGTGTTCCAGCGGAAGATGCCAGCGAAATCCAAAGATATGGGCATGTTTACAATACCATACAAAATAGGCCACTTAGGAATTAAAAAGCTATGTATGATTTAAGGGCCTCCATAAATGTAATGCCTTTTTCCATTTATGAATCACTTAACACGGGTCTTTTTTTGACAAAAACAGGTGTTATCATTCAGTTTAGACAGGTCTATTATGCATCTCGAAGGAGTCCTCAAAGACGTATTAGTGAAAGTCAATGGGCTTATCTTCCCTGTAGACTTTTATGTGATAAAAATGGAAGAGGATAACACTCTTAGATCTTCGGACATCTTGCTGGGCTGACCTTTCCTTAGTACCGCTAGCACTAAGATTGATGTGCACAGCGGAACTCTCACAATAGAATTTGACGGGGAGATCGTAAAGCTTAATGTTTACGATGCTATTAGCCACCCAAGTGAAATCTTGAATGTAAACCGTGTCAGCATAATTAACTCATTAGTAGAAAAAACTTTTGAGTCAACTTATGAAGATAAACCTGAAATGATATTTGATGATTTTGAATTTGTTAATGAATTATTGTCTCCAACAAACACTAAACTTCTACCTTCTGTTGTGCAGGCACAAGATTTGGAGTTGAAACCACTTCCCGAGCATCTTAAATATGCTTTTTTAGGGGAAGATAATACCGTATGGTCATAGTCTCAAATAAGCTCTCCAAGCTCAAAGAGCAAAGTTGATACAGGTACTGAAAAACTATAAAGAGGCGATTGGCTGGACCATTTTCGACTTAAAAAGGATAAGCCCTTTGACATGCACACACATGATCTACTTAGAGGAAAACACGAAAGCAAAATGAGAGGCGCAAAGACGGTTGAACCCGAATATGATAGATGTGGTAAAAAAGGAAATAATTAAGCTAGTGGATGATGACGTAATCTACCCCATTTCTGATAGCAGATGGGTAAGTCCGATGTAGGTTGTGCTCAAGAAAGTGGGCATGACAATAAAGAAAAACACTGAGGGTGACTTGGTACCAACCTGAGTGTAGAATGGGTGGCGTGTCCGTATTGATTACAGGAAGTTGAATTCTTATACTAGAGAAGACCATTTCCCTCTTCCTTTTATAGATCAAATGCTTGAACGTTTAGCTGGTAAAACTCACTTTTGTTGTCTTGATGGATACTCAAGTTTCTTCCAAATCCTAGCTGCACTAGGGGACCAAGAAAATACCACTCTTATATGTCCATTAGACACATTTGCGTATAGAAGGATGCCGTTCGGACTTTGTAACATACCGACTACCTTCCAGAGATGCATGATGAGTATATTTTCTGAATATGTGGAAAATATTATTGAAGTTTTTATGGATGATTTTACTATGTATGGGAACTATTTTGATGATACCTTAAAAAATTTACTATAATTTTAAGTAGATGCATAGAATTTAATCTTGTCTTGAATTATGAAAAGTGTCATTTTATGGGAGATAAAGGTTTGACTGTGAGGGAAATACGTTCTTTTCTTGGCCATGCAGGGTTTTACAAGCACTTTATAAAGAACTTCTCAAAAGTAGCTAAACCACTATGTGAATTATTATATAAAGATAAGAACTTTAAGTTCAGCCTAAAATGTAAGGAGGCTTTTGACACACTCAAACAGAAGTTGGTTTCTGCTACTATAGTACAAGCATCATATTGGAATTACCCCTTTGAAATTATGTGCAATGCAAGCAAGCACAATGTGGGGGCCGTGTTGGGAAAAAGGATAGACAGAGAGCCCCATGTCATTTGCTATGCCTAAAAAACCCTAGATACTGCACAAAGCAACTACACCACCACGGTAAAAGAACTCTTAGCTATTATATTTGCTTTGGATAAATTTTGATTTTATTTATTGGGATCTAAAGTGATTCCTTTTTTTGACCATGCAGCTCTTAGGTATTTGATCGCGAAGAAGAAAGCAAAACAAAGGCTCATTAGATGGATCTTGCTACTCTAACAATTCGACATTGAAATTCAAGAAAAGAAGGGATGCGAAAACTTGGCGGCTGACCACTTGAGTAGGTTAAGAACACCTTATGATGACATTCCTATAAAAGATAAGTTTCTTGATGAAGGCCTATTTTCGGCCAATGCGCATCTTCCATGGTATGCGTATATGATGAATCTCCCAGCCACAGGCTCATTGCCCTTTGGGTTAGCACATTTCATGAAGGACAAGCTTAGAAGGGAAGCTCGATATTACATTTGGGTTTGTAACGTCCCCACGCCCAAAACCGTCACCGGAGTCGAGCTTGAGGCGTCACCAAACGTAATTTATCATTTTAAACAACTTTACAAAAACTATTTTCATTTTCGGAATAAACTATCTCCTGCGTCATGGTCGCTCGAAAAATCATATCTCGAGTTACGAAACTCGAAATCAAGATCCATAAATTTTCCCTGAATTTGGACTCATATATCTATTCACTAATTTTTTTCTAGAATTTTTGGCTGGGCCGATTAGTACAGTTTATTAGTTAAAGTTGCCCCTGTTTCAGAACTTGACTGTACTGACCTCTGTTTACTACGGACCACTTTTCTCTCTGTACAAAACTCATATAATTGTGCCGTTTATCTCTCTTAAAACTAGATTCAATAAGGATTCTAAGCATATAAAATAAACCTCCTAATTATTTTTGTACAATTTATGGTGAATTTTCAAAATTAGAACAGGGGATCCAGAAATCGTTCTGGCCCTGTCTCACTAAAACTCAAATATCTCCTAACGTGTAACTCCTTTACCTATTTTTCTTCTTCCATATGAAAGTAGACACAATAAGCTTCAATTTCATAACTAATACATTACCAAATTCGATTTCTATGATTTTTAGTGAATTTTCAAACTCACGTCAGTGTTGCTGCAATGTTCTGTTTTATGGCTAGTTCCATTTTCATAAAAGCTTCCATGTACTAATTAATCTATTATTCTTTCATGACATCAAACATAACCTATATTGGCCATTTCAATGACTCATCATTGTCAAGCATTTCCTCAACCAAACACCACCATATCACAAGATTATTTACACATAGTAGGTATATTACTATACATGCCATACTAAATCTTACAAGCCATTTACCAAAAAGTCCTTTGGATAGTGTGAACGAGTCTTCGACCTATCCCGATTCTCGAGCAGGCTTGTCCAAAACTACAATGAATAAAAAGGAGGGAGTAAGCATAAATGCTTAGTAAGTTCACATGCAAATAACAAGTAACATAACAAAGTCATTATGCCAAACAACATTAACATAGCATCACCAAACATATGTCACCATTCTAATCATCATACTTCATCTTACCACATCTTTGTTGTTGTGTCGAATTTCAACCCGAGGGTTAAGTACATACCTGTCCAATGTGGCCATTTCTCAACATTACTGAATTGTCACTTACACCTTGAGTATTCTTCCATTCCGCTAGAATTTTACCCGTTGAACACATCGGAATATAACTCGGATACACGGATCATTTGCACATAAATGCCACATATGTAATCAATCCATCATGTAACCCGCCCATAAGTGAACTCGGACTCAACTCAACGAGCTCGGGCGTTCGCATCCATAAGTGAACTCGGACTCAACTCAACGAGCTCGGATGCCTAGTTACATTTCACGAACTCGGACTCAACTCAACGAGTTCAAACATTTGCATCCATAAGTGAACTCGGACTCAACTCAACGAGTTCGGATGCTCAACCATCCTAGTGACATGTCACTTGTATCCTAATCTATTCCTAAGGTTCAAACGGGATTTTCCTCAGTCACATATCCTTGCCGTCTTCCACAGAATGCCGAAACCAATACTCGGTAGCAATTTACTTTTAACAAGTAGCATACTTAATTTACATTAATTTTGAAAATAACCACAAAGCACATATTTCATGATAAAAATTCAGCATATCATATAAATAACATCAATCAACTTAAAAATAACAATTATGTTACATTATTTACACATGAACTTACCTTAGTACCAAAATACAACGATTTTGCAATTTAGTCCGTAATCTTTTCTTTTCCCCGATTGAGGTCGATTCCACGTCTTTCTTGATCTAAAATAACACATTTAGCTTGTTTAATATTCACATTTTAAAATTAGACCTTAATTCAAATTTTGGAAAAATTACAATTTTGCCCCTAAACTTTTGCATATTTACACTTTTGCCCCAAAGCTCGGAAATTTACTTTATCACAAATTCTTATGTTTTAAGACATGCTGATCATTTATTTACCATTAGAATTCTCAAATTCCCACTAAAACACATACTTATGAACAATATGTATTTTTTTACCGATTAAGCCGTTTTACTCGTTTTTGCTCAAAACCGAGTAGCACAAGTTGTCTAACATAATTTAAAACCTCATATTCTATCATAAAACATCAAAATACACAAATTTCACCTATGGGTATTTTTCCCAATGTGAACCCTAACTTAAAATAATGCTAACATAAGCTTTATCAAGCTACCGGGATCTCAAAAACGTAAAAATCTTTAAAAACGGGGCTTAGATACACTTACTATGAAGCTTGAAAGTTGAAGAAACCCTAGCTATGGAGAGAGCAAGTTTCGGCAGCAACCAAATGAAGATGATAACAATTTTGTGTTATTTTTCCCTTTTAATTCATGTTAATAACCAAATGACCAAAATACCCCTCCTTACTAAACTTTCAAAAATTCCTCCCATGTCCTAATTTGTCCATGAACTTAAAATTGGTCTAATTACCATTTAAGACCTCCTAATTAATATTTCAAAGCAATTTCATACTAAAAACTTCTAGAATGCAAGTTTTGCAACTTATTCAATTTAGTCCCTAGTTTCAAATTAAACACTTTATGCATAGAATTTCTTCACGAAATTTTCACACCATCATAAAATCATATCATAAACATCAAAATAATTATAAAATAATTATTTCTACCTCGGATTTGTGGTCACGAAACCACTATTCCGATTAGGCCCTAATTCGGGATATTACAGGGTTGACCCATACTTGTGGAAATACTATTCAGACCAGATAATAAGACAATCTATTCTAGAAATCGAGGTAGCTTCTATCCTTACTTTTTGTCATAGAAAAGCTTGTAGAGGTCACTTTGGTCTCAAATGGACCACTCATAAAGTATTGAAGTGTGGTTTATACTGGCCCACAATTTTTCGAGATGCATATATTTTTGTAAGTCCTGTGATAAATGCCAACATACAGGTAACATAACGAAGCAAAATCAAATGCCCTTATCCCTAATTCATGTATGTGAGATTTTTAATGTGTGGGGCATCGACTTCATGGGTCCATTTATTGCTTTGTTTAGAAATTTGTATATAATTCTTGCGGTAGACTATGTTTCTAAGTGGATAGAAGCAAAGCCTACTCGCAATGACAATGCTAAAACTGTTGTGGAATTTCTAAAACGAACTATTTTTTCTAGGTTTGGCATACCTCGAGCTCAAGCCTTGATCAATGATCGTGGAACCTATTTTTGCAATAAAATCATGTAGGAACTTATGCAAAAGTACGGAGTTCACCACCATATAGCTACAGCCTACCATCCCCAAACGAATGGCCATGCGAAAGTATTGAATAGAGAAATTAAGACCATTTCAGAGAAAATAGTTTAGCCTAACTGAAAGGATTGGAGCCTTTGGCTAAATGATGCCCTTTGGGACTATCAGACGGCGTATAAGGGGCCAACTGGCATGACTCCATATCAGCTTATTTTTGGCAAGGCTTGCCATCTTCTGGTAGAATTGGAACATAAGGCTTACTGGACTGTGTGACAATGTAACATGGAGTTAGAACTTGCAGGGAGGGCAAGGAAATTAGACATCCAAGAATTAGAGGATATTCATAATGATGCCTATGAGAATGCTCATATTTATAAGGACAAGACAAAATTGTTCCATGACAAGAAAATATTTCGAAAGCATTTCTCAATAGGACAAAAAGTGTTACTTTACAACTCCATTTTAAAATTTTTCCTAAGTAAGCTTTGGTTTTGATGGCAATGACCTTTTATTGTGACCAAATTATTCACACATGGTGCAGTTGAAATAGAGAGTGAAGAATCAGGAAAGTGGTTGATTGTAACATCCCGAATTAGGGCCTAGTCGGAATAGTGGTTTTGATACCATAAATTCAAAATAAAAATATTTTTTTATATTTTTTTGAGGTCTATGACATGTTTGCATGATTGTGTGAAAGTTTCATGAAGAAATTTTGTGATTTAATGCCCAATTTAACTTTTAGACTAAATTGCAAAAGTTGTAAAATATGAGATTCTAGAAGCTTTGGGGTACTTAATTGAAATGCATGTGTAAATTAGAGGTCCTTATTTACGAAATAGACCATTTTATATCATAATGGACAAAAATGGGCATGGAAGGAAAAAAATCTCAAGGAATGGCTTTAAGGGCATTTTGGTCATTTAATTATTAAATTAATAAAAAGGGAAAAATCAAGCAAAAAGTTGCTCATCTTCTCCAAGTAGCTACTGGAAATTTCTAAGCCCTCCATAACTAGGGTTTTTCAACTTCCAAGCTTCATAGTAAGTACATCCTAGCCCTGTTTTTAATGCTCTTTACATTTTTGAAACCCTCGTAACCCGATTTACCTATTTCTAGCCATATTTTGAGCTAGGGTTCATGTTCAAAAGTTTACCCATGTGTGACATGCATGTATTTTGATGTTTAATGAAGGAATATGAGAGTTTGATGTGTGATAAACATATTTTACTAAGTGATTTTTCATGAAAACCCCTAAAAATAACCTTTTTGTAAAAGTTGTAAAATGAGTAGTAAAAGTTTGCTTTGAAGGAAAATGTGGGTTTTTATAAGCATGTGTTAGGTTCGACTAGGCTTGGATAACAAAGAAGATGAGTACATTTCATTTTACGAGCCTAGGGACTAATTTGTAAATATGTGAAAGTTTAGCGGCAAAATTATAATTTTTCTAAATTATGATTTATGGACTGATTTGAACAATGTGATAATTAAATAAGTGAAATTTGCTATTATAGATCAAGACAAACGGAGTCCGAACCTAGACCGGGGAAATAACAAGCTTTTGGACTAAATCGAATAGTTAGTCGTATTTTGTTACCGAGGTAAGTTTGTGGGTAAATAATGCAACATTACTTCACTTTGTATTTAACGCTTTAATCTTTTCATTTTCTATAATCATTTGAATAAGGTAATATGCTCCCATAATCATAAACTCTTGACAGATATTTAAGGCAAACAAAAAACTTAAATGAAATGGCAAGTCAAATGTTATATGTGCATGTCATAGTTTAAATGCACAAATGTACTGCAAAGTTTATATCATGCGTATTCTATCCTCTTTACACTCTAGTTTCATGACTAAGCAAAATTCCATAACTTTAACAATGCACTATATAACTGAATGCACATGTTATCTATAACACCCTTTACCCGAAACCGTCACCGGAATCGAGTAATGGGCGTTACCGAACTTATCGGAGTACAGACTCATATTTACAACCCAATAATTGCAACTTTACCCTAATCGAGGGTTTTTTGACTCAATACAGACATCTCAAATGATTAGGATTCGAATCCTATTGTATCGGGAGCCCAAAAAAATTTTTCACTTTCGAAACTATGTCACACGCCCGTGTGACACAAAGCACGGCCGTGTGCTAAGGCCGTGTGGCCTTCACATGCCCATGTCCAAAGACCGTGGTCGAATCTGTCAAATTGGCCACGGTCACCCTACACGGTTGTTTGGGGGCCGTGTACCCCACACGGTTGAGACACACGGCCGTGTCTCTTGCCCATGTGGTACCCAAAATTAAAAATCAAGGTGCAGGGAAGGCACGGTCCAAGAACACACCCGTGGGGTTAGACCATGTACTACCCACGGCCTAGGCACGCCGTGCCATGTGCCCGTGGAGCATTCTGTCAAACCCTACACGGTCATGTCACACGGCCGTGTGCCCTACCGGGTAGACCGTGTTAGGCTATTTACCAAGCCTTTGCCTCCCTGAAACTCATTTGCACATACACACCATTCATTTGAACCAATTCGATGTCACATACTCGGAATAATTTCATCTATAACATCATTTACAAAACAAGTATCACATATACACCTATTCTATTTGACTTACAAAACAATGCTTATACAAAGACTAGCCACCTATACATGCCAAACTCAAAATATCAAAACCATGTATACATACACCAATGTAGCTTGATAGTGTGAGGCGAGCCTCCTTTGATCACCAATCCCAATATACTCTATGCTCAACAATCTAAAAGGAAGAGGAAAGGAAAGAGGAGTAAGCTACAAGTAGCTTAGTAAGTTATAGGTAAATCAATAGCAAATGCACAATAATTAGCTAAGGCATTTTATTTCTACATAGCATAAATAAAGGAAAGAGGAGTAAGCTACAAGTAGCTTAGTAAGTTATAGGTAAATCAATAGCAAATGCACAATAATTAGCTAAGGCATTTTATTTCTACATAGCATAAATGCAACATTCATGTTCTTACTCATACATATTCTTACCAAGATATCCAAATATAGACATTCACACACATATCATGTTCAATTTATTTTCAATTACTTAACCTGCACAAATACTTCATATAACCAAGTTAATTCCCGTTGAACATTCAGAACAGAAACAGATATACAGAGGTTAGCACCAAAGTGCCTCACAGATATGTGGCCGAAGCCAGTACAGAAGTATGGCAAAAGCCATCAGAATATGTAGCCAAAGCCACCAGAATATGTAGCCGAAGCTACCTCAGATCACAGAAATACAGGCGTAATCCACAGGCCTGCTCACATAAGCTGACAGGTGACTGCAACACATGCTAGTGCACCTAGCACCCGGGATACGGAATCAGACAGAATCAGACAGAATCAGAGCCCTCAAGTGACATGTCACACATATCCGAAATCATTCTTACTATTCAAACGGGATTTACCAAAAAGTTCACAAACATACACTTGCATAATTCAAAAATTCATATCCATATATTTTCATATAGAGATCATCAAATGAATAGCAATAAGGTAATTGCGCTATAATTTACTCATGACTTACCTCGATATCAAAACGTCTAAATCCCGAATTAGTCGACTATCTTTTCTTTTCCGCAATCTCAATCGTTTTCTCTTCTTTCTTGATCTAAATAAACACATTTAACACATTTTATCAATTTCTTACTCAAATTCGTTCACAAACCGAACTTTTGGCAAAAATGACCATTTTGCCCTTATTCTCGTAAACTCAATTTCATTTTATTTTTGGACATTTTAGACTTAGCTAAATCCTTTTTCACAAAAACAATCCAAAAATCACATATATTCACACACTTATAGACAAATTTCCACTTTTCTCAATTTAGTCCCCTAAGGACGTTTTTATCGAATACTATTCGAAAAAAACCGTAATTAACACTTCAAAGACTCATTTTCTACCATTACTCAACAATGCACAACTATATCACAATTGGGTATATTTTTTTGGAACTCAATATCTTTTCAAATAAATGGAAAAATCATGAAATTTAAGCTTTAGGGAACTCAAAAATACGAAAATAATCAAAAACGGGGCTCAAATGTACTTACAATTTGCTTGAAAAAGTTCAAAACCCCTTTGGCTATGGAGAAGAGAAAATCGGCAGACAATGGAGAAGAAGATGAACACTTTTCATCTTTTTCTCATCTTTTTATTTGTCTTTTAACCATTTGGACAAAAATGCCCCTAACCATGTTACACACAAAAATTTCTAGAAATACCCTTTTGTGTCCATGCCACTAACTCATCGTATATTTACCATTTAAAGACCTCTAGTTCAAATCCCCATTTCAAATAAGTACTCACACAATAGAACTCACATTTTGCAATTAATGCAATCTAATCCAAAAATAAAATTAAGCACTAAATTAATAAATTTTCTAAACGATTTTCACACATGGCATTTTTAACAGATCGGAAAACATAAAATTTTCAGAATTTAACTATTTTAATTCAGATTTTGTGGTTACGAAACCACTATTTCGATTAGACCCTATTTTGGGCTGTCACATTATCAAGCAAGCCAAATGTATTTATTACGTTCTTGGTATAGGCTTAATATAGAACAAAACATTTATGTATTACTTATTTATCATGAAATCATGCAAGGTGCACATTTAACCAAGTCCCAAGTTGTACTTAACATTTAAACATCAAATATATATATATATATATATATATTTATTTATATTTATATATATGTATATATATATCAAGTAGTTGACAAGGTTAATCATGAACCACATGCATTATTTGTCACTTCATAAACAAACTAAATGAGCTAGTTCATAGCTACCCCTCATTTAATAATGCCACATTTAATATCCTCCATTACACAATTAATAAACATGCATTATACTAATACTATTTCATGGTCGAATCTCTATACCTAGGATCACTTACGTATATAAGCTTCCATTATCTCAAATTTAAATCATAAAATAAATTTGTTAAAATGGTTTAACCAAAGACATGTAGATTGAGACTAAACATAGCAATTGAATTCACATACATACTGCGTAATAATATGAAACACATACATAGCTATCTAGTTAACTTATGACCGATTTTATCATGTCATATTTAAGATCAAAAACTAAACTTGATATATAATCACCTAGCACAATTTGCATATATATATTCATGGCATACGGCATCTCAACCAAAATAGACCTTAACCACAACAAAACTGAAATCAAGTCAAGCAAAATAATTAAGCCATTTTCACATGGCTAATTTACAGCATTTCCAAAATATTCAATCTCAAAACTAGCCTATACATGCCATAATTTAAGTTTAGCTTAAAGGTGCCAAAACAGTAGATAGTGTGATGAGCTTGGCTGACAGTCCTCGAACTTGTAGCTTGACTTCAAAATCTATAAAACAAAGTAACATAAAACACAGAATAAGCTATCGTAGCTTAGTAAGCTATAAGCAAATAAACAGCTTAGTAACATATACAAATTGATAAAATATTACATTTCCATGTGCAAAGCTACCTTAGCCGAATACTCCTAAGAACATATTAGCCAAATATCAATCGACTTCCTAAGTTAAATTATCACTATGTAATCCATTTGACAAGTATACATATTTATATAAGCTCAAGAATTCATTTAAAACATCACACACACAAAGTATATCCATAGCCTATTATATACATGATTACAATAAATGCATATCCAAAGATCATTTTCATAATATCCACACCACTTGTTCAAGTCGAATACACTTAATTTAAAACATGGAAATTCATGCTTTATATCATATATACTTATATTATCAAACAAGTCATATACAAACCTTATCATGAATAACTAGCAAGCTAATTTATACCTGTCACTTCTTTTGTTCATTTAACACATCCGATCACAATTTACCTTTGCCATATGAACCATTTGGAATTGGATAGTACACTCCGATAATCATATAATTTGTACAATGCCAACGTCCCAGACGTGGTCTTACATGTAGCCACATATCGATGTCACTGTCCCAGATAGGGTCTTACTTGTAAACACATATCGAAATCACAAATCGATGCCATGGACTTACTCGCACACATATATCAGAATCTTATGTCATGACATATGTATCCTAACTATTCCTAAGGTTCATACAGGGCTTTCGGACTTTGTATCTCGGTCGAATCGAACTCGGAAGTGTGGTAACCATATTCAGACGCATTCGGCTATAGCATAATTTAATCTTAATATTTCATAACAGCATGTAATTATAACATTAAACTATCAATAAACCCGTCTATTTGCGTATAAACTTACCTCGGACGTCGTAAAACGGGACGGGGCTACTAGTCGGCAACTTTCATTTTTCCCCGGTCGAAATCTGATTGCTTTGGTTCTTGATCTAAACATATTTAAATTAAGCTCATTCAAACATATTTTCATTCAATTTAGTCCAAAAACACATAAATAGGCAAATTACCATTTTACCCCTAACATTTACAATTTTTACAATTTAGTCCCTATTGCACAAAACACAAAATACACAAAATTTCACAACACCCATGTTAGGCCGAATGGTACCCATGCTCATACAAGTCCATATATTTTATCAATTTCACATTTTAGTCCCTCAAATTATTATTTTTGCAATTTAGTTCTAATTACTCAAAATCATTAAAAACTCCAATACAAAATATGTTAATCTAAAACATATCTTTTATATTTCATCATCAAATAACAAAAATCACAAGCTATAAACAATGGCTTAACTCAAAATATTCATCAAAATCAAAAATCAAAGCTTGGGTTTTGAAGATTACTAAGTAACGATCTCAAAAATGTAGAAATTATCAAAAACCGACAAGAAATCGAACCTTGATTGAGCTCCAAATAGGCCGAACCCTAGATTTTATTCTTTCTTCTTTTCTTTTCGTAAGTTTCGGTCAAAAGAACAAATGAATATAATGAATTTCATAACTTTATCTTAACTATTATATGTTCATTAAATAAATTACTTAAATAACCTTAATGAAATAATAATAAACTATATAATCCATGTCTTTTACCATCCACTTATTATGGGAATGGGTAATGTACAACTTAAATACTTCCTTTTAGTAAGCCAATAACAATTCGGTCCTTTATACTTTTAGTTAGCGAATTTTTATTTTACGCGATTAAGTCCTTTTATTTAATCGGACACTGAAACAACAAAATTAAATGACAAAAATTTCACAGATATAAATTCACACAAATTAAACACAGAAAATAATTTTAAAATATTTTTTCGACTCCGATTCCTGGTCCCGAAACCACCGTTTTGATTAAGGTCTAAATCGGGCTTTTACATGGCATTGGCATTGATATGAGATCCCCTATAAGACCATATCTGAGATATGGCATCGACATCGATATGTGATCCCATGTAAGACCATGTCGGGGACATGGCGTGTAACAGCCAGGTTTAGACCCTAGTCATAATAGTGGTTTGAGAACCACATATTCGAGTTAGAAAAATATTTTAATATTATTTTCTGTGTCTATAGCATGTGAATTGATATATGTTAAATTTTTGTGATTTAATTTGTCTGTTTCTATGCTGAATTCTGAAAAAGGATTAAATTGCATAAGTGTTAAAGTTAGCATGTTACATGTTCATATGTTCAATTGAAATGACTTTTGTTTATAATGGCCTTAAATGGCAACTTGACCTTTTGAAATATTGGTGGTCACTAATAACCTTAATGATATGTTTTATTTGTTAATTTAATTAAGGTTATAAGTGGAAATTTATTATTAAATAGTTTATAATAAAACAAAGAAACATGAAAGTGGCCATTTATGCTTATTGTTGCCAAAAATTAAAGAAAAAGTTAGGGTTCATAAACCTTTGAGCATTTGGCGCTCATATTGGCCAATTAAGGTATGTTTTGGCTTTGATTTTTGGTAATTTTTACGTTTCTGTGATCGTTGCTTAGTGAACTAGAAAGCCCATGTCTCAATTTCTGTTTTTTTTTTTTAAGATTTCATGAAATGCCATTGTTGACTTTATGAGCTTTGATATGTTAATTGATGAATTATGGAAGTTTATTGTGAGATTAATATGTTTTGCTATGAATTTTTGATGAATTTGAGCTTTTGAGCTAAATTGTGAAATAAAAAAATTTTGGAGGACTAATTTGTGAAATAAATGAAATGTGAGAGTTTGTATTAGCATGGTAAGAATTCGACGAAGTATATGTGTAATGGGATTTTATGAATTTGATGATTTTATGAATTAGGGACTAAATTGTTAAAATGTGCAAATGTGAGGGCTAATTTGTAAAATGCCCTAATTATATGTTTTTGGATTAAATTTAATGAGTTAGTGAATAAAAGAGCTTAATTTTAATTTATATAGATCAAGAACTAAAGAAAACGGAATTGGATCGGGAAAATAAAAAATCGTTGAATATTCATGTTTGTTCGTTCACATCGTACGAGGTAAGTCGATATACAAATAAATGCGTTAAATTGAATTATAATTGTTATTATGTGGATTGAACTGTATTATGTGGCTATGAGAGCTGAATATGTGAAATCCAAATTAAATTACGAGCATGTGATCAAGTTCGAAAAGCCCTGTCTAAACCTTAGGAATAGTTAGGATATATATGTCATGACATAGGATCCGATATGTGTTTTCGTGTAAGACCACGTCTGGGACGTTGGCATCGATATGAGATTAACATGTAAGACCATGTCTGGGACATTGGCATCATATTAATTCGAGTAAGATCCTGTCTCGGATAGTGGCATCGATATCTGATTACATGTAAGACCACGTCTGGGATGTCGGCATTGTATGAGTTTTCTGAGCTATCCACGTATCCTAGTTAATTTCGATTGGTTCAACGGGCACTCTGAGAAAGTAAAGGAGTATACGAATGCGCACCTGAACTCTGGCACGTATGAATGTATATGAAATTTGGAGAATAAGAGGTATGTATGTATATGATCTCTAGATATGTGAGCTATATGGAATATGATATGTGAATTTGATTAAATGAATTTGATTAGTTGAGATCAATGAGAAATATAACTTGTGTTTATGTCATGCAATAGATCACATGTTCATAATGGTTTAAATTTGTACTATGTTATGAATTTAATTGTGTATGGCTTACTAAGCTCTTTGTAGCTTACTTTGTGTTTATTTACTCTGTTTTATAGTTATCGAAGCTACCGAAAGCTCGAGGATCGTCAAGGATCATCACCACACTATCAATCTTTATTTGGTATATTTTGTAAGTGAATATGTTGAATTATGTCATGTATAGGCTAGATGTCTTTAGGTTATGTTTTGAAATGTTTATAAGTTATGCCATGAGATGTGGCTAACAAATAGTTATAAATATGCTTGTTTTGGTAAGTTATGTGTGATGTAAGTATGGCCTTGAGTAATGGTCATTTTGGTATGAAAAATGTTTTGATTTTGGCAAGTTTAATAAGTGATTAAACATGATGCTAATAGGTAAAGGTAAGTGTACATTGGTAGGCTATTGTGTTTGAGATTTTGGTATGATTTAGTTTGGATGATGAGTATGAATTGAATGATAATGAATTGAGCTATGTTTTGGTTTGGTAATTGGCTGAAATGGTTGATCATTGTTGCATCTTGAATGGTATATAAGTTGTATTGTAGGTACTTGGCAATTAGATGGGAAAATGTGGCTTAAACCAAGCCTATTTTGTGCCACACGACCAAAGCACACGTGCGTGTGTCTCAACCGTGTGATCCCTGTACCTTGGCCGAATTGGTCTGGATGTCACACGAGCTAGGCATATGGGTGTGCCTTGTGGCCGTGTGTGCAAGTCAGTAGCCTCCTTAATTTTCACACGGCCAAGCACACAGGCGTGTCTCGTGGCCGTGTGTACAAGTCAGTATGTATGCCCTATTTTGCCACGGCCTAGACACACTCACTAGTAGCCATGTGAGGCACACGGCCTGGTCACACGGGCGTGTGACCTATGCAGAAATGAAAAAAAAATATTAAGTTTTGGAAAAATTTTCTAAGTGATCGGTTTAGTCTCAACCTTCTTTTAATGCATGCTAAATGTCTTGAAGACCTTTATAAGAGACTATATGATTACTTTTGATTATGTTTTGAGATGAATGATTGCATTATGCTTGTAAAAGTTTAGATCAGCCCAGTAATGCCTTTAACCCTAGTCCAACGACGAATATGGGTTAGGGGTGTTACATGGCACTGGCATCCTACCATGTATATGAGTTTCCCGAGTATCCTTTAGTATTCCAAGTGGTTCAATCGGTAATCCAAAGAGTATGCCAAAGAAAAGACAAGGTATGCTCATGTTGAAAGGGTACAGGTATGTACACAAAGCTCATAACTATTGAGTTTATGAATCGATGAGATCTCAGTAAGAGGTGAATACATAAATCATGATATTTAACGACATTTGTGATAAGTTATTTAACGACATTTGTGATAAGTTATGTGTATGATATTGCATGATTAATATTGTGATAACTATGAAATTGACATGAGTAAAGATGTATCCATGATATTTAATGACATTTGTGATAAGTTATAAATATGTTATGTGTATGATATTGCATGATTAATATTGTTATTTATTTACACGCAAACATACTAAGCTTTATGCTTACTCCCCTTTCTTTTCCATTTTCTTATAGTATCGCCAAGCTAGATCAGTGATTGAAGGACGTCAGAGGCTCAATAACACTATCACTATCAATTGGAATGTTTGGGTATACCTAGCCTTTTATTTTGGGTATGGCATGTATAAGAAATTGGTCATTTTGCTATATGCCATAATTGATTTGGCCAAAATGTTGGCTTATTTTGATGAATGATCCTTTTGTATAAGGCCATATGAAATTGGCCAATATTGGTTTTGGTATATGCATATGATGATGTTATTCATGAAAGTGATGGCTTACATGTTTAAGTTGCTAATTATGTGATGTATAGGCTTGATAGATGGGGTATGTGAATAATGTGTGGAAGACTTGATTTAAGTATGTTTGATAGCTCACCTATGCTACATTATGTGCCTTTGAAGTAGTGTAAGTGTGCTTGTTTTTTAGAGTGGCAAAAGGCTTGGTAAATAGCCTTTTATTTGTCCACACGGGTAAACACACAGGCATGTGTCTAGGCCGTGTGTGACACACGGTCAGCCCCATGGGCGTGTGAATAGGCCGTGTGTCCCATGCACCCTAATTTTGCAAAAAGAATGTCCAGTAGTAAACACACGGGCAGAGACACGACCATGTGTCTCGGCCGTGTGAAAGACACAGCCTAAGGACATGGGCTTGTGCCTTGGCTGTGTGAAGTCTGCACCTAATTTTCGAAATTTAATTCGCCACACGGTCTAAGGACACAGGCATGTGCCTTGGCCATGTGACCTTATTTGGGTTATGATGTCATAAACAGAATATCCCCTACTTTGGACACGGCCTGGAACACGGGCGTGTCCTATGGTGACACTGGCGTGTGACTCTCCAAAACATGAAAATTTTCTAAGTTTCCCAAAGGTTTCGAAGGTTCTCGGTTCAGTCTCGGACCACACCCAATGTATGTTTTGGCCCTCGTGGGCCCATATTAGGGACGATATGAATATGAATGTGAAGTTTGAAATTTATGGCCTGGTTTTGCATGAATGTTTATGTTTAAGCCCGATAACGCCTCATATCATGTTTTGGCAATGAACACGGGTAAAGGGTGTTACATTCATAGTCAATGGCCAACAGTTGAATCCATTTTACGAGAATTTTCAAGGCCATACAGTTGAAAAATTCAGCTAGAACCTCTATAGAACCATTTAGGGCGTTAACGACGTAAAACAAGCGCTAAATGGGAGGCAACCCAATTTTTTATGTTTATTTATTTTATTCATTCTTTTTATTTTATTTTATTTTATTTTATTATCACTTTATTTTGTTTTGATACTAATTAATTTTTCTTCTTCTATCTAGGTAAACCGAAAAAAAAAGAGAGGAGAAAAATTCAAGAATTGGCATGCTTCCACAAGTATCCCTTATTGTAACACCCCTAACCTGTATCTGTCACTGGAACAGGGTTACGAAGCATTCCCAGAGTTCACAGAACAAATACAATTAATTTATGTCATTCACTGTTCATATCCGAAACTATTCGTGTCATCCCTTGATTGGACCATTGGGGCCCAATTTAAGCATTAAAAGTAAGTTGGGACTCAATCAGGAACTCAAGGAATCTTTCACAAAATTTCAAAATTTTTCTTATTTACAGGGCTCACATGCCCATGTGGTCAGGCCGTGTGGCAGACAAGGTAGGGCACACACCCGTTTCCCTAACCCGTGTAACTCTCTAACTTGCAACTTAGTTAAATGCATGGGTTACACGGCCAAGTCACAAGCCTGTGTGCTAGGCTATATGGCCAATTTAATTTTCAAAAATTAGGTGCAGCTTTCACACGACCATGATGCACACCCGTGTACTAGGCCATGTTTTTCACACGACTGAGACACACGCCTATGTCTCTGCTCGTGTGTGCAATTTTGAACATTTTGTTTGTCAATTTTAGGATGCAAAGGACACACAGCCAAACCACATGCCCATATGCCAGGCTGTGTGTCACACACGGTTAAGACATATGCCCGTGTGTCTACCCGTATGGACAAAATAAAGCCATTTCCTAGCTTCATTTCCTCACCCAAACTTGTCATCAACCTACACCAAAATTTGCAAGTATATATAAACCAATTCAAGCACCATAACCTAGCCAATTCTATCATCTAACATGGTGTATCCACACATGTATATGTACTCATGTTTATAATCTTACCTATTGTGAAGATTTATATTTTTACCCTAATTCAATCAAATCATACCATATACTTAATATTAAACAAGATATACCTTATAGCAATATACCAAAATATGTTATCATTAAACATTCCAATGGCTATATTACAACCATTTACATACCAACATTTGGCAAAGTTAGCCTATACATGCCATTATACCAAAATAAGTTTTCTAGTTATACCAAAATAAACAGGTGGATAGCGTGATGATACTCCGACCGATCTCCAACCTTTGCAAGCTTCTGAGCACTATAAAATAGGGAAAAGAGAATCTAGTAAGCATTTAATGCTTAGTAAGTTCGTATAACAGGAATTAAACTTACCAATCATGTTTATTAATATTAAGCATAAAATAACATGCTTCCTACAGTTTAGCAAATTGCCTAAATACATACACTCAATCAAACAAGTTAGTCATGTAATTCATATGTATATCAAATATACATAGATGAGCTCATCATGCCACAACTTTCAAGTATTCCATTTACATTCAATACATCTTTCTTTTGATCTCACAATTTCTCATGTTAGGGGTATTGTCCGTTGAGCTTCTAAAATATCGATGGATACTCAGGTAGTACACTCAAGGTGTACAATTTAGAAATCCAGCAATTCATATTCAGGGGTACCCTTTTGGGCACATAATCAGAGTATACACTCTCAAGCCACTTATCAGAATGCTCTTATGAGCCATGTATCAGAATGCTCATCTAGGCTAAATCTCAAAAGTGCTTATTAGAGCCACAACTCAGGAAGTTCACAAAGAACTTTTAATCAGGAAACTCTCAAGGAGCTTATCAGGATTGCTCTCAAAGAGCTATGTAACGGAGTACTAAATAGCCGTATCTTAGGGCGTTCAAGTGAGCTATATCAGGACACTCACAAAGAGCTGCGTTTGTGTTTGCAACATATGTCGAAACACAACCGATCAAATCATATCAGGACGCTCACAAAGAGCTATGGTAGTGTGCAACACATGCTAGCTCATTACCAATCAGGTTGCTCACAGGAACTATTAACAGGATGCTCGAGAGGCTATATTAGGGATTACTCTTCTGAGCTAAATACCATCCGAAACATATGCAGGACCACATTTAATACGGGAAATCACATATATCCATCGAATTTCTATATTCAAACGGAACATAACCCTGTTTTTAACATTTCTAGGCATATGATCATTTCTTACATTTATAACATTCATATGTTTCACATAAACTTATACCATATTCAATCCAAATACAACATCAATTCAAACATATACACATGCTTAATTAAGTTACACGAACTTACCTCGACACTTGTTCGTGTGTAAGTCTACTAATCCGAAACTTTTTCTTTCCTCGGCTTAGCTTCAAATTTGAGTTATTCGGATCTATATAAATAAATTTAACATTAATTTAACACATTTCATATTCAATTGAGTTCAATTTACATTCTAGGCAAAATTACCATTTTGCCCCTAAACTTTGCATAAATTCCAATTTTGTCCCTAAGCTCGGAAAATGAAATTCTTACAATTTAATCCTTATTCCAAGCCTAGCCGAATTCTATATACCATAATAATCGCCTATGAATTTCACAAAAATCAAAATTTTTCCATGGGTTTTACAACTTTTCAATTTAGTCCCTAAATCATGTTTTCACCAAAATTCTCTTTGTGAAAGTTGTTTATCTATCAACAACCTTTCATTTTCTACCATAAATTTCAAATTTTCAATATATTCATCCATTGTACAACTTCTATACTTTGATATCTTTTCAAATTAGTCCCCAAAATAGAAAGATTTAACTATTTCGATCTTAAAAATATAAAAATTACTAAAAATGGGACTTGAATACTTACCCAATTAAGCTTGAATAGTCTTCTCTCTCTGTAACAGCCTGAATTAGGGCCTAAACAGAATGGTGGTTTCGGGACCACAAATTCGACATAGAAAAATTTATTCTGATATAGTTTTAAGGTTTATTGCGTAATTGATTGTATAAGTAAATGTAACACCCCAAACTCGGCCTAGAAGTTAGGCCCGAGTCTGACATGTCACATTGGAGTGCTTTTGAGAACCACATATTTTTCTTTAAAAACCCATTCGAAAACTAATGTTTCTAAGTCAAAACAAGCTCGTTTGAAGGTTAAAGTCGTTTTGGTAAAAACTCAGAATGTTTAAACAATTTGTTATCCATTTGAAAATGTAATTACTTTTAAAACCTTATTCGTTCTTCTGAGTGAAAACCAAGTAAGTTACGGAAGCTTGAAAAAAAATTTGTAGTTTGTAGAAACGTGTTGATTTGAAAGCAGTTAATGTTTTTGGAAATCCGAGTTCTACTTAAGTAGATATAAAACGTAATAACTAAACACCCCAAATTAAAACCAAAATTTAAGGCCTTATTACAAACCTAATCAAAAATTAAAGTACTTGAAAGTAAATAAACAAACGGAAAGCTAAGTAATGTGTGGCCATCTCTGAGTCCCTCGTAGCACTGATCCACTAACGCTCGGGATTACCTGAAAAGATAAAAATAGGGTGAGTTTACGAAAACTCAGTGTGTAATCCCCTAATCATACAATAGAACAAACTGGGCCTAAGCCCTACATAGAAACAGCCTGGGCCCGAGCCCATTTTAATACCAACTGGGCCGTAGCCCCTTACAAAAATCGAATATATTGGGCCTAGCCCATGAGGGTATCAATTTGGGCCGTAGCCCATTAAAGAATCTCTTGGGACCCAGCCCATTAACACAGTTGGGCCCATACCAGTACAGTTGGGCCTTGCCCACATCAGTATCAGTCTCATATGAATAATGCATGTTAACCCCATTCAACTCTGCAGTTGCCTCCATCCAACCCTTCACTTCCTGTGGGGAATAAATCACCCACGCCATCCCTACAGTTACAGTGTTAGCACCGATTATGGCACTAACCAGAATTTGCAGCAAAGATGCTATTATCAGAATTTGTGGCACAACCACCAGTACAGTTTCTTCCTCCACAACAAATCCCAACCCTATGCAGTATGGCATGTATGTAACACACATAAATATATAAATCACAAGGCATGCTTCAAAAAGACAGTTAGATCATAGCATAAAAACAGTTATCTACCCTCGGGGATATAATCATAAATTTACCCCTCAGGGGTATTTTGGTCATTCTCAATATGGCATAACTTGGCCCATTAACATGTCCATAATCACTTACTGAGTTTTATGTCCTTTTTAGCAAATACAAATACATTGGGGCCCAAAAAGCCCATATGTAGCCCAAACAGGCCCACACTCTCATATGGCCCATCAGGCCCAAATCTATCCAAAACCATGTAACCATCATGATCGGCTGGTCATTTCTTACTAATCCATCAATTTTGCACATTTCTAGCTCACAGCCCATCGGGCCCATTTGGCCCATTTCAGCCCGGTTGGCCAAAACGTGACCTAAGACCATGAGATTGCTCACGGGGCCTTTATCAACGTATCAACCTTTTCCACACGAGCGTTCACATGCTCGTGTGCTTACTGTTGTCAACCTTCCGACTTTTTGGCATTTCAAAATTTCGGCTTTTGCCGTTCTATAGCGAGTGCGGTGTATACACACACCTATTGCGATAACCAAGCATCACTTCACGATGTCAAACCTTGACAACAACCAGTTCCTTCCCTAGATCTCTGATCAAAGTCGTCCTCCACACCTTGTCCAATGCAAAGGAAAGTGAACTCTTGAAGCGCCAAGATATCGACTCCAGCCCTCACTTAACAATTTCGATCCCCTAATACATTCGGCCAAGCCATGAAGTTATTAATCAACATCTAAGCGAAAAAGTAATTGTGAAGGAGATAATACCTCTAACCTTCGAATAAATAGAGAACTCGATCCCCTTGAGAAGAAGACTTATAGAATTATTTAGTCCAGACCCGAATCTAACATTCGCCCAATTCGCATCAAAGGGGTAATTGACTAGGAACTATTAGGCCCACTTTGAAGAAGAACAAAATGGTGCAAACGACTAGAGCAAGGAATTAGAAGTAGAAAAAAAGGTGAAGAGAGAAAAACCAAAGGTGTATTCAGCTTTTGAGTGGAGAAGAAAAAAGATAGAAGGATCAAAGGAATACCAAGCAAGATTCGACTATCCACCAAAAAGGGTAATCGACTTCAAACAATAAGAGGCAATCGGTTGAGAATAAGAGGTTTCGACTTTTGAAATTTAGAAGAGAAGAATAGAGAGAAAAATTAAAAGAAAGATGCGCGAGAGGTCACTTTTGTTTTAATTGCAAAGTCGGAAAAAGGAGAAAATAAAAGTGCAAAGAAAAAGAGGCAAAAGAAATGTGCATTCGGCACAAAAGGATTTGAAGAAAAGAAAACAAAAAGAGCACTTTTCGAAACCGAACAAAGAAATAACACCACACCTATTTCGGCACCTCAACACCTAAGACTGAAACAACACCCTAGAGATCCCTACATTCAGCCAACACCCTTCCCAAATTCAAATTTCCTTTATCTATTCCTTGATCTACACCAACAACACAATTTAAATTTCATTCAAATTGCTCCCACCGAACCACCGAACAACATCCACCCATTTCAAAACTCTTCCACCGCTTGACCGATTCCATCTATACCATGAGGAGTTTTGGTCAAACTCCAACTCCTTCCCTACGCGAGCAGCAAAATTCAATCTCCCATTTGCGCATGCAATCGCTCGAACTCCAACCCTCCAAGGGCCCTACACATCGCTTGCCACTTTGCCGTCCAGCTCTTTATGTCATGAAATCCTCTTAACTAAACATAAGCCTTACCTACTAGCTAATCATCTCCGCAGCAGTCCTAACACGCCTTTTACCATTAAGCCACAAGCTCTCTTGTGTCATAAATCACTCCCAAATAATTTTAAGGTTCAAATGCCAGCTTCCATGCCAACATATGCGAAATAAAAAATTTTGCCACGGCCAGGTCTTGAACCTTGGACCACATGCTTGTTACTAACGTCCCTTGCCACCAGACCACCTGCTTCTATGCACCATATTCTAACCAGAAATAGTTTTAAAGTCTTCAAACTAATGCCATGGTCCCCTAAAGGGAAAACTAATTTTTTTCTAAAGTCTTAGTTTGAACCCAAGACTTCCCAAACATCCCTAAACACTTTAAAACCCCTTAACCATCACCCCAACCTATAATTTGTGAACTTTTTCTCATCCAACTAAAATCCAAATTTTTCCGATGCTCGAGGCCCATTTCTCTTAGGCCCAAAATTCAGGGCGTTACAGTGAAAATTTAGTAAATAAATTTTATTGATAAAGTGCCCGATTGAGTGATAGGACTAAATTGCAAAAATTTTAAAATGTGAGCTCTAGAAGCATTTAGAGTGTAATTGAATTGAATTCATAAACTAGAGGTCCTTATTTAGCAATTAGACCAATTTATAGCAAGATGGACAAAAATACCCAAGGAAGGAAAATTTTACAAAGAAGGTCATTAAGGGTATTTTCGTCATTTGGATATTAAAAGAAATAAAAAGGGAAAATAAGACCAAAAAAGTGTCCATCTTCCCCAAGTGTTGGCCGAATTTCTCAAAGACTCTATAGCTAGGGTTTTTTATCTTTTCAAGCTCCAAGTAAGTGCAATTTAGTCCCGTTTTTAATTTTCTTTGCATTTTTGAAGTCCTTGAAGCTTGGACTACCTATTTCTACCATTAATTTGATTTAGGGTTCATGTTTAAAAATTTACCCATGTGTGGCATGAAAGCATTTTGGTGTTTAATGGTAGAATATGAAGGTTTGGTGTGTAATAAACAACATTTACTAGGTAATTTTTCATGAAAATGCATTTAGGGACTAAAATGAAAAAATTGTAAAATATGTACATAAATTGTGAAACACTGGGAATTATGGGCCGCTACAAGAGAGAAATAGGGTCAGCTAGGCTTGGGAATGTAGAAAAATAGATACATATCATTTTACGAGCTTAGGGACTAAACTGTAAAAATTGACAAAGTTAGGGGTAAAATGGTAAAAATTTCCATAGGATGATACTGTGACAAATTGAGTAATGTGTGTGTTGAATTAGTTAAATTTGATGTATAGATCACGAACAACACAAAATTGACCTTGACCGAGGAAAAGGCAAGGTATCGGACTAAATCGAAAAGATTAGCATTTTATACCGAGGTAAGTCTTATATGTAAATAATGAGTTATTTAATCATTTTGATTAATTGTTTTAAATTATTTGATATCTGAAATTTTACAATGAATTGTTTAATATATGCTTTGATAAAATCAATATGTGAGAATAAATCCTTATTGAACCTTAGGAATTGTTTAGGATATGAGTGACATGTCACTAGGATATTATTGACTGTTATCTATTGTATATGTGATTCCGGGTGCCAGTTTAGTTCGACTACCAGTGGCTAGGTAATCCTGCATTTGTTGTGGATACCTGTCAGCTTGTTTGAGTAGCACTGAGTAGCTTCGACTATACCGTCAGCTTGTGTGAGTAGACGTGTGAATAGCTCATTATTGAGCTCTTATGTGATAAGTGGTAGCTTCAGTTACAAACCATCGGTAGCTTCGGCTACATACTAGTGGTAGCTTCGGCTACATCATGTGTGGCACTTGTGCCATTTTTCGTGTATCCTTTAGTATTCCACATGGTTCAACGGGTAATTGAATCGATATGATGAAATGTGATTGTATGTAAAAAGATCTGACCGTGTGTTAAGAATGTGTATGTGCAGGTTATGTGAAAATATCATGTGTGCTAAGTACTTAATGTATGTATTGAATAATGTAGTAAGACCATATGAGTAAGTGAAAATCTCAAACTTAATGTGATAATAGAAAAGTTTATTTCCATTAGTTATGTAATATTGGTTTTAAATGCTCATTAGTTTGCATATATACTTACTAAGCTCTATGCTTACCCCTTTCTTTTCCCTTCCTTTTTAGGTTCATCGAGCTACCCCGAGGTCCGGTGATCAAGTTGGGATTCCATCAACACAATCAAAAAAAATTTGGTATTTTGCTAGTAAACTTGAAATTATGGCATGTATAGGTGGTCCAATGTTTTGAGCTCTATGTCATAGTCTTTTGAGTCCAATGTTGTTAGTATTGTTTTGGTAATTGGCCATTAGAAATGAGCCAAATTTGGTTTAAGTTTTATTTTGTAAAAGTGTTGTAATAGATTAATGCAAGTGTGTTGTGGATGTGTACGTTTATTGAGAGTAGATAGAATCGGTTGTATGAAGGTCATAATATGTATGTTTGAATGAGTTATTATGCCATATTGAATAATGGAAAAATTGGTTGGAATTGGTTTGTGTTTTAGGGTGGCAATTGGCTTGGAAAATAGCCTATAATTGTCCACATGGGTAGACACACAGGTGTGTGTCTCACACACGGCCAGCCTGATGGGAATGTTGATAGGCCGTGTGTCCACTGCACCTGAAATTATGAAAATTAAATTCCCAGTAGTAAACACATGAGAGGAGACACGACCGTGCGTCTCGACCATGTGCTTGACACAGCCTAGCCCACCGGCATGTGGCTTGGCCGTGTGACTAAAACTTCGTGATGAAATCATAAACAAAATACCCAGGATTTTTCACACGGGCTAAGACACGGGCGTGTGCCTGGCAGTGTGAAGGAAATAGGTCAAGAACACAGGAGTGTGCTTAGCCGTGTGAAAACCCCTGTAGGTTCAAATTGAAAAATAATTCCGCACGGGCTAGGGACATAGGCATGTGCGACCACACGGCCTGCCCACACGGGCGTGTCCCTGTCCCACACGGGTGTGTGCCCTATATATGGTGAAAATTTTTTAAGTGTCAGAAAAGTTCCGGATTGGTCCTAGATCATACCTAACGTATCTTTTGGGCCTCGTAGGCCCATAATAAGAATGTTTTAGATAAGAATGAAAAAGTTTTAAATTTGACGTGGAAATCAGATATCAAAATCGAATGTTCGTGTGAGAGTAAGTACGATAATACCTCGTGCCCGTGTCCAGCGATAGTTATGGGTGAGGGGCGTTACATTTAGTGGTATTAGAGCTATGGTTTAGTCGGTCTTTGGACTAACATAGCAAGTTGAGAGTCTAGCTATACATGCCATAATTGTAAATATTGATAGTGTGATGGTTTCTAATCCTTGAATTGTGTTTTCGTATAGTAAATGGATCCCGACCCGGTAGTAGCTGACGATGCGGAAAGTAACGTGCTGGCTCCCACTGAAGGGACTACGCTGCCTGAAAGTAGAAACGCAGAATATAGTCGAGGAGAAAAGTCTTGGGAAGCCTTTCTCCATAGAATTAGTGAATGGTACACGGATTTCATTCGAGTGAACCCGGATGCTCAACCTCCCCCACCTCCTCTATTCCTCAACCGATTCCGGTAGCTCCATAAGGTATGGAAATGATAAGACTGAGTAAGCCTCCTGTTGATAAGGTTCGTAAGTATGGGGCGGAAGAGTTTAGAGCCAATGTTGATGATGACCCTGAGAGGGTGAAATTTTGGTTAGAGAATACTATTCGAGTATTTGATGAGCTCTCTTGCACACCTGAGGAGTGTTTAAAGTGTGCCATATCGCTTTTGAGAGACTTAGCGTATCAATGGTGGAAAACGCTAGTCTCGATGGTATCTATAGAAAGAGTTACGTGGGACTACTTCCAAGTGGAGTTTTGGAAGAAGTATATAAGTCAACACTTCATTGATTAAAAGCAGAAGGACTTTTTAGAGTTGAAACAGGGCCGAATGACAGTGTCCGAGTATGAGCGAGAATTTGTCTGGCATAGTAAGTACGCACAGGAATGCGTTTCTACAAAAGAAATCATGTGTAAAAGGTTTGAGGACAGCCTTAATGAAAATATCAAGTTATATGTGGGGATTTTAGAATTAAAGGAATTCGTTGTACTAGTTGATCGGGCATGTAAAGTGGAGGAATTGTGCAAGGAAAAGAGGAAAACTGAATCAGATACTAGAGATATGAAAAAGAGATCGATGAGCAAGTCCTTCCAATCACTGTGTAAAAAGTGAGAAATATGCCAAATCGTTCAACCGTTTCAGTTGGTAATCTAGGTAGAACTCGTGGGAGGAAAATACGGGTTCTAAGGCTCAGACTACTTCTGTAGCTAGTGTTGGTAATGTCAATCCAAGTAACCCCGAATGTCAACACTGTGGTAGGAGACATCCTGATGAGTGTTGGATGGTCACCGGGCTTGCTTCAAATGTGGCTCCCAATATCACTTCATCAAAGACTGTCTTGAAATGATAGCGAAAGAAACTACTCAGAGCACTAAACTGAGCAATATACCCACTAGAAGGAGACCTACTAGAAATGTGAAGGAGGGAGTTAGTAGCAGAGGCATAGCTAGAGATTTAGCTGCAAGATCAGAGGCCAGAGCACCTACAAGAACCTATGCCATTCGTGCCCAGGAATAAGCATCATCCCTTGACGTGATCACCGGTACATTTTCTCTTTATGATGTTAATATAGTTGCACTGATTGATCCCGGGTCCACACATTCTTACATTTGCATGAAATTGGTGAATGATATGAAATTGCCTATAGAGTCAACTGAGTTTGTGATTAAGGTGTCAGACCCCTTAGGTAAATGTGTGTTAATTAATAAGATTTGCAAGAATTGTCCCTTAGTGATTCAAGGTCATTATTTTCTAGCCGATCTAATGCTATTGCCTTTTGATGAGTTTGATGCCATTTTAGGCATGGATTGGCTATCGATGCATGATGCTAAAGTAAATTGTAGATAGAAGGTTATTGAGCTAAAATGTGAAAATGGTGAAATCCTCCGGTTTGAAACAGATGAGTTTAGCAAGTTGCCTGCTTTGATTTCATCAATGACTGCTCAAAAGTATTTGAGAAAGGGTTGTGAGGCATTTTTGGCTTATGTACTAAATCTAAAAGAATCTGAATTGAAAATAGAGTCAGTGCCAGTGGTTTATGAGTTCCCGGATGTGTTTCCTGAGGAATTGCTAGGGATACCACCTATTAGAGAGATAGAGTTTGCCATTGACTTGTTGCCGAGAACTACCCCGATATCGATAGCCCCCTATAGAATGGCTCCGACTGAGCTAAAAGAATTTTTATGGATTTTGATGAATCGAATTTTTAGACCATACTTGGATAAGTTTATAGTGGTCTTCATTGATGACATTCTTATTTATTCTCGTGATGAAAACGAGCACGCTGAACATTTGAGGACAGTTTTACAAATATTGTGAGATAAACAGTTGTACGCAAAATTTAGTAAAAGTGAATTTTGTCTTAGTGAAGTTGGATTTTTGGGTCACATTGTTTCAAGAGACGACATTTGAGTTGATCCAAACAAGATTTCGACGATAGTTGAATGAAAGCCGCTGAAAAATGTATCAAAAGTCAAAAGTTTTCTGTGTTTGGCTAGTTATTACTGGTGCTTTGTAAAAGGATTTTCTATGATTGCTTCTTCGATGACCAAGTTGCTGCAAAAATATGTTAAGTTTGAGTGGACAGAGAAGTGTCAACAAAGTTTTGAGAAATTAAAGACGGTATTGACTGAGGCGTCAGTGTTAGTGCAACCTGAGTCTAGAAAGGAATTTATGATTTACGGTGATGCGTCTCTAAATGGTCTTGGATGTGTATTGATGCAAGAAGATAAAGTGGTAGCGTATGCTTCAAGGTAATTGAAGCCACACGAGAGGAATTACCCGACACATGATTTGGAGTTAGCCGGTATTGTCTTTGCCTTGAAGATTTGGCGACATTACTTATATGGTGAGAAGTGTCATATCTTTATCGACCATAAACGTTTGAGGTACTAATTGTCACAAAAAGATTTGAACTTGCGGCAACGGAGTTGACTCGAGTTGTTGAAAGACTATGAGTTAGTGATCGACTACCATCCAGGGAAAGCGAATGTGGTTGTCGATGCTTTGAGTAGAAAATCCTTGTTTGCTTTGAGAGCTATGAATACGAGATTGACTCTGTCCAATGATGGTTCAATTTTGGTCGAGTTGAGAGTTAGGCTATCATTTATTCAATAGATTTATGAAGCTTAAAAGGGTGATAACGAGTTGCAAGCAAAAAGGGCCCAGTGTCAAGTGGATAATGAGACAGATTTTTAAATTGGTTTGAACGACTATTTAATGTTTCGAGACAGAGTATGTGTGCCGAAAAATGTTGTGTTGATTCATAGTATTCTACATAAAGTTTGTAATGGTTGTTTATCTGGCCATCCTGGTAGTGCAAAGATGTACAACGATTTGAAGAAATTATTGGTGGCTCGGTATGAAAAGAGATGTCTCTGAGTTTATGTCAAAGTGCTTAGTTTGCCAACAGGTGAAAGCCGAACATCGAGTATCTTCTGGATTGCTTCCGCCAATAATGGTACTCGAATGGAAATAGGACCGAAGTACCATGGATTTTGTGATGGGTTTGCCTTTAACCTCGAAAAAGAAAGATGTTCTTTGGGTCATTGTTGACCGATTGACAAAATCAACTCATTTCATTCCAGTACGTACGAAATTCTCACTTGACAAGTTAGTCAACTTGTACATTTCCAAAATTTTGAGATTGCATGGGGTTGACTTGATTAAAGAGATAGAAGAGAAAGTGAAGATAATCTGTGACTGTTTGAAAGCTTCTTCCGACAAGAAAAAATCTTATGCAGATTTGAAGAGAAAGGAGATTGAATTTCTAGTGGGTGATAAAGTGTTTTTAAAAGTGTCTCCTTGGAAAAAGATTTTGAGATTTGGCCAAAAAGGCAAATTCAGTCCGCGATTTATCGGACCATATGAAATTGTAGAAAGAATCAGACCAATGGCATATTAATTGGCCTTACCAACAGAGTGTCCATCTTCCCCAAGTGTTGGTCGAATTTCTCAAAGACTCCATAGCTAGGGTTTTTCATCTTTTCAAGCTCCAAGTAAGTGCAATTTAGTCCCATTTTTAATTTTATTTGCATTTTTGAAGTCCTTGAAGCTTGGACTACCTATTTCTACCATTAATTTGAATTAAGATTCATGTTTAAAAATTTACCCATGAGTGACATGAAAGCATTTTGGTGTTTAGTGGTAGAATATGAAGGTTTGATGTGTAATAAACAACTTTTACTAGGTAATTTTTCATGAAAATGCATTTAGGTACTAAAATGCAAAAGTTGTAAAATATGTGCATAAATTGTGAAACATTGAGAATTATGGGCTTCTACAAGAGAGAAATAGGGTCGGCTAGGCTTGGGAATGTAGAAAAATAGATACATTTCATTTTACATAGAATGTGAAAATTGACAAAGTTAGGGGTAAAATGGTAAAAATTTTGATAGGTTGATTTTCTGCCAAATTGAGTAATGTGTGTATTGAATTAGTTAAATTTGATGTTATAGATCATGAACAACACAAAATCGACCTTGACCAAGGAAAAGGCAAGGTATCAGACTAAATCGAAAAGATTAGCATTTTATACCGAGGTAAGTCTTATATGTAAATAATGAGTTATTTAATCATTTTGATTAATTGTTTTAAATTATTTGATATCTGAAATTTTACAGTGAATTGTTTAATATATGCTTTGATAAAATCAATATGTGAGAATAAATCCCCATTGAACCTTAAGAATCGTTTAGGATACGAGTGATATGTCACTAGGATATTATTGACTGTTATCGATTGTATATGTCATTCTAGGTGCTGGTTTAGTTCGACTACCAGTGGCTAGGTAATCCTGCATTTGTTGCGGATACCTGTCAGCTTGTGTGAGCAGTACTGAGTAGCTTTGACTATACCGTCAGCTTGTGTGAGTAGATCTGTGAATAGCTCATTATTGAGCTTTTATGTGATAAGTGGTAGCTTCGGCTACAAACCATCGGTAGCTCCAGCTACATACTAGTGGTAACTTCGGCTACATCATGTGTGGCACTTGTGCTATTTTCCATGTATCCTTTAGTATTCCACATGGTTCAACAGGTAATTGAATCGATATGATGAAATGTGATTGTATGTGAAAAGATTTGACCGTGTGTTAAGAATGTGTATGTGCAGGTTATGTGAAAATATCATGTGTGCTAAGTACTTAATGTATGTATTGAATAATGTGGTAAGACCATATGAGTAAGTGAAAATCTCAAACCTAATGTGATAATAGAAAAGTTTATTTCCATTAGTTATGTAATATTGGTTTTAAAGGCTCATTAGTTTGCATATAGACTTACTAAGCTCTATAGCTTACCCCTCTCCTTTCCCTTCCTTTTTAGGTTCATCGAGCTATCCCGAGGTCTGGCGATCAAGTTGCGATTCCATCAACACTATCAACAACAATTTGGTATTTTGCTAGTAAACTTGAAATTATGGCATGTATAGGTGGTCCAATGTTTTGAGCTATATGTTATAGTCTTTTGAGTCCAATGTTGTTAGTATTGTTTTGGTAATTGGCCATTAGAAATGAGCCAAATTTGGTTTAAGTTTTATTTTGTCAAAGTGTTGTAATAGATTAATGCAAGTTTGCTGTGGATGTGTACGTTTATTGAGAGTAAATAGAATTGGTTGATGAGGGTCATAATATGTATGTTTGAATGAGTTATTGTGCCATATTAAATAATGGAAAAATTGGTTGGAATTGGTTTGGGTTTCAGGGTGGCAATTGGCTTGGAAAATAGCCTATAATTGTCCACACGGGTAGACACACGGGCGTGTGTCTAGGCCGTGTATGACACACACAGCTAGCCCTATGGGCATGTTGATAGGCCGTGTGTCCCCTGCACCTGAAATTATGAAAATTAAATGCGTAGTAGTAGACACAAGGAGGAGACACGATCGTGCGTCTCAACTGTGTGCTTGACATGGCCTAGCCCACGGGCATGTTGCTTAGCCATGTGACGAAAAATTTGTGATGACGTCATAAATAGAATACCCAAGAGTTTTCACACGGGCTAAGACACGGTAATGTGCTTGGCCGTGTGAAGGACACGAGCCAAGAACACGGGCATGTCCTTAGCCGTGTGAAAACCCCTACAGGTTTGAATTGAAAAATAATTCTGCACGGGCTAGGGACATAGGCATGTACAACCACACGGCTTGCCCACACGAGCGTGTCCTTGTCCCACACGGGCATGTGCCTTGTAAAAGGTGAAAATTTTTTAAGTGTCAGAAAAGTTCTGAATTGGTCCCGGATCATACCCAACGTATCTTTTGGGCCTCGTAGGCCCATAATAAGAATGTTTTGGATAAGAATGAAAAAGTTTTAAATTTGACGTGGAAATCAGATATCGAAATCGAATGTTCGCGTGAGAGTAAGTACAGTAATGCCTCGTGACCGTGTCCGGCGACGGTTATGGGTGAGGGGCATTACACTCTCTCTCCTAAGGTTTCCATGCAAAATTTTGAGGAAGATGATAAATAAGATGATAATATCTAATTAATTTAATTATCATATTTTATTTTTATTACTTTCTAATTTTGTCCTTAACCTTTTCTAATTTTTTCATGGATGTATCATCAAAAATATCTACTCACTTTCTTTAATGGTCTAATTACCATATAAGGACTTCAAGTTTTAAATTCTATAGCTATTTAATACTTATAGCTTCTAGAATTCAATGTTTGCATTTTATGCAATTTGGTCCTTTCCATAATTAATCACTTAATCGGTAAAATTTTCTTATCAGTATTTTCATATAATATTCCTATCCTAATATGAACCATGCAATAATATTAAAATAATTTTTCTTTCTAACTCAAATTTGTGGTCCTAAAACCACTGTTCTGATTTCACTAAAAATGGGCTATTACACTTATCCTATCCCTATTCTAACCAAAAATATCGCATCCCTGCTCCATGACTACCCAAAACCTACCTCCAAACAACCACCCTATGACCAAAAACTAACTATACACCCTTAAACCCCAAAAATTGTCCCATTTTTCACCCGAAGAAAACCCACCAGTCGTCGCACCTTCTTCCTCATTCTCCACCACTATATTTCTAACACCATGGTTAGGATCAAAAGCTAAGCAGCCATTAAACCTTCCTTCACCATCAACAGCCACCGGTGCTGATTTTTAGCACCCCAAATCGTTGATTTGGCTGACGGCGCGTCATCCCCATCTCCCTCTCCTCTCCACTGTGCGACTCACTTGCTCACTCTCCCTGCTCTCCTCTGTGCATCGCACCTTCCTCATTTCTATCGCCTCCACACCATCTTCCTTTTCTCCACGCGAACCACTTACACTTACCTTATCTCCACTATCGCCTACACTGCTCACTTCACGCAAACTATCACCACCACCATGTTTGACTCCCGACTCCTCACGATGCTGGCCTCGTGGACGGCTAACACCCCCTTCGGCCCAACCAATAGTAACCTTTGCCAGTTCCAACTTCGAATTTGACACCGACAGTCACGAACGGCCCACACGCTCTAGCGCCTCCAGAAGTCACGACGACCAACGTCCATTACCTACTTGTGGTAGGACCTATCGATCTCGAGTCAATGTTCTGCCACTAGAATGCCATTTAAATGGTAATTTACAATTTGACAATACTGCCACTCAGAATAGGTATGATCGATTACGACATAAACAATTAGTGCCTTGCAAATGTTTGTCACTATCTGTTTTGAATGCTTTGCAAATTAACGTTGCTATTATAGATTATTTTCGCACTATTGGTTGGGTTGGAAATTTTAATATCACTCACTATGCATATTACGAACTGGTTTTGGAATTTTATTCCACCTTCCATTTTCAATGGCACGGCCAATTCTCCTTGGACACACCTGGCATTATAAAATTTCGGTTGGTTTGTACCACATATAGTTTGTCCCTCACTGATTTTAATATTACATTGGCTTTTGTGGTAGAGGACTATACTATGTCCACTGACTGTCGAGGCCTTTGTGTTATTAACAAACAACACTGAAACCACAAATAGCCCTAAAACATCAAAGGATTTGTGGTTTCATAACCCTGCCTTATGTTACACACGTTGCTATTTGGCTTATAATTTCCAAGGTCAGAGAGATGCACTGACTATCGTCTCGAAGACGGAACTATTCTTATTATGGTGTATGTACACTGATCGTCTAGTCAATTTGGGCTATTGGTATGCGCTTCAATTTGAGCATATTATAAATACAAAGCATCCTCTAATTTTAGGCTTCTTTATTACACAACAGATATTCTCTTTACTTGGCTCTAATGCTCCTATTTCAAAATTGCATATCGTTTCCCAAGCCGATCCATTAAATGCCCGCTATCTCAACTCGATGGGATTACTTCTTGGCACTCCTACTTTTTTTCATTTTGTCCCTTCAGGTACCCGATCTTCATCGACTACACAAATTTACGCAGCAAAATCTGCACGAGGCACTCAATTAAGTCCAACCTTCCGTGACCATCTAGCAATGATTGGACCACATCGAGGCATGACTCGACACCCTCAGCCAGCAGATGGCTGGTCTCATTGCAGCTTTGCGCCAATGACATTAAATCTATAGGGAGTTTTTCTAAACTTTTTTCTTTTCAACTTATTTGTTATTTTCACATCAACGATAATGTGTTTTAAGTAGGGGGAGGCATTCCTCATTATTTATTCCATTTTATCTACTACTTTTACTATTGTGTTACAATTGTTGCTGCATTGTGCTCCTTTCTGCCCACATTTAATTTTTTTTTAGTATATCCTACTCTTTTTCATGCCCAAGATTTTGACATGAAACTGCCACTGTTTGATCTTCGAACATGATTCCTGTATACTAAGTTAGTTATGATTTTGCTATATTTATTTCATCTCCACTATTTTATTTCTATTAGGCTAAAATAATTATGATTAATAGAGTTAACCCTATCTTGCTTTTAGTAAAATTGATTAAGTTTAAATTCAAAGATGACACTTAATACAATTGCATGCTAAAATTATTTTCATGACTATTAGGTGGTTGTTGAAACTTATTTTTGACACTTGATTGTTTTTCCTAGTCCTCCAAAATTAAAAATTCGTTTCATGATAATAAAATTTGATGTCTCTATAGTTATGAGTGTAGCTTAAAAACGTGATTGACTGAGTAACCAAGGTAGGGTGCTTGGGTTGTCATCCTACTTCGTGTCAAAAGGTTGTGTGACGTGTTAGGTAAAACTCCACTAAACGAAATTAAACAAAATTTTTTAGAGTATGTTGGGCTGAGTAATCGAGGTGGGGTGCTTGGCTATCATCTCTTTTCGCATCAAAAGGTTCAATATATTCTTAAGCAAAACAACAGATAAATATAATAAATTAGGAGTATGTTGGACTGAGCAACCGGGGTGGCGTGCTTGGCTGTCATCTCTCTTCACTTCAAAAGGTTCAATATATTCTTAAGCAAAGAAAAAAAAAAGAGAGAGAAAAAAAGGAAAAAAGAAAATGTATTAATAATAAAATTTTATTTGGGGACTAAGAGCGGAAACAAATAGGGTGTCTTGGTAAGTTTAGTAAATTACCTAATTCTCATGAAATAATCCAAGTTGATTTTGATTTTTGTGTGATTAAATTGGAATACTTTTTTAGTTTTACTTAAAGCAAGTTAAAGGTTCTCTTTATTTTTCATATGCATTATGCCTAATTTTTATAAAACTTTGGAATGATATTTCTTTCATGGTAAAAACTAAATTTCACTGTGGATAGGAACCGTACTTGAGGACAAGCATGGGCTAAGTAGAGGGACTAAATTTAAGGCAAAAAGGAAATTTAGAATGACATATTTTTATGTTTTAATTACATATTTATTTTGAGTATGATCCTCCTAATTTGATCTATTTATGGTTTTTTATCTTGCAGGGACTAAATTTAAGGCAAAAAGGAAATTTAGGGTAAAAAGGTGAATTTTAAGATAAAATGGGCCAGCATGTGAAATAGGAAAGAATTGAGGCCAAAAATGCAAAGTGTGGAAGACTTGGGGGCAACAGTTCGAAGAAGACATTTTATAAACACAAGACTCTATTTAAATTTGAATTATTTTAAGATTATTGTTAAGATTATTATTTAGATTTAATTTTAGCTTTTATCTTTATTTATCTTTTAGAATTTAGATAGGAATGAACTAGGTCTTCTAAGTACTATAAATAGGGGATGGAGTGTAACAGCCCGAAATTGGGCTTAGTCGGAATAGTGATTTCAAAATCACTTCCCAAGGTTTAAGAAAATTAATTTTAGTGTTAATTTATATGTTCTATTATTTTTATAAGTATGTGTGAAAATTTTAGAGAAATAAATTTACGTGATTGAATGTTTAATCGCGAAAATGGACTAAATCGCATAAAAGGAGAAAGTTACAAATTACTAGTAAATTGAGTTTAATAGCTATAAAACTAATATTTGAGGGTTTTAAAGGGAAATTAGGCCCATTTTATCTAGCATGGCCGGCCAAGGGGAAGAAAGGGACAAGAAAATAAGAAAAGTCAAAGGCTTAGGTGCATTAGGTGACTGAAATGATAGAATAGTACCTACTCTTGCCTACCCTTCTTTTCTTCTTCATCTTAGTCCTTTCTTTCACCAAAATTACCAGCCATCCTTGGGGGTTTTAGAAGCTTAAATTTTCAGCAACTTCAAGGACTCATAAGTAAGTGGTTTCTAAGGCTTTTCTTAAATATTTTTGCACTTTTGAGACCCTTGTAGCATGAGCTACCTTTTGAGGGGTGTCTTTTGTAAAATGGTACAAAGTTTAGGATGTTTCCATGAGTGAATAAGTACTATTTGCTGAGCTTTTATGGAAGAAAATGGGTTATAGTTGTGTAATGAACAACTTTTGTACAAGAGTTTGCATGAAAAAGTATAAAATGGACTACTTTGTGAAAGTGACAAATTAGATGGTAATTGTGTGAAATAATGAGAATTTGGGGCAGTCATAAGAGTGAAAAAGATTCAGCTGAGCTAGGTGAATAAGGAAATTTGATAAAAATCGATTTCTGAGCCTAGGGGCAAAATGGTCATTTTGCCAAAGTGTGAATTTTGGATTGCGTTGATTAATGTAGTAATTAAATGAGTGAATTTGTGTACATATAGATCAAGAAAAGTGTGGAGTCAAACTTGACCGAGGCAAGGGCAAGGGTTTGGATTAAATTCTGCATTTTTCGCATTTTGTATACTGAGGTAAGCTTATATGTAAACGATGCCTACCTTACTAATGCTTTTATTCATAATTGCCTTATACGATATGTGGTTGATTGTATTGTCATTGAATGAAAATGTGAGAAATTAGGGTACGGGTAAAATTTCGTAAATCAATGCTAAATGTGGGCTATGTGCGAAACCACAATTATAAATAAAGATGAGCTAAGTGTGTTCTCACCGTAAGTTGTCGATAAAGGTGGGCTATGTGCGTGTGACAGTCCTAAATTGACCCTAGTCGGGAAGTGGTTTCGGGACCACAAAACCTAGTCAAAAATTTTGAAAAATATTAATTTCAGTGTTTTTGTTATGTGAATTACCTATTGTGAAAGTTGGGTGGTCTAATTTAGTTAATTGGATGCTAAATTATTTAGTTGGGATTTGATTGTATAAAGGAAAATTTTAGAAGTCTTTTTCTTAAAGTGGCCAATTGTTAACATGACTAAAATGTGGGGCTTGCATGTCAATTAGACCCCTTTTATTTTAGTGGACGGCAATGATGAGGAGAAATTTGTATCTTTATGCTTTTTATATTAGTAAAATAATAATAATTGGTTTTATAATATGAAATGAATATAAATATTATAATGAACACATGGTGATAAAAACAAAGCTATATGTTATTTCTTCTCACCTTTGCCGAAAATAAAGAAAGAAACTAAGGAAAGAAGGCTTTGGATAATCGGCCATGGAGGTCTAAAATTCAAGGTAATTTCTTGATTATTTGAGCTTCATCTTGATGAATTGAGTTCCTTGCTTGGTACCCTCCTTGACCCATGTTTCTACTTATTTTATCTTTGAAAGTGATGTCTTGGGAACATTCGGTTATAGGGGGGAGTTTTGAATGTGAAAGTTGTACTAGAAATGGAATTTGGAGTGTTTAATGGACTCCATGTTGCTAAAATTCACATGAATAGAAATTTCTAAGCTTAAATTGTAAGAATTTGAGTTGTGTGGTTTAAATTGTCAAAGATGCATTCGGCAATTGATTATAATTTGTTAAAGGGTGTAAAGTATTGATAGTTCTAAATGGTACATAGTTAAATGAAGATGGAAGCTTGATAAAATTTTATTAAGAATGAAAGTAGGAGAAATGTGTATTCGGCCATGTTGTGATGAGTTGAATTTGAATGGTTGATGCTTTAGTTTATAAATGGTCATTAGATGAGTTTTAAACTTGTTAAAGTTTGATAATTTGGGGGTGTTAAATTGGGGAAAACGTGTAATAAAAATGGGTTGATAATGTTTGCTTGTTAATTGATGTTTGCACCATTGTCGAATGTGCTTAACATTAAGGCATGATTTAGTTAAATGCAAACTAATGGAAGAATGGAATTTAGCTTTGCCGTACATGTGTTAAAATGATGGAATTAGTAGGAAATGGGTATGAGCTTGTCAAATTTTTGAAATTAGGACCTTGGGAACTAAATGATATTCGGCAATGGTACTTTTTACATGATGAATTCGGTGTTAAATGTATTAAATAAGGTTGAGGTAGTTGCCGAATGTGTTTATAATTAAGTAAGGTTAATGATAGAGCAAAGAGTGGCTAGTAGAATCTAGTTAGTCTTCTTGTTATATTTGGCCATGAGTTTGTATAATTGGTTTGTAATAGATTAAATTTGTTTATTCAAGCTCAAGAGCTTAGGGAGTCTAATTCGGATAAGAGAAAAAGCTACCTAACCGAATAGTCGATCTGTAATCGTTCGACAACTTTCGAGGTAAGTTCTTAAGTAATTAAGTTTGATTCCTTTGTAAGTTTTAAGTATTTAAATGGGATGAATATGAATTAAGTATATACGTTAAGGATAATGACTTTTCTAAATGATGGCATATATGATATTATGTTTTAAATATGCGAATGAGGACTTTACAGAGTAAATTTGTATAAATCTGCTTGGGACAGCAGCAGTAACGTGTTTTGGAAAAATCACCATAAATTGTGGGAATTGAGTTAAAGGCTGTATAGATTATTTAATTAAAGCTTGATGCGTCTAGTTTCGTATAAAAGAAACCGGGTAAGAAAAGGGGTTGCCGATAATGAGATATTTAAAGTTGTGTGAAACAGAGTCAGAATGACTCCGAAATCCCCTGTTCAGCATTTAGAAAATCATTATAAATCGATCAAAAATGATTATAAGATAAGGTTTATATGCTTAGACTCCTTAATGAGTCTAGTTTCAAACAAAATAAACGAAAACATATTTTGAATTCTGTACAATGAGAAATTCAATTCGTAGTGAAGAGTAGTCAGAATAGTCAAGCAGTAAAATAGGGGAAACTTTAAGAAAATCTGGTATTGATTGGCCAAACCAAAAATTCTGAAAATTTCGTGGATAGAAGATATACAAGTCTATTTTCATGGAAAATTAACGGCACATCATTTGGAGTTTCGTAGCTCCAGTTACAAATAATTTAACGACTGTTGCTCAAGAAAACAGCTTGTAGAGAATTTGTGATTTTGTTGTAAACATTGATAAAACTTGTTTTAGTTGCTCATAAGCTATTGATTAAACCCATACGTGAATTCTAATTTGTGACATTATAAAATGATATATGAGTGTTAGATGGATCTTTGAAATTAAAATTGTGAAATTATAAGTTTATAAGTATTCGAATATGAAATGATACTATGGCTTGAAATTGAATTATTCATTGGAAAATGATAGATGTAAATTCAGCCAAGACAAAGTGTATACATGAAAGTATATGTGATATATGAAGTATATTTGGATAATTGTGATGTGAATACATGAAAATTTATATTTTGATTCAGGATTTTATGTGATAAGGCCAATGTGATAATGTGAAATGTGTATGAGATATGTATATGTGGTAAAGCCGAATGGCTAATTTGAAATGTGTATGAGATATGTATATGTGGTTAAGCCAAATGGCTAATTTGAAATGTGTATGAGATATGTATATGTGGTTAAGCCAAATGGCTAATGTGAAATGTGTATGAGATATGTATATGTGGTTAAGCCGAATGGCTAATTTGAAATGTGTATGAGATATGTATATGTGGTTAAGTCGAATGGCTAATGTCAAATGTGTATGAGATATGTATATGTGATTAAGCCGAATAGCTAATGTGAAATGTGTATGAGATATGTATATGTGGTTAAGCCGAATGGCTAATGTGAAACGTGTATGAGATATGTATATGTGGTTAAGCCGAATGGCTAATGTGAAATGTGTGTGAGATATGTATATGTGGTTAAGCCGAATGGCTAATGTGAAATATGTATGAAATGTGTATATGTTTATGGCCGAATGACCTATTGTGAAAAGTGTGTATTATTAGATTTTTTTTGATGAGGCAAATGAATTACAAATATGATAGTCGATGTGAATGTTGTAACATGTGAATAAATATGCATGAAACTCTGTGATGTAAATCTGGGATTAAAGACCCGATGGCTATAAGCGGTGACTATGTCCGGGTTAAGACCCGCTGACTTCGTGTGGAGATTTCACTGAGCTAAAGGTCTCGCCGATAATCTGAGTAGAGTTTAAAGCTATAAGACTTCGCAATAAGAATTGCTTATAAATATATTCAATGTGAAAAAGTTAAACAGGTATGTACTCCGAGCTTATATGTGAGCTTGATTTGAACTAAATCATAAGGTAGTTATGCGATGCATACGTGAGCAATCTATGAGACTATTCCTATGATTATGTGGCATCGGATCAGTGTGAAAGGTTATGTGAAATTATACAATATATCTATGTTACATGAGCTCACTTTTATGTGAAAGTTTATCTGCCTATTGTATATGATGAGATGTGCATAATCGGCAAAGGGATGATATACCCAAAGGAAGAGTGAAATAAAAATACAAAAAACCATGTTATAATTTGATTGTTGTCTGTTGACACTACTTAAAACTTACTAAGCATTGTAATGCTTACTCCGTTTACTTTGTTTCCTCTGTTTTATAGATCTCATTTGGAAGCTACGGACTCGGGGATCGTCAGCAACTTGTCACACTATCACTATCCACTGCTTGGTACTGTTATGTTTTGGATTATTTTATGGCATGTATAGAATAGACTAGTGACGGAAGAATATTTTGGTTAATGTATATAAGCCATGCGAAAATGGCATCTTTTGAATGTGTACTTATAGAAGTTTAAATTGTATCCCTGGCTGTCTGTAGTATTTATCTAAGGGAATGTTCTTTATTTCAAGAAAAAGTTCAAAATTTTTTTTACTGTTCTGATATGAGTTTCAAGTCAGGTAATGCCCCTTTACCTATTCCGGCGATGGAGACAGGATAGGGGTGTTACAGTGCGAAGCCACCAGATAATAATTGAAATTGGTGAGCTAAGTGCGTTATCATTCATAAACTATCGATAAAGGTGGGCTATGTGTGAAACCACTGTAACTTATTGAAAAAGGTGGGCTGTGTGCGAAACCACCGTAAGCAATTGACAATGGTGGGTTAAATGCGAAACCTTCTTATTTATTAATATTACTATGTATGGCTACGTGCGAATTTATCTTGTATGGTTTACACAAGGATGTGTATATTGCGGAATCGTTGAATTAGAATTCATGAGTGTTATGGTGGTCAATAAGTGCAGGGAATGTATGTATTGATGAGTTGAACTTTGTGCGTGACTTGTGTTGAGGATATTTAATAACGTGTGGGATGAGTAAGTGAAATTATGTTGTGAAAGTATCGGTATGGTTAAGTTATCCTTTAATTTTTCAATACATGGTTATGGTATTAAATATTTTCATATAGACTTGCTAAGCTTTATGCTTACCTTCTCTTTTCTGTTTTCCTATAGTGTGGCCTAGCTAGTTCATAGATCATTGGACGTCGGAGGTCTTGCTCACACTATCGGCATGATCATTCAGTATAGTTAGTTTTTACATTTTGAAAGTATGACATGTATAGGACTCTATTCTTTTGTAAGTGTCATATTATTTTGGGAGCCAAATGTGTTGGCTTGAGTTTGAAATACTACCTTTTGTATTAACCCAAAAGCATTGGTTGAAAATTTACATTTGGTCAATGAATGAAATGTTGATATTTCATGTTTATGCAAAGTGGTTTGATGGATGTAATTGCTAAGGTAGTTGTATGATGGTTGTTTAGATGAATCATATTAAGTTGTATGGATGCCAATTATGGCTACTGGTGGAGTATGGGAACCTTAGGGATGTTTGAATGTGTTGATTTTGTGTCAGGGTGGCAAAGAGGCTTGGTAGATAGCCTATTTTTGTCCACACGGGTAGACACATGGGCGTGTGTCTAGGCCATGTGTGACACACGGTTCGCCCCACGGGTGTGTACTTAGACCGTGTGTCCCTTACACCTTGCGTGGATAGAATTAAATGCCCATCAGTGTTCCACACGGACATGAGACACAGTTGTGTGCCTCAACTGTGTGAGGGACATGGCCAAGACACAGGCGTGTGCAACAAGCCGTGTGTATGCTAACGTCAGAAACAGAATATCAAGGTTTTTACACACGGGCTGATACATAGGTGTGTCATGGCTGTGTGAGGGACACGGGCTGGGCACATGGGTGTGTACCAGGCCGTGTGAAAACTCTTGTAGGTTTAATGTTAGAAAATAAATCTGTATGACTGAAGGGCACAAGCGTGTCCCTAGATTGCTTAGGCCGTGTGAGGTACACAGGCCATTAGTACGGCCATGTCTTAAGGCCACATGGGCGTTTTACCCTTCCACACGAGCGTGTGCCCTATTTTAAGTGGAATTTCATAAAAGTTTTCTAAGTGCCCAAAATGGTCTCGAATTATTTCAAAACCATGTTTTAGGCCTCGTAGGCCCATGTGGAGGACCGAAGAGCTATGTTTGAAAATTTTTTAAATTGGGACGTATTTCAGTGGTTTAAGATTGATTAATTGCTTGCGTTTTAGTAAGGTAACACCTCGTACCCTATTCTGACGTCAGATATGGGTAAGGGGTGTTACATGGAGTGACACAAATTTAGAGACTCATCTTTTCTGTAAACTCCCTCTCCCAAAAAACTCTAGCCTTTGCTCATTTCATTTATTTAATAAAATTCCATTTTTATTAAGTTTATTCCTTTTTCCCTAAAAAGCATAAGCCATTAAATTTATTTAGCCAAAGGTTGTCAAGATTCCCCAAAGAGGGTTCATAAGGCTTAAAACCCGCGCTTAGCTTTTTCAATGAATATTCATCATTTCTCCGCATTACGGGACCGATGCTTCCATCCAAGTCCTTTCAAAAGTGATCTTTTCATCTTGTACAAAGATGGTTGCTTTGTATGTTTTGGGAAGATTGCACAGTTGGTTTGTTAGCTTACTGCATCAGTGGTTGTCAAGCCCAAGAGACAAAATGGCATGGTATTCACCATTTAGAAGTGATGATCTAGTGTAAGACGGTTCCACAAAAGTGACGGTTGGCTAGAGTCAGGTTCCTGTAAATTGTAAGTCTAAAATCTAAGTGGAGTTGGTGGTCGTAGGCATCCTCTTCCACTATAACTGGCTTATTGTAACACCCTCTACTCGAGTTTAACACCTTACTCGAGCATGAGGCATTACTAGACAATATCACGACCATTCATGCACGATCGAACCACTAAATTTCATTCCAATTTAAAACTTATTCATAAAACATCATACAATCCTTAAAGCGGGCCTACGAGGCCTAAATATGGTTTGGGAGTGGTCCTGGACCAAATTGAGAACTCAGAAAAATTTTGGAAAATTTGACCTAGTACAGGGCACACGCCCGTGTGAGCAGGCCGTGTGGTCACACACGCCCATGTCCCCAGCCCATGCTGAATTATTTTTCAATTTGAACCTACAGGGGTTTTCACACGGCCGAGCACACGTCCCTGTTCTATGCCCATGTCCCTCACACGGCCAGGCACATGTCCATGTCGTAGCCCGTTTGAAAACTCCTGAGTATTCTGTTTATGACGTCAGCAATCATTTAGGGGGACACGGCCTGGCACACGGGCGGTTGAGACACACGACCGTGTCTTTGTCCATGTGGCCAACTCTTAGGCTATTTTCCAAGCCATTTTCCACCCTAACACATCCGTACTTGACTATAACTTTAATGTCACTTTCCATGACATAAAAAGGCTATCTAAAACATATATCCTCTACTTAACAAGTCATAGTATAGCATTTATTCAACCATGAATTGAACTTTCCGTAACTTATAGCATAACGAATTTATTAGCCATATAGAATAGAATTATACAATAATAACTCCAACTATCATAGGTCAATATTCTAGTCTAACTCGTAACCATATGTACCCATGACTTAATTTCCTATACATGCCGTACTCTTAAATATTAGAAAATCATTGATACCCAAAGTACACAATCGATAGTGTGATAGGTTCTCCAACGGCTTCCAACACGAGCTAACCTGAATACAATACAGGAACCAAAAATAACGAAGTAAGCATTATGCTTAGTAAGTTCATATGTAAGTAACAATAATAATATTTAGCAAGTTATTAACTTACTTCTAACAAACCTCATGGCATGATTTTAAATGATATCATCATTTCCATACATTTGTCATTATTCACCTATGTTCATTTCAAGTAGTTTACCTAAGTAACCGTCACTAAAATATTTTTATATAGAGTTACAAAACTCCAAATTTAGATCTGCTAATTTTCCTAAAACTACACTCACATATCCCTTTACCATAAAATTTGCAGAATTTTTGGTTCAACCAATCGATACAGTTTATTTATTAAAATCTCCCCTATTTTGCCATCTTACAGTTACAACCACTTTTCACTAAAAAATTATTATCTCATCATACAGAACTTGGATAAAGTCCTTGTTTGTTTCTTTTGAAACTAGGCTCATTAAGGAATCCAAGCACATAAACTACAAACCATAATTATTTTTGTACAATTTTTAATGATTTTCTAAATTTGGAATAGGGGATTTCCAACACCATTCTAACCCTATCTCACTATAATTTAAATATCTCATAATTTACAGTTCATTTGCTCACACCATTTCTTTTATATAAAAATAGACTCATTGAGATTTAATTTCATATCTCATTCAACATCTAATTAAATTTACACCATTTTTTGTGATTTTTCAAATTCACGTAACTACTGCTATTTCAAATTATTTTCTTGAAAATTTACTCTTCCATGTTTTCCTTGTATAACTTCCACTATATTCACATATCACAAAACATATTCAATATTAGCCATTCCAAGGGATAATCATAATCAATATATATGTATATATACAAGCATCCATAATAGCATTCACTTCATCTCAACCTTACCACAAGTTCAATTACATACCAAGTACATTATTTACATATACTCAAATTTACATGCATCCTTACATCACATTTACACGTTACCAATATCCTCATGCATATCATGCACATTTCTCACACATACACATGCTCACACCCTTGTACTTATACAACACATAATCACACTTAGCATCTCTTAGCAAGGTTTCCTAATGAACACTTCGTAATGGAGGCCAATGTTCGGTGGTTTTCAGCTCATAGCTCCACCAACACATAACTCGACTCTCGTGTACACATGGTGAAGTTCACCTTATCACCCATGTGACCTAGCCATCAAGTCCCGTAGCTCTCGTGTCTACATGGTGTCAGTCCCTCGGATCTACCAATGCGACCTAGCTACATATAACATAGCTCTCGTGTACACATGGTGAAGTTCACCTTATCACCCATGTGACCTAGCCATCAAGTCCGGTAACTCTCATGTCTACATGGTGTCCAGTCCCTCAGATCTACCCATGCGACCTAGCTACATATAACATAGCTCTCATGTATACATGGTGAAGTTCACCTTACCACCCATGTAACCTAGCCATTAAGTTTCTGTAACTTTCGTGTCTGCATGGTGAAGCCCACCTTATCACACATGTGACCTAGCTACATTTTATCCGTATCTCCCGTTTTTCCGAAGGTTCAACCGGGAACTCACATTTCTGAAACTTACAACATCATAGAAATTTACCGATATTAATATTTCATAACATACATTAAAATTCTTAATATACAAACAAATTTGACATATTACTTACATATAAACTTACCTGTGAACATGAAAAACACTAATGTTCTAATTTGGTCCATAACCTCCATCTTCCTGATCTAAGATTGAATTTCGTTTTCTATGATCTATAATGTCACAATTTGCTCATTTATTAGTCACATTACTCAATGTGATCCAAAAATCATATTATGGCAAATTTACATTTTTGCCCCTAAACTTTCACATATTTACACTTTTGCCTCAAGGCTCGTAAAATGATTTTTATTCCATTTCCTAGTATTTTGGACTTAGTCAAATCATTTCATGACTATATGTAACACCCATAACCCGTATCCGTCGACAGAATGGGGTTATGAGGTATTACCAGACGAAACACAACTTTTAGTCAATCACACACATACGAATATTTAAACTTGAATATCAATCAAATAGTAATATAAAAATCCAAGCTTAAATTCTTTATTAATCATTTTATAAGGTTTAAGAGAATATTTTCTTAATTACAAAATCATAAGCATATAATCTCGGAAATAACATTACATTACATATCCTATACGAATATCAAAGGCATTACAAGTAATTCAATTCAATAATATAAACATAAATTATAACGAGAAAACATGTACAAAATACTTATAAATATTAACATAACATACTTTACTAATGAAATTTCAAATATAATAGATATACGTCACCTTACAAGTTTCACTGTCTATTTAAGTCAAATTTTAAAATCACATGAAGGTAATTTCTTAAAGTACATGTAATCATATACATGACCAACTTTGCAAGCAAAGAATCATGATTTTATTTAGCTAAAATCACTATTCATTTGGTCATTTTATAATGTTTTGACCGGATACATTTGAGCCAAATTTATACGATTCATTTAACCACCATTTCCTTATTAATCCAAACTTCATACATATAATATTCCTTAGTATTATGTATAAGCCACTAACTCATTTTACAAGTATTCAATTCGACAAATCACATTTGCAAGATGGATCAAACCTCAATTATATCATGTCCTATAATAGTTCTACTTTTCATACATTAAAAGAATATAACACCCATAAATTCGAATACATCTCACACCTAAAAGTATAAATTTAAACTGAGTCCATATATACAAATTTTCAGTTATTCAAATCCTAATCATGTCTCATTCCATTTCACATAAATCACATAATGACCTAATTTCAATCCCCATTACCAAATATACATATCATTCAAAACTCAAACATACTAACCTCAAGCCTTATTAAACCATTATAGCTTAATTTCTATTTTAATTATGCACCAATACAACATCAAATTATAACTAACCACATCAAGCATATTTTCCATCTATTTATATACTATAAACGAACAAGCAAAACATATCAAATTCATCAACCACATTCTTTAATCCAAACATACAAACATTTTTAACACATTGATCAAGCCACATTCGCATGGCTTATACATTTATACATACCAAGATCCAAATATTCACAAGAAAGTTTAGCTTATACATGCCATAAGATTTCATAAGTTTAAATTCTAAAATACCGATAATTTAATAATAGTGTGGATGACTTCACTGACGATCCCCGAGCACGTACGACCTCCAAAAAGAAATCTATAAAACAATTATAGTAACAAACACACAAGTAAGCTAATTTAGCTTAGTAAGCCTTTAGCAAATTAAACTATAAACAAGTTTACTAAAGTATCTTTATTTACAAATAAATTTAAACTTTCAAATCATTACATATAAAGCATATACTTTAATAAAGCCACATTATCTTAACCGAATAACCATGTTCATAATCAACATCACATATTCAATTTCATAATCAAACAAATTCATTTATCCAAACTCACGTATACATTTATTAACTTATAATCATCACTCAAATGTTACATTTTGATCATAGGCATTAATAAAACCGAACATATATATACATAACTCGCTTTAGCTCACTTATTAAATCAACCTCACATAATTTCCTTTTTATCATCCATTAAGAAATCAGTTCACCTTGCTAACAAATACATAACCAAATATCACATACCTTCCATTACCTCATTTGCACAAGTCACATAAGTTTAAACTTTTAATACTCACCGACAATAAGCCCGCCAGGTATAAACTTGAATTCACACTGGCACACAGCCTGCTAGGCGTATAGCCCGAATTATATTCACCGGCAATAAGCCTGCTAGGCGTTAAGCCTAATTTCTGTTCACCGGCATTAAGCTTGCTAGGCATATAGCCCGATTTAACTTCACCAGCATAATGCTTGCTAGGCTTGAAGCTCGAACATCTATATCACACATTCATTTCATTCATGACTATTTTATAACAATTCGAATGATACTTATTCTTTGTTCAACATTTCAATATCATACCATATTTCCAATCAACTTAATATACAAATCTATAATATCACATTCGGCCAACCACATTTGCCTATGTAAATATATATTCAAAATTTAACATTTAACCAACTTTTATTCAAATAAATATGTTTAAATTGCTTATAGGCTTACCTCAAGTATCGACGAACGACATAACCCGACCATCCGTCTGTTTTTGTTTTTCCCCGATCCGAATCCAATTTTCTCCTTTCTTGATCTAAATTGATTTAAATTAAACTTATTTAATCAATTATTCAATCCAATTTACTCAAAAATGCATAAATGGGAAAATTGCATTTTTGCCCCAAACATTTTGTACATTTAGCAATTAAGTCCAAAATTCTCAAAACACAAAACAAACATGATTCATTCACTCTAAGCTATAGCCGAATTCTCTCTATGCTATTATAAGTACTTATAATTAATTTATTTCACAATTTAGTCCCTCTATTTACCATTTTTGTAATTAAGCCCTATTTACTAAATTTTCATGAAAATTGTCATTATAAATTTAATAATCTCACACATATCTTCATTTTAACAACATCAAGCACAAAATTCACCAAGATATCAATAATGGCAAAACTTAAAATATACATCAATATCAAAAATTCGAGTATGGGTCGGATAGTATACGAAGCAACGATCTTAAAAACATAAAAATTATCAAAAACCGAGCAAAGTCCATACCTTAATCAAGCTTCAAAGTTGCCGAATGCCTAAACTTTCTTCTTTTCTTTTCTTAAGGTTTCGGCCACCAAGTATAAACAAATGCATGGCTTTATTTTTTTATGTTATAATATATCATATATATCATTTATTACTTTACATTTAACCTTAAAAATTTAATTATAAAACCATATAAACATGCCTTCAACCGTCCACTCATACAGCCAATGGCCTCATTACAACATAAGTACTCCATATTAAAAAGCCACTAACACTACAGTCCTTATGCTTTAAACTATTAAGTTTTCATTTTATGCGATTAAGCCCTTTTTATTTAATTAAGCACACAAACAATCAAATTTTCATACGAAACTTTCACACATACTAATTCACATATAATAAACACGAAAAATAATATTTTAATATTTTTCTAACTCGGATTCGTGGTCCCGAAACCACCGTTCCAATTAGGGTCCAACTCGGACTGTTACACTATAGCAGTCCATAATTCTCACTAAATCACATACTTATGACTAATTTACAACTTTTACAATTTAGCCCATTTTTCTCGGTTTCATCAAAAATCACCTAGTAAAACTTGTTCCTCTCATCATACACATGCATAATCCACCATTAATAGTCAAAATACACAATTATTCAACATGGATAAATTTTTGAAATCAAACCCTAGCTCAAAATGATGGTAGAAACAGCTAAACCAAGCTACCGGGATTTCAAAAATACGAAGAACATTAAAAACGAGGCTTGGGTGCACTTACTATTGAGCTTGGAAGCTTGAAAACCCTAGCCATGGTGTCTCCCTTGCTATATTCAGCCAAATGAAGAAGATGGACACCAATTTTGCTCGATTTTTCCCTTTTTAATTCTTTTAATTACTAAATGACCAAAATGCCCTGAGAGGCTTTTCTTTCAAATTTGTCCTATTCATACCCATTTTTGTCCAAACAAAATATAATGGTCTAATTGCCATTTAAGGACCTCCACTTTAAAACCCCACTTCAATCAAGTACTTTTATGAACAAGAACACAAATGTTTCACCTTTTACAATTTAGTCCTAAACACCAAATTGAACACCCTAACGATAAAGTTTCTTAACGAAAATTTCACACAATTATTCTATCACCCTATAAACTTTAAAACTTAATCGAAATAAATTTTTCTACTTTGGATTTGTGGTTTTTGAAACCATTGTTCCATTTAGGCCCTAATTCGGACTGTTACACTTATTCTATTCGAGAAGGATCACCTAAAAGCCTAGGATTGAACCAAAGAAGGATCGAGATAATCAGAGGCTGGAATGTAACACCCATATCCTGTAACCGTCGTCGGAATACGACGAAGCGTTACTGAAAATTTGGAAACAGGTCAAAATAGTAAAAATTTTAAACATTTTCTTGAATAAAAGTCATTTATTTATATAGATGCTAGGTACAAACAAAGATCAAAATTAAAACTTATAAAAGTAAACTTCCAAGGGTGCCATATTCGCATGGCTTATATACAACAGTCAAGATATCATTCTACTTACAGTCTATCCTATACATGCCATAAGCTAAGTCTAATTCATATGGTTACCGCAATAATAGATAGTGTGACGAACTGCTAACAATCCCCGAGCTGGTAGTAAGAGTCCATAATCTATAAAATAGAGACACGAAACAAATGGAGTAAGCTTTCATAAGCTTAGTAAGTCTTAAGCAATATATATATGTACAATTTAACTTAATCATCAGTCGATCAATCAAATACACTAGAAATTATTTTTACGTACTTAACCACTTAGCCAGATATATGCATAGACATAGGGCAATTTAGCGTATACTTTTACTTAATCTAACGTTCATATCTCATGGTTGTATCACATACTTTCCCATGGCCCCATAAATGGACTGAATGTATTACTATCACACTTGTAGACACAACATTTATTCATATACACATCACTTTAGAGATTCATGATCCAATTCGAATTAAATTCACATACGCGTGCATGATACATACCTAGCCAACTTAATGTATTGAACATATTCAAGAAACTGAGTAAAACAAATTCACGGTAAGCGCATGAGCTTAGTAAGTAATAAGTACTTAAACAACAACTAAATTTATGCTCAAAGTTCATGTCTATCATATTCGAAAGAACTGCCGACTTACCGAATATGCATAGCCTCATTATAACTATATCACTGACATATCATTGATTCAACAAAACTAACTCAGGCATCACATTTCATATAAAGTTTCAAATGATCATCATTTACCTAAAACTTATATACTTTCATACATAAGAGCTCATAATGGCCGATTATACATGTACTTAATCCCAATCAAATTTTGAGGTTCTATTACTTATAAAATACATCAATTTCAAGATACTTTCTAAAATGGCTGAATACAAATAAGTATCTATGATCATATGACAATTTCCAAGCACTTTTCAATTTTCAAATCCAAGAATCGTATAGAGATCACTCTCACATATTAGAAAATAAATATTACATACCTGGATTACGTAATGCTTTATGAAATTTTACTTGTCCTTTTTATATATAACTGAGCCTCTTTGTCATATATACCGTCAGATCATCGGCAATCCACCTGCTAGGTATAAAACCCGAATCTATTACCAACATGAAGCCTGCGGGACTTTAAGCCCGGATATTATCGTACGATAGTCAATTCACAAAGTTTATCACACTTCCTGTCATACACTTTTAGTAAGCACAAACACATTAATAAGGTAATGCCTTCATTCAAACCTACTCATAAGTCACATGATTTACTTTCCTTTTATAATGACCATTTAGTCATACAACATTTCTCATTAACCATTTGGCCTTACTGCATGTATATATCTTACACACAATTCACATTAGCCATTCAGCCTCACCACATGCATATAAATACATAATACACTTCACATTCGGCCTTACACAACTAAATACAATAAAACCATATTTACATATCTCATACTTTGACTTTACTTCTTAATATCACCACATCACATCACATCACATATACATGAATTACTCTCATTTCATTTTATCTCTTACTTATCTTAAACTCATATATTTACATAAAATTCACACTCCTTCCAAAACATAACACAATTCCTACTTAAAACTTCTAGGTGCCTTTTGGTCTTAAGCTAGGTATCGTACCTTGTCATTTCATTTCATTTTAAGTACAAAATTACATTAGGTCTAAAAAGTAATTTGATTCGAATACTTAAAACTTACCATGCTGTTCTTAAATCAACTATTCAAACTTAATTTGTAAATACATACTTATATGTAACATTTATTCACATACTAAATTCCATTTGGCCGAATATATAAGCATACAACCCATTTTCATTTACTTCTCATTTCACATTCACAATTTGGTACGCATTGTCATTCCCCGTATGGACGTATCACATGTACATTTACACAAAGGCATTTTCTCATTCGATTAAATCATATAGGTATAATTTAGGCATCATAACACATAGTTTATCGACTTCATTTATACACACAAATCTCATTCGACTTATGGCCTGCATTTAATTCACTTTCAGCAAATACCAAAAATGCAATACTTCATACTATACCCGGCTTTCTCACATAATTAATAATAACATAAATAATCATGATTACTTTTAGTTCTCAACTAATCACAAACTTGCGATAATCTCTTTTATCACACATATAACATGATCTATCTATTTGTATACTCATTAAACACCTCGTTTTTCACATCCAATTCAATAAATATATATAATAACTATATTCGGTTAATTAATTTCCATTCCATCTCTTTATGCATCTAGACTAAATAAAAAACAATATTCTGTAAGCTACTTTCATCTAATCATTTAGCATATCAAACCGAGTTAAATTCTTAAGAACTTACCTGGGTGGTTTTTGTACGCAATCTCGACTATTCGATCAGTTTTTGATTTTCCTCTATCCGAGCTTAACTTTCCTTGTTCTTGAGCTTTAAAAACAAGTAAACTAGTTCAATCACCTTACTAATTCTTCTTAATCAAAAATGCCAATAATCTCATTCAAATAGAACATACGGTACTTTCTCTTTTAGCTAAACAAATACATATCAATAAAATAAATATTTCTCTTATGATACACATTCGGCACTTTAACAACTTATTAGCAATAATACTTCATCTTCCATCATTAGCTTAGATTTCTCAACTAAATCAACCATAGCCGAATATCACTTATCAACTAATTCACAACCTCAACATCTCAAATTACAAGCAATTATACAATTCATTGTCTAAGGAGGATCATTCGGCAATTAAACTATCAAAGATTTGCATTTAAGCATGTATTCCTAATATTTAGTAACAAGTTTACACTAAGTCATTTTAGCCAAATGTCAATGCTCATTCTACCTGTATATAACAAGTTTAATTAGTTATTAAACCACATATATTCCTTACCCCTTGCTCAACATTAAATTATCTACTAATTAGCACTTATAGGGCAACTTCAATGTGGGCTTCCTAAACAAAGATTCAACTTAGTTATACAAGTACAAATTACTCATTCGGATATCATATAAGCACATATTAGCAACTCAACTACAAAATTTCCAAAACTAAGCACAAATTCCTCATTTACCCAAAGTAGCCGAATGCCAAAATTAGCATCTACTCAAATTTCTTACAAATACAATCCAATTCTTGCATTTAACACATGATTATAACAACTCAAGATTCCACATTAACAATTTAACTATACTTCCACATTTTTCCCAAGTTACCAAATGTGGAAATGTTCATAAATCCATAATTCAAAACCGTGGGTTAACTACAATATGCACTCAACAACCCAATTCCAAACTCAATTTACAAAGGAATTCATTGCATACCTTTAAAAGTAAGGAACCTCCATAGCCGAATGCTTACAAGCTCTTCTACTCTCTTATTCTTTGCCTTAGTTTCGGTCATGGAAGAAGAAAAAGATGATAACTTTGTTTTTATCACCATTCCCATTATTTTATTCATGTTTTCACATTAATAACTATTAAATATTATTAACTAATATTATAACCACAAAATGCCAAATTTATAACATCATTACCGTCCACTATGTGTTAAAAATGGACAATTTGACATGCAAGGACCCCCTTTTTGTAACTATAACTATTCGGCCACTTTTTTTTAATTTTGCCTAGCAAGATTTCAATGTTTATCAACTAAGCCCTTTTTGATTAATTCACATCAAATGACATAAATCAAAACATTCAAAGATTCACACATGCATTTTCACATCTAATAAACATAGAAAATAACATTTTAAAAATTTTTTGACTCGGTTAGTGGTTCCGAAACCACTTTTTCGATTAGGGTCAAATTAGGGCTGTTACATGGAATCTCTCCATCAAAAACTCTCTTTACTCAACTCTATTTATTTTTAAAATTTCAATTTCAATTTACACAATATCAATTCAACAAAAATTTTAATTATATTTTTTTATTTTTTTCTAGATACTCTATTTTTCTTAGGCCCGACTCTGCCCGAAATCTTAAGGAATAGGAACTTGTGCAAATCCAATCCTTGAGGATTTGACCCTACTTCCCCTATACTATTCCTTTCGTTATTTTATAGGATAGGATATTTTTGGTGCTCTCAACGACACATCAACCGTCGTTATTCATTTATTGATTAATTTCGTAGTTTGGTACCCTTTGCAATTTCGTCCCTAGAGTAGCGTGTTTAATTTCCTTATAACATTTTCTTGTTCTGATTTGTCGTACTATAAAATTGTACTAGTAGCCTCTTAGACTTTACAATGTATGCTATTTATTACTCAATTGCCATCTCCTTTAGGTTTGACCCCTTGGAATACTTTGTGTTCCATTGGAACTATGAATATTACAACTGACATTGTCTGCTTTCAGTTAAAGCCCACGTTTCAAAATAGTTTTCCAAAATCATTCACTTTAATCCGCGCACGCACTGGTGTTCAAAGTTATCTTCATTGTTTTTGGGGAGACAGTGTAAGATCGAGCAATTTTTAGTTGTGTACCTTTACATAGAGATAATTAGTAATGCTAAGATTTATAGACACTGTAATAGCCCGATACAGGGCCTAAACAAAATAGTGGTTACGAAACCACAAATTCGAGGTCAAAATATTAATTCCGATTGAGTTTTAAAATTTATTTTGTGTTTACAATATTTTTTGAAATTTCTGTTACAAAATTTTATTGTTTGTGTGTCCAATTTGATAAATTGAACTAAATTGCAAAAGTAGTAAAATGTGCAGTCTAGAAGGTAAAGGTGTTTAATTGAAATGTGTTTTATTTATATTTTTATGGTTTACATTTTTATGAAATTATTTTGAAAAATATCGTACGAAAATTTTGACGTTTGGGCACTCAATTTAGTCAAAATGACTAAATTGTAAAAAGTGCAAAAGTTGAATTCTACATATTAGAGGTTTAGGCCTTAATTCGGACTGTTACACTTATTTTGTTCGAGAAGGATCACCTAAAAGCTTAGGATTGAACCAAAGAAGGATCGAGATAATTAGAGGCTGGAATCTCTCCATCAAAAACTCTTTTTTCTCAACTCTGTTTATTTTTACAATTTCAATTTCAATTTACGCAATCTCAATTCAACCAAAATTTTAATTCTATTTTTTTATTTTTTTCCAAATACGCTATTTTTCTTGGGCCCGACTCTGCCCGAGATTTTAAGGAACAGGAACTTGTGCAAATCTAATCCTTGAGGATTTGACCCTGCTTCCCTTATACTATTCTTTTCGTTATTTTATAGGGATAGGATATTTTTGGTGCTCTCAACGACACATCAACCGTCGTTATTCATTTATTGATTAATTTCGTAGTTTGGTACCCTTTGCAATTTCGTCCCTAGAGTAGCGTGTTTAATTTCCTTATAACATTTTCTTATTATGATTTGTCGTACTATAAAATCGTACTAGTAGCCTCTTAGACTTTACAATGTATGCTATTTATTACTCAATTGCCATCTCCTTTAGGTTTGACCCCTTGGAATATTTTGTGTTCCATTGGAACTATAAATATTACAACTGACATTGTCTGCTTTCAGTTAAAGCCCACGTTTCAAAATAGTTTTCCAAAATCATTCACTTTAATCCGCACACGCACTGGTGTTCAAAGTTATCTTCATTGTTTTTAGGGAGACAGTGTCAGATCGAGCAATTTTTAGTTGTGTACCTTTACGTAGAGATAATTAGTAAAGCTAAGATTTATAGACACTGTAATAGCCCGATACAGCCTAAACGGAATAGTGGTTACGAAACCACAAATTCGAGGTCAAAATATTTATTCCGATTGAGTTTTAAAATTTATTTTGTGTTTGCAATATTTTTTGAAATTTTTGTTACAAAATTTTATTGTTTGTGTGTCCAATTTGATAAATTGGACTAAATTACAAAAGTAGTAAAATGTGCAGTCTAGAAGGTAAAAGTGTTTAATTGAAATGTGTTTTATTTATATTTTTATGGTTTACATTTTTATGAAATTATTTTGAAAAATTTTGTATGAAAATTTTGACGTTTGGGCACTCAATTTAGTTAAAAGGACTAAATTATAAAAAGTGCAAAAGTTGAATTCTACATGTTAGAGGTGTCCAATTGTTATGAAATTTTAAATTGGAGGTCCTTAAATGGTAATTATACCATTGGTTAATTTATTAGTCAAAAATGGACATGAAATGGGTGGAAAAGAATATTTTTAAGTTAGGGGCATTTTGGTCATTTAGTGATTAAATGAATTAAAAATCAAATTCAAAGCCAATTTTTGCTCAATTTTTGCTCATATTCTTCCTAAAGGCTGAATATAGCATGGAGAAACCATGGCTAGGGTTTTTCAAGCTTCCAATCTCAATTGTAAGTCCGTTCTAGCCCAGTTTTTAATGATTTTAGGTTTTTGAAATCCCAGTAACATTTCTCTATTTCTACCATTTATTTGAGCTAGGGTTTGATTTTAAAAATTGACCCATGTTGAATAATTGTGCAATTTGATGAATTATGGTAGATTATGCATGTTTATGGTTAGAGAAACAGTTTTTGCTGAGTGATTTTCGATGAAAACATCTGAAAGGACTAAATCGTAAAAGTTATAAAATTGGTTATAAGTGTGAATTTTAATGAGAATTGTGGGCTGCCATATTTATGAAATGATTCAGTTAGGCCTAAAATGTAAAGAAATTGAATAAAATTATTTTACGAGCCTAGGGGAAAAATCATAATTTTGACAAAGTTTAGGGGCAAAAATGTAAATTTTTCCAAAACATAAATTTGAGTAAATTTGAGTTGTATATGGAATAAATGAGTGAAATGTGTTATTATAGATCAAGAAAGACGTGGAATCGACTCGAATCGAGGAAAAGAAAAAGTTGTGGACTAGTTTGCAAATTTATCATCCTTTGCATTGAGGTAAGTTGATATGTAAATAATATATTGTTATTATTTATGTTTCAATATTTTGTTATATTATGCAAGATGAAGTTGGATATTGGATGGTTATTTGATAAAAAAATTACAAAATTATGATGAAAATGATTGAATTGGCAAATTGTATATTTTCCGATTGAACTCATGGAATAGAAAAGATACAAATGATTTGTGGTGGGAACACATGTGTAGTACTATGTGTAGACTACTATGCGTTCAAGATGGATTAAGTCACACACGTAGTACTAAGTGCAGGCTACTACGTGTATCATATAGTTGGGATCGCATGTGTAGTACTATGTGTACGCTACTATGCGTATCCGATAACTTCGATCACATGTGTGGTACTAAGTGCAAGCTACTATGTGCACCAATTAACTTTAGCCATAAAGGTGGTACTACGTACAGGCCATCGAAAATTTGTTACTGTTCTATTCCGTTGTGTTCAATGGAAAGTGGCTAAGTGAAAATGAATGAAATTGTGAAATAGCCAAGTGGAAGTGAGTGTATATATTGACTAAGTGCAGGTATATATGTATATATGTACATGAGTAACGTTGATGAATGATCGAATTTTGGTAAATTTGATGTGGGCAAATGTTATTTGGAAAACCCGTATAAGAAAATTTATGGGTGAGATGAGATTTGAAATAAAATAGTTTGTACAGCAACAGTAGGGTGACTTTGAAAAATTACCAAAAATGGTAAGAATTGAATTTGAGTTTGAATGAGATATTAAATTAAATCTTATTGAGTCTATTTTCATATAAAAGAAACAAGAAAGCAAAGGAATTTTTTATTTTGAGATATTTATATTTTTGTGAGACTAGTTCAGAATGTCTTTGTGATCCCCAGTTCTGACTTGGAAAAATCATTAAAAATTGTAAAAAAAAAAATAATTATGGAGCATAATTTATATGGTTAGACTCCTTAATGAGTCCATTTTCAGAAGACAGAAACAGAACCTCATTTTAATTCTGTAGCAAAAGATAATTAAATTTTAGTGAAGAGTGGTCAGGACTGCTGAACCGCAAAATAGGGAAGACTTCAATGAATAAACTGTATTAATTGGCCAAACCAAAAATTATAAAATTTTTATGGTGAGAAGATATATGGGTCTAGTTTCTAGGAAAATTTATGGATCTTAATTTGGAGTTTTGTATCTCTGGATAAAAATAATTTAATGACTATTACTTGAGTAAACAACTTGAAAAGGGCTTAAGTAAATGGTGGGACTATGTGTATTTGTAATTATACCATTATGAGAACATGTTATGAAGTTTTATAAAAAGCTTGTAATAAATTGAGTATTATTTACATATTTACTTATTAAGCTATAATGCTTACTCCTTTCCCTTCCTTTTTCTTATAGAGTTTCAGATGCTAGCTCGAGTTGGAGGTCGCTGGAGATACTATCACACTATCAGGCTGAGGTTAGTATTAAAAGATTCTGAAATATTTATAAGTTTATGGCATGTATAAGGACTTGAATATATGTATATATGTTACTGAGTTGGCCTAAAATGTTGGCCTAAATTAATGGAAATTTTATTGTTGTATAAGACCATGTGATATGACTAATAATAGCTATGTTATGAGTCATAATGATACAATACATGAACGAGTATGCTTGCATGTTAGTAAATGAATTAATGTATATATGATAAGAATGTGATTAGATTCTAAATTGAAAGAAATTTTATAGTTGGTTTTGTGTATTTGTAAGTGTAAAAATCCAGTGATGCCTCGTACCTTGTTCCAGCATTGAACACGGGTAAGAGGTGTTACAGACACGACTTTATGTTTTTGTTTTAATTATTTTCTCAACTTTCTCTTATTAATGATTGATTGGAAGACATGTGTATTGCTAACTATTGGTGGCTTGAAGGTTCGTTCGTGTCTAATGTGGATGGTACTTTAATCCTTAGCTAGGATGATTACAACCCTTATGGGAGGTAAGGATATGATCCTTATTATGAGGCCTTGTTTGATTCACATGAATGGCTCAGCCATTCCTCCCTTATTCAACACAATAAAACTATTCAGGGGTTTGGTTGGCTGTAAAACCTATTCCATTGAATAGCCATTATAGCCTGATTCCTCAAAACCACTGAATAGCAATTCAATGCCATCTCTAATGAATAGCTATTCAACGTTTCCAGAAATATGCAAAATTATTTTTCTTTTCTTTTCTACCTGTCTCACATCCTTTTCAAACTCCCAACTCCCATCTGAGATTTTTTCAACAAATCTCAAAGATTATCGTGTAAGTATGAAATTTTTCTTTTTTATTTAAACTTTCTCTTCTTACTTTCTCTTTACCCTCACCATTCTCCCAATATAACTGTATAGAATGTTTAGAGTGAGGAAGAAGAGGGGTTTGAAAGAACAACAACAGCAACCATGGTGAAGAAGATCAGCATAACAAAGAAAGCCTTGATTCTAGGTTTAATCAGACCCTCAAGAATGTCCAAGGATACCTCTTTCTAATCGTTCCAATTTCCCATTATTTTTCTTCCTCTATTTTCTTTCTGGTTTCTCAATGCTGATTTTGGATTGTTCTTTTTCATTGGATTTAGAGAAATACCTTCTCATCTTTCGAATTTTAGTTTTTATTCTGAATTCCTGTAGAAGAATTTTTCCTCTTTAGGGGGAAATTTTAATTTCGCAAAAATTTTCACTTAGGCTTATTGGGTTTAATTTGTTGTGGTTTGCACTTAGATTGAAAGCGCCTTTTTGGGAATTAAGGCCAGATCTCACAAGTTCTATTTAATGACATAACCTGGTTCTCTTTCTTTTGGAAGATTATCCTTTCATCTTTGTGCTTAGATAATAGTATTTATCTATTTTTCCCTAAAAAGTCTGGTATTTTGGCTTATGTTGTAATTTGATCATGGCATTGTTGTTGGGGAATCATAGGCATCACACGGGTTCAAAAAGGGTTACTCATTGTCTTTTAGCTTGGTTTTCCTGATAATAAAGAGGACAGTTACTAAACGTGGGAGTTCATCAAGGTTATGGAACAAAAATGTTACAATTTGTTTGCCCATGCTTATGAATGATAATATTGCTGAGCTTGGATTTCTTAAAGTAATTTAGCTGAATGCTAACACAGGTTACAGAGTTATTTTTCTTAATGTAAATTGGCTGAAGATCAATGCTAACATAGGTTGCAATGTTTTTTTTCTTTATGCAAATCTCTCTTTCACTGTTAAGAAGTCAAATTGAAAAAATTTCTTCTGCAGTAAAGTTCCCTTGTCGTGTTATATAACCTTTATTACCTTGCCTAGGTGGATTTGGAAATCTATGATGGTTTTTATTATCTTAAGTGTAAAAGCAGATGCTAGGATTACATGTTAATAGAATCTTTGCTTCATGCACTTGTTTACTCCATATTTATTACTTCATCAACAAATAATAATTTTCTTTTATGTCTCTTTTAAGGTTGCTTAAGGGTCGTAGTATTCCTGGTAAAATATTATTGACCAGAAGATCAAATATAATTGATGATTTAGGTTCACAAGAATGATCTCCGAGTTATCAAAGAAGCTTCTCATAGAATGATACTGGTACAAGTGATGACATGGACAAATATATGGAGGTGAAGTTTAGAGTGACTGTAGTATCTTTCATGTATTCTATTACGAAAATATGAAAAAAAAAATGATTTAGTCTTATACTAGTGTGACTTTAGACTTCTTTAAAAATCCATGATTTTAGTACCTGAAAAGCACTCTTTTCATTTAAGGAGGGGTCAGAAATACAAATAATTTTGATGGTAATACAACTGTTAATAAGTTAACATCTTCAACCTCAAAGAATGAGGCTTTTTGTAACACCCCAAACCCGGCCTAGACGTTACGACCAAGTCCGGTGTGCTACATCACCTAGACTGATTTACGTTTCCTAATTACTAAGTATGTTGGTGTATTTTGAAAAGCACTGCTTTGATTTTGGAAATTCCCGTTTTAGTGATTAATCGACTTATTCTTCATTTCATGTTTACATCAATTTACTTTTAATAATATTATCTTACTTAGTCATTTGTCTTGCCAGATTGATTATGAAAACGTTTGTTTAGTTTTGGATAAAGGTGTGTCATTTGCAGGTGAATAAAAACATGCATACTTAAAGAGATTTAAAAACCCCCAACAAAAACAGTTATAGCGGCCTTATTACAATCCAAAAATAAAATAAACTAGTAATAAAAGTAATTAAAGTAATAAACCAATTTTAAACAGTGTTCATTCCTCGTGGCCACTCTGAATCCCTCCCAGCAACCAAGTCACCATCTAGGGCTCACCTGCAAGGATGGAAAGAAAAGGGTGAGTTTGGGAAAACTCAGTGTGTGTGCAGAACCCATCCAAAGCCTAAATTGGCTCGAGCCCACTGGCTTAAGCCCTAACCAGTCTCAGTCAGATACTGGGCGGAAGCCCTATTCAGATTACAATTACTGGGCCTAAGCCCTATTCAGATAATAAATACTGGGCCGGAGCCCTATTCAGATAACAGTATGGCCCTTAGGCCCAGAACAGTACAGTACAGTAAAACAGTATGTATGCAACCCAAATAACGTGAGGAGACTACTTGACCCACCCATCCGCTACACACCACCCGTACCAACCAACACACCATGTGGGGAATAACTCGACCTACCCAGCCAACACACCACAGTCGCAGCGTAGCTGCTCAGATAAATAGTATACGAGGCAAAGCCCCTTTCAGTAACATGGCAGTGCCACTCACACTTCCTCCAATATAAACCCAACCCATGCATCAGTCATACATACATCATGATATGCAGTAATAGAAACTATCATGTCAAACAATACAGTCGATTCTAGCCCTAGGGGTATAATAGTAATTTTCCACCTAGGGGTAAATCAGTAATTTCTCACCCTAAGGGTATTTCAGTAATTCTGCTCTCTTATTACAGTTTTTATTACTATTACAGCCTCTACTATTTCAGTGGTTATTATAGAAACTCATTTAATTCAGTTTATCAGTTTTAGCCCTTAGGCCCTAAAATCCCCTAGTGGGCCCTACCATGTCAATTAACCCGTTAAGCCCATTTCCGCCTTAATCTTTAATCCATTACTCGTCTTAGCATTTTTTACGGCTATAGTCCATATTATTACCCTTAAACCTAATTTTACTCTAAATGGGCCCAAAAGCCCATTGGGCCCATATTCGGCCCATCGAGGCCCAACTTACCGCAGCGCCCAAAATTTCACGGGCAACTCACTTACCAGTGCCGAATCGAATTCCAATGTTTACCTACTGACTCGAGAGCGTTCGCATGCTCACAAGCCCTCGAAATGCCGGAGCTTTGGCATTTCGGCATTTCAGCTTTTGCCGATTTAAGCAATGAAGGGTGTTCGGGACACACACCTGATTTGTAGTTTTATCGACGAAATCCTCCACGTGCTTATTCCTACACGATCACCTAAACAGATCAGATCATACTAATACGTAAATCTAAATCAAAACTTCACAAAATCCCACTTACATATTCGGCCATCACCCTTAATGGCCAAGAACACTTACCTTGTCGACTTTGATCTCCTTAATGCCTAGATCTGGTTGCACCGATAATTCAACCCTTGTCAGCAGTCTCCAAGTCACACTAACACCAAAAAAATCAATTATTATAACCCCCTTAGAGTCTTAGAGCCCAAACGACAACCTCCCTAAGCCTCTAGGGACTTCGGCATTTCCATAACATGAAGTAATGTACAGATCTGAGGTACTAAGCACTTACCAATGATTTCTCTTCGATTCCTATGCAGATCTGATGTAAATCTAACCCTTAAACGTTAGTAGAACCCTTATCTCTGAGATCTGAAATTTTCGGCTATCTCCCTAAACTAATGGTGATTTCAACTTTTAGAATGGTAAGGAAGAAGATGATTTAGTATGGGGAGTTTAGTATAGGTGTTGTCGATAGGGATTTAGAGTGTAAAAAGAGTGAGATTTGGACAAAAGAACAAAAGAAAGTTGAGGAATCTTGGCTTAGGGAATTCGGCACAAAGGTGAGTTTTATTTCAGGATTTCGGCACTTCTGACAATCGGCTATGGTTGTTTATGAAGGGATGAAATCGAAAGAAAGAGTAGGTCTGAGTAGAAAGGATGTTCGGGTAAGGAGAAGATCAACAGGGTGAAAAGAAAATAGGAAAAACGATGGTAGAGGAGAAGAAGATGAAGAAATTGGCTAGATGCTATTAGAGAGGCAAGTTTCGGCTTTTTGACTGAAAAGAGAAAAATAACTCCTAAGGTGGCTAACCCTAATTGTCATGACAGAAAATAGAAAAAGATGTAACCCTAATATCACATTTGAACAATCGGCCCAAGCCCCTACAGCCCTTGTCGAATTCTCACTTAAGTTGGTCACATGCCCGGCACATGTCTAAAAATTAAAAAGAACACTACGCTTACCTTACAACTCGAACCCTTGTCCTTGAATACCCACTTAGGCGCCACTTTTTTAGGAGCTTAGTGGCGCCACCTTGCCACTCTACCAAGGCTCCCTTTGTGACATATTTTACACGGTTTTTCTTAAAGGCCCACTTAACCAAGTTCCCTTTCACTTCAAAATCCAACTTAATATTTTACCGGGTTTTAACTTAAGCTTGGGCCTTCTAAAGGCCCATTAACACATTTACATACATTTTCAACCTTCAGAACACCAAAATTTTAAAACTTCACTAAAAATTCACAAAACCCGAAAAATCCCGAAAATCAGGGCGTTACACTTTTTAATGTAAAGTGATGATCTTTTGTTAATTGTTGCCACCTTTAGTATTATCGACTTTGTAGAATGTTTCATATAAAAAATTCTCTTACAATTCACTAGATTGTGCTTTTAAAGCTTAATAACATTTTAATTGTTGCATTCCTAGTGTAATGAGTTGCTTCTATTTAATGATGCAAAGGTACTAGGCTTTGCTTTTAGTATCAATGTATCTTTTTAGGAGGCATTTAGTATCAGGTTTTAGTTTGTTCCAATTGCATTTTCTTAAGGGTGTTATGTTTCTTTGTTATATGATCTTGGTGGCTTTCTTTTCCAATTAATGGAATTAATGAAGCAACAGTTTAAAGCGAAAGAATTTGCATGTCTCATATTTGATATCCAAGGTTAACCAATTTGTCATCGGATGGATAGATTGTATTTATTAAATAAATTTTGGTTTCTCGTTTGAAATTTTATGAACTGAAAACAGGGATATGCACCACCTAATACAGATAGAATGGAGGGGATTTTAAGGAGGAAACGCCTTGAGTATCTTGATTGTGCTGCTCAATTTGTCGATCCATCGACAGTGATTTTTTTAGAAACAAGCACATTATGATTGATCTTGGCACCGATAATAACAAGATTAAATGGGCTCTCAAGGACAAACAGGAGTTCATAGACATCATTGAGACTGTATCTCGTGGGGCAAGGGAATGTCGTGGTTTGGTAATTGCTTCGAAAGATTACTCGACAAAGTACCGCTATTGAGTATTCTTGCAACTTGTAGTTGATCAGAATTTAGACTCTATGTAGATATGTGTGTCGTTTGCAATGCTTGGTTACATGAATGTAGAGGATAATTCAATTTGAGATGAAACTTTGAAATATATATTTTATGTATCTTTTGATGCTTGTTTACAATATAGCACCTTAGCTTGGATTGACTTTCCTTACAGTTGTTTGATAAGGAACAAGTGTTTTAATTTAACTATATAAAAATATAAATGATATGTTTATAAAGATGATAATCTATTGATTCAGCCATGGTTGTAGATGGATCTTACAATTAACTCTATTGAAGATTATATAAACTTGATTTTTATTATATAAAAGATAAAAGAAATTTATTAAAGGAAGAAAAAGAGCGCAAGGAAAAAATAAATGGATAATGGAACATTTAGCACATTAAATATGTGTTTAAAAATAATAAAGTAGTCATATATTGTTTTTATAATATTATATATTATGATTTTTATTAATTCATATTTTAATAATATTATTATTAATATTATTAAATTAAATATTATTTTATTAAATTATATTTAATAATAATTATGTTAAAATATGATTAAATTATTTATTTTTATTAAATTATATTTATTAACAATCTTATTAAAAGTTAAAAATAATAATCATCTATCTAAAAAAATTCTATTAAAGGTATTTTGGTCATTTAAGTCTTTTTCCTTATGCTATTACAACATCTATTCCATTTAACCAAACACAAGAATACTATCACAACTCTATTCCATTCCATTCAACCAAACAACTGAATTATTGATTCCAACTCTATTCTATTACAGCTCTATTCCATTTCCCCCAACCAAACGTGCCCTAATTGTTATAGTTATGCATGTATGATGGATAGTGTCATGCCCTATATTTTATTTATTAGTTCATGACATAAGGGATTAAATAGCCTAGTGGTTAAGTGTGTGAATGTATTCAAAGTGGTCCCAAGTTAAAGCCACATAATCTTACCTTTTTAATTATATTTTTTACAACTTAAGCTAGTGTCAACACCCTTGCCGTCTAACCCACATCTTGCCATATTTAAGAAGATTCTTTCCTTGATTACAAGGTCAGCATTCCCTTTTTTCTCCCCTTATCACTCCCATGTAACCCTTTCAATCACCTACACATAACCATTTCACTTTTTTATTTTTTTCATTTTCCTTTCCTCTTCTCTTTTTGCTGTCCACCACCTTGCTCCCCTTTTCTCTATTTTTTCTTCCATTTCACCACCTACGTCACCCTTCTTATTTAAAAACTTGTTGCCAACTAAAACTTCTGTTTGTTTATTTCCAAAATGTGGTTTATTAAAAGGTCATTCTCTTATAAAACGTTATTACCTTTAAAACCTTATTTGTTATGGAAGCCTAATTTAAACAGTTGCGGAAACATAGTGTTTGAAAACAATTGATGCTTTGGAAAAACCCATGTTCTACTTCTAGATAGTATAAAATAATAAATAAAAGTCCAAATTTAAGATCTAGAAATTATAGAAGCCTTATTACAACCCAGATCAAAATGCTTAAAAGTAAATAGTCAAACAAAAGCATAAACAGTGTGTGGCTTTCTTCGAGTCCCTCGCAGCTCCGATCCGTCTAAAGCTAGGAGTTACCTGAAAAAGTTAATAAACGAGGTGAGTTTACAAAAACTCAGTGTGTAATCCCCTTACTAGAGTAACAGTCAGTATACATAAACAGAGATAAAAACAAAAATAGTTAGGGCCAGAGCCCCTTTAACAGTAATGGTATAGTTCAATTCAGGGCTTACGTGGGCCAAAGCCCACTACAATCATATGGGTCTCAGCCCAAAACAGAAACAATTGGGCCCAGCCCTAAACAATAATAGAACAAGTGGCCTAAGCCCAATCCATAGACAGATCTCAAAAAAGGTATGCAACAGTGTGAGTATGCATCCCACCCCAATCCAGCCAACACACCACCCGTACCAACCTTACACAGTCTGTTGAGAATAAATCAACCCACCCAGCCAACAAACCAAGCTTAGCACCAGTTGCGGCACTAAGTCAATAGAATGGATCAACACTGTAGACAGAATGGCTAAAAGCCATAAATATCGCAGAAAGCTGAAAGCCTTGTACAGAATAGCATATAGCCATCGGTAACTATATTATGATTGGCACATAGCCATCAGCGACGGTAATGTAATCAACACACAGCCTTGGGTAAATATGATTGACACAGAGTCATTAATAAATATATTAGGCACATAGCCACAGGTAAATATGATCGACACAAAGTTATCAATAAATATATTAAGCATAAAGCCACAATCAATATGGCACAAAGCCATATTTAATTTGGCACAGAGCCATAATCAAATTACGCGGCCTTAAGCTATCTGTCAATCCACAGTCATCTCGTGTGACCCATGTGACCTTAACAGATCAATACTGGATCCACAGTCATCTCTTGTGACCCATACGATCCTATCAAAACAGAACTTCCTCCATAACCAATATCCCAACCCATGCAGTGTGAAGAATGACATGCTCAAAATCAGTCATACAATCACAGTCAAGTCAATTAACACACAACCATACATTCACAGTCAAATCAATCATAGCCCAAGTCAGTCATTTACCCACAAGGGCAAAATAGTCATTTTACACCTTAGGACCAAAACGATCATTTTACCCTCAGGGGTATTTTGGTAATCCTACCCTATAAGGGTATTTCAGTAATCCTACCCTACAGGGGTATTTAGGTAATTTCACAATCTGAGGGTATTTTTGTAATTTTGCAAACCAGGGCTATTTCGATAATATGCTAAATTTTGGAGTCTCAGTACCTAATACGACCTCCTAGAAGGTCTATCGTCACTTCGAGCGACTCAAATAACCTACCTGGCCAAAACGGTGGTTTCAGGCCCAAATCTCGCTATTGGGCCCAAGTGGGCCCACACGCTCGTGTGGCATCATTTGCCGGCATTTCGACTCTCGGGATTTCGCCGTTCTATAGTCATAGCAGTGAACAACACATACTTTTGGCTTTTCAACCGATAATCAAACATAGCATACAGTTACACACCCTTTTGGCTTTACAGCCGACTGTCAAAAATAACATACAGATACACACATGTTTACGGCTTTTACGCGTACTACCATTTATAAGTTACGAATACACACCTGATACGATTGTAGTTAATTCTCGAGAATCCAACCTATATAATCAATCATAAACTTGATTAATCGCATAATCACAAACACATAACCAGCCCTAATAGATTTCACCACTTACCTTGCTTATACGAGATATAACTTAATCCTCTTAGATCGCTGGCTAAAGATTGATCTCACATTCCAATCTACTAATTGCACTATTGATATCCCTTAATAGAAATCATCGATTAAATATGTGACTTAACGCCAAAGATTACTCTAAAGAAATATAGGCATATTTGGCCTATGCCCAAAAATAAAGGTAATGTACTTACCTTAAGCGAACAATAGGAGAAAGGGCTTATACTGTTTGAACAACACTTACGATCCTTCACTCTCGAGGAAATTTAGAGAATCAACTGAATAGCGCTTGATACACGAACTACCTCTTGAGTTGGCAGAGAACACAGAAGGACGACACAGAGAAAAAAACAAGTGAATAATATTTGGTTACCCCAACGAACACTACCCGCCTGATGGAGGAGAAAAGGAATAATAGGGAGAATTAGCATAGAACAACCAAAGAGAAGAAAAAGAAATTGTATTTGGCTTAAGCAAATATTATAATCAAATAAGGAAAATATTGAGAGAAAGAAAAGGAATGGGATCAGTCAAGATAAGGCAAGTAAAAGAGAATGTTGAAGAACACAAGAATTTTGAGGGAAAGGGACAGAAAGTATTTGGCTAAATTAAGAAGAGGAAGAAGTAGAAGAAGTGCACCAAGATGAATTCAGCTAGGCAAAACCAATGTAACGAAAGATGCAATATTGAAAGTAAGAGGAGGAACCGGCTCAAATACACCTTAAGACTTGGTTTTCGGCAAGTGAACAAATACACCAAATAGTCACTCACCTAATTGGCACTCAAGAGTAAAGAACCGAAAAAATAAAAAAAGAAGTAAAAACCCAAGATAAAAAAAGAGGAAATTTTGGCACCTACACTCCCAAAATGCTGAAAATACACACTACTAGCCCCCTTGGCCGAATTTGCATACACAAGCTACCTAATTCGGCTTCATTCTCCCCAATTTTGAATTCCCTGAAAACCTCCACAATCTGCTCCATAATCCACTCCTCAACCACTCTAAATCCCATGATCCTCTCTCCCTACCAAGTCCACAACCTCCCTAAAGAATTTGAATCCACTCAAACTCTTACCATTCACGAAGCAAAATAAATACCCTTTGCAAACAATGGGATTCGAACCCACTCCCTCTAATATGCTCAAACACGCCACCACCACCAAGCTTCTTGTGACACATAACGAGTACAAATAATTATAAGTCCTATAAGCTAACATCCCATTTCACTTAAGAGCCCAAAATAAAAACCTTGCAAACATCAGGGCTTGAACCCCAGACCACCTGTACACTCCTAACGCCTCCTTGCCACTAGACCACATGCATCCTTGTGTCACATTTCCCCACATTTAATTCTTAAAGCATTCAATCAAACGCCAAGGCCCTACTAAAGGAAAAACTAAAAATTTCGCTAGTGCCGTAGTTTAAACCCAAGACTTCCCAAACCTCCCCAAACACTCCAAATCACTTAAACAACATACCAAACATGCCATTGCGATAATTATAAGCACACTTTGAAAGAAATATTTAGGCCACCTTCTAACCAATACCAAGCTCAAGGCCAATACTTCTAGGCCCAAATTTCAAGCGTTACATCTTTTCTCCTCCTCTTTCAGTAATTGATTTCTTTAACCTCTCAATTCAAATCTTTCTTCATAAAAAGATTGTCCCATATTCTATTTCTTTCTTTCTAAATTCCCTCTTCATAAAAAGATTGTCCCATATTCTATTTCTTTCTTTCTAAATTTTATTTTTATAATATTATTTTTCTCCATTTAGTGACGAATCCTCTTTGCTAATTAATATTTCATGGGAAGATTTGAGTCCTTTTACTCCATTACTATGTAATTATGGTTGATTACACTCTCGTATATTATATACATACATACTCGACTAAGACAACGCCAACCATTTAGATTTATGGGTTTCACTAAAGTGCAAATAAAAAAATAGCGGATTTCTACCCCCACTAGTAGAAGTGTGCAAATAAGTAGAAGGATTACGTAAGTATCTCACTAATAACTCTTGAAAAGAGTTATATTTCATGCCTTTAGGCCTAGCTAATTGCTTGTACCTAAGTACATTTTGCTGCATTTAAGGACATTTTAGTTAGTATTTTTAATATTGCATTAGGACTTGGACTGTGTTGGAATTAGGTACTTTTAACCACTAGTGGTGGAGTTTTTTGTGTATTTCTATGGAAGGAATAGGTTTTGGAATGAAGAAATAAAGGAGTGAAGTTTTGCCAGGGCAAAATATAGATAGTTTGCCAGCATGAATGCCATGGCAATGCCGGAAAGACCAAGTCAACATTTTTCTTGCAACAATCCCAACTCAAATTCAAACTTGTACCAAATAAATCCCCTTAAAAGTGGAGAAGATAATCACGAGCTGTTAGCTAACCCTAGCCTAATCCATCTATAAAAGCTGATGAAAGGAATGTAATGTCCCGAATTTTGGGCTTAGGAGAAATGGGTTTCGTGTATCGGAGAAATTCAGATTTTTTGTGGTCAAGAAAAAAATATTTGAAATTTCATGTTTCGATTATTAATTAAGTGATTTGGAGTGCTTGGGGATGTCAGAGAAGTCCGGGGTTTAAAAAGGGACTTTAAGAAAAATTTTAGTTTTTATCACTAAGTAGAAGTAGCGTTACAAGGAAGGGTTTATAAATAATTTTTGTTAAAACTTAGCATATAGAAGCAGGTGGTCTTGTGGGTAGGGGCGTTGGGTAGCAAGGAGTGGTCTAAGGTTCGAACCCTGGCCTTAGCTAAATTTTTCTATTTTTTCGCATAAAGGCATGGAGGCTAGCGTTAAACCTTATAATTATATGAGGGTGATTCGTGACAAGAAAGGAATGTGGAAGAGTGGCAATCAACGTGTTGGTTATTCAAAAAGGAGCAGGCTCGAGTCTGCTTAAGGGAAAAATGTTAATTTTTTTAGAGTAGCATGGCACACTAGACGAAAGGCTTATATTCTATTGCGGGAGGTTTTTAACATGAAAATCATGTTAGTCCAGTGGCAAGGAGTATGTGTAACGGGCGTCTAAAGGAAGGGCGCAAGTTCGAGTTTCATGACAGGTGAAATTTTCTTTTTATTCTCGAATAAACTGTGGCCCAGCAGGTAAAGGTTAAAATTATTTGTGTCCGTATTATAGTGTAAAGAGAAATGCAGTGCAGTGGCTAGCAACATGATTGTAGGGCACAGCGTCAGTGGTGAGGGCTGGAGTTCGAGCCTCACCCTACGCATGAGGTTGATTTTTTGCTGCTCATGCATGAAGAGCTAAGGCTGGCCGAAATTGGTAGGTGCTGCTTTGGTCAAGCGGTGCAGTCAAGCGGTGGCTGCTGATTCTAAGTAGATATTAAAGGATTTTTTGTAGGGAAATTTTGACCGATTATGGACCTTAATTGCTGCCATTTGGTCATTGCAATTTTGGCTAATAAAAGCTTTTGAATTGCTTTCTTTTTTGGAAACTTTAACCGAATGGGAGGGGAAGCTTTTGGTTGCAAAATTATGGTGTTTTGTTACCGTATTGAAAGATTGTATTTGGATGGTTTTTAGCCGTATGTGGGATCTTGTTAATGCCATTCGGTCAATGGTCTTTTGTTGCCAAATGAAAGGATTAAATTTTGGAAAGAGTTGGCCGATTATGGTACCATGTGATCATTAGAGAATTTGCCTAATAAAGAATTTTCATAGCTTTCCTTTTAGTCTCTTAGCATTGACCGACACCTTCTTCCTTCTCTTACAAAAGTCTTTTGTGCCGAATGTGAACAGTGTAACATCCCGAAATAGGGCCTAAATGGTGGTTGTGAAACCATGAATCCGAGATAGAAAAGTTTATTTTGATTAATTTTTATGATTTACCGAGTGATTAGATGTATGTGCTAAAGTATTGATAGAAATTTTTATGAATTGCATGACTAATTTGCCTATTAGGGCTTAATTGCAAAAGTTGATAAATATGAGTTCTAGATGTTAAAATATTTAATTGAAGAGCATAATTGAAGTAGAGGCCCTTAAATGGTAATTATACCATTAGGTTTTCATGGACAAAAATGGACATACATAGGTAGAAATAACCAATTTTTTTAATGACGGGTATTTTAGTCATTTGGTAATTAAAAGATTAAAAAAGGGAAAAAGATGGCAAAATATGTCCATCTTCTTCATTAGGACGAAATTTCAAGGGTTCTCCATAGCTAGGGTTTGTTTCAAGCTTCCAAGCTCCATAGTAAGTGATTCCAAGCCCCGTTTTTAATGTTCTTTATGTTTTCGAAGTCCCGGTAACTTGATTTAGCTTATTCTAGAAATAATTTAACCTAGGGTTCATATTTAGAAAAATACCCAAGGTGAAAAGTGTTTATTTTGATGTTTTGTGATAGAATATGAGGTTTTAAATTATGTTAAACAACTTATGCTACTCGGTTTTAAGTGAAAACAAGTAAAACAGCATAATCGGTAAAAATACCTATTGTTCATAAGTACATGTTAGAGTGAGAATTTGGTGTTGCCATTAAGGAAAAATGATCAGCATGTCATAAAACATAAGAATTAGGGAAAAATTTTAATTTCTAAGCTTTGGGGAAAAAGTGTAAATATGTAAAAGTTTAGGGGTAAAATCATAATTTTGCCAAAGTTAGAATTAAGGATTATTTTGATAAATGTGGGTATTAAATAAGCTAAATTTTCTAATTATAGATCAAGAAGAATGAAATTTGGGGATGGATCGAGGAAAGAAAAAGGTAGAAGATTAAGTTGTCAAGTCGATTGCATTTTGCACCGAGGTAAGTTTACTGTAAATAAATGCAATATTTCAATATTTTATATTAATTTTGTTAATTTCTAGCATATATACATTTATTTTATGAGAATATTCCAAGTTGAATTAAAGATAAGATAACAGAGAAAAGGTATCAGAAAGCCCATTTGAACCTTGGGAATGTATGGGATATGGAATGTCATGACATTTCGGGTTGAGACAGTTGAGGAACATCCTATGTAAGCTCATATCAGACATATGGCATTGGCAGGTTGAGACAGTTGAGGAACATCCCATGTAAGTCCATATCAGATATATGGCTTTGGCAGGACAGGGAACATCCCATGTAAGACCATGTCTAGAGCATGGCATTGGCAGGCTATTATCAGGCAGGAAAACCCAAGTATCCTTAGTATTCCAAATAGTTCAATGGGCTAATATACAGGTTATGTTACGAGAAGGTTCAGGTAAAAGAATGATAAACAGGAAAGTTAAAGAGTAAGTGGAGAAATATAATAAAGATTTAGTTGTTGATGGTGAATGTTGTTATTTATTCACTTGTAAACTTACTAAGCATTGTAGCTTACTCCTTTCCTTTTCTCTCTTTTATAGAGTAGTCGAGCCAACCCGGGAATCAAAAGGATGTCGGAGCTTGTTTCACACTATCAAAGGCTATCTCGGTATTTTGTCGTTTGAAATGTTTTGGGTTATGGCATGTATAGGGACTTGGTCATTATGGTGTGTATGTCCTTATGGTATGACTAAAGAATGGTATGTGAATGCTTGATGATGGTTAGCTATTGAAATGGCTAAGTAAGAACATGCATGGGTGATATGTATGCTTAAATGTTAGTTTATGTAAAGAAATGATGAAGGAGGAAAAAGTTGGCCATGAAACAGATCTGTAACAGTAGCAGTGACGTGAATGTGAAAAATTACTAAAAATTGTAGGAATAGAATTAGATAGTGAATGAGATATATAATTAAACCTTATTGAGTCTGTTTTCATAGGAAAGAAACAGGGCAAGCAAAGGAAGTCTGTATTGTGAGATATTTAAATTCTTGTGAGACTGGTTCAGAGGGATTTTGTGATCCCCTGTTCTGATTTTAAAAATTCACTAAAAATTATATAAAAAGAAATATAAGTCATAATATATATGTATAAACTCCTTAGTGAGTCTATTTTCATTAGAGACAAGCTAAATCATGATATGAAAACAGTACTAAAAGATAATTGATTTTAGTAAGGAGAGGCCAGAATAGTAGGATTGTGAAACAGTGGAAACTTTAACTAATAAACTATACTAATTGGCCACACCAAAAATTCTGAAAAAATTATGGTAAGAAGATATATAAGTCTAGTTTCAAGGAAAAATTACGGATTTAAATTTTGAGTTTTTTAACTCAAGTTATAATTAATTTAGTGACTTTTGTGAAGGTGGACAGTCTTACCAGGAATAGTGAAATAAATTGTTTTAAATTGTGTAAGTAATCGGAAAATTTTTAATGTTCCCAGTTTAGTCTCGAACCGTTTCAATTGTACGTTTTAGGGCCTCGAGGTCTCTTTTTAGGGATATTGGATGAATATGAATGAATTAATTTTAAAAAGCAAATTTTTATGCCCCGAATTAGTAAGGTAGGTTCAGTAACGCCTCGTGCTCGACTCCAGCGACGGTCTCAGGTAAGGGGTGTTACATTTATTGGTATCAGAGCCTGAATTTAGTCGATTCTTGGAATATTCAGTATGAGTAAGAGTCTAGATGTACATGCCATACTTATGTTTTGATAGTGTAACGACTCTTGACGATTTTAAAATGCTTTTCTTTTATAGTTATGGATCTCGAACGAGTTGGTGTAGATGATGTAAAAAGTAATGCACCCGCTCCAGCAAAAGGGACGGTGCCACCAAATAGTAGTGAAAGGCTCGTTACAGTTAGTCAGGGAGGAGGGGCTTGAGAAGCCTTCTTCCAAGCTTTGAATGAATGGTTTGCCGAGTTCGTTCGTACGAATCCGGCTGTTAGACCTCTACCCCCTCATGATCCTCAAACTACCCATGTAGCTTCCCCAGTTGTAGATATAGTCAGAAGAGAAAAGCCACCAGTAGATAACATTAGAAAATAAGGGGCCGAAGAGTTTCGGGCTACTAAAGATGATGACGCAGAGAGAGCTGAATCTGGGCTTGAGAATACTATCAGAGTTTTTGATGAGTTATCCTGCACACCTGAAGAGTGCATGAAGTGTGTTGTATCACTTTTACGAGATTCGGCTTACCATTGGTAGAAAACACTTGTGTCAGTAGTACCGAAAGAAAGGGTCACCTGTGATTTCTTTCAAGAGGAGTTCCGTAAGAAGTACATCAGTCAGAGGTTCATCGATCAAAAAAGAAAAGAATTCCTTGAACTAAAGCAGGGTAAGATGATAGTAACTGAATATGAATGTGAATTTGTCAAACTTAGCAACTATGCCAAAGAGTGTGTGTCAATTGAAGCTATTATGTGCAAGAGATTTGAAGATGGGCTCAATGATGATATTCGACTGTCCATTAGTGTTCTAGAGATAAAAGAGTTTGTTGTTTTAGTTGACAGAGCTTGTAAGGCAGAGGAGTTGCTGAAAGAAAAAGCAAAAGGCAAAGCTAGAATTGAGACACAAGATACAAAGAAAAGACAGATGAGTAGATCGTTTTAGTCTACATCCAAGAGGCCTAGAGAGTTCTCTACTACATCAAAATTTTTAACTGGGTATTCGAGCAGAAATAGAGATAATAGAAATATGGGTTCGAAAGCTCAGACTACCTCGATTGCGAGTGTAAGCAATGTCCGACTAGGTAGACCAGAGTGTCCACAGTACGGCAGTCATCATTTTGGCCAGTCTCAAGCAGATGAGAGTGGTTGTTACAAGTGTGGTGCTCCAGATCATTTTATGCGAGAGTGTCCAGAAATGGTTAAAAAGGAAGAATTACAGAGTGCTAGGTCCGGGTATGTTCCAGTATGAGGTAGACAACAGAGAAACCCGGGAATAAGGGCAGGTAGAGGTGCATCCAGAGATTTAGCAGCGAGACCTGATGTTAGAGCACCGGCAAGGACCTATGCTATCCGTGCTCGTGAAGAGGCATCCTCTCCCAACGTAATTACAGGTACATTTTCTCTTCATGATGTTAATGTTATTGCTTTAATTGATCCGGGTTCAACCCATTCCTATGTTTGCATGAAATTGATGCCTCGTATGAACATGCCTATAGAGTCTACGGGATTTGTGATTAAAGTATCAAATCCATTAGGTCAGTATGTATTAGTAGACAAAGTATGTAAAAATTGCCCTTTGATGATTAGAGGTTACTATTTTCTGGCCGATCTCATGCTATTGCCATTTGATGAGTTTGATGTGATTCTTGGTATGGATTGGTTGACTGCGCATGACGTGATAGTGAATTGTAGAAAGAAATTCATTGAGTTGAAATGTGAAAATAGTGAAATTCTTCAGGTTAATTCATATGAATCAGATAGTTCATTTGCCATGATTTCTGTTATGTCTGCTCAGAAATGTTTGAGGAAAGGATATGAAGCTTATCTTGCTTTTGTGTTGAATACTAAAGATCCAGAGTTGAAAATTGAATCAGTGCCGATGGTATGTGAGTTTCCTGATGTGTTTCCGGAAGAACTACCAGGTTTGCCTCCCATTAGAGAAGTTGAGTTTGGTATTGAACTGGTTCCGGGTACAACACCCATTTCTATCGCTCCTTATAGAAGGCTCCAATGGAATTAAAAGAATTGAAAGTTCAGTTGCAGGAATTAACAAATAAAGGTTTTGCGGGACTCAGTTGTTCACCATGGGGTGCACCAGTACTCCTTGTGAAAAAGAAAGGTGGTTCAATGCGGTTGTGCATAGATTATCGGTAACTTAACAAGGTAACTATTAAGAACAAGTATCCACTGCCTAGAATTGATGATTTGTTTGATCAATCTAAGGGAGCTATTGTGTTCTCCAAGATAGATTTGGGATCCGAATATTATCAGTTGCGAGTTAAAGAGTCAGATGTTCCAAAGACTGCTTTCTGGACTAGGTATGGCCATTATGAGTTTCTTGTGATGCCATTTGGCTTAACTAATGCTCCTGCCATTTTCATAGACTTAATGAATCGAATTTTCAAATCTTACTTGGATAAATTTGTAGTTGTGTTCATTGATGATATCTTGATTTATTCCCATGATGAGACTAAGCATTTAGAACATTTGAGAATAGTTTTACAGACTTTGAGAGATAATCAGCTTTATGCTAAGTTTAGCAAAGGTGAGTTCTGGTTCGGAAAGTTGGTTTTCTTTGACATATAGTCTCAGGTGAAGGTATTAGAGTTGATCCAAGCAAGATTTCAGCCGTTGTTGATTAGAAGCCTCCCAGGAATGTATCAGAGGTCAGAAGTTTTCTTGGTCTCGCCGGTTATTATAGACGATTTGTAGAGGGATTTTCCATGATAGCTACCCCATTGACAAGATTGCTACAGAAGGATGTCAAGTTTGAATGGAATGAAAAGTGTCAGCAGAGTTTTGACAAGTTAAAGGCATTGTTGATTGATGCTCCTGTCTTAGTACAACCAGAACTAGGTAAAGAGTTTGTGATTTACAGTGATGCATCCTTGAATGGACTAGGCTATGTACTTATGCAGGCAGGAAAGGTAATTGCTTATGCCTCGAGACAGCTAAAGCCATATGAGAAAAATTATCCGACACATGATTTAGAACTAGTTGCCATTGTATTTGCGCTGAAAATCTGGAGACATCACTTGTATGGTGAGAAATGTCGAATATTTACTGATCATAAAAGTTTGAAATATTTGATGACAAAAAGATTTAAATTTGAGGCAGCGCAGGTGGCTTGAACTGATTAAGGACTATGATTTGGTTATTAATTATCATCCGGGTAAGGCTAATGTTGTAGCTGATGCATTGAGTCAAAAATTTTTATTTGCTTTGCGAGCTATGAATACTCAGTTATCACTGTTTGATGATGGTTCTATCTTAGTCGAATTAAGAGCTAAGCCAATGCTTCTTGAAGAAATTTGTAAAGTTTAGAAAGATGACAGTGGGTTACAAGCCAAAAGAACTTAGTGTGAGTCAGGCATAGAGTCAGATTTTCAGATTAGTTTTGATGGTTGTTTGATGTTTAGAAATCGGGTATGTGTATCAAAGAATGATGAGCTTAATTGAAAGATTTTAGAGGAAGCACATAGTAGTTCCTTGTCTATTCATCCAGGTAGTACAAAAATGTATAATGATTTGAAGAAAATGTATTGGTGGGCAGGAATGAAGAGAGATATCTTAGAGTTTGTTTCTAGATGCTTGATCTGTCAGCAGGTAAAAGCTGAACATCATGTACCTTTAAGTTTATTGCAGCCTGTGTTAGTTCCTAAATGGAAATGGGATCGAGTTATTATGGATTTTGTGACAGGATTGCCGTTGACACTGAGAAAGAAAGATGTAATATGGGTTGTGATTGATAAGCTAACGAATTTAGCTAATTTTATTCCAATTCGTATGGATTATTCTCTTGACAAGTTGGCCAAGTTGTATATTTCAGAGATAGTTAGACTACATGGAGTACCATTATCGATTATTTCAGATAGAGACCTGAGATTCACTTCACGGTTTTGGAAGAAGTTACAGGAAACTTTGGGCACAAAGTTGAGTTTTAGTACAGCTTTCCATCCTCAGACCGATGGTCAGTCAGAGAAAGTTATTCAGGTACTTGAGGATATGCTCAGATGTTGTGTCTTAGAATTTCAAGGTAGTTGGGAAAAATATTTGCCGTTGGTAGAGTTTGCCTATAATAATAGTTATTAGTCGAGTTTGAAGATGGCACCTTATGAAGCTTTGTATGGATGTAAATGTCTCACACCTTTGTATTGGACGGAGCTTAAAGAAAATTAGATTTACGGGGTTGACTTAGTTAAAGAAACTAAAGAGAAAGTGAAGGTTATCAGAGATTGCTTGAAAGCAGCTTCAGATAGACAGAAGTCTTATGCAGATTTGAAAAGAAAAGAGATTGAGTATCAAGTTGGTGAGAAAGTGTTCTTGAAAGTATCCCCATGGAAGAAAGTCTTTAGATTTGGCAAGAAAGGCAAACTAAGTCCACGTTTTATTGGACCGTTTGAAGTGACTGAAAGAGTTGGGCCATTAGCATATCGGCTGGCGTTGCCGACAGAGTTAGAGAAGATTCATGATGTGTTCCGTATGTCCATGTTACGTCGTTACCATTCTGATCCGTCACATGTGATTTCAGAGACAGAGGTTGAGATTCAGCCAGATATGACTTATGGTGAAGAACTGGTAAAGATTTTAGCTCGAGAGGTCAAGCAATTAAGGAACAAAAGTATTGCACCTGTGAAAGTATTATGGAATAGACATGGGGTAGATGAGGCTACATGGGAGCCTGAAGAGGCTATGCGAAAACAGTATCCAAACCTATTCACAGGTAAGATTTTCGGGGACGAAAATCCCTAAATGGGGGAGAAATATAACATCCCAAAATAGGGCCTAAACAGAATGGTGGTTGTGAAACCACGAATTTGAGATAGAAAAGTTTATTTCGATTAATTTTTATGATTTACCGAGTGATTAGATGTATGTGTTAAAGTATTGATAGAAATTTTTATGAATTGCATGACTAATTTGCCTATTAGGGCTTAATTGCAAAAGTTGATAAATATGTGTTCTAGATGTTAAAGGATTTAATTGAAAAGCATAATTAAAGTGGAGGTCCTTAAATGGTAATTATACCATTAGGTTTTCATGGACAAAAATGGACATACATAGGTAGAAATAACCAATTTTTTTAATGAAGGGTATTTTAGTCATTTGGTAATTAAAAGATTAAAAAAGGGAAAAAGATGGCAAAATATGTCCATCTTCTTCATTAGGATGAAATTTCAAGGGTTCTCCATAGCTAGGGTTTGTTTCAAGCTTCCAAGCTCCATAGTAAGTGATTCCAAGCCCCATTTTTAATGTTCTTTATGTTTTCGGAGTCCCGGTAACTTGATTTAGCTTATTATAGCAATAATTTAACCTAGGGTTCATATTTGGAAAAATACCCATAGGTGAAAAGTGTTTATTTTGATATTTTATGATAGAATATGAGGTTTTAAATTATGTTAAACAACTTGTGCTACTCGGTTTTAAGTGAAAACGAATAAAACAACATAATCGGTAAAAATACCTATTGTTCATAAGTACATGTTAGAGTGAGAATTTGATGTTGCCATTAAGGGAAAATGATCAGCATGTCATAGAACATAATAATTAGGGAAAAATTTTAATTTCTGAGCTTTGGGGCAAAAGTGTAAATATGTAAAATTTAGGGGCAAGATCGTAATTTTGCCAAAGTTAGAGTTAAGGATTATTTTGATAAATGTGGGTATTAAATAAGCTAAATTTGTTAATTATAGATAAAGAAGAACAAAATTTGGGGATATACCGAGGAAAGAAAAAGGTAGAAAATTAAGTTGTCAAGTCGATCACATTTTGCACCAAGGTAAGTTTACGGTAAATAAATGTAATATTTCAATATTTTATATTAATTTTGTTAATTTCCAGCATATATACATATATTTTATGAGAATATTCCAAGTTGAATTAAAGATGAGATAACAGAGAAAAGGTATCAGAAAGCCCGTTTGAACCTTGGGAATGTATAGGATACGGAATGTCATGACATTTCGGGTTGAGACAGTTGAGGAACATCCCATGTAAGTCTATATCAGACACATGGCATTGGCAGGTTGAGACAGTTGAGGAACATCCCATGTAAGTCCATATCAGATATATGGCTTTGGCAGGACAGAGAACATCCCATGTAAGTCCATATCAGATATATGGCTTTGGCAGGACAGGGAACATCCCATGTAAGACCATGTCTAGAGCATAACATTGGCAGGCTATTATCAGGCAGGAAAACCCAAGTATCCTTAGTATTCCAAACGGTTCAAGGGGCTAATATACAGGTTATGTTACGAGAAGGTTTAGGTAAAAGAATGATAAACAAGAAAGTTAAAGAGTAAGTGGAGAAATATAATAAAGATTTAGTTGTTGATGGTGAATGTTGTTATTTATTTACTTGTAAACTTACTAAGCATTGTAGCTTACTCCTTTCCTTTTCTCTCTTTTATAGAGTAGTCGAGCCAACCCAGGAATCAAAAGGATGTCGGAGCTCGTTTCACACTATCAAAGGCTATCTCGGTATTTTGTCGTTTGAAATGTTTTGGGTTATGGCATGTATAGGGACTTGGTCATTATGGTGTGTATGTCCTTATGGTATGACTAAAGAATGGTATGTGTATGCTTGATGATGGTTAGCTATTGAAATGGCTAAGTAAGAACATGCATGGGTGATATGTATGCTTAAATGTTAGTTTATGTAAAGAAATGATGAAGGAGGAAAAAGTTGGCCATGAAACAGATCTGTAACAGTAGCAGTGACGTGAATGTGAAAAATTACTAAAAATTGTAGGAATAGAATTAGATAGTGAATGAGATATATAATTAAACCTTATTGAGTCTGTTTTCATAGGAAAGAAACAGGGCAAGCAAAGAAGTTTGTATTGTGAGATATTTAAATTCTTGTGAGACTGGTTCAGAGGGATTTCGTGATCCCCTGTTCTGATTTTAAAAATTCACTAAAAATTATATAAATAGAAATATAAGTCATAATTTATATGTATAAACTCCTTAGTGAGTCTATTTTCATTAGAGACAAGCTAAATCATGATATGCAAACAGTACTAAAAGATAATTGATTTTAGTAAGGAGAGGTCAGAACAGTAGGATTGTGAAACAGTGGAAACTTTAACTAATAAACTATACTAATTGGCCACACCAAAAATTCTGGAAAAATTATGGTAAGAAGATATATAAGTCTAGTTTCAGGGAAAAATTACGGATTTAAATTTCTAGTTTCATAACTCAAGTTATAATTAATTTAGTGACTGTTGTGCAGGTGGACAATCTTACCAAGAATAGTAAAATAAATTGTTTTAAATTGTGTAGTAATCAGAAAATTTTTAATGTTCCCAGTTTGGTCCCGAACCATTTCAATTACACGTTTTAGGGTCTCAAGGGCTCTTTTTAGGGATATTGGATGAATGTGAATGAATTAATTTTAAAAATCAAATTTTTATGCCCCGAATTAGTAAGGTAAGTTCAGTAATGCCTCGTGCTCGACTTCGGCGACGGTCTCGGGTAAGGGGTGTTACAAATGGGGATTTCAGGATTCCTTGTGTTCTCTTTTCTTTCAGTTTTATTTAGGTACCTTTAAGGCCTTTTGTTCAATTTTGGTGTGCCGAATTTCTTTTGGTACATTGTTGAACTCTTGTGTACTCTTTTCTTTCCTCTAAAAACAAATCGGGTATTGTTGTTCTCCCTTCTATGTTTTAATATGAATTGCTTGAATAGTTGAAGTATGCGTTGGGTGCATTGATCTCCATTTCTTTTCTTTCTTAGGCCAAATGCACCTTTGGTTTTGGTCATCATTGATTCTTTCTACTCCTTTCTCTTCTCCACTATAGCCAAATGTCTCTTTCTTTTTGTTAAACTGAAAACTCTTCTATTTTCCTTCTCTAATCGAGTCACTATCCCTTGACTCTCTGACTTTTGTTCATGCTTTTTTTTAAACCAAGTTGATCATATTCTCATATCGTTGGATTTTAAGATTGCAGGTAGGTACGGTATGTGTATTTTATTTTCTTTTCCATTTGGGTGTACCTAGGAAAGGTCGAACCTCCCTTCCTCCCTTTCTTTTAGTTTCGATCGGCCATAGGTGTTACCTTTGGACCAACGGTGGCTTCTCTTTCTTTTAAGGATTTGTTTTGGCCCCTTGTAGGTACTTCCTAGCAATCAATTTCCTAGAGGATGAGCAAGACTACACTTAAGGTAAGTGGTTAATATTGAAAGTTCCCATTTGGGTAGTAGCCGAACAAGGATTGTTGCTTTTGGGGATAACTTTCGAATCTTTGGACATATGGCTGAGCATTTTGGTTTATTAAAGGTTGGTTTGTGGTTCAGGCTTTTGGTCAAGGGCAGATCTTTGATTTATAGATAGCGATCTAAGTGTATTTGACAAGTTTCGTCACTCAAGAGGGAGAGGTAAGGATGCCGATTATAGGATTTGGTAGTTAGACTTGTATAAGATTTATTCTATTTAGCTAACTAAAAAGGCACTACAATTGATTTATAGGTCCTGTATCGTGAGGTGATCTTCCATTTGCAAGTCAGGTGTGTTAACCATACTATCAAATTCGATGGCGAAATGCCAAAATCTCAAATGCCGAAATGCCGACTAATCGAACATTGGCCATTTAGGGTGTACGATCACCCATGTGCTCGGTCAAGGCCACAGATTGTGGCCCCATATTGAAAACGGCTATCATGAGTGATTTCATGAGTTGGGCCGAAACGGGCCGAATGGGCCCGTGGGCTCGCTAGATGGGCTTAAGGCCGAAATCGAATTTCTAAACTGTTTGGCTGCATGTGTCGCTAGACGACCATAGGCCTACTAATGGGCCTTCACATACGAATGACCACACTGACAAATGACTGAAATGCCCTAAAGGGCGAAATGACCAAAATACCCCTCATGGGTAAATTAACTGTTTTGACCCTTTATAATGTTTGAATTATTATGTATGCTCTGATATATATGTATGTATGTATATTTTGTATTATGACATTACATGACATTGAGTATGTTGCATTGCATGGGGGATGGAATATATGTATTTGGAGGAAGTTATTGTTCTTGCCGCTTCGCTGCATTATTCTGAGGCTTAGAGCCTAATATTCTAGCAGCTCTACTGCATTTTATCGATAGTGCCGCATCTGTACTACACTGTGGAGTGTAGGGTTAGGTGGGTTGATTATATCCCCACATGGAGTGTAGGGTTGGACGGAGATGGAGTGTAGCGGATGGTTGGGTAGGATTCTGATTGCATGACATACTGATGCTGTATTTGGATTCGGATTGCATGCTATACTATTTACTGTAATGGGCTCTAGCCCAGTTTGATTCTGTTATATTGTTATTGCTGGGGTTACACATTGAATATTCGTATAGTCACCCAATTATTTTAACTGTACAGGTAATTCCGAGGCATAGGCGATTCGGTGCTGCGTGGACTTGGAGGCGGCCACACTCTGCTTTTATATTGTTTCTGGTTTTCATTTATTTTATTTATTGTATTTGTTTTGGGTTGTAATAAGGCCGTTATTTAATTTCTTTTAAATATTGGGTTTGTTATCTGCATGTTTATAGTCTGTTAGCTTTAGAGCGCGTTTTACAAAATGATATTTGTTTTCCAAAAACCACGTTTTTGCAACAAACTAGAATTTAAACAAAGCTTCTACAATCATTATGTTTTTCCAAAGTAAACTACTTTTCATAATCTGATTAATCAAAGATAGACGGAATGGTGATTTCTTTAAAACTTCTTTAAGAAGGGTTTTCAATGAAAACATGATTTTCTAAAAACACTTCAATGTGACACGCCGGACTCGGGCCTAACTTCTAGGCTGAGTTTGGGGTGTTACAAGGAACCTCACAAAGGGTAAACAAAAAAAGTGGGAAAGATCCTTAGGCGTGAATAAGGGTTCGACTGTTCAAAGTAAAGGAAGTCGAAGGCAAACCTTCTTAGCCATCATAGGATGCAGTGCTGCCGAAGTGTAGACTGGGCAAGTGAAAACTGTTTCATGAAGTTCATCCGTTATTTCCATTAGTTTTCCTTTGAAAGATTTAATTGAAGTAGTTGAACACAATGTCCGATAATATTTTGGTTTGGAATTCTATTTCCCAGCCCATGAGGTAAATCTCATAGGGTTGGGTTTACTTTTGATGAAACCTTAAACTATTTTTATGGATGCAGTACATATCTAATTTACTTTATTATTTCATTTGATTGTTCTTATTTCTTAATTAAAATGCAAATGATCTTTAAACATAGAAGACTGTTCACATACTTATAAACTGATTCTAATTCCAAAAGGGTTGGATTAGTTGGAATAAAATTCAATGAAATGAGTAAGTATTTAATAGACACTTGTAGTCAACTCTAGACATAGAGTCACGATCATACAGAAGGAACCCATGCAAGATATCTAAAAAGCCTATAGACCCGGGCAAGGTAACTTGAGGTTTTTCTCTCGCGAGAGGCAGATACGATTTTAGTGCAATAAAGTAGATACGATTTTGCCAAAAAATTATTGACAGTAAGGGTCGACTCTAAGTAATCCTAACCTTTCAAATCAAAATCACTCTATCCTTATTCTTTGTCGTAGTAACTTTGCTACAGCATATAAAGTTGTTTATTTCTTTGTTTACATTCTATTCAGATAATCACTCTCGTTAATGCCATTACATTTCTGCTTGCACTTTTTCCTTAGCATTTCCAATTATTCATCAATTCCATCTATAGCGTACATCATCATTCCTTTGAATTATCACTGCATACTTACCTTAGTCTACCATAGCATCTTATTCGTCTGTCTTGCCATAACATTAACCATGTTACAATAACTTGACCAATTGTAACACCCCTTACCTGTATCCGACGATGGGATAGGATACGAGGCATTACCTTACAATATCACATGCAACCGCTCCACTTTAACTCATTGAAATGCGTCCCAATTGAAAACTTTTTCAAACATTTTCCTATGAACCTTCATATGGGCCTACAAGGCCTAAATCATACTTTGGAAACAACCTAAGACCATTTCGGGCACTTAGAAAACTTTCAAGAAAATTTACTAAAAATAGGGTGCACATCCATGTGGCCTCTAGACATGGCCGTCCTGATGGCCAGTGTACCTCACACGGCCTAAGAACCTAAGGACACGCCCGTGCCCCTCATCCGTGTAGATTTTTTTCTAACATCGAACCTACAAGGGTTTTCACATGGCTTGGCACACGTCCGTGTGCCTAGCCCGTGTCCCTCATACAGCCATAACACACCTGTGTCATAGCCCCTGTGCAAAAACCTTGACATTCTATTTCTAATGTCATCACTCACACGGCCGTGGCACACGCTCGTGTGCTAGGCCGTGTCCTTCACATGGTTGAGACACATAGCTGTGTCTCAGCCCGTGTGTTTACTACTGGGCATTTAATGTAACAAATTCAAGGTGCAGGGGACATACGGCCTAACCACATGCCCGTGGGGCTAACCGTGTGTCACACACGGCCTAGACACATGCCCGTGTGTCTACCCGTATGGACAAAAATAGGCTATTTACCAAGCCTCTTTGCCACCTTGAAACAATGAAAATTGCATATCCAAACATACCAAGACTTAAATACTATACCAATGGTCATAAATTGGCATCCCAACATATTCTCATCAAACCAATCCAATCAAACATGCATATTGCTACTCTTAGTGCACATATGCATGAATAACATCAACATTACCATATATCAACTTCCAATATTAGCCATCATTCATGGCATTACACAAAAAGAATGAAATTCAAAAACAAGCCAACACTTTTGGCCCAAAATAATATGACACTTGACAAAAGAATAGAGTCCTGTACATGCCATACTCTCAAAATGCTAAATCTAACTAGACAGAGAGCTTGGGATGATAGTGTGAATGAAACCTCCGATGAACTTTGATCCATGGGCTAGCTAGGCGGCATTATAAGAAAATGGAAAGGAGAGGGGTAAGCATAAAGCTTAGTAAGTCATAAGTAAATAAATAACAACAATTTACCAAGTCATGACAAACTTCCATTGCATCGCAAATCATGCACGATACAAGGAATAGCCACAACGTAACTTACTCGATTCCATCATTTACAATCATACAACATACTAGTGAGCTCACATTTCATACAATTCATTTAGGTACCTGTACCACTTGCAAAAATCATCATAATATTTTTCAAGCTTAACACTAGCTGAAATTTCTCATTGCACTATTTAGAATACAAAAGGATACTCAATGAGCCTCAAACGTAGGGTATCGAGCCGATGCCATGTCCCAGACTTACACTAGCTCACAAATCAACTCGATGCCATGTCCCAAACATGGTCTTACACTGACTCTCAATGTATCGAGGCCGACGCCATGCCTAAGACATGGTCTTACACTGGCTCTCCTCTATTCGTGCTGATGCCATGTCCTAGACATGGTCTTACACTGACACATCTCTAAGCCGATGCCATGTCCCATACATGGTCTTACATTAGCTCACAAGTCGAGGCTGATGCCATGTTCCAAACATGGTCTTACACTAGCCCTCGTATCATGCTGATGCCATGTCCTAGACATGGTCTTACACTAGTTAGCACGTAACTGTGTCGATGCCATGTCCCAGACATGGTCTTACACTAGCTCTCGTATCAACCCTAGTGTCACAACATGAATATCCAATCTATTTTTAATGTTCAATCGGGCTCTATTACACATTTACTCATCTTCTCATGACTAAACATCATCATTCGACAATTCATGCTCAAATAAACATTCTCATACATAACTCAATTCACAAGGCATTATCTTATGATAAAACAATTATTTGATGAATAAAAATTAGTAATGTTGTATTATTTACCTACAACTTACCTCGGTACACAAAATGGAGATACTCTTTGGTTTAATCGATTTGCTTGGCCTTCCCCAGTCTAGGTTTGGATTTGGTAATTCTCGATCTATAACAATAAAAATTCACTAATTTAATCACCAATCTAATTTAATCAAGTCAAGGAAAAATGACCATTTTGCCCTAGACCTTGGCAAAATGACCATTTTACCCCTAAGCTCAAAAATTAATTTTTATCGAATTTCCTTATTTACCAAGCCTAATCGAACTCTTATCACTCTTATGGCAACCCAAAATTCTTATTATTTCACACACTTACTCTTTATTTTACAACTTTACAATGAAGTCCAATTTAGGTATTTTCCATGAACGCCCTTTTACAAAAGTTGTTTATTAGCAACTATAACTCATTTTCTTCCATAAAAATCCAGCAAACAACACTCATTCATTAATGGCAACACTCATCCATTTGTTTTTTTGTTTTTTTATTAATTATCAAATAAGTCACCAAATATTTTACCTAACCTTTGACTTTTCTATCTTTCTCACTACTATGGCCGGTCATCACTTCTTGGAGGGCTTAATTGCTCTTTAAAACCCCAAAATTTCAATTCTCTAGCTATATAACTCAATTTACTAGTAATTTGCAACTTTTATCTTTTATGCGATTTAGTCCTTTTTCGCGATTAAGCCTTCAATCACGTAAATTAATTCACCAAAATTTTCATGCACCCTTATAAAAATACTACAACACATAAAATAATGCTAAAATGATTTTTATTTAACCTCAGGTAAGTGATTCCAAAATCACTATTTCAACTAAGCCCAAATTTGGGTTGTTACAATTCTCCCCCTTAGGGATTTTTGTCCCTAAAAATCTTACTATCAAAGAGGTTCAGGTATGGATCTCTCATAGTCTCCTCGGGTTCCCATGTGGCTTCCTCGACTCCATGTCTATGCCATAAAACTTTCACAAGTGCTATGCTTTTGTTCCTTAATTCCTTGACCTCCCGAGCCAAAATCTTAATGGGCTCTTCACCATAGGTCATATCCGGGCTTATCTCTATCTCTACCGGTGAAATCACATGTGAAGGTTCGGAGCGGTAACGGCGTAACATGGATATGTAAAACACATTATGGATCTTCTCTAACTCGAATGGTAATGCTAAACGGTATATTCTCGGTCCAATTCTCTTGGTCACCTCATAGGGTCCAATAAATTGTGGACTCAACTTGCATTTCCTACCGAATCGAAGGACTTTCTTCCACAAGGAAAATTTCAAGAACACTTTATCCCCGACTTGAAACTCAATCTCTTTTCTTTTCAAATTCGCGTAGGATTTATGTCTATCTGACGCGGCTTTCAAGCAATTTCGAATTACCTTAACCTTTTCTTTGGTCTCTTTAACTAAGTCGACCCCGTGTATTTAATTCTCTTTAAGTTCTGACCAATACAAAGGTGTTCGGCATTTGTGCCCATACAAAGCCTTATAAGGTGTCATTTTCAAGCTCAACTGATAACTATTGTTGTAGGTGAACTCGACAAGTGGTAAATATTTCTCCCAATTGCCTTTGAACTCGAGAACACAACACCGTAACAAGTCTTCGAGGATCTAGATTATTCTCTCTGACTGGCCATCCATCTACAGATGAAAAGCCGTACTAAAATTCAACTTTGTCTCTAATGCCTCTTGTAACTTTTTCCAAAACCGAGATGTAAATCTCAGATCTCTGTCTGAAATTATCGATAAGGGCACTCCATGCAACCTCACTATCTCGAAGATGTATAACTCGGCTAGCTTCTCAAGTGAATAGTCCATGCGAACTGGTATGAAATGAGCCAACTTGGTTAATCTATCCTCAACAACCCATACTGCATCTTTCTTCTTTGGCAGCAAAGGCAATCCTGATATAAAATCCATGGTAACCCGGTCCCATTTCCACTCGAGAACCATTATAGGTTGAAGTAAACCCGAACGTACTTGGTGTTCGGCTTTTACTTGCTGACAAATTAGGCACTTTGAGACAAACTCTAAAATGTCTCTTTTCATTCCCGCCCACCAATACATTTTGTTCAAGTCATTATACATTTTCACGCTACCCGGGTGAATAGATAGGCGATTACTATGCACCTCTTGCAAGATCCTCTAAATAAGCCTATCATCCTTAGGCACACAGACTCTGTCCTGGTATGTTAGACGTCCATCTGTGTCAACTTGAAAATCTGATTCATTTCCCGTCTTGCACTGAGCTATCTTAGTTTGTAACTCTTTATCATTTTTCTAATCTTCGACAATCTCTTATAGAAACATCAGTCTGGCTCTCATCTCAGCTAAAATCGAACCATCATCAGTCATAGATAACTAAGCATCCATAACCCTCAAGGCAAACAATGACTTCCTACTCAATGCATCGACAACTACATTTGCCTTTCCGGGGTAATAAGCGATTATTAACTCATAATCCTTTATCAGCTCCAACCATCTCCGTTGCCGCAAGTTTAGCTCCTTCTGAGTCATCAAATATTTTAGACTTTTGTGGTCTGTGAAAGCTTGGCATCTCTCACCATGCAAATAGTGTCTCCAAATCTTCAATGCGAACACATAGTGGCTAGCTTAAAATTGTGGGTCAGGTAATTTTTCTTGTGTGGCTTTAGTTGCCTCGAGGCATAGGCTATTACCTTGCCTTCTTGCATGAGCACACACCCCCAATCCATTCAAGGAAGCATAACTATACACCATGAACACTTTTCCCTATTCCGGTTGCACTAACACTGGGGCTTCGGTTAACAAGGCCTTTAACTTCTCAAAACTCTACTGGCACATTCCTGTCTATTTAAACTTAACATCTTTTTGAAGTAGCCTGGTCATCGCAGTAGCGATCATTGAGAACCATTTAACAAATCGTCGGTAGTACCCTGCTAGGTCCAAGAAACTCCTAATCTCTATTACGTTTCTCGACAGTTTCCATTCAACAATGGCCGATATCTTGCTCGGGTCAACTCGGATCCCCTCTTCCGACACAATGTGTCCTAAAAATCTGACCTCTCGTAGCTAAAATTCACTCTTGTTGAACTTGGCGTACAACTATTTATTTCTCAAAGTCTACAAGATCGTCCTCAAATGCTTTGCATGCTCACTCTCGTCGCGAGAATAGACGAGTATATCATCAATGAAGATGATGATGAACTTGTTCAAATAGGGTCAGAAGATACAGTTCATCAAATCCATTAATATTGCAAGAGCATTTGTCAAGACAAAGGGCATGACTAGGAATTCATAGTGGCCGTACATAATCCGAAAGGCAGTTTTCGGCACATCTTGTTCCTTAACTCTCAACTTGTAATACCCCGACCTCAAGTCTATTTTAGAAAACACGATTGCTCCTCTCAACTAATCAAACAAGTCATCGATCCTCGGCAAAGGATACTTATTCTTCACTGTAACCTTGTTGAGTTGGGGATAGTCTATGCACAATCTCATAGAGCCATCCTTTTTCTTAACAAATAAAACCGACGCTCCCCACAGAGAATAACTCGGTCTCTCGAAACCCTTATCTGTCAACTCTTGCAACTGGGTCTTCAATTCCTTAAGTTTCGTCGGAGCCACCCTATATGGAGCGATCGAGATAAGTGCCGTGCCAGGGATCAACTCGATACCAAACTCTACTTCCCTCTCTGGAGGTAATCCGGGTAACTCTTTCGGAAAGACATTCGGGTAGTCGCATACTATTGGCACTGAATCAATCTTCGCGTCCAACACTTGAGTATTCAACACAAAAGTGAGATACGACTTATACCATTTTCTCAAATACCTTTGAGCCGTCACAAAAGACATCACTATAGGTAGACCATCCGATTCACCTGATTCAATCCGGAGAACATCCCCATTTTCACATTTTAACTCAATAAATTTCTTTCCACATTTTACCACTACATCATGAGCAGTCAGCCAATCCATACCAAGGATTATATCAAACTCGTCAAACGGCAGTAACATCAAGTTAGCCAGAAAGCAATGACCTCTAATTGTCAACAGGCAATCCCTACATACTTGGTCAACTAGCATATGCTTACCTAGTGGGTTCGACACCTTTACTACAAACTCGGTTGACTCAACTAGCATTTTCATTTTAGACACCAATTTCATGCAAATATAGGAATGGGTAGAACCCGGATCAATCAAAGCTATCACAAAAATGTCATGGATAGAAAAGGTACCCGTAATCACGTCGGGGGACGAAGCCTCTTCACGGGCATGGATAGCATAGGTCCTCGATGGAGCTCTGCCCTCGAACCTCATAGTAGCATCTTAAGGGGCATCTCGACTACTAGCCCCACTACCAGGGTTCTTCTGCAGTCTACCTCTCAACGGAGCCTACTCGCTCTCACCTCTTGCTTTTTATTTCCATCATCCATCTCAAGAAAGTTTTTGATGAAGTGATCAAGCGAACCACATCGAAAAAAACCTCTTTCATTTCCTCGGCATTTGCTGAAGTGTCGTCTACCATACTGTGAGCACTTAGGTCTATCCGGTCGAGCATTACCAACGCTCGCAACAGAGGTAGTCTAAGCTTTGGGCGCCGCATGCTACTTATTTTTTTCGGTCTGAATATCCTATCGAAGCATTTGACTGGGTAGTAAATGTAACACCCCTTACCCGAGACCATCGCCAGAGTCGAGCACGAGGCGTTACTGGACTTATCTTACGAATTTGAGGCATAAAAATTTACTTTTAAACTTAATCCACTCACATTCATCCAATATCCCTTAAAAAGGCCCTCGAGGCCTTAAAACAAGCAATTGCAATGGTTCGGGACCAAACCGGGAACATTAAAAATTTTACAATTACTTACACAAATTAAAAGAATTTGTTTCACTGTTTATAATAAAACTGTCTACCTGCGTAATAGTCACTAAATTAATTATAACTTGAGTTACGAAACTCAAAATTTAAATCCGTAAATTTTGTCTGAAACTAGACTCATATATATTCTTACCACAATTTTCTAAAATTTTTGTTTTGACCAATTAGTACAATTCCCCTATTTCACAGTCCAAAGGTTCTAACCACTCCTCACTAAAAATCAATTATCTCTTAGTACAGTTTTCATATAGTCTCCATACATATAAAATATGACTCATAATTCTTTTTGTACAATTTTTAGTTAATTTATAAAATTAGAACAGGGGATCACGATATCCCTCTGAACCAGTCTCACAAGAATTTAAATAGCTCACAATACAAACTTCTTTTGCTTGCCCTGTTTCTTTCTTATGAAAATAGACTCAATAAGATTTAATTATATGTCTCATTCACCATTTAATTCCATTTCTACAATTTTTAGTGATTTTTCAAATTCACGTCACTGCTGCTGTACAAAACTGTTTCATGGCCAGCTTTTCCTCCTTCATCATTTCTTTGCATAAACTATCATTTAGACATACATAACATCAAAACATGTTCTTATTTAGCCATTTCAATAGCTAATAATCATCAAGCGATATACCATACATGAATCATATCATAAAGACATACACACCAATTGCCAAGTCCTTACACATGCCATAACTCAAAACATTTCAAACTACAAAATACCGAGCTAGCTTTTGATAGTGTGAGACGAACTCCGACGTCCTTTTGATTCTCGAATTGGCTTGGCTACACTATAAAAGAGAGAAAGGAAAAAGAGTAAGCTACAATGCTTAGTAAGTTTACAAGTAAAATAAATGACAACATTCACCAAATATAAATATACTCATTACACCATCAACTAACAAAATCTTTATTTCACTTCTCCACTTACTCTTTAACTTTCCTGTTTATCATTCCTTTTACCTAAACTTTCTTGTAACATATCTTGTATATTAGCCCGATGAACCAACTGGAATACTAAGGGTACTTGTGTTTTCCTATAATAGCCTGCCAATGCCATGCTTTAGACATGGTCTTACATGGGATGTTCCCTGTCCTGCCAAAGCCATATATTTGATATGAACTTACATGGCATGTTCCTCAACTGTCTCAACCTGCCAATGCCATATGTCTAATATAGACTTCCATGGGATGTTCCTCAACTGTCTCAACCCAAAATGTCATGACATTCCGTATCCCATGCATCCCTAAGGTTCAAACAGGCTTTCTGATACTTTTTCTCTGTTACCTCATCTTTGATTCAACTTAGAATATTCTCATAAAATAAATGTATATATGCTGGAAATTAACAACATTAATATAAAATATTAAAATATTACATTTATTTACCGTAAACTTACCTCGGTGTAAAATACGATCAACTTGACAACTTAATCTTCTACCTTTTTCTTTCCTCGGTCTATCCCCAAATTTCATTCTTCTTGATCTATAATTAGAAAATTTAGCTTATTTAATACCCACATTTATCAAAACAGTCCTTAACTCTAACTTTGGTAAAATTACAATTTTACCCCTAAACTTTTACATATTTACACTTTTTCCCCAAAGCTCAGAAATTAAACTTTTTCCCTAATTCTTATGTTTAAGAGACATAATGAGTATGTATGAAAAATTTTTAATTTGAATGAAAATTTATGATTCGGTTTGTATGTGTAAGTGTGTTTTAGTCTAGTAACACCTCGAACCCTGTCCCGGTATTAGATATGGATAAAGGGTGTTACAAAAGAGTTCTTTCGAAGCTGTTACCACTGTATTTTAAATCTCTTCACCCTATTCCTACTTAAGATTTGTTCATTTCTCCTGAAAATTGGATGCCAATCTGGTTTCTTCAAATTCTCCTGCCATGATGTGCATAGAGTAGTGGCCTGAATTTCTGCTTCATCAAGAGTTGTCAAAGTTGACTGAAACTTAGGACCACAATTAATTCCAGCACAGCAGAGCTTCTTGATTGACCTGCTCCAGACCTGCACAAGTACTTGTCAGTTTAGTTGTTGTAAAATGGTAGATAAAGAAAATTAATCAGTATGTAATAGACAAAGAGACTGGAGATAAGTCGATGTAACTACCAGTAGCTTTAAAACTTAAAGTAGAAATATGTTCGCAGCCCAAGCTCTATAAACAAAAAACATATGCATAGAAAAAACCTAAAAATTAAAAAGAACAGCTCATTCATGAATAATGAAGTGTAACAAGTGAAAAATGCCAAGCAGAATTTGTCCATGGCGATTTGATTTAACTGCAAACACTGTACATTAAAAGAGATTGAATACCCTGCTTTTAAAAGAACAGTTCTTCTATTGGGACCATGTTGATTGTACACTTCTCTTCTGGAGAATACTCTGCTTTTAAAAGAGATTGAATCTGGATATGGGCTTCCATAATATTTGTCCTGCATTAATAAAAGAACCACCATGTTGCTCCGACAGATTACAAGACTTAAACATTAAAGAACAAGTTATTCTTTCCTCAGGTCTTTCTTAGTCTTAGATCATGTTACTCAGACTTGAACGTGTTTTTTTTCAAGTTTTTCATGTATTTGGAGAGTCCATTGTAGGATTATATCTCCATCCATGTCCAAATATGCTTCGAACATGAGTGTTGGACACAAGGATACATAGGTCTTAGATACACAACTATAAAGTTCATTTTGAATTTGAGAGAAATAGCTTACTTGATAGGTTTGAAAAGAATTGATCTTGTTGATGGGTTCTGTAAATAAAGTTTCATCTTTGCTATCACAACCAGAAGTTCTCGCTGAATAGCTGAATGTACCTGTTTAAGAAACGTAAACAGTCAATCCCGTGAATCTAAACATTGAAATTATTAACAAATTTGTCGCTGAGTACTGCAATTTTAATTCAGACAATTATAGATCTTGATGCATACTCTAAACATATATATTGATGAATGAAAATTGTCTATGACAATATTAGCCTTGCAACTCAACAAGAAAGGTAACGAATAAGTAGTTCCAAAGAAAATAAAAAGGATTATCGTAGAAAACTTCATGAATCTAAAACTCATCCATGCTACATATCAGATGAAGGGCCCAACACAATGGTATTTTTAAGGATAAATAGGCATGGCATTAATGCTATTTTAGGGAAGATAAATACTTAATTTCAGTTTATACTTAAAATGTTAATCATGCTCTCATTCTGTCTTAAAGCTGTCCACAATAGGAGTTGGTTTCATGCTTGTTATAATCAGTATTTCATTCATTTGAGAGTTAAATCTATCATGGATTTATTTTTTTTTATATACATAGATATATGTATACATACGTCTAGATACAGACAAGCACTACATGCATAAATAAAGTTTGTATGTATCCATACGTGTATGCTCCAATGGCATACTGTAATGACCAACTACACTGGCAAAACATGAATTAAAAATGTGACACCTTCTGAACAAGTTCAGCCACTGCTTCTAGCGTAGCAAAGGCTTGTTCCTTGAGTGGCTTAGCCATTACCGAGTCTCTTTTTTGATTCTGCGTGCTAGAAGATAATGCAACTTTTACAGCTGTTACCTGTAGGAACAAATAGAAACCTTAGACAACCTTAGACAATTAGTCATGCGTCAATGCAGGAAAAAGAACATCACTATCAAAGTTATGCTTTGATTCACAAAAGTATGAATATAAGTCAAATAATGAGGTCTGACCTCTAAGTATGCGTCTCAAGTTCTCCTGTCAAAGACATTTGAAAACAAATCTGGCTTTAATTCCATGTAAAATAGGGTACTTTCATTTTCTTGTTAGCATGAGGAAATCTTACCTCTCATTCTTCTGAAGCGAACCTTCCCATACAAAGTTACAGTACGCATTACCCAGAGAACGAAATAATTCCACAATTAAGGATTCCCACACTTTGACATCTAAAGTCAAAGATCTCACTTGCATTGAAAAAATAGTATATTTTATGAATGAATCTTAAAAGAAAAGAAAAGTCATGATAGAAATTCCTATCAGCTGTCTCCTTATTTGTACTTTGATTCTTAAATTTTCTTGTTATGCTTGTAAAAATAGCAGGTGAACTTTCATTCAACTCATAAAATTCAGAGGTTGGAGCTTTACAGCATGACTGGTATAAAATCCACCATATTTTCACAGAAAAACAACTTGTAAATCAATGACAGGAAAATCATTTGAAAATATAGAAGGTTTGACATTGTATAATAGAGTATCCCAATAGCTTGTTGCAGCACCCAAACATGTAGAAAAACTACTCAAGTCAATTGCAGCGAAGGTAATTGAAAGTATAAAAGCAGGTTTGAATGTACAACATATTCTCCTAACAGATAGGTTCAACACCCAAAATTGTTGGAGATGAAGGGAAGTAAATACTTAAGGTATCAAAATTTGATATTCAATTCAATTTCAACAATCTAAAATGAAAGACTTCTTACCTGGTACACCAACTGTATAGGCAGTAAAAATTAAGACATGATATATAATGCATTAAGTTCAGTTTCATGAAACCAAATGTGGAAAGTGTAATATCCAAAATAACGACAAGAATAGGAAGAAGCCTTTGCTGCTACCTAATATCCTTCAATCTCCCCACTATAGCCTATAGGAATAAATTTTCAGTAGCATAAAAAGAACTACATTAGAGCTAAAAGTAGACACTAATTTTTAGTTATATCAAAGAGCATAACCTACATGTTACTAAGAAGTCTTAAACAGGTTGAAGACCAAATATAGAATATTAACTAGAAACTGAAAATCAGCATAGCAAAAACTCTATTTGTATATATTGTCATTCAAAAACTGTCAGTCAAATAGTCAAAAACAAACCTTCTAAAAGTAGGGTTTGATATCTTTCAGCAAGGCATCAATAGTCTCAGAAATGGACAGACATACCTCAGTGCCACTGAAAACAAATAAATAAGATCATAATGTTTTGTATAACCTAAGATCAGAGAAATGTTTAAGTATGGCGCATACCTGAACTTTGCATCATTCTTAGGAATTGAAGGTAGCCTAGTCAGCCTTCTGGCAGAAACACTTCCTCTAAGATTTAAGTGATAATGATATAACTTATTATCACTGATGCCTGCAGCCAGACACAAAAATGACTTTATTAAATACATAACGAAGAATTTAATAGAAGGGACACACACACACAGACATATGCATGTATATATATTGTTTAATATGCTCTAGCTGACGGAATTAATGGACAAATTTTAATACTAAAAAGAAAAGAAAAGAAGCATGCCTCTTGGCAACATTTCAGGCACTATAATAAGTTGTTCATCCAAATGAATTATTTAAATTTTAGATCATAAATACTTATTAAAAAGCATGGTAAACTTATTGAGTCATTGACAACCCTGCATTATCGCCTACAACTTAAGTAGCTAACAACTGAGGCAATACGCATAGCCTAGTGGTAACCACGTTAATTCTCCAAAAAGGAGATCCCTGGTTCTAATTCCCTGTTCCCCTAACTATAGTCAAAATCTAAGCTATTCAACCATGGATATTTGACTAGCAAGAAAAGAATACTAAGACACTAAACTTACTGGTAGTTTTGATGGAAAGCAACCCATCTGCGGTAGAAGGAAGTCAAATAATCATGAAACATAAATATTTATCGAGATCTTTGTATCTAGAATCAAATGAGCTCACCATCATCATCAGCCACTTACCCCACTTTTCCGTTCCAATACCTTCTCTATTGCACTTAAGGTCTTGAAACTCCTCCAAGCAACTACCAGTGCCCGTATCTGATACTGCTCATTAAGATACAAAATGAATAGATTTTTTTAGAAACTTGTGGAAAATCATTTTATCTAAAATTCTGCCACAACACTGTATTTACAGTCTAGAGATTTACCTTGCATGACCTAATCATTTTTAAAAGCTTATTTATGCTTTTGATGAACTCATTTGAAAGAAAACCATCCAAAACCATACCGTTTCAACTTCAAAATGACATGATTTCAATGCATATTTTCCAACTTAGAAATAACCTCCTATTTTTCCGAAAGATCGCGTCACAAAAAATCAAAGTAAATAATTGTAATTATAGTTAAGCAAAAATTAAAGGAAGAATGAAAAGTATTTACTTGAAACTCGAATGATTGGAGGAGAGCTCTTGAGAATGACTGATAATCGGCAAAGATCTTTGGATAAACGACTGATATTTTCTTCAATGTGAGGAGCAACTAAAATAGAAGAACAAGGGACGGGATTGACTGATATTTTCTTCAATGTGAGGAGCAACTAAAATAGAAGAACACAGGACGGGATTTTAAAAGCATTGCAGAAGTACCCCTTTGTTTGAAAGTACTTTTACTCTAAAAGTACTTTTGCAAGAAAAATTGCTTAGAATAAATTATTTTTGTTACTTTTCAAAAGTCTTTCCGAAAAGGAGAGTTAAAATTTATAGTTTTTACTTTCTAAAAGTACTTTTAATGCTTAATTATATTTTTACCTATCTAATAATATTGAACTCTTTCTTTTTTTTGATACTTAATTATAAATGTATTGAAATCATTAATTAAAAATAAAAAAATATTTTTTAAAGTACTAATTACAAATATTTAATAGTTATATTTAAATATTTAAAATATAGTTTATATATTTTAATTAAATTTTATAAATAATTAATATTTATTGCTTAAAAATATTTGAAATTTATATTTTATATATTCAAATATTAACAAGAAGTTATAATAATTTTTTTTATATTCTTACTAAAATATAATAATATTAACTAATTTAAATATTATTTAAATGTATATTTGTTACTTGATAATAACATGTCTAAAATTGACATTTTATTTCTCAAAAGCACTTTTTGACAGTAATGCTGAACACTCAAATTTTAAACTAAAACTTTCAAAAGCACTTCTCAAAAGCACTTTTTCACAACACTTTTCAAAAGTACTTTTCAAAAGCATTGCCAAACTAGCCCAAAATCTAGGATTTTGGGGTTTCAAGCAAAGAAAATACTGAAAAAGAAAACAATTCGTGCATGTCGTGAAAAACAGCACGTTAAAAATATTTTTGCGGAGTTTTTAACACAAAGGTAGGTATTGCTTATCTTTTGTGGTGTTTTTATCTCAAACCCTGCTAAATTTTTAATTTTCTGTAGTGATATTTTGCTTTATTGGTGTCATCTATTTATATATAAGGGCAGACAACCCTAGTTAATAATACTAGGGTCTGTCATCCCTCCCTTTCAACATGAGAGAATTTGGGGCCTCTCTCATATCAAGTCAAATTAGAAGTATTTTCTGGACTTTTAATCTAATACTTCATAATTCAATCCAACCCGATATTTGTTTTTGTATTTCTCACAATAAACATCTCAATTAATTTTCCAATTAAATAATTTTCTCAACCCAAATCTAATTTTGTTAAAATCATTACGGCTTTACTATAAAATAATCTATGAGAAAATATATTTAATATTTCTACATTCAACAAGTTTACAATGACTAAATGATTTATTTCCATTTTCGAACTTCATTTAATTTAAAAACCATAATTTTATTTGTAGGTCATTTTCATTTTGGAGAAAACTACATTCATGTCCAAATGTTTCTATTTCTCCATTTTCATTTTCATTTTGAAGAAAATTAAATTCATTTACAAATGTTTCTCATTTCTCCATTTTCACCATTTTATCTATTTTTGTTCATTTGATTCAACTAGCAATCCAATTCTGCTTTTAACGAGCTAGCGAATGGACCAATTGGACATATGTGATTAGGACTCAAATGATTTATAATTAAGTTTCAGTTTTTGCCTATTAATTATAAACTCATTTAATCATGAAGTCATTTCATTATAGTATCGTGATTGAGCTCTGCCTAACGATATACCATTAGGAAGCAACTCGATCAGTGCTCGTGTAATGACCTTATCATAATTGTGTTACCCTTATAAGATATCATTAATCTTTTTGGGATAAATATGTTCTCCCAATATGATCTTATTTTATCTCATGGCAACTATTATCTCTTCTTTCATGAAAAGTCAATTATTATCAAATAGTTATCAAGTCATTCATCATAAAGATGAATGAATCGTGGTCATGTTTACTTTTCATTTACCCATGTCTCGGGCTATGAATTCTACTATTATGAATGATGCTACATACTATAGAAGTTGTATACCCAACGCACCAGCTTTTGATTCCTTATTTATTTGAACTCGAGCTTTTACTTGTATCAAACTATACGAGTCATATATACATAGTCCATCATCCACTTAGGATTTAGGTATGCCACACTATGAACGTCACAAGTGAATAAATCCATAAATGGATCTGGGATCTATTCTTCTTGGGTCCAGTTCGATGTATTGTTAGTCCAATCAATCACATCTATGACTTTATCTTCTGGGAGTCATTTGCTTCAATGCTCAAGACAAAGCATCTCCCCAATTGGACTTGACAGACGACATATTAGTCTTTTAATCGATTTGTTCATTTCCTATTAGACTAATGACATGTTTAGGTTTATCAAATAATATAAGTTGTCTTTCTGTATTACAATCTAACCACGTAATACTGCTTAGTATTAGTTTAAACATTAGACAACCAGTGAGCCAATATTTGCTTCTATTTTTCTTTACATGCAAAAACCACATGAGGACAATTATACAAAGAATATTAATGTAATCCATGAATTGTTTTATTAACCAATCTTTCTTGAAAAATTTATAAGTTTACAAATGAATAAATACTACACTCAGGACACCAGACCTAACACGGGCCAATACCAGACCGCCTTGGGCCACTATCGGACCACCACTGTTAACCACTACTAACCTCTACCATCAACTCTTACCATTGATCATCACCATTAAACCATTGGCAGCCTCTTCTACTAGACCATCATTCGTCTACTATCGGTTTGGTTAGGTCGAGTTTGCATCGTCTCAATAAGCCTGGATGTATCTCGGTTCTTCGAGTTCCTTTATAGGTTACATAAAGTCCTATGTTTGTTTTCGTCTCATATATTTTTTTCTATAACAATAAAATAAATCTTACATAGAGATAATAGTCTACGATGTAATTATACATACCCAAAAATTAATAATAATTATATTCAATTTTTTAGGAAGCACAAATTTGGTAAAATTATGTATCATATATAATAATAAAATAATATCATACATTTATTCACATACATAGCACTAAACATGCTAATAATTATAAGAATGTCCCATCTTATCAAAATTAATCACACATGAAGAAGAGAGAAAAATTCCTGTAACACCCTCAACCCGACCCGAATCACCAAATCTGGATATCTAATGTTACAATGCAAAAACACTTAACAAAAATTTATACATCTAGCGTAATCTATTTTAAAACATACTTCTTATTTCTTTTGAACTATTATTTAACATAAAAGAAGGTAATTAATAATTACATTAAATCTTTGAACAGCGTAAAATGTTATAACATAAAACTTTATTAAAAACATACTCTTATGGTGCAATGTGCTATGTATCATGCTCCTAAGATGTATTATGTATGCACAATATCCCAACTTGTTGCTACTCAAGCGCACTCCTAGCTTGGTCCATTCTAGCGTACCCATTCTTACAGCAGAACCTGAAGCATAAAAAAACACCTGTAAGTTCAAACGAACTTAATGAACTTTGATTCCATATCACCTTAAAACATTTCTAATTGAATTAATCATCTTGAAGGCTTTGAGTTCCATCTTTGTCTTTGGGGGATACTTTTCCATAACGGTGTATACATATTCATCAACTTTCATGCTTGATCAATCTATTCACAAGTCACTCTTTGAACTGATTTCGGACTTTAACACTCAATACAGACCTTATTTCATTACTTGGAAAACGAATGTACTCCTCAGAAGAATATCCAAATAGAACCTTCTTCGGTAGACTCTCACTCAGACGGACACTAAATACTTTAATTAAACTAGCCGATCTTACATTTGGCGAATTCTCATACTGAGTTTGATAACTATCAAATTACCAATCAGATCATATCTTGCATCAACCCCAAATCAAAACTTATACTGATGATGAAATGTTCTAGATCATCTAGAAGAATTATAGACAACCATATTAAATATCATGAGAACGCCAAATTTGGCAGACAACTTAAACTTTAGATAACTTTTATATAGCGTAAAACCTTCAAATTGGCAGATACAATAGAATTTAAATATCTTTAATACACAGCGTTGACAAACTTGAGACTGTTGAACACTTACTTGTTCATAGTTACGAATATGCCAGATTTCCTATACTGATAGACTACTATGGTGGATTCACCCTTCAGATAACACTACTGGAGACTCTTTCAGAAGTTTTACTTAGATTATATTCAAATTTATCAATAAGACTAACCAAGTAGAAAGATAATCAAACTTATCAATTCTCTATCATCGCATTAGTTACCAAAGAAGTCTCAAAGTTTACCTAGATCATGACACAGAAATGTTCAACCAAACTTCGCCACAAGGGCATTATAGATTACGTAACACAAATATTATAGAATAAGCCACGAAGGTGTCACAAAGAATTATGTGTTTACTGTCCTGTTGGACAATATTAGAGGTTGCCATGGGGTTTCTCCCACATGGTCTTATACGTAACTTTATGTCGTGATCTACTGGCCTAGTCTATATTTTACTAGAGGCATCATCAAGAGTATTTTTATTGTCGTATTATGCCATGGGTCAAAGCCACATAGACTTACACATCCTCATGACGTGTTCTACTAGTCCGATTTCATTTAATCAAAGGTTACACCATGAGTATATTTATCATCAACGTGATTTGCATGTCCGGTTAGCAATGTACCTGCCATACCAGAGGCATCACAAATGGATAAATTCCTCACTTAACATCAATTACACTAACCTAGATTCATTCACTCCCCAGACTAATTCATACACTTCTATATTTGCTTTCACATGCATACATATCATGCATCATCTTACTCATATAGCAACTCATATGATTCATTTATAAGTTAGCAATTTCACAAACATACACAAGTCACTAACAATCAAAGGACATTAAAAATCATACATAAACACAAGTGAACCTAGGTTCGCACATACTAGTTTTTTGGCGAACCTAGTTTCCTTTATTACGAACATTTCTTAATTACTTATAGAATAAATAAACAGAGTATTACCTTAAATTCTAAGAGCTAAGTGATAGGTTCTTGTTTTCATGGAAACTTGACAATAAGATAACCAATGAAGAAATTTTAGAGAGTTTTATTGTTAAAAAGAATATGAATTTTCAATAAAAAGGGCTTAATTTATAGGCATTAAGTGTTTTGATGTCCTTAGGAAACCTTAGTCGCAATAGAAGTAGGGAAGAGTTGCGTGCATGGATGGTGTTACGAAGAGAAAAGTAAGTTGACTTCCTAATTTTGGTATAATTACCCTTTGACTACTTCTACTTTTGACTCTCGACCCAAAACAACGATCATAGCTCGTCAGGCCCATAGTGAACCCCAGCTCACCAGGCCTTAAACTCCTAGGCCTTATTCTAGGATGTTATAGGAGAAGTACTCAGAGTGCCGTCTGTCTGGAGTATAAATAACCCCTCAACACGTCTAATATAGTTTTCAATGGGGGTTTTGTCCCCCTTTTTTTTATGAAAGCACGAGTGCTTGAGGCTACCTAAAAAGGCACTCAGGTGATCTATAAAGTAAAAAGACCAAAACTTCAATTGGAGATGATATCAACTCGTAGAAGGGTTCACTAACTCCAAATGGATAATAATTAAATGACTTCTTTAGAACGAGTTGAAAATCCATTAAAAAAAAGAATCAAGAGAGAAAACAACGAAATACTTAAATCAAACACTCTACGTCACCCTTTTTTTTTCTTTGCAAAGAAATCGTTCCCTTTTTTTTCTGTGTTGTCCAGAGCTAACTTCATACCAAGAGAATCGTTCTCTAGTTGTTTTTCTATAATCCCTTAAATTTTGTCTTTAAATATCTTCAAAATATAACCCAATGCTATGCTTTATTGGAGTATTATTTTTTGTGTATATTTTAATATATAAGTTAGCAATAAACTATTTCAATTGGTAATATATAGTCAGCCTTATGACTTATTTTTAGCAAAAAGAAATTTTTTTGCTTATTTTGAAGAAGTTTTATTTTTAACAAGAGTTTTTACTCATCTTTTCAATTTAAAGTTTAATTTTGTACTAACTATTCATTATTTCATGTCTAACTATTGTAAGTAACTATTGTAATACTTATGTAATAGAAAATTTTTTCCTCATATTATTACACTAATAACCAAACAACACATAATAGTTATGCGTTATGTTGCACCGCTCCTAATGACAAGAGATTCCTGCTAGAGAAGGAGAAATACAACATGATTTTCCCCCTTTGGGTTTTGTTCATTGGAACAATTGAGTTATTTTCTCACTCAACTTTTCGTTTTGTACTTGCCATGCAAAGAGAATTGCAAGTTTAGGGATAAATTTTAAATTTATATTTGAACTTTGATCTAATATATGAACATTGATTTGGCATAATTACACACGTGAAACTTTGATTGTAGTTTAAAAACATACATGGAACTTTAATTTTTAATCAATAGTATACATTTAAATAAATACATCGATTTATTTTTATAATAAATAAATTAATTATTTGTGTACACAATATGTAAACTTAAAATAGTGTTATATTAATAATAGTGTCAGTAGTTTATGAAATTGAATAAAAAATTAATGTAAAAAATTGCATAAAATTAAAGTTCTTGTATAGTATTGCACATTAAATCAAAATTTATGTGTATTTTTGAGATTTATCCCTATAATTTATAGCTGTGCACAAAGAACACTTTTAATGAATCACAAGACACCATGTATGGAAAACAAATTATTAATAATTTTAAATTTAATAATTAATTTATACTAGAAATCCTATCAGACGCACGTGTGTGGAAATCACAAATATATAACACAAATGTATAAAAATTAAAAAGAATAAAAATATTAAAATAAAGTTTTAGTTGAGTGGTAAATTAAAGTTTTACTAATGCAATTGGTTCGGGTTTAAATTTTACCATATGTATATTTTTATTTTTTAAATAAAAAGACTAAAAGTACCATCGAATAATATAACTTATTTTAATTATGAAAAAATATCTCCGTAATTTTCTTAATTGAGTTGGTAACTCGGTTGAGGGTAACACAAACTCAGTAAAACATTTAATAAATACTACTAGAAATTTTATCACATGTGCATACATGTAGAAACTACAAATATAGAAAACCATGTTTGTTTAAATTATTTATCATTGTGTTATCATCAATATTAAGTCGGTGTAGAGTTAGCTTGTGACACAAACTCAATCAAACACATTATTAATATTAGAAATCCTATCACACGCGTATGCGTGTGAAAACCACAAATATAGAATACAAATGTGTGTTTAAAAGTATTTTTGAGTTAGTTATTTTCAATTTTGTTTTGTCTATTTTTAGGAAGACGCTCCTAGAAGATAAATTTAAGAAAGCTCATATAAGGACCACTAGGTCTTAAGGCTACTGATGGCCTTCTTTTTTTTTTTTTTTATATATAAAAAAGTATCTATCATATATATACAATTGATGGAAATAATAAAGTATAAATAATAAAATAAAAATATTAAAATAAATCTTTAATTAAATGATAAATTAAAAGTTTTATTAATATAATTGGATGTATATTCAAATCCTATCATATGTATATTTTTATGATTTTTTTTGAATAAAATACTTAATGCATTTATTAAAAAATTGAAAACACTAAACAATACTTTAAAGCACTTCATCTCATGCATAATATCAACTCAAGAAAATTGTTTTCTATATAATTAAAGTGTCTTTAAAAAATATAATTTATTTTAACTATAAAAAAATATTTTTGTAATATCTTTAATTGAATTGCTAACCAGTTGATGATACAAATTCAAGAAAAAAGGAAAGATATTTCTGCATTTTAATATGATTCACGCATTAAATACAAACTTAGAATAATTTAGAGTATCACTATCCGAAAAGGAACCAGTAGGCACTGATCAAATTGGCTGGCAAATGGCCATCCAAAACCAAATTTACTCGTGCAGTCAGTAATACAACACAAACGACGTCGCTTGCAACCCAAGCCAATCCTCGTGTCGAAACGTGGGCCTGGCTTAGGCCTTTAGCTTTTAATCTTTTTTCTTCTTATTATTATTAATTTAAAATTTTTATTATTGATTCTCCTCCGGTGCACTGCACAAACAGCCATCAACGAAGGGAAGAAATATAGATAAAAAGGAAAAAAAAGAAAAGAAAAAGAAGGCCACTCTCTTTCGTTGGTCTCTGGCATCGCCTTTTGAAGTTTGATGTTTAATGTTTCAAGTGAGGAACTGGATGGTCTATGGTTATTGATCCATTTCCCGTCTGATTCTGATTTCGTTTTTGTTCCATGTTTTCGTGGATTTGAATACAAATTGAAATTCAAATCCCTGCTTGGTGGCCGCTGCATAAATATTCGGGTTGACTGGAAATTGAAGAATGGCGGCGCAAAACCAGACCGATCTGTTCGATGCTTATTTTAGGAAAGCGGATTTGGACGGCGACGGCCAGATCAGTGGAGCCGAGGCTGTTGCATTTTTTCAAGGCTCCAATTTGCCCAAAAACGTTCTCGCTCAGGTCATTTCCCTCTTTGTTTTCACATTTCTTCTACATATTGACAACTTACCTTTCTTCTTTGGTGGCTCCGAGGCATAGATCAGATTTGATTTTTTTTTCATTCCGCCAATTTTACAATGTTTCTCTTTAATTAGGGTTAGCTGCTATTGGTTATTGAAAATGTTGGACCATATCAGATTTGGCTCTAATCGATCGGCTAACTGCCAGTGGAATCTTTTTGGAGTTTTTCCCCCGATTCAGTCGTTCATATTTGTTGCTTTTGGATGTTGGCAAATATCTGACGATTGAGAGAAAAGGGTGACGGAGAACACATAATTGACATAGGGTTTACACTAATCTTAACAACCCAATCTGATTTCAATTCGCAAATGTTATTGATTTGTTTTTCTTTTTAACTTTCGAATTTTTTAAAATCTGAAACACGAAGCAGGGGTTTGGAGAGTTTTTTGGAGAATTCTTGTATCTGCTTTACTTAGGGAGCTCTTGGTATGCAGAAACATAGCTTTTGTTGCAGTTACTTGAGTGTTTATTTTTCTTCTGATCCGTGCAGGTGTGGATGTATGCTGACCAGAAGAAACTGGGTTATCTTGGTAGACAAGAATTTTATAATGCCCTTAAACTCGTAACTGTGGCACAAAGTAAGCGAGAACTGGCACCAGATATTGTCAAAGCTGCACTGTATGGCCATGCTTCTTCTAAGATTCCTGCTCCCCAGATAAACATTGCAGCCACACCCACACCTCAGCCTAAGGTAGCGACAGTTCCTTCACAGGCCAGTGGCAATGCATCTGTACCATCCCAAAATTTTGGCCTCAAAGCGGCACCTGGCCTTGGCAATGTGGGTGTGAATCAGCAGTATGTACAACCGCTGCAAAGTCAGGTTGCAAGGCCATCTCAAACCATGCCTCCCAGCACTGCATCACAAACCCAAGTAGCACTTCCTGCCGAAGGCATGCTGAGGGGTAGTAACATGGTGGCTCCTCCTCGTCTTCCAACATCAAACTCCTCAACTAATTGGCAAAGTGGAAGTGGATTCCCAACCGGTGTCAGTAACCAAGTTCATAACCGAAGTGGGAGTCCTTCTACAAGCCAAGGATTTGGGCTTACAGCTTCGGCTTTGACATCTTCTATGCAACCGAGACCACAAGCAACTCCTGTGCAGATATCCTCTACTGCTCCAAACCCGAAAGATTCATCCATACCATCCAGCCAGTCAGGAGCAGACAATCCCAAGGCATTGGTTGTTTCAGGAAATGGGTTTGCCTCTGACTCTCTTTTTGGCGATGTCTTCTCAGCAACTTCATTGCAATCAAAGCAAATTTCTTTGGCAACCACGTCGTCTGCAACTAGCTCCCCTGTTTCAAAGTCTGTTCCAGCTTCTGGGTCCCATCCTCCTGCTAAGTCAAGCCCAGCTGAGCCTTTGCAGGGTACACTTTCTCAACAATCTGTGGGTGGCCAGTATCACCCAGGTCATCCAACAGGAAGACAGTACCAGCAGGTTGCAGTTCAAAGCAATGCTGCACCTGGTTCATCTGGGTTTCCTACTGGACCTGGGAACCTGGCTTCTGGTCAGTCAACTCAGTCTCAACCCCCATGGCCAAAGATGACTCAAACTGATTTACAGAAGTATACAAAAGTATTTGTACAAGTCGACGCTGATAGAGATGGAAAAATTACTGGTGATCAGGCTCGCAATCTGTTCTTAAGCTGGAGGCTTCCAAGAGGTAGGCTACAAGTGATTGTCAGCTTTTGGTTTATATCTGCTAGCTCGGTTGCTGGTTAAGTACCTTTTGTTTTCGCAATCTTATGGTGATAGTGCAATAGATCATGTGGAGTCTGCATGGGCATAACTGGCAGGTCATTAAAATTGTATTTTTTTTTTTTTTTTAGATATTTCTTTTTAACAGCTATTCACAAATCCTTTTAACTACTTATAAGTCTAAAGATGAGATTCTTTTTTATCATTTTAACTGATCAGTTGATATCACTTCTTTCAAGGCTCCATCTATAAAAGTACCTCTTGGTACTGCTCTCTGAGTTTATTTAGAGTGAATATCTTCTTTTGGAATCATGAAACATAAAATTTTTAGTATCTTGAAAAATTAATGGCTGGTATTAATGGCCAAAATAAACAAAAATCCTTGATGAAACAGAAATTTAGTAAAAATGAAAAATGAAATCATGATTTTGAGATCAATGGAAAACAGGAGTTTATTTTGAAGTGATAGGGCCCAAGCCAATAGGTCAGAGAAGTAGAGTTTGTGCATAAAGTTTTCTTTGTTTATTTTGAAACTTTCAGAATGAGTAAAGAAATATTAAAAATTGCTTTGCAGTAATTCTTAAATGCATGATAGGCAGGTAGAGTTGATGTAAAATGATAAATTCTACTATTGATTGATGAAATGTTAATCTATCATTCTTATTTGGAGCTGTTAATTTTAAATGGTCAGGCCACTGTATTCAATAAGTATAGTGTTAATTGTTAAATGAGGTTATATGTAATTTTAAGTAGAGAAAAAGGAAGAAAAATTAAAAAGAAGGCCAAAGTAAGATTTTGGGAAACAAAATTTAAACTTAAGATTTGTTTTTTGTTCAAAGACTTTTGTTCTCTCTTTCATTACCAGTTTTAGTTAATGGATTTATTATATTCTCTTTCTGTGTGTATGTGTTCTTTTTCCATCTGGTTTGCCTTCTCCCTCATTCTAAAGATAAGCCAGTTTCTTTGGTTTGCATCAATCAATTTGATTACTGGAGGTGTTATTGATGTAAGGACTTGTTTGATAAATCATTGAGAACATCGATCTTAAATGATTTTTATTCTTTTCATATGCTTTGGGTTACTCAGTTTGGAAACCATTTTAACAAAATATTTTCAGTAAAATTTGTTTAAAAATTTATATAGTAGAAACCAAATTAGTTCATTTTTAGTACATTAACCTTTTTCTCTCTTCTTTTCACTTTATTTATTTTTCTCTTATGAGCACTTTCACCTCTTTTTTAGAATCTTATACATCTCTTATATTCAGAAATATTTTTGTGTTTCTTTTGAAAGGCAACTTGTGCCACTTTATGACATGATGGTCATTCTGATATTACTTATTGGTGTTTCAGAGGTCTTGAAGCAGGTGTGGGACCTATCTGATCGAGATAATGACAGCATGCTTTCTTTGAGAGAGTTTTGTACTGCACTTTATTTAATGGAACGCTATAGAGAAGGCCGCCCTCTTCCTTCTGTGCTCCCAAGTACCATCATATCTGATGAAACTCTATTGTCCACCCCAGGTCATCCTCCAGCTTCATACGGGAATGTAGCTTGGAGGCCTGCTCATGGTATTCTTTCCCTATTGTGTCATGTTTATTCTGTATTTTGCTTTTCCATGTTTTCTTCATGGATCATCTCCTTTTACGAAAACATCTGCAATAGGTTTCCAGCAACCACAAGCTAGTAGTGCTCTGCGGCCACCTTTACCTTCTGCTAGGGGAAGACCACCAAGGCCAGGGCCAGTTCCTCAGACTGATGCACAGCCGCTGCCCACTCAGCAAAAGTCCAAGGTTCCAGTTCTGGAAAAGAACCTTGTAGAACAACTTAGCCAAGAGGAGCAAGATGCTCTTAACTCAAAGTTCAAAGAGGCAACAGAAGCAAATAAAAAGGCATTTCCTCTTTTTCTCCGTTACTTGCTATGTTCAAGTGGCTAATATGGAATTTATTGAAACGCCCACCCCAACCCTTTACCATTTTTGATTCGTTTGTATTTAATTGCCTTGAAATTTCTTTATATTTTAATTCTTTTTTCCTCAATCAATGCTATAAATGTGATCTCAGGTTTAAGGCTGTCCTGCACTTAGTTGGTTGGTACATCTCTTATTGTTAACAATTCTTGAGAGGTGGCTGAAGTAACTCTGTCTAGGAAATTTCTTGTGAAATGTGATACAGTATAAACTGTTCTAATTTAATTTCTTTTGAGGCTCTATTTTCTCCGAAATGCCTGGTATTATCTTCTCTAGAAATTTGTTCAAGTCAACCTCAATTGTTTTCCCTTCTTTTGAAGGTTGAAGAGCTGGAAAAGGAGATACAAGATTCAAGAGCAAAGACTGAATTCTTCCGTGCTAAGATGCAGGAACTCGTGAGTATGCTCCTTTTGTCTGTACATCTTTCAACTATAGTTGACCTCTTTGGGATTTCACAAACCCTAATCTACTAGAATGCTAGTTTGCTAAAGACTTAAGAATGCCTTAGGCGGGAATCATCTTTGAACTATATTTTTGCTAAATGCATATTTTTCTTTTTGGTGTATTTGATGTTGCATCTTCAGACTACTGATTTGTTGCCCTTTTGTTGCCACTTGGAAATAGATTTTATATAAAAGCAGATGTGACAATCGACTTAATGAGATTACTGAAAGAGCCTCTGCTGACAAACGAGAGGTACTGTGCTTTTTATTTTCAATGTTCCACAATTCAATTCTACTTTCCATGTGGTTTTTTTGTTATTGGGTAGTTGAATTATTCTGTATTCCAGGTTGAAGCATTGTCAAAGAAGTATGAAGAGAAATACAGGTTGTCTGGAGATGTAGCCTCTAGGTTAACCATTGAGGAGTCCACATTTCGTGATATTCAGGTATTTAGGAATTTCCCATGCTTTGAGTAATAGCTAATGGTTGATTGGCTTGATAGCCATGCTTGAGTTTCCTTGTGCTGAAAATTTTCGTGTGCTTTGTTTCTATTTGAAGTTTCTGATAGATTGACTTCAATCACTTGCAGGAGAAAAAAATGGAATTGTATCAGGCAATTGTCAAATTAGAACAAGGAGACAATAAGGATGGTGCTCTCCAGGTATTATCTAATTGTAATTAACTAGATTTGGTCATGGAAACTGAAACTTGTATGTAAGAGCATGGTTTCTGTTGGCTTGTGCAGGATCGCGCTAATCATATACAATCAAGTCTGGAGGAATTAGTGAAGTCTGTTAATGAGCGTTGCAAACAATATGGATTACGTGCTAAACCGACTTCACTTGTTGAGCTTCCGTTTGGTATTATTTCCTCTTCATATATGTTTGTTATATTATTATATGATGTCTGGGCTTATTTGGTTGAGCAATGTACTTCCTGGATATTCTATGATGTTCCTGCCAAGGGACTTCTTTGTCAGAAATTATATCTGCAGTACCAGTGCCTCTTTTTCCCTATCTTTTGGAGATGAACACTAGAAATGATGGTATTTTGTCCAAATTGGGATGATTCCTGTAGATGATAAGGTATGGCCACATAGAATGCAAATTGAGGTGATGCATATGTTAGAAAGATGAAGCAAATTGTTGCAAAGGGTAAAAGGCTATAGTGGAGATAAAAAAGAACAAAGTTAGAAAGGTTGAATGCATATCGAGGGATTCAAATGTTAAGATTGATGTATAGGAAAACTAGGAAGGATTATAATATAAATGAGGATATTTGTCTTCAAGTTAGAATGATTCCTGTAGAAGATAAGGTATGGCCACATAGAATGCATATCTTAGAAGGATGGAGAAAACTGACAATGAACAGGGTAAAAGGTTGAACTGGAATTGATAAATAAATACATAAAAGACATGGTTGGAGGTTAATAATGATATGAATAGACCTTGAAGACACTGTGGTGGTCGATTAGAATGATTTATGGAGGAGGAATCGTGTACTCAAATGTAAATATTTCTATGTCTTGGTTCTTTTAGCCTATCCCAACTATATTGGGAATAATACTTGTTGGTTTAGTTTGTGGTTTGTTCTGTTCTGTTTATGCTACCATTCTTAATCTCCTCAAGAAGTATTATGTGATACAAATATAATCATGTCACTTTTTATTTGCCTTTTAATTTGCATTGAGCTGAATATGCTTGCAAGTCCCCATCCCCCCTTTTCCTTTTTCATATTGTAAATTTAAGATATCTAGAGAGCTTTAGTTGATTTTGGTTTCTAAATCAGGCTGTGTTTTTTTTTAAACAATTCATTATGCAACTAAACTCATGTTTATTTTTTATAAACACATACCTAAAAGATTTTTCACTTTATTGTCAACTTTTCTTAGGCTGGCAACCTGGAATCCAAGAAGGCGCAGCTGATTGGGATGAAGATTGGGACAAGTTTGAAGATGAAGGTATGTGCCTGTAGGGCTTATCCTTTGATGTCCAACCTAGCGTTTGGTGAACCGCATTCAAGAATGGATTTGGCATGCCCTTTACATAAAATTTGATATGGTGCTTTCTTCTGAATACGGCGTATACTATTCTGATGAATCATACTTCTCCTTCTAGGATTCACGTTTGTAAAGGAGCTCACACTTGATGTGCAAAATGTCATAGCCCCTCCAAAACCAAAATCTTCATTAGTTCAAAAAGAGACAGCTGCTGATGCTAACTCAGACAAGGTTCCACATACAAGTGAAAGGATACCTGAGAAAGACTTTGCAGTTGACCACAGTGAGGATGGCGTGGCAAAAAGTTCATCTGGAAATCCAGCTGTTACAACAGATATGCAATCTCAAGAATTCCAGGATTCCCATGTGATGAGTAGTGGTGGTGAAGGTTCTCCCCATGCTCGGAAGGCGAGTTATCCTAATGAATCTCCCCGTGCCAAGAAAACTGGTGATAATGATAGCTCAGCTCTCGCTAAAGAGTCTAGAAGGTATGTTGTTTAGTTTGCAATATTATGTAGTTCTCCAGCAACTATTCCTCTTGCATCTAATTTCTGCAAGCAGTGAACCTACACGTGGTTGTGCGGAAGGGATTTGTTTTCTTTTTCTTTTTTTCTTTCTTAAGTCTTTGATGTTTGGCTTAAGGTGTCTTGACTGACTGGTGATTTACCTCTACAGTGATCAGGGTGGTGCCGAATCTTTATTTTCTGAGGACAAGGGTTTTGATGAACCTAGCTGGGGAAAATTTGATTCTCGGCATACAGATCCAATTTGGGGCTTTGACAGTGAACGTGGCATGGTAAGCAGATTTTTTGTCTTTCAGCACTCATTCAGATTAAACTGCATGTTGTTTTCTCTCTCAAGTCAAATCAAGAGAATGAAACCTATTTTCTCTATTTGGCTTGGGTTTTCTTGGTCATTTATTTGTTTCAGTTCTACTGCCAATGAAAAAGAATTATGTTTCAGTTATGATGATTTTTTCTTTTTTTGGTTTTTGGCGGAGGCTGAGTAGTGCCAACATTTTCTAGTTTAATATCTCAGGACCATTTAGTGTCGAATTAGTTTACCAAAGGAAACCATGTATTGTTTTCTCTCTTGGCTGCCGGTTTCTTTTGCTTGTCTTGATTTCAATATTTTCCTTAATGGATGTTTGTTTCTTGATGCTCCTTTTGGGAACTTGGATTTGAAAATTTTGGATTTCAGTTATTACGTAAATGGTAATAATGAAATGCATATATTATAGACAAATTAGTTGAGATTCAATCTAATATATATTAGAAAAGTATAAAAAACATGGATTTGCCAAATCCAAAAATATTTTAAGGATTTCAAATTCATTCCAAATCCTGAAGTCCTAATTCCCGAACACTACCTGAAAAGATTGATTTGTCAGAATTTTATTGAGAATCACAAATTGGTCTAAAGAGAACTTTTCTTGCAGGAGATGGATCCTGAGAGGCATGATGATAACTCGATATTTGGTCTTGGCGGCTTCAACATAAAGCCCATAAAAACGCAGTCCTCACAGTCTGAAAACTTATTCCCAGGGAAAGGTCCATTGTTTGCGGATTCTGTTCCAAGCACCCCTGCCTACGCAGGTGACATGTTCCAAGGGAAAAGCTCATCTGTTTTTGGGGAATCTGTTCCAAGCACCCCTGCTTATGCAGATAACATGTTCCAGGGGAAGGGTTCATCTGTTTTTGCAGATTCTGTTCCAAGCACTCCAGCCTATGCAGATAGCGTGTTTAAGGGGAAGAGTTCATCCTTGTTTGCAGATTCTGTTCCAAGCACTCCTGCCTATGCAGATAACTTGTTCAAGGGGAAGGGTTCGTCCATATTTGCAGATTCTGTTCCAAGCACTCCTGCCTATGCAGATAACATGTTCAAGGGGAAGAGCTCATCTATTTTTGCAGATTCTGTTCCAAGCACCCCTGCTTATCATTATGGGAGCTCCCAACAGGGTTTTGGTGAAGGATCAGATGGTTACTCGTTTGACAGCTTCTCTAGGTCTGATTCATTCAACATGCAAGATGGTGGATTGTTTCAATCCCGCACCTTTGACAGGTTTGATTCCATGCGCAGCTCAACAGACTTTGATCAGGGTTATGGGTTCCCCCCATTGAGGTTTGATTCATTTAATGCAAGTGATCAATCTGAGAGTGGGCTAAACAAATCTCCAAGACATTCGCTAACGAGGTTTGATTCTATGCGAAGCACTACAGGGTTTGATCATGGTCACGAGTTCTCATCGTTCGATGATGCTGATCCATTTGGGTCAACGGGGCCATTTAGGCCATCACTGGAGAGTCAGACACCAAAGAGAGATGCCAATAAATGGAGTGCGTTTTAGATATAAAAGTATATAATATAATATAAATTGGATTAAATGGACTAATGGGGTTGTGGTTATCATGTTAAGCCTTGTAGGTGAAGAAGATTTTGGTCATTTGTGTGGCGGCTTTGATTCTTTTATTAGTAGTATAAATAGCGACTGATAATGGAGTGGTTGTGGCAGTGTCTTTATTGTTTTTTTTTCTTTTCTGCAACTTTATACCGTTGTTCGTTTTGTCATTTCTTTGAACTGGTTGTTTTTAGTTGTAGAAGCTTCAATCATCCTTGTTTATGGACAGGTCTGGACTCACGAAATGTTGTTGTTTCAAAATAGTTGGTAATAATCATTGTACGCGATATCGAACGTAAAATTTGTATAAACTCATTTCTCATGCACTCCGTTTTTTTTGTTATGGTTTCTGGTTTTCTTTCTTTTTTAGTATATATTTATATTAGCTGAATGTTTGTCTTCCTGATGGCATGGAGTTGAGGATGATTTTGTGCCAACGGTGTTAGGTTTGATAGCACAAAAGATCTCATGTGGCCTACACATGGTGGCAAATTTTTTTTTTTTAATATTAACTTGGAGATTTGAAAGTTGATCAACTGATTGATATTTGGTTGTTCTACAACAATCTACGTACAGTAGTAGTAATATACATAGCCAAAACAAAAACAAAAACAAAACAAAGTTTCTTCACCACAAGCACAGGTAATAAGGTATCCCGCAATTCCAAATTCTCCTTACAGCAAAAGAAAAAAAAGAGGGCCATGCACAAGCCCAACACTTTTCCAAACTCTTTGTATCTTGTTACTGACTACAATTGCCCTATTCCTTCAAAACAATAAACACAGCCAAGTCAACCATATCAATCATCAACTCAGCAACGCTGTCCGCATACCATCTTTTACAGGCCATTTGTGCCCACGATGAAGTATTATATATTTCAAAGGTGAAAACAATTCTTGGAGTTTTCTTTCAAAAAAAGTCATCCATGAGAGAAAAGTAACTTTTTGTCTTCAGTCCACCCAAGAGTAATCACTGTGGAATGATTTCAAGACCTTACTCACAGAACCCCAATGCTCAGTCGTATTAACGTTTCCTGGAAATAAGTTGAGTTTGCATATCGAAAAGAAAATCTAGCTCTCCCTCCAAACATTTCTCCTATAAACACCACAACACAGAATTACAAGGACTAATATGCGACGCTGACACAACATTCCATCCTCCCTCATGCATTTGAAAAAACTTCTAATTGATCCCATCCGTCTTCATTTAATTGAATATCTCCACACCACAATCGAACATTCCACACTCACAGATTATTATTATATTATTGTAACTGTCAGCATTTGGGAGGCAGCTTTGCTCCACTTTCACCTTAGCTATTCGATAATAACCCTTCTCAAACAAACACCTCCCTTGCTCTCAACTTTCTATACAAGGCTTCAGCTAAATGACACCAGCATTGCAGAGAATTTTTATAGAGCATGAATCAAAGCGTCATAGACCAGAATGTCTGGTTTTACACTACAGCGCTAGATTTGATGACTTAAAAAAGTTTAAAAACATAGGCAAACAATAAAAGCCCTGGCCAAATCATCATCTTCCTTAACAAGAAGGTGCAGCATCGAATAGAAAATTATTTAAGAACATGCGTATTTTTGGAGCAGTTGTAAGAGGATTGAGAGAGGGTGAAATTTAGGAGCTTTCAAGGCTACTGGAACGTTGCTTGGGCTGATTTCTGGTCTGGTCTAGTGTTAAAAAGTGAATTTGCTCATGAACATAAGAATGCAAGTCTTGAAAGAAGCGATTTTACATTAAGTTTGGCTTCTATGGTTGACAACACTGAAACTCTCCAACTCAAGTTTACGACTCCAATTTTATATTTTTCTCATTATACATAAAAGCCATTGTGTCCCAAAACTTTAGAAATGTCTAATGCATACATATATCTGACATTTACACCAAATTCGAGTAGCCTAGCTTAGGAGTACAGACATGTAATGATCAAAGTATAATGCAACCATAATAGTAGGACTAGGAGTATATAATTTACTTGAAAATTTTGGATATTGAAAACAACAATTGAGAAGTGATGCAGTGAATTAATATAATGTTTGAAAGTTGCAGAAATTCATCCAACAAACACGTTTCAAGGTTTTTCAACACAGACAATATGTCGAACAGCTAAGATGCATCAAATCCAAAAGCTAGGAAGAACATTACCATTTTTTTTTAGATTGAAGAGTAAATGAAGAATCTAATCCAAGTCCTTCACCACCTTAATCCCCATGGTATTAGCAGTCCCAATAATGGACTTACAAATACTCTCCAGGGACATGTACTGACAATATGGATCGGATTGCTTAATCTTGGCAATCTCGTAAATATGTCTGATGGACAAAGTGGTGGCGACCACGTGGCCAGGCCGGCTGCTTCCGGACTCGATGCCCGCTGCCTTCTTCAAGTACCAGGTGACGGATGGAGACTTGACAGTGAACTCAAAGGTGTTGTCTTTGAAGGCGGTGATAGTGACAGACATGGGGGTGTCAGGCTTGTACTTTTGGGTTCGGGCGTTGAAGTCCTTGCAGAAGGCCATTAGATTAAGTCGGTACTGACCCAGGGCTGGACCTACTGGGGGTGCGGGTCGTGCTCCTCCCGCCGGTACAGTCAGCCTGATGGTGGCCGCCACTGGACGGCGGGTTAGGATTTCTTTCAGGGTCGACATGCCTCTCTTCGATTTTGCTTACCCTACTGTTTTTTTCTCTTTCCCAACGATGTTGGGCTTGGTAAAATTACATAAATGGGTGCAAATAGTAAATGGCAAATTGAAAGGTATTATTTTTACTTTTGGTTAATTACTTTGATTCCAAATATTAAAACCATCTAATTGAGTGCTTATGGTATCATATTATATCAATCAAGTCCTTTTATTTACTTATGATATTAAATAGACAAATCAAATTTAGGACTATTTCTTTCTTTGTAATAGTTATAATAATTAAGCCATATATATTCAATATTTGATCCAGAGCTAGCATTTAATGCCAAGCACTTGATTGATACGATATTAATATTTTAAAGACTTAATTATAACATTTGAAGTATAATTTAGACTATAATTTAGGGGGTGTTTTGATGTAATTAACCAAAAAAGGAATAGGTAAGTGATTGGGCTGGGCTGGGCTGGGCTGGGCTGGGCTGGGCAATTATTAGGTTTTAAATGGGAGAAGAAGAAGGCGTTCACTCGGTTCTGTTTAATTTTTCAATAATTTATATCTTTAGCTAGTAATTTGATTCTTTGCTGCCTCCACACTCCCACTTCAAGTTTAAAGATAAGGGCTAAGCATTTGGAGGCAGAAATCTTCAGCAAAGAAGAGAAGAGAATATGTTGAAGAGCAACACGTTCAGCAGGAAGACCAAGGCCGGCAGAATTAAGAAGGTTGCGATTCCTCTCCTCCTTTTTGCTGTAATTTTTTACATATAAAAAAAGGAAAAGATTTTGAAACCCTAACTAAGTAACAGAGGTATTTACTTTAGTTTATAATGATGATAATGGAATGTATTTGCATTGCTTGTGGCATGGGGATGGGGATAGGACAGGAGGTTAGAGAAATATATCTGAGAGACGACATTTACTGTGGAGCTGCCGCTTGCAAAACGTGTGACACTTCCACGTCACGTGCTCCTTTGGATGTTGCGTCTCCCCTTCTCATTCTTGATACCAATGTCCTTCTTCATCAGGTTTTTTTCTTTTTCTCTTTTGGCTTCAATATAATTATACTGAATTCTTTCATTGTGTTCTCAAATTTTAACGTTTCATTTTCATTATTACTATTACTATTATTAATATATGTTATAAGATCGACTTGCTTGAGAACTCTGCCATCGACAATGCGGTGCTGCTATCTGTGGTGCTGGATGAAGTTAAGAACAAGAACATGGCCGTTTACAATAGAATTAGAGCTCTTTCCACCAATCCTCTCCGGAAGTTCTATGTTTTCAGTAACCAGTTCCATAAGTTGGTTTTCTCATTCCTCGCCATTCATTTCCTATCAAATTCTCAACTTTTCACTCACAGCTGCAAATAAAATGATTTTATTTTCAGCCTCTTATCCACTATTTTCTTTCTTTTTGTTAACAGAGACACATTTGTAAAGCGCATGGATGGTGAAACTCCAAATGATTACAATGACAGAGGTTAGGTTTGCACCTTAATATCTCTCTAAGCATTTGCTTCTGAAATTCAGCTTGTTTACTACGTCCTGTTGTTCTTCAGCAATTCGGGTGGCTACTCGATGGTATCAAACTCATCTTGGTACTGCAGCAACAGTTTTACTTATAACCAATGACAGAGACAATAAGAGGAGGGCTGGCGAAGAGGGCATTTCTGCTGACACAAGTATGCACACTCTATTTGCTTAGGAACTTCTGTCAACTTGATATTTTATATATTGGCTTACAAGTTACCACTAATTATTTAATACCACCTCTATTTGCAAATTATTAGGATTATTCATGTGGTATGCTAACTGTTCAATGGCCAACTTGTTTCAGTTCAGTCCTATGTAAAATCATTGGGTCAACCGGAGTTGCTTGACCTGCTTGTTCAACCTGCATCAGAATCTGAAGATACTGTTATGGTAGAAGTTGAAGATTTGAGACCTTCCAAGAGACAAGTTGTTTATCAAGAAGTATGTTTGCTAATGCTGTTTGCCATTGTCAATTGTAAACAATGAATTTGGTTAAGATTTGTTCCCATGAAACAAATTTGTTCTCTAAGGCTTAATCTTTTCTTTGTTTAGCATAAACCCATGTCTGAGATTACATCGGGCTTGCATCGTGGAATATACCATCAAGGAAAGCTTCGTGTTAATCGTTACAATCCATTTCAAGCATATGTTGGAAGTGAGAGCATAGGTGATGAAATAATTATATATGGACGTCAAAACATGAACAGAGCTTTTGATGGTGATATAGTAGCTGTAGAACTTCTGCCCCAAGATCAGTGGCATGAGGAGAAGAATTTATCCATCGCAGATGAAGGTATTAAGGTTTTTGTGTTTTCTGGGTTCATTGGAAACGTTTAATGCTTTTTCATGTTTATAAGTTATTATGAGTATGCTGCTGGTACGCATTAATGTTGTAAAAGGGTGCTTACATGTTTGCATTTTAAGCACGATGCTTGGTATCTTTATTGGTTCTTCCATAAATAAATACTTTTGTCATGGTCTCCCTTGCGTAAGGGTACAAAATACTAAACATACTGCTATCGCTTTCACATGCATCTAGTTTCTTAGTATTTTCTCTCTTCCCTTTCAGAGGATGAGGAAGAAGATGATGTTCATTTAGTTCCAAGCAGTGCTGATGATGCCCCTAGAACTACGAATCTGGTATCAGATTCTGCCACTGATATGAACTCCACTCCATCACGGCCATCAGGCCGTGTTGTTGGTATTATAAAGAGGAACTGGCACTCGTAAGTTATCTTGCTACCATAATTAACATAATGCACTTAATATCTGTTTTTTTTCTTTTTTTTTTGCTGGTGCATACCTTATAACTGATTCAACCGGGTGGGGCCCAGTTATGAACTAAATAAGTATGATTGTAACTTGTTTTCTTTCTCCTAGTTCAGCCTGTTCTAGTTTTAATTTTGTGTATTTCTATCAGTTTGTTCAAGTTTTATCTTTAGTGAAGTTGTTTCAAATAATTGAATTTGAGAGGTATTCTTCATATGTCCTATTGTGTGGTCATGTGGTAAACTTTTAATCTTTGTGGGTTCAGTGTCTTCACTGCTTTTTGAATCAAACATGTTCTTAAGAATTGTTCTTCATTTTTTCCTGCATAATGATGTTGATTATTTCTTGTTATTTTGCTTATAGTCTAAATGATCACTTGCAGTTATTGTGGGTCTTTGGAACCAATGTCTATGCCTGCTGGGACTGGAAGCTTTACATCTGCCCTATTTGTCTCCAAAGATCGTAGAATTCCTAAGATTCGGATCCAAACCCGACAGCTTGAAAATCTTTTGGATAAGAGGATAATTGTGGCAGTTGATTCTTGGGACCGTCAGTCTCGGTATCCTTCTGGTCATTATGTACGAGTCATTGGAGAAATAGGTGATAGAGACACCGAGAGTGAGGTCTGTGATAATAGCTTCTTCATCTCTCTCTCTCTCTCTATATATATATATTATATATGTCTTGGTGGTAATTAGCTTAGTAATACTTGTATATTGTGTTGCAGGTGGTGTTGATTGAGAATGACATAAACTCAAGGCCCTTTTCTTCCCAAGTTTTGGCTTGCCTGCCACCATTACCATGGTCTGTGTCTAGTGAAGATGTGGCAAATTCAATCCGGCAGGATTTACGATCTTTGCGTGTCTTTAGCGTGGATCCACCTGGTGCGTATTCTTAGTGGACGGTAGTGAATTATGTATTTTGCAAATGCTGTGCAGATAGACATGCCTCTTTCTTGTGCAGGTTGCAAGGACATTGATGATGCACTACACTGTACAGCTCTTCCTAATGGGAACTATGAAGTTGGAGTTCGTATCCTATATACTGTCTATTTATTCTTTTTTATAAAATCAACGTGCATTTTATGTGATGGGATGAATGGAGTTGACACAGATATGCATCTTTTACAATTTACCTTTTGTAAAACTTTAGGGTTTGTTGGAAGGATTTTTATTCCATTTTTCCAAATAAAAATATATACACAAAAGATTATCAAGTGCTCTGAAATCTATTTCTTCTTATGGAAGAATATGTGCTTTTTACCACTGTAGTATGTTCTTTTTTTTAAAAATGAAATTCCTCTGTTGAGCCCTTTTCTACCACTATGATGCATTTCCATATGAAGGTATAAAGATGATAACAGATTTGCAACAATTATATTTTCCTCATAACAGGGATTTTATGTATTTAAAGTCTCTTCATGTGGTTGGATGTTCTTTAATAATATCTGATCAGACATTGCTGATGTAACAAATTTTGTTCACCCTGGTACCCCGCTGGATGGTGAAGCTTCCCAGAGGGGCACTTCTGTCTACCTTGTTGAGCGCCGGATTGACATGCTTCCTAAACCTTTGACAGAAGGTTATTTTTGTATTTCTTTTTCCCCTTCCCAATAAGTTTTAGTCTTGTATATGGTAATAAAAAGGTTTTGTTGGATTCTATACTTGGTTTTTTAATTGTTTTTCTGGTATTAAAGTACTAATGATCATTATTGGCAGATATATGTTCACTTAGGGCTGATGTAGAAAGGCTAGCCTTTTCAGTTATTTGGGTATGTGCTACTAAATTATTCAAATAATTTTAAGGCTAGGTTCTAGTATTCCTTTTAAATAAATAAAAACTTTCACCTGAATTCCAGGAAATGACGCCTGACGCAGAGATTATCTCAACGAGATTCACAAAAAGTGTTATCAAATCTTGTGGTGCTTTGTCTTATGTTGAAGCCCAGGCTAGGATGGATGATAGGTGCTCTAATGTAGCCCTTTGACTAATTGTTTAAGGATCAGCTCATTTTAATTTATTGCACCCTTATCTGATTTATGGAGCTACATTTTCTTCTTGTTCAGTTATTTTGATTTCTTGTCTTTGCATGGCTTCCCCCTTAAGCTAGATTTCTTTAGTTGGGTTAATTTTGGAGACAAAAGGATCATTCCCTTTAGGGTGTTGAGTTTGGATCTTACTAGATGTTAGTTTACATATTTGCTAGAGAGCTTCTATTATTTTGCTTCTAATAGGGAGCATGCTGGTTTTTAGGGTTTTGTCTATGTTAAAGGTTGATAGTTGTCTGAGTTTCTCAACTGTTATTTGCTATTATTCATTTCTATGGTTGTTTTGGTAGAAGTATGATTTCTTATCCACCTAGTTTTAACTTATTTCCTTACTCAGTCAAATACTCCAGGCAAAAGAACATTTGCCATTTCCTTTCTTGCTCAGTTGGTCCAAAAAAAATGTGAATACAATCTTGCAAATTTTCACTTTAGCACATTCATGTATTTCTTTCTATTTCTTGAGTTGTGGCTGGTGTCTGAGCATTCTGATTGCTTTTGTTCTTTTGCAGTCGACTGATGGACCCGTTAACTACAGATTTGAGAAATATGAATGCTTTGGCTAAGGTCTGATGTCAAAGAGCCTGCTTCTGCTCTTAATCGCAACATAGTGGGATTAATTAGCCTTCAATTTAATTTTCTCCATGTTTATTTTTCACATGTGAAACTGCAGATAATGAGGCAGAGACGTATCAATAGAGGAGCCTTAACTCTTGCTTCTGCTGAAGTCAAATTTCAAATTGATACTGAGACTCATGATCCTCTTGATATTGGTTTGTTGCCTAATGCCATTTGTTTTACTCTTAATCTGGAACACGAATCAAGATATTTTAACATCAATTAGAAGAAAAAATCAGTCCATCCACAAAATGATCCTTTTTGTCTGTCTGTCAGCAACCATGAGTTGTTGCAGTGAGACAATGGAATTGTATCATGATGCTAATTATTGCTCTTGACCCAATTTTTCAACACGATAACATACCCTAGATCGTTTTTAAAAAATTATTAAGATCTTCCTGTAGTTGGCTATGTTTGAGATGCTAAAGGTAGTAACTGGACATGAACATGGAATCTAATATTTCATTTGTGGTTCATTATGATTTTATAGTTTCTCATAAAAACAAACAAAAAGGTGATCTCAAAAATTGCTGCAAGCAGAATATGTTCTGCAGACTATGATGTCATGTTTTAGGAACCATATTTTAGAACTTTTTCTGTGTAAACCTTTTTTGTTTAATAAAAGGTTTACATAACGCTGGTTTTCTTTTATTAGTTCACTGTTTCTGTTCTTTCAAATCCTATGCATTTGGCCTTTTCTTCATTTGTCCAATGGTGACCAGTAGTAATTAAGAATTATGATCTAGACAATACTAATTAAATTAAATAGTTTTGAGATCCCAAAGTCCAGAAAGAATTTTTTCATTTTTGGTCATGCCTCAATTTTTGTCTGATATCTGAGTTATTCATTCAGGCATGTATCAGATTCGAGAAGCAAACCAAATGGTTGAGGAATTCATGCTTGCTGCCAATGTTTCAGTTGCCAAACAAATCCGTGATTGTTTTCCTTCTTGTTCGCTACTAAGGTAAACTTGTTTTTTCTGTACTTCTTTGCCATAATGTTCTTGTGGGACTTGCATTTCTATTGTACCTCTTCTTTCATTCACTGTCTAGTTCTGGTTTGTGCTTATGATTTAACCATAAGGTTTATCCCATCAAAAAAATTATTTTATTTTTGTAAATGCCAGCAGAAATCCTAACCAGTTTATGATCCTTCGTAAATTTATATCACTGGAATTATTTATCATAGGATAAATAAGATTGCATGTTAGTATTTTTAATGCGAACCACTTGGTCCAAGATGGTGTTTAATCATAAAATTAGCATTAGCGGATGATAATTGTCACTATTATGCATCGTGTAATCTCTTCAACAATCCAGATTATCACTGGAAAATTCCAGTGTTGTGGCTATTTCTTTGACATTGAAACTGCTGTTGTTTGACACTCAGCCTTGCCTCCCTGACATTAATTTTTGGTTCAGGCGGCATCCAACTCCCACCAGAGAAATGCTTGAACCTTTGTTGTGCACTGCTGCTGCCATTGGACTCGACTTGGATGTTTCATCATCAAAGGCGTTGGCTGATTCCCTTGACCGTGCTGTGGTATGGTTCCTATTCATTATATATTTGTCTGACAGTTCAGCTGACTAACCACCTCAGATGATTCCTTTTCTAGACATTTCTTCATCCAACTTCTTGCTTGTCTGGCTTCTTTTCTTTTTTTTCCATCTTTGCTACTTGGGACATGTTCCTGTATTTGTTTGGCCTCTTTCTTTCATAGTTGATTCTTACATCTGAGAAAAACTGCCTTGCAGCGTGATGATCCTTACTTTAATAAGTTGATTCGGATACTGGCAACTAGGTGTATGACACAGGTAAAGTTAGCTAGGAAATTTTTTCAATATCCAGATGATTTTGACCTACGCACTTTTTAACTTGGTACTAATTTGCCTTGGTTTCAAATTAGGCTGTTTATTTCTGTAGTGGGGATCTCAGCCCTCCAGAATATCATCATTATGGGCTTGCTGCGCCCCTATATACTCATTTCACTTCTCCTATTAGGAGATATGCAGGTTTGTGAACAATAATTTGTTTGTTACTTTACCTTTTCTTGCTGATGTATACTTGATACTATTGATCAAGTTGGAACCTTCCTTGCAGATGTGATTGTGCACAGGTTGCTTGCTGCATCTCTAGGGATCGATAAGCTTCCACCAGTTTTCCAGGACAGATCTCAACTAACTAGCATTGCTGATAGTAAGTTTTTTTCCCTTTCATACTGTTGTTGAGGCTTCCATGGATTTAGGTAACAAACTTCACATACCCATGATATCCATTCTCAGCTTCCTATGCATTTTACCTGTTTCAGATCTGAATTATCGACATAGGAATGCCCAAATGGCAAGCAGGGCCTCTGTTGAGCTCCATACTCTCATTTACTTCAGAAAACGGTAAGTGCCTTGGCCTCTCCCATGGAATTGAAACTGCCTTCTATAGAGCATAATGAATAATTGCTCATGTTTTGAATTTATTTATTTATCTTATGCTGCAGGCCCACTGACACAGAAGCCAGAATAGTGAAGATAAGGTCCAACGGGTTCATTGTGTTTGTGCCCAAGTATGAACTTAGATCCTTTATGCTGGATTATCTGTATATGTTCCTCGTGTCTTGCCTTTTTTCTATCTGCTGTGTCTAGGCAAGAAAAGATAATGTTTTGGCACTTGTGTTTGTTGGGTAGAGAAAAAAGTAACATGATTGTATGTTATATAAAACGAACAGATATGGAATAGAAGGCCCGGTGTACTTGACAGGCAGAGGAGAGAAGGGAAGCGGGGAGTGGCATGTGGACGAGCAGCAGCAGAAGATTGTAAAGATGGACAAGAGTAATAGTAATAGCCTTTCCTACAGTGTACTGCAATCAGTGAGGATCCACATGGAGGTTGTGGAACCCCAACCCAACCGCCCTAAACTGCAGCTTACTGTTATTTCCTAGAAGTAGAAGATAACATCGACATGCACAAAGGAGGAGCTTTTATTAGGTCATATAGAGTGTTGTATTATTATATAAGATGCAAATGGAATGAATCTTGTTGTGGTAATTATAGTACCTGGCCTTTGGTTTGGGTTAATTGATGTTGGATTGACACAAGAAACATTTTTGTTCATGGAGTGAGTGTTCCTATATCTATATGTTATTTTTGCAATAACAAAAGGAATGAATAAATAAACTAACACAACTTGTTATTACTGCTAGATGGTAGAAAAATGCATTGGGTGGGCGACAAACAAGTAGGCCTAACCAGATAGATGTGCATTTTGATTATTTTATGCGCTAATGCATGGAACATGTGGGACCCTGGAAACTGCAATGAAATAAATGTCCTAAAGTGACCTTAATCAACGCCCCTAAAATACATCTCCCCCCCTTTTTCTTTCATTGGTTTTGATTTCACATGATTCGTGAATGTGGGTCACATGGCTTTGGCAGAGAACCCCCCTTCTAACGTTTTACAATCATCATAACATTTCATCTCTCACCTATTGCAATTTACAGAAAGCCCCATTTCCCCATTTTCAATCTCAAATTGCAGTAAGAAATGCAATGCAAAGTGTGTATATATATATATATATATATATCTTTTTTCTTTAAAAAAAATAAGGGTAGAGATAGATAAAAGAACAGTTAAGAGAATGAATTGGAAACATAAATTTTTATTTTTTTTATTTGTAATTTAGTGGACTCAGATAATAAGATGATTGATGTATTATTAGCAAGTAAAAATGGTAATAGTGAGGATAATGATGGAGTAAGTATGCATGCATGATGATGGATGGAGCATGGAGATGAAGACCAAAGAGGGAAGGATGTAGTGTGTCCTTTTCTGGTGCTTCCGTTGTATGAAGTAAGAAATGAAGTCAAATTAATAGGCATGCAGCCTACTTAAGGCTCAAACTCATTCAGTGTCACCTCATCCTCTCCCCCTCCGACTCCGATGTCTCCCCCACATTTCCCTCCTTTGTCAGAAATCCAACACACACCCTTTTAATTTAATATAAATACTATTAATTCTTTCAAAAATAAAATTAAAAAAAAAAAAAGACAACGACGGGCATAGCAGAGTAGAGCACGAGACAGACATCTGTAGCAGATCACACACCACCGCCCTTGCCTCCTCCCCTACCTTTCACTTTGAACCCATTTCCCATCTACATTACCATTCCCCATTTGGAGACCTCAGCCACTCCGATCTCCGCCCATGGCTGCAGCCCTCGAGTGCTGGTCCAGCCGAGCCACCACCGCCGATGACGACATGGTCGAGCAGGTTTTGATGCGCTCCAACGACCGATCCGAGGACACCTCCTCCTCCTCTGCTTCTGCCAAACTTGAAGCCCCGTCCGCCAAGAACAAACGGTTCCAGAGGTTGAGCAAGAACGTCTCCGAGGCCATTGCCTCTCTCAAGAACTCTCTCAATCTCGACACTTCCTCCCCACGTGATCAGCTTCCTCCTTCTGTTCCTTCTGTCCCTTCATCTTCCTCCAAGGCCGACGTTTGCCGGAAAGTGGTCTGGGGTACCGTTGTACGGAACTTGACTCAGCTTTATCCTGGAAGCCAGTTGCCTGAGAAGCTTGTCTCCAATATCCGCAAGCATTATGATTCCTTGCCTCTCAGGTCCCCTTCCCTTCCCTTGCCTCTTCTTTCTTCCTACTCAGTTTAGGGTACTCTGATAATTGCAACAACAATCAACAGGATCCTAAAAGCAGTTTCCCATCAGCATGGGTTTTTCATTTTTGTTTTTCCTTGGCTTTCAAACAGTGAAGTTCGGGTTTCTTATAATTATTTTTACTATTATGTGGCCTTGCCTTAGTTACTGCTGAAATGTTCTAGTTCTTCTTCCCCCCAATTATGCTGTTCTTTTTTGTAATTTTCTTTTGATTGGGTATTATGTTGACAGTTATGCACAGGCGGGATTTGATATGAAAGAAGTATTTCTACATATAAAATTGATAGAGCAGGCATCAGGGGATGATCACCCTGCTATATTTATTCAGCAAACATCTGATGATGAGGTACAAGGTTGCGTGTTTAAGCTCACATTTGCTTGTAATTCTTCCTTTTCTTGGTCTGCCATGTCTGGTGCTCTTGATTCTGCTTCCATCTGTTGCAAGAAGATACAGATATTTGAGAAGAAAGGGTTCACCCTTGGAATTATTCTTTTCTTGGTTCAATCCGCCCAAGATAAGTTTTTTAAATCCCATGTCGAGAGTGCCCTCAAATCTGCTCTTCGGAAGCCCAAGACAACCACTGTTAAACTACCATTTGGACTTTGTGGATGTCAGGAGGAGAGTACTAAAGGGAGAGACTTTGGGGAAATTGAGGAAGAACCAAGTGAGCAAACTCACAGAAACGGGATTGAAAATCCAAATGCCAGGATTCAGCTTCCAATGCCTCTGCCCTCTTCATCGTTTGTCGTATTGGTTGATGAATGGCAAACCATTCAATCAGGGGCAGACGAGATTGGGAAATGGCTATTGAACTCCGACAGTCTTGAGTTTATTGATCAGATTGCACCCAACTCTTTTAAAGGCGTCTACAAGGGTAAACGTGTTGGAATCGAAAAGCTTAAAGGATGTGACAAGGGGAATTCTTATGAGTTTGAACTTCGAAAAGATCTCTTAGAGCTTATGACTTGTGGGCATAGGAACATTTTGCAATTCTATGGTGTTTGTGTCGATGAGAATAATGGTTTGTGCGTCGTGACCAAGTTGATGGAAGGTGGATCAGTCCATGATTTGATGCTGAAGAACAAGAAGCTTCAGATTAAGGAGATAATGAGGATTGCTGCTGATGTAGCAGAAGGAATCAAGTTTATGAATGATCATGGTGTTGCATACAAAGACCTTAACACACAGAGGATTCTGCTAGATAAGCATGGTAATGCATGCTTGGCGGACATGGGTATAGTCACTGCTTGCAAGAGTGTTAGTGAAGCAATGGAGTATGAAACCGATGGTTACCGTTGGCTTGCTCCTGAGGTTTGCATCACCTTACTTTTCTTTGAATTAATGTCATTGTGTGGTCATAACCTCATACCATTCCCTCCCCAAGTGCACAAATTCTATTTGCCAATGTTGGTCATAACTCATAACCATCATGCCCGGTATACTTCATCAATCACACGGTCCAGCTATAGTAAACTAGTTCACCTAAACAGACCTATTCAACAGTTGATTTATCACTTATGCGGAATTCAGATTGATTTTTCTTGTTTTTATGTGATGTTCTTATGGTTTAGTGTATGTGGGTACAGCTGTTACTGTTAATCTTTGCTAAAAGAGACTTTATGTCACCCATTGAGAACATCATTGTTTGGGCATGCGTAACATGTCTTAATTATTGTTTTTGCTTTACACTTCAATATTGTGTTTACCTTTATTTATGCATTACTTTATTCTCAATTAACAAAGCATCAATACTGTTTAAGTGCCACATTTGCCAAATTGTCTGTGGAGCCTAATTGGAGCTTTAATTTTAGCATGATTACAGTCCTTTTCCTTACCTGAGGCCACTGTGATTATTACTTTGCCTAATTGATATTGATGTTGTGATTATCTTTAGAACAAAACTAGAGGAAACAAATTATGATTTATTCCATATATTTCAGTGACCATATAGTGATGCCATATTATATTGTTTGTATTTCTGTCATGCATGGCACCTTACAGGAAGAGTTCTGTCAATGAAAATTTGTTCCAACTTTTAATCCGTGCAAGTTGCGTCTCTTTACTGTTCTCACATGTTTCACACTTATGCTATTTCAATACCAAATTTCCATAATTAATATGTTTAGTGTTTATAGCAGTTGATAATTTGGCGTAAAATAACATGATAGTAGAATTTAGAAGAGTTTCAATGCATTATGTCATGATTTGAGTGGCACGCACAATAATATGTTATATCTACATTATCTAATTTATCTAATTTTCTTTTCATATTCCAGTTCTTTACAACTTACATTAGCTGATCATTTCTGGCCCTAACTTTTTTTGGATGCCAGATCATTGCTGGGGACCCAGAGAATGTTTCGGAGACATGGATGAGTAATTCCTATAGTTTTGGAATGGTAATTTGGGAGATGGTGACAGGTGAGGCAGCCTATTCTGCATGTTCACCGGTGCAAGCAGCGGTAGGAATAGCTGCGTGTGGTCTAAGGCCTGATATCCCTAAGGACTGCCCGCAAATCCTCAAATCTCTGATGACCAAGTGCTGGAATAGTTGCCCGTCAAAGCGACCGCAGTTTTGTGAAATTTTATCTCTGTTGTTGCGGACCAGTTACAGGTAAAAGTTATACCTAAAAGTAATTCATAAAATGTATCCATTCATGCTAAAATTCTGTTATAGGAGGCTTGGTATGATGTCTTGCTACAAAGCATGAATGTAGACTTAGAAGTTCCTACAGCGGAAATCTCATAGTTCTAGTTATAAGTATATCTTGTTTGTTTCAAATCAATATTTTTCATTTGACAGCCAAGGAAGAAAATTAAAAAGGAAAAAAAGAACAGGTCATTACTGAATCCATGGAGTATTAATGATGGAGTTGTGAGTGGTGTTGGGAATATTTAAAAATAAAAATTTCCTTGCATGTTTGATTTGGTGATATGTATGTTGGGGTTGCAAAAGGCTACAGGATTAATTGATTGAAAATGAGGAAAAGCAGGCGGAAAGGAGATCTTCTGAGCCCTTTGTTTTTTTTTTTTTTTGGTGTGTGTCTAGAGTTATTGAGTGAAACAAGGAAAAATTGCATCTTAAGTTTCCATTTTGTCTTAGAGGTGGCTGGTTGGGGGGACCCAAAGGTTGTCATCTTGTCTTTTTGTCTCATAAAAGGTGAGAATCATCAATCAAATACCATCCCATCCTTCCACCTAATAAGCGTAGAACTCCACTTGGGAACTTGCTGTAGTTTCCCACATGTGCCAATGATTTCAGATGATTAAAGATAGCAATATATATAAAAAAGGATTTGCAAGTTGAAGCAATTCATTAACTCTGATAGGATGTTGAGGATCCTGTTGTTTACATCTCTTCAACTACTCTCCTAAGTTGGAGTTGAGAATGGTAGGACAGTTTGAGAAAGTAAGTAGAGCATGATTGCAAATGACTAAGAAATGGATGTTGACGAATTGCAGGGGTAGACATTTTCTTTGCAAGAGCATTAAAACTATCATGACCGTTAAAACAGTAAACCTGACCATTTTTTTTTAATGGAGTTTGGGTTAGCAAACATCTCTGCAAATTCTATACATGATTCCAGGCAATTCGTTCCCGAAGTGAGCAGTAGAGTTTGAATCATGCGACTTATAAAATTAGGATTTTTCTTATTTGGGAAAGCTTCCAGTTCGTTAAAAGCACTTGGCTGCGGACTAATAACTTGTTATTGATGCCTGATCTTGGCCTTTCAACTTGCAAGATGACCTCTAGTACATAGGCGATGTAGGATTATAGGTCCCCAAAAAAACCATGAGATGCAAGGTGGTGCATGTGGCTGGCAGAGTAAGAATATCTGATCCTGGGCATAAGGATAACTACAAAATATTCAATCAAAAAACAAATTATGATGGAGATTGGAGTATTGTTACTGTTCATATAACATCTCATGGGAATAATAGCCTAACTAGAAACGTATAATAACTTATTTGTTGTTCTAATTTTACAAAAAAGAGTTATTTTAGCTTCTATTTAATTTTTTGTCTCTTTCAGTCTTTGAATTTGTATTGTTTGTCAAATCACTTCAAAGTAGATAGAGGTAATCCATGTAAACAATTAATTAATTTTTTTAAAATTAAAAATATTATATATATTTTAAATAATTTACTATCATGGAATGATGTGGCAATTCAAATATATATCATGATTAAGGTGATTTGAAAAACAACATAAATTTAAAAACTAAAAAATAAATAAAAATTAAAATAATTTTATTTATAAAATTAAAAAACCAAATAAATTATTATCTAACACAGACGTCACTAAATATAAGTTGACGTGCTGGTTCCCCCAAAATTTCTCTTCCTTTTTAATATGCATTATGCCCCAAAATAAAATTTACTATTATTTTCCATCCTGTTTTATATTAGGTTGATTATTTATTTGAGTTAAACATTTGAAAATTAAAATATATTTTAAATTAAAATTTTAAAATTAGACTAATAGTTAAACTAGTCATGTCATTAGTTAGTACGGTCGAATTAAATAAACTATTAAATTATTATAAAAATAAAAAAAAGTAGTTCAATCGATTTTTTAGTCTGATTCAATTGATCCATACCGGTTCAGGTTGGATGCATCTCCAAACTATTACCCTAGCTAGTTCTCAATTCGACCAACCAATCTAATTCAAACAACCATGATTCTAAGTCTTTACACTCCGTAGATTTGAAATTTAGTTCATTTATTTTTATTTTAAGAACTTAATCTCTTGAATTTTTGGATTTAAAAATCTATTTTTAAATTATATATAACCACATAAATTTTAATTGAAAAGTTAATTATATTAGCTGTCGAAACTTTTTTTTGAAATTGACTTTTTATTGTAAAAAAAAGAGAAGAAAATGGAGTCGTCATCAATCCTTTTTAATTAGGTGTGATTGGATCACCTCAAAATTTGGTCATTTTAATAAAATGTTAGATTTACTAAAACGATGATTTTTGATCTACAAAATCCAAGAAATGGGTTCAGGAGTCGGTTACATATGAGGAATAATTAGCACCCTTATAACGTCTAAAATTAGTACCTAGTTGATTACTTAATGTCTTGACGTCAAAAATTGAGAATCCAAAGAGAATTTAAAATGTGATCCCTTTCGCGCGATGTTATTTGATGGTATTGGAAAAGTTTCTATCTAAATTGAATTTTTAATGAGGAGGTTCTCTTATTTCGGGTCGATCAAGACAAAAAATCATGTCCCGCAAGTTGGGGCACAAAATCTCGAATTCTAAAAAATAAGAACGCTCACCGTTTAGTTATTGCTCAAATCTTATATATTTTTAAAAATTATTTTCTTTATAAAAAAGGAGGGACGTTCGATTATTTCGGTTCAAAAAGAAGATCGTACTCCGTAAGTTAGAGGCAAAATTTCTCGAATCCCCTAATTAAAGAACACCGCCTTAGTTCAAATTGCTAAATATACAATGTATGAAAATGAAGCTTCTAATATGACATACTATGAACTTATTTGATCATAAAACATTATATGAGATACACGGGTATATTTAAATATTTTATATGAAGTCATAGGAACATAAATAATGTAATATATCATAATTAATAATTAATATTATAAAAATTTTTAATTAGCGCTATTAATAATAATTAATGACTAAATAACAAATTATACAATTTAAAGGGGCAAAAATATAAATAATAAAGGTTAAAAGTGCAAGGAATTAAAAAGAGATAAGTATGCTAAATAAAATAAATAGGGGACTAAATTAAAATTTAAACGAAATTTAAAGTGCAATTTAAAAAAAAAAGAAGTAAATAAAAGACTAAAAGGAAATAATTGGGAAATTTGAGGGTAAAATCATAAATTTCATAATATAACGGGAAAAATAATAAATAAAAATTTAAACATGCTGGAATTTAAATAAAAGAAAGTAAAGGGACCAAATCTGAAAAAAGGACTAAATTGAAACCTTAAAAACTTTTGAAGTCCAAATTGCAAGAAAACAAAGAACAAAAAAAGGATTAAATTAAAACAAAATAGAAATGTTCAGGGGCCCAGGATGTTATTTTCCCCAGCCTAGCACACGTGTCATTCCCAGAAGGGGTCAATAGTCTAAGGACTAAAGTGGAAACAGATTAAAATTAAATGGCGAAATTAAAAAGAAGAGAAAATCAAAATTAGGACCATATTAAATAGTGCCTAAAAGTGGAAGGACTTGGGTAGCAATTAAACCCCTTTCTCGAAAACACGTGGACCCTAGGACCATCCGATCGGATCTTCGGGTCGTGCTCGAAATGTAGTCGTTTTAGGCATATGAAGCCAAAAACAAAACGACGTCGTTTTGGGAGGCCTATTTAAGTTTAAAAAAAATCTAAAAAAAAATCATTTTAACAGCCTTTAAAAAAAAAAAACTCTGTTCCCTCTTCGTTTTTCTCTCAAGACCCCTCCTCCTTTGGCTACAAGGTCGCCACACATCCACCGAGGCCACGGGTTATCGACGTCGGCGACCACTGCCTCCGGTGGCCAGAAAATTTCCAAAAAATTCCTTTATTGCCCCATTTACACGTGTAACATAGATCTGAGGTTAAAGTCCTTAAAAACCTAGCCAAAGTTCGGCTATGGAGCAAGAAACCCTTCGGTTTCTCCCTTTTCTAACGAGGCCCTCGACGGAACCCTAGGAGTTCTGAGGCTTCTCAAGGCGGAGAAAAGGGGAGTTCCACGACGACGCTTTAACATGTAAACCAAAAAAAATTGAATCTTTTGTTGTGATTTTTTAATATATTTTTTCAAAATTTAAAAAGGAAAATAAAATAAAAAATACCTTCTTTTAAACTTTTTTTTTTTTGGTATTTCTCTGTTGAATCTCTTTGTAAAAGAAAAGAGTTACAAATGTTTCTTTGGCTTTTTATAGCCGAATTACAGCATATTATCTTTTGTCTTTTTCTTTTTTTTCTTTTTCTACTTTTCTGCTTCCATTTCTCTATCTTCTGTAGGAGGGGGTGGCAAGGACGAGACGGTGGTCTCAGGCCTCAAATGGCACGCCTGTTGACATTGCGAGGGGGTTAGGTTAGTAGATGGATTTGGGTAATTGGGTTTGCAATTATTATTATTAACTTTTTTTTTTTTAGTTTGGTTTGGGTAGGATGGATTTGGCCCATTACATTAACTATTTGAACTGATTAGTAAAATTATAATAATATAAAGACTAAATTATGTTAAAAAATAAAGTATAAGAATTAAACTTCAAATTAAGTATATTAAAAGGACCAAAATTAAAAATAAATTATTTTTATAAAAAGGAAAAAGAAAAGGAAAAAGAAAAGAGCATGGTTTATAAATATAGCTAAAGGTAAATATGTATCCACATTTTACTTCATGGATCCAATTAAATTCTAACTTAGGAGAAAAGACATTCAGTTTTATTTAATTTGGAATTACTTCTAAAAACTTCTTTCTTATTTATTTATTGGTTCTAACTTACAACAAAAAACGCCCTTCACCGCAATTAATGATTTCAAGGTTAATTTATTTTATGCGAGGAATCCGTGTCTCCCATGTTGATATATTTATTTAAATATTTTCCCCATCTCTTACTTCTTTATTTGATGGTACAGATGCAAATTTTAGACATTCTTGCTTAAGTTTCAAGGGTTCCACTAAGAAGAAGAAAAACCCAAGTATTTGTTTTTCAGAAGCATAATAAACTGTTATTTAACATGGGTTTGGATGGGTTATACGGTGTGATGTGTTTAGTTTATTTTTTGTCTCACATTATAGTATTTAATTTCACCTTTATCACTATTTTTATATTAACTCCAAATAAACACACTGTCCATTCAAACCCACTATTATTCCTAACCCTAAAAAAATCTATACCTATATGTATCTTTTAATTTATTATTACAATTAAGGTACCACAACATGTATCATACAAATAAAATTATAAAGATGGGTTTTTGTGGGTCGTATTAATGGGTGTTAGATTTGAATAATTTGATATAAAATTTAATAAATCAAGATTTTGTTATGTTAAATCATCAAGACTAAAATTAGATACAGAAGCGTATCTAAATTTATTGATATTTTGAAATCTTTCAATCTTGCGGTTTTAATCTTCTAAATTAATTTACAAGTAGTTTAGAGAATATAACTCACTTTATTATGTTAAATCATCAAGACCAAAATTAGATGTAGAAACGTATTTAAATCTATTGATATCTTGAAATCTTGAAATCTTCTAATCTTGCGGTTTTAATCTTCCAAATTAATATACAAGTAATTTAGAGAATCTAACTCTCTCTAGATGAGATATCAAAAAACTTACGTATGTGTAATTTTGAGAGTATAGCCATAATATATAACTTTTGCACATTAACCTTAATTTCTAATCAGGCCATCATTAATTAAAAATTAATTACGAGAATATCTATACATATTTGACCCATACTTTATTTATTAATTGAATTCTAATAAACTTTAACCAAATTAGATTATTTTTAATTTAGATTAATATTTTATAATAGTAACTAGTAACATTTAATTATACTTATTATATATATATATATGTATATATATATATATTATGTCCAAACATGAAATGAAAGAGTGTTGATCAGGTCAAGATCCACATGAAGATTGTTGACCAAGTAGTGAGTGCAAAAGCTGCAACCAAGTATGTCCACAGGAAGAGAACTGAACACTCCTCTTGACCCACATCAAACAACTGGGTCATGGTACCTGCAATATATGATTTGTGTTATTAACATATCATCATCTGCAAATGCAAATAAGGGCTTAGGTTGCTGACCAATATTGGAGGCAGGTGGGACAGTAAACTGAAGCATCAAGACGTAGCTGAACAAAGGGTCGGAGGGTAGGAACCCAAGCTTGGCAGCAGCTTTAACAACCCAAATACCAATAACCGGGAGTATAATGTATCGAGCACACACCACTCCTACGATTACCAATGGTTTTATTTTGGACGATCGTAATCCTCCTATCAAGTTGCCTCCTATAATGAGGGTGATACAAGGGATTGTTGCATCTCTGCAATGCACATTTTTTGTTTTCTTAATTACCCTTTCTTATTCACATTTTATTAAGAGAGAAGAGGGCGTACCCTAGCAGTTGTATTGAGTCTTGCATCACTCGTAATGGAGCCCCCTCGCCTACTATAAGCTTTCTCAACCACACCGTCGCTCCAAAAACGAATCCCGCAATCTGTTACTCACACATAATATATGTAAATCACTATTTTATCCCTCAAAAACATAAACTATTTAGTAGATATGCCCACCTCCTACTAATTACTAACTTGTGTGATGGTTTTTGGCAAATCAATATAAAAACTTACTGCACCAAGTGTCGGCGGCGCCATCAGCTCTTTTAAGATCTGACGAAGAAAGTCCACCACGTTAACCCACAACAATCCCTTCCCTTTTTGTTTTGGTCTACTTTCTTGTGATACATTCTGCAACAACAATCATTTGTAAGGCCAAGACTAGAGAGAGTTAATGAATGACTAGTGCTACCACTTTTTAATTATATCCTCTCTACTTTCTACTTTAAATCTTAATTATTTGTATAAAAAGGCAAGGCTACCCACTGCATGTTGCTCTGGATCTTCAACTTCCTTTGTTGCCACTGTTGTTATAGCACCTTCCTCTTTTCTTTCTTTCAGAAGCTGAGTTTGGGCGGTGGCATCCAAGCTGTTGTTGGCTTCTACTTTTGAAACGAATTCCTCATCTGCTTCAAGTGCTTTGGATTTCACTGCTGAAGATTTTACCATTTGGTAAGTGAGTGTCCATATGTAGAAACCACCAAGCTGCATTAATTACCCAAATTAAAGCACATGTGAATATGATTAATCAGTCCTTCTGTAGGCTTGAAATAACCACGTGTAATTACCGCCATGGAGAAAGATGCATAGGAAAGTCCAACTGAGCTGCAAACATCACGGTTCCCAAATGGGCTTCTATCTTCATTGCAGACTGCAGGGACAAGTATAAGGAGAAGATTTCCCACGTTCCCTAGAAATAATTTCAACTACAGCTTAGTCACATGTAGGGAAAAAGGGGGCCTTGAAAGCTCTTTCAAGTTTCGACCTTACCAGCTGAACATGTCGCAATAATAAGACCTTCAAGATGGGGCTTTGGTCTCAGTATCTTAACCACAAACCATCCCACTATTCCTCCCACTAGAAAGGTGATTCCCATGTTTACAGGCATAAACCACCTGTGAGTTGATTGATGATCAAACACATTGAAACCAAGCCATCAAAGTCTATATGCATGTATGTAAGTATCCTACCATGAAATAATGTCTTGGAGCGTGACGGTCTTGGCCAGACTTGCAAACATGAGCGAGGGGGTAAACACAACGAACACAAGCTGCGTTTAATTACACAACATAAACAAATCTAAGAACTGAAGAAGATATTATGATGATATTACAGTCAAGTTAACTAATTAGCACGAAAAAAGCCTACTTATGCTGCCTTTAATCACCTATAGAAACGATTATTCATGAAAATAGTCAAGTAATTAGCACCTTATTCAAGGATCTGCGAGTGTCTTCGGGGAAAAGCTTGCAGTAATCAGTCGCCAGGAAAGCGCCTAACAAACTGATTATAAGTACTTGCAAGATAGGCATGGAAGCAACCTCGAACAATGTCCAGAAACCCATATTTTTAATTTGTTTATATATGATAGATGAGAGTGAGTGAGACAGAAAATGTATTTGGTGCAGTGCAGCAGCCCTCTTTCAATGATGATGAGTATGGTTTGTGTAGCAGCAGGTTTGCACAAATGAATATATGTGGGGATAAAACAACAGAAGAGGAGGAAAAGGAAGGGAGGGCGCATACAGATAGATACAGTGCAATGCAATGCAATGGGATGCGAGATTACATTAATTGGAGATGTACGGTAACAATGACGTTAAAAAGGAAAACAAAAAATTAAATTGGGGAGATAAATGAAAGAAAGGTATTTTGATTTGATTTGTTGGTGTAGGGCAATAGAGAAGGAAATTGGAGTTAAGTAAAAGACATATGAACCAATGTGGAGGAAAGATCGGTGAAGGTCACAACTGATTGTAATTTAGCTGCCTGCCTTGCTTAACCTTTTCTCTTAATTTGTGTAATTGTGTCGTTGCTTGGGATTGCTAAATAGGTTTGGATGCTTTTAGTTCTTACTACAAGATGAAGGTAAGCTCGGAGGCGGATTGTTATGTCAATCTAACAAGATTGTAGAAGAAGGAGATGAAAGAAAGTAAAAATGGCCTGGAGAAAGGATAAGAGCTATGGTTCAAGGTAAATATCTTATAATATTCTACCATATTGGTAGGTCCAATTAATGCTGGATAGTCAGGACCAATAATACAAAAATGATAGCAACAGCGTGAAGATCAATGATAGATAGGATAGGATTACATAATCATGGACAAACAATATCCTTAATTTTTCTTTTTATTTTTTTTATTTCAAAACCAGGATATCAACGAGATGTAATAGTAATTATTTTCTTGTCGCAGATACTTTTTAAAGAGGTAAGTGTTTGATCATGAAATGTACTCCATCCCCATGAGCGAGATCGAATCTTCGATCACATGGTTAAAGGGTGAGGTGAGCAAACACTATACCGCATCTTTTTGTAAAATTAACCAAAATGATGATAATCACAAAATAAGGTAAATTATACTATTGGTCACTAAATTAAAAAAGTTACAATTTAATCACTTAAATATTTAAAAATATTCATTTAAGTCATTAGGTTGTTCAGTTGATGCTATATAGCTTTCTCTGTTTATACTACCTGCACCAATTGAAATTTTCTTTCTCTTCTTCTACAGTTCTGTTTTTCTTTCATGAAACAACTTTGAACATCACGAATTTATAAGCCAAAACTCAAATAGCTTTTTTCCTCTATCTTTGACACTGACCAACAGATCAACTTGGATCTAAGGTACGTTCTTCTACTCGCCGATGGATACTGATCCACCGTACTGATCATCAAATTGTTGCTTAGAGCTCGTTGGTGGAGCTTTTTTCTTTAAATTAATACTTAAAACTTTTAAATAGTCTAATAATTTAAATGAAAATTTTTAAATAATTTAATCATCAAATTATAATTTTTTAATTAAATCACCAAAATAAAAATTCACTGACTAATTCTACAATTTACCTAAAAAATAAAATTAGCCAAAAGGACGCTTTTTATGATACGTAAGCCAACTGTCAAACATCGAAGGCATAAATGAAAAATGGTCGCTTGCTGTTATCTATTCAATTTCTGTCAATTAATTGCTTTAATTACTCCTAATTCCGGCTTTTTCTTCTACTAATGTTAAAGAATTAATTATTTATGAAAACGATTCAAGTAAAAATTTATTCATGTAAATGATTCATTCTTCATAATGATTATCAATGCGGCTTGATATATCAATAATATCGTTCTTTTATTATTAGCTAAATATCAATTTTTTAAAAAATATTTTTTTAACTGTTATTATTGTGTCAGGTAACACCTATATATATTTTTTAAAATACCTGTTAATGGGTATTTAGAGAGAAAAAAAGAAAAATATGTATTTTATTACCTGAAAAGAAACAGTTGAAATAGAAAAAAAGAAATAGAGGGGAAACATGTGACCAATGTTGACTTCATACGTGGTTCTTGTCTTTTTAGCTTATTACTGTAATCGTCAATGAGTGAAATAATATTTCATAAAAATAATATTAGATAAGATGAGAATGAGAAAGAAATATATATGGGAGAAGATAAAGAGACGAAAGAGGGAAAGTCAAATATGTGAATGGAGAATGAATAACATATATGTAAAATAGGGATATAAAATGGAATTGAATATTTTATGGAAAATAAAAAAAATCAAGTATAAAAAGGGAAAGAGAATAACAAATATGCAAATTAGAGATTTTCCATAAAATATTAAATTATAGCATACAAAAAAAATTATTTTTTTTAAAAAGTCGATGATTGGCTAATGACAAGGGGGTGGTGTCGCCGGTATGTCAGGCGGCATTAGCGGTCACTGTGGAAAACGAGTCATTTATATACATAAGTTTTGACTTAGGTCATTTTCGTAAATAATTAATTTTATTGAGTCAATTAGATAAAAATACCCCTAATTCCTTGACAACTAGATAAAAACATAATAATATGTAAAAGATTTATTAAAAACACCTCTATAACTAAACCTCATGTGATAGCTTGATGGTTAAAGGTGTTCACTGCCCTAGATGTGACTTGGGTTTTAATCGCGTTAATTGTGTTTGTTATTCGAGCTTTATTTTATTATTGTATTTCATAAAAAAAATAAAACACTTCTACAACTTCATTGCGATTTATCTATAAAAATTAATTAATTCTTTATAGTTTTCAAAAGGAGCAAATAGTGATAATTTCAAGTGGTGTTAATTATTTTTGTTAATACCATGTGTCCAAATATAATTAATTAAATTTAAAATTTTTTAAAAATCTATATAATATATAAAAATTTCTTTAAAAAATTCTAAAAATCCAAAAAAAAATTTGAAAAAAAGTTAAACATTGTAAAATTAAAGTTTTAAATATTATTTAAAAATTCAAAAAAAAAGTTAAAAATTAATAAAATTTCCAAAGCTTAAAAAGTACAAAATTTAAAAATATTTATCAAAATACTAAATAATTCATTTTTTATATTTCAAATAGATATTTACCCGTGCTAGATCTGTCTAAGGGTCAAGTAGTCCATCTGCCCCAATAGTCTCAGTCCAGTTTGGCCGAGCTTGGATAAGGATTTTCACACTTCGGACTAGCTCGAGTTAAATTCAATTCAAATAGTAAAAATTATTTTTAAAATTAAATTTAATTATAAAAATTAATTAAATATATACCCTTTTATATTTTATATTTTTTGAATAGTAAAATGGACTTTTTGAATGAGTCAACTCAAAAACAGGCTTAAACTTGAAAAGTTTTTATAGAATCGAACCTTGACTCAACCCGACCCATGTTCACGTCTAACTTGTACAAATTAATAATGGAATAAATCAAAATTTGATGGTTGGAGGAGTTAACTCACAAAAAGGATAGAAGAGAATCTAAAATTCAAAGAAACTTATATCCTAAGGCTGTGATGTTGAGGGAAGAAAATGACTTTTTATTAAGTAACCTAAATTTTTGATTAATTATGAAAATGATTCAATTTAAAAATTATGAACGTAAATGATTTATTTTTTTACAATGTTTGTCCTGCTGCCAGGCACATCGACGGCACCAGCCCCCATCATCAACTAATGATTACTTGTTCTAAAAAAATTTTTAGTAGTGCCACTTGATAAATTGGCGGCATCATATTGAAGTGTGATTAAATAAAACATTTAGGGACCTGATAAAGCAATTATCCTTTTTAGATTTGTTAAAGAAGGGCACCGCCTTAACATGGCGACACCAAATTAAATACTTTTCAACTTTTGGTCTATTTGTATGTCAGGTCTGTCCTATTTTAAAATTAAATTTAAATAATCCTTAAAAAAAAATATAAGAATAACAAAAATAAACCCTTCCTAATTTTTTATATAAAAAATTTATATAATTTTTTAAGTTTATTGTTTTAAAAAAATAAAAAAAATAGAATGAATTATTTTTTTATTCTTATATTTTTTAAGAGTTATTTGAATTTCATTTTAAATTGGTATTGACCTCACATACAAATAGGCTAAAAGTTTAAAAGCATTTAATTTGGTCCGAGGTAGGACCCCTTTTTCAGCCAATCTAAAAAGGGTAATTGCTTCGTCAATTCCTTAAACATTTTATATAATCACACTTCAATTCGGTGTTATCAATTTATCTGGTGACACCACTAAAAATTATTTTTTTTAAAAAAATATAATTATTGACCGATGATGAGAGGCCAGTGCCACTAATACATCTGATAATATCAACAAACACTATAGAAATGAGCTCATTTATGTATATGATTTTTAAGTTAAATTATTTTCATAATTAATTAAAAAAATTTAGGTTACTTTTATAAAAAAAAAAAAACCCGAAGAAAATTAAATGTGAGAAGACGGTTTGGAAAGAGCCACCACCTTACGTTTTCACTACATTTGGCTGTTCAAGTAATTTGATAGTACGTTCAAATTATCAATAAAGTTTCCAAACCCATATTATATTCATGTCCATTCTTTTCCATCAAAAGTAAATTGCAGTTTTCTTTCGACTTTTCGTATTTCTTACTAACAATTAAAATAGAAAATTCAGATGATAGAAATGAAAGGTGCATACTATCACATAAGAGAATATATATATACACACACAAAAATTTCTTAATTTAAAACATAACTCTTACTTGCTATACGAATCTCAGTGTATATAATTATCATAACGTTTCTTCTATCCACTTTAATTTCTTGATAAAAATCTATTAAATTTTACTAAAATTCTATTTTAACAGTACAAAATAATTAAATGAAAGTATAATTATTACGATAATAATTAATTATAAAGAATTATAATTTCGTAAACGCATTTGACGTAATTACATCATAATTTTTTATGTCATGTTTGGTAAATACAAATCGTAATTACATTGTTATATAATTTATATTTTAAAAAATATTAATTACTATAAAAAATTATTTTTTTGTGAAAAAATTAACAAAAATTAAAATCAAATCATCTTTTATAATATGTTAGTTCAAAAAAAAATAAATCATAATATGATTACTAATAAAAATAACAAAAAAATAAAAATACATCATATGCAATTTTATTTGATTGTTCTAGTGTTACATATTTTGAGGTTATTCCCTCTTTAATATTTAACATAAACTCATTTTCATCATATGTTGGTCCTTGACCAAGTTTATCATCATCTGTATTTGAATCTGTATCATTAAGATTATCAAGATCTCATTATTCCATATACACTTTGAAGTACCATGTATGAATGAAGTTATGAAGTATGCAACATACTAGTACGATCCAACCTTTTTTTTTTTATGTTATACTAAGGTGATGTCGTTAATATGATAAATATTTTTTAAAACAACAAATGTTCTCTCAACTATATTCCGAGGCCTTGAATGTCTAAAATTAAAGAGTTCGCAAGCCATCTTTGGCACTTATGTCTAGCTCCATTATCTCAAATGGTATCATATCACATGATATAGTGCAAGAAAACTTACTGTATTTGTATAATTATCGTCTACCATATAATATTTTAGCTCATGGGACAAATAGTTTGTAACTTTAATTGCAAAAACTTATATAAAATTAATTTGGAGAAATACTTATGTTAGGTTATAACCCTTTTTATAATATATAATGTAAGGTAAAAATAATATATAATTTATAATATATAATTTTTATATCAAAAGTTTTTATAAAGTGTCTAATAACTTTCATAATGTTATAAAATAAAGAGAGATAGATAGACTAAAGAATAAAGAAAATATGGGAAGCAATAGAGAATGTATTTTATTGATCAATGGGATGATTACCATGCTTCATCAAAATCTCTATTTATAGACATAAGAAGTATAAAAGAAGTAGAGATCTAATTCTAATAACTATTAGAATTTAAAGTATATCAAAACTTTATCTTGATCATGATGGACATCCACTTAATAAGATATTCATAACACTCTCCCTTGGATGTCCATTAGTAGATAATGTGCCTCGTTAAAACCTTATTAGGAAAAACCCTGTGTGATAAAAACCTAATGAAGGAAAAAGAGTACACAATCTTCTATTACAAGTTGTCTCATTAAAAACCTTTACTAGGAAAACCTAATGAGACAAAACCTTGGTTAAAGGAAAAGAGTAAAACTTGTTTTAGACTCCCCTAATGTTAATATTACATTACATCTTTGAGTTGACGCATTCCAATCTTGTGTAGTAGTTTTTCAAATGTTGAAGTTGGCAATGCCTTAGTAAAAAAATCTATTAAATTATCACTAGAATGAATTTGTTGAACATTTATATCACCTCTTTTCTCAAGATCATGGGTGAAGAATAATTTTGATGAAATATGTTTCATTCTATATCTTTTGATGTAACCACCATTTAATTGAGTTATACATACTGCATTATCTTCATATAAGATAGTCGGCATCTTTTCCAGTAAAGGCAAATTGCATATCTTTTGGATATGGGTCAATAACATTAGCCAAACACACTCTCTACTTGCCTTATGCATTGCAATTTTTTCTACATGATTTGAAGAAGTGGCAAGTAATGTTTGTTTTGTTGAATGCCATGATATGGCAGTACCACTACATGTAAATAAATATCCTATCTGAGATCGATGTTTATGTGGATCTGATAAGTATCCAGCATTAGCATAGCTAACTAACAGGGATGTTGAATCATTTGAATAAAATAACCCCATATCAATGGTCCCTCTGAGATATCTAAACACATGTTTAATTCCATTCCAATGTATACATGTGGGAGAAGAACTAAATCTTGTTAAGAAGTTTACAACGAAAGATATATTAGGTCTTGTGTTGTTTGCAAGATACATCAATGCCCATATGGCACTTAGACATGATACTTCGTAACCAAGAAACTCTTCACCATTCTCGCAAGGACAAAATTGATCTTTATTCACATCTAATGGTCGTACAATTATCAGAGTACTCAATGGGTGTGCTTTATCCATGTAAGATTTCTTTAATATCTTTTATGTATAAGTTGATTAATAAACATGAATTCCATCTTTTAAATGCTCGATTTGTAAGCCAAGGCAAAACTCTGTTTTTCCAAGCTCTTTCATCTCAAATTCTTTCTTTAAACAATTTATTGTATTTTGAAGCCCTTCAAGAGTTTCAATAATATTTAGATCATCAACATAAACAACAATTATCACAAAATCTGATCTAAACCTTTTTATACAGACACATGGACAAATTGGATCGTTTTTGTAACATTCTTTTAACAAGTATTCACTAAGATGATTGTACCACATACGTCCAAATTGTTTTAATCCATATAGACTTTTCTTTAATCTAATCGAGCAATTTTTCTAAGAAACTTTATATCCTTCTGGGGTTTTAAATCCTTCAGGGATTTTCATATAAATTTCACTATCAAGTGTACCATATAAATAGGCTGTAACAGCATCCATTAGATGCATGTCAAGTTTTTTTTATGTACTGCCAGACTAATAAGATATCTAAATGTGATTGCATCCATCACATGAGAATATGTCTCTTCATAATCAATGTTGGACCTTTGTGAAAATCCTTGTGCTACAATCGTACTTTATATCTTATGATTTCATTTTTTTTTTCATTTCATTATTGTACAAATACCCATTTATATCCTACAAGCTTTACATCTTTAGGTGTTTGGACTACAAGTCCAAAAACTTCACGTTTAGAAAGTGAATTCAATTTTGCTTGAATTGCATCTTTCCATCTTGACCAATCTTTTCTATTTTTACATTCCTCATTAGATTTAGGCTCAGAATCCTTATTTTCTTTTATTATTTCAATAGCAATATTATAAACAAAATTATTGTTGACAACTACATTTTTTTTGGTTCTATCTTTTTCTTGTATTGACATAACTTATCGAGATCTCTTTATTGTACCAGCCCGATTTAGACCCTAGTCAGAATTGTGGTTTCGGGACCACATATCTGAGTCAGAAAAATATTTTATCATTATTTTCTGTGCTTATTATATGTGAATTAGCATGTGGGAAAGTCTCGTATAAAAATTTGGTCGTTTGTGTGCTTAACTATGAAAAATGACTAAATCACAAAAAATAAAAAAAAGTTATGTGCTATATGTTATGTGTGCCGAATTGTAGTGCTTTATGAATTATAAGGTTGTTAAAATGTTAATGGACCATTGAATTCATTAATGGTCAAGTTTGGACATGAAATCATGGGTTATTAATGTTTTAATGCAAGGGCAAAATGGTAAACTAGTGATTTATGTTCATTAATTAAAAGAAAAACATGAGATAGTGGCCATTTATCATCTATTTTGCTGAAATTAACAAAAGAAAAGAGTGTTCTTGAGCAAAGTAGGGTTTGACACTTGTAATGGCTAATTAAGGTATGTTTTTACTTCGGTTTTTGATGATTTTTGTGTTTTTGTGATCGTTGCTTCATGTTTTCTTAAGCCCATGCCTTAATTTTAAAATTTGAGTATGATTTTGAGATGAGTCATTGATGAAATGGTGAGCTTTGTGATGATTTTTAGTGTTAAATGAATATGAATTGAGTTGATATATTTGTATTGAATTTTTAATGAATTTAGCTAATTTGGGCTAATTTGTGAAAAGGATTATATAGGGGGACTAAAATGGGAATTTGTGAAATATGTGGGCTTGAATGGACTAAATATAAAATTTAGCTAGGCCTTATTTAAAGAAATTGGGCATATTTGATGATTTTATGAAATAGGGACTTAAATGTCAAAATGTAAAAATGTGAGGGCTATTTTGTAAAATGCCCTAATTGTGTGTCCTTGTATTGAATTGATTGAGTGTGTGATTTAATGAGTTATTTTTAATACGTATATATCAAGAAAAGTAAAATTCGAACTTGGATCGTGGGAAATCTAAAGTTGTCGAATAATCGACTAAACCGACAAAACACACTCGAGGTGGGTTCATAAGTAGTAATTTCATCATAATGCTATTAATTGCATTGCTATTGATTGAATTGAAATGAATGGAACCTTAGAAGAGGTTGAATTAAGGATACTGTTGATGTGGTTGAGTTAGTAACAGAAAACGGGATTGAGAAAGCTCGGTTGAACCGTAGGATTAGTTTCGAAAGATAGTGACATGTCACTAGGATAAAGTGTTTGGCTTCGGGCCATGATATCGACACTTCGAGTGCAAGAAACATCTTGATTTGGCTTCGAGCCATGGTATAGATGTTTCAGGAGTAACCTTGATTTGGCTACGGGCCATGGTATAAGTGCTCCGAGATAAGTTACCTTGAGTTCGCTATGGGCCATGGTATAGGTACTTATCGGATGTTATGTTCGAATGTTCGACTCTTAAGCTGAATGGTTCAATAAGTGAACAAGAAATACTTATGGAAGTAGTGGTATGAAATAGAACAGGTATGTACGATGTGTTAGTTGTGAAGACAAAGTACATAAGTGAGATGATATGAATTGAATCAAAGAGGTATGAATCTTAATTAAATGAATAACCATGTGGTAAGACATGGATGAAGGTTTGTAATGTTTGTTCATGGTTCAAATTGATGGAATGGTGGTTTTATTGTTACAATCCTATGTTATATTACTTGCTTATGACTTACTAAGCTTTAAAAGCTTACTTGGTTTGTTTATTTCTATTTTATAGATCATCAAAACTACTAAAGGCTTGAGAATCATCGAGGATCATCATCGTACTATCTAAACTCATTTTGGTACTTATTGTGTTTTTGAATAGCTAAGTATGGCATGTATAAGCTAGGGAGGGTTAGATGTATACTTTGACTTGTAAATAGGCTAGACCATGCTACGTTGTGAATATGGTTGTTTGGGTATGTGATAGATAATGTAACTTTGGTATGATTTATAAAGCATACCATGCTAAGTTGTGAATATGGTTGTTTGGGTATGTGATAGATGATGTAACTTTGGTATGATTTATAATGCATAAATGGCCTAACTCAATATGATCATTTTGGTATGAGTAAATGAGGAATTTTGGCAAGTTTTGGTTGTGAATTTTGGTGTATTTTGGCTTGTAGGGATGACCCAATTTGGGTGGCAAAGTTAGCTTTTCGAATGGCTTATTTTTGTCCACAAGGGAAGAGACACGGGCGTGTGTCTCAGCCGTGTGTGACACACGGTTATAGTACATGACCGTGTGTCCCCTAGAGTACCCATTAGATTAAGTCAGTATACCTTACAGGAGTGACACGGCCTAGGCACACGGGCGTGACTAGTGGCCGTGGGTGCAAGTCAGTAGCCTCCCTAATTTTCACATGGTCGAGCACACGACATGTCTCGTGGCCGTGTGAACTAGTCAGTATGCATGCCTTATTTTGCCACGACTTGGGCACATGGGCGTGTCTAGTGGCTGTGTAAGGTACACGGCCTAACCCTACAAGTGTGTGACCTCAAAGCTTTGAAAATGTTCAAGTTTCAAAAAAAATTTCTAAGTGTTCAGTTTAGTCCCGATCTTCTTCTAATGCATGTTGAAGGTCTCGAAGACCTTTATAAGGGACTCTTTGATGATGTATGATTATGTTATGATGATAATGAATGTGAAATGCCAGTAAAGTTCTGATTTGTCTGGTAATGCTCCTAACCCTAGTCTGGCGACGAATACGGATTAGGGGTGTTACATTTGGTTGGTATTAGAGCTACGGTTTAGTCGATTCTAGGACTACCATAGTGTGTTGTAATCTAGCTATACATGCCATATTTATGAATTGTGATAGTGTGATGAATCCTAACGATTTAAAACCTATTTTTGTATAGTTTATGGATCCTGAAAGAGCCGTAGCTGATGATGTAGAAAGTAATGCGTTGGCTCCTGCTCAAGGGGCTGTGGCAACTGAATCTAGAATCGCTACGAGTAGCCATGAGGGAGAGGCTAAGCAGGCCTTCTTCCAAATGATGAATGAATGGTTCTTGGAATTCATTTGTACAAATCTAGCTGCACAACACCCTTCACCCCCACATGTTACTGAACAAATTCAAGTGATTCCATAAGTCGTTGATCCGTTGAGATCGGGTAAGCCACCAGTTGATAAGATACAGAAATTCGGGGCAGAAGAATTCAAGGCTAAAGTTGATGATGATGCTGAGAGAGCCGAGTTTAGGCTTGAAAATATGATGAGAGTGTTTGATGAACTATCCTATACACCTAACGAGTGCATAAAGTGTGTGGTATCTTTACTCCGAGATAATGCATATCATTGGTGGAAGACTTTGACATCTGTAGTTCCGAGGGAACGAGTTACCTGGGAATTCTTTTAGATAGAAGTTCAGAAAAAGTATATTAGCTAATAATTTCTTGATATGAAGCATAAAGAGTTTTTGGAACTGAAATAGGGCCGAATGTCAGTAACAGAATATGAACGAGAATTTGTGTGATTAAGCAAGTATGCTCGAGAATATGTTGCTACCGAAGAGATCATGTGTAAACAGTTCGTTGATGGATTAAACGAAGATATAAAACTTCTAGTTGGAATTCTTGAGTTAAATGAGTTCGTTGTGTTAGTCGAGAGGGCTTGTAAAGCAGATGATCTCACCAAAGAGAAAAAGAAAGCTGATTCTGAGGCTCATGAGACGAAAAAGCGATCGATGAGTAAACAACACCAATCTTCTTCAAAGAAATTCAGAGATTCTTATGCTCGTTCAAATGCTTCGACGATAAGAGATCGTGCAAAATAATATTCCTGTTTTGAGGCTCGAACTACTTCAGTATCGAGTGTTGGTAGTGTTCGGGATAATAAACCTGAGTGTCAGCAGTGCGGAAGATGACATTTTGGTGAATGCTAGAATAAAAGTAACAAAGCTTGCTATAAGTATGGATCACTAGATCATTTTAAATGAGATTGTCTTGAGATGATTTAATAAGAGACAGTATAGAACGTAAAGCCGAGTAACACTGTGGCTAGAGGAAGAGCACCCAGAGGTACTGGAAATGTGAGTGGTAGTCGTGGGACTACGAAAGATACGGCAGTGAGGTCAGAGTCCAGAGCACCTGCCAAAGCATATTCTATTCGGGCTAGAGAGGAAGCTACATATCCTAATGTTATTACGGGTACATTTACTCTTTACGACACTTTTGTGATTGCATTGATAGATCCTGGATCAACACAGATAGTAAGACTTTGCTTGTAGAGTCTACTGAATTTGTAATTAGAGTATCGAACCCCTTAGGCAAAAGTGTTCTGGTTGATAAAGTATGCAAGAATATTCCGTTAATGATTCAAGATATCTATTTTCCTGCTGATTTGATATTATTGCCTTTCGATGAATTTGATATAATTTTGGGTATGGATTGACTGACTTTGTATGATGCTGTTGTAAACTATAAATGGAAAGTTATAGACTTGAGATGCAAGAATGATGAAATAATTCAGATTGAATCTAGTGATTTGGGTGGGTTGTCTGCTGTTATATCTGCAATGAAAGCTCGGAAATATGTGATAAAGGCTGTGAAGCGTATTTAGCTTATGTGATAGATTCTAAAGTGTCTGATAAGAGAATCGAATCAGTGCCTGTTGGTTGTAAATTCCCTAATGTATTTCCTGAAGAACTTTTGGGATTACCATCTGTTCGAGAGGTCGAGTTTGGCATTAAATTGATGCCGGGGACTACTTCGATTTCAATAGCACTGTATAGAATGGCATTGACAGAATTAAAACAGTTGAAAGCACAGTTGCAAAAGTTGACAGATAGAGGTTTTGCAAGATCGGGTTTCTCACCTTGGGGTGCTCCTGTTTTGTTCATGAAAAAGAAAGATGGCACGATGAGAATATGAATAGATTATCGTCAGTTGAAAAAAGTTACTATAAAGAAAAAATATCCTCTGCCCATAATTGATTATTTGTTTGATCAATTGAAATGGGCTACTGTATTTTCAAAGATAGATTTGAGATTGGGATATTATCAGCTACGAGTTAAAGACTCTGATATTCAAAAGACTGCTTTCCGGACGAGGTACGGACATTATGAATTTCTAGTCATGCCTTTTGGACTTACTAATGCACCTGCTGTTTTTATGGACTTGATGAACCATATTTTTAAACAGTATTTGGATCAGTTTGTGGTTGTATTTATAGATGATATTTTGATCTACTCGCATAATGAGTCCGAACATGCTGAACATCTGAGAATAGTGCTTCAGATTTTAGGTGATAAATAGTTGTATGCAAAGTTTAGTAAATGTGAGTTATGGCTACAAGAAGTCAGTTTTCTGGGACATGTTGTATCGGCATCGGGCATTTAGGTTGATCCTAGCAAGATTTCGGCTATACTTGATTGGAAACCCCCGAGAAATATTTTTGAAGTTTGTAGTTTTCTGGGACTCGCCTAGTATTATCGTCAATTTGTGATAGGTTTCTCTATGATTGTAACATCGTTAACGAGATTACTAAAAAAGGATGTGAAGTTTGAATGGTCCGATAAATGTCAAAATAGTTTTGATCAGTTAAAAGCTATGTTAACTAAAGCTCTGGTACTCGTACAACCTGAATCGAGTAAAGAATATGTGATATATAGTGATGCTTCATTAAACAGCCTCGGTTGTGTTTTGATGCAGGAAGGAAAAGTCATAACTTATGCTTCGAGATAGTTAAAGCCGCACGAAAAGAATTATCCGACTCATGATTTAGAATTGGCAGCTATTCTATTTGCATTAAAGATTTGGTGTCACTACTTGTTCAGTGAGAAATGCATTGTTTATTCCGATCATAAAAGCTTAAAATATTTAATGACTCAAAAAGATTTAAATTTGAGACAGAGATGATGGTTAGAGTTATTAAAAGATTACGAGCTAGTGATTGATTACCATCCAGGAAAAGCGAACGTAGTTACCGATGCTTTAAGTAAAAAATCATTGTTTGCTCTTTGTGCAATAAATGCACATATGAAATTTTCTGATAACGGCTTGATAGTAGCCAAGTTGGAAGCAAGACCGTTATTCATTCAACAGATTTACGAAGCTTAAAGAGTTGATAATGAATTGATAGCAAAACAGGCTCAATGTGATTTGAGTGAGGATTCAGAGTTTCTAGTTAATGCCGAGGGTTGTTTAAGATTTAGACATCGAATATGTGTACTGAGGAATTTCGAGTTGATTCAAATGATTTTGAGTGAAGCTCATAATAGCCTATTTTCTGTTCATCCGGGGAGTACGAAAATGTATCATGACCCGAGACAACACTATTGGTGGCATGGTATGAAAAGAGACATTTCTGATTATGTTTCAAAGTGTTTAGTATGTCAGCAAGTTAAAGTTGAGTATCAATTTCCATCTGGGTTACTTCAGCCGATTATGATTCTTGAGTGGAAATAGGACCGAGTTACGATGGATTTTGTATCGGGTTTACCGTTGACACCAAGTAAGAAAGGTGCGATATGGGTCGTTGTAGATAGATTAACTAAACCGGCTCATTTCATTACGATTCGTACTTATTACTCACTTGATAAACTTGCGGAGTTGTACATTTCACAGATTGTGAGATTGCACGGGGTACCTATTTCTATCGTTTCGGATAGAGATTCGAGGTTCACATCAGGATTTTGAAAGAAATTGTAGTATGCTTTAGGTACGAAACTTCGTTTTAGTACTGCTTTTCATCCACAGACAGATGGCCAGTCTGAGCAAATTATTCAGATTCTTGAGGATATGTTGAGATGTTTCATTCTTGAGTTTGAAGGTACGTGAGAACGATACCTACCATTGGTTGAATTTGCTTATAATAACAATTTTCAATCAAGTTTGAAAATGGCACCGCACGAGGCTCTTTATGGTCGAAAATGCAGAACACCGTTGTACTGGACTGACCTAAGTGAGAATAAGATAGGCAGGGTTGATTTGATCCTAGAAATAGAGCAGAAAGTGGAAGTTATTCGAGAAAGTTTGAAAGCAGTATCAGACTGTCAGAAATCATATGCGGATTTGAAACGGAAAGACATCGAGTTTGAGATTGGTGATAAAGTGTTTCTGAAAGTGTCACCGTGGAAGAAAGTGTTACAGTTTGGTCGAAAGGGTAGATTGAGTCTGAGGTTCATCTGATCGTATAAGGTTATAGAACGTATCGGGCTGGTTGCTTAAAGATTGATGTTGCCACCTGAGCTAGAAAGAATTCATAATATATTTCATGTCTCGGTGTTATGGAGATACTGATCGGATCCTACGCACATGATTTCTCCTACGGAGGTTGAGATTTAGCCTAATTTGTTGTATAGTAAAGAACCGATTCGAATTCGAGCCTGTGAGATCAAAGAACTGAGAAATAAGAAAATTTCTTTAGTCAAAGTATTATGGCACAAACACGGGGTTGAAGAGGTTACGTGGGAGCCCAAGGATGTCATGAGATGACAGTATCTGAATCTATTTAATGGTAAGATTTTCGGGGGTGAAAATCCCTAAGAGGGGAGAGTTGTAACAGCCTGGTGTAGACCCTAGTCAGAATAGTGGTTTCGGGACCACATATCCGAGTCAAAAAATCATTATTTTCTGTGCATATTATATGTGAATTCGCATGTGGGAAAGTCTCGTATAAAAATTTGGTCGTTTGTGTGCTTAATTATGAAAAAGGACTAAATCGTAGAAAATACAAAAGTTATGTGCTATATGTAATGTGTGCCAAATTGTAGTGCTTTATGAATTATAAGGTCCTTAAAATGTTAATGGACTATTGAATTCATTAATGGTCAAGTTTGGACATGAAATCATTGGTTATTAATGTTTTAATGCAAGGGTAAAATGTTTTAATGATTTTGAGATGAGTCATTGATGAAATAGTGAGCTTTGTGAAGATTTTTGGTGTTAAATGAAATATATGAATTGAGTTGATATATTTGTATTGAATTTTTAATGAAATTATCTAATTTGGGCTAATTTGTGAAGAAGATTATATAGGGGGACTAAAATAGGAATTTATGAAATATGTGGGCTTGAATGGACTAAATAGAAAATTTGGCTAGGCCTTATTTAAAGAAATTGGGCATATTTGATGATTTTATGAAATAGGGACTTAAATGTCAAAATGTGAAAATATGAGGGTGATTTTGTAAAATGCCCTAATGTGTGTCCTTGTATTGAATTGATTGAGTGTGTGATTGAATGAGTTTTTTTTTAATACGTATAGATCAAGAAAAGCAAAATCTGGACTTGGATCGTGGGAAATTTAAAGTTGTCGAATAATCGACTAAACCGACAAAACACACTCGAGGTAAGTTCATAAGTAGTAATTTCATTATAATGCTGTTAATTGCATTGCTATTGATTGAATTGAAATGAACGGAACCTCGGAAGAGGTGGAAATAAGGATACTGTTGATGTGGTTGAGTTAGTAATAGAAAACAAGATTGGGAAATCTCGGTTGAACCGTAGGATTAGTTTCAGAAGATAGTGACATGTCACTAGGATAAAGTGTTTGGCTTCGGTCCATGATATTGGCACTTTGAGTGCGAGAAATATCTTGATTTGGCTTCGGGCGATGGTATAGATGTTTCGGGAGTAACCTTGATTTGGCTATGGGCCATGGTATAGGTACTTATCGGATGGTATGTTCAAATGTTCGACTCTTAAGCCGAATGGTTCAACAAGTGAACGGGAAATGCTTATGGAAGTAGTGGTATGAAATAGAACAGGTATGTACGATGTGTTAGTTGTGAAGACAAAGTACATAAGTGAGATGATATAAATTGAATCAAAGAGGTATGAATCTTAATTAAATGAATAACCATGTGGTAAGAGATGGATGAAGGTTTGTAATGTTTGTTCATGGTTCAAATTGATGGAATGGTAGTTTTATTATTACAATCCTATGTTTTATTACTTGCTTATGACTTACTAAGCTATAAAAGCTTTCTTGGTTTGTTTATTTCTATTTTATAGATCATCAAAGCTACTAAAGGCTCGAGAATCATCGACGATCATCATCGCATTATCTGAACTCATTTTGGTACTGATTCTGTTTTTGAATAGCTAGGTACGGCTTGTATAAGCTAGGGAGGGTTAAATGTATACTTTGACTTGTAAATAGGCAAGGCCATGTGATTTGGCTAGCTAAGTTGTGAATATGGTTGTTTGGGTATGTGATAGATGATGTAACTTTGGTATACTTTATAAAGCATTAAGGGCCTAACTCAATATGATCATTTTGGTATGAGTAAATGAAGATTTTTGGTAAGTTTTGGTTGTGAATTTTGGTGTATTTTGGCTTATAGGGAGGACCCAATTTGGGTGGGAAAGTTGGCTTTTCGAATGACCTATTTTTGTCCACACAGACAGAGACACGGTTGTGTGTCTCAGCCGTGGGCGACACACAGTTATAGTACATGACCGTGTGTCCCCTGTAGTACCCATTGGGTTTAGTCAGTATACCCTACAGGAGTGACACGGCCTAGGCACACGGTCGTGACTAGTGGCCGTGGGTGCAAGTCAGTAGCCTCCCTAATTTTCACATGGCAGCACACGGGTGTGTCTCGTGGCCGTGTGAACAAGTCAGTATGTATGCCCTGTTTTGCCGGCGTGTCTCGGGGCGTGTGACCTCAACAACTTTGAAAATGTTCAAGTTTCGAAAAAATTTTCTAAGTGTTCAGTTTAGTCCCGATCTTCTTCTAATGCATGTTGAACGTCTCGAAGACCTTCATAAGGGACTCTTTGATGATGTTTGATTATATTATGATGATAATGAATGTGAAATGCCAGTAAAGTTCTTATTTGTCCGGTAATGCTCCTAACCCTAGTCCGGCGATGGATACGGGTTAAGGGTGTTACATTTATTTTCATCATTTTTGTTTTCACTTTTAGGTACCTGAATCTGTAATACCCCGAAAATTACTACAGTAAGAAATTAAGATATTATCCTTGATATAGTAAAATAAGGAAACAAAGTGACAAAAAGGGAATTTTGAGTTATGTCAACATTAGAAAGTATACTATGATATATTAATTCCAATAAAGGACTAAATCGCAAAAGTGAGAAAAGTTTTATTGTTAAAGAGTAAATACTCAAAATTTAAGGGGTTAAAGTGTAAATATGAAAAGTTGAAGGACCAATAGTGAAAATATTTTAAGGGTGGAATGATCTAGAAACTAAGGAAAATGAATGAATTAGGACCAAATTGAACAGGTGAAGAAATATGAGGGACTAAATCATAATTTTACCAAATTAGGTGATGACTCAAGGATGAAATTTTAAACTATCATAAAGGGCAAAATGGTCATTTAGCAAGAAAGATAATTTTGAAGAGTAATGATGATGTTAGTGATATTTTAGATTAAAATCAAATAAACAAATAATACTTTATTAATATTTTGACTTTATTTTTTTATTTTATTATTATTATATTTAGTATATAAGAAAAGAAAGATGAAGAATTCTCTTCATCTTTCCATGCTACAACGTGAGAAGGAGATGAAGAAAAGAAAATTTCTGTTCTTTACAATTTGATCCTTTACTATAAAATTTCACTTTTTCTCTCAAATTCTTTGATCACCCAAAAGAAGAAGTGAAGTAGAGACACTAGATAGTTAAAATATCATCTTGAAGAGAGAAATTGGAAGTGAAAGTGGAGAAAATGGTAGAAAAAGTGAGGAAATTAAAGAGACGAGCTAACGTCATACCAGAATCCTCGACTAAAATAAGGAAAAGATAAAGTCGATGAGGAATAGCTCGAAATTTCTGGTTTGTATTTCTATTATCAGAATCTAGAAATTTTAAATTGTTGTATTTTAAATTAATGTTTATGGTAAGTAATTAAGGTGAGTGTTGTTTGTTATTTTTTTTATATTGAATTGAGACAATATGAATTGTGATTGATGAAAATATTGATTGTTATTAAATATGTAAGTATTGAATATTGGTTGTATTTGACAAGTGAATTGAAATCCCTATTAACTGTATCGAGCTAAGTCAGATATAGTTGGCATGCCATAGGATTGGAAGTGTTCAGGGATTACTTCGACCTTGAGTCGATGAGACACTGGGTGTCAAATTATTACTTTGGATAAATTCGATGAGGTACTGGGTACCAATTTACTTCGGCATGGCCGATGAGACACTGAGTGTCAACTTATTGCTTCGAATTATCTGATGAGGCACTAGGTGCCAAACTGGTGTGTTTGGTTGGATCTGTGTATCTGTCCGAGTTTGAGTCGTGTTAATAGGGGTAAATAAATAATAAAGTTCTATAATTGATATTGAAATGACATGGTATGAGAAATGGAAGTGATAGAGGGAATTGAAAATAGAATTTGAAATATGTTGGCAATACATGGAATATATGGGTTATATACTCATGAATTGAGTATGATATGAAATGATGTATGCATGAACTTAATATTGCATGACTGATGCCATTGTACAAATAAATATGGTTGATATGTGAATAATCATTTATATAGCAATTATGTGAATTAGGATATTGTTTAATAAATGAAAAATGATAATTATGATACTAGACATAAATATGTCCTTATAATTTAATTTTTCCTATTATATTATATTATATTGTTTTTAAATATTTGGATTATAGAAATACCACTGAGTTTTTGTAACATCCCAATTTCAGTGAAATCGAAACAGTGGTTTTGTGACCACAAATCTGAGCTAAAAGGAGAATTTATTTTAATATTATTTCATGGTCTATATTATGATAAGAAAGTTTTATGAAAATACTAATAGGAAAATTTTACCGATTTAGTGATTAATTATAAAGAGGACCAAATTGTATAAAATGTAGAAGTTCAATTCTAGAAGCTAGAAGGATTAAATGGCTATGGAATTCAAAACTTGAGGTCCTTATATAGAGATTAAACCATCAATCAAAAGTTAGTAGATTTATATGGATGAATCATCCAAGGAATTTGAGAAAAAAGAAAAGGAATAAATTGGAATTTAGGAAAAATAAAGATGATAATTAAATTAACATAGAAATATCTTCATTTTATTCATCTTCATCCCCAAATTTTCTGTAGAAACCCTAGGAGAGAGGGAAGAGACTTTCTTGTCATAAATTGGTAAGTAATGAAGTCTCGTTTTTAGTAATTTTTATATTTTTGAGATTGGTAAAGCTTAAGCTTTCTGTTTTGGGGATTAATTTGAAAAGATGTCAAATTTTAAAGTTTGTGCCATGGATGAACATGCTGAAAATTGAAAATTTCTGGTACAAAATGAAAGATTGATGGTAGATTAACCATTTTTACAAAGTGGTTTTGCATGAAATTGGGATTTAGGGACTAAATTATAAACTTGTGAAATTTAAAGAAAAATTATGATTTTTTAAGAATTATGTGTGGTAAATATTACATGAAATTTTCGGTTAGGCTTGGAAAGAGGATTGAATTACATGAATTTCATTTTCCGAGCCTAGGGATGAAATTGGAATTAATGAAAAATGTAAGGGCAAAATAGTAATTTTGCCTAGAGTGTAAATTGAGTCCAAAAGAATATGAAATATGATAGATTAATGATTAAATTCATTTATATAGATTTAGAAAGACCAAATACGGATTTAGATCGAGGAAAAGAAAAGATTTCGGATTAGTAGATTTTCGTACGAACAAGCATCGAGGTAAGTTCGTGGGATTTAATATTGAATATTGAAATGCATGATATGTGATATGAATATCAAATTGAATGTTCAATGTATAAATATGATGAAATGGTTGATATTGCATTGAGAAAAGGGATAAGTCCCGGTTGAATGAAGGAAATTTGGTGGATTAGTGTAAAGGTGATTCAGCACATGTTGCAGACAGGATTTAGCTCGAACGAGTAATACTGATAAGCCTCTTGAGCATTATGAGCTAAAGTCCTGCAAGTATAATGATTGGTAGTCACATATGTTGTGGACTACTACAACTCTATATGAGCATCGATGTATAATAATAGCGATTGGTAGTTGCGTATATTGTGGACTACCGTAACTCTGTGTGAGCATCGAGATCTTAAAGAGATTGGTAGTAATTCTGCATAAGTTGTTGAACTACCGTAGGTCTTCGTGAGCATCGAAGTATATGATTTACCCGAATGACTATATGAGAGTATCCATCGCTATTCCGATAAATTTGATGGGCAAAACTTGGAAATGGATGATGAAATTTAAGGTATTTTATCTTGAAAATGCATATGTGATATGGGAATAAAGCATGTTGAGAATATGATATGATGAGCTCATCTATGAGGTTGCATTATGTGAAATTATTTGACTAACTTCGAGTGTTGAAGTTGTGTATGATAGGATAATGATATATTTGCTTGAATATATACATGTTTGATTAAATTTAATGGAAACACTTGGCAAATTAGTTTCTTGTTACATGAACTTACTAAGCACTAAGTGCTTACGTAGCTTTATTTTCACTGTTTTATAGTGCTCGGAAGCTCGTGAAAGTTGGAGATAGGTCGGAGCATCATCACACTGTCAACCTACTCATTTTGGTATACAAAGATGTTTTACAACCTTAGAAATTACACCCATTAGAGATTAGAACTCATAACACATTTAGATAATTTTGTGTTTATGTTTTGAGGGTTCTTTGTTTTTGGGTTTTCGGGGTTTAATTATTATCTCCATCTTTTGTACTATTCGTTATTTTGCCATTATAGTAAAATTATCTTTGTCCGTGGGTTTTTATCCTCTTTGGAGGGGTTTTTCCACGTTAAATTTGTGGGTTCAATTTCTCAATTTCTTCTGTTAATTTTACTTGTTCGTTGCTTAATCGGGTCGATTCCTAACAAGTGGTATCAGAGCTAGTTTAATTTTTATAGATCGGCCCATTCAGATATGGTAGCAACAAGGTTTGAAATTAAGAAGTTCGATGGTGAGACAAATTTCAATTTGTGGCAAGTTCAGATGATGGCAATTCTAGTTCAATCTGATTTGAAAAAGGTTGTTATCGGGAAAAAGCCTGAGAATCTAAATAAAATAGAATGGGAAGAGCTTGATGAAAAGGCTTTGTCTATAATCCAGTTGGGTCTCGCAAATACGGTATTACAGGAGGTATTGATGGAGAAGACCTCATCCGCTTTATGGAAAAGTTTAGAAACTCTTTATGCGACTAAGTCCCTGGCTAACCGTTTAGTGTTGAAACAACGTTTATTTACATTTCGTATGAACGAAGGTGAGCTTCTTAGAGATCACATCAATCAATTTATTACTCTTTTAAATTAATTAAAGAACGCTGAGGTTCATATTGATGATGAAGATCAAGCTATGCTATTATTGTGCTCTTTACCCCCTTCATACAAGTCTTTTAGGGAGACCCTGATTTATGGCAGAGACAAACTCTCGTTCGAAGATGTGAAGGGTCATTTGTTGAGTAGAGACAAACTCGACAATGAGCTTCATTTAGATGGCAAGGCAGATAAGCAAGCTTCTGTTTTGGTGGCATCAAAGAAACGAGACAAAAGGTGTCGCTATTGTAAAAAGTTAAGTCACGTCAAAGCAGATTGTTATAAATTGCGAAATGAAAGAGCTGCTGAGAGTAACGACAAAGATGTAGCTGGTGCTAATTTAGCTGATGAAAGTGATGATGATTTCTTGTTAGTGTCAATGGGCGATAACTTCGAGCTTACATCCTAGTGGATCCTAGATTTTGGTTGTTCTTTCACATATGTCCCAATAGAGTATGGTTCTCCACATACAGTTCGGTTGAAGGTGGAGTTTTGCGCATGGGAAATGATTCATCTAGTAAGGTAATTGGTATTGGTACTTTAAAATTAGGATACACGATGTGACGATTAGGACACTCTCAGATGTCAGGTATGTACCTAATTTACGAAAGAATCTCATCTCCTTGAGTATTTTAGACTTGAAAGGATGCAAAATCAACATCGAGTCGAGCGGTATTAAAGTATCTCGTGGATCTCTTGTGTTGTTAAAAGGTAAAAGAACTAACAGTCTTTATATTCTGGAAGGTTCTACAGTGACCGGTGAAATTAGACGTCCCTCGTCCGTTACGGAGTCGAAGTCAACTCGTTTGGAGCAGAGGCAACTTGGTCATAGGAGGGAAAAAGGTATGACCGTTTCGTTGAAGAGAGGTTCTCTTGTGGATGCAGGTTTTGAAAAGTTAGGGCACTATGTTCGTGATAATCAGACTCGGGTTAATTTGGCAGTGTACAAGTCAAAAGCTAGAAGTCTTCCAGTTTCTAAGCACAGATTCGACTCAATTAATTCCCTGCATAGTTCAAGATAGGCTCATGGCGAGCTTTGGCAAAGATGGCGTTCTGGAAATACAAGTCAAGGTGGAGATTTGTTAAATATGACTCCTATTTTTAGTCAAATTTGAGAAATAATCTTCTAGTTAAACTTTATTTATTTGTTTCAATCAAATACTGATTAGTTTAGATTATTTTATTATTATTTGACCTTTGAATTTAGCCTATAAATATGCTATTTTATAACCTTAGAAATTACACCCATTAGAGATTAGAATTCATAACACATTTAGAGAATTTTGTGTTTACGTTTTGAAGGTTCTTTGTTTTTGGGTTTTTGGGGTTTAGTTATTATCTCCATCTTTTGTACTCTTCATTCTTTTGCCATTATAGTAAAATTATCTTTGCCCGTAGTTTTTTATCCTCTTTGGAGGGGTTTTTCCACGTTAAATTTATGGGTTCAATTTCTCAATTTCTTCTGCTAATTTTACTTGTTCGTTGCTTAATCGGATCAATTCCTAACAGCAAGGATACCACGTAAAACCATGTGAAGACATGGCCATGGTAAATTTCAAAAGGAAAGGTACTTGAGTAATCCAAAGAGTAAGTCAAAGAGATGACAAGGTAAGATCATGAGGAAATAGCACAGGTATGTACATAAGGCTTATTGATATTGAGGTTATAAGTTGATGATATTAAAAATATTTTAATGAGTATATTCAAGCATTAATTAAGTGATAAGTTTTCAATTATACTTATGACGCTTTGTGACATGATTAGCAATATGCCTATATATTATGAGAGAGTATTAATGTGTTTAGTGAGATGTTGCAGGTACATAAGCAAGCTATTAAGTAAGGTATTTTTTTTTTATTATTCTGAGCCTTTGGTAAGGTTTCCAATGAGTAAGATGGGAAAGTAAGAACTTAACATTATTTATGCAAATTATGAAAGCTTAATAATAAGCTAAATTCATTACTAATGCTTATTATTTTACATGTGAACTTACTAAGATTTATAAGCTTACCTCTTTCCTTTCCTCTGTTCCAGAGTTTTATCAAACAAGCTCGGGTTGGAGGTTGTCGGAGATCGCTTCACACTTTTGACTATCAAGTTACCAATTAGTATTTTCATGGAAACGTTTTCAGTTATGACATGTATAGGGACTTGGCCATTTTGTGTGTATGTCCTTATGATATGGCTAAATAAGAACATGTGTTGATGTTATGTATGCCTAAATGAGGTTTAATGCGAAGAAATTATGAAAGAGTAAAAGTTGGTTATGAAATAGTTTTGGGATAGCAGCAGTGACGTGATTTGAAAAATCACTAAAAATTGTAGAAATGGAATTGAGTGGTTAATGAGATATAGAATTAAAGCTTATTGAGTCTATTTTCATAAGAAAGAAACAAAGTAAGCAAAAGGAAGTCTGTATTTTGAGATATTTAAACTCTTATGAGACTAGTTCAGAGTGACTTTATGATCCCCTATCCCGATTTTAGAATTTCACTAAAAATTGTAAAAAAAAATTATGATGTATAATTTATATTTCTAGATTCCTTAGTGAGTTTATTTTCATTAGAAATAAATAGAAACATCATCTGAATTCTGTAAAATGAGATAATCAATTTTTAGTGAAGAGAGGTCAGGCTTGTTGGACTGCAAGACAGGGGAACATTTAATGAATAAACTGTACTAATTGGTCAAATAAAAAATTTTGGAAAAATTACGGTAAGAAGATATATGAATCTAATTTCAGGGAAAATTTACGAATTCAAATTTTGAGTTTTGTAACTCGAGTTATAATTAATTTAGTGACTATTATACAGGTGGACAATTTTATTATGAATGGTGAAATAAATTGTTTTGGTTTGTGTAAGTAATCGGAAAAATTTTAATGTTCCCAGTTTGGTCCTGAACCATTTCAATTGCATGTTTTAGGGCATTGAGGGCCCTTTTTAGGGATATATTAGATGAATGTGAGCGAATTAATTTTAAAAGTAAATTTTTATGCCCCGAATTAGTAAGATAAGTCTGGTAATGCTTCGTGCTCGACTCTGTCGACGGTCTCGGGTAAGGTGTGTTACAGTTCAGCACTAAATAGATAACATTTGAAAACTTTGTGAAACTTAGAAAATTTTCTTGAATACAGAGGTCACACGCCCGTGTGAACAGGTCGTGTGCCTCACACAACCACTAGACATGCCTATGTCTAGGCCGTGTGGAAACAGGGCATACATACTGACTTGCATCACACGACCAGAGACATACCCGTGTGCCAAGACCGTGTAAAAATTGAAGGGGTTACTAACTTGGATCACACGGCCGACCACACATTCGTGTGCCAGTCCGTATGCCTCACACGGCCAGTAGACAAGCCCGTGTGTAACAGCTCGATTTTGATCCTAATCGGAATGGTGGTTTCGGGACCACGAATCCGAGACAGAAAATTTTTAAATATTATTTTATGGTGTTCTGAATGTGTGAATTATTTGTGTGAAAATTTTTGTTTTAAAATTTTGAGGTTTGAGTGCCTAAGTATTAAAAAGGATTAATTTGCATCAAGTAACTATTAAGCATACTATCTTGACAAATGTTAAACTGCCATGTCTTTTTAATGTTGGGGCTTAAAATAGTAATTATGCCATTTATACATTAGATGACGGCAATGGCTTATTGCATGTTTGTTTTATATATATATTATAAGGCTATTTTAGTAAACTAATAATTCTAAGTGTGGTTAATAAAACAAATAAGTTAAGAAAACATATATTGGGTGCATGTTCTTGGCCGAAATAAAAGAACAAAAGAAAAGAAAAGGGTTGGGCATTTCGGCATAGTTCAAGCTCAATTAAAGGTATGTTTGAGTTTAGTTTAGAGTAAATTTTTCATATTTCAACTTGTTGTTAAGTTGTTTATCTTGCCCATGATTCAATTTTTTTTTGAAGTTGGATAAGATGTTGAATTCGGCCATGAATAAAAATTGAGAAATTTGTATTTGATGTTGGAAAATAGAAGAGTTGAGCTAGAGTAATAAGTTTTGTGTTAGAAATTTTCATGGAATTAAATAAATAGGGCTTAATTGCAAAATTTGTAAATTTAGGGGTTTAATTTTGAAATAAATTAAATGGAAGGACTTATTTAAACTTAGGGAATATTCGGTCTAGGTAAGTTAGGTTGAGGTTTTGGATGTTTTATGTGTTAGTTATATTGGATTAAAATGCAAAGATGTACAATGTGGAGGGCAAATTGATAATTTGCTTAATTATGAGTTTGGGAGTTAATTTAATAAAATTTTCTTTGAATGAGTTCAATTTGATTTTTTTATTAGATCAAGAGCAAAGAGGATCGGGTTCGGATCGGGGAAAGGCGAAAGTAGTTGAATAGTTAAAAAATATAGTCCGTCAATATTCGAGGTAAGTTATTAAACAAATTAGTGAGGTTGATTGAATAACTATAAAATTGTATATGTTTATGTCAAATTGAAAGAGATGTGTATATGCTATAATATGGTTGTTGAATGAATAAAAAGGAAATGAATACATTGAGCTGTTGAATTTCGGCACTAAGTGTGCGAATAATAATCGTCTGATCATGAAATTTGCACTAAGTGTGCGAGATAAATTATAAAGCACTAAGTGTGCGAGTTCAGCTATCGAGCATTAAGTGTGCGGTTGATATATTATTTATTAAATGATTATAAGCACTAAGTGTACGATTATAATGAGAAAGTACGGATAATTAGATGAGTACTTGCATTAAATTTTTCGTAAGGAGTAGCTATCAATTATGTGCTCAAATCCAAGTACGGTAAGTATTGAAACTATATGGTGAATATATTTGAATCAATCTGCATATGATAAATTGATGTGAGGATGAGGTGTTAGATGAATATATGTTTAAGATTTGATGATATGAGATTGTGAAAGAAGAAATATTAATAACTTGGTGTGGAATGTATCGATGATCTATGATGTTACCATTTTAAAATTACATTTGGTCACGTGTTTAATGGTGAATAGATATCTTGGAAGTGAGAATTTGTATAGTATTGATTTAGTTGAATTATCAGTTGAGATGAATCAGAAGGTCTATGTTTTGGTAAATAGAAATCACGAGAAGTAGTAGCATAATTTAGTTTAATTAAATCTAGTCTCATTAAATTGAGGTAGTAAGTTAAATAGTTGATTAAATTGCTTATAACTTACTAAGCTAAAATAGCTTACACTGTGTGTGTTCACTATTTCTGTTCATAGATTTTTAGAGACCGCTACAAGTTCGGGATCACTGTTGAAGTCATTCACCTATCATCTATCTTTCGGTACCATATTAAGTTAAACCTTTAACTTATGGTATGTATAAGCTAGGATACTTTATGAAACTTTTCTTTTGACTTAGTTGTATATAGTAAGCCATGCGACTATGGCTTATTATTTTGATATATATGTATAAATGAATTTATGTGTTATGAGTATTTGAGACTATGATATAATGTTTGTATGGATGAATTGATTTGGATTTTTTTTATGTGATTAATGTGTGGTAAGATTTGGTGATGAAATGAGTTGGTATTTTATATAGATGAAGTTTATGTGTAATCGATTATGTTATAATAAGGAAATGGATGTTAAAATTTGTCTTTATTGAGTAAAGTTGTATATGTGTATTGAATGACCAATTGAATAGTGTATGGGGTAAAGGAGTATGGAATTATGGACATAGGTTACATAGTTTCGGTTGAGAAATTTAGTCTTAGGTAATGTGTTATTTATATATGTCTTTAGCCAAAGAAGTATTAGTTGATTTGACCTTGTGCATAGCAGTACGTTGTTTTGAAAATAGGTAGAGGTAACATGTTTGCTTTGCCAAATCTCAGTTGATGAATAAGACGAATTGGGTTGTTGTATGTCTATATTATAAGTATGGTGCATTGCTTATTTATTAGTTAATAGGTTTTATGCTTTTATATGTGTTAATGTATTTGACAGCATATATGGAAACTAATATTTTTTTTATGGCCGAAAAAAAAATATGTATGTGAAATTCGGCCAACGTTTTTTAAATTGACCATATGATTGGTAAATCATACTTTGATAAAACAAGTTGATTGGATGTATTATAAGTAAGATATTTTTGATTATTTATATTTAAAAAAATAATTCGTGTATGTGTAATATGAAATTAGCTAAGTGCTTTATATATATTTATATGAGTTTGACATGTATTAATAAGTAAATGTTTCGGAACTGTATTTATGCTTGGTAATACCTCTTACCCAAATTCGGCGACAAATATAGGTGAGGGGTGTTACACCGTGTGCCTAGGTCGTGCCAAACCTGTAGGGTATACTGACTTAATTCAAAAGACTACCCTAGGGGACACACGGCTGTGTACCAAGGCCAGCCACATGCCTGTGTGCTCGGCCGTGTGGAGCGAAAATAGGCTTGGTTTAAGCCACATTTCTCACCCTCCTCGTGCATACCTAAAACACATCAATTAGTACCATTTTAATATATTAATAGGCAGCTAAAACATACTATTTCATATACATTTCATGCCATTCAAATTCCTAACCATTTCAAGGCACATTTGAATACCATTTGCTTAACCAAAAACATACCAAATCATCATGCCATAACCATAAATTTTAACTTATTTCAAACATGTATTTTCTTCCTAATTCAACCATAAAATCATACCAAATCAACCTCATAAAACTTGCCAAAATCACAAGACAAATATATATACATAACATACCATAAATGAACACATATCTTAAGCCAAATTCATTTGGAACAACCACACCATTTACAAGCAATTCACATGGCCAAATTCACCACTCAAAACATATCAAAATGACCCTAGCCTATACATGCCCTATACCATATTTACAAAGCATCAAAAGTACCAACTAAGTGGTTGATAGTGTGATGACGTTTCCCAACGATCACCGAGTCCGAGCTAGCTTCGATTATCTATAAAACAAGGGAAAAACATACCAAGTAAGCTTTAAAAGCTTAGTATGCTCGTACAAAATAAATTTAATGCAACCGCATAAACATAATTTAATGAATTTATCCCCCAACTCATAGTTTATTCCATTCAACAAACCTTGCAAATGTTCTTTCATAAAGCTATATACTTTCATCATCATTTTCTCAATTCAATGTTAAAATAGTTCACACACATACCTGTACCATCTCATGTAAACCTCCTACCCGTTCTCATCTTCCATATACCCGTTGAATCATTCGAAATAGAAGTCAGATACACAGAGGTCTCACACGATAAGTACCTATACCATGGTCCGAAACCAAATCAAGGTAACTTATCCATAATTCTGATATCATGGATTGTAGCCAAAAATTAGCTGATATGCATGGCCTGAAGCCAAATCGATTTATCTCGCACTCGTAGCGCTATATCATGGCCCGAAGCCAACTCATGTGTCCTTAATGACATGTCACTAGCATCCTAACTATTCTTAAGTGTCAACTGGGCTTTCAACTGTCGAATCATCATTGACTCACTCCCGAGCTTATCCGTAATCACATAGTCACAATTCATGCTATATTAAAGCAAATAAAATACATTTCTAATGAATTTATAACATACAAACTTACCTCAAGTAGTAAAACGGCGAATTGAGTCGATTAGTCGATAACTTTCGTTTTTTCACGATCTTGATCCGAATTCCATTTTTCTTGATCTAAATATATTCAAAATTAACTCATTTTATCAACTATTTATTCAATTCAATTCAAAAACTCACATTTGGGCATTTTACACATTTGCCCCTAAACTTTCACATTTTCATAATTTAGTCCTTTTTACTCAAATTCACAAATTAATGAAATTCACAATGTACCCATGCTAGCCGAATGACTATTGTGCCCCTAGCAGCCCATATCTTTCATTTATTTCACATTTTAACCACATAATTTCTATTTTTCATAATTTAATCCCTAATATGCAATTTCACTAAAAATCACTTAACAAAATATGATAATCTACCGATAAATATTCATTTTTCATCTTTAAACATTCAAGAGCTTAAATATTCAGCAATGGCATTTTACAAATTCATCAACAAACTCAAAAACTAGGGCATGGGCTAGCTAGTACCCAAAGCAACGATCATAAAAACATAAAAATCACTAAAAATCGAATCAAAATGGACTTACTATTGGATCAAGCAATGGCCGAATGTAACAAGCTCCGAAACCCTTATTTTCTTTTCTATTTTTGGTGAAGAACACAAAGATGACCGTGATTTTGTCTTTTTTATTAAATCATCATTTAATTTCTAAATTACAATATTAACCTTGATTAATAAACATATAATTCACTTAATGCTTGTCCATATTTGTCCATTCACACTAATGATGGTCTAATTGCTTCATAAGGACCTCACATTTAATAAATCATAGCATTTAAGCATTTAGACAATTAGAATGCAACTTTTGCATTTTACGCGATTTGGTCCTTGTGTCAAATTAACCAACCAAACGCTAAAATTATTTCACGAAACTTTCACGCATGCATAATCTCACAATATTAAAATAATTTTACTACCTCAGATTTGTAGTTTCGAAACCACTATTCTGATTTAGCTAAAATCGGGCTGTTACATTCAGTGCCGGTTGTATGTGAATTTTCTGATGTATTTCTAGAGGAGTTACCAAGGTTACCATCGGAAAGAAAGGTAGAATTTTCTATAGATCTTATTCTAGGAACAACTTTGATATCTATAGCACCTTATTAAATAGCTTCTACTGAATTAAAAAAGTTGAAAGCACAGTTGCAAGAACTCACTGACAGAGTTTTTGCTCGGCCTAGTCATTCACCTTGGGGTGCTCCAGTTTTGTTCGTGAAAAAGAAAAATGGATCTTTGAGATTGCGTATTGACGACAGGCAGCTTAGGAAAGTCATAGTAAAGAATAAGTACCCATTGCCTCGGATCAATGACTTGTTTGATTAGTTGAAAGGTGCTACTATATTTTCAAAAATTGATCTACGTTTAGGTTATTATCAGTTACGGGTAAAAGAGTCTGATGTGCTGAAAACAGCTTTCAAAACCAAGTATGCGCACTATGAGTTCCTTGTGATGCTTCATTAAGTGGTTTACGCTGTGTCTTGATGCAAGAAGGTAAAGTAATAGCCTATGCTTCAAGGCAGCTTAAGCCACATGAAAAGAATTACCCAGTACATGATCTTGAGTTGGCAACTATTGTGTTTGCACAGAAAATCTGGCGAAATTATTTATATGGTGAAAAATGTCATATCTACATTGATCATAAAAGTTTGAAATATTTCATGACACAAAAAGATTTGAACTTGAGACAGCACAGATGGCTCGAATTGTTAAAGGATTATGATTTGGTTATTGACTATTATTCAGGTAAAGCAAATGTAGTTGTAGATGCTTTGAGCAGGAAATATTTATTTGCCTTGAGAGCAATGAATACCCGATTGTCATTATATGAAGATGGTTTGATCATGTCTGAATTGAAAGCTAAACCAATGTTTCTGTCGCAAATCTTTGAAGCTCAGAAAAATGATAATAATTTACAAGCTAAACAGGTGCAGTGTGAATCAGGTACTAACTCAGAGTTTCAGATTAGATCTGATGGTTGTTTGTTATTCAGAGGCAGAGTATGTTTACTGAAGAATTCAAGGCTTGTACAAGAGATTCTACATGAAGCTCATAATGGTATGATATCTGTACATTCGGGAAGTAAAAAAATGTATAATGATTTGAAAAAGATGTATTGGTGGCCAAGAATGAAATGTGACATTTCTGAGTTTGTATCGAAATGTTTGATATGTCAGCAGGTTAAAGCTGAACATCAGGTGCCTTCGAGATTACTACAGCCAGTTACAATACCGGGATGGAAATAGGAAAGGATTATTACGGACTTTGTGTCAGGATTACCCTTGTCTTCAAAGAAGAAAGATGCTATTTGGGTAATCGTTGACCGATTGACAAAGTCAGCACATTTTATACCGGTACGTATGGATTTTTCTTTAGATAAATTGGCTAAATTGTATGTATATGAGATTGTTAGGTTACATGGAGTGCTAGTCTGTGTTATCTTGGATAGAGATCCTTAATTTACGTCTCATTTCTAAGACAAATTGCAAGAGGTGTTGGGAACTCAGTTGTATTTTAGCACAGCATTTCATCCTCGGACAGATGGTCAATCCGAACATGTAATTCAGGTATTAGAGGATATGGTTTGATGTTGTGTGTTAGAGTTTGAAGGTAGTTGGGAAAGATATTTACCTTTGATTGAGTTTTCCTATAATAACAACTATTAGTTTAGTATTAAAATGGCACCGTACAAGGCTCTGTATGGTTGGAAATGTAGAACACCATTGCATTAGACAGAGCTCAGAGAGAAAAAGATACACGAAGTTGATTTGATTCGAGAAACCGAAGAAAAGGTGAATGTGATTCGAGATAGTTTAAAGGTAGCCTCAGATCGTTAAAAGTCGTATGCCGATCTTAAACGAAAAGAGATTGAATTTTAGGTTGGCAATAAGGTATTCTTGAAAGTATCACCATGGAAGAAAGTCTTTCAGTTTGGTCGTAAAATTAAGTTGAGTCCACGGTTCATCGGGCCATATGAAATTATTGAAAGAATTGGACCTCTTGCTTATCGAATGGCATTACTGCCAGAACTTGATAAAATTCATAATGTTTTCCATGTGTCTATATTACGACAGTATCGGTCAAATCATTCACATGTTATCTCTCCAACAGAGGTTGAGATGTAGCCCAACATGACTTACAATGAAGAACCGATTAAAATTCTGGCACGAGAGACAAATGAGCTTAGAAATAAAAAGGTAGCTCTAGTGAAAGTTCTTTGGCAATGACATGGGATTGAAGAGGCTACCTGGGAACTGGAGGAGGAAATGAGGAAATAATATCCGAACCTCTTTACTAGTAAGATTTTCGAGGATGAAAATCCTTAAGGGGGAGAGTTGTAACAACCCAATTTTTGTGAACTTGGAATAGTGGTTTTGTGACCACAGATCCGAGCTAAAATGAGAATTTATTTTAATATTATTGCATTGTCTATATTATGATAGGAAATTTGTATGAAAATACTTATAGGAAAATTTTACCGATTTAGTGATTAATTAGAAAAAGGACGAAATTGCATAAAATGTAGAAGTTGAATTCTAGAAGCTAGAAGGATTAAATGACTATGGAATTCAAAACTTAAGGTCCTTATTTGGCAATTAAATAATCAAACAAAAGTTAGTAGATTTTTATGGATGAATCACGTAACACCCCTTACCCGAGACTGTTGCCGGAGTCAAGCACGAGGCGTTACCAAACTTATCGTACTAGCTCAGGGCATAAAAATTTACTTTTAAAATTTATTCGCTCACATTCATCCAATATATTCCTAAAAAGGGCCATCGAGGCCCTAAAACATGCAATTGAAATGGTTCGGGACCAAACCAGGAACATTAAAATTTTTTCAATTACTTACACAAATCAAAACAATTTATTTCACTATTTATAATAAAACTGTCCACCTGCGTAACAGTCACTAAATTAATTATAACTTGAGTTACGAAACTTAAAATTTAAATCCATAAATTTCCCTAAAATAGACTCATATATCTTCTTACCATAATTTTTTTCCAAAATTTTTGGTTTGGCCAATTAATACATTTTATTCATTAAAGCCTCCCCTGTTTTGCTTCCCGACAGTCCTGATCACTCTTCACTAACATTTCAATTTCTCTTTATACAGAATTCAAAAGATGTTCACGTTTGTTTCTTCTAAAAATAAACTTAATAAGGAATCTAACCATTTAAATTATGTTCCATAATTATTTTTGTATAAATTTTAATGATTTTTACGATTCAGAACAGGGGATCACAAAATCATACTGAACCAGTCTCACAAGAATTTGAATATCTCAAAATATAGACTTTCTTTACTTGATATGTTTCTTTCCTATGAAAATAGACTCACTAATTATATATCTCATTCACGATTTAATTCCATTTCTAAAATTTTAAGTAATTTTTCAAAATCATGTCACTGCTATTGTCCCAAATCTATTCCATGGCCAACTTTTACTCTCTCATAATTTCATTGTATAAACTATCATTTAGGCATACATAACACCAAAACATGTTCTTAATTAGCCATTCCAATAGCTAATCATTATCAAGTATTCACATGCCATTCTTTAGTCATATCATAAGGACATACACACAAAATGGCCAAGTCCCTATACATGCTGTAACTTAAAACATTTCAAATCACAAAATACCAAGATAGCCCTTTGATAGTGTGAAATGATCTCCGACGTCCTTACGATCCCCGAGTTGGCTTAGCGATACTATAAAAAGAGAGAAAAAAAAGGGAGTAAGCATAAATCTTAGTAAGTTTGCATGTAAATAAATAACAACATTCTAAATGAATTATCAAGATAACTTTAACCTTCAAGCTCAATATGCATAAGTCTTGAATTCTCTTACCTGAAGCTTTTGAATATGGACTTATCTTACCTTTCCTTGAGTATACTCTTTAAATTTCCTGTTGAACCACTTGGAATACTAAGGATACATGGGTACCTTTCCTTTTTAAACTTACCATTTCCATGTCTTGACATGTTCTTACGTGGTATCCTTGCCTTATGAACTCACCATTGCCATGCCTTGGCATGGTCTTACATGGGATCTTTGCCTTGTAACACCCTGAATTTGGGCTTAGAAGAATTGGGTCTGGAGCATGGGAACACATAAAAATTTATGTGTGCAAGAAAATGGCACAATTAAATACCTATTGGTGTGGTTAGGTGTCCTAAGAAGTATTGGAGAAGTCCTGGGTTCAAACCAGGGCTCTAGCAAAAATTTTAGTTTTTTCCTTAAGTAGGCTTTGGTGTTAACTGAAGACTTTAAAAATATTTTTGGTTAAAATATGACACAAGGAAGCTGGTATTCTGGTGGTAAGGAGGCGTTAGTAGCAAGCATATGGTCTGGGGTTCAAGTCCTAGTGCTGGCAAAATTTTTATTGTGCATATGTTAGTAAGGAAGCTAGCGTTTAGGCCTTATAGTCATTTGGGATTGATCTACTTCACAAGTGAGCTTGTGGCGTGTTAGGACTATTGGGGAGCATGGTTCAAATCTCATGTCATGCAAAGTTTTTTATTTTTGAAGAGATTGATGCTAGCAAGTAGGACTTATGTTTAGTTGTGATTGTTTCATGACATAAAAAGCTGGATGGTAAAGAGGCAAGTGGCGTGTGGGAAGCTTAGAGGCCTGGATTTCGAGCTACCCCATGCGTAAATGGAGATATATTTTGCTGCTCACGCAAGGAAGGAATTGGTGATTGATCGAAACACCAAAGGCTTGTTTTAAATTTAAAATAAGTGGACAATAATCGATTGGGATGAATTTAAAAGTGATTCAATCGGTGAAGGAGGGATTTTAGGAACGAATTTTGGAGAGATAATGGGAGGATTTTGTGGAGAATATCGTAGAGTTGGATGGGGGGAAAGAGTTGGCCGAATTTGGAAGTCGTTGGGTAGCTTGAGTAGGTGATTTCAGCTAGGGGGTTCTTTGGCATATATCTTTTGCACTATGAGAGCATTTTTGGGCTTTTTTTTAGCTAGACTCGGCTTCTCTTGAGTACTAAATTGTTTCTATCTTCTTTTCTTAGTATTGCCGAACCTGTTTGGGAAATTGACCATTCGTGCATTTTATTCTATTCTTTTCCTCTGTCTCTTTTGGTAAGTGTTGAGTGTTTATTCTTTGCCCATCTCTTTTTCTTTCACCTTGTTTTAAACTTCTACTGAAATCCCCTCTTTTTGTTGGCTCCTTCATTTCCACCTAGCTTGTTCGGTTTTGCTTGTGGAAACTGAGTCTTTCTTCTTCTCTTTTTTTCCTCTGGAACCAAATATTCGTTCTCTCCCTCTCTCAAATATTTTTGTTCTTCTTGCGTTGGCTAAATCTTCTTGGCTAATTGTTGCCAAAATTTGTTTGATCAATTGGTAAGGGTAGTTTTAATCACTTTATTATTTTATTCTTAGCCGAATTTCTTTGGCCCTGTTATTAAGTTTCGATTTTCCATCTCTTATCAACTGGGTATTGTGTACTTGGTTCGTTTCTAGAGTTTTCAATGAGCAAAGGGTGATCTAGTAAAGTGTCAGTAAAAGTGCCGACTGAGTATGAGTGTGTGGCCACTACTCCCAAGTTTAAGTGACGTAAGGTGTCAGCGGTTCGAGACTTTCTGCTTGGATGCGGAAGGGGGGCTACGTCAGACTTCGGACTACATAGGCAAATCACCGTCTATCAATTTAGTCAAGGCAAGTATAGTCTATCCCTTCATAAGTGTTTTGTAGTGAATCTATTTTACGTTAATAGGTGACTGACTAATGAAGTATGATGTTTGAATATAGGTTCTGGCGATTATGAGTACTTAGTACTTTATGCGGTAAGGTGTGTACTTCTACCCTATGTTTGATAGTTTGATGTAAAGCTGAGGTGTGTACATACACTGCACACACGACAAATCGGCAAAAGCCAAAAAGTCGAAAAGCCAAAACGACAACCCCACGAGTGTGCGAATGCTTGTGTAGAGAGATCGATACGATGACAGAGGCCCTATAAGCGATCTCATGGACTTGGGCCACTTTTTAGCCGACTAAACTAAAATTGGCCAAATGGGCCCGAGATGAGTAAAATTGATGGATTGATAAGAATTGACGAGCAGGTCACGATGATTGAGTGGCCAATGTTGGATTTGGGCTTAATGGGCCATATAAGAGTGTGGGCCCATTTGGGTGTGTAATGGGCTTTTGGGCCCTATAGTGTTGTAATCACTAAAAATGTCATTATATGTATACTAAGTGATAGTGGACTTGATAATGGGCCAAGTTATGTACTTAAGCCATAATAATAGTAAATGACCGTAATGCCCTTAAGGGGCGAAATGACTAAAATGCCCCTACATGTTTTAACACTGATTTTGCATGCCATATTGATATATTATGTTCCATTCATGCTTGCATATGGGATGGATTTATATTGGAGGAAGTGTTATATGAGGATCGCATAGTCACTTGACGACCGTGGATCCACTGATGGCTTTTAAGCCCAGTATATCATTGGCAGCTTTGCTGCAACATTGAGTAGTGTCACAACCGGTGCTACAACGGGAGTGTAGGGATGGGTAGGTCGATATATATATCCTCATAGGAGTATAGGGCTGGACAGGAGATGGAGTGCAGGGTTAGTAAGGGCATTTATGCATTGCATACATTGATTTCGATATTTGATATGGGCTTAGGCCTAGTAAATGTGCTATGTGTTATTTGAAATGAGCTTAGGCCCAACCGAGGCTAATGTGGGCTAAGGACCAATTGCCACTGTTAATGTTGATGGCCAAGGCCCTGACCTGATGTGACATATTTTGTTGATTGATGAGGGTTCTACACATTGAGTTTTCGAAAACTCACCCCCTCTTTTAATTTTTTTAGGTAATCCTCAGTAGGCGGTTTGATGTAAGGGAAGGACTCGGAGGTGGCCACACTGTGACCAGTTTTATATTTTAGGAATTTCTTTTTAATTGTTTTTGTTATTTATTTCATTTATTGGGTTGTAATAAGGTCTGTCCTCCGGTAGGATTTGGGTTTTGGATTTATTTCGTATTTGCTTAACTCGTAGGTTAAACCTGTTCTTTTAAATATGAAACTCAAATAGTATTTCTACACAAACTTGATTTAAAAACACGAGCGTTTTCAAAATAAGAGCTTCCGCTGAAAATTAACAAAGGAATTGAACAAGGATCTCAAACTAAGGTTTTTAGTTAACAAACTCAAGGATTTATCTAAAATTATAACTAAGCAAGTTTTCTCTGGCTTTGTTTTAAATTAAAATACTTTGTGTTTGAGGCTGATTTTGAGTAAAAGAAATACTATATGAGAACCTCAATTTACATCACCATCAACCTAACGTTTTCAAGATTTTTCAACAACTTCAGTTTGAATGAACTACTCCTTACTGTGACACCGCCAAATTTGGCCATAATGTCTGGGCCGGGTTTGGGGTGTTAGATGCCTTATATTAGCTTATCAATGCCATGTCTTGACGTGGTCTTACATGATTTCCTTGCCTTGTAAAACTTACCAATGCCATGCCTTGGCATGGTCCTACTTGGTATCCTTAAACCCTAATGTCATAACATTTGTATCTTACACATTCCTAAGGTTCAACCGGGACTTTTAAGTATCATTTCTCCATCAATTCTTACTTGAATCATCAAGGAGTAAATTTACAAAATAAAAATATAGATGCTGAAAAATAACATCATTAATTATAAATAATAAAAAATTGCATTTATTTACCGCAAACTTACCTTGATACAAAATACGATAAAATATTTTGATCTAGCCCTAATTTTTTTCTTTCCCTGATCTACCCTTAGATTTCATTCTTCTTGATCTATAATAGCAAAATTTAGCTTATTTAGTACTCACATTTATGAAAGCAGTTCTTGACACTAACTTTGGAAAAATTACGATTTTGCCCCTAAACTTTTGCATATTTACACTTTTTCCCCAAAGCTCGGAAATTAAACTTTATCCCTAATTCTTATGTTTTAGGACATGCTGATCATTATTTTCCTTCTATGGCCATCAAATTCTCACTCTAACATGTACTTATGAAAATTAGGTATTATTACCGATTATGTCGTTTTACTCGTTTTCGGTTAAAATCGCTTAGCACAAGTTGTTTAACATAATTTAAAACGTCATATTCTACCATAAAACATCAAAATAGACACATTTCACCTATGGGTATTTTTCCAAATATAAACCCTAGGTTAAATTATTGCTAGAATAATCTAAATCAAGTTACCGGGACTCCAAAAACATAAAGAACATTAAAAACGGGGCTTGGATGCACTAACTATGAGCTTGAGAAGTTGAAGAAACCCTAGCTATTGTGTCCCCTTGAAGTTTCGGCCTAATGAAGAAGATGGACAACATTTTGCCCTCTTTTTTCCTTTTTAATCTTTTAATTACCAAATGACTAAAATGCCCTTCATTAAAACTTTAGTTATTTTTATCTATGTATGTCCATTTTTGTCCATGAAAACCTATCTAATTACCATTTAAGGACCTCTACTTCAATTATGCTATTCAATTTAATCCTTTCCTATCTAGAACTCATATTTATCAACTTTTTCAAACAAGCCCTAATAGGCAAATTAAACATGTAATTCATAAAATTTTCTATCGATACTCTAACACATGCATCTAATTACTCAGTAAATTATAAAATTAATCGAAATAAATTTTCTATCTCAGATTCGTGGTTTCACAACCACTGTTCTGTTTAGGCCCTATTTCGGGATGTTACAAATCATCCATGGAATTTGAGAAAAAAGAAAAGGACTAAATTAGAATTTAGGAAAAATAAAGATGCTAATGAAATTAACATAGAAATATATTCATTTTATTCATCTTCAACCCCAAATTTTCTATGGAAACCCTAGAAGAGAGGGAAGAGACTTTCTTGGCATATATTGGAAAGTAATCAAGTCCCGTTTTTAGTAATTTTTATATTTTTTAGATCGATAAAGCTTAAACTTTCTATTTTGGGGATTAATTTGAAACGATGTCAAAGTTTAAAGTTTTTGCCATGAATGAACATGCTGAAAATTGAAAATTTATGGTAGAAAATGAAAGATTGATGGTAGATAAATAATTTTTACAAAGTGGTTTTGCATGAAATTGGGATTTAGGGACTAAATTATAAACTTGTGAAATTTAAATAAAAATTATGATTTTTGAGAAATATATTTGGTGTAAATATTACATGAAATTTTCGGTTAGGCTTGGAAAGAGGATTGAATTCCATGAATTTCATTTTCTGAGCCTCGGGACAGAATTGGAATTAATGAAAAGTTTAGGGGCAAAATAGTAATTTTGCCTAGAGTGTAAATTGAGATCAAAAGAATATGAAATTTGATAGATTGATGATTAAATTAATTTATATAGATCCAGAAAGACCAAATACAGATTTGGGTCGAGGAAAAGAATATATTTCAGATTAGTAGATTTTTGTATGAACAAGCATCGAGGTAAGTTCGTGTAACTTAATATTGGATCTTGAAAGGCTTGAAATGCATGATATCTGATATGAATGTTAAATTGAATGTTGAATGTATAAATATGATGAAATGGTTTATATTGCATTGAGAAAAGATATAAGTCCCAATTGAATGAAGGAAATTCGATGGATTAGTGTAAAGGTGATTTTGCATATGCTAGAGATAGGATTTAGCTCGGACGAGTAATCCTGATAAGCGTTTCGAGCATTATGAGATAAAGTCTTACAAGTATAATGATTGGTAGTCACATATGTTGTGGACTACCGTAGCTCTGTATGAGCATCGATGTATAAGAATAGCAATTGGTAGTTGCATATATTGTGGACTACCGTAGCTCTATGTGAGCATCGAGGTCTTAAACAGATTGGTAGTAATTCTGCATAAGTTGTGGAACTATTATAGCTCTTCGTGAACATCGAATTATATGATTTACCTGAATGACTTGAAAAGATGACTCAAAAGTTTCGTACACATTAAGTGTACTATATGAGAGTATCCATCGATATTCCGATAAATTCAACGGGCAAAACTTGGAAATGGATGATGAATCTGAGATATTTTATCTTGAAAATGCACATGTGATATGGGAATTAAGCATGTTGAGAATATGATATGATGAGCTCATCAATGAGGCTATATTATGTGAAATTATTTGACTAACTTCGAGTGTTGAAGTTGGGTATGATAGGATAATGATCTATTTGCTTGAATATATACATGTTTGATTAAATTTAAAGGAAACACTTGGTAAGTTAGTTATTTGTTACATGAGCTTACTAAGCACTAAGTGCTTACTTAGCTTTATTTTCCTTGTTTTATAGTGCTCGGAAGCTCGTGAAAGTTGGAGATAGGTCGGAACATCATCACACTATCAACCTACTCATTTTGGTATACAAAGATGTTTTATTTTGGTATAATGGCATGTATAGGCTATTAGCACTAATGTTGATGTTGAAATGGATGAATGTAAACTAACCATTGGCATGGCTAAGAATGACTTGATTTTGGCACTTATAAAGTAAATCTTATATTACATGCATACTTGGTATGCTTAAAGAAAACTAGTTGAATCATGGATGTTACAGAAAGGTAAGGTTGAATTGACAAGTTACATTGGACAAGTTACATATGCATGTTAAAGAGTGTAAGATTGGAAGTAAGTGCGCATATGATAATATGATATATTGAATGGTTAAAAGTATTGTAAATCATGTTTGAATTGGTTGGTTGCTGTTGTAAATGTTTAGTGCAGGTGTTGGATGAAAATGAGTGAGAAATAGGGCTTGGAAAATAGCCTTATTTTGTCCACACAGGCAGACACGCGGGCGTGTATCTAGGCCATGTGTGACACACGGGTTGATACACAGGCGTGTGTCAAGACCATGTGTCCCCTGCATCCAAAAGTTTGAGAAATAGAATGCCTTGTATTAAGCACACGAGCTTAACACGGGCATGTGCCTCAGCCATGTGAGGTACACGGCCTGGAAGCACGGGCGTGTGATACGACCATGTGAAACCTGCACCTATTTTTTGAAAATTCAAATTAACCACACAGCGTAGTAGACGGGTGTGTGACTTGGCCGTGTGATCTTAATTTCTTCATGGGTTGCAAGCCAGAGAGTTACACAGGTTAAGGAAATGAGCGTGTAAACCCGTACGGCCTGACCATACAGGCGTGTCCCTTACCACACGGGCGTGTGTGTAACACCCCAAACCCAAACTAGACGTTATGGTCGAATTTGGCGATGTCACATGATAGGGTATTTGAAAACTAAGTTGTCACGATAAAACCATTTCCGTTTAATTACTCTTCTTTATCTCTTATTTCTTCCAAAATTCGTTTACTCATTTAATCGATTATTTTGAAACGTAGCTCATTGCGGAAGCTTTAAAAACTATTTAAGTAATCGTGTTTTTAGAAAAATCTTTTTGTTTTTGAAAGCTAAGTTTTCCTGCGACTAGCGGTGATAAATCCATAAAGTAAAGAAAATAAAAACCAAATCAAAACAAAAGAGCTCTCAGGTCAAATGTTTGGGCTGAGTGCCCTCCTTAACAGTCAACCACCACTGATAAGGCTCATCCCGCAGCAGTGAGACTGCACCCTTTAATTATGCTCGGGGGAGCAATCTAGATCATCCATGATCCTCTCTGTGGCCTCAATCCAGTACTCGGCTACATTAGGGGTCACTCTAGTGAGACCCCTAAAGAGCTCAGCTCCATTGGGCTAGAGACATTTCGTAACCGACCCTCAACCCCCAGATCCAGTATTGGGCCCAGATCTAGTATTGGGACAGTGTGTCGTTCCCAGCCATACGATCTTGAGACCAAGTCTTAATAGCAGGCGTTACTGGCATCTCACTCGTGTCTAGATTTGGCAGGTTGCCTGATGATAAGGACTCAGCTCGAGCCCCTCTACGGCCTCTACCTCGGCCTATAGTACCCCTTCCGCGGATACCTCGTGTGCTCATATCTAATTGGATTTATCTGATTTAAAAGTTTTATGAATCAGCTACAGTTCAATAATTATTAACATATGTTGTATGTAAATAGTTTTAGTAATTCAAAGTTCGTTTTCGTAAGTCGTTGTCTCAAGCAATTTTACTATAGTTTCAACTTGACTATAGTTTTCAGTATATACTAACTAGAGTATTTTTACAGTACACTACCAATAGTAGTTTTAGAATATACTATCTATAACATTTTCAGTTTAAATATATATCAGTTTTAGAATACTTACAAGATCGGCGCCAAAGACTTGGTATACCACATACTCAGTCCAATATTTAAAATCATTTGGAATTCCATTCATTAAAAACCAAAATTTTAAAACCCATAATCTATAGCCGAGTTTTGTAACCTGGCTCTGATACCACTAAATGTAACACCCCAAACCCGGGCTAGACGTTATGACCAAATCTGACGATGTCACATGGTAGGGTGTTTGAAACTAAGTCATTACGACAAATCCATTTCCATTTAATTTCTTTCCTTAGTCTCTTATTTAATTAATTGTTAGTTTGAAAACGTAGTTCATTGCAGAAGCTTTAAAAACAGGTTAAGTAATCGTGAGATTAGAAAACAATTTTAGCTTTTGAAAACTGAGTTTTTCCTACAACTAACAGGTATAAGTCTAAGAAATAAATAAAAGCCAAGTTCAAGAAAAATTCCCAGAAAGTCCTTAAATTGCATCTAAATAAAACCAATAATAATAAAACCATAAATCATAAATTGTAAACCATAAAAGTCCAAAAATTGTGGTCACTGTTGAGTCTTTTGCCGCATCGATCCATCTAAGTTTGGGGATTACATGTGCACATTAAACAAAAAGGGGGTGAGTTCACGTAAACTCAGTGTGTAATCCTACAGAAAACAAACAACAGTAATCACAGTGCACAGTCAAAAGCAGCCTTTGACCTAAGCCCTTTTTAGTATCAGTGGTAGTTCGGGCTTTAGCCTAATTCAGTATCAGTAACAGTCAAGCATAAGGGCCTTAGCCCATCACAGTAACAGTAACAGATAACCAGTATACAGTAAATCAATCCTACCCAACCAGCCTCTATACACCATCTCCGTCCAGCCCTACACTCCAAATAGTGCCGAATACCCAAACCCGGACTAGACGTTATGGCTAAATCTGGTGATGTCACATGATAGGGTGTTTGGAAACTAAGTTATCACGATAAAACCATTTCCATTTAATTACTTTTCTTTATCTCTTATTAGTTCCAAAATTTGTTTACTTATTTAATCGATTGTTTTGAAATGTAGCTCGTTCGGAAGCTTTAAAAATTATTTAAGTAATCGTGTTTTTAGAGAAATCTTTTTGTTTTTGAAAGCCGAGTTATCCTACGACTAGCAGTGATAAATCTATAAAGCAAAAAAATAAAAACCAAATAAAAAAAGTCCATTAGTCCAAATTACATAAAATATTACCCAAGAAAAATTATAACCATAAATCATAAATCATAGTACTAAGTTCTAATAACTGCGGTCACCGTCGAGTCCTCCCCACACTGATTCGTCTAGGTCTGGGGATTACTTGTGCACATTAAATAGAAGGAGTGAGTTTATGTAAGCTCAGTGTGTAATCCCCACAGAAAACAACAACAGTAAATCACAGTGCATAATCAAACGCAGTCTGGGCCTAAGCCCCTTTCAGTATTAGTAGTAGTTTGGGCCTTAGGCCATTTTAGCTTGAGTATCAGATATGCATCAGGGCTGTAGTCTATCATAGTAACAGTTATATAATCAATAATCAATAAAGAAAGTTGTAACGCCCTGATTTTCGGGATTTTTCGGGTTTTGTGAATTTTAGTGAAATCTTTAAAATTTTGGTGTTCTAAAGGTTGATAATGTATGTACATGTGTTAGTGGGCCTATAGAAGGCCCAAGTTTAAGTTAAAACCCGGTAAAATATTAAGTTGGATTTTCAAGTGAAAGGGGACTTGGTTAAGTGGGCTTTTAAGAAAAACCGTGTAAAATATGTCACAAGTGAGCTCTTGGTAAAGTGGCAAGGTGGAGCCACTAAGCTCCTAGAAAAGTGGCGCCTAAGTGGATATTCAAGGACAAGGGTTCGAGTTACAAGGTAAGCGTAGAGTTCTTTTTAATTTTTAAGCATGTGCCGGGCATGTGCCTAACTTAAGTGAATTTCGGCAAGTGGGCTTTAGGGACTTGGGCCGATTGCGTTAGAGGGACTACTAGGGTTATATCATTTTCTTTTTTCTGTCATGACAATTAGGGTTAGCCACCTTAGGAATTTTTCTCTGTTCTACTGTCAGAAAAGCCAAAAGTTGCCTCCATGGAAAGCTCATAGCCGAATTCTTCCTCTCCACCTCTACCATTGTTTTTTTTCATTTTTCTTCTTCCCCTTTGATCTCTTCCCTAGCCGAATACCCACCTTGCACAGATCCACTCTTTCTTTTGCTTTCATTCCTCTTAAAATCAACCATAACCGATTGCTCAAAGTGCCAAAAATCCCGAAAACTACTTCCTTTCTTGCCGATTTCTTGTAAGCCGAATCACCCCTATTCCTTTCACCTGTTGTGGATGATTACTACACTCCCTTGAATCACACCATTGTCGACACCATCACCCAAAATCTACACCCAAAACGCCATCCTCTTCTCTTGTTGAAAAGCCGAAATCACCATAGTTGTAGGGAGATAGCCGAAATTGCAAATCTCAAAGATAAGGTTTCTACTGACGTTTAAGGGTCAGATTTACATCAGATCTGCATTGGAACTGAAGGGAAATCGTTGGTAAGTGTTTAATACTTCAGATCTGTTCAATATTTCATATTTGGAAAAGCCGAAAGTCCCTAAAGTTAAGGATTTTGTCGTTTTGGACTTTTTGTAAATCAAGTGGTGTTTTCTTTGTTCTTTTTGTATGTTAGTTAAAGAAGAAGGTGATCAAACAAGGAGTTGAAGACATTGGAACATCAGATCTAGATCTAAAGGGACCTAAATCGGCAAGGTAAGAACATTAAGGCCATTGGAGGTGTTGGCCGAATGTGTAAGTAAGGCTTTGGGTAAGTTTTCAATTCAGATTAAGTGTTAATATGGTCTAATCAATTAAGTATTGGATTGTAGGGATTAACGCATAGGAGATCTCGTAGGAGAAACTGCAAAACAGGTGTGTGTTTCGAATGCCCTTCAATGCGCAAATCGGCAAAAGCCGAAAAGCCGAAATGCCGAAGTTTCGGCATTTCGAGAGCTTGTGAGCGTGCGAACGTTCTCAAGTTAGTAGGAGAAGGTTAGTTTTGGAATCGGCACTGTTAGGCGTGTTGACCGCTAAATTTTGGACATTATGGTAAGTTGGGCCTCGGTGACCCAAATATGGGCCTAATGGGCGATTTGGGTCCATGTGAGTAAAAGTGGGTTTAAAGGTAATATTATGAACTGTAGGCGTGAAAACAGTTAAAACAAGATAACTGATTATGAAATTGGGACTAAATGGGCCTAATGGGCCAATCGACGTAATAGGGCTTATTAGGGGTTTTAGGGCTTGAATGCTAAGACTGAAAAACTGAGTTAACCAGACTTCTGTGACAACTATGTGATTAATAAATACTGTAATAAGCATAAAATCTGTAACATGAGAGCAAAATTACTGAAATACCCTTAGGGTAGGAAATTACTGTTTTGCCCCTAGGTAGAAAATTACCGTTATACCCCTAGGGCTAAAATTGACTGTACTGTTTGACATGACTGTTACTGTTATTGCATGCCATGATATGTATCTATTGCATGGGTTGGGTTTTGATAATGGAGGAAGTGTGAGTGGCACAGCCACGTTACTGAAAAGGGGCTATGCCTCGTACTGTTTCTGAAAGGGGCTTTGCCTCGTATATTATTTAACTGAGCAGCCATGCTGCGACTGTGGTGTGTGGGCTGGGTGGGTCGAGTTATTCCCCACATGGTGTGTTGGCTGGTACGGGTGGTTTGTAGCGGTTGGTGGGTTGAGTAGTCTCCCCAATTGGGTTTGCATTTATACTGTATTACTGTACTGTACTGTTCTGGGCCTATGGGCCAATCTGTTATCTGAATAGGGCTTCAGCCCAGGATCTGTTATAGGGCCTTGGCCCAGATTACTGTTCCCTGAATAGGGCTTCGGCCCAGTATCTGACTAAGACTGGTTAGGGTTTAGGCCTAGTGGGCTTGAGCCAATTTGGGCTTTGGATGGGTTCTGCACACACTGAGTTTTCCCAAACTCACCCTTTCTTTCTATCCTTGCAGGTGAGCCCTAGATCGTGACTTGGACCCTGGGAGGGATTCAGAGTGGCCACGAGGACTGAACTTTCATCATAGTTGGTTTTTTTTATTATTTAATTACCTTTTATTGGTTTTATTTTGACATGGGTTGTAATAAGGCCGCTATAACTGTTATTCGGGGTTTCTCTACCGTTTTATTTCAAACACAAACCTACCCAGTTTTCAAAATTAAACAAACATTTTATTAACCAACCTGACTTTACTGAAGACTAAGGAGGACAATAAGACTAAAATGAAACGATTAACAAATGAGATAGGAATTAGGTTGAATAATAACTAAATCGGGAACTTCAAGAAAAACAAGTATTACTTTTGAAAAATCTCAAACATCAGACTTAGTATATAGGACGGCGTAGCATAGTCTAGGTGATGTAGCACACCGGACATGGCCATAACGTCTGGGCCGGGTCTGGGGTGTTACATTTAGTGGTATCAGAGCCAAGTTGCAACAACTCGGCTGTGGATCGGGTCCAAAAACAAAGGGGTTTCAAAAATCTAAAAGTCTAGAAGGGTATCTTTGGAAAATCAAATTTTTTGAAAATTTTCTTTTGGTTTTAAACAAACTTGTAGTTTTTAAACATTGTTTTTTGAGGCCTCAAAGTATTTGAACTACTAAACCGGAAAGTGGCACACTGAATCCCCGGCTCCAAGTTGTAAGTATGTTCTGCCTTAAATTCTGTACTGTACTGATAATAAAACTGTAGATAGCACTGAGCCTTAGATAGAATACTATGGATGAGGTAGTATTAAGGCTGTAGCACTGAGACGGTAAGGTAAACTAAACCCTAGGAAACTGAGACAGTAATTAGACTACGTTGCGCGAGAACAACTCTGAAATTCTACCTGTTCATAAGATATTCCGTAATAAAAACTGAAACATTGAGCTAATGTCATAAAACTTTGTAAATCAGATAATCGATATGAGTACAAGGGCTACTCGTGGACGAGGCCGTGGACGAGGCCGAGTTAGTGCTCAAGCTGGATCGTCATCTTCTAAGCATAGGCCAGCAGGAGAGGCACGACCACCGGTTGAGGAAAATGGGCCGTACGATCGGGCCGCAGGGGACGACGCTCTGTCCCAGGCCATGCTGAGAGTTCTGGAAAGGGTGGCCAGAGCTAATGTTGGGCCGGTGAATAGGGGGTCCATTTCTGAGCGACTTCGGGCCAATGGAGCGGAAGTTTTTAGGGGCATATCTGGAGTGGCCCCGAACGTGGCTGAGTATTGGTTAGAAGCCACAGAGCGAATTATGGATGACTTGGATTGCTCAGTGGAGCAGAAGCTGAAAGGAACGGTATCGTTGCTGAGGGACGAGGCGTATCAATGGTGGATCACCGTGAGAGAGGGTACCCCAGCTGAGAGAGTAACCTGGGAATTGTTTAAGCAGTCTTTCAAGGCGAAATATGTTGGGGCTAGTTATGTGGACGCACGAAGGAAGGAATTTCTGAACCTGACCCAGGGTAGTAAGACTGTGGCTGAATATGAGGCGAAATTTCTGCGATTAAGTCGGTATGCTAGCGGTATTGTTTCCACGGAATATGAACGCAGTGTTCGTTTTGAGGATGGCCTCAGAGATGAGCTGAGAGTGTTGATAGCGCCACAGAGAGAGCGTGACTTTGCTGCACTAGTGGAGAAGGCTAAGATAGCTGAGGAAGTGAAGCGAGATGAGCGTCAGAACCGCGATAGAGATCGTAATCGCTTCAAGAGAGATTCTGGATCGACTAGTGCTGCGAGCAGAAACTTTAAGAAAGCAAGAGTGGAGGAACCAGTGCGAGCTGTGCTAGTGAATGTTGTTAGACCGCAAGCTTGTAGAGACTGTGGCAGAGTTCATCGAGGAGAATGCTGGAAACGCATTGGAGCTTGTTTTCGTTGTGGGTCAAAGGATCATCGAGTCAAAGACTGTCCACAGAAGCCAGCTCAGGCTCAAGCTGTTGATCAGAGGGTTGCTCAGCCTGTGCGAGGAGGACCGCCACCGCCAAGGGGCCATGGTCAAGGTAGAGGAGGCAATGGTAATGGACGTGGTTGTGGAGCACCTGGAAGGGGTGTTGGTAATGCTGAGGCTCGTCAGCCAGCCTTGGTGTATGCTGCTCGTCGCCGCGAGGAGGGTGATGCCCCTGATGTTATAACTGGTACGTTCTTGATATCTAGTATACCATACACTGCTTTGATTGACGTGGGTTCAACACAGTCATATGTTGCTTGTAAGATTTCTGGGGTATTGGGTGTGCATTCTGTGGAGACTGTGAGGGGGGTCACAGTAGTTAGTCCTTTAGGTCACTCTGTTACAGTAGACAAACTATTTAGGGAAGTGCCTTTAGAGACTCAAGGTAGGATCTTTACTGGAGATTTAATGGAGCTACCTTTTGGTGATTTCGATTTGATTTTGGGTATGGACTGGTTAACCAAGCACAAGGCAACGCTGGATTGCGCGGCCAAAAGGATGGTACTGAGAACAATTGAAGCTGAGGAGGTGATGATTATTGGTGAACGTAGGGACTATTTGTCTAATGTGGTCTCTACCTTAAGGGCTGAAAGATTGATGCGTAAAGGTTGTGAAGCATACTTGGCGTTCATAAGTCAAACTGAACCCGAAGGGGTGACAGTAGAGACAGTGAGGACTGTTAATGAGTTTCAAGACGTTTTTCCTGAGGAGCTTCCTGGTTTACCTCCTAACCGCGAAGTTGAATTTGGGATCGATCTGTTGCCTGGAACGGCTCCAGTGTCTATTGCGCCCTACAGAATGGCACCAAAGGAGCTAGTGGAATTGAAAGCCCAGATTCAAGAGTTGCTCGATAGGGGTTTCATTAGACCGAGTGTGTCTCCGTGGGGAGCACCGGTGCTGTTTGTGAAAAAGAAGGATGGGACGATACGTATGTGCATTGATTATCGCCAGTTGAACAAACTGACGATCAAGAATAAGTATCCTTTGCCGAGAATTGACGATCTGTTTGACCAGCTTAAAGGAGCTTCAGTGTTTTCCAAAATTGACCTTCGATCTGGATACCATCAGTTAAGGGTAAAGGAGGTGGACGTGCATAAGACCGCATTCAGAACTCGTTATGGTCACTATGAGTTTTTGGTTATGCCCTTTGGATTGACGAATGCACCGGCAGCTTTTATGGATTTAATGAACCGAGTATTTCAGCCGTACTTGGATCGTTTCGTGGTCGTCTTTATTGATGATATATTGGTGTATTCGGAAACAGAGGAGAAGCATGACAAGCATCTTCGAATCGTTCTGCAAGTATTGAGGGAAAGGCAACTGTATGCGAAATTTAGCAAGTGCGAATTTTGGCTTCGCGAAGTGACTTTTCTAGGTCATGTTGTTTCTACTGAGGGGATTAGGGTAGATCCTCGAAAAATTGAGGCAGTTCTGGATTGGAAGTCTCCAGGATCAGTTTCAGAAATTCGCAGTTTTCTGGGCCTAACAGGTTATTATAGAAGATTTGTTGAGGGATTTTCGTTAATCGCGGCACCACTGACGAAATTGTTAAGGAAGGGAGTAGTATTTGTATGGAATGAGAAACAGCAAGAAGCTTTTGAGAAGCTGAAAAAGGTGTTGACTGAGGCGCCAGTACTGATTCAGCCAGAATCTGGGAAAGACTTTACGGTTTATAGTGATGCTTCGCATGTGGGATTGGGTTGTGTACTGATGCAAGAGGGTAAGGTGGTTGCTTATGCTTCGCGGCAGCTTAAGCCTCACGAGGCGAACTACCCTACGCATGATTTGGAATTGGCGGCAGTGATATTTGCATTGAAAATCTGGAGACACTACCTTTATGGAGAAAAGTGTATTATATACACTGACCATAAAAGTCTCAAGTATCTATTAACTCAGAAAGAGTTGAACCTTAGGCAACGGAGATTGATAGAGTTGCTTAAGGACTATGATCGTTCGATTGAGTATCATCCTGGCAAAGCTAATGTAGTGGCTGATGCACTGAGCCAAAGAACTGTTACTGAGTTAAAGGTGATGTTCGCTCGTTTGAGTTTGTATGATGAGGGGAGTTTGCTAGCAGAACTACAAGTGAGACCGACTTGGACTGAGAAGATTAAAGAGTTGCAATGGAAGGATGATTCGTTGACTCCTCGATTTCAGCAAGTCAAGGAGGGTAAGAGTGATGATTTTGGACTAAATTCTGATGGAGTCCTATGCTTTCGAGGAAGAATTTGTATTCCTAAGGACTCCGACTTAAGGAAGTTGTTATTGAGTGAGGCTCATGGTGGAGCCTATGCGATGCACCCTGGCAGTAATAAGTTGTATAGGGATTTGCGAGAGGTGTATTGGTGGCCTGGACTTAAGCGAGAGGTGACTGATTTCGTGAGGAAATGTTTGACGTGTCAGCAGGTTAAAGCTGAACACCAGTTACCTTCTGGATTGTTGCAGCCAGTGAGGATTCCGCAGTGGAAATGGGAAAGAGTAACGATGGATTTTGTGAGTGGATTGCCTTTGAGACCTTCAAAGAAAGACTCTGTTTGGGTAGTTGTGGATAGATTAACGAAGTCTGTTCATTTTATACCGGTTAGAACTGATTACTCACTTCAGAAGTTAGCCAAGTTGTATGTAGCAGAGATAGTGCGTTTGCATGGGGTGCCAGTTTTGATAATTTCTGATCGAGACCCTAGATTTACTTCTCGATTTTGGAAGAAGCTGCACGAGGCGTTGGGTACGCGTTTGGACTTTAGTACTGCATTTCACCCTCAGACAGATGGTCAGTCTGAAAGGGTCATTCAAGTGTTGGAAGACATGTTAAGAGGATGTGTTATCGACTTTCGTGGTAGTTGGGAAGATTATTTACCGTTGGCAGAGTTTGCATACAACAACAGCTATCAAGCAAGCATTCAGATGGCTCCATATGAGGCACTTTATGGGTAGAGATGTCGTACTCCTACTTGTTGGACAGAGTTAGGGGAACGTAAAGTTCTTGGGAGCCAGAGGAAGCGATGCGTCAACAATACCCTCAGTTATTTGGATCAGGTAAATTTCGAGGCCGAAATTTCTTTAAGGGGGTAGAGTTGTAACGCCCTGATTTTCGGGATTTTTCGGGTTTTGTGAATTTTAGTGAAATTTTTAAAATTTTGGTGTTTTAAAGGTTGATAATGTATGTACATGTGTTAGTGGGCCTATAGAAGGCCCAAGTTTAAGTTAAAACCCGGTAAAATATTAAGTTGGATTTTCAAGTGAAAGGGGACTTGGTTAAGTGGGCTTTTAAGAAAAACCGTGTAAAATATGTCACAAGTGAGCTCTTGGTAAAGTGGCAAGGTGGAGCCACTAAGCTCCTAGAAAAGTGGCGCCTAAGTGGATATTCAAGGACAAGGGTTCGAGTTACAAGGTAAGCGTAGAGTTCTTTTTAATTTTTAAGCATGTGCCGAGCATGTGCTTAACTTAAGTGAATTTCGGCAAGTGGGCTTTAGAGACTTGGGCCGATTGCTTTAGAGGGACTACTAGGGTTATATCATTTTCTTTTTTCTGTCATGACAATTAGGGTTAGCCACCTTAGGAATTTTTCTCTGTTCTACTGTCAGAAAAGCCAAAAGTTGCCTCCATGGAAAGCTCATAGCCGAATTCTTCCTCTCCACCTCTACCATTGTTTTTTTTTCATTTTTCTTCTTCCCCTTTGATCTTTTCCCTAGCCGAATACCCACCTTGCACAGATCCACTCTTTCTTTTGCTTTCATTCCTCTTAAAATCAACCATAACCGATTGCTCAAAGTGCCAGAAATCCCGAAAACTACTTCCTTTCTTGCCGATTTCTTGTAAGCCGAATCACCCCTATTCCTTTCACCTGTTGTGGACGATTACTACACTCCCTTGAATCACACCATTGTCGACACCATCACCCAAAATCTACACCCAAAACGCCATCCTCTTCTCTTGTTGAAAAGCCGAAATCACCATAGTTGTAGGGAGATAGCCGAAATTGCAAATCTCAGAGATAAGGTTTCTACTGACGTTTAAGGGTCAGATTTACATCAGATCTGCATTGGAACTGAAGGGAAATCGTTGGTAAGTGTTTAATACTTCAGATCTGTTTAATATTTCATATTTGGAAAAGCCGAAAGTCCCTAAAGTTAAGGATTTTGTCGTTTTGGACTTTTGGTAAATCAAGTGGTGTTTTCTTTGTTCTTTTTGTATGTTAGTTAAAGAAGAAGGTGATCAAACAAGGAGTTGAAGACATTGGAACATCAGATCTAGATCTAAAGGGATCTAAATCGGCAAGGTAAGAACATTAAGGCCATTGGAGGTGTTGGCCGAATGTGTAAGTAAGGCTTTGGGTAAGTTTTCAATTCAGATTAAGTGTTAATATGGTCTAATCAATTAAGTATTGGATTGTAGGGATTAACGCATAGGAGATCTCGTAGGAGAAACTGCAAAACAGGTGTGTGTTTCGAATGCCCTTCAATGCGCAAATCGGCAGAAGCCGAAAAGTCGAAATGCCGAAGTTTCGGTATTTCGAGAGCTTGTGAGCGTGCGAACGTTCTCAAGTTAGTAGGAGAAGGTTAGTTTTGGAATCGGCACTGTTAGGCGTGTTGACCGCTAAATTTTGGACATTATGGTAAGTTGGGCCTCGGTGACCCAAATATGGGCCTAATGGGCGATTTGGGTCCATGTGAGTAAAAGTGGGTTTAAAGGTAATATTATGAACTGTAGGCGTGAAAACAGTTAAAACAAGATAACTGATTATGAAATTGGGACTAAATGGGCCTAATGGGCCAATCGACGTAATAGGGCTCATTAGGGGTTTTAGAGCTTGAATGCTAAGACTGAAAAACTGAGTTAACCAGACTTCTGTGACAACTATGTGATTAATAAATACTGTAATAAGCATAAAATCTGTAACATGAGAGCAAAATTACTGAAATACCCTTAGGGTAGGAAATTACTGTTTTGCCCCTAGGTAGAAAATTACCGTTATACCCCTAGGGCTAAAATTGACTGTACTGTTTGACATGACTGTTACTGTTATTGCATGCCATGATATGTATCTATTGCATGGGTTGGGTTTTGATAATGGAGGAAGTGTGAGTGGCACAGCCACGTTACTGAAAAGGGGCTATGCCTCGTACTGTTTCTGAAAGGGGCTTTGCCTCGTATACTGTTTAACTGAGCAGCCATGCTGCGACTGTGGTGTGTGGGCTGGGTGGGTCGAGTTATTCCCCACATGGTGTGTTGGCTGGTACGGGTGGTGTGTAGCGGTTGGTGGGTTGAGTAGTCTCCCCAATTGGGTTTGCATTTATACTGTATTACTGTACTGTACTGTTCTGGGCCTATGGGCCAATCTGTTATCTGAATAGGGCTTCAGCCCAGTATCTGTTATAGGGCCTTGGCCCAGATTACTGTTCCCTGAATAGGGCTTCGGCCCAGTATCTGACTGAGACTGGTTAGGGTTTAGGCCCAGTGGGCTTGAGCCAATTTGGGCTTTGGATGGGTTCTGCACACACTGAGTTTTCCCAAACTTACCCTTTCTTTCCATCCTTGCAGGTGAGCCCTAGATCGTGACTTGGACGCTGGGAGGGATTCAGAGTGGCCACGAGGACTGAACTTTCATCATAGTTGGTTTTTTATTATTATTTAATTACCTTTTATTGGTTTTATTTTGACATGGGTTGCAATAAGGCCGCTATAACTGTTATTCGGGGTTTCTCTACCGTTTTATTTCAAACACAAACCTACCCCGTTTTCAAAATTAAACAAACATTTTATTAACCAACCTGACTTTACCGAAGACTAAGGAGGACAATAAGACTAAAATGAAACGATTAACAAATGAGATAGGAATTAGGTTGAATAATAACTAAATCGGGAACTTCAAGAAAAACAAGTATTACTTTTCAAAAATCTCAAACATCAGACTTAGTATATAGGACGGCGTAGCATAGTCTAGGTGATGTAGCACACCGGACATGGCCATAACGTCTGGGCCGGGTCTGGGGTGTTACAAAAGTCCTACCAACCAGCCTCTACACACCATCTCCGTCCATCCCTACACTCCATGTGGTGTTTAACACACCCACCCATCCCTACACTCCAAATAATACAGAATGCGGCACATAATTAGTAAATTATAGCTGAGCTACCAGATATTAGGCTTAAGAGCCTTTCGGTACGCTTCCTCCAATGTCATCATCCCAACCCAATGTAATGCAAACATACAATAAATGACATGCTATTACGTGGTTATTAGTACATATATTCAGATCAGTATACAAGCAAAATATTAACACGCTCAGTGCAGAAATCATATAATCAGTTCACACATTTATGGGTCTAAGTACTGCTTAGCAACCCTACAGTAGGTTCACAATTGACTTGGGCAACCTGTGCAACCTTAGAACACATTTCAGTTAAATAGGCTCACACATCTATGTGGCTTGCCCGTATGGGCCCACATACCCTTATGGCCCATACGACTTAATTTGGCCTTGGCCGTGTGGATCACACGGCTTGGCCTATGATCCCACACGCCCGTGTAGACTAGGCGTGTGGACCCACACGCCTGTGTGGCCCACACGACCCAAATCAATCTAGTTCGTGTGTCGCACACGGCCTACCTGGCCATCACAAGGCCGTATCTTACGCGCACAGCCTGGCCTCGTCGGTCACACGCCCGTGTTAGGGCACATGGCCTACCACACGGGTGACCCTATGCCCGTGTGGTGTAACACCCCAAACTTGGCCTAGACGTTATGGCTGAATCTAGCGATGTCACATGATAGTGTGTTAGAAAATTAAGCTGTTACGAAAGAAAATCATTTCCATATTATTACTTTTTTTTTAGTCTCTTATTGGTTCTAAAAGAAATCATTTATGTCATTTATTTTAAAACATATTTCGTTGTAGAAGCTTTCATAAAAATAGTTTATGTGATCGTCGGTTAGAAAATACTTTAACTTTTTGAAAATCAAATTCCCTACGATTAGCAGTTATCAGTCCATAAAATAAATAAATAAGTAAAAACCCAATTTAAAGCAAAAATCCCAAAGAGTCCTCAAATTTCATCCTAATAAATCAAAAATAAATAAACCATAAATCAAAAATCAAATATAATGTGAAAGTCCAAAGACTATGGTCACTCTCGAGTCCTTCGTCGCATCGATCTATCTAAGTTGTAGGATTACCTGTGCACATTTAAACAAAAGAGTGAGTTGACGTAAACTCAGTGTGTAATCCCATAGAAAACAAATAACAATCAGTAATCACAGTGTACAGTCAAATACTCATGGGCCTAAGCCCTTTTTAGTATCAGTAACAGTTTGGGCCTTAGCCTATCTCAGTATAATATCAAATATGTAGTAGGGCCTTAGGCCATTACAATATCAGTATCAATTATACAATGTTCAGTATCAAAGTCCTACCCAACCAGCCTCTACACACCATCTCCGTCCAACCCTACACTCTATGTGGCGATTAAATCACCCATCCATCCCTACACTCCAAATAGTACCGAATGTGGTACAATAATAGTAATTTGCAGCTGAGCTTCTAGATATTAGGCTTAAGAGCCTTTCAGTACACTTTTTCCAATCAATATCAACCCAACCCAATGTAATGTAACATAGAATGAATGTCATGCTTTTATGTAACTATCATGAAACATATACATAACAGTAAGCAGGCATACAATTTATCATACTCAGTCCAGTCATCATTTATTCAGTTCACATAATTAAGGGTCTAAGTAGTGCTTACCGACCCTACAGAAGGTTCACAGTCGACTTGGATGACCCGTGCAACCCTAGCAATCAATTCAGTAAAAATAGGCTCACAAGCCCATGAGGCCTACTCGTGTGGGCCCACTTGCCCGTGTGGCCCACACAGCCCAAATTGGCCTTGGCTGTATGGATCACATGGCCTGACCAAAATCCCACATGTCCGTGTGGACTACCCATGTGGGCCTACAAGCCTGTGTGGCCTATACAGCCCAAAATAGTCTAGCCCGTGTCTCGTACATGGCCTACCTGGCCATCACACGGCCGTTGTAACGCCTCAAAAATACCTGCCTATGTTTCTGTAATTAGTTGACACAAATATCTATCTACTTCAATGGTTATGTATTCTGGGAGTGTCTGAGAAGTCTTGGGTTCAAGCCTTGACTTGGGCAAAATTTGTGTTTTTATTTGAATAAATCCCTATCTCTAGTCAGTAGGCTTTTAATCAAATGTTGGTAAAATTATATTAGAATTGGCCTACTGGTCTGGTGGTTAAGTAGAGTATTGGAGTGATAGAGGTTCTGTGTTCAAGTCTCTTCTTAGGCAAGGGATTTATTTTGCTACCAGCTTGGGGTAGGGCTTTGAATTAATTAGGATTCTGAGTAGTTGGCTGTTAGTGGGAGGTTGGATAAGGAAAATAAGGGATTGAAGGGTTAGCCGGATCGAGATTAATTTCTTTTTCTCAAAAATTATAGTTTTCCCAAAATTCTCAATTTTGTTTCTGACGTTGTTTTTCCATCCCTGTTGAAGTTTTTTCTTCTTTCTCTCTTGTCTTTTCGTCCCTTATTTCATCTTTTCTATTAGCAACGGGTTCTTTGTGGTCCAAACGAGTAGTCACGCACGTTCAATGAGTATTAATGGTGCTTTAAAATCTCAGTTTTTAAGATATTACTTGGAGACCTATGTTTAACTATTTTGATAGTCGAGAATCTGGTGTGAAGGGCTATTCTAGTGCCGAATTATAGAGGTAAGTGTTCGTGGTTCACAAGGTAAGGGTCTTTCAGCTTGGAGGATGACTGATCCATTTTGAGGATATTTTTTAATTCGATCGTTTAAGTGTCTAATTGAGTGAAATATTGTCATTAATAGGTTCTGGGGATTCGGGATTGCGTTTAGGAGTGAAATCAAACCAGGTGTGTACTGATTGCATAGAAAACGAGAATCAACAAAAGTTGAAAAACCATTCTGTCGATGCCACACGGGTGTGTGGTCACCTGTGTGCTAGGTTGTGTGACAAAACACGGGCATGTGATTGACGAGCCAGGCCGTGCGGAAAGGACACGACCGTGTGATGGCCTGGGGAGGCCATGTGCAACACACAGGCTAGACCAATTAGGCCGTGTGGGCCTCACGGGTGTGGTGGCCCACATGAGTAGTCTACACGGACGTGTGGAATTATGGGCTAGGCTATGTGATCCACACGGCCAAGGCCAATTTGGGCCCATGCGTGTGAGCCCAATTTACAAAATTGTTTGTTAAGGTTGCATGGGTCATCTGAGACGATTGTGAACCTACTGTGGGGTCGGTAAGCTATGCTTTGATCCTTAATTGACTGAACAATATATGAATCACTGTATACAGAGCATGATGACAATATTTTGTACTGATTGTATGCATGATACGATGTGATAGCATGCCATGACTGTATATTGCATTGCATGGGGATGGGATGATATATGTGGAGGAACTGTATTGAAAGGCTTTAAGCCTAATATACTGGCAGAACAGCTGTGACTTACTGATGACTTTGAGCCTAATACTGGAGGTCAGCTGCAAATACTATTTAGTGCCGCAACCAGTGCTATTTGTAAGTGTAGGGATGGTTGGGTGATTTAATCCCCACAGGAGTGCAGGGTTGGACAGGAGATGGTGTATAGCGGTTGGTTGGGTAGGACTTGCATACTATATACTGCATGACTGTTACTATCACTGTAATGGGCTAAGGCCCCACTGCATGATTGCTACTGTACTGAAATGGGCTAAGGCCCAAACTAATACTGCTACTGAAAAAGGGCTTAGGCCCAGACTGTAATTGTTTACATACTATTTGTTTGTTTGCATGGGGATTACACACTAAGTTTATCTAAACTTACCCTTCTATTTAATCTGTATAGGTAATCCCCAAGCTGAGGCAAATCGTAGCGGCGAAGGACTCAGCGGTGGCTACATGATCTCTTTCATACTGTTTTACTTATTATGATTTTAATTTTATTTGGTGTTATTTTACTGTAATTATGGCCTCTACGAATTTTTGGCTTATATTTGGATTCTATACAGTGTTATGATTTATATCTGGTAGAGGTAGGAAGAACTTGGGTTTTCAAAAGAGAAATGTTTTATCAAAATACCCACGATTACGCAAACTATTTTAAAAGCTTCCACAATGAATAACATTTTGTAAATGGATAATGTTTTGAAAATGAATAACATTTTGAAAATGAATAACATTTTGAAAATGAATATCATTTTGAAAAATGATTGACTAGTTAAATAACTCGATTTTAGAACTAATAAAGGATAACAGAAGGTTGTTAAACGGTAAATAATTTTAGCGAAGATATGGTTTTCTAAAACACACTCTCATGTGACACCATCTAACTCGACCATAACGTATAGGCCAGGTTTGGGGTGTTACAGCCATGTCTTTTGCACACGGCTTGGCCTCGTCGATCACACGATAGTGTAGGGGCACACGGCCTACCACACGTCTGTGTGGTACTGACAGTGGGGTTTTTGGCTTTTGCCAAAACCCTATTTTCTACATTTTTAGGTACACACATGGTATCAATCTACGTTTTCTAGGGCATTGCAGTGTGACTCCTTTAAGTGAGAAAATTTTTAGAATTTTGTAAAAAATTCCTTGAGACTCCGTTGTAGTCCTGAATCAATTTTAATGCATGTTTTGGGACTCAAGGGCATATTCAAAGGACGTTATGAATAAATTCAAAAATGAATAGTTTTGAATCAATTTTTTTAAAATATTCTGTAAACTTCGATAATACCTCAAAAACCTATTTTGGCGACGGATACGTGTTAGGGGTGTTGCAGTTTTTAGTCAGCATACGGTTTTGTTTTCAGTGTGTAGATTAAGTACACTAATTTTGAAGAGTTGTAATTGAGGTTGTGAGCATCCATCTCATCACATCTCCAAGTGCCAAGAGGGTAAGTTTCAAAATTTTGAATGGAATGACATGTACTTAGGAAGATCAAGTGTGTTCCAAGTAGTAGGGTCTAAAATATAAATTATAAAAACTTTATTTTTTTTTGTTCAAATATATTAGTGATTAGCCAAAATCACTTTGGCACCAAATGTAATATTCCTATATCAGGTTCTTTGGGTCGAACTGGGTATAGGGGTGCTATAGCATCTCTTCTTGAGTTTTATAATTAGTTATGTCATGGGTCTCTTCAGGAACCCTTGCCTTCACTATATGACCATCTTAAATGCTTGCTCTTTCCTTTTACGAGGATTTTTATCTTTTGAACCAACTGGTCTTCCATGCTTCAGGCATGAGTTACTTTCTTTTGCACTAATAGTTTGCCCTATTAGTACATCAATTCGTATTGAAGCATTTTCAGCTAGTATGTGAGATTTAATGAATCTGGCAGTTGATTTGTAAAATGAATCATCTATTGAACTTCTGGTTCACATTGCTTTGTATGAGGATCTTAGAAATTGATAATTCAATTAAAGTGCTTTATTAATCCAACTTTTTATTCTCTTCCCCTAATGTTGGGAAAATTGACAACTCATGTCATAACTAGATCTCGAATTAATAGCTCAAAAATATTATAAGGAGACTCATATAAATACACATTCTCAATCTTTTATGATGACCCATCTTTGTGTGTTGTGGTGGAGTAGTTGGAACATACACCGCATATCCAAAAATTGTAAGATGGGAAATATGTAACACCCTGATTTTGGGCCTAGAAGAATTGGGCCTCGGGCGTGGGTGCGTTTAAAATGTTCGAGAGTATGATAACAGCACAAATTGCATGTTAGAATGGTTGGGCTAGTGATTTTGAAGTATTTAGGGGTCTCTATGAAGTCCTGAGTTCGAATTATGGGTTAGGAAGTTTTTTTCAGCCTTTAGGGAACCCTAACCCAGGAGTTATGACCTTTAAATAAATGTAGAGGAAATAAGTCACAAATTGGGTTGTGGTGAAGTGGCTAAATGACTCCACAAGGGGAGCAGGAAGGTGGCGTCACACTCGGAGGCTAGGGATCCAAGGTTCGAGCGTAGCTTAAAGCATTAAGGGGATATTATTTTGTTTTTGTGCCGTGTGGGTGGTGGAAGTGGAGTTAAACTCTTCATGAAAGAAGTTTGAAATGGCTTGTAAGTCTAAAAGGGTAATGAAGAGTAAGATAAGGCATGATAAGGGGAGAAAGTTTAAGAGATAAGAGATGAGGGAGAGTTGGAGTTAGGGTGGTAATTGGGAGGTTAAATTCGGCTAAGGGTTGGGTAGGTACTGACTTTGGGGTTTGAGAAGTAGGTTTTGCCAAATTCATGCTTGAATTTACGGCACTTGGGGTACTTTTTTTAGTAAAAAATTGAAGCTCTCCTTTGGTTGGGTTATAGTATCGAAATTGCACCAAAAGTAATATTTGTGTCTCACCTTTTCTCCATAGCCGAATATTGCTACCCCTCCCTTCTTTAATCTTTCACTCTTTTTGTTTCACCAAGCCAAGTACCTCAACTCTTTTGCTCAAACCATTTGCACTCTTTTCTTGTTAATCTCTACTTTCTATTCAAAAGCCAGATCTTTTCAATTTCTTTAGGGAGTGACAGATTTCTCTATCACCTTGGCCGATCCACTCTTTCCTTCTCATCACTATCGATTAGCACTTAGATCCATTTTCCAACCCTCGGTTTGCCAAATCTACTTCTCAATTCCCTCTCTTTTTCAGTTGGCAAGATCGGATACCCTCACTTCAAGGTCGCGTTTAAGGTAAGAGACCAATTGTGTTAAGTATTTAAGTAAGGTTCGTTAGCAAGGTAAGTGGGGGGCGTCACTTTGCTTTATATGGTGTTTGATAAGTCTAGATTTTATCACCTGTGTTGTAGATCTCATGGGTTAAATGCTGGTAATGCAGATCTTGGAGTTAATCGTGGTTAGCGTTTAAGTGAAAGGGTAATAAGGTGAAGACGTCCAAGGTAAGGGATGTGTATGGTTTCGGGTTTTGGTAAAGAAGAAGATGGTTGTTAGGCAAAGGATTAACTTTTAAATTGACTGGTTATAGGTTGGAGATCAGTGGTCGCGGGTGCCGAATCTCAAAAAGGTGTGTACATACACTGCACACACGACGAATCGACAAAAGCGTAAATCTCAAAAAGTCAGAACGCCGAAAAGTCGAAAAGTTGAAAGGCTGGTGCTGAAAACCACACGAGCGTGTGAACAGTCGAGTGGGGATACCGATACAGCAACCGAGGCAAAGGGAGCGATCTCATGGTCTCTAGCAACTTTTTGGCCAACCGGGCCATAATGGGCTAAATGGGCCCGACGGGCTCGTAGGCCCAAATCGGTAAAGATTAATAAGTTGATAATAAGTGACGAGCTGATAGAGTTGGTTGAATGATTTGGAATGGATTGGGCCTGATGGGTCAGATAATTGTGATTGGGCCTTGTGGGCCATATAAATGTGATTGGGCCTGATGGGCTATATGAAATTATGGAAGCATGTGGACTTGTTAGGGTTTTATAATGGACTTTTAGGCCTAGGTTCTAATGAATACTTAAGCGGCATAAAACTTAACTAATGTATCAAGTGCGTCTGTGGACAAGTCGTAAGGTTAGAGTGTGGCAATGGGCATATGCATGTCTAGGATTGGATCTAGGGAGAGCTTGGTACTTAAGCGGTCTTAACGACCCACCTCCTCTTCTCTGGAATCCTACCTGGTGCATAGTGTCTATTCACTTTAGCCAACGAGGACTTGTTGATGGGCCAAAGTTCGTAGTTAACACCTGTATTGTTAAGAAATTACTGAGATACCCCTGTAGGGTAGAATTACTGAGATACCCCTATAGGGTAGAATTACTGAAATACCCCTATGTGCCATGAGTATGATTTATGCATGTTATACGTGATCTGTTGGATTCATGTGCTATTATATTGCATATGGGCTATGATATGATTGGAGGAAGTGTAATGAGGGTCACACAATCGCTTGACGACTGTGGATCCAACGAAGACTTTAAGCCACAAGCAGCTCTGCTGCAACGATGAGGAGTGCCGCAACTGATTCTACAACTAAGGTGTTTAAGCCACGAGCAGCTTTGTTGCAACGATGAGTGGTGCCACAACCGGTGTCACAACGGGTGTATAAGGATGGGTGGGTCAAGTATCTCCCCACAGGAGTGTAGGGTTGGATGGGGGTGTATAGGGTTGGTTATGGGTAATTGTGCATTGCATGCGCATATTGATATCTGAGATATGGGCTCGGGTCCAACCGAGGCCACTATGGGCTTAGTCCCAAAGGCCACTGTGTATTGTGATATGGGCTCAAGCCCAACTGAGGCCACTTTGGGCTAAGGCACAAAGGCCACTGATATTGAATAGGGCTTAGGCCTAATCTGATTGTTACATGATTATTTGTTTGTCGAGGGTCGTACACACTGAGTTTTGAAACTCACTCCTTCTTTTAATTTTTCAGGTGACTCTCAGTGGGCGGTTCGACGTACGGGAGGACTTGGAGGCAGCCACACTACAAGTTGATTAGTGAATTAGTAGTTCATTTATTTTATCTTTAATTATTTTATTATTTATTTATTTATTGGGTTGTAATAAGGCCTTTAAATTTCTGGATTACAAACTTGGGATTTTTTTTGTGGTTTATAATTGCTAGAGGTAGAAACATGTTTTTTTTCATAACAACAACTGTTTTAAATTAAGCTTTCGCAACGATTAAGGTTTTATAAGTAATAACATCTTAAAAAGGGGATAATCTTTTTAAATAAACCATGTTTGGAATTGATCAAATTCAAACTGAGGTTTTACACAAATTTTTAACAAGAAGGGTTTTCAATGAAAACATGATTTTTGAAAAACACTTCAATGTGACACGCCGGACTCGGGCCTAACTTCTAGACCAGGTTTGGGGTGTTACAAAAATTTGACTCTTGACAAAAAATCAATTTTAATGAGGAGTATTTATAATTTATTGGCTTGATGCGTACAACATGTAAATCAATACAATCTCATGCTGAAATAGGAAGTTTTGTTCTCATAATTAATGATTTAGCTATTAGTTGGAGGCATTTGATAAATGATTCAGCTATAACATTTTATGTGTGAACATGAGCTACAAGATGTTCAACTTTTATCCAAATTGACATACAATAATTATTGAAAGTGTAATACCCCGAAAATTACTACAGTAAGAAAGTAAGATATTATCCTTGATATAGTAAAACAAGGAAGTAATGTGACAAAAAGGGAAATTTTTAGTTATGTCAACATTGGGAAGTATATTATGATTTATTAATTCTAGAAAGGACTAAATTGTAAAAGTGAGAAAAGTTTTATTACCCAAGAGTAAATACTCAAAATTTGAGGGGTTAAAGTATAAATATGAAAAAGTTGAAGGACCAATAGTGTAAATATATTAAGGGTATAATGATCTAGAAACTAAGGAAAATGGATGAATTAGGACCAAATTGAATAGGTGAAGAATTATGAGGGACTAAATCAATATTTTACTAAATTAACTGATAACTCAAGGATGGAATTTTAAAATATCATAATGGGCAAAATGGTCAATTAGAAAGAGAGAGAAATCTAGAAGGCAATGATGATGTTGGTGATATTTTAGATTAGTTAAATAAATATTAGTTTATTAATTGTAACACCCCCTAACCCTATACCGTCTCCGGAACAGGGTTACAGAGCATTATCAGATGTTTCTGACTAATTACCAATATCATAGGAACAATTAACATAGTATTATAATTTAATCATATTGTCCCTTTAATGGGCTACCGAAGCCCAAAATATACGTTAGAAGTCAATCAGGACTTGTTCGAGCACTCCAAAAATTTTTCGTGAATTTTCAAAATTTTTCCTAAGTGCAGAGCTCACAGGCCTATGTGCTTGCCGTGTGTCTCACACAGTCTGGACACATGCCTGTGTGCCAGCCCATGTTGACTCAAAATTAGCCTTTTACTACAAGTTTACCTAACCCTGCAAATCTTGAACAACAAGCAACTCAATAACCAATCTTACAAGTAGCTCAAATTAATCTAGATAACTTCATTCATTTATACTTCGAATATCATATCAAAAATACCATTTCATAATTTTATCATTGCACATAACCTAACCATGCAAAACATCATATTTCATTCCTTATTACAACTAATCCACAATAATCTATATACATAACCTAGGTACATGCCACTTTTACCAAAATAGATATACATCACCAAATTTCTGATGTCGGGATCGGCTTTTGATGCTGGACCAAGATATCTGACTTCTACTAACCTACACACAGAAAACAACCGTATCCTGAGTATATTTATACTCAGTGGTATTACTATAATTCAATCACTTAAAGTAAAATATTAAACATAAATATTTAACCATATAACCATTTTTCTATCAATCATTCACTCATGTATTCATCTTTCAAATTCATAATAATAACTATCTTGGATAGCTTTTCTTCATTTAAATTTGCATTTCAATCCACCATATCATTATCCATTCAATATTCTCATCTATAACCATATATGGAATCTTTATTTCATACATTTTATTTTCACATTTCAATTCAACGTTTCATTTCATTTCAAATGTAAAATTTCTCAAATTATTCAATTTGTCAGTTCATTTATTTACCCCTATTAACAGGACTCGGACCTTGGCCGATACACGGATCCAACCAAACACACCAGTATGGCACCTAGTGCCTTATCGGATAGTGCGAAGTAATAGTTGACACCCAGTGTCTCATCGGCCAAGCCGAAGTAAGTTGGTACCCTGTACCTCATCGAATCTATCCGAAGTAATAGTATAACACCCAGTGTCTCATCGACTCAAGGTCGAAGTATCCCTGAACACTTCTAATCCTATGGCATGCAAACTATATCTGACTTAGCCCGACAAGTTAATAGGGTATTCAACACACTTTCTCAATTCAATTTCAATCCAATTCAATTCACTTTTCAATCAAAATACATTTCAAATAATCACATATATTCATAATTCAATTCAATTTCATTGAATTCAATATCAATTCAATTCACTTTTTAATTTCCAAACAATACACATGTAACACCCCAGATTTTGGGCCTAGAAGAATTGGGCCTTGGGCTTGGGTGCGTTTAAAATTCTTGAGAGTAAGACATCGGTTCAATTTGCAAGTAAGAATTGTTGGGTTAGTGATTTTGGAATGTTAGAGGGTTTTTATGAAGTTCTGGGGTCGAGCTTGGGTATAGGAAAAATCTTGGTTTTGGCCTTAAGGGAACCTTGAGCTCAAGTGGGATAACTTATAAATAAAAGGGGCTAAAATAAGACACAAAAGGAGATGTGGTCTAGTGGCAAGGAAGTGACGCCATAGGGGAAGCAAGGGGTCCAAGATTCAAGTCATGGCTTTTACAATTTATTTTTGTTTCTCTTTTAAATAAATTTGGAAGCGAGTAGGTGGGCTTTAAAGTTAAATGTGTTGGACTTATGTCACAAAGGAGCTTGTGTCCTAGTGGTGGTGGTGTGGCACGGCTATCGAGAGGACTTTGGTTCACACGCAAAGGTTGATTATTTTGCTAATGAGTTGGTTTTGGAGGATTGATGGAGAATCCCACATCGGGAAGCTAACATGAGAATAGGCATGAAGTTGGCCTTAAATTGAGCAAACCATGAGGAGAGTAAGCATACCTTTCTTGGCTTATCCTTTCGCGTTGTGGCATGTTCATTTGGGTTAGGCGTTGGATCATTTGTTGATCTGTATGCCGTTGGGTCACGGTGGTGGTGATCGTAGTTGATCAACACACCCCTTGGGAGTCAAGGGTGCAATTATTGTTTGCTTCTGGGCATAGCAGCATTCAGAGTGTGGATTAACTTCAGATACCTATCAGGTGTGTATTTCACATTATAGTTGTAGAACGACAAATGTTAGAATGCCGAAATACCGGTCACACATCGATGGTAGCCACACGAGTGTGCGAGCAGACATATGGGAGCTTTGACGTGATAGTTGAGACCATCATGAGTATTCTCGTGGGTTTAGGCTGCTTTGAGCCACGATGGGCCGAAATAGGCCATGTGGGCCCAATGAACCCGTAGGCCCAATTGGTCAAATTGTATGTTTGTGTAGTAAATATTGGATTGGACTATGTGAATCTCATATCTGTGGCTAGATTTGGGCAAAAAGGGCCACACGAGCATGTGGGCCCACTTGGGCCGAGAACGAGCCTTAGGCCCATTTGTAACGCTATTTCTATTTAGAATACATGAGTCGCTCGAGGCGACTGTAGACCTTCTAAGGGGTTGACAAAATTACCAAAATACCCCCAATTTGTAAAATTACCAAAATACCATCGATTTATAAAATTACCAAAATACCCTCAGTTTGTAAAATTACCAAAATACCCTCGGTTTGCAAAATTACCAAAATACCCCGGTTTGTAAAATTACCAAAATACCCTGATTTGCATAATTACCAAAATTCTCTGGTTTGTGAAACTACTGAAATACCCCTAATTTGCAAAATTATCGAAATACCCCTGAGTTGCGAATTTACCGAAATACCTCTAATTTGTGAAATTATCGAAATAACCCTAGTTTGTGAAATTACTAAAATACCCCTATAAGGTAGAATTGCTAAAATACCCCTATAGGGTAGAATTTTCAAAATACCTTTGTAGGGTAAATTTATCGGGATACCCCTATAGGGTTAAATGACTGTTTTGCCCCTAGGTTGTAAAATGACTGTTTTGCCCTTGTGGGCAAGTGACTGACTTGGACTGTGTATTTTGATTGTTTTGACTATGATTGTATGACTGATCGGCTTTTAATATATGGTTAAATGACTAATACTGAGCATGGCCATTCTGCATACACTATGATGATTGAGCATAACATACACAACATATTGCATTGCATGGGATTGGGTTTGATTTGGAGGAAGTTCTGTGCTAGTGGCCTTGTCACGTGTTTCTGTTATTAGTGGCTTCGCCACGTATTCTGATTTTGGTGGTTATGCCACGTATTCTATTATTAGCAGCCATGCTGTGTATTGGTGTGTGGGTTAGGTGGGTCGAGTTATTCCCCACAGATGTGTAGAGTTGGCACAGGTGGCGTTATGGTTGGACTGAGTTGGGATGCATACTCACACTGTTACATATCTGTTTTTGAGATCTGTCTCTGGATTGGGCTTAGGCCATTTGTTCTGTTATTGGTTTGGGCTAGGCCCAATTGATTCTGATATGGGCAGTGACCTAAATTATAATGTAGTGGGCTTAGCCCACGTATGCTCTGAATTGGACTGTATTGTTTCTTTTAAAGGGCTTTAGCCAGTCTAGTTCTATTTCTGATTCTGTATACTAAGAGTTTTTTTTATTAAGGGGGTTGCACACTGAGTTTTTCATAAACTCACCCCGTTTAGTTAACTGTGCAGGTAATTCCAAGCATTAGGAGGATCAGTGCTACGAGGGACTCGGAGATAGCCACACACTATTTACTCTTTTGGATTGGATTATTTGTTTTTTAGTACATTTGATTTTGGTTGTAATAACGCCTTTATAAGTTCTGGATTTTAAATTTGGAATTTTACTTATTGCTTTAAAATTTCTAGAAGTAGAACATGGTTTTTCCAAACCAACACCTGTTTTTAAAATATCACGTTTCCACGTCTGTTTTAAATAAAACTTCCACAACAATTAAGATTTTTAAAGTAATAACGTTTTAAAAAGGGATTAATCTTTTTAATAAATCACGTTTTGGAATTGATCAAGTGCAAACTGAGGATTTATACAAATTTTTAATATGAAGGTTTCCAATGAAAACAAGGTTTTCGAAAAACACTTCAATGTGACACGCCAGATTTGGGCCTAACTTCTAGGCCGAGTTTGGGGTGTTACAATACATTTTAATTTCTCACATGCAATCATAATTCAATTCCACATCTCAATTGATATTCCATTCAATTTCAATAATCAAATTCACTTTCAAAATCAATAGCACAACATCCAATATGTAACACCCCAAACCCGGCCCAGACGTTATGGCCAGATCTGGGTGTCACATGGATGATTGATTCATTTACGATAATCTTTTTAACAAAACGTTATGTTATTCGTTGGAAAACCATGACTACTAGCTTGTAATTCTTTATCATTATCAGATTTAGAAACCATTTTAATTACCAAGATAAGTTTATTTCAAAATCTCATTGTTGTGTTATCGTTCTTAAATCATCCAGTCATTAGAGAGGCATGTTGAAAAATGTTTGTGATTAAGTTTGGAAAACCCGCATAATGTAGTGTACTGTTTTAAAACAAATAATAAAGAAACCCAAAACCAAATACTTGAGTGGCCTTATTACAACATAAATCTGAAATTAAAAATGGAATAGAAATAAAATAAATTTTAACTAAGCTAAAAACCAGAAGCATGATCCACGTGGCCACCCCGAGTCCCTCGTAGCTCTAAGTCCTCAATGGTTGGGGGTTACCTGCATGGATGGAAATAATAGGGTAATTTTGTGAAAACTTAGTGTGTAATTTAACCCAACCAGTATTAGAGATCAGTCAAGCAGCTCAGTCCGGGCCGAAGACTTATTCAGATATAGATCAAACTGGGCCTTGGCCCTATTCAGAAATAGAGTGGGCCTTGGGCCCATTACAGATACAGGACAAAATATATATGTATGTATGTAAAGCCCAATCCCAGTCTAGCCCAACACACCACCCGTACCAGCCCATCACACCATGTGGGGAATAACTCAACCTACCCGGCCCTACACACCACAGACGCAGCAGAGTTGCTAATACAGAGATCGTGGCAGAGCTACCAGAATAGATATATGAGGCGAAGCCTCTAAGCAGATTACGTGGCAATGCCACTTTGCAGAACTTCCTCCATATCCATAACCCAAACCCATGCAACCTAGAGTACTACATGACATAAGCATACATATTATCAGATACGAATATATGCACATCAGTCATCTATTTCTAGGGGTAAAACAGTCTTTTGGCAACTAGGGGTAAAATGGTAATTTTTTCCCTTCAGGGGTATTTTGGTCATTTAGTTAAGTCTCATCGTTTCAACGCCCAATACGACCTTCTAGTAGGTCTATCGTTGCTTTGAGCGACTCAGGTAGTCCATACAGTCATATAGTGAAAGCGGGCCCAGAACCCCTAATGGGCTCGAGGGAGCCTACATGCTTATGTGGCCCGCTTAGTCTAATCTTACGCATGTTATCTCAGATTTAATATCTAATATACCTCATCCTTTTACCCATATGGGCCTGTAGGCCCATCGGGCCCAATTTGGCCCATCGAAGCCCAGAACAGCCCAAGTGCACGAAAACGTGCACTGCAACACTTACAGTCCAATATTTCAGATTCATGATTTCGGATTGACCCACGAGAGTTCGCACGCTCGCAAGTCCTCGAAATTCTGGTATTTCAGCATTTTGGTATTTCGGCTTTTGCCGATCTATGCTACTAGAGGGTGTCGTTGCACACCTGTTTACGATTAACATCAGATGATCCCGTGAACAATTAACCTAAAGCAGTTTAACCACAACGTCAAACCATAATCCAATTGAAAAAATCAACATTACCTTAACTTCAACTTATTCAGCCAACCCTAACAATTACCCATCACTTACCTTGCCGAAGTCTAGCCCCAATCACTAGATTGCTTCCTTTTAGCCAACAAATAACCTTCCTTTACCAGATCCGTCACCACGAATAACTGAAAACACCATTGACCACAAGAAAAGGGGTTTAAATCGGCTTACTAGACAGAGATCCAAAATCGATTAGCACAAAGGGAGATAGGACCTTCGGCTTTTCTTTATTCATAAGAACATGAAGAAAAAGAATCGAGTACTTAACACAGGGGTTTGCTAGCCTGATTTGATACCACTAGAGATTATTTCCACTACACTTGGCCCAGATCTACACTTGATCTAATCGAACACAAGGGAGAAGATAAATAGATGAAAGGGTTGGAAGAAGAACAGAGAAAAGAAGATGAGATTCAGTTTTGAGAAGAGACACTAGAGAGGGTTCGGCCAATGAGTGTTTAAGGAAGAGGGTAATAGGGTTCGGCTTTTTGAATAAATCGGCATAGAAGAAGGCTAAGTATTTTGGGATTTTGAGTTTTAGAGAAATCAGCCAGAAGGGGTTTTAGGGAGATCAATTTCAAATAATGGAGAAAAAGAAGAAAAAGGAAAAGAGGAAGAAAGTAGGTTCGGCTCTTGAGTCAATCGGCTAAGAGAAGATTGAGAGATTAGGGACTTTCGGCTTTTTGAACGAAAGAAAGGAGGAGAGAAAAGAAAGAAAAGGAATGCAAAGCACACTTCAAACTTACCTATTCGGCACTAAACAAAAATGCAAATCCCGAAACCCAAAGGAAGAAATCGACACCTACCTACCAAAATGCCGAAACTCAAAGGACTAAGATCCCAAAAGTGCCCAAGAAGAATTTGGCACACACACACCTTAATTGTCCAAATGCACTACCCCTTACTACCCTAGCCGAATTTGCCCTCCAAGCAATCCCACAATCGACCAACTCTTGCACCTCACTCTAGTCCCTAAATTTTCTCCTTGATAATCTCCCCTTATCACTTTTCCAACATGTGCACTCAAACTCCTTCCTTCAGAGTTTCACTTCTAGTCCACCTTTCACCTTACTCATGACGCAAAATTAAAAGATTTGCCATCAGGGAGAGTTGAACCTTGGACTCCCCTACAACCACAACACGCCTCCCCCCTTGCATCCTAAGTGGCGTCCCTTTGCCACTTTACCACCAGCTTCCTTGTGTCACACTTTCCCAACATTAATTTAAAAGCCCACTTTGCCAAAGTCCATTCTCACAAAAGGCTAAATAAAGATTTTACCAGGCTGTAGGCTTAAACCCAAGCCTTCTAAAGGTCCATTAAACAGACTCAAATCATTAACTCAGTACATCAAGACATGCAAAAATAAATTCAAGAAAAAATTCAAAAACCCTAAAATTTGGGGCGTTACATAGTACTTATTTCACTTACTTACCATGCATAAGAATCAATTGCAACAATTAATAATATTAGATTTGAATTATAGTAATACAAACTGTAATTCTCAATTTACTCCTCGTCCACCTTCTCCTTTCCCTTCTTGGCTGATGTTTTTGATACGATATTAGTAATTGAGCTTGGAACCTTTGAAAATCCTAAATTTCTTTTTCTATTTCTTTCTCCCCTATTCTTCTTTGTTTCATTTTATCCATTTGCTTCTTTTTAATTTGTTTTGTTTTATAATAATAATATAATAATATAATTTATATAATATAATATAACTTATTTACTAAGTAAAATAATAAAAATATATTTTAAACTTAAATATCTCAGATTTTTCCTACATAAACTGCCTCAACTTTTTTTAGTTAGCATAATTGCCTATTTAGTCCTTTTTATTTTCTTTAATCTATAATTAAACTTTTACCCCTATTACAATTTAATCCTTTTTCACAATTACTCCTAATTAAGTCAAATTCACCTAACCAAAACCTAATTAACTTCATAACTAACTTCGTAAATATTTTTAATAAATATTTATGAATCCGTTTTACTAAAACGGAGACCCGATATCACACTTTTTTGATGCCCTAAATTTTGGGTCATTACATTAATATTTTAATGAGATATTTTATTATTTTATTATTATTTTATTAAATATATAAGAAGAGAAAGATGAAGAATTCTCTTCATCTTCCATGCAACCAACGTGAGAAAGAGAAAAGAAAGTTAGAAATTTTCTTTTTTTACAATTTGGTCCTTTCACAAAAAATCCACCATTTTCATTTAGAAATCAAAAGAATTTTCATAGCCATCAAAAGAGAAAGATGATAAGGAGGCTATAGGGAGCTAGAATATCAAGTTAGAATTTGAGGTTGAATAAAAGATGAAATTAAATTTTACTAAGTCTAGTTTTTCATAAAAAAACGGTGTAAGCAATGGAATTGTAAATTATGAGATATAATAAATTTTGTGAGACAAGGTCAGAATGATTTTGGGTTCCCCTATTTTGACTTTGGAAAATCATTAAAAATTGTAAAAATATGCTTAGGGGTTTAAATTTATATTTTTCAATTCTTTGTGAGTCTATTTTCAAGAGAAACAAACGTTAACATCATTCAAACCCTGTACCAAGAGATAATTAATTTTTAGTAAAGAAAGGTCAAAGCTGTCAAACAACAAAACAAGGATAAATTTGAAGATTTTACTGTACTTATTGGCTAAATCATAAATTCTGAAATTTTTATGGTAGAAATATATTTGAGTCTACTTTCAAAAACATCAAGAGGATCTTAATTTAGAATTCTGTAGCTTAAGATATAAATAATTTAGTAACTATGACTCAAGTGGATAGCTTGATATGAACATATAAGTAAATAGTGGAATTATATATACATTAAGGATGTGGAATAGAGAGGAGGAGGAGGAAAATATATGAATATTCAACTATCATGGGTTTATGTTAAAAATGGCTAATTTGCATGTTTTAGGCTCAGTGACTAAATTGAATAAAAGTAAAACTTTAGGGGCAATTTGTAAAACTGTATTTGTATCAGTAAATTTCTGGTTTACTTAATCATGTTTTTCAATTGTACTAATAATATAAATATAAATTTTGATAATTAATAATTTTATCGTCATTCTTTTTATTTTATATTTATATATAAGCAATATTGTGGAATTTACTTCTGGAAATATCTAAATCAATGTGAAGTCCATAATGTTATTAACTCAATAAAAGAAATATAATTTGTAAATAATTATTTGCAATATTCACTACAAGGAGTATGCCAAAATCTTCAAATATTTTAACCATAATTTTCTTGTTTTTAATTACTATTCTTTTTCTAGTGGTTAGAAGTACCACTATTATAACCACCTTGATAACGATTATTAGTACGTCTCCAACCACATCCTCAATTACAACAACAATCATAATCTCTATATTTTCATTTTTCAGAATTGTTATGTGATAAATGTTAAATTATACATATTTTTACCTAATGTTTAGCCTATATTTTGGATGAATTATTATCAATTTAGTGAGAATTGGTGCTCTTAATCTTTCTTTTTCATATCTTACACTCAGGAGAGCATAGGGAAGAAAAAAGAACGGAAAATGGACCAAAAATGGAGAAAATGGGCCAAAATGTGTAATCGACACGGCCTAAGTCACCACACGGCCGTGGCAGACGATCGTGCCACACGATGATCACACGGTCCAGCCCCCGACAAGCACGGCCAGGCCACAGGCCGTGCCACCTTAACAGTCCCGAACACGGCCTCTTGTCGAAATCACACGGGCGTGGCACACGGGCGTGTTGTAGTCGTGAGGAAGAGGAATTTCACTCGGATTTGGATACTTAGGGGTTAAAAAAGCCATTCTAAACTCTATATAAAGACCCCAAGAGGCAACTCTAAAGATATACTCTTTTCTCTCAAGAAAGAGCGCCATAATTCTGCTAACACAAGGAGTGAAATCAAGGAATTACTCCAAGGGAAGCCGATTGATTCATCCTAGAAGCCAGAATTCTACATCAAGACAGAGGATCTCCCTAATTTCCTTCAGGGGTTTTTGGGTTCTTTATGTTTTGTTATCTTAATTCTTCTGAGATGTTTTCTTTCTTTATTATGAACTAAACCCCTCAAATACTTGAGGGGGATGAAACCTAAGACAGATCTTCTGAGATGTTTTCTTTCTTTAATATTTTAAGAGTAGATCTACCATAATTAAGCGGAGTTGCATGCAACCCTAGACATAGGGCGACATAAATATGCCGGATTAGGGTCAAACCTAATAGGGATCCATAGATCAAATTATGCAACCTAGGGGTGTTAATTAATAAGAAAACTTTAGTTAACAGCCTAGGCTTAGTTGTTCTTATCCTCGAAAGAGGTATTAACATAAGTTAGGGATCTCTACGGATCAAGTCAAGTAAAGAAATCATCTAGTTCAAGAAATTATTAATAAGTGAAGTCTAGGTGGATTCTCCCTTAAGTATTGCTCATATCAATCAGCTTTTCCCTAAAGTTTTCCCCAAATTTACTTTTTGTGCACTTTTGTTAGTTTTAGAATTAGTTTCAATCAATCCTCTTTTATTTTTAGGCTAGATAATAGAAAGGAAGTAGGTATTAGTACTTTTGGTTCCCTTGGGTACGATAACTCGGTCTTGTCGCTAAACTATACTACTTTTTGATAGGTGCGCTTGCCTTTAAAATCGTGATATTAGTTAGTTTTTGGTGTGATCAGTTTTTATAAATTTTATTACTTATATCGCGAGCATATCAAGTTTTTGGCGCCGTTGCCGGGGAATTAAAATATTAAAAAAACTCGATTTCTATTACTTTAGCCATTACTATATTTATTTATTTTCATTTTTTATTTATTTTTATTTTATATTTCTTTATATTTCTTGTTATTTATTATTTTCTTGTTATTTATTTTATTTTTCTTTTATTTTTACTTCTAGGTAATTCTAGTTTATGACTAGAAACAACCTAGCAGGACCATTGCTTTTTGACGAAGATTTAGAAGCGACAGTTCGCAGAAATCGCAGAGAGTTCAGATGAAGCCTACAATATCCAGAACAAGATCAAGAACAAAGGCCAGAACCTACAATAGAGATGGAAGCAAATCAAAACATTCCACCACCTCCCGCAATAGTCACGCCACCAGCAAATCAGGAAGCAACTCCTCGCACTATGTAGGATTATGCTAAACCTAGTTTGGTTGGTACCCAAACTAGCATTCTTAGACCTACTATTGCTGCTAATAATTTTGAATTAAAACCTAACACTATTCAGATGATACAACAATTGGTGCAGTTTGATGGTTTACAGGATGAAGATCCAAATTCACACATAGCCAATTTTTTAGAACTTTGTGATACTTTTAAAATTAATGGTGTTTCTGATGATGCCATTTGTTTAAGGCTATTTCCATTCTCTCTGAGAAACAAAGCCAAACAGTGGTTAAACTCTTTACCACGGGGCTCAATCACCACATGGTAATAGATGACCAAAAAATTTTTACTTAAGTGTTTTCCTCCAGCAAAAACAGCTAAATTACGAAACGATATCTCTTCTTTTGTGCAGATGGATTTAGAAACACTCTACGATGCCTGGGAGAGATACAAAGATCTTTTGAGAAGATGCCCTCATCATGGCCTACCTTTATGGCTCCAAGTTAAAACCTTTCACAACGGTTTGAATCCATCAACAAGGCAAATGATCGACGCAGCCGCAGGAGGAACAATCAACAATCATACACCCGAAGCAGCTTATGAATTCATTGAAGAGATGTCACTGAATAACTATCAGTGGCAAGTCATGAGGACAAAGTCGACAAAAGTTGCAGGAGTTTATAATATTGATGCTGTCGCCATGCTTACTAACCAAGTAGAACTTTTAAATAAAAAGTTTGGTAATTTTGTTGGTTCTACGCAGGTACAGCCTGTAATGCAGTGCGACGCAACTCCAGTAAATATGTTCAATCCAGACTACTCATCCTCAGGACACAGTATAGAAACTGAGCAAGCCAACTATATGGGTAACAATTCTAGACATTCAATAACCCTTATAGTAATACTTACAATACAGGTTAGAGAAATCACTCCAATTTTTCATGGGGAGAACAGGGAAATCAAAGACAACAACCTCCTCGGGATTTCAGCACCCACCACCACAACAAGAGAAAAAGCCGAATCTTAAAGAGATGTTCACCAAATTTATGGCTGCATCAGAAACCCGTTTCCAAAACACGGAAACAACATTAAAGAACCAGTAAGCATCAATTCAAGGGCTTGAGAATCAAATCGGTCAGCTTGTAAAATTAATTTTAGAAAGACCGTAAGGTGGACTACCAAGTAATACTGAGCCAAATCCCAGAGAACATGTTAAAACAATTACTCTAAAAGATGGGAAAGTCTTAGTCGAACCAGAAAAGAAATCTACTCACGAATCTTCAAGAGACAATGTAGAGGAACCCAAGGAAAACACTCAACCAACACTCAAGGAATACCAACCGCCCATTCCATATCCGAAAAAGTTGAAGAAAGACCGTACAGACACCCAATTCGGTAAATTTCTTAAACTTTTTAAACAATTACACATTAACTTACCTTTTGTTGAAGCAATTTCACAGATGTCAAAGTACGCGAAGTTCCTTAAAGAACTTCTGACAAACAAAAGGAAGTTGGAAGAATTAGCCACAGTGGAACTCAACGAAGAATGCTCAGCTATTCTCCAAAATAAATTGCCAGCAAAACTAAAAGATCCAATGAGTTTTACTATTCCTTGTTTAATTGGTAGTTTACTTATTGATAAAGCCTTAGCCAATTTAGGTGCTAGCATTAATCTCATGCCTTACAAAATGTTCAAGCAACTAGGTCTAGGGGAACCAAAGCCCACTAGGATGAGTATTCAACTAGCTGATAGATCTGTTAAATATCCTAGGGGAATCATAGAAGATGTGCTAGTAAAGGTAGATAAATTTATATTCCCTATTGATTTTGTTGTGCTTGATATAGATGAGGATATTAAGGTACCTTTAATTTTGGGACGTCCATTCTTAGCCACTGCTAGAGCTATTATTGATGTAGGGGATGGTAAATTAGTACTCAGAGTCAGTATGGACGAAGTCATATTTAAAATCTATGATGCCATGAGATTTCCTAAAGTACAAGATGATTCCTGTTATTTTATTGATATTATTGATTATTTTGTTCAGATAATTTTCAGGAACTTTCTCTCGCAGACACGTTGGAACTGTGTCATGTTCAAGGTGGGGGGAAGATGAAGCCACCATTGAAATTGAGGAAGTAAGAAAGGAGTTAGATTCTAATGAAATCATCACAAGACACATAAGTTATGAAAATATAAAGATGAATGATGAGTTGAGACAGAAACCTTCCATTACTGAACCCCCTAAGTTAGAGCTAAAACAACTGCCAGATCATTTAGAATATGCCTTTTTAAGGGAAGATTCAACTCTACCAGTCATTATCGCATCAGATTTGAGCATTGTAGAAAAAGAGGAACTACTGCATGTGTTAAGGGAACACAAGCAGGCTATAGCTTGGAAAATTTTAGATATTAAGGGAATTAATCCTTCTTTTTGGACCCACAAAATTTTAATGGAAGATGAATATAAACCATCGGTGCAAGCTCAGAGAACCTTGAATCCCAACATGAAGGAAGTCATAAAAGCCGAGGTAATTAAACTTCTAGATGCAGGCATTATTTATCCTATATCTGACAGTTCTTGGGTAAGTCCTGTGCAGGTTGTTCCTAAAAAGGGAGGCATGACTGTAGTGTCTAATGACAAAAAAGAGTCAATACCTACAAGAACAATCACTGGATGGAGAGTTTGCATTGATTATAGGAAGCTGAATGACGCCACTTGAAAAGATCATTTTCCCTTACCTTTTATTGATCAGATTTTGGAAAAATTATCAGGTCACATGTATTATTGTTTCCTCGATGGCCTCTCTGGTTACTTCCAAATCCCGATAGCTCCAGAAGATCAGGAGAAAATGACATTTACATGCCCATACGATACGTTTGCTTATCGTAGAATGCCTTTTGGTTTATGTAACGCTCCTGCTGCTTTTCAGTGATGCATGATAGCTATCTTCAATGAATTTGTGGAAGACATTATGGAGGTATTTATGGATGATTTTTTAGTTTTTGGTAATTCTTTCCAACTTTGTCTTGATAATCTAAAACGTGTTTTGATGAGATGTGAAGAGACAAATTTAGTGGTAAACTAGGAAAAATGCCACTTTATGGTTCAAGAGGGTATTGTATTAGGACATAAAATTTTTAGTAAAGGGATAGAGGTAGATAAAGCAAAAATTGAAACCATTGAAAAATTACCTCCCCCTAATTCAGTTAAGGCTATAAGAAACTTTTTAGGACATGCCAGTTTCTATCGCAGATTTATTAAAGATTTTTCTAAAATAGCTAAGCCTTTAACAAAATTGCTAGAAAAAGACGTACTTTTCAACTTTGACCAAGAATGTTTAGGCTCTTTTAATGCTTTTAAGGAAAATTTAGTCAATGCCCCGATTATGATTTCACCTGATTGGAATCTACCTTTTGAACTAATGTGCGATACAAGTGATTTTGCAGTAGGTGCAGTTTTGGGACAACGAAGAGACAAGCACTTTCAACCGATCTACTATGCTAGCAGAACTTTGACAGCCGCTCAAGCAAATTATACTACCACAGAAAAAGAATTGCTAGCTGTTATTTTCGCATTTGATAAATTCAGATCTTATTTGATTTTGTCAAAAGTCATTGTTTATACTGACCATTCTGCTCTTCGCTACCTCTTAACTAAAACTGATGCAAAACCTCGATTAATAAGATGGATTCTATTGTTACAGGAGTTCGATTTAGAAATAAAGGATAAGAAGGGAGCTGAGAACTTGGCAACAGATCACCTTTCAAGATTAGAAAACACGCAACCTAAGTACCTTAACAAAATAAACAATTTGTTTCCTGAAGAATAACTCCTATCCTTAGCAGATGCAACAGCTCCTTGGTTTGCTGATTTTACAAATTATTTAGCAACTAACATAACCCCAAAAGAGTTGACACATAAGCAAAAGAAGCGATTCTTCGCTGATGTGAAAAACCACTTTTGGGAAGATCCTTTTCTTTTTCGAATTTGTGCAGATCAGGTTATTCGACGATGTGTTATTGAGATGGAAGCATACCAAATTTTAAATCACTGTAATTCAGGACCCACAGGAGGACATCACAATGGAGCTAGAACCGCTCATAAGGTACTCGAATCAGGCTTTTACTGACCTACACTTTTTAGGGATGCCAACAGGTATGTGACCTCTTGTGATAAATGTCAGCGAACAGGTAATATTTCTCAACATAATGAAATGCCTCAGAACTATATACTTTCATGTGAAATATTTGATGTATGGGGTATTGATTTCATGGGTCTATTCCCTACTTTATTTGGGAATAAGTACATATTAGTAGCAGTAGATTAGATGTCAAAATGGGTGGAAGCCCAAGCCTTACCTACTAATGATGCTAGAATGGTAGTACGATTCTTGAAGAAACTTTTCTTTCGATTTGGAACACCTAGGATAATCATTAGTGATAGGGGCACACATTTTTGCAATGCCCAGTTTGAAAAAGTCTTAAAAAGGTATGAAGTACACCATAGAACAGCTACCCCTTATCACCCACAAACCAGTGGTCAAGTCAAAGTGACAAATAGGGAACTAAAACGCATCCTAGAGAAAACTATAGAAACAAATAGAAAGGATTGGTCAAGGAAAATAGACGATGCTTTATGGGCTTATAGAACTACTTTTAAAACACCCATAGGTACATCTTCTTATAAGCTTGTCTATGGAAAAAGTTGTCATTTGCCTTTTGAACTTGAACATAAAGCATTTTAGGCTATCAAATTCTTAAACCTTGATTTCAAGCTTGTAGGTGAGAAAAGATTAATACAGTTAAATGAACTAGATGAATGGCATTGCAATGCCTACGAAAGCTCACGACTATATAAGGAATCTATGAAGCGACGTCATGACAAACGACTGAAACAACCTAGGCAGTTCAAAACAGGTGATCTTGTCTTACTCTACAACTCGAGGCTGAGACTACTTCCTGGAAAACTCAAGTTAAGGTGGTCAGGTCCATTCATTGTTCAAACTGTCTTTCCATACGGCACAATTGAGGTAACTCACCCCAACTACAGTACGTTCAAGGTAAACGGCCATAGGCTTAAACACTACAAATGTGAGAATTTTAAAGATTACAGGGAGGAGCTTCAGCTCCACGAAATCCCTTCATGATACATCCAGGAAGAGTCGAGCTTAGACTCTAAATAAGCGCTTCTCGAGAGGCAACCCGAGCATTAACTTAGTAATTTTTCGTCTATTTTGATTTTAGTATTTTTTATGCATCAACTAACCCTTTTTAAATGCAGAGTTTTAGGACCACACGGCCAGTCCCATAGGCGTGCCCCAGGCCGTATGAACACTTTAAACAGAGACACGGTCGTGTACCAAGGCCGTGTATAAATAGAGCATAAATTTTCCCAAAACACGGGCCACCGATAAATAGCCACGGTCATGCGATATGGCCGTGGTGACCTTTCGACTTCAACACGGGCTACCAACCACACCCCATGGCCGTGTGACATGGCCATGGCAACCCTGCAGTATCAACACGGTCTAGCACAAATCCTCACGCTCGTGTCCCCAGCTCGTGGAAGACACTGTCAAATTTCACACGCCCGTGGAACATATCACACGACCGTGTGGCACACGAACATGATCACACACGGCCGTGTATACCATCACAAGACCGTGTGAATGATGAAGAACCGATCTCCCATGGCTGTGTCAAACATTTCCACGGGCATGCACTTCGAACCAGACGCGCCAAAACCCCCGAATTTCAAAAGACACGGGCAAAACAAGACTCACACGGGCGTGTGACATGGCCGTGTGACCCAAAAACTATAAATAGGGGCCACTATTCATTTCCTTCCTCACTCAAAACCCTCAAATCTCTCTCCCCAACCACTATAAGCGCCGCCACACACCCCAAAAACACCACCACCTTCGAAATCAGCCGACCCACGCCCGTGCAAACCTAACCCACGATCGTGCAACCTTATATTCAGTTCTATTTTCTCATTTTTCTCATTTATTTTTAGTTATATTTCATTTTATTTCTATTTAGTTAAATTTTACTTTGTTAATTTAAGTCTGGAATTAGTTATATTAGGATGAATAATCTAGAATAGTATAGAATATATTAGGATTGCATGCCATTTAAATTCATTTATTGTATGCCACTTAAATTCATATTTGCATGCCATTTTTCTCATTTATTTAGTTTAAATACATACTCATATTTCTTAGTTTTGTTACAAGTTTCAAAATGATAAATTTTTACTATTCAGGTTAATCCTCATTTTATGTTTTCTTAGGAACATTGTCATCGTAATTTTAATTACTATCTATCTAGTTTATTTTCAATATTAAGACTAATGCTTGTTATTTTATTTCAGATACTATGTCGTCATCACGTCTTAGGAAAACTGCCGTCCCCGTCTCCAAGAAACGTAAGGGGCCAGGAAGTTCATCAGCGAGGCCCACCTCCGAGGCTCGACACCCATTCATCACATTTTCCCAAGCCTCGCAGGAGGAGCATTATCAACTACTTCGAGCCCGCCCTATATCCACGGGTCGCTGCATAGATTGGGGCGACCTCGAGCAGATACATCTAGTGGACGATGTTCGGGCACTATTGATGACCGAGCCATGGGAGCAGTTCTTCCAGATTATCGAGCCCACCTACTTGGAACTCACTTTAGAGTTCTGCTCCACATTCCATCTACAGACCGTGATGACTAGATTCGATGATCTAGGGATGGTCCAGTTCTGTCTAGGAGGACTCGTGCAACGCCTCAGCGTACCAGAGTTCGGGTCAGTACTCGGGCTCCACACAGAGCAATTTATGGCAGACGAGGACTTCCCTACCCTTTCGCGTCGCATCCACATCTGGCCCGTCGATTGCTGGCATGAGATTGCCCCAGGTCGTCAAACATATAACCCTAGTGTCAGCAAGGCGACCGCCCTCGTTCCCTCTCTGGGGTACATTCATGCTCTCATTGCTCACATTTTGCCAGGTAGACGAGAGAGCATAGGCGTCGTCAACACTCACGACGTCTACTTCCTGTGGTGCATGGTGAACGGACACATCATCGACCTAGCATACTTTATTGCACACGCCATGCAGTATCAGACAGAGAGGCATTGCAGAGGCGTATTATCCATGGGGCCCTACATCACACGTCTGGGTCGTCATTTTGGGCTCTTGAACACTTCAGCCCAGACATCCTCCTACACCCTGATCGGTCAGATGTCTCCCCAAGGCATCGCGACTATGTTACATATGAGGATGATAGAGCGGAGGCCAGGAGGCACCCCCTTCAGTTCTGACTTGTTCAGAAGGGCGAGAACCCAGAGGACATTACTGATGATGTCCCACCGCCACCACCAGCAGAGGACGCACCCACCGAGCCACCACCCCCTCGTCACCCATCTCATGCAGCAGCCGCCCACGCTGACTTATCTGAGCGCTTTTCACACTTTGAGCAGCAATGCTTTCGGTGCCTCGATTATATTGACGCCACCTTAGAGCAGATATGCCAGCACCTCTGCATCACACCGCCGCCGCGTGACCCGCATGAGGATTAGAGATGTCTATTCCTCCTAACTTTATTTTTATCTTAATTTTTAGTTTTATTTTTATTTTAACTCTGATCCCTATTTTTTCCTTTTCCTTTCTTCTAACTTTACTTTCCTTTTCCTTTTTATTTTTCATTTATTTTATCTTTTTCATTATTTAAATATTAGTATTTTTAGAACCTAGTTTATTATTTTCTTTTTATTTCTTTTTCATAACGGCCAACCCCTAACAAGTAATATCCATTGCTCCAAATTCACCACAACTTATAAATTCTTTCACAGTTTCAAAGGAGCTTTACAACTCAAATCTCTACGAAAAAGGGAACACCCTGCCACAACTGCCGGCTCTTCCAATTCCAATATCCATCTCACAAATCCATCCAAAATTTAGGGAGTTTCATGTCTTTCCCTATCTTATGATCTTGTGCTTCTATTACTACTAATGTTATCTTTGTACATTGAGGGCAATGTACATATTAAGTGTGGGGGGAACTTACTTTAAATCTTTATACTATATATGAAAACCCTGAAATCTGATGCTTCGTTCTTAACTGTATTATCTTCAACCTTCTATTAGGAATATATTCTGATTGATTTGTAATTTCTATTGATAAGTTGAGAATTAAGAAATAAGTGTACTTTGAATATTCAAACTCTAAAACATTGGGGAATCAAGCATGATAAGTTGAAATTTTTTAGAACTCCAATTTTTGCATAAGTTATTTCTTTAATCCTAAGTGTTATCTTGAGATTTGAAATTCGCAGGATTGACATCAAAAGCCATAATTCAGGTGAGACTTTGAGCCTTTTTGAGCATACATTCTTTTGTGCTCACTTTTATTATTGCTTTTATCTAGCTTTATTCTCTTTTTCAGATTGTAAAGTTTTATTCAATATAGTGTATCCTACTTTATTTGATAAAAAAGAATGTATGTTCAGTTGTAATCTGTAATAGTTCAAATGGTTTTTACATATTTCTATTTTAAGGCTACCAATGCAGAAATGATGTTATCTTAAGAATTAGTTCAAGAAATATGTTCCAGTGATAGAGATTTTTCTAGCTAGATAATTTTTCAATTCAATCTCGATTCTAACCCTTTTTTGCAGCTTGTGACAACACCCCTAACCAAACCCCGTTATAACCATTACAAGACCTTTTGATTGATGTGTCATGCCAATATATAATGGTGGAGATGTGATTTTCTTGCAAGCCTATGGTAATAACTTTTCAGGTTGACTAAAGAGCACTTAATTTTTGAACCCTAAACACTTCGAGTGGATAGAGTGAATCTTTGGTAAGGATGTCAACTCCTGTTAATTAAGATGGAGAGATAATTACTTAGGAGAAGGGAGAAAACTTATATTTCAATGATAAAATTCTCAACTTAAAGTGATTGCGTCTTTAATGTTCTTTTGATTGAATTTTCATTGTATGATTACCTATGGATTAGTTTGAAACATTATTGATAAAAATTATAAGTTGAGAAGGATGATTCTTAATTAGGGATTGAGATTTTGCTTGAGGACAAGCAAAGGTTTAAGTGTGAGGGTATTTGATAAATGTTAAATTATACATATTTTTACCTCATGTTTAGCCTATATTTTGGATGAATTATTATCAATTTAGTGAGAATTGGTGCTCTTAATCTTTCTTTTTCATATCTTACACTCATGAGAGCATAGGGAAGAAAAAAGAACGGAAAATGGACCCAAAATGGAGAAAATGGGCCAAAATGTGTAATCGACACGGCCTAAGAAGTCACTACACGGCCGTGGCACACGGCCGTGCCACACGAAGATCACACGGTCCAGCCCTCGACAAGTACGGCCAGGCCACACGGTCGTGCCACCTCAACAGTCCCAAACACAGCCTCTTGTCGAAATCACACGGGCGTGGCACACGGGTATGTTCTAGTCGTGAGGAAGAGGAATTTCACTCGGATTTGGATACTTAGGGGCTAAGAAAGCCATTCTAAACTCTATATAAAGACCCCAAGAGGCAACTCTAAAGATACACTCTTTTCTCTCAAGAAAGAGCGCCATAATTCTGCCAACACAAAGAGTGAAATCAAGGAATTACTCTAAGGGAAGTCAATTGATTCATCCCAGAAGCCAGAATTCTACATCAAGACAGAGGATCTCCCTAATTTCCTTCAAGGGTTTTTGGGTTCTTTATGTTTTGTTATCTTAATTCTTCTGAGATGTTTTCTTTCTTTATTATGAACTAAACCCCTCAAATACTTGAGGAGGATGAAACCTAAGATAGATCTTGTTATTATTTATTCTTGAATTATTTGATAAATACTTGAATTGTTCTTAATTATGTGTTCTTCATTCTTGATTTAATAATCCTAGGTATTACTTTAAGAACTTGATGTGCTTAGGCAGAGGAGCAAAAGTTCCTGTTTTAAGAGTAGATCTACCATAATTAAGCAGAGTTGCATGAAACCCTAGACATAGGGCGACATAAATCTGCCGGATTAGGGTCAAACCTAATAGAGGGATCCATAGATCAAATTAATGCAACCTAGGGGTGTTAATTAATAAGAAAACTTTAGTTAATAGCCTAGGCTTAGTTGTTTTTATCCTCGAAAGAGGTATTAACATAAGTTAGGGATCTCTATGGATCAAGTCAAGTAAAGAAATCATCTAGTTCAAGAAATTATTAATAAGTAAAGTCTAGGTGGATTCTCCCTTAAGTATTGCTCATACCAATCAGCTTTTCCCTAAAGTTTCCCCCAAATTTACTTTTTGTGCACTTTTAGTTAGTTTTAGAATTAGTTTCAATCAACCCTCTTTTATTTTTAGGCTAGATAATAGAAAGGAAGTAAGTATTAGTACTTTTGGTTCCCTTGGGTACGACAACTCGGTCTTGCCGCTAAACTATACTACTGTTCGATAGGTGCGCTTGCCTTTAAAATCGTGATATTAGTTAGTTTTTGGTGTGATCAATTTTTATAAATTTTATTACTTATATCGCGAGCATATCAGTATGTACTGCTATATTCACTTCAAGGAATGAAGCAAAACTAGTGAGAATAATTTCATAGTTTTCCATTAGTAACTTATTATTGTGCTTAGCCACTAAAAGGTATGAGATTGTTCAAAAATAATTTTAAAGTCATTTTCACAATATTACTACTGCAGGAGCACATTAGATATTTCAATCATATAGTGTAATGTATTCCTTCGAGGGATATATATAATACAAATAATGAGTATCTCATGTTATTTCTATATATGGTTTTAATTTAAAACACATGAAGGTTATATCTTCTTGATCTAAAAACAATATTATATTTTACAAATTTTACATCACAAGGAGGTAAAATATTAGCTCTTAAAGAGTTCTTTTTTATAGTTTGATACAATATTAGCTCTTTAGGAGCACATAATCATTTTATTATATAACCTTAATGAATGCTTAATTTATTTTAAATAATATACAATTTTGCAATTCTTTTTAACATGAATGACAAAAAAATTTCTGATCTTCTAAAATTTTATTTATTCATATAAAATGAATAGGTATAAATAAAACATATATTAAACATAAAAAATAATAAATTCAGATTATTAATAAATCATTGTGGTTATAAAATATATATTTTCTTTATATATTATAACACAACAAAATACAAAATATTATAATGTCAAATTAAAATAAGTTTACAACTATAAAGGTTTAAACATTAGCATTTTCTAACCTCCGCATGTTATGACATAATTTCATTTCAAATTTTACAATGATATGAAATTATTACTGACAGGGTGAATATCCCAAAGTTTAGGATGAGTAAGTATTTTTACTCACATTCCATAATAATCATATATCTTAATCAAAATCAAAATTAAACCAATCAATTCTGTTAACAGAATATTTATCTCCACATAAAAATCCCAATAACTAAATGCATAAAGGGTTTTATAAATTCATAGAGATACAGATAGTGAATTATATAAATTGAACTATTTAATAGAAATCAAATCAAATTTCAAAAGAAGTTGATTAGATTGTCTTACGGTACCATGAATGAGAAGTAGTGATTATAAACATCCTTTGTAATGAACAGAAAGAGATCATCCCCAAGTAAATATCAAAAAGAAAACTTTGAGAGTGGATCTTATTTCTCGATTTCATATGTAACACCGCAAACATGGCCTGGACTTTATGGTCGAATCTGGCAATGTCGCATAATAGTGCTTTCAAAAACTGTGTCAACTCTAAAACCACTTTCCCATTTAACAACTTTTCATTATCACTCATCAAAAATTGTGTTGTTCATTTTCAAAACCTTATTCAATGCGGAAGCTTTTAAAACAATCTATGTAATTGTAACAACCCAAACCTAGCCCAGACGTCATGGCCGAACCTGGCGGTGTCACATTGAAGTGCTTTTCGAAAACATGATTTCACATAAAAACCCGTTTAAAAATTTAAAGTCTAATTGTGATCTTAACGAAAATTTAGGGTATCTCATACGTTGTCAAAACTCAAATTGTTTAAGCAGCTTGATGATCATGTTGTATTGTTATCATACTTTCAAAATAGTGTTTGTTGCGAAGGCTTAAAATCGTGTTACGGAAACACAGTGTTTCGAAATTAGTTATCTTTTAAAAACCCGTCCTTTTCCTACAACTAACAGTTTATATAAAGTAAGTGTAAATCCCTAATAAAACTTAAAACCATAGAAAGACCTTATTACAAAAATCAATACCCAAATCAAAATTTAAGAGTAAATAAAATCAGGTATAAGATAGATATAATCGTGTGGCCACCTCCATCGAGTCCCTCGCAGCACCGACCCGCCTACGACTAGAGACTACTTGTACAGTTAAACAGAAGGGTGAGTTTATGAAAACTCAGCGTGTAATCCCTTATCAAATAGCCAATCATACAGTATGTAGTAGCAGTCCGGGCCTAAGCCTTTTACAGAAACAGTATGAATGTAGGCCTTAGCCCATTACAGTACAGTATCAGTTAGGCCTTAGCCTGTAACAGTATCAGTGGGGCCTTAGCCCATAACAGTATAAAAAATCAGAATGCATGATGCACATAATCCCAACCAACCCTGCACACTATCTCCATTCCAACCCTGCACACCTGTGGGCATAAAATCGACCCACCCATCGCTACACTCTAATGTTAGCACCGGTTGTGGCACTAACCAGTATTGTAGCAAATCTGGCAGTAATATAAGTGGCTTAAAGCCATCAGTAGGTCCACAGTCGTCTTGTGCGACCTATGCGACCTTATTAGTACAGTACACTTCCTCCAAATATCATAACCCATCCCCATGCAATGCAATATGTCGTGACATAATATCATATGTGTATGCAAAATGTCATGCTCAAATATAGTTATACACAAAGTAAAGGCAGAACAATCATTTGTCACATAGGGGTATAACAGTCATTTTACACTATAGGGGTATTTGGATCATGTTACCCTAAGGGGGAATATCGATCATTTTACCCTACGAGGGTATATCGATCATTTTATCCTATAGGGGTATATCAATCATTTTAACCTATGGGGGTATTTCGATCATTTTATACTATAGGGGTATATCAATCATTTTAACCTATGGGGGTATTTCGGTCATTTTACCCTTTAGGGTATTTCGGTCAGTTTACACTATGAGGGTATAACAGTTATTTTACCCTACAGGGGTGTTTCAGTCATTTATTTAGCTTGGGGTCTAAGTACTCTTACTGGCCCAACAATCTAATAGTGAAAATGGGCCCAAAGCCCATTATGCGGCCCAAGTGGGCCCACTTGCCTGTGTGGCCCATGAAGCCCAAAATTGACCTTGGCCATGTGAAAGACACAGCCGAGTCTAATATCCTACACTCATCCGTGTGATTTATCTGCGTGGGGCCCACATGTCCCATTTCTAGCCCAGCATGGCCCAAAACGGCCTAAGCTCATGAAATCTGTAACGCCCCAAAAATCTCGAACTTTCCTTTTTCGCTTTTGATGTGGAGTATGTGTTTGATATTTTTAGTTAAGTATTAATGTGTCAATAGGCCATTGTTTAAGTTCTGAGTTCAAGCTTGAAAGTGGGAAAAATTTTAGTTTAATATTAAAGGAACCCTGATCTTGAGTAACTAGTTTGTTAAATAAATGGAGAAGAAATAGGACACAAATTACCTTGTGGTCTAGTGGCAAGGTAGCGCCATATAGGGAGCATGGGATGGCGTCACAGGCATGGCAAGGAGGACTGGGGTTCGAATCCCTCTTTGCTCAAAAGAAGGGTTTATTTTTGCTTATTAAAAAGCTAGTAGTGGCGTTGGATGTGGACTCTGAAGGGGGTGACCAGAAGAGAAATTCAAGGAAGTGATAATAAAGAAAACTTGGCTAATGACAAATTCTTCCTTTCTATTTTGCCGAAAACACATTTCTCTCCAAATATATAACACCCCAAACTCGGCCCAGACGTTACGGCCAAGTATGGTGTGTCACATGAATGATGAATTATACCTCATTCTCTATCTAATACGTTTAGGGGAAATTTGCAAAATTGTTGTTAAGGGTTTTAAAGGAAAACCAGTCATTTAATTTATGGAAGTCCTATCCACTACTAGTTTAGAGTTTATTTCTTTAGAAGATCTTATTTATTGTTACATTATCCATTTGATGCGTGTGACATATTTTAAAAACGTTGATTAATTTGAAAATAAAAAACCCGCGGAGCCTAATTCTATCAATTTGAAGCAAGTAATAATAATTTAACAATTAAAAACCCACATAAAGAAAATAACCACTGAGTGGCCTTATTACAAATTTAAACCCAATAGAATATAAATTAAAGGAAAATACTGAAATAAGTAATTTTAGAAAAATTAACCAAGTGCAGTTCTCGTGGCCACTCCGAATCTCTCCAGCTCCAAGTCCACTAAGGTTGGGGCTCACCTGAATAGATGAAAGGAAAGAGGGTGAGTTTGGAAAACTCAGTATGTAAGCTAAACCCAACCAGAACCCAAACTAGTTCAAGCTTAACTGAGCTTAAGCCCTATCCAGACACAGTATTAACTGGGTCTTAGCCCTATTCAGTAAGCAGTGATTAACTGGGCTTTAGCCCTATTTAGGAATCAGTGTGGGCCTTAGGCCCATTACAGTAACAGAACAGAAAGTTATGCATGTATGCAAAACCCAGCCCAGTCTAGCCCTACACACCACCTGTACCAGCCCTACACACCATGTGGGGAATAACACAACCCACCCAGCCCTACACACCACAGTCGCAGTATGGCTGCTTAATCAGATAACGTGGCCAAGCCACTAATAGTAAAACGAGGCAAGGCCCCTATCAGTAAACGTGGCATTACCACTTAGCACTTCCTCCATCAAAAACCCAATCCTATGCAACAGTGTAAATCATGACATGGCATACAGTTAATAGATTTAATTTAGCATGTAAACCAGTCAATCTTAACCCTAGGGGTAAAATGGTCTTTTAGCACCTAGGGGTATAACAGTAATTTTCCACCCTTAGGAGTATTTCAGTAAATTTACCAATTTTTAGGGTTTCATGCTAATTACAGATGTTAACAGTCCAAATGTCATCTAGGTAACTTATTTAGCCCATTTTATTACTACAGAGTTATCGGCCCTAGAACCCTTAATGGGCACTATAGTGTCCACTAGCTATTTCGGCCCACTAAGCCCAAATTTTATGTCCATTTAGCAAATTTATTACTCAAATTATCAGAATGCACTTACCGCTCGTTTTCACCCATATGGGCCCGTAAGCCCATTGGGCCCAAATTCGGCCCTTCGGGGCCTAAAATAACCAACGTGCACGAAAACGTGCACACAGCACTCTTACCATTTGCGATTATTGATTTTACCATTTTAACCGATCCACGAGCATTTGCACGCTCGTAAGCCCTCGAGATGTCGAAATTTTGGTATTTTGGCTTTTCGACTTTTGCCGATCTAGTCTACTGGAGGGTGTCGTTTACACACCTAATTTGCGAGATTTGCAGGAATCCCTCGAACGATCAACCTACATCAGTTCACTATGACATTAGCCTATAATCTAATGTTATTAACCAAAATTGATACCATACAAATACCACCATATTCGGCCATCCTTACCCAAAACCGATATCCACTTACCCTTAGCGAGATCTACCACTAGATCTAAATCTAGCTAGCCTCCACAACCCTAGCCTCCACTCCTCCTTATTAGATCACCCCTTTCGTGAACTAATACACAAATGAACCGAATAAAAAAGACTAGTATTAATCCTTAGCCAAAATCGACAGCCATCCTAAGGAGTTTAGGGGTTTTCGGCTTTTCTTGAATCACAAGATATTGAATGAAAATGGGTTTCGATTACTTACCAAGAGAATGGATCCAAGAGATCTAAAGGCTCAGTTCCCGAATCACTATAGATACTGAGGTTTCGACTTTTGTATGAAGAAGAAGAAGATTAGAGGTTTATGTAATGGGGAGGAGAAGATGTCGACAGAGGTTAGGGGATTGTGAGTTCAGCTAATTGAGTCAAAAAAAAGAATGGAGATTCGGCCACTGAGGAAAATCATCACAAACTTGTGTGTCTCGGGATTTCAGCTTTTAAGAAGTCGGCCAACTAAGGTTCTAATTGAATCGGCAAGATGAAAGAAGAGAAGAAAGGAGTAGATTCGGCTCTTTAGAAGAAAAATGAAGAAATAGGAGGAGTTTGGTTTACTTGCACAAATCGGCAAAAAGAGAGGGTGTATGGATCTTTTTTTTTGCTTTTAGAACATAAGAGAAGAGAAGAAAAGATGGAATGAAAGTGCTCTCAAGACCCTATACCTATTCGGGAAACCCCAAAAGAATGACCCAACACAATCCCTCAAAGAAACAAAAGGAGAAATCGGCACACTCCTACCCAAAATGCCGACAAAGCAACCTCTAGGAACCCTAGCCGATTTACTTCCCAAGAGACCACTATTCAGCCAACACCTACCTCCCTTTCAAAAACTCCTAAAATCTCTCCCCATATCCCTCCTTGATCATATTTCATGAGCACATCAAACTCTTACAAATAGAGTTTTACTTGGAGTCCATCACATGCCTTACACATGCATTAAAAAAATAAAATACCACCCTGCTAACCATAAGACTTGAACCTTGGCTCTTGCATAGCTTCCACACACCTCCTTTGTCTTCTAAGTGGCGTTACATTGCCACCCTACCACTGGTCATCTTATGTCTTAAATCACCATCATCTTCTTAAAAGCCCACTTTGTCAGAGCCCCTTCTCCCTTAAGTCTAACATTTTAAAAATTCTACCGGGTTTTAACTTAAGCTTGGGCCTTCTAAAGGCCCACTAACATACTCAAAGCATAAATTAATACATCCAGACAAGTAAAAATTAAATTTACGCAAAATCCCAAAAATCCCGAAATGCCAGAAAGCTAAAATGTCGAAAAGCTGAAAGTTTGGCTACGGTAGTCGTGCGAGTGCGCGAACACTCGTATGAGGGTAATCGATACATTATTAGAGGCCCCATGAGCAATCTCATAGACTTGGGTCACGTTTTGGCTAACCGAGCCAGAATGGGCCCGACGGGCTCGTGGGCCTAAATCAACAAAAATTGATAAGTTGTTAATAAGTGGCGAGTTGATAAAGTTTGTTGAATGGTTTAGAATAGATTGGGCCTAATGGGCCATATAAATGTGATTGAGCCTGATGAGCTATATGAATGTATGAAAGCATGTGGATTTGCTAGGGTTTTATAATGGACTTTTAGGCCTAGTTTCTAATGAATCCTTAAGCGGGTATAAAGCTTAATTAATTTATCAAGTGCATCTGTGGACAAGTCACGAGGTTAGAGTGTGGCAATGGGCATATGCATATGTAGGATTGGATCTAGGGAGAGCTTGGTACTTAAGCGATCTTAATGACCCACCTCCTCTTCTCTAGAATCCTACCTAGTGCCTAGTGTCTGTTACTTTAGCCAACGAGGACTTGTTGACGGGCCAATGTTCGTAATTAAGACCAATAATATTAAGAAAATTACCAAAATACCCCTGTAGGGCAGGAATTAACCAAAACACCCTTGTAGGATAAAATGACTAAACTACCCCTATGTGAAACATGAAAGATTTAGGCATGACACGTGGATGTCTGCTGCATTCATATAATTTTATGTTGCATGTGGGTGGCAATTATGGAACAGAGGAAGAATTGAGGATCGCATGGTTGCTTGACGACTGTGGATCCACTGATGGCTTTTTTAAGCCCAATATATGATTAGCAGCTTTACTGCAACGTTAGGTAGTACCGCAACCGGTGCTACCCTTGGAGTGTATCGGATGGGTGGGTCGATATAGTTATCCCCACATGGTGTGTTTCGGTTGGACGGAGTTGTTGTGTAGAGGATGGATAGGTAGGATTTTTGCATATCTGATTGTTCTAATTTTGTGTTACTATTGTATTGGCCTCAGGCCCAAGATGACTTGTGTTGCATGATATATTGTTGACGAGGGTTGTACATACTGAGTTTTCAAAAACTCACTCCCTCTTTTATTTTATTTTTCTCAGGTGAACCTTAGTAGGCGGTTCGACGGATGGAGGGACTCAGAGGTGGCCAACTAGCAAGATGATTTAGACTTTTAAAAAAAAAATCTCTAGTATTTTGATTATCTTAGTCCGGATTGTAATAAGGCCTTCCCTATGGTTATTATCTCATTTTTGGCTACTAAGCTTTATATATATTTGACACGGAACATGGATTTAGTTATTCAAACACCTTTCAAGTTTTTCTGAAATCAATTATTGTTTTTTTTTTAAATTAAGCTTCAGCAGTTAAAGAGAATTTAAGAGAAATTTTCCATAGTAACTATTAACATGTAACCAAGAAATAGCTTTTGAATACACCTTGTTCTAGAAACAAATACAAACTGGGATTTTACCTGAAATTTCTTTTAGAAGGATTTTCAATGAAAACAAGGTTTTTGATGAAAACAAGGTTTTCGATAAAACACTTTAATGTGACACGCTATATTCGGCCCTAACGTCCGAGCCGGGTTTGGGGTGGTACAAAATCACTCATGGTGGCCTCTACTATCAAATGAATTTCCACACGTTCGTTCATATGCTCGTGTGGCATCAGTTGCTGTACTTTTTAACTTGTCAGCTTTCGCCATTCTACAGGTAAAGCAGTGTGAGTACACACCTATTCACTAAATCGTGCCAAAATCCACGAGCTCCAGACCTATATTCAATCAAGATATACAATCAGTCTTATAACCAATATAGTTAACAATCACTTGATCCAAAATTGTCAATTCCTACCCACCTTGATTGAATAGCAATTGGCTTATTTCTCTTGGATCATTAACTAGAATCGATCACCCATTCCTTGTCTATCATCTACACTACAACCGCAATCTATTAGCTACAATTGTCTAACCCAAAGATTGAGTTCACACATACCATCTTAAAGAATGCATAACCCCAAAGTAAGGGAACAACATTCGGCAATAAGAGAAGAAGAATATTCAATCTAGCAGAAGTGCAGGAGAGGAGAGACTTGAAAACAAAACTAAATAGAAACATGAATGAATTGAGTGCACCTACTGGTTACCAAATAACAGTTGTAGAAATCGAATCCAACAACAAAAAGAGTGTAAATGATGAATAAGGAGCGAGCCAAATAAAACCAAGACTAAGTTTGAAAGAGTTCAAGTGAAAGGAGACAAATAGGCATTCGGCCAACACAGGTAATCGATTCACAACTAGCAGATAGCCAAGAAAGAAAAGAAAAAGGGAAGGAAAGATGACGAGAGGGAGCACAACAGAAGTCAGCTACAAGAGAAAGGAAGCCAAAACGGAACAGAGAGGAGAATAAGATAGATTCGATCACAAAGATGGAGAGAATAAAAACTGTTAACAAGGTTCAATGGACAAAGATATGTATTCGGGCAAGAGAAAGTAAAAGAAAAATCGAGAGAAACCCCAAAGTCACTTAGCAAAAATGGCTTCCAAAAAAAATGTCAAAAACCAGAAATGCATAGAAAAGAAATGACACAACCTCCCCCACAACCACTCAAAGCCGAAATCCAGAGTGCTTATAGTCCCATTTCGACACTAATTTCCCCTTAACTCAAAATCCCTTGATTTTCTCCCATTATCCCTCCTAAAATCTGTCCTCCAAACTCTCCAAGGCTAATTCAAACTCCAACCTCTTCAACAGTGTTTGATTCAAACTCCACTACTCACTCAGCAAAGGAGTAAAATAAATACTCCTTTGTGCATAGAGTGACTCGAACCCAGTCCCCATTAGAAGCATCCACACGCCACTACCACTGGACCATAGGCTCTTCTTATGTCATGTTTTAATCACAATAATTTAAAAGGCTTACAAGCTAGAGTCAGGATTCCTTCAAGCAAAAATAAGAATTTTTATAAAAGCTAAGGCTTAAACCCAGGGCTTCCCAGAGACCCCCAAACACTCCTAAATAACTTCACCATTAAAGCTGACAAATATTTATGCCACTTCTTTGCACAACTAAACATTTATGTGCAGTCTCCTAACTGTTTCCCCGTTCAAGGCCCAATACTTTTAGGCTCAAATTTAGGGTGTTACAGTAATCGTGAGTATTTTTTTGATAAATCATATGTTCTTTTGAAAACCTGAGTTCCTACCTCTAGCAGATATATATATTTCAAAACAGTAAAACTGTATAAAACCCAAATAAAAAAAAACCCGTAGAGGCCATAATTACAGTAAAATACCCAAATAAAACTTTAGAATCATAGATAAGTATGAAATAGTGTAAAGTAAGTCGAGTGGCCACTGCTGAGTCCTCCGCTGCACCAATCCGCTTAAGTCTAAGGATTACCTGTACTGATTAAACAGAAGCGGTGAGTTTACGAAAACTCAGTGAGTAATCCCCATAGTCAATAGTCACGCAATCAATAATTAGAAACACACATTCTGGGCTTAAGCCCATTCCAGTACTAGTGACAGTGTCAGTTAGGGCTTTAGCACATCAGTATAGTAATAGTCATGCAATAGGCCTTAGCCCGTCACAGCAATAATAAGCAGTAGCAGTAGGGCCTTAGCCCATCACAAAATCAGTAACCAGGAATATGATGTACAGTATGCAAATCCTACCCAGCCAACCGCTATACACCATCTCCTGTCTAACCCTGCACTCTTGTGGGGATTAAATCACCCACCCATCCCTACACTTGCAATTAGCACCGGTTGCGGCACTAAACAGTATTTGCAGCTAAGCTGCCAGTATTAGGCTTAAAGCCATTAGTAAATTGTAGCGGTGCTAGCAGAATATTAGGCATAAGCCTTTTAGTACACTTCCTCCACAAATATCATCCCATCCCCATGCAATGTAGCATACAGTCATGTCATGCCAAATCATGGTTTCATTTATATAAACAGTACAGTGTAATCAACATACTCAAAATAAAAACATACATATATCATTTAGTCAATTAGGGGTGTAAGTATAGCTTACCGTCCCTACAGTAGGTTCATAGTCGACTCGGGCGACTCGTGCAACCTTAGCAACAAATTAGTGAAAATGGGCTCACATGCCCGTTAGTCTGCCCGTGTGGCCCACACGGCCCAAACTGGCCCTGGCTATGTGGTTCACACAGCCTGGTCCAGAATCCCATACGCTCGTGTGGATCATCTGCGTGGGCCCACACGTCCGTGTGGCCCACATGACCCAATTGGTCGAGCTTGTATGTTGTACACGACCTTGCCTGGCCATCACACAGCCGTGTCATGTTCCCATGTCAGGTGCACACGGCATGGCTTCTCGATCACACGACCATGTTGCTTCACACAGCCTACCACATGGGCTACCACACGCTCGTGCAACATCGACAGTATACTGTTTTGACTTTTCATCGAGTCTCGCTTCCAGTGTTTCGAGTACACGCCTGGTTTTGATTCACTGAGAAAAGTGACCCAAGCCTTCAAAAACCTATTTTCAACCAAAATACTTCTTAATTAAACACTTAGTCACTTAATCAGTGAATCACAACAAATCTCGAAACCGGTACTCAGCCATTGAGCGAAAATTTCTTACCTCCAAATGAACAATGATGGTTTCTACGAAACTAAGTCACTGATTGATGATTACATGCCCTTGATTTAACCCCTAATCGCCAAAACAACACTAGTTAGTCAAGAACAAAAACCAACAGAAACACAATCATTTACTCAACTTACTGAAATCTTGTAACGGTAACGAACTAATTGAGAATGGTAGATTAGTAAAGGAAAAAGAGAATTGAAAAGAGAAGGAAAGATTAAGGCAGAGTTTCGATAGTAGAAGAACCAACACAAGAAAAGAAGAAAAAAGAAATAACAGAGTTTTTGTTAGGGAGAAGGGAGCAAAACGTCAGAAGGAAGAGGGGAAACTTTTCTGGGATTTCGAAAATAACAAAAAGAAAAAGAATACTGAATACTCCCCCATCAGCCCCTAATTTTCTCCTAAAATCACTCCAACACTCAACCACTTCAGTATTTCATCCAAACCTAAACACCCACACGGCCAAAGCTGTAACACCCCTAACCCGTAATCCATCGCCTGATTAGGGTTACTAGGTATTACAAACAACCAGAATAATTCACATCATTTAACACAATTATAAGTCATACATCATCATTCCATTATCAAACCCATACAATGCGTATATTTAGAAGGTCTACGTGACCTAAATCATGCTTTATAAAGGGGTCGGGACCAAACTGAAAACATTTAAAAACTTAGCAAATCATAAAAAAAATTTGACTTTGAAATAGGGCACACGCCCGGTGGCTAGGCCGTGTACCTTGCACAGCCGTGCCATGCACCTTACCTTAGTCTGTGTGCAACACTGACTATGGTCACACAATCTCTAGACACGCTCGTGTGTCTGACCCATGTGTCATTCTGAGTTAGCCACATGGTCACTAGACATGCTCGTGTGTCTATCCTGTGTGCTATACTGATCCATATGACTATAAAACAGGGTTCACACGGTCACCAGACACGACCGTGTGTCTAGCCCGTGTGCAAAATTGACCAAAATACCTAGAAAATAGGGGTCACATGGTCGAGTGACACGCCCGTGTGCTCTAGCCATGTGACACGAAATAGGCTTGGTTTAAGCCACTTTCACACCCCAAAATGCTTAGCACCTACAAGCACAAATTAGGCAACATTTACAACCTAATTTCAGCCAATTTCAAGCTTCAACACAAACACCAATATGACCAGTTCAATGATAACCAACTAATGCGTAAAATCCATTCCAAAACATATCAATTTACAAGGCATAAACATGGTCATACATTTGCTACATAAACCATTCATGTATTAAGTCAATTCATGCTCATTATTCCCAAACATCTACCATTTAGTTCATACAAAATGACCATTTCCAAATTGGCCATTTATGCAAAAATAAACATATCAAATTTGCATCATAAACACAAGCCAAGTCCAAGCATATTCACAAACTATTAGCTAGCCAAATCACTTGGCATAACATATATACAACTCAAAATGTATTCAATATACTCCAAGTCTATACATGCCATATTTAGCTATTTACAACCACAGAAGGTACCAAAAGTGCTTAGATAGTGCAATGAAGATCCTCAACGATTCCCGAGCCTTTAGTAGCTTCAACAATCTATAAAATAGGAATAAATAGACCAAGTAAGCTTAAAAAGCTTAGTAAGTCATAACCAAGTAATTCAATACACCACTTCAATAGTAAAATATTCATTTATCCAAACTAAACCATTTACAAACCTTTATCCATGCCTTACCACATGGTTTAATAAAATTCATGTACTTCATTCCATAAATTCACAAAATCTCTTCATATATTCATCCATAACAAATATATACATCTTACATACTTGTTCATTCCATACAAACTCACTCACTTCCATAACCAAAGCTCATTCTTTAAACCATTCAAATTACAAATTGATTTCATGAATATATTATCCGATAAGCACTCATACCATAGCCCATAGCCAAATCAAAATATCTTATCCCGGAGCACCTATACCATGGCCCGTAGCCAAATCAAGGTATCTCTCGCACCTGTAGTGACGATATCATGGCTCGAAGCCAAATCAAATCCTAGTGACATATCACTACATTCCAAAACAAATCCTATGATCCAACCGAGTTTTCTCTATATCAATTTCTTTAATAAAACAGCCGTAACATCAATTTCATTAGCTCCACCTCCTTTGAGGTTTTATTCATTACAATTCATATTGAATTTATGCAATTAATAACATTTATAACCAAATTACTACTTATGAACTTACCTCGAGTGTGATTTGTTGGAATAAGTCAATTACTCGTCGACTTTTTTTTTCCCGCGATCTAAGTCCTGCGATCTATCCTTAGCTTGAAGTTTTCTTTTCTTTTCTTTTTGTATTTTCGGCTAAGAACAACATATATTGGCCATATTTTCCTTTTGTTAAATATAAAACATTAATAATCCCTTTTACCAAATTAACCTTAGACATAAACATTAATAAACCATTATCAAATGTCTATTTATGACAATTAATGTCTTAAATGGTCCATTTGCAACATAAAGCCCTCATATTAAACAACCACTATAATTTAAGTACTTTATTAATCAATTGGCCAGTTTTATTAATTATGCAATTTAATCCTTTTTGCTAATTACGCAACCAAACATCTAAATTTTTATACGATACTTTGACACAGGTTAATTCAAATGCTGTAAACACGGGAAATAATATTAAAATATTTTTCTAACTTGGATATGTGGTCCCAAAACCACTATTCTCATTAGGGTCTAAATCGGGCTATTAAAAAAGCAGCAAAATAAATCCCTTGCTCACGCAGGGATTCGAACTCCAAACCTCCAACAACCTTTACATTCCACTTAGCCACCAGACCAGCAAACCAATTCTAATGTAAACTTACTAACAATTAAACTTAAGCCTGCTGAACAAAAGTAAGGCTTTGTTTAAAAAAAATACTAAAATTTTCCCAAGTCAAGGCTTGAACCCAAGACCTCTTAGACACTCCCAGAACAAATAACCACTGAAGCAGATAGACAATTGTGTTACAAATTTACAAAAGCTGGAATTACAAAAATTGAGGCGTTACATCATATAGATAATGATATCAAATCTTTGACCATCCTTAAGAACAAAAAGTAAAATAAGTTAATCAAAACAATGATAACATATAATGAAAGAAGAATGAAAAATAGTAATCAAATATGAAACATTAAATAAAAGAAACTTCCTGTAAAAACTTTACATCTTGTCATCAAAGATATTGGAAATCATGAAGGATAAATTTGATCGTGGATAAAAGGAACTATCACTTTTATTAAGATTGTGCTAATAACGTGTTATAAAATAAAGAAAGATAGAGAGACTAAAGAACAAAAAAAATATGGGAAGCAATATAGAATGTATTTTATTGACTAATGGGATGATTATAATGCTGCATCAGAATCTCTATTTATAAGCATAAGAAGTATAAAAGAAGTAGAGATCTAATTCTAATAACTAGTAGAATTAAAAGTACATCAAAATTTTGTCTTGACCATGATGGACATCCACTTAATAAGATATTCATAACACATAACACTTGTTATAAATAATATATTTTTTTGTCTTAGCTTTAGAAAGATATTTTTATAAATAAGTTATGATAAAAAAAACTATAACAATTTTTTACAAATAAACATATTATTTTTATAACATATAGCATGAACACATAAATAAATTATGTCCATACTTGTTGGCCATAACCTTTTATAAAAAAATATATTATAACTCTTTTATAATACATAACATTTCAGCCTATGGGTGTAAATGAAATACTAGAGCTTCCAAGCTACTCTTGTTTGACTAAAAAAAATTCGAACTTGATTTGTTAATTATCGAGCTGAGAATGAGTTATCAATTGAGTCAAATTCGAGCTTCGTAGTACTTGACTCAAACGACTCTATAACGCCCCAAAAATGTAAGTCCTTAATTTTTGCGTGTTATGACACAAATTGCATGCTTGATTTATTAGCTAAGTGATTTGGGTGTGTTTCGGGGTGTTTACGAAGCCTAGGTTCAAGTCTTGGCTTTTGCAGAATTTTTAGTTTTGCTCTTAAATGAATCTGGACACTGGCATGTAGGCCTTATAAATAATAGTGCTTGTATTATGACACAAAGAGAGCTAGTGGTTTAATGGCAAGTGGCGCAAGAGGCGTGGCAAGGGGTCAGAGGTTCGAGGGCTGGCATATTCGTATGAAGGGTAATTATTTTGCTACATGGGATGACTGGTATTAGAGTTGGTTTGGGACTCTAAGTTGAATAGGTCTTGAGGGATTTGAATGGAGTGGTTGGAGGAGTAAAGAAATGACGATTTTATGAAGGTTTTTGAGGAGGAAAATTAGGAGTTGAAGTGTGAAGGAAGAGTAGTGCCGAATTGGTATTCTAGCTACTCAGAAATTTGGTTGTAACTTCTTCTTAGTGTGTAATATTTTTTCCGTTTTCCTTTTCCTTTTTCTTTAGGGTATTTCTTTTTGGCCGAATGGTTTTTAGTTCTATTGGCAACATTTAATCACTTTGGTCAATTCCTAGTAAATCAGGTCTCTTTGTACCTTTCAGGTTTCTTCTGCTCGACTATTTTTTTTTTGCCAAAGGTGTCTATTATCAAGCCTCTTCTTTTCTCTTCTCATTCCCATTTCCCCCTCTGTTGAATTTGTTCTTCTCCTCCTACTTCTCTTTCACCTTCCCTTATTTTGGCTGAACATAGTTTCCCTCTTCCCAGTTGTTCCATTCTTCTTTTTGGTTTTCCTCTGAGTTGACTGTCCTCTCTTCTTTTCTTATTTGTGTTTCGGTTTCTTTTCTACCACACGATGTTTGGGCGATCATTTCTGAGTGCAACGGATTAGCTTGGTAGTTTTTGGTTCTGTAAGGTTTTTAACAAATCAGAAGGTATTTACAAAGTTTTCTCCTTTGTTTCTCTGTCAATTCTTTATGTGGTTAATCTGTTTTCTCCTATCACTTTCTAAAGCCGAATGCTCCTTAGGTTATCTGATTGTGATTTTTATTCCCTCCTCAGTAGGTAAGGTACATTGAGGTAGGCAGTCCTGAGGAGTGAAAGAAGGCAAGGGTTGTTCAAGTCATCAAACTCAACTCTCGTTAATCGAATAAGGTAAAATTACTACCTTAATTTTAGATTAGAACGAATGTCCCTGTGGTTGGTAAGTTAACGTTCGGGGATTAATGCCACATATTTGATCATTGTTTTGGTTAATGAGATTGGTTGTGACACAGATATTCATCGTAGGTGTGTGAGCAATCCTAATCGTTGATTTTAGGGAATTAAAGATATTCGTTAACCAAGGCAGGAGAGGTGGTTGTTATTGGGCTAAGCGTTGAAAAGTTCATTAACTCTTTTTGTTAGTGGCTAACAGGATTCTCTAATGCAATGTAGGTTTGGGGCTCAAGGGTTAATCGTACGTACCACAAACAGGTGTGAAAACGCCCCTCCATATTTGTGGAATGACAAAAGCCGAAAAGCCGTAAGGCTGGGCATTGATGCCACACGAGCGTGCGAGCACATGTGTAGTAATACGAGCCTACAAAAATATGGGCCTAGGCCGCCATGAGCGTTCTCGTGGTCTTAGATCGGTATGGGCCAAGTTGGGCTGAAAAGGGCGTGTGGGCCTAATCGGCTCGTGGGCCCTACACGGATGAAATCCATGATATGTGGCAAAACCTAGATCAGGTTATGTAGTTCACATAGTTGTGACTAAATGTGGGTCAGATGGCCCACACATGAAACACCCCAAACCCGACCCAGACATTATGGCCATGTCTGGTGTGTCACATGAACGATGAATTATACCTCATTTTCTATCTAATACGTTTAGGGGAAATTTGGAAAATCGTTGTTAAGGGTTTTGAAGGAAAACCAGTCATTTAATTTATGGAAGTCCTATCCACTACCAGTTTAGAGTTTAGTTCTTTAGAAGATTTTATTTGTTGTTACATTATCCATTTGATGCGCGTGACATATTTTGAAAACGTTGATTAATTTGAAAATAAAAAAAAACCCGCGCAGCCTAATTTTATCAATTTGAAACAAGTAATAATAATTTAACAATTAAAAACCCACATAAAGAAAATAACCACTGAGCTGCCTTATTACAAATTTAAACCTAAAAGAATATAGATTAAAGGAAAATACTGAAATAAGTAATTTGAGAAAAATTAACCAAGTGCAGTTCTTGTGGCCACTCCGAATCCCTCTAGCTCCAAGTCCACTATGGTTGGGGCTCACCGGCATAGATGAAAGGAAAGGGGGTGAGTTTGGAAAACTCAGTGTGTAAGCTAAACCCAACCAGAGCCCAAATCAGTTCAAGCTTAACTGAGCCTAAGCCCTATCCAGACACAGTATTAACTGGGTCTTAGCCCTATTCAGTAAGTAGTGATTAATTGGGCTTTAGCCTTATTCAGGAATCAGTGTGGGCCTTAGGCTCATTACAGTAACAGAACAGAAAGTTATGCATGTATGCAAAACCCAGCCCAGTGCATCCCTACACACCACCCGTACCAGCCCTACACACCATGTGGGGAATAACACAACCCACCCAGCCTTACACACCATAGTCGCAGCATGGCTGCTTAATCAGATAACGTGGCCAAGCCACTAACAGTAAAAAGAGGCAAAGCCCCTATTAGTAAACGTGGCATTGCCACTTAGCACTTCCTCCATCAAAAACCCAATCCCATGCAACAGTGTAAATCATGACATGGTATACAGTGAACAGATTTAATTTAGCATGCAAAGCAGTCAATCTTAACCCTAGGAGTAAAATGGTCTTTTAGCACCTAGGGGTATAATAGTAATTTTCCACCCTTAGGGGTATTTCAGTCAATTTACCAATTTTCAAGGTTTCATGCTCATTACAAATGTTAACAGTCCAAGTGTCATCTAGGTAACTTATTTAGCCCATTTTATTACTACAGAGTTATCTGGCCCTAGAACCCCTAATGGGCCCTATAGTGTCCACTAGCTATTTGGCCCACTAAGCCCAAATTTTATGTCTGTTTTAGCAGATTTATTACTCAAATTATCAGAATGCACTTACCGCTCGTTTTCACCCATATGGGCCCGTAAGCCCATTGGGCTCAAATTCGGCCCTTCGGGGCACAAAATCACCAATGTGCATGAAAATGTGCACACAACACTCTTACCGTTTGTGATTATCGATTTTACCATTTTAACCGACCCACGAGTGTTTACACGCTCACAAGCCCTCGAAATGCCAGAGTTTTAGCATTTCAGCTTTTTGGCTTTTGCCAATCTAGTCTACTAGTCGGTCTCGTTTACACACCTGATTTGCAGGAATCCCTCGAACGATCAACCTATGGCAGTTCACTATGACATTAGCTTATAATCCAACGTTATTAACCGAAATCGATACCATACAAATACCACCATATTCGACCATCCTTACCCAAAATCGATATCCACTTACCCTTACCGAGATCTACCACTAGATCTAAATCTAGCTCGCCTCCACAACCCTAGCCTGCACTGCTCCTTGCTAGATTACCCCTATTGCGAACTAATACACAAAAGAGCCAAATAAAAAAGACTAGTATTAATCCTTAGCCAAAATCAACAGTCACCCTAAGGAGTTTAGGGGTTTTCGCCTTTTCTTGAATCATAAGATATTGAATGAAACGGGGTTTCGATTACTTACCAAGAGAATGGATCTAAGAGATCCAAAGGCTCAATTCCCGAATCACTATGGATATGGAGGTTTCGACTTTTGTATGAAGAAGAATAAGATTAGAGGTTTATGTATTGGGGAAGAGAAGATGTCGACAAAGGTTAGGGGGGTTATGAGGTTCGGCTAATTGAGTCAAAGAAAAGAATAGAGATTCGGCCACTGAGGAAAATCGTCACAAACTTGTGTATCTCGGGATTTCAGCTTTCAAGAAGTTGGCCAACCAAGGTTCTAATTGAATCTGCAAGATGAAAGAAGAGAAGAAAGGAGTAGATTCGGCTCTTTAGAAGAAAAGTGAAGAAATAAGAGGATTTTGGTTTACTTGCACAAATCGGTAAAAAGAGAGGGTGTATGGATCTTTTTTTGGCTTTTAAAACATAAGAGAAGGAAAGAAAAGATGGAATGAAAGTGCTCTCACGACCCTATACCTATTCGGTAAACCCCAAAAGAAGGACCCAACACAATCCCTCAAAGAAACAAAAGGAGAAATTGGCACACTCCTACCCAAAATGCCGACAAAGCAACCACTAGGGACCCTAGCCGATTTGCTTCCCAATAGACCACTATTCGGCCAACACCTACCTCCTTTTCAAAAACTCCTAAAATCTCTCCCCCTATCCTTCCTTGATCATATTTTATGAGTACATCAAACTCTTCCCAACAGAGTTTCACTTGGAGTCCATCACATGCCTTGCACATGCATTAAAAAGATAAAATACCACCTTGCTAACCATAAGACTTGAACCTTGGCTCTTGCATAGCTTCCACACGCCTCCCTTGTCTTCTAAGTGGTATTACATTGCCACCCTACCACTGGTCATCCTATGTCTTAAATCACCATCATTTTCTTAAAAGCCCACTTTGTCAGAGCCCCTTCTCCTTTAAGTCTAACATTTTAGAAATTCTACCAGGTTTTAACTTAAGCTTGGGCCTTCTAAAGGGTCACTAACATATTCAAAGCATAAATTAATACATCCAGACAAGTAAAAATTAAATTTATGCAAAATCTCAAAAATCCCAAAAATTAGGGCATTCCAACTCTACCCCCTTAAAGAAATTTCGGCCTCGAAATTTACCTGATCCAAACAATTGAGGGTATTGTTGATGCATCGCCTTTTTTGGCTCCCAAGTAGCTTCTTCTCTACCATGATTGCACCAAAGTACCTTTACCAAAGGAACTGGCTTCTTTCTTAAAACTTTGACATCTCGGTCCAGAATTTGCACAGGTTCTTCCTCAAAAGTCATGTCGATTTTCACTTCAATCTCTTCCACTGGTACGAAATGAGAAGGATCTGATTGATATAGTCTCAGCATTGAAACATGAAAAACATCATGAATTTAGTCTAACTCCGGCGGTAATTCCAGTTAGTAAGAACTGGCCCTACACGTTTAAGAACTCGATAAGGCCTGATAAACTGCAGACTCAACTTGCCCTTCTTACCAAATCTTAATATCTTCTTTCAAGTCGAGACCTTCAAGAAGACCATATCCCCTACTGAGTACTCAATTTCCTCACGCTTTAAGTCAGCATAAGATTTCTGTCTATCAGATGCTTCTTTTAACCGATCTCTGATCAACTTAACCTTGTCTTCAGTATCTGCCACCAACTCTGGCCCAAGAACCTGTCATTCACCCAACTTCGTCCAACAAGTAGGCATATGACACCTTCACCCATACAGCGCCTCATATAGAGCCATTGGAATACTTGCCTGATAGCTGTTATTATAAGCAAACTCCGCTAATGGCAAGTAATCCTCCCAACTACCTCGAAAGTCGATAACACAACCCCTCAATATGTCTTCCAGAACTTGAATAACCCTTTTCGACTTTCCATATGTCTAGGGGTGAAAAGCAGTGCTGAAGTCCAACCGCGTACCCAATGCCTAATGCAACTTGTGCCAAAATCAAGATGTAAACCTAGGATCACGATCAGAAATTATCAAAACTGGCACTCCATGAAGTCGCACTATCTCCACCACATACAACTTAGCTAATTTCTGAAGTGAATAGTCAGTTCAAACAGGTATGAAATGAGCAGATTTTGTTAACCAATCCACAATTACCTAGACCGAGTCTTTCTTGGTAGGCGTCAAGGGTAGACCACTCACAAAATCCATGGTTACCCTCTCCCACTTCCAAAGTGGAATCTTTACTGGTTGCAGAAGTCCACAAGGTAGTTGATGCTCAACTTTCACTTGCTGGCATGTCAGACACTTACCCACGAATTTTGTTACTTCATGTTTAAGTCCAGGCCACCAGTACAACTCTCATAAGTCTCGATACAACTTATTCCCTCCAGGAAGCATGGCACAAGGTCTGCCATGAGCCTCTCTCAGAATTGACTGCCTCAAGTCAGAGTCCTTTGAAATACAAACTATTCCTCGAAAGCATAGAACTCCTTCACTATTCAGTCCAAAATCAGAAATCTCTTCATTCTCAACTTACTGGAATCGAGGAATTAGTGACTCATCCTCTAACTGCTTCTCCTTAATCTACTTAATCCAGGTTGGTCTCACTTGTAATTCTACTAACAAACTACCATCGTCATATAGACTCAAACGAGCTAACATTGCTCTCAACTCAGTTACAGCTCTCCTACTCAGTGCATTAGCCACTATGTTTGCCTTGCCTGGGTGATACTAAATAGAACAGTCATAATCTTTAAGCAACTCTATCCATCTTCATTGCCTAAGGTTCAACTTCTTCTGAGTTAACAAATACTTGAGACTATTATGGTCCGTGTATATAATACACTTTTCTCCATACAAGTAGTGTCTCCAAATCTTAATGCAAAAATAACCGCTGCCAATTCCAGATCATGCGTAGGGTAATTCGCTTCATGAGGCTTAAGCTATCGCGATGCATAAGCGACCACCTTACCTTCTTGCATTAGCACACAACCCAAACCAACATGCAATGCATCACTATACACAGTGAAATCCTTCCCAGAATCCGGCTGAATCAATACTAGCGCCTCAGTCAAAACCTTCTTCAACCTATCAAAAGCCTCTTGCTGTTTCTCAGTCCACAAAAACAGTACTCCTTTCCTCAGAAGTTTTGTTAACGGTGCCGCAATCAAAGAAAATCCTTCCACAAACTTTCTGTAGTACCTTGCCAAACCCAGAAAACTCCGAATTTCTGATACAGATCTCAGTGGCTTCCAATCTAAAACTGCCTCAATTTTTCGAGGATCCATCCTAATCCCCTCAGCGGAAACAATGTGACCTAGAAATGTCACTTCTCGTAACCAAAATTGACACTTGCTGAGTTTTGTATAGAGTTGCTTCTCGCTCAACACTTGCAGAACAATATGGAGATGCTCATCATGCTTCTCCTCAGTTTTCGAATACACCAGAATATTGTCTATGAAGACAACTACGAATCGATCTAAGTAAGGTTGGAATACACGATTCATCAAATCCATGAAAGTCGTAGGTGCATTTGTCAGTCCAAAAGGCATCACCAAAAACTCGTAATGACTATACCGAGTTCTGAATGCTGTCTTATGAATATCCACCTTTTTGACCCTTAGCTGATGATATCCAGATCGAAGATTGATCTTGGAAAATACCGAAGCTCCTCTTAGCTGGTCAAACAGGTCATCAATCCTTGGTAAGGGTACTTATTCTTAATCGTCAGTTTGTTCAACTGGCAATAATCGATGCACATATGCATAGTCCCATCCTTCTTCTTTACAAATAGTACTGGTGCTCCCCATGGAGACACACTCGGCCTAATAAAACCTCTGTCCAACAACTCTTGGATTTGCACTTTCAACTCCACCAACTCCTTTGGTGCCATCTTGTAAAGTGCGATAGACACTGGAGCCGTTCCAGACAGCAAGTCGATTCCAAATTCAACTTCACGATTTAGAGGCAATCCAAGAAGCTCCTTTGGAAAGACATCTTGAAATTCCTTGATAGTTCTAACCTTCTTTAAAGTCAAACCCTCAGCCTCCGTCTGACTCTCATATGCCAAATACGCCTCACAACCCTTGCGAATTAGCTTCTCAGCCCTTAAGGCCGAAACAACATTAGACAAGTAGTCCCTTCACTCCCCTATTACCATCACCTCCTCATCCTCTGTAGTCCTTAATGCCATTCGCTTAGCCACACAATCCAGAGTCGCCTTATGCTTAGCAAGCCAGTCTATTCCCAAGATGAGATCAAATTTTTCGAACAGTAACTCCATTAAGTCCGCAGAGAAAATCCTACCTTGAGTCTCTAAAGGCACGTTTCTAAAGAGTTTGTCTACCCTAACCGAGTGACCTAGTGGACTTATCACAGTTACCCCACTCACAGTTTCCTCAGAGCGCACATCTAACGACCCAGATATATCACATGCAACATACAAATGGGTAGAACCAACATCTATCAAGGCAGTGTATGGCATGCTAGAAATAAAAAACGTACCAGTTATGACGTCAGGTGCATCACCCTCCTCTCGGTGATGAGCAGCATACACCAACACTGGCTGTCGAGCCTTAGAATTTCCAACACCCCTACCAAGTGCTCCACGTCCACGACTATTTTCGTTGCCACCCCTACCTTAACCACGGCCCCTCGACGGTTGTGGTCCACCACGCACTGGTTGAGCAACCCTCTGTTCAGTAGCTTGCGTCTGAGCTGGCCTCTGAGGATAGTCTTTAATGCTATGCTCCTTGGATCCGCATTGGAAATAAGCCCCATTACGCTTCCAGCACTATCCCAGATGTACTTTACCACAATCCCCACAAGCCTGCGGTCTAACTGCATTCACCAAAACTGCTCAGACCGATTCATCCACTCTAACTCTTTTAACATTCCTGCGAGCAGCACCCAAGGGTCCAGAATCCCTCCTAAATCGATTTTGGTCCTTCTCATGATTTTGTTGTTCAGTTCGTTTCACCTCCTCGACTATCTTAGCCTTTTCCACCAAGGCAATAAAGTCACGCTCCCTCTGCGGAGCTATCAGCATCCTAAGCTCATCTCTGAGGCCATCCTTAAATTGAACGCTACGTTCATACTTAGTAGCAACTATTCCACTGGCATACTGGCTCAACCTTAAAAACTCGGCCTCATACTCAGCAACAGGCTTGTTACCTTGGGTCAGGTTTAGAAATTCCTTCCTTTGGGCGTCCACATAGCTTGCCCCGACGTACTTCCCTTTGAAGGCCGTCTTAAACACCTCCCAGGTTACCCGCTCAGCTGGGGTACTATCCCTCATAGTGATCCACAACTGGTATGCCTCGTCTCACAGCAGAGATATCTTTCCTTTCAGCTTCTGCTCCACTGAGCAATCCGGAACATCCATGATCTGCTCCATTGCCTCCAACCAGTATTCAGCACATTTGGGGCTACTCCAGATATGCCCCTCAAAATCTCTGCTCCATTAGCCCGAAGTCGCTCAGACATAGATCCCCTATTCATAGTCCCAGTACTTGCTCCAGCGACCCTTTCCAGAACCCTTAGCATTGCCTGGGACAAAGCGTCATCCCCTACAGCCCGATCATACAATCCAATCTCGGTCGCTAGAGGCACTTGTGCCTCCTCAGCTGGCATGTGTCTCGAAGATGAAGACCCAGCTTGTGCACTACCTTGGCACCGTCCACGGCCTCGTCCACGAGCTGCCCTCGTACTCATATCAAATTATCTGATTATGAATTGTATGAATTAGTTTAGTATTTCAGTGTCTATTACCAATGTTTTATGCACAGATAGTGTTTCAAAGTTTATTTTCGCAGAATCGCAGCCTAGCTACAGTCTCAGTCTTCTAGGGTTTTTAGTTTCCCTAATGTCTCTCTACTGTTTCAATATTGCCCTAACTACAGTATCTTAGTAGGGTCTCAGTACTATCTACAGTAATATAGTTATATTTTAGTACAGTACAGTGTAGTAAATATACTTACAGACTTGGTGCTGGGGATTCAGTGTGCCACTATTCAAAAACCAGATTTTAAAAAGCCCAATTTTAGGTGAAATTTTAGTAAGACTAAACTTTGTTTTAGAATAGAAATTTAAGTATATCTTGAAGAAAATGAATTTGAAAAGGGTTTTCTTAAGAAATTTTCCAAACCGATTTTCAAAATACCCCTATTGGGCCTTGATTTTAAATTTTACAAAAACTTTTAGACCCAATCCACAGCCAAGTTATTGCAATTGGGCTCTGATACTACTAAATATAACACCCAAACCCAGCCCAGACGTTACGGCCAAGTCTGGTGTGTCACATGAATGATGAATTATACCTCATTCTTGATCTAATACGTTTAAGGGAAATTTGCAAAATCGTTGTTAAGGGTTTTGAAGGAAAACTAGTCATTTAATTTCTAGAAGTCCTATCCACTACCGATTTAGAGTTTATTTCTTTAGAAGATCTTATTTGTTGTTACATTATCCATTTGATGCATGTGACATATTTTGAAAACGTTGATTAATTTGAAAATAAAAAAACCCGTGCAGCCTAATTCTATCAATTTGAAACAAGTAATAATAATTTAACAATTAAAAACCCACATAAAGAAAATAACCACTGAGCGGCTTTATTACAAATTTAAACCCAAAATAATATAAATTAAAGGAAAATACTGAAATAAGTAATTTGAGAAAAATTAACCAAGTGCAGTTCTCGTGGCCACTCCGAATCCCTCCAGCTTCAAGTCCACTAAGGTTGGGGCTCACCTACATAGATGAAAAGAAAGGGGGTGAGTTTGGAAAACTCAGTGTGTAAGCTAAACCCAACCAGAGCCCAAATCAATTCAAGCTTAACTGGGCCTAAGCCCTATCCAGACATAGTATTAACTGGGCCTTAGCCCTATTCAGTAAGCAGTGATTAACTGGGCCTTAGCCCTATTCAGGAATCAGTGTAGGCCTTAGGCCCATTACAGTAATAGAACAGAAAGTTATGCATGTATGCAGAACCTAGCCCAGTCCAGCCCTACACACCACCCGTACCAGCCCTACACACCGTGTGGGGAATAACTCAAGCCACCCAGCCCTACACACCACAGTCGCAGCATTGTTGCTTAATCAGATATCGTAGCCAAGCCACTAACAGTAAAACGAGGCAAAGCCCCTATTAGTAAACGTGGCATTACCGCTTAGCACTTCCTCCATCAAAAACCCAATCCCATGCAACAGTGTAAATCATGACATGGTATAGAGTGAGCAAATTTAATTTAGCATGCAAAGCAGTTAATCTTAACCCTAGGGGTAAAATGGTCTTTTAGCACCTAGGGGTATAATAGTAATTTTCCACCCTTAAGGGTATTTCAGTAAATTTATCAATTTTTAGGGTTTCATGCTTATTATAGATGTTCACAGTCCAAGTGTCATCTAGGTAACTTATTTAGCCCATTTTATTACTACAGAGTTATCGGGCCTTAGAACCCCTAATTGGCCCTACAGTGTCCACTAGCTATTTCAGCCCACTAAGCCCAAATTTTATTTTTGTTTTAGAAGATTTCTTACTTTGATTATCAAAATTCACTTACCGCTCGTTTTCACCCAGATGGGCCCATAAGCCCGTTGGGCCCAAATTAGGCCTTTCGGGGCCCAAAATCACCAACGTACACGAAAACGCGCACACAGCAGTCTTATCATTTGTGATTACTGATTTTATCATTTTAATCGACCCACGAGCGTTCGCACGCTCGCAAGCCCTCGAAATGCCAGAATTTTGGCATTTCAGCTTTTCAGCTTTTGCCGATCTAGTCTACTAGTGGGTGTCGTTTACACACCTAATTTGTGAGATTTGCTGGAATCCCTCGAACGATCAACCTACCATAGGTCACTATGACATTATCCTATAATCCAACGTTATTAACCGAAATCAATACCATACAAATACCACCATATTCGGCCATCCTTACCCAAAATCAATATCCACTTACCCTTACCGAGATCTACCACTAGATCTAAATCTAGCTTGCTTCAACGACCCTAGCCTCCTCTCCTCCTTGCTAGATCACCCCTTTCATGAACTAATATACAAATAAACTGAATAAAAAAGACTAGTATTAATCTTTAGCCAAAATCGACAGCCACCCTAAGGAGTTTAGGGGTTTTTAGCTTTTCTTAAATCACAAGATACTAAATGAAAAGGGGTTTCGATTACTTACTAAGAGAATGGATCCAAGAGATCTAAACGCTCAGTTCCTGAATCACTATGGATATGGAGGTTTCGACTTTTGTATGAAGGAGAAGAAGATTAGATGTTTATGTAATGGAGAGGAGAAGATGTCGATAGAGGTTAGGGGGTTCTGAGGTTTGGCTAATTGAGTCAAATAAAAGAATAGAGATTCGAAACTGAGGAAAATCGTCACAAACTTGTGTATCTCAATATTTCAGTTTTCAAGAAGTCGACCAACCAAGGTTCTAATTGAATCGGGAAGATGAAAGAAGAGAAGAAATGAGTAGATTCAGCTCTTTAGAAGAAAAGTGAAGAAATAAGAGGAGTTTGGTTTACTTGCACAAATCGACAAAAAGAGAGGGTGTATGGATCTTGTTTTCGGCTTTTAGAACATAAGAGAAGAGAAGAAAAGATGGAATAAAAGTGCTCTCAAGACCGTATACCTATTTGACAAACCCCAAAAGAATAACTCAACACAATCGTTTAAAGAAACAAAAGGAGAAATCGACACACTCTTACCCAAAATGCCGACAAAGCAACCTCTAGGGACCCTAGCTGATTTGCTTCCTAAGAGGCCAGTATTCGACCAACACCTACCTCTCTTTCAAAAACTCCTAAAATCTCTCCCCTTATCCCTCATTGATCATATTTCATGAGCACATCAAACTCTTCCCAATAGAGTTTCACTTGGAGTTAATCACATGCCTTGCACATGCATTAAAAAAATAAAATACCACCTTGCTAACCATGAGACTTGAACCTTGGCTCTTGCATAGCTTCCACACACCTCCCTTGTCTTCTAAGTGGCGTTACATTGCCACCCTACCACTGGTCATCTTATTTCTTAAATCACCATCATTTTTTTAAAAGCCCACTTTGTCAGAGCCTCTTCTCCCTTAAGTCTAACATTTTAAAAATTCTACAGGGTTTTAACTTAAGCTTGGGCCTTCTAAAGGGCCACTAATATACTCAAAGCATAAATTAATACATCCAGACAAGTAAAAATTAAATTTACACAAAATCCCAAAAATCCCAAAATTTAGGGTGTTACAGCGCAAGCGTGCGAGTCCACTTAGGCCCACTTGGGCCTCGGGCCCAATTGTACTGTTATGACCATGTTGATTACCTAAGTCGCTCTAGATGTCTGTAGACATTTTAAAAGGTCAGTATGTGTAGCATGGTTCCAAAATAGGTAAATGACCAAAATACCCTTAGGGGGTAAAATGACTATTTTACCCCTAATAGTTAAAATGACTTATATACCCCCACAGGGTAAAATGCTCATTGTACCACTAGAGGTAGATTGACTGTGATTATGATATAAACTTGACAATCACTGAGCATGACATATTACATACACATGATATTTATGATATGACATATTGCATGGGATCGGGATACTGATATGGAGGTAGTATTGTACTGGTGGCTATGCCATATATTTTGTTACTGGTGGCTTTGCCACATATTCTGTTACTGGTGGCTTTGCCACATATACTATACTGGCAGCTTGGTTGCAATATTGGTGTGTTGGCTGGGTGGGTCGATTTTATCCCCACATTGTGTGATGGTGGTACGGAATGGTGTGTTGGCTGGATTGAGGTGGGTTACATTCTTGCATGTTTAAACCCTACTGTTACTATATTGGGCTAAGGCCCACATTGTTACTGCATTGGGCTAAGGCCCATACTATACTATTACTGAATAGGGCCCAAGCCTAGGCAGTGTTTGCATACTGTATACTGATTGACTGATAGTGGATTGCACACTGAGTTTTTGCAAACTCATCCTCTCTTTTTTAACTGTATAGGTAATCCCCAGCCTTAGGTGATTTGGTGCTATGAGGGGCTCGGAGATGGCCACACGTCTACTGCGAATTTACTTTTGGGTTTTATTTCTGTAATAAGGCCTTTTATAGGACTGAACTTTTGATTGGGTTTTTGATTAATTACTTGAAACTGCTAGCTTAAGAAATGACAGGTTTTTAAATCAAAAACTATTTTCAAGACATGCAATTCAAACTTCAAAGTTTTTTTTAGAAGCTTCCGTGTTTTAAATCAGTTAAAAACTCTTAAGGCCTGTGCTTTGACAAGTTGATTTGATGAATAGTAAAGAACTTGATGAACTAAAGTTTTCTATAGAATCAAAAAAGGGGTTTTCCCTAAACGATGAGTTTTGTTTCACAACTCTAATTTCCTAAAAAACACTATGATGTAGCATGTCAGATTTGACCGTAACGTCTAGGCTGGATTCAGGGTGTTACATTTAGTGGTATCAGAGCCAAGTGGTACACGAGGCCTCGGTAGAGGCTGAGGAAGGGCTAGAGTAGGGTCTTCGGCATCTGGCCACAAGCCTGCTAGGGCGGCACCAGCTTCACCAACGACTGAGACGGGGTCTTATGATCGAGCAGCTGGGGATGATGCTCTATCCCAAGCTATGCTCAGCATTCTTGAGGGGGTCGTTGGAACTAGTAATGGTGCTGTGGGCCGAGGGTCAATTTTAGAGCGACTCTAGTCTAATGGAGTAGAAATTTTTTGGGGTATTTCTAGAGTAGCGTCAAATGTGGCAGAATGAATCTAGACACTGGTATGTAGGCCTTATAAATAACAGTGCTTATATTATGACATAAAGAGAGCTAGTTGTCTAATGGAAAGTGCCGCAAGAGGTGTGGCAAGGGGTTTGAGGTTCGAGGGTTGGCATATTCATATGAGGGGTAATTATTTTGCTACATGGGATGGCTGGTATTAGAGTTGGTTGGGGACTCTAAGTTGAATGGGTCTTGAGGAATTTGAATGGAGTGGTTGGAGGAGTAAATCGAGGAGGATTTTATGGAGGTTTTTGAGGAGGAAAATTAGGAGTTGAAGTGTAAGGGAAGAGTAGTGCCGATTTGGCATTCTAGCTACTCAGAATTCGGTTGTAACTTCTTTTTGTTGTGTAATTTTTTTGCTATTTTCCTTTTTCATTTTTTTTGGTTTATTTCTTTTTGGTCGAATGGTATTTAGTTCTCTTGGCAACGTTCAATCACTTTGGTCAATTCCTGGTAAATCAGGTGTCTCTTTGTACCTTTCTGGTTTCTTCTGCTCGGCTATTTTCATTTTGCCAAAGGTGTCTATTATCAAGCCTCTTCTTTTCTCTTCTCATTCCCATTTTCCCCTCTATCAAATTTGTTCTTCTCCTCTTGCTCATCTTTCACCTTCCCTTATTTTGGTCGAACATAGTTTCCCTCTTTCCGATTGTTCCATTCTTCTTTTTGATTTTCCTCTGAATCGACTGTCCCCTCTTTTTTTCTTATTTGTCTTTTGGTTTCTTTTCTGCCACTCGGTGTTTGGTCGATCATTTCTGACTGCTATGGATTAGCTTGGTGGTTTTTGGTTCTGTAAGGTTTTTAACGAATCGATAGGTACTTACAAAGTTTTCTCCTTTGTTTCTCTGTCAATTCTTTATGTGGTCAATCCATCTTCTCCTATCACTTTCTAAAGCCGAATGCTCCTTAGTTTAACCGATTGTGATTTTTATTCCCTCTTTGCTAGGTGAGGTACGTTGAGGTATGCAATTTTGAGGAGTGAAGGAGGGTAAGGGTTATTCAAGTCATCAAACTTTGTCTCTCGTTAATTGAATAAGGTAAAATCACTACGTTACTTTTAGATCAGACCGAATGTCCCTGTGGTTGGTAAGTTAACGTTCATGGATTAAGGCCACATATTTGATCATTGTTTTGGTTAATGAGATCGGTTGTGACATGGATATTCATCGTAGGTGTGTGAGCAATCCCGATCGGTGATTTTAGGGGATTAAAGATATTCGTTTAACCAAGGTGGGGGAGGTGGTTGTTATTAGATTAAGTGTTGAAATGTTGATTAACTCTTTTTGTCAGTGGCTAACAGGATTCTCTAATGCAATATAAGTTCAGGGCTCAAGTGTTAATCGTAAGTACTACAAACAAGTGTGTAAACATCCTTCCATATCTGTGGAATGACAAAAGTCCAAAAGCCGAAAGGCTAGGCATGAACGCCACACGAGCGTGTGAGCGCACGTGTGGTAATGCAAGCCCACAAGACATGGGCATAGGCTACCATGAGTGTTCTCGTGGGCTTAAATCGGTATGGGCCATGTTGGGCCGAAAATAGCCGTATGGGCCCAACGGCTCGTGGGCCCCAAATGGATGCAATCTACGAAATGTGGCAAAACCTGGATTAGGTTATGTAGTTTGTATAGCTGTGACTAAATCTGGGCCAAATGGGCCATACAAGAGTACGACCCCACTAAGGCCCACTTGGGCCTCGGGACCAATTACACTGTTATGACCATGTTGATTACCTAAGTCACTTTGGACGTCTGTAGACCTTTTAAAAGGTCGGTATGTGTAGCAGTATTCCAAAACAGGTAAATGACCAAAATACCTTTAGGGGGTAAAATGACTATTTTACCTCTAATAGTTAAAATGACTTATACCCCCATAGGGTAAAATGACCGTTGTACCCCTAGAGGTAGATTGACTATGATTACGATATAAACTTGAATATTATTGAGCATGACATGCTGCATACACATGATATTTATGACATGACATACTGCATGGGATCGGGATACTGATATGGAGGTAGTATTGTACTAGTGGCTATGCCACATATTTTGTTACTGGTGGCTTTGCCACATACTCTATTATTGGTGCCTTTGGCACATATACTATACTGGCAGCTCGGCTGCGATTTGGTGTGTTGGCTGGGTGGGTCGATTTTATCCCCACATGGTGTGATGGTTACGGAGTGGTTTGTTGGCTGGATTGGGGTGGGTTGCATTCTTGCATGTTTACACCGTACTGTTACTGTATTGGGCTAAGGCCCACACTGTTACTACATTGGGCTAAGGCCCACAATGTATTGTTACTGAATAGGGCTCAGGCCCAAACTCTATTTGTATATTGTATACTTATTGACTGATAGGGGATTATGTAACATCCTGAAATAGGGCCTAAGCAAAATGGTGGTTGCGAAACCACAAATTCAAGGTAGAAAAATTTATTCCGATTAATTTTTATAATTTATCGAGTAATTACATGCATGTGTTAGAGTATGGATAGAAAATTTTATGAATTACATGTTTAATTTGCCTATTAGGGCTTAAGACCAAAAGTTGATAAATATGAGTTCTAGATGCAGGATTAAATTGAAGATCATAATTGAAGTAGAGGTCCTTAAATGGTAATTAGACCCTTAGGTTTTCATGGACAAAAATGGACATACATAGATAAAAATAACTAAAGTTTTAATGAACGGCTTTTTAGTCATTTGGTAATTAAAAAATTAAAAAGGGAAAAAGATGGCAAAATGTTGTCCATCTTCTTCAAGTTGGCCGAAACTCCAAGGGACACCATAGCTAGGTTTCTTCAACTTCAAGCTCTATAGTAAGTGATTCCAAGCCCCGTTTTTAATGTTCTTGACTTTTTGGAGTCCCGGTAACTTGATTTAACTTATTCTAGCAATAATTTAACCTAGGGTTCATATTTGGAAAAATACCCATAGGTGAAATGTGTTTATTTTGATGTTTTATGGTAGAATATGAAGCTTGAAATTATGTTAAACGACTTGAGCTAAGTGATTTCAAGTGAAAACGAGTAAAACGATATAATCGGTAAAAATGCCTAATGTTCATAAGTACATGTTAGAGTGAGAATTTGATGTTGCCGTAGGTAAATAAATGATCAGCATGTCATAAAACATAAGAATTAGGGATAAAGTTTAATTTCTGAGCTTTGGGGAAAAAGTGGAAATATGCAAAAGTTTAGGGGCAAAATTGTAATTTTTCCAAAGTTAGAGTCAAGGACTGTTTTGATAAATGTGAGTATTAAATAAGCTAAAATTGCTATTATAGATCAAGAAGAATGAATTCTGAGGTTAGACCGGGGAAGGAAAAAGATTGATGACTAAATCAAAATATTCGATCGTATTCTGTATCAAGGTAAGTTTGTGGTAAATAAATGCAATGTTTTATTATTTATAAATAATGATGTTATTTTTTAGCATCTATATGTTTGTTTTGTAAATTTACTCCTTGATGTTTCAAGTAAGATTTAACGGAGAAATGATACTTAAAAGTCCCGATTGAACCTTAGGAATGTGTAGGATACTAATGTCATGACAATAGGGTTTAAGGATACCAAGTAAGACCATGCCAATGCATGGCATTGGTAAGTTTTACAAGGCAAGGAAATCATGTAAGACCATGTCAAGATATGGTATTGATAAGCTACTATAAGGCAAAGATCCCATGTAAGACCCTGCCTAGGCATGGCAATGGTGAGTTCATAAGGCAAGGATACCATGTAAGACCATGTCAAGACATGGCAATGGTAAGTTTACAAAGGAAAGGTACCCGTGTATCCTTAGTATTCCAAGCAGTTCAATAAGATATTCAAAGAGTATACCAAAGAACAGGTACGATAAGTTCATGTCAGAAAGGTTTAGGTAAAGATTCAAGGCTTATGCATTTTGAGTTTAAAGGTTATAGTGGTTTTGATAAGTTAAGAATGAGATAATTCATTTAGAACGTTGTTATTTATTTACATGCAAACTTACTAAGCTTTTTGTTTACTCCCTTTCTTTTCTCTCTTTTTATAGTATCGCCAAGCCAACTTGAGGATTGTAAGGATGTCCGAGATCGTATCACACTATCAAAGGGCTATCTCGATATTTTGTGACTAGAAATGTTTTAAGTTATTGCATGTATAGGGACTTGGCCATTTTGGATGTATGTCCTTATGATATGATTAAATAATGGCATGTGAATACTTGATAATGATTATCTATTGAAATGGCTAATTAAGAACATGTTTTGGTGCTATGTATGCCTAAATGATAGTTTATGCAAAGAAGTTATGAAAGAGTAAAAGTTGGTTATGAAACAGTTTTGGGACAGCAGCAGTAACCTGATTTTGAAAAATCACTAAAAATTGTAGGAATGGAATTAAATGGTAAATGAGAAATAGAATTAAAGATTATTGAGTTTATTTTCATACGAAAGAAATAGAGCAAGCAAAGAAAGTCTGTATTCTAAGATATTTAAATTTTTGTAATACTGGTTTAGGGTGACTTCCTGATCCCCTATTTTGATTTTAGAATTTCACTAAAAATTTTACAAAAAAGGATTATGAGTCATAATATATATGTATAGATTGCTTAGTGAGTCTATTTTCAGTAGAAATAAACAGAAACATTATCTGAATTCTGTATAATGAGATAATTGATTTTTAGTGAAGAGAGGTCAGGTTTGCTAGACTACAAAATAGGGTAGATTTTAACTAACAAACTGTACTAATTGGCCACACAAAAAAATCTGGAGAAATTATGGTAAGAAGATATATGAGTTTAGTTTCAGGAAAAATTTACATATTTAAATTTAGAGCTTTGTAACTTGAGTTATAATTAATTTAGTGACTGTTACGTAGGTGGACAGTTTTATTATGAATAGTGAAATAAATTGTTTTGATTTGTGTAAGTGATCAGAAATTTTTAATGTTCTCAGTTTGGTTCCGAACCATTTCAATTGCATATTTGAGGGCCTTGAGGGCCCTTTTTAGGGATATATTAGATGAATGTGAGCAAATTAATTTTAAAAGTAAAATTTTATGCCCCGAACTAGTGAGATAAGTTTGGTAACGCCTTGTGCTCAACTCCGGTGACGGTCTTGGGTAAGGGGTGTTACATTTATTGGTATCAGAGCAAGAGTTTAGTTGGTTCTCGGAATATTCAATATGGGTAAGAGTCTAGCTATAAATGCCATACTTATATTTTGATAGTGTGACGACTCTTGACGATTTTAAATTATTTTTCTTTTATAGTTATGGATCCCGAACGAGCTGGTGCAGATGATGTAGAAAGTAACATACCCGCTCCCCCAGAAGGGACGGTGCCATGAGATAGTAGTGAAATGCCCGTTACAATTAGTTAGGGAGGAGGGGATCAAGAAGCCTTCTTCCAAGCTATGAATGAATGGTTTACTGAGTTCGTTCGTACGAATTTGGCCATTAGACTTCCACCCCCTCATGATCTTTAGACTACCCATGAAGTCAGAAGAGGGAAGCCACCAATTAATAAAATTAGGAAATAATGGGCCAAAGAGTTTCGGGGTACTAAAGATGACGGTGCAAAGAAAGCTGAATTCTAGCTCGAGAATAGTATTAGGGTCTTTGGCGAGTTATCCTGCACACCTGAAGAGTGCATGAAGTGTGTTGTATCACTTTTATGAGATTCGGCCTACCGTTGGTGGATGACACTTATGTCAGTAGTACCAAAAGAGAGAATTACCTGGGATTTCTTTTAGGAGGAGTTCCGTAAGAAATACATTAGTGAGAGGTTCATTAACCAGAAAAGAAAAGAATTCCTTGAACAAAAGCAGGGTAAGACGACAATGACTGAATATGAATGCGAATTTGTCAGAATCAATAATTATGCTCGATAGTGTGTCTTAACCAAAGCTATTATGTGCAAGAGATTTGAAGATGGGCTCAATTATGATATTCAACTGTCATTCGGTGTTTTAATAATAAAAGAGTTTGTCGTTTTAGTTGAAAGAGCTTGTAAGGCAGAGGAGTTGCTGAAAGGAAACGGTAAAGATGAAATTGAGATGCAATACATGAAGAAAAGACAGATGAGCAAGTCATTTCAGTCTACATCCAGGAGGCCTAGAGAGTTCTCTACGAGAACTAATTTTTCAGCAAGGTATTCTAGCCGAAACAGAGGAAGAAGATTTATGGGTCAGAAAGCTCAGACCACTTCAAATACAAGTGTTGGCAGTATTCAGCCTGGTAGACCCGAGTGTCCTCAATGTGGTTGACATCATCCAGGTCAATGTCGAGCAACTGAGACTGGTTGTTTCCGATGTGGTGCATCAGATCATTTCATTCGGGAGTGTCCTGAGATGGTTAAAAGAGAAGTAATACCAAGTGTAAGATCAGGCAATGCCCCCATTAGAGGTAGACCTCAGAGAAGTTTGGGAATAGGGGCATGTAGAGGTGCATCTAGAGATTTAATAGCAAGACTAGATGTTAGAGCACCTGTAAGGACCTGTAACGCCCCAATTTTTGGGATTTTTCGTGATTTTTGTGATTTTGGTGAAATTTTGAAATTTTGTAATTAGATTAATAAATTTATGTTTTAAGTGTGTTAGTGGGCCTTTAGAGGGCCCAAGCCTAAGATAAAACCCGGCAAAAATATCAAATGTTGAATTTAAAGTGAAGGGGAATTGGTTAAGTGGGCTTTTAAGAAAAAGTGAGTAAAATAAGACTCAAGTAAGCCCTTGGTAAAGTGGCAATGTGGTGCCACTTAGTTCCTAAAAAGGTGGTGTGTGGATGCATGTGTAAGCGCCAGAGTTCAAGTCTCAAGGTAAGCAATATGGTATTTTTATTTTTGGTGCATGTATTGGTCATGTGATGGAGCTCAAGCGAAACTCTGCTGGGAAGAGTTTGAGATGCTCATGGGATGTGATCAAAGAGGATAAGGGGGAGAAGTTTTAGGGATTTTGAAAGAGAGCTAGTAGTGGCCGAATGTAGGAGTCTTGGAGGAGCAAATTGGCATTTGGTAAAGGAAAGGTGTATTCAGCTAGGGCATTAGCGGTTACACTTTCGGCAATTACGGTGTGTGCCGACAAGTGATACATGTTAGGCTTTCGGGATTTGGCCATTAGGGACTATCGTTTAGTCGAATAGCGTATAGTGCCCTAAGTTTCTTTTCTTCCTTCTCTTTTTCACTAAAAACTGAAACCTAGAACTCCATACCCTCCTAGTGCCGATTTTTCCATAATCAACGTACTCTTCTCTTCTCCTCACTCTTCTTTTCTCTCATCTCCTTTCTCTTTACTTTTCATAAAAGCCGAACTCGTTCTTTCCTTTTTACCTTCTTCTCAAGCTTTCTGTCGACTGCTATAAAATGCCGAAACCTTAATACTTCAGGCTTCTTTGCCGAATTTTCCTTCTAGCCGAACCTATTCTATTCTTCCCCTATTCCTTCTATTCTTTATCTTCTTCATTGATTCTCTTAAACCTCACTTAATCGATTGATTAAGACTAAAACCTGAATTTGTTCTAGTCGAACTTCTCCTAATCGAATACCCTTGGAAAATCGAAATCTTCACATTCATAGGTGGTTTGGAAACCGAACCCTTAAATCCCTTAGATTCTTTCTCTGCTTGTGTTCAGAAGCTAGATCTGTATTAGATCTTAGAGAGGAAAGGGTTGGAAGCACACTTGGCTAGTGGATCTTCGGTAAGTACTCAGATATCTTGTTTCTATCCATTATTTTGGGATTCAAGGAAAAGCCGAAAACCCCTAGGGAGGGTAGCTGTCGATTGGGGCTAGAGGCTCTGTTGGTCTTATTATTTGGATTGTTTTGTGCTAGTGTGAACTAAAGGCTACCGATCAAAGGCTTGGATCGTTGGAGCGACTGGTAGATCTAGATCTAGTAGGTAAGATCGACAAGGGCAAGTGGTTAAGAATGCCCTATTATGGCCGAATGTGGTAAGTGACCATTACGTTGGTTATCATTGTTTTGTAATCTCAATATGTTAGTGATCGATTGTAGGATACTCGTGAGAGATCTCGTTAACGACCGTCGTAAATTAGGTGTGTAAACGAACACCCTCTCGTAGTCTAAATCGGTAAAACCCGAAAAGCTAAAATGCCAAAATTCTGGCATTTCGTGGGCTTGCGACTGTGTGAGCGCTCGTGGGTTAGCAGGAAGCGGTAAGATTCTGTAACCGAAATCGGTAAAGATGGTGAGTGCGTGATTTCGTGCACCTCGGTAATTTGGGCCTTGATGGGCTAGAATTGGGTCTAATGGGCTTATGGGCCTATATGGGTAAAAATAATCAGTAAGTGTGTTCTGGTATACTGTAGGTTAAAATTGTTAAACTAGTTGTAAAATTTGGGCTAAACGGGCCAAGATAACTAAGTGACACTGTAGGGTCCGTTAGGGGTTTAGGGTCCAATAACTTTAAACTGCTAAAATTGGGCTGGATAAGTTATTGAGATGAAAATGAGACTGTTAATAAGTGAAATATGCATAAAACCCTAAAAACTGGTATAATTACGAAAATACCCTTTATAGGTGAAAAATTACTATTTTATCCCTAGGTGCAAAATGACCGTTATACCCCTAGGGCTAAATTTGACTAAAATGCATGCTTTACTATTTTTGTTCACTGTATGCCCATGACATGTTTAAACTGTTGCATGGGATTGAGTTATTGATGGAGGAAGTGCAAGTGGCATTACCACGTTACTGAAAAGGGGCTTTGCCTCGGTTTACTGAAAAGGGCTTTGCCTTGTATTACTGAAAGGGGCTTTGCCTCGTATTACTGAAAGGGGCTTTGGCTCATGATACTGTTAGTGGCTTGGCCACATTATCTGAGCAGCTATGCTGCGACTGTGGAGTGTAGAGGCTGGGTGGGTCGAGTTGTTTCCCCACATGGAGTGTATAACTGGTACGGGTGGAGTGTAGCGGCTGGATTTAGGCTGGGTGTGGGCATGCATTAATACTGATCTGTTACTATAATTGGCCTATGGGACACACTGTTTACTGAATAGGGGTTCGGCCTAGTGGATTGTATCTGAGTAGGGCTACGGCCCAGTAATTGAATACTGAATAGGGTTTCGGCCCAGTAATTACTGAGACTGGAAAGGGCTTAGGCCCAGTAAGCTTGAGCTAATTTAAGCTCAGGACTCAAGTTGCTGAACAGAGGGTTGCTTAACCTGTACGAGGTGGACTGCTATCGCTGAGAGGCCGTGGTCAAGGTAGGGGCGACAATGGAAATGGTCGTAGACGTGGAGCACCTGGCAGGGGTGCTGGTAATGCTGAAGCTCACCAGCTAGCATTGGTTTATGTTGCTCGACTCAGAGAGGAGGGTGATGTACCAGACATCATAACTGGTACGTTTTTTATCTCTAGCATGCCATACACCGCTTTGCTTGATGTGGGTTCAACCCATTCGTATGTTGCATGTGACATTTCAGGGTCGTTGGGTGTGCACTCTATGGAAACTGTGAGTGGGGTAACTGTAATAAGTCCACTGGGTCACTCGGTTAGAGTAGACAAACTCTTTAGGGAGGTGCCTTTAGAGACTCAAGGTAGGATTTTTCCTGGAGACTTAATGAAGCTACCGTTCTGAGTGTTCGACCTTATTTTGGGGATGGAGTGGCTAACTAAGCATAGAGCGACTTTGGACTGTGCTGTTAAACGGATGGTGTTAAGGACTATAGAGGATAAGGAGGTGATGGTTATAGGGGAGTGAAGGGACTACTTGTCCAATGTGGTCTCGGCTTTGAGGGCTAAGAAGCTGATTCGCAAGGGTTGCGAGGCATATTTGGCATTTTTGAGTTAGATATAGATCAAGGGTTTGACTACGGAGAAGGTTAGAACTGTTAAGGAATTCCAAGATGTTTTTCCTGAGGAGCTTCCTGGATTACCTGCGGATCGTGAAGTCAGATTTGGAATCGGCTTGCTCCCTAGAACGACTCCAGTGTCCATCACACCCAATAGGATGGCACTGAAGGAGTTAGTGGAGCTGAAAGCACAAATCCAAGAGTTGTTGGATAGAGGTTTTATTAGAGCGAGTGTGTCTCTATGGGGAGCACCAGTACTGTTCGTGAAGAAGAAGGATAGGATGATGCGTATGTGCATCGATTATCGCCAGTTGAACAAACTAATGATAAAGAACAAGTACCCTCTACCAAGGATCGATGATTTGTTTGACCAGCTTAGAGGAGCTTCAGTATTTTTCAAGATCGATCTTCGATCTAGATACCATCAGTTAAGGGTCAAGGAAGTGGATATTCATAAGACAACATTCAGAACTCGGTATGGTCACTACGAGTTTCTGGTTATGCCATTTGGACTGACGAATGCACTTGCAGCATTCATGGATCTGATGAATCGAGTATTCCAACCGTACTTGGATCGATTCGTAGTCATTTTTATCGATGATATTCTGGTGTATTCGAAAACTGATGAGAGGCATGATGAGCATCTCCGTATTGTTTTGTAAGTACTAAGAGAGAAGCAACTCTATGCAAAATTTAGTAAGTGTGAATTTTGGTTACGAGAAGTGACATTTCTGGGTCACGTTGTCTCTGTTGAGGGGTTAGGGTGGATCTTTGGAAAATTGAGGCAGTTCTGGAATGGAAGCCACCGAGGTCAGTATCGAAAATTCAGAGTTTTCTAGGTCTGGCAGGGTATTACAGAAGATTTGTAGAAGGATTCTCTCTGATTGGTGCACCGTTAATGAAATTGTTGAGAAAAAGAGTATCATTTGTATGGACTGAGAAACAGCAAGAAGCTTTTGATAAGTTGAAGAAGGTATTGACTGAGGCGCCAGTGTTGATACAGCTGGGGTCTGGGAAGGATTTCACTGTGTATAGTGATGCGTCGCATGTGGGACTAGGCTGTGTACTGATGCAAGAGGGTAAGGTTGGTGCTTATGCTTCACGACAGCTTAAGCCTCACAAAGCGAATTACCATACGCATGGTTTAGAGTTGGCAGTGGTGATTTTCGCGTTAAAAATCTAGAGACACTATCTGTATGGAGAAAAGTATATTATATAGAGAGATCATAAGAGTCTCAAGTATTTGTTGACTCAGAAGGAGTTGAATCTTAGGCAATGAAGATGGATAGAGTTGCTTAAAGACTACGACTGTTTGATTGAGTATCACCTAGGCAGGCCAAATGTGGTGGCTAATGCACTGAGCCAAAGGGCTGTAGCTGAGTTGAGAGCAATATTTGCTTGTGTGAGTTTATATGACGATGGAAGCTTGTTAGCGGAGTTGCAAGTGAGACCAACTTAGGCTGAGCAAATTAAAGAGAAGTAGTTAGAGGATGAGTCATTCGTTTATCGGGTTCAGCAAGCTGAGAATGAGGAGAATTCTGATTTTGGACTGAATACTGATGGAGTTCTGTGCTTTTGTGGAAGAGTTTGTATTTCGAAGGACTCTAACTTGAGGTAGTTAATTTGAAAGAGGCTCATGGTGGACCTTGTGCCATGCATCCTGGAGGGAATAAGTTGTATCGAGACTTGAGAGAGTTGTACCGGTGGCCTGGACTTAAGCGTGAGAAGAGGCTACTTGGGAGCAAGAGGAAGCGATGCGTCAACAATACCCTCACTTATTTGGATCAGGTAAATTTCGAGGCCGAAATTTCTTTAAGGGGGTAGAGTTGTAACGCCCCAATTTTCAGGATTTTTCAAGATTTTTTGGGATTTTTCAGGATTTTTGTGATTTTGGTGAAATTTTGAAATTTTGTTGTTAGATTAAGAAATTTATGTTTTAAGTGTGTTAGTGGGCCTTTAGAAGGCCCAAGCCTAAGATAAAACCCGGCAAAAATATCAAATTTTGAATTTAAAGTGAAGGGGACTTGGTTAAGTGGGCTTTTAAGAAAAAGTGAGTAAAATAAGACTCAAGTAAGCCCTTGGTAAAGTGGCAATGTGGCGCCACTTAGTTCCTAAAAAGGTGGCGTGTGGATGCATGTGCAAGGGCCAGAGTTCAAGTCTCAAGGTAAGCAGTATGGTATTTTTATTTTTGGTGCATGTGTTGGTCATGTGATGGAGCTCAAGTGGAACTCTACTGGGAAGAATTTGAGATGCTCATGGGATATGATCAAAGAGGATAAGGGGGTGACGTTTTAGGGATTTTGAAAGAGAGCTAGTAGTGGCCGAATGCAGGAGTCTTGGAGGAGCAAATCGGCAATTGGTAAAGTGAAGGTGTATTCGGCTAAGGCATTAGTGGTTACACTTTCGACAATTAGGGTGTGTGCCGACAAGTGATACAGGTTAGGCTTTCGGGATTTGGCCATTAGGGACTATCGTTTAGCCGAATAGCGTATAGTGCCCTAAGTTTCTTTTCTTCCTCCTCCTTTTCACTAAAAACCGAAACCTAAAACTCCATACCCTCCTAGTGCCGATTTGTCCATAATCAACGTACTCTTCTCTTCTCCTCACTCTTCTTTTCTCTCATCTGCTTTCTCTTTACTTGTCATAAAAGCTGAACTCGTTCTTTCTTTTCTACTTTCTTCTCAAGCTTTCTGTCGACTGCCATAAAAAGCCGAAACCTTAATACTTCAGGTTTCTTTGCCGATTTCTCCTTCTAGCCGAACCTATTCTTTTCTTCCTCCCTTCCTTCTATTCTTTATCTTTTTCATTGATTCTCTTAAACTTCACTTAATCGATTGATCAAGACTAAAACCCGAATCTGTTCTAGTCAAACTTCTCCTAACCGAATACCCTTAGAAAATCGAAATCTTCACATTTATAGGTGGTTTGGAAACCGAACCTTTAGATCTCTTAGATTCTTTCTCTGCTTGTGTTTAGAAGCTAGATCTGCATTAGATCTGAGAGAGGAAAAGGTTGGAAGAACACTTGGCTAGTGGATCTTCGGTAAGTACTCAGATCTTTTGTTTCTAGTCATTATTTTGGAATTTTAGGAAAAGTCGAAAACCCTTAGGGAGGGTGACTGTCGATTGGGGCTAGAGGCTCTGTTGGTCTTATTATTTGGATTGGTTTGTGCTAGTGTGAACTAAAGGCTACCGATCGAAGTCTTGGATCATTCGAGTGACTGATAGATCTAGATCTAGTAGATAAGATCGACAAGGGTAAGTGGTTAAGAATGCTCGATTATGGCCGAATGTGGTAAGTGACCATGATGTTGGTTATCATTGTTTTGTAATCTAAATATGTTAGTGATCGATTGTAGGATACTCGTGGGAGATCTCATTAACGTCTATCACAAATCAGGTGTGTAAACGAACACCCTCTCGCAGCCTAAATCGGCAAAAGCTGAAAAGCTGAAATGTCGAAATTTTGGCATTTCATGGTTTTGCAAGCATACGAGCGCTCGTGGGTCAGTAGGAAGCGGTAAGATTTTGTAACCAAAATCGGGAAAGATGGTGAGTGCGTGATTTCGTGCACCCCGGTCAGTTGGGCCTCGATGGGCTAAAATTGGGCCCGATGGGCTTACGAGCCCGTATGGGTAAAAATAAGTGGTAATCGTGTTCTGGTATACTGTAGGTTAAAACTGTTAAACTAGTCATAAAATTTTGGCTAAACAGGCCAAGATAGCTAAGTGACACTGTAGGGCCCATTGGGGGTTTAGGGTCCAATAACTTTAAACTGCTAAAAATGGGCTGGATAAGTTACTGAGATGAAAATGAGACTATTAATAACTGAAATATGCATAAAGCCCTAAAAACTGGTATAATTACGGAAATACCCTTTACAGGTGAAAAATTACTATTTTATCCCTAGGTGCAAAATGACCATTATACCTCTAGGGCTAAATTTGACTAAAATGCATGCTTTACTGTTTCTGTTCACTATATGCCATGACATGTTTAAACTGTTGCATGGGACTGGGTTATTGATGGAGGAAGTGTAAGTGGCATTGCCACGTTACTGAAAAGGGGCTTTGCCTCGGTTTACTGAAAGGGGCTTTGCCTCGTATTACTGAAAGGGGCTTTGCCTCGTATTACTGAAAGGGGCTTTGCCTCGTGATACTGTTAGTGGCTTGGCCACATTATCTGAGCAGTTATGCTGCAATTGTGGAGTGTAGAGGCTGGGCGGGTCGAGTTGTTTCCTCACATAGAGTGTATGGCTGGTACGGGTGGAGTGTAGCAGCTGGATTTAGGCTGGGTTTGGGCATGCATGCATTAATACTGGTCTGTTACTGTAATGGGCCTATGGGCCATACTGTTTACTGAATAAGGGTTCGGCCTAGTGGACTGTATCTTAGTAGGGCTATGGCCCAGTAATTGAATACTGAATAGAGTTTCGACCCAGTAATTACTGAGACTGGAAAGGGCTTAGGCCTAGGAAGCTTGAGCTGATTTGGGCTCTGGATGGGCTTTCTTTACACACTGAGTTTCCAAACTCACCCCTTTCCTTTCATCTGTGTAGGTGAGCCTTGAGCTAGAGGACTTGGCATTTGGAGGGATTCAGAGTGGACACGTGGACTGCAACTGATGGTTTTTAATTAAGATATTTACTTTCATATATTTATTTTAAATTATTCTTCGGTATGGTTTTGGGTTTGTAATAAGGCCGCTGTAAGTATTTTAATTTGGGTTTTTAATTCTTTATTTATACTTTGTTTTAAATGATTTGAAAGAGGCTGCGCAAACTTTCTTAAAATCAATCAACGTTTTCAGAACAACGCACTTGTAACAAATGGATTGCAAGATCTGATAATAAGATGAACCTTAACCTGGTAGTGGATAGGACGAACACAAATTAAACCTGGATTTTCTTCCAAAACTACAAGTACGGTTTTGTGAAACTCACCTAATCACAATAACTAGAGTACAGGATCAATCCGTCATTGATGTGACACACCAGACTTGGCCGTAACATCTAGGGCGAGTTTGGGTTGTTACAGGACTTATGCTATCTGTGCTCGTGAAGAGGCATCCTCCCTCGACGTAATTACGGGTACATTTTCTCTTCATGATGTTAATGTTATTGCTTTGATTGATACGGATTTGACCCATTCCTATGTTTGCATGAAATTGATGCCTAGTATGAACATGCCCATAGAGTCTACGGGATTTGTGATTAAAGTATCGAATCCATTAGGTCAATATGTATTTGTAGACAAAGTATGTAAAAACTGCCCTTTGATGATTAGAGGTTACTGTTTTCTGGTCGATCTCATGCTATTGCCATTTGATGAGTTTGATATGATACTTGGTATGGATTGCTTGACTACGCATGACATGATAGCTAATTGTGCAAAGAAATTCATTGAGTTGAAATACGAAAATGGTGAAATTCTTCGGGTTAATTCAGATGAGTCAGATAGTTCAATTGCCATGATTTCTGTTATGTCTGCTTAGAAATGCTTAAGGAAAGGATATGAAGCTTATCTTGCTTTTGTGTTGAATACTAAAGATCCAGAGTTGAAAATTGAATCAGTGTCTATGGGATGTGAGTTTCCTGATGTGTTTCCAGAAGAACTACCATGTTTGCCTCCTATCAGAGAAGCTGAGTTTGGTATTGAGTTGGTTCCGAGTACAACACCCATTTCTATTGTTCCTTATAGAATGGCTCCAATGGAATTGAAAGAATTGAAAGTTCAGTTGCAGGACTTAACAGATAAAGGCCTTGCAAGACCTAGTTGTTCACCATGGGGTGCACCAATACTCTTTGTGAAAAGTAAAGATGGTTCGATGAGATTGTGCATAGATTATCGACAGCTTAACAAGGTAACTATTAAGAACAAGTATCCACTGTCTAGAATTGACGATTTGTGTGATCAATTGAAGGAAGCTTCTGTGTTCTTCAAGATAGATTTGAAATTTGGATATTATCAGTTGTGAGTTAAAGAGTCAGATGTTCCGAAGACAACTTTTTGGACTAGGTATGGCCATGATGAGTTCCTTGTGATGCCATTTAGCTTAACTAATGCTCTTGCCATTTTCATGAACTTAATGAACCGAATTTTCAAACCTTGGATAAATTTGTAGTTGTGTTCATTAATGATAACTTGATTTATTCTCATGATGAGACTGAGCATTCAGAGGATTTGAGAATAGTTTTATATACTTTGAGAGATTATCAACTTTTTGCCAAGTTTAGCAAAAGTGAGTTTTGGTTACAGGAAGTCAGTTTTCTTGGACATATAGTCTCAGGTGAAGGTATTAGAGTTAATCCGAGCAAGATTTCAGCCATTGTTGATTGGAAGCCTCCTAGGAATGTATCAGAGGTTAGAAGTTTTCTTGGTCTCACTGGTAATTATAGACAATTTGTAGAGGGATTTTCCATGATAGCTACCCCATTGATAAGATTGCTACAGAAAGATGTCAAGTGTGAATGGATTGAAAAGTGTCAGTAGAGTTTTGACAAGTTAAAGGTATTGTTGACTGAAGCTCTGTTCTTAGTACAACCAGAACAAGGTAAAGAGTTTGTGATTTACAGTGATGTGTCCTTGAATGGACTAGGCTGTGTACTTATGCAGGAAGGAAATGTAATTGCTTATGCCTCTAGACAACTAAAGCGACATGAGAAAAATTATCTGACACATGAGGTAATTCAAGGAATGCTTGGTGTGCTTGTGTGTGGATGAATTGAAATGGATGATTGATGGTTGAATGTGGTCATTTAGATGCCTAAAAATGTGTATGGTGTGTGGTGTTAAAAATGGTAAAGTTTGTATATGTTTTGGGGCAAAAGATAGCTTGGAAATAGCCTAACTTTGGGCCACACGGCCAGCCACCACGGCCATGTGTGTAGGGCGTATGAACCTTACATGAAATTTTTGGAGAATAAGGATGTCACATGACCTAGTCACATGGGTGTGTCCCGTGGCCGTGTGACCAAATTTGCATGCTGACGTCATAAACAGAATACCACATTTTTTCACACGTGGTGAGAGTTTAGGCTTATTGAGGCCATGTGAAGGACACGGGCATGTGCTTGGCCATGTGAAAACCCTATAGGTTCAAAATGAAAAATAATTTTCCAATAATTCAACACGGGTAGGGGACACGGTCGTGTGTGACCACACGGCCTGCCCACATGGGCGTGTCCCTGCCTCACATGGGTGTGTGCCCTGTTTTTGACTTAATCTTTCAAAATTTTTCTATGTTCTCATTTTGGTCCTGAACTACTCCCAAACTATGTTTTGGGTCGCATAGGCCCATTTTAAGGATCGTATGATATATTATGCAAAGGTTTTAAATTGGAATGAAATTTTATGTCTCGATTTTGTATGATTGTCGTATTATTATCCGGTAATGCCTCATATTCGATTCCAGCGTTGAACACGGGTAAGGGGTGTTACATTCGGGATTACTTGGAGTGGTTTTTTCTTCAAAAACGATACAGGTGTGTACCCAATTACGCAAAAAATAGGGTTTTCGCAAAAGCCAAAAACCCTACAGTCGACGCCACATGGGCATGTGGTCGTCCGTGTGGTAGGCCTTGTGCTAGGACACGGGCGTGTAATCGATGAGACCAGTCCATGTGCGCAAGACACAGCCGTGTGATGGCTAGGCAGGTCCTGTACGACACACGGGCTAGACTGAATTTGGCCATGTGGGCTACACGGGTGTGTGGGTCAACATGTATAGTCCACATGGGCATGTGGGATTTTAGGCTAGGCCGTATACTACACGCGGCCAAGGCCAATTTCAGCTGCGTGGGCCAGACGGGCGTGTGGGCCCACACGGGCAGGCCACATGGGCGAGTGAGCCCTCTTTTTACTGAAATGATTATTAAGGTTGCACGGGTTGCCCAAGTCGACTGTGATCCTTTTGTAGGGTCGGTAAGCACTACTTAGACCCTTAGCTGTGTAAAATTGATTATGTGAATTGTGTACTAAGCATGTTATAAATAAGCATGTATACTAAACTGTATGTGTATCTGAGAGACTTGTGATAGCATAACATTTCATTGTATGTTACATTGCATTGGGCTGGTTTGATATTATTTGGAGGATGTAACAGCCCGATTTTAGGTGTAATCAGAACAGTAGTTTTAGGACCACAAATTCGAAGTCAAAAAATTTATTTTATCATTATTTTAATATCTACAGTATGATATTATGAGTGTGTAAAATTTTTGTGAATTAATTTTACCGTTTGGATGGTTAATTAGGAAAAAAGACTTAATCGCGTAAAATGCAAAAGTTGCATTTTAATTGTTGAAGTATTTAATTGTTTTGATTTATTAATTGTAAAGTCCTTAAAATGAAATTTGGCCACTATTAAGGTTAGTGGACGGTAATGGACATATGATATATGGTTTTCTTATCATTTTATAAAGGTTTAATTGGTAAATTGTATATTATTATGAAATAAATAAAACAAAACATAAAAAAATCATGCATGTTCATCTTTTGGCCAAATATTGAGAAGAAAAAGAAGCCATGGAAGCTCACTTAGGTTCGGCCTTGCATAATTAAAAATTTAAGTAAATTTGAGTTCGATTTTTGATAATTTTTATGTGTTTAAGATCGTTGCTTTGTATTCTAGCTATTCCATGCCCTAATTTTTGGATTGGTTGATGAATTTGTGAGTTTCCATTGATGATAGCTTGATGTTTTTGTTGTTTGAAGATGAAAAATAAATATTTGTTGATAGATTATTATATTTAGTTAAGTAATTTTTGATAAAAATCCAAATTAGGGATTTATTTATGAAACTTGTAAATTGAGGGGTTGAAATGTGAAATAAATGGAATTAATGAGCTGCTAAGGACTTAAAGAAAATTCAGCTATGCTTGGGTATGATGAAATTTTGTGTATTTTGTGTTGTTTTGAAATAATGACTAAATCGTAAAAATGTGAAAGTGTAGGGGCAAATGTGTAAAATTACATTAATGTATAAATTTTGTTGAATTGAATGAATTGATGTTATCTAGATTGAGAAAACAAAATTCAAATCTAGATTGGGAGAAAAACCAAATTTGCTTACTAGTCGACTTAATTTGTTGTTATTGCATATGAGGTAAGTTCATATGCAAATAAACGTGTTTTATGTGAATTATATATGTTTAATTGATATTGAAATGTTACAAATTCTGAATGTTCAAAAATGTGAAAGTACCAACAAAGTTGAGATATCTAAAAGCCCCGTATGCACCATAGGAATAGTATAGGATACATATGTCATGACATAGGATTTCGAGGTGTGATATCGTGTAAGACCACGTTTGGGACATTGGCATCAATATGAGATTATGTGTAAGACCATGTCTAGGACATTAGCATCATATATGATTTCATGTAAGACCCTGTCTGGGACAGAGGCATCGATATTTGATAACATGTAAGACCATATCTGGGATTTGTACGAGCTTTATGAGCTATCCAAGTATCCTTGTCGATTTTGAACGGTTCAACGGGCAATATCGAGAAATGAATGAGTATGTGAATGAGTATCCGATACAGGTACATACGAAATTATATGTTATTCAAGAATGAAAGATGAGTATGTTTGTAAATGATGACATGTGAATTACATGAGAAAGAGTGATGAATATGGGCAAATGAATTAAGAGCAAGGGATTTAGATGTGAATTATGGACTTTGTATATGTATTTTGCTATAAATTCCATGGATAAATTGACATATATTTGTTGATTGAGTTAAGTTTTTTTGTATATGGCTTACTAAGCTTTGAAAGCTTACTTTGTGTATTTTGTTTTATGTTTATAGAGTTGCGGATACTTGCTCAAGTTGGAAGTCGTAGGAGACCTCATCATACTATCTAGTTATCACTTCTGTAATTAAAAGCTTTGAGTTACGGCTATGTGGCATGTATAGGCTAGTTTTGATATGGTTAGTTTTGAATTGAATATATGTAGCTATGCGACATGGCTTGAAAGTGATGTTAAGTATGATGTATAATCAGCCATGTATCTAACTCATTTTGAGAAGTATGTTATATGGTATATTTTGTGTGGTAGATGGTTATGTGATTCAACTTGAGTAATGTTCTTGATGGATATGTTTCAATTTGTGGTACATGTTTCTATAATTGATGTGATGACTATGGTAGATCATGTGAATTTGGCTATTTGGTGTGGCATATTATTAACCTATGTTTTGATGTATAATTTGTCTTGTGAATTCGCTTAGAAATGGTAAATTATGTGCATTTATATTTAGCTAATGATAGGCAAAATAAATACATATGCCTATGGCATGTTTGTTTGTGGTTTAGTATTTAAAGGTCAAGTTGTCGGTTTAATGCTTGATTACAAATTGTGTTATATATGTGGTTGTATATTCGGCTACGATATTTTGCTCATTTTGATGAGTATGAAATTTTGGTATATGATATGAATATATATATATATGTTCTAAGATGCCGTATGCATTTGGTCAAATTATTAGGGATGTCTTGTTGATTATATGATTGATTATGCGAAGAATGAATTGGTATAATTAGTTATGTAACACCCAAACCCGGCCTGGATGTTATGGCCGAATCTAGCGATGTCACATTGTAGTGTTTTGAATAAAACACGTTGTCGTTAAAAATCCTTTTCTTTTCTATTGAACCTCATTGTTATTATCTTTCTCTGATTCGAAGATATGTTGTTCATTTTCAAAACGTGGTTTATTTCCTATGCCATTTATTTTTAAAAACGTTATGTAATGTCAAGATCTCATTTTAAGTAGAAGTTTGTGTTTTAAAATATGTTATGCAATCATGGTGTTTTGAAAAGCATTTATCTTTTGAAAATCCGCGTCCTACTACTATCAGACTTGTATCAAAATCAATAATATCCCAAATTAAAAGTTAAAAGTTTAAAAAGGCCTTAATACAAAACAAATACCAAAATTTAAATATCTAATAAATTAAAGATCCAATATAGGAGCATGGACGGATGTGTGGCCACATTTGAGTCCCTTGCAGCACCAATTCGTCCAAGGATTACTTGCGTAGATAAGCAGAAGTGTGAGTTTATGAAACTCAGTATGTAATCCCTTAACAGACAAATAGTCAGTAATACAATAGGCAAGTATAGTCTGGGCCTAGGCCCGGTTCAAAAATAGTCCAGTATCAATTAGGGCCTTTTCTCATTTCAGTAATAGTAACAAAAATGCAATCAGAAATCCTACCCATCCATCCTATACACTCTACTCCATCCAGCCCTACACTCCATGTAGGGATAAATCAACCCACCCATCCCTACACTCCAAAATATAGTACTGATTGTGGCACTAACAGTGTTTGTAGCAGAGCTACCAGTACAATACACTTTCTCCAAATAGAATAAACCCATCCCCATGCAACATAATACACATGTATGCAACATATAAATATCGTGGCATGCTCAAATACAGTCATACATACATAAGGGCATAACGGTTATTTTATATCATATAGCATAATAGTCATTTTTAACAGTTTGGGGTCTAGTTATACTGATTGACCCATCAGTAGGTCCATAGTCATCTTGAGCAACCCGTGCAACCTTAACAATCAAATAGTGAAAATGGGCCCAAGGCCCATTATGTCGGCCTATGTGGGCCCACACGCCCGTGTGGCCCACAAAGCCCAGAAATAACCTTGGCTGTATGAATTACACAGTCTGGCCCATTATTTCCCATACATTCGTGTGATTTACCCGTGTGGGCCCACAAGCCTGTTGGGCCCACACGGACCATTTTAGCCCAACATGGCTCAAAACGGCCTAAACTCATGGAATCGCTCATGGTGACCTCTACAGTAAAACGGCTGATTTATGATCGTAGCAGTGTGATTACACACCTGATGTGATTTGAATTTAACTACACGCGACCACTTCTATACCTGAATTTAGTCAAAACGTAATTTAGTCAGATACCTAGCCCATAATACAAAATGGAACCTAACGGAGTTCCAAACCGATCACAATAACTACCTATTACTGTAAATCAATCAAAATCGTACTTTTGATTCTTAGAAGACGCACCAATCAACCTTGATCTCCACCTACACGAAAGTTGCAACCTTTTTGTTAAAACCCCAAAGCTACAATCACTTAACGATCTACATATCCCAACAACCTTTCAGTCAAATAGTGAGAATGAAACATGAAACACCCCCACACTTACCAAACTATCGACAGAATTGAGTGCCTTTGGAAATACAAGAGAGAACCGATTGAAGGAATTCTGAAACTATCAGTATTCGGCCCAAAAGGAACCAAGTGCCAACCTTTGCTCACTTTAGTGCGAGTATAGAAAACAAACAACTGAATGGGTAGTAGTAAAAGAAGAAAGAAAATACATGATTACGAGAGAGATAACCAAAATCGAAAGCAAAGAATTAAAGAGTATACTTGAGAACGAAACTCACCACAAATTCGGCAAAGAGGAAAATAGGGAAGGGGGAAGAGACAGGGATATTTGGCCAATGTGCAAAAAGAGATGGTGTCAGCTCAGAAGCGATTGCGAGAGAGCTAGCAGGGATTCGACAAAGGATTATGAAGGAAAGAAAAGAGTATTCAATCCAAAAAAGGTGATTCAAAAAAGGAAGAGAAGAAACAAAAATAGAATAAGTGAATAAGGGAGAAGTTAAATACGAGAAGCAGAGAGAAAAGCAACAAAAGCCAATTTTCAGCACCAGAGGCAAAAAAAAAAAAAACCAAAACACCAAAGAGAAAGGGCATACAAAACCAAAATTTTGAAAGAATAGTAACTCAGCCGAAAACTCTATGTATCTACCTTACAATTTTGGCATAACCCCATTATACTCAAATCCCACTTTTTCCTCCCTTAAATCTGTCCTAAAATCCCTCTTCAAATCTCTCCAATCAACCACACCTCCTTTCAACTACTCAATTTGAATCCCCCTCCACCACTTCAGTGTTTCAGTCAACTTCTACTTCTCACACGGCAAGGGAAGCAAAATAAAACACTCCTTGTACATAGCGAGACTTAAACTCAAGACCCTTAGTAGCAGTAACACGCCACTATCCCCTGGACCAGCAGGCTTTTTATGTCATGATTTAACCATATTTATTTAAGAAGCCCGATGACTAGAGACAGTGTTTATTCAAATAAAAACAAAAATTTTGTACCAGCCAAGGCTTGAACCCATGACTTTTCAGGCACTTCCCAAAACATATAACCACTGATGCAAATAGATATTTGTGTCACAAACATACAAAATTAAATACTTAGATTTTTGGGGTGTTACAAGTGGAGATTTAGTTGTGATATTGGTATATAATTTGAGGTTTAATTTGATGATCGAATAAATGATTAATTGAATAGTTGTGTATATGAAGTTTAGACAAGATATTTAGTATGTAAATTAAGTATGCTTTGATTTGTCATTTGTGTTCAAAAATGATTAATGTTGTTATGGTGATATGCGCATGAATTTGTAATGTACAAGAATTATATTTGACCATTTCGTGATATTTGCTAAGGTTTCTGGTATGAACGATTATTAAGTTGTATAATATGGCTAATCTTAACTTAATATGCGAATGTGCATAAGTTTATAAAATAGTATGTTTAGTAATTAGTTAATGAAATAGATGTATGCAAATGAACGTTTTAACATATGCTCGGTATAGGAAATGAATTGAGATATGCTTGATTATAGTTTATGTAATTGAATGACATGAATTTGATGGTCGTATAGTTGAGCATTGAACTTATGAAGCATATGAAATATAGTATTGTTGTATGTTAGCTTTGTTTGAAAATTTGAATAGGTAAATGGTATCAAAACGGTTGAATTTTGAAGCATGATTCGTAAATGTGATATAGTTAGTAAAGCATGATTGATTTTGATTGGCTACATGATTAAAATATGTGAATTTGGCTTGCACAAAATAAGAGAATGGTTGCTATTTGAGTTTGGAAACTTTTGTAGAAGAGATGGTATTACCTTGTGCATGAATCATAATAAATGATCGTTCGAAACTGTGCTTTGATAAGCAATGTCTTGTGACCCTAATCCGATGACATATACAGGTTAGGTGTGTTACATTTTATTTGTATTAGAGCTATGGTTTAGTCGGTTCTAGCACTAACATAACGTATGTGAGTCTAGCTATACATGCATATATAACCTGTGATAGTGTGATATCTCCCAATTCTGATGAAATTTGTTTTGATTAGATAGATATGTTTTCCAGTCGAGCTAATTTTGATATTATGAAATGTTGTACTAAAATGATTGGATGAAAATGTATTGATGATGAGTCGACGCTTATAAAGGTATGAATCAAAGTGTATGACATTTTTGTTATTGATAAATGTTATAATTATACGAGTATATGTGTTATGACATTTGATCTATGATTGCTATATGAAAATTTCGATTGGGAATTAGTGATTTGAATTGGTATATGAACTATGTATTAAGCATAAAAGTAATTATAAGCTAATGATTATTAAATGTTTTGAGAATGTGAAATTAGTAATGAACTGGCTATTCGTATTCGTATATGTTATGTGCATTTATGTGAGAGTTAAATTTGAGGCTTTACTACTTTCACCCCACTTATCAGTAAAATGTTACAATGAAATCTGTAAGATTTAGATTAAATAAACTTACAAGTGTAGAATGGCAAAGTTTCATAGTTGAAGGATTAATACTTTGATCAAATAAGAGAATAAGTCCGTAATTGAAGACAGTAACAGAAAAGATATTGAATCGTTTTAAAGGCCATTCGTATTATGCAAGTCACTTGTAACACCCCTAACCCAGCCCAGACGTTATGGCCGAATCTGATGTGTCACATCAAAGCGTAATTAAAAAAATTGAGTTTGTCGTTAAAAGTTCATTTTTATGTTTAAATCCTTTTTCTCGTATTTAGCAAATCATCTTGTCAAATAAAAAACATTTACTTAATGTCTGGCATTGATACTTTAAGTTATTTCAAATGCGGAAGCTACTAAGTTTGGAATATAAAAACGTGTGTTTTTAAGTGTTTTTTTAAATAGTTATTAGTTTTGAAAATTCGTGTTTAGCAATTCTAAATAAGGAAATCAAAAGCCTAATTAAAAATTTATACCCTCAAAGGCCTTATTACAGAATTAAAACCCAAAATGTAAAATTCAAATAAAAAGTCTACAGTAGAGCATCAACGATCGTGTGGCCACCTCTGAGTCCCTCGCGGCTTCAAATCGCCTAAGGCTAGGTAGTACCTGTATAGTTAGTCAAAAGGGTGAGTTCGCAAAAACTCAGTGTATAATCCCTTATAATACAAACAGTTAGATATACAGTATGCAGAAACAGACTGGGCTTGAGTCCTTTCTAGAAATAGTATCAGGTGGGCCTTAGCCCATTAACAGAAGCAGGTGGGCCTAAGCCCAATACAGAATCAGTATCAGATGCAGATATGTAGACAAAAGTCTAGCCTAATCCAACAAATACACCGCCCGTGCTAACTAACACACTATGTGGGGAATAAATTAATCCACCTAGCCAACACACCAAGCTTAGCATCGTTGCAGCACTAAGTCGACAAAACTGCTCAACGCCATAGACAGAACCGCTAAAAGTCATAAATATCGCAGCAATGCTGCCAAATGTCAGAATAGCTAAAGCCATAAGCAGAAAAGCTATAAGCCTTGAACAGAACGGCTATAAGCCATACACTTCCTCCGTTACTATTAACCCAACCCCATGCAGGATGACATGTCAGAGTAACATACATGAATACAGGATGTCATGCTCGAAATCAATCATATACTATCATACATACATTAGTCAACCTACCACTAGGGTGTAATGGTCATTTCGTCAGTTAAGGGTAAAACGAAAATTTTACCCTTTAGGGGTATTTTGGTCATTTGACTAATATTGGGGACTCGATACAGATAACGACCCTTCAGAGGGCCTACAGTCGTCTCGAACGATGCAATTAACCTAAGTGGTCATAATAGTGTAATAGGCCCAAGGCCCATTACTCGGCCCAAGTAGGCCCACACGTTTGTGTGGCCCATCTAGCCCAAAATCAACCACGGCCATGTGATTTACAAGACCCAGTTCAATATTTGCTACTTATCAAGAGTTTCGTCCGTGTAGGGCCCACGAGCCATTGGGCCCACACAGCTTATTTCGACCCATCGAGGCCCATAACGGCCCAAGACCACGAGAATGCTCATGGTGGCTTCTACTATTGCATCAGATTCTCCACACATGCGTTCACACACTCGAGTGGCGGCCATTGCCAAACTTCCAGCTTTTCAGCTTTTTAGCTTTAGCCGTTGTAGACTATACAGTGTGAAAAACACACATGTTTTCGAGATGTGCGATTATCCTACTCGAATCCAACCTTGTTTGCTCATATGGTCTTGATTCTTCCCGGATCACTGACCTCCAATTGGTTCACGCCCTTACCACAAATCTGTAATGAAACAGATCTCATTAGGTCTAAATATTCATAAGTGTGGCTTCAACACACTCAACCAACCCAATACTATAACAAACGTTTTTACCTCAGTTGAACGATAAGCAACAACTAAAAGTTTACTGTTTCAAACCACTTGCGACCTTCACTCCTCCGAAATACCTAACCCAACAATCATTATACCAAAAGGTAAGGATCATAAATCGGCCGCCAAATGAGAAGAAGGTGGCCATTCGGCTTAAGAATAAAGAATAGAGAAACAACATTGATCGAGAAAGAAAATATAAACACTTACCTTAGTCAGGAACTCTTACAAAAATCAACACAGTAAACACTAGTAGAGAAGAAAACAATCGGCCAAGTCTCTCAAAAGAAAAGGATGGGGTTAGAAACTAGAAGAAACTTTCAGAAGGAGAAGAAATAGTAGGAGAGAAAATGTGAGAATAGATTCGGCAAAGTCTAAGTAGAGGAGAAACCGATTATGGAAGCAAACCGAAAAAGAGAAGAGAAAAGAAAATTATGAGAGGCTAGAAAGAAGAAAGATTCGGCCACGTTTAGGAACAAAAAAGTCAGCACAACAGAGAGACAAAATTTTCTGAACAAATAGGTTATCTCAAAGTTCAACAACTAGAATTTGGCTACCTAAAATAGTGAATAGTAAATCCAAGCAAAAGAAAACCGAAAGAACACCAATTGACCCCTAGAGAAAATGACTCAAAATGCCCTAAAACCTCAAAAGAATCGGGACAACCCTTTTTTCTCCTACTCAAAGCCTAAATCCCATGGTTTAGAGCCCCCATTCGGCACAAAGTTCTTCTCACACTAAATCCATTGATTCTCTCCATAATCTCCTCCCAAAATCCCTCATTGATCCACTCCAACCTCTCATTCAAATTTAATTCAAACTCTTATGACCAATTCAACCATAGAGTTCCATTTCAGTTCCAACACCTCCCCCGCTCAAGTAGCAAAATAAACATACTATTGCTCATCCCATGACTTGAACCTCAGACCTCCATCAATGCATAACACGCCACTTACCATTAGACCACTAGGCTTTTTGTGTCTTAAAACTACCATTATTATCTAAAAGGCTTATGACCCAGTGTCTAGATTCATTTTAGAGAAAAACCAAAATAAATTGCAAGAGCCAAGACTTGAACCCATGCTCCTTTGCAACCCTAATGACGCCATAACCACTAGGACACATGCTTCATTGTGTCATTTTTTTAACACAATAATTTAAAAGGCCTACATCCACACATCCAGGGTTTAATTCACTTAAGACCAAAATTTTTGCAAAAGCCCAAGTTTGAACCTAGGACATTTTCAACACCTCTCAAGACACTTAACCACTTAAGCAAACATGCATTTATGCACAGTTTCCTAACCGTTCCCTTGCTCAAGGCCCAATACTTCTAGGTCTAAATTTTGGGGCGTTACATCACTGTTAAAGAAGAAGTTGGATTCAATGAGACAAATGTATTCAGGTATGATGTCTAAAGAATGTATTAACTAAAAGTTATTTTGAATAGATATCTGCAAGTGATAAGATAATGTGGAATTTGTGATGTCAGAAATAGATAGTGGATCAATGATTGGAGTGTATTGATAGCTGACTGTAGCAATTTTTGTTGAGTAATTTACGACGGTCTTTTCTGGATATTGTATGTATTTATTTATTCTCAGAGGTATATGTAACTATATATTTTCGGATGAAACTCTCATCATACGAGAACGCTAGCTAAACATAGTGTTAAACGAAAACATCGTTGGCTTGTTTGGGTTATGTTTGGCATTTCTCTATCTTTCTATGGTATTCTATCCTATTGTATGGATATGAAAGTCGACGGTAGAATTTGTATCATGTTAGTATTTTGTTTCTACTGGTTATTGTTCTGTTGAATATACATGAAGATTATATTACTTCTGTTATTGTGGATTTCAATGCTTATAAGTGACATTGTTCCTCCCAGAAATTTTTTGGGATATTATTGAAGTTTTTATCATTCTATGTGGGTTGTAATTTTTAGAAATTCTATGTAGCTTCATATGTTAAAATTTCTCTATCTCGGTTTTCTTATGAATTTATGTGATTATCTGCAAGAAATGACCATTCGATGGAGATGACTATATCTATTATGATTATAATTTTTGGTTTGAAATGTGAGAGTACAGTGGTACCGTTATCAGATTTATAGCAGTTGTCTTTCTACCTTGGTTGCTATTAAAACTATATTTAATTTTCTTCTGTGTTCAAATGTGTTTTTTTAACAGCCAAATATTATCTATTGTTACGATTGAGACGTTGGTCTTATTATGACATTATGATTTGATATAAGACGGAGGAGGTTTCAGTGTAGTTCAAAGCTTTGATGAATAATAAATGAGATAGCTTTATTATAAACCCCTTTCTAGTTTTTGTGAAAGGTTTGACATCGGCAAACGTGTAAATGATAGAAGATTAAGTTCAAATCTGTATAATGACATGTCTGGGATTACCTTTATAATAAGAAGGAAAAGATTTCATTGAAAAGATTGATTCAGTGGTTTAGTTTGATTTGAATTATTTAATTTAAAAGTTAATGAAGTGACATGTGTCCGAATCTATCCACAGGGTTGGAAATAAATGTTAAATGATCACGTGTAAATACATGAATTGACTAGAAGAAGAATTTGTATTCTTGAAGACATGATACAGAATTATATTTATTGAAATGGTATTGTTAAGAAATGGTCTTGAAGTTCGTATTTATGCGAAGACATTGTTAATTGAAACATCGGTTCTGGTTTAGTATGAGTCAGGTACAGAGTTTTATGATTTTCTGAGATTGTACAATAATTGTTACAGGTAGCTCACAGTAGAAGTTTGTCTGTTCATATGGGGGTATCAAGATGCATAAAAATCTAAGACACTGGTATTGATGAATGTATAAGAAACTTAATATTTCTGACCTTGTGTTCAAATTCCTGAGTTATTAACAGTTTAAAATTGATTATTAAATGTCTTCGGGACTGTTACAATATGTGGTGATATCTATGTAGTAAAGAAATGGAGTTTTCATGAATTTTTGTATCGAGATTTTTCCTATCATAAAAAAAGATAGATTTTATCTGAATTACTGTTAAATATTTGAAGAAGTCTCTCCGTACGTATGGATTTCTCTTTTGAGAGACCAATTGAGTTATTTACTCCTAAAATTGTCAGTTTGCACAGGGTGTCAGTTTTCATTGTTTCGGATAGAGATCCAAAATTTATATTGTGATTCTGAGAGAAGCTATAGTAAGCTTTGGGTACGAGGTTGTAGCGTAATCAGGGAAAGCAATTCAAATTCTTGAAATTATGTTTTGTCACTATGCTTTAGAGTTTGAAAGCAACAAAGAAAGACAATTACTATTGGTTGAGTTATCATGTGAGTATAAAGATGACATTGTATAAGGTATTGTATGGTTAAAATTATCGAACTTTGTTGTACAGGATCAAACCTTGTAGGAAAAAGATTCTTGGGGTTATTTTGATCAGATGAATTGAAGAGAAAGTAAAAGAAATTTTGTGACATTTAGAAAGTAGTTTCAGATTATTAGGAATCGTATACAAACTTGAAATGTAAAGAATTCAAAATTCAGATTGATAATAAAGTGTTCCTAAAAGTATCTTTGTGAAAGAAGACTCTTCAGTTTGATTATCGGGTTGTTGAGATTATTTAGAAAGTAAGGCCAGTGGCTTATTTCAACTCATATTACTGTCAGAATTAGAAAAGATCCATAATGTGTTTCTTAAATCAATGATGTGAAGATTCAGATAAGACCTTGGTTTATAATTTCTCCATTCGAAATTAAGGAACAAATCGATATGTCATTGAGTAAAGTACAAATCAAAATCTTAGTTTGAAAGATCAAAAAGTTATGAAGCCTGAGACTATGTAAGAATTTTAGAAGTGCTGTGTAAAAGCAAATCTTTAATCTATCTTCTGAAAAGATTTTCGGGGACGAAAATCCTTAAGAGGAAGAGTTGTAAAAGCCCGATTTTAGGTCTAATCGGAACAATAGTTTCAGGACCACAAATCTGAAGTCAAAAAATCTATTTTATTATTATTTTAATATCTATAGTATGATATTATGAGTGTGTAAAATTTTCATGAATTAATTTTACAATTTAGGTGGTTAATTGGGAAAAAGAACTTAATCATCTAAAATGTAAAAGTTGCATTTTAATTATTTAAGTGTTTAATTGTTTTGATTTACTAATTGTAAAGTCCTTAAAATGAATTTTGGCCACTATTAAGGTTAGTGGACGGTAATAGACATATGATATATGGTTTTCTTATTATTTTATAAATGTTTAATTGGTAAATTGTATATTATTATGAAATAAATAAAACAAAACATAAAAGAAATCATGCATGTTCATCTTTTAGCTGAATATTGATAAGAAAAAGAAGCCATGGAAGCTCAATTAGGTTCGGCCTTGCATAATTAAAAATGTAAGTGATTTTGAGTTTGATTTTGATAATTTTTATGTTTTTGAGATCGTTGCTTTGTATTCTAGCTAGCCCATGCCCTAATTTTTGGATTGGTTGATGAATTTGTGAGTTTCCATTGATGATAGTTGATGTTTTTGTTTTTTGATGATGAAAAATGAATATTTGTTGATAGATTATTATATTTTGTTAAGTAATTGTTGATAAAAATCCAAATTAGGGATTTATTTGTGAAATTTCTAAATTGAGGGGTTGAAATGTGAAATAAATGGAATTAATGGGTTGCTAAGGACTTAAGGAAAACTTAGCTATGCTTGGGTATGATGAAATTTTGTGTATTTTGTGTTGTTTTGAAATAAGGACTAAATCGTAAAAATGTGAAAGGTAGTGGCAAATGTGTAAAATTGCATTAATGTGTAAATTGTGTTGAATTGAATATATTTTAGAATAAATAAGTTAATATCGATGTTATCTAGATTGAGAAAACAGAATTCAAATCTAGATCGGGAGAAAAATCAAAGTTACCTACTAGTCGACTTAATTTGTCGTTATCGCGTATGAGGTATGTTCATGTGCAAATAAACATCTATTATGTGAATTATATATGTTTAATTGATATTGAAATGTTACAAATACTGAATGTTCAGAAATGTGAAAGTATCAACAGAGTTGAGATATCTAAAAGCCCCGTACGAACCATAGGAATAGTATAGGGTACATATGTCATGAATGGGATTTCAAGGTGTGATATCATGTAAAACCATGTCTAGGACATTTGCATCGATTTGAGATTACATGTAAGACCATGTCTTGGACATTGGCATCATATATGTTATCGTGTAAGACCTTGTCTAGGACAGAGGCATTGATATTTGATAACATGTAAGACCATATTTGGGATATGGCACCGTACGAGATTTATGAGCCATCCGAGTATCCTTGTCGATTCTAAATGGTTCAACGAGAAATGAATGAGTATGTGAATGAGTATCTAATACAGGCACGTACAAAATGTATATGTTGTTTGAGAATGAAAGATAAATATGGTTTTAAATGATGACATGTGAATTACATGGGAAAGAACAATGAATATCTGCAAATGAATTAAGGGCAAGGGATTTAGATGTGAATTATGGAATTTGTATATGTATTTTGCTATAGATTCCATGGATAAGTTGACCTATATTTGTTGATTGAGTTAAGTTTATTTGTATATGGCTTACTAAGCTTTGAAAGCTTACTTTGTGTATTTTGTTTTATGTTTATAGAGTTGCGGAGACTTACTCAGGTTGGAAGTCGTAGGAGACCTCATCACACTATCCAGTTATTGCTTCGGTAATTAAAAGCTTTGGATTACTGTTATGTGGCATGTATAGGCTAGTTTTGATATGGTTAGTTTTGAATTGAATATATGTAGCATTGCAAAATGGCTTGAAATTGATGTTAAGTATGATGTATAATCGGCCATGTATTTAACTCATTTTAGGAAGTATGTTATATGGTATATTTTGTGTGGTAGATGGTTATGTGATTCAACTTGAATAATTTACTTGATGGATGTGTTTCGATTTGTAGTACATGTTTCTATAATCGATATGATGACTATGATAGATCATGTGAATTTGGCTATTTGGTGTGGCTTACTATTGACCTATGTTTTGATGTATAATTTGTCTTGTGAATTGGCTTGGAAATGGTAAACGATGTGCATTTATATTTGGCTAATGACAGGCAAAATAAATACATATGCCTATGGCATATTTGTTTGTGGTATGGTATTTAAAACGATATTTGGCTCATTTTGATAAGTATGAAATTTTGGTATATGATATGAATATATATATATGTTCTGAGATGCCGTATGCATTTGGTCAAATTATTAGAGATGTCTTGTTGATTAGATGATTGATTATGCAAAGAATGAAATGGTATAATTAGTTGAGATTTAGTTATGATATTGGTATATCTTTTGAGGTTTAATTCGATAACTGAATAAATGATTAATTGAATGGCTGTGTATATGAAGTTTAGACATAATATTTAGTATGTAAATTAAGTATGCTTTGATTTGTCATTTGTGTTAAAAACTGATTAATGTTGTTATGGTGATATGCGCATGAATTTGTAATGTACAAGAATTATATTTGACCATTTCGTGATATTTTCTAAGGTTTCAGGTATGAATGATTATTAAGTTGTATAATATGGCTAATCTTAACTTAATATGCGAATGTGCATAAGTTTATAAAATAGTATATTTAGTAATTAGTTAATGAAATAGATGTATGCAAATGAACGTTTTAACATATGGTCGGTATAGGAAATGAATTGAGATATGCTTGATTATAGTTTAAGTAATTGAATGACATGAATTTGATGGTCGTATGGTTGAGCATTGAAATTATGAAGCATATGAAATATAGTATTGTTGTATGTTAGCTTTGTTCGAAAATTTGAATTGGTAAATGGTATCAAAACGATTAAATTTCGAAGCATGATTCGTAAATGTGATATAGTTAGTAAAGCATGATTGATTTTGATTGGCCACATGATTCAAATATGTGAATTTGGCTTGCACAAAATAAGAGAATGGTTGCTATTTGAGTTTGGGAACTTTTGTAAAAGAGATGATATTACTTTGTGCATGAATCGTATTAAATAATCATTCAGAACTGTGCTTTGATAAGTAATGTCTTGTGAACGTAATCTGGCGACGGATACGGATTAGGTGTGTTATAGAAAAAGTGTACTGAAAGGATCTTAAGCCTAATATCTTGTAACACCCCAAACCTGGCCGAGACATTATGGCCGAATCTGATGATGTCACATGGTAATGTTTTTCGAAGAATGTGTTGTAGCTAAATCCTCTTCTCTACTTAACCTCGTTTCATTATCTGGCATTAATTTAAAATTGTGTTGTTCGTTTCCAAAATTTTATGCATTTACAAATCGTAATTCAAATTCAAAACGTTTTTCATTGCGGAAGCTTTTAAAACCGTTTATTTTAAGGAAACAGTTTCTATTGAATGAGATCTTAGTTCCACATGTTTTTGAAAATTGTACTTTGGTGTGATCGAATTGAAAAATCATAAAAGTCCCAAATTAAAATCAAACAGTCCATTTAGTCCAATTTACATAAAAATTACCCAAATAACAAAGGAAAAATAAATCTAAGAAAAATAACAAAACTAGTCTCTAGTTACGTGTGGCCACCGTCGAGTCCACCACTACACCAACCCTTCAAGTCTAAGGATTACCTATAAGATTAAACAGTAAAAGGGTGAGTTTTCGCAAACTCAGTGTGTAATCCCCATAGAAAACATGCATATAAATCAATAAAAGAACTCAGTCTTGGGCTTGAGCATAACACAGATTCAGTTTGGGCCTTCGTTCATACGAAACAGTCTTAGGTATATCAAGCAGAACAGATATCAGATTACAACCCACTAGCCCACACTCCAACTCCGACCATCCCTACACACCATGTGGGGTTGTAAAACCCCAACCCATCCCTGTACACCAAATAGGGTTTATAACACCCATCCATCCCTACACACCATAAAATACCGAAATGCGGCACATAATCGGATATATACAGCTTACCTGCAACATAAAAGGCTTTAAAAGCCTTTCAGATACTTCCGTCAACTTCATCAACCCACCACAATGCAATGCAACATACCAAAAGATGACATGCTATTATGCAATAATCAATACATACAATCAAATAAGAACATGCTAGGTATACTCATACTTAGAACAAATGTCATAAATCAGATCACACAATTAGGGGTTTAGGTAGTGCTTACCGCCCCTACAATAGGTCTACAGTAGGCTTGGGTGACCCCTGCAACCTTATCAAACATCTTAAAAAAAGGGCTCACACGCCCATGTGGCCCACCCGTGTGGGCCACACAGCCCAAATTGGCCTTGGCAGTGTGGATCACACGACGTAGCCCAGAATCCCACACGCCTCTGTGGTTTACCCGTATGGGCCCAAACGTATGTGTGGCCCACACAACTTAATTGGTCGAGCTCATGTGTCGCACACGACCTCATCCAACCATCACAAGGCTATGCCCTACGTGCACGGCTCGGCCTCGTCAACCACACACCCGCGTACTGTCACACGGCCTACCACACGAGTGACCACACACCCGTGTGGCGTCAACAGATCCATTTTTTAGCTTTCATCGATTCTCGTTTTCTTTGTAATCTAGTAAACACTTGGTTCATTTTCACTGTTTATGCAAACTTAAGATCACTAGAACCTATAATCAGAATAATCCGCCTTTTAAAAACCCAAAAATGAGTCTTAACAATTAATCTCGAAACGAAAAGTCAACTTACCACTACCAGAACGCTCACCACTTCAAACATTGATTCCAATCTCACAATTGTCTCCTAAACAACAATAAAACTCCTCTTAATTATAGAACCAGAAAACGTTAAAATTTATCACCACGGAAACTGACCAGGTGCGTGTAGAGCATGAAATCGACGGAACTCTTCTTGATTAACACATGAATAGAAAGCGAAGAGGGTAACAAAAAGGGAAAACGACAGAGAAGCAAAAAGGAGGAAAATGAAAAAGAATGGAAATTTTTGGGTTGAAGGGCGAGAAAATTGAAATTGCTTTTTTTGGGAAACAAACAGAATATTTTCTAATCACTACAATCCCTCAACTTCCCCCACTAACTCCAGTATCCCACTATCATCAGAATTCCAATCTTACTAAAACACCTACATGACATCCAGCAAAAGAATTCCCTTACTCGTGCAGGGATTCGAACACAAGACCTTCAGCATAACCAACACTCCACTTATCCACCAGACCAGCAGCCCATTCTAATGTATTCTCACAAACAATAAAAAATAAGCCTACTGACTAGAGATACAGCTTTAATCATAAAAGTATCAAAATTTTCCTAAGTTGTGGCTTGAACTTAGGACCTCCTACACACACCCAAAACACATAACCACTGAAGCAGATAGATATTTGTGTTATAATTTAACAGAACATAAATTTAAAACTTGGGGCGTTACAATTCTACCCTTAAAACAAAAATTTGGCCTCAAAATTTTACCTGATTAGAGAAGGTGAGGATGCTGCTGACGCATCGAATCCTCTAGCTCCCAAGTGCCCTCCTCAGTGCTATGATTCCGCCGCTGCACATTCACTAAGGGGATAGACTTTTTTCGTAGAACCTTAACATTGCAATCTAGAATCTGAACCAGCTCCTCCCCAAACATTGGATCTAGCCTAACATCAATCTCCTCCACAGGAACAATGTGCGTGGGATCAGAGTGGTAGGGTCTCAACATCGAGACATAGAAAACATCATGAATGCGATCCAACTTCGAAGGTAGTTCCAACTGATATGGCACTGGTCCCACCCATCTCAAAATGCAGTACGGCCTAATGAATTAAGGGCTTAGCTTGCCCTTACGACCGAACCTTAGTACCTTCTTGCATGGCAAGACCTGAAGAAAAATGAAGTCTTCCATAGAATACTCTACCTCTCGATGTTTTAGATCTACATAAGACTTCTACCTATCAGAAGCCACTTTCAATCGATCCCAAATTAGGCTGACTTTATCCTCAATCTCTAAAACCAATTCCGGACCCAGAACACGTCGCTCACCCAACTCAGTCTAGCACAAGACCTCATAAGGTGCCATCTGGATGCTAGACTGATAGTTGTTATTGTAAGCAAACTTTGCTAAAAGCAAGTACTCCTCCCAACTGCCTTGGAAATCAATCACACAGCTTCTCCACAAATCCTCTAGTACTTAAATCATCCTTTTCGACTGACCATCTGTTTGCGGATGGAAAGCAGTACTGAAGTCTAACTTTGAACCCAAAGCCTCATGAAGCTTCTTCCAGAATCGAGACGTGAAATGAGGATCCCTATTAAAGATGATCGAGACAAAAACCCCATGTAGTCTCACTTTTCAGATATATAGAGTTTAGGCAATTTCTGTAGAGAAAAGTCTGTCCTAATCGAGATGAAGTGAGCAGACTTGGTCAATCGATCCATGATGACCCATACAGAATCCTTCTTATGGCTGTTAGAGGCAACCCACTAACGAAGTCCATCGTTAAATGATTCCATTTCCACAACGATATCTTAACCGGCTGTAGCAAACCCGAAGGTAACTGATGCTCAGCCTTAAATTTTTGACAAGTCAAACAGCGAGTAATGAAGTCAATAACCTGACACTTCAACCCTGGCCACCAATACAACTCTTGAAGATCTCGATACATTTTATTCCCTTCGAGATGCATAGCATAAGGGCTACTATGCGCCTCCCTCAGAATCGACTATCTTACATCCTTATCACTCGGTACACAAATCCGACCACAAAAACAAAGTACCCTATCATTATTAATCCCAAAATCAGTAGCGTTACCATTCTCAATTTGACAAAACCATAACTCGAGAGGCTTATCCCCCATCTATTTACCTCAAATCTATTCAGTCCATGTCAGTTTCAATTGAAGTTTAGCCAACAGACTCTCATCGTCGAATAAGCTGAGTCGAACAAACATTGCTCTCAGATTGGTCATAGCTTTACGGCTCAACGCATCGGCCACCACATTGGCCATGCTGGGATGGTACTCAATGGTACAATCATAATCCTTAATCACCTCAACCCATCTATGCTGCCTAAGATTTAACTCCTTCTAAGTGAGGAGATGTAACACCCCAAACCCGGCCCAGATGTTATGGCCGTATTTGGGAGTGTCACATTAAAATGTTTTGAAATCGTGAACTTAACATGTCTTAATTTGATGTAAAACCTTTTTAGTTTGGAAGAAATCAGTAATCCATTTATCTTAGTTAATCCGGTTATAAACGTAGTTTACTTTTAAAACTTGTTAATTATGGAAGCTTTGCTTATACCCCCGTTTGCTATGAAACCGTGGTTTTTAAAAAAATGAGTATCTTTTGTTAAAAACTGTGCCCTAGAGCTAACAGACTTTGAGTAAACAAAACAAATCCAACATTTTAGCTTAAAGTTTAAATAACGGCCTAATTGCAAACCAAAAATAAAAATAATAACCTAAGTAAATTAAATTCAAAGACTGTGTAAAAGCAAAGTGTGTGGCCATCTCCAAATCCCACGCATCCCCGAATCGTCTATGCCTTAGGATTACCTGTACAGTAAATAAATGGGTGAGTATGCAAATACTCAGTGTATATTCTAGTGCATAACAGTGTTACAGAATCAATCTGGGCCTAAGCCCGTTTCAAAATAGTATAGCATGCAGACCAAGACCCTACCCAATCTAGCCTCTACACTCCATCTCTGTCCAGCCCATCACTCCACGTGGGGATACAATCAACCCACCCAACCCTACACTCCATAGTGTAGTACCGATACGGCACTATCGATAAAATGCAGTAGAGCTGCCAGAATAGTAGTCCATAAGCCAACAGAATAATGCAGCGAATCTTCTAGAACAGTACACTTCCTCCATAAACATAAGCCCCATCCCCCATGCAGTGCAGCATACCAAGTGACATGCTAACATGATACAAATAACACATATAGAGCATCTCATGGCATACCAATTAATTCAGAAAGCATACTGAGTCAAATCAGTCATTTTAACCATGAAGGGTTTTTTGGTCATTTTGCCCCTCAAGGCCATTTTAGTCATTTATCAATGTGGGGCTTGGCATGTGAGGGCCCATCAATAGGCCCATGGTTGTCTAGCGACACATGCAACCAAACAGTCCAGAGACTTAATTATGGCCTAAGGCCCATCTAGTGGGCCCGCAGCCCATTGCACCTGTTTGGCCCATTCCGGCCCAACCCACGAAATTGCTCGTGATAGCCGTTTTCTGATGTACGGCCACTATCTGTGGCCTTGGCCGATCACATGAGCGTTCGTATACCCATGTGGCCAACATTCGTTTCGTCGACTTTTCGGCATTTGGCATTTTGGCATTTTGCCTTCGTGTTTTAGTGGTGTGATTAACACACCTATAACGAGATAGTCACTCAACGCTTCCAAAATCTGAGCACCTAAAATCACCATAATCTCATTGTCAGTCAACTACCATCATTGAATCGAAAAATCATGGTATAGACTATGCTTACTCAACCTATCGTCACTTACCAACAAGGGAGGATGATCACTTGCAGGAGACAGAGGTTCGGCCCTTGCTCCCTTTAAACAGATTGAGCCCCTAATCATAATCGATCAAAACACAGTGTTATAAGACCATCACTTAGGTGGAAACAATTGAACACATATGAGTACACAAAATCTTCCAAATAGCGTAATCAATACACGTGATTTTAAAATCTTACCACAACCCAAGACTAGAAAGCACCCCCGATGAAAAGGAATTAAAGTTTCGGCTTTAACCAAGGACCCTAGATTTAGCCTACACAGATATAAGACAAAGAAAAAGAATAGGATGAAGAACAATGGTGCAATTGGCTACTATTGATAACTAAAGAGAAATAGTGATGACGATAAGGGATATTTGGCTCTCACAAAAACGAAAAAAAAAAATGGAAGCACATATTGAAATCTACCCTTTCACCCTACAAAACCAAGCTGATTCGGCCTGAGAGAAAACAAGAAGAGATAAGAGAATGAAAGAATCAGTCGGCCAAACAAGAGGAGGAGGAATTGGTTAAAGAAGAATTAGTAGACACTAGATGTTAAAAGAAGCATTCGGCTTAGGCCAAGGTTTAAGAGAAAAGATGCAATTGAAATTGGCTAAGGCAAAGGACTAGAAGAAAAAGAAAAGGTGAGGAAAAGCCAATGGTATCTTCGGCTATGGAAGGTAACGCAAAAACAAAGGAGAAGGAACAATAGGGTTTCAGCTTTTGAAATTTAGAAAAGAAGAACAGAGAGAGATGAGAATCGACTAGAAATGAAAACAAAAGAAAGATGCGTGAGAGGTCGTTTTCGGTTCTAGTTGAAAAATCGGCAATGCAAAAAAGTGCCAAAACCAAAAGGAAGAACAAACAAAGTAAAGTTGCCAAAATTGAAAAGAAGGATTCCCCACACCTATTTTGGCACCTCCACACCTAAGACCGAATTTGCACTCAAAGTCTCTCCCATTCGGCAAAACACCTACCCCTTTCAAATTTCCCCAACAGTCTCCATAATATCCTCCTCCTAACCGAAACAAACTCATCCAAATCCCTTAATCTGCTCTTTATGATCGATTAAAGCTCTCCTCCATCGGTGTTTGATTCCAACACAAACACCTACCTTGCAAGAGCAGTAAAAATAATACTTCCAAGCGCATGGGGTAGGTCGAACCTACGCCTTCCCCCTATACGCACCTGACCACTGCCTTGCCACTTGACTAATACACCTTTCATGTTAAAATCCCCACATAATAACTTAAAAGGCTTCCGGCCCAAGCGCCAGGATCCCTTTAAGCCTAAAAATAAAACTTTTCCCTTAGGCTTAGGCTCGAACCCAGGCCTTCCCAGGCCCCCAAACATGACCAAACACACTAGCCACTATGACAAACATGAAATTTTTCAATTTCAAGCACACACAAGGATTTAAATCATCAGGGCGTTACAGGAGATACTTGAGGCTCTTGTGATCAATATAGATAATACACTTCTCACCGTACAGGTAGTGCCTCTAGATTTTCAGAGCGAAGACTATAACAGCCAATTCCAAATCATACGTCGGATAGTTTGCTTCATGGGTTTTGAGCTGACGAGATGCATACGCTACCACCTTACCATCCTACATCAACACACAACCCAATCCGACATGTGATGCATTGCTGTAAACCACAAAGTCTTTTCCAGGCTCAGGCTTTATCAGTACAAGAGCCTGAGTCAGAACAGTTTTGAGCTTCTCAAAGCTCTCCTACTGTGCATCAGTCCATACAAAGGAAACTCCCTTACGCTAAAGCTTACTCAACGGAGCTGCGATCAAGGAGAACCCTTCTACAAAGCATCAATAGTACCCTGCCAGCCCGAGAAAGCTACGAATTTCAGACACATTCTTTGGCTGTTCCCACTCTAACATAACTTCAATCTGACGAGGATTAACACAAATTCCCTCGACATAAACGACATGTCCCAAGAAGGTTACTTCCCAAAGCCAGAACTCACACTTACTAAACTTTGCGTAAAGTTGTTTCTTACGAAAGGTCTGTAGTACCACTCTGAGATGCTCATCGTGCTCATCCTCAATCTTAGAATACACCAGAATGTCATCGATGAACACCACCACGAACTGATCCAGATAGGGCTGGAACACTCGATTCATCAAATCCATAAATGCTGCTGGTACATTAGTCAAACCAATGGGCATGACTAGGAACTCATAATGTCCATACCGAGTCCTAAATATCGTCTTATGCACATCAGCCTCCTTAACCCTCAACTAATGGTATCCCAAATGTAGATTGATCTTAGAAAACATAGAAGCCCCTCTGAACTGGTCGAATAAGTCATCTGTCCTCAGAGGGTACTTGTTCTTAATCGTTAGCTTGTTCAACTGATGGTAGTCGATACACATCCTCATTATTCCATCTTTCTCTTTCACAAATAGAATAGGTGCTCCCCACGGAGACACACTGAGACGAATGAACCCACGATCTAACAACTCTTGAATCTGGGCCTTAAGCTCTGTAAGCTCCTTCAGTGCCATTTGGTTGGGCGCGATAGACACTGGAGCTGTACTTGGGACAAGCTCAATCCTGAATTCCACCTTTTGGCTCAGAGGTAAACCTGGTAGTTCCTCAGGAAAAACATCTAGAAAATCCCTTACAGTTCTTATGTCCTTAACTGAAGAGTCCCTAGAATCAGAAACACTGATGTAGGCCAAAAATTCCTCATATCATTTCCATACCAACTTTTCTTCCACTAAAGAAAAAATCACATTAGCAAAATAATCCCGACATTCCCCAATCACAACTACCATGTTGTCCTCCTTGGTTTTCAAAACGATCCTCTTAGTCGCACAGTCCAAACTTACTCAGTGCTTGACCAACTAGTCCATTCCCAGAATCAGGTCGAACTCTCCCAACAGAAGCTCTATCAGATCAGCCAAAAATATTATCCCTTGGACCTTTAGTGAAACGTTTTTGTACAATTTCCTAACACAGATAGATTGCCCTATAGGACTCACAACAGACACCTCACTAGAAGTACTCTCAACAAGAATCCCTAGAGCTTCAAATACAGTGCTCGCTACATATGAATATGTAGAACCTATGTCTATCAATGCAAGATATGGTACATTAAAAATTAAATATGTACTCGTGATGATGTCTGGAGCATTTCTATCCTCATGACGACGAGAAACATAAACAAGGGTAGGCTACCTCGCCTCAGTATGACCTGCACCTCTACCCAGTTCTCTAACCACGACCCATGCCGTTACCACCCCTGGCCTAACCTCAACACCTCGGTGGTTGCTAAACTACCTTCGGTGGCTGTGTAGTACCAGAACCCGTAGCTTGCATCTGAGTGGCCCTTAGTGGACACTCTCGAATCTGGTGTTCAGTAGACCCACATCTCAAATATGCCCCAGTTACCCTCTAACATTCGCCCAGATGGCATCTACCACAATGCCCACAAGGCAAAATCTCAACAGATGCAACAGAAGGCCCAACTCTAACTGGCCCATCAGATTTGGCTTTCTTCTTAGACCTTAATACAAAATTCGAGAGCTCTGGATCCTTCTTATTCTTTCCTCTCTCTCGGTCTCAGTTTTGGTGCTCAATGCGCTTCGCCTCCTCGGCGATCTTCGCCTTCTCTACCAGTGCTGAAAAGTTAAGCTCCCTCTGCGGAGCCATTAGAACCCTTGAATTATCTCTTAATCAACCTCAAAGTGTACACAATGCTCATAATCTGTCGCCACCATGACTCGCGCATAGCGGTTTAACCTCAGAAATTCGGCCTCATACTCGGCCATTGAACGATCTTCTTGAGTGAGATTCAGAAACTCACGTCTCTGAGTGTCAACATAACTATCACCCACGTACTTACTCTAGAAAGCCGTCTTGAAATACTCCCAAGTCAGTCGTTCAGATTGAGTGCTCTCTTTAACTGTCAGCCACTATTGATATGCTTTATCGCGTAGCAATGAAACAACCCCTGTCAATTTCTACTTAGAGGTAAAATCCAGATCATCCATGATTCGTTCGATGGCCTGCATCCTATACTCAGCCACATTAGGGGCGACTCTAGTGACACCCCTGAATAGCTCAGCCCTTTTGGACCGGAGTCGTTCGTAACCAACCCTCAACCCTCAGATGCAATGTTAGGCCTAGCGACCCTCTCTAATATCCTCAACATAGCTTGAGATAGTACATTGTCCCTAGCCATGCGATCCTGAGACCCAGTCTCAGTCGTAGGTGAAACTGACGTCCCACTAGATTCCAAATTAAGCTTGTTACTCGTTGATGAGGACCTATCTCGAGCCCCTCTTTGGCCTCTACCTCAGCCTCTAGTACCCCGTCCGTGGATACCTCATACACTCATCGTAGTTTGAAGTTTATCTGTATTAATAGTTTTATGAATCAGTTACAATTTCAATATTTATTACTAGATGTTTTATGTAGAGAGTATCAAAAGTTTTGAGTTTGTTATTGCGAACCGCAGTCTCACTACAGTTTTCAATTTACAATGCCTAGAGTGTTTTCAGTACAGTATACTACCTATGGTTATTTCAATCATGCTAGTAGTATTTTCAGAAAAATTGAAACAGAGTTTCAGAACACTTACAGGATCAGCGCCGGAGACTCGGTGTACCACACACTTAGTCAAAAATGTTTCAACCCATTTAAAAATCAATTCTTTAAAACCAAGTTTAAAACCCAAATCCACAGCCGAGTTTTGCAACTGGACTCTGATACCACTAAATGTAACATCTCAAACCCGATGTAACACCCCAAACCTGGCCTAGAAGTTAGGCCCGAATCTGACGTGTCATATTGAAGTGTTTTTCGTAAACCATGCTTTCATTGAAAACCCTTCTTACTTACAACTTGTTGCTAACTAAAAAGTTGAGTTTTTTTTTTTTAATTTCAAAACATGGTTTATTAAATAGTCAATCCCTTTTAGAAAGCCGTTAATACCTTTAAAACCTTATTTGCTGCGAGAGCTTAATTTAAATAGTTGCAGAAACGTGATATTTAAAAAAAATAGTTGTTGTTTTGGAAAAACCCATGTCCTACCTCTAGCGATTATAAAACCATAAATAAAATTACAAAATTTAAAATCTTGAAATCTTAAAGGCCTTATTACAACCCAAGTTAAAAATACTTAAAACTAAATAATCAGCATAAAAAATGTGTGGCCGCCTTCGAGTCCTTCGCGGCTCCAAATCATCTAAGGCTGAGGATTACCTGCACAATTAGTCAGAAGGGTGAGTTTGCGAAAACTTAGTGTGTAATCCCTTATAATACAAACAGTCAGATATACAGTATGCAGAAACAGACTGGGCCTGAGCCCATCACAGAAACAGTATCAGGTGGGCCTTGGCCCATTAACAGAATCAGGTGGGCCTAAGCCCAATACAGAATCATTATCAGATGCAGATATGCAGATAGAAAACTAGCCCAATCCATCCAATACACCGTCCTTACCAACCAACACTCCATGTGGGGATTAAATTGACCCACCTAGCCAACACACCAAGTTCAGCACCGGTTACGGCACTAAGTCAAAAGAACAGCTCAATGCCATAGACGGAATAGCTAAAAGCCGTAAATATCGCAGCAATGCTGCCAAATAACAGAACGGCTAAAAGCCATAAGCAGAAAGGCAGTAAGCCTTGAACAGAACGGCTATAAACCGTACACTCCGTCAATATCAACCCAACCCCATGCAGGATGACATGTCATAGTAACATATGTGAATGTAGAATGTCATGCTCAAGCTCTGTCATACAATCGCAGTCAAGTTAATTAAAAAACCATCATACATTCGCAGTCAAACCAGTTATAGCCCAAGTCAGTTATTTGCCCATAAGGGCAAAATACTTATTTTACACCCTAGGGGCAAAATGGTCATTTTACCCTACATGGGTATTTCGGTAATTTTACAATCCAGGGGTATTTTGGTAATTTTGCAAATCAGGGGTATTTTTGTAATTTTGCAAATTGGGGGTATTTCAGTAATTTTACAAATTGGGAGTATTTTTGTAATTTTGCAAATCGGGGGCTTAATGACCCAACAGAAGGTCCACTGTCACCCCGAGCGACTTAGGTAACCTAGACAGATTTAACAGTGTAAATGGGCCTAAGGCCTATTACTCAACCCAAGTGGGCCTACACACTTGTGTGGCCTATTTAGCCCACAAACTACTCTAGCCATATGGTCTACATAGCCTGGTCAAACATTTACCACAATATGCAAATTTATTCCCTGTGGGGCCCACAAGCCCATCGAGCCTACACGGCCCATTTCAGCCCAACACGTGAGAACGCTCATGGTGGTCTCAAACATCCTATGCCCATATTCGTAGGCTCGATCCACCACACGTGCAATCGCACGCTCGTGTGGCATCATTTGCCGGTAATTTTCCTTTTTGGCAATTATCGATCTACAATCGAAATAAGTGTGATTACACACCTGATTACGAACTCGCGTGGAGAGTCTTTGCACACCAACCCTACATTCCATTAAGATACTTTATTAGTCACTTTCCAAATAAATATTAACACCACAATCTAAACTTATCTCACAAAACACCATCAATAGTCACCTTGATTGAACGAGAAGAGATATTCTCTTGAACCATTACTCAAGACCAACACCAATCCCTTATAGAGATTTTCTTGTATTTAAACGCAGTCAATAACCAACACAGTGCACATACGAAGGTTGAGGTAAGGGTACAACCACTTACCAAAAGTAGAAGAGGAATAATCGGCCTACAGTCTTACCTAAAAGGTCTAGTATGACAGAAGCTGAGCTAACACCACTGTAGCCCTAGTATCCGTTGATAACAAGAGAAGGTGTTAAGAAACCTTTATTCGTATGATGGAAAAGGGAAAGGAATGCAAAGGATCAAGTTACAATCTTTACTTTCCGATTGCCTGAAAAGAAGTCGCCAGACCCAAAACAATTAAGAGGGAGTAAAAGATGAGAGAAAGTTCAGCTACAATCAATTGTAGGAGAGGGAAGGTAATCAAAACTGAAAGTGTAGAGAGGAAAGAAATAGATAGTAGCAATCAGTCAAGGAGGAAAAGAAAACCAAGATGAGAAAAGATACTCGGTTATGACTTAGAAAGAAAAAGAAGAAGCAAAGTTCAACTTTGACACAATAAAGAGTTGAAAACAAATGTATTCAGCCAAAGTATGATCCTCAAAAGAAAGAGCTGAGAAGAGTGTCAATACTCAAAGGTTCGAAAGAAGGATGAAATGGAAAAAAAATGAAATTAGGGAGAGTATAGCAATCGACTAACCAAAAGGAATACTCAGTTGCCCAAACGGAAAAGAGCCAAAACCGAAAGAGAAGGAATGGAATTTTGGCAATAGAAAAACTCCCAAAAAGCGCACTCAAACTCCTAATCCCAAAATTTCCCCTAGTCCCCACTTAAATTTGGTACTAATGACCGAATATGCACTCCCAAAGGGTTCCAAATTCGGCCAAACCTCCCCCTTAATAACTCCACAATTTTCTCCACCCAAATCTCTCCTTGATTCACTCCAACTCCCCATTCAAACACAATTCAAATTCCTTTGACCAATTCTGTAACAGCCCACTTTAGACCCTAGTCAGAACGAGTGGTTTTGGGACCACTTAACCGAGTCAAATTATTATTTTTATTGCTTTAATATGTTTTACAGCATGATAGAATTACCGTGTGAAAGTTTCGTTTAAAAATTTTATCGTTTGACCGGTTAATTTGAGAAAAAGGACTAAATCGCATAAAGCGATAAACGTGAGTTCTATTTCATTAATGGCTTATTTGATGATGGCTTTTTAAGTGGAAGGCCTTAAGTGGTTATTTTACCATTTTAAGTGGTAGTGGACTTTTATGTCCTTATTATTATTGATTTTTAATGGTTTTATTCAAAGGTTAAAATGGTCATTTGGCTTTATTATATGTTTTAATTAATAAAACATGAAAATTCTTTCATATTAGCTTCTTCTTCACCGATTCTTCAACAAAAAAAAAAGGGGTTTTAAGCTTTTAAATTTCGGCAAGCTTGATTTTTCAATTGAGGTATGTTTTGACTTTGATTTTTAGTGATTTTTACGTTTTTGAGATCGTTGCTTCGTATACTAGCCGACCTGTACCTCAATTTCTGATTTTGTAAATGTCTTTGAAAAATGCCATTGATGAATATATGATATTTTAGAAGATTTTGATGAATTATTGTATATTATGTGAGAAAATACAAGAATTTTCAAGTAAATTTTGATGAAAATGAGTTTAAGAATTTATTTGTAAAAAGGTAGAATTTTTTAGGTTAAATTTGTGATTAATTGAAAGATATGTACTTGTACAAGTCCCCTGAATATTCGGCTAAGGGAAATTTAGGGATTATTTGTGTAATTTGTCATTTTGTGATAAAAGGACTATTTTGCAAAGTGTTGAACTTATAGGGGCTAAATTGCAAATATGCCAAAATACATGTTTTAGACTAAATTGAATAAGTTAGTGATTAAATAGCTAAATTTGTATTAATATAGATAAAGACGACCGAATTTCGGAACTTGATCGGGGAAAACGGAAAATAGACGAGTAGATACAGGATTACGAGGTAAGTTTGTATAATGAAATTTAATGTGTATATGTTTATATTTGTTGTTAATGGAATATATGACATATTAGTTGATTGAATAGCCTATTTGGATGTATACATATGAAATTGAAATGAAATTTTTACAAGTGAGAAATGAATATCGAGCCCCGTTAGAACCGTAGAAGTCGATAGGATACAAGTGACATGTCACTAGGGCTACAGGTGTAACGTCCCCACGCCCGAAACCGTCACCGGAGTCGAGCTTGAGGTGTTACTAAACACAATTTACCATTTTAAACAACTTTACAAAATCTATTTTCATTTTCGGAATAAATTGTTTTCTGCGTCATGGTCGCTCAAAAAATCATATCTCGAGTTAAAAGACTCGAAATCAAGATCCGTAAATTTTTCCTGAATCTAGACAAATATATCTATTCACTAATTTTTTTCTAGAATTTTTGACTGAGCGGATTAGTACAGTTTATTAGTTAAAGTTTCCCCTGTTTCAGAACTCGACTGCACTGACCTCTACTCATTTCGAATCACTTTTCTCCCTGTAAAAATTTCATATAACTATAATGTTTATTTATATTAAAACTAGATTCAATAAGGAATCTATGCATATAAAGTAATCCTCCTAATTATTTTTGTACAATTTATGGTGAATTTTCAAAGTTGGAACAGGGGATCCAGAAATCGCTCTGGCCCTGTTTCACTAAAACTAAAATATCTCATAACGTATAACTCCTTTACCTATTTTTCTTCTTCCATATGAAAGTAGACATGATAAGCTTCAATTTCATAACTAATCCATCATCAAATTCGATTTATATGATTTTTAGTGAATTTTCAAACTCACGTCAGTGTGGCTGCAATGTTCTGTTTTATGGCTAATTTCATTTTCATAAAAGCTTTTATATACTAGATAACCTATTATTCTTCCATGACATCAAACATAATCTATATTAGCCACTTCAATGACTCAACATTATCAAGCATTTCCTCAACCAAACCACCACTGTATCACAAGATTATTTACACAAAGTAGGTATATTACTATACATGCCATACTAAATCTTACAAGCCATTTACCAAAAAGTCCTTTGGATAGTGTGAACGAGTCTTCGACCTATCCCGATTCTCGAGCCGGCTTGTCCAAAACTACAATGAATGAAAAGGAGGGAGTAAGCATAAATGCTTAGTAAGTTTACATGCAAATAACAAGTAACATAACAAAGTCATTATGCCAAACAACATTAACATAGCATCACCAAAACATATGTCGCAATTCTAGTCATCATACTTCATCTTACCACATTTTTGTTGTTGTCTCGGGTTTCAACCCAAGGGTTAAGTACATACCTGTCCAATACGGCCATTTCTCAACATTACCGAATTGTCACTTACGTCTTGAGTGCCTTTCCATTTCACTTGAATTTTACCCGTTGAACACATTGGAATACAACTCGGATACACGGATCATTTGCCCATAAGTGCTGAATATGTAATCAATCAATCATGTAACCCGCCCATAAACGAACTCGGACTCAACTCAACGAGCTCGGGCGTTCGCATCCATAAGTGAACTCGGACTCAACTCAACGAGCTCGGATGCCTAGTTACATCTCACGAACTCGGACTCAACTCAACGAGTTCGGACCTTCGCACCCATAAGTGAACTCGGACTCAACTCAACGAGTTCGGGTGCCCAACCATCCTAGTGACATGTCACTTGTATCCTAATCTATTCCCAAGGTTCAAACGGGATTCTCCTTCAATCACATCTCCTTGCCGTCTTCCACATAATACCGGAACCAATGCTTGGTAACATTTTATATTTAACAAGTAACACATATAATTTGCATATTGTTCAAAAATAACCACAAAGCATATATTTCATGATAAAAATCAGCATATCATATAAATAACATCAATTAACTTAAAAATAACAGTTATGTTACATTATTTGCACATGAACTTACCTTAGTACCAAAATACAAAGATTTTTGCAATTTAGTCCGTAATCTTTTCTTTTCCTCGATCAAGGTTGATTCCACGTCTTTCTTGATCTAAAATAACACATTTAGCTTATTTAATACTCACATTATCAAAATAGTCCTAAATTCAAATTTTGGAAAAATTACAATTTTGCCCCTAAACTTTTGCATATTTACACTTTTGCCCCAAAGCTCGGGAATTAAATTTTATCACAAATTCTTATGTTTTAGGACATGCTGATCATTTATTTATCATTAGCAAGCTCAAATTCATACTAAAACACTTACTTATGAATAATATGTACTTTTACCGATTAAGCCGTTTTACTCGTTTTTACTTAAAACCGAGTAGCACAAGTTTTCTAACATAATTTAAAACCTCATATTCTATCATAAAACATCAAAATACACAAATTTCACCTATGGGTATTTTTCCAAATATGAACCCTAACTTAAATTATTGCTAACATAAGCTTTATCAAGCTACCAGGATTTCAAAAACGTAAAAATCATTAAAAACGGGGCTTAGAATCACTTACTATGAAGCTTGGAAGCTTGAAACAAACCCTAGCTATGGAGAACCCTTGAAATTTCGTGGTAATGAAGAAGATGACCAATTTTGTGTTATTTTTCCCTTTTTATTTCATTAAATGTCCAAATGACCAAAATGCCCCTCCATACTAAACTTTCAAAAATTCCTTCCATGTCCTAGTTTGTCCATGAACAAAAAATTGGTCTAATTGCCATTTAAGACCTCCTAATTAATATTTCAAAACAATTTCATACTGAAAACTTCTAGAATGCAAGTTTTGCAACTTATTCGATTTAATCCCTAACTCCAAATTAAGCACTTTACGCTTAGAATTTCTTCACGAAATTTTCACACCATCATAAAATCATATCATAAACATCAAAATAATTATAATATAATTATTTCTACCTCGGATTTGTGGTCATGAAACCACTATTCTGATTAGGCCCTAATTCGGGATATTACAACTCTCCCCCCTTTTAAGGATTTTCGTCCTCGAAAATCTTACCGGTAAACAGATGTGGGTATTGTTTTCTCATAGTTTCCTCGGGTTCCCATGTAGCCTCTTCTATCCCATGCTTTTGCCACAACACTTTCACAAGAGCAATACTTTTGTTTCTTAGTTGTTTGACCTCTCTAGCTAAAACTTTTATCGGTTCTTCTTCATAGGTCATATCTGGTCGTAATTCAATTTCTGTTGGTGAAACTACATGCGAAGGATCCGAGCGATACCGACGTAACATAGATACATGGAACACGTCATGAATTTTCTCTAACTCAGATGGTAATGCTAACCGATAAGCTACTAGTCCAACTCTTTCAGTTATTTCATACGGCCCAATAAAACGCGGACTTAACTTACCCTTCTGTCCAAATCTGAGGACTTTCTTCCACGGAGACACCTTTAAAAATACCTTATCACCAACTTGAAACTCGATTTCTTTTCGTTTCAAATCTGCATAAGATTTCTGTCTATCCGAAGCGGCTTTCAAACAATCTCAAATTACCTTCACTTTTTCTTCGGTTTCTTTAATTAGATCGACCCCATAAATCTGATTTTCCTTGAGTTCGGTCCAATACAAAGGCGTCCGACACTTACGACCATACAATGCTTCATAAGGTGCCATTTTCAAACTTGTCTGGTAACTGTTATTATAAGCAAATTCCACCAACGGTAAATATCTTTCCCAGCTTCCTTGAAACTCTAATACACAACATCGAAGCATGTCTTCAAGAATCTGAATTACTCTTTCTGATTGCCCATCCGTCTGTGGATGAAAAGCAGTACTGAAATTTAACCTTGTACCTAACGCTTCTTGCAACTTTTGCCAGAATCGCGAAGTAAATCTCGAATCTCTGTCTGAAATGATTGACAATGGTATTCCATGTAGTCTAACAATTTCTCTAACATACAATTCAGCTAACTTGTTAAGAGAATAATCCATACGTACTAGAATGAAATGAGCCGATTTAGTCAATCTGTCAACTATTACCCAAATGGCATCTTTCTTTCCTGGAGTTAACGGCAACCCTGAAACAAAATCCATAGTAATCCGATCCCATTTCCATCCAGGAACCATAATAGGCTGAAGTAATCCTGAAGGCACTTGGTGTTCTGCTTTCACCTGTTGACAAATTAAGCATTTGGACACAAATTCTGATATATCCCTTTTCATTCCTTTCCACCAGTACATTTTCTTCAAATCATTATACATTTTCGTACTGCCTGGATGAATCGACAAATAACCACCATGTGCTTCCTGCAAAATCTTTTGAATTAACTCCTCATTTTTTCGGTACACAAATCCGATCTTTAAACATCAAGCAACCATCAGGACCGATTCTGAAATCTGACCTGTATCCACCTCACATTGCTTTCTTTTGGCTTGTAAGTCTTCATCGCTTTTCTGAACTTCACAAATCTCTTGTAAAAACATCGGTCTTACTTTTAGTTCGGCCAGAATGGAACCATCATCTGACATTTCCAACTGAGTGTTCATAACTCTCAAAGCAGCCAACAGTTTTCTACTCAAAGCATCAGCAACTACATTTGCTTTTCCTGGATGGTAGTCAATCACAAGCTCGTAATCATTTAATAACTCCAACCATCTTCGTTGTCTCAAATTCAAGTCCTTTTGTGACATCAAATATTTAAGACTTTTATGGTCGGTGTATACCCGACATTTCTCACCATACAGATAATGTCGCCAAATCTTCAAAGCAAACACCACCGCAGCCAACTCCAAATCATGGGTCGGATAATTCCTCTCGTGAGGTTTTAACTACCTCGAAGCATAAGCCACAACCTTTCCTTCTTGCATCAGTACACATCCCAAACCATTTAGAGAAGCATCACTATATACCACAAATTCTTTACCTGACTCGGGCTGTACTAACACTGGTGCCTCTGTCAATAACTTTTTCAATTCTTCGAAACTTTGTTGACATTCTTCCGTCCACTCAAATTTAACATCCTTGCGAAGTAATCTAGTCATAGGAGCAGCGATTATAGAAAATCCGTTCACAAACCGTCGATAATATCCGGCTAGCCCCAAGAAACTTCTAACCTCGGTTACATTCTTCGGTGGCTTCCAATCAACAATAGCTGAAATTTTACTGGGATCAACCCGTATACCATCACCCAAAACAATATGACCCAAAAATCCAACTTCCCGAAGCCAAAATTCACTTTTACTAAACTTGGCATATAACTGCTTGTCTCGTAAAGTTTGCAAAACTATCCTCAAGTGCTCAGCATGTTCTGTCTCATCTTTTGAATAAATCAAGATATCATCTATAAATACCACAACAAATTTATCCAAGTATGGCCGAAATATTCGATTCATCAAGTCCATAAACACAGCAGGAGCATTTGTTAATCCGAACGGCATAACTAAAAATTCATAATGACCATACCTTGTTCTAAAAGCAGTTTTAGGCACATCTGACTCTTTTACCCGCAACTGATAGTATCCAGATCTCAAATCAATCTTTGAAAACCATGTCGCTCCTTTCAGCTGATCAAACAAATCATCAATTCTTGGCAACGGATACTTGTTCTTAATTGTCACTTTATTTAATTGCCGATAGTCTACACACAATCTCATCGAACCATCCTTCTTTTTCACAAACAATACCGGAGCACCCCAAGGTGAAAAACTCGGTCTCACAAAGCCTTTGTCTGTCAACTCTTGCAACTGTGACTTTAATTCTTTCAACTCTGTTGGTGCCATTCTATACGGAGCAATCGAGATTGGAGCTGTTCCCGGCATCAACTCTATACCAAATTCTACTTCCCTGACTGGAGGCAAACCCGGCAATTCTTCAGGAAATACATCCGGAAATTCACATACAATCGGCACTGATTCCACTTTCTTTTCTATTTCTTTTGTATTTAATACATATGCCAGATAAGCTTCATAACCCTTTCTCAAATATCTCTGAGCCGACATTGAAGAGATTACACTAGACAATGCCTCTGATTTATCTGATTCAACCCGCAGAGTTTCACCATTTTCACACTTTAGTTCAATAACTTTCTGTTTACAATTTACTATGGCATCATGCGATGTCAACCAGTCCATACCCAAAATAACATCAAACTCATCAAACGGCAACAACATCAAGTCGGCCGGAAAGTAATAACCCCGAATCATTAAAGGACATTTCTTGCATACTTTATCAACTATAACACATTTGCCTAACGGGTTTGACACTTTAATCATAAATTCTGTATTCTCAACAGGTATATTCATGCTAGACACCAATTTCATGCATACATATGAATGAGTAGAACCAGGATCAATTAGAGCAGTAACATTAACATCATAAAGAGAAAATATACCGGTAATCACATCAGGAGAGGAAGCATCTTCACGAGCTTTAATAGCATAAGTTCTAGCCGGTGCCCTTCCTTCAGATCTAACTGCTGCATCTCTGGCTACATTCTTGCTACTTGCTTCGCTCCCAGCTTTTCTTGGATACCTTCCTCGCGAATCTGCACCACTAGCTTTTGTATTCTGAAATTTTTCTTTTTCAATTCTCTCGGGGCAGTCTCTAATAAAATGATCCGGAGAACCACATCGGAAACATTCGTTTGCTCTGCACGGACCAAAATGATTTCTACCACACCGCTGACACTCGGGTTTAACAAATCTCGTGTTCCCTACACTGGCTACTGAAGTAGTTTGGGACTTTGGACCCACATTTTGCTTCTTAAAATTCCCATAGGATTGTCCAGCTGAAACTTGGGAACGAGGATTCATATTTCTTGATCTTCCGGATTGCTGTGAGGGTACATTAGTCATTTGTCTTTTCTTCCAGTTTCGTGTCTCAGATTCTGCCTTTTTCTTCTCTTTAAGTAGTTCTTCAGCCTTGCAAGCTCGGTCGACAAGTACCACCATTTCCTTTAATTCAAGAATCCCAACAAATACTTTAATTTCTTCATTGAGCCCATCTTCAAATCGCCTACACATTTTGGCCTCGGTAGGAACATATTCTCTAGCATACTTACTCAGTCGAACAAACTCTCTTTCATATTCTGTAACGGTCATGTTACCTTGTTTCAACTCGAGAAATTCCTTGCGCTTCTGATCAATAAATCTTTCACTGATGTATTTCTTCCGAAACTCTTCTTGAAAGAATTCCCAAGTTACCCTCTCTTTCGGTACCACGGAAATCAGTGTCTTCCACCAATTATATGCTAAATCTCTCAACAAAGATATAGCACATTTTAAGCATTCCTCAGGTGTGCAGGACAATTCATCAAATACCCGGATGGAATTCTCAAGCCAGAACTCTGCTTTTTCCTCGTCATCATCTATATTAGCTCTGAATTCTTCGGCCCCGAGCTTACGGATTTTATCAACTGGAGTTCTTTGAAATTTTATCATACCCACATCTTGAGGCATCGGAGGTACAGGTTGAGGAATTGGGGGAGGTGGGGGAGGTCGTACATTCGGGTTCGTACGAACGAACTCAGTGTACCATGCACTCATCATTTGGAGAAAGGCTTCCCGATCCCTTTCTCCTCCCTGGCCAACAGTAGGTGGTGGATTTTCAGTCGGCGCTGCCCCTTCAGCCGGAGCTGGCGCATTACTCTCTACTTCATCAGCCACAGCTGGATCGGGATCCATTTACTCTAAAAAAATCATTTAAACGGTCAGAAGTCGTCACACTATCACAATATACACATATGGCATGTATAGCAAAATCCGTACATAAAACATGTTAGTCCGAGAACCGACTAAACCTGCTCTGATACCACCAAATGTAACGTCCCCACGCCCGAAACCGTCACCGGAGTCGAGCTTGAGGTGTTACTAAACACAATTTACCATTTTAAACAACTTTACAAAATCTATTTTCATTTTCGGAATAAATTGTTTTCTGCATCATGGTCGCTCAAAAAATCATATCTTGAGTTACAAGACTCGAAATCAAGATCCGTAAATTTTCCCTGAATCTAGACACATATATCTATTCATTAATTTTTTTCTAGAATTTTTGACTGAGCGGATTAGTACATTTTATTAGTTAAATTTTCCCCTGTTTCAGAACTCGACTGCACTGACCTCTACTCATTACGAATCACTTTTCTCCCTGTAAAAATTTCATATAACTATACCGTTTATTTATATTAAAACTAGATTCAATAAGGAATCTAGGCATATAAATTAATCCTCCTAATTATTTTTGTACAATTTATGGTGAATTTTCAAAGTTGGAACAGGGGATCCAGAAATCGCTCTGGCCCTGTTTCACTAAAACTCAAATATCTCATAACGTATAACTCCTTTACCTATTTTTCTTCTTCCATATGAAAGTAGACATGATAAGCTTCAATTTCATAACTAATCCATCATCAAATTCGATTTATATGATTTTTAGTGAATTTTCAAACTCACGTCAGTGTGGCTGCAATGTTCTGTTTTATGGCTAATTTCATTTTCATAAAAGCTTTTATATACTAGATAACCTATTATTCTTCCATGACATCAAACATAATCTATATTAGCCACTTCAATGACTCAACATTATCAAGCATTTCCTCAACCAAACCACCACTGTATCACAAGATTATTTACACAAAGTAGGTATATTACTATACATGCCATACTAAATCTTACAAGCCATTTACCAAAAAGTCCTTTGGATAGTGTGAACGAGTCTTCGACCTATCCCGATTCTCGAGCCGGCTTGTCCAAAACTACAATGAATGAAAAGGAGGGAGTAAGCATAAATGCTTAGTAAGTTTACATGCAAATAACAAGTAACATAACAAAGTCATTATGCCAAACAACATTAACATAGCATCACCAAAACATATGTCGCAATTCTAGTCATCATACTTCATCTTACCACATTTTTGTTGTTGTCTCGGGTTTCAACCCAAGGGTTAAGTACATACCTGTCCAATACGGCCATTTCTCAACATTACCGAATTGTCACTTACGTCTTGAGTGCCTTTCCATTTCACTTGAATTTTACCCGTTGAACACATTGGAATACAACTCGGATACACGGATCATTTGCCCATAAGTGCTGAATATGTAATCAATCAATCATGTAACCCGCCCATAAACGAACTCGGACTCAACTCAACGAGCTCGGGCGTTCGCATCCATAAGTGAACTCGGACTCAACTCAACGAGCTCGGATGCCTAGTTACATCTCACGAACTCGGACTCAACTCAACGAGTTCGGACCTTCGCACCCATAAGTGAACTCGGACTCAACTCAACGAGTTCGGGTGCCCAACCATCCTAGTGACATGTCACTTGTATCCTAATCTATTCCCAAGGTTCAAACGGGATTCTCCTTCAATCACATCTCCTTGCCGTCTTCCACATAATACCGGAACCAATGCTTGGTAACATTTTATATTTAACAAGTAACACATATAATTTGCATATTGTTCAAAAATAACCACAAAGCATATATTTCATGATAAAAATCAGCATATCATATAAATAACATCAATTAACTTAAAAATAACAGTTATGTTACATTATTTGCACATGAACTTACCTTAGTACCAAAATACAAAGATTTTTGCAATTTAGTCCGTAATCTTTTCTTTTCCTCGATCAAGGTTGATTCCACGTCTTTCTTGATCTAAAATAACACATTTAGCTTATTTAATACTCACATTATCAAAATAGTCCTAAATTCAAATTTTGGAAAAATTACAATTTTGCCCCTAAACTTTTGCATATTTACACTTTTGCCCCAAAGCTCGGGAATTAAGTTTTATCACAAATTCTTATGTTTTAGGACATGCTGATCATTTATTTACCATTAGCAAGCTCAAATTCATACTAAAACACTTACTTATGAATAATATGTACTTTTACCGATTAAGCCGCTTTACTCGTTTTTACTTAAAACCGAGTAGCACAAGTTTTCTAACATAATTTAAAACCTCATATTCTATCATAAAACATCAAAATACACAAATTTCACCTATGGGTATTTTTCAAAATATGAACCCTAACTTAAATTATTGCTAACATAAGCTTTATCAAGCTACCAGGATTTCAAAAACGTAAAAATCATTAAAAACGGGGCTTAGAATCACTTACTATGAAGCTTGGAAGCTTGAAACAAACCCTAGCTATGGAGAACCCTTGAAATTTCGTGGTAATGAAGAAGATGACCAATTTTGTGTTATTTTTCCCTTTTTATTTCATTAAATGTCCAAATGACCAAAATGCCCCTCCATACTAAACTTTCAAAAATTCCTTCCATGTCCTAGTTTTTCCATGAACAAAAAATTGGTCTAATTGCCATTTAAGACCTCCTAATTAATATTTCAAAACAATTTCATACTGAAAACTTCTAGAATGCAAGTTTTGCAACTTATTCGATTTAATCCCTAACTCCAAATTAAGCACTTTACGCTTAGAATTTCTTCACGAAATTTTCACACCATCATAAAATCATATCATAAACATCAAAATAATTATAATATAATTATTTCTACCTCAGATTTGTGGTCACGAAACCACTATTCCGATTAGGCCCTAATTCGGGATATTACAACAGGGTGGTTCGAGCTCCTGCATTTGTTGCGGACTCACCACGTGCTCATGAGCTACAGGTTTATCCTTCGGGATCACATGTTTAGTCTTCAGACTCACCGTTAGCCTACGGGCTTACTGTTCATCCTTCGGGATCACATGTTCAGCCTTCGGGCATACCGATACAGGCTCGAAAGAGCATACATGATGCATTGACGGATTACAGGTTATATGTATATACATTGTGTGTGTATCACCAGAGTATCCCTCGATGTTCTTAAGGGTTTAACGGGCAATTACCGATACATGTTACATAAAGACTGAATGATATATGTATTACATGTTATATGAGACATGAGAATTACATGGATTATAGGGTATAAGTTATATGAAATACATGTACAAGTATTCGAGCAATGATATGATACATGAATGTTGTGGTTGGTACATGAATGAATTTATATGTTACATGGACTAACAAGTGTATACTTGTGAAATAAGCAACTTGAGTATATGAAGTGAATTGGCATTGTTGTTGTAATTATCGCATTGATTCGGTAAGGTTTAATTTCTATATTATACGGACTTAATAAGCTTTAGAAGCTTACTCTGTTCATTTCTTTCACTGTCTTATAGATTCGGAAGCTAGCTCGATAATCGGACTAGTCGGAGATCGCCATCACACTATCTATCAAACTTTGGTACTTTTGAAACTTTTGTAAATGAAATGGTCATGGCATGTATAGGCTAGATGGTTAGTGAATATGGCATATTTTGGTAAGTGATCAAGCTATGAGATGTGGCTTGGGTCACATATTTTTATAATCAAGTATTTTGGGATTGATTTTTGGTTAAATGTGTTATGGAAAATTATGTGATTTTGATGAGTTCTTTGTGCTTGAAGATGATGATGATTTTGGGGTTCATTATATGCTTGAATTGGTATATTTGTAGATGGTAAATTGGCTTGAAATGTTGCATATTCTTGGTTTGTAGGAATGACCCTTGTTGGGTGGCAATTTGGCTTAAACCAAGCCTATATTGTGTCACGGCCAGGGAAGACGGGCGTGTACTTCGACCGTGTGTCACCTGCACCTTAAATGTTTTGGTCAGTTTTGGTACACGGCCTAGACACACGGGCGTGCCTGGTAACTTGTAGCCGTATGAATTTGGCAGTATAGTCACACGGTCTGCTCTGTTTTGTACACGGACGTGTCTGGTAGCCGTGTGTCAATTGACAGTTTCGGCCACAGGGTAAGGGCACGGGTGTGCTTAGGCAGTGGGCGACACGCGGCCTAACCCCATGGGCATGTTAGACAGCCGTGTGGGGTAAGTCAGAATCGACCACGGGCTGAGAGGTTTGGGCGTGTCTGGAGGGACACGACCGTGTGAGAGGAACACGGGCAAGGGGCACGGCTGTGTGTCCCTAAGTTGAAAATTTATGATTATTTTCCTACTTTTTGCTATGTTTTCAATTTGACCCTCAATAGTTATATGCATCATTTTACAATCATTTGAAGTATGCTTTGATGATTGAAAATACATGTTGGATTTTGACTAAAAAGTTCAAAATTTTTACTATTTTGACATGAGATACAAGTCCGGTAATGCCCCTTACCTACTCCGGTGACGGTCACGGGATAGGGGTGTTACATTTTATTGGTGTCAGAGCTACGGTTTGTCAATTCTAGGACTACCGTAGTGAGTATGAGTCTAGCTATACATGCCATGTACATGAAATGTGATAGTGTGATATCTCCTGACATCCTCTAAAATCTGTTTTATATAGTAATGGATCCGAATCGAGCTTTAGCTGATGATGTTGAAAGTATTACGCCAGCACCCGCTCAAGAGGCTGTGCCTTCTGAATCAGGCCCTGCTGTGGCCAATCAGGAAGAAATTAAACAAGCTTTCTTCCAAATGATGTCTGGATGGTTTAGTGAGTTTGTGCGAGCAAACCCAGTTGCTCCGCAACCTCCACCCCCTCTCGTCCCACAACCTAACCCTGATAATGTTCGAGTTGTGGATCCTCTGAGATTGAACAGACCTCCTGTTGATAAGATACGGAAGTATGGTGCTGAGGAATTCTGAGCTTCAGCGAGTGATGACGCTGAGAGGGCCGAATTTCGGCTTGAGAATACGATCAGAGTTTTTAATGAACTAGCCTGTACTCCTGATGAGTGTCTAAGATGTGCTATTTCTTTGCTTCAGGATGTAGCATATCAATGGTGGAATACATTGACCTTAGTTGTACCACGAGAACGAGTCGATTGGGATTTCTTTCAGATGGAATTCAGGAAGAAATACATTAGTTAGCGATTCATCGATTAGAAAAGAAAAGAGTTTCTAGAGTTAAAACAGGGTCGAATGTCTGTAACTAAATACGAGAGAGAGTTTGTACAACTAAGCAAATATGCTCGCAAATGTGTTTCTACCGAAGCCATAATGTGTAAAAAGTTCGAAGATGGGCTAAATGAAGAAATTCGACTGTTAGTTAGAATACTTGAGCTGAAAGAGTTTGTAGTTCTCGTTGATCGGGCCTGTAAAGCCGAAGAGCTTGCTAAAGAAAAGAGAAAAGCGGATTCTGAATTCAGAGAGGCTCGAAAGAGGTTTGCGGGGAAACTATATCAGTCTGGATCCAAGAGATCAAAGGATTTTCATCCTCGTTCTGCTACTTCTACGGGCATATCTATTCGAGACAAAAATATTAAATCTTCCCATTCGAGACCTCAAGCAACCTCGGTAGCTAGTGCTGATAGTGTGAGAACTCCCAGACCTGAATGCAAGTATTGTAATAGGAAACATTTTGGTGAATGCCGATTGAAAAGCGGAGCTTGTTTTCAATGTGGATCGTTAGATCACTACTTACGTGATTGTCCTAAAAGATCTGTAGCTGATAAGGAACAATGAGGTAGACCGCCTCGGAATGCTGGGAATCAAAGTGGAAATCGCAGTGTGACTAGAGATGCTAATGTGAGATCTGATATGCGTACTCCTGCGAGAGCTTATGCAATACATGCACGCGAGGAAGCCTCGTCGCCTGATATTATTACCGATACTTTTTCTCTCTATAACACTGATATTGTTGCGTTGATAGATCCTGGATCAACTCATTCATATATCTGTATGAAATTAGTGTTTGAAAAGAATTTGCATGTTAAGTCTACTGAATATGTAGTTAAAGTATCAAATCAGTTAGGAAAGTCTGTGTTAGTTGATAAGATATGTAAGAAATGTCCATTAATGACTCGAGGATATTATTTTATGGCTGATCTGATGCTTCTCCCTTTTGACGAGTTTGATGTAATACTGGGCATGGATTGGCTAAATGTGCATGAGGCTATTGTGAATTGTCGAAGTAAGAGTATAGAATTGAAATGTCAGAATGACGAGATTCTTCGGATTGAATCAAATGATTCGAATGAATTACCGATAGTAATTTCTACTATGAGGGCTCATAAGTATGTTAGAAAAGGCTATGATGCGTATCTAGCGTATGTGATGAATTCTAGCAAGACAGAATTGAAAATTGAGTCTGTACCAGTTGTTTGTAAGTTTTCAGATGTTTTTCAAAAGAATTACCGGGTTTACCGCCGATTAGAGAAGTTGAAATCGGTATTGAATTGTTACCGGGCACTACTCCGAATCGATAGCTCCGTACAGAATGGCATTGATTGAATTAAAAGAGTTGAAAGCACAGTTACAAGAATTGACAGATAGAGGTTTTGCGAGACCGAGCTTTTCACCTTGGGGTGCACCAGTATTATTTGTGAAAAAGAAAGACGGAATGATTAGAATGTGTATTGATTACCGACAGTTGAACAAGGTAACAGTGAAGAATAAATACCCTCTTCCGTGGATTGATGATTTATTTGATCAGTTGAAAGGAGCTACAGTATTTTCGAAGATTGATCTGAGATCGGGTTACTACCAGCTATGAGTTAAAGATTCAGACATATCGAAAAGTTCTTTCAGAACACGATACGGACATTATGAGTTTCTGGTCATGCCTTTCGGGTTAACAAATGCACCTGCAGTGTTCATGGACTTGATGAACCTTGTATTCAAACCGTATTTAGATAGATTCATTGTCGTGTTCATTGATGACATTCTGATCTATTCACGTGATGAGGTAGAGCATACTGAGCATCTGTGAATTGTGTTACAAATTCTGAGAGATAAGCAGTTATTTGCCAAATTTAGCAAATGTGAATGTTGGCTTCGAGAAGTCAGATTTTTGGGTCACATTGTTTCTGCGAAAGGCATCAGAGTAGATCCGAGTAAAATATCTGCTATTATAGACTGGAAACCCCTGAGAAATGTATCTGAGATTAGAAGTTTTCTGAGATTAGTGGGATATTACCGAAGATTTGTTAAAGGATTTTCGATGATTGCAGTACCGTTGACTCGAATGCTACAAAAAGATGTGAAATTCGAGTGGAATGATAAATGTCAGTAGAGTTTCGAACAGTTAAAAGCCTTGTTAACAGAAGCTCTGGCTTTAGTTCAACCCGAATCGGGGAAAGAATTTGTTATATACAGTGATGCATTTATTATCGGACTGGGCTGTATATTGATGCAAGACGGGAAAGTCATAGCTTATGCCTCCCGACAGTTAAAACCGCATGAGAAGAATTACCCGGCGCATGATCTTGAGTTAGCTGCTATAGTATTTGCATTAAAGATTTGGCGGCATTACTTATATGGTGAGAAATGTAGAATTTTTACCGATCATAAAAGTATGAAGTATCTGATGTCATAGAAAGATTTAAATGTACGACAGCGGAGATGGCTCGAACTACTAAAAGACTATGAATTTGTAATTGATTATCATCCAGGAAAAGCTAATGTTGTAGCTGATGCGTTAAGTCGAAAGTCTCTGTTTACTCTGCGAGCTTTGAATGCTCAAATGACGTTATATGATGATGGATCTGTTTTAGCTGAGCTAATAAACCATTGATTCTGCAGCAAATTTTCGAAGCTCAAAGGACTGATCCCGATCTGTAAGCTAAACGACTTCACTGTGAGTCTAATTCTGATCTTGACTTTTCTATAGGGAATGATGATTGTTTAATGTTCTGAAATAGAATCTGTATACCAAAAAATAGTGAACTCATTCAGAAAGTTCTGCACGAGGCACATGATAGTCGATTTTCAGTTCATCCGGGTAGCACTAAGATGTATAATGATTTGAAACAGCAATACTGGTGGTCAGGAATGAAACGTGACATATCAGAATTCGTATTGAAATGTTTGATCTATCAGCAAGTTAAAGCTGAACATCAGGTACCGTCAGGTTTATTACAGCCTATTATGATTTCGGAATGGAAATGGGACAGAGTCACTATGGATTTTGTATCTGGACTACCTCTATCTTCGAAGAAGAAAAATGCAATCTGGGTTATAGTTGACAGATTGACGAAGTCTGCACATTTTATACCGGTACGTACTGATTATTCTCTGGATAAATTAGCGGAATTATATGTATCTGAGATTGTGCGATTACATGGTATACCATTATCCATTGTGTCTGATAGAGATCCGAGGTTTACCTCGAGATTCTGGAAGAAGTTTCAAGAGGCTTTGGGAACGAAAATGAGTTTCAGTACGGCATTTCATTCCCAGATCAATGGTCAGTCTGAAAGAGTTATTCAAATTCTGGAAGACATGTTACGGTGTTGTATTCTTGAATTTGAAAGTAATTGGGAGAAATATTTACCTCTGATAGAGTTTGCATACAACAATAGTTTTCAGACAAGTTTGAAAATGGCTCCATATGAAGCATTATACGGTCGTAAATGTCGAACACCGCTATATTGTTAGAATTGAGTGAGAGAAAGTTACATGGGGTTGATTTAATCCGAGATACAGAAGAAAAAGTGAAAGTGATACGTGACAGTTTGAAAATAGCTTCAGACAGATAGAAATCATATGCCGATTTGAAACAGAAAGAAATAAAGTTTCAGGTCGGAGATAGAGTATTTCTGAAAGTATCACCGTGGAAGAAAATTCTTCGTTTCGGTAAAAAGGGAAAGCTAAGTCCTCGTTTTATTGGGCCGTATGAAATTGTGGAACGAATTGGACCTGTAGCTTACCGATTATCGTTACCGTCTGAGTTTGAAAAGATTCACAACGTATTTCACGTTTCAATGCTTCGACGATACTGATCTGATCCATCTCATGTCATTTCTCCCACTGATGTGGAGATACAGTATCGTACAGTGAAGAACCGATTAAAATTCTGGCTCGAGAAATCAAAGAGTTGAGAAATAAGCGTATAGCACTCGTAAAAGTTCTCTGGTGTAAACATGGAATAGAGGAAGCTACATGGGAACTCGAGGAAGCTATGCGAAAGCAATACCCTAACCTGTTTACCGGTAAGATTTTCGGGGACAAAAATCCCTAAAAGGGGGGAGAGTTGTAACAGCCCACTTTCGACCCTAGTCGGAACGAGTGGTTTCGGGACCACTTAACTGAGTCAAATTATTATTTTTATTGCTTTAATATGTTTTACAGCATGATAGAATTACCGTGTGAAAGTTTCGTTTAGAAATTTTATCATTTGACCGGTTAATTTGAGAAAAAGGACTAAATCGCATAAAGCGATAAACTTGAGTTCTATTTCATTAATGGCTTATTTGATGATGGCTTTTTAAGTGGAAGGCCTTAAATGGTTATTTTACCATTTTAAGTGGTAGTGGACTTTTATGTCCTTATTATTATTGATTTTTAATGGTTTTATTAAAAGGTTAAAATGGTCATTTGGCTTTATTATATGTTTTAATTAATAAAACATGAAAATTCTTTCATATTTGCTTCTTCTTCACCGATTCTTCAACAAAAAAAAGGGGGTTTTAAGCTTTTAAATTTCAGCAAGCTTGATTTTTCAATTGAGGTATGTTTTGACTTCGGTTTTTAGTGATTTTTACGTTTTTGAGATCGTTGCTTTGTATACTAGCCGACCCGTACCTCAATTTCTGATTTTGTGAATGTCTTTGAAAAATGCCATTGATGAATCTATGATATTTTAGAAGATTTTGATGAATTATTGTATATTATGTGAGAAAATACAAGAATTTTCAAGTAAATTTTGATGAAAATGAGTTTAAGAATTTATTTGTAAAAAGGTAGAATTTTTTAGGTTAAATTTGTGATTAATTGAAAGATATGTACTTGTACAAGTCCCTTGAATATTCGGCTAAGGGAAATTTAGGGATTATTTGTGTAATTTGTCATTTTGTGATAAAAGGACTATTTTGTAAAGTGTTGAAATTATAGGGGTTAAATTGCAAATATGCCAAAATACATGTTTTAGACTAAATTGAATAAGTTAGTGATTAAATAGCTAAATTTGTATTAATATAGATAAAGACGATCGAATTCCGGAACTTGATCGGGGAAAATGGAAAATAGACGAGTAGATACAAGATTACGAGGTACGTTCGTATAATGAAATTTAATGTGTATATGTTTATATTTGTTGTTAATGGAATATATGACATATTAGTTGATTGAATAGCCTATTTGGATGTATACATATGAAATTGAAATGAAATTGTTACAATTGAGAAATGAATACCGAGCCCCGTTAGAATCGTAGAAGTCGATAGGATACAAGTGACATGTCACTAGGGCTACAGGGTGGTTCGAGCTCCTGCATTTGTTGCGGACTCACCACGTGCTCATGAGCTACAGGTTTATCCTTCGGGATCACATGTTTAGTCTTCGGACTCACCGTTAGCCTACGGGCTTACCGTTCATCCTTTGAGATCACATGTTCAGCCTTCGGGCATACCGATACAGGCTCGAAAGAGCATACATGATGCATTACGAATTACAAATTATATGTATGTACACAGTGTGTGTATCACCCGAGTACCCCTTGATGTTCTTAAGGGTTTAACGGGTAATTACCGATACTTGTTACATGAAGACTGAATGATATGTGTATTACATGTTATATGAGACATGAGAATTACATGGATTATAGGGTATAAGTTATATGAAATACATGTACAAGTATTTGAGCAATGATATGATACATGAATGTTGTGGTTGGTACATGAATGAATTTATATGTTACATGGACTAACAAGTGTATACTTGTGAAATAGGCAACTTGAGTATATGAATTGAATTGGCATTGTTGTTTTAATTATTGCATTGATTCGGTAAGGTTTAATTTCTATATTATACGGACTTACTAAGCTTTAGAAGCTTACTCTATTCATTTCTTTCACTGTCTTATAGATTCAAAAGCTAGCTCGATAATCGGACGAGTCGGAGATCGCCATCACACTATCTATCAAACTTTGGTACTTTTGAAACTTTTGTAAATGAAATGGTCATGGCATGTATAGGCTAGATGGTTAGTGAATATGCCATATTTTGGTAAGTGATCAAGATATGAGATATGGCTTAGGTCACATATGTTTATAATCAAGTATTTTGGGATTGATTTTTGGTTAAATGTGTTATGGCAAATTATGTGATTTTGATGAGTTCTTTGTGCTTGAGGATGATGATGATTTTGGGGTTCATTATATGCTTGAATTGGTATGTTTGTAGATGGTAAATTGGCTTGAAATGTTGCAAATTCTTGGTTTGTAGGAATGACCCTTGTTGGGTGGCAATTTGGCTTAAACCAAGCCTATATTGTGTCACACGGCCAGGGAACACGGGCGTGTACTTCGACCGTGTGTCACCTGCACCTTAAACGTTTTGGTCAGTTTTGGTACACGGCCTAGACACACGGGCGTGTTTGGTAACTTGTAGCCATGTGAAATTTGGCAGTATAGTCACACGGTCTGCTTTGTTTTGTACACGGGCGTGTCTGGTAGCCGTGTGTCAATTGATAGTTTCGGCCACGGGGTAAGGGCACGGGTGTGCTTAGGCCGTGGGCGACACACAGCCCAACCCCATGGGCGTGTTAGATAGCCGTGTGGGGTAAGTCAGAATCGACCACGGGCTGAGAGGTTTGGGCGTGTCTAGAGGGGCACGACCGTGTGAGAGGAACACGGGCAAGAGGCACGGCCGTGTGTCCCTAACTTGAAAATTTATGATTATTTTCCTACCTTTTTGCTATGTTTTCAATTTGACCCTCAATAGTTATATGCATCATTTTACGATCATTTGAAGTATGCTTTGATGATTGAAAATACATGTTGGATTTTGACTAAAAAGTTCAAAATTTTTACTATTCTGACATGAGATACAAGTCCGGTAATGCCCCTTACCTATTCCGGTGACGGTCACGGGATAGGGGTGTTACAAATTCAAACTTTATCCTTTTACCAAGTCCTCAACAACTTTCTAGTATTTGAATCCATTTGAACCTCTTGCTGCCCCTATGTAGCAAAATAATTACCTTTTGCATGCAAGGGGTTTCGAACTCAAGCTCCTTGTAACTTAATCCATGCCGCGAGCCACCTTACCAACTAGCTCCTTGTGTCACAAAACAAGCACAATTAAATATAAGCCTATGGGCCAAAGTCTAAGTTCATTTAAAAGAAAACCAAAATGGTTGCAAGCGCCAAAACTTGAACCCATGCTCCCTTGCAACCTTAATGATGCCACAACTACTAGACCACATGCTTCCTTGTGTCATTTTTTAAGACAATAATTTAAAAGGCCTACTTCCAAATATTCAAGGTTTTATCCACTTAAAACCAAAATTTTTGCTAGGGCTCAGGCTTGAACCCAGGACTTCTACAACACTTCTCAGGGCCCTTAACCATTGAAGCAGACATTTAATTGTGTTATTCACTTGCACAACTAAATTCCAATTCCTCCGATTGCGAAGCCCATTTCTTCTAGGCTCAAAATCAGGGGCGTTACACCCGGCCTAGACGTTATGGCCGAATTTGACGATGTCACATGGTAATGTTTTTCGAAGAATGCGTCGTAGCTAAATCCCCTTTTCTATTTAACCTCGTTTTATTATCTTGCGTTAATTTAAAATCATGTTGTTCGTTTTCAAAATATTATTCATTTACAAATTGTAATTTAATTTCAAAACATTTTTCATTGCGAAAGCGTTTAAAATCGTTGATTTTAAGGAAATCGTTTCCATTTAATGAGATCTTAGTTCCACATGTTTTTGAAAACCGTACATTGGTGTGATCGAACTAAAAAATCATAAAACAATTAAAATCCAAAATTAAAATCAAACAGTCCATTTGGTCCAATTTACATAAAAATTACCCAAATAACAAAGGAAAAATAAATCTAAGAAAAATAACAAATCCAGTCTCTAGTTACATGTGGCCACCGTCGAGTCCACCGCTGCACCGACCTGTCAAGTCTGAGGATTACTTGTAAGATTAAACAGTAAAAGGGTGAGTTTTCACAAACTTAGTGTGTAATCCTCACAGAAAACATGCACAGAGATTAATAACAGAAATCAGTCTGGGGCCTGAGTCCATCACAGAAACAGTTCGGGCCTGAGCCCATACAGAAGAGTCTTAGATATGTCAAGCAAAACAGATATCAGATTACAACCCACTAGCACATAGACCAACTCTGTCCATCCCTACACACCATGCGGGGTTGTAAAACCCCCCACCCATCCCTATACACCAAATAGGGTTTATAACACCCATCCATCCCTACATACCATACAGTACCAACATGCGGCACATAATTGGATATATACAGCTTAGCTGCCAGATAACAGGCTTTAAAAGCCTTTCAGATAATTCCTTTAACTTCATCAACCCACCCCAATGCAATGCAACATACCAAAAGATGACATGCTATTATACAATAATCAATACATACAACCAAATCGGAACATACTGGGTATACTCATACTTAGTACAGATGTCATAAATCAGATCACATAATTAGGGGTTTAGGTAGTGCTTACCAGCCCTACAATAGGTCCACAGTCGACTTGGGCAACCTGTGCAACCTTATTAAATAGTTTAGAAAAATGGGCTCACATGCCCATGTGGCCTGCCCGTGTGAGCCTACATGGCCCAAATTGGCCTTGATCATGTGGATGCCTACACGCCCGTGTGGTTCACCCGTATGGGCCCACATGCTTGTTTGGCCCACACGACGTAATTGGTTGAGCTCATGTGTCACACACGGCCTCATCTGACCATCACACGGCCATCTCCTTTACACATGGCCTGGCCTCATTGACCACAAGCCCGTGTACTGTCACACTGCCTACCACACGGGCGACCACACGCCCGTGTGGCGTTGACAGATCTATTTTTGGCTTTCACCGATTCTTATTTTTCGTGTAATCGAGTACACACCTGGTTCATTTTTGCTGTTTATGCAAACTCAAGATCATTAGAACCTATAATCAGAATATCCAACCTTTTAGAAACCCAGAAATGAGTCTTAACAATTAATCCCGAAATGAAAAGTCGACTTACCACTACCAGAATGCTCACCACTTCAAATCAACTTGATGAAACATTGATTCTAGTCTCACAATTGACTCCTAAGCAACAATAAAACTCCTTTTAATTATTGAACCAGAAAACATTAAAATTTATCACCACGAAAACTTACCAAGTGCATACGAACACGAAATCGACAAAACTCGTCTTGATTAACACACGAATAGAAAGAGAAGAAGGTAACAACAAAGGAAAATGGCAAAGAAGTAGAAAAGAGGAAAAGGAAAAAAAATAGAATTTTATGGGAAGAAGGGAGAGAATACCAAAATTGCTTTTTGGGGAAACAAATAGAATATTTTCTAATCACTACAATCCCTCAACTTGCCCCCACTAACTCTATTATTCCACTATCATTAGAATTCCAATCTTACTAAAACACCTACACGACATCTAGCAAAAATAATTCCCTTACTCGTACATGGATTTGAACACAAGACCTCCAACATAACCAACACTCCACTTATCCACCAGACAGTAGGCTCATTCTGATGTATTCTCACAAACAATAAAATATAAGCCTACTGACTAGAGATAGGGCTTTAATTATAAAAGTATCAAAATTTTCCTAAGTTGTGGCTTGAACTTAGGACCTCCCACACACACCCAAAACACATAACCACTGAAGCAGATAGATATTTGTGTTATAATTTAACAAAATAGAAATTTAAAACTTGGGGCATTACATATCTAGCAGCTCAGCTACAAATTATTGTTTATGTGTTGTATTCGGTAGTACTTGGAGTGCAAGGATGGGTGGGTAATTAAACCTCCACATGTAGTGTAGGGTTGGACAAAGATGGTGTGAAAGGCTGGTTGGGTAGGACTTTGCTACTGAATATTGTATGACTGATACTTATACTGTGATGGGCTAAGGCCATAGTACGTATTTGATGCTGTACTGAGATGGGCTAAGTCCCAAACTGTTACTAATACTATAAGGGGCTTAAGCCTAAAACTGTTTTTGACTGGGCACTGTGATTGACTATTGTTTGTTTTCTGTGGGATTACACACCGTGTTTACGTAACTCACCCCTTTTGTCTAATTGCATAGGTAATCCCTAGACCTAGACAGATCGTGTGGCGGAGGGCTCGACAGTGACCACAGTTTTGGACTTTTACGATTTTTAATTCATGATTTATGGGTTCATTATTATTTGTTTATTTGAATGTAATTTGGGGACCTTTGGGACTTTTACTTAAATTTGGTTTTTATTTACCTTTATAGAATTATAACTGCTAGTCATTGCAAAACTCAGATTTCAAATTAACAAATGATTTCTCTAAAATACATGAGTACTTGAACTGTTTCTAAAAGCATCCGCAATGAACTTCATTTTCAAAATTCCAATTAACTAAAAAAGAGATTAAGGAAAAATAGTAAGACGAAAATGGTTTTATCGCAACAATGTAGTTTTTAACCACCCTATATGGACATTGCCAGATGCAGCCATAATGTCTAGGCCCGGGTTTGGGGTGTTACATATAGTCTCTATTTGTGTACAACAAGTTTTTACATATAATGTGTTTAATATTTAACTATCAAATTAAATTAATTTCAACAATTAACTTAATTCATGTGATAACTAAATTCAATACCAAATGTATTTGGATTCTGTTCATTTCAACTATAGGATGTGACGTTGTAGGCTCTTGTAACATTGGTAGTAATACTAGAACGTTTCTAACATTACAAGCAATAAGTGGCATCTAGCAATGCATCATTGCCACCCAAGTTAGAAGAAGTCATGATTTGACATAATCGTTCTATAATAATCTTTTCATGTATTATATCATTTTATGCTTAATATCTAGATTAGACACAAGTCATGGAATAGTCACACTAGAATAGTCCAATATCATATTTCTTTATTTTTTGAGCAAACTACAAAATAAGTGTGTGATATCCAACAGTATCCCACTACATGGATTGTGGTATATCTATTATCAGTCTTTATAGTACAACCTGTTACAGCAGATGTTTTGACTGCATTAAAATATACGACTCATGATGTTAGGACAATGATGATCTCAAGTGTAAGGATCATATACATAGTATCACTATGAGTAATATTGTGACTATTACATAATAATCAAAGAGACATACTCATAGTAGGTCAGTCAAATATGTTGTTCTCTAACACATATTCATGTATTGATTTTGACATACCTATGTCAATGACAACTCTTTGTCATCAATCAACTACACATTAGTCTCAATGCATTATTGTTGTCCAAGCCCACAATTATGCTTAAGCTTACTCCCCTCTCTTTTCCATTTTCTATAGTATCACCAAGCTAGCTTGGGGATCGAAGGACATCGGAGACTTGATTAAACTATCAATTGGAACATTTGGGTATAACTAATCTTAACATTTTGAGTGTGGCATGTGTAGGAACTTGGTCATTTTGTTATGTGTCATATTCGATTTGGTTGGCTTATTTTGATAATTGATTCATTTTGTATCAGGCCATGAGATGTGGCTCATATTGATTATTGGGTTCTAAACCTATTCATATATGCATGCATATGCGCATGCCATTGTGATATTGCCTATGGTTATTGATGGTTGAATAATGATCTGTTACTTGTAACTTATTAAACTTGAGTTGGATGAAGGATGATAGTTTTGTGGGTGTATATGTTGGTAGGAAAATGCATGCAAGCAAGTGAATGAAGTTTAATTGTACGTGAGGTAGTGTAATTGGTCTTGATAAAGTATGAAATCTTATGCATGTATAAGTATAGATGAAATGATCATGATCATGTCTTTTTTGTGTATGTTAAGTGTTCAATAGTGGCCAATGCTTGGAAAATAGCCTCAAAATGGTCAACATGGGTAGACACACGGGCAGGTGTCTACACACGGCCAACCCCATAGGCGTGTGAATAGGCCGGGTGTCCCCTACAATTTAATTTTGAGAAACAGAATGCTTAGTATGGAGCACACGGGTGGAGACACGGCCATGTGTCTCAACTGTGTGAAGGACACGGTCATAGGACATGGGCATGTGCCCAGGCCGTGTGAAGTCTGCACCTTAAATGTGAAAATTAAATTTTCCACATGGCCTAGCACACGGGCATGTGACTTGGCCATGTGACCCTATCTTACTGATGATGTCATAAACAAAGAGTTACACGGGTTGAGGAAGTATGCTCGAGAATGTGTATCTACTGAGGCTATCATGTGCAAAAGGTTTAAGGATAGGTTAAATGAGGACATGCGATTTTTGGTTGCCATCCTAGAATTAAAAGAGTTTGTTGTACTTGATGAGAGAGCTTACAAGGCCAAGGAACTGGCTAAAGAGAAAAGAAAAGCTAAAATTAAGTCACGTTACTCGAGGAAAAGATAGTTGGGTAAGTCATTTCAGTCCTCATCCAAGAAATTGAGATAGTTCGCTACTCAATTAAATGCTTCAGTTGTGTTCTCAAATAGAAATAGGGGTAAACAATACGCGTTTTCAAAAGTTAAAACTACTTAAACTGCTAGTGTTGGTAATGCCCAACTGAGTAGACCAAAGTGTTTACATTGTGGTAGATGTCACCCCGGGGACTGCTAAATTAACAATAGAGCTTGTTTCAAATGTGGCTCCCCAGATCATTTTATTAGAGATTGCCCCGAGATGGTAGAAAAAGAGAAGTTTCAGAGTGTGAGATTGGATAACACTGCTAGTAAAGGGAGACCATAGAGAAATCTGGGAAATAGAGCGAGTAACAAGGGTGTGCCTAGAGAGTCAGCTGTCAGATCCAAGAGTAAAGAACCTGCGAGGACTTATGCCATTCGTGCTCGCGAAGAGGCTTTATCCCTTGATGTGATTACGGGTACTTTTTCTCTTTATGATGCTTCTATTGTTGCTTTGATTGATCCAAGATCTAACCATTCGTATGTTTGTATGAAATTGGTGTCTAGTATGAATATGTCTATTGAATCTACAGAATTTGTGATAAAAGTGTCAAACCCATTGGGCAAGTATGTGTTAGTTGACAAAGTATGTAAGAATTGCCCTTTGATGATTAGAGGTTACTGTTTTTCGGCTAATCTCTCGCTATTACTATTTGATTACTTTAATGTAATTCTTGGTATAGATTGATTAACTGCTCATGATGTGATAGTAAATTGTGGAAGAAAATTTATTGAATTGAAATGTGAAAATGGGGATATCCTTCGGGTTGAATCAGGTGAATCAGATAACTTGCCTGTAGTGATTTCTTCTATGACTGCTCAGAAATGTATAAGAAAGGGTTATGAAGCTTATCTTGCCTTTGTACTGAATACCAAATAGTCTGAGTTAAAAATTGAATCGGTACCGATAGTATGTGAGTATCTAGATGTGTTTCCGGAAGAGTTGCCCAGATTGCCTCCTATTAGAGAAGTTGAATTTGGTATTGATTTAATTCCTGGTACTGCACCTATTTTGATTGCTCCGTATAGAATGGATCTGACAAAATTAAAGGAGTTGAAAGTTCAGTTACAAGAGTTAACAGATAAAGGTTTCGCGAGACCTAGTTATTTTTCGTGAGGTGCACCGATACTATTTATGGAAAAGAAGGATGGATCTAAAAGGCTTTGCATCGACTACCAACAGCTCAATAAGGCAACCATAAAGAATAAGTATCCCTTACCAAGGATCGATGATTTGTTTGACCAATTGAAGGGAGTCATAGTGTTTTCAAAGATAGACTTAAGGTCCGGTTACTACCAGTTCAGAGTTAAGGAGTCAGCTATGCCAAAAACTACATTTCAGATGAGGTATGGTCATTATGAATTTCTTGTCATGCCCTTTGGTTTAAAGAATGCTCCTTTTGTTTTTATGGATTTAATGAACTGTACTTTTTGACCGTACTTGGATAAATTTATTGTTGTTTTCATTGATGATATACTGATTTATTCTCATGATGAGACCGAGCATGCCAAACTCTTGAGAACAGTTTTACAAACTTTGAGGGATAAGCATTTGTATGCTAAGTTTAGTAAAAGTGAATTTTGGCTTCAAGAAGTTAGATTTTTTGGGCACATTGTTTCTGGTGATGGTATTAGTGTTGACACAAGTAAGATTTTAGCTATTATTTAATGGAAACCACTGAGGAATGTTTCAGAGGTTAGAAGCATTCTACGCTTGGTCGATTATTACAAATGGTTTGTTAAAGGATTTTTCATGATTGCTACTCTGATGACGAGGTTGTTACAGAAAGAAGTCAAGTTCTAATGGACAGAAAAGTGCCAACAGAGTTTTGAGAAACTAGAGGCATTGTTGACTAAGGCTCCAGTTTTAGAACAACATGAACCAGGAAAAGAATTTGTGGTTTATAGTGAGGCATCCTTGAGTGGATTGGGTTGTGTACTTATGCAAGAATGCAAGGTAATAGCTTATGCCTCAAGGCAGTTGAAACCGCATAAGAAGAACTATCTGACACATGATCTGGAATTGGCTGCCATTGTGTTTGCTTTGAAAATTTCGCATCATCATTTGTACGGTGAGAAGTGTCGTGTCTTTACCGATCATAAGAGTTTAAAGTATTTAATGACTCAACAGGATTTTAATCTACGGTAACGAAGGTGGCTTGAACTATTAAAAGATTATGAGTTGGTGATTGATTACCATCTAGGAAAAATGAATGTGGTCACCAATGCCTTGAGTAGGAAATCTTTATTTTCTTTGAGAACTATGAATACTCAGTTGACTGTATCTAATGATGGTTCAATTCTAGCAGAGTTGAGGGCTAGACTGACATTTCTTCAAGAGATTTATGAAGCTTAGAAAAATGACAATGATTTGCAAGCCAAGAAAGTTCAGTGTAAGTTGGGTGTTGAATCAGATTTTCAGATTGATAACAGTGGTTTCTTAATGTTTCGAGATAGGATATGTGTTCCTAAAGATATCGAGTAGATTAAGAAGATTTTGTGTGAGGCACATGATAGTTGTTTGTCTATTCATCTAGGTAGTATGAAAATGTACCAAGACTTGAAGAAATTGTATTGATGGTCAGGAATGAAAAGAGACACTTTAGAGTTTGTTTCTAAATGTTTAATTTGTTAACAAGTGAAAGCAAAAAACCAAGTACCTTCGGCATGAGTAGAAATGGGACCATATTACTATAGTTTGTGACAAGGCTGCCTTTGACACTGAGGAAGAAAAATGTCGTATGGGTTGTTGTTGATAGGCTAACTAAGTCGGCTCATTTTATACTGGTATGTTCTGACTAGTCACTTGATAAGCTAGCCGACTTGTATATTTCTGAGATTGTGAGACTTTACGGAGTACCTATGTCGATTATTTCGGATAGAAATCTGAGGTTCACATCGTAGTTTTGGAAAAAGTTGCAAGAAGCTTTAGGTTTCGAATTTGAATTTTAGTATCACTTTCCATCCGCAAACCGACAGTCAGTCTGCGAGAGTAATTTAGATTCTCAAAGACATGCTTTTATGTTGTATTCTTGAATTTCAAGGTAGTTGGGAAAAGTATTTACCATTGGTAGAATTTGCCTACAACAACAGTTTTCAGTCAAGTTGGAAAATGGCGCCTTTTGAGGCATTATATGGCCTTAAGTGTCAGGCTCCTTTGTATTGGACCAAACTCAAAGAAAGTTAGATTCAAGGGGTCGATTTGGTCAAGGAAACCAAAGAGAAAGTAAAAGTGATTTGTAATTGTTTGAAAGCTTCTTCGGATAAACAAAAGTCCTACGCGAATTTGAAATGGAAAGAGATTGAGTTTCAAGTTGGTGATAAGGTATTTTTTAAAGTGTCACCATGGAAGAAAGTTCTCAGATTTGGCCAGAAAGGCAAGTTGAGTCTGTGCTTTATTGGACTGTATGAGATTACTGAAAGGATAGGACCAGTAGCAAACCAGTTAGCTTTGCCATCTGAGTTGGAAAGGATCCATAATGTGTTTCGTGTGTCTATGTTACGTCGATACCGATCAGACCCTTCGAGTATGATTTCTCCAACCGAGGTTAAGATTCGACCGGACATGACATACGGTGAGGAACCGATCAAGATCTTAGCACAGGATGTTAAGCAATTGAGAAACAAAAATATTGCTCTCGTGAAAGTGTTATGGCAAAGACATGGGGTGGAAGAGGCTACATGGGAGCCTAAAGAGGTCATGAGAAAATAGTACCCAAACCGTTTTATTGGTAAGATTTTCGGGAATGAAAATACCTAAGGGGGGAGAGTTGTAACATCTTGATTTTGGGCCTAGTCGAAATAGTAGTTTTGAGACCACAAATCTGAAGTAGAAATATTTTTTATGATTTTTTTGAGGTCTATGACATATTTGCATGATTCTGTGAAAGTTTCATAAAAAAATTTTATGAATAAGTGTCCAATTTGACTTTTAGGACTACATTGCAAAAGTTGCAAAATATGAAATTCTAGAAGCTTTAAGTATGAAATTGCATTGGAATCTTAATTAGAAGTCCTTAAATAGCAATTTTCCCAATTTCTATATTTGTGGACAAAAATGGGCATGCATGGATAAAATTTGAAAGTATAGTAAAAAGGGCATTTTGGTCATTTGGTTAATAAATGAATAAAAAGGGAAAATGAAGTCAAAGTTTTCTCATCTTTCTCATGTGGGTGTCGAAATTCTAAAGGAGCCATAGCTAGGGTTTCTGCACTTTTCAAGCTTGATAGTAAGTGCATCCTAGCCCTGTTTTTAATGCTCTTTACATTTTTTAAGTTCTCGTAACCCGATTTACCTATTTCTACCATTTATTTGATCTAGGGTTCATGTTCAAAAATTTACTCATGTGTGACATGCATGTGTTTTGATGTTTCATGGTAGATTATGAAGTTTGATGTGTAATAAATGACTTTTACTAAGTGATTTCGGTAAATATGTCCAAAATGACCTATTTGTAAAAGTTTATAAAATGTGTAGTAAAAGTGTGTTCTAATGAAAAATGTGGGCTGTTATAACTATGAAAATGGTTCGGCTAGGCTTAAAGTACAAAGAAATTGAATGAAACTCATTCTACTAGCCTAGGGACTAATTTGTAAATATGTGAAAGTTTAGGGACAAAACTATAATTTTGCCAAAGTATATTTTTGGATAGTTTTGAACAATGTGATAATTAAATAAGTGAAATTTTCTATTATAGATCAAGAAAAATGGAGTCCGGACCTAAACCGAGGAAAGAACAAGGTTATGGACTAAATCAAATAGTTAGCCATATTTTAATATCGAGGTAAGCTTGTATGCAAATAACGCAACATTTCATTATTATGTATTTAATGTTTTATTATTGCATGAATTGTATAATTGTCCTTGTGGATTTGATTAACGATGACTCGATGATGATTTAATGAAGATTTGATACTCAAAAATCCCGGTTGAACCTTAGGAACAGATAGGATTCAAATGTCATGACATTAGGGTTATTGAGATCCCATATAAGACCATATCTATGATATGGCGTCGGCGTGTGATTTTGTATAAGACCATATCTGGGATATGGCATCGATATGAGACATTGTGTAAGACCATAGCTGGGCTATCGACATTGATATGTGATCCCATGTAAGACGATATCTGGGATATGGCATTGGCATCTTACTATGTGTATGAGATTTCTCGGGAATCCTTTAGTATTCCAAGTGGTTCAACGGGTAATCTAAAGATAATGTTAAAGAAATGACAAGGTATGATCGTGTTGAAAGGGTACAGGTATGTACACAAAGCTCATAAATGTTGAGATTATAAGTTGATGAGACCTCGGTAAGAAGTGAATAAATGAATGAAATATGATACTTGATGACATTGTGATAAAGTATATTATGTTATGAGTATAATAATGCATGGTTAAAGTTGTTATTTATTTACGTGCAAACTTACTAAGCATTATGCTTACTCCCTTCTCTTTTCTATTTTCTTATAGTATCACCAAGCTAGCTCGAAGATCGAAGGATGTCGGAGACTTGATCACACTATCAATTGGAACATTTGGGCATAACTAGTCTTAACATTTTGAGTATGGCATGTATAGGAGCTTGGTCATTTTGTTATGTGTAATATTCAATTTGGCCGAATATGTTGGCTTATTTTGATAATTGATTCATTTTGTATAAGGCCATGAGATGTGGCTCATATTGATCATTGGGTTCTAAACATATTCATATATGCATACATGTGCCCATGCCATTATGATATTGCCTATGGTTATTGATGGTTGAATAATGATATGTTGCTTGTAGCTTATTAAACTTGAGTTGGATGAAGGATGATAGTTTGGTGGGTGTATATGTTGGTAGGAAAATGCTTGCAAGCAAGTGAATGAAGTTTAATTGTACGTAAGGTGGTGTAATTGGTCTTGATAAAGTATGAAATCTTATGCATGTATAAGGAGAGATGAAATGATCATGATCATGTCTTGTTTGTGTATGTTAAGTGTTCAATCATGCTTTGTTAAGTGTCATTAAAAGTGTGCATGTGATTGAGGAATTGAGGGTGGGCAATGGCTTGGAAAATAGCCTCAAAATGGTCCATACGGGCAGACACATGGGCGTGTGTCTAGGACGTGTGCGTGTGTATAGGCCGTGCGTCCCCTACAATTTAATTTTGAGAAATAGAATGCTCCGTATGGAGCACACGGGCGGAGACATGGTCGTGTGTCTCAACCGTGTGAAGGATACAGTCATAGGACATGGGCGTGTGCCCAGGCCGTGTGAAGTCTGCAATATAAATGTGAAAATTAAATTTATCACATGGCCTAGCACATGGGCGTATGACTTGGCCATGTGACCCTATCTTGCTGATGATGTCATAAATAGAGAGTTACATGGGTTGAGGACACAGGCGTGTCCTGAGCCACATGAGCATGTGTGGCTGCATAGCCTACCCATATGGGCGTGTGACTCTCTAAAACATGAAAATTTTCCAAGTGTTCCAAAGTTTTCAGTTTAGTCCCGAACAATCTTCAATGTATGTTTAGGGCCTCGTAGGTCTGTATAACGGATGATTTGCATGTGTATGAATGGTTTTGAATTGAATGAAATTTTATGGCCCGTTTTACATGATTGGTTATGTTTAAGTCCGATAATGCATCATACATTGTCCCGACGTCAGACTTGGGTAAGGGGTGTTACAATAAGGTTCGTCTAGGCTTGGGTATCAAAGAAATTGAGTACATTTCATTTTATGAGCCTAGGGACTAAATTGTAAAAATGTTAAACTTTAGGGGTAAAAATGTAAATTTTTCCACAATGTGATTTTGGGTTGTTTTGAATGCTCTAATGATTAAATAAGTTAAATGTGATGTTATAGATCGAAAAAATGAGGATCGGGATTAGAACGGGAGGAAAAACAAGCATTAGACGGTTAGCTCATTTTCCCCATTTTTATGCCAAGGTAAGTTCAAATGTTAATAAATGTGGTTGGATTATGTTAATTGTGCATTATTATCATATATATGATTTGGATGCCCGACGGCTTGTGTGAGCAGCACTGGGTAGCTACATCCCGACCGTCAGCTTGTGTAAGCAGACTAGTGGATACCTCTAAAGCGAGCCTATATGCGTTATGAGATATGAGGTAGCTTTGGCTACACATGTGGTACTTATGTTCAATATTTCTGAATATCTATTAATATTTCAAGTGTTCAACGAGCAAAGTCAATATGAGCATGTAAGTGAGACTGAATTAAGTAAACCTGGTGTGTATCAAATCTATGTGGAAATTGAATGAAGGTAAAATGATGGCCTTACAGTGTATCATGTATATGAAACGAGAAAAAAAATTATGTATGAGTATGTTTCATGCCATAATGTGTATATTTGGTTATATTGAAATATGAATCAAAGGATATATGAGATATGAGTTATAGTTGTTTTTAATTATACGTAAGAATGGCACATAGTGTGCAAAGTACCGTTATATGATAATATTTTACATGATTTATCTTAGCTAAAGTAATTGTGATAGATATTGGATTGAATGAAATTATATTGATATTCAATTATGTACATGTAAATGTGGACAAATTGATGCAAAGGTATTTGATCCACACGGACACAGAAATGAATACACTCGTGAAACTTTGGTTAATTAAGTGATTAGAATTATGGTATAAAGGTGAAATTAAATGAGTTTATAGCATATTAATGAAATTGCTTAATAAGTGTTTATTCGATAAGTTGTGTTATTTTCATGTGACCTTACTAAGCTTTATAGCTTACTTTGAGTTATTTTCCCCGTGTTTATAGGACTTCAAACACTTGCTCTGGTTAGAAGCTGTCAGAGATCTCATCACACTATCTAGCTATCGTATCGGTACTGAAAAGCTTGTGAATTTGGTTATATGGCATGTCTAGGCTAGTCGGTTATGAAGTGTATAAGTCTTTTTGGTTATTGAAGCCTAAATGAGTTTGATAGGATTAGCCAAGTGTTTTGGTTCATTTTAGTAATGTGTTTGACCTTGAAATGACTTGTAATGGTTGGTATGTATTTGGCCATTTAAGTTGGCTTATTTTGAGATTGTGTATATGCATGTGAAGTATATATTATGCCTTGTGAATTGGCATGTTTAATATGGTAAATATTGAGTATGGTGCTGGTCATATTGAAATGGCCTATGAGGCAATAATGTGTGGATGTTTTGGTTACTTAAGTATATTGTGTTTGGTGACTTTGAAATGGTGTAAGTGTATGTGTGAAAAAGGGTGACAAAATGGCTTGGTAAATAGCCTTTAATTTGTCCATACTGGTAGACACACGGGCGTGTGTCTAGGCAGCCGTGTGTGACACATGGTCAGCCCCATAGGCATGTGTAACGCCCTGATTTTTCAGATTTTTGGGATTTTGCGTAAATTTAATTTTTACTTGTCTAGATGTATTAATTTATGCTTTGAGTATGTTAGTGGGCCTTTAGAAAGCCCAAGCTTAAGTTAAAACCCGGTAGAATTTTTAAAATGTTAGACTTAAGGGAGAAGGGGCTCTGACAAAGTGGGCTTTTAAGAAAATGATGTTGATTTAAGACATAAGATGACCAGTGGTAGGGTGGCAATGTAACGCCACTTAGAAGACAAAGGAGGCGTGTGGAAGCTATGCAAGAGCCAAGGTTCAAGTCTCATGGTTAGCAAGGTGGTATTTTATTTTTTTTAATGCATGTGCAAGGCATGTGATGGAATCTAAGTGAAACTCTGTTGGGAAGAGTTTGATGTGCTCATGAAATATGATCCAGGAGGGATAAAGAGAGAGATTTTAGGAGTTTTTGACAGGGAAGTAGGTATTGGCTGAATAGTGGTCTCTTGGGAAGCAATTCAGCTAGGGTCCCTAGAGGTTGCTTTGTCGGCATTTTGGGTAGGAGTGTGTCGATTTCTCCTTTTGTTTCTTTGAGGGATTGTGTTGGGTCATTCTTTTGGGGTTTGCCGAATATGTATAGGGTCTTGAGAGCACTTTCATTCCATCTTTTCTTCTCTTTTCTTATGTTCTAAAAGCCGAAAACAAGATCCATACACCCTCTCTTTTTGCCGATTTGTGCAAGTAAACTAAACTCCGCTTATTTCTTCACTTTTCTTCTAAAGAATCGAATCTACTCCTTTATTCTCTTCTTTCATCTTGCCGATTCAATTAGAACCTTGGTTGGCCAACTTCTTGAAAGCTAAAATCCCGAGATACACAAGTTTGTGACGATTTTCCTTAGTGGTCGAATCTCCATTCTTTTCTTTGACTCAATTAGCCGAACCTCACAACCCCCTAACCTCTGTCGACATCTTCTCCTCCCCATTACATAAACCTCTAATCTTCTTCTTCTTCATACAAAAGTCGAAACCTCCACATCTATAGTGATTCGGGAACTGAGCCTTTAGATCTCTTAGATCCATTCTCTTGGTAAGTAATTGAAACCCCTTTTCATTCAGTATCTTATGATTCAACAAAAGCAGAAAACCCCTAAACTCCTTAGGGTGGCTATCGATTTTGGCTAAGGATTAATACTAGTCTTTTTTATTCAATTCTTTTGTGTATTAGTTTGCAAAAGGGGTGATCTAGCAAGGAGCAGTGGAGGCCAGGGTCGTGGAGGCCAGCTAGATTTAGATTTAGTGGTAGATCTTAGTAAGGGTAAGTGGATATCAGTTTTGGGTAAGGATGGCCGAATATGGTGGTATTTGTATGGTATCAATTTCGGTTAATAACGTTGGATTATAGGCTAATGTCATAGTGAACTGCTGTAGGTTGATCGTTCGAGGGATTCCTGCAAATCTCGCAAATCAGGTGTGTAAATGACACCCACTAGTAGACTAAATCGGCAAAAGCCGAAAAGCCAAAATGCTAAAATTCTAGTATTGCAAGGGCTTGCAAGCATGCAAATGCTCGTGGGTCGATTAAAGTGGTAAAATCAATAAAATGGGTACTCGCAAACGGTAAGACTATTGTGTGCGCATTTTCATGCACGTTGGTGATTTTGGGCCCAGAAGGGTCGAATTTGGGTCCAATGGGCTTACGGGCCCATATGGGTGAAAACGAGCAGTAAGTGCATTCTAATAATTTGAGTAATAAATATGTTAAAACGGACGTAAAATTTGGGCTTAGTGGGCCGAAATAGCTAGTGGACACTATAGGGCCCATTAGGGGTTCTAGGGCCCGATAACTCTGTAGTAGTAAACTGGGCTAAATAAGTGGCCTAGATGACACTTGGACTGTTAACATCTGTAATGAGCATGAAACCCTAAAAATTGGTAAATTTACTGAAAGACCCCTAAGGGTGGAAAATTACTGTTATACCCTTAGGTGCTAAAAGACCATTTTACCCCTAGGGTTAAGATTGACTGCTTTACATGCTAAATTAAATCTGTTCACTGTATGCCATGTCATGATTTACACTGTTGCATAGGATTGGGTTTTTGATGGAGGAAGTACTAAGTGGCAATGCCATGTTTACTGATACGGGCTTTGCCTCGTTTTACTGTTAGTGGCTTGGCCACGTTATCTGATTAAGCAGCCATGCTGCGATGTGGTGTGTGGGGCTGGGTGGGTTGAGTTATTCCCCACATGGTGTGCAGGGCTGGTACGGGTGGTGTGTAGGGCTGGATTGGGCTGGGTTCTGCATATATGCATAACTTTCTTTTCTGTTACTGTAATGGGCCTAAGGCCCACACTGATTCCTGAATAGGGCTAAGGCCCAGTTAATCACTGCTTACTGAATAGGGCTAAGGCCCAGTTAATACTGTGTCTGGATAGGGCTTAGGCCAAGTTAAGCTTGAACTAATTTGGGCTCTAGTTGGGTTTAGCTTACATACTGAGTTTTCCAAACTCACCCCCTTTCCTTTCATCTATGCAGGTGAGCCCCAACCTTAGTGGACTTAGAGCTGGAGGGATTCGTAGTGGCCACGAGAACTGCACTTGGTTAATTTTTCTCAAATTACTTATTTCAGTATTTTTCTTTAAGTTATATTCTTTTGGGTTTAATTTTGTAATAAGGCAACTCAGTGGTTATTTTCTTTATATGGGTTTTTAATTGTTAAATTATTATTACTTGTTTCAAATTGATAGAATTAGGCTGTGCGGGTTTTTTTTTTATTTTCAAATTAATCAACATTTTCAAAATATGTCACAGGCATCAAATGGATAATGTAACAACAAATAAGATCTTCTAAAGAAATAAACTTTAAACTGGTAGTGGATAGGACTTCCGTAGATTAAATGACTGGTTTTCCTTCAAAACCCTTAACAACGATTTTGCAAATTTCCCCTAAACATATTAGATAGAGAATGAGGTATAATTCATCGTTCATGTGACACACCAAACTTGGCCGTAACGTCTAGGCCGGGGTTGGGGTGTTACATTAGTTGTATCAGAGCCCAGTGGCAACAACTCAGCTGTAGATCGGGTCCTAAAGTTTTCATAAAATTTAAAATCAAGGCCCAAGAGGGGTATTTTGAAAATTGGTTTGGAAAATTTCTTAAGAAAACCCTTTTCAAATTCTTTTTCTTCAAGATATACTTAAAGTTCAATTCTAAAACAAAGTTTAGTCTTACTAAAATTTCACCTAAAATTGGGCTTTCTAAAATCTGGTTTCTGAAGAGTGGCACACTGAATCCCCAACACCAAGTCTCTAAGTATCTTTACCACACTGTATTGTACTAAAATATAACTATATTACTGTAGATAGTACTAAGACCCTACTAAGATACTGTAGTTAGGGCAATACTAAAACAGTAGAGACTGAGACGTAGGGAAACTAAAAACCCTAGAAGACTGAGATTGTAGCTAGGCTGCGATTCTGCGAAAACAAACTCTGAAACACTATTTGTGCACAAGACATTAGTAATAAAACTAAAATACTAAACTAATTCATAAAATTCGTAATCAGATAATTCGATATGAGTACGAGGGAAGCTCATGGACGAGGCTGTGGATGGGGTCGAGGTAGTACACAAGCTGGGTCTTCATTTTCAGGACATATACCAGCTGAGAAGGCACGAGCGCTGCCAGCGACTGAGACTGGATCATATGATCGAGCTGCAGGGGACGACGCTTTATCCTAGGCAATGCTAAGGGTTCTAGAAAGGGTCGCTGTAGCAAGTACTGGGACTGTGAATAGGGGATCTATTTCTGAGCGACTTCAGGCTAACGGAGCAGAGATTTTTAGGGGCGTATCTGGAGTAGCCCCAAATGTGGCTGAATACTAGTTGGAGGCTACAGAACGGATCATGGACTATCTGGATTGGTCAGTGGAGTAGAAGCTGAAATGAGTGGTATCTCTGCTATGAGACGAGGCGTACCAGTGGTGGATCACTGTGAGGGATAGTACCCCAGCTGAACGGGTAACCTGGGAGCTATTTAAGACGGCTTTCAAAGGGAAGTACGTCGGGGCGAGCTATGTGGATGCCCAAATGAAGGAATTTCTGAACTTAACCCAGGGTACAAGTCTGTTGCTGAGTATGAGGTCGAGTTTTTAAGGTTGAGCCAGTATGCTAGTGGAATAATTACTACTGAGTATGAACGTAGCGTTCGATTTGAGGATAGCCTCAAGGATGAGCTTAGGGTGCTGACAGCTCCACAGAGGGAGCCTGACTTTGCTGCCTTGGTGGAAAAGGCTAAGATAGCCGAGAAGGTGAAATGAACTGAACAACAGAACTGTGAGAAGGACCGAAATCGATTCAGGAAGGATTCTGGACCCTCGAGTGCTGCTGGCAGGAATGTTAAAAGAGTTAGAGTGGATGAACCGGTCCGAGCAGTTTTGGTGAATGCAGTTAGACCACAGGCTTGTGGGGATTGTGGTAGAGTACTTCTGGGTGAGTGCTGGAAGCGTACTGGGGCTTGTTTTCGATGCGGATCTAAGGAGTATAGAGTTAAGGACTGTCCTCAGAGGCCAGCTCAGACGCAAGCTGCTGAGCAGAGGGTTGCTCAACCAGTGCGAGGTGGACTACAACTGCCGAGGGGCCGTGGTCAAGGTAGGAGTGGCAATGGAAATGGTCGCGGATGTGGAGCACCTAGCAGGGGTGCTGGAAATGCTGAGGCTCGACAGCCAACATTGGTGTATGCTGCTCGTCGCCGAGAGGAGGGTGACGTACCTGACGTCATAACTGGTACATTTTTTATTTCTAGCATGCCATACACTGCCTTGACAGATGTTGGTCTACCCATTCGTATATTGCATGTGATATATTTGGGTCGTTGGGTGTGCACTCTGAGGAAATTGTGAGTGGGGTAACTGTGATAAGTCCACTGGGTCACTCGATTAGGGTAGACAAACTCTTTAGAAACGTGCCTTTAGAGACTTAAGGTAGGATTTTCTCTGCGGACTTAATGGAGTTACCATTTGGAGAATTCGATCTCATCTTGGGAATGGACTGGCTTGCTAAGCATAAGGTGACTCTGGATTGTGTAGCTAAGCGAATGGCATTAAGGACTACATAGGATGAGGAGGTGATGGTTATAGGGGAGCGAAGTGACTACTTGTCTAATGTTGTTTTGGCCTTGAGGGCTGAGAAGCTGATTCTCAAAGGTTGCGAGGCGTATTTGGCATATGTGAGTCAGACGGAGGCTAAGGGTTTGACTGTAGAGAAGGTTAGAACTGTCAAGGAATTTCAAGATGTCTTTCCAGAGGAGCTTCCTGGATTGCCTCTGAATCGTGAAGTCAAATTTGGAATCGACTTGCTGCATAGAACGGCTCTAGTGTCCATCGCACCTTAAGGATGGCACCAAAGGAGTTGGTGGAGTTGAAAGCGCAAATCCAAGAGTTGTTGGACAGAGGTTTTATTAGGCCGAGTGTGTCTCTATGGGGAGCACCAATACAATTCGTAAAGAAGAAGGATGGGACAATGCGTATGTGCATCGATTATCGCCAGTTGAACAAACTGACACAAACTGACGATTAAGAATAAGTACCCTCTGCCAAGGATTGATGATCTGTTTGACTAGCTAAGAGGAGCTTCGGTATTTTCCAAGATCGATCTTTGATTTGGATATCATTAGCTAAGGGTCAAAGAGGTGGATATTCATAAGACAACATTCAAAACTCAGTATGGTCATTACAAGTTTCTGGTGATGTCATTTGGACTGATGAATGCACCTGCGGCTTTCATGGATTTGATGAATCAGGTAGTCCAACCTTACTTGGATCGATTCGTAGTCGTCTTCATAGAAGATATTCTGGTGTATTCAGAAACTGAGGAGAAGCATGATGAGCATATTCGTATTGTTCTGCAAGTGTTGAGGGAGAAGCAACTCTATGCAAAATTCAGCAAGTGTGAATTTTGGTTGCGAGAAGTGACATTTCTAGGTCACGTTGTTTCGACTGGGGGGATTAGAGTGGATCCTCAGAAAATTAAGGTAGTTTTAGATTGGAAGCCACCGAGATCTATATCAGAAATTAGGAGTTTTCTGGGTTTGGTAGAGTACTACAGAAGGTTTGTGGAAGGATTTTGTTTGATTGCGGCACTGTTAACAAAACTTCTGAGGAAAAGAGTGTCGTTTGTATGGACTGAGAAACAGCAAGAGGCTTTCGATAGGTTGAAGAAGGTTTTGACTAAGGCACCAATATTAATTCAGCTGGAGTCTGGGAAGGATTTCATAGTGTACAGTGATGCATCGCATGTTGGTCTGGGTTGTATGCTAATGCAAGAGGGTAAGGTGGTTGCTTATGCATCATGATAGCTTAAGCCTCACGAAGTGAACTACCCTACGCATGATCTGGAATTGGCAGCGGTTATTTTTGCATTAAAGATTTGGAGACACTACTTGTATAGAGAAAAGTGTATTATATACATGGACTATAAGAGTCTCAAGTATTTGTTGACTCAGAAGGAGTTGAACCTTAGGCAACGAAGATGGATAGAGTTGCTTAAGGATTACGACTGTTCTATTGAGTATCACCCAGGCAAGGCAAACGTAGTGGCTGATGCACCGAGTAGAAGAGCTGCAACTGAGTTGAGAGCAATGTTTGCTCATCAGAGTCTATATGATGATGGTAGTTTGCTAGCAGAATTACAAGTGAGACGAACCTGGATTAAGCAGATTAAGGAGAAGCAGTTAGAGGATGAGTCACTAATTCCTCGATTCTAGCAAGCTGAGAATGAAGAGATTTCTTATTTTGGACTGAATAGTGAAGGAGTTTTGTGCTTTCGAGGAAGAGTTTGTATTCCGAAAGACTCTGACTTGAGGCAGTCAATTCTGAGAGAGGCTCATTGCAGACCATGTGCCATGCATCCTGGAGGGAATAAGTTGTATCGAGACTTGCGGGAGTTGTACTGGTGGCCTAGACTTAAGCGTGAAGTAACAAAATTCGTGGGTAAGTGTCTGACATGCCAGCAAGTGAAAGCTGAGCATCAACTGCCTTCTGGACTTCTGCTACCAGTGAAGATTTGACTTTGGAAGTGTGAGAGGGTAACCATGGATTTTGTGAGTGGTCTACCCTTGACGCCCATCAAGAAAGACTCGATCTGGGTAATTGTGGATAGGTTAACGAAATCTACTCATTTCATACCTGTCCGAACTGACTACTCACTTCAGAAATTAGCTAAGTTGTATGTCGCAGAGATAGTGCGACTTCATGGAGTGCCAATTTCGATAATTTCTAATCATGATCCTAGGTTCAATCTCGATTCTGGCAGAAGTTGCATGAGGCGTTGGGTACACGGTTGGACTTCAGCATTACTTTTCACCACCAGACAGATGGACAGTCGAAAAGGGTTATTCAGGTTCTGGAGGATATATTGAGGGGTTGTGTTATCGACTTTCAAGGTAGTCAGGAGGATTACTTGCCATTAGCAGAGTTTGCTTATAATAAAAGCTATCAAGCAAGTATTCAAATGGCTTCATATGAGGCATTGTATGGGTGAAGGTGTCGTATGACAACTTGTTGGACGGAGTTGGGTGAACGATAGGTTCTTGGGCCAGAGTTGGTGGCAATTACTGAAGACAATGTTCAGTTGACTAGAGATCGGTTAACGGAAGCATCTGATAGGCAGAAATCTTATGCTGACTTAAAGTGTAAGGAAATTGAGTACTCAGTAGGGGATATGGTCTTCTTGAAGGTCTCGCATTGGAAGAAGATATTAAGATTTGGTAAGAAGGGCAAGTTGAGTCTGCGGTTTATCGGGCCTTATCAAGTTCTTAAACGGGTAGGGCCAGTAGCTTACCAGCTGGAATTACCGCTGGAGTTAGACCGAATTCATGACGTTTTTCATGTTTCCATGCTGAGACAGTATCGATCAGATCCTTCTCATGTCGTACCAGTGGAAGAGATTGAAGTAAAAACCGACTTGACTTTTGAGGAAGAACCTATGCAAATTCTGGACTGAGATGTCAAGTGTTAAGAAAGAAGTTAGCTCCTTTGGTAAAGGTACTTTGGCGCAATCATGGCAGAGAAGAAGCTACTTGGGAGCCAGAAGAGGCGATGCGTCAACAATACCCTCATCTGTTTGGATCAGGTAAATTTCGAGGCCAAAATTTCTTTAAGGGGGTAGAGTTGTAACACCCTACTTTTTGGGATTTTCGGGATTTTGCGTAAATTTAATTTTTACTTGTCTGGATGTATTAATTAATGCTTTGAGTATGTTAGTGGGCCATTAGAAGGCCCAAGCTTAAGTTAAGACCCGGTAGAATTTTTAAAATGTTAGACTTAAGGGAGAAGGGGCTCTGACAAAGTGGCCTTTTAAGAAAATGATGGTGATTTCATACATAAGATGACCAGTGGTAGGGTGGCAATGTAACACCACTTAGAAGACAAGAGAGGCATGTGGAAGCTATGCAAGAGCCAAGGTTCAAGTCTCATGGTTAGCAAGGTGGTATTTTATTTTTTTTAATGCATGTGTAAGGCATGTGATGGACTCCAAGTGAAACTCTATTGGGAAGAGTTTGATGTGCTCATGAAATATGATCAATGAGGGATAAGGGGAGAGATTTTAGGAGTTTTTGATAGGGAAGTAGGTGTTGGCTGAATAGTGGTCTCTTGGGAAGCAATTCGGCTAGGGTCCCTAGAGGTTGCTTTGTCAGCATTTTGGGTAGGAGTGTGCCGATTTCTCCTTTTGTTTCTTTGAGGGACTGTGTTGGGTCATTCTTTTGGGGTTTCCCGAATAGATATAGGGTCTTGAGAGCACTTTCATTCCATCTTTTCTTCTCTTCTCTTATGTTTTAATAGCTGAAAACAAGATCCATACACCCTCTCTTTTTGCCAATTTGTGCAAGTAAACCAAACTCCTCTTATTTCTTCACTTTTCTTCTAAAGAGCCGAATCTACTCCTTTCTTCTCTTCTTTCATCTTGCCGATTCAGTTAGAACCTTGGTTGGTCGACTTCCTGAAAGTCAAAATTTCAAGATACACAAGTTTGTGACGATTTTCCTCAGTGGTCGAATCTCTATTCTTTTCTTTGACTCAATTAGCCGAACCTCACAACCCCCTAACCTCTGTCGACATCTTCTCCTCCCCATTACATAAACCTCTAATATTCTTCTTCTTTATACAAAAGCTGAAACCTCTATATCCATAGTGATTCGGGAACTGAGCCTTTAGATCTCTTGGATCCATTCTCTTGGTAAGTAATCGAAACCCCTTTTCATTCAGTATCTTGTGATTCAAGAAAAGAGTAAAACCCCTAAACTCCTTAGGGTGGCTGTCGATTTTGGCTAAGGATTAATACTAGTCTTTTTTTATTCAGTTCTTTTGTGTATTAGTTCGCGAAAGGGGTGATCTAGCAAGGAGCAGTGGAGGTTAGGGTCGTGGAGGTGAGCTAGATTTAGATCTAGTGTTAGATCTTGGTAAGGGTAAGTGGATATCAGTTTTGGATAAGGATGGCCGAATATGGTGGTATTTGTATGGTATCGATTTCGGTTAATAACGTTGGATTATAGGCTAATGTCATAGTGAATTGCTGTAGGTTGATCGGTCGAGGGATTCCTGCAAATCTCGCAAATCAGGTGTGTAAACGACACCCGCTAGTAAACTAGATCGGCAAAAGTCAAAAAGCCGAAATGCTAAAATTCTGGCATTTTGAGGGCTTGCGAGTGTGCGAACGCTACTGGGTCGGTTAAAATGGTAAATTTAGTAATCACAAATAGTAAGAGTGTTGTGTGCGCGTTTTCGTGCACGTTGGTGATTTTGGGCCCCGAAGGGCCGAATTTGGGCCCAATGGGCTTACGGACCCATATGGGTGAAAACGAGTGGTAAGGGCATTCTGATAATTTGAGTAATAAATCTGCTAAAACGAACGTAAAATTTGGGCTTAGTGGGCCGCAATAGCTAGTGGACACTGTAGGGCCCATTAGGGGTTCTAGGGCCCGATAACTCTATAGTAATAAAATGGGCTAAATAAGTTACCTAGATGACACTTGGACTCTTAACATCTATAAGGAGCATGAACCGAAAAATTGGTAAATTTACTGAAATACTCCTAAGGGTGGAAAATTACTGTTATACCCCTAGGTGCTAAAAGACCATTTTACCCCTAGGGTTAAGATTGACTGCTTTGCATGCTAAATTAAATCTGTTCACTGTATGCCATGTCATGGTTTACATTATTGCATGGGATTGGGTTTTTGATGGAGGAAGTGCTAAGTGGAAATGCCACGTTTACTGATAGGGGTTTTGCCTCGTTTTACTGTTAGTGGCTTGGCCACGTTATCTGATTAAGTAGCCATGCTGCGACTGTGGTGTGTAGGGTTGGGTGGGTTGAGTTATTCCCCACATGGTGTGTAGGGCTAGTACGGGTGGTGTGTAGGGCTGGACTGGGCTGGGTTCTGCATACATGCATAACATTATGTTCTATTATTGTAATGGGCCTAAGGCCCACACTGATTCCTGAATAGGGCTAAGGCCCAAGTAATCATTGCTTACTGAATAGGGCGAAGGCCCAGTTAATACTATGTCTAGATAGGGTTTAGGCCCAGTTAAGCTTGAACTGATTTGGGTTCTGGTTGGGTTTATTTTACACACTGAGTTTTCCAAACTCACCCCTTTTCCTTTCATCTATGCAAGTGAGCGCCAACCTTAGTGGACTTGGAGCTGGAGGGATTCGTAGTGGCCACGAGAACTGCACTTGGTTAATTTTTCTTAAATTACTTATTTCAGTATTTTTCTTTAATTTATATTCTTTTGGGTTTAAATTTGTAATAAGGCCGCTCAGTGGTTATTTTCTTTATGTGGGTTTTTAATTGTTAAATTATTATTACTTGTTTCAAATTGATAGAATTAGGCTACGCGGGTTTTTTTTATTTTATTTTCAAATTAATCAACATTTTCAAAATATGTCACACGCATCAAATGGATAATGTAACAACAAATAAGATCTTCTAAAGAAATAAACTCTAAACTGGTAATGGATAGGACTTACATAAATTAAATGACTGGTTTTCCATCAAAATCCTTAACAACAATTTTGCAAATTTCCCCTAAACATATTAGATAGAGAATGAGGTATAATTCATCATTCATGTGACACACCAAACTTGGTCGTAACATCTGGGCCGGGTTTGGGGTGTTACAGCATGTGTTTAGGCCGTGTGTCCCCTGCACCTAAATTTTTGAGAAACAGAATGCTCAGAATTGAGCATATAAGCAGAGACACGGGCGTGTGTCTTAACCGTGTGGACAGCACAGTCTTGAACATAGGCGTGTGCCCAAGGTGTGTGAAATCTACACCTATTTTATGAAAAATTATGAAAATTAAATTGACCATACAGCCTAAGCACACGGGTGTATGACTTGGCCATGTGACCTTCAAATGTTGATGACGTCATAAACAGAAAGTTACACGGGTTAGGGGCACGGGCGTGTGTGACCACATGGCCTACCCATACGGACGTGTCCCACAACCACGCGGGTGTGTGACCCCTATGTAGTGGAAATTTTCTAAGTTTTTGAAAAATTTCTAATGTTCTCGGTTTAGTCCCGAATCGCTCACGATGTATTATTTGGGCCTCGTAGGCTCATTTTAGGGACTTTATAATGGTATATGAATGGTTTTAATTTGGATGCAAATTCATGTTTCGTAATTGTATGTTTGTTCGTATGGTAAATTCGGTAATGCCTCGTACCCTATTCTAGCATTGAATACGGGTAAGGGGTGTTACACCTTACGCTATGCATCCCAATGGAAATAAGATGTATCATGATCTCCGTGAGTTGTACTGGTGGCCATGGTTAAAGCATGAGGTTACGGATTTCATTATTCGTTTCTAACGTGTTAGTAAGTTAAGGCTGAGCATTAATTACCTTCGGATTTGCTACAGCCGGTTAAGATTCCCTTATGGAAATGGTAATGTGAAACGATGGACTTTGTTAGTGGGTTGCCCTTGACACACACTAAGAAGGATTCTATTTGGGTCATCATGGATCAATTGACCAAGTCTGCTTATTTCATTCCGATCCGGACGGACTATTTTCTTCAAAAGTTGGCGAAACTTTATATCTTTGAAATAGTAAGACTGCATGGGGTATATGTCTTGATTATTTCTAATAGGGATCCTCACTTCATGTATCAGTTCTAGAAGAAATTACACGAGGCTCTGGGTTCAAGATTGGACTTCAGTACTGTGTTCCATCCTCAGACTGATAGTCAATCTGAGAGGGTGATTGAGATACTGAAGGATATGTTATAGAGTTGTGTGATCGATTTTTGAGGTAGTTGGAAGGATTATTTGCCGCTAGCGGAGTTCACATATAATAACAACTTCTAGTCTAGCATTCAGATGGCACCGTACGAGGCTCTGTATGGTCATAAGTGTCGCACTCCCCTATGTTAGACTGAGTTGGGTGAACGTCAGATTTTGGGTCCTGAGTTGGTCTCTGAGACCGAGGATAAGGTTAGACTGATTTGGGATCATCTGAAAGCAGCTTCTGATAAAAAATCGTATGCATATCTGAAAAGGCGTAAGATTGAGTTTTCCGTGGGGGACTTCGTATTTTTTAATGTTTCACTGTGGAAGAAGATTCTGAGGTTCGGTCGTAAGGGCAAGCTGAGCCCTAGGTTTATTGGACTATATCGGATTCTGAAATGTGTGGGACCAGTTGCTTATTAGTTAGAGCTACCCCCTGAACTAGACCGTATTCATGATGTGTTTCACATCTCAATGCTGAGGCAATATCGGTCTAATCCATCTCATATGGTATATGTTGAGGAATTTGCGGTTAGACCAGATTTGACCTTTGAGGAGGAGTAGGTTCAAATTTTGGATCACGATGTTAAGGTTCTGTGGAAAAAGTCCATTCCATTAGTGAAGGTGCTGTGGCGGAATCATGGCATTGAGGAAGCCACGTGGGAACCTGAGGACTCGATGTGTCAGCAGTATCCTCATCTATTCTTATCAGGTAAATTTCAAGGTCGAAATTTCTTTTAGGGGGTAGAGTTGTAACGCCCCAATTTTTGCTTATTACTATTTTTGTAAAATTTTACACAAATATTTGTGTGCTTCAGTGGTTATGTGTTCTCTGTGTGTGTTAGAGGTCTCAAGTTCAAGCTCAACCTTTAGCAAATTTTCATATTTTTTCTGATCTAAGTCCAGCACTTAAGGAGTAGACTTATTTTTAATTTTTTATAAAACCATGTCAGAATTGGCCTGCTGGTCTAGTGGTTGAGTGTGTTTAAATGTACCTATGAGTCCTGTGTTCGAATCTCAATGAAAGCAATGAGTGTAATTTTTGCTTCTGGATATATCATGCGTTTGGAGGTGTTTGAGGGAAGGTGAAATTCTGATAGTGGGAGGATGTGGCTGGTTTTTCAAGGATTGAGTGGTTGGTTATGTTGTAATGGGAGTAAAATTAGGAGTATCAGACTTTCAGTTGAATTTCTGCCACTTTTTCCAAGTTTCTTTTATCTTCTGACATTTTTTCCTCCCTTCCCCTTTTGTTTTCCCCACTCTCTAATTTTGATCTTTTGTATGAATTGCTACCGTTTCTTTTTTAATTGTTGCTGGAATCTTACATTCAGTATTTGCCATTACGAACCTATGGTCCCTTGTTCGTCGGGTAAGTAAGATCTTGTATCCTCTTCCTTTGATTGGCTTGGTATGTTGTCAGTTTGATTAATCGGGGGAGTTTTGTGATTAGGAGAAGGTTGTGAAGCAGACAATTCCACATCACCGAGTTGAATTTCGAGGTGATTGTGTTTGTAAGCAGTAAGTCAGTTCTGTACTGTTGGATACCATATTAGACTTGAGAATTTTGGGTGTTAAATGACTTAGGATATTTTTTTCGGACCTGGAAGGCTTGGAATTGCGTTTGCTGCGAAAATGAACTACATGTGTACCTGAAACGTAGAAAAATGGGATTCGGCAAAAGTTAAAATTGCAATATGTAGAAGCTAGACGGGCATGTGGTCACTCATGTGGTAGGTCGTATGCGATGACACGGCCATGTGATCAACGAAGGCCAGGCTGTGCGCAAGACACGATCGTGTGATGGCTGGAGTGTGGCCGTGTGAGCCACACAGGCTACACCAAACTGGGCGTGTGGGCCACACGGGTAAGCCACATGGGCATGTAAGCCCATTTATCTGAAATTTTCCCTACTGTAGAGCCGGTAATGGCTAAATAAACTCTAAACGGTATGATTTGGTTGATTGATATTCTGATCTGATTAGGATACTGGTGCATGATTATCCACACTATTATCTGCATATCTGTTATCTATGTATGCTATATGTAAGCATGTGTATCTGTCTGACTCTGATTTTCTGATTATATGCATGCTTATTTCTGTGGGGGGTTACACACTGAGTTTACATAAAGTAACTCCTTTCCATTTAGTCTGTACAGGAAATCTCCAGACTTAGGCGGATTGATATAGCGGAGGACTCAACGGTGACCACCTATTCGAACTGTTCTTGATTATGGTTTTGCTTTAAAAATTTAGATTTGATTTGGGTAATTTTGTTTTTTGGACTTTATGGATTGTGTTCGTTATTTTTTGTTTTGATTGAGTTTATATGACTGCAAAACTCATTTAAAACTTGGAATTTTTACCAAAAGCAATGGTTTTCTAAAATCTTGAGCGGTTTTCATAAACACAACGGTTTTTAAAGCTTCCGCAATAATTAATGTTTTCATAAACAATTAATTTGCTAACGTTTCTGGATTCAAATGATAAGTAATGAACAATTTGTTTGAGTAACAATTTAATGCTTTATCCAAACTATGCGGCTTTTCCAAATCCAATCCATGTGACATCGCCAAATTTGGCCATAACATCTAGGCCAAGTTTGGGGTGTTACAACGCACACACCCAGATTGGCCTTGTTCGTGTGGATCACACGGCTTGGCCCAAAGTTCACATGCCCGCGTGACACACCCGTATGGCCCACATGCGTAGTTTGATTTAGCTCGTGTGGCCTACATGGCCACACTCTAGCCACCACATGGTCGTGTGCTATGCACGACCATGTCTTCGTCGACCACATGGCTGTGTTGTCGTACATAGCCTACTACACGGGCAACCACACGCTCGTGTGGCATCGACAAATTGCAATTTTAGCTTTCTTCAATTCCATTTTTTTTGCATTTTAGGTGCACAGACTTGGTTCGTTTTAGCAGCAAATGATACTTAACTGAAACCACAACGAGAACCCATAACATTCAACAATGTAACCGTACTTACCGGTAATGAAAGAAATCTCTAACGCTCAAATCACTACAGGGCAACAATAGATTATTGATTTCACCAAAACCATGAGTAACAACACCCTCTCGTTAAACACTTAGCCAATATAGTACTAAAACTTTAATAACACAAAACTTACCAAACGTTCAGAAAAGAACAGGCTAGCAAAGGATCTCGATAGCAACTCACTGGACCAAGGTAAAAACGAAAAACAAAGAAATGAGGGAAGAAGCATAAATTTAGAATTTTGGAAGGGAAAAGAGGGATAGCAGAATTTAGGAGTAGGACGTTAGTATTGGAAAGGAAAACTGTAATTTTTGAAAAAAGAAAAATAAAATAAGATTTAGATAACCCCTAAATCCCCAAATTTTCTCTCCACCAATCCTACTAACAAACTACTTCTCAGATTCCCAACTCCACCGAAATTCTTTACCAAACATGTAACGGCCCAAAACTAGGCCTAGTCAGGATAATGACTTCAAAATCATTTCCCAAGGTTTAAGAAAATTATTTTAGTGTTATCTTATGGGTTGTAGTATTCTTATGAAGGTGCATGGAAATTTTGGTAAATAAATTTTAGCAATTGTGAGCCCAATTACGAAAAAGGACTAAATTACATGAAGGGTAAAAGTTATGATTTATTAGTAGATTGAATTAAGTGGCTAGAGAAATAAATTGTAGGGATTTAATGGGTAATTAGGCCCATAAAAGAGAGCATGGCTAGCCAAGGGGTGGAGTAAGAGACAAAAATTGAAGAAAAGTCAAAGGCTTAGTTGGAGTAGGTGACTAAAATGATAAAAATAGTACCTAGTTGCTTAGCTTTCTTTTCTTCCTCATTTTGAGTCTCCTTATTGCTGAAATTATCAGCCATACTTGAGGGTTTTAGGGGCTTAAATTTGAAGCAACTTTGGGCACAAGTTACTAAGTGATTTCTAAGGTTTTTCTTGAATGTTTTTGCATTTTTGGAACCCTTGTAGCATGAGCTACATTTTGAGGGGTATATCTTGCATTTTGGTTGAAGGTTTAGGATTTTTCCATGAATAAGTGTTGACTTCTAAAAAGTTTGGAAAGAAAATGAGCTATTGTGGTTAAATAAACAACTTGTGAAAGAGTTTGCATGAAAACACATGGAAAATGGGCTTGTTTGTAAAGAGAATAAGTTGCTTTGTTAAATGCATGAATGTTGGATATTTGAAGTTGTCTATTGGATAAAAGGACTTAGATAGGCATGCTTGATAAGGAAATTTGATAAAAATCAATTTTTGGGCCTAGGGGTAAAATGGTATTTTTGCCATAGTCTAAGGGAAAAATAGTCATTTTGTCGATTTGTGAATTTTAGATTATTTAAATTAAATTGGTGATTAAATTAGTGAAATTTTATTGTTATAGATCAAGATTTGCCAAATCCGATCCTAGACGGGGGGAAAGCCAAGCAAGTTGAGTAAACCAAATCGTCACTTTCATTTTGTATACCAAGGTAAGTTGTAGGTAAATAATGCAACATTCCTAAATTTTATGCATGAATTCATTATATTGACATAATTTGATAACTTTGTCTATGAGATGCTTATGAGACTGCTATTTAAGCACGAAATGTTGAATGATGATGTTTAGTTACCAAGTGATGAAAGCTTGTATGATAAAGCTCGGTTGAATAATTAGAATAGTATTAGATATTCATGCCATGACAATTGGGTCATGTGTGTGAGCTAGTGTAAGACATGTCTAGGACATGCATCGGCCACATTACGAGAGCAAGTGTAAAACATGTATGGGACATGCATTGGCTTTGAGACGGGAGCTAGTGTAAGACATGTCTGGGACATGCATCACCTCGAGATATACAAGCTAGTGTAAGACCTGTCTAGGACATGGCATCGACACCAATTGATGAGAGCTAGTGTAAGACCATTTCTGGGACATGGCATCAACTCAATACCTTATGCTGAAGGCTTAACGAATATCTTTTCTCATTCTAAATGGTTCAACAGGAAAATTCGGAGTATATGTTTAGTTGTGAGATATTGTGATGATCTTTGTAAGTGATGCAGGTACTTAGTGTAATGCACGAAATATGAGCTAACTAGCACGTTAAATGATTAGTAAAGAATGGAATCAAGTAAGTTATGCGGTAGCTATTCTTGATACATGCATAATTCGAAATGAAATGAAAGTTACTATGTCTTGTTAGATTGTTGATATTTATTTACTTACGACTTACTAAGCTTTATGCTTACCGTTCTCCTTACCATTTTCTTATAGTGCTGCCTAAGTAATTCGAGGATCCAAGGACGTCAAAAGCATCGTATACACTATCCATCGAAGCACTCGGTATAATTATGTTTTATGGTTTGAGTAATGGCATGTATAGGTTGTCTAAATTTTTGTTATTTTGTTGCATGGCACATTCTAGTTAGCCAATTGTGTTGGCCATTTATACTTAGGTTTCATTTTGTAAATGGCCTTTGGAATTGGCCTAAAGTCTCCCAAGTTTGTTTAATGAAATGAGATTAAATTACATGGGAATTATGTTATTTTGCTTAGTAGTTTATTCATGCATTTTGTATCTGAATTAGTTGGTGTTTGGGCACCTATTTTGTAAGAGTATGCCCAAAGATCAATCATGAGATGGTTGTAATAACATACTTGATTTACCATGTTTATTAATATTAGGCATTGCCATTATTATTTTAGTTTCTTCTCTGTTTGTATAAATAAATTGTTTTACAATAATGTCTTAAGAATAATATGATTATTCTTAAAAGATCCTTAGTCAAGTATTATTGTTGACTAGGACAACAATAATGCATTAAGACTAACATGTAGTTGATTGACGATAAAGAGTTGTCATTGATATGGAGTGTCAAAATCAATGCATGAATATGTGTGTTAGAGAACAACATATTGGACTGACCCATTATGAGTACGTTTCTTGGATTATTATGTAATTGTCACAACATTACTCATAGTGATTAATATGTATATAATCCTCAGACTTGAGATCATCATTATCCCAACATCGTGAGTTGTATATTTTGGTACAGTCAAATGTACACCGTAACTGGTTGTTCTATAAAGGCTGATATTGGATATACCACAATCTATGTAGAGGGATATGGTTGATCAATATAGGATAAGTCCCTCCTACATAATGGGAGCAATATCTTAGGCCACTTGATTGAGTGAGACTAGAAATGCATGGCCATGCTCAAATAAGTTGATATGAGATGTCATACTTATTTGTGTATCATAGTCTACTCAAGATATCAAGAAACATGGAATGGACTATGCAAGTGTGACTATTCCATGACTTGTGTCCATTCTAGAGATAAAGGGCTTAAGGATTAATGCATGAAAGGTTAATCACAAAAAAGGTTATGTTGAATCACGACTTTTTGTAACTTAGGTAGCAGTGATGCATTGCTAGATGCCACTCATTGTTTGTAACATTAGAATCGTTCTAGTGTTCCTGCTAACCTTACAAGAACCTACAGGGTCACACCCTATGATTGAAATGAACGGAATAAAACATAGTTGATATTGTGTTTGGTTGTCACATGAATTAAATTAATTATAGAATTAATTTAATTGGGCAATCAAATATCGAACATATTATATGTACAAAGATGTTGTACACATAATGAGAACATAGTTCTATTAATATATGAATTTGGTTCGTATATAAATTTAAATAAATATAGTTTATCGAAATCCGTGTTATAATTTATGTAATTATAATTTTCGGCTAAAACATTATTATATTTATTTATTTTTAATTATGATTATTATGTTCGGATAAAAATTTTATGAATTATGATTCATTATATATATACCATTTATAAAAGGTGAAAAAAATATAGAGAATTTTTTTTTAGGGAAAACCCTAAAATAAAAACCTAAAAATTTTGGCTTGTGAGGTCTAGCAGCCGTCAAGCAAAGAAATTTCCAAAAACTGTTTTTGGAGATTTCTTCCGTTCATCGTCAAACCAGGTCGATTACGTAGAGGTCAGCATCATCAAGGTTGCAGCTTGGTTCGATAATAGATCAGAATTCTCATTGCCAAGACATTGCTATCTACTCAGATTGGAGTTTCAGTAATTTCGAAATCATGGTTTGGATCGCCGAAATTATTTTTTTATTTTGCTGCGCCATGGGGGTATCGGCGTTCCAACATATTTAGGGGCATTTAGATGATCATGTATGCCCAGTTATATTTTATGAAGATTGGGGTCTTGTTTGTATATGTTTCAGGGTGGCTAAGGGCTTGATAAATATTCCTATATTGCCCACACGAGTAGACACACGGGCTTTGTGTCTAAGCCGTGTGAGACACACGGGCTGCACACGGGTGTGTGGCACGACCATGTGCCCCCTGCACCTTGCATGGATAGCATTAAATGTCATCAGGATTTCCCACGGGCTTGAGACACGACTGTGTGGAGGACACAGCCAGTATATGGGCGTGTACCTCTGCTGTGTGAATGATGATGTTAGGAACAGAATGTCAAGGTTCTTGCACACGGGCCACGACACGGGCATGTCAAGGCCATGTGAGGGACATAGGCTAGGCACACTGGCATGCGCCAGGCCATATGAAAACCCCTTTATGTTGATGATAGAAATTAAATTCACACGGGTATTGGACACGGGCGTGTCCCTAGCATGCTTAGGCAGTGTAAGGCACATAGGCCATCAGCACGGCCATGTTTTTAGGTCACACGGGCATGTTGCCCTCACACATAGGCATGTGCCTTGTTTTCTAGCTTTTGAATAAATTTTCTCAAGTGCATGAAATGGTCCCGGGTTATTTTCGAACCACGATTTAGGCCTCGCAAGCCCATATGAAGGTTCGTAGAACTATGTTTGGAAGAGTTTTAATTGGGACACATTTTCATTAGTTTAAGCCAAAAGTTTACATGAGTTTTAGGTTGGTAATGCCTCATACCCTATTCCGGCATCAGTTAAGGGTAAAGGGTGTTACAAGACAATCAAGCAAAAATAAACTCCCCTGCTCCTGTAGGGATTCGAACACAGGACCTTCAGCATACTAACACTCCACTTAACCACCAGACCAGTAGGCCCATTTTGATATGAAACTGCAACAAATAAGTTTAAACCCACTCACCAAATGTAAGGCTTAATCCTAAAAATAACAAATTTTGCTAAAGATAGGGCTTGAACTTAGGACCTCTCACACGCACTCTGAACACTTAACCACTGAAGCAGATACAGATTTGCGTCAAATTTACAAAAGCCAAAATAATGAAAATTTGAGGCGTTACACTCCATTTCTTCACAGTGAAGATTACCTCTATCCTATAAGTTCCAAAATAACCATTCCTTCATTGACAAATAAAAGAAAATATTATGGGCTTGTCAAGGAATCACTATTTATCATATAGTCTTAGCAAAAGCATAATCCCGAAAAGCATGAATCCCTGTCTCCAAACTATCAATACACAAAGGGAAAGACCATCCTCTATCATATACCTACATCTTCTCTCATTATTTATCAATAATTTATCATGCCATAAAAGCCAAAAGAAAACACGTACCCTTTTAGGTGTCAGAACTCTCCAAATCATCTTCCAAATAGCAGTATCATTAGAAACTTGACTAAAAAGATTCTTATAAGTCACAGATGATGAGAAACCATCCCTTTCCATCCATTTCCAAGCCAAGCAATCTTGTCCTGCAGTATCAGATCGGGCCATGATCGTTGCGATCTGTTGAATAATGAGACATGGAACAAGATTAGTAAGACGATCCCAATCCCAAAGACCATTCTCAGTCACTAAGTCACAAACGCACAATGTTTTATCAGGTTGATCTGGTCCTCTAAGAATATCTCATAAAGGATCCATCTGCCTAACCCATACATCATTCCAAATATTTGTCATACGACCATCATCAATTGACCAACAAACATTACCCATAAATTCTGGCCAAACCCGTGTTAATGACTTCCATATGAATGAACAGTTACTTCGAGAGATAGAAGTTGGAAGCACCCCTTGTATAATATATTTCTTCTTTAACACCTGAACCCATAAAAACTTAGTATTAGCAAGCAGACAGAAACGAAGCTTCATTAAGAAAACCTTGTTCTGATCACATAACTTCTGTAAACCCAGTCCACCACTATCCAAAGGCCAAAAACAATCTTCCCAAGAAAAAAGTGTAGTTTTCCTTGTACTATTAATTGTTCCTCAAATGAAATTACGAGCAAGTCCCTCAATTTCATTGCATGCAAAAAAGAGGCACCCGAATAGTAAACATAAAGTAGTTAAGAATAGCAAGAAGAACTGACCGAACTAAAGTTATTCATCCTGCTAGTGAAAGTTTCCTCGCATCCTATCCAGAAAGTTTTTGCCTAACTCCTCGCATCCTATCCAGAAAGTTTTTACCTAACCTTGCTTATAATAAAGTCAAAAGTATGCACAATAACTCTGTTATGAAATAATGGCATACCAATGTAACATCCAAGATCATCCACTCGACTGAATCTCATACTCTCGTAAATCACCTCAACAACTGAACTAGGAGTATTAGGGGACAAAAACACCTACGGCTTGGACTTGTTAACCTTTTGCCCAGAAAAGTAACAGAAAGTTTTTAGTATACTACTCACCACAATAGCTTGATCCCTACTAGCTTCACAGAACGACATAAGGTCATCTACAAAGAAAATATGAGACAAAGTGGAACCTCTTCTTGAAAGGAACAAAGGCTTCCAACTTCCATTCACAGTTGCCTCCTCAATAAGGTGCCCAAGCCTCCCTATGCAAAGGACAAAAAGATAGGGCAATAAAGGGTTACCTTGCTTTATACCACGTGACGGTTGGAAAGCATTAGTTACATTCCATAATACCTGGAGTGAAGTAGAAGAAACACAATGCAATATGACACTAATTAAATACTCAGGAATTCCTGCCATTAACAAAGTATCTCATAGGAAATCCTAGCTGATTCTATCATAAGCCTTTTCGAGGTCCATCTTCATGATCATACCATATTTGTTTCCTTGAAAGTTCCTCAAAGAGTGTACCACTTCTTATGCCACTATAATATTATCGACAACATCTCTGCCTGGAATAAAGCTTGATTAGTTCCGACTTATCAATTTCACCATCAAAAGTCGTAGTCTATTAACAATCGTCTTCGTAAGAATCTTATACAACATTGAACATAAGCTTATAGGCTGAAATTGATTAATTCTCTCCGGATTCAGTGTCTTCAGGATAAGAACTAGTAACATTCTGTTCAATTTTGAATCTAACTGCAGCCAACCCAAACTGTGTGTAACAACCCGTTTTTAAGTCAAATAGGAACAGTAGTTCCGGGACCACAAATCAGAAGTCAAAATAAATATTTTATTATTTTATTAGATTTTACAGCATGATAGAATTATTGTATGAAAGTTTTGTTAAGAAATGTTACTGTTTAAGTGCTAAATTTGATAAAAAGGAGTAAATCGCATAAAGCATAAAAGTTGTGTTCTATTCGCTAAAAGTGTCTAATAGCTATAAAACCTTAAAATAGAAGTCCTTATGTGATAATTAACCCATTAAAGGGTTAGTGGATGATAGTGGCATGGTAATAGTGAAAAAATTAAAGTTTATAAAGGTTAATTTTGGAAATTAATAATTAAAGATAAAATAAATAAAACAAAACAATTTTTATATCATTATCATCTTCTCCATTGGTTTTCAAGAGGAAAAGGAAGCCATTTTTGTCCTTTACATTTGGCCAAGGTATCTTTGTTCAATTAGGTATGGTTTTCTTCCCCTTTTTAATAATTTCTATGTTTTTGATATCGTTGCAGCTTAATCTAGCTAGCCCGTATCACTAATTTTAAAATTGTTAATGATTTATCATGTTGCCATTGATGAATCTATAAAATCTTGAACGTTTGATGATAGATTATGGAAGTTTAATGATAGATGAACAACTTTTGTTAAGTGATTTTGAGTAAAATTGTCATTTAGGGATTTAATTGAAAAAGTTGGAATTTTGTGGCAAAAAATGTGAATAAATGAAATATATCGGCTGATATGAAGTTTATAAAAATTCGGCTCAGTTTGGCTAGAATGAAATTGCATGAAATTGTAATTTTATGCAATAAGGACTAAATTGTAAAAAAGTGTGAAACATTAGGGGAAATATGTAAATTTTCCAAAGTATGAATTATGGGTTAAATTGAATAGAATGGAAATTGGATGTGTTAAATTTGATACTATATAGATCAAGAAAAGCCAAGATCGGATCAAGATTGGGGAAAAGGCAAAGTAATTGAATAGTCGATAATTTCTACTTGAGCGTTACGAGGTAAGTTCGTATAATTAGAATTGAGTAATTAAATTTGTACTTAATGGAATTGAATATGTATATTGTGAGACGTTGAAGTTAATGATATTTAAATGCCTAAATTGATGTTTATCGAGAACTACTGAGTCCCATTTGAACCGTAAGAATTCGTAGGATACAAGTGACATGTCACTAGGGTTACTGTTGGTTGAGATCCTGTATTTGTTGTGGACTTACTGCAGCTCGTATGAGCTTACCGATACTTCAGCTCATCAGAGCTTACTGTTTTCAGCTTGATAGAGCTTACTGTCCATCAGCTCAGAATGAGCTTACCGATCATAGCTCAAAAGAGTGAATATGATAATGAATTGACGGATTACCGATTAATACACTTAGTGTTTATAACCCATGTATCTAATGATATTCTAAGAGGTTCAACGGGCATAATTTTGCTACTGGTTATATGAATGAACTACTAGATATACGAATGAATTACTGGTTATATGAATGAATTACTGGTAATATAAATGAATTATTGGCCATACTTATCATTTACTAGTTATATGAATAAAGATGAAATGTTACAACGGTTTTATAAGTTGCATGAAATGGGTATTATATGGTTATTGAAGTATGAATTTGAATGATGGTTGTACACATCCTTGTGAATGGATGTTTATATGTACTTATGTGACTAACATGTTGATAAACATTTGTGTATAGGCATTTGAGAAGTTGATTGCTTATAATATGTTTACTTGTATTGATTGTATATAAATGGTAAGTCAAATTCTATATTATACGGGCTTACTAAGCTATATAGCTTACTTCATTTTTCTTTCCTATGTTTTATAGATATTCAGAAGCTAGCTCGATTCGGAAGACGTCGGAAACTCGCATCACACTATCCAGTTGACAATTTGGTACTTTTGAACTATATGAAATGGGTAAATATGACATGTATAGGCTAGTTATAAATATGATAATTTTGATTACTTTAGCTTGAGAAGCTTATATGTTTTGGTATAAGTTTAAGCCATGTGAGTTGGCTTAATTTGGTATAATGTTTTGGTTATATATAAAGTATGTTTTGGCAAATTTGATGATGGAATGTATTGTGCAAATGATTATAATGATATATGTTGGATATATGAATTGAAAAATGCTTGGTTGTAATTGGTAATTGGTAATTGGATGATTATAATGTTAAAATAGGGGACATGTTATTTAGGTGATTTATGGATATTGAAGCATGTTAGTTTGGTATGTATTTGAACGTGTAAGTGGTAATGATTTGAGTGTCAAAGTGGTTAGAATAGAAATGGTATGATATGTGCCTTGAATGATGTTGTTTAGATGCCTAAATATGTCTTGAATTGGTATAAAATGATCTTGTGTAGGTATGTGCAATTTGGGTGGCAAAATGGCTTGGTAAATAGCCTATTTTTGTTCACACGGGTGTGTGTTTCAGCTGTATGTGACACACAGTTATGGTACACAACTGTGTGTCCCCTGATGTTGCATTTAGAAATAAGTCAGTATGCTCCACACAGCCCGGCCTCACACACGGGCGTATGATTGGCCGTGTGGCATAAGTCAATATACCCTACAGGATTGACGCGGCCTAGTGTACGACCTAGCACATAGGCGTGTGAGGCAATTTCGAATAGGCACACGGGTTAGACACATAGGCATGTGGTCGGTTGTGTAACCTAAGTCAGAGAGTTGCACGGGGTAGGACACTGGCTAGGACATGGCCATGTGATCCTATTTCGAATGTCCACACAGCCTAAGGCACAGGCGTGTCTCTTGATCGTGTGAGATACACAGCCTACTCACATGAGCGTGTGCCCCTTATTCTGAGTATTTTTCTATGTTTTCCCTAAATATTCATAGGTTACCAGTTTAGTCCTGAATGCATGTTTAAAGCCTTTATGCTCGTTTAAAGGATGATATGAGGGTATATGAATAATAATTGTTTGTTACCAATAAATATATAGAAATGAATGTTTTGAATTGTGTTACAAGTCTGATAATACCTCGTAACCCATTCCGACGATGGATACGGGTTAGGGGTGTTACACTGTGTCTCACAAAAGAACACACTAACAGTCCCACAATCTCCCATTAAGTTTGAAAGAAACTAGCCCGAAACCCATCTACATCGGGGGCCTTTAAAGGAGCCATACTAAACATTGCTCTACATACTTCCTCACCCGGAACCATTAAAATGAGAGCCCTCATCTCATCACAAGAAAACACAGGAAATTTACCTTAACAAGGGAAAACACCACTAGTTACATAGTCTATGGTATAAAGTTCCTTAAAGAATTGCACCATATGTTGTTTCAACATATCTTCCTCAAAACACCATTTATTATCCACTAGAAGACCCTCGACTTTATTTCGCTTTCATCTTGCCAATGTACGTCTATGCAAATAAGATGTATTCATATCTTTATCTTTTAACCATTTTGCTCTGGATTTTTGAAACCACAACAAGTCATCATGAGCTAAAACCTTTTCAATTTCCTGTTGCAGTTCGTACTCCCGTCCATGAAATGATTGAGAGGAGTAAACCTCAAGGACTTTTTGAACCCTTTCTAGCCCAGAAATAAACTTTCTTTTGCATACAAAGATATTCCCACAAACCTATTTGTTCCATTCCTTAACAGATTCTTGGAAGTGTTCCAGATTATCACCAACTGTTAACTCATTATTCTAGCTACTATCAACAATGTTGCCAAAATCCACATAAGACATCCAACTAGCAAGACAACAGAAAGGCCTTAAACCTTTGCTAACTCTCAGCTTAAGAGAAATTAATATCGGTCTATGATCAGATTTCAGTCTGTGAAGGTTTCTCACCAAACATTCTGGCAAAAATGAATCCCACTCCGAATTACAGATAGCCCTGTAAAGTCTCTGTGACAAACCTGCCCTACACCATGTAAACTTGGCACCACTAGCACCCAAATCTCACATAGTATTGTCGAATAAAAACTCTCTAAACCATTTGCAACCTACACGTGAGATAAAAGCCCCACATTTTCTTTCACCTCCATCAAGAATAGAATTGAAATCACTGGCAAGCATCCAAGGTCCCTCCACCAAACCAGCCAGGGAGCTGAGAAAATGCCACAACTCCCTTCTCTTCGTAGCATAAAGACTTGCATAGATAATAGAACAAAAGAAATGATCCGAGCTCATCGTACTACAGATTTTAACATGAACCACCTGAGAATGTATATTCAAGATATCCACCATTACATCCTGATTCCAACACAACCAAATTCCCCCAGCAAAACCATTCGCTTCCACCCTAAAAGAATTCGGATATCCAATTTTCGCAATAATGCCATCAGCCCTAACTCCACAACCCGGGTTTCAAGCAGACAAAACAAATTTGGCAAAAACTCATTCCTATATTCTTTAACAAAACTGTAAAAAACGAGGGTGTCCCACTCCTTGGCAATCCCAACAAATTATTTCAGTGTTCATAAAAAATAAGGAAATTTACAAGCCAAACCCGAAATAGGACTACAATAAATTTTGACAATTAACCTCAACACCATCAATGTCATCCATAATCATACCTTCCTCAACAACTTAAGGAACCAACACCATAACATCTTTGTCTGGATTCCTTTCGATATCACAAACCAACCCTTCCATTGCTAATTGTGGATCAACTGATTACTGCTCCTAAATTCCAAGAGTCTCATCGGGTGATTTCCCTCGCTATTTATAGTGAGTAGTGTTAGCGCGCAACTGTTACACTACAAGAGAGCTCATTTTACCAAACATAAAAATCCCATTCTCTTTGTCAATATTAACTCCCATTTTTTCTTTCTCCAAAATACGAACCGCTACATGTTTCTTCTTATTTAAATTAGCCGAAATTTCCACTTTTTCCATCACTATAGCTTTCCCTTTGTTAATGGCACCCACTTAGGCCAATCTTGATCCATAATCAAAAGCACCCCACCCAATATTCAAACTCATGCCCAAGCTTCCATTATTGAACAATATTCAAATTATTTTTATAATTTAAATATATTTTAGAATTAAAATGAAATAAATATACTTTATAAGTATTTCGAGATAATATGTGTATTCCTCGATTCTCTTTAGAAATACAATCATTCTTCTTTATAACAACCAAAATTATTATAGGTATTTTAATAAATAATATTAATTATCAATAGAATTTTATAGGTATTTCAATAAAATGTTATAAGTAGTTCAATAAAATTAATCATGTATAGCTTATAAGGAAAAGTTATTAAAGCCTCTCAGGGGCAAAGTCAAAAAATTTCTTTAGGAGGGTTGAATGAAATTGTAAATTTTAATAGTCTATATTTTTATAATTTTTAAAGGATTAATTCAAATTTTTATAATTTTAGCAGGAAAAAAGTATAGTTTTACCTTTATTAATTTAAAATTTAAAAATTTTTAAAAAGCATAGTAATTTTTCATTTTAGGGGGCTGGGGCCTGTCAACCCCCTTAGATTCACCTCTGAAGCCTTTTTTAGTGAAGATATGGTTCGGATTCTTCATCAACGCTAAGAGAATGAAATCTACCGAACAAATTATCATTAAATTTTTTTTTACTTTAACAATTAAGTATCTTGATTTAATTTATTAATAAAATATAAATATAATTGAAAATTTTAATTTAAATATAGTTTTGTTTATTATAAGGTGAAAAAAATAGATGTATAACATAATCTTTTTATAACATCCAAATCTTATTATAGATATAAATAAAATTTTAAATGAAGGTATTATAAAGAGAGTTTAGTTTCGTTTCTGCATAATTCATTTTTAATAACAATATATTAAATATAAATAATGAGTACATAATTTTATATTTTGATAGTGAATATTTATCAAAATTCTTTTTTAGAAAAGTACAAAAACAAAATAAATTGATTATTAATAGACTTCGCTGATTATATTGCCGGGCCTAGCTGGTTTTCTTTTCCTCCCTTTTTGCTTGATATATTTAGCCATGAATATATGGTATTAATGGTCCTTCATTGCATAATACTAGTAATAAATAAATAGGTAAAACTAATCATGAGGTAGTTGTTTAATTATGTGTTTGGGGTTGTAGCTAATTATCTATCTTTTTAAAAAATACCTGTAACGAGAGAATTGATCGATATTATAGATGATGAATATCTTAATTTTAAAAAGAAATATAGATAAAACTCAGCATGATTAATTTGTAAATCTTATATAACAGGCATGTGGTGACAAAATGGGTTCTATTAGAGATAAACCAAAATTTGAAATAAGAGTTCAGCTTACTCTATTGAAATCTCAATTCACTTCCCTATATCTATGATACTAACTGCAAAGGTTATATAGATGGCTCTAAACCTGGTCCTTGTTCTACAATTTTAAAAAAAAAAAAAAAAGCTTCAATGCAACCTAATCCTCCATACACAGGAGAGGATTCAATAATCAATTATTGATATCTTCTTCCGGAAAAAGATGGATCAGTCAACTTTTTTAAGAAGGAATCAAACAAATTCTTATATGCCCAGAAATCTTAGGGTCAACTTTACTTTTTAAAAAAATTAGGAAAAACTTTTACCAAAGTATTTCTAAAACTCTACTAAAATATCTAAAAATTTATCAAAACACATCCTTAGATTTTTTTTTTTTTTGTAAGCCAAAGGTAATGTGGTAAAAGTGCCGCTTACTAATTATTTGCCTAATGCCAACTTCGCTTTCTTTTGCCCCAGCTTGGTGGGTGTGTCTCTGATTATATTGCGTTGTGTGTGGTCCATCCACTGCACTCAATTATTTTAGTACCTCTTTCAAAACTAAACAATAATTGTAGTACCTGTGCCTTTTCAATTGGAAAAGAAACCGTGCTATTGGGAATTATTAATGCTGCCAAGGTGATTTGGCTATTTAGTGACTTTATCATTAACGTTAAAAACTATTAAAATACCAAAAAAAAATGTTTTAATTAATTTACAGGAATAGACTAATTTAAGTAAAATACTTTCAAAAAAAAAAAACATTTCTAACTGAAAATACTTTTTGTCACATCAGTATTAAAAATGGCAATACCATTTTTTTTATTTTTTGATGCCACCTATTATTGTGAAAATAAAGCTTACAAAACAGACTTTTATATAAACCAAATGTCTCATTCCCCTTATTTTCTTAAGCAATATAGGATATGAGATATCTGTATATATAGACTCATACATAAGTTTGCAGTTTGTTCCTAATCAATGTGGAATTGCTTCCTTAAATTGTGATATACAGACAATGTGTATATATAGACTCATGAATATGTTTAATTATAAAAATTAAATTTAAGATAGTTGTTTAATACAAATTGTGATTGTTTTTTATGACCTATAAATTATGAAATTTAAATTGTCAATATGTGAATTGATTTTTCTTAAAATATGTTCCTTAAAAATCATAAAGTGATTGAATTTATATGATTAATAATAAACTCGATGTCTGTTTTTAATGTTTAACTATTGTATTTAAAGTGATTGATTTATATGAAAAGTGCGAATTTAAAGTCTATATCTAATATAATAAAAAATAAAGTTAAAAAATATATATTTTATTTTTAAAATGAGTATTTAAAATTATTAATTTCCGCATTGCATATTAGTTAAAATCTATATTTGACATACTCAAAAAATAATTTTAAACTTTTGTATAAATGTATATTTAAAATAGTTGGGCTATACTTTAATTTGAAGGTTTATAATTTACTCTGAAAAGAGTTATGATTTTTAAAGAATATATTTTAAGAAAAAATTAATTCACATATTGACAATTTAAATTTCACAATCCATATGTCTTAAAAAAATCACAATCTATATTGAACAATTATCTTAAATTTAGTTTTTATGATTAAACCTATTCATAAGTCTATATATACACATTGTCTGTATATTACAATTTAAGGAAACAATCCCACATTGTCTAGTAATAAGCTGCAAACCTATTCATGAATCTATATATACACATATCTCATATCCTACATTACTTAAGAAAACAATAGAAATGTGCCTTTAGGTTTATATAAAAGCCGGTTTTGTAAATTTTATTTCCACATTAATAGGTGGCAACAAAAAATAAAAAAATATAAATGCCGCCACTTTTAGTATTACGTGGCAAAAAGCGTTTTCAGCTGAAAGCCTTTTTTTGTCAACATACTATAAATGCGTTCAACTAGAAGCGTTTTACAGGTGATACACAAAAAATACTTCCAGTTAAAAAATTGACCCATTTCCACAATTTTTAAAAATTTGCACTATATTCCTAAATTTAAAAAAAGATCCCTTCTTAAAATTATCCAATATATTTATAGAAAGTTATTTTGAACTTAAACCGTGAAAAGTAAACGTATATAACAGATGCCGAGGCTTGGTGCATATATAGCAAGATTTTGATTCCAATGATTGGCCTCAAAATTGCAAAATATGTAATTCACACAATCTAATTTTGCATCTGACATGTATACTTGAATCAACGTCATAGTCATTTATATTTATTTCATGAGCATTGTGCAGGGCATATTACATTTTGACTTACTCAATGTCTCTTTATTGCATGCATATTGTTTGGAGGTAGGGTTTTGGAATGTTATAAATGATGAGTTTTGTCTATAGTTATTAAATTTCTATTTTTTCTTATTAATTAAGATGTGTGCTATATGCCTATCTAGATATACTTATAGATATGACTATCCATTTGGATAAATGTTTCTATGAATAGACATTGGTTTTTTTTTTTTTTATATATAAATCAGAGTTAGATTTCACTTGAAATCTCACATAAAAAGAACTTTGAAATAAAGTTCATTTTGTTCTCTCTCCATCTTTTAATCTTTTAGATTATCCTCTAAAGAATTATTGTAGAAATTTTTTATAAAAAAAATAATATTCTTGATAAACATTACTATGTGCTCAGTGTTTAGTGATACGAAATTGGATGGAGAAAGCAGAAGAAAGATCGAATTCAAGTTGTTTGACTCAAAAAAGAAAGATTTGAATGTGACCTGAAAGGAAGAAATCAAATAATTTCTAACAAAGGAAATAACAAAAATAAGAAAATATAAAAAAAATAAAGGATAAATATTCAAAATAATAACTAAATAAATAAAACATAGATTAAAGTAAAGTGAAAGATGGAACGATAAACTGATGGGCATGATGGATAGAAGAATAAATGTCCAATTGAACCCTTTGAGATATAAATCCCAACAAACTCAATTAATGGCTCTAATCAACCCTCCAAGAAATAATCCTTGGAAAATTGAAGGGTGAAGAATGAATTCCTACTACTCCTTGAAGAAAATCGAGAAGAAAACAACTTCTAAAAATTATAAGAAAGAAATCTTGCACAAGAAACAAACTCTTAGAGTTGAAAACTTTATTAACGAAAACAAGTTGTTTAATTTGTATACAATGCAAAGGCCTATATATAGGCTAGCTAAATAAATCTAAACAAAACTGTTAAGTATACTAGAACTCTAATTAATCTAAATAACTAGTAGTTTTAAACTAAAATTTCCTGTTGACATAATACTCCTAAATAACTTAAACTATTTAATAATTATTAAAAAATTGAAATAATAAAATAATAAGAGCTAATGAATACAATATTGAGCACATATATAATAAAAATTAAGCCCAAAACCCAAACCCAATATGATTTAAACTCGAGTTAAAAGCCTAAAACTCGTAATTCATGTCATAATACCGTCCAAAAATTCTGCTTGTGTAGTCTTCACTAAAACGATCATAATTTGAGCTTTCAAACTCAAAACCAAATGATTTAAAGTGCATTTCGAAGCTAAAAAATAGATCTTCAAACGCCATGAAAACATCTCAACCCAAAAATGCATGGATCCCATCTAGAAAGTTGTCGCAAGTCTATTGATTTCCCAAACTTGAAAATTGGCAGCTTCGCTGAGTGAAATTTAATAAATTTCACCCCATCTCTGCATGTATCATTCCCCCTTTCATTGAAAAGATTCATGATCGAATCTTGTCTTTGATCGAATCTCGGTTTGATTTGCTTGGCCTTTGACATTGTTGATGGGCCTTGAGGTAGTGTGAGCTCATCACATCCATGGATCTAAAATTGGGCCTTGAGACTTGCATCATTCCCCCCTTCCTCAAGAAGATTCGTCCCCGAACCTTTAGCTATACAAAAAGAAAAGGGATAAAAATAAATAACAATAAATTGAGAAAACTACTTACCTAAGCTCTTACCTAAGCTTTCTTGTGTGCCAAAACTATTGTAATAGGCCAATTTCGCCCGGGTCCATAATAAACCCAAAATAATAAAACAAAGTCCAAGTCTAGTCCAAAATTACAAATATATCATTTGGCCCGATCGAAATGGCCCACTTGAGAAGATTGAAGGTCTATCTACAAGTTTAACGCATATGGAAACATAATCTTCAAGTATATGCAATCTTAGATATGATATGCAATCTTATAAGATATGATATGCAATCTTAGAAGATATGATTTTGTAATCTTAGAGATTTAATTTGTAGATACCCTTTAATCTTAGCCGTTGATGTAATTGATCTGTACCGTTGGATTCGGGAGGCTCAACTATAAATAGAGGCCTCTCCCTTCATTGTAAATCATTGGAGTTTGGAAGCAATAAGAATTTTTAAGAGCATTCACTCAAATTTCTCTCTCTCTTGCGTTCTTATTTTCTATGACTTGTTCTTATTTTGTTCTTTGTTTATCTTCGTTTCTTTTTGAATTGTTTTCGTTTGAGTTGGATTTTGGTGGAGGAGTTTCATTGAATCCTCATATTGTGAGAGTTAGGTTGACTTAAACTTTTTTTAACTTTTTTTATTAATCACTATTCTATTGTTTTTCTATTTTTTTTAAATTTGTTAGTTATTTATTTATTTTGATATTTATATATGCATATTCTTTTCGAAAATTTACTTTATTCATTTTATTTTTTATTCATTATTATTTACAATAAATTGTTTTATTATAGATCATCATATATTATCTCATTTATTATATATATTATTACTTTAAACCATTTTATATTTAATATCAAACTTTGCCATATTGCTCATTTTATTAAAATTGTTTTATTATTTTATTCAAAATTTTCATATATTATTTATCTTGTATTTTTTATTTCATATTCGATCTTTTTAAATGCCCCTATCTATTATGCCTTTTTATTTATTTGTTCATTGTTTTAAAATTTAGATTCCATTATTATTATGGTCATTCTTAATTTTTTTTAGCATTATCATTGTCATTATCATGTTATTTGCTATTTTACTTTGATTCTTTCTTTTTAATTGTCTATATTAGCGTTAAATATTAATACGTTATGTAATATTTTAAAAAAAATATGTTTATGTTTTTATTATGCATTAGCACAACAATTTCATTCAAACCGTTGTTTTAAATAAAAATACATTTCATTTCCACACTCGCTATTATTCAAAAGCTTTCTAAAATAAGGCCATATTCGACATTTGGGAGCTTTGGGAAAATCGTGCCTTAACTTACTGGATTTCGATTTTTCCCATTGAGTCCAAATGCTTGAGTACCCTTTTAAAAAATAAAATATATGAATTTCAAATAAAATCTTATTCTCGGGAATTCGAAATGTTGTGTCCTAACTCACGGGATGTGACATTTTGTTATCTCGAGGCAAGGATTTCTAAAAAACAAGGCAATATTTCGTGTTTAGAAATTCAAGAAATCGTGCCCTAAAGTGCTGGGTTTCGATTTTCCGTTTGACCAAATAACTAAATATCCTTTTAAATTTCAATGCATGAGCTTTGAAAATCAAAAGACGATCTTGGATTCGAGGGTTTAAAATATTGTATCCTAACGTGCTAGATGTAATATTTTATTACTTCGAGATAAGTGAATCTCAACATCCAATTTGAATTATACAAATATTTTTTTAAAAAGGATCGTATTTTAAAATCCTTTCATATTTTCGACATTAGGACATTAATTAATCAATTAGGTACCAATTTTTGGGCGTTACGAGAGTGCTAATCCTTCCTTGTATGTAACCGACTCCCAAGCCCATTTTTTTGAATTTTGTGGGCAAAATCGATGTTTTAATAAAACAAAATGTCTTACAAGGTGACCCAATCACACCTTAACAAAAAGGACTGGTGGCGACTCCATTTCCATTTTTTAAAGTCGACTCCTATTTTTTAAAATAAAAAAATGGTTTCAACAGCTTGGCGACTCCGCTGGGGACATAAGAGAGTCGAGCCATAAATTGGTTAATTTTTGTCTTTTTGTCGAAAATTGAAAAATCCGATTTGAAAAATTATGATCCTTTTTGTTGCATTTGTTTGTGTTATGATTGTTGTAGTTCGAGTCTTATAGAATACTCTTACATTGCATTGCATGACTGTTGTGGTTACACCTTTTAAGTTGGAGTGAGAAACTATGCCTTCGTGAGGTTTTCACATCCGCATGGGCTATTGGATTGCTTCCGAGATACATCCGTACCTATGTCTTCATGAGATTTTCATCTCCACATGGCCATAGGGAAATGTATCCCCCTGAACTGAACTCGGTCTATATAAGCCTTTAATGGGTGAGGATCGAGGAATCTGCTAGTTCAAGTACCTCTACTTTAGAACCAAACCCCATGTAGAAAGCCCTAAGAACCCACCTTAGGTAGAGCCGCGCCAAACCTTAGTGGTTACCCAAATAGGTGATTTATTTTGTTGTTTATTTCTTCTGTGCTAACGTGTTTTCTTTTGTTTTGATTGCATTGCATTTTCATCATAGAAAGGAGGCGTTGATTCAAATTCGATTGCTAAATAGCAAAGCTTGTCATGGAAAATGGATTTTTTGATAAAGTGGAATATAATATGGTAGTCCGAATATGGTCCGAGAAAACACAAACGAGAGAAGGCTCATAATCCGTAGAGAAATACATGACTTTGTTTTGTTGCCTGAGGATTCAAACCGACAAAGATTATTCGAGAGCTATCACAAAGGAGCTAACAAGTATCGCAGAGGTAAGTGAACAGTGAGTCATGGCCCAGATCAAGCAAAAAGGGAGCTAGTAGAGACATCTACTGGAAAGTTCACGAAATTTGACCTTAACATCCGGATACGAAGAAATGGATCGATGTCTTCGCTTAGAATATGAGGGCAAGGCTGTATAAATATCAGTTTTATGTAAAGAAATTTGTTTTCTAGAAAAGTTGTTCTAATGGAATTAAATTCAGAATGAACGCCTTTCTTTCTTTTTGCATTCATTTCATACATTTGCATTGCATTTCATCACATGCATTAGATTTTCCCAAAAGGATCCTAATTAGATATAATTATTTTAGTTAACCTGGGAACCGACTAAAGCCTATCAATTAAGCATCATTACGGCACTCGGACTAAGACAAAGAATATGGACCAAATGTTGGAAATACTAGAATAATTTCAAAGAGTGATGCAAAACCAGTTACAAATGCAAATGCAAGAGCAACTGGCCAAGATCCAACAAGACATGAGGAACCAAATGCTAGAGTCCCAAAGGAATATGATGGATCAGTTGACCCAATTACTAGCCAAGGGGCTTGGAAAAAAGGAAAGCCCAGTGGTCAACAATGGGGATGATAATGAAGAGTCCATCTATCCTCCAGGTTTTACCCTAATAAGTGTCTAGACTTGACTAGACGCACATCCGCCAGGGGTACCTGTTATTATCAGACCCCAACAAAATTAGGTCGGTACCTCTGCACCTATGGACTACCCGATAGGTTTAAGCTCCAATCCGGGGGGCAATCCAACCACTCATGTAGTTCTTGATTTAGACGAGATGGCAAGAATAGAAAAAAAAAGGTAGAACTGCCAAAACAACTTGAAGATCGGTATAGGTGGTTGGAGGAAAAACTTAGAGCAATGGAGAATGCTGATTACCATTACGGGTTGATGCGAAGGATTTGAGTTTGGTCCTAAATCTAGTACTCCGACCACAATACAAGACTCAAGAGTTTGAAAAGCACAATGGGACTAGTTGTCCTGAAGCTCACGTCATGATGTTCTGTCGAAGGATGATAGGATATGTTAATAATGACCAATTATTAATCCACTACTTCCAAGATAGTCTGATCGAGTCAGCAGCTAAATGGTACAACCAGTAACACGTGCCAAAATCCATTCATGGAAAGACTTGACACAGGCTTTCATGGAGCAATATAACCATGTAATAGACATGGCACCCGGCAGAATTACCTTGTAGAATATGGAAAAAAGACAAGGTGAAAGATTCAGGCAATATGCCCAAAGATGGAGAGAGGTAGCAACATAAGTCCAGCCACCTATTCTGGAAAAGGAAACCACGATGCTTTTCATTAATACTCTGAAAACTCCGTTCATTAACCATATGTTGGGAAGCGCTACCATGAGCTTTTCAAATATAGTAATGTTTGGCGAGATGACTGGAAACGCAGTAAGAAGTGGGAAGATAGATGCGGGTGAAAACACCAAAAATCAATCCCGAGAAACAAGGAAAATGAAGTAAATATCTTGAGCATGCATTCCAAATCGGTCACTGTAGGCCAGCTGGGGGTCGTAATCACTAGCTACCAAGGCTCTTCAAAGCAAGAATTCAACTCAATGCCAAATGCAGAAAGACTCTAGTCCACACCTATCCTGATGACATACAAAGAGCTGTATCAAAATCTTTTTTATGTACATGCGGTGTCTCCGTTCTACACGGAACCCGTGCAACCTTCGTTCCCAAAATGGTATGATGCAAATGCCCAATGCGAGTACCACACATGATTAATGGGGCATTCAATCGAAAACTGCACTACATTCAAAAAGTTGGTTGAAAGGTTCATTAAAATGGGAATTGTGAAGTTCGACGATTCACCAGAACCTAATCGCTCTAATGAGGCGGTAAATACAATAATTGAAAAAGGGGCAAAAGAGTTGCGATTCCTTGAAGAAGTCAAAAGCCCGGAAGGAATATCAGGGAATCTGAATATTGATGACATATCTGAAGAGGGAACTGGAGAAGAAAAGTTTCCAAGTGTCAACCATTGTGTACTTGGGAATGTTTTGAACAATGGGACTATGGAAGAGATCCTTGTATTTTTTAAAACTAATTTAGAATAATATTCAGAACACACTTGTTGCTTTAATCCTAGAGGCAATGAGAATCCTTTTGTGAAATAGGCTTGTGTCCAAAATCATTATTTCAATAAAATACATCTTTTTGAGCAAATATTCTTTTATTTTTTCGATTTCATTATTCTTAGATTCTTTTGACTTTCTTTTAAATATTCTTATTTTTCATTCATGATCATACCATAAAAATAATTGTTCTTAAGATTCATTTATTCTTTGAAATCTTCCTTCGAACCTACAATAGGTCCCTAGATATCAATGACATGAGTAACGCTGCTACTGACCCTGAGTACCCTTTCGAGTAAGATGTGTGTCTAGAGGGATCCCAGGACTTTGAAGATGAAAAAGATTATAACCTACCTCTTGACTTGTTAAAGATGGTAGAACAAGATGAAAAGTCAATGGACAGTAAGAGGCAAAGATCGGAACCCGCATCACCATAGAGACAAAGTGAGACGTTATTGAGTTATTCTAAGAATTCAAAGATGTTTTCGCACAATCATATCAGGATATGTCAAGGTTACTAAGACATGTGGATGCTGTTAAGGCCAAAAGAGGTTCATAAGGATGTCAGAAGGACATATGCTAATGGTTTTATGATAGCCAGGCTAATCATAAGGTTCGGGTACTACTGGTCCACCATGGAAGGGAATTGCATCAGTTATGCTGTAAATGCCAAATTGAAGAAGACAAGACTTATGTGTCTCCTTCATTTCTTTACAAATTTTCTATATGTGGGGCATAAATGTTATGAGGCCAATCTCATCAAAAGCTTTTAGATGTCATCGATTCATTTTAGAGGTCATCGATTACTTCACTAAGAGAGCTTCATATGCCAATGTTACAAAGTCGACAGTCATCAAATTTCAAAAAAAAAAGGATACTGACAAAGAATACCGAAAAGGATCATGTCTAATAATACACAACTGCACAATGTCAAAAGTTTGTAGTTTGTTCAAAGATCAAGCACCATATCACAGTGTAGCAAAAAAGAAAAAAGTACAAAAATAGAGAGAAAGAAAAAAACAAAAACAATAAAAAAATCATGGAAAATGACCGAGACTTGTAAATATTGGCATAAGAAGATACCATTTACTCTCTATGCTTATAAAATGTCGGCCGGGACCTTCGCCGGGGCAATACCTTTCTCATTAGTTTATGGAATAGAAGTGGTTTTGCCATGAAAGTCGAGATTCCTTTTCTCCAAACTTTGATTGAGTCAAGAATTGGATGACGTAGAATGTCTCTAGTGAACCTAGCCAAAAAAAAGGGTCTGAAAGTATTCATCATAGTTAAATATACCAAAAATGGATGATGCGGACTTATGATGGAAAATGTCCACCCAAAAGAATTTCATGATAGGGTCCTGGTATTGAAGAAGATCCTTTCTATACATAAGGACTTTAGAGGAAAGTGGATGCCAAACTAGGAAGGACCTTATGTACTAAAGAAGGCCTGTTCTATAGGAGCATTGATATTGACCGGAATGGATGGCAAAGACCTGCCCAATCTAGTGAATTCAAATTCAATCAAGAAGTATTTTACCAAAAAGGGAGAGGCTGAAACACCCCTAACCCTTATCCGTCGCTGGAATAGGGCTATAAGGTATTACCAAGCAAAACATAACTATCAGATACCATATAACATTAAATCAACTATCATCCGCTACTATATTACACATTAATCATAATCGAAATACATTGCTACTTCAATACTGTTTCAATCATTAACAATTGATATTTTCTATTATAACCCATGTATACTTATTTATGACTATAAAACAAATTGAATAAACACATCATATTATAAACATTGACCACATATAATCTTTTTATGTAACATAAAATAAGCAAAATGATCGAGCCATTTTCGCATGGCTTTTACAAATACATAACCGAAATAACTTGTTTCAAAAAGGAGTTAAGCCTATACATGCCATTAACAAAACATAAAGTCTTTGAAGATACCAAAATCAAGTTTAGATAGTGTGGATGACTTCGACTTTGAATTCTCCAAAAGCATAGCTAGCAAACGAGATGTATAAAATAGATAATCAAAGATAAACAGAGTAAGCATTTCTATGCTTAGTAAGTTTTAAGCAATACAATCATTTAACTCAATCGAATAGAGGTCATTCAAATTTGAAAATAGTATTCCTATGGCCTATTATCTCTTTTTGGCCAAACAAATATACGACTAGATATACGAACACTTAACACGCATTGAGCATTTTTAACTTCTTTTAAATCGTTATTCATATAACATAGCTAATTCGAATCATTGCATATAGTTCCACACTTTGACCGAATATGCACATATACATAAGGCAAAGTTTAGCATATGATTTCACTTGAATTGAACTTCATATATCATAAATAAATCACATACTTTCATATAACATTATGCAATGGTCGGATGTATCATCATCACATTAGATACTTATAATTTAGTCCAAATTAAATTCACGAACAAGTATATGATACATACCTGGCCATCTTAATGTATTGAACCTATTTGTTGGTAATTATTACCGGGAAGTCTCATAATCTTAAACTCTACTCAAATCATCGGTGGAACTTTTAGCCCAAATATATTACCAGTACGAAGCCTGCGGGACTTTAGCCCGGATATATTACCAGCACGAAGCCTGTGGGACTTTAGCTCGGATATTTTACCAGCACGAAGCCTGCGGGACTTTAGCCCGAATATATTACCAGCACGAAGCCTGCAGGGCTTCAGCCCGGATATTTTACCAGCATGAAGCCTGCGGGGCTTATACTTCACCGAGTTTCATGCATATTTATTCACATGTTAATACATTTCACATAGCATATCACATTTGTAATTTATTTGCTTCATTCGAATATAAGCATATAATATCCACCTTGTCCTCATATCACAAATATCATTCGACCTTAAAACATATATACATTTTTCATTAAACTTCGGGCTCAACAAGCCAACACACATGACCACATATCCATATCACTATCTTAGCTTATTTCCCTAATAGCCATTCGGCTACATACCATGTATATAAATTATTTCACAAATAACCTTATTAAAGTAAGGACAATAGGCCATAATTCATCTATCATACATATATCATGTCATCTTTAATTATATGCTAGGTTTGATCACTCAAAACTTACCTCAAAAGTTGTTGTATGATTGAAAACAGCTATTCGAGCACTTTAGCTTTCCCACTATCCGAATTTGGTGTCCTTGGTTCTTGAGCTTAATTCAAGCAAATTTAATTTATTAATGTCCATCATACTAGCTTATGGCCGAATATAAAAAGAAATATAAAAGGGCCATATAGCTACTTTTAGCTCAAGTACAAAACGGTCATATTCATCTTTACTCACCTTAAACAATTTACTATGCAACTAAAGAAAATTAAAGCATGCTTATCCAATAGCCGTACATACAAATGTTCATACCAAAGTGTCACTCACATTGAGATCATATTACCAATGCTTAAAGCCTAATATTTAAACATTTGTTTTATTAAACTCATGCATCAAATCTTAGTACTATGGAATTACACAAAATATATGGCCGGATATTTACTTCACTATGATTCACACATATTCAATTTAACATCGCATATATGTTTTATCACATATAAAAAAAAAATTAGTTTACCTTAATACATATTGATCCAATAGTCCAAGCATGGGCCTTTAGCACATTCGGTCATTTAAGTAACCTATATAACAACCATGCATTCTTTTCTAATTTTAATTCCACAATGCCGAATGCCAAAATTCATGTATAAGCGCATAATACATAATTAACATTTTATTCACTTTATGATACATTCGGCCTTCGCATTATTTCATTAACAATTCCTATTAGCCATTACAAAATTCAATTATATCCTTTAATAAAAATTCTCCATGCATAAAATTCTTAGCCGAATGGTTCTTTACACTCTTTAACTACAATGCACAAATTTCACCAATTATAAATACAACCTTAAGCTCAATTTCAGTTAACCCATATAATCAATTTGACAAAAAAATTTTAAGTAATTATCAATACCTCAAAACCACATTCAGCACCACATATATACATAAATATTTTAGCCAATTCTCTTACAACATCTAAACCACAATTATGCACATATCTAGCTCACTTCACCTATCCCCCATTTCTCATAAAAGAAAATGAAAACAACAACAATTTCATCCAAACCTCAACATGGCTGAATGCTCAAAACATCACCAAACATAAAATTCTATCATGGGCTAAGTTAAGTACTTAATCATCCATTACATTTTACAAAAAAAAAAAAAAAAAAACTAACATGAATTTTACCTTAATCTAGCCAACAAAAGGTGACCGAATGCCTATCTTCAATTTTCTTCTTTTCTTTCTTTGAGTTACGGCAATGGGAGATGAAAATGAATTAGCTTTGGTTTTTCCTCCCACTTTCTCATACTATTATTATTTTATTTATTTTCATGCTCATTTTTAACATATAATGCTTATAATTTATAAAATATGAAAACAACATCATTTCATGCATTAGTTGGCAGGCCACTTAAATTAAAATGGCATAATTGACATGCAAGTCCCTCCTTTATAAAAACCATGCATTATTCGGTCACTGCCATTCCTCTTAGCATATTTTTCAAGTTATCACCCAAATCCTTTCTACTTAATTTCACATTCAAATGACAAAATTAAAACATGATACTTTCACACTTGCAACGTCACATAAAGTAAACATAGAAAAGAGCATTTAGAAAATTTTTCGACTCGGTTTTATGGTCCCGAAAAATCCACAAAGGACACTTTGAGACCTTAAAAAAAGAAAAAAAAGAAAAAAAAAATGGAGAGGCCAAGGTGAAAACCTGCAAAGGGCGCCTTGAGACCAAAAGGGTTTTGAGTTGAAAACCCGAAAAGGGCGGCTCAAATTTTGATCAAAAGTGGGGCATACGGTAGTCTTGCTATGCCTGAATTAACAATGAGGAAGTATGCTATGTCTTGGGGCACCGACAAAGTACTCCGGATCCCCTAAACACATATTGAGTTCAAAATGGTCCTCAAAAAGTTTGTACAGAGAAGCTCAGGCTGCAATATCTAGGGCACCTAGTTCTTCATCCTACTCATATTGAATTGTCATCTTTGAATACTTTTTTTCCTTTTCAAGATGCATTTCTAATTAATTTCCTTTTTTATCTTTCCTATTTTTGATAATTTATTCATTTCAAGCTATGCTCCAAATTAATTCCATTCTTGTCCATTATTATGATTTTTTTTTGAGCATTTTGTATTGAAATAATGATTAATGGACTAATAATACTTCCATAAAAGGAGTTTCGCATATTACTCTCTAAATAATAAAAGAACAAGAACTTGAAATAGGACTATTGTTTAGAACTTACCATGCTTAAGGGTTAGAAATTTTTTAGAAAGAGAAGTCTAAATTGTGACTACTTCTTCAGATTTTCTGTCAAAGATATTGATTGAACAGAAAAGACAAGACATTACGTCGGTAATACGTCCTCGACGAATAATGACACAAGCATTAAAGGGGATCGTTTTCAAAATATGATATTCTGCATTCATGATATCATGCATACACATCTGGTCATGACGTCCAGGGAATGGTATAACAGACCAAATTGATGGAAGAAGATTCAAATCCTATACCCTCGATTTGTAGTGGGAACGGATGGAAAAAGATTTAGATTCTATACCCTTGAGTTGCAGTGGGATGATTTGAAGATGGTACAAACTTTATGTCACAGAGGTACAGTGGAATGGACCCTGAGGTTACAGTGGAGCAAACTAGCTAAGTAGTATGTTTGATTCCTCGGGGTTTTTTGTCAAAATACCAGCCAAACAGGATGGCAGCGTAAGACGTCAATGGTAAAGTCCTGATGAACAATGTGTGATGACACCCTAAGCATTAAAAAATGATCATTCTCATGACATTTCTGCATTCAAAATACATCTAGTTAGGAGCATTTGATTCATTCTGATCATAGCATCCTAATCATTGGCATAAGCATAAAATCGATTCTACAGGTCATGTCCCCTAGAGGACGGTATAGCAACATTGGTGAATCCACAAATCTTATCTCTCTGAAGTTGCAGTGGAGTAGATTAAAGTTGTAGATCTTATTTCCTTGAAGTTGCAATAGAGTAGATCGAAAATGGTGGATCTTATCTTACTGAAGTTGCAGTACAGTAGATCGAAGCCACAAGTCTTGTCTCCCTGAAGTTGCAGCGGAGTAGACTGAAGATTCACAGATCTTATCTCCTTAAGCAGTAGTGGAGCAGATCGAAGATAGCAAACCTTATCTCTCTGAAGTTTTAGAGAGTAGGTTAAAGTTACAAGTCTTATCTCCCTGAAGTTGCAGCGGAGTAGACTAAAGATAGCAGATCTTATCTTCCTAAGCAGTAGTGGAGCAGATCGAAGATAGCAAACCTTATCTCTCTGAAGTTGCAGAGAGCAGGTTGAAGTTACAAGTCTTATCTCCCTGAAGTTGCAGCGGAGCAGACTGAAGATAGCAGATCTTATCTCCCTAAGCAGTAGTGGAGCAGATAGCAAACCTTATCTCTCTGAAGTTGCAGAGAGCAGGTTGAAGTTACAAGTCTTATCTCCCTAAAGTTGCAGCGGAGCGGACTGAAGATAGCAGATCTTATCTCCCTAAGTAGTAGTGGAGCAGATAGCAAACCTTATCTCCCTAAAGATGCAGAGAGCAGGTTGAAGTTACAAGTCTTATCTCCCTGAAGTTACAGAGGAGCAGACTGAATATTGTAGATCTTATCTCCTTGAAGTTGCAGTAGAGCAGATCGAAAACGGCAAATCTTATCTCCATATATCGGCAATGGAGCAGATTTAAGCCACCAGCCTTATCTCCCTTAAGTTTTAGTGGAGCAAGGTGAAATTACCAGTTCTTATCTCCCTAAAGTTGTAGTGGAGCAAGAAAATAAACACAAACTGTAGCTTCCTGAAATAGCAGTGTAGCGGATCAGAGTGACAATTCCTATGCCCCTGAAGATGCAGTGGACTGGAATGAAGCTACTTGAAGAAAAGAAGTGCCAAGAAGTTAAGATTCGGCAAGACCGAGCAAAATTGGCCCTTTTATAGTTTTTACTCCATTCCCATTACATGACAATGAGCAAAGAGGGGCAGCTGTAATAGGCCAATTTAGCCCAGGTCTATACAAAAAAAAATAATAAACCCAAAATAATAAAACAAAGTCCAAGTCTAGTCCAAAATTACAAATATATCATTTGGCCCGATCGAAATGGCCCATTACTTAAGAAGATTGAAGGTCCATCTACAAGCTTAACGCATATGGAAACATAATCTTCAAGGATATGCAATCTTAGAAGATATGATATGCAATCTTAGAAGATATGATTTTGTAATCTTAGAGATTTAATTTGTAGATACCTTTTAATCTTAGCCGTTAATGTAATTGATCTGTACCATTGGATTTGGGGAGACTCAACTATAAATATAGGCTTCTCCCTTCATTGTAAATCACTGGAGTTTGGAAGCAATAAGAATTCTTAAGAGCATTGACTCAAATTTCTCTCTCTCTTGCGTTCTTATTTTTTGTGGCGTGTTCTTATTTTGTTCTCTATTCATCTTCGTTTCTTTTTGAGTTGTTTTCGTTTGAGTTAGATTTTGGCGGAGGAATTTCATTGAATCCTCATATTGTGAGAGTTAGGTTGACTTAAGCTTTTTTTTAACTTTTTTTTATTAATCACTATTCTATTGTTTTTCTATTTTTTTAAATTTGTTAGTTATTTATTTATTTTGATATTTATATATGCATATTCTTTTTAAAAAATTACTTTATTCATTTTATTTTTTATTCATTATTATTTACAATAAATTGTTTTATTATAGATCATCATATATTATCTCATTTATTATATATATATTATTACTTTAAACCATTTTATATTTAATATCAAACTTTTCCATATTGCTCGTTTTATTAAAACTATTTTATTATTTTATTCAAAAATTTCATATATTATTTATCTTGTATTTTTTATTTCATATTCAATCTTTTTAAATGCCCCTCTCTATTATGCCTTTTTATTAATTTGTTCATTGTTTTACAATTTAGATTCCATTATTATTATGGTCATTCTTAATATTTTTTTTAGCATTATCGTTGTCATTATTCATGTTATTTGCTATTGTACTTTGATTCTTTCTTTTTAATTGTCTATATTAGCGTTAAATATTAATCCGTTATGTAATTTTTTTAAAAAAAATATGTTTATGTTTTTATTATGCATTAGCATGACAATTTCATTTAAACCATTATTTTAAATAAAAATACATTTCATTTCCACACTCGCTATTATTCAAAAGCTTTATAAAATAAGGCCATATTCGACATTTGGGAGCTTTGAGAAAATCGTGCCCTAACTTACTGGATTTCGAATTTTCTCATTGAGCCCAAATGCTTGAGTACCCTTTTAAAAAATAAAACATATGAATTTCAAATAAAATCTTATTCTCGGGAATTCAAAATGTTGTGCCCTAACTCACTAGATGTGACACTTTGTTATCTCGAGGTAAGGATTTCTAAAAAAACAAGGCAATATTTTGTGTTTGGAAATTCGAGAAATCGTGCCCTAACATGCTGGGTTTCGATTTTCTGTTTGACCAAATAACTAAATATCCTTTTAAATTTCAATGCATGAGCTTTGAAAATCAAAAGACGATATTAGATTCAAGGGTTTAGAATATCGTATCCTAACGTGCTGTATGTGATATTTTATTACTTCGAGATAAGTGAATCTCAACATCCAATTTGAATTATACAAATATTTTTTTAAAACGGATCACATTTTAAAATCTTTTCAAATTTTCGACATTAGGACATTAATTAATCAATTAGATACCAATTTTTGGGTATTACAAGGGTGCTAATCCTTCCTTGTATGTAACCGACTCTCGAGCCCATTTTCTTGAATTTCATGAGCCAAAATTGATGTTTTAATAAAACAAAATGTCTTACAAGGTGACCCGATCACACCTAAACAAAAAGGATTGGTGGCGACTCCATTTCCGTTTTTTAAAGTCGACTCCTGTTTTTCAAAATCAAAAATGGTTTCGACAACTATCTTCAGGATCAAGTACATTATTTTGATCCTTCAATTTAGCTTTGATCATGGACGTCTCCTTTATAAACAAGGTATCAACACTAAATAAGAAATGTTAGGCAGATGAGTGTTTAAGCAAAAAATAAACTATAACTTTCTTTGAATATGCATGGTCATCCATAAGAATTTCCAAAGATTAGTTAATAATTTCACATAATAATCAAAATCTAAAAGTTTAATATTATTATGTAAAAATTCATATTTAAAGTTTAAGGTAGAAAATTTTGTTGCAAGATCAAATGTATAAAGTTGTTTAATAAACCTATTGAATGCAACAAAAGTAACCTTAACATACCTAGATAAACCCATGAAATCAATTGAACTTTTAGATCAAGGTTTAATAAAATTTTACCAATGAGAAAACATGTTGTAATGAAGTATATTAAAAACAAAATCAGTAGCATACTTATCAAAAACATTCAAGGTATGCCTTCTTAAATCAATTTCTAATATTTCGTTACTTTTCTTACATTGTAGCACTTGTGGGGAATTATCAATATTCAACTTACCTTTTTCCCACAAGTAAAATCATTTATCGATGGTAGAGCAATATAATTGGAAGTCCGTCAATGGATTCTTGAAGTCATGTAATAAAGAAATATCACTAAACAAATTTGAGTTAGGGTTAGTTAAAACATAATCATTCCTCACTTTTTTATGATTACTTTCTTTCTTTTCATTTTCTTTTTCCACATGAGAACTCTCCAAATTTACCTTATATGCATTTTCTCTCTTTTTTCCTTAATTCTTCATCACTTCCCACATCCCCCTTATAAGGATTATGAGTATTCAACTCAGTGCAATACATCTCAATGGGAGAATATTACATTTCTATCTCATCTAACTCTTTAAATTCAAGAAAAAATTCTCACTATTATCTTCTTTTATCAACAAAAGTCTCGTGTTGGCATAATCACAACTATAATGGCCCCGCCCTTTGCACTTAAAACATTCAATTTCACGAGCTTTTTATTGTTTTAGTGAAGAATTAGTAAAAGTGGGTTGCTTAGAAGATGTAGAAAATGTTTTGTAAGAGCTCCACTTTTCCACTCAAAAGGTTTAATCTCATCATGCTTTGGCAGTTACTTATTAGTAGCATAAGGATGTTTCGAATTCTTGAGAGTAGAATTAGAACTCGTACCTCTATAATATTGTGAGGCACCAAATGGACGAGATTGATGTTGTTGAAATTGCTGCTTAATCTCAACTACCTTGTGTATTGCTTCCTCAAGATCAATGCAGGTTTGAAGATTAAGAGCATTGGCTATCAAAAAATTCAAGCCATCTACAAACCGCACCATGGTAGTCTCTTCATCTTCTCGCACATTTGCTCTTTGTATAAGTATTTCCATCTCCTTAAAGTACTCATCAACAAATCGATTACCTTGAACAAGGCGTTGAAGTTTCATTTTGACCTCTCTATAGTAATGAGAAGGAAAGTAAGGCTTTCGTATCACTTGCTTCAACTCGTCCCATGTTTCAGTTACCCTTTCGTAGTTTTTTTGACAATTAATTCCATGTTGAATCCACCAACTCAATGCATAATATAAAAATCCAAGGGTCACCAATGAGACTTTTTCCTGTTCCAGGCATTTATAGTAACGAAACATAAGTTCAATTTTTGATTTCCACTCACAATATGCTTCGGGATCATACTTCCCTCAGAATGGTGGAATGTTGAACTTTGGTTTAGCTAAAAAGTGTTGTCCACTATTATTATTAACCAAAGTCTCATCATTTGTATGGGAGACACATCGGGCATTATTTGTACGAAGACGAGGCTGAACAACCTTATCTCCCCAATTACTATTTTGACGCTCAATTTAGGTACTTAGACATTCTAAATTTTTGCTGATTGTGTCTAGAATAGTGTCACGTTACTGATCTTGAGCATTTTGAACCTCTTGTTCCCTTTGCAACTTCCCAAACATAGTATTGTGAATCATTATAAGAGCCTGAAAAGAACACAACACTCAAGAAAAGAAAAATTAAGCAAACCTCACTGTTATACACTCGCAAGAAAAAAAAGTCTAAGAGACATATAAAAGAAATTAAGATTTTCTCGCTTGTAGCTTTTAAAGAGTAATCAAACTCAATAATATTAAAAAATATATATATGTGGGATCACTCTCTAAAAAATTCGACCTAAGGCTCTAAGAAGCCAAAGCAAAACTCGACTCCAAAGGAAGTGCGTTGAGTGGAGAAAGGAGAGGCAACTATTTTCTTACCTATTAACACAAGAAATAAAAATGTGTTAGAAGGCGTAGTAGAATAAGAAAAGCTAAAACAAAAGAAACTGTAATGCTAGAATCAAAGAAAATAAACTACCCAACCTAAAACCCAAAACAATGGAAAACAACTTGAATTTTTTTGTTTGAGGTGTTCTTAATTTCCAAAAATCATGAAATTTAAACTAAAGTCCTCTCAAATAATGTAAATTTGATCTAGAAAATTTTGGCACAAAATTCAACCCACAGAATATATATTTTTTTTTGTTTCATACTTTTTTGTTTTTGCACTTTTTCGATCACTTTTTTTGTGGGAAATTTTTTTTTTATATTCTAAGATAGTTCCAAGAGTCAATATGTATAATTTCAAATTGTTCGTTGGAAATCAGTTTATAAGAACATAAAGAACACCTAAAACACTTAATTTTAATACCAAATTATACGGAATTGGATGGAGGAAGTGGAAGAATGATTGAATTCAAGTTGTTTGACTCAAGAAGGAAATATTTGTATTTGAACTAAAAGGAAGGAACCAAATAATTTCTAATAAAGGAAATAACAAAAAGAAAATTAAAAAAATGATAAATATCAATATTCAAAATAATAACTAAATAGAAAAAAGATAGATTGAAGTAAAGTGAAAGATGGGACGATAAATTGATGGACATGATGGATAGAAGAATAAAGGTCCAATTAAACCCTTTGAGATATAAATCTAAACAAACTCAATTAATGGCTCTAATCAACCCTCTAAGAAATAATCCTTGGCAAATTGAAGGGTGAAGAATGAATTCTCACGACTCCTTGAAGAAAATCGAGAAGAAAACAACTTCTAAAAATTAGAAGAAAGAAATCTTACACCAGAAACAAACTCCTAGAGTGTAAAACTTTATTAATGAAAACAAATTGTTTGATTTGTGTACAATGCAAATGCCTATATATAGGCTAGCTAAATAAATCTAAATAAAACTCTTCAGTATATAAGAACTCTAATTAATCTAAACAAGAAGTAGTTTTAGACTAAACATTCCTGTTGACATAAAAATCCTAAATAACTTAAACTATTTAATAATTATTAAAAATTCAAAATAATAAAATAATAAGTGCTAGTAAATACAATATTGAGCTCATATATAATAAAAATTAAGCTCAAAACTCGAACCCAATATGATTTAAACTCAAGTTAAAAGCCCGAAACTCGTAATTCATGTCATAATCCTGTCCAAAAATTTTGCTCGTGCAATCTGCACTAAAACAATCATAATTTGAGCTTTTGAACTCAAAATTGAATTATTTAAAGTGCATTTCAAATCTAAGAAATAGATCTTCAAATACCATGAAGACATCTCAACCCAGAAATGGATGGATCCCATCCAAAAATTTATTGTAAGTCTACTGATTTCTCAAACTTGAAAATTGACAGCTTTGGTGAATGGAATTTAATAAATTTCACCCCATCTGTGCATGTATCATTCCCCCTTTCCTTGAAAAGGTTCATGCTCGAATCTTGTCTTTGATCGAATCTTGCTTTGATTTGCTTGGCCTTTGACATTGTTGATGGGCCTTGAGGTAGTATGAGCTCATCACATCCATAACTCTGAAATTAGGCCTTGAGACTCGTATCACTTAGTGAATTATTTTTGCTAGTAGAAAAGACAAATAGTTATTGCCTTAATTGTATCCTTATGATTTATTTGCTTGAAATTCATTTACAACCAAAATATACTGTGGGACAATTAAGACCTTAAAGATAATGACTTGGTACACATATTGGATCCGTATCTTATTGATCAATTATCTATGGAGGACATATTTGTTCATGTTTCATTTGTGCATTCAAACTTATCTCACAAATAGTCCAAATGTTCTACACCAATAATTTTAAGGTTCTATTTTCATCTTTATGATGACTACACAAACACTAAAGTGGAATACTAAGAGTAGGACCTTGCCTCTTGCCTCTTCCCCTCCTCTCCCCCTTCCAAAAAAAAAAAAAAAAAGGCTAAATATCATTCTAGTCCGTTTACATTTTCAAAATTATAAGTTATTTTAATAGTAAAATTATACTTTGGTCCTCCAAGATGATAAATTTTTAGTTTAATCCTTTTAAAATTTCTAAAATAAAAAGCATATAAAATGATAAAATTATACTTTAACCTTTTCAAAATGATATAATTTAACTTTGCTCCAAAATAAATTTCTAGCTTCATCCTTACTAAGAGAGTTAGCCTCCAATTTTGTCAAATTGGAACCACTTAAAGGTGGTAATATTTGTCTGTGGCAAAAAAAGTTATTGTTGTCAACATTAAAGAGGATAAAAAAAAGTATGTTCTTGCAACTTGAGAGAGATAGAAATTCGAAAATACTGATTAGATGTGCATAAGCCATATCTTGAATGGCCTAATAAATGTTTTTTCAGCACCTACCAAAACAAAATGATAGCTAAAGAGTTATTGAATATGCTACAAGTAATAAATTTCTTGCTAGTGGTAAAAACTTGAGTTTGGTAGTAAGATGTGGCAAGTGGTGTGGGCATAGACTTTGGTACACAATCTGACAAACACTAGGCTAAGGAAAGAATAGAATATATGAAATTGTTCACATAGTTCAAACTTAACTTATGTCTATGGGGTCTTCCTTAGATGTGAATCTGCAATAATCTTCAAGGTACAAATAAAATTGAGCACTCATTTAGTACATATGGATCCCATCTATTAGCTACATAAATAGGCTATAAAAGTTGGTAAGGAGATCAAAGTTGTACCAAAGAGATAAGTGAGATGTTATATGAGCTTTTATCATCCATTGAGTTGATCTTCATCTTTTACCATTATCAAAAAGTAAATAATCCATGTATACTTTGGATAAATTAGGTGATAAAAGCTTTTTTTATCAACCAAATATGCCCAAGAAGGCTAGGACTCTTTTTTTGAAAATCAATGCTATTACTCCGAAAGCAAGCAAAAGTAGAGACTTCAATGAAAGAGGTTGTGCATGATGTTCCCAACTCAGACCATGAGAACCACTGTATTGTCATTAACCACTCTGAATTAGATGATACTAGTCAACAAGAGTTTGGAAACAGAGACCACGAAAATACATTGAATATAGCTGAAGGCATCTCCGATCCAATTAACATAGAGATAGATGTAGCCATAGAGGTAGATGTAGAAGTAGCAGTAGTAGTAGATGTAGATGTAGAAGTAACAACTAGGAGCTCATTAAGGGCATTCTATAGATCCAACAGGTGTTGACGCTCTTGTTGTTCCTGAAGTTGGCGTTGTTGGGTCAAGAGTTGTTCTTTTATGAGACGTTTTTTCTTGCATCTCAATTATGTGGCACTAAAGGGGCAACAATTTGTTGCTGTTGAGATGCCTGATCTAGCGGAGTAACAGCGACGATTGGTTGAGGCTAGAAAATCAAACAAGAGAATATTTGCCTCAAAAGGTTGGTTTTAAGATCCTATGAAGTAGAAGGAGGTGGCGAAGTGCTTGAAGCCATTGGTGGGGCAACCGTAACAAGGTTCTCAAAGGAGTAATAGGGTTGGTGAGGTCAGTGGAAGTGTGCTATAATGTACATGTAGCATAACTAGTAGCATCTTTAAACAAGTCATAACGGTAGATCATGATGAGATAATATAATTTGGGTTGACCCGGTTCACTATATGGATTGGATTTTGACTTTGATTTTATGTGGGTTAGGTCAATTGTGGGCCAACATTTAGTTAGGTGGAGATCTTTATACATAGCCGAAATTTAATTTCCAACAGGCCTAGTATCGGTCCATTTTATTGGAAGATGTATCTTCCTTTTCATTTCAGTGGACTAAGGTATCGGAGTCTTTAAATTTGATTTGTTTATTTATTCCATCTAGTCATCCACTAAATTAAACACTTAAATTTACAAAAGCACATCGACTAATAATTTAATTCTGGTTAATAAGACAAAATTAAATATTTAAAATGTTTGAAATTTCAAATTTGAGCTTTATTACAACTTAAGCTCTAATGGACTATATACCTACAGTCCAGAATTATATTTAATCCACGTAACAATATGAGTTGTTGACGTTAAAACTATATTTTATATTTATTTTATTTCCTTATTAACGCCTATGGAATGATATCAAATCTTGGAATAGGCCCTCAATTTCTTAATTTCATATAAATTATTATCGATAGTGATGTAGATTTGAGAGCCGACTTTCTGTAATTAATATTACAAATATATTATTCATTTCGGTTTAGTTATTAAATTTTTTGGTTAACTATTTAGATAATCACTCAAATTTTTAAACGTTTCTATTTCAATCACTTGTTTAAATTTTTATTATTTTAATCATTCTTATTAGCTCTATTTTATTTTGTAGTCATTCGATCATTAAAATATTTATAGTCACCACACAGAATGTTAATATAGACTTATTTTGATTAGTATAGTAACAATATTAATCTTTAACTTTTTGCAGAATTTCTTAATTTGGTCCTAATTCTAAAAGGTTCAATAAATTTTTCCCTCAATGTTTACATATTCTTTTAATTTGATTTTAATTCTAAAAAGTTTGACAATTTATCCCTCAACTTGGGTATCTATTTGAGTAATTTACTATTGTGAACTGATTTTATGTAATTTTCTTTTAAAAAACTAACATGGTCTTGTATTTGCGGACAGACGCATGAAACATAGGGAAATTCTCTGTAGTGAGCTTCCCCTAAGCTCACGTGTAGGAGCATAATGTGGTACCGGTTAATCCGGTAAAAGAATAAAAGAAAAGGAAATTATATTTTTTGGTATTTAAAATTTGCTCCAATTTTAAAATAAATCCCTTATAATTTTTCTCTCATAAGTTTTGTTATTCCTCGTAATTTTTGTTACTTCATACTTTTTTTTAATCTCTCATAATTTTTGTTTTTTTACTAAAAATTATGAAAAAAAATATTATAAAATAAAGAGAGATGGGAAGAATAAAGAATAAATAAAATATGAAAGTAATGGAAAATGTACTTTATTAATCAAAGGGATGATTACAATGCTTCATCAGAGTCTCTATTTATAGGTATAAGAAGTATAAAATAAGTCGACGTCTAATTCTAATAACTATTAGAATTTAAAGTACATCACAACTTTATCTTGATCATGATGGACATCCACTTAATAAGATATTTATAACACTCCCCCTTAGATGTCCATTGATAAATAATGTGCCTTGTTAAAACCTTATTAGGAAAAACCCTATGGGATAAAAACCTAATGAAGGAAAGAGTACACAATCTTCTATTATAAGCTGCCTCATTAAAAACCTTTACCAGGAAAACCCAATGGGACAAAACCTTAGTTAAAGGAAAAGAGTACAACTTGTTTTTAGGTTCCCCCTGATGGCAACATTACGTTCCATCTTTGAGTCGACGCATTCCAATATTTTGTCGTAGTCTTTCAAATGTTGAAGTTGGCAATGCCTTAGTAAAAAGATTTGCTAAATTCTCACTAGAATGAATTTGTTGAACATTTATATCATCTTTTTTCTCAAGATCATGGGTGAAGAATAATTTTGGTGAAATTTGTTTCATTCTATCACCTTTGATATAACCACCCTTTAATTGAGCTATACATGTTGCATTATCTTCGTATAAGATAGTTTGCATCTTTTGGATATGTTGGGTGTCGAAACCATTTTTTTAAAAGAGAGGTTTTGGAAAAACGGGGATCGACTTTAAGAAAAATGAAAACGGGAGTCGCCACCAATCTTTTTAGGTGTGATTGGATCACCAAATAAATCATTTTGGTCTACGATTTTTAGAAAATAGGTTCGGGAGTCAGTTACGTACAAGGAAGGATTAGCACCCTCGTAACGCCCAATATTGGTACCAATCGATTGATTTTCTGTCCTAATGTCGAAACCTTGAAAAGATTTAAAAGTATGATCTCTTTCTTTTTAAAATCTGAATAATTTGAATTGAAAATCGAGATTCTTTTGTTTCGAGAGAATACTAACATCACATCTAGCACGTTAGGACACAATGTTTTTAAATCCTCGTAACTAAGATCATCTCGTGATTTGGAAAATTTATTTAAAAGGGTATTTTAGGTATTTAGATAAACGTGAAATCGCAACCCTGCACGTTAGGGTACTATTTCCCGAATTTCTAAACACAAAAATATTGCCTTAATTTTAAAATTTCATTTGAAAATTTTTTAAAACAATGATGCAAGTTTCAAGGCAAAATATCAATGCTTAAACAATACAAGTTACACTATATTGGCTTTAACAATTCATGCATAAATAATAACATACAATCTACACTATATACAATTTCATATCATACAAATAAACATAAATTATAAAATTACATAGCGTATACAATCATATTTTAAAGTAGCCACATAAATAATCAATTTTCATGCAAATATACAAGCAATAAATAACATAAAAAATAACAAGTAATTTATAAGATAAGATTAATATGCTAAAACAATATTAAACAAAGATGAAAGGATATGTAGATAAATTAACCAATTTATAATAAGTAAAAAAAAAAAAAACTAAATGTAGTTAAAATAAAAAAGGGGTAAAAAAAAAGATTCAAACAAACACATAAATAAAAAATATTAAAAACATATTGTAACAAAATAATTTAATATATATTTTAATTTATAATTTCCAGAAAAAAATAATATATAGTAAAATACAAAATAATATAATAGATATACATATAATAAAGTATATAGTAATATAGGGAAAAAAATATAGAAAAATTTTAAATACTTAATAATACTTATGAAAATATAATATTTAATAATAATTTACAAATTTTAAAAATTACATAATATTATATAATTGAAATAGAATAAGATATAATAATAACATAATATAATAAAGTATAAAATAATATTAAAATAATATAATAAAAAGAAACTAATATATTAATGTATAAAATAATATATATATATTTTAATAAAATAATAATGTATAATTTTAAATAACATAAATTAAAAAAGATTAAAATTAAAATTAAATTGAATTTTGGACCTAATCTTTAAAAAAAAAAAATGAATTCAGGCCTATTTAGAACGTGCATTAATATTGAGGGACTCACTGGGCAATTAGCCCTAATCCCAAAACGACATCGTTTCTGAAATAGGCCCTTTTTAATGGCTATTAGGGCTAAATTGGAACGGAAATAAAAGGTTAGGGCCAGATTATAATAAAAATAAAATAAAATTGCAAATACAGAAAACACAGAATGACCAATTGGGCAATTAGCCCATTAATCAAAAACACGCGGATCCTTCCCGGGTCAAGAGTCAACACGCGGATCCTGAGGTCTGGAAACGGTGTCGTTTTAAGCTTATGGGATTAAACCAAAATGGCATCGTTTCAATAAGGCTATATAAGCCAGATTTAACCCTGAAAAATCATTTTAAAACGTTTCCAAAAAAAAAAATTCAGAAATGCTCTGAAGCCCTCAGAGCTCCGGCCATCGGCCATCATGGCTCCGGTCATCGGACCTCCGACGCACCCACGAGCCACCATCGGGTCAGCCATTTACGGTGGCTGGAAGCTGAAAAGCTTCGTTTTTTCATTCAAATTGAAAGGTAAGCCTTTCTTTTTTATTTTTAAGCTGTATTTCGCACTAGGAAATAAGAAATAACCGTTTCCTTGGTTTTTTGAAATTATTGCGTATGTACGAAAAAAACATGAAAAAGAAATGAATATGTGAGTGAGAAAAGAAAGAATAATCACCTTAGTTTTAAAAAAAAACTTGTTTCTGGTATTTTATTCTCTTGTAACTGTCCCCTTACAGATTTACAAAGAAGGCTTTTATAGCCTCTGTTCACTACATATTTTGGAAAGAAATCCTTGATTTCTTTTCATATTTGTATAATCCATATACTGTATCCTTTCTTTCCATATTTGTTTTTTGTCTGTCGCGATTTCTTTCCTTTGTTTGCAGGTGAGCGCGAGGATCTCGGTGGTGACGGATAAGTGCGTTGGCTACGGCGCGAGACTAGGCCTGAAGCTGATTGCTTGCGGCGCGAAGGGCGTGACGATTGAGATCCTGGTGGCTGCAGCGCGAGGAAAGGGCTAGGGTTTCTAACCCTAGCTGAAAGACTTAAGCTTTTGGGCCTCTTGGGCCTTTGTTGGTTTAAGTCTGGTATAGGGTTAGAAATGGGTCTGGGTGTAATGTAACGGGCTGGTTCATGGGTAGTGTTTGAGTGGTGTATTGGGTTTGTAGTATTGGGCCACGGATGTACTTGGATTTTGGTTTATTTGGACTGTTTGGGTTTTGTAAACTGTAAATGGACAAAAAATGTTTTTAATTTGATTTTTGCTTTTTGAATTGGTATATGGCCTGGGCAAAATATGGGCTCTACAGCTGCCCCTCTTTGCTCATTGCTGTGTAACAGGAATAGAGCAAAGATACAAAAGGACCAATTTTGCCCGGGCTCGCCGAGTCTTGAGTTCTTGGTCCCTGATAATTTCCAACCCTTCGGGGGTATTGGACTATAAGTCTGACGGCTTCAATTTGCTTCACCGCAACTTTAGGAAGGCAATATCCGCTATCTTTAATCTGCTCCATTGCTGCTCAGCGAAGATAAGATATGCAATTTTAGCCTGTTACCCTACTGCTTAGGGGGTTAAGGCGAGTCTTCGATTTGCTCCACTACTGCTTAGGGAGATAAGATTTATAATTTTAACCTGTTACCCTACTGCTTAGGGGGTTAAGGCGAGTCTTCGATCTACTCCGCTACTGCTTAGAGAGATAAGATCCGTAATTTTAGCCTATTACCCTACCACTTAGGGAGTTAAGGCAAGTCTTCGATCCACTCCACTCCTGCTAGTGGGGTGAGATCTGCTATTTTAGCCTGTTACCCTACCACTTAGGGAGTTAAGGCAAGTCTTCGATCTACTCCACTCCTGCCAGTGGGATGAGATCCGCTATATTTTATCTTGTTACCCTACCACTTAGGGGGTTAAGTCAAGTGGCTGAAATCTGCTCCATTGCCGGTATATGGAGATAAGATTTGCCGAAATTTGATATATTACCCTACTGCCTAGGGGGTTAAGATCTGCTAAAATTTGTAGTTTCAATCAATCTTGCTACATTGTCCATTGGAGAATCTATCTGTAGAATTGATTTCCTGGAATTTATGCTTATGCCAAATAATTAAGATGCCATGATTGAAATGAGTCATATGCTTCCTAATTGAACATATTATGATGCAAAAAATGTTATGAGAATGATTCTTATTTCAGGTGTTATCCCTCATTCATCTATTTGAATTTCATCTTCGTTGTTCTCAACGTATCAATCACACTCTACTCATACGCCTTGAATCTTCTCTATCAATTCGGTCCATTGTACCATTCCCCGAATGTTATGACCTTCTAAAGATGTCCGTGAAATGATCCTCTCTTAAGATCGAATCATTTGAATTGTCCAATCATCATTTGGACAAAGAATTTCAATTTTCTATGTACTGTCAACCCTTACTCATGGGAATTCCTTAAACAATTGTCATGTTTCAGTTTCTTGTATTATCTAGAAATTTCCAAAGTAATATGTAAAACTTCGTTTGTGAAAATATTTAGTTCATTTATCATTATTTCAATGCAACACACTTTAATAATGGAGGATGAATGAATTAGTCTTGAGAATAGTTAGATACAAAGGAAATCAATCTGATGGCATATCTTTAAGAAGAAAAAGAATCCAAAGATAGCAAACAGGACAAAAATTAGATGCCCTAGATATCGCTGCTTGAGCACCAAACTTCATGAAGACTTCCTTGAGTTCAACATGTGTTTAGAAGATCCGAAGTACTTTGTCGATGCCCCGGTATATGACATATTCCATTCTCTACTGAATCAAATGTAACAATGTCATTGTGTGCCTTTCAAAATCTTGAGCCGCCCTTTCGGGTTTTCAACTCAAAACACCCTTTGGTCTCAAGGCGCCCTTTGCAGGTTTTCACATTAGCCTCTCCATTTTTTTTAAAAAAAATAGAAGTCTCAAAGCGCCCTTTGCGGGTTTCTTCTTGGCTTCCCTATCTTTAGACAAAGTACTTCTTGATTGAGTCTAAATTCATTGGATTGGGTAAACTCTTCCCATCCATTTTTGTCAAAATTAAAGCACCACCAGAGAAAGCCTTCTTCACAACATACGGCCCTTCCCAATTCGGCATCCATTTTCCTCTAAAGTCTTTCTGTATGGGAAGGATCTTTTTCAATACCAAATCTCCCTCGCGAAATTCTCTTGGATGAACCTTTTTATCATAAGCTCGCATCATTCGCTTCTAATACATCTGACCATGATGACTAGCCCTTAGCCTCTTTTCTTCAATCAAGTTCAACTGATTATATAGCACTTGAACCCATTCCGCTTCGTCCAACTTTATCTCTGACAGAATCCGAAGAGAAGGAATTTCTACTTCTATTGGTAGAACAGCCTCCATCCCATAAACCAACGAGAAAGGAGTTGCCCCAGTAGAGGTTCTAACAGATGTTCGATAGGCAAAAAGTGCAAACAGTAGTTTCTCATGCCAATCTCTGTATGTCTCAGTCATTTTCCCCACTATCTTCTTGATATTCTTATTAGCCGCTTCCACTGTCCCATTCATTTTTGGGCGATATGAAGAAGAATTGTGATGTTTGATCTTGAATTGGTTATAGACTTCTGCAATTGTGCTGTTGTTCAAGTTCAATGCGTTGTCCGATATGATTCTCTCAGACATCCCATATCGACAAATGATTTCTTTCTTCAAAAACTGACTCACTGCTGATTTGGTAACACTAGCATATGAAGCGGCTTCTACCCATTTTGTGAAATAGTCGATGACTACAAAGATAAACCAATGTCCATTCGAAGCTTTTGGTGAGATCGGCCCAATAACATCCATGCCTCACATGGAAAAGGGCCATGGAGAAGTCATAACATGCAGAGGTGAAGGCGGTACAAGAATCTTATCCCTATAAATCTGATATTTATAGCATTTCTTGGCATAGTTAATACAATCTCCTTCCATGGTAGACCAATAGTAACCAAACCTCATAATTTGCCTTGCCATTGTGAAACTATTAGCATGTGTCCCACAAACACCTTCGTGTACTTCTTCCAGGATTAACTTAGCTTCCACAGCATCAACACATCTCAAAAGTACTTGGTCTTTTCCTTTTTTGTACAGGATGTCCCCATCCAGAATGTAATCACAGGCTAATCTCCTCAAAGTTCTTTTGTCGTTTTTAGTTTCCTGCTGAGGGTATTTACGATCTTTCACATATCGTAATATATCCTTATACCAAGGGTTGTCATCATTTTCCTCTTCCTCAATGTTACAACACTGAGCTGGAGCTTCAAAGACACTCATCTGAATTGGCCTCATCTCTTCCTGTTTGTTCGCTTTCATCATAGAAGCCAAAGTTGCTAGAGCATCTGCCATTTGGTTTTCATCACGTGGGAGATAATTAAAGGTAATCTCATCAAACTCTTCAAGTAACCCCAAAACTACCTTTCGATAATTAATCAATTTGGGGTCCCTTGTCTCCCATTCACCCCTAAGCTGGTAGATTACCAAAGCAGAGTCCCCATATACTTCCAGGGTCCTAATTCTTCGCTCTATGGCCTCTCGTAGCCCCATGATGCATGCTTCATACTCGGCCATATTGTTCGTGTAGTCAAAAATCCAATTTACATGTGAATGGATAATGATCTCCATTTGGGATACCAAGACTACCCCAAATCCATTTCCTGCCGTATTGGATGCTCCGTCAAAGTTTAGCTTCCAAGGATGCTCTTCAGTAGTTGCTACACACATCACCTCCTCATTAAGGAAATCAAAGTTCAATGGCTCATAGTCTTCTAGAGCTCTGCTAGCCAAAAATTCTGTTATCGCACTTCTCTTTGTAGCCTTCTAACTCACATAGACTATATCGAATTCTAGAAGTAGTATTTGCCATCTTGCCATTCTCTCGTTTAGTGCTGTTGACTCTATCATGTACTTTAATGGATCAAGTTTCGAAATAAGCCAAGTAGTATGATATAGCATATATTGCCTTAATCTCCTTGTCGTCCAGATCAAAGCACAATAAAACTTTTCAATTGGCGAATATCTCATCTCACACTCAGTGAATTTCTTACTGAGATAATATATCGCCTTCTCCTTCCTTCCTGTCTCATCGTGTTGACCAAGCACACATCCCATAGAATTACTGAACACCGATAAGTACAGTATTAATGGTCTATCTGAACTGGGTGGAGATAACACTGGAGCGTTTAGCAAGTATTGTTTGCCTTTTTTAAAAGCATTCTGGCATTCTTCGTCCTAAGTACCCTGATTGTGCTTTCTAAGGAGGCGAAATATGGGGTCATATTTCTTAGTTAGTTGTGAAATAAACCGAACAATGTAATTCAATCTTCCCAGAAAATCACGAACTTCTTTTTGAGTTTATGGTGGAGGTAACTCTTATATGGCTCTGACATTGTCTGAGTCAACTTCTATTCCCTTTTCACTAACTACAAAGCCCAATAGCTTTCCTGATCTAACTCCAAAGGTGCATTTTGCCGGATTAAGTTTTAGCTGAAACTTTCTTAATCTCAAAAATAGTTTCCTCAAAACTTTAATGTGCTCATTCTCTGTTCGAGACTTGGCAATCATATTATCAATGTACACCTCAATCTCCTTATGCATCATGTCATGGAATAAAGTCACCATGGCCTTTTGGTATGTTGCCCCTACATTCTTCAACCCAAATGGCATTACCTTGTAACAAAAGGTGCCCTACAATGTTATGAAGGTAGTTTTATCTATGTCCTTGGGATGCATTTTTATCTGATTGTACCCTGAGAAACCATCCATGAAGGAGAACAAAGAATATCCTGCTGTATTATCCACCAAGGTGTTAATATGTAGCAAAGGAAAATTATCCTTTGGGCTGGCTTTATTCAAATCTCTATAGTCGACACACATTCGTACCTTCCCATCCCTTTTAGGAACAGGCACTATATTAGCCACCCATTCGGAGTATTTGACTTCTTGCAAGAATCCCGCATCAAACTGTTTCCTTACTTCATCCTTTATTTTTAGCACTATATCTGGCCTCATTCTTCTCAACTTTTGTTGGACTGGTTTGCACTCCTGTCTTATGGGAAGACGATGTACTACCATATCAGTACAATCCTGGCACATTCTGATATGACCATGCGAAAATATCTTTGAATTCACGCAGCAACTCAACCAGACTTTACCTTGTGTTTTCAGCTATATGAGTCCCAATTTTCACCTCTTTCCCAACTTCTAGGGCTATATTCTCTATCGTCTCCTTTTCATGGGATTGGATTTGTTTATCCTCTTGTTTCATCATTCTCAACAGATCTGGAGACACATCACAATCCCCGTCATCTTCAAAATCCTAAGGTTCCTCTGAACACATGTTTTGCTCGAAAGAGAATTTAGTATTATCAATGCCCATGTCATTGATATCTAAGGACTTGTAGGGTATGAAAGAATATACAAAGAATAAATGAATTTAAGAATGAATGTTTATGTGCTATGAAAGAATTGAAAGAATTTTAAAAGGTCAATAGAATATTGATCAGTATAAAAGATTGAAACAATATTCACTCAAATTGATACCACAAGTTATGTTTTATTGAAAGAAAAATATCTGAACATAAGCTTATTTCACAAATGAAATCTTATTACTCCTAGGCTCTAGAGTAACAAGAGTGTTTTGAAAATTACTCTGATAAATTTCTAAAAACTACAGGAAGTTCCTCTACAGTCCAATTGTTCAAAGAGCTTCTCGGTTCGTAAGGGCAAATACCCTCAAGGTTTCCTTGTTCAAACCCTTCGTTATGTACAGCATTGATGTGATGACTTTCTTTTCCCAACAACCTTCTCTCAGGGTAAATGATTCCTCCCGATATGAAGGTTTGGGATATACGAGGGAACGTCATTAATTTCCACTCTACTTCACTTCCATTTAGACGCGCCTTTCTTCTCTCTTAACACTTCTCAAATTCCTTCCTCTTTTGTCTGTGATCTGGCTTAAAACCCAAGCCAAAATGATCTCTCTTCTCTTTCAGCTCTGGGACACGAATTTTTCCTTGAAGGTATCTCCCCAATCCTTTTCCCGATAAGGCTCCTTGCCCCACCGTCATCTGCAAACCCATCTTTGTGGCTCTGGATATTTTGGGCATTGGCACTTCATTTCCTTCTGTAATGAAAGTCGCATTGATAAATTCCAAAGAGCGAAAAGAACACTCAATGGACTCTTCATTCGTCTCCACATAGGGTGCATTACTAGTGACCGCTGCTATGATGTCTTCTTCTGCGTTGATAGTCACTAGTCATCCATCTGTCACTAACTTCAGTTTTTGGTGCAATGATGATGGTACTGCCCCTGCTGAATGTATCCATGGTCTCCCCAACAAGCAATTGTAAGAGGGCTTAATATCCATCACCAAAAAGTCCACCTCATACACGTTTGGCCCAATCATCAAAGGGATGTCAATCCTTCCCATCACCTTTCTTTCCGTGCCGTCAAAGGCTCTTACCATATTATGACATGTTTTTATATGAGAACTGTCTATGGGTAGTCTATTTAATATGGATAATGGCAGGACATTCAAGGCTGATCCATTATCAATGAGCGCACTTGGGAGTGTATATCCTTTGCAGCTAGTGGTGATATGCAAAGCCTTAGTTGACCCCATGCCCCTAGGTGGGATTTCATCATCGTTGAAGTAGATGAAGTTGTCAGCACTTATGTTACTCACCAAACGGTCCAACTTGTTGACGGATATGTCATTAGTAACATAGGTCTCATTGAGCATCTTCATCAATGCATCATGATGTACCCCATAACTCAAAAGCAAAGCTAGGGCTGATATGCGAGCTGGTTGTTTACGCAACTGCTCAACCACACTGTACTCACTATGTTTCAGGAATTTTAGAAACTTCTTAGCTTCCTCCTCTTTCACTGGCTCATTAACGGATACTTCATTCTCTTTCTTCTTTTTGATATTAATGGTCTTCGTTTTCATGGGCTCTATTCTAATGCCTTCTGGGTCATAACGTTTCCCACTCCGTGTGTGGGAACCTTCAATTTGTACATCCTTAGATGTGCTAGATATACTGTCCTCCTTCGGCATTGTCATACTATAGTCATAACTCTATGGTACCCTCTTGCTATCCTTATAAGGAAAAGGAGTGGGCTTATGGATAACGACCTTAGGTGCCGCTTGTGTCTTTATCTCATTATTCTCTGGTAAAGAAATAATGATCCTTGGCCTGTCTTTTGGACTCTTTTGCTCCCCCTCCAACACGCATATTTGTCTTTCATAAGAGCTCCCTTCAAAAATTTGCAGCTCCTTGTTATCTATATAGCCTTGTACCAAGGCCTTGAATTCATCATAATCCTGGATCTCATGACCCTTTTTTTTATGGAACTCACAGTAGTTCCTCATTCCTTCTCCTCTTCCTTTGGAGATCAACATTTTCCTCTTCAACATTTCTCTCCAAATTTCCCTCATTGGCATCCTCACCTTGGCGATGTTTTCTTTGGTCCTTCTTACATCAACTCTTCCAATCGCATTCACCCCTTGATCACCATGATTAGGCAACGGGTTCTCTGTACTAGGGGTACTGTCAAATTTTACAACCCCCATCTTGATGAGCCTCTCTACCACTTTTTTAAAACTCATGCAATTTTCAATCGAATGCCCCGATATTCCCGCATGATATTCGCATTTGGCGTTTGCATCATACCATTTGGGATTGGGGGTTGCAATGGTTTTAGATAAAAAGGAGCTATTACATGCGCATCATATAAGCTTTGATAAAGTTCCCGGTATGTCACAGGAATAGGCGTAAACTGTATATTCTCAGAGTTTTGTCTCGTGCCAGATTCCTGTATTTGAGAACTCTGTTGCCCAACCGTAGTTGTTTTGGGTTGACCAACTGTAATTGCCTTCGAGTTGTAACTACTTGTATTGTTCACCTCTTTATCCTTTCTTCTTGAGGACGATCTCTTAGCAGCTTCCCCCTCTATCTTGCCACCTCTTATGGCATTCTTAATCATCTCCCCCGCCATCACTATGTCAGCAAAACTTTTAGTAGTACTTCCAATCATATGGGCAATAAATGGAGCTTTTAAGGTGTTAATAAATAACATAGTAGTTTCCTTCTCCAAAAGCGGTGGTTGAACTTGCATGGCAACTTCCCTCCATCTCTGTGCATATTGCCTAAAATTCTCATTAGGCTTCTTCTTCATGTTCTGCAACGTGATCCTATCAGGAGTCATGCAGTCACATGATTATACTACTGCATGAAAGCCTGCGCAAGATCTCTCCATGAATTGATTCTGGCCCAGCTCAATTGATTGTACCATCTAGCCATTGCTCCAACCAAACTATCTTGAAAACAATGGATCAACAGTTGATCATTGTTTATGTAGCCAGTCATCCCCCTACAGAACATAATGATATGGGCTTCTGGGCAAGTAGTCCCATTATATTTCTCAAACTTCGGCATCTTGAATTTGTGAGGAAGCACCAAATCTGGGACTAAGCTCAAATCTTTGGCATCAACTCCATGATGCCCATCAGCATTTTCCAAGGCTCTGAATTTTTTCTCTAGCCATTTGCAACGTTCCTCCAACTGTCTTGTAGATTCGGTTCTCAAATCTTTATTTTCAGCCACATCTAAATCAGGAATATTGACAGGGTTGTCACCCGAATTAAATCCTGAGCTCGTTGGGAAATTCATGGGAATTCCAACATCAGCCGGCCCATGTTGAGGCCTTACAGTGACAGACGGCCTTTTAGGAGGTACATCGGTTTGTGTTGACACATGAGGTGGGGTAAAACCTGGAGGATGATCCTCATTGTCCTCACCAGTAATGGCCATAGGGGCTTTTTCCCTTATCAGCGGCCCTCAGCAACTGGGCCATTTCAGCCATCATATTCCTTTGAGACTCCAGCATCTGTTCCCTCATCTCTTGTTGAAGCTTTGCTAATTGCTCCTGCATTTGATCTTGCATATCCCTCTGAAGCTGTTCAACCCTTTGATCCATGTTCTTAGTCTTAGCGTGAGTATTGTAAGTATGCGTAGATTCTAGGTTAACTTTCTCACTCTTACTGTAATAAATTTATCTAATTAGAGTTTTTCTATGGACTTAAATGCATATGATGAAATGTAATGCAAATGCATGAATGCAAAAAAAGATATCAATTTTGATTCAATTTCTTTTAGAAAACTTTATTAAAAAAAAAAAATCTTTTACACAAAATAGGCTACAAATATGCTTTCGCTCTAATGCCCAAAGTTTTAACTTTACTAAACAATAATGCTAACTCTTATCCACGAGCAGTGTGCGATTCATATTTCAAGCTTAATGTGTCTGCCTGAACTACCAAAGTTTGTAGATGATCGGCTACCTCTCGAATCTGAACTATGGCTTCTCCCATACGGTAATCCCGGCTTCCTACTTGATCTTGGAGGTGATGAAGCTCTTCCTTCCAATGCCCTTCTCTAGCCTCAAGTTGCTCGATGCAAAGCTCACAGTTTTGTAATGCCGATTCTAATCTTCTGACCTTACCTTTCAATTCCTCAATCTGGTTCAGACTTGCCTTTAACTCGACTGTAGAATTACGACTTCAGTATTGATAAAGTGATTGACCCAATTCAGTCACTCTAGCCTTTAGACCATTTTTTTTCTTTCTGACTTTCCACCAAGCTCCTTTCTAAGGTCTCATTCCGAGCTTGTATCTCTTGGAACTTTCTCTCCCATTGATCAGCCTTGGCCCTTTCTACTTGAATCTCTCGCTGCCATTGCTTCGAAGTCTTTCCTAATCCGGCCTTTCTTTTTGACAACTGCATCTTCTTGTATTCTTCCTTTAAATCGTCTTGATCTTCTTCGACTTTCCTCTTTTCTTTTCTTAACCTTTCGGTTTCAATCTTTTGAACATCTGCGTCTAATTTGAGATACATCTTTTCTTTTCCCAACTTTTCTATCTGTTTTCCTAACTCTGAACTCCTCCTCTCGAACTCTTGCTTCATGATTTCTAACTCCGATGAGACCACTCGTAAGTACCTTTCAATTGGTTGAGCATCTTCTGGACTTGGTAAAGAAATGTTGTCCTACTTCTCCATTCCCCATATTCCGAAGTCATCGTTGGGCACACATCTATTACTTTTATACGGCAAGGCTGTTTCCAAGCACTAGCAATATCTTTCACCAACTTCTTATAACTATCTCATTTGTATGCAAATTCACTTTGAGCCAATCCATGCATTGTCGGTATAAACTGCCTTGATCTATACCGTCTTAGCACAAGCAAAGGTGCATATCCCACAGCTCCTCAAATTCCAAGTAGTGGGACCCAATCAAAACTCCCACATCAGTATAAAACTTTATCGGGAATGAACCAAGGAGCTCACCACTCAACATCGTCTTCTTGGATATTTTAGAGAAGTGATATCCAATTTTCTTCTGATATGTCATCCCTTCGTGATGCTACCACAAACTTCTTTAAAGGAGAATAATCTTTGAAAAAAGCTTGATAGGAAAACTTATCTACCTTCCGAAAATGACTGTAGAACCAAACCAACAGCAATTGAGCACATCCTATGAATCTGCTTCGCCAACTCTCCTACATGCGCTCAATGATCGAAATGTCTCGCCAAAATTGCAGGAACGGGTGTAACCTGTTTGCTAAGTTGAGTAAAGAGATCTATCACAGCTTCATCCACATATCCCAATGCTCTAGGAAAAACCACCAATCCATATATGCTCAATGCTAAAACATCAACTTTCTTCTTCTCATCAGGATGAGTTAAAATCAAATCTTTCAGAACCTTCCATGGAACACACTTACATTCCCCTTTTTGCTTGATTCTAGTTATGGCCCACTGCTCGCTCATCCCCGTGATGCTCATCAATTTCCTCACAAAAGTTAGTGCACAAGCAGCTCTCGAATAAACCTTATCAACTTGAACCTTAGGGTAGCGCAATAAAGCTAAATACTCCTCTATCATGGGCACCATATCAATCTTCCCTAAAGTAAACAACTATATGCTGAATTCCAATATTGAGTGATGGCTCGAAACAGCTGCTCATCTATCTTCATGTCAAGCAAATATGGAAAGTCCCCATAGTTGTCGTGGAACAATTGCTTGGCTTCATCATTCCACGGACCCCATATCTCCTTTAGCTCTTGGAGATTATTTTGTGTCACACTAATGCGAGTGTAGTCCCACAGCTCTGACGTGTATCCCTTGGCCAAGCTATCACCTTTTGCTAGTTGTGTTTCCTCCGACCATTTATGGACAGTTGCATTGTTTCTCACTTTATCAAGGAATTCGTTCTCCATAACAAGCTTTCTAACTTAGCAATTGACCGTGAATCGATACCCTTTTAAAAATATGAGATTACATGCACAAAAAGGAAACATAACAAGTTAGTATCATAAAATAAATTATAAAGCAAATAAACAAACACCTATCAGGGTGATTACTAAGGTTTGGTTTAATTCTACCTAGGGTGGGCACCTATGTCTTCTACATGTGGTTTAGCCTTAAAGTTGGGGTACCTGAACCAGCAGATTCCTCAATCCTCACCCATTATAGGCTCATACGGACCGAGTTCAGTTCAGGGGAATACATTTCCCTATGGCTGCATAGAGGTGAAAACTTCACGAAGACATAGGTACGGATGTATTCTGAAAGTGATCTACTATCCTGCACGGAGGTGAAAACCTCACGAACGCGTAGTTTCTCACTCCTACTTAACGGTGTGACCACAACGGTCATGCAAATGCCATGTGTGCAAGAAAATAACAAACATCTGCAACAATCACATGTAAAAGGATCATAATTTTCAAATCGAATTTTCAAATTTCGACCAAAGGACAGAAATTAATCAATTTTACGGCTTGACTCTCTTAACATCCCCAGCGGAGTTGCCAAGCTGTCAAAACCATTTTTTTAAAAGAGAGGTTTTGGAAAAACGAGGATCGACTTTAAGAAAAATGAAAACGGGAGTCGCCACCAATCTTTTTAGGTGTGATTGGATCACCAAATAAATCATTTTGGTCTACGATTTTTAGAAAATAGGTTCGGGAGTCAGTTACGTACGAGGAAGGATTAGACCCTCGTAATGCCCAAAATTGGTACCAATCGATTGATTTTCTGTCCTAATGTCGAAACCTTGAAAAGATTTAAAAGTATGATCTCTTTCTTTTTAAAATCTGAATAATTTGAATTGAAAATCGAGATTCTTTTGTTTCGAGAGAATACTAACATCACATCCAGCACGTTAGGACACGATGTTTTTAAATTCTCGTAACTAAGATCATCTCGTGATTTGGAAAATTTATTTAAAATGGTATTTTAGGTATTTAGACAAACGTGAAATCGCAACCCTGCACATTAGGGTACTATTTCCCGAATTTCTAAACACAAAAATATTGCCTTAATTTTAAAATTTCATTTGAAAATTTTTTAAAACAATGATGCAAGTTTCAAGGCAAAATATCAATGTTTAAACAATACAAGTTACATGATATTGGCTTTAACAATTCATGCATAAATAATAACATACAATCTACACTATATACAATTTCATATCATACAAATAAACATAAATTATAAAATTACATAGCGTATACAATCATATTTTAAAGCAGCCACATAAATAATTAATTTTCATGCAAATATGCAAGCAATAAATAACATAAAAAATAACAAGTAATTTATAAGATAAGATTAATATGCTAAAAAAATATTAAACAAAGATGAAAGGATATGTAGATAAATTAACCAATTTATAATAAGTAAAAAAAAAAAACTAAATGTAGTTAAAATAAAAAAGGGGTAAAAAAAAAGATTCAAACAAACACATAAATAAAAAATATTAAAAACATATTGTAACAAAATAATTTAATATATATTTTAATTTATAATTTCTAGAAAAAAAATAATATATAGTAAAATACAAAATAATATAATAGATATACATATAATAAAGTATATAGTAATATAGGAAAAAAATATAGAAAAATTTTAAATACTTAATAATACTTATGAAAATATAATATTTAATAATAATTTACAAATTTTAAAAATTACATAATATTATATAATTGAAATAGAATAAGATATAATAATAACATAATATAATAAAGTATAAAATAATATTAAAATAATAAAATAAAAAGAAACTAATATATTATTATATAAAATAATATATATATTTTAATAAAATAATAATGTATAATTTTAAATAACATAAATTAAAAAATATTAAAATTAAAATTAAATTGAATTTTGGAGCTAATATTTAAAAAAAATGAATTCAGGCCTATTTAGAACGTGCGTTAATATTGAGGGACTCACTGGGCAATTAGCCCTAATCCCAAAACGACACCGTTTCTAAAATAGGCCCTTTTAATGGCTATTAGGGCTAAATTGGAACAGAAATAAAAGGTTAGGGCCAGATTATAATAAAAATAAAATGAAACTACAAATACAGAAAACACGGAAGGACCAATTGGGCAATTAGCCCATTAATCAAAAACACGCGGATCCTTTCCGAGTCACGGGTCAACACGCGGATCCTGAGGTCTGGAAACAGTGTCGTTTTAAGCTTATGGGATTAAACCAAAATGGCACCGTTTTAATAAGGCTATATAAGCCAATTTTAACCTTGAAAATTCATTTTAAAACGTTTCCAAAAAAAAAAAATTCAGAAATGCTCTGAAGCCCTCAGAGCTCCGGCCATCTGCCATCATGGCTCCAGTCATCGGACCTCCGCACGCACCCACGCGCTACCATCGGCTCAGCCATTTACGGCGGCCGGAAGCTGAAAAGCTTCGTTTTTTTGTCCAAATCAAAAGGTAAGCCTTTCTTTTTTTATTTTTAAGCTGTATTTCGCACTAGGAAATAAGAAATAACCGTTTCCTTGGTTTTTTGAAATTATTGCGTATGTACGAAAAAAAATGAAAAAGAAATGAATATGTGAGTGAGAAAAGAAAGAATAATCACCTTAGTTTTAAAAAAAACTTGTTTCTGGTATTTTATTCTCTTGTATCCGTCCCTTTCAGATTTACAAAGAGGGCTTTTATAGCCTCTGTTCACTACATATTTTGGAAAGAAATCCTTGATTTCTTTCCATATTTGTTTAATCCGTATACTGTATCCTTTCTTTCCATATTTGTGTTTTGTCTGTCACGATTTCTTTCCTTTGTTTACAGGTGAGCGCGAGGATCTCGGTGGTGATGGATAAGTGTGTTGGCTACGGTGCGGGACTAGGCCTGAAGCTGATTGCTTGCGGCGCGAAGGGCATGATGATTGAGATCCTGGTGGCTGCAGCGTGAGGAAAGGGCTAGGATTTCTAACCCTAGCTGAAAGACTTAAGCTTTTGAGCCTCTTGGGCCTTTTTTGGTTTAAGTCTGGTATAGGGTTAGAAATGGGTCTGGGTGTAATGTAACAGGTTGGTTCATGGGTAGTGTTTGAGTGGTGTATTGGGTTTGTAGTATTGGGCCACGGATGTATTTGGATTTTGGTTTATTTGGACTGTTTGGGTTTTGTAAATTGTAAATGGACAAAAAATGTTTTTAATTTGATTTTTTCTTTTTTAATTGGTATATGGCCCGGGCAAAATATGGGCTCTACATTGGGTCAATAACCTTAGCCAAACACACTCTCGACTTGCCTCTTGCATTGCAATTATTTCTGCATGATCTGAAGAAGCAGTAGCTAATGTTTGTTTTGTTAAATGCCATGATTTCGCAGTACCCCCACATGTAAATAAATATCCTATTTGAGATCAACCTTTATGTAGATCTAATAAGTATCCAACATCAGCATAGCCAACTAATAGAGATTTTGAATCATTTTAATAAAATAACCCTATATCAATAGTCCCTCTGAGATATCTAAGTACATGTTTAATTCCATTCCAATGTCTACATGTTGGAGAAGAACTAAATCTTGCTAACAAGTTTACAGTGAAAGCTATATCAGGTCTTGTGTTGTTTGCAAGATACATCAATGCCCCTATGGCGCTTATATATGGTAATTTAGGACCAAAAAACTCTTCACCATCCTCGCAAGGATGAAATGGATCTTTATTCACATCTAATGATCGTACAACCATCGGAGTACTTAATAGGTGTGCTTTATCCATGTAAAATTTCTTTAATATCTTTTTCATATAAGCTGATTAATGAACATAAATTTCATCTTTTAAATGCTCAATTTGTAAGCCAAGATAAAACTTTATTTTTCCAATATCTTTCATCTCAAATCCTTTTTTTAAACAATTTACTGTATTTTCAAGCTCTTTAGGAATTCCAATAATATTTAGATCATCAACATAAACAACAATTATCACAAAATCTGATCCAAACCTTTTTATAAAGACACATGGCCAAGTTGGATAATTTTTGGAGAATAAGTATTCACTAAGACAATTGTACGACATACGTCCAAATTGTTTTAATCCATATAAACTTTTCTTTAATCTGATTGAGCAATTTTCTCAAGAAACTCTATATCCTTCTAGGATTTTAAATCCTTTAGGGATTTTTATATAAATTTCACTATCAAGTGTACCATTTACATAGGTTATAACAACATCCATTAGATGCATATTAAGTTTTTCACGTACTGCCAGACTAATAAGATATCTAAATGTGATTGCATCCACCATAGGAGAATATGTCACTTCATAATCAATGCCGGGCCTTTGCAAAAATTCTTGTAGTACAAGTCAAGTTTTATATCTTACGACTTCATCAATTTCATTTCGTTTTCACACAAATACCCATTTATATACTATTGGCTTTACATCTTTAGGTGTTTGGACTACAGGTCCAAAAACTTCACGTTTAGAAAGTGAATTCAATTATGCTTGAATTGCATCTTTCCATTTTGGCCAGTCTTTTCTATTTTTACATTCCTCAATAGATTTAGGCTCAGGATCCTAATTTTCTTTTATTATTTCAATAGTAATATAATAAGGAAAATTGTTGTCGACAACTACATTTTTTTCGGTTCCATCTTTTTCTCATATTAACATAACTGATTGAGATCTCTTTATTTTCATCATTTGTATTTTCACTTTTAGGTATCTGAATCTCTTCGTGAGTTTTATAATTAGTTATATCATGGGTCTCTTCAGGAACCCCCGCCTCCACTATATGACCAACTTGAATGTCTGGTCCTTTATTTTTATGAGGATTTTTATCTTTGGAATCGACCAATCTTCCACACTTCAGGCATGTATTAGTTTCTTTAGCACTAACAGTTTACCCTATTAGGACATCAATCTTTATTGGAGTATTTTCAGATGGTATGTGAGATTTAATAAATCTGGCAGTTGATTTGTAGAATGAATCATCTGTTGAACTTTTGGTTCACATTGCTTTGTACGAAGATCTTAGACATTGATAATTCATAAGTACTTTATTTATCCAGCTTTTTATCCTCTCCCCCTAATGTTGGGAAAACTGACAACTCATGTCATAATTAATTCTCGAATTAATAGCTCAAAAATATTACGAGGAGACTCATATAAATATGCATTCCCAATCTCTTATTATGACCCATCTTTGTGTGTTCTGGTGGAGTAGTTGGAACATATACTGCACATCCAAAAATTGTAAGATGGGGAATATTTGGCTCTTGACCAAAAATCAATTGTAATGTGGAGTATTTATAATTTATTGGTTTGATGCATACAACATGTAAATCAATACAATCTCATGCTGTAATATAAAGTTTTGTTCTCATAAGTATGATTTAGCTATTAGTTGGATGCATTTGATAAACAATTGAGCTAAATCATTTTGTGTGTGAACATGAGCTACATGATGTTTAACTTTTATCCCAATTGACATGTAATAATCATTAAAAACTTGGGATGTAAACTCACCAATATTAGCAAGATTAATTATTTTAATTGCATAATCTGCAATTAATCATTTAAACAAGCATTCTCGCAAACGATAGATTGCGAGTTGATAACGCATGTGATTATTTTCTAAATGCTTCTACCAAAATCATATAATATCAAAACCATCCACATGGTGGATGAATGGTCCTATATTCATTTCAGAAATGCAAGATATTAAATCTTAACTTGAGCTAGTGAGTTTCTAAGAATCAATTTTCATTGAGAATAAGCAACAAATGAGAATTCTTTAAATTAAAGAATCTTTTGGTTCTTTAATAAATGTCCATATGAATCCTCAATTAATTTTCGTATCATATATGATCTAAGATAGTCTAACTGGTCACGCCAAGTAGTAAATGCATTTGTATTAGTAAACTTCTAGTTTACTTTAACATGTCTTTCAATTGTACTAAATTGTAACAAATTGATAATTTTATTGTCATTCTTTTTATTTTGTGTCCACATATAAATACTATTGTGACATTTAGTACTGAAAATGTCTAAATCAATGTGAAGTCTATAATGCCACTAAGTCAATAAATAAATATAATTTTCAAACAATTATATGTAATATTCGCTTCAGGGAATATTTCAAAATCTTCAAATATAAGACATTTGGTCTAGTGGTATGATTCTCACTTAGAGTGTGAGAGGTCCCGGGTTCAATTCAAAATATAAATAACCTAATCCTCTTTTAATTCCTATGAAATATAATCTTTTCCTCGTTCACAATCTCAATATGAGATCCATTATGAATATCTTTTAAAACTAATGCATTAACCATCACAAACTTTGTGCTTTTTAGATATGAATATATTAGCTCTTCTAGAGCTTTCCACTAATTTTGTACTATCAAATATTGGAATATATTTGTTTATTTCAATACCAAGTAAGATAAATATTTTCCATCTGTAATGATAGAATTCATTAATACATTCTCATATCCTTCATTAAAGAATATTAATAAAGACAAAATATTTGGGCATACACCACATATGTGACCAATAATCTTTCATATAACATTGATAACATAAGTTATCTTTACCCTTTCAAAAGTTATCTTGAGAACTCTCACTGTTCTCTTATTTATTACTATGTACCCACTTTTAGTGGTCCATGAGTATATCTTTTATTTTCTTTATGTTTACATTCACTTTGGGGAATGCAACAAATCTAGTAGGATGGACTTATAAACATCCCAATAGATTCTTTATTTCATAATCACCATCGCAAACATGCGTGAGATTTCAAATCAAAATCTATCTATTCATGTTGTCATGATTAGTCTCAAATTATAATAAACATGATATAATAAATAAAACATAGTAAAATATACCTGAAGATCTTTAACATCATCGTCATCACCTTGACTATTATTACGAGCACTATTAAAAGTAGTAAAACAACTTTGTTTTTGCAATAACATTTATAATCTAATAGAAAAAATCATTTAATAAATAATAAAAAATTTTCATATACAATGCTTGAAAATTATTCGATACATATTGTACCAAATTTCAATACCACATATATATTATAAAATCTTATTATACTCTAATAAAATATTTATAAGTTCAATTTAAAAGATATCATACAATCATTCAACATTAGAAAAGTTAATATGACTCAATGGATCCTATCAAATTTCCCTTTAATCAACAATGGTAGGTTAATGACACTTTCTACCATAATTGTAATAAAATTTCAAAAATATTTAATAACAAGAATTTAATAATCAAAATTTTAAACATCTAAATATTATGCATAATATAACTTAATTAAAAATAACTTCAAAAAGAATTATTTACCAAAAAAAATAGAGAAAACATACCATATTAATAGCAAACATATCTAATCAACAATTATGTCTTTTACATAAAAAAATTTAACATAGAAAAGCAAAAATCAAATACCATCAAAATGTGAAATTTATAATCAAATACCATCAAAATGTGAAATTTATGTCAAATAAAAATTAATAGTAGTCATACCTTAATTAAAAAAGAAAATATGGTTGAAATATAAAAGTTTTTTACCAAATCTATTCTTTACCCATGCTTGTACAATTATAAAGCAAAGATCGGGAATAAGAACCACAATCCATTCTGAGATTGAATCTTTCAACATCCTAAAGATGAAGTTGTAAGAGAGAAAGTTTTAAGTGAAAATGAATTTGATTTGTGGGACGACTTCGAAAGATTTAAAAAAAAAATAGAGAATCATTGTGCTGATAACGTATCATAAAATAAAGAGAGATAGGGAGAATAAAGAACAAAGAAAATATGAAAGTAATAGAGTATGTATTTTATTAATCAAAGGGATGATTACAATACTTCATCAGAGTCTCTATTTATAGGGATAAAAAGTATAAAAGAAGTAGAGATATAATTCTAATAACTATTAAAATTTATAAAATACGTCAAATTTTATCTTGATTATGATGGACATCCACTTAATAAGATATTCATAATAATAATAATTTTATTAAGTATTTTATTATTAACTTGTAACCCGTTAAATTGATAAAAGCTTATCATAAACTTTTTGTTTTTGGAGCTTACAGTATAACTTCCGTCAATCATATACAATAACGGTTCCCACATGTTCAAACTCAGTGAGTCACCCGCAAATGTTATTTTCTTTCCCCTTTATTTTCCCAGAAAACTCGCCCCATTAAATCTAAAACAGAAAACACAGCAGATGGTACTAAAAATTCCAGTGTCAAAAACTAAAAACAAAAAACAAAAAAAGGGGTTTTCACTTATCAGTTTACATTATTTTCTTTTGCTACAAGCATAGGTTTCCAAGCATATTTAAGATACTACTTATCCAGTTTGTCATCACAATCAAATTCAGGATCTATGAAGAGACATAAAAAAGTACGAAAGATTAAAGACTCATTTCCTTGAAATGAATTTGATAAAATATTCGGTCTAGTGATCAAAAACATTTAAACAGTGAAGTGACTACGAATGAAATTGAATTAACAAGAGTAACTAAATAACAAAATTTTGAAATATATGACAAAACTAGGAATGCACAATAATTAGGGTGACTATTCAAATAGTTTAACCTAACTTTTTTTGAATTAGACTAACCGTCTTTTAAGACTTCCATTATAACACTCTTTGCCTGTCACGGTGGCCGATATGGATGGGAGATATTGCTGGAACATATACGAGTCAAATTATTATGGAAGAGTTGTAATTTTTAAAAAAATTAATTTAATGAAGTTTTGGATCTTTGAATGACTTTATAGTCAATTTAAAATAATTTAGAAATGATTTGAGGTAAGTTAAAAGTGTTTGTAACTTATATTTTAATAATTCATTTTTCAGTGGTGTCGGAAATACTGGTTTCGAGATCATAAATTTTACAAGCAAGTTCACAAATAATGTTATTTAACATTTACGAGTCAAATATGATATTAAAATAAATATTGAATTAGTAATTTATGCTATTTGAGAGAACAATTAGGTTCAAGTGGTATGACTTTAAAGTCAAGTGGTTTTAGAAAATAAAGTATCGGAACCTCATTTCTATAAATCGAGCCATAAATATTTTATTAAATATTTATGGAGTGTTATTAAGGTCGTATTAAAGTTTCATTAAGAAATTTTAATATTTAGATAGTTAATTAATTAAAAAGGACTAAATCGTAAAAATGTAAAACTTGATCACTATTAGATTCAAATGATTAAATGGCTTAATGGATATAAATGGATGGTTTAATATGGAAATTAACCATAATTGATGATAGTGGGCGGCAATGTAGTTGATCATTAATGTATTATTTGAATTATTTTATTAATTAATGTTTAAAGTATTAAATAAATAAAGTAAAAGTAAAAATAAAAAATAAAAAATAGAAAAGTATCATCTTACCTTATTATTCACCGAAAAGAGAACGAAGAAACTCAATTGCAGAAGCTTCAAGTTTCGGCTAACAATGGTTCGTTGCATGTAAGCACTTAAACTATTTGTTTATTTTAATTTTTATATTTTTGAGATTATTACAATTAGGTCAAGTTAATTTGTACATTCGTTTTTAAAACTATTAAAGATTTTAAATATTTCCATTGATGATTCTTTATGATTTTAGATATTAAATGATGAATTTAAGGTATTAGTTGTTATTTATGATTAATTTGTAAAGTAATTTTAATGATTTAAATGTTTAGGGATTAAATTGTTAAAGTAGTAATAATTCAAGGACTTGATGTGAAATTGTTACAAATGTGGGCTGTAATGGAAGCTATTAACATTCGGGTGGTATGGGGTTTTAATAAAATTGGTTTATTTGCATGATTAGAACATAGGGATTAAATTGAATAAAAATCAAAAGTTGAGGGTAATTTTGTAAAAATATCAAAAAAGACTAAATTGCATAAAACGAATTGGTTTTATTGCCTGAATTAATAAATGGAATGAAATTATTAATTTAGATCAAGAACAAGTAGAGAATCGATGAGAAGAGAAAATTACCAAATAATCCCTATACTTAGTCATTGCTGCAATTTAGCCAGGTAAGTTCATAGGTATAGAGTTGTACGTACATATATATACATAACGTTATTGTTAATTTATGAATGTATATATATGATGTTTAATGTGTGAATTGGAAATCGAATTATTATATCTGAATATAAGGTAAGAAATGATTTATTTGAAAATTATTAAATAATTATGAAAAATGATATATGTGATTTTGGAATGATTACGAATTGTTACAGCATGTGTATGGAAATATATGGAAGTGCCTCTGATTCATGAAAGTCATAATGTTGTTAAAATGCCCGTTTGGACATAGTAAACGATTAGGATACAATTGACATGCCAATAAGGTTAGAATGCATACTTGTACGAGATTTGCACTTCGGTGCCCTTGTAAACACTTCAGCGTCCCTCTTCACACTATGGTGCCCCTATTTGCACATTTGTGCTCCTGTCTGCACTTCGGTTCCCCTGTTATGCATCTATAATGCCTCGGTGTGATGTAGTTACTCGAGAATTTGAGTTAAGTTACTAGTTCATCGAGCTAAATGTGAATAGAATTTACAAATTTATTTTAATGTTAAAGGCTAATGTGTAGTTAAGATATTAGTAAATGTTAAATGTTAAATGTTCAATGAATTACTTGATCATATGTGGGTATCGTTATATTCATGATTATTCGGTTAAAAATATGTTTATATACATATATGTATGAGTTTGGATTGAATTATTATAGTACAAGAAGCATACGATGAACCATTTTCGATACTAATCCTATAAGTGCTTCGTAAATGTATAACAGGTATGATTAATTTATTCATTTAGCTTTCACCTTGTTTAGTGAAAGTAAGTGATTCCGGGATGATATGTTTATAGGAAAGTTTGAAAGGAATGGTGAAATACAGAATGATTATATGTTAAATGTGAAAGTGTTATGGTAATAAGAAACGTTTAAGTAAAGTGGCTATATGAAATGCTTATAAGGAAAAATATATATACATGTGTATGGAAGGCTACACTGATTATCCATGAGAGGTGTAGTGAATAGAAAACGAAAGTTAGCTTAAAGTATAATAAAAATTATGCTTAGTTGTTTATTCTAATATGTCAGCAGTTAAATTACCTTTTTACAAACTTACTAAGCATTGTTGCTTACGTTAGTTGTTTTCTTTTCTTGTAGATCATCGAAAGGTTCGATTTTGGTTGGAATCTCGTTGCAGACCTATTACACTTGTAATAGCCCATTTTTAGTGAAATCAGAATAGTGGTTTCGGGACCACGAATTTGATGTGTAAATATTTACTTTATTATTATTTTAATGCCTACAGTATATTAGTATGGTCGTATAAAAATTTCGTTTAGAAATTTTGGCATTTTCATGCTTACTTAAGTAAAAAGGACTAAATCGTAAAAGGCTTAAAAGTAGGATTCTATTAGTTAAAGGTATCAAATAGCTATGAAACTTCAAAGTTAGAGGACTTGAATGGTAATTAGACCATTAATGAAGTTAGTGGATGTATATGGTTTGGTATTAATGAAATTTTGGTGTTAATTAAAGGTTAAATAAGTAAATTGGTAAATAAGTTAAAATTAAGTAAAAAAAATCCATTTTTCCTCTTCATTCATCTTCTTTACCGAATGTAGAAGGGAAAATAAAACCATTTAGGGTTTCTTGGGTTTTCGGGAAGCTTTGGTGTGCATGTAAGTGTTATTTTGTTCTGTTTTTAATGATTTTTATGCTTTCGAGATCGTTGTAGCCTAGGGACTAATTTGTAAAACTATTAAAGGATTAGGGTTTTACCATGAATCTGTTTGTGTGATTCTTGCAAATTTATGAAAGATTATGAGTCCTTGTTGTTAAATAAATAACTTTTGTAAAGTGATTTTTTATGAAATTATCATTTAGGGACTATTATGTAAAAATAGTAAAAGTACATGGTGAAATTGTGAAATAATGATTTGTATTGTAACAACCCTTACCCGTGTTCGACGCCAGAACAGGATACAAGGCATTATTGGACTTAAACATAAGAAATCGTACAAAATCGGGCCATAAATTTTCATCCAAATTAAAACTAATCACATTCAATCATAATGTCCCTAAAACGAGCCTACGAGGCCCAAAACATACTTTAGAAATAGTTCGGGACCAAACCGAGAACTTTCAGAAATTTTACAAACTTATAAAAATTTTGCCCTAAACAGGGGTCACACGCCTGTGTGGATATGGGACACACTCGTGTGGATATGGGACACGCCCATATGGGTAGGCCGTGTGGTCACACACGCCCGTATCCATACCCCATGTAACTCTCTGTTTATGATATCTTCAGCCAAATAAAACTACAAGGCCAGGCCACACTCCCGTGTGCTAGGCTGTGTGACGAATTAAATTCTTGCAAAATAAGTGTGGACGGCATAGCCTTGGACATGGGTGTTGTGTCTCAGCCCGTGTGCTCCATACTGGGCATTTTGTTTCTCAAAATTAAGTTACAGGGGACACACAGCTTGTTCACACGCCCATGGGGCTGACTGTGTGTCACACACGATCTAGACACATGCCTGTGTCCTATATCCACACGGGCATGTGACCCCTATTTAGGGCAAAATTTTTATAAGTTTGCAAAATTTTTGGAAGTTCTCGGTTTATCCCAAACTGCTTCTAAAGTATGTTTTTGGCCTCGTAGGCTCATTTTAAGGACGTTATGATTGAATGTGATCGGATTAGTTTGGATGAAAATTTATGGCTCGATTTTGTATGATTTCTTGTGTTTAAGTCCAGTAATGCCTTGTATCCTATTCGGGCGTCAAACACGAGTAAGGGGTGTTACATGTATGAGATTTTATAGGTCCCTAATGAATTCAGCTAGCATGAAATGTGGAGGAAATTATATAAATTTCAATTTATGAGCTTAAAGACTAAATTGTAAAAAAGTTAAAATATTAGGGGTAAAATTGTAATTATGTAAAAATGTAGAATTGGATAATTAAGATTGATTGAAACACTTACTTGAATATAATTATTTATTTAGATCAAGATAAATCTCAGCCGGATATAAACCAAGGAAAGGCAAAAGTCATAGATTAGCTCGATAGTACTCCTACGTGCTAGTTGTGGAGGTAAGTTCATAGTATTTAAATATATAATTGAATTTCCATATGTATTTTCATCTTATAATTATGTAATTAAATTCTTATGTTAATTGTACTTGAATTGCACATACGTGGCCCTGTTTATACTTTGGTACCCCTGATTGCACATACGTGCCCCTATTTGTACTTTAGAACCTTTGATTGCACATTCTTGCCCCTGTTTGTACTTCGATACCCCTAATTGCACATTCGTGCCCCTGTTTGTACTTCAGTACCCCTAATTGCACATTCGTGCCCTTGTTTGTACTTTGGTACCCCTGATTGCACATATGTGCCCATGTTTGTACTTCGGTACCCTTGATTGCACAATACGGTACCCCAAATAGCACCTACCTACCCCTATTTACACTTAGGTAACTTCAATCGAGTAAAATAAGAGTTGCATTCTATTGATGTTAAGTTAAAAGATTTACTATGTTCTTACTAAGCTTATAAGCTTATATGATTTTGTGTATTATTTTGTAGATCGTTATTGCTGACCTTCAGACAGATTGAATCTTCGGCTCACACTATCCATCTATGTTAGAAGTTCTTGTACTCCTTAGGGTTGTGGCATGTATATGTAACTTTATAGGTTGTTTTGGTTCATTATGGAAAATTACTAAACTAAATGGTTATGTACTTTTCTAAGTTTGTGAATAGATATGTTTTGGTACAAATAGAATGGTATGAAGTAAACACTTATGGAATGTTTTGGTTTGTTGATGAATTAAGTTGTTATGTTTGGCTTGTAAATACGGTATTATGGTTGGTGTATTTTTGGTTCTTTGATGCTTTGTTGATTGGTATGGATATGGTCAATTGAAAGTATGTTTTGATGACCAATTTGGTGGTTTTGAATGTGATTTGGTATATGGTCAATTGTGCTATGGCTTGGTATGGAAATATGTAGTTGTATAAGGTTGACTTATAGATAATTATGTTTATGTTTAGGTTGATTTGATGAATTAGAGTTGAGGTGCTTTTTGGCATATTGGTTGTATGGATAAATGGTGTAAGGATTTAGTCATATTTATACATGTTTTAGGTATGTTTCAAGGCTTGAATGTATGTGCAAATGGTTCATGGGATCATGCTTGATTAGGTTGAAGGAAATGGCTTCAATTTGACCTATTTCTTATCCACATGGCCAAAGACACGGGTGTGTGTCTCAGCCATGTGTGACAAACGACCATGTGACACGGCCGTGTGTCCCCTGTAGATTTCAAAGGGTTGCAAGTCAGACAATTACAAGGCCTATCATACAGCTTGGCACACGGGCATATGAGGCCATTTTCAAGAGTTACACGGCCTAGCACACGACGTATGGCTTGGCCGTGTAGCCCAAGTTAGAGACTTACACAAGTATGGACACAGGCTAGGACACGGTCGTTTGTCCCTATTTCCAATGTTACACGGCTGGGCTACATGGCCGTGTGACCCCTCTAGTGTGAAATGTTCTATCTTTTTCCATAAGGTTCTAAATGTTTTCGATATAGTCCCGAATCATTTCTAAAACGAGGGCTGGAATAAGGGACGTTATGTATGTTTTTGAATGAATTATGCTATGCTTAATGAAATGTTTGGAACTGAATGTTTTTGTAACGCCCCTCACCTGAAACCATCGCCGGACACGGGTACGAGGCATTATCGAACATACACTCACACGATCATTTGATTTCAACACATAAATTTCATGTAAAATTTAAAACTTTTCCATTCATACGTATAACATCCACATTATAGGCCTATACAGCCAAAACAATACATTGGTTATGATCTGGGACGAAACCGAAACTTCTCGAACACTTATGAAAATTTGACTCAAAATAGGGCACATGCTCGTGTGGGACAGGGACACGCCCCTGTGAGCAGGCCGTGTGGTCACACACGCCTATGTCTCTAGCCTGTGCGAAATTATTTTTGATTTTGAACCTACAGAGTTTTTCACACGACCGAGCACACGCCCGTGTCTCTAGCCCGTGTCCTTCATACGGTCTCAACACGCCCATGTCCTCACCCTGTGTGAAAAACTGGGGTATTCTATTTATGACGTCATCGCGAAGTTTTCATCACATGGCCAAGCCACATGCCCATAGGCTAGGTCGTGTCTATCACACGGTCGAGACACACGACCGTGTCTCTACCCGTGTGTTTACTACAAAACATTAAATTTTCATAATTTCAGGTGCAGGGGTCACATGGCCTATCAACATGCCTGTGGGCTGGCCGTGTATCACACACGGCCTAGATACGCGCCTGTATGTCTACCCGTATGGACAATTATAGGCTATTTTCCAAGCCAATTGCCACCCTGAAACACAAACCAATATCAACCAATTTTGCCAATTCACGTTATAACATCAAAACTCATCAAGACATACATGTTAAGCCATCCACACCCTAACTTTATCTAGCATCATCAAACTTGTACATCCACACACATTTTACTCATACTAGGAAAGCTTGCACATTAGTCGATTACAACATTTTGAAAAAATTTGACTTAACCATTCGCGGCTCATTTCTCATGGCCAAAGTACCAAAACACCACTATCAACAAATGGACCCAAAAGAACTATGACACATAACCAAAACAATAGACCACCTATACATGCCATAATATTCACAGTTCATAATCAAATACCCAAAATGATTGTTGATAGTGTTGATGGAATCCCGATGATCACTGAACCTCGGACTAGCTTCACGAACCTATAAGGGAAGGGAAAAGAGAAGGGGTAAGCTATAAAGCTTAGTAAGTCTATATGCAAAATTAATGAGCATTTAAAACTAAATAGACATAGCTAATGGAAAATAAGTTTTCCTATCATATAATTAGGTTTGGGAATTATCACTTACTCATGTGATCATTTAATACATACATTAAGCACTTAGCACACATGATAGTTTTCATATAACCTGTACATACACATTCTTAAACATACGGTCAAATCTTTTTACATGCAATCATATTTTATCAAATCAATTTGAATAACCCAATGAACCACATGGAATACTAAAGGATACATGGAATAAGGCGCAAGTGCCACACATGATGTAGCCGAAGCTACCACTTATCACATAAGGGCTCAATAATGAGCTATTCTCAGGTCTACTCACACAAGCTGACGGTATAGTCGATACTACTCAGTTGATGCGATCCCGATGCATCATGTTACAACCCAACTCCATAACACTGAGATTGGCCTAAACATGAGGGGCCATAGTGCAAGATGAAGTTTTAATTCTAGTTTGTTAATTTGGTTGCTAGAATAAAGACTTTGATTTATTTATTTTAGTTATTTTAGTTATTATGATTTGAGTATGCATATTCAATTAATGTCTTGCATTATTGATCAACATCTTTTAATTATGACATGCATTATGTGTTCTAGATTTAATAAAGTCATGCATTATGTAACTCTCATGATAGTTAAGATTGCATCATAAATTATGCCATGCATTATGTAACTCCCATGTTAGTTAAAGTTTGAATCTTTTAATGAAGTCATGCATTAAGTAATTCATTGATCATTTAGTTTACATCTTAATTAAACTATGCATTTAAGCATCATAGTTGTTTGAGTTAGTTTATATAAATGTCTTATTTAATTTGGCTTTTTTTTTAATGCATAAGTTATAGTGTGTTTAATTTTTTTCTTAAATAAATTAATTGTGTGTTCAATAGTTTGTTGTAGGAAAATCCAAAAGGCTAGTTACATATTTTCAAGATACAATAGGGCTGTTTATTTGCTAAGAAGAATTAAATGTTGTCACATTCAAATGGTTGTTCAGTTTTGGCATAAAAGAGTGTGCATTTGGTCATTTAATTGATGGTGCAGAAAGGGAACATTTTTGATGGATATGGAGGCACTCAAAGCTCATTATCGTGGCTTTTCAAATGGACCATGAGTGACTCTTCAAGTCTGATCAGTTTATGGAGTTCTTATCCTACATTATGATGCCATTAAAAGAAGAGGTTACACAAGCTTTATGATTAGGTTACAAGGGAGCTGGAGGGACATTAACTAAGCACATTAAGAATACATTTAGTCTTCATTAAGGAATAGAGTCATGCCTTTTCATCTACACTAGAATCAATTGAAGAGAAATGACCATTGGATTTCCCATATGAGTTAAAAATGAAATTAAAGCTTGTAATAACCATAATTAATTGCTAAAGGTGAAAGGTCACAAATAGGCATTCGAATAGTCAGAATAATACCTATAGATAGTTTGTAAGAAAACATTGTTCTGGTTAGATAACTTTTGTTGATTTTATGAACTATTAGTTCTTTGTGAGATTTCAACTCTCGTTGTTCTCTTTAGGACTGAATTGACTTATCAAATTAGTCTTGTGGCGTCATTCCTTCTTTATTTTGAACTTATCACTTATTTAAGTGTGGCATTTGTTTATACCTTTGGTTCCTATCTTACATAGATAGTGGGTCAAGGTTCGTTTATACCTCTGGTTCCTATCTTGCATAGATAGTGGGTTAAGGTTTATTTGTTGTTTTTACTTACAGATTTCCACCTAAGTGCCGTTTAAGATTCAGGTCAACAAGTTCCTTTATTGTTGGTTCACTCTTGGCCTTAGCTAAATTCTTCCATCTACCATTTCAACATCTACTATCCCATGTTTGAACCTATCATTCAATCTTTTCCAGCCATTTTTGAAACAATTCCATTCTTGCTTAATTTCACGATTGGGCAACTACTACGACTCGAATCAACACCGAAACGAGTTCGTATCATCAGTGCTGCTCACACAAGTTGACAGGTATCCGCAACAAATGCAAGATTACCTAGCCACTGGTAGTTGAACTAGACCAGCACCTGGAATCACATAAACAATCGATAACAGTCAATGGTTTCCTAGTGATATGTGATATCGTGTGATATGTAGTAATAAAATTTATAAAAATTGATCACACCAAAAACTAACTAATATCACGATTTAAAGGCAAGCGCACCTATCGAACAGTAGTATAGTTTAGTGGCAAGAATGAGTTATCGTACCCAAGGGAACTAAAAGTACTAGTACTCACTTTCTTTCTATTATCTAGCTTAAAAATAAAGGGGGTTTCTGTGAAACTAATTCTAAACTTAACTAAAAGTGCACAAAGAGTAAATTGGGGAAAACTTTCGGGAAAAGATGATTGATATGTGCAATACTCAAAGGAGAATCCACCTAGACTTCACTTGTTATTGACTTCTTGAACTAGACGATTTCTTCACTTGACTTGATCCGTAGAGATCCCTAACCTATGTTAATACCTCCGTCGAGGATAAGAACAACTAATCCTAGGTTTGTTTAACTAAGGGTTCTTTCTAGTTAACACCCCTAAGTTGCATTAATTTGATCTATGGATCCCCCTATTAGGTTTGACCCTAATTCGGCAGATTTATGTCGCCCTATGTCTAGGGTTGCATGCAACTCCGCTTAATTATGGTAGATTTACTCTTAAAACAGGGACTTTTACTCCTCTGCCTAAGCACATCAGTTTCTTGAATTAATACCTAGGATTATTAAATCAAGAATGAAGAACACATAATTAAGAACAATTCAAGTATTTATCATATAATTCAAGAATAAATAATAACAAGATCTATCTTAGGTTTCATCCCCTTCAAGTATTTGAGAGGTTTAGTTCATAATTAAGAAAGAAAACATCTTAGAAGATATACAATAACAAAACATAAAGAACCCAAAAACCCTTGAAGGAATTTAGGGAGATCCTCTGTCTTGATGTAGAATTCCTAGCTTCTGGAATGAATCAATCGGCTTCCCTTGGAGTAATCCCTTGCTTTCACTCCTTGTGTTGGTAGAAAGAAGGCGCTCCTTTTGGGAGAAAAGAAGTGTTCCCTTAGAGTTGCCTCCTAGGGTCTTTATATAGAGCTTTGGGATGCCTTTCTTAGCCTCTAAGTATCCAAATCCGAGTGAAATTGCACTTCCTCACGACAGGGACACGCTCGTGTGCCATGCCTGTATGGTTTCGACAAGAGGCTGTGTAACAGCCCATTTTATACCCTAGTCGGAACGAGTGGTTTCGGGACCACTTAACCGAGTCAAAATATTATTTTATTTGCTTTAATATGTTTTACTGCATGATAGAATTTCCGTGTGACAGTTTCGTTTAGCAATTTTATTGTTAGACCAGTTAATTCGATAAAAAGGACTAAATCGCATAAGGTGATAAACTTGAGTCCTATTTTATAAATGGCTTATTTGATGATGGCTTTTTAAGTGAAGGCCTTAAATGGTTATTTTACCATTTCCAATGCTAGTGGACAACTATGTCCTTAATGATATTTTTTTTAAATGGTTTTAGTTAAAGGGCAAAATGGTCATTTGGTTTATTATATGTTTTATATTAATTAAAACATGAAAATGCTGTCATATTTCATCTTCTTCACCGATTATACAAAGAAAAAGAAGGGTTTTAAAGCCTTCAAACAATCGGCTACTTCAAGCTTCGATTGGAGGTTCGTTTTTGTCCCGTTTTCGATAATTTTTACGTTTTTGAGGTCGTTGCTTCGAATTCTAGTTAAACCATACCTCAATTTCTGATTTTGAACATGTCTTTGAAAAGTGCCATTGATGAATCCTTGATATATTGATGGATTTTGATGAATTATTGTATATTATGTGAGAATATACAAGAATTTTAAAGTGATTTTTAAAGAAAATGGGTTTTGAGGATTTATTTGTAAAAAGGTATAATTTTTGTGGTTAGAAATGTGATGAGATGATTTATATGTGCTTGTATAAGTCCCTTACATGTTCGGCTATGGTGAATTGAGGGATTTATCGTGCAATTTGTCATTTTGTGATAAAAGGACTAAATTCAATGTGTTGAAAATATAAGAGTTAAATTGCTAATATGCCAAAATACATGTTTTGGACTAAATTGAATGAGCTAGTGATTAAATAGCTAAATTTGTATTAATATAGATAAAGAAGACCGAATTCCGGAACTTGATCGGGGAAAAAGAAAAATAGACGAGTAGATATTAGGATTTCGAGGTAAGTCCGTATAATGAAATTTAATGTGTATATGCTTATATTTGTTGTTAATTGAATGTATGAAGTACTATTTGATTGAATAGCCTATTTGGATGCATACATGTGAAATTGAAATGAAATGGTTACAAGAGAGGAATGAATACCGAGCCCTGTTAGAACCGTAGAAGTCGATAGGATAGAAGTGACATGTCACTAGGGCTACAGGGTGGTTCGAGCTCCTGCATTTGTTGCGGACTCACCACGTGCTCATGAGCTACAGGTTTGTCCTTCGGGATTACATGTTTAGTCTTTGGACTCTCTGTTCAGCCTTCGGGCTTACCGTTCATCCTTCGGGATTACATGTTCAGCCTTCGGGCTTACCGATACAGGCCCGAAAGAGCATACATGATGCATTGACGGGTTACAGGTTACATGTATATACACTGTGTGTGTATCACCCGAGTATCCCTCGATGTTCTTAAAGGTTCAATGGGCAACTACTGATACATGTTATATGAGATATGAGAATTACATGGATTATATGGTATAAGTTATATGAATGCTTAAAGATACATGAATTACATGTTGTACAAGGTTCACATGGATTTTATAAGTTGATTTACATGAATTACATGTTATAAGTATTACATGTTAAATGAGATATATGATTTACATGGAGTATATTATATGCAAATACATGTATAAATGATTGAATTATGATATGATACATGAATGATGTGGTTGGTACATGAATGATTTACGAGATTACATGGACTAACAAGTTTATACTTGTGAAATAGACAACTTGAGTATATGAATTGAATTGGCATTGTTGTTGTAATTACCGCATTGATTCGGTAAGGTTTAATTTCTGTATTATGGACTTACTAAGCTTTAGAAGCTTACTCCGTTTATTTCTGTCAATGTCTTATAGATTTGGAAGCTAGCTCGATCATCGGACGTGTCGGAGATCACCATCACACTATCCATCAAGCTTTGGTATTTTTGAATCTTTTGTAAATGAAATGGTCATGGCATATATAGGCTAGATGTTTTGTGAATATGATGTATTTTGTTAAATGATCAAGCTATGAGATGTGGCTTGAGTCATATTTGTGTATAATCAAGATTTTGAGTTGTTCTTTGGTTATATGTGCTCATGGAAAGATATGTGATTTTGATGATGAAATTGGGGTACATTATATGCTTGAATTGGTATGTTTGTAGATGGTAAATTGGCTTGAAATGTTGCATGCTCTTGGCTTGTAGGAATGGCCCTTGTTGGGTGGCAATTTGGCTTAAACCAAGCCTATATTGTGCCACACGGCCAGGGGACACGGGCGTGTGATTCGACCGTGTGTCCCCTGCACCTTAAATAATTTGACAGTTTCGACCACGGGGTAAGCACACGGGCATGCCTTAGCCGTGGGAAGCACACGGCCCTACTCCACGGGCGTGTGAAATTAACTTGTGACCGTGTTGAGTAAGTCAGAATGTTCCACGGGTGCCTAACACGGGCGTGTGAAAGCCACACGGTTTAACAACACAGTCGTGCTTCGAGTCACACGGGCGTGTGACGTTGTTTCAAAAATGAAAAATTTTTTGAGCTTCTGATGCAGTAGGATTCGAATCCTAACTATCCGATATGATTGTTTTTAATCCGAAACATCTCATAGGAATTTTTTTGTAACCATTGACATGAAATCTTTTTATTTGGGCCGATTAAGTTCTGTAAAGTTCCGTTAAGTCCGGTAACGCTCTGTACTCGATTCCAGTGACGGTCTCGGGTATAGGGTGTTACAGGCTGTATGGGCCTATTGAGGTTGGCACGACCATGTAGCCTGGCCGTGCTTGTCGGGGCTGGGCCGTGTTGGACCTTATGTGGCATGGCCGTGTGCCACGGCCGTGGACTTCTTGGGCCGTGTTATTTTCACACTTTGGTCCATTTTCCTCGTTTTTGATCCATTTTTTGTTCTTTTCTCTTCCCTACGCTCTCCTGAGTATAATACATGAAAAAGAAAGATTAAGAGCACCAATTCTCACAAAATTGCTAATAAAATATCCAAAATATAGGCTAAACATGAGGTAAAAATATGTATAATTTATCGTTTATCAAATACCCCCACACTTAAGCCTTTGCTTGTCCTCAAGCAAAATCTCAATCCCTAATATAGAATCATTCTTCTCAACTTACAATCTTTATCAATAATGTTTCAAACTAATCCACAGGTAATCATACAATGATAATTCAATTAAAAGAACATTAAAGACTCAATCACTCTAAGTTGAGAATTTTATCATTCAAACATAAGTTTTCTCCCTTCTCCTAAGTAATTATCTCTCCATCTTAATTAACAGAAGTTGACATCCTCACTAAAGATTCACTCTATCCACTCGAAGTGTTTAGGGTTCAAAAATTAAGCACTCTCTAGTCAACCTGAAAAGCTATTACCATAGGCTTGCACGAAAATCACATCTCCACCGCTATAGATTGACATGATACATTGATCAAAAGGTCTTGTAATGGTTGTAACGGGGCTTGGTTAGGGGTGTTGTCACAGGCTGCAAAAGAGGGTTAAAAACGAGATTGAACTAAAAAATTATCTAGCTAGAAAAATCTCTATCACTTGGAACATATTTCTAGGGTTAATTCCTATGATAATATTGTTTATGCCCTGGTAGTCTTAAAATAGAAATATGCAAAAACTTTTTGAACTATTACAGATTACAACTGAATTAATACATACGTTTTTTTGAACAATTCAATTACAATACAATAAATTGAATATTTACAACTTTACAATCTGGAAAAGAGAATAAAGCTAGATAATAATTCAACTTGAATCTCGACAAAAATAGGGATCAAAGTAATTGAATGGAATTCAACAAAAACGAGTTATAGGTTAATATTAGAGGTAAGTCAAAGAAAAGGTTGTTAGGCTCAATGGGGTTCACTAGGGGTTAATTTATAGAGGTAGGCCTTTGTGGAGTAAGTGGGTTCAATCCTAAGTGCCTTTATCATCTTGGTACATCAAATCAATGATGTGGTCTTGACGTGTAAAATCAAAGCAAGTTCTAGAGTAACAAATCAGCATTGACTCACTCAAAGCAATAATAAAAGTGAGCACTGTATGCTCAAAAGGCTCAAAACTCACCAGAATTATGGCTTTTGATGTCAATCCTGTGAATTTCAAATCTCAAGATAATACTTAAAATTAAGGAAAATTACTTATGCAAAAAAATGGGGTTCTCTAAAATTTCAACTTATCATGCTTGATTCCCTAATGTTTTTAAAGTTTGAATCATCAGAGTACAAGCACCTATATCTTAATTCTCAACATATCAATAAAAATCATAAATCAATCAGAATTAATCCCTAATAGAAGACTGAAGATAATGCAGATATTGAGAACAAAACATAAAAATTTCAGGGATTTCATAGTAAGTTTCCCCCCCACACTTAAGATGTACATTGCCCTCAATGTACAAAGATATATAAGTAGCAAGAGAAGCATAATATCATGAGATAGGGAGAGAATTGAAACTCCCTGATTTTAGGATGAATTTGTGAGACAGTAATTGGGAGAGTTGGCAGTTGTGGCAGGGTGTTCCCATTTCCATATGAATCTGAGCTGTAGAGCTCTTTTTTTAAACTGTGAAAATATTAATTAGTCATGGGAATTTTGGATTAATAGAGATTACTCGTTAGGGATTAGCTGATATGAAAGATAGAATAAATAATAGAAAAATAATAAACTAAGTTCTAAGAAAATAATACCGAAATAATGAAAAGGATAAAAATAAAAATAAAAATAAAATTCAAAGTAAAAATGAAACTAAAGTTAGAAATAAAGGAAAAATAAAAATCAAAGTGAAAAATAAAAACTAAGATAAAAAATAAACATAAGAGGAGTAGAAATATCTAATCCTTGGATGGATCACGCGGTGGTGGTTGTGTGATGTGTAGATGCTGGCATAGCTGCTATAAAGTCGCGTCGATGTGATCGAAATACTGGAAGCATTACTGCTCGAATCTGGATAAGCGCTCAGATATGTCAGCATAGGTGGCTGTTGCACGAGATGGGCGGCGAGGGGGTGGTGGCTCGGCTGGTGCATCCTCCTCCTGTAGTGGTGGTGGGACATCATCAGGAATGTCCTCAGGATCCTCGCCCTCCTGGATTAGTCGATACTAAAGTGGATCGGTCCCAGGGCGACGCTGTATCATCCCCATATAAAGCATAATCTGGATGCCTTGAGGGGACATCTGACCGATGAGTGTGTACGAAGACGTCTGGGCTGTGGTATTGAGAAGCCCGAAATGGCGGCCCAACCATGTAATGTATAGGCCCATGGAGATAATGCCCGTGCGATGTCGCTCTGTTTGGTGTTGAATGGCTTGGGCGACGAGATGGGCGAGGTCAATGGTGTATGTGTTTACCATACTCCATAAGAAGTAGGCATCGTGTGTGCTAACGACGCTGGTGCTCTCACATCGGCCCGTCAATGTATATGCGAGCATAGCATGAATGTACCTCATGGATGGGGCAAGGGTGGTTGCCTTGGCGCGACTGGGGTTGTATATAGCTCCTCTCGGGACTAGAGCTTGCCAACATTTGACTGGTGAGATATGGATACGGCAGGGGAGATCGGGGAAGTCTTCATCGACTATGAATTCGTCTGTATAGAGTCCTAGCGCAATACCAAATTCGGGTATGCTCATTCGTCGCACCAAACCACCTAGGCGAAATTGGATGGTGCCTGGGCCATTGGGGCTTGTCGTGACCTGTAAATGAAAAGTCGAGCAAAGCTCTAATGTTAGTTCAAGGTAGGTAGGCTCGACGATGTAGAAAAATTGCTCCCAAGGCTCGGTATTTAAGAGGGCCCGAACAACATCTGCGAGTTGGACTCGGTCGAGAGCAGCCCAGTCAATACATCGCCCAATTCCTAGAGGCCGGGCTCATAGGAGTTGGAATAACTCCTTTTGGGTTTCTTGGTGAAATGTGAGGAACGGATGGCGGATCTCGACTGTAGGTCTGGAGGATGAGCCACCGGGTCCCTTCCGTTTCTTTGAGGTAGGGACAGCAGCTTTCTTTCTACGTGATGTTGACATTATGCCTAAATAACACGATAATAAACATTAATCCTAAAATGAAATCGATTCAAAATTTGTAAATAAACATAATAATGTGCCTAAAAATAAAATGGGGATTAATCTAATATGTCATCAAAATTAAGCAATATGGATATGTACTAAATTCATGAGAAAATGGCAACCAAATGAAATCATAAAATGGCATAAATCATTCTAAATTAAATATCCTAGTGTAACTAATTCCATGCTTGAATCTAAATAAATTCATAATAAAAGAAAACTAATAAATAGAATAGTAAAAATTTGAAATGAAAATGAAAATGAAGAAATAAAACCAAATAGGAAAGGTACACGATCGTGGGAGAGGGTGTGCACGGTCGTAGGGTGCCTTGCACAGGCATGGGATAGTCCTTTACGAGCGTGGCCGTGTGGTGACTTCTTGGGCCATGTTGTTTTCACACTTTGGCCCATTTTCCTCATTTTTGGTCTGTTTTCCGTTCTTTTCTCTTCCCTACGCTCTCCTGAGTATAAGACATGAAAAAGAAAGATTAAGAGCACCAATTCTCACAAAATTGCTAATAAAATATCCAAAATATAGGCTAAACATGAGGTAAAAATATGTATAATTTATCGTTTATCAATATGTCACTCGTATCCTAATGATTCCGAAGGTTCAACTGGGACTTTCCTTTACTTATCGGTTTTATTTCATCACATATTCAATAGTTTGATATAAAATTTCAGAATTTCAAAATAATTAATATAATTAAACTTAATGATTAAAAAGAACTCATTATTTACATATAGGACTTACCTCGATGCAAAAATGCAAATATTTTCGATTTAGTCTGATACCTTGCCTTTTCCACGGTCAAGGTCAATTTTGTGTCGTTCTTGATCTATAACATCAAATTTAACTTATTCAATACATACATCACTTAATTTAGCACAAAATCATCCTATAGGAATTTTTAGCATTTTACCCCTAACTTTGTCAATTTTTACACTTTAGTCTCTAGGCTCGTAAAATGAAATGTATCTATTTTTCTACATTCCTGAGCCTAGCCGACCGTATTTCTCTCTTATAGTAGCCCACAATTTTCAACATTTCACAACTTATACGCATATTTTAAAACTTTTGCATTTTAGTCTCTAAATGCATTTCATAAAAAATCATTTAGCAAAAGTTGTTTACTACAAATCAAACTTTCATTTTCTATCAAAAAGCATCAAAATGCTTCCATGACACACATGGGTAAATTTTAGAATATGAACCCTAGCTTAATATAGTGGTATAGAAAGCTAGATCAAGGTACGAGGATCTCAAAAATATGAAGAACATGAAAAACAGGGCTAGGAGTCACTTACTTAGAGCTTGACAGGTTGAAAAATCCTAGCTATGGTGTCCAAGCGAAATTCGGCCAAGGCATAAAGAAGATGGACACTTTTTGGCCTTATTTTCCCTTTTTATTTCTTTTAATATCCAAATGACCAAAATGCCCTTAATGGCCTTCTTTGCAAATTTTTTCTTCGATGGGTTTTTTTGACCATCCTACGATAAAATGGTCTAATTACTAAATAAGGACCTCTATTTTATGATTTCATTCAATTTCTCACTAAGAGCTTTTAGAACACATATTTTGAATTTTTTACAATTTAGTCCTATCACTCAATCGGGCACTTTATCGGTAAAATTTATTTACTAAATTTTCACTCATGCATTCAATCACACAATAAACCTTAAAACTCTATCGGAATAAATTTTTCTATGTCAGATTCGTGGTCCTGAAACCACCATTCCATTTAGGCCCTAATTCGGGCTGTTACAACTCTCCCCCTTTAGGGATTTTTGTCTAGTGAAGAGATGTGGGTATTGTTTCCTCATGGTCTCCTCCGATTCCCATGTAGCCTCTTCTATACCATGCTTTTGCCATAATACTTTCACTAATGCCACATTCTTTTCTCTTAACTGTTTCACTTCTCGGGCTAAGATTTTGATTGGCTCCTTACTATAAGTCATATCCGGCTGAATTTCCACTTCGGTTGGTGAGATCACATGTGATGGATCAGAACAATAACATTGTAACATCGATACATAAAATATGTCGTGAATCTTTTCTAACTCTACCGGTAGAGCCAATCGATATGCCACCAGTCTGATCCTCCCCACGATTTCATACGGCTCGATAAAGTGCGGACTCAATTTGCCTTTCCGACCAAATCTCAAAATATTTTTCCATGGAGACACTTTTAAAAACACTTTATCACCCACTTGAAACTCGATCTCTTTTCTCTTCAAATCCGCATATGACTTCTGTCGACCCAATGCAGCTTTCAAACAATCACAAAGTATCTTCACTTTCTTCTCAGCCTCTTTAATCAAATCAACCCCATGAATCTGCTTTTCACTAAGTTTAGTCCAATATAATGGAGTCTGACGTTTGCAACCATACAATGCCTCATATGGTGCCATTTTGATGCTCGATTGAAAACTATTATTGTAAGCAAATTCAACAAATGGTAGATACTTTTGCCAACTACCTTTGAATTCAAGAACGCAGCATCGGAGCATATCTTCTAATATCTAAATCACCTGCTGGATTGACTGTCTATTTGTGGGTGAAAAGCGGTACTAAAATTCAACTTGGTACCCAAATCTTCTTACAACCTTTTCTAAAACCTCAAGGTAAATCTCAGATTTCTGTCCAAAATGATAGAAGTCGGTACTCCGTGCAATCTTACGATTTCAGAATGTACAATTCAACTAGCTTATCAAGTGAGAAATCCGTACGTACTAGAATAAAATGAGCCAATTTCGTCAACTAATCAACAACAACCCAAACGCATCTTTCTTTTTCAGGTTAGAGGCAAACCCCTAACAAAGTCCATAGTAATTTGGTTCCATTTCCATTCGGGTACCATTGTTGGCTGAAGCAAACTGGAAGGCACCTGATGTCCAGTTTTCACTTATTGGCAAACTAAGCACTTTGACACAAACTCAAAAACATCTCTTTTCATATTGGGCCACCAATACAATATCTTCAAATCGTTATACATCTTTGCACTACCAGGATGGACAGAAAAACAACAATTATGGGCTTCATGTAGAATATTCTGAATCAACTCAACATTCTTCGACATACATACTCTGTCTCGAAACATCAAACAGTCGTTCAGACCAATTTGAAAATCTGTTTCACCGTTCTTTTGACATTGAGCCCTTTTTGCTTGCAACTCACTATCACCTTTTTGAGCTTCATAAATTTGTTGGATAAACGATGGCCTAACTCTTAGCTCGACCAAAATTGAGCCATCATCGGATAGGGTCAATCTCGTGTTCAATGCTCTCAAGGCAAATAGAGATTTTCTATTCAAAGTATCAGCAACCACATTCACCTTTCCTGGATGGTAGTCGATCACTAACTCATAATCTTTCGACAACTCAAGCCATCTTTGTTGCCGCAAGTTCAGATTTTTTGTGTCATTAAGTACTTTAAGCTTTTATGGTTGGTAAAGATACGGCACTTCTCAGCATATAAATAATGTCGCCAAATCTTCAGGGCAAAGACAATGGTGGCTAACTCCAAATCATGTGTTAGACAATTCCTTTCATGTGGCTTCAATTGTCTAGAGGCATACGTTACCACCTTATCTTCTTGCATCAATACACATCCAAGGCCATTTAGGGACGCATCACTATAAATCATAAATTCCTTTCCGAACTCAAGTTGCACTAGCACTAGCGCCTCTGTTAACATTATCTTCAACTTCTCAAACCTTTGTTGACACTTCTTTGTCCACTCAAACTTAAAATCTTTTTCCAACAACTTAGTCATCGGAGAAACGATCATCAAAAATCCCTTTACAAAACGTCGGTAGCAACCAGCCAAACCAAGAAAACTTTTAACTTTTGATACATTTTTCGACAGCTTTCAATCAATTATTGTCGAGATCTTACTCGGATCCACTCGAATGCCATCTCTAAAAGCAATGTGGCCCAAAAACCTGACTTCATTGAGCCAAAATTCACTTTTACTAAATTTTACAACTGCTTATCTCGCAAGATTTGCAAAACTATCCTCAAGTGTTCAGCATGCTCATTTTCATCATGAGAATAAATTACGATGTCATCAATAATGGCCACTACAAACCTATCCAAGTATAGTCTAAAAATTCAGTTCATTAAATCCATAAACACAGCTAGGGCGTTAGTCAGATCGAAAGGCACTACGAGAAACTCATAGTGTCCATAACTTGTTCTAAAAGCAGTCTTCGGCACATCTGACTCTTTCACCCTTAGTTGGTAGTATGTGGACCTCAAGTCAATCTTTGAAAACACCGTTGCCCATTTTAGTTGATCAAATAAATCATCAATTCTTGGTAAGGGGTACTTGTTCTTTATTGTCACCTTATTGAGTTGTCTATAATCGATACAAAGTCTCATCGACCCATCCTTTTTCTTCACAAACAATACCGGAGCACCCCAGGGAAAAAAACCTAGCGTTGCACACCCTTTATCTATCAACTATTATAGCTGCACTTTTAACTCTTTTAGCTCAATCGGAGGCATTCTATAATGAGCTATAGATATCGAGGCAGTCCTTGGCACAAGTCAATAGCAAACCCAATTTCTCTAACTAGAGATATGCCCAACAATTCTTCAGGAAACACGTCTGAAAACTCACAAACCACTGGCATTGACTCCATTTTCAATTCGGAATCCTTTGTACTTAATACATAAGTTAAATACGCTTCACAACCCTTTCTCAAGCACTTCTGAGCAGTCACTAACGAGATTAAAGCAGGCAACTTGCTAGACTCATCTGTTTCAACCCGGAGGGTTTCACCATTTTCACACTTTAACTCAATAACCTTTTGTCTACAATTCACTGTAGCATCATGCATTGATAGCCAATCCATTCCCAAAATGGCATCAAACTCATCAAATGACAATAGCATTAGATTGGCTAGGAAATAGTGACTTCGGATCACTAAGGGACAATTCCTGCAAATCTTGTCAATTAACACACATTTGCCTAAAGGGCTTAACACCTTAATCATAACCTCGATTGACTCTATAGGAAATTTCATATCATTAACTAATTTCATGCAAATGTAAGAGTGTGTGGACTCAGGATCAATCAGTGCAACTATATTAACATCAAAAAGGAAGAATGTACTAGTGATCACATCAGGGGATGATGCCTCCTCCCGGGCACGAATAGCATAGGTTCTTGCAGGCACTCTGGCCTCCAATCTTGCAGCTAAATCTCTAGCTATGCCTCTGCTACTAGCTCTCTCTTTCACATTTCTAGTAGGCCTTCTTATAGCGGGTACATTACTTAGTTTAGTGCTCTGAGTAGTTTCTTCTGCTACCATTTTTGGATAGTCTTTGATGAAGTGGTCTTGGGAGCCACATTTAAGGCAAGCCTCGGTGACCATCCAACACTCACCGGGATGTCTTCTACCATAATGTGGACATTCTGGGTTTGTAACAGCCCGATTTAGACCTTAATCGGAACGGTGGTTTCAGGACCACGAATCCGAGTCAGAAAAATATTTTTAAAATTATTTCTATGTTTATTATGTGTGAATTTATATCTATGAAATTTTTGTGATTTAATTTTGTCGTTTCAGTGTCCGATTATATAAAAGGACTTAATCGCATAAATTGAAAAGTTGATAGTTAAATGTATAAGGGCCGAATTGGTAGTGGCTTTTTAAATAGAAGTAGTTATGTTGCAAATATTCCATTGGGCTTAGTGATGATTGAATGTAACCTTAATATATATGTTTTAGTCATTAATTTTAAAAGGCTATAATAGGAAAACATGTATTAATAATATGTTTGTATATATTATATCATATGATAAATAAAACAAGCCTTATTTTTTTAATACTTCTCTATTGCCAACACTTAAGCAAAAGAAAAGAAATAAAAGAAGCTAGGTTCAGCCATCCTTCTAAGCTAGATTCAAGGTTCGTTCTTTGTCGATTTTTGATAATTTTTATGTTTTTGAGATCGTTGCTTTGAGTACTACTAAACCCATGCATGAATTTTTTATTTTGATGAATATTTTGAGTTATGCCATTGACGAGAGCTTGTGATTTTTGTTGTTTGATGATGAAATATGAAATATATGTTTTGGGTTAACATATTTTGTATTGGAATTTTTGATGATTTTGGAGTAATTAGGACTTAATTGCAAAAATAAAAATTTGAGGGACTAAAATGTGAAATAAATGAAATTTATGGACTTGTATGGACACTAGGAGCATTCGGCCTAACGTGGGTGTTGTCAAATTTTGCTTATTTTGTGTTTTGTGTAATAGGGACTAAATTGTAAAAAGTGTAAATGCTAGGGTAAAATGGTAATTTTCCCATTTATGTGTTTTTGGACTAAATTGAATGAAAATATGTTTGAATGAGCTTAATTTGAATATGTTTAGATCAAGAACCAAGGAAATCAAATTTAGATAGGGGGAAAACGAAAGTTGTCGACTAGCTGTCCCGTTCCGTTTTATATCGTCCGAGGTAAGTTTATAGGCAAATAGACGTACTTAATTTTAATTAAATGCAAAGTATATATGCTGAATTGAAATATATGAATTTATGTGTGCTATTGTCGAATGTGTATAAGCTTGGTAATCGTGTTCAAGCATTCGTTTCAACCGAGTTACGACGTCCGGAAGCCCCGTATGAACCTTAGAAATAGTTAGGATACACATGTCATGACATAGGATTCTGATATATATGTGCGAGTAAGACCATGGCATCAATATGTGACTCCGATATATGTGTGCGAGTAAGACCCTGTCTGGGATAGTGGCATCGATATGTGACTACATGTAAGACCACGTCTGGGATGTTGTCATTGTACGATATGTGTGATAATTCGAGTGTCTTACCTAATTCTAAATGGTTCATCAGGCAACTGTAAGTTACGGTCAAATGTGTTACATAAGCTAAATTAATCAGGTATGAATTAACTTTTTACTCACTTGAAATGAGGTAAGTAAGTTATTTGATAATTGTTGTAAATCATAATTCACCTTTCACACCAATGCATCAATCTCATAACATGCATATTCAGACATATACATTTGAAATCACATGGCGAAAAATTACTATTCATTTGGTAAGTTTATAAGCCAAAGCCGAACCTTGCTTTTATTTATTTCATAAGCATTAACTCAAATTTCCATTCCATTTACTCAACCATTTCTTGCATGTTAAGTTTTAGCTCAAGGGCCAACTTTATAAACAATATAAAACCAAATATACAACTCACATAGTTATAATAAATCAAATGTCACAATTCACATATATCATAACTAAACTCTTATTTATACTAATAGCCGAATATACACATCATTCTTCTTAATTTAATATCGAATATGAATAAATATTTTCTTTAATTCAATACTCATTATAAGACCGAAATAACTTATCCATCACATTCATAGATATAAAAACAAACCATTCAAGTATAATTATTAACCTAACCAAAATACCAAGACTTGTATATACATACCAAACACAACCTTAGATCAAAGCTTAAAACCATACAAACACATTAAGGAAGCCCCATTCACATGGCTTTTACTTTTATACATATCAAGTACCAAAAGTTCACAAGAAAGTTTAGCCTATACATGCCATAAGATTTCATAAGTTTAGTTTCTAAAATAACGATAATTAAACGATAGTGTGGATGACTTCTCCGATGATCCCCGAGCACGTACGACCTCCACAATAATCTATAACACAATCATAATAACAATCACACAAGTAAGCTAATTTAGCTTAATAAGCATAAGCAAATTAAACAATAAACTAAGTTCAATAAGGTATGTTTAAATACATATAATTTTAACTTTCAAATCCACATATATAAAACATATACTTTAATAAGATGACATCATTTTAACTGAATACACATATTCATGATCCTCATCACCTTTTCAATCCCATAATCAAATTAGTTCATATACCCAAATTTGCATATATATATATATATATATATATATTTATTTATAAACATATAATGATCACTCAAACATCAACATTTCATTCATATGTATCAATAAGACCGAATATATATATATATATCTCAATTTAGCTCACATATTAATTCAACCTTGCATAAGTCTTTTTTTTTTTTATCATTCATTAAGAAATCAATTCATCTTCCTAACAAATAGATAACCAAATATCACATACCTGAATACTTTAATTAATTTACTGAATTCCATTACCTCATTTGCACAAGTCCCATAAACTTAAACTTTTAATAGCTCACCGGCAATAAGTTTGCTAGGTTTAAATCTGAATTCACACTGGCACACAGCCTGCTAGGCGTATAGCCCGAATTATATTCATCGGTAATAAGCCTGCTAGGCGTTAAGCCCAATTTCTTTTTACCGGCATTAAGCCTACTAGGCGTTAAGCCCAATTTAACTTTACCAGCATAATGCTTGCTAGGCTTGAAGCCCGAACATCTATATCACACATTCATTTCATCCGTGACTATTTTATAACAATTTCAATGGTGTTCATTCTTTATTAAACATTTCAATATCACCCCATAATTCAATTCAACTTAATATACAAATCAATAATATCACATTCGGCCAACCACATTTACATATATGTATATATCCAAAATTTAACATTTAGCTAATTTTTATTCAAATAAATATGTTTAAATTGCTTATAGGCTTACCTCGAGTATCGACAAACGACGTAAACCGACTATTCGTCTATTTTTGCTTTTCCTCGTTCCGAATCCAATTTTCTCCTTTCTTGATCTAGATTGATTTAAATTAAACTTATTTAATCAAATATTCAATCCAATTCACTCAAGAACGCATAAATGGGCAAATTGCATTTTTGCCCCATACATTTTACACATTAAGCAATTAAGTCCAAAATTCACAAAACACAAAACAAACAAAATTTAATTACTCTAAGCTATAGCCGAATGCTTCCCAAGCCCTTACAAGTCCTTACAAATAATTTATTTCACAATCTAATCCCTCTATTTACTATTTTTGCAATTAAGCCCTATTTATTTAATTTTTATGAAACTTTCCAATATAAGCTTAATAATCTAACACATATCTTTTATTTAACAACATCAAACACCAACTTCACTAAGATATCAATAATGGTAACTCATGAATACATCATCAAAATAAAAAATTTAGGCATGGGTCGGGTAGTACTCGAAGCAACGATCTCAAAAACGTAAAAATTATCAAAAATCAAACAAAATTCGTACCTTAATCAAGCTTCAAAATTGCCGAATGCCTAGCTTTCTTATTTTCTTTTCTTTTTTTTAAGGTTTTGGTCACCAAGGAAATAAAAAAAAACTTATGTTTCTTTTATGTTTTATGATAACATATATATTTAATTATTAATTTACATATTTAACCTTTTAAAACTAATAAATAAACACACTTAACATGGACTCATTCGGCAATCATAAAAGGTTTATTTGCAACTTAAAGCCTCCATATTAAAAGAACAACCACTATTTGGCCCTTTCACAAATAACCACTAACTTTTCATTTTACACGATTAAGTCCTATTATTAAATTAAGCACATAAACAAGCAAATTTTCATATGAAACTTTCACACATGCAAATTCACATATAATAAACATGAAAAATAATATTTTAATATTTTTCTAACTCGAATTCGTGGTCTCGAAACCACTGTTCCGATTAGTGTCTAAATCGAACTGTTACAACTCTCTCCCCCTTAGGGATTTTCATCCCCGAAAATCTTACCGGTGAAAAGATTTGGATAACGTTCTTTCATCGAATCCTCTAACTCCCAAGTTGCTTCTTCGACCTCGTGTTTATGCCACAACACTTTCACTAACGAAATTTTCTTATTTCATAGTTCTTTAATCTCGTGAGCCAAAATACGGATCGATTCTTCCTCGGAAGTTAAATCTGATTGAATCTCAATCTCTGATGGACTAATCACATGTGAGGGGTCGGATCTATATCGTCGAAGCATCGAAACGTGGAATACATTGTGAATCTTTTCTAGCTCAGATGGTAACAACAGTCTATAAACAATTGGCCTTATTCGCTCGATAATCTCATACGGCCCAATGAATCTCGGACTCAAATTTCCTTTACGACCAAGTCTGAGTATTTTCTTCCACGGGGAAACTTTTAAGAAGACTTTATCTCCAATCTGAAACTCTATATCTTTCTGTTTCAAATCTACATATGAATTCTGACGATCTGAGGCTGTTTTCAAACTCTCACGGATCAATTTCACTTCCTGTTTAGTTTCTCTGATCAAATCAACCCCGTATATCTTATTTTCACTAAGCTCAGTCCAATATAAAGGTGTACGACATTTGCGACCGTATAAAGCCTCGTAAGGTGCCATTTTGATACTCGATTGAAAGCTATTATTGTATACAAATTCAATCAGAGGTAAGTATCGATCCCACGTTCCTTTAAACTCAAGAATGCAACATCTCAACATATCCTCGAGTATCTAAATGATTCATTCGGACTGACCATCTGTCTAGGGATGGAAAGTAGTGCTAAAATGCAGTTTAGTACCTAGTGCATCTTGCAGTTTCTTCCAAAACTGCGATGTAAACCTCAGATCTCTATCTGACACAATAGAAATAGGTACTAAGTGTCATCTCACAATCTGAGAAACATATAACTCAGCAAGCTTATCAAGTGGATAATCAATACAGATCGAAATAAAGTGAGCTGATTTTGTCAACCTATCAACAATAACCCAGATTGCATCTTTCTTACTCGATGTCAACGGTAAACTGGATACAAAATCCATCGTGACTCGATCCAATTTCCATTCAAGTATCATGATCGGCTGAAGCAATCCAGAAGGTACCTGATGCTCAGCTTTTACTTGCTGATATATTAAACACTTCGAAACAAAGTTAGAAATGTCTCGTTTCATACCGTGCCACCAATAGTGCTGTTTCAAATCGTTATACATTTTCGTGCTACCCGGGTGAGCACATAATCGACTATTATGAGCTTCATTCAGTATTATCCATGTTAACTCCGAATCTGTTGGGACACATAGCCGATTTTTGAATCTTAAACAATCTTCGGCATCATCAAAGAAATCTGAATCGGCATTCAAGTTACGTTGGGCCCTTTTTGCAATTAAATCGTCATCGATTTTCTGAGTTTGTAAATCTGTTGAATAAATAACAGCTTTGTTTTTAACTCAGCTAATATCGCACCATCATCAGTTATAGCTAAATGTGCGTTCATTACACGCAAAGCAAATAGTGATTTTTGACTCAGAGCATCCGCAACAACATTAGCTTTCCTTGGATGATAATCAATCACAAGTTCATAATCTTTTAGTAACTTTAGCCATCGTCGCTATCTCAAATTCAAATCTTTTTGAGTCATCAAGTATTTCAAGCTCTTATGATCGGAATAAACATGATATTTCTCACCAAATAGATAATGACGCCATATTTTCAAAGCAAACATGATAGTAGCCAGTTCGAGATCATACGTAGGATAGTTATTTTCATGTGGCTTTAACGGTCTCGAGGCATAAGCTAAAACTTTGCCTTCCTGTATCAAAACACAGCCCAAACCGTTCAAGGATGCATCACTATAAATGACAAATTCTTTACCTGACTCGGGCTGAACTAACACCGGAGCTTCGGTTAAAAGAGCTTTCAACTGATCAAAGCTTTTCTGGCACTTTTCTGACCACTTAAACTTAACATATTTCTGAAGTAGTCTCGTCATCGGGGTCACAATCATAAAAAAACCTTTCACGAACCGTCTATAGTAACCAGCAAGTCCTAAAAAGCTCCGAACTTTAGAAACATTTTTTTGGAGGTTTCTTGTCAATAATAGCCAATATCTTACTCGGATCAACCCGAATACCCACTACTGACACAACATGCCCTAAAAAACTAATTTCACGTAACCAGAATTCACATTTACTAAATTTTGCGTACAACTGCTTATCTCGCAAAATCTATAACACAAGTCTTAAATGCTTAGCATGCTCGGTTTCATCACATGAATAGAACAAAATGTCATCTATAAACATAACTACAAATCGATCCAAATACTGTTTGATCTCAAGTCTATCTTTGAAAACACTGAAGCCCCTTTTAACTGATCAAACAAGACATCAATCCGAGGCAACGAATATTTATTATTTATAGTAACTTTCTTGAGTTGTCGATAATCGATGCACATTCTTATAGTTCCGTCTTTTTTTTCACAAATAACACTAGCGCACCCCAAGGAGAAAAACTCGGTCGCATATAACCCCTATCAGCCAATTCTTACAACTGTGCTTTCAACTCTTTTAATTCACCAGGTACCATCCGATACAAAGCTATCGAAATCGGAGTCGTTCCCTGTAATAATTCAATGCCAAACTCAACCTCTCTGATAGGTGGTAAACCCGACAATTCTTCAAGAAACATATTTGGATACTCGCACACCACTGGTATGGGTTCAACTTTCTTTTCAGTCACTTTACTATCAATCACATAGGCAAAGTAAGCTTCACACCCTTTTCTTACATATTTCTGAGCCAACATCGAGGATATTACTGCTGGTAAACCATTCAGATCATTAGATTCAATATGAATAATCTCGTTGTTTTGACATCTTAAATCAATGGTCTTTCTTTTACAACTCACTACTGCATCATGTAAAGTTAGCCAATCCATACCCAAAATTATATCAAACTCATAGAATGGTTAGAACATCAAATCAGCTGGAAAACATGAGTTTCGAACCATCAACGGACAATTTTTACACACTTTGTCAACCAAAACACACCGGCCCAAGGGGTTTGCACCCGAATCACAAACTCAGTAGACTCCACAAGCAGAGTCTTACTGGATACTAAGGTCTCACACACATATGAATGAGTCGAACCAGGATCAATCAATGCAATAACATTAGTGTCATAAAGAGTGAAAGCACCGGTAATAACATATGGGGAAGAAGCTTCCTTGCGAGCTCATATAGCATATGCTCTGGTAGGTGCACGAGCCTCAGATCGAACCGCTGTATCTTTCGTCCCTTTCTGACTACCACTCACAATACTCAAATGTCTGGGTGGTCTGCCTCGTGCTGACATGTTACTTGGTCTCGCATTCTAAACAGTGTTTTGCTCGGCTAACTTCGGACAATCTTGGATGAAGTGATCCATCGATCCACATTTAAAACAAGACCGAACATGCAATCTACAGCTTCCTGAATACCATTTACCATAATGCTTACACTCGGATCTGTCCTGTCGATCATTGCCAACACTGATAATCGAAGTAGCTCGTGAACTCACAGGAGGTCAGTCTCGATCTCGTCTAGAAAAGCTCGTAGTAGTCTTAGATCGGCCAGAATCATCTCAGAACTTCTTTGATGAAGACTGGAAAGTTCTACCCACAGATCTTTTACGAAAATCTCTGGCTTCAACATCAGCTTTTCTTTTCTTTTTCCCAAGCTCTTTGGCTTTACAAGCTCGTTCAACAAGTACCACGAATTCTTTGATTTCAAGTATGCCAACTAGCAGTTTAATATATTCATTCAACTCGTCTTCATATCTTTTACACATTATAGCTTCTGTCGAAACACACCCTCGGGCATATCTACTGAGTCTCACAAACTCTCATTCATATTCGATAATTGTCATACGACCCTGTTTAAGCTCGAGAAATTCTTTACGTTTCTGATCAAGGAATCGTTGACTAATATACTTCTTGCTAAACTTAATCTGGAAGAATTCCCAGGTCACTCGCTCTTTCGACACAACTGAAACTAAAGTATTCCACCAATGATAGGCAGAGTCGCGTAATAAAGATATGGCATATTTCAAGCACTCATCATGTGTACATGATAATTCTTCGAATACGTGTTTAGTGTTATCGAGCTAGAATTCTGCTCGTTCAACATCATCATCAACTGTGGCCCTGAACTCTTGAGCCCCATACTTTCTGATTTCATCAATAGGAGGTTTAATTAATCTCATCGGATCAATCATCAGAGGTACCACAGGTATCGAAGATGAATTATTAGGGGGTGGAGGTTGTTGAACAGCAGGATTAGTTTGGATATACTGAGTAAACCATTCATTCATCATTTGGTAAAAGGCTTGGTTAGCCTCTCCCTCAGGGCTACTCGAGGTCGGCTAAGAATCAACTGGCGCTGTCCCTTGCAAGGGAGCAGGCGCTATACTCTCAACATCATCAGCTACGGCTCGATCGGGATCCATTTACTATATAAAAACATATTTTTAACTGTTAGGAGTCTCCACGCTGTCATAATATAAATTATAGCATGTATAGCTAAACTCACACGCGCTACGTTAGTCCTAGAATCGACTAAACTGTAGCTCTGATACCAATAAAATGTAACACCCTAATAACTCGTAACCGTCGCCGGAATGGGTTACAAGGCATTACTAGACCAAACACGACATAAGAATAATTCACATACATATAAATGAGTCCCTTAAATCAATCAAAGATTTCATTCATAATGCATGTTAAACTTACTATTTTATAAGGATGACATCACAATTAACTTAAATCAGCATGTTACTTACTACTTATAGAAAGTAAACAACTGTTTAAATACAAGTAAAACCACCATGCAAAAAGATCATTTTAATGTGTTATATCCGAAAATATAATAGTTTTCATCATATTAGTTCCAACTTTACTACACTACTACACTCATACGAAATGACACATATAAGTAACCTTATATATATCATAATTCACCTTTCACACCAATGCATCAATCTCATAACATGCATATTCAAACATATACATTTGAAATCACATGGCAAAAAATTACTATTATTTGGTAAGTTTATAATTCACCTTGCTTTTATGTTTTTTCATAAGCATTAACTCAAATTTCCATTCCATTTACTCAACCATTTCTTGCATGTTAAGTTTTAGCTTAAGGGCCAACTTCATAAACAATATAAAACCAAATATACAACTCACATAGTTATAATAAATCAAATGTCACAATTCACATATATCATAACTAAACTCTTATTTATACTAATAGCCGAATATACACATCATTCTTCTTAATTTAATACCGAATATGAATAAATATTTTCTTTAATTCAATACTCATTATAAGACCGAAATAACTTATCCATCACATTCATAGATATCAAAACAAACCATTCAAGTATAATTATTAACCTAACCAAAATACCAAGACTTGTATATACATACCAAACACAACCTTAGATCAAAGCTTAAAACCATACAAACACATTAAGGAAGCCACATTCGCATGGCTTTTACTTTTATACATATCAAGTACCAAAAGTTCACAAGAAAGTTTAGCCTATACATGCCATAAGATTTCATAAGTTTAGTTTCTAAAATACCGATAATTAAACGATAATGTGGATGACTTCTCCGACGATCCCCGAGCACGTACGACCTCCAAAATAATCAATAAAAAAATCACACAAGTAAGCTAGTTTAGCTTAGTAAGCCTAAGCAAATTAAACAATAAACTAAGTTTAATAAGGTATGTTTAAATACATATAATTTTAACTTTCAAATCCATTTATATAAAACATATACTTTAATAAGATAACATCATTTTAACTGAATACACATATTCATGATCATCATCACCTTTTCAATCCCATAATCAAATTAGTTCATATACCCAAATTCGCCTATATATTTATAAACATATAATGATCACTCAAACATCAACATTTCATTCATATGCATCAATAAGACTGAATATATATATATCTCAATTTAGCTCACATATTAATTCAACCTTGCATAAGTCTTTTTTTTTATCATTCATTAAGAAATCAATTCATCTTACTAACAAATAGATAACCAAATATCACATACCTGAATACTTTAATTAATTTACCGAATTCCATTACCTCATGCGCACAAGTCCCATAAACTTAAACTTTTAATAGCTCACTGACAATAAGTCTGCTAGGTATAAACCTGAATTCATACCGGCACACAGCCTGCTAGGCGTATAGCCCGAATTATATTCACCGGCAATAAGCCTGCTAGGCGTTAAGCCCGATTTAACATCACCAGCATAATGCTTGCTAGGCTTGAAGCCCGAACATCTATATCATACATTCATTTCATTCATGACTATTTTATAACAATTTCAATGGTGTTCATTCTTTGTTCAACATTTCAATATCACCCCATGATTCAATTGAACTTATTATACAAATCAATAATATCACATTTGGCCAACCACATTTACATATATGTATATATCCAAAATTTAACATTTAGCTAATTTTTATTCAAATAAATATGTTTAAAGTCCTTATAGGCTTACCTCGAGTATCGACGAACGACGTAAACCGACTATTTTTCTATATTTGCTTTTCCTTGTTCCGAATTTGATTTTCTCCTTTCTTGATCTAGATTCATTTAAATTAAACTTATTTAATCAAATATTCAATCCAATTCACTCAAGAACACATAAATGGGAAAATTACATTTTTGCCCCATACATTTTACACATTAAGCAATTAAGTCCAAAATTCACAAAACACAAAACAAACAAAATTTAATTACTCTAAGCTATAACCGAATGCTTCCCAAGCCCTTATAAGTCCTTACAAATAATTTATTTCACAATCTAATCCCTCTATTTACTATTTTGCAATTAAGCCCTATTTATTTAATTTTTATGAAAATTTCCAATACAAACTTAATAATCTAACAGATATATTTTATTTAACAACATCAAACACCAAATTCACTAAGATATCAATAATGGTAACTCATGAATACATCATCAAAATAAAAAAATTAGGCATGGGTCGAGTAGTACTCGAAGCAACGACCTTAAAAACGTAAAAATTATAAAAAACTAAACGAAACCCATGCCTTAATCAAGCTTCAAAATTGCCGAATGCCTAGCTTTCTTCTTTTCTTTTCTTTTTTTAAGGTTTTGGTCACCAAGGAAATAAAAAAAAAAAAACTTATGTTTCTTTTATGTTTTATGATAACATATATATTTAATTATTAATTTACATATTTAACCTTTTAAAACTAATAAATAAACACACTTAATATGGACACATTCGACAATCATATTGTCTAAAGGTTTATTTGCAACTTAAAGCCTCTATATTAAAAGAACAACCACTATTTGGCCCTTTCACAAATAACCACTAACTTTTCATTTTGCACGATTAAGTCCTATTATTAAATTAAGCACATAAACAATCAAATTTTCATACGAAACTTTCACACATGCAAATTCACATATAATAAACACGAAAAATAATATTTTAATATTTTTTTGACTTGGATTCATGGTCTCGAAACCATCGTTTTGATTAGGGTCTAAATCGGACTGTTACACTTGCTAGGTTAGTCCCAAGATCGACTAAACCATATCTCTGATACCACTTAATATAACGCTCCTCACCCGAAACTGTAGCCGGACACGGGTATGAGGCATTACCAAACATACACTCGCACAATCATTTGATTTTGACACATAAATTTCACATAAAATTTAAAACATTTTCATTCATACGTAGGCCTACGAGGCCCAAACGATACATTGGTTATGATCCGGGACCAAACCAGAACATTCTCGAACACTTATGAAAATTTGACTCAAAATAGGGCACACGCCCGTGTGTGACAGGGACACACCTATATAGGCAGGCTGTGTGGTTGCACACGCCCATGTCCCTAGCCCGTGTCGAATTATTTTTTATTCCGAACCTACAAGGTTTTTACAAGGCCAAACACACGCCCGTGTCCTTCATATGACCCCCACACGCCCGTGTCCTTCACACGACCTCAACACGCCCGTGTCCTCACCCCGTGTGAAAAACTAGGGTATTCTATTAATGACATCATCGCAAAGTTTTCGTCAAATGGCCAAGCCACACGCCTGTGGGCTAGGCCGTGTCTATCACACAATCGAGACACACGGTCGTGTCTCGACCCGTGTGTTTACTACAAAACATTAAATTTTCATAATTTCAAGTGCAGGGGTCACACGGCCTATCAACATGCCCGTGGGCTGGCCGTATATCACACACGGCCTAGACACACGCCTATGTGTCTACCCGTGTGGACAATTATAGGCTATTTTCCAAGCCAATTGCCACCCTGAAACACAAACCAATATCAACCAATTTTGCCAATTCACATTATAACATTAAAACTCATCAAGACATACATGTTAAGCCATCCACATCCTAGCTTTATTTAACATCATCAAACTTGTACATCCACACACATTTTACTCATACTAGGCAAGCTTGCACATTAGTTGATTACAACATTTTGACAAAATATGACTTAACATTCATGGCTCATTTCTCATGGCCAAAGTACCAAAACATTATTATCAACAAATGGACCTAAAAGAACTATGACACATAACCAAAATAATAGACCACCTATACATGCCATAATATTCACAGTTCATAATCAAACACCCAAAATGATAGTTGATAGTGTTGATGGAATCTCGATGATCATCAATCCTTGGACTAGCTTGATGAACCTATAAGGGAAGGGAAAAGAGAAGGGGTAAGCTATAAAGCTTAGTAAGTCTATATGCAAAATTAATGAGCATTTAAAACTAAATGGACATAGCTAATGGAAAATAAGTTTTCCTATTATATAATTAGGTTTGGGAATTATCACTTACTTATGTGATCATTCAATACATACATTAAGCACTTAGCACACATGATAGTTTTCATATAACCTGCACATACACATTCTTAAACATATGGTCAAATATTTTTACATGCAATCACATTTTATCAAATGATTCGAATAACCTGATGAACCACATGGAATACTAAAGGATACACAAAATAAGACACAGGTACGACACATGATGTAGCAGAAGCTACCACTTATCATATAAGAGCTTAATAATGAGCTATTCTCGGGTCTGCTCACACAAGCTGGCGGTATAGTCGATACTACTTAGTTGATGTAATCCTGGTTGCATCATGTTACGACCCAACTCCATAGCACAAAATCATCTTATAGGAATTTTTACCATTGTACCCCTAACTTTGTCAATTTTTACACTTTAGTCCCTGGGCTCATAAAATGAAATGTATCTATTTTTGTACATTCTTAAGCCTAGCTGACCGTATTTCTCTCTTATAGCAGCCCACAATTTTTAACATTTCACAACTTATACACATATTTTGCAACTTTTACATTTTAGTCCCTGAATGCATTTCCATGAAAAATCACTTAGCAAAAGTTGTTTACTACACATCAAACTTTCATTTTCTATCAATAAACATCAAAATTCTTCCATGACACACATGGGTAAATTTTTGAGCATGAACCCTAGCTTAAAATAGTGGTATAGAAAGCTAGGTCAAGGTACGAGGATCTCAATAATACGAAGAGCATGAAAAACGGGGTTAAGAGTCACTTATTGGAGCTTGAAAAGCTAAAAAACCCTAGCTATTGTGTCCAAGAGAAATTCGGCCAAGGCATGAAGAAGATGGACACTTTTTGGCCTTATTTTCCCTTTTTATTTCTTTTAATATCCAAATGACCAAAATGTCACTAATGACATTCTTTGCAAATTTTTTCTGCCATGGGTATTTTTGTCCATAGTACCATAAAATGGTCTAATTGCTAAATAAGGACCTCTAGTTTATGATTTCATTTCAATTTCTCACTAAGAGATTTTAGAACACATATTTTGAAATTTTTGCAATTTAGTCCTATTACTCAATCGGGCACTTTATCGGTAAAATTTATTTACTAAATTTTCACTCATGCATTCAATCACACAATAAACCTTAAAACTCTATCGGAATAAATTTTTTATGTCAGATTCGTGGTCCCGAAACCACCATGCTGTTTAGGCCCTAATTTGAGTTGTTATAGTTTTAAATTACGATTTTGAGGTAATGCTCCGTAACCTTATTCTGGTGATGGATATGGGTTAGGGGTGTTACAACACTATCCAACAATTAATTCAATAGTTTTGAGCATTTTGGCTAGGGGTTGTAATGGTATGTGTAGGTGGACTTATATTGATGTTTAGTTGAATGTTGTTGGATGTATTGGTTTGTATAAGTTACTTAGTTTGGTACTTTTGATGCCTTATTAGTATGTGTTCATATGGTTAAGTGATGATGCATGATTGAGTGGCTAAAATGGTATGTGATGAATTGGTTTCAATATGGTTAAAATATGGTATGTTTTGAAATAGTATTGAATTAGATGTGTATGGTTGAAATGTGGTAAATTATATATGTTTAGATAAGTTTGAATGTTTACAATTGAGGTGCCTTGAATGACATATTGGTTGATTGGATTAGGACTATTGAATTGGTAATTATATGCATCTTTTAGTAAGGTTTTTATGTCTTGATTATGAAAACAAAATGCCTTTAGGTTCATGCATGATTTGATGTTGGAAATGGCTTGATTTTGGGCAAATTCATGTCCACATGGTTAGAGACACAGGCATGTGACTCAGCCATGTGTGACACACGGCATGGCGACACGGTCATGTGTCTCTTGTAGGTTCCATTGTATTCAAGTCAGATTGTGACACGACCTAATACTTGGGCGTGTGGGGCTATTTCGAGAGTTACACGAGTGATGACATGGGTTAGGACATAGTCGTGTCCCTATTTCAAATGTTACATGGCCTGAGACACACGCCCGTGTCTCAGTTATACGAGTCACACAGCTTGGCCACATTGCCCTGTGACCCTTATAGTCAAAATTTTGCAACTTTTCCTAAACTTTCCAAATGTCTCTAATTTACTCTCGAATTATTTCTAATGTGTTTCTAGGGCCTCAAGGGCTCGATTTAGGGACTATATCTATGTGAATGGTTGATTCATGTTATGATTATGAATATGTGTGAAAGGTATATTTAAGTGTTCCGTTTGTTTGGTAATGGTCTAAAACCTTAATCTAGCGACAAATAGGGGTTAAGGGTGTTACACATATCAAGTCCCGAAAGGCCAATAAGACTCAAATTAGCGTAGGACCATTCACCAAGAATTAGACTAATTTAATTTTTTTTAAACAATAGAAAATAAATAAGTTCAATTTTAGGACATTAAATTCATGTTGAAATCATTTAAAAAATGGTTTCTAGGTGTTTGGAAGTGTCCAAGCCAAAACATATTCAGAAGGTTAAAAAGGTTTGTAACACCCCAAACCCAGCCAAGAAGTTAGGCCCGAATTTGGCATGCCACATTGAAGTGTTTTTCGAAAACCATGTTCTCATTGATACCCTTCTTGATATTTAAGAACTTGTGTAAAGACTTAGTTTGTGTTTGTTAAATTTCAAAACGTGGTTTATTGAAAAGTTAATCACCTTTAAAAACATTATTAACTCGTTGAAAATCTTTTATAGTTGCGGAAGCTAAGTTGAAGTAAAGAAGTTTAAAATGTATGTTTTTGAAAATAGTTACTATCTTGAAAATCTTGCCTTTTCCTAATTAGCAAATTTAAAGTAGAAAAGTAAAAACCCAATGAAAAATTAAAACCACAATTGACCTTATTACAATACAATAACCCAAAATGGAATTTAAATAATTAAGTCTAAAGCAGAACAACAGCGATCGTGTGGCCACCTCTGAGTCCCTCGCAGCACCAATCCTCCTAATGATGGGGATTACCTGCACAGTTAATAAACGGGGTGAGTTTCTAAAAACTCAGTATGTAATCCCCTTGCTAGAATAACAGTTAGTATACAGAAAGAGAAATAGAAACAGTCTGGGCCTAAGCCCTTTAACCGTATCAGTACAGTCCAATTCAGAGCATACGTGGACCAAAGCCCACTACAATATCATTGGGGTCACAGCCCATAACAGAATCAATTGGGCCTAGCCCAAACCGATAACAGAACAAATAGGCTTAAGCCTAATATAAAACCAAACAGTATGTGAATGTGACCTCAACCCAGTCCAACCATCACACCACCCATACTAGCCAACACACTATATGGGGAATAACTCGACCCACCTAGCCCACACACCAATACACAGCCATGCTGCTTATAACAGATAATGTGGCGGAGCCACCAGAATTAGAATACATGGCAAAGCCACTAGCACAAAACTTCCTCCAAATCAAGCCCAACCCCATGCAGAATGTCATGTATATTATGCTCAATCATCACACACGTTTGCAAAATGGCCATGCTCAGTAACTATCATTTAAACATATATTAAAACATATCTATCATGCAACCACGGTCATGTTAGTTAAAACACTGCCATATGATCATGTAACACCCCAAACCCGGCCTAGACATTACAACAAAGTCTGGTACGTCACATCATCTAAAACTACCCATGTTACCTAGTTTCTAAGATTAGCATGAGCTTTGCAAAACTGATGTTTGAGTCTTAGGAGAAATTCTCAGTTTATTGGTGACCGTCCTATTCAATACTAGTCATTAAGTGATTATTATAAAATTTACTTTGTAACTCAATTGAATCGTGTGACTGGGTTTGAAAACATTTGATAAATTTTAAGAAAAACTTGCGCAGCTATATTCAAAATAATTAAAGTAGTGCGTGAATAAGCAATTAAAAACCCAAAATAAAAATAATTAGAGCGGCCTTATTATAAACCCAAATTGAAAATAAAGCGATTAAAATGAGTAATGAAATAAATAATTTATTTAAACCAAAAAATGCAGTCTTCGTGGCCACTCTGAATCCCTCCCAGCTCCAAGTCCACAGTTTAGGGCTCACTTGCAAGGATGGAAGAAAAAGGGGTGAGTTTGGAAAACTCAATGTGCAAAGAAGCCCATCCAGAGCCCAAATCAGCTCAAACCCACTAGGATGAAGCCCTATCCAGATACAGTAAATTGGGCCTTAGCCCTTTTCAGATAACAGTACGGCCCATTGGCCCATTTCAATAGCAGAAAGATATTAATTATGAATGCAAGCCCATCACATGTGGGGAGACTACTCAACCCACCCAACCGCTATACTTTACCCATACTAGCCCTACACTCCATGTAGGGAATAACTCAACCTACCCAGCCCTACACTCCACAGTTGCAGCATAGCTGCTCAGATAACGGAAAAACAAGGCAAAGCCTTCAGTACGTGCTCAAGCCACTTTCAGAACTTCCTCCATCAATAACCCAGTCCTATGCAACAGATATTCATGATATGGGCATACAGTAAACAGAAATAGTAAATCACGTATTTCAGTCAAATTTAGCCCTAGGGGTATAACAGTCATTTTGCACTTAGGGGTAAAATAGTAATTTTGCAGCCATAAGGGGTATTTCTGTAATTATACTAGTTTTTAGGGTTTCATGTACATTTTAATTAGTAATAGTCTAACTTTTACCTCAGTAACTTATTTAGCCCATTTTAGCAGATTACAGTCATTGGGCCCTAAAACACCTAATGGGCCCTACAGTGCCAATTAGCTAATTTAGCCCATCTAGTCCAATTTTTACAATCGATTTACCAGTTTTAGCAATTTTAGACCTACAGTCTACCAGTACGCATTTATTGCCTATTTTTACCCATATGGGCTCGTAAGCCCGTTGGGCCCAGTTTCAACCCATCAAGGCCCAATTTACTGAAGTGCATGAAATTGCGCACTCAACCATTTTACCACTTGTGATTATAGATCCAATGATTTCCACTCGTTTTACAAGCGTTCGCACGATCACAAGCCTAGGAAATGCCAGAATTCTAGCATTTTGACTTTTCAGCTTTTGCCGATTTGAACTACAAGAGGGTGTTCGATACACACCTGATTTGCGACAGACGTTGACCAAATTTCCCACGGTATCTTTTGCCGAAATTAGTGACTAGATCTAGATCTAGTCATTCCACTTGTTCGAGCCTTTGATCAGTTGCCTCTATAACACACATAGGTTTTCCCTTAATCAAAGCGACTCTTCTACTCAGATCTGATGTAGATCTAGACCCTAAACACTAGTAGATTTCGAATCTTAGAGATCTAAAGATTCGGCTATATGTCCCTAAAAACTATGGTGTTTTTGGCTTTTGGAACTGTGAAGAGGAAGATGATTTCGTATGGTGGTTTTGAAGTGGTGTTGCCGACAAGGGTTGGGGTTTAAAGGGTGTGAAAATTGGCCAAAGAGAAGAAGAAGGTAGGAGGGTTCGGCTATAACCAAATTTGCACAGCAGCAATCTTTTAGGATTTCGGCTTTTAGTAGTTGATGGGTTTAAGGAGAAAAGAATGGCAGATTCAGTTTTTTGAAGAAAAAAAAGGGGAAGATAAGTGAATAGGAGAGGTGGTTTCGGCTTGAGAGGAAAAGAAGAAGAAAAGAATGGAAGAGAGGAGAAGAGAAGGAAGAATTCGGCACAAAGGAGAGCTTACTTGCATTTTTGGCTTTTTGGCACACTAAAGGGAGAATAGATCAAGGGTGAAAACTTTAGGTGGTTAACCCTAATTTACCAAGATAGAAAAAGAAATAAAAACTAACCCTAATGACTACCTAGGAAACGGCATAGCCTCCCCAAGGCCCTAGCCGAATTCTACTTAAGTCCTATCACATGCCCGGCACATGCCCAAAAATAAAAGTATCATCTGCTTACCTTGTGACTTGAACTTTGGCCCTTAAACTCGGTCCACATGCCACTTTTTTAGGAGCTTAGTGGCGCCACCTTGCCATCTTACCAAGGCTCTCTTTGTGTCTCAGTTTACTAACTTTTTCTTAAAGGCCCACTTAACCAAGTCCCTTTCACTTAAAAACTGAAGTTGATATTTCTGCGGGGTTTTAACTTAGGCTTGGGCCTCCTAAAGGCCTACTAACATCCTTAAACATAATTTTAGTAACCAAATACCCAAAATTTCAAGATTTCACCAAAATCGCAAAAACCCAAAAAATCCCAAAAATCAAGGCGTTACAACTCTACCCCTCTTAAAGAAATTTCGGCCTCGAAATTTACCTGATCTAAATAGTTGAGGGTACTATTGACGCATCGTCTCTTCGGGCTCCCAAGTAGCCTCTTCTCTGCCATGATTGTGCCAAAGTACTTTCACCAACAGGATTGATTTCCTCCTCAATATTTTGACTTCTCGGTCCAGAATTTGCACTGGCTCCTCCTCAAAGGTCAAATCGGTCTTTACTTCAATCTTCTCCACTGGTACCACATGCGAAGGATTCGATCGATACCGTCTTAGCATGGACACATGAAAGACGTCGTGAATATGGTCCAACTCTAGCGGCAACTCCAACTGATACGCCACTGGCCCTATCCGTTTAAGAACCCGATAAGGCCCAATAAACCGTGGACTTAGTTTACCTTTCTTGCCAAACCTCAAAATCTTCTTCTAGGGCGAGACTTTCAGAAATACCATATCCCCAACAGCGAACTCGATTTCCTTACGCTTTAGATTAGCATACGACTTCTGCCTACCAGACGCCTCCTTTAACCTATCTCTGATCAACTTAACCTTACTTTTAGTGTCTGCTACTAATTCCAGTCCAAGAACTTGTGGTTTTTCCAACTCCGTCCAACACGTAGGAGTACGACACCTTCACCCATAAAGTGCCTCATATGGAGCCATCTGAATACTCGCCTAATAACTGTTGTTGTATGCAAATTTTGCTAATGGCAAGTAGTCCTCCCAACTTCCACGAAAGTCGATAACACAACCTGTTAACATGTCCTCCAGAACTTGAATAACCCTTTCCACTGTCCATCTGTCTGAGGATGAAAAGCAGTGTTGAAATCCAATCGCGTACCCAACGCCTCATGCAACTTTTGCCAGAATCAAGATGTAAACCTAGGGTCTCTATCAGAAATAATCGAAACTGACACCCCATGCAGTCGCACTATCTCCACCACGTACAGCTTAGTCAACTTTTGTAGTGAGTAGTCGGTTCGGACAGGTATGAAATGGGCAGATTTCGTTAACCTATCCATAATTACCCACACAGAGTCCTTTTTGGAGGGTGTCAAAGGTAGCCCACTTACAAAATCCATGGTAACTCGCTCCCACTTCCAGAGTGGAATTTTCACAGGTTGTAATAGTCCAGAGGCAATTGGTACTCAGCCTTAACTTGCTAGCACGTCAAACATTTTCCCACAAATTTAGTCAACTCATGCTTAAGTCCAGGCCACCAGTACACCTCTCGCAAGTCTCGATACAGCTTATTCCCTCTAGGATTCATGGCACAAGGTCCACCATGAGCCTCTTTTAGAATCGACTGCCTCAATTCAGAGTCCTTCAGAATACAAACTCTTCCACAAAAGCAAAGAACTCCATCAGCATTCAGTCCAAAATCTGAATTCTCCTCATTCTCAGCTTGCTGAAATTAAATAACCAACGATTCATCCTCTAATTGCTTCTCTTTAATCTGTTCAATCCAAGTTGGTCTCACTTAAAACTCCGCCAACAGACTTCCATCATCGTACAGACTCAAACGAGCAAACATTACTCTCAACTCAGCTACAGCCCTTCAGCTTAGTGCATCAGCCACCACATTCGCCTTGCCTGGGTGGTACTCAATCAAACAATCGTAATCCTTAAACAACTCTATCCATCTTCGTTGCCTAAGGTTCAACTCCTTCTAAGTCAACAGATACTTGAGACTTTTATGGTCTATGTATATAATACACTTTTCCCCATATAGATAGTGTCTCCAGATTTTCAATGCCAAGATCACTACTGCCAACTCTAGATCATGTGTAGGGTAATTCACTTCATGAGGCTTTAGCTGTCGCGAAGCAAAAGCGACCACCTTACCCTCTTGCATCAACACATAGCCTAGGCCCACATATGATGCATCACTGTACACAGCAAAATCCTTTCCAGACTCTTGTTGAATCAACACACTGGCACCTTAGTTAATACCTTTTTCAACTTGTTAAAAGCTTCTTGCTATTTCTTAGTCCAAACAAACACTACTCCTTTCCTTACCAGTTTCGTCAAGGGAGTAGCAATTAGGGAGAATCCTTCTACAAATCTTCTGTAGTAGCCTGCCAGACCCAGAAAATTCTGAATTTCTGATACTGACCTCGATGGCTTTCATTCTAGAGCTGCCTCAATTTTCTGAGGATCTACCCTAATCCCCTCAGCAGAAACAACGTGACCCAAAAAAGTCACTTATCAAAGCCAAAATTCACACTTACTGAACTTCGTATAGAGTTGCTTTTCCCTCAGCACTTGCAGTACAATACAGAGATGCTCATCATGCTTATCCTCAGTTCCCGAATATACCAGAATATCATCGATAAAGACGATTACGAATCAGTCCAAGTAAGGTTGGAACACTCGATTCATCAGATCCATGAAAGCTGCAGGTGCATTCGTTAGTCCAAATGGCATAACCAGAAACTCGTAATGACCATATCGAGTTCTAAATGCTGTCTTATGAATATCTACTTCCTTTACCATCAATTGATGCTATCCAGATCAAAGATCAATCTTGGAAAATACAGAAGCTCCCCTAAGCTGGTCAAACGGATCATCGATTCTTGGCAGAGGATACTTGTTCTTTATCGTCAGTTTGTTCAACTGGCGATAATTGATGTACATACGGATCGTCCCATCCTTCTTTTTTCACAAACAGTACTGGTGCTCCCCACGGAGACAAACTCGGTCTAATGAAGCCCCTATCCAACAACTCTTAGATTTGTGCTTTCAGTTCTACTAACTTCTTCGATGCCATCCTATAGGGCGCGATGGACACTGGAGTTGTTCCAGGCAGTAAGTCGATTCCAAACTCGACTTCTCGATTCGGAGGTAATATAGGAAGCTCCTTAGGGAATACATCTTGGAATTCCCTAACAGTTCTGACTGTCTCCATAGTCAAATCTTCAGTCTCAGTTTGACTCACAAATGCCAAGTACGCCTCGCATCCCTTGCGAATCAGTTACTCAGCACTTAAGGCCAAAACAACATTGGACAAGTAGTCCTTTGCTCTCCAATAACCATTACCTCCTCATCCTCGACAGTCCTTAACACCATCCTCTTAGCTGCACAATCCAATGTTGCCTTATGCTTGGTCAACCAGTCCATTCCTAAGATTAGATCAAACTTTCCGAATGGTAACTCCATCAAGTCTCCATAGAAAATCCTACTTTGAGTCTCTAAAGGCACCTCCCTAAAGAGTTTATCTACCTTAATCGAGTGACCTAGAGGACTTATCACAGTTATCCCGCTTACAGTTTCCTCAGAGTGCACACACAACGACCTAGAAATGTCACATGCAACATACGAATGGGTTGATCCCACATTTATCAGAGTAGTGTAGGGCATGCTAGAGATAAAAAACGTACTGGTTATGACATCAGGTGCATCATCCTCCTCTTGAAGACGAGCAGCATAAACCAGTGCTGGCTAACGAGCCTCAGCATTCCATCACCCCTGCCAGGGGCTCCACATCCACGTCCATTGCCACCTCTACCTTGTCCACGACCTCTTGGCAGTTGTGGTCCACCTTACATTGGTAGGGCAACCCTCTGTTCAGCAACTTGAGTTTGAGCTGGCCTCCAAGGACAATCCTTAATTCTATGTTCCTTGGATCCATATTGAAGACATGCCCCCATACACTTCCAACACTCTCCTGGATGCACTCTTCCACAATCCCTACATGCTTGTGGTCTAACTGTATTCACTGGAACTGCTCGGACTGGTTCCTCAACCCTAGCTCTCTTGGCATTCCTGTTTGCAGCACCGGAGGGTCTAGAATCCCTCCTAAATCGGTTCTGATCCTTACCACGATTCTGCCATTCAGCTTGCTTCACCTCTTCGGCTATCTTAGCCTTCTCCACTAATGTAGCAAAATCGCGCTCCCTCTGTGGAGCTATCAGCAGCCTAAGTTCATCCCTGAGGCCATCTTCAAAATGAATGCTACGCTCATACTCTGTAGCAACTATCTCGCTAGCATACTGACTCAACCTCAGAAATTCTGCCTCATACTCAGCAACAGACTTATTGCCCTAGGGCAGGTTCAGAAATTCTTTCCTACGCGCATCCCATAACTTGCTCTGACTTACTTCCCCTTGAAGGACGTCTTAAACAGTTCCCAAGTCACCCGCTCAGCTGGTGTACTTTCCCTCACAGTGATACACCATTGATAAGCCTTGACTCGCAGCAACGACACCGCACCTTTCAGCTTTTGCTCCACCGAGCAATCTAGGTCATCCATAATCCGTTCCGTAGCTTCCAGCCAATACTCAGCTACATTTGGGGCCACTCCAGATATGCCCCTAAAGACCTCCGCTTCGTTAGCCCGGAGTCACTCAGAAATAGATCCCCTATTTACTGGCCCAACATTAGCTCCAGCAACCCTTTCCAGAACCCTTAGCATTACCTGGGATAAGGCGTCATCCCCTGCGGCCTGATCATATGGCCTATTTTTAGCTATCGGTGGTGGTCGTGCCCCACCAGCTGGCATGTGTTTCGAAGATGAAGACTCAGCTTGAACACTGCCTCGGCCACGTCCACGGCCTCGTCTACGAGCAGCTCTCGTACTCATATCAACTTATCTGATTACGAATTTTATTATATTAGTTTAATATTTTAGTTGTTTATTATAAATGTCTTATGTACAGATAGAGTTTCAGAGTTTGTTTTCGCGAAATCGTTGCCTAGCTACAGTCTCAAATTTTCTAGGGTTTAGTTTCCCTACAGTCTCAATCTTACAGTTTTAGTACTACCCTGCCTACAGTATCATAACAGGGTCTTAGTTCTATCTACAGAATAGTCTCAGTACATTATAGTATATGAAGCAGGAATACTTACAGCTTAGTGTTAGGGATTTAGTGTGCCACTTCTTCAGTTATCAGATTTCAAAAACCTAGAAAAACTTAAACCTTTTAAAATCCAATCTTTAAAACATGTATATCTTGAAGAAAGCGAGGTTGAAAAGGTTTTTCTAAATTTTTCAAAAAATTTGATTTTCCAAACATACCCTTCTTGGGCTTAAATTTTAAAATTTTCAAAAAAACTTTTTGGAACCTATTCCACATCCGAGTTGTTGCAACTGGGCTCTGATACCACTAAATCTAACACCTCAAACCCGGCCCAAACATTACGGCCAAGTCTGGTATGTCACATCACCTACAACTACACATGTTACCTAGTTCCTAAGATTAGCATGAGCTTTGCAAAACTGATGTTTAAGTCTTAGGAGAAATTCCCGGTTTATTGGTGACCGTCCTATTCAATACTAGTCATTAAGTGATTATTATAAAATTTACTTTGTAACTCAATTGAATCGTGTGACTGTGTTTGAAAACATTTGATAAATTTTAAGAAAAACTTGCGCAGCTATATTCAAAATAATTAAATTAGTGCGTGAATAAGTAATTAAAAACCCAAAATAAAAATAATTAGAGCGACCTTATTACAAACCCAAATTGAAAATAAAGCGATTGAAATGAGTAATGAAATAAATAATTTATTTAAACCAGAAAATGCAGTCTTCGTGGCCACTCTGAATCCCTCCCAGCTCCAAGTCCACAGTTTGGGGCTCACCTGCAAAGATGGAAGAAAAAGGGGTGAGTTTGGAAAACTCAGTGTGCAAAAAAGCCCATCCACAGCCCAAATCAGCTCAAACCCACTAGGCTGAAGCCCTATCCAGATACAGTAAACTGGGCCTTAGCCCTTTTCAAATAACAGTATGGCCCATAGGCCCATTTTAGCATCAAAACAGATATTAATTATGAATGCAAGCCCATCACAGGTGGGGAGACTACTCAACCCACCCAACCGCTACACTCCACCCGTACCAGCCCTACAATCCATGTGGGGAATAACTCAACCCACCCAGTCCTACACTTCACAGTTGCAGCATAGCTGCTCAGATAACAGAAAAACAAGGCAAAGCCTCCAGTACGTGGTCAAGCCACTTTCAGAACTTCCTCTATCAATAACCCAGTCCCATGCAACAGATATTCATGATATGGCATACAGTAAATAGAAACAGTAAATCATGCATTTCAGTCAAATTTAGCCCTAGGGGTATAACAATCATTTTGCACCTAGGGGTAAAATAGTAATTTCGCACCCATAAGGGGTATTTCCATAATTACACCAGTTTTTAGGGTTTCATGTACATTTTAATCAGTAATAGTCTAACTTTTACCTTAATAACTTATTTAGCCCATTTTAGCAGATTACAGTAATTGAGCCCTAAAACCCCTAATGGGCCCTACAGTGCCAATTAGCTAATTTAGCCCATCTATGTAACACCCCTTACCCGAGACCGTTGTCGGAGTCGAGCGCGAGGCATTACCAGACTTAACTTACTCAACTTGAGCATAAAATTTGCTTCTAAAATTAATTTATTTTCATTCATTCAATATATCCCTAAAAAGGGTCATCGAGACCCTAAATCATACAATTGAAATGATTCAGGACCAACCAGGATTAATGAAAATTTCCCAATTACTTAAATGGATCAAAACATATCATTTCCCTATTCCATAATAAAGCTGTCCCACTGCATCACTATCGCTAAAAAAATCATAACTCGAGTTTCCCAACTCGAAATTCAATTCCGTAAATTTTCTTTGAAAATAGACTCATATATGTTCTTACTAATTTATTTTTTTAGAATTTTTGACTCAGCCAATTTGTACAGTTTATTATTTAAAGTTTCCCCTACTTTACTGCTTAACTACCCTGACCTCTGTTCACGATGAAATAGATTTCTCTCAGTACCAAATTCAAATAACAATACTGCTTGTTTTATTACAAGCTAGACTCAATAAGGAATCTAGGAATATAAACTATAACTTCTAATTATTTATGTAAAATTTATGGTGAATTTTTAAAGTCAGAACAAGGGATCGCGAAATCAATCTGGAGCAGTCTCACTCAAATTCTTATAACTCATTATTTACAACTCCTTTGCTTCCCCTGTTTCTTTCACATGGAAATAGACTCATTAAGCTTTAATTGTATATCTCACTCACCATCTAATTCCATGTCTACTATTTTTTAGTAATTTTTCAAATTCACGTTACTGCTACTATCTAATACTATTTTAATGCTAACTTCACTTTTTCATGATTTCCATGTATTCACTTTCATTTAGGCATACATAACATCAAAACATATTCTTAATTAGCTATTTCAATATCTAATCCTTATCAAATATTTACCTGCCATACATTGGCCATATCATAATTGACACTTACTAAATATTAAGTCCCTATACATGCCATAAACTAGGACATTTGTAAATGAAGATACCCATTTGGTAACTTGGTAGTCGATAGTGTGAAGTGATCTCCGACGACCTCCAACCTGAGCTTGCTTTTAAGTACTCTGAAATATGGGAAAGGAAAAGAAGTAAGCTTATAAAGCTTAGTAAGTTCACATGTAAAGCAATAAGCAGTAACAATAAATTTACCTTACTTCTAAGCTGTTTCAGCTTGAATAAATATTGCTAAATTCTTACTTTCCCAACTTACTTATCTGTGGCCTTACCAAAGGCTCTATATACCATAGGCTCATCACTTACTAATTTCCCTTGCATGCCTACATCATCTCACTGATCATAGTCATATTCCTTCTTGATATTAAGATATTTCAACTTATGTCATTCTCTTGGTGTAAACTGAAAACTCATAAACATAAATTACCTTTCCTTTGTTGAAAGTTTCCTCAACTAATAACTATGGTGTTCTTACGAACTAACTTGGACCTGTTTATCATTTCTTTACCTGAACCTTCCTGTAATATGTACATTAGCCCGTTCAACCACTTGGAATACTAAGGATACTCGGGTTTTCCTGCCTGATAATAGCCTGCCAATGCCATGTTCTTGACATGGACTTACATGAGATATTCCTGTCTTTCCAAAGCCATATGTCTGATATGGACTTACATGGATTATTCCTGTCTTTCCAAAGCCATATGTCTGATATGGACTTACATGGATTATTCCTGTCTTTCCAAAGCCATATATCTGATATGGACTTACATGGATTATTCCTGTTCTATCTGGTAACCCCAAATGTCATGACATTCGTATTCCAAACATTCCTAAGGTTCAAACGGGGCTTTCTGATACTTTTTATCTATCAACTCCTCTTCGATTCAACTTATCCCCTTCAAACTATGTTTTTCTATACTTTCTCAATATCATACATGGCCATATCTCATATATGGGCTTACATGTAACCTTTTATAATTTATCTTTTCAATGTCGAATTATTATCGAACAATAATTACTATATCTGAAATTCACTACTAAAATATTTATAGCTAAATTACCAATTTAACATCCAAATATGCATAATTAATTTCTTATTAAACATATGAACTTACCTCGATGCCAAAACGACCATTTTACCCACTTTCTCGATTTTTGATTTTTCTCCCGTTCTAGGTCCAAATCTCATTTTTTGGGATAAAAAACATCATATTTCACTTATTTAATTAATGTTCTATTCAAAACAGTCCCTAACTTAAACTTTGGAAAAATTACAATTTTGCCGCTAAACTTTTACATATTTACACTTTTGCCCCAAGGCTCGGAAGTTAAACTTTATCCCAAATTCTTATGTTTTAGGACATGTTGATCATTTATTTACCAACATCAACCTCAAATTCCCACTATAACATGTACTTATGAACAATAGGTATTTTTACCGATTAAGCCCTTTTACTCGTTTTTACTTAAAACCGAGTAGCACAAGTTGTCTAGCATAATTTAAAACCTCATATTCTATCATAAAACATCAAAATAAACACTTTTCACCTATGGGTATTTTTCCAAATATGTACCCTAGCCTAAATTATGGCTAGAATAAGCTTTATCGAGCTACCGGGATTCCAAAAACGTAAAGAACATTAAAATCGGGCTAGAACGGACTTACTATTGAGCTTGGAAAGCTTAGAAACCCTAACCATGGCTTCCCCCATGCTATATTCGGCCTCCAAGAAGAAGATGGACCAATTTTGGCTTTAGTTTCCCTTTTTAATTCTTTTAATTACCAAATGAGAAAAATGCCCTTAAAGGCTTTTCTTTCAAATTTGTCCTATTCATGCCCATTTTTGTCCACCAAATTATCCAATGGTCTAATTACTAAATAAGGACCTCTACTTTAAGAACTCATTTCAATTAAATCCCCTTTAACATCTAGAACTCACATTTTACAATTTTTACAATTTAGTCCTAATTATCAAATTAGGCACCTATACATAAAATTTCTTCGCAAAATTTTCACACAATTACTCAATCAATAAATAAACCTTAAAACTAAATTGGAATATTTTTTTGACCCCGGATTCATGGTTCTGAAACTATCGTTCTGTTTAGGCACTAAATCAGGCTGTTACAGAACTTTTACAAATAAGCTCTAATAGACAAATTAAACATGCAATCTATAAAATTTCTTATCGGTAGTCTAACACATGCATCTAGTCAATCGGTAAATCATGATAATTCATCGTAATAAACTTTTCTACCTCAGATTTGTGGTTTCGCAACCTCTGTTCCATTTAGGCCCTATTTCGGGATGTTACAATCTAGTCCCAATTTTACGATCGATTTACCAGTTTTAGCAGTTTTAGACCTACAGTCTACCAGTACGCATTTATTGCCTATTTTTACCCATGTGGGCTCGTAAACCCGTTGGGCCCAGTTTCAGCCCATCAAGGCCCAATTTACTGAAGTGCACAAAATTGCGCACTCAACCATCTTACCACTTGTGATTACAGATCCAATGATTTCCACTCGTCTTACAAGCGTTCGCACGCTCACAAGCCCATGAAATGCCAGAATTCTAGCATTTTGGCTTTTCGACTTTTGCCGATTTGAACTACAAGAGGGTGTTTGATACACACCTCATTTGCGACAGACGTTGACGAAATCTCCCACGGTATCCATTGCCAAAATTAGTGACTAAATCTAGATCTAGTCATTCCACTTGTTCAAGCCTTCGATCAGTCGCCTCTAGAACACACACAGGTTTTCCCTTAATCAAAGCGACTCTTCTACTCAGATCTGATACAGATCTAGCCCCTAAATACTAGCAGATTTTGAATCTTCGAGATCTAAAGATTCGGCTATATGTCCCTAAAAACTATGGTGTTTTAGGCTTTTGGAACTGTAAAGAGGAAGATGATTTGGTGTGGTGGTTTTGAAGTGGTGTTGTCGACAAGGGTTGGGGTTTAGAGGGTGTGAAAATCGTCCAAAGAGAAGAAGAAGGTAGGAGGGTTTGACTATAACCAAATCGGCACAACAGCAATCTTTTGGGATTTTGGCTTTTAGTAGTTGATGGGTTTGAGGAGGAAAGAATGGCAGATTTAGTTTTTTGAAGAAAAGAAAAGGGAAGATAAGTGAATAGGAGAGGTGGTTTCAGCTTGAGAAGAAAAGAAAAAGAAAAGAATGGAAGAGAGGAGAAGAGAAGGAAGAATTCGGCACAAAGGAGAGCTTACTTGCGTTTTCGGCTTTTTGGCACACTAAAGGGAGAATAGATCAAGGGTGAAAACTTTAGGTGGCTAACCCTAATTTACCAAGATAGAAAAAGAAATAAAAACTAACCGTAATGGCTACCTAAGCAAATGGCATAGCCTCTCCAAGGCCCTAGCCAAATTCTACTTAAGTCCCATCACATGACCGGCACATGCCCAAAAATAAAAGTATCATCTACTTACCTTGTGACTTGAACTCTAGCCCTTAAACTCGGTCCACACACCACTTTTTTAGAAGCTTAGTGGTCCCACCTTGCCACCTTACCAAGGCCCTCTTTGTGTCTCAGTTTACTAACTTTTTCTTAAAGGCCCACTTAACTAAGTCCCTTTCACTTAAAACCCGAAGTTGATATTTCTGCCGGGTTTTAACTTAGGCTTGGGCCTCCTAAAGGCCCACTAACATCCTTAAACATAATTTCAGTAACCGAATACCCAAAATTTCAAGATTTCACCAAAATCGCAAAAACCCCAAAAATCCCGAAAATCAGGACGTTACAGATCAAAGTAAAACCAGTCAAGTTCATAGTCCAAGTCAATCACTTGCCCACAAGGGCAAAACAGTCATTTTACACTCTAGGGCAAAGCGGTCATTTTGTCAGTTAGGGGTAAAACAATAATTCTACCCTATAGGGGTATTTCGGTAATTCTACCCCACAGGGGTATTTCGGTAATTTTACAAACCAAGGGTATTTCAGTAATCTTACAAATCGAGGGCATTTCAGTAATTTTACAAATCGAGGGTATTTCTGTAATTTTACAAATCGAGGGTCTTAACGACCCAACTGAGGGTCTATCGTCGCCTCATGCGACCTAGGCAACCTAAACAGACAAAACGGGGTAATTGGGCCTAATGTCCATTACTTGGCCTAAGTGGACCCACTCACTCGTGTGGCCCATTTAACCTAGAAACAATCGTGACTATGCGAACAACACAGCCTAAATCAATCACTTATCACATCACATACTTTTTAACCGTGTGGGGCCCACAGGCCCATTGGGTCCACATGGCCCATTTAGCCCAAAACAACCCTAGCCACATGGACTACACGACTCAATCTAACACTTACCACAATATACAAATGTATTTCGTATGGGGCCCACAGGCCCATTGGGCCCACACGGCCCAACGTAGTCCAGAACAGCCCTCGGCCACGAGAGTGCTCAAGTTGGCCTCTACAGTCTATTGCCACGATTCGTGGGCTCAGTTCACCACATGTGTGATTGCACGTACATGTGGCATCATTCACCGGTATTTCGACTTATCGGCATAATGCCAATTTACAATCAGAGCAGTACGAAATACGCACTTCCAGCTTTTCAGCCGATCAACAATCAGAACAGTGTATATGGATACAGACATTTTTACGGCTTTTACGCCTATTGTCGTTTATAAGGTATGGATACACACATGTTTACGGCTTTTACGCCTATTGCCATTTATAAGGTACGGATACACACCTTTAATAATCTATTATCACAACACTTCCGAGATCATACACCTACGACACACAAGGATCCACCATTAGTCATATTCGTGGTAAATCTAAACCCAAGTATTGAGAACACTCCGATTGATTCATCATACATCATAGTCCCTTGTAACTAATAATACCTAAGGTACTTACCTCAAGTGACTGGATTACTTAATGTGAAAGAACAATCAGCTTAACCCCCTTGATTAATGAGATCAAGCTCCTAGCACCATTCGACAATCGCATGGTTAAAACACAATCATTAAGGCGAAAATAAGGGGTGAAGGAGTAGGATAAATTTGGCCCAAAGAAGAAAAGAAATCGCAAACCTGAGAAACGAAAGAACTAACCAATAGCCGCCCTAACCTCTATTCTAGATGTTGCCTGAGTAAACAAAGAGGTATTCAGTTTTAGCCAAAGAAAGTAGCACAATTGTGATGAGAGAAAGAGGAGAATCGGCCACAAATGCTAGAAGTATTCGGTCAGACAAAGTTATGACTATGAGTGTACCGAAAGAAAATAAAGAATAGGATGAAGCCATTTAGAGAAAGAGAGGATTCGATTAGTCAAAAAAACCAAGGAGAGTCAAAAAGGGAGAGAAAATTGAAACCGTAATCGATCAAAACAAAGAAGAATTAAAAGGGGAAAAGGGATGTTAAATTCGGCCAAACCCAAAAGAATGTCGAGGGTAGAAGAAAAAGATTGAAGAGAGGAAGGAAGACTAGGTTTGACTTTAGAAAAGAAAAATAATGAAAATGTTCAAAACAAGTGATCATAAAGGCAATGCACGATATTGCCAAGGAAAGAGAAAGAAACCAAAAACGTATGAATGAGGGAAAACAATCCCGGGATGCCTATAGGAGAATTCGGCACCTTTACCTTTTCTAATTGCCAAGAATGCACAGTATCCACTCCTTAGCCAGATTTGCATATCCAAAAAACCCCAACCGGCTTCAAACTCTCCCAATTTGAAATCCTTGAATTACTCCCCTTAATCTCCTCCATAATCTTCTCCTCAACTTACTATGCAATATTCCCCACAACAACCTCACCCAAGACCAAGTCAAATTCACCTTTAGCAGAGTTTAACTCCATCACAACCACTTGCCGTTCCAAACTAGAAAAATAATCAACCTTTGCATGCAAAGGGATTCGAACCAAGGCTCTCCCTCAAACCAAAACATGCCACTTACCTTCTTGCCACAAGCTCTCTTGTGACGTAAAACAGTCACAATTAAATATAAGCCCTACATGCCAACATTCAGGTTTACTTAAGAGAAAACCAAAATAAATTGCAAGAGCCAAGACTTAAACCCATGTTCTCTTGCAACCTTAATGATGCCACAACCATTAGACCACACGCTTCCTTGTGTTATCTTTTAACACAATAATTTAAAAGGCCAACTTCAAAGCATCCAGGATTTTATACACTTTTACCAAAATTTTTGCTACAGCCCAGGTTTTGAACCCAAGACTTCTCTAACACTCCCAAACACTCCTAATTACTAAACCAATACACCAAACACACAAATGTGATATTTCCATACATAACAAAATATTATAGTCCGTCACCAAGGCCAAGTACTTCTAGGCCCAAAATCTGGGGTGTTACAGGGTTCAAAATAATACAAGGACCTTGCTAAAAAATTGTTGTATTGGTACAAGTTCCTAGTTGTACTGATACAAGTCCCTTGTACTATAGTATTTTTCATTTTGATTTGCTTGTTTTGATACTTCAAGGCCTAAGTATTGATACAACTGTGCCAGGGTTTAAAAATTGTCTTGAAATTCTCGTGTTTTAATACCTAAGAGTTCATTATCAAATCATGGACTTATAAGACTCAAAAACAAAGTTTAAAGCACTGAAAAACTACCGTAACACTTCCAAACATTGTATATATAAATCACACTTCAATCATGCTTTAAAAACATCATGAGAAATAAATTTAAATGCAATCAAAACTTGAGTTTAATGAAGAAAAAGGTATCATGAATGCCAACCTTCCTAAGAAAATACAATAGGCTTAAGATGACCATTAGGTTCCTAACTTATCATCTTAACCTTTAGATACTTTAAATATTAAGTAGCAACATAACTTAACAAGATCACATACAATGACAACCTAAATACATGCCACAAGTTGTAAGAACATTGAGTCCATACCTTCAATAACTTGTTAATAGTGTGATGCTTCCAAGTTAAGGTGACTTCATGAAACTGACAGCGTATATATGCATGTATGAATAATGATGTGTAAACATATAAATGCTTAGTAAGCTCAATTGGAAAGTGTTATACTTACTTTCCTAGGGAAAACCTATACATGGATGACAAAGCTTCACATGTTCATGTTAGTTATTAACATATATTAATCCATATAAGTAGAAGAATTAATACCATTATAATAGTTTGTAAGTGTAATTCAACCTATAATTTCAATAATCACATTTCTTTTATATTCTTATACACATAAAACTCATGTCAAAGCATCATCAATTACCTATTCACAAGTTAGTTAAGATGATCAAGTTCATGTATTACTTATCCATACATTCATTTCATTTATCATTTCTCGTATGTTTTTAGATTAATGCCTAATGTAATCTTAGTAAAATAGGACTCATATATTACAAGAAAATTGTGAAATATAGAAGCACCAAGGTGCTAAGCCCGAAGGCTATCACATATCAGACCATGTAGGCCGTCAAAGGGGTATCGAAAGTCCAATAGTCTACAACAAATACTCAACCAAGGGTAATTCACCATAATTGGATCCTCAAAAACACATCACATACCTTCAGACCCTACACCACACCAAAAGCATAAAGTGTAAAGCCCAAAGAAACACATATAACAAATAGGTCTAAAGGCAACATATAACTATGATCTTAATTGGCATGTCAATCGTATCCTAACCTTTCTACCAAGTTTACTTGAGCTATCATTAGCATGTACATAAGTTCACATTAAGTTTCATAACACTAACCTTATACATGTAGCAATACATTTGCATAATATATCACTTTGATCATATAAGTTAAGATTCTTAACTAAGGTACTTGGACCACAAAATTACATATCATGTTTCATTTACATTACCATGGTCATTTATCTCATGATCATACTATATCTTAGCATATCATGATCACTTTTAATACATTAACACCTTATTTGATAATCAAATCTTAATATAATAACTAGCATCTTTATCATTGTTTCATATTCAACTCAAGACTGACATAACTTGGTTAACTAATAGTCTATCTAGCATGAAATACCAATGATTAGTAAGCGTAACCTTTAACCATTCATTCCATTATTAGTCTTAAGATATTAATTTTACTATGAATTCAATTTCACATGTTGTTAAGTCATCTAACACATGTAGACACAATACTATAGACACAAAGTAAGTATAGTAAGTTCCAAGTGAACTTACTTATCAAGATGACTAAGTAATTTAAACCTCATACATGGATCATCATTTTGGACTTTCTTTTTCCTTTGCTTGCCTCCTTTGATTATTCCATTTTGTTACTCAACATGTACACAACATTTACAAGTATTCAATTAGGATATTAAGTTCAATACAAGTAATGGCTAATTTTTATCTATTAAAAGTTCATGGATGTTTAGCCTTTAATACTAAAGGCTTAAATGTTTGAATTTCATATAACTTGAAACTCTCCTATTTGAATTTAAATCCAAATTTAGAATATCATTCTAATAATCTCATGCTATCTAGAAAACACTTATTTATCTAAAACTCCTATAGTTTCTTAGTTTTTAATTACTAAATCATGTCAAGTAATTTGAATTGCTGTAGGTAATAGGTGTTCTGGATGTGTGCTTTAGGTCCTGTGTTTGATTCCTTTCCCTTGAATTTTGGTTATTTCTATCCCTATATTTGGCTAGTCGTAACTAGCTTATCTATGTTTTTTGTTTAATTGTGAACAAGAATGAGCCTACCAGTCCCTAAAATTATCCCACTTTTTTGGTCCCATTTTCCCATTTCCTCATGTTTTGTTTTTCTTTTCTTTCTTTCATTTTACCCTGTATTTAATTTTTGTTACTGAATTTTATTTTCACGTGGATTTCTTTTACTGCAACTCCTATAAGATTTCTTTAGCTTTCTACTTCTTTTATCTATTCTTTTTCTTTCCTCTCATTTGTTAGTATTAAATTGTGAATAACGCTCTATTATTCACTCCAGTGCTGCCTATTTTCTATTTCACCATCATTCAGATTTTGATTCTTCCTATTACACTCTTCAAGTAAGTGTAATTTATGTTTTTTTTAAGAAGGTTGATTTGGGTTTTTTTGGGAGGTCTATTAGATTAATTTTGGTTGAATGGTGTTCTGATTGATTATGTTTCTATTAGATGAGATTTGTGAGCTGCATACTCTTCTAACGAGTTCACGATTTTGACAATCTTCTCTTCAAGGGTAACTGCTTTTATGCCAAATTAGGGGTTTGCTAGTGTTAGGTGGTAATGGTTGAATGCCAACTATTCTTTCGGGTCGAATACTCTGTTTGAGTAAGTACTGACCTATGTGTTAGCTAGTGGAATTTTGTGGTAATTTTTTAGTTGTGGATGTTGTATGTTCATATTTTGGTGTGCTACTATTTTTTCAACATCACGGAAGTAATCAAGTGTGGCGCTAATGCAAAATTTCATAAAATAATGAAAATTTGAAATTGTCAACGCCAAACAATCATGTGCTCGGCCATGTGGGCCACATGTGTTGTGCCATGTAGGGCGTGTGGGTTCACACGAACATGTGGGCCCATTTTGAACAAGTTTAGTTAGGACCATGTGTGAGTACATTTTTCTGAAAGCATGTTACTCGTATAAATTGTATATATGATCTATGAATCTGAAAGTACCATTAGCATGTTTCTGAGCTAAAATGCTTAAAATGAGCATGTTTAATCTGAATGTAATTGTATATGTATTATGACTTTGCATAGGCATTGTAACAACCTGAAATTGGGCCTAGTCAAAATAGTGATTTCGAAATCACTTCTTGATGTTTAAGAAAATTATTTTAGTGTTAATTTATGTGTTGTAGTATTTTTATAAGTATGCATGAAAAATTTTGGTGAATTAATTTACGCGATTGAGGGCTTAATCGTGAAAAAGGACTAAATCGCGTAGAGGCCCAAAGTTGTATTTTTTTTAGTTAAAGGTGTTAAATAGATCGAGAATAAAAGTTTGGGGGTTTTTAAAGGGCAAATAGACATTCTCTCTTAAGGTGGCCGGTCATAGGAGAATTATAGGGACAAGGAAAATTTTTAAAAGTCAAATTTTGTTGGGGTTAGGTGACCTATTTGATTAGTTTTGGGTTAAAAATATAAAGGCTTAATTTTCTTTTCATCTTCTTCATCTTTCCACCGAAATATTCAGCAAGAAAGGGGTTTTAGAAGCTTGAAAATTTGCAGCAACCTTTAGCCCTCAAAGGTAAGTGATTTTAAGGTCTTTTCTAAAAAAAAAAAATTATATTTTTGAGACCCTTGTAGCATGAGCTACAAAATGAGGGGACTATTTTGTGTTTTAGATGAAAGTTTAAAACTAGGCCATGAATGTATGAATGATATTTTCTGGGATTCTAAGGAGGAAAATGAATGTAGGTTGCTTGATAAACAACTTTTGTAAAGGGGTGTTCAAGGAAAACACCTAAATTGGACTAGATTGTAAAGTTGATAAGTTGTTGATAATTGTGTGTAATAATAAGAATTTTGGGTCCATAAGAGTGAAAAGAGTTTGGTTAGGCTTGGTTAATAAGGAAACTTGATAAAAATCGATTTTTGAACCTAGGAGTAAAATGGTCATTTTGCCAAAATCTAGGGGTAAAATGGTCATTTTGCAAAATTGTGAATTTTGGATTTCTTAGATTTATTTGGTGATTAAATTAGTGAATCTTTATTTATTATATATCAAGAACAACGAAATCTGGACTTTGATAGAGGGAAGGCCAAACTAACGGATTAAATCCGATTGAATTACCACATTTTGTATACCGAGGTAAGTGGGGTGGAAATATTACAATCTACCTATTACATATTCATTTATGTATTTACACTAGATGAGATGTTGATTGTATCTATGAAACGAGAATGAAATGTCATAATGGTAATTTTCCAGTTGAACCGTTGGGATAGATTGGATAATTGGGCTGAGAGACTGGAGGAGATGAGTTTAATGCCATTGTAAGCCCATGTCGAGGACCTGGCATTGGGGATGAGTTTAATGCCATTGTAAGCCCATGTCGAGGACAGGATATTGGGGATGGAGTTTAATGCCATTGTAAGCCCATGTCAAGGACATGGCATTGGTGATGAATTATGACATTGTAAGCCCATGTCGAGGACATGGCATTGGCGATGAGTTTAATGCCATTGTAAACCCATGTCGAGGACATGGCATTGGCGATGAGATGAGAGCCAGTGTAAGACCATGTCGAGGATATGGCATCGGCGCTTAACCCACGTTTGAGGCCATCGAGTATCCTCTTCTATTCCACTGAGTTCCATGGGAAAAGATTTTATGGCTGAATACTTATGTAAAAGAAGTAATGACCTTGTTGTGAGTGGTACAGGTACCTATGTATATATATCATGTATAAGATACAAGCTTGATCATATATTGTATGATTAGTAAGGAAAATATGATGAGTGAGTTATGTTCATAATCATTCATGTTGTGTAAGGATTTTAAGAATGTTAATTTACGACATTCACTTGTTAATATTTGCATTCTACTTACTAAGCTTTATGCTTATCCCCTCTTATTTCCATTTTTCCTTGTAGTTCCACTTAAGTAATTTAAGGATCCAAGGGACATCGAAGGCACCGTTCACACTATCAATTGAAGCACTTGGTATAGTCTTATTTTTGTGTTTTGGATAATGGCATGTATAGGTCTTTTTGGTTGTTTTGGCATATGATACTCTAGTCAGGCAATTGTATTGGCCATTTATTTCATTGTTGTAGTTACTTTTAATGAAATGAGAATGAGTTCATGGAAATTGTAAATGGTTGTTTAGATTATTTTTGCATGTACATTATGTGAGATGTAGATAGATTGGTATATGTGACTAACTTGGAATACCAATATATGGCTATTGGTTAAGTATGAAAGTCTTGATATGTTGGCTTTGTATTTAGTCTTGTTCTAGGGTGGCAAAGAGGCTTGGCAAATAGCCTATTTTTGTCCACACGGGTAGGCACACGGGCGTGTGACTAGGCCGTGTGTCCCCTGCACCTTGCATGGATAGAATTAAATGCCCACTAATGTTCCACACAGGTATGAGACACGGCCGTGTGTGTCAACCTGTGAGAGACACAACCGAGACATAGGCGTGTGCCTCGGTCGTGTGTTCGCTGACATCAGAAACAAAATACTGAAGTTTTAGCATACGGGCGTGTCATGTAACACCCCAAACTCGGCCCTGACGTTATGGCCGAACTTGGCGGTATCACTTTGGAGTGTTTTTCGAAAACTCGTTCTTGCTTATAAATATCCCGTTTGAATGCTAAAGCCTCATCGTTAATTCTCAAATTATCTTAGTCATTTGTTAACCACTTCAAATCGTCATTACTTTTAAAACATTGTTGTTGCGGAAGCTTAAAAAATTGTGTTGCAAAAACATGATGCTTTGAAAACAGTTAATGTTTTGGAAAACCGCGCTCTACTTCTAACTGTAACACCCTACACCCCTGTCCGTCGCCGGAATAAGGTATTAAGGTACTACATATCTAAATACAACCTACCGAGGTTCATAGTTACACGCTAGACATAGATTCATTTAGTTCTACAATCGAATGTATATCACTTGTAAACAGGTTCGGTCAGTACATTATATCTCATTAAAATCGTTCTATAAGCATGCTAGCAAATTTCTACTATGTGACTACTAACAATTTGGCCAAACCAAACTTTTCAATAACCGAACACCATATTAGAACTCATTGCATACTGGGTACTAACTAAATATCATGCCACAACATTGAACCATATGAGTATCATTCAAACATATATTCAATTCGAAGACTAAGCAAGCCATTTTCGCATGGCTAGAATAATTACAACTCAAAATGTAATTTGGTTCAACAAAAAGGAGATTAGCCTATACATGCCATTGATCCAAAATAAATATCAAATGTACCAAAAATAACGGCGATAGTGTAGGTGATTAAGGCTTCAATCCTCGAGTCCGTAACTTCTAAAATGAGATCTATAAAACAGATGAAACAAAGTAAACGGAGTAAGCATTACAATGCTTAGTAAGTTTTAAGCAATGACAACAGATAAAACATCAAATTATAACATAGTTGTTCGTATTTTTGTTTCCCTCTTCTTTTAGGTAAGTCACCCTTTAACCAAACATACACATTCACATCATATACGAAAGTAGATAGCTTTCACCTATAGTAAACTCATGTAAATATAGACATGTTACAAAATTTCACATAACATTTCGCTTTGACCAATTGTACTTTGACCATATTAATAGTCTCATTTCATGCACACATATGTAATCGCATAATGACCTTAGTATTTGGTCCAAAAACCAGCTTGCATATAAGCTTAGGGTACATACCTGTATAACTTAATACTTTAAGCGCATTCATTAGCAACCGTTACCATGAAGACTTTTAGTCTTAGACTTTACTCGCATCATCATCGAGACCTTTAGCTCGGGTAAAATCTCTATACATAGCCATTGGGTCTCTACCCCGGATATAATCTCCACATATAGCCTTCAGGTCTTAACCCGGACATCATCTCTGCATATAGCCTTCGGGTCTTAACCCGGACATAGTCTCCACATTTAGTCATCGGGACTTTAATCCCGGATTCACATCACAGAGTCTCACACATATGAATTCACATGTTGCCACATTTCACATAGCAAGATCACACTTGTAATTCAATCCATTCATTCGCATACCAACATATAACATGCTCCTTGACTTTATATCGTAAATATAAATCAAAACTTATACACGTATAATCTTCCTTTCTTAGACTTTCAGCCCAATGAGCAAACATACATAAGCAATACATTTCAAATTCCAATTTCAGTTCCTTTCTCTATGAGCCATTCGGCTATATAGCAAACATGAATAAGGTTTCTTTCTAAATGGGACATCGTTCAACTATCAGCATGTATATCATGGCATTTTAAATTAAATACCAAATTCAATTACTCAAAACTTACCTTGAACTTTCCCGAGCAATTATGAGTTGGCTATTCGACCACTTTAGCCTTCCCTTTATCCGAACTTGTTCCTCTATGCTCTTAGCTAAATAAAATATTTAATTTTATTAATCCTTATTCAAACATCTCAATTAATCATTTCCACTTAAAGTCAGATAATAAATGCATATACTTCTCATAGCAAACACACATACATTCGGCCATTTCACACACATATCACAAGTCGCAACAAGCTGATTTTCTGAGCAACATTCAATAAATTACTCATAACTGGAACTACGAAACTCCAAATGAAGTGCCGTTAATTTTTCCTGAAAATAGACTCATATATATTCTATTTATAAAATTTTAAGAATTTTTGGTTTGGCCAATCAATACCAGAATTTTCTTAAAGTTTCCCCTATTTCACTGTTTGACTAAACTGACCACTCTTTACTTCGAATTGAATTTCTCCTTGTACAGAATTCAAAATATGTCCTAGCCTATTTTATTCGAAACTAGACTCATTAAGGAGTCTAAGCATATAAATTTTATCTTATAACAATTTTTGTACAATTTATAGTGATTTTCTAAATACAGAACAGGGGATTTCGGAGTCCTTCTGACACTATCTCACACAACTTTAAAAATCTCTTTATTTGCAAGTCCATTGCTTGTAAGGTTTCTTTTATAAGAAACTAGACTCATTAAGATTTAATTACATAATTTGTTCAGCCTCTAATTCAACTCCCACAATTTATGGTGATTTTTCCAAAACACGTTACTGCTGCTGTACCAAGCAGATTTATACAGAATTCACTCTTTAAAGTTCTTATTCACATACTTAAAACATAACATTACAAGGCATCATTTAGAGAAGTCATTGATCTTAACATACATGTATACATAATTCATATTCATTTTATCAAGGAATTTATGCACATGGCCGAATAGGTCATTCCTTTAACCAAGAAGCTCCCGCAAGTACGAATTGATCAATTAGTCTAATTACCATTTCTAATGTATACATACTAAGGCCATTCGGCCATATGTCCAAGCATGGACTTTTATTCAAATCCATCTCTCAAACTTTAACCAATGTTTTATAGCATTCCATCTCATACATAACACATTCATATAACTTATCCATATCCTACTAAACAACTAACATCAAATCTTATTAGCACTACGATTCAAGAGTACTAAGTCCTTAAGACCACATGAAAAAATTGTACATGGACATAAGGTACTTTAGACAACCTAAGCACCATTCTCTAAGCTTCATATTAAGTCTCAACCTTCAAGATCAATCAAAATAACACATACTAAGTTCATGTATAATTCCCCATAGCCGAATACTTAATTAATTTATAAGTAATATTCAACTAACTCATGTTACAAAATGTGTATCACCAATTGCATAATCAATTTATCAAGCTAAAGATTAAATCGCAAATCAAAAGCAAAACAAATCAATTATTCAAAGAACCGAAGGTCCCTTAGGCATTAAACCTCACCAAAATTCTAATCTTACTAATTTGAGCTCACAATTCCAATTCTTATGAATTTTAACACCATAGAGTCCATTAACAAACTTTAATAGGCTCGTAGCTTCAAAACAAGACTCCCTAGCCGAAACTTGACATGGCCAAATGCCTACATCCTTCAAGGCTCAAGGAATTTCACATTAGGCAAAGGAGAGGACCCTTAGACTAACTCAACAACACCCAATTTCCTTTATTTAACACAAGCATCAAGAAAAGCACAATTCTCTCATCCTTGCTCATATGGCCGAATACCATACTAAGCTCCAAACACATAAATTCATTCACTCAAAGTTCAATTCACCAATTAGGCACATGCTACTAATGCTAAGAAAATTTCTACAATTTATCCTAGTTTGTCGAAAGCAACTATGCCCTAATTCATGAATTTAAACAACATTGGCCAACTTTTCAAGCTCATTTGAGCCATCAAACACACTTAATTTGTTCATACTCAACTAGAATCAATTATCCTTCCAAAATCATCAAACATACAAGATATACCCCATTAAACTCATGACCGATTGCTACATGCCTCATGAACACAAATTTTTTTCACATAGGTCTTGATGCAAGCTTCAAACCAACCAAAATTCACAAGTTTTTAAAGAAAATAACATGAACCTTACCTTATTTGAAGCCTCTCTTGGCCGAATGCCCTAAGCTCAAGGGTTTCTATTTTCTTTCTCAACTCACGGCAAGAACAAGAAGAAATGGCCTTGTTGTTATCACTTCAAACATTATTTTATTCATTTGTTTTATTAACTCTTTATTAATTCTATTTTATGACACTATTTCCTTAATAAAACAATTATTATTAACATTATTTAGCAACAAACAAAGCACAAAATGACAAACAAAGTCATCATTACCATCCACTAGTATAAAAAGGGGAAATTTGACATGCAACTCCCTTATTTTGCATGCACGAAATTATTAGTCATCACACCTTTGCCTAGCACATTTTCAAAGTTCATAATTTAGCCCTTTTAGGTGAAATTCATAATTTTAATACTAAATTGAAGCACCTAAGATGCCACACATGATTTGGCATATACAATAGGCATCAAAATAATTATTAAATTATTTTTATGCCTCAGTTTTGTGGTCCCGAAACCACATTCCGACTAGGGCCGTTTTAAGGCTGTCACACTAACAGATATAAATTATAATAAATAAAATCCCAAATTAAAAGCTAGAAAATCTGAGAGGCCTTATTACCCAAAAATACCCAAACCAAAGCTATTGAAAATAAAAAGTCAACTGTAAAGCAGATGCAGCTGTGTGGCCACCCTTGAGTCCCTCATAGCACCGATCTACCTAACGCTGGGGATTACTTGCACAGTTAAAAGCAGGGTGAGTTTAGAAAACTTAGTGTGTAATACCCTAATATAAAAACAGTCAGTCCGATATACGGAATACAGAACTAGTCTGGGCTAGAGCCCATTACAGAAATAGTTGGGCCTAGCCCAAATCAGTATTAGTATAAAAAATGCACGATGCATGTTATCCCATCCAACCCTGCACTTGCCTTCTGTCCAACCCTGCACTTACGTGGGGAGTAGATCACCCACCCATCCCTACATTTACAAAGTTAGCACCGGTTGCATCACTAACTAGAATTGCAGCAAAGCTACCAAAAAAATCAGTGGCTTAAAGCCATCAATGGCGGCACAAAGCCATCAACAACGACACAAAGCCTTCAGTAGGTCCACAGTCATCTTACGCGACCTGTGTGACCTTAATAGATCAGTACATAACACTTCCTCTATAACAATATCCCAACCCCATGCATTATGTCATGTCATAAAACAATACGTGTATGCAACATGTTATGCTCAGAAAGAACAATCAACTCTTAGCACAAATCAATCATTTACCCCCGAGGGGTAAAATAGTCATTTTACCCTCTAGGGGTATTTTTGTCATTTTACCTATCCTGAGATCGAGATACACACATTGACCCAATAGAAGGTCTACAGTCGCCTCAAGTGACTTACGTGTACAGTGTATATAGGCCCAAAGCCCGCTATCTGGCCCAAGTGGGCCCAAACACTCATGTGGCTCATTTAGCCCAGATTTAGCCATGGTTATGCGAACTACATAACCTAGTTTAGCCTTTACCACATAACTCCATGTGGGGCCATGAGCCCATCGTGGCCCTTAACGGCCCAAGAACATAAGAATGCTCATGGTGGCCTCTACAGTCTTACACTCATGTATGTGGGCTTGATTTTACCACATGAGCGTTCGCACGTCCAAGTGACCTCAAAGCCAAACCTTTCAACTTTTCAACTTTTGCCAAACTACAGACAAATTAGTGTGAGATACACACCTTTCGGCTTTTTCGCTGGTTATCAATTACAAGGTATTGTTACACACCTATTTACGAGAAGAACGCAAATCTCCACGTTCACCAACCTACAATCCATCCCAACATACAATCAGTCCTCCATATAATATTGTTCGAAGCACTTAATCCCCCAAAACAATAATCACTACCAACCTTGACTAGTTGATTTGTGGTTACTCCTCCTAGACCGCTGGTCAAAATTAATCACACGAACCATGACGATTGACTGCACTAATGATAGCCTTTATTTGAAAGAGCGGATTATAAAGGTGACTTATATCCAAAGATATTACCTTACAAAACATAAGCATATTCGGCCTATACCCAATAACGCCTCAAATTTTGGGACTAGAAGTATTAGGCCTTAGGTATGGATCAGTAAGGAGGCTGTACATAAGTACTCAATTGTGCAAGAAAAAGACACAATTAAATGTCTACTTTAGTGGTTAAGGGTCTTGTGAAGTGTTGGAGAAGTCCTGGGTTCAAATCTAGGCTCTAGGAAAATTTTAGTTTTTCCTCTTACATAAACCTTGCCTTTAGCATGTTGGCCTTATAAATTATTATGGTTAAAATATGACGCAAATGGAGCTTATAGTCTGGTGGTAAGTTGGCGTGATGTGTAATTGTGAGGTTTGAGGTTCAAGTCTTGGCGTGTGTAGAATTTTTGGTATTTTCTTGAATAAACCTAGACATTAGCATGTAGGCTTTATAAAATATTGAGGATAAGTTATGACACAAGGAGCCTATTAGCTTGATGGTAAGTGGCTTGGTACAACTTCAAGGGGGTTGGTGTTTGAGTCACGCCTTGAGCAAAAGGGTATTTATTTTGCTACTCTGGCCAAGGGAGAAGCAGAGGTGGATTGAAGCTCTGTTGAAGGACTGGTCAATAGGTGGATTGTGGAGGAAATTTTGGAGGGATAACGGGAGGAGATCAAGGAATTTGAGTAGGAAAAGAGTTGTGCCTTATGTGGCTTTGGGCACTCATACATTCAGCTATGACTTTTATTTAAGTTCAATTTTAAGGTTTTGGGGTTGCTTTTCTCCTGGTTTACATCTTGTCTGTTTCAGTTTCAGTCAGCATTCTTTTCACCTTTTCTTTTGTGCTGAATTTTGTTAAAGACTTTGTATACCTCTCAGGTTTTTATCGTTTTAGATTCCCCACTTCCCTTTAATTCTCTTGTGTTTTGGCCAAATAGCTCTTGGGTTCTCTTTTCTATCGAATTCTCCTTTCTTCTATCCTCTTCTCTCTACTGCTTCTTTTCTCTTACTTTCTATTGATTTCTCTTGTTGTCGATTTTGGGCTATATTGCTAGTTTCTCTGCCAATTTCACTTCTCATTATTTCTCCTGGCCGAATGTACTCTTTTCTCTATATTTTCTTTGCTTTCATCTCTTTTCTTTTATGTAGTAGCCAAACACCTTATCTTTTTCCCTCCTTTCTCCCTTTTGAGTGGTAGACTGTTTACTCACGGCTTCTTCTCTCTCTATTCTTGACCGAATATTTCCATGCTCTACTGATAGGGTTGTTAGTTTGTTTCTGCAAGTGTTCCTGACAAAAAAGTAGGTGTTCACACTTTCTCTTTTCACTCAAATCTGATCTCTCTTATTATGTCTCTCTTGAAGCTAAGTACTTCTTTTCTATTGGGCTTTAATTGCGTTTCTTGTCCCTTCTTCGTGATGTAATGCTCGTTTGAGGCTAGGTATTTCAGAGGAGTGCAAAAGTTGCTTAAGCTGTCAAAATCCTTTCTTTCACTGTTCAATAAGATCTCTTTCATTCAATCAAGGTAAGGATGTGGGTCAGTTTCGGATTAAGTATTAAGAAGGTTGATATCCCATTGGTCGGATGTCTAATGGAATACTTTGGAATGATTGTAGGTTAGGTGCTTGAATTACTTGGAGCGGTTTCGTAATCAGGTGTGTATCTCACTCTAGTAGACTGTAAATAAGAAAAAGCTGAAAACAGAAAGTACAGTGTTTGAGGCGACATGGGTGTGCGATCGCTCGTGTGGTGAACCAAGCCCACGAGTGTGGGCGTTAGATTGGAGAGGCCGCCATGAGAGTTCTCATGGGCTTAGGTCGTTATGGGCCATGTGGGCCCAATGGGCTCGTGGGCCTGACAAGGATAATGTCCTCGTTATGTGGTTAAGGTTGGGTCGGGTTATGTAGTTCGCATAGCCGTCACTTAATCTGGACTAAATGGGCCACATGAGCGTGCTGCATATTGGGCCTTAGGCCTCATTGCACTTTTATGACTGTTTCGGGTGCACGAGATAATCGTAGACCTTCTGCTAGGTCGGTAGGTGAGTTTAGACCCATTCTAACGAAAATAACTGTTGTACCCCTATAGGGTAAAATGACCGTAATACCCATGCAGGGTAAAATAACCGTAATACCTTGTAGGGTAAAATGACCGTATTACCATTGTAGGGTAAAATGATCGTAATAACCTTATAGAGTAAAATGACCATAATACCCCTATAGGGTAGAATTTCTATTATGCCTTATATTATGTTTGAGTGATTGAGTATGTTATGTGACATTTATGTGTTTTGTGTACATGCACGACATGCTGCATGGGTTGGGTTATTGTTATGGAGAAAGTACTTATCTGTTAGGGTCACACGGGTCGCACGAGACGACTATGGACCCACCAAAGGTTTAAGCCGTATACTCGTACTGATATGTTAAGGTCGCATGAGACGACTGTGGACCGATGGCTTTGTACCGTTCATACTATCGACGGCTTGGTGCTGTTCATTTTTTCGATGGCTTGGTGCCATGCACATTATCGATGGCTTAGTGCTGTCTATTCTACCAAGGGCTTTGTCCCATGCATCTTATCGAAGCCTTAGTGTTGTCCATTCTATCGAGGGCTTTGTGTGCTGTCCATTTTACCAATGGCTTTGTACCACGCATATTATCGATGGCGTAGTGCCGTTCATTTTACCGAAAGTAGGTTGTATTGATGGCTTAAAGCCACTTATCTTATTGACAACTATGCTGCGATTCTGATTACTAGCAGCTAAGTTGCAATTCTGTTATCTGGCAGCCTTGCTGCGATATTAGTGTGCTGGCTAGGTGGGTCGATTCTATCCCCACATGGTGTGGTGGTGGTACGGAGTGATGTCTTGGCTGGATTGGGGTGGGTTGCATTGTTGCATTATAGTTCTGAACTGATAGTGTATTAGGCTTAGGCACACATATGTTCTGCTTCTAATTCTACTACTGTAATGGACTAAGGCCAATCTAATAACTGTCTGCTATAATGGGCTCAGACCCAGACCGCTTTTATATTCTATTTGTCTGACTGACTCTTTTTTTTATTAGAGGATTACAAGCTAAGTTTTCGTAAACTCACCCCGTTTTTAATTGTGTAGGTAATCCCAGCATTAGGTGGACCGGTGCTGCAAGGGACTCGAGGGTGGCCACACACTACTACTTTCGTTTTATTTTATTGGGTTTCCATTTACATTTAAAATTCGTTTTCGGTTTTGATGTAATAAGGCCTCTCTTTAAATTTCTAGTTTTAATTAGGGTTTTATTCACCATAATTTCTTATCTGTTAGACATAGGTCGCGATTTTTTTCTAAATTGATAACTATTTTTAGAACAACACGTTTTTGCAATAGTGTTGAAATGCTTCCACACCAAACAAAGTTTTTTAATAAAAGTAAGAATGTTTTCAATGGTTAGAAAATGACTAAAAGGGTTTAAGAATCAACAAGAGTCTTTAACTTTCAAACGGGCTTTTATCAACAAGATCAAGTTTTCAAAAAGAACACTCCAATGTGACACGCCAGATTTGGCCATAAGGTCTAGGCCGAGTTTAGGGGTGTTACATGGGCGGCTTGAAGAACACCTGCATCCCTTCACTCCTCAAAAATACCTAAAACCCATCGATCATCACATCACGAGGAAGAGATCACAATTTGGCTTTTCAAAGAAAGAGATAAAAGAAAATAGATTTGAATACTCATAAGAATAATAGCGAACTAGAGAGGGAATATACAAGTACCAACCGATTTATCCGAAGTCTCGCAAAATCGAAACCAAAATACTAGGGAAGTAGTTGGCCTAGTAATCAAGAGAGAAAAATAGAGTTTAAGGAACAAGAGAGGAGGAGAATTGGCTTGTAAAAGAATGGAGGAAAAGAGTAAAAATAATTGAAGAGGAGAGATGTTATGTTCGGCCACTATGGAGTGAAGAAATGAGAATAATTTGTAAGGAAAAAGAAAGGTATAATTGGCTATGTTTTCTAGAGGAGGAAGAGAACAGAGATTCAGGAATTATGAAAAACAAAGAGATTGAGAGGGGAAAAGAACTATCTTGACCAAGAAATAAAATGAGAAACCAGAAGGTACAAGTAGTCTTTAAAGAAAAAAGTAAAAAAGAGAATTCAGCACTCAAAACACAAGGAACCAAATGCCCCAAAAGAACTTTACACAAAACTAAAACTGACTAAAGAGAATTCAGCAAAGCATACCTCCCGAAGGATCCCACTTTTCCCCAAAACTGAAACCATGCAAGCTTTAGTGTTCCAAAACAGCATAACACTTCCCCATACTCAAACCTCCTAATTTTCATCCCTTAATCTCTCCATAATCTTCTCCTTGAATTCCTCTACTATCCTCTCCTTGACCAGTTTAAATTCCAACCACCTTTGTAGTGATTGGTTCAAACTCCACCACTCTCACAGCAAAGGAGTAAAATAAATACTCCTTTGTGCATAGAGTGACTCGAACTCAAGCTCCCTAGCAACATTAACACGCCACTACCACTGTACCACCAAGCTCCTTTGTGATATAACTTAACCACAAATATTCTTAAAGCCTACATGCTAAACTTAAGGTTCACCTAAGAGAAAAATTAAAATTTTTGCAAAAGCCAGAGCTTGAATCCCTAACTTCACAGACACTCCCAGAATACATAACCACTGAAGCAGTCAAATATTTGTGCCTTTTTCTTGCACAACTAAATATTTATGTGTCGCCCCCTAATTGTTCCCTTCCTCAAGGCCCAATACTTCTAGGCCCAAATTCAGGACGTTACATGTCATGGCCGTGTGAGGGACACGGGTGTGTGCCAAGTCGTGTGAAAACCCTTGTAGGTTAAATGTTAGAAATTAAATCTGCACGGACGAGGGGCACTAGCGTGTCCATAGTTTGCTTAGGCCGTGTGAAGTACACGGGCTATTAGCATAGTCATGTCTTGAGGCCACACGGGCGTGTGCCCTGTTTTTAGTGGTATTTCTTAGAAGTTTGCTAAGTGCTCAAAACGGTTCTGGGTTGCTTCCAAAGATTGTTTTAGGCCATGTAGGCCCATATGAAGGACCGAAGAGCCATGTTTGAAAAAGTTTTAATTGGGACGTATTTTAGTGGTTTAAAATTGAATAATTTGCATGCATTTTAGTAAAGTAAGGCCTCATACCCTATTCCGGCATCGGATACGAGTAAGGGGTGTTACATGCATTATGGTGGGATATGATAATGTGACAGAGGAAATTTTGGTGGACTGTGATCTATATTTTTTGCGGTAAAATCATAATATTTGTATCTAGCAGTTACTATTACACCCCAAACCTGGCCCAGACATTATGGCCAGATCTGGTGTGTCACATGGATAACTAATTATGCTTCGGCCAACTTTTAATAATCATTATGTTGACTTAAACAAAACCATATTACCTTTTGAAAATAAGAACCTTGTTTAGTTTATAAAAACCATATCCACTGCCGATTGTAGATCACTTTTAAAAGATCTTATTGTTGAATCATCATTATTGGGTTACCCATTTGTCATGTAATGTATGTTTTGAAAATGTTTGTTAAATTTGAGATAAAAATCGGCGCAAACTAGTCTAGTGTTTTAAATAAGTGATATATAAAAATAAAAGAAATACCCAAATAAAAATATGAGCGGCATTATTACAACTTGAAAAAAACCCAAATTAAAAGAAGAAATAAACTATACTAAAATGAAACTTAAAGAAAGAGTGAATCACATGGCCACTTCGAATCCCTCGAGCCCCAAGTCTTCTATGGTTGGGGATCTCCTGCAACGATAAAGAAAGGAGGTTGAGTTTGTGAAAACTCAGTGTGTAAGCTAACCCAACCCGTGTTAGAGATTAGTTCAAGTACAGACTGGACCGAAGCCCTATCCAAATACAGTTTTAATTGGGCCTTGGCCCTATTCAGAAAACAGTATGGCCTTGGGCCCATTACAGAAACAGATCAAATTATAGTATTATATGCACGTATGCAAAGCCCAAACCCAATCCAGCCCTACACACCACCTGTACCAGCCCTACGCACCATGTGGGGAATAACTCAACCCACCCAACCCTACACACCATAGTAGAAACAGTGCTGCTTAAACATATACCGTGGCCAAGCCACCAGAACAGTAATACGAGGCAAAGCCTCTAAGCAGAATATGTGGCATTGCCACTTCTAGCACTTCCTCCATAATAATATCCCAACCCATGCAAATCAGAATATACATGTCATGGCATACAGAATATCAGGTATAGTAGCATGCAAATCAGTCAACCTAACCCTAGGGGTAAAATGGTCGTTTAGCACCTAGGGGTAAAATAGTAATTTTCACCCTTTAAGGGTATTTCAGTAAATTTGCTAGGTTTTAGGGTTTTAAGCTTATCACAATCTACTAACAGATGTAACGTCATCCGAGTGCCTTAATTAGCCCATTTCATTTATAAAGTGCCATCGGGCCCTAAAACCCCTAATGGGCCCGATGGAGCCCACAAGCTACTATGGCGCAATAAGTCTAAATTTTACACATGTTTTAACCAATCCAATATCCAGATTATCAGTATGCACTTACCGCATGATTTCACCCATACAGGCCTGTAAGCCCATTAGGCCAAAATTCGGCCTTTTGAGGCCTAAAACCACCCAAATGCATAAAAACTCGCACAACAGTCTTACTGTTCATGATTACCAACTTTATCATTTCCAATTGACCCACGAGCACTCGTACGCTAGTAAGCCCTCGAAATGGTGGCATTTTCGGCATTTTGGCTTTTCAGCTTTTGCCGATCTAGTCTTCTAGAGGGTGTCTACACACCTGTTTTGAGAAATATGTCTAGATCCCGCGAGCGATCACCCTACAATGATTTACCCACTATGTTAATCTGTAAACTAATTGAAACCATCATTAACTTACCCCATACACAATCGGCACCCACCAAGTAATTACCTATTTCTTACCTTGCCGAAATCTAGCCCAAAACTACTAGATTGCTTCCCTTCGTTCTGTCACCAATCTTCTTCTACCAGATCCGTAACAACGAGCCATTGAAAACACAATTAACTAAAAAAGTAAGGGGTTCAAATTGGCCTTACCAACATAGACCTAAAATCCAATTAATACCTAGGGACATAAGACCTTCGGGTTTTCTTTAACAACTCGAACGAAAAGGAAGAAAAACCTTACCCAAGTATTCGCTTGGTTCCACTGCTATCCCCGAAGTCGCCTTACACTAAACCAAGTCCCGATCTCCTTTGGATCTACTCAAACCCGAAGATGAAGAAGAGATCTAAGTTTTCTACCAAAGAGTGAATGTTGTAAATAGACAACAAGATTTGGCTACCAGGGAGAAAACAATAAAGGAGAAGAGTTTTAGGTTTGGTAATTTTGCGATGGAGGAATTCGCCAAAGAAGAGATCAAGTAAATTCAAGATTTTGGCTTTTAAAAGAATAGAGTTGAGGAGAATAGAAGATTTGGCTTATTGAGTAATCGGCCAAGGGAGAAATCGGTAAGTGACTTATTTGTTTCGGGTTTCGGCTTTTGGGAGCAATTGGCTAGAAAGCTTTGAGAGAGGTTAATTCACTCAATGGAGAAAAGAAGAAGAAGAAGAAATGAGATAAGTGGAAAGAGAAGAGAAAGAAGATAGTAGGTTCGACTTTGGAAGAAAAGAGATGAAAGGGTTCGACTTTGGATAAAACGACAAGGGAGAGGCTAACTACTTTCGGGATTTCAGCTTTTAGAATACTAAGAAGAGGGGAAAAGAAAGAACGAAGAATGAGATCACCCTTGAAACTTACCTAATTGGCAGTAAGGCTTGGCCAAAACAAATCCCGAAAAGAACCAAAAAGAAGGGTATTCGGCACAGTCTTACCCCACAATCGGCCAACTTCTCCCCCTTTCAAAATTCCTCAAATTTCTCCCCTTATCCCTCCTTGATCCAATCTCATGAGTAGTTCAAATACCCTCCTTCAAAGTTCAACTTGAGTTCTATCACTTACCATGCACAAGCATTAAAAATAAAAAAAACACCTTGCTCACCAAGGGATTTGAAACTTAGCTCTTTCACAACCTTCACATGCCATCCCCTGTGTTTTAAGTGGCGCCACCTTGTCACCTTAACACAAGCTTTCTTGTGCTATAAAACCCCAACTTCTAATTAAAAGCCCACCTAGCTTAGGTCTATTCTCACCTAAGACCCTAAAATTTAAAATTTTTCCAAGCCTTGACTTAAACCTAAGTCTTCCAAAGGTCCATTAAAACACCCAGCCACAACAATATAACATAACAAGCCATGCAAAAATAATCTATGCAGAAATGCAAAAACCCAAAAAATTGGGGTATTACAACTCTACCCCCTTAAAGAAATTTCAGCCTCGAAATTTGCCTGGTCTAAACAGGTGAGGGTATTGTTGACGCATTGTAGCGCCTTGATTTTCGGGATTTTTTCGAGATTTTTGTGATTTTGGTGAAATTTTTAAATTTTGTTCTTAGATTAAGAAATTTATGTTTTAAGTGTGTTAGTGGGCCTTTAGAAGGCCCAAGCCTAAGATAAAACCTGGCAAAAATATCAAATGTTGAATTTAAAGTGAATGGGACTTGGTTAAGTGGGCTTTTAAGAAAAAATGAGTAAAATAAGACTCAAGTAAGCCCTTGGAAAAGTGGCAATGTGGCGCCACTTAGTTCCTAAAAAAGTGGCGTGTGGATGTGTGTACAAGGGCCAGAGTTCAAGTCACAAGGTTAGCATTATGTGTGTTTTAATTTTTGTCCATGTGCCCGGCATGTGATGGAATTCAAGTGGAACTCTGTTGGGAAGAGTTTGAGTTGCTCAAGAGATAGGATCAAGTTGGATAAGGGTGAGAGATTTTAGAAGTTTCAATTTGAAGCAAGAAGTGGCCAGGCAAGGGACTGTGAAGTAGCATAATCGGCTAAGGGTTGGCCGAATGCTTTTGGGGTCTTTCTTGAAGTCCTAATTCAGCAACTTGGGTAGGTGTGTGCTGATTTGTGTAGGGAGATTGAGGTCTCGAGTTTGGCACTTAGGGGCTATCTTGTGTGGCCGAATAGGTAAGGTGCCCTTAGGTTCCTTTCCTTCCTCTTTCTTTTCCTAAAAACTGAAACCTATACTCCTACCTTCTCCTTGTGCCGAATTGTCCTTAACAAAACCCTCTCCTCCCTTCTTTCATCTCATTTCTTTTCTTCTTTTCTTCTCAAACCGAAACAACCTCTTCTCCCCACTCATCTCTTTTTTTCTTTTCTTCAAAACTGAATCTGTCATTCTCCTTTTCTTCTCTTTGCTTTTCTTCTACTTCTATTCTTCTTTTCAAACCAAAACTAGTGTGGCCGAATTCTTCATTGGCTGAATCTTCACTTTTCTTCTTCTTCCATTTACTTCTCAAACCGAATAAACATACTCTAAGATAGATCCAAAAGCTGAAATAGTTAGATTCTTTCTCTACTCGTGCTTGAGGGTTAAACCTACGTTAGATCTGGATTAGAATAGGATTAGCAGCATTCGTGACTGATAGATCTTCGGTAAGTACTCAAATATCTTCTTTCCACTCGTTATTTTTGGATTTAAGAAAAGCTGAAAGTCCCTAAACGCTTTATGGAGGCTGTCGACTATAGTAAAGAGTATTGATAGTTCTTTTAATCGGTTTTATGTGCATTTTTTGTGAAAGGGATGATCTAGCGAGAAGCGTAGGAGGCTTGGACCGTTGGAACGATTGGATCTAGATCTAGTCCCTATTTTCGACAAAGGTAGGTGTTCTAAGGCTTAAGGGTGATTGGCCGATTATGGTAAGCAAGATTGAAATAGTTATCGTTAATTCATAAGTCTAATTTGTTAATTGACCGATTGTAGGATACCCATGGGAGATTTCGTTAGCGATCGTCGCAAATTAGGTGTGTAAACGAACACCCTCTAGTAGTTTAAATCGGCAAAAGCCAAAAAGCCGAAATGCCGAAATCCTGGCATTTTGTGGGCTTGCGAGCGTGCAAGCGCTCGTGGGTTGGTTGGAAGCGATAAGATCTGTAACCAAAATTCGTATAATTGGTGAGTGCGCGATTTCGTATGCTTCGGTAATTTGGGCCTCGATGGGCTGAAATTGGACCCAATGGGCTTACGGGCCCATTCGGGTTAAAATTAGCAGTAAGTGGGTTCTGGTAATTCATATGTTAAAACTGTTAAACTGGACATAGAATTAGGGCTAAACGGGCCAAAATAGTAAAATGACATTGAAGGGCCCATTAGGGGATTTTAGGGCCCAATAACTCTACAATGCTAAAATGGGCTAGATAAGCAACTGAGATGAAAATAAAATTGTTAATAACTGGAAAATGCATAAAACCCTAAAAACTGATAAAATTACTGAAATACGCTTATGGGTGGAAAATTACAATTTTACCCCTAGGTGCAAAATGACCGTTATACCCCTAGGGCTGAATTTGACTGAAATGCATGCTTTACTGTTTCTGTTTACTGTATGCCATGACATGATTGTCTGTTGCATGGGAAAGGGTTTATTGATGGAGGAAGTGCAAGTGGCATTGCCACGTTACTGAAAAGAGGCTTTGCCTCGGTTTACTAAAAGGGGCTTTGCCTCATATTACTGAAAGGGGCTTTGCCTCGTTATACTGTTAGTGGCTTGGCCACATTATCTGAGCAGCTATGCTGCGATTGTGGAGTGTAGAGGCTGGGTGGGTCGAGTTGTTTCCCCACATAGAGTGTATGGTTGGTACGGGTGAAGTGTAACGGCTGGATTTAGGCTGGGTTTGGGCATACATGCATTAATACTGATCTGTTACTGTAATGGGCCTATGGGCCGCACTGATTACTGAATAGGGCTTCAGCCCAGTTATTACTGAGAATAGACAGGGCTTAGGCCCAGTGGGCTTGAGCTGATTTGGGCTCTGGATGGGCTTTCTTTACACATTGAATTTCCAAACTCATCCCTTTTCTTCCATCCATGCAGGTGAGCCCTAGACTGGTGGACTTGGAGCTGGAGGGATTTAGAGTGGCCACGTAGACTGCATTGCTGGTTTTTAATTAAGTTATTGATTTTCTTATTTATTTTTAATTACTTTTATTCTGGTTTTGGGTTTGTAATAAGGCTGCTTTAATTATTTTAATTTGGGTTTTCAACTATTTACTTATACTACAATTTAAATGATTGGAATAATACTGCGTGAGTTTTCTTAAAATTAATCAATGTTTTCAAAACAAAGCATTCGTAAGAAATGGATAGCAAGATCTGATAATAAGATGAACTTTAATAGATCTGATAATAAGATGAACTTTAATATAGTAGTGGATAGGACGTTCACAACTGAACCTGGATTTTCCCTTTAAACTTTAATAACGGTTTTTACAAAGCTCACCCTAATCATAATAGCTAGGAAGCGTGATTAGTCCTTCATTGATGTGACACATCAGACTTGACCGTAACGTCTGGGCTGAGTTTGGGGTATTACACGCATCGCCTCTTCTGGCTCCCATGTAGCTTCTTCTTTGCCATGGTTGCGCCAAAGCACTTTTACCAAAGGAACTGACTTTTTCCTTAACACCTTCACATCACAGTCTAGAATTTGCACAGGTTCTTCCTCAAAAGTCAAATCAGACCTAACTTCGATTTCCTCAACTGGTACAATGTGGGAAGGATCAGACCGATACCGCCTTAACATGGAGACATGAAAGACATCATGAATCCAGTCCAACTCTGGAGGTAGTTCTAGCTAATATGCTACCGGACCCACCTGTTTAAGAACTCGATAGGGCCCAATAAACCGCGAACTCAATTTGCCCTTCTTTCCAAACCTTAAAATCTTCTTCCAAGGTGAGACCTTTAAGAAAACCATATCTTCTACTAAGTATTCAATTTCCTTATGCTTCAAGTCAGCATAAGATTTCTGCCTATCAGATGCCTCTTTTAACTACCCTAATCAGCTTGACCTTATCTTCTGTATCCGTCACCAACTCTGACCCAAAAAACCTGACGTTCTCGCAACTCTATCCAACAAGTAGGCATACGACACCTACGCCCATACAGTGCCTCATATGGTGCCATTTGAATACCTGCCTGATAACTATTATTGTACGCAAACTCTACTAACGGCAAGTAATCTTCCCAACTACCTCGGAAATCAATAACGCATCCTCTTAGCATGTCTTCCAGAACTCGAATCACCCTTTCCGACTATCCATCCGTCTGAGGGTGAAAAGTAGTACCGAAGTCTAGCCACATACCCAACGCCTCATGTAACTTCTGCCAGAATCGAGATGTAAACCTAGGATCCTGATCAGAAATAATCGAAAATGGCACTCCATGAAGTCGCACTATCTCCGTCACATACAACTTGGCCAATTTTTGAAGTGAGTAGTCGGTTCGGACAGGTATGAAATGAGCAGATTTGTTTAGCCTATCCACAACTACCCAAACTGAGTCTTTCTTGGTAGGCGTCAAGGGTAGCTCACTCACAAAGTCCATGGTTACCCTTTCCCACTTCCAAAGTAGAATCTTCACCGGTTGCAGAAGTCCAGAAGGTAGTTGGTGCTCGGCTTTCACCTGCTGGCATGTTAGACACTTACCCACAAATTCTGTTACTTCATGCTTGAGTCCAGGCAACCAATAAAACTCTCGTAAATCCCGATATAACTTATTTTCTCCAGGATGCATAGCACAAGGACCGCCATGAGCTTCCCTTAGAATTGACTATCTCAAGTCAGAGTCCCTCGGAATACAAACTCTTCCTCAAAAACACAGAACTCTTTCACTGTTCAATCCAAAATTAGAAGTCTCACCACTATTAACTTGTTGAAATCGAGGAACCAGTGACTCGTCTACTAATTGCTTTTCCTTAATCTTCTCTATCCAGGTTGGTCTTACTTGTAATTCCGCTAACAAGCTACCATCGTCATACAGACTCAGACGAGCCAACATCGCTCTCAACTCAGTTACAGCTCTTCGACTCAGTGCATCAGCTACAAAATTAGCTTTGCCTGGGTGATACTTAATGAAACAGTCGTAGTCCTTAAGCAACTCTATCCATCTTCGTTGCCTAAGGTTCAACTCCTTCTGAGTCAACAAATACTTGAGACTCTTATGATCCGTGTATATAATACACTTTTCTCCATATAAATAGTGTCTCCAGATCTTTAATGCAAAAATCACAGTCGCCAACTCCAGATCATGCGTAGGGTAGTTCGCTTCCTAGGGCTTCAGCTGTAGCGATGCATAAGCAACCACTTTAGCCTATTGCATCAGCACACAGCCCAAACCAACGTGCGATACATAACTATACACAGTGAAATCCTTTCCAGACTCTGGCTGAATCAATACAAGCGCTTCAGTCAAAAATTTCTTCAACTTCTCAAAAGCCTCTTGCTGTTTCTCAGTCCAGACAAACGGTACTCCTTTTCTCAAAAGTTTCGTCAATGGTGCCGCAATCAACAAAAACCCTTCCACAAATCTTCTGTAGTACCTTGCCAAACCTAGAAAACTCTAAATTTCAGACACAGACCTCGGTGGCTTCCATTCTAGAACCACCTCAATTTTCTGAGGATCCACCCTAATCCCCTAAGCAGAAACAACGTGACCTAAGAACGTCACTTCTCGCAACCAAAATTCACACTTGCTGAATTTTGCATACAGTTACTTCTCCCTCAACACTTGCAGAACGATACGGAGATGCTCATCATGCTTCCCCTCAGTTTCTGAATACACCAAAATATCGTTTATGAAGAGGACCACAAATTGGTCTAGGTAGGGTTGGAATACCTGATTCATCAAATCCATGAAGGTCGCTGGTGCATTCGTCAATCCAAGCAGCATTACCAGAAACTCGTAATGGCCATACCTAGTCCTGAATGCTGTCTTATGAATATCCACCTCTTTGACCCTTAATTGATGATATCCAGACCGAAGATCGATCTTAGAAAGTACTGAAGCTCCTTTTAGTTGGTCAAATAGGTCGTCAATCCTTGGCAGAGGGTACTTGTTCTTAATCGTCAGTTTGTTCAACTGACGATAATCGATGCATATACGCATCGTCCCATCCTTCTTCTTCATGAACAGTACCGGTGCTCCCCACGGAGACACACTTGGCCTAATAAAACCCCGATCCAAAAGTTCATGAATTTGAGCTTTCAACTCTACTAATTCTTTCGGTGCCATCCTATAAGGAGCAATGGACACTTGACCCATTCCAGGTAACAAGTCGATTCCAAATTTGACTTCATGATTCGGAGGCAACCCCAGAAGCTCATCTAGAAAAACATCTTGAAATTCCTTGACAGTTCTAACTTCTCCCACTTCAAACCCTCAGATTCAATCTGACCTACATACACCAAAAATGCCTCGCAACCCTTACGAATCAGTTTTTTAGCTTCTAAAACTGAGATAACATTAGACAAGTAATCTCTTCGCTCTCCAATTATCGATACCTCCTTATCCTCTGTGGTCTTTAACACCATCTGCTTGGCAGTGCAATCCAAAGTCGCTCGATGCTTAGTCAGCCAATCCATACCCAGAATGAGATCGAACTCTCCAAAGGGTAGCTCCATCAAATTCACAGAGAAAATCCTACCTTGAGTCTCTAAAGGTATGTCTCTAAAGAGGTTGTCTATCCTAACTGAGTGACCCAGTGGACTTATCATAGATACCCCACTCACATTTTTCTTAAATTGCACACCCAACATCCCAGACAAATCACAAGCAACATACGAATGGGTAGATCCAATATCAATCAGAGCAATGTATGGCATGCTAAAAATTAAAAACGTACCAGTTATGACGTCAGGTGCGTCACCTTCCTCTCAATGACGAGCAGCATAAACCAATGCTGGCTGACGTGCCTTAGCATTTCCAGCACCATTGCCCGGTGCTCCACGTCTACGTCTATTACCATTGCTGCCCCTAGCTTGGCCATGGCCTCTCGGTGGTTGTGGCCCACCTCTCACTGGCTGAGTAATCCTCGGTTCAGCAGCTTGCATCTGTGTCGGCCTCTGAGGATAATCCTAACCCTATGATCCTTGGACCCACACTGGAAACATGCTCTAGTACGCTTCCAACATTCACCCAAATGCACTCTTCCACAATCCCCACAAGCTTGCGGTCTAACCATATTCACCGGAACCACTCGAACTGACTCGCCACTCTAGCCCTTTTGACAGTCCTACCCGCAGCACCTGAGGGTCCGGAATCCTTCCTGAATCAATTTCGGTCTTTTTCATGGTTCTGTACACTTCACCTCCTCAGCAATCTTAGCCTTTTCCACTAGAGTAGCAAAATCGCGCTCCCTCTGCGGAGTAATCAGCACCCTTAACTCATTTTTGAGGCCATCCTCGAACCGCACGCTGCGCTCATACTCAGTAGCAACTATACCCCCAACATACTGACTTAACCTTACGAACTCATCCTCATACTCCGCGACAGTCTTATTTCCCTGAGTCAGATTCAGGAATTCCTTCCTTCGAGGGTCTACATAGCTCGCCCCCACGTACTTCCCTTTGAAGGCCATTTTAAATAGCTCCCAAGTCACCCGCTCAGCTGGGGTACCATCCTTCACAGTGATCCACCACTGGTAGGCCTCATTACGCAACAAAGATACCGCGCCTTTCAGTTTTTGCTCCACTAAGCAGTCCAAGTCATCCATGGTCCGCTCCATAGCCTCCAACCAATATTTGGCCACATTCGGGGCTACACCAGATATGCCCCTAAAAAAATTCGCTTCATTAGCTCGGAGTCGCTCGAAAATAGATCTTCAATTTACAGTCCCAGTACTCGCTTCAGCAACCTTTTCCAGAACCCATAACATCTCCTAGGATAAAGTGTCGTCCCCTGCAGCCCAATCATAGGACCCAGTCTCAGTTGCCGTTGGCGCTCGCGCCTCCTCAGGTGGCATATGTCCCGAAGATGAAGACCCAGCTTGCGCACTTGCTCAGCGTCATCCACGGCCTCTTCCACGTGCTGCTCTCATACTCATATCGTATTATCTGATTATGAATTTTATGAATCAGTTCAATATTCAAGTATTTATTACAGATATCTTATGTATAGATAGTATTTTAGAGTTTTGTTTCCGCAGAATCGTAGCCTAGCTACAGCCTTAATCTTCTAGAGTTTTCAGTTTTCCTACCATCACAGTCCTCTATAGTCTCAGTAGTACCCTAACTACAGAATCTCAGTAGGATCTTAGTACTATCTATAGTAATTTCTCAGTTATCACAGTATCTTAATAATATACAGTAAAGTAGAGGGTACTTACAAACTTGGTGCCGGAGATTCGGTGTGCGACTTTTTGAAAACCAAATTTAGAAAAACAAGTTTGTTGACGCTAAATTCTTTGAATAATCTTTGTTTCTAAAAACCCCAGACTTTTAGAAAAATGTCAACATCTTTAAAAAGAAAATCAATTTAAAAAGAGTCGCTTACGATAATTTTTTCCAAAACTGGATTTTCAAAATACAAATTTGGGGCCTTAATTTAAATTTTAAGAAAACATTTAGACCCAATCCATAGCCGAGTTATTACAACCGAGCTCTCATACCACTAAATGTAACACCCCAAACTCGGCCTAGAGGTTATGGCCAAATCGGGTGTGTCACATGGACAACTAATTACGCTTTGGCCTTCTTGTATTGATGGCTTAAAGCCACTTATCTTACTGGCAACTATACTGCGATTCTGATTACTGGCAGCAAAGTTGCAACTCTGTTGTCTGGGAGCCTTGCTGCGATATTAGTGTGCTGGCTAGGTGGGTCGATTCTATCCCCACATGGTGTGTTGGTGGTATGGAGTGATGTGTTGGCTGGATTGGGGTGGGTTGCACTGTTGCATTATAGTTCTGAACTGATATTGTATTGGGCTTAGGCACACATATGTTCTGCTTCTAATTCTACTACTGTAATGGACTAAGGCCAATCTAATAACTATCTACTATAATGGGCTCAGACCCAGAATGCTTTTGTATTCTATTTGTCTGACTGACTCTCTTTTTTATTAGGGGATTACACACTAAGTTTTCGCAAACTCACCCCGTTTTTAATTGTGTAGGTAATCCTCAGCGTTAGCTGGACCGGTGCTACAAGGGACTCGAGGGTTGCCACACACTACTACTTTCATTTTATTTTATTGGGTTTCCATTTACATTTAAAATTTGTTTTTGGTTTTGATGTAATAAGGCCTCTCTTTAAATTTCTAGTTTTAATTAGGGTTTTATTTACCATAATTTCTTATCTGTTAAACATAGGTCACGATTTTTTCTAAATTGATAACTATTTTCAGAACAACATGTTATTGCAACAGTGTTGAAATTCTTCTGCACAAAACAAAGTTTTTTTGTTAAAAGTAAGAATGTTTTAAATGGTTGGAAAATGACTAAAAGGGTTTAAGAACCAACAAGAGTCTTTAACTTTCAAATGGACTTTTATCAACAAGATCAAGTTTTCAAAAAGAACACTCCAATGTGACACACCAGATTCGGCCATAAGGTCTAGGCCGGGTTTAGGGTGTTACATGGGTGGCTTGAATAACACCTGCGTCCCTTCACTCCTCGAAAATACCTAAAACCCATCGATTATCACATCACGAGGAAGAGATCACAATTCAGCTTTTCAAAGAAAGAGATAAAAGAAAATAGATTTGAATACTCATAAGAATAATAGCGAACTAGAGAGGGAACATACAAGTACCAACCGATTTATCCCAAGTCTTGCAAAATTGAAACCAAAATACTAGGGAAGTAGTTGGCCTAGTAATCAAGAGAGAAAGATAGAGTTCAAGGAACAAGAGAGGAGGAGAATTGGCTTGTAAAAGAATGGAGGAAAAGAGTAAAAATAATTGAAGAGGAGAGATGTTATGTTCGACAACTATGGTGTGAAGAAATGAGAATAATTCGAATGGAAAAAGAAAGGTATAATTGGCTAAGTTTTCTAGAGGAGGAGGACAATAGAGATTCGGAATTAAGAAAAACAAAGAGATTGAGAGGGCAAAGGAACTATCTTGACCAAGAAATAAAATGAGAAACCGAAAGGTACAAGTAGTCTCTAAAGAAAAAAGCAAAAAGGAGAATTCGACACTCAAAACCCAAGGAACCAAATGCCCCAAACGAACTTTACACAAAACCGAAACTAACTAAAGAGAATTCGGCAAAGCATACCACCTAAAGCATCCCACTTTTCCTGACTAAAGAGAATTCGACAAAGCATACCTCCCAAAGCATCCCACTTTTCCCCAAAACTGAAACTATGCAAGCCTTAGTGTTCCAAAACGGCACAACACTTCCCCATACTCAAACCTAATTTTCCTCCCTTAATCTCTCTATAATCTTCTCATTGAATTCCTCCACTATCCTCTCATTGACCAGTTCAAATTCCAACCACCTTTGTAGTGTTTGATTCAAACTCCACCACTCTCACAGCAAAGGAGTAAAATAAATACTCCATTGTGCATAGAGTGACTAGAACTCAAACTCCCTAGTAACATTAACACGCCACTACCACTGTACCACCAAGCTCCTTTGTGATATAACTTAACCACAAATATTCTTAAAGCCTACATGCTAAACTCAAGGTTCACCTAAGAGAAAAACTAAAATTTTTGCAAAAGCCAGAGCTTGAATCCCTAACTTCATAGAGACTCTCAGAATACATAACCACTGAAGCAGTCAAATATTTATGCCCTTTTCTTGCACAACTAAATATTTATGTGCCACCTCCTAATTATTCCCTTGCTCAAGGCCCAATACTTCTAGGCCCAAATTCAGGACGTTACATGTCATGGCCGTGTGAGGGATACGAGCGTGTGCCAGGCCATGTGAAAACCCTTGTAGGTTAAATGTTAGAAATTAAATTTGCACGGATGAGGGGCATGAGCGTGTCCCCAATTTGCTTAGGCCGTGTAAAGTATACGAGCCATTAGCATGGTCGTGTCTTGACGCCACACGTGCGTGTGCCCTGTTTTTAGTGGTATTTCTTAGAAGTTTGCTAAGTGCTCAAAATGGTTCTAAGTTGTTTCCAAAGATTATTTTAGCCCTTGTAGGCCCATATGAAGGATCGAAGAGCTATGTTTGAAAAAGTTTTAATTGAGACGTATTTCGGTGGCTTAAAATTGAATAAATTGCATGCATGTTAGTAAAGTAACACCTCATACCATATTCCGGCATCGGATACGAGTAAGGGGTGTTACATGCATTATGGTAGGATATAATAATGTGACAGAGGAAATTTTGGTAGACTACGATCTACATTTTTTGCGGTAAAATCCCAGTATCTGTATCTAGCAGTTACTATAACACCCCACACCCGGCCCAAACATTATGGCCAAATCTGGTGTGTCACCTGGACAACTAATTGCACTTCGACCTTCTTTTAAAAATCATTATGTTGACTTAAACAAAACCATATTACCTTTTGAAAATAAGAACCTTGTTTAGTTTATAAAAACCCTATCCACTGCCGATTGTAGATCACTTTTAAAAGATCTTATTGTTGAATCATCATTATTGGGTTACCCATTTGTCATGTAATGTATGTTTTGAAAATGTTTGTTCAATTTGAGATAAAAACCCACACAAACTAGTCTAGTGTTTTAAATAAGTGATAAATAAAAATAAAAGAAACACCCAAATAAAAATACGAGCGGCCTTATTACAACTTGAAAAAAACCCAAATTAAAAGAAGAAATAAACTATACTAAAATAAAATTTAAAAAAGAATCACGTGGCCACCTCGAATCCCTCGCAGCTCCAAGTCCTGTAGGGTTGGGGATCTTCTACAAAGATAATGAAAGGAGGGTGAGTTTGTGAAAATTTAGTGTGTAAGCTAACCCAACCCGTGTAAGAGATCAGTTCAAGCACAGACTGGGCCGAAGCCCTATTAAGATATAGTTTTAACTGGGCCTTAGCCCTATTCAAAAAATAGTGTGGCCTTGGGCCCATTACAGTAACAGATCAGATTACAATATTATATGCACGTATCCAAAGCCCAAACCCAATCCAGCCATACACACCACTCGTACCAACCCTACGTACCATGTGGGGAATAACTCAACCCACCCAGCCCTACACACCACAGTCACAGCAGTGCTGCTTAAACAGATATCGTAGCCAAGCCACCAAAACAGTAATACGAGGTAGAGCCTCTAAGCAGAATATGTGGCATTGCCACTTTTAGCACTTCCTCCATAATAATATCCCAACCCATGGAAATCAGAATATACATGTCATGGCATACAGAATATCAGGTATAGTAGCATGCAAATCAGTCAACCTAACCCTAGGGGTAAAATGGTCTTTTAACACCTAGGGTAAAATAGTAATTTTCACCCTTCAAGGGTATTTCAGTAAATTTGCTACGTTTAGGGTTTTAAGCTTATCACAGTCTATTAACAGATCTAACGTCGTCCGAGTGACTTAATTAGCCTATTTCATTTATACAGTGCCATTAGACCCAAAAACCCCTAATGGGCCCGACGGAGGCCACAAGCTACTGTGGCACACTAAGTCTAAATTTTACACATGTTTTAATAGATCTAATATCCAGATTACCAGTATATACTTACCGCATAATTTCACCCATATGGGCCCGTAAGCCCATTGGGCCCAAATTCAGCCCTTCGAGGCCTAAAACCACCCAAATTCACGAAAACACGTACAACAGTCTTATCATTGGTGATTACAAACTTTACCGTTTCCAACTGACCCACGAGTGCTTGCACACTCATAAGCCCTTGAAATGCCGGTATTTCAGCATTTCGGCATTTCAACTTTTGCCGATCTAGTCTACTAGAGGGTGTCAATTACACACATGTTTTACGAAATATGTCTAGATCCAGCGAGTGATCACCCTACAATGATTTACCCACCATGTTAATCCATAAACTAATTGAAACCATCATTAACTTACCCCGTACAGAATCGGTACCCACCAAGTAATTAACTATTTCTTACATTGCTGAAATCTAGCCCCCAACTATTAGATTGCTTCCCTTCGTTTTGTCACCAATCTTCTTTTACCAGATTCGTAACAACGAGCCACTGAAAACACCATTAACTACAAAAGTACGGGGTTCAAATTGACCTTACCAGCATAGACCCAAAATCCAATTAATACCTAAGGACATAAGACCTTCAGCTTTTCTTTAACAACTTGAACGAAAAGGAAGAAAAACCTTACCCAAGTATTCGCTTGATTCCACTGCTATCCCCAAATTCGCCTTACACTAACCCATGTCCCGATCTCTTTTGGATCGACTCAAACCTGAAGATGAAGTAGAGATCTAAAGTTTTCAGCCAAAGAGTGAATGTTTGTACATAGACAACAAGATTCAGCTACTAGGGAGAAAACAATAAATGAGAAGAGTTTTAGGTTCGGTAATTTTGCTGTGGAGGAATCTGCCAAAGACGAGATCAAGTAAATTCAGGATTTTGACTTTTAAAAGAATAGAGTTGAGGAGAATAAAAGATTCGGCTTATGAAGTAATTGGCCAAAGGAGAAATCGGCAAGTGACTTATTTGTTTTAGGTTTCGGCCTTTGGGAGCAATCGGCTAGCAAGGCTTTGAGAGAGGTTAATTCACTCGGTGGAGAAAAGAAGAAGAAGAAGAAAGGAGAAAAGTGAAAAGAGAAGAGAAAGAAGATAGTAGGTTCAGCTTTGGAAGAAAAGAGATAAAAGGGTTCGGCTTTGGGTAAAACGACAAGGGAGAGGCTAATTAATTTCGGGATTTTGGCTTTTAGAATACTAAGAAGAGGAGAAAAGAAAGAACAAAGAATGAAATCACCCTTGAAACTTACCTAATCAGCACTAAGGCTGGACCAAAACAAATCCCGAAAAGAACCAAAAAGAAGGGTATTCGGCACACTCCTACCATAATTGCTGAAAATGCACACTCCTAAGGCCCTAGCCGAAATTGCTCACCCAAGTCTCCCTCAATCGGCCAACTTCTCCCCATTTCAAAATTCCTCAAATTTCTCCCCTTATCCCTCCCTGATCCAATCTCATGAGTAGTTCAAACACCCTCCTTCAGAGTTCAACTTGAGTTCCATCACTTACCATGCACAAGCATTAAAAATAAAATAACACCTTGCTTAGCAAGGGATTTGAACCTTAGCTCCTTCACAACCTTCACATGCCACCCCCTGTGTTTTAAGTGGCGCCACCTTGCCACCTTAACACAAGCTTTCTTGTGTTATAAAACCCCAACTTCTAATTAGAAGCCCACCTAGCTTAAGTCTATTCTCACCTAAGACCCTAAAATTTAAAATTTTGCCAGGCCTTAGACTTAAACCTAAGCCTTCCAAATGTCCATTAAATACATCCAACCACAACAATATAACACAACAAGCCATGCAAAAATAATCTATGTAGAAATTCAAAAACCCGAGAAATTGGGGCATTACAGTTACAATTGCAATATCTAATTATGGTGAACTTCTGCATAACATTTGACAGTATGACTACATATTTCTGTACAATGACATATGATCAATATTTGGTATGTGGGGTTGGATGAGTATTATTTACCTTGTTTGGTGTGTTGGATGGGTTAGAGATGAGGTGTAGCAAATGCGGGTAGGATTTGATCTGTTTGTTGATTTTAGATTGATATGCATGCCATGCTTCTATATCTGCCCTGTTCTACTGAAAACTGTGATTAAATTTTGTTGCCTGTTATGTATATGGGCCAAGTCACAAGCTGGGCTTTCTAGCTCACTCAATTTTTTAATCTTTTCAGGTAACCCCTAGACTTAGGATTGGGCAACATTTGCGGCTCAGATTTGTAAGGCCCTAAAAATAGATCTAGTAGTTTCATGTAAGTTTACCAGGTTTTGAGTGAAAATTAGGAGTTAATCAGGTTTGTTAGTAGTTTTTCAATTTAGTTAGCTTAATTTCATTTAAAAATTGGTAAAGAATATTTTAGAAAATAAAATAATTTTAGAAAATTCAATTTCATGGTTTTAAATAATTTTTGGGTAAAATAAATTAGGGTTTTTAGTTTTAAAAACACTGCAACTACCTCACTTTGCACATTATTTTCACCCAAATTAAGAGGTTTTTCTCTTTTTTTTTGCTCATTTTCATAGACCACATATCAAAGAATAGATCTAAACTTTTGTTAATGTTAGTTTGTAATGCATATTTTGTCTCTGTTAAAGCTTCACATCGAGATAAGGATGATGTGAATCAGATTGGAGACTCAAACTTACTTACTTAAACACACTTTTGTTTGAAAAACAAAGTGTGGAGGTGAGTGATTTTAAAGACTATTGGTAAATTTGCCTAGTTATGTGTTAAATTGAAGTTTTTAAATAATGTTTTTAATGACTTAATCGCATCTTAGTTGGTTGGATTTGCAAAAATTAATTTTACTTTACAAGAGCATTATTGCAATTGGCTTTTGGAAAATTGTGTGTTAGGCTTTTGGCATGATTAATTTGGATTGAATGGATTGTTAATTGGATCATGGGTTACTGAAATTTTAAGCACTTGATGTTGGTGTTATGATTGATTTAAGATTCATGGACAAAGGCATTTGTTGTGCTTAATTATATTGGTGTTGAAATTGTTAAGCTACATGCTTTTAATGACATTTTTACATTTTAAATTAAGTGCTTAAACATCAGATTTTATGTCTTGTATGTATGCTTATATTGGCAACATTTCATGGTGGATCTATTGGATATAGTTGACATGCCATGCCATAATATTTGTGAGTACTCACCATTATATGTGTTATTTGTGAGCATATGGCTCAAGAAGTTTTAATTTTTGGAGTAAATAAGGGAGTGTTGAGCTTATGTCTCCACTCAATAGGACTGTGAGGCGATATAAGGGAGCATGTGCCTTTTGGCCCACTTAACTCGAGACTGCTTCTAATTTGTAGGAATTTGGAGATCCGTTTATCCAATGTATGATCATACGTTTAAAAATTGCCATGGATGTATTTTGCCAATATAAGTGTATGCTTATAAGTCAAATTATGATTTCTTATGCCATATTAAATTGGAATTTTATTCATGGAATAGCATATGTAATTAAGATTATAATATGTGATATTGTGGTTGAAATTTTAATGCTTAATTTGCGTGGATTTATGCATGAATTGGGTGTGATTTACTTATTTTTTTTACAGTCATTTACTGAACTTTTTAAGCTCACACTCTCACACCTTTGTGCAAAGAATTTTTAGGCTTGAGCGGTTGAGGAGTGAGTGCAAGGCCTATCAAAGATTAATGCTCTGTAGTAGCTTAAAGATTCTTCTTTAGAAACAATAAAGGGCATTATGGCACTTATTGGGACTAGTTTTAATTCAATTGTAATGGACGTTGGACATTTATTTGGATTTTTATTCTGGTGATGTTATAATTACTTTAATGCTTGATTTTTATGCTTAATTGTTGTGTGGTTTATGGTATGTTGATGAGAGTTCATATGGTGATTGAAAACATTGTATTTGAAGCATGTATTTTATACTAACTAGTTTAATTGTAGCTTGCCAAGGAGTGGACCGCTTGTGGCTAAGGTATATACCTTGTGTGATATAATTGATGGTTGCTAAGTATGATTTAGGTGATTAAAATGAATTTTTGAGAAAAAATATTGCAGTGCTCTACAAACAGGCATGTTGGTGGTTGAACACGGGTAAAAGCTAGTGGTGGTCACACACAAGCATGTGGAAATTTGACACGGGCGTGTATGAACATCTTGAAAGTTTTTCACAATTTGATCATGGGCATTTAAGGACACACAGGCACTGACATGGCTGTGTGGTTCTTTTGTGTATATATTTTTTAGATTTTGTATTTTAGTATCCTAGTTTGTTTAAATTGTATTTTAGTCCTAAAACTTGATTAGATTAATTGAAGCCTTTAACGATCGGAAAACTCGATAATATTTTAGAATTAGACTAGTGAGTTATAACACCCCAAACCCGACCCAGACATTACGGCCAAGTCTGGTGTGTCACATTACCTACAACTAACTGTGTGACCTAGTTACTAAGATTAGGGCGAGCTTTGTAAAACTGTACTTGTAATTTGGGAAGAAAATCCAGGTTTAGTTTGGGATTGTCCTATCCACTAACTATTTAAAATTTATCTTGTTCGTTGATTTGCTGCTCATTTGTTTCGAAAGCTCTGTTTTGAAAACATTGATTGATTTTTAGAAAAATCTGCATAGCCCTGTTTAAATCATTTAAATCAATTTGTAATATAAAGTAAAAATAAATAATTTAAAACCCAAATTAAAATAATTAGAGCGGCCTTATTACATACCCAAAAATTAGAATAAAATAAAAAAATATTTAAAGAAAATAATAAAGTAAAATGAATAACTTGATTAAACCCGAAATGCAGTCTATGTGGCCACTCCGAATCCCTCCAGCTCTAAGTCCACCAATCTAGGGCTCACCTGCATGGATGGAAGAAAAAAGGGTGAGTTTCGGAAACTCAGTGTGCAAAGAAAGCCCATCCAGAGCCCAAATCAGCTCAAGCCCACTGGGCCTAAGCCCTATCCAGTCTTAGTAATATCTGGGCCGAAGCCCTATTCAGTAATCAGTTACTGGGCCTTAGCCCTATTCAGTAAACAGTGCGGCCCATAGGCCCATTACAGAAACAGAACAGTATCATGCATGTATGCAAAGCCTATAGCCCATCCTATATCCAACCACTAAACTCCAACCGTACCAGCCATATACACTCAATGTGGGGAAACAACTCAACCCACCCAGCTGCTACACTCCACAGTCGCAGCATAGCTACTCAGATAATATGGCCAAGCCACTAACAGTATATCGAGGCAAAGCCCCTTTCAGTAAATAGTACGAAGCAAAGCCTCTTTCAGTAATTAGTACGAGGCAAAGCCTTTTTCAGTAAACAGTACGAGGCATATCCCCTTTCAGTAATCAATACGAGGCAAAGCCTCTTTCAGTAATCGTGGCAATGCCACTTGCACTTCCTCCATCAATAAATCCAGTCCCATGCAATAGATAATCATGTCATGGCATACAGTGAATAGAAACAGTAAAACATGCATTTTACTTAGCCCTAGAGGTATAACGGTCATTTTGCACCTTGGGGAAAAATAGTAATTTCTCACCCTTAAGGGGTATTTCAGTAAATATTTTAGTTTTTAGGGTTTTATGCATATTTCAGTTATTAATAGTCCAACTTTCATCTCAGTAGCTTACTTAGCCCATTTTAGCAGTTTAAAGTTATTAGGCCCTAAAACCCCTAATGGGCCCTACAGTGTCACTTAGCCATATTGGCCCGTTTAGCCCAAATTCTAAGTCTAGTTTAACAGATTTAACCTACAGTATACCAGAACACACTTATCGCTTACTTTTACCCATATGGGCCCGTAAGCCCATGGGCCCAATTTCAGCCCATCAAGGCCTAAATTTACCGAATTGCACGAAACTGCGCACTCACCAACTTTACTGATTTTGGTTATAGATCTATCTCTTCCAACCGACCCATGATCGCTCGCACGCTCGTAAGCCCACGAAATGCCAAAATTTTGACATTTCGGCTTTTCGGCTTTTGCCAATTTAGACTACAAGAGGGTGTTCGTTTACACACTTGATTTGCGACAGATGTTGACAAGATCTCCCACACGTTTAATCCTACAATCGACCCCTAAAATATTAGACTATGAATCGGTGATAACCAATGTGATATTCACTTACCACATTCGGCCATAACCTTTAAGGCCCTAAACCACTTACCTTTGCCAAAAATAGTGACTAGATCTAGATCTAGTCGTTCCAATGTCCTTGCTTTCCATTGCTCCTTGATCGACAGCCTTTAGTTCACCTTACTCATAACAGAACGATAAACAAAACCAATAAACCCTTTAGCCTTAGTCGACAGCCACCCTATGCATATAGGGGTTTTTGGCTTTTCCTTAAATCTCGAAATTAATATGAAAAGAAAGAATCTAAGCACTTACCGAAGATCTACAACACCAGAATGCTTTCAATCTTTTCCTATCTCAGATCTGACACCGATCTAGCCTCAAGACATGAGCAGAGAACGAATCCAAATGATTTCAGCTTTTGGATCTATCCTAGAATGTCTATTTCGATTTTTAAGAAAATAGATAAAAAGGAGTTCACAAGTGCAAAAACTAATCAACAGAAAATAAGATAGGAGATTAGAGGTTCGGCTTTTGCTATAATGAAGGAGAAGGAAATGCAAGCTTCGTAATGAGAAGAAGAAGATGTCGACAAAGCTATGGAAGTTGTGAGATTCGGCTAAAAGAAGTTTGGCTAGCAAAGATTCAGGTTTAGCAATATTCGGCTATCATGGAAAGAAAATCAAAGGGAAAAATTTTAAGAATAGAGGTAGAAGATTTTGCGAAGAAAAGATGAGCAAAAATTAAAATAAAATAAAGAAAAACAAAAACCAATTGAAAGAAAAAAAATACAATCGGCTAACACTATAATACTCCAACTAATCAAAAAGAGAATGAATCATAAAGGCCAAAATAACAAAGGCAATTCGGCACTTATTTGCCTATAGCAGAATGAGCCTATTTCGGCACAAAAAAGTCTCTCAAATCAAATACCATATTTTACCACCTTGACTTTAGCTAAATACAAAGTTTGAATTTCATTCAAACTTTCCACCGATTAGCAGCAGCCTTATCCACTCCCACCGATCAGCCGACTCAACTGCTGCTAGGGAGAGTTTCAGTCCAGCACAACTACTCCCCCCACGCGTGCAGCAAAAAGGCAGTCCTCTTGCGCGCACAGCAGCTCGAACCTGGGACCACTAGGCACCCACACACGCTGCTGGCCACTGCGACGCGACCTTGTTTTCAATATAATACAGTCGCATTTTATTATAACCCTTACCTACTTTAGTCAGGGGTTCCTTAAAAATTAAATACCAAAATTTCGCCTGCACCTGGTTTTGAACTCACGCCCGATCGGACTGCCTTAGCACGCTGCTGCCACTATGCAACAGGCGCTCTTATGGCATACTCCGTTCGCAACTTCTTTTAAGACCTATTTTAGCGCAACTAGAGTACTAAAAAAACCAAACATTTTGCACACGCTGGGAATCGAACCCCAGCCTCCCTTCCTGCTACCTAGCACGTCTAACCACTGGGCCAGGCACTTCTTTTGTGCCTAAACTTAGCCCAATTTAATTATAAGCCCTAATGCCCAGATCTCCCTAAAGAAGCAAAAATTAATTTTTTTTCTAGAGCCCTAGGCCGAGCCCAGGACTTTTCCAACACTATAAGTCCTTCGTAATTTATTTAATTACTAAACTAAACACCAATATTAATAACAATAATATTTTTTTATTATTACCCTTTTTTTAATAACAATAATATTTAAAACTTCTAAATTATTTAGGTCGTCTTCTATCCGAACCCAGACTCAAGGCCCAATACTACTAGGCCCAAATTCAGGGTGTTACATGAGTGTTAGAATTTGGTAGAAATATTTTTAGATAATATTTTGGGTAATGTATTAAAAGTTTATAAAATTTATGTTTTAGTTCCTATTAATAAAATAATAATTAGGCGTAGTATATGAACTTGATTGAAGCTCAAATTTTTAGGGCTTGCATAAATTGACTAGAAGAAGGTTGGTAATCATTTAGAACTAAAAACGAGATTGTTTGACTTTAGATGGTAAAATAACCAAAATACCCTTAAGGTTAAATAATTAGAAATAGTTTAAAAATGGTTCACAAAATCGCTTACGCATTAAAATTAGATAGTTAATTAGTTAGAATTTAGGTGTTATAAGATTGGGGTGTGTTTTGAGTGGTCTTGTGTTGAAGAGTCACTTCAGTGGCTATTGTGTCACTTCAGATTTGGGTTGGTCCTTCCCAGTCAGGTTTTAGGTGTCACAATATTGGTCATTCTTGCATTGAACAGTTTAATTTGATTTCACGATTATTCTTGGAATTTTTGGACTATTGTATAATTTTCTGGACATTATTTTTTGGTTTTGGCCTATTTGTTGAACTTTAATAATTTGTTTTCACTAAACTGCAATTTTTTGCATTTTCACATATTGAAATCGCTATTTTCAAAATTAACAACTTTGAAGTTTTTTGTTGCAAATCCAGATAATCGAAATGGGTTTTCTAAATAATAAATAAGCTATAAATTTGGTTTTAAATTTTTTTAAAGTGGAGGTAAACGAATGATTTTGAAAACACACATGCACTATGGTTAATGATCGTGATCTCGAGTGATGATGATAAAGTAATAAAAATTTGATCGTACCTGGAAACTAATTAATATCACGATAAAAAGGCAAGTGCACCTATTGAATAGTAGTATAGTCAGTGGCAAGACCAGAATATCGAATCCAAGGAACTATGAGCACTAGTAATGACTTTCTTCCTATTATCTAGCCTAAAAATAAAAGGGGGGTTTTGTTTCTAAATTAACTAATCTAAACTAAACTGAAAAGAAACGGCAAGGAGTAAAGAGAAAGATTGCTTTTGAGAAAACTGATTGATTAAGGCAATACCTAAGGAAGAATCCACCTAGACTTCACTTGTTATCTAACTCTAAACCAGATGATTTCTTCATTTGATTTGATCCGTAGAGATCCCTAAATTATGTTAATACCTCCGTCGAGGATAAGAACAACTAATCCTAGGTTGATTAACCGAAATCTCTTTCTAGTTAAAACCCCTAGTCTTGCATTAACTCAATCTATGGCTCCCCATATTAGATTTGACTCTAATCCTGCAAATTTTCGTTGTCCTATGTCTAAGATTGCGATCAACTCCGCTTAATTGTGTTAAATTTACTCCTATGTAGGGACTTTGCTCCTTTACATAAGCACATTCGACTTAAATCAATATCCCGGGAATATCACTAAGAGTTAAAAACACAATTAAGAACAAATCAAATATTTATCACACAGCTCAGATAACAATAACAAGATCTGTCTTAGGTTTCATCCCCCTTAGATATTTGGGGTTTTAATTCATAATTATAAAAGAAAACATCTCAGAAGAAATAAAATAACAAAACATAAGAAAACCCAAAACTCTTAAAAGGATTGAAGGGAGATCCTCTGTCTTGATGTAGATCCTGGCTTCTGAGATGGATCAATCGGCTTCCCTTCGAGTAATTCCCTGCCTTTAACTCCCCGTCTTGGCAGGAAAAATAATATATCTTTGAAGTTGTAGGGTCTTTATATAGAGTTTTGGAATGCCTTTCTTAGCCCTTAAGTAGCCTTTTCCAAGTGAAATTGAACTTCCTCACGACAAGGACACGCCCGTGTGCCACGCCCGTGTAGATTGACTACTAGGCCATGCTCGAGCCTATTAAAGTGGCACAGCCATGTGACACAACTGTGTGGCAAACCTCCAGGTCGTGTTGATTATTGGGCTGGACCTAATTTGCCCATTTTTTGCCCGTTCCTTGCTCTTTTCTCTTCCTTATGCTCGCCTATGTATAAAACATGAAATAAAAGGATTAAGCGCACCAAATTCCACAATTTCAATGATAATTCATTCAGAAATTAGGCTAAGCATGAGGTAAAAATATGTATAATTTACGGTTTATCAGTTAAAATGTAGTAAGCTTGAATTTTAAAATGAGTAGATGATGTAGCCTTCAAGATTCGATTATATCATCTAGGTTGGGTTTCGAGTGTTAAAACTCTTCTTTTCTCCCTAAGCTTTCCTAAGCTCATTAATGGCCAGTAACATGAACCTTAAAAAAAATCTAAATCCAACTTCACTCTTAGCTTGTTTTTGCCATTCCAAGCTTATTAACAACTACAACTAGGTGATAAAATCTTCTCTCTTTGGAATTTCTAAGAATTCAACCCTAGTCAATCAAGCATATGTACCTTATAAATTCAAAAATCGAGGAAGAGGTTCACTAGAAACTATCCTTTATAGTTACCAATTATATCAAAATTCAAAGAAGAAGTCACCTATCCCTTTAGAGAGAAACATATGACCATTTAGAAGAGTTGGAAAAAAAATTCTTTCTTTTTTTCCTTAGTGCTACTATTTGAAGAAGGTTAATGGTGATAAGGCTCATTCTCTCTCCGTTTTAGCCACATATCACATAATTATCAAATTTTATTAATTCATTAATTAGGCAATCTAAGGGCTAGAAATGATCATTTATATGTTTAGTGGTAATCTATGTCTTTGCCATGGTTCTCTACTAAACATATTAATAATGGTATATTATCCAATTAAGGAATTTGTTTAATTGTTCATTTACTCTTTCAAGTCTTGCTAGCTTACCAGTTTAATACTTATGCATAAATTATAGATTTCTCAATTAAACTGCTTAATAATTCTCATCTCTATTTCCGTATATATCTCATATACTTCTTAACTAAATAAAAAAAACTTTTGAAATGGCTCGACTTGAGAAATTATAGTTTGAAATCAAATTGTCTCAATATCGAAAATAAGTGGGTCATTACAATTTTGATTTTCTTGCAACGTAGTCCATACATTATTTTACTTTTAGTATATCCATTTAATTATTATGCCTTTTCCCAATGTCGTATTTAATAAATAAATATGTCATTTAACTGACACTCATATTCAAAATCTTGTTTACTTGATCTCTGCCATGGTATAAATTCCAACCCTTAAAATTTTGGGATGTTTCACTCACCCTTTGCTCTTGTATATTTAAATGTATATATCCATTAGCATACAAATATCTCATTTAATTTACATTGCCAAGTTTGGCAATAGTCATGGTGATCAAACATTCTTTAACATCATTTACAATTCTTTCTTTTAATGCCTTATTAAATTCACCATTTCACCCACTGCAGCCTTAGTACAATAGACTTCAGAAACTACAAGAAAACCACATACAGCATATAAGAATTATGGTGCCATGCCCGAGGGGAACATAGCTCTAGTATAATGTAAAGGCCTCCGAAGAGGTAGTGTATGTCTAATGGTTTGCACAATATGCCAGACCAAGAGGTAGCACATTAGAGCTCTAGTTACCAAAAACATAACTTCGAACCCTACATAACTTTGATCTGCAGTAATTTGGTGTAGTAGATTAAACTAGTTTTGCCTTTAAGGAGCTTGAATATAAGCATTTTCATTATGTTTTAGTTCAGTTTTCTTAGTTTTATTTACATTCAATAAAATGTGCAAATTGAGTCTTTTATTGACCTTAGGGGTTGAATGAGGCCTAAGGGTGAGCTAATGCACTTTGTGAGTGTGTAGGAGACCATTAGAAGGCATATTAAGTGAAAACTAGTCATTATGTCGTAACATAGATGACTCAATGTCGTAACATAAGGAACAAAATGGAGAAAGCTCAAGTTTTCCTTCGGTGTTCTGACACACCTTTGAAAATATCTACCTTCAATGTTCCGACATACCTTTGAAGATAGTTGAAGAGGAGTATATTGATTGCTTTGTCATGAAACAAGTCCTGGTGTGTCATGACAACAACTTTGTGATAGAAATTACATACAAAACAGGGGCATTTTGGTCTGCATAATCAAACCTAAAGCTCAGGAACGTCATCTAACCAAGGGTTAAGGATGATGACCACTTAAAGTCTATAAATAGACTCATTTGTCACATGTTATGGACATCATTCCTTTAGCCTAAATTCTCTTTGTAAAATTTAGTTTAGTTTTGTAACACCCCTTACTCGAGTTCGACATCGGAATCGAGTACGAGGCATTACCAAACATAACATAACCAATCATTTACAATCGGGCCATAAAATTTCGTTCCAATTTAAAACATTTTCATAATATATCATACCATATTTAAAATGGGCTTACGGGGCCCAAAACATAGTTTGAAAGTGGTCCGGAATCAAATTGAGAACTTCAGAAAATTTTAGAAAATTTGGTCAAAAACAGGGCACACGCTCGAGACAGGGACACACCCATGTGGGCAGGCTGTGTGGTCACACATGCTCGTGTCCCCAACTCGTATGGAATTATTACAAATTTATTTTTCATTTCAAACCTATAGGGGTTTTCACACGACCGAGCATACTCTCATGTCCTTGGCCCCGTGTCCTTCACACGGCCTCGACATGCCCGTGTGGTCACCCTGTGTGCAAAATTGGAGTATTCTGTTTATGACGTCAGCATGCAAATTTGGTCACACGGCCACGGAACACGCCCGTGTGACGTCCTTCATGTCTAAAATTTTCATGCAGGTTTTACACGCCTTACACACATGGCCGTGTGGCCCTAAGTTAGGCTATTTTCCAAGCCATCTTTTGCCCCAAAACACATACCAACTTATACCATTTTTATCACCACACACCATACACATTTTTAAGCATCTAAATGACCATATTTGATAATTTAACAACATATACCAATTCATCCACACACAAGCACATCAAGCATTTCATGAATTACCTCATAAAGATGTATATATAAACCAATATCATCATTGTACATATCACATGGCCTTAATTACAAAACAACTTATCAAAAGACAAATGCCCACATGATAGCCAAACCAACTTGACACTTACAACACCAATAAGTCCCTATACATGTCATAGTTCAAAAGAATTCATATTATAATACCAAAAGAACGTTGTGGATAGTGTGGGTGATCCTCCGATGATTCCCAATCTCCGAGCTAGCTTGACTACTCTATAAAACAAGGAAAAAGTGAAAGGAGTAAGCTTTAAAAAGCTTAGTAAGTCTATAAGTGAATAATTAACATCATATCAACTCTCTTAATGTCCAAAAATCATATCATCACATATCAACTTACCCACCTAACCTTACCAATATTACATACATAACAAGCACATTATTTACATATATTTAAGTTCACATGCACCCTTGCACACATATACACTTGCCCATATATTCACTGGCTCATAATTACACCTACACTTACACACCACATAATCACACAAATCTCTTTTAGTAAGCTTTCCCGTTGAACCCTTTGAAACAACATATGATACTCGGTGGTTTCAGCACATAGCTCCACCAACACATAACCCAGCTCTCGTGTACACATGGTCAACTCTCAATATCACCCATGTGACCTAGCCATTAAATCCCGTAGCTCTCGTGTCTACATGGTGTCCAACACTCGGAATCACACATGCGACCTAGCTACATATAACATAGCTCTCGTGTCTACATGATGTATCCTCGGTACCATACATGTGACCTAGCTATTTTTAACCCGTAACTCTCGTGTACACATGGCATACACCCAGTATTATGCATGTGACCTAGCTATCACATAGTATCTTATAGCTCTCTTGTATACATGGTGTCCCATCCTCAGAACCACACATGTGACATAGCTACACATTATCCGTATGTTCCATTTTCCAAAGGTTCAATCGGGAACTCCAAATTTCCATAATTCTCAAAATCACAGAAGTCATCCATCATTATCCATAACATACATTAAATTATTATTATAAAATTAAAATCGATGTATTACTTACATATAAACTTACCTTGATAACAAAATGCGATAGTTTGCAATTTAGTCTGAAACCTTGCCCTTGCCTCGGTCAAGGTTGATTCCTCATTCTTCTCGATCTATAACGACACGTTTAGCTCATTTAATAATTACATTATTCAAAACAGCCCAAAATCTTCCTATAGCAAATTTTACAATTTGACCTCTAACTTTGCCAATTTGACAATTTAGTCTCCCGGCTCGATAATTGATTTTCATCTGATTTTCTTGTATTTCAAGCCTAGCCAAACCACTTTTCCTAGTATAGCAACCCCTAATTTCCATCATTTCTATAACACCCCTAAACCCGGCCCAGATGTTATAGCCGAATTTGGCAGTGTCACATTGAAGTGTAAATCGTAAAACTCGTTGTCGTTGGAAACGTCAAAATCAGTTACTCAATTTGTGATTGAACGGTGACTTCAAAACGGTTTGTTCATTTCCAAAATGTGTGTCATTGAAGAGTTATTCGATTTTAAAACATGATTTAAAACCTTGCATTATTATCAAAAGTCACTTTCATTAAAACGTTATTAAATTTCAAAATCTCGTTTATAGCGGAAACTTTTCTTTTAAAATAGTTGCGTTTGTTTTGTAAAAACGTTATTCATTTTTAAAACTCGAGTTCTAATACTTGCAGTTATATCCAAAGCCAATTAAAAACCCAAAATAAAAAAACAAAATCCAGAGAAAGGCCTTACTACAAATATAAATACCCAAATCAAAATTTAATAATCAAAAGAGAGTAATGGAAGCCAAGAGATTGTGTGGCCACCTTTTAGTCCCTCGCAACATCGACCCGCCCACAATTGGGGATTACCTGTATAGTTAAATAGAAGGTTGAGTTTACGAAAACTTAGTGTGTAATCCCTTATCATATAGTCAATCATACAATATGCAGTAATGGTCCGGGCCTAAGCCCATTACAGAATAGTATCAGCGTGGGCCTTAGCCCACAACAATATTAGTTGTGCCTTAGAACATAATAGTATCAGTTGGGCCGTAACCCATAACAGTATCGGCTGTGCCTTAGCCCATAACAGTATCAGTTGGGCCTTAGCCCATAACAATATCAGAAATTAGAATGCATGATGCATATAATCCCAACCAACCCTACACACCATCTCCTGTCTAATCCTGCACTCCTGTGGGGAATAAATCGACCCACCCATCCCTACACTCCAATGTTAGCACCGGTTGCGGCACGAACTAGTATTGCAGCAAAGCTGCCAGTAATATAAGTGGATTAAAGCCATCTGCGACCCGTGCGACCTTAACAAATCAGTACACTTCCTCCAATTACAATAATCCCATCCTCATGCAACATGTGATGCGTAGTATCATAATATCATGCATGTATGCAACATACATACAATGTGGCATGGTCAAATATAGTCATAAGCAAAGTAAGAGCAAAACAATCACTTTACTTTATAGGGGCATATCAATCATTTTACCCTACAAGGGTATATCGGTCATTTTACCTTACAGGGGTATATAAGTCATTTTACCCTACGGGGGTATATCGTTCATTTTACCGTATGGGGGTATATCAGTCATTTTACCCTACAGGAGTATATCAGTCATTTTACCCTACGAGGGTATATCGGTCATTTTACCCTACGGAGGTATATCGGCCATTTTACCATACATGGGCTCGGTTTTACCATACAAGCATTCGCACACCATGTGACCTCAAAGCCCAACCTTCCAACTTTTCAGCTTTTTCCGATCTACAGACAAATCAGTGTGAAATACACACTTGATGCGATGTAGTTAATCGTCGTACCGAACTGTAACACCCCTAACTTGTATCCGTCGCTGGATTAGGGTTACGAGGCATTACCAAAAAAATACACATTATCTGAAGAATTATAAATATATATACACATATTCATGTCTTTAATCAATCAAATATTTAAAAGATACCATTAATATAATTAAGCATGTCTCCTTTCATATTATTTAACGAATATATATATATTTATATATATAGCCACATATCTCATAAGCAAAGATATTCAGCATATCAAAAATATACCTATCATACGCACATACCAAAGTTTATATAAATATATCATTCCATTATTCAAACTTGTTTCATATAAAGTAAACCTTTCAAGGTACAAATCATTTAAGACAAAATGATTTCCATTCCGCACATTAAACAAATATATGCATATGTATATTCGGTTACTACTCCAATTACCATCCTAAATTTAAAAATTATACCTGAATAAATAACTTAGCTGAACTTATAAACCAAATTATACATATTAAAACATGCTACCCAAAACATGAGTAAAACACATGAAATTGAATATTATTCATGACTATTAATAAAGGTTACTACTCACGCCATTTCAATTTTTACTTCAATAACCATATACTCGGTTAAATATAATATTAATCATATAATCTAATTTTTAATCAATTCCAAAACATAGTTTTACATCTTAACCAGCACATCAAATAGTTTAAACACACTTAACTGTTTTAATCATTAACCAAACATATCAAGCCCATTCATCACATGCATTAATAATTATAATAGCATTTGCCGAGTTACAAGTTAGTCAAAACAAACTTACCTACCTTTATCTTATGAAAAAATTTATAATGCATTACAATAAAATTTCCAAACCAACACATATTACAATTTATATGTCACAAGAATAAGACATTAAACATATTTAGACATATAATTAAAACTTGAGTATATCCTGCCATGTAATAACCATATTTTAACAAGCCTATATTATGTTTAGAATTAGCCAACAACTTGTAATGCTAAATTACATATAATACATTATCTAAATACTTCCACCACATTCGCATACACCTTAACAGTATCAGCCAGTTATTCATCCAAACCATTAACCATTTTCAAAGCATAAAACACCTATCATGAACATTGTTCCTTCATAGCACTTTACATTATACTCAAAATAAATTTATGCCACAACCAAGCATAACTGAACTCAATATAAGAGATTAGCCATTTTCGCATGGCTCAGATTATACAAACCAAAGTTCTACTTTTCAAAACACATTCTAGCCTATACATGCCATAATTCAAGTTTAACTTATAAAGGTACCAAAATAGCTGATAGTGTAATGAACTTTGCTGACAGTCCCCGAGCTTGTAGCATAACTCCAAAATCTATAAAATAGAAGCAAGTATACACACGGTAAGCTATTATAGCTTAGTAAGTCACAAGCAAATAAACACCCATTGATATTATCAACTTAATTTAGCTAAACCATATCATAATGTAATTATTATATTTAATTACAACTACCATGTTCCATAAATAATGTGTTTTTATACTCAAACACTACCTTGGTCGAATGCTAACATAATCTAAATAATTAATTACCCTTCAACCTTCAAGCCAAAATTTCAACATATATAAATATATATCGAATATACATACACTTATATACTTGATCTCAAAATCATAATATAACCTCATGTATATATATACAAATCTATATGGCCGAATATACATGGTCTTGTATACACCTATTCAAAACCAATTCCATAATATTCATATCATTCCCAAGACCAAACACATATATCATGGTTACATAAGTCCTTGATTAGCAACACACATGATTTACACAAATAACCAAATTACTTACGTTATTTTAGTTAGGTAGCCAACCATTTCATACATGGTCATTTCCACTCATTTTACATTTTCGATCACAACTTATCAATGCTTGATGAACCATTCGGAATTGGATAGGACACTTGTATAATCACACATATATCGTACAATGCCAACGTCCCAGACGTGGTCTTACATGTAATCACATATCAATGCCACTGTCCCAGATAGGGTGTTACTCACACACGTATATCGGAGTCACATATCGATGCCATGGTCTTACTCGTACACATATATCAGAGTCACATATCATGACTTATGCATCCTAACTATTTCTAAGATTAATACGTGGCTTTCGGACGTCGCAACTCGATCAAAACAAATTCGAAAACATGGTAGTCAAGCTTATTAACATTCAGCTATAGTATAAATAAAATCATATATTTCATTTTAGCATATATACTTTGTGCTTAATTAAAATTAAGTATGTCTATTTGCTTATAAACTTACCTCGGACAATATAAAACGGAACGGGACAGCTAGTCGACAACTTTTGTTTTCCCCTGATCCAATTCTGATTTCTTTGGTTCTTAATCTAAACATATTCAAATTAAGCTCATTCAAACATATTTTCATTCAATTTAATCCAAAAACACATAAATGGGAAAATTACCATTTTACCCTTAACATTTACAATATTTACAATTTAGTCCCTCTTGCACAAAACACAAAATAGGCAAAATTTCCTATACCCATGTTAGGCTGAATGTTCATAATGTCCATAAAAGTCCATATATTTAATTTATTTCACATTTTAGTCCTCAAATTATTATTTTTTTTACAATTTAGTCCTAATTACTCAAAATCATAAAAAATTCCAATACAAAATATGTTAACCCAAAACATATCTTTCATATTTCCTCATCAAACAACAAAAATTGCAAGTTCTCATCAATGGCATAACTCAAAATATTCATCAAAATCAAGAATTTAAGCTTGGGTCTTGAAGATAACTTAGCAACGATCTCAAAAACGTAAAAATTATCAAAAACCAGGCTAAACACATACATTGATTGAGCTTAAAAGATGACCGAACCCTAGCTTTTATTATTTCTTTCTCTTTATGTTATATTTGGTAATGAAGAGAAATAATAAAAAAATGGTTTTAATTATGTTATAATATATTATATTATAACATGTTTTTTAATTTACCTTTTTAACCTTTCTTATAAAATTATACTTTCATATATATTATGTCTATTGCCATCCACCCTTCCTTTTAATGGGCTATTTACAACTTAAAGGCTTTCATTTATAAAGCCAATAGCAATTCAACCCTTTACACATTAAACTACCAAATTTTTATTTTTATGTGATTAAGTCCTTTTATTTAATCGAACACATAAACAAAAAAATTAAATCACGAAAATTTCACAAATATAAATTCACACATAATAAACACAGAAAAAAATTTTTAAAATATTTTTCTGACTCAGATTCATGGTCCCGAAACCATCGTTTCAATTAGGGTCTAAGTCGGGTTGTTACAACTCTCCCCTCAAGGATTTTCATCCCTGAAAATCTTATCGGTGAATAGGTTCGGACAACGGTTTCTCATTGCATTTTCTTATTCCCAAATTGCATCATCAACTCCATGTTTATGCCACAGTACCTTAACTAACGGAATTTTCTTATTTTGCAACTCTTTAATCTCGTGAGCCAGAATACGGATCGGTTCTTCCTCATACATATTATTGGGCTTAATTTCAATCTCAGACAGACTAATCACATATGAAGGATCAGATCAATATCTACGAAGCATTGATACGTGTAATACATTTTGGATCTTTTCTAACTCAAGTGGTAAGAATAGTTTGTAAGTAACCAGGCTAATGCGTTTTATAATCTCATATGGTCTAATAAACCTTGGAATCAATTTGCCTTTACGACAAAATCTAAGTATTTTCTTCCATGGTGAGACTTTCAAGAAGACTTTATCTCCGACCTGAAACTCTATATCTTTACATCTCAAGTCTGCATATAATTTCTGATGATTTGATACTGCTTTTAGACTTTCACGGATCACTTTCACTTTATGTTTAGTTTCTCTGATCAAATCGACCCCATGTATCTTATTTTCGCTGAGCTCAGCCTAGTACAATGGTGTACGACATTTACAATCGTACAAAGCCTCATAAGGCACCATTTTGATACTCGATTTAAAGCTGTTATTATACGCAAATTGAATCAGAGGTAGGTATCGTTCCCACGTATCTTCGAACTCGAGAATACAACATCTTAACATATCCTCAAGTATCTGAATGATTTGCTTAGACTGACCATCTATTTACGGGTGGAAAGTAGTGCTAAAATGTAGTTTCGTACCTAGTGCATCCTACAGTTTCTTCTAAAATCGCGATGTAAATCTTGGATCTCTATCCGGAATAATGGAAATAGGCCCACCGTGTAATCTCACAATCTAAGAGACATATAATTCAGCAAGCTTCTCAAGCGAGTAATCTATACAAATAGGTAAAAAATGAGACAACTTAGTTAATCTATCAACTTCAAACCAGATTGCGTCTTTCTTGCTCAGTGTCAACGGCAACCCAGATACAAAATCTATAGTAACTCTGTCCCATTTCCACTCAGGTACCATAATCAGTTGAAGCAATCCAGAAGGTACTTGATGCTCAACTTTTACTTGCTAACAGGCTAAACATTTCAAAACAAAGTCAGAAATATCTCGCTTCATACCATGCCACCAGTAAAGCTGTTTCAGGTCATTGTACATCTTTGTACTACCTGGGTGAATGGATAACTAGTTGCTGTAAGCTTTATTCAAAATCATCTGAATCAACTTTGGATTTCACGGGACACATATTCAGTTTTTGAATCTCAAACAGTCATCAGCATCAACTTGAAACTTTGAATCAGCATTTGAATCACATTGTGTAACGCCCCAAATTTTGGGCCTAGAAGAAATAGGCTTCGTGTGTCGGGGAAATTGGATTTTGGTTGTGTGAGAAAATTTCATAAATTGTACATTTAATTAGGGGCTAAGTGATTTAGGAAGAGTTGGAGGGGTTGGAGAAGTCCTAGGTTCAAACCAGGGCTCTAGCAAAATTTTTAGTTTTTCTCTTAAGTGGGCCTTGGCGTTAGCTTGAAGACTTTATAAATATTTTTAGTTAAAATTTGACACAAGGAAGTGCTTGGTCTAGTGGCAACGAGGCGTTAGGAGTAGGTAAGGGGTTCCAGGTTCAAGTCGCGGCATGTGTGGAAATTTTAGTTGTTTTTTTTAAACAAACCTGGAAGTAAGCAGGAAGGCTTAATAAATATTGGGATAAAAAGGGTGACATAAGTTAAGGTGTAGTCTAGTGGCAGAGGCGTGATAGGACTATTGGGGATCATAAGTTCGAATCTCATGGCATGCAAAGTTTTAATTTTTGCTCTTTAGTAAACCATGGCTTTAACGTGTAAGCCTTATGAGTATTTGTGACCGAATTGTAGCATAAGGAGCAGTGCGGTGTAGTGGTTATAGCATTATGGTGAGGTAGGGAGATTCGAGGTTCGAGTCTTGGATGGAGCGTTGGAATAATTTTTTCTGCTGTTAGGACGTCTAGTGTTTGAATTAGAGTGAAGTTTTTCCAAGTGGGTGTGGAATTGGTCCCGAGAAGAAGTTTATGGGATTAAGATAGTGTTTGGTAAGGTGTTTGAGGAGATAAGAAGGAGAGAAATGAGGAATTTGGATTGTTGTGGAGTTGGGGCCGAAATGGGTCACTTGTGTGCTTAGAATTTTGGCAAGGGGGAGTTGTTAGGGCATATTTCGGCTTTTGTTGAGTTCTTTTTATTTTTATTTTTACTTTTGGTTAGTTTAGTACCTAGGACTGAAGTTCTTTTCTCTTTTTCAAACTTTCGACTCATCCTTCTTATTCCTTGAAGCCAATCATCCCTAACACAATCCTTCTCTTCTCTTTTCTCTTCTCTCATCCCCTCTTCCTATCTTGCTCATGACTTTTGGCTGGTTCATCTAAAGCCTTAACCGAATAGGCTTTTCTTTCTCTTGGAACACTAGTCACTTGTAGTCGAAACTTTGATCATCTCCTCTGAACCTCTGCTAACGCGGTTCTAACCTCTTTTATTGTAGTTCCTCAGGAAGTCATAAATTAGTATGTAGTTGATCCTTATTATTTCGTTTATCAATCACTCCTCTTTTGATTGGTTTTCGATCTTTTATGAAGTAGGTATTGTGCACTTGGTTCGTTTCTAGCACTTTTGATGAGCAAGGAGGGATCTAGTAAAGGGTCGATGAAAGTGCTGACTAAGTATGAGCGTATAGCCGCTACTCCCAAGTTTAAGTGGCGTAAGGTGTTGGCGGTTCTGGACTATCCGCCTATATGCGGAAGGGGGACTGCATCAGACTTCGGAGTACATAGGCAAATCACAGTCGATCAATCTAGTCAAGGACAGTCATAGTTAATTCTTCGATTAGAGGTTTGGGTTAAGTTCTTTTAATTCTTTAGTAAGTGATTAACAAATGTTATGTTGGAATAGGTTCCGATGCTTAGGATTTCTTGGTACTCTACGTAATCAGGTGTGTACCCACACCACACACACAATAGATCGGCAAATCCCAAAAAGCCAAAAAGCCGACCCCACAAGTGCACGAACACTCGAGTGGGGGAGATCGATACGATGACAGAGGCTCCATGAGCGATCTCATGGACTTGGGCCACTTTTTGGCCAATTGGGTCGAAATGGGCCAAATGGCCCCATCGAGCCCGTGGGCTCGACATGAGTAAAATTGATGGATTGGTAAGAAATGACGAGCCGGTCGTGTTGTCCACATGGCCTACGATAGATTTGGGCCTAATGGGGCATAAAAGAGCGTGGGCCGTTTGGGTTACGTATTGGGCTTTAAGGGCCATAGGGTTTTGTAATTTCTAAAAAGGATAATAAACGCAGTAAGTGATTATGGACTTATTAATGGGCCAAGATATGCATTTAGGCCCATAATGAAAAATGACTGATATGCCCTAAGCACAAAATGACTAAAATGCCTCTACATGGTTTGTGGTTGATTTGTATGCCATATATATGTTATGTTTCATTCATTCGATGTTATGCTGCATGGGGGATGGGTTTATGATGGAGGAAGTGATATATGACGATCGCATAGTCGCTTGACCACAGTGGATCCACCGATGGCTTTTAAGCCAGTATATGATTGGTAGCTTCGCTGCAACATCGAGTAGAGCCACAACCGGTGCTACAACGGGAGGGTAGGGATGGGTGGGTCGATTTATATCCCCACATGAGTGTAGGACTGGACAGGAGATGGAGTGTAGGGTTGGTACGGGCATTTATGCATTGCATATATGGATTTTGATATTTGAAATGGGCTTAGGCCCGGTAAATTTGATATGTGCTATTTGACATGGGCTCAGGCCCAACCGAGGCTAATGTGGCCTAAGGCCCAATTGCCACCGTTATTGAAATAGGCTTAGGCCCAAACTGTTTAATGCTTGTTTTTACAGTTGATGAGGGTTGTACACACTGAGTTTTCGCAAACTCACCCCCTCGTTTTAAATTTTTCAGGTAATCCTCAGTAGGCGGTTCGATGTAGGGGAGGACTCAGAGGTGGCCACGCAAATTGAGTAGCTTACATTTTAGTATTTGACTTTACATTTTTTTTAATTACTTTGTTTTGGGTTTTGATGTAATACAGCCTTTTTCTTTGGTTTGATTTGGTTTTGGATTTATTTTCGTATTTGCTTAACTCGTAGGTTAAAACCTGTTTTTCTAAATATAGAACTAAATTAGTATTTTTACACAAACCTTGATTTAAAAACATGGATGTTTTCAAACCAAGAGCTTCCGCTGAAAATAAACAAAGGAATTTAACAAGTATCTCAAACTAAGGTTTTCAATTATCAGGGTTTTATCTAAACTTGCAGTTAAACAAATTTTTACTGGCTTCATTTCAAACTAAAGTACCTCATTTTTAGGTGGTTTTGAATAAAAGAAATACAACACGAGAACCCTGTTTTATATCGCAAACAACCTAAGATTTTTAAGGTTTCTCAACGACTTCGGATTGAACGAGCTACCCTTCAATGTGACACCGCCAGATTCGGCCATAACATTCGGGGCGGGTTTGGGGTGTTACATTTAGTGGTATCAAAGCCAAGTTGCAAAGCTCAGGATGTGAAATGGACCTTAGTTTTTGAGTTTTAAAACTACATACAAATAAATTGAAAGATTTAAAAAGACTTTACTGTGTGGCACATCGAGTCTCTGGTGTTAAACCAAGTAAGTTTTCTTGATACAGTAACATGTCTTAAGTTGTTAGTTGTTTATAAATATTCAATTGGAAAAGCTAGGATTTCCTTAGATATTAGACTATATGAAAGCATTTGAACTTGAATATGGTACTTATTCTGTATGTGTTTTGGAGTGTTTGCGATAGGTGGATGTTTTGGGTGTATATCAAAATTTTTAGGGTCAGAGTGCACAGCAATAGCATGGTGGGGTAGTTTATACACCACTACCCTATTAGTTGGAAATTTTAGGGATGAAATTTCTTTAAGGGGGTAGAATTGTAACGCCTAAATTTTGGGCCTAAAAGAAATGGGCTTCATGTGTTGGGGAAATTGGATTTTGGTTGTGCGAGGAAATTTCATAAATTGCACGTTTAATTTAGTGGCTAAGTGATTTAGGAAGAGTTGGAGGGTTGGAGAAGTCTTGGGTTCAAACCAGGGCTCTAGCAAAATTTTTAGTTTTTCTCTTAGGTGGGCCTTAGCGCTAGCTTGAAGACTTTATAAATATTTTTAGTTAAAATTTGACACAAGAAAGCACTTGGTCTAGTGGTAGGGAGGCGTTAGGAGTAGGTAAGGGGTTTTAGGTTCAAGTCGCAGCATGTGCGGAAATTTTGGTTTTTTTTAAAAAGCTTGGAAGGTAGCAGGAAGGCTTAATAAATATTGGGATAAAAAGGGTAACATAAGTTAAGGTGTAGTCTAGTGGCAGAGGCGTGATAAGACTACTGGGGAGCATGAGTTCGAATCTCATGGTATGTAAAGTTTTCATTTTTGCTCTTTAGTAAACCATGGCTTTAGCGTGTAAGCCTTATGAGTATTTCTGACCGAATTGTAGCACAAGGAGTAGTGCAGCGTAGTGGTTATGGCGTTATGGTGAGGTAAGGAGATTCGAGGTTTCAGTCTTGGATGGAGCGTTGGAATAATTATTTTTTCTGTTGAGACATCCAGGGTTTGGATTGGAGTAAAGTTCTATCGAGTGGGTGGGGAATCGGTCCCAGGAAGAAGTTTATGGGATTAAGATAGAGTTTGGTAAGGTGTTGGAGGAGGTAAGAAGGAGAGAAATGAGGAATTTTGATTGTTGTGCAGTTGGGGCCGAAATGGGTCACTTGTGTGCTTAGAATTTTGGCAAGGGGGAGTTGTTGGGGCATATTTCAGCTTTTGTTGAGTTTTTTTTTAGTTTTATTTTTACTTTTGGTGAGTTTAGTACATAGAGTCGAAGTTCTTTTCTGTCTTTCAAACTTTTGGCTTATCCTTCTTATTCCTTGAAGCCGATCATCCCTCAGACAATCCTTCTCTTCTCTTTTCTATTCTTTCGTCCCCTCTTACTATCTTTCTCATGACTTCTGGCCGATTAATCTAAAGCCTTAACCGAATAGGCATTTCTTTCTATTGGAACTCTAGTTACTTGTAGTCGAAACTTTGGTAATCTCCTCTGAACCTCTGCTAATGCGGTTCTAACCTCTTCTATTGCAGTTCACTAGGAAGTCATTACTCGATATGTAGTTGTTCCTTATTATTTCGTTTTTCAATCACTCCTCTTTCGACTGGTTTTCCCTCTTTTATGAAGTAGGTATTGTGCACTTGGTTCGTTTCTAGAATTTTTGATGAGCAAAGAGGGATCTAGTAAAGGGTTGGTTAAAGCGCCAACTGAGTATGAGCATGTAGCCGCTACTCCCAAGTTTAAGCAATGTAAGTGTCAGCAGTTCGAGACTATCCGCCTGGATACGGAAGGGGGACTGCATCAGACTTCAAACTACATAGGCAAATCGCAGTCGATCATTCTAGTCAGGGCAAGTCGTAGTTGATTCTTCGGTTAGAGGTTTGGGTTAAGTTCTTTTAATTCCATAGTAAGTGATTAACAGATGCTATGTTGGAATAGGTTTTGATCTCAAGATTTCTTGGTATTCTACGTAATCAGGTGTGTACCCACACCGCACACACGATAGATCGACCAATCTCGAAAAGTCAAAAAGCCGAAAAGCTGAAAAGTTGAAAGTTGGCTACGGTAACCCCACGAGTATAGAAACACTTGAGTGGGGGAGATTGATATAACGACAGAGGCTCCATAAGTGATCTTATGGACTTGGGCCACTTTTTGACCAATTGGGCTGAAATGGGCCAAATGGACCCGCTGGGCCCGTGGGCTCGACACGAGTAAAATTGATGGATTGGTAATAAATGACTAGTCGGTCATATTGACCACTTGGTCTATGACAGATTTAGGCCTAATGGGCCATAAGAGAGCGTGGGCCCGTTTGGGTTACATATTGGGCTTTATGGGCCTAGGGTTTTGTAATTTCTAAAAAAGATAATAAACGCAGTAAGTGATTATGGACTTATTAATGGGCCATGATATGTTATTAGGCCTACAACAAAAAATGATTGCTATGCCCTAAGGGCAAAATGATTAAAATGCCCCTATATGATTTGTGGTTGATTTGTATGCCATATACATGTTATGTTGCATTCATTTGATATTATCCTGCATGGGGGATGAGTTTATGATAGAGGAAGTGATATATGAGGATCGCATAGTCGCTTGATGATCGTAGATCCACCGATGGCTTTTAAGCCAGTATATGATTGGCAACTTCACTGCAACATCGAGTAGTGCTATAATCAGTGCTACAACAGGAGTGTAGGGATGGGTGGGTCGATTTATATCCCTATAGGAGTGTAGGGCTGGACAGGAGATAGAGTCCAGGGTTGGTATGGGCATTTATGCATTGCATATATGGATTTTGATATTTGAGATGGGCTTAGGCACAGTAAATGTGATATGTACTACTTGACATGGGCGTAAGCACAATTGAGGCTAATATGGGCTAAGGCCCAATTGCCACCGTTATTGAAATAGGCTTAGGCCCAAACTGTTTAATGCTTGTTTTTTCAGTTGATGAGGGTTGTACACACTGAGTTTTCGTAAACTCACCCCCTCTTTTTAAAATTTTTCAGGTAATCCTCAATAGGCGATTCGACGTAGGGGAGGACTTGGAGGTGGCCATGCAAATTGAGCAGCTTACATTTTAGTATTTGACTTTACATTTTTTTTAATTACTTTCTTTTGGGTTTTGATGTAATAAAGCCTTTATCTCCGGTTTGATTTGGTTTTGGATTTATTTTCGTATTTGCTTAACTCGTAGGTTAAAACCTATTTTTCTAAATATAGAACTAAATTAGTATTTTTACGCAAAACTTGATTTAAAAACATGAACGTTTTCAAACCAAGAGCGTCCGCTAAAAATAAACAAAGGAATTTAACAAGAATCACAAACTAAGGTTTTTAATTAATAAACTCAAGGTTTTATCTAAACTTGCAGTTAAACAAATTTTCACTAGCTTCGTTTCAAACTAAAGTACCTCGTTTTTTAGGCAGGTTTTTAGTACAAGAGATACAACACGAGAACCCTATTTTATATCGTAAATGACCTAACATTTTCAAGGTTTCTCAATGACTTCAGATTGAATGAGCTACCCTTCAATGTGACACTGCCAGATTCGGCCATAACCTCCAGGTCGGGTTTGGGGTGTTACGCATTGAGCTTATTTTACTATTAACTCATTATCAACCTTCTGGGCATCACAAATTTGCTAAACAAATAATACTCTTGCTTTTAATTCATTGCACGTAAAGCAAATAGTGATTTTCGTCTTAAAGCATCAGGAACAACATTAGCCTTTCTCGGGTGGTAGTCAATCACAAGCTCATAGTCTTTTAGCATCTCTAACCATCGGCATTGTCTCAAATTTAGATCTTTCTGATTCATCAAGTATTTCAAGCTTTTGTGATCAGAATGAACATGACATTTCTCGCCAAACAGATAGTGACGCCAAATTTTTAACGTAAACATGATAGCTGCCAATTCTAGGTCATGTGTCAGATAGTTCTTTTCATGTGGCTTTAACTGTCTCGAGGAATAAGCTATAACTTTGTCTTCCTGCATCAAATCACAGCCTAAACCATTTAAAGATGCATCACTATAAATAACAAATTCTTTACCCGATTCTGGCTGAATTAGCATTGGAGCTTTGGTCAAAAGGGCTTTTAACTGATCAAAGCTTTTTGGGCACTTTTCTGACCACTCAAACTTAACATCTTTCTGCAATAGTTCGTCACTAGAGCTGCAATCATAGAGAAACCTTTCATGAATCGTCTATAATAACCAGCAAGTCCCAGAAAGCTTCAAACTTCAGAAACATTTCTCGAAGGTTTCCAATCAAGTATAGCTGAAATTTTGCTCGGATCAACCCGATTACCTAATGCAGACACAACATGGCCTAGAAAACTGACTTCGCTTAACCAAAACTCACATTTACTGAACTTTGCATACAATTGTTTATCTCGCAAAGTCTGTAACACAAGTCTTAGATGTTTGGCATGTTCGATCTCATCATGTGAGTAGATCAAAATGTCATCTATAAACACAACCTCAAACCTATCCATATACTATCTGAAAATTCGATTCATCAAATCCATGAAAACGGTAGGTGCATTAGTAAGTCTGAATGGTATAACTAAGAACTCATAGCATCCGTACCTTGTTCGGAAAGCACTCTTTGGCAGATCAAAGTCTTTAACCCGTAACTGATAGTAGGCTGATCTCAAGTCTATCTTTGAAAACACTGTGGCCCCTTTCAGTTGATCAAACAAATCATCAGTCCGTGGCAACGGGTACTTATTCTTTATAGTCACCTTATTGAGCTGTCTATAATCATTGCACATTCTCATAGTTCCTTCTTTCTTATTCACAAATAACACTGGCGCACCTCAGGGTGAAAAACTTAGTCACAGGAAACCTTTGTCTGTCAACTCTTGTAACTGAGCTTTCAATTCTTTTAATTCAGTAGGTGCCATTCTGTACGGAGCTATGGATATCAGAGTCGTCCCAGGCATTAACTCAATACCAAACTCTACCTCTCAAATAAGTGACAAACCCGGCAATTCTTTAGGAAACACTTCCAGATACTCGTAATTCAATATTTCTTTCGGCCACTTTACTATCAAGCACATATGCAAAGTACGCTTCGCAGCCTTTTCTCACATATTTTTAAGCTAACATTGAAGAAATCACTGCTGGTAACCCATTTAGATCGTTAGATTCAATCTGAATAATCTCATCATTCTGGCACCATAAATCAATAGTCTTTCTCTTACAGTTTACAACAACATCGTGTAAAGTCAACCAGTCCATACCCAGAATTATGTCCAACTCATCGAATAGAAACAACATCAAGTCAGCCGAAAAGCATGAATTTTGAACCATCAAGGGACAATTCTTGCACAGTTTATCAACCATAACACACAGCCCAAGGGTTTGACACTCTAATCACAAACTCAGTAGACTCAATAGGCAGAGTCTTACTGAAGACTAAAGTCTCACACACGTAAGAATCAGTCAAGCCAGGATCAATCAATGCAATTACATCAGTATCATAAAGAGTAAATATACCAGTAATAACATGTGGGGACGAAGCCTCCTCGCGTGCGCGAATAGCATAGGCTCTGGCAGGTATACAAGCCTCAAATCTAACTACTGTATCTTTAGTCCCTCTCTAACTGCCACTCGCATTACTCGCATTTCTGGGTGGTTTAGCCCGAGCAGTGGCATTACCCATGTAACACCCCAAACTCGGCCTAAAAGTTAGGCCCGAATTTGGCGTGTCATATGGAAGTATTTTTTGAAAACCTTGTTATCATTGAAAATCCTTCTTATTTAAAAACTTGGGTAAAAACTTAGTTTACATTTGATTAATTCCAAAATGTGGTTCACTAAAAAGTTTATTCCCTTTTTAAGATGTTATTACTTTTAAAATCTTAATCATTGCGGAAGCTTAATTTTAAATTGTTGAATTTTGAAAATGCAATGTTCAAGTATTGAGTCATGAAACCATTTTGAAAAGGTTGCGGAAGCGTGTCAATTTTGAAAACAGTTATGGTTTTGGAAAACCGCATCCTAAAGCTACAGGTATAAAACTTAAAACCGTAAAATCCTGAATTAAAATCCAAAAGTTAATAGGGCCTTATTACAAAATAGAAATCCAAATGAAATACTTAAAATCCTACTAGCATAAAACTAGTGCAGAAGTGTGGGTCACTATTGAGCTCCTCACAGCACCGAACCACCTAACGCTGGGGATTACCTGCACAATTAGTCAAAAGGGTCAGTTTACATAAACTCAATGTGTAATCCCTTATAATCAAGCAATCAGACATACAGAACACAATATCGATTGGGCTTAAGCCCAACATAGTAAATAGTGTCAGGTGGGCCTTAGCCCAGTACAAAATTAGAATCAGATGCAGATATGCAGACAGATATCCAACCCAACCCAACCCAACCAATACATCGCCCGTACCAACCAGCACACCTTGTGGGGATTAAATTGACCCACCCAGCTAACACACCAAGCTTAGCACTAGTTGCGACACTAAGTCAATAGAACGGCTCAAAGCCGTAGATAGAATAGCTAAAATCCGTAAGTATCGCAACAATGTTACCAAATATCAAAATGGCTAGAAGCCATAACCAGAAAGGTTGTAAGCCTTGAACAGAACGGCTATAAGTCGTACACTTCCTCCATCAATAATAACCTAATCCCATGCAGGATGACATGTCATAGTAATATACGTGAATGCAAGATGTCATGCTCGGTATCAAACCAATAACAATCATACATACATTAGTCAAATTACCACTAAAGATGTAACGGTCATTTCGTCAGTTAGGGGTAAAACAGTAATTTTACCCACCAGGGGTATTTCGATAATTTTACAATCCGAGGTCTTAACGACCAAACAAAAGGTCCAACGTCGCCACGGGCGACCTAAGTAACCCAACAGACATAATGGTGTAAATAGGCCCAAAACCATATTGGGCCCAAGTGGGCCCACACGCTCGTGTGGCCCAATCAGTCCAAATTCACATATGGCATTGCGAGCCTCATAATCCAATCTATCAATGATCACTTACCGAGTATTCTGCCCGTGCGGGCTCGTAGGGGCCCATCGAGGCCCATAATGGCCCAAATGCACGAAAATAACATAAAGGCCTTTACAGTCTATTACCCACGATCTGTAGGCTCGACTCGCCCCATGTGCATTCACACGCTCGTAAGGCCTCGAATATCGACGTTCGGCATTTTGACTTTTCGGCTTTTACTGATCTACACTAAGTAGGGTGTGGTTACACACCTGTAAAGATATCGTTGTCACACCCCTTCTAAAATCAATACACCTAAGACATATTACGAACCACATAAGTCAAATTTCTGGTAAATCCAGAACCAATGTATTAAGAACACACTACCTGACCTCTTGCTACTTACCAATCAACCAAACGCCAGATCCTCCTTGTTCTCCGTCCAACGATTGCAAAACTTTAACCTTAACCGAAACAATTAATCGATTTATCAAACCATAATCCTTAATTAAATAATAGACGAATAATACCTAAGGTACTTACCACGAGTGACAGAGAATAATCGGCCTAAATCCTCATTGACTAAAGAAATCACGCCCCTAACAACAGTCGATACCATAGAGTAAAACGAAATAGCCATTAAGGTGAAACGAGAGTGAAAGAGTAGGATACAAACAACTCATAGAAGAATAAGAAATTGCAACCCTGAGAAAAGAAGAACTAACCAGTTATTCGACCTAGACTCCAACTATGCGTTGCCCCAAAATCAAAGAGCTATTCGGCTTTAGCAAGAGAAAGTTGCACGATCGAAAGTAGAGGAAAAGAAGATGAATAAGAGGAAGAGATGATCTGTAACACCCCAAACCTAACCCAGACGTTACGGCTGAATCCAGTGTGCCACATCACCTACAACTAACCTAGTTACTAAGATTGGGGTGAGCTTTACAAAAACCGTTACTAAAGGTTTAAAAAAAATTCCCGATTTACATAATGAATATCCTATCTACTACCGATCGTTAAAGGTTTATTTAAAAACGTGACTTTTGTTACACTTTTGGAATGTGCGTTTGGTTTTGAACACACTCATTTATCGTGCTAATTTGAAAACAAGTAAGTTTTATAAAAAAATGCGCCTTAGAGCTATCCGATTTCATAAACAATTTAAACGCAACTAATCTTAAGTTAACAACAAATTAAATAAGTAAAAAAAATTAAAACCCAAAACGAAAATAAATAGAGCGGCCTTATTACAACCCAAAATCATAATAAAATAATTTAAAATAAATACGAAAATTAAATGAATTAAAATAAAACTTAGTTAAAAACTAGAACTTTAATCTTTGTGGCCACTCTGAATCCCTCCCAGCTCAAAGTCCACCAACTAGGGCTCACCTACATGGATGGAAGAAAGAGGGGGTGAGTTTGGAAACTTAGTATATATAGAAAGCCCATCCAGAGCCCAAGTCAGCTCAAGCCCATTGGGCCTAAACCCTATCCAGATACAGTATACTGGGCCTTAGCCCTTTTCAGATAACAGTAATCTGGGCCTTAGCCCTTCTCAGATAACAGTACGGCCCATAGGCCTATTTCAAAACAGAACAGGTATTAAATATGGATGCAACCCAAACCCAACCTAAATCCAGCCACTACACTCCACCTGTACCATCCCTACACACCATGTAGGGAATAACTCAACCTACCCAGTAAGTTGAGGCGAAGCCTCTAGTACGTGGTCAAGCCACTTTCAGTACTTCCTCCATCAATATCCCAGTCCCATGCAATACATAATCATGTAATGAATAGAAAACAGTAACACATGTAGTTCAGTCAGATCAAACCCTAGGGGTATAACGGTAATTCTACACCTAGGGGTAAAATCGTAATTTCTCGTCCCTAAGGATATTTCAGTAATTTTATCAGTTTTTAGGGTTTTTATGCATATTTCAGTCTCCAATAATCTAACTTTCGTCTCAATGGTTATTTAACTTGTTTTAACAGTTTTACGCTATTGGGCCCTAAAACCCCTAATGGGCCCTACAGTGTCTATTAGCTACTTAAGCCCATTTAGTTCAGATTTTATGATCAATTTATCAGTTTAACCAGTTTTGAACCTATAGTCTATCAGTACACATTAAGTACTCATTTTCACCTATATAGGCTCGTAAGCCAATTGGGCCCACTTTTAGCCCATTGAAACCCAATTACCGAAGAACACGAAATTACATGTACAACTATCTCACCACTTGCAATTTCAGATCCAACAATTTCCAACCATCTTATGAGCATTCACACACTCACAAGCCCACAAAATGTCAAAATTTCGGCATTTCAGCTTTTCGACTTTTACCGATTTGAACTGAAGAAGAGTGTTAGATACACACCTGATTCGCGACGGCTGCTAACAAGGAGTCCTGAATGCTGGTGCTCCCCATGGAGACACACTCGGTCTAATGAAGACTCTATCCAACAACTCTTGGATTTGAGCTTTCAATTCCACTAACTCCTTCGGTGCCATCCTATAAGGCGCGATGGACATTGGAGCCGTTCCAGGTAACAAATCAATCCCAAACTGGACTTCTCGATTCGGAGGTAATCTAGGAAGCTCCTCAGGGAATACATCTTGGAACTCCCTAATAGTTATGACTGTTTCCACAGTCAGATTCTCAGTTTCAACTTGACTTATGAAACTAAGTGTGCCTCACATCTTTTGCGAATCAGTTTCTCAGCCCTTAAAGCCATACCATGTTGGACAAGTAGTCTCTTCGTTCTCCAATGACCATTACCTCCTTATCCTCGATAGTCCTTAACACCATCCTCTTAGCTGCACAATCCAATGTTGCCTTATGCTTGGTTAACCAATCCATTCCTAAGATCAGATCGAACTCTCCGAAAGGTAACTCCATCAAGTCTCCACAGAAAATCCTACCTTGAGTCTCTAAAGGCACTTCCCTAAAGAGTTTATTTACCCTAACTGAATGACCTAGAGGATTTATCACAGTTACCCCACTCACAGTTTCTTCAGAGTGTACACCCAACGACCCAGAAATGTCACATGCAACATACGAATGGGTTGATCCCACATCCATCAAAGCAGTATAGGGTACGCTAGAGATAAAAAACGTACCAGTTATGATGTCAGGTGCATCACCCTCCTCTCGGTGACGAGCAGCATATACCAATACTGGTTGATGAGCCTCAGCATTACCAGTACTCCTGCCAAGTGCCGCACATCCACAGCCATTGCCACCTCAACCTTGTCCACGCCCTCTTGGTGGCGGCGGTCCACCTCGCATAGGTTGAACAGCCCCTTGTTCTGCAACTTGAGTCTGAGCTGGCCTCTGAGGACAATCCTTGATCCTATGTTCCTTTGACCCACAACGAAGACATGCCCCAGTATGTTCCAGCACTCCCTCAAATGCACTCTACCACAGTCTCCGCAAGGCTGTGGTCTAATCGTGTTTACCGGAACTGCTCAAACCGGTTCCTCTACTTTAGCTCTCTTAACATTTCGATTTGCAGCACCGATGGTCTAGAATCTCTCCTAAATCAGTTTTGATCCCTATCACGGTTCTTTCGTTCATCTTGCTTCACCTCTTTGGCTATTTTAGCCTTCTCTACCAATGCCGCAAAATCGCACTCTCTCTGCGGAGCTATTAGCACCCTTAGCTCATCCTTGAGGCTATCCTCGAAGTGAACATTGCGCTCGTACTCAGTAGCAACAATCCCGCTAGCATATCAGCTCAACCTCAGATACTCTGCCTCATACTCAGCAACTGACCTATTGCCCTGGGTCAGGTTCAGAAATTCCTTCCTACGTGCATCCACATAGCTGGCTCTGACTTATTTTCCCTTGAAAATCGTCTTAAATAATTCCCAGGTTTCCCGCTCAGCTGGGGTACTCTCTCTCATAGTAATCCACCATTGGTATGCTTCGTCTCGCAGTAGAGACACCGCTCCCTTTAGCTTTTGCTCCACCGAGTAGTCCAGGTCATCCATAATCCCTTCCGTAGCTTCCAGCCAATATTCAGCTACATTCGGGGCCACTCCAGATATGCCCCTAAAGACTTCACTCCGTTCACCCGGAGTCGCTCAGAAATAGATCCCCTATTTACTGGCCCAACATTAGCTCCAGCAACCCTTTCCAGAACCCTCAGTATAGCCTGGGATAGAGTGTCATCCCCTGCGGCCCGATTGTATGGCCCATTTTCTGCATCCGGTGGCAGTCGTGCCTCACCAGATGGCATTGGTCTATATTCCGAAGATGAGGATCCAGCTTGACCACTACCTCGGCCACGTCCTCGGCCTCGTCCACGAGCAACACTCCTACTCATAATGACTTATCTGATTTAAAATTTTATGACATTAGTTTAATGTTTCAATTCTTTATTAAGGAATGTTTTATGCACAAATAAAGTTTCAGAGTTTATTTTAACGTAATCGTAGTCTAACTACTGTCTCAGTCTTCTAGGGTTTAGTTTTCCCTACAGTCTCAGTCTTGTAGTCTCAATACTATCCTCTCTACAGTATCATATTAAAGGCTCAGCTCTATCTACAATATTGTTTCAGTACAGTACAGTATATAAAGAAGAAATACTTATAGACTTGGTGCCAGGGATTCAGTGTGCCACTTCTCCAATTATCAGTAAAACTCAGAAAGATTAAGACTTTTCAAAATCAAACCTTTAAAACATGTGTATTTAAAAAAAAACAAGTTTGAAAAGAGTCTTTCTAAATTTACAAGAAAATTTAATTTTCCAAAAATACCCTTCTTGGGCTTAAAAATTTTAAAAGCCTTTTTGGACCTGATCCACAACCGAGTTGTTGCAACCGGGCTCTGATACCACTAAATGTAAAACCCCAAACCCAACCCAGACGTTACAGCCGAATCTGGTGTGCCACATCACCTACAACTAACCTAGTTACTAAGATTGGGGTGAGCTTTGCAAAAACCATTACTGAAGCTTTAAAAGAAATTCTCGATTTACTTAATGAATATTTTATCTACTACCGATCGTTAAAGGTTCATTTAAAAATGTGACTTTTGTTACACTTTTGGAATGTGCATTTGGTTTTGAACACACTCATTTATCGTGCTAATTTGAAAACAAGTAACTTTTATAAAAAAACGCGCCTTAGATCTATCCGATTTCATAAACAATTTAAACGCAACTAATCTTAAGTTAACAACAAATTAAATAAGTAAAAAAATTAAAACCCGAAATGAAAATAAATAGAGCGGCCTTATTACAACCAAAAACCATAATAAAATAATTTAAAATAAATACGAAAATTAAATGAATTAACATAAAACTTAGTTAAAAACTAGAACTTTAATCTTTGTAGCCACTCTGAATCCCTCCCAGCTCCAAGTCCACCAACTAGGGCTCACCTGCATGAATGGAAGAAAGATGGGGTGAGTTTGGAAACTCAGTGTGTATAGAAAGCCCATCCAGAGCCCAAGTCAGCTCAAGCCCATTGGGCCTAAGCCCTATCCAAATACAGTATACAAGGCCTTAGCCCTTTTTAGATAACAGTAATCTGGGCCTTAGCCCTTCTCAGATAACAATACGGCCCATAGGCCTATTTCAGAACAGAACAGGTATTAAATATGGATGCAACCCAAACCCAACCTAAATCCAGCCGCTACACTCCACCCGTACCAGCCCTACACACCATGTGGGGAATAACTCAACCCACCCAGCCCTACACTCCACAGTTGCAGCATAGTTGCTCAGATATCAGTAAGTTGAGGCGAAGCCTCTAGTACGTGGTCAAGCCACTTTCAGTACTTCCTTCATCAATATCTCAGTCCCATACAATAGATAATCATGTAATGAATAGAAAACAGTAACACCTGTAGTTCAGTCACATCAAACCCTAGGGGTATAACGGTAATTCTACTCCTAGGGGTAAAACTGTAAGTTCTCGTCCTTAAGGATATTTCAGTAATTTTATCAGTTTTTAGGGTTTTTATGCATATTTCAGTCTCCAATAATCTAACTTTCGTCTCAGTGGTTATTTAACTTGTTTTAACAGTTTTACGCTATTGGAGCTAAAACCCCTAATGGGCCCCACAGTGTCTATTAACTACTTAAGCCCATTTAGTTCAAATTTTATGATCAATTTATCAGTTTAACCAGTTTTGAACCTACAGTCTATCAGTACACATTAAGTACTCATTTTCACCTATATGGGCCCGTAAGCCCATTAGCCCACTTTTAGCCCATCGAGGCCCAATTATCGAAGAACACGAAATTACACGTACAACTATCTCACCACTTGAGATTTTAGATCCAATGATTTCCAACCATCTTATGAGCATTCTTACACTCACAAGCCCACGAAATGCCAGAATTTCAGCATTTCGGCTTTTCGGCTTTTGCTGATTTGAACTAAAGAAGGGTGTTCGATACACACCTGATTAGCGATGACTGCTAACAAGATCTTCCCACGATATCCTACAATTAATTACCATGACTCTTAGATTACAAATCTTCAATAACCAATCCCAATATTCACTTACCATATTCGGCCATCAACACCTAGGCCCTTGAGATCTTACCTTCACCGAAACTAGTGACTAGATATAGATCTAGTCGTTCCACTTGTCCAAGCCCTTGATCAATCGCCTCTAGAACACTCTAGCACCATAAGAAATCATTAGTTAAAGACCTTTAGAGCTCTAAGCACCAATCGACAGCCTCCCTAGACTTTAGGGACTTCGGCTTTTTCTAAATCACAAAATAACGTATAGATCTAGGGTGATGAGCACTTACCACTGATTCCCCTTCTGTTTCTACCCAGATCTGATGCAGATCTAGCCCCTAAATGCTAGTAGAACTCGAATCTATGAGATCTAAAGTTTCAGCTATAAGCTTATAAGAATGTGGCGTTTTCTGCTTTTGACTAGTGAAGAAGAAGATGATTTGGGGTAGTAGCTTTGGAGTAGTGTTGCTGACAGGAGTTAAGGGTTTAGAGAAGGTGAAAATCGGTAAAAAGGGATGAAGAGAATAGAGGAATTTTGGCTTGGAGAAATCGGCACAAGAAGCAATGTTTTCGGGATTTCGGCTTTTACGGCAATAGGCTATGGTGGCTTGAAAAAGAATGGAACTGACAGGGAGGATGAGTTGAGTGGTAGAGATGTTCGGCTAGAGAAGAAAAAAAAAGTAAAAGAAAAGAATGAAGGGGAGGGGAAGAAGAAAAAGAAATCGGTACAAGGGAAAGACTTCTTGCGTTTTCAGCTTTTTGCTATACTAAGAGGTGAATGAAAGAAAAAGATGAACACTCTAGGTGGCTAACCCTAATTCTCTAAGACATAAAAAGAAAAGAAACTAACCTTAATCACCACTAAAGCAATCGGCCCAACCTTCCTAAGGCCCTAGCTGAATTTCCACTTAAGTTCTATCACATGCCCGGCACATGCCTAAAAATAAAAGTATCAATATGCTTACCTTGTGACTTGAACTCAGGCTCTCAAGCCTCATCCACACGCCACTTTTTTAGGAGTTTAGTGGCACCACCTTGCCACTTCACCAATGCCCTATTTGTGTCATAATTTACGAATTTTTTCTTAAAAGCCCACTTAACCAAGTCCCCTTTCACTTAAAAACCAAAATTGATATTTTATCGGGTTTTAACTTAGGCTTGGGCCTTCTAAAGGCCCACTAACACTTTTAAACACCATTTCAGTATCCAAAACTCAAAATTTTTAGAATTTCACCAAAAATCACAAAAACCTGAAAAATCTCGAAATTAGGGCGTTACATGATCGTATCAGAGAAGAAGAGAAAATGAAGTAGAAAGAACGATGAAGAGGGAATAAGAAAAGGAAAGTGAACAGGAAAAAAGAGATGTGAAATTCGGTTTAAGCAAAATAAGAGGAGGATAAATGAGGTTTGGCCAAGCACCAAATCTAAAGGGTTGAAGGTTTAACGTAGCCAGTTTGATTAAGAAGTTGAACGAGAAATTCTGAGAGGGAGAGAATGATACTTAATTCGGTTTGGTAGAAGAGAAGTAGAGAAAGAGCAGAGGGGATGCGTAGGAGAATAGGAATGCTATCAAGGAAAACAACAGTTACGAGCTTGGTTTTCGGCAAAGTGACCAAGAGAGAATGGCTTCCGAAATAGAATTCATATCACCCAAACTAAAAGAGGAAAAGAATAAATGCCACTGTAACACCCTAAACCTAGCGCAAACGTTATGGCCAAATCTGGTGTGTCGCATCAACGATGGATTGAAACACATTCTTTAGTTACTACGATTAGAGTGAGTTAGCAAGACCGTTGTTGGAAGTTTGGAAAAGAAACCAGGTTTTTAAATTGGCAAAAGTCTTATCCACTATCGGTTTATAGTTTATTTCATTTCAAATGTCTTGTTCATCTTTACGTTAACCATTTGATACGTGCGATATACTTTGAATCGTTATTTAATTTTGTATAAAAACTCGCGCAGCCTAAGTCTATCCATTTTAAACAAGTTATAATAAAAGAATTGAAAACCAAAATAAAATACTTAAGAGCGGCCTTATTACAACAAAACCAAAAAGGGAATAATTTAAATAAAATACTTAAAATAAAATAACTTAATAAAAATTAACCAAATACAGTTCACATGGCCACTCCGAATCCCTCCAGCTCCAAGTCCACTAGTTTAGGGCTCACCTGCATATATGAAAGGGAAGGGGGTGAGTTTAGAAAACTCAGTGTGTAAATTAAACCCAACCAGAGCCCAAATCAGCTCAAGCTTTATTAGGCCTAAGCCCTATCCAGATTCAGTATTAACTGGGCCTTAGCCCTATTCAAAAATCAGTGTTAACTGGGCCTTAGCCCTATTCAGAAATCAGTGTTAACTGGGCCTTAGCCCTATTCAGAAATCAGTGTGGCCCTTAGGCCCGTTACAGTAACAATACAGAAAGTATGCATGTATGCAAAGCCCAGCCCAAATCCAACCCTACACACCATGTGGGGAATAACTCAACCCACCCAGCCCTACACACCATAGTTACAGCTGAGCTGCTTAATCAGATAACGTGGCTAAGCCCCTAGCAATAAAACAAGGCAAAGCGCCTAGTAGTAAACGTGGCATTACCACTTAGCACTTCCTCCATCAAAACCCAATCCCATGCAGCAGTATAACATGTCATGGCATACAGTGAATAGATTTAATTTAGCATGCATTTCAGTCAGAGTTAACCCTAGGGGTATAATGGTCATTTTGCACCTAGGGGTAAAATAGTAATTTTCCATTCTTAAGGGGTATTTCAGTAAGTATACCAGTTTTTAGGGTTTTATGCATAGTTTACTTGCTAACAGTCCAAAAATCATCCAGAGAACATATTTAACCCATTTAGTCTAATTAGAGTTATTGGGCCCTAAAACCTCCAATGGGCCCTATAATGTCCACTAACGAATACGGCCCACTAAGCCCTCATTCTAAGTCTGTTTTAGTATATTTGATACCCAGACTATTAGAAAGTAGTTACCGCTCGTTTTCACCCAAATGGGCCCGTAAGCCCATTGGGCCCAAATTTAGCCCCTCGAGGCCCAAATTCACCAACATGCACGAAATTACACACACAACCTCCTTACCATTTGCGATAACTTTTTTTACCATTTTAACTGACTCACGAGCGCTTACACGCTCGCAAGCCCACGAAATGCCAGAATTTTGACATTTCGGGTTTTCAACTTTTACCGATCTAGTCTACTGGTGTGTGTCGTTTATACACCTGATTTGCGATATACGTTGACAAGATCTCCCACGCGATTCACCTACAATCGTTTCAATCCACATGTCACTAAAATCTAATTGATTAACCGACATCAATTCAACATACCTATTCAGCCAACACCAACTAAGGCCCTTAGTCCCTTACCTATGCCGAAAACAGTGACTAGATCTATATCTAGTTACTCCAATGGTCCTAGCCTCCAATACCTCTTGATCGAAAGCCTCCAGTCCATACTAACACATAATAAACCGATAAGTAAAACCAATAAACCCCTTTAGCCTTAGTCGACAGCCAGCCCTTGATGTTAAGGGTTTTCAGCTTTTCTTGAACCATAAGTTACAGAATGGAAAGGGAATCCGAGTACTTACCGAAGATCTACTTGACAAAGAACTCTTCCAATTCTTTTCTACCTTAGATCTGTCGTAGATCTAACCCCAAGATACAAATAGAGAACAGATCTAAGAGATATAAAGGTTCAGTTCCCAAATCACTATGAATATGGAGGTTTCGGCTTTTGTGTAATGAAGGAGAAGAAAGTTAGAAGTTTTGTAATGGAAAAGAGAAGATGTCGACAAGGGTTAGGGGGTTATGGGATTTGGCTAATTCGATTAAAGAAAGACTGGGTTTCGGTCAAGAGAGAAAATGACAAGAGAAAATCCAAGGTCTTGATATTTCAGCTTATATGGAAATCAGTCAAGAAGAGTTTGGCTAGAAGAGGTTCAGGTTTTAGTTTTGAAGCAATTGGCTAAATGGGGTTTAAGGAGATCAATGAAGAAAAAAAGAAGAAGAAAAGAAAAGAAAGGAAGAATGAAGAGAGTAGATTCGACTAGAGGGAAGAAATCGGCAAGGAAAAGCTTAAGGTGTAGGGCTTCGACTTTTAGAACAGAAAAGAGAGGAAAAGTGTGAACGAAAGAGCCTTAACTGCTTAAACCTATTTGGCAACCAAAGTAATTGATGAAAATCCCGAAAGCTAACCTCAAGAAATCGGCACTCAACTAGCTCTTAATGCCGAAACTACAACCTCCCAAAGCCCTAGCCGAAAGTGCACCCCCACCCTCCAATCGGCCAATACACTCCCCTATTCAAAATCCCTAAAATTTCTCCCCTTATCCCTCCTTAACTCAATCTTATGAGCATCTCAAACTCTTCCCAATAGAGTTTCACTAGGAGTGCATCACATGCCTTGCATTAAAAATAAAATAGCACCTTGCCTACCATGAGACTTGAACCCAAGCCCTTGCACAGCTTCCACACGCTACCCTTGTCCTCTAAGTGGCATTACATTGCCACCTTACCACTGGCTCATTTGAATCTTAAATTACCCACTTTTTCTTAAAAGCCCACATACTCAAGACCCCTCCTCTTTAAGTCCAAAATTTAAAAATTTTACCCGGTTTTAACTTAGGCTTGGGCCTTCTAAAGGCCCACTAACATACTCAAAGCATGAATTAACATAACCAGATAACAAAATCTTAAGTTTACACCAGAATCGCAAAAATCCTAAAAATCCCAAAAATTAGGGCGTTACAGCCACAACCGCAAAAAGAGCCAATACCTAATCGGCACTTAGGCACTTAAAATGCCGAAAATGCAAATTCCCAAGACCTTCTAGCTGAAATTGCCTAATCAACACCCCCCATTTGGCTACCTCACTCCAACCATTCATTCAAATTCAAATTCAAACACCAGCCCCTATGACCAAGTCAGTTCCCTTCTTTTACCAAGTCTTCAACCAACTCCAAGTGTTTAAATCCAAATCCATCACTTACCATCCCCATGTAGCAAAATAAATATATTTTACTTGCAAGGGGATTTGACTCCAGCTCTCCCCCTTGCTTATGACACCAAAAGCTACTCCACCACAGGTACCCTTGTGTCATGAAACAACAACATTTAATCATAATCCTATATGCCAACGTCCAGATTCACTTAAGGCCAAAAAATAAAAACGTTGCCAAGGGGCAAAGTTGAGCCTAGGCTTCCTAAGAACCCCCTACACGCACTCAAACACTTAGCCAACATGCCAAACACACAATTGCGATATTTCTTTACACAACAAAATATTATAAGCTGCCACCAAGCCCAGTACTTCTAAGCCCAAAATCCAGGGCGTTATAACCCAACCTCGTATTTTGCATTGCATTTTCTTCAGCTAACACTAGGTAATCCCGAATATAATGATCCATCGATCCACATTTAAAACAGGCTCGATCATGCAATCTGCAACTATCGGGATGTCGTTTACCAAATGTTTTACACACGGGTTGATTTGATCTGACATTACCCACACTAGTTACTGAGGTAGCTCTCGAGCTAACAGGTGGTCTATTTTGATCTTGTCGAGAATAACTCGAAGTAGCTTTGGAACGGCTAAAATCATCTCGGAACTTCTTTGGTGCCAACTGGAATGACTTACCGGATGTTCTTTTATGTGCATCTCTGGCTTCAAAATTAGCTTTTCTTTTCTCTTTCTCGAGCTCTTCAGCTTTGCAGGCTCGCTCAACAAGTACCACGAGCTCTTTTATTTCAAGTACGCCGTGTAACGCCCCTATCCTGTAATCGTCGCCGGAATAGGATGAGGCGTTACCGAAAATCAGAGAACATATCAGAATAGAAATTTTTTTTTTTAAAACGCTCTCCTTAAACAAGATCATTTATTTATATAAAAACTAAACATAGCCAGGGATAAAATTCAAACTTCCGTAAGTGCACATTCAAAAGATACCATTTTCGCATGGCTTATATACATTACCCAAAATATTATTCCGCTACTAGTCTATTCTATACATGCCATAAGATAATCCAAAACATAGCAGTACCAAACAGTGGATAGTGATAGTGTGACGAGTTGCTAACGATCCCCCGAGCTGGTAGTCAGAATCCACAACCTATAGAACGAAAACATGAACAAACAGAGTAAGCTTTCGTAAGCTTAGTAAGTTTTAAGCGAAATAATAATCTGGCTGAATCAAAGACGTTTTTGATTCAATCAAATGAATCCATAATACTTTAACTACTCTCAATTTCTATGATTGGAGTCCCGTAGTCATATCATAATCTGTCATGAATAGTTTCATGGAGTTATGATTCCTTTAGCATAACATATATCCTTTTCATGATTAATCCCCATAGCACATTCTTCATCAATTGAAGATGGATTCACATGGTAAACACATTCATCATCAATTTAAAACTTTCAATAATCCTATCCACTTGTTCATAATCACGTCCATATTTTCGAGTATCACAACATGACAAGTACTATATTACCGCATAGGCACATAAAGAACAAAACATATTTCTTATCACATATACGTAAGTTTACAGAATATAATCCTTATCTTGTACTAGCACATCTAGCTGAACACAACCCGTACTCAAATCATAAGTCCTTTTGGCAGAATATGCACTAATACATAAGGATATTTCATTACATACTTCATTTTACAAGCATACCATCAGTCACATATTTGGAATTATATTAACAATCACATTTACATTCCTCTTTGATACCAATAATTCACTTCGAAATCAATCCGCCGATGAGTAAGTAATACGTACCTGATCATCTTAAATACATGATATTTATTTGATGGTAACTTACTGCGGATAGTCAATATCAAAATCTTACTTGAATCTCAGCATTTAGCCTTCGGGTCTTTAAACCCGGATATAGTACAAGCACGAAGCCTATGGACATTAAATCAGGATAATATTCTCGCATAAAGCCTGCGTGATCTTAACACGAATATAGCACCGGCACAAATGCCCCTTCGGGACTCATCACATATATGCACTTACGCACTCATCACATTGGCCATTCGGCCTTTCAATTGTACACACTTTCACATTCATCACATTGGCCATTCGGCCTTCTCACATATATGCATTTTCACATTCATCACATTGGCCATTCGGCCTTCTCACATATATGCATTTTCACATTCATCACATTGGCCATTCGGCCTTACAACATATAAGTGGGTCTTAACCTGGACATAATCTCCGCATATAGCCATCGGGTCCTTAAGCCCGAATATAATCTCAAGTTTCATACATAACTAACCACATGGTACAACATTCCACATAGATCATTACATTTGTAATTCATTTGCCTCATCAAATATCTAATAATTCACACCTTTCACAATTTGTCATTCGGCCACAATATATATATATATATATATATACACATCTCATACATATTTCACATTAGCCATTTGGCTTTACCACATATGCATATCTCATACACGTTTAGCATTAGCCATTCGGCTTTACCACATATACATATCTCATACACATTTCATCATAACGAAATTGACTAGGTATATTAGTCATTTACGGCTTATAGCTTCACTTTAATATGGATTTGGTACTTAGATTACCAACATTTAATCGATAGCTTATAAGCAACTCAAATAGTTTTATCAAGTTTTACAACATAATCACAAATTCTGCACAAGCTGTTTTTCCTGAGCAACAGTCATTAAATTATTTGTAAATGGAGGTACGAAACTCCAAATGAAGTGCCATTAATTTTCCCTGAAAATAGACTCATATATCTTTTATCCATAAAATTTTCAGAATTTTTGGTTTGGCCAATCAATACCAGATTTTTCATAAAGTTTCCCCTGTTTCACTGTTTGACTATTCTGACCACCCTTCACTACGAATCAAATTCCTCATTGTACAAAATTCAAAATATGTTCTTGTTTATTTCATTTGAAAATAGACTCATTAAGGAGTCTAAGCATATAAATTTTGTCTTTTAACAATTTTTTTACAATTTATATTGATTTTCTAAAGACAGAACAGAGGATTTCAAAGTCATTCTGACACTATCTCATACAACTTTAAATATCTCATTATCGCCAATTCTTTTGATTACATGGTTTCTTTTATAAGAAACTAGACTTGTTAAGCTTTAATTTCATATTTTATTCAGCCTCTAATTCAACTCCATCAATTTATGGTGATTTTCTAAAATCACGTTACTGCTGCTGTCCTAAGCAGATTATTTCAAAGTTGCACTTAAATTTCCAAGTTCAAACACTTAAGAACTTACCATTTGAGTTTAGAACATATCATGGCCACAACATATCTTATTAAATCAACTCAATATGTTCTATTATGATTGAATTTACTCAACGTTTAATCACTTAAAACTTACCTTGGAAGTGGTCGACGACTAGATATCCACGGCTATTCGTTTACTTTCTCTTTTCCCTTATCCGACTTTGATCCTCTTTGCTCTTAAGCCTAAGTGAAACAATAGATTTGCTTAGGTACTTAACTAATGTTATTCACTTAACAATCACATTTGGCAATCACATATCATTTTCAATATGCATCATATTTAATAAAACATGCCATGACTCGATTTCATGCTTATTTAATCTATATCTAATTCACATTCGCAAGCAAGGATTCACGCATCTTATCCATCTATCTTATGCATGAATTTAACCATGTAGCCGAGTGTCTCTATACCACAAGACACATACATTAGGCATATATATATATATAACTATCTCAACTTAATCATTAAATCACATTTGGCAAGCTTTAACTCAATCATTATAAGGTACAAACTAACTATGTTATTCATTAACATTTCACCATATTAATACTTTGATTGATTAATTCAACCTTCGATTTTCAACCCTTAATGCCGCATGCACAAATACTTACATACTCTTATGCATAACATCCTTTCAAGTCTAATGTATGACCCATTCGGCTCTTAACTACTTAAGCTATTAATAATTCAATAACAATTACCTTAGCCGAATGCTATACTAATATTTTTAAAGAAATATCAATTGGCATATTCACTTTACCACTTCTCAAAATTGCACTAAAACCGTATGTCATTCATCATCTTTTATAGTCGATTATCCCATTGAGCAAATAAAATTCCTTATTAATTGAATCACATATACACAATTTAAATTCACCTTTTTATCACATAATTCGCCATTTTTTAATCTCATTTCACAAATATAGTTTACTCCATGGTCATACACTACCTAAATATCAAATACATGTCCTTTCCACACTTTCCATCAAATTAACAAGCTTTAGACTCATCTATATACCATTTTCTTTTTAATCCACATTGCCGAATACATGTTTTTTTTAGCTCAATCAAGGAAATTTATACACTCACACTCCATCAATCCATTATCCATTAAAATTCATAAATCCTAAGCTTAACTAATAGGAATAAGCCAAATTCAATCAAATCTATTTATTATTTCCAACTCACATACGGCGACTAAAAAAAATGCAAGCATGAAGGCCGATTCTCCTTTGTTCATCTAAACCACACATATGCATAATTAGCTAGCATTATCTCATTTACCAACACTCTCATTCCAAACTCATCAAGCATCAATTAAAACACAATCACTCCACGGTTGGACATTTATTCTTTGACCAAAAATCAAAAATCCAACATGGGCTTTATCAAAGACTTAATAACCAACTCAAACTCACAAAATCTCAAGTAATTAACAAGAAACATACCTTAAATTTGCATAAAAAAAAAATGGTGACCGAATAGCTTAACATCTCCTTCCCATTTCCTTTACACGTTTGGCCAAAACCAAGGAAGATAAACACTTCCTTTCTTTCACTTTAAAATTTCGGCAAATAAAGGAAGGAAATAAACATGACAACTTTGTTTTTATCACCACTCTTATTATTTTATTCATCTTTATTTTATGGTATTATAATAACTTTTATTTTATACATAAAATAAGCATATATTCACTAAGAGACAAAACAAAACAACCAAAACATCATCATTAGATGAGTTGGCTGGCCACTTAAAAGAAAAAGGGAAGTTTGACATGCAAGGCTATCAATTTACTTGCATGCACTTGTTAGTCATCACACATTTGTCTAGCATATTTTCAAAGTTCATAATTAAGCCCTTTTTGATGCAATTCATAATTATAATACTAAATTAAAGCACCCATGAATTGGCACACATAATAGGCATCAAAATAATTATTAAATTATTTTTGTGCCTCGGTTTTGTGGTCCCTAAACTATTTCCCGACTAGGGTCAGAGTAGGGATGTTACACGCCGACTAACAGTTTAATATCTTTATTCAACCCATCTTCAAATCTTTTACACATTATGGCTTCGGTGGAAACACACTCTCAAGCATACCAACTGAGTCTCACAAATTTCCTCTCATACTCTGTCACAGTCATGCGACCCTGTTTTAACTCTAGAAATTCTTTGCACTTCTGATCAATAAATCTCTGGCTGATATATTTCTTACGGAACTCAGTTTGAAAGAACTCCTAGGTCACCTGCTCTCTCGGAACTACGGATACTTGGGTATTCCACCAATGATAGGCTATATCTCAAAGCAAAGATATGGCACATTTCAAACATTCATCTGGGGTACATGACAGCTCATCAAACACACGGACAGTATTATCAAGCCAGAACTCAGCCCGCTCAGTATCATCATCATCATCAGCTTTAAACTCTTCAGCCCCGTGTTTTCTGATTTTATCAACAGGTGACTTACACAATCTCAACGAATCACTTACTTGAGATATAGCAGGCATCGAAAATGGCTTAGTCGGAGGTGGAGGTTATTGTCCAGTCGGGTTAGTCCGGATATATTGAGTAAACCAGTCATTCATCATCTGGTAAAAGGCTTGCCTAACCTCACTCTCTTGATTACTCGAAGTCAGTTAAGAATCAGCCGGCGCTGTCCCTTGCACGGGAACAGGCTCTACACTCTCAACATCATCAGCTACAGCTCTGTCGGGATCCATTTACTACATAAAAACACATTTTCAAATGTTAGAAGTCATCACACTATCGCAGTATATAATATGGCATGTATAGCTAGACTCACACGCGCTACGTTAGTCCTAGAATTGACTAAACCGCAACTTTGATACCAATAAAATGTAACACCCCTAACTCGTATCCGTCGCCGAATTAGGGTTACTAAACATTACTAGAAAAATACACATTATGTGAAGAATTATAAATATATATACACATATTCATGTCTTTAATCAATCAAATATTTAAAAGATACCATTAATATAATTAAGCACGTCTCCTTTCATATTATTTAACGAATATATATATTTGTATATATATAGCCACATATCTCATAAGCAAAGATATTCAGCATATAAAAAATATACCTATCATACGCACATACCAAAGGTTATATAAATAGATCATTCTATTATTCAAACATGTTTCATATAAAGTAAACCTTTCAAGGTACAAATCATTTAAGGCAAAATGATTTCCATTCCATACATTAAACAAATATATGCATATGTATATTCGGTTACTATTCCAATTACCATCCTAAATTTAAAAATTATACATGAATAAATACCTTAGCCGAACTTATAAACCAAATTATACATATTAAAACATGTTACCCATAACATGAGTAAAACACATGAAATTGAATATTATTCATGACTATTAATAAAGGTAACTATTCATTTGGTAATTCTACAAGCCTTAATCGAATATATATATATATTCATGCCTACTACTCACGCCATTTCAATTTTTACTTCAATAACCATATATTCGGTTAAATATCATATTAATCATATAATCTAATTTTTAATCAATTCCAAAACATAGTTTCATATCTTAACCAGCATATCGAACAATTTAAACCCACTTAACCATTTTAATCATTAACCAAACATATCAAGCCCATTCATCACATGCATTAATAATTATAATAGCATTTGCCGAGTTACAAGTTAATCATAACCAACTTACCTACTTTTATCCTATCAACAAATTTATAATGCATTATTATAAAATTTCCAGACCAACGCATATTACAATTTATACGCCACAAGAATAAGACATTAACCATATTTAGAAATATAATTAAAATTTGAGTATATCCTGCCGTGTAATAACCATATTTTAACAAGCCTATATTATGTCTAGAATAAGCCAACAACTTGTAATGCCAAATTACATATAATACATTATCTAAATACTACCACCACATTCACATATATCTTAACAGTATCAGTCATTTATTCATCTAAACCATTAACCATTTTCAAAACATAAAACACTTATCATGAACATTGTTCCTTCATAGCACTTAACATTATACTCAAAATAAATTTAAGCCACAACCAAGCATAACCAAACTCAATATAAGAGATTAGCCATTTTTGCATGGCTCAAATTATACAAACCAGAGTTCTACTTTTCAAAACACATTCTAGCCTATACATGCCATAATTCAAGTTTAACTTATAAAGGTACCAAAATAGCTGATAGTGTGATGAACTTTGCTAACAGTCCCCGAGCTTGTAGATTAACTCCAAAATCTATAAAACAAAAGCAAGTATACACACGGTAAGCTATTATAGCTTAGTAAGTCACAAGGAAATAAACACCCCTTGATATTATCAGCTTAATTTAGCTAAACCATATCATAATATAATTATTATATTTAATTGCAACTACCATGTTTCATAAATAATACGTTTTCATACTCAAACACTACCTTGGCCGAATGCTAACATAATCTAAATAATTAATTACCATTCAACCTTCAAGCCAAAATGTCAACATATATAAATATATATATCGAATATACATACACTTATATACTTGAGCTCAAAATCATACTATAACCTCATGTATATATATACGAATCTATATAGATGAATAGACATGGTCTTGTATGCACCTATTCAAAATCAATTCCATAATATTCATATCATTCCCAATACCAAACACATACATCATGGTTACATAAGTCCTTTGTTAGCAACACACACTTGACTTACACAAACAACCAAATTACTTACTTACCTTATTTTAGTTAGGTAGCCAACCATTTCATACTTGGTTGTTTCCACTTATTTTACATTTTCGATCACACCTTATCGATGCTCGATGAACCATTCGAAATTGGATAGGACACTCGAATAATCACACATATATCGTACAATGCCAATGTCCCAGACGTGGTCTTACATGTAATCACATATCGATGCCACTGTCCTAGACAGGGTCTTACTCGCACACGTATATTGGAGTCACATATCGATGCCATGATCTTACTCATACACATATATCAGAGTCACATATCATAACTTATGCATCCTAACTATTCTTAGGATTCATACGGGGCTTTCGGACGTCGCAACTCGGTCGAAACAAATTCAGAAACATGGTAATCAAGCTTATTTACATTTGGCTATAGTATAAATAAAATCATATTTCATTTCAGCATATATACTTTGCACTTAATTAAAAATTAAGTATGCCTATTTGCTTATAAACTTACCTCGGACGATATAAAATGGAATAGGATAGCTAGTCGACAACTTTTGTTTTCCGTCGATACAATTTCAATTTCTTTGGTTCTTAATCTAAACATATTCAAATTAAGCTCATTCAAACATATTTTCATTCAATTTAATCCAAAAACACATAAATGGGCAAATTACCATTTTACCCTTAACATTTCAATCTTTACAATTTAGTCCGTATTGCACAAAAATAAAATAGGCAAAATTTCCTATACCCATGTTAGGCCGAATGTTCCTAGTGTCCATACAAGTCCATATATTTAATTTATTTAACATTTTAGTCCCTTAGATTATTATTTTTTTGCAGTTTAGTCCTAATTGCTCAAAATCATCAAAAATTCCAATACAAAATATGTTAACCCAAAACATATCTTTCATACTTCCTCATCAAAAAACAAAAATCACAAGTTCTCATCAATGGCATAACTCAAAATATTCATCAAAATCAAGAATTTAAGCTTGGGTCTTGAAGATAACTTAGCAACGATCTCAAAAACGTAAAAATTATCAAAAACTGGGCTAAACAGATACCTTGGTTGAGCTTAAGAGATGACCAAACCCTAGCTTTTATTATTTCTTTCTCTTTATGTTATATTCGGCAATGAAGAAAGATAATGAACAACTGGTTTTAATTATGTTATAATATGATATATTATAACATGTTTTTCAATTTACCTTTTTAACCTTTATTATAAAATTATACTTTCATATATATTATGTCTATTGCTGTCCACCCTTCCTTTTATTGGGCTATTCACAAGTTAAAGTCTTTCATTTATAAAGCCAATAGCAATTCAGCCCTTTATACATTAAAGTACCAAATTTTTATTTTTATGCAATTAAGCCCTTTTATTTAATCGGACACCTAAACGATAAAATTAAATCACGAAAATTTCACAGATATAAATTCACACGTAATAAACATAGAAAAAAATTTTAAAAATATTTTTTAGACTCAGATTCGTGGTCTCAAAACCATCGTTCCGACTAGGGTCTAAATTAGGCTGTTACACGAACACTCCTATTTCTGAGAGAAAAATTAATAAAACATGTGATTGGTTAATAGCTCATGGTGCAAAAGTGTAACACCCTAAATTTTGGGCCTAGAAGTATTGGGCCCTGAGCTTGGGTTCAGTTAGAAGGCAGCGTAAATAAATTATGTGTGTTTAAAAATTTTATAATTGCGTGTTTAGTTTAATATTTAAGTGAATTAGGAAGGGTTGGTAGTGTAGGAAAAGTCCTGGGCTCGATCCAGGGCTCTAGCAAAAAATTTAATTTTGTCCTCCTTAGGGACACTTAGGCATTAGACCTTATAAATAAATTAGGTTTAAATTAGAAACAAGGAGCGCACCTAGCCCTGTGGCAAGAGGCATTAGGAAGCAGGAAGGGAAGCTGGGGTTCAAGTCATAGCATGCGCATAAGTGCTGGGTTTTTTTTAAAAGCAACATGGGTTGTCACAGGAATGCTTATAATTAGTTAGGGCTAATTCACGACACAAGGATGCGTCTTGTCTAGTGGCAAAAGGCGCTAGGAGCACGGAAGGGAGCCTGGGTTCAAGACCTTGCTCGCGCAAGTTCTTTTGTTTTTCTTTTAAGTGAACTTGGAGTGTGGGGAGTTTATAGTTAAATGGGGAGGAAAGTTAACACAAACAAGGCAAGTGGCATAGTGGCAAGGGACATGTAGCGTAGTCAAGGGGTCGAAGGTTCGAAACTGGGTTGTGGCATGCATTTTTAGTTTCTACCGAAAACCCTGGTTACGGGTAAATAGGATTTAAAAATAGTTGGGGATGGAACATGACACAAAGAGTGCCGAGGGTGTAGTGGCGAGAAGCGTGATATGGATCCGAGAGGTTACAGGTTTGAATCCCAAGTTTGGAAGAGTTTTAAATTTTTACTCTTTAAGTTAACCGAGGCTTAGGCATATAAGCCTTATAATTAATTGTGACTGTATTATAATATAAGAGGACCTTCGGTGTAGTGGCCAGCTACGTGTTGGGGGACTTGGAAGACTGCAGTTTGAGCTACTACAGCACAAATGGGGGATTTATTTTTGCTAAAGGGACGACCAATATTTGAATTGAAAATGGATGCTGCTGGGTGGATTTCGGATGGAGATAAGGATGGATTTTAAATTGAATTAAGCGGCTGCAGCTGGTAGAAGGAATTTGAATGTAATTCAAATTTGGGGGATTGACTAAAATTAAATATTTGGATTAAAAAAAATTATTTGAGATAAATTGGAGATAAATACCATTTCTTTTCTTAAGTGCCAAAATTAGTGTGGGGAGTTTAAGGTGATATTTTGGTTTTTAGTAAACTTTCTCCCTAAAATTTTTTGATTTTGCCAAGCTTTGTATTTTTTTTATATTGAGAACCAAATTTTGACCAATTGAGATTTAGCCTTCAAGCCTTCATTCGTACTTGGTATATTTTCTTTTCTATTTATTTCTTTTTGTTTCTTTCACCAAACCCTCTAAAGCCGAACTCTACCTCTCTATTTTCTTTTCTTTTATTTGTTTCGACAATTGTTGAACCAACCCTCCATTCCCTTTTTTCGTGATTTAGAAGACAACCATATTTTTTAGATGGAAAAAGGGAACACTAGCGGTAAAGAGATGGCAACGGTGACGACAGGAATTGAGTACGCAACCACTATTCCCAAGTTTAAGTGACATAAGGTGTCGACGGTTCAGGACTTTCTGCCTGGATGTGGAAGAGGGGCTACAACGGACCTCGAATTACATAGGCAAATCGCAGTCGAGCAAGGTAAGTATAGCTTGTCCATCAATAAGTGAGTTTAGTGGAATTATTTTATATTAATGGGTAGTGACTAATGAAGAATAATATTTGAATATAGGTTCTGGCAATAATGAGTATTTAGTACTCCAGGTGATAAGGTGCGTACTTCTAACCTATGTTTGATTATTTGTTATAAAGTCGAAGGTGTGTACATACATCGCACACACGACGAATTGGCAGAAGCCGAAATCCTGAAAAGTCAAAAAGCTGAAAGGTTGGCGCCGGCAACCACACGAGCGTCTGAACACTCGTGTGGAGATACCGATACGACGACAGAGGCTCCGTGGGTGATTCCATGGACTCGGGCCACTATGTGGCCAACTGGGCCGAAATGGGCCAAATGGGCTCGATGGGCCGTAGGCCCTTTGAGAGTAAAATGTATGGTTTAGTAAGTTTTGACGAGCCGATTAGGCTAATTACATGGTTTTTGATAGAATTGGGCCTAACGGGCCATATAAGTGTATGGGCCTCATTTGGGCTACGTATTGGGCTTTTGGGCCCTAATGGATTTGTAACACTTACAAAATTGGCGTAATACTTAGTGAATAACTGTAAATGTGTTAATGGGCCAGAACGTATACCTGAGCCCACGATAAGATAAGATCGATATGCTTTTAAGTGAAAAATGATGAATATGCCCCTAAGGGCAAAATGACTGAAATGCCCTATGTGTTACTTATATGATGTTGTATGCTATATGAATTTGTATCTGTTGCGTTCATTTGATATTATGTTGCATGTGGGTTGGGTTATGATTCGAGGAAGTGTATATGAGGGTTGCACGGTCACTTGACTATTGTGGATCCCAACGAAGGCTTTTAAGCCACGAGTAGCTTTATTGCAACGTTAGGTAGTACCGCAACTGGCGCTACCATTGGAGTGTATCGGATGGGTAGGTCGATATAATTATCCCCACATGGTGTGTTTCGGTTGGACGAAGATGGTGGGTAGAAGATGGATGGGTAAGATTTTTGCATATCTGATTGCTCTAAAATTGTGCATTGCATGCGCATATTGATATTTGTGATATGGGCTCAAGCCCAACCGAGGCTACTATGGGCTAAGGCCCAAAGGCCACCGTTATTGAATAGGGCTTAGGCCCAAATTCTTTAATACATGTTATGTGTCTATCAAATGATGTACACACTGAGTTTTTGAAAATTCACTCCCTCTTTTAATTTTTTTTCAAGTGACCCTCAGTAGGCGGTTCGACGTACGGGAGGACTTAGAGGCGGCCACGCTACAAGTTGATTAGTAAATTAGTAGCTTCATTTATTTTATCTTTAGTTATTTTATTTTATTATTTATTTATTTATTGGGTTGTAATAAGGATTTTATAACTTCAGTATGATTTTTAAATTTTAAATTTTATTTATTGTTTTATACTTGTGGAAAAAACAAGTTTTTCAAAAACCTCTATTTTAAATTAAGCTTCCGCAACAATTAAGATTTTATAATTAATAACATCTTTAATAAAGAATAATCTTTTTAATAAACCACACTGGGAATTGATCAAACGCAAACTGAGGTTTTACACAAATTTTTAAAAGAAGGGTTTTTAATGAAAACTTGGTTTTCGAAAAACACTTTAATGTGACACGCCGGATTAGGGCCTAACTTCTAGGCCGGGTTTGAGGTGTTACAAAAAGATATCTAACGAAGTTCTAAATTGATCCCATTCTACTTACCAAATATCCTTAGTAATCACACCCTTGGTCCTCAGAAAATGTGCAACACAATCATGTCCACTGCTAACAACGACAAAGCAAATTGTAGTTGTAGTGCACAAGAGTCGTAAATGGGAAGTAACCTTAAAGAGTAACAAGAAGAAAAAGCTATCGGTATGTAGAGAATGAACTCAAGAGATGATACTTCGGTAAGGAAAACCAGGAGGGAACAAAAGAAGTACAACAAAGGTTCACCTAATGTCCGTATTCAATCAACCAAAAGCACTTGAGGGAGAGAAAGGAAATAACCAAACACCCGAACACCAAAGATCAAGGAGCACTTGCCGAAACTGAAGTAAAATAGAAAAGGTGTAATGGGGGATTCGGCCAAGGTTATCAGAACAAAAGAGAAGTAGTTTGAGGTGAACAGCGAGGAGTAGTATGAGGTTATCGAATACCAAAAGCAAAATGGAGAGACAGGAGGTATGTTAACAAAAAGAGACGAAAGAAGAGAAGAGAAGGTATATTCGGCCAGGAGGAGAAGGAAACAACCGAAAATGTTGGATGGAAAAGAAAAGTTGAGGGCAATTGGTAACAGGGTAAACCAAAAGGAAGAATCGTGAGGAGAGCATAAAACGCAACACGAAAAGAAAATACTCAAATTGTTGCTAACTATTTTTCGGCTTCTAAACAAAGAGTAAGTAGAAATGCCATTTTGAAAAAAATCCTGAAATGGATAACCAATCTCCCAACACAAAGCTGAATTCCTAAATGATTACAATTCAAATTTGGCACAGCTCTCTTCCTCACCTTAACCTCCCTTGATTTTCTCCCCAACATCCTCCTAAAAATCCTCCTTTATCTCCTCCTTGATTTGCTCCTAATATCACTCCTCTTATCCCTCCACAATCTTCTCCATGACCAATTCAACAACCACCTCAGCAGAGTTTCAAACAATCTCTGCTTCTTACCTGACAAGAGTAACAAAATAATTATCCCCTTGTGCAGTGTGCGACTCGAACCCCCAACTTTCTTAGAAGCACAACACGCCACTTACCACCTTTACTAGCAAGCTCCTTGTGACACATTTTTTCCTCAAATTATTAAAAGGCCTACTTTCAAGCACCAAGGATTTTATTTACTTAAAACAAAACTTTTGCTAAAGCCCAGGTTTGAACCCAGAACTTCTCCAACACTTCTCAGGTCCCTTAACCACCGAAGCAAACCTTTATTTATGTCACTTCTTGCACAACAAATATTTATGTGCCGTCTTTCAATCGCTCCCTATGCTCAAGGCCTATTTCTTCTAGGCCTAAAATTCGGGGCATTACAATTTCACAATTTATGCACACAAGGTCCTTTTTACAATTTTCACCAAAAATTACCTAGTAGAAGTTGTTCACCACAGTTTAAACTTTCATATTCTACCACTAGTCATCAAAATACATGCATGTCATTCATGGGTAAAATTTTAAACTTCAACCCTAGCTCAAAATAGTGGTAGAAATGGCTAAATCAAGTTACGAGAATTTCAAAAATACGAAGACCATTAAAAACGGGGCTAGGAGTCACTTACTATGAGCTTGAGAAGTTGTCAAAACCCTAGCTATGGTCCCTTGCTATGTTCGGCCAACACATGAGGAAGATGGACAAATTTTTGGTTCATTTTCCCTTTTTATTTCTTTAATTATCCAAATGGCTAAAATGCCCTTCATTAAAACTTTTGTTATTTTTATCCTTCCTTAGGCATTTTTGTCCAAACAAGGTTAAAATGGCCTAATTACCATATAAGGACCCCTAATTTAGAAACCCAATTCAATAAAGTACCTTTATGGATTAAAACCCATATTTTTCACCTATTGCAATTTAGTCCAGCCTACCAGATTGGACATGCAAACAACAAAATTCATACACTAAAATTTCACATAATTATTCAAGCACCCAATAAACATCAAAACTCAATCAAAAAATATTTTAGACTTCAGATTCATGGTTTTGAAACCACTATTCTGTTTAACCCCTAATTCGGGCTGTTGCAAGTTTTCTTTCATTCTTAGGTTTTAGATTTCTTTCATTTGTTCTTGTTGATTTCAAGAGATCTGAATTGTGGAAGCATTCAAACTTTATGGATTCGCAGTTAATTTCAATACAATCAGGATCTTTCATTTACTTTATTTTTTGCGGCGTTTTTACTAAAAACGCCACTATAGTTCCATTTTTTGTGGCATTTTTACTTAAAACGCCACTAAAGCTCATTTTTTGTGGCGTTTTTTACAAAAACGCCACTATTGCATAATTTTTTTTTCATTTTTACCTATATTTTTCTATGTTTTTTCTTTCAAAATATATTTTGAGTATTGAACATTTTTAACTATATTTTTTTGAATTTTTTAATTTTAATTTTTAAAATTTAACTACCATTATCAACTCTTTTAGGAATTTCTTTTTTCTTTCTTTTTGCATCAACATTATTCCTTTAAGTATAATCTGTATTATTTGTTTAGATTTTTATATGTATACACCTAAATTTTGATATAGATACATCTGATCAGAATTATATATGAATTTTGGTTTAATGTGAAATTCTATTTGTATTTTAAATGTTTAGTTGAAACTTTAATTTTGATTTAATCATACATATTTTTATGTATGCAATATATGAATAAAAATTTATGTTAATTATATCAATAATTGTGTTAATATTTTACAATATCTGGATCAAATTAAAGTTCATATATACAATTGCACACTAAACCATTGTTCATGTATGCTTTTGGGATTTAACCCATTTTGATATATATTTTTGTAAAATAATAATTTATATTTATCTTATTTTGATTTATTTTCTAAAAAATCTAAGATTAAACCCTAAACCCTTCTAAACACCAAACCTTAAATTAACCCCAAACCATACACCACAAACCCCAAACCATAAATCTTACACCCTAAACCCTAAACCCTAAACCCTAAACCACAAAACATGCATAATCATAAACCCTTGACCCCTAACCCCTAAACTCTTAACTCCTAACCACTAAACCATAAATCACAAACCCTAAATCATAAAATTAACATATTAAACATTAAACCCTAAGTCATAAAACCCTAAACCATATACCTTAAAGTTTAAATACCCTAAACCCTAAAATAAATTAATTAATTTTTTTGTCATTTTATCAAAAACCATAACCCTTAGAACCCTAATAGCCTAACCCCTAAAACCATTAAGAGTACTAAGACCATAACTATAAAATAATAAACCTTAAACCACAAACTATAAACCACAAACACTACTAAACCCTTAACTTTAGACCTTTAAACCCTTAAACGCCCTAAACTATAAAAACATAAACCATAAACCCTTAACCCTAAACCTATAACCCCTAACCCCTAAACTCTTAATACTGCTAAACATAAAGATCTTAAACACTAAACACTATACCTCAAACCCAAAATAACAAACCCTAAACTATAAATTTAACATTTTAAACATTAAACCCTAAACAATAGACCTTAACCCTTAAATATTAAACTCTAAACCTAAAAATAAGAACTATGAAAATATAATTCAAAACAAGAATACGAAAAAAATATGAAAATTAAATCAAATCAAATAGAAACGAGACGCTACACAAAAAAAGGCTACAAAGACTTTTAGCGGCGCTTCAGAAAAAGCGTCGCAATTGCTCGGGCTTTTAGCGGCGTTTCTTCAGAAGCGCCGCCATTGCTCATGCTTTTAGCGGCGTTTTTGAAAAAGTGCCGCTATTGCTCATGCTTTTAGCGGCGTTTTCGCAGAAGCGCCGCGATTGCTCAAGCTTTTAGCGGCGTTTTCGAAGAAGCGCCGCTATTGCTCATGCTTTTAGCGGCGTTTTCGCAGAAGCGCCGCGATTGCTCATGCTTTTAGCGGCGTTTTTGCAGAAGCACCGCGATTGCTCATGCTTTCGCGGCGTTTTTCTAGAAGCGCCGCGATAGCTCATGCTTTTAGCGGCGTTTTTTCAGAAGCGCCGCTATTGCTCATGCTTTTAGCGGCGTTTTTGCAGAAGCGCCGCTATTGCTCATGCTTTTAGGGGCGTTTTTGCTAAAGCGCCGCTATTGCTCAGGATTTAGCGGCGTTTGTCGCATAAGCGCCGCGATTGCTCAGACTTTTAGCGGCGTTTTTCCAGAAGCGCCGCGATTGATCAGGCTTTTAGTGGCGTTTTTTCGTAAGCGCCGCTACTACTCTAGTTTTTAGCGGCGTTTTTTACAAAAGCGCCGCTATTGCTCAGGCTTTAACGGCGTTTTTTGAAAAACGCCGCTATTGCTCAGACTTTTAGCGTCGTTTTCTGTAAAAATGCTGCTATTGATCAGACTTTTAGCGTCGCTTTTATAAAAACGCCGCTATTTCTCAGTTTTTAGCGGCATTTTAAAGAAAACGCCGCTAATGTATAATATTTGCGGCGTTTTTGTACCAAACGCCACGAAAAACGCCACGAAAGGCCTGTTTTGCTGTAGTGTCAAAGGATTAACTGTTTGGGAAAGGAAGAATGTTAAATAAATCCCAAACCTGACATCTTCAGGAAGTCATCAAGGTAGGAATTAACCCAAAATTGGTATTGCCCATCCGTGAACACCCTCACCCCAAGCCAGTCTGGACTGTGAGGTTGGAAGATAAGTAGTTCTTGTTGGCTTGTTATGTTAGTGGAAGATTGGAAGATCCTACTAGGGTAGCAACTAGTTGATTGATGAGGAACTTGAAACAACAATTGATAGGGATTACTGAAGCGAGCAATCACCCATAATAAAGATTTGATTCATTTTACTTTTCTATCTTTTGAACTTTTATTTCTTTTATGTTATTATCTTTTATTATTATTATAAAAACCCTTAAACCACCCTTTTTAAACTTTCGTACTATAACTGATGTAAAGTACTAATTAGATCTTTTTACTATTTAGTTTAGAATTGACCTAGCACACTCCTCCCTTGGGTATGATCCTTGGAGTACTCACTTGCTTTGTTGTAAAAACTATATTACAACTCGACTTGTATACTTGAGGACACCACCTCATATTTCTCTATCTTATTGCAGTATTCACACACTGGAAGTTAGTATGTCTGGAGGCGGTGAAACATCAATACAAAACTGTAACACCCCAAACCCGGCTTGGACATTATGGCCAAATCTGGTGGTGTTTTTTGAAAATCGTGTTTTCATTATAAACCCTTCTAAAATTTTTTATTATCAAGCACTTATGTAAAACCCTTCCATATTGATCAAAACCTTAAGATGTTATGTGAAACCCTCAGTTTTTATATCCAATATTAAATCCCAGATTTCAGTTAACGCGAAAGATTTACCTTAAAAATGTTTCATGTTTTAGCTTGTTTAAAATCTAAATATTGTTTACATTTTTAGGAAAAAACCAGTCTGAGTTATAATTCAGCAATTAACAGAGTATAATCCAAAAACCAAAATTAAATCCGGATAATGGCCTTATTACAATAAAAAAACCCAAGGGAAAGCAAGTAAAAATAATGTAAAGCTAAATACTAAAATGTAAAGCTGCTCGTAATGCATGGCCCCCTCTAAGTCCTCCCATACGTCGAACTACCTACTAAGGATCACCTGAAAAATTAAAAAGAGGGGGTGAGTTTTCGAAAACTTAGTGTGTACGACCCTCATCAAAAAAATAACATGCAACAATCAAATTCGGCCTAAGCCCATTACAACAACGGTGGCCTCTGGGCCTTAGCCTATTATTGCCTTAGTTAGGCTTGAGCCCATATCTCAACACACAGTGGCCTTTGGCCTTAGCCCATAGTGGCCTTAGTTGGGCCTGAGCCCATAACAAATATCAATATGAACATGCAATGCACAATTCCCACCAACCTTGCACACCCCCTTCCAACCCTACACTCTTGTGGGGATATAAACCCATCCCTACACATTCATTGTAGCACCGATTGTGGTACTACTCAACGTTGCAGCAAAGCTACAAATCATAACATGGCTTAAAAGCCTTCGTTGGATCCACAGTCGTCAAGCGACTATGAGATCCTCATATAGCACTTCCTCCCATACAAACCCATCCTACATGCAACATAATATCATATGAATGCAGCAAATAATGTATGGCATACTTAAACATACATACAGCAAGTAGGGACATTTCAGTCATTTTGCCCTTAAGGCATATCAATCATATCTTATCGTGGGCCTAAGTACACAATTTGGCCCATTAACATTTTCACAATTATTTAGAGCATTTTAAGTCACTACTATAAGAGTTACAAATTCACTGGGCCCAAAAGCCCAAAACGTAGCCCAAGTAGGACCCACATACTCATATAGCCCATTAGGCCCAAATCTACCCTAAGCCTTGTAGTTACCCTATCCGGCTCATCAAAACCTACTAATCCATCCATCCCATTTGCCCATTTCGGCCCAGTTGGCAAAAAGGTGGGCCAAGACCATGAGATCGCTCATGGGGCTTATTTCGTCCTGTCAATCTCTCCACACAAGCGTTCGTACACTCATGGGGTTGCCGGCGCCAACCTTTTGGCTTTTTGATTTTTTTAGCTTTTCGGGATTTTGGCTTTTGCCAATACGTCGTGTGTATAGTGTGTGTACACACCTTCAGCTTTATATCAAATAATCAAACATAGGTTAGAAGTACACACCTGACCACATAGAGTACTAAGTAATCATAATCGCCAGAACCTTAATCCATTGCGATTTGGCTATGTAATCCAAGGTCCATTGTAGCCCCTCTTCCGCATCCAGGCAAAAAGTTCCGAACCACTGACACCTTATATCGCTTAAACTTGGGAGTAGTGGTTACGTGCTCAAACCTCACCATCACATTCGCCATCTCTTTACTGCTAGTGCTCTCTTTTTCCATCTAAAAAATACGGTTATCTTCTAAAACAAGGAAACAAAAGCAACACAAAAGAGAGGGATCGAAGGTTGGTTCAACAATTACCGAAACAAATAAAATAAAAATAGAGAGGAAGGGTTCGACCTTAAAGGATTTGAAGAAGAAACAAGAAGAAAAGAAAAGAAAGAAAAAAAAACACGTATGAAGGCCAGAAAGAAAAGCCTAAATGATCAAAATTTGGTCCTCAATAAAAATACAAAACTTCACAAAATAAAAAATTTTAAGGAGAAAGTTTACCAAAAACCAACATATTACCTAATATTTCCCCACACTATTTCGACACTAGGCAAAAGTGGCCGAATATGTATTTCCCCCCATTTAGCATCTGTGACTAGCCTTGTAATTGTCGCTTCCCCAATCGGCTCAACTTCATCCCCAAATTAAACACCCTTCAATTCAAATTCACGCTAGCCTCATCCTTATCTCTTCCGAAATTCTACTCCTACTAGAACTTTACTCAAACACAACCATTGGACGACCCAACAGCAAAATAAATCTCCCATTTGATCATGCGACCGCTCAAACTCCAATCCTCCAAGCTTCCAACACACTATTGGCCACTGCATCGCAACTGCTCTTGTGCCATAATTCAGTCACGAATGATTATAAGGCTTACACGCCAAAGCCTCAGTTTACTTAAAGAGTAAAAATTCAAAACATTGCCTAACATGAGATTCAAACCTGCGCCCTTTCAGAACCCATAGCACGCTACTGCCACTGCAACACAAGCTTATTTGTGTCGTACTCCCTCCTCAACTTCCTTTAAGGCCTATTAACCCACAACCAGGCTATTCGAAGAAATCTAAAAAGTATTGCTGCTAACCAGATTCAAACCCCTAATCCCTTGGCTATGCTGCACGTCTCTTGCCACCATGCCACCTACCTTTTTTGCGTCAGTTTTCCTCCCCAACTAATTAAGAAGCCTACCTGCCACCAACCAGGTTATTTAAAAAAAACCCAACATTTTTGTGCATGCCGCGAGTTGAACCCTGCGCCCCCTTCCTGTTTCTAATGTCGCCTTACCACCAGGCCAAGCGATCCCTTGTGTCAAGTTTCACCAGGCTTAATTAATAAGCCTTTCATCTAATGGCCAGGGTTCTTTGGAAAAAAATATAAAATTTTGCTAAAGCCCTGGATTGAGCCTAGGACATTTCCCACACTACTAACCCTTCCTAATTCACTTAGCTGAATAACTAAACGTGCAATTGTAAAATTTGTAAACACACTTAAATTGATCAAGCTACCTTCTAACTGATCCCAAACTCAAGGCCCAATACTTCTAGGCCCAAAATTCAGGGTGTTACAAAAACTCTAAAAATGATCATATAAAAGACCCTAATTAAGATGGAATGTAACATTCCATTTTTAGTGCAATCAAAATAGTGGTTTTGGGACCACAAATTTGACATGAAAATATTTATTTTATTATTATTTTAATGCTTATTGCATGTTAGCAGTATTGTATACAAATTTTGTTAAGAAATTTTACCGTTTGCATGCTTAATTCGATAAAAATGACTAATTCGTAGGATACAAATGACATGTCATGTGGGTTTACATGTTTTGAGTGTTGGTCTTGAATGTCCTACTAGTGGCTAAGTTCCATCATTTGTTGTGGACACTTGATAGCTTGTGGAGTAGCACCGTGTAGCTACGTTTGAACCTACATGTAACACCCCAAACCCGGCCTAGACGTTACGGCCAAGTCTTGTGTGTCACATTGAAGTGTTTTTCGAAAACCATGTTTTCATTGAAAACCATTCTTAATGTTTAGAAACTTGTACCAGTAAACTTGTATAAAACCTTATGGAAAAATTGCGAAAGCTTGTAAACCTTTGTAGTTGCGAAAACATGTTATTTAAAAATAGTTTAAGCATTGAAAAATCAGACTTTCTTTGTTATGGCTTAAAGTGAATAGATACTACGCACCAGGTAGGATTCAAGAGAAGAGGAGGTGAGTCATTTAGACTGCTTAAGTACCAAGCTCTTCCTAAATCCAATCCTAGACATGCACACATCCATTGCCACACTTTAACCTTATGACTTGTCCACGAACAACAAATTAAGTTTAAACGTATTTAAGATATTTATTTATGAAAACATTTATGTTGCGGAAGCTTTGCTCTGTTTTCAAAATATTTTGAAAACAAGTAACTTTTACAAAAACGCGCCGTAGAGCTAACCGATTTCAAAACGATTTAAATAATGTCCTACTTAAGCTAAAAACAATTAAATAATTTAAGAATTAAAAACCCAAAATAAAATAAATAGAGCTTCCTTATTACAATCCAGAAACCAAAATTTAATAATCTAAATAAATAATAAAATGAAATAATTGAAAACCAAAAATTTAAATCTTTGTGGCCACACTGAATCCCTCCCAGCTCCAAGTCCACCAACTAGGGCTCACCGCATGGATGGAAAGAAAGGGGGGTGAGTTTGGATAACTCAGTGTGTATAGAATGCCTATCCAGAGCCCAAGTCAGCTCAAGCCCACTGGGCCGAAGCCCTATCCAGATACAGTAAACTGGGCCTTAGCCCTTTTAGTTAACAATATGGCCCATAGGCCCATTTCAGAACAGAACAGATAATATCATGTATGCAAGCCCGACCCAGCCTAAATCCATCCGCTACACTCAACCCGTACCAGCCCTACACACCATGTGGGGAATAACTCAACCCACCCAGCCTTACACTCCACAGTTGCAGCATGGCTGCTCAAATAACAGTAAATTGAGGCAAGGCCTTTAGTACGTGGTCAAGCCACTTTTAGAACTTCCTCCATTAATATCCCAGTCCCATGCAACAGATAATAATGACATGCAATAAACAGTAACAGTAAAACATGCATTTTGGGTCAAACTTAACCCTAGGGATATAACAGTCATTTTACTTCTAGGGGTAAAACCATAATTTTCCACCTATAAGGGTATTTCAGTAATTTTATCAGTGTTTAGGGTTTTCATGCATAATACAGTCACTACTAATCCATTTGTCTTCACGGTAGTCTATTTAGCTTAGTTTAACAACTTTAGCTATTGGGCCCTAAAACCCCTAATGGGCCCTACGGTGTCTATTAGCAAATTAAGCCCATTTAGTCCAAGTTTCATAACCAACTTTCCAGTTTTAGTAGTTTCGATCCTTCAGTCTAACAGAACATACTTATTGCCTAATTTTACCCATATAGGCCTGTAAGCCCATTGGGCCCATTTGTAGCCCATCGAGGCCCAATTACCGAAGTATACGAAATTCCACACGCGACTAACTTACCACCTTGCAATTTTAGATCTAACGATTTTTAACGTCTTGTGAGCATTCACACACTCACAAGCCCATAAAATGACAAAACTCCGGTATTTCGGCTTTTGCCGAATTAGACTAAAGAAGGGGTTCGATACACACCTGTTTTCCGACGACTGCTAGAGAGATCCCCCACAATGTCCTACAATCGATCACCACAGTTTCTCCTTATGTTCATACTCAGATCTGATGCAGATCTATCCCCTAAACGCTAGCAGAACTCGAGTCTTAGAGATCTAAAGATTTGGCTATGAGCTCCTATGGTTATGGCAGTTTCGGCTTTTGAGTGATGAAGAAGATGATGGTTTGAGGCTATAACTTTGGAGTAGTTAAGGGTTTAAAGAAGATGAAAATCGGTCAAAAGGAATGAAAAGAAAAGAAGGAATTAGCTTGGAGAAATCGGCACAAGAAGTAAGTTTTTGGGATTTCAACTTTTATGGCAATCGGCTATGGTGGTTTTAGAGAGGATGGAATTGAAAGAAAAGATGGATTTGAGTGACAGGGATGTCCGGCTGAGGTAGAAAGCAAAAAGGAAAAGAAAGCAATGGAGGAGAAGAAGAGGAAGAAGAAATCGGCATAGAGGAGAAAGAATCTGCGTTTTCGGCTTTTGTGAAAACTTAGAGAAGGATAAATGAAAGTGAAAGCTTTTAGGTGGCTAACCCTAATTTGTCATGATAGAAAAAGAAAAGAACCTAACCCTAATATCAACTAAAACAATCGGCCCAACCTCCCTAAGGCCCTTGCCAAAATTCATTGAAGTGACCACATACCCGGCACATGCCTAAAAACTAAAAAGTAACAATACGCTTACCTTGCAACTTGAACCCTGGACCTTTAATTCCTTCCCAGGTGCCACTTTTTTAGGAACTTAGTGGCACAACCTTGCCACTTTGCCAAAGCTCTTATTGTATCATAATTTATGAGGTTTTTCTTAAAAGCCCACTTAACCAAGTCTCCTATTCACTTAAAATCCAAACTTGATATTTTACCGGGTTTTAACTTAGGCTTGGGCCTTCTAAAGGCCCACTAACACTTTTAAACTCAATTCCAATATTCAGAACACCAAAATTTTAAAAATTCACCAAAAATCACATAAACCCAAAAAATCACAAAAATTAGGGCGTTACAACTCTACCCCCTTAAAGAAATTTCAGCCTTAAAATTTAGCTGCTCTAAATAATTGAGGGTATTATTGACACATAGTCTCTTCTGGCTCCCAAGTAGCCTCTTCCCTTCCATGATTGCACCACAATACTTTTACCAATGGAACAGACTTCTTTATTAAAACTTTAACCTTTCAATCTAGAATTTGCAGGGTTCCTCCTCAAAGGTCAAATCAGTCTTTATTTCAATCTCCTCCACTGGCACAACATGTGAAGGATCTGATTGATACCGTCTCAACATGGACATATAGAAGACGTCATGGATCCTATCCAACTCTGGTGGTAACTCTAACTGATACGCTACTGGCCCTACCCGTTTGAGAACCCGATAAGGCCCTATAAACCACAGACTCAGTTTGCCTTTCTTGCCAAACCTCAAAATCTTCTTCCAGGGTGAAACCTTCAAGAAAACCATATCCCCAACCGCAAACTCGATCTCCTTACACTTCAAATCCGCATACGACTTTTGTCCGAGGCCTCCTTTAACCGATCCCTTATTAACTTAACTTTACTCTCAGTATCTGCTACTAATTCCGGTCCAAGAACTTGTCGCTCTCCCAACTCCGTCCAACACATAGGTGTATGACATCTTCGCCCATAAAGTGCCTCATATGGAGCCATTCGAATACTCGCCTGATAACTGTTACTGTATGCGAACTCTGCCAATGGTAAGTAGTCCTCCCAACTACCTCGAAAGTTGATGACACAACCCCTTAACATATCCTCCAGAACCTGAATAACCCTGTCTGACTGTCCATCTATCTGAGGGTGAAAAGTAGTGCTGAAGTCCAATCGTGTGCCCAATGCCTCATGCAACTTCTGCCAGAATCGAGATGTGAACCTAGGGTCTCGATCAGAAATAATCGAAACTGGCACCCCATGCAGTCGCACTATCTCCGCCACATACAACTTGGCCAACTTCCGAAGTGAGTAATCGGTACGGACAGGTATAAAATGGGCAGATTTCGTCATCCTATCTACAACCACCACACAGAATCTTTCTTGGAGGGTGTCAAAGGTAGCCCACTCACGAAATCCATAGTTACTCTTTCCCACTTCCATAGTGGAATTTTCACTGGTTGAAGCAACCTAGAAGGTAGTTGGTGCTTAGCCTTAACTTGCTGGCACATCAGACATTTCCCAACAAACCTAGAATTGACTGCCTCAATTTAGAATCTTTTGGAATACAAATCCTTCCACGAAAGCAGAGAACTCCATCAGTATTCAACCCAAAATCTGAATTCTCCTCATTGTCAGCTTTCTGAAATTGAGGAACCAACGAATTATCATTTAACTACTTCTCCTTAATCTGTTCAGTCCAAGTAGGTCTCACTTGCAACTCTACCAACAGACTTCCATCATCGTACAAACTTAAATGAGCAAACATAGCTCTTAAATCAGCAACAACCCTTCGACTCAATGCATCAGCCACCACATTAGCCTTGCTTGGGTGGTACTCAATCGAACAGCTGTAATCCTTAAGCAAGTCTATCCATCTTCGCTGCCTAAGGTTTAACTCCTTCTGAGTCAATAGATACTTTAGACTTTTATGGTCTGTGTAGATAATACACCTTTTTCTATACAAATAGTGTCTCTAAATTTTTAACGCGAAGACCACTGCGGCCAACTCTAGATCATGCGTAGGGTAATTCGCTTTAAGGCTTAAGCTATTGTGAAGCATAAGCGACCATCTTACCCTCTTGCATCAGTACGCATCCTAATCCTACATGCGATGCATCGCTGTACACAGTGAAGTCCTTCCCAGACTCTGGTTGAATCAACACTGGCGCCTCAGTCAATACCTTTTTCAACTTGTCAAAAGCTTCTTGTTGTTTCTCAGTCCAGACAAATGCTACTCCTTTCCTTAATAGTTTCATCAACGGTGCAGCAATCAGAGAAAATCCCTCTACAAACCTTCTGTAATAGCCTGCCAAACCCAAAAAACTCCGAATTTTCGATACTGTCCTCGGTGGCTTCCATTCTAGAACTGCCTCAATTTTCCGTGGATCTACTGTAATTCCTTCAGCAGAAAAAACATGCCCCAGAAAAGTCACTTCTCGCAACCAAAATTCACACTTACTAAACTTCGCATAGAGTTACCTCTCTCTCAACACTTGCAGCACAATACGGACATGCTCATCATGCTTCTCCTCAGTTTTCGAATATACCAGAATATCATTGATAAAGACGACCACGAATCGGTCCAAGTAAGGTTGGAACACTCGATTCATCAGATCAATAAAAGTTACAGGTGCGTTCGTCAACCCAAATGGCATAACTAGAAACTCGTAGTGACCATATCGAATCCTGAATGACGTCTTGTGAATATCCACCTCCTTTACCCTTAGTTGATGATATCCAGATCGAAGATCGATCTTGGAAAATACCGAAGCTCCCCTAAGCTGATCGAATAGGTCATCGATCCTTAGCAGTGGGTACTTGTTCTTTATCGTCAGTTTGTTCAACTGGTGATAATCGATGCACATACGCATCGTCCCATCCTTCTTCTTCACGAACAGCACTGGTGCTCCCCATAGAGACACATTTGGTCTAATGAAGCCTCTATCTAACAACTCCTAGATTTGAGCTTTCAGTTCCACTAACTCCTTTGGTGCAATCCTATAAGGTGTGATGGACACTGGAGCTGTTCCAAGCAACAAATCAATCCCAAACTCAACTTCTCGATTCGGAGGTAATCCAGGAAGCTCCTCTAGGAAAACGTCTTGAAATTCCCTAACAGTTCTGACTGTCTCTATAGTCACATTCCCATTTTCAGTTTGGCTTACAAAAGCCAAATACGCCTCGCATCCCTTACGAATTAGCTTTTCAGCCCTTAAGCCTGAAACCACATTGGACAAGTAGTCCCTCTGTTTTCCAATAACTATTACCTCCTCATCCTCTACAGTCCTTAACACCATCCTTTTAGCTGCACAATCCAAAGTTGCCCTATGCTTAGTCAACCAATCCATTCCTAAGATCAGATCGAACTCACCAAATGGTAACTCCATCAAGTCTCCACAGAAGATCCTACCTGAGTCTCTAAAGGCACCTCCCTAAAGAGTTTATCTACCCTAATCGAGTGACCTAGAGGACTTATCACAGTTACCCTACTCACAGTTTCCTCAGAGCGCACACCCAACGTCCCAGAAATGTCATATGCAACATACGAATGGGTTGATCCCACATCTATCAGAGCAATATAAGGTATACTAGAGATAAAAAATGTACCAGTTATTACGTCAGGTGCATCACCCTCCTCTCGGCGATGAGCAGCATAAACCAGAGCTGGTTGATGAACCTCCACATTACCAGCACCCTTGCCAAGTGCTCCACGTCAACGGCCATTGCCACCTTGACCTTGTCCACGCCCTCTCGGGGGCAGCGGTCCACCTCGCACTGGTTGAACAGCCCCTTGCTCAGCAACTGGAGCCTGAGCTGGCCTCCGAGGACACTCACTGATCCTATGTTCCTTTGACCCACAACGAAGGCATGCCCCAGTATGTCTCCAACATTCTCCCAGATGCACTTTACCACAGTCTCCGCAAGGCTATGGTCTAATCGTGTTTACCAGAACTGCTCAAACAGGCTCCTCCACCCTAGCCCTCTTAACATTCTGATTTGCAGTACCAGCTGGTCCTGCATCTCTCCTGAATCAGTTTCTATCCCTATCGCGATTCTTTCGTTCAGCTTGCTTCACCTCTTCGGCTATCTTAGCCTTTTCTACCAGTGCAGCAAAATCGCGCTCTCTCTGCGGAGCTATCAGCACCCTTAACTCATCCCTGAGGCCATCCTCAAAGAGAACACTACGCTCGTACTCAGTAGCAACAATTCCGCTGGCATATCGGCTCAACCTCAGAAACTCTGCCTCACACCCAGTAACTGACCTACTGCCCTGGGTCAGGTTTAGAAATTCCTTCCTACGAGCATCCACATAGCTGGCTCCGACGTATTTTCCCTTGAAAACCATCTTAAACAATTCCCAGGTTACCCGCTCAGCTGGGGTACTCTCTCTCATAGTAATCCACCATTGGTATGCTTCATCTGGTAGCAGAGACACTGCTCCCTTCAGTTTTTACTCCACCGAGCAGTCCAGGTCGTCCATAATCCTTTCTGTAGCTTCCAGCCAATACTCAGCTACGTTCGAGGCTATCCAGATACGCCCCTGAAAACCTCTGCTCCGTTAGCCCGGAGTCACTCAGAAATGGACCCTCTACTAATAGGCCCGACATTAGCTCCAGCAACCCTTTCCAGAACCCTCAACATAGCCTTGGATAGAGCGTCGTCCCCTGCGACCCGATCGTGTGGCCCATTTTTAGCTACCGATGGTGGTCATGCCCCACCGGCTGGCATATGCTCCGATGATGAAGACCCAACTTGTGCACTACCTCGGCCGCGTCCTCGGCCTCGTCCACGATCAGCTCTCGTACTCATATCGACTTATCTGATTTAAAATTTTATGACAGTAGGTTAATATTTCAGTTATTTATTCCAAATGTCTTATGTAAAGATAGAATTTCAGAGTTTGTTTTCGCGAGATCGTTGGCTGACTATAGTCTCAGTCTTTCTAGGGTTTGATTTCCCTACAGTCTCAGTCTCAACAGTTACAGTACTACCCTATCTATAGTGTCATAGTAGAGTCTTAGTACTATCTACAGTGATATTACAGTTCAGTACAGTATATGCAAGAAGTACTTACAGACCTGGTGCCAGGGATTCAGTGTGCCACTTCTTTGGTAACCAGATTTCAGAAAACTCAAAAACTTTTCAAAACCATTAAAGTGTAGGTATTCTAAAGGAAACAAGTTTGAAAAGAGGTTTCCTAAATTTTTAAAAACTGATTTCCAAAAATACCCTTCTTGGGCCTAAGTTAAAAATTTACCAAAACATTTTTGGACCCGATCCACAGCCGAGTTGTTGCAACCAGGCTCTAATACCACTAAATGTAACACCCCAAACCTGGCCTAGATGTTACGGCCAAGTCTGATGTGTCACAATGAAGTGTTTTTTGAAAACCATGTGTTCATTGAAAACCCTTCTTAATGTTTAGAAACTTGTACCGGTAAACTTGTATAAAACCTTATGGAAAAATTGCGAAAGCTTGTAAACCTTTGTAGTTGCGGAAACATGTTATTATAAAAACAGTTTAAGCATCGGAAAATCAAACTTTCTTTGTTATGGCTTAAAGTGAATGGATACTACGCACCAGGTAGGATTCAAGAGAAGAGGAGGTGAGTCATTTAGACTACTTAAGTACCAAGCTCTTCCTAGATCTAATCCTAGACATGCACACATCCATTGCCACACCTTAACCTTATGACTTGTCCACGAACAACAAATTAAGTTTAAACGTATTTAAGATATTTATTTATGAAAACATTTATGTTGCGAAAACTTTGCTCTATTTTTGAAATATTTTGAAAACGAGTAACTTTTACAAAAATGCGCCGTAGAGCTAACCGATTTCAAAATGATTTAAACAATGTCCAACTTAAGCTAAAAACAATTAAATAATTTAAGAATTAAAAACCCAAAATAAAATAAATAGAGCAGCCTTACTACAACCCAGAAACCAAAATTCAATAATCTAAATAAATAATAAAATGAAATAATTGAAAACCAGGAATTTAAATCTTCGTGGCCACACTGAATCTCTCCCAGCTCCAAGTCCACCAACTAGGGCTCACCTGCATAGATGGAAAGATAATAGTAAATTGAGGCAAGGCCTCCAGTACGTGGTCAAGCCACTTTCAAAACTTCCTCCATCAATATCCCAGTCCCATGCAACAGATAATAATGGCATGCAATAAACAGTAACAGTAAAACATGCATTTTGGGTCAAACTTAACCCTAGGGGTATAACAGTCATTTTACTCCTAGGGGTAAAATCATAATTTTCCACCTATAAGGGCATTTTAGTAATTTTATCAGTGTTTAGGGTTTTCATGCATAATACAGTCACTACTAATCCATTTGTCTTAATGGTAGTCTATTTAGCTTAGTTTAACAACTTTAGCTATTACGCCTTAAAACCCCTAATGGGCTCTACGGTGTCTATTAGCAAATTAAGCCCATTTAGTCCAAGTTTCATAAACAACTTACCAGTTTTAGCAGTTTCGATCCTTCAATCTAACAGAACATACTTATTGCCTAATTTTACCCATATGGGCCCGTAAGCCCATTGGGCCCATTTGTAGCCTATCGAGGCCTAATTACCGAAGTATACAAAATTCCACACGCGAATAACTTACCACCTTGCGATTTCAGATCTAACAATTTCTAACATCTTGTGAGCATTCGCACACTCACAAGCCCACAAAATGCTAGAATTTTGACATTTTGGCTTTTACCGAATTAAACTAAAGAAGGGGTTCGATACACACCTATTTCGCGACGACTGCTAGAGAGATCCCCCACGATTCCTACAATTGATTACCACAATTCTTAGATTGCAAAACTACAACAAACAATCCCAATATTCACTTACCCATATTCAGCCAATGCCCCTAAGGCCCTCAAAATCTTACCTTTGCCAAAATTGATGACTAGATCTAGATCTAGTCGTTCCAAAGATCCAAGCTTTCCATCAATCACCTCTAGAGCACACTAATCACCAAAAGAAATCATTGGTTAATACCCCTTAGAGCCCTAAGCCCCATTCGACAGCCTCCCAAGATTTTAGGGACTTCGACTTTTTCTAAATCTCAAAATAATGTAGATCTGGGATAACGAGTACTTACCATAGTTTCTCCTTATGTTCCTACTCAGATCTGATACAGATCTATCCCTTAAATGCTAGCAGAACTCGAGTCTTATAGATATAAAGATTCGGCTATGAGCTCCTATGCTTATAGTAGTTTCGGCTTTTGAGTGATGAAGAAGATGATGATTTGAGGCTATAACTTTGGAGTAGTGTTGCCGACAGATACTAAGGGTTTAAAGAAGATGAAAATCAATCAAAAGGAATGAAAAGAAAAGAAGGAATTAGCTTGGAGAAATCGGCACAAGAAGTAAGTTTTTGAGATTTCGGCTTTTATGGCAATCGGCTATGGTGGTTTTAGGGAGGATGGAATTGAAAGAAAAGATGGATTTGAGTAACAGAGATGTTTGGCTGAGGTAGAAAGCAAAAAGGAAAAGAAAGTAATGGAGGAGAAGAAGAGGAAGAAGAAATCGGCACAGAAGAGAAAGAATCTGCGTTTTCGGCTTTTGTGAAAACTTAGAGAAGGATAAATGAAAGTGAAAGCTTTTAGCTGGCTAACCCTAATTTTTCATGACAGAAAAAGAAAATAACCTAACCCTAATATCAACTAAAACAATCGGCCCAACCTCCCTAAGGCCCTTGCCGAAATTCATTTAAGTGATCACATGCCCGGCACATGCCTAAAAACTAAAAAGTAACAATACGCTTACCTTGCAACTTGAACCCTGTAACATCCCCACGCCCGAAACCGTCACCGGAGTCGAGCTTGAGGTGTTACTAAACACAATTTACCATTTTAAACAACTTTACAAAATCTATTTTCATTTTCGGAATAAATTGTTTTCTGCGTCATGGTCGCTCAAAAAATCATATCTCGAGTTACAAAACTCGAAATCAAGATCCGTAAATTTTCCCTGAATCTAGACTCATATATCTATTCACTAATTTTTTTTTATAATTTTTGACTGAGCCGATTAGTACAGTTTATTAGTTAAAGTTTCCCCTGTTTCAGAACTCGACTGCACTGACCTCTACTCATTACGAATTACTTTTCTCCCTGTACAAATTTCATATAACTATACCGTTTATTTCTATTAAAACTAGATTCAAGAAGGAATTAGGCATATAAATTAATCCTTCTAATTATTTTTTTACAATTTATGGTGAATTTTCAAAGTTGGAACAGGGGATCCAGAAATCGCTCTGGCCCTGTTTCACTAAAACTCAAATATCTCATAACATATGACTCCTTTACCTATTTTTCTTCTTCCATATGAAAGTAGACATGATAAGATTCAATTTCATAACTAATCCATCATCAAATTCGATTTATATGATTTTTAGTGAATTTTCAAACTCACGTCAGTGTGGCTGCAATGTTCTGTTTTATGGCTAATTTCATTTTCATAAAAGCTTTTATATACTAGATAACCTATTATTCTTCCATGACATCAAACATAATCTATATTAGCCACTTCAATGACTCAACATTATCAAGCATTTCCTCAACCAAACCACCACTGTATCACAAGATTATTTACACAAAGTAGGTATATTACTATACATGCCATACTAAATCTTACAGGCCATTTACCAAAAAGTCCTTTGGATAGTGTGAACGAGTCTTCGACCTATCCCGATTCTCGAGCCGGCTTGTCCAAAACTACAATGAATGAAAAGGAGGGAGTAAGCATAAATGCTTAGTAAGTTCACATGCAAATAACAAGTAACATGACAAAGTCATTATGCCAAACAACATTAACATAGCATCACCAAAACATATGTCACAATTCTAGTCATCATACTTCATCTTACCACATTTTTGTTGTTGTCTCGGGTTTCAACCCAAGTGTTAAGTACATACCTGTCCAATATGGCCATTTCTCAACATTACCGAATTGTCACTTACATCTTGAGTGCCTTTCCATTTCACTTGAATTTTACCCGTTGAACACATTGGAATACAACTCGGATACATGGATCATTTGCACATAAGTGCTGAATATGTAATCAATCAATCATGTAACCCGCCCATAAACGAACTCGGACTCAACTCAACGAGCTCGGATGCCTAGTTACATCTCACGAACTCGGACTCAACTCAACGAGTTCGGACATTCGCACCCATAAGTGAACTCTGACTCAACTCAACGAGTTCGGGTGCCCAACCATCCTAGTGACATGTCACTTGTATCCTAATCTATTCCCAAGGTTCAAACGGGATTCTCCTTCAATCACATCTCCTTGCCGTCTTCCACATAATACCGGAACCAATGCTTGGTAGCATTTTATATTTAACAAGTAACACATATAATTTGCATATTGTTCAAAAATAACCACAAAGTATATATTTCATGATAAAAATCAGCATATCCTATAAATAGCATCAATTAACTTAAAAATAACAATTATGTTACATTATTTACACATGAACTTACCTTAGTACCAAAATACAAAGATTTTTGCAATTTAGTCCGTAATCTTTTCTTTTCCTCGATCAAGGTTGATTCCAGGTCTTTCTTGATCTAAAATAACACATTTAGCTTATTTAATACTCACATTATCAAAATAGTCCTAAATTCAAATTTTGGAAAAATTACAATTTTGCCCCTAAACTTTTGCATATTTACACTTTTGCCCCAAAGCTCGGGAATTAAATTTTATCACAAATTCTTATGTTTTAGGACATGCTGATCATTTATTTACCATTAGCAAGCTCAAATTCCCACTAAAACACATACTTATGAACAATATGTACTTTTACCAATTAAGCCATTTTACTCGTTTTTACTTAAAACCGAGTAGCACAAGTTGTCTAACATAATTTAAAACCTCATATTCTATCATAAAACATCAAAATACACAAATTTCACCTATGGGTATTTTTCCAAATATGAACCCTAACTTAAATTATTGCTAACATAAGCTTTATAGAGTTACCGGGACTACGAAAACGTGAAGAACATTAAAAACGGGGCTTGGAATCACTTACTATGGAGCTTGGAAGCTTGAAACAAACCCTAGCTATGGAGAACCCTTGAAATTTCGTGGTAATGAAGAAGATGACCAATTTTGTGTTATTTTTCCCTTTTTATTTCATTAAATGTCCAAATGACCAAAATGCCCCTCCATACTAAACTTTCAAAAATTCCTTCCATGTCCTAGTTTGTCCATGAACATAAAATTGGTCTAATTACCATTTAAGACCTCCTAATTAATATTTCAAAGCAATTTCATACTGAAAACTTCTAGAATGCAAGTTTTGCAACTTATTCGATTTAATCCCTAACTCCAAATTAAGCACTTTACGCTTAGAATTTCTTCACGAAATTTTCACACCATCATAAAATCATATCATAAACATCAAAATAATTATAATATAATTATTTCTACCTCGGATTTGTGGTCACGAAACCACTATTCCGATTAGGCCCTAATTCGGGATATTACAACTCTCCCCCCTTTTAAGGATTTTCGTCCTCGAAAATCTTACCGGTAAACAGATGTGGGTATTGTTTTCTCATAGTTTCCTCGGGTTCCCATGTAGCCTCTTCTATCCCATGCTTTTGCCACAACACTTTCACAAGAGCAATACTTTTGTTTCTTAGTTGTTTGACCTCTCAAGCTAAAACTTTTATCGGTTCTTCTTCATAGGTCATATCTGGTCGTAATTCAATTTCTGTCGGTGAAACTACATGCGAAGGATCCGAGCGATACCGACGTAACATAGATACATGGAACACGTCATGAATTTTCTCTAACTCAGATGGTAATGCTAACCGATAAGCTACTGCTCTAACTCTTTCAGTTATTTCATACGGCCCAATAAAACGCGGACTTAACTTACCCTTCTGTCCAAATCTGAGGACTTTCTTCCATGGAGACACCTTTAAAAATACCTTATCACCAACTTGAAACTCGATTTCTTTTCGTTTCAAATCTGCATAAGATTTCTGTCTATCCGAAGCGGCTTTCAAACAATCTCGAATTACCTTCACTTTTTCTTCAGTTTCTTTAATTAGATCGACCCCATAAATCTGATTTTCCTTGAGTTCGGTCCAATACAAAGGCGTCCGACACTTACGACCATACAATGCTTCATAAGGTGCCATTTTCAAACTTGTCTGGTAACTGTTATTATAAGCAAATTCCACCAACGGTAAATATCTTTCCCAGCTTCCTTGAAACTCTAATACACAACATCGAAGCATATCTTCAAGAATCTGAATTACTCTTTCTGATTGCCCATCCGTCTGTGGATGAAAAGCAGTACTGAAATTTAACCTTGTACCTAACGCTTCTTGCAACTTTTGCCAGAACCGCGAAGTAAATCTCGAATCTCTGTCTGAAATGATTGACAATGGTATTCCATGTAGTCTAACAATTTCTCTAACATACAATTCAGCTAACTCATGGGCTTAGGCCATAATGGGCCGAATGGGCCCAATGGGCCCGTGGGCCTGTTTGGGTAAATCTCGCTGCTAGGTGGAAAATAGTTGGACTTGTCATATCGCGCACATGACTTTGGTTGTATTGGGCCTCGATGGGCCAAAATGGGTCGTGTGGGCCCAATGGGTCTATGGGCCCCACACAATAAATTTGTATATTGTGGTAAATGTTAAATTGAGCTATGTAGTTCGCGTGACTAGGGTTATTTTGGGCTTAATGGGTCGTGTGGGCCCAATGGGCTTGTGGGCTTATGTGATGTGATAAGTGACTAATTTGGGCTGTGTTGTTCGAATAGCCGTGATTATTTCTGGGCTAAATGGGCCACACGAGATTGTGGGCCCACTTGGGCCTAGTAATGGGCCTTAGGCCCAATTACCCCGTTACATCTGTTTGGGTTACTTAAGTCACTTGAGGTGATGATGGACCATCTGTTGGGTCGTTAAGACCTCAATTTACAAAATTATAAAATTACCCTCAGTTTACAAAATTACCAAAATACCCTTAGTTTGTGAAATTACCGTAATACCCCTGATTTACAAAATTATCGAAATACCCTTGATTTGAAAAATTATCTAAATACCTCTGGTTTGCAAAATTACCAAAATACCTCTAATTTATGAAATTACTGAAATACCCCTAATTTGTGAAATTACTGAAATACCCCTAATTTACGAAATTACCAAAATACCCTTGATTTGTGAAATTATCGAAATACCCCTGATTTATGAAATTACCGAAATACCTCTGTAGGATAGAATTACTGAAATACCCTTGTAGGATAAAATGACCATTTTGCCCCTAGGGTTTAAAATGACTATTTTGCCCTTGCGGGCAAGTGACTAACTTAGATGGTGTATTTGATTGAATTAACTGTGAATGTATGATAGTGTTGTGACCGTGGGTGCATGATTGATATGTTTTTAATATATGTTTAAATGACTGTTATTGAGCATGGCCATTATGCATACACCCGTGATGATTGAGCATGACATACACGACATTTTGCATGGGGTTGGGCTTAACATGAAGGAAGTTCTGTGCTAGTGGCTTTGCCATGTAATCTGATTCTGGTGGCTTTGCCACGTTATCTGTTATTAGTAGCCTGGCTGCGTTTTGCTGTGCGGGCTAGGTGGGTCGAGTTATTCCCCATATGGTGTGTTGGGTTAGTACGAGTAGTGTGATGGTTGGATTGGGTTGGGACTGCATTCACATTCTGTTATGATTCTGTTTCGGGCTTAGGCCCATCTACTACTATCTACCATAATGGGCTTAGGCCCAGACTGTTACTTGTTCTGTTATGGGCTGTGACCCAAATGATATTGTAGTGGGCTTGAGCCCATGTATATTCTGAATTGGACTGTACTATTACTGTTAAAGGGCTCTAGCCCAAACTGTTGCTATATATTGACTGTTACTCTAGTAGGGGGATTACACACTCAGTTTTCATAAACTCACCCCGTTTATTAACTATGCCGGTAATCCCCAACGTTAGGGAGATTGGTGCTGCAAGGGACTCGGAGGTGGCCACACGACTGCAGTTTTTCTGTTGGATTTTATATATGTTTTAAATTCTAATTTGGGTTTTAACTTATGTAATAAGGCCTCTCTGGATTTGGTTTAAGTTTGGGATTTTATTAAGTTTTATATCTGTTAGACGTAGACGAGTTTTCAAACCAATTTCTATTTTCAAAAACCTACGTTTTAAACTCCTTTACTTTAAATTAGCTTCCGCAAATACAAAGAGATTTCCAACGAAATTAACAATGTTTTTTTAAAAGTGATTAACTTTTTCAGGAACCACGTTTGGAATTAAACGAACACAAACTGAGACTTTACATAAGTCTTAAATAGTAAGAAGAGTTTTCAAGGAAGACATGGTTTTCGGAAAACACTTCAATGTGACACGCCAGATTCGGGCCTAACTTCTAGGCTGGGTTTGGGGTGTTACACAAAGGGTTACAAGTCTGACAATTACACGACCTGACACATGGCCTAGCACACGGGCGTGTAAGATCATTTAGAGAGTTACCCGGCCTAACACATGGGCATGTGGCTTGGCCGTGTGACCCAAGTTCGAGAGTTACACGGGCACGGACATGGGCTGGGACACGGCTGTGTGTCCCTACTTCGAATGTCCACATGGCCTGAGACACGGGCATGTGTCTCGACCGTGTGACGGCATGTGTCTCGTCCGTGTGAGTCACACGCCTAACCACACAACCATGTGACCCCTTAGTATGAAAAAATTCAACTTTTTCCATGAAATTCTCTATGTTTCTGATTTAGTCCTGAATCATTTCTGAAGTGTTTCTAGAGCCTCGAGGGCTCGAATAAGGGACATTATGTATGAATTTGATTGATATTGTTATGATATAATATGTTTTGGAATCAAATGTTTTGAGTTTTAAATTTATGATAATGCTTCGTAATCTTATTCTGGCGATGGATATGGGTTAGTGGTATTACATGAAAACTATATCGTAGCCTTTCTACAAAAATTACATTGTCTTAATGGCAAATCAAGTCCAACTTATATGTCATCAATATCCATATATCTTATGGACACCACATTTCATCAAAATCACATGACTAAGGATAATTTGACGTCATACAAATTTACTTTCATATTCATATTATAAGGGTCACAGCAAGTGTAACGCCCTCAGCCTGACCCGATTCATTGGGTTTAGATCTCGGGTTTTAGTACACATAACTTAGCAAAATTTCAAAATAGATGAAGGATACTCCTTACTTAGTTCATTTTATTATTATTTTAATTAAAGACTCAATTTCAAAGAAACAAAGAAAAGTTTTCGAAAATAATATGATGCTTCAGACTTATCATAATTGAATTAGAACACAAAGTTTACTGAAACAAACATGAATAAGCATAAATCCTACTGCACGCCAAATCCTAAGATGTTTCCTGTAACACCCCTTACCCGAGGCCGTCGCCGGAGTCAAACACGAGGCATTACCAGACTTAACGTACTCATTCGGGCATAGAAATTTGCTTTTAAAATTAATTTATTTTCATTCATTCAATATATCCATAAAAAGGGTCATCGAGACCCTAAATCATGCTATTAAAATGGTTCGGGGCCAAACCGGGATCAATAAAATTTTTCCGATTACTTAAACGAACCAAAATAAATTTTTTCTCTCTGTTCCTTATAAAGCTGTCCAACTGCATCATAGTCACTAAATAAATCATAACTCGAATTACAAAACTCAAAATTTAATTCTGTAAATTTTCCCTAAAACTAGACTCATATACCTTCTTACTAATTGTTTTATATAACTTTTAGTCCATCCAATTAGTACAATTTATTAGTTAAAATCTCCCATGTTACGCAGTTTGACTATTCTGACCTCTATTCACTACGAATTAGTTTTCTATCTATAAAAAATTCAAATAGGAATAAAGTTTATTTCATTTGAAACTAGACTCAATAAGGAATCTAGGCATATAAACTATAACACCTAATTATTTATGTAAAATTTATGGTGAATTTTTAAATTCAAAACAGGGGATCATGAAGTCAATCTGGAGCAGTCTCACTCAAATGGAAATAACTCATAATATACTGCTCTTTTACTTACTATGATTCTTCTAAATAAATATAGACTCATTAAGATTTAATTTCATGTCTCACTCACTATTTAATTCCATTTCTACTATTTTTAGTGATTTTTCAAAATCACGTCACTACTGCTGTTCGAATCTGTTTTTAAGCTATTTTCACCTTTTTCATGGTTTCCATGTGATAATTACCATTTAGGCATACATAGTATTAAACCTATGTTTGATTAGTCATTCCAATAGCTAATCATCAACAAGTATTTACATACCAATCATTAAACATATCCTAAGGACATTCATACCAAAAGAAGCCAAGACCCTATACATGCCATACGCGAAATGAAACATCTAGCTATACAAAAATGATCCTGTTGATAGTGTGACCGGATCTCCGACGTTCCTTGCGATCCCCAAGTTGGCTTGGTAAGAACTATAAAAAGAAGGAAAATAAAGAGAGTAAGCCCTAAGCTTAGTAAGTTTACAAGCAAATAAATCACAACATTCACCCTAAATAATAGTTAATCATAATATCATCAAGCATCATAAGCTTTCCTTACACCTCATTTCTTACCCTCTTCCTTATTCACTTACTTTCTTCTTACTTGATTATTCAATAAACTCATGAATATAACTTACCTTTCCTTTGCTGAAAGTTTCCTGTAATTTACCTGTACAATAGCCCGTTGAACCACTTGGAATACTAAGGATACTCGGGTTTTCTTGTCTAATAATAGCTTGTCAATGCCATGTTCTAGACATGGTCTTACATGAGATGTTCCCTGTCCTACCAAAGCCATATTTTTAATATGGACTTACATGGGATATTCCTGTCCTGTCTGATAACCCAAAATGTCATGACATTCCGTATCCCAAACATTTCTAGAGTTCAAACGGGGCTTTCTGATACTTTTTCTCTGTCATCTCGTCTTTAGTTCAACTTCGAATATTTTCATAAAGTAAATGTATATATGCTGAAAATTAACAACATTAATGTAAAATAATGAAATATTGCATTTATTTACCGTAAACTTACCTCGATACAAAATACGGTTAAACTTGACAATTTAGTCCTTTACTTTTTCCTTTCCCCGATCTACTCCCGAATTTCATTCTTCATGATCTATAATAGCAATTTAGCTTATTTAATACTCACATTTATCAAACAACCCTTAACTCAAACTTTGGTAAAATTACATTTTGCCCCTAAACTTTTACATGTTTACACTTTTGCCCTAAGGCTCGGAAATTAAACTTTATCCCAAATTCTTATGTTTTAGGACATGCTGATCATTTATTTACAAACAACCTCAAATTCCCACTATAACATGTACTTATAAACAATAGGTATTTTTACCGATTAAGCCCTTTTACTCGTTTTTACCTAAAACCGAGTAGCACAAGTTGTCTACCATAATTTAAAACCTCATATTCTATCATAAAACATCAAAATAAACACTTTTCACCTATGGGTATTTTTCCAAATATGAACCCTAGCTTAAATTATTGCTAGCATAAGCTAAATCGAGCTACCGGGATTCCAAAAATGTAAAGAACATTAAAAACGGGGCTTGGAATCACTTATTATGAAGCTTGAAAGTTGAAGAAACCCTAGCTATGGAGACACATGAAGTTTTGGCCAAGCTTGATAAAGATGAACACTTTTTGTCATCTTTTTCCCATCTTATTCTTTTAATTACCTAATGACCAAAATACACTTAATGCCTTTCTTTGAAAATTTTCATGTACAAGCCCATTTTTGTCCAAAATTTTAGAAATTTGTCAAATTGCTATTTAAGACCCTCTAATTAATATTCCAAGGAAATTTCATACTAAAAGCTTCTAGAATGCAAGTTTTGCAACTTATTCAATTTAGTCCCTAATTTCAAATTAAGCACTTTATGCATAGAATTTCTTCACGAAATTTTCACAAAATCATGCAATCATATCATAAACCTCAAAATAATTATAAAATAATTATTTCTATCTCAAATTTGTGGTTTTTAGGGATTTTCATCCCCAAAAATCTTACCTGTGAACAGATTTGGGTACTATTTTTGCATGGCCTCTTCGGGCTCCCATGTAGCCTCATCAACTCCATGTCTATTCCATAACACTTTCACAAGAGCAATAATTTTATTCCTTAATTACTTTACCTCTCAAGCTAGAATCTCTACCAGTTCTTCACTATAAGTCATATATAGCTGAATCTCAACCTCTGTCTGAGAAATCACATGTGATGGATCTGAACAATAATGTCGTAACATCGACACATGGAAAACATCATGAATCTTCTCTAACTCAGTTGGCAAAGCTAACTGATATGCTAATGGCCCAACTCTCTCAATCACTTCAAATGGTCTAATAAAACGTGGACTTAACTTGCCTTTCCTGCCAAATCTGAGAACTTTCTTCCACGGGGATACTTTCAAAAACACTTTGTTGCCAACCTGATACTCGATCTCTTTTCTTTTCAAATCTGCATATGACTTCTGGAAGCTGCCTTCAAATAATCTCTGATAACTTTCACTTTTTCTTCTGTTTTTTTAACTAAATCAACCCTGTAAATCTGATTTTGCTTAAGCTCTGTCCAATATAAAGGTGTACGACATTTGCGTCCATACAAAGCTTCATAAGGTGCCATCTTCAAACTCGACTGGTAACATTATTATAGGCAAACTCTACCAATGGTAAGTATTTTTCCCAACTGCCTTGAAATTCCAATACACAACATCTAAGCATATCTTCAAGTACTTGAATAACTCTCTTTGACTGACCATCAGTTTATGGATGAAAAGCCGTACTAAAACTCAACTTTGTGCCAAAAGCTTTTTGTAACTTCTTCTAGAATCGTGAAGTAAATCTCAGATCTCTGTCTGAAATAATCGATAGCGGTGCCCCATGTAATCTGACTATCTCTGAAATATACAACTCGGCCAACTTGTCAAGTGAATAATCCATTCGAACTGGGATAAAATGAGCCGACTTAGTTAGCTTATCAATCACAACCCATACTGCATCTTTCTTTTTCGGTGTCAGCGACAACCCTGTCACAAAATCCATAGTAACTCGGTCCATTTCCACTCAGGGACTAGCACATGCTGCAATAAACCTGAGGGTACCTGATGTTCGGCCTTTACCTGTTGATAGATCAAGCATCTAGAAACAAACTCTGAAATATCTCTTTTCATTCCTACCCATCAGTACAATTTCTTCAAATCATTATACATCTTTGTACTACCTAGGTGAATAAACAAAGAACTGCTATGTGCTTCCTGTAAAATCTTCCGAATAAGCTCATCATTCCTTAGTACACATACTCTGTCTCTAAACATAAAAAAACCATCAGAACTAATCTGAAAATCTGATTCTATGCCTAACTTACATTGAGTTCTTTTAGCTTGTAACTCACGATCGTCTTTCTGAGCTTCGCAAATTTGTTCAAAAAATACCAGTTTAGCTCTCAATTCAGCTAAAATAGAACCATCATCTGACATGGCCAAGTTGGTATTCAAAGCTCGCAATGCAAATAAAGATTTTCTACTAAAGCGTCAGCAACTACATTTGCCTTACCCGAGAGATAATCAATCACTAACTCATAGCCTTTAATCAACTCCAACCATCTTCTTTGCCTCAAGTTTAAATCTTTTTGAGTCATCAAGTATTTCAAACTTTTATGATCGGTAAATACCTGGCACCTTTCGCCATACAAATGATGTCTCTAAATCTTCAACGCAAATACAATAGCAGCTAGCTCCAAATCATGAGTCAGGTAATTTTTCTCATGTGGCTTCAATCATCTAGAGGCATAACCAATTACCTTTCCTTCCTGCATGAGTACGCAACTGAGCCCATTTAAGGATGCATCACTGTAAATCACAAATTCTTTACCCGTTTCTAGCTGTACTAAGATAGGAGCTTCAGTCAACAATGCCTTTAACTTGTCAAAACTCTGCTGGCACTTCTCAGTCCATTCAAACTTAACATCTTTCTGTAGCAATCTCGTTAACGGGGTAGCTATCATAGAGAATCCTTTTACAAATCGTCTATAATAACCAGCTAAGCCAAGAAAGCTTCTGACCTCTGAAACGTTCCTAAGAGGCTTCCAATTGAAAATGGCTAAAATTTTTCTTGGATCAACTCTAATACCCTCACCTGAAACAATATTACTAAGGAATCCAACTTCTTGGAGCCAAAGCTCACTTTTACTGAACTTAGCATACAACTGATTATCTCTCAGAATCTGTAAAACTATTCTTAAATGCTCTGCATGCTCAGTCTCATCATGAGAATAAATCAAGATGTCATCAATGAACACAACCACAAACTTGTCCAAATACGGTCTAAATATTCAGTTCATTAAATCCATAAAAACAGCAGGAGCATTAGTTAAGCCAAACGGTATCACCAGGAATTTATAATGACTATACCTAGTTTGGAATGCAGTTTTTGGAACATCTGACTTTTTAACTCGTAGTTGATAATATCCGGACCTCAAATCTATCTTAGAAAACACAGTGGCTCCCTTCAATTGATCAAACAAATCATCAATTCTGGGCAGTGGGTATTTGTTCTTGACAGTTACCTTGTTAAGCTACCGATAATCTATGTACAATCTCATCGAACCATCTTTCTTTTTCACAAATAGCACTGGTGCACCTTATGGCAAACTACTGGGTCTTGCAAAGCCTTTATCAGTTAATTCTTACAGCTGAGCTTTCAATTCTTTCAATTCCAACGGCGCCATTCTAGTAATTCTTTCGGAAATACATCTGGATGCTCGCACACCACGGGCACTGATTCAACTTTTAATTCTGGATCTTTAGTATTCAACACAAAAGCAAAATAAGCCTCATACCCCTTTCTCAAATATTTCTGTGCAGACATAACGGAAATCATGGCAAATGAACAATCTGACTCATCTGAATCAACCCGAAGAATTTCACCATTTTCACATTTCAACTCGATGAATTTCCTTCCACAATTCACTACTACATCATGTGCAATCAACCAATCCATCCCCAGAATAACATCAAACTCATCAAACGGCAATAGCATGAGATTGGCCGGAAAACAGTGACCTCTAATCATCAAGGGGAAATTTCTACATACTTTATCTACTAATACATGCTTGCCTAGTGGATTCGATACTTTAATCACAAATTCTGTAGATTCTATAGGCATGCTCATACTAGGCATCAATTTCATACAAAAATAGGAATGGGTCGAACCCGGATCAATCAAAGCAATAACATTAAAATCATGCAAGGAAAATGTACCCGTAATCACATCGGGGGAGGATGCCTCTTCGCGTGCACAGATAGCATAAGTCCTCGCAAGGGCTCTAACATCTGGTCTCACTGTTGAGTCTCTAAAGGTGCCTCTGTTACTCGCTCCTACTCCCAAGTTCCTCGGTGATCTGCCTCTAATAGGAGCATTTTCGAATAGAGTCCTGCTACGGGTAGTCAGGGAGAAGCTAAACAAGCTTTCTTCAAATGATGTCTAAATGATTTACTGAATTTGTGCAAGCAAACCCGGCACCCCCTCATGTTCCCTTACCTAACCCTGAAATTATACGAGGTATGGATCATTTGAGACTTAATAGACCTCTTGTTGATAAGATACGAAAATACGGGGCCGAAGAATTTAGAGCTTCAACTAGTGATGATGCTGAGAGGGTCGAGTTCTAGCTTGAAAATATGATCAGGGTTTTTGATGAACTATCCTGCACACCGGATGAATGCTTGAAATGTGTGATTTCATTGTTGCGAGATGCTGGGATTTCTTTCAGACTGAATTCTAGAAGAAATATATTAGTCAATGATTCATTCACCAGAAAAGAAAAGAGTTTCTCGATCTGAAACAAGGCCATATGACGGTAACTGAATATGAAATAGAGTTCGTATGATTAAGTAAATATGCTCATGAATGTGTCTCTACTGAAGATAACATGTGTAAAAGGTTTGAAAATAGGTTGAACAAAGATATTCGATTGTTAGTCGGGATTCTCGAGTTGAAGGAATTTGGAGTTCTGGTTAAGAGGCTTGCAAAGCCGAAGAACTCATTAAAGAAAAATGAAAAGCTAATTATGAATCGAGAGAATCAAGAATGAGAATTGTAAGTAAGTCGCATCAGTCTAGATTAAAGAAAGCTAAAGACTTTTATCCCTGTTCCACTACTTCTGTGGGTGTATTGATTAGAGATAGAGATGTAAGATCCTTTAATCCGAAGCCTCAGATGACGTCTGTTGCCAGTGTGGGTAGCGTGAGGAATACCGGACTTGATTGTAAGCATTGTAATAGAAAGCATTTTGGTGAATGCCGCTTAAAGAGTAGAGCATGTTTCAGATGTAGGTCACTAGACCATTACCTTCGAGATTGTATTGAGAGATCTACTACTATTAAAGAGCAATCCGTAAAAGTTAGCAATACTGTTACCAAGGGTAGATCATCACGGAATGTTAGGAATCAAAGTGGAAATCGCAGTGTTATACGAGATGCTAATGTGAGATCTGAGACATGCGCACCTACTCGAGCTTATGCTATACGTGCACACGAGGAAGCCTCATCGCCTGACGTTATTACCGGTACTTTTTCTCTTTTTAACACTGATATAGTTGCGTTGATAGATCCTGGATGAACTCATTCATATATCTATATGGAACTAGTGTTTAAAAAGAGTTTACATGTTGAGTCTACATAATTTGTTGTCAAAGTATCGAATCCATTAGGCAAGTCAGTGTTAGTTGATAAAATTTGTAAGAAATGTCCACTAATGACTTGGGGATACTGTTTTCCGGCTGACTTGATGTTTCTACCTTTTGATGAGTTTGATGTAATACTGGGCATGGATTGGTTAAATGTACATGAGGTAGTTGTGAATTGCAGACGAAAGAGTATAGAGCTGAAATGTCAGAATGGTGAAATTCCTTGGATTGAATCAAATGATTTGAATGAATTACCGATTGAAATATCTACTATGCGAGCTCAAAAATGTGTGAAAAAGGGCTGTGATGCGTATTTAGCGTATATGTTAGATACAAAGGTATTGAAATTGAAAATTGAATATGTACCAGTTGTATGTGAGTTTCCAGACATATTTCCTGCAGAGTTACCAAGTTTACCACCAATTAGAGAGGTTCAATTTGGCATTGAGTTGTTACCAGGTACTACATCGATTTTGATAACTCCATGTAACAGCCCACTTTATACCCTAGTCAGAACGAGTGGTTTCGGGACCACTTAACCGAGTCAAATTATTATTTTTATTGCTTTAATATGTTTTACAACATGATAGAAATTACCGTGTGACAGTTTCGTTTAGAAATTTTATTGTTTGACCGGTTAATTTGATAAAAAGGATTAAATTGCGTAAAACGATAAATTAGCGTTCTATTTCATAAATGGCTCATTTGAGCATGGCTTTATAAAGTGAGGTACTTGTATGGTAATTATACCATCTTTAGTTGGAGTGGTTGGTGGTGGACAATTATGTCCATATTTTATAAGGCTTTATAATTATTTTTTTAAGGGCAAAATGGTCCTTTAATTATTATATGTTATATTAGATAAATATAACATGAAAACACCCATTTTTATCTTCTTCTTCATCGATTCTACAAAAGAAAAAGAAGGGTTTTTATGCTTTGCTTCATTCGGCTACTTGAGCTTCATTTGGAGGTTCGTTTTTGTTCCGTTTCGATAATTTTTACGTTTTTGAGGTCGTTGCTTCGAATACTAGTCAACCCATACCTCAATTTCTGATTTTGAACATGTCTTTGAAAAGTGCCATTGATGAATCCTTGATATGTTGATAGATTTTGATGAATTATTGTATATTATGTGGAAATATACAAGAATTTTGAAGTGATTTTTTGAAGAAAATGGGTTTTGAGGATTTATTTGTAAAAAGGTAGAATTTTTGAAGTTAAATTTGTGATTAATTGAAAGAAATATGCTTGTATAAATCCCTTGAATATTCGGCTAAGGTGAATTGGGGGATTTATTGTGCAATTTGTCATTTTGTGATAAAAGGACTAAATTGCAATGTGTTGAAAATATAAGAGTTAAATTGCTAATATGCCAAAATACATGTTTTGGACTAAATTGAATGAGCTAGTGATTAAATAGCTAAATTTGTATTAATATAGATAAAGACGATCGAATCCCGAAACTTGATCGGGGAAAACGAAAAATAGACGAGTAGATACGGGATTACAAGGTAAGTCCGTATAATGAAATTTAATGTGTATATGCTTATATTTGTTGTTAATTGAATGTATGAAGTACTATTTGATTGAATAACCTATTTGGATGCATACATGTGAAATTGAAATGAAATTGTTACAAGAGAGGAATGAATACCGAGCCCCGTTAGAACCGTAGAAGTCGATAGGATACAAGTTACATGTCACTAGGGCTACAGGGTGGTTCGAGCTCCTGCATTTGTTGCGGACTCACCACGTGCTCATGAGCTATAGGTTTATCCTTCGGGATTACATGTTTAGTCTTCGGACTCTTTGTTCAGCCTTTGGGCTTACCGTTCATCCTTTGGGATTACATGTTTAGCCTTCGGGCTTACCGATACAGGCTCGAAAGAGCATACATGACGCATTGACAGATTATAGGTTACATGTATGTACACTGTGTGTGTATCACCAGAGTATCCCTCGATGTTCTTAAAGTTCAACGGGCAACTACCGATACATGTTATATGAGATATGAGAATTACATGGATTATATGGTATAAGTTATATGAATGCTTAAAGATACATGAATTACATGTTGTACAAGGTTCACATGGATTTTATAAGTTGATTTACATGAATTACATGTTATAAGTATTACATGTTAAATGAGATATAAGATTTACATGGAGTATATTATATGCAAATACATGTATAAATGATTGAATTATGATATGATACATGAATGATGTGGTTGGTACATGAATGATTTACGAGATTACATGGACTAACAAGTTTATACTTGTGAAATAGGCAACTTGAGTATATGAATTGAATTGGCATTGTTGTGTAATTACCGCATTGATTCGGTAAGGTTTAATTTCTATATTACGGACTTACTAAGCTTTAGAAGCTTACTCCGTTTATTTCTGTCAATGTCTTATAGATTCGGAAGCTAGCTCGATCATCGGACGTGTCGGAGATCGCCATCACACTATCCATCAAGCTTTGGTATTTTTGAATCTTTTGTAAATGAAATGGTCATGGCATGTATAGGCTAGATGTTTTGTGAATATGATGTATTTTGGTAAATGATCAAGCTATGAGATGTGGCTTGAGTCATATTTGTGTATAATCAAGATTTTGAGTTGTTCTTTGGCTATATGTGCTCATGGAAAGATATGTGATTTTGATGATGAAATTGGGGTTCATTATATGCTTGAATTGGTATGTTTGTAGATGGTAAATTGGCTTGAAATGTTGCATGCTCTTGGCTTGTAGGAATGACCCTTGTTGGGTGGCAATTTGGCTTAAACCAAGCCTATATTGTGCCACACGGCCAGGGGACACGGGCATATGCTTTGACCGTGTGTCCCCTGCACCTTAAATAATTTGACAGTTTCGACCACGGGGTAAGCACACGGGCGTGCCTTAGCCGTGGGAAGCACACGGCCCTACTCCACGGGCGTGTGAAATTAACTTGTGACCGTGTTGAGTAAGTCAGAATGTTCCACGGGTGCCTAACACGGGCGTGTTAAAGCCACACGGTTTAACAACACGGTCGTGCTTCGAGTCACACGGGCGTGTGACGTTGTTTCAAAAATGAAAATTTTTCTGAGCTTCCGATGCAGTAGGATTCGAATCTTAACTATCCGAGATGAATGTTTTTAATCCGAAAATATCTCCTATGAACCTTTTTGTGATTATTGACATGAAATTTCTTAATTGGGGTCGATTAAGTTCTGTAAATGTCCGTTAAGTCCGGTAATGCTCTGTACTTGATTCCGGTGACAGTCTCGGGTATAGGGTGTTACACTCTATATAAAATGGCACCGACTGAATTGAAAGAGTTAAAAACACAGTTACAAGAATTAACTGATAGAGGCTTCGCGAGACCGAGCTTCTCACCATGGGGTGCTCTTGTGTTGTTTGTGTAAAAGAAAGATGGGTCAATGAGAATGTGTATCAATTATCGGCTATTGAATAAAGTAACTATAAAGAATAGGTGTCCTTTACCGCGAATAGATGACCTGTTTGATCAGTTGAAAGGGGCTACAATATTCTCAAAGATTGATTTGAGATTAGGCTACTATCAATTACGAGTTAAAGACTTAGATATACCAAAGACTGCTTTCAAAACTCGGTACGGTCACTATGAATCCTTAGTTATGCCTTTTGGTTTGACTAACGCTCCTGCAGTGTTTGTGGACTTGATGAATCCCATATTTAGACCGTATTTAGACAGATTCATTGTAGTATTCATTGACGACATTCTAATCTATTCACGTGATGAAACAGAGCACACTGAACATTTGAGAATCATGTTACAGACTTTGAGAGATAAGCAGTTATATGCTAAATTCAGCAAATGTGAATTTTGGCTTTGGGAAGTTGGATTTCTGGGTCACATTGTTTCAGCGGAAGGCATTAGAGTTGATCCGAGCAAAATATCTGCGATATTAGACTGGAAACAACCGAAAAATGTGTCTGAGATAAGAAGTTTCCTCGGATTAGTGGGATATTATCGGAGATTTGTAAAAGGGTTCTCGATGATTGTAGTACCGTTAACCTAATTGCTTCAAAAAGATGTCAAATTTGAGTGGACCGAGAGATGTCAATAGTGTCGATCAATTGAAAGCACTGTTAACAAAAGCATCAATTTTAGTTCAACCTGAATAGGGTAAAGAGTTTGTAATTTATAGTGATACATCGTTAAATGGACTGGGCTTTGTATTGATGCAAGACGGGAAAGTCATAGCATATGCCTTCTGATAGTTGAAACCACACGAGAAGAATTACCCAACACATGATCTTGAATTGGCTGCTATAGTCTTTGCATTAAAGATTTGGCGCCATTATCTTTACGGAGAGAAATGGTAGATATTTACAGATCATAAAAGTTTGAAATACTTAATGTCTCAAAGAGAATTGAATCTGCGTCAATGGAGATGGCTTGAATTACTAAAAGTCTAGAGTTTGTGATTGATTATCATTCGGGAAAAGCTAATGTTGTAGCTGATGCTTTGAGCTGAAAGTCCCTATTTGCTTTGCGGGCTATGAACACTCAGATGATGCTATGTACACTCAGATGATGCTATGTAATGATGGATCTATTTTAGCTGATTAAAAGCTAAACTGATATTTCTGCAACAAATACGCCAAGCTCAGAAAGTTGACACAGAGTTATAAGCTAAAAGACTTTACTGTGAGTCTAATTCTTATTCTGAATTTAGTATTGGAACTGATGATTGTTTAATGTTTCAGAATAGAATTTGTATACCAAAAGATACTGAGCTTATTAAGAAAGTGTTACACGAAGCACATGATAGTCACTTTTTTGTTCATCTGGGTAGAACTAAAATGTATAATGATTTGAAGCAATTATACTGGTGGTCGAGAATGAAACGTGATATATCTGAGTTTATATTGAAATGTTTGATCTATCAGCAAGTAAAGGCCAAACATCAGGTACCGTCAGGTTTATTACAGCCAGTTGTGATTCTGGAATGGAAATGGGATAGAGTTACAATGGATTTCGTATCGAGATTTCCTCTGACTCCGAGAAAGAAAGATACAATTTGGGTTATCGATAATAGATTAACAAAGTCTACTCATTTTATACCGATACGTATAGATTACTCCCTGGATAAATTAGCTAAATTGTATTTGTCTGAGATTGTACGATTACATGGTGTACTGTTGTTTATTATCTCCGATAGAGATCTAAGATTCACATCAAGATTCTGGAGGAAATTGCAAGAAGCTCTAGGAACAAAATTGAGTTTTAGTACAGCATTTCTTAACGGGCAGTCCGAAAGAGTTATACAGATTTTAGAGGATATGTTACGATGTTGCATCCTTGAATTTGAAGGTAGCTGGGAGAAACACTCACCTCTGATTGAATTTGCTTATAATAACAGTTTTCAGACGAGTTTGAAAATGGTTCCATACGAAGCACTATACGGTCGTAAATGTCGAACACCGTTATACTGGACAGAATTGAGTGAGAAAAAGATACACGGGGTTGATTTGATTAGAGAAACTAAAGAAAAAGTGAAAATGATTCAGGATAGTTTAAAAGTAGCTTCGGATGGGCAAAAATCATTTGCTGATTTGAAACGTAAAGAGATCGAGTTTTAGGTCAGAGACTGAGTATTCTTGAAAGTATCTCCCTAGAAGAAAATTCTTCGTTTCGGCCAGAAAAGAAAGTTAAGTCTGTGTTTCATCGGGCCGTACGAAATAGTTGAAAGAATAGGGCCTGTAGCTTATCGACTATTATTACGTCTGAACTTGAAAAGATACATGATGTTTTCCACGTTTCAATGCTTCAGCGATATAGATCTAACCCATCACATATCATCTCTCCCGCTGAAGTGGAAATACAGCCTGATTTGTTGTATAGCGAAGAACCGCTCCAAATTTTAACTTGAGAGATCAAAGAGTTGAGAAATAAGCGTATATCACTTGTGAAAATTCTCTACTGTAAACACGAAATAGAGGAAGCTACGTGGGAACCCGAGGAAGCTATGCAAAAATAGTACCCTAACCTGTTTACCGGTAAGATTTTCAGGGACAAAAATCCCTAAAGAGGGGAGAGTTGTAATAGCCCGGTTTAGACCCTAATTGGAATGAGTGGCTTCGAGACCACTTAACTGAGTTAAAATATTTATTTTATTATTTTATTATGTCCTATAGTATGATAGTGCTATGGTGTGAAAGGTTCGGATAGAAATTTTACCGTTTGGGTAGTTAATTTGGTAAAAAGGACTAAATCGCATAAGGCGATAAATATGAGTTCTATTAGTAAAATGACTTAATTGGCCATGGTTTTATTTATGGGATTCCTTAAATGGATATTATTCCTTTTATTAAGATAGTGGACAACGTCCATATTTGGCATGATTTTTATGATGGTTTTTAAAGGTTATAATAGTAAATTATATATTAAAATTTGTTTTAATTAAAACAAAGCCATATTTTAGTCTTATTTTCTTCTTCATGCTGATTGTAAGAGGAAGAACCACCATTTTTCAAAGCTTGCATTCGGCCATGGTTTTCTAAGTGATTAAGGTATAGCTTTTGATCCATTTTTAATGATTTTTATGTTTTTGAGCTCTTTGCAGCTCGATATAACTGGCCCGTACCTCAATTTCTAAAATAGTTGTTATTTTTGAAATGTGCCATTGTTGAATGCTTGGTTTTTTTGAAAAATAATGGTGGATTATTGATGGTTATTTAGTAATATACAAGTTTTATATAGTAATTTTTTATAAAATTGAGTATATGGATTAAATTGAAAAAAGATAGAATTTTTGTGGTAGGAAATGTGAATTAATGAAAGATATGTATTTGTGTGATTAACATGAATATTCGACTATGGTAAATTTTGGTGGAAAATGTATAATTTGTTATTTTGTGATGGACTAAATTGCAAAGTGGTTAAAATATAGGGGCAAATATGTAATTTTCCAAATTTACATGTTTTGGACTAGATTGAATGTGTTAATTAATAATTGAGTTAAATTTGATTAATATAGATCAAGACAAACAAATCCAGGAACTTGATCGGGGAAAACATAAGATAGACGAGTAGATTTCGAGTTGATAACCTAAATCAAGGTAAGTTCCTATAATTAGATCGAATTTATATTATAATTATAATTGCTAAAAATAATATTATTGATTGTATAATGAATTATAGAAAAATCAGATTGCCTATTGAATACATGTTGAGTTTCTTATGCTATAAATGTATATGTATTAAATTAAAGATGGAAATGTCTATTAGTTATATGTATAAGTGATTACCGAGTCCCATTTGAGCCGTAGAAAGTCGTAGGATACAAGTACATGTCACTAGGGCTACAGGGTGGTTGAGCTCTTGCATTTGTTGCGAACTGACCACAGCTTATGAGCTACATGTTTAGTCTTCGGACTTACATAGCTCGAAAGAGCATACACGATTATTTAACGGATTTATAGGTTATATATACACATTGTGTATATATATGAAATACATGTTATAAGTGATACAAGTTACATGGACTATATACTACAAGTACATGTTTATATGGTGCATGTTACAAGAGATACAAGATGTATATGAGATGTTTAATACATGAACTACATGAATTACATATTACAAGAATATGTTTACTAGTTATATGTTACATGATTTATATGTTATATGGGACATTGATATGTATAGACAAATGGTTACATGGTTATCAGAGTATATATTATATGAGTATATGATAAATGAATGAATTGATATATGAAGCATGGTACATGAATATTACATGTTTATTTCATCTTTGGATTGAGTGAATATATGATGGTTATATGACTAACATGGTTGTGATGGTTGAATAGGCATTAAGATCATACAAATTGGATTAATATTATTATTTTACGTTTTTAATTGTCACTTCGGTAAGTTAAATTCTATATTATACGGGCTCTAAATTCTATATTAACAGGCTTACTAAGCTTTTAAAGCTTACTTTGTTTATTTTCTTCCGTGTTTTATAGATTCAGAAGCTAGCTCGATTTCGGACAAAGTTAGAGATTGCAATCACACTATCCACTCAAGCTTTTGGTACTTTTAAATCTTTGTAAATGTGGTAAATATGGCATGTATAGGCTAGTTTTTAAGTTAATGTTGATGGTAACTATGTTAAAGAATGTGGTATGATTTTGGACACTTATTCAAGCTATGAAATATGGCTTGAAATGAGAATGGTTAGCTTTTCATAATTGCATTATGTGTGGTGCTCTTTATATGATATTTTGGATGAATAGCGCATGACATAGGTGAGGTTTGAATATGGATATTTGATAGGTGTCTTTGTTAAAATTTTGGTAAGTTTATTAGGTATGGAATTGGCTTATTTAGTCCATGTTTGGTTGATACAAATTGGTAGGACATTGGTTGAATATGAATTGGTATAAATGCACTTGTTTTTGGTTGAAATGGTTGCTCAATTAGTATATGGAATGTTGTAAAGTATTGCTTGTAGGTACATGAGTATTTGGGGTATGAATATGGCTTGTACCATGCCTATTTTGTGCCACACAGTCAGGGCACACGGGAGTGTGACTCAACCGTATGACCCCTGTATTGTAGTTGAATTGGTCAGAATGCCACACGAGCTGGACACACAGCTGTGTCTCGTACTTGTGGGCTTAAGTCAGTGTGTATGCCCTGTTTTGACACGGCTTAGACACGTAGGCGTGTCAGGCAACCGTCTGAGGCACACGGTCTAGGCACATGGCCGTGTGACCTTCTTATGTTTTCTCATATCTTTTATATGATATCAATTTAGTCCCTGATGAATGAATGAAATTTTATATGATTGTTTTAAACATACTTTGATGGATTATTATATGAATTGTTATGATGTTTGATAAGTTTAAAGTATTACTGCTCTGGTCTAAGTTACAAGTCCGGTAACTCCCCTTACCTATTCCGGCGACGGTTACAAGGTAGGGGTGTTACATTGGGTCCACATGGTCTGAGACACGGATGTGTGACTCAGCCGTGTGAGATACATGGCCTGGCAACATGATTGTATGCCATCTGAGAGTTCCTTTGTATGCAAGTCACTGAGTTACACGGCCTAGCACACGGGCATGTGGGGCAACTCAGAGAGTTATGTGGCTTGGCACGCAGTTGTATGACACGGTCGTGTGACCCTACTCAAAGAGTTACACGTGTGAGGACACAGGCTGGGACACAGCTGTGTGTCTCTAATTCGAAGGTTACATGACCTAACACACGGGCATGTGTCTTAGCCGTGTGAGCCACACGACTTGGCCACACGACTATGTGACCCTTATTTCTATGTTTTTATGACTTTTTCCTAAACTTTCCAAATGATTTCAATTTAGTCGCAAATCATTTCTAAGGTATTTCTTGGACCTCGGGGGCTCAATTTAAAGACATTATGTATGTGTATAATTGGTTTACGATATGTTTATGTTATTGAATGAAATTAAGTTTAAATGTTCTAATTTACGTAATGCTTTGTAACCCTAATCCAATGACGGATAGGAGTGTTATATTTAGTGGTATCAGAGCTACGGTTTAGTCATTTCTCAAACTAAACTTAACATGTTTGAAGTCTAGAAATATATGCCATTATGTAACTTACGATAGTGTGATAAGTCCTGACTCAAGTTGAACTATGCTTTCGTATAGACAAGATATCATCCAACCGAGCCGATTTTGATGAAGTAGAAAGTAACGAGCAAGCCTTCGTACATGGGGCAACTTCTAGTGGTAATAGGCTTGTGTCTAAGGGCGAAGAGGAGAGGCTAAAGAAGTCTTCTTCCAGATGATGTCCGAGTGGTTTACTGAGTTCGTGGGAATAAACCCAATTACTCAATAACATCCACCCCACCCGTACCATAACCTGTCCCTATTATTCCTTAGGGTTTGGAATAAATACATACAAGGAAGCCTCAAGTTGATAAAATTAAAAAAAACATGAGGCTGAAGAGTTTCGTGGTACAACTGAAAATTATCCAGAGAAAGCCAAGTTTTGGTTAGAAAATACTGTGAGGGTTTTTGATGAATTGTCTTGTTTACTAATCGAATGTTTGAAGTGTGTTGTTTCTTTGTTGAAAAACTCAACTTCTTAGTGGTGGATCAGTTTGATCATGGTAGTACCGAGGGATTGTGTAAATTGGGAATTCTTCCAAATAGCGTTCAGAAAGAAATATGTAAGTCAGAGGCTCATTGATAAGAAACACAAAGAGTTTCTTGAGTTGAATAGGATCGGATGACAGTGGCCAAATATGAGAGAGAATTTGTACAACTTAGCAAGTTTGCTTGAGAGTGTTTACCATCTGAGGCTGTCACGTGTCCACAGTTGGAAGATGGTTTAAATAAAGATATTAAGCTGTTAGTCATTTTTTTAAGTTAAAAGAATTTGTGGTTTTAGTTGATAAAGCACACAAGGCTGAAAAACTCAGCAAAGCAAAAAGAAAAGTAGATTCAAAGACTCGTGGTACGAAAAAATGACCTATGGGGGAGTCATTCTCATATCCATTGAAGAAATGAAAAGAATTTTATAGTCATTCATCAACTTTAGTGGGTTATTTTGGAAGAGATAAAGGAAAACATCATTCAAGCTCGAAACCTCAAACTACATCTATAGCGACTCTGGGTAGTGTCAGGAAAAGCAAGCCTGAATATCAGCAATGTAATAGACGATGCTTCGGTGAATTCAAATTGAAAGAATGGTCGTGTTTCAAATGTGGTTCCTATGATCATTATCTCAATGATTTCCTTGAAAGGTTTGATAAAGAAAAGGCTTAGAATACTAATTTAAGTAACACGTCTGCTAAAAGTATACCACCAAGGAACATTGTAAATGTGGGCAATAGTTGAGGTGGAACAACAAATTCTGCTATTAGATCTGTGGCACGAGCACTGGCTAGGGCTTATACGATTCGTGCTAGAGAGGAAGCTTCAGCACCTGATGTGATCACCGGTATATTTTCTATCTTTGATACTAATGTTAATGCTTTGATTAACCCGGGGTCAATGCATTGATATGTATGCACAACTTTAGTGTTGGATAAGAAAATACCTTTTAAGTTTACTAAATTTTTGTTTAAAGTAACAAACCTTTTAGGTCAATATGTATTAGTTGATAAAGTCTGTAAACACTATCCTTTGATGATCTGGGTTGCAACTTTCTGACTAATTTGATGGTATTACCCTTTGATGAGTTAAATGTAATTCTGGGTATGGCCTGGTTAACTCTGCATGATGCTATTGTGAACTATATTCAAAAGCATATTATGTTAAAATGTCAGAATGGTGAAAAGCTTTAAATTGAACCGAATAGATTGGATGGTACATCCATCCAATATTATTTCAACTATGTCAACACAAATGTAAAGCATACCTCGGTTATATATCCGATTCCATGGTTTCTAAATTGAAATAAGAACTGGTTTCGATTGTGTGTGAGTTCAAAGATGTGTTGTCTGAAGAATTACGAGGGTTACAACCGATTAGAGAAGTTGAGTTTTCTATTGAGTTAGTGCCGAGATCATGTTCGATATCAATAGCTCTGTATAGAATGACACCTACAGAATTAAAAGAGTTGAAACCACAGTTGCAAAAGTTGATAGGTAGGGACTTTGCTAGGCCCAACTTTTCTCCTTGGGGTGCTCTTGTGTTGTTTGTCAAGAAAAAAGACAGGTCAATGCTATTGTGTATCGACTACCAACAGCTCAACAAAGTCACGATCAATAACAAATATCCTTTACCATGTATACATGATTTATTTGATCAGTTGAAAGGTGCAACAGTATTTTCAAAGATCGACCTTTGTTCTGGATATGATCAGCTACGAATTAAGGACTCTGCTATGCCGAGGACAGCTTTCAGAATAAAGTACGGACATTATGAATTTCTTGTTATGCCATTCAGATTGACCAATGCACCTGCTATGTTTATGGACTTGATGAATAGAATATTTAGACCATATTTAGATAGATTTTTTGTTGTATTTATTGATGACATTCTGATCTATTCACGAGATGAGATAGAGCTTGCCAGGATTTGAGAATTGTTTTGCAAACTTTACGCAAAAAGTAGTTGTTCGCTAAGTTTAGAAAATGTTAGTTCAGGATCCGAGAAGTTGGATTTTGAGGACACTTAGTGTCAGTTGATGATATTAGAGTTGATCCAAATAGAATCTCAGCTGTAGTAGACAAGAAACCTCCAAGAAATGTGTCAAAATTCAGAAGTTTTCTAGTTTTAGCTAGATATTATAGAAGATTTGTTAAGGGATTTTTGATGATTGCTATGCTGATTGACGAAACTGCTTCAAAAAGATGTCAACATTGAATGGTCTGAAATGTTTCTGCAAAGTTTTAACCAATTGAAAGTGTTATTGACTAAAGTCCCTGTGTTGGTTTATCCATAGTCTGGTAAGGAATTTGTGATTTACAGTGATGCTTCATTGAATGGTTTAGGTTGTGTATTGATGCAAGAAAGCAAAGTGATAGCATATGTTTCTCGATAGTTGAAACCACATGAAAAAAATTATCCAATTCATGATTTAGAGCTTGTAGCTATTGTTTTTGCTTTAAATATTTGGCAACACCATTTATATGGGAAAAAATGTCATATATTCATAGATCACAAAAGCCTGAAGTATTTGATGTCACAGAAAGATCTGAACTTGAGACAACGTAGATGGCTTGAGTTGCTGAAAGATTATGATTTGATCATTGGTTATCATCCGGGAAAAGCTAATGTCGTTGTTGATGCTTTGAGTAGAATAACTCTGTTTGCTTTTCGAGTTCTAAACACATGGTTGATGTTGACTAATAATGGATCAATTTTAGCTGAATTAAAGGCTAGACCAACATTTTTGCAACAAATTAGTGAAGCTCAGAAAAGTGACGATGAATTGATTGCGAAACGAAAACAAATTGAGTTAACATCTGATGCAAATTTTCATGTTGGTTCAGACAATAGTTTTACTTCAAAAATAGAATTTGTGTTCCAAAAAACTCTAATCTTATTTAGAAGATTTTACAAGAAGCTCATAGAAGTACTTTATCGATACAATCTGGTAGCAATAAAATGTACAGTGATTTGAAACAAATGTACTGGTGGCCAGGTATGAAACGAGAGATTTTAGAGTTCGTGTCAAAATATTTTATCTGTTAGTAAACTAAAGCTGATCATTAGGTACCTTCTTGTTTATTACAACCTTTGATGATTCTATAGTGGAAATAGGAACATGTCATGATAGATTTTGTATTGGGATTACCTCTATCTCTGAGAAAGAAAGATGTTGCATGGATTATTGTATGTAACGCCTGAACTTTGGGCCTAGAAAAATGGGCCTCAAGCTTAGGGAGCATTTGGAAGTCGGCACATGAATATTTGATGTGCAATAAGTGACATAAATGAAGGCTTCTTTCAGTGGTTAAGGGCCCTGAGAAGTGTTGGAGAAGTATTGGGTTCAAACCTGGGCTTTAGCAAAAATTTTGGTTTTAAGTGAATAAAACCCTAGGTGCTTGAAAGTAGGCCTTATATTTAATTGAGGATAAAATATGATACAAAAAGCCTATTGGTGCAGTGGTTATGGCATTACAAGTGTGGCAAAGTGTCAAAGGTTCAAGTGTTGGTGTGGGCAGAATTTTTATTTTACTTATTTAAGTAAACCTTGAATCTAGCTTGGAGGCTTTAATAATAACTATGGCTGAAATATATCACAAAAGCAGCTTGTGCTCCAGTAGTAAATGGCGTCAAGGGTAATGCATGAGGACTGGGGTTTGAGTCGCACTTGGCACAAGGGAGGATAATTATTTTGCTGCTCTTGTTAGAGGAAAAAGCAGAGGATGAGAGAAACTCTGCTGAGGTGGTTGTTGAATTGGTCATAAGAAGAAAATCAAAGGATGTGATAGGAATTTGGAGGAGTTGTTGGAGTGATTGTGGAGTGATAAGAATTGGTCATCCTCTCTCTCTACTCGCCTTTACTCCTTTGTGACCAATTCTCACTTCTCTGTTGCCGAAGCCAGATCTCTCTTATTTTGATTCTGAGCTGACACCATCTCTTTGTGCATTGGTCGAATATCCCTTGTCTCTTCTCTCCCTCTCTATTCTGGTTCTACAGGAGTTCTTAACAAAATGGTAGGTGTTTATATTTCCATACCTTCTTGTTCAAATCTGTTCTCTCCTACCCCTTTTCTCTAAAAGTCGATTGTTTCTTCTACGCATGGTCTTTGATCCATTCCTCTTATTGTGGTGTGCGTGGGGTTTTAGGTATTCCCGAGGAGTGGAGAAGTACAGAAGTTACTCAGGTCGTCAAACCCTTTCTCCTATCATTCTATTAAGGTAAAGTCATTATCTTACCTTTTGAATAGGTTGAATATCTCTATATATTTTTGTAGGATTAATATTCATAGAGTTAAGCCACAGTTATGATCAGTCCCATATGTTAAAATCTTTTGTTACCGCAGTTTGTCAGCAAGAAAAGTATGATTAATTTTAGCCTACGACCCAAAAGGAACAGGCCGTAGTTCGTTCAATCAAGGTAAGGTAGTAAGTGCCCTTTTGGGAACAGGTGTGATAAGAGGGTGTTTTACCCTAACATTTTAAGGACTGACTTTGGGTCATGTTGAATCTAGGTTGACATACGTGGAGATTTGCATGCTTCTCGTAAGCAGATGTGTAACAATACCCTCTTACTGTTGATCGGCTGACAAGCCAAAAGAGTGTGTACGCACACACTGTTTAACTGTAGATTGGCAAAAGCCGAAAAGTCAAGAAACTGACGATTGATGCCACATGAGCGTGCGATCGCACGTGTGGTGAACCAAGCCCACGAGTGTGGGCATAAGACTGTACAGGCCGCCATGAGCGTTTCATGGGCTTAGGCTGTTATGGGCCAAATAGGCCGTGTGGGCCCAATGGGCTCGTGGGCCCCACACAGCTAATGTCCATATTATGTGGGAAAGATTAGATTGGGTTATGCAGTTCGCATAGACGTGGCTAAATCTAGGCTAAATGGGCCACACGAGCATGAGGGCCCACTTGGGCCGGATAATGGGCCTTGGGCCCATATGCACTAATTTGCATGTCGGGGTTACATAAGTTGCTCGAGGAGACTGTACACCTTTTGATGGGTCGGTAGGTGAGTCTAGACCCATTCTGGGTAGAATGACCGTAATAGCCTTATAGGGTAAAATGACCGTAACACCCCTGTTGGGTAAAATGACCGTAATACCCCTATAGGGCAGAATGACCGTAATACCCCTATAGGGCAGAATGACCGTAACACCCTTGTAGGGTAGAATGACTGTAATACCCCTATAGGGCAGAATGACAGTAATACCCTTGTGGGGTAGAATGATCGTAATACCCCTATAGGGCAGAATAACCGTAATTACCCTGTAGGGCAGAATGGCCGTAATACCCCTGTAGGGCAGAATGACCGTAATACCCCTGTGAGGCAGAATAATCATAACACCCCTGTAGGGTAAAATGACTGTTATGCCCTTATGTTATGTGTGACTGATTTGTGCTATGACTTGACTGTTCTTTCTGAGCATAACATTCTGCATTCATGTATGATGATATGACATGACACATTTCATGGGGTTGGGATACTGTTATGGAGGAAATACTGTACTGGTAGGATCACAGGGTCGCATAAGACGACTGTGGATCCATATTGGCAAGATCGCACGGGTCACACGAGACGACTGTGGATCTATGCTGGCAAGGTTGCATGGGTCGCACGAGATGACTGTGGACAGGTTAGGGTCGTATGAGTCACACAAAATGACTGTGGACCCACCGAAGGCTTAAAGCCGTATATTCGTACTGATCTGTTAAGGTCGCACGGGTCGTATGAGACGACTGTGGATCGAACGATGCCTATGTGCTGTACATATTATCGATGGCTTAGTGTTGTTCATTTTACCGTTGGTTTGGTGCCATGCATATTATCGATGGCTTAGTGCTGTCCATTTTACCGAAGGCTTGGTGCCACGTATATTATTGATGGCTTAGTGCTGTCCATTTTACCGATGGCTTTGTGCACGCATATTATCGATGGCTTAGTGCTGTCCATTTTACCATGGCTTTGTGCCATGCATATTATGATGGCTTAGTGCCGTTCATGTTATCGAAAGTATATTGTATTGATGGCTTAAGGCCACTTATCTTACAGGCAGCTATGTTACGATTCTGATTACTGGCAACTAAGCTGCGATTCTAATGTCTGGTAGCCTTGCTGCGATATTGGTGTGCTGGGTGGGTGGGTTGATTTTATCCCCACATGGTGTGTTTGTGGTACGAAGTGGTGTGTTGGTGGGATTGGGGTGGGTTGCATTGTTTGTTCTGAACTAATAATGCATTAGGCTTAAGCCCACATATGTTCTGCTTTTGGTTCTGCTACTGTAATGGGCTAAGGCCCATTGATATTGTCTACTATAATGGGCTCAGGCCCAGACCGCTTCTGTATTTTATTGTCTAACTGACTGTTTTTCATATTAGGGAATCACACACTGAGTTTTTGTAAACTCACCCCACTTTTTATTGTGTAGGTAATCCCCAGCGTTAGGTGGATTGGTGCTGCGAGGGACACGAGGGTGGCCACACAACTGCATCTACGTTACATTAATTATTTTTTTTTCAATAACTTAAATTTGGGTTTTTGATGTAATAAGGCCTCTCCAATTTTCTAGCTTTCAGTTTGGGATTTTATTTATTATGTTTTATACCTGTTAGAAGTAGAGCACGGTTTTTCAAAACATTAACTCTTTTCAAAACATCACATTTCCGCAACACAGTTTTTAAGCTTCTGCAAAAGTAATAATGTTTTAAATTGGTTAACAAATGGCAAAGACGATTGAGATTTTAATGAAGAGGCTGTCACTTTCTAATGGGTTTTTCAACAAAAAAATGGTTTTCAAAATGGCACTCCAATGTGACACCACCAGATTCAGGCCTAACGTCTATGCTGGGTTTGGGGTGTTACATTGTAGACCATTTGACGAAATCTGAGCATTTCATTCCTGCATGTACGGATTATTCACTCGAGAGATTTGTAACACCCCAAACTCAGCCTAGACGTTATGGTCGAATCTGGCGGTGTCACATTGGAGTGTTTTTCGAAAACTTGTTCTTGCTGATAAAATCTCAGTTGAAGGTTAAAGCCTCTTTGTTAATTCTTAAATCATCTTAGTCATTTGTTAACCATTTTAAATCGTCATTACTTTTAAAACATTGTTTGTTGCAGAAGCTTTTCAACAGTGTTGCGAAAACGTGATGTTTTGAAAATAGTTACCATTTTGGAAAACCACGCTCTACTTCTAATAGATTTAAATCATAATAAATAAAAACTCAATTGAAAGCTAGAAAATTGGAGAGGCCTTATTACACAAATAAAAACCCAGAACAAAATTTAACAGTAAGTAAAAGCCCAATAAAAGAAAACATGAGCTGTAGTGTGGCCACCTCTGAGTCCCAACACACCAAGATTAACACTGGTTGCGGCATTAATCGATATCACAGCAAAGCTGCTAGTAAACAGGATGGCTACAAGCCATAAATAGGATGGCTAGAAGCCATAGAAAAGATGGCTAAAAAGCCATAATCAAGATGGCACAGAGCCATAATCAAGATGGCTAGAAGCCATGCACTTCCTCCGTTAATAATCACCCATCCCCATGTAGAATGTCATGTCATAACATCATACGTGAATGCAAAATGTCATGCTCAATCATAGTCATGTATATATATCATATAACAAATCAGTCACACATAGTATAAGGAGCATAATAGTCATTTTCCCCTACAGGGGTATTACGATCATTTTACCCTCTGGGGGTATTCCAGACATTTTCAACAGAATGGGTCTAGAAGATCCACAGCCGTCTCGGGTGACTTGTGTAGCCTCAATATGTATAATTGTAACGCCCTAGAAATCTTGAACTTTCTTTTGTGGTTAAGATGTGTATGGTGTGTTTGATATTTTAGTTAAGTGTCTTTATAGTGTTAAAAGGCCATTTGTTAAGTTCAGAGTTCGAGCTTCGGGATGGAGAAATTCTAGTTAAATGTTAAAAGAACCCTAATTGCGAATGTCATGGGTTTTAAATAATTGGAGAAGAAATAGGACACAAGAGAGGTTGTGGTGTAGTGGCTAAGTGGCTCCACTTAGGGAGCAGGGAGGTGGTGTCATTAACTAGAAAGGGGGTCTTGGGTTCGAGTGCAGGCATGGTAAAGTGGGGATTTATTTTTACACTATGACAACTAGTAGTGGTGTTGGAGTTAAACTCTGAAGGAAGTGATCAGAAGAGAAATTCAAGGAAGGGATTTAAGAGCTTATCATGGAGAAAAGTTAGGAGATGAGGCGTGTGGGTGGTGTTGGAGCCGAATAGGAAAGTGTGGAAGGTAATTCGGCTATAGTAGTGAAATGCCAAATTCATTTGGCATTTTTCGGCATTTTTCTCCTCTTGGGTTTCAGTTTTCCTCTGGGCATCTAGGTAAACATTTGATTTTTTTCTCATTCATGACTCACTTTGCCTTCTTTCTAAAGCTGAAATCCCTTATCATCCCTTTAGTAAGTGTCGGCTTCTTCTTCTTTTTATCTTGTGCCAATTCTTCTCTTTTCGTTCTCAACAAACTATTTTATTTTCTTTGTTTTAGTTTGATTTCCTTGTGTCAAATATCTCCTTTCATCACCCTAACCTCTAAACCCGAATCCCTTTTATTTTGTCACTACTTCTTCAACTGTGGTCGTGCATTTTTAGGGGAGGTGGTTAGTATCGAATCTCAATTCTCCAGATCTCTGTCGAATCACTCCTTGCGTTTCAGGTTTTGGGTAAGTAATCTTCACTTTAGTTTGGAGGTTGGTTGAATAGTCATAAGTAATGAAGGGGTGACTCATGTTGGATGCGAGACACATGTTATTCAGTCTTTAGTTGTTAAGTTGATGCAGATAGAGGAAAATAATAGCGATTAGTGATTAAGAAAGGGCTATTAGGGCTTGTCATACAAGGTAAGGCTAATGGTAAGATTTCAGTTTTTGGTAAAGATATTTGTTAAGCATATGATTAATTGAAGAGCGATATTGTTTGTAGGTTCATGGCTAAGGAGATCGTAGTGCATTTTGTTCTCATGTGTGTACACACACTGCACATACACAATAGTTCGGTAAATCCTGAAGTACCGAAAAACTGAAATGCTGAAAAGCCAAAGGTTTGGCTACTGTAGTCTTGCGAGTGCGTGAATACTCATATGAGGGTAATCGATACGATATCAGAGACCCCATGAGCGAACTTATGGACTCAGGTCACATTTTGGCCAACTGGGCCAGAATGGGCCAAATGGGCTCAACGAGCTCGAGGGCCCAAATAAGCAAAAATTGGTAGGTTGGTAATAAGTGACGGGTCGATTAAGTTGGTTGTATGGCTTGGAATGGATTTGGGCCTGATAGGTCGTGTAAATGTGATTTGGCCTGGTGGGCTATATGAATGTATGTGGACTCATTAGGGTTATGTAATGGACTTTTGGGCCTAGTACCTAATAATTGTTTAAGCAGACATAAAACTTAATTAATCAATGAACAAGTCATAGGGTTAAAGTGTGGCAATGGGTATATGCATGTCTAGGATTGAATTTAGGGAGAGCTTGGTACTTAAGCGGTCGTAATGACTCACCTCGTTTTCTTTAGAATCTTACCTGGTGCATAGTATGCGTTCACTTTAGCCAACGAGGACTTGTTGACAGGCCAAGGTGCGTAATTAGACCTATAGTGTTAAGAAATTACTAAAATACCCCTGTAGGGTAGAATTATTGGAATACCCCTATAGGGTAGAATTACTGAAATACCCCTGTAGGGTAGAATTACTGAAATACCCCTGTAGGATAGAATTATTGGAATACCCCTGTAGGGTAGAATTACGGAAATACCCCTGTAGGGTAGAATTCCTGGAATACCCCTATAGGGTAGAATTACTGAGATACCCTTGAACTAAAAAATTATAGAAAAACCCTTAGATTACAAAATTACCAGAATACCCCTAGTTTGTGGATTCACCCAAAACACTCTTGTGGGATGAAATGACTAAAATACCCTTATGTGTTATGAGTAAGACTTATGTATGCTATATGTTTTTTGCTGCATTCATGTATCATTATATTGCATATGGGCTAGGATTATGATTGGAGGAAGTGTACATTAGGGTCCCACAGTCGCTTGACAACTGTGGATCCACTGAAGGCTATAAGCCATAAGCAGCTTTGCTGCACCGATAAGTATTTTCGCAATCGGTGCTACACCGAATATGGGCAACTATGTTACAATGATAAGTGGTGCCGCAACCAGTGCCACACAGGGTGTATAAGGATGGGTGGGTTGAGTATCTCCCCACAGGAATGTGGGTTGGAAGGGGGTGTACAGGTTGGATGGGGTATATAAGCATTACATACATGTATGCTCATCTAAAATTAAAAATGGCTTTGGTCCAGTTAAATGTGATATGTGGAACTTATTATGGACTCGGGCTATTGTGGGCTAAGGCCCAAAGGCCACCGAATATGAATTGGGCTCAGGCCCAAACTGATTTGTTTGATACATGCTGTTGCTTGACGGAGGTCATACGCACTGAGTTTTCGAAAATTCACCCCCTCTTTTATTTTTTTAGGTGATCCTCAATAGGCGGTTCGATGGTTGGAGGGACTCGGATGTGGCCAACTCGCAAGATATTTTAGACTTTGTTTAATACAATTTTTAAAATTTTAAATTATTTAATTTGGGTTGTAATAAGGCCTATCCTCAGGATAATATTTTAACTTAGGTTGATTGGTATTATGATTCATGTTTTAGGGGCAGAACATGGGTTATTTTGAAAATGTTTGCTTTTTCCATAGATCATACGTTTTTGTAAAAAAGAACCTTTTACAACTTAAAGGGGATTTTACAAAACGATTAATGACATATCGTAAGGAAATAGCTTTTACAGCTTGATTTGAAAGTGTACAATCACAAGCAAAGTTTTCACTCAAGATTTTAAGAAGGGCTTCAATGAAAACAAAGTTTTTGAAAAACACTTCAATGTGACACGCCAAGTTCAGCCATAACGTCTAGGTCGGGTTTGGGGTGTTACATTTAGTGGTATCAGAGCCAGGTTACAATGCTCGGGCTGTGAAATGGGTCTTACCATTGGTGTTTAAAAACTATTTTTGAGTAGAGCAAATATTTTGAAATTCTTATTGAGTGGCACATCGAGTCTCCGACATTGAACCAAGTAAGTTCCCTCGATGTTGAATTGTTCTTATATTGCTAAAGAAAAATTACTAAGATTACTTTAGAAAACTACTAAGACTATTTAGTTAGAGAAAGACTGAAACCTTAGAAGAACTGAAACTGTAGAGGATTCACGACTGCAAAAATAGCTTTTCACTTACTGCTTTCATAAAACATCGGCTTAATTACTGGAAATAACTAAAATTTCATCAAATTTCTAATCCAGATAATACGTGGATCAACAATGAGCACTAGGAGAGGTGCAAGAGGCCGCAGCAGAGGCCGTGGAAGCGTTAGAGCTGGGTCATCGACATCGGGCCATATGCCCAATGTTGAAGCAAGAGAGACTTTGGCCTCACCCATGGCCAAGATGGAGCCGTATGATTGGGCCGCTGGGGACGATGCATTCTCGTAGGTAATGTTAAGAATTTTGGAAAGGGTCGTTGGGCCCAATAATGGTGTCGGAAGTCGTGGGTCAATTTCGAAGCGACTTCGATCTAGTGGGGTTGAGATTTTTAAGGGTATTACTCGTATGGCTCCTAATGTGGCTGAATACTGCTTGGAGGCCACTAAAAGGATAATGGATGATTTGGACTACTCACCCGAGTAAAAGTTAAAAGGAGCAGTATCGCTCATTAAGGAGGAAGCCTATCAGTGGTGGCTAACAGTGAAAGAGGGCACCCAACCGGAATAGATCACTTGGGATTTCTTCAAATCCGTATTTCAGGGGAAGTACGTGGGTGCAAGCTATGTGGATGCACGAAGGAAGGAGTTCTTGAATTTATCGCAATGAGATAAGTTTGTGGCTGAATATGAGGCGGAGTTTCTACGCCTTAGTCGACATCCAAGAGTGATAGCGACAACAGATTATGAGCATTGCGTAAGGTTTAAGGATGGTCTCAGGATAGTCTTAGGGTACTGATAGCCCCGTGGAGAGAGCGAGGTTTTGTGGCTCTAGTGGAGAAGGTGAAGATAGTAGAGGAGGTAAAGTGCACTAAGCGCTTAAATCGGGAAAAAGAGAGGGGCAGGAACAAAACAGGTGCAGAGCCTTCTGGTGCTAGACAGAGGCCTAAGAATAGGGCCAGAGTGAATGGGTTGGTTAGAGCGGAACCCCTTGTTGCTAATCTAGGGGTGCGAATTTGTGCTACCTGTGGGAAAAATCATTTGGCTGACTACTGGAGGAGGACAAGAGCTTGTTTAGCCTGTGGATCTAAGGAGCATAAGGTTAGGGATTGTCCTAAAAAGTCAAATCTGGGTCAAGCTGTGGGCAGAGGTAATGTTTAGCCATTGAAGGGCGGTTAGCAACCGCCTAAGGGCTAGGATCAGTCAAGGGCGGTAATGGTAATAGACGCGATCGTAGAGCACCGGGCAAAGTTGCAAGTCATGCTGAGGCGAGGCAGCCAGCTTTGGTTTATGCTGCTCGCCGTCGAGAAGACGGGGATGCCCCAAATGTGATAACGGGTATGTTCTTTATTCATGAGCTACCTTACACTGCATTAATTGATATTGGATTGACGCATTTATATGTTGCATGCAATAGACTGAACCTCTGGGTGATATGTTTGAAATTACTGGAAATGAGATTACTGTGTTAACACCATTAGGCCAGTCGGTGGGAGTGAATAAGTTGTTTAGGGATGTACCTTTAGTAGTTCAAGGGGTTACCTTTTTAGCGGATTTGATGGAACTACCTTTTGGCGAGTTTGATTTAATCCTGGGTATAGATTGGCTGGTAAAGCACCGAACAACTTTGGATTGTGCTGCAAAGCAAGTGGTGTTAAGAACTACAGAGGATGAGGAAGTGGTAGTAATTGATGAATGCCGGAATTATTTGTCGAATGTAATTTCGGCACTAAGGGCTGGGAAATTGGTACGAAAGGGTTACGAAGCCTATTTGGCTTACGTAAGTGACACAGAGGCTAAGAGTCCTACTGTAAAGGATTTGAGAACAGTTAAGGAGTTCCTTGATGTTTTTCCCGATTAGCTGCCTGGGTTACTGCCCAACAGAGAAGTGGAATTTGGAATCGACTTGTTACTTGGTACGGCTCCGGTGTCCATCGCCCCTTATCAGATGGCACCGAAAGAGTTGGTAGAACTTAAGGCACAGATTTAGGAATTATTGGACCGAGGATTTATCTAACCAAGTGTGTTTCCATGGGGAGCACCATGTTATTCGTAGAGAAGAAGGATGGGTCTATGCGAATGTGCATCGACTACCAGCGGTTAAACAAACTAACCATTAAGAACATGTACCCTTTGTCGAGAATCGATGATCTTTTTGATCAGTTTAGGGGAGCCTCTGTTTTCTTAAAGATTGATTTGTGTTTAAGGTATCACCAACTGAGAGTTAAAGAGGCTGATTTTTATAAGACAGTTTTCAGAACTCGTTATGGGCACTATGAGTTCCTGGTGATGCCATTTGGACTAACAAACGCCCCTGCCACTTTCGTGGATCTCATGAACCAAGTTTTCTAACCCTATCTAGATCGGTTCGTGGTGGTCTTTATAGATGATATCTTGGATTACTCAAGAAGTGAAGATGAGCATGATGCACACTTAAGGGCTGTGTTGTAGATTCCAAGGGAAAAACAGTTGTATGCCAAATTCAATAAGTGCGAATTTTGGCTGAGGGAGGTTACTTTTATGGGTCATGTAGTGTCAGCTGAGGGGGTTAGGGTGGATCCTAGGAAGATTAAAGCGGTGTTAGATTGAAAACCACCTAAGTCGGTGTTTGAGGTTCGAAGCTTTCTAGTCCTGGCGGGGTACTATAGTTGTTTTGTTGAGGGTTTTTAGTTAATTACTGTACCTTTAACTAAATTATTGTGAAAAAGGGTACCGTTTGTTTGGTCGGATAGGCAACAAGGGAGTTTTGAGAAGCTCAAGAAGGTGTTAACTAAGGCCCCTGTGTTGATTCAGCCAGAGCATGGGAAAGCGTTTACAATTTATAGTAACGCGTTGCATGTGGGCTTGGGTTATGTATTGATGCAGGAAGGAAATGTGGTTGCATATGCGTCACTTCAACCTAAGACTCACGAAGTGAATTACCCAACCTATGACTTGGAATTAGCTGCAGTGGTTTTCACACTAAAAAAATAGAGGCATTATTTGTATGGAGAAAGGTGCATAATATACACGGATCATAAGAGCTTGAAGTACCTCATTACCTAAAAGGAGCTAAACCTTAGGCAGCGCAGGTGGGTAGAAGTATTGAAGGATTATGATTGTATGATCGAGTACCGCCCTGGTAAAGCGAATGTGGCAACCAACGCATTGAGTCGTAGGGCTATGTCAAACTTGAGGGCTATGCTCGCCCGTTTGAGCTTGTTTGATAATGGTAGTTTGTTAGCTAAGCTTCAAATAAAGTCAGTATGGGTTGAGCAGATAAAAAGTAAGTAGTTATTGGATGAGACCTTGAGACTCCGTTTCAGACAAGTTGAGAGTGGGGAGACTGCAGATGATAAATGATAAATTATACATGTTTTTACCTCATACTTAGCTTAATTTCTGGATGAATTATCATTGAATTTGTCGAAATTGGTGCTCTTAATCATTCTATTTCATGTTTTATGCCAGGTGAGCTTAAGGAAGAGAAAAGAGCAAGAAACGGGCCAAAAAAGGAGAAAATGGGCCAAAGAATGAAAACAACATGAACTAGAGATTCACCACACGGCCATGTCACACGACCGTGCCATCCTAAATCTCGAACACGGCCCAACCCCGACTCACACGGCCGTGCCACCATCAACAGACCCGACCACAGCCTGGGTCTCGATCCACATGACCGTGGCACATGGGCGTGTCCTTGTCGTGAGGAAGTGCAATTTCACTCAGAAAAGGCTACTTAAGGGCTAAGAAATGCACTCCAAAGCTCTATATAAAGACCCTAGGAGGCAACTCCAAGGGTCTGATTTTTCTCCCACAAAAGAGTGCCTTATTTCTGCCAACACAGAGACTAGAAGCAAGGAATTACTCCAAGGGAAGCCGATTGATCCATCTCAGAAGCCGAATTCTGCCTCAAGACTGAAGATCTCCCTTCAAATTCCTACAGGGTTTTTGGGTTCTTTATGTTTTGTTATTTTATTTCTTCTGAGATGTTTTCCTTTATAAGTATGAACTAAATCCCCCAAATACTTAAGGGGGATGAAACTTAAGACAGATCTTGTTATTATTTTCTCTTAAATTACATGATAAATATTTGATTTGTTCTTAATTGTGTTTTTAACCCTTAAATTGATATTTTCGGGATATTGATTTAAGTTAAATGTGCTTATGTAGAGGAGCAAAAGTCCCTCAATAGGAGTAGATCCAACACAATTAAGTGGAGTTCCATGCAACCCTAGACATAGGGCGACATAAATCTGCCGGATTAGGGTCAAACCTAATAAGGGAATCCATAGATCGAGTTAATGCAATACTAGGGGTTTTAACTAGAAAGAGATTTCAGTTAATCAATCTAGGATTAGTTGTTCTTATCCTCGACGGAGGTATTAACATAAATTAGGGATTTCTACGGATCAAGTCAAGTGAATAAATCGTCTAGTTCAAGAGTTGATAACAAGTGAAGTCTAGGTGGAATCTCCCTTGAGTATTGTCTAAATCAATAAATTTTTCCTTAAGAGTTTTTCCCAATTCACTTTCTGTGCATTCTTAGTTAGTTTTAGAATTAGTTTAGTTTAATAAAAACCCCTTTTATTCATAGGTTAAATAATAGAAAGAAAGTTAGTACTAGTACTTTTGGTTCCCTTGGGTACGATATCTTGGTCTTGCCATTAAGCTATACTACTGTTTGATAGGTGCGCTTGCCTAAAAATCGTGATAATAGTTAGTTCCTGGTGTGATCATTATTATAAATTTTATTACTTCATATCGCGAATATCAAATTTTTGGCACCATTGGCGGGGAACGAAAATATTAGGAACACTCTATTTTTATTACATTAGCCATATTTATTTTTATTTATTTTTAGCTTATTTTTATTTTTATTTTTATTTTTATTTTTATTTTCTTTTCCTCTAGGTATCTCTATTTTATGACTAGAAGAAACCCAGCAGGACCATTGCTTTTTGACGAAGATTTAGAAGTTACAGTTCGTAGAAATCGTAGAGAAATCAGACGAAGCTTTCATTACCCGGAACAAGGACAAGAACAAGAGCCAAAACCTATGGAAGAGATGAAAGCAAATCAGGACAATCTACCATCTCCCGCGATAGCCACAGAACCGGTGAACCAAAATGATGCTCCTCGTAGTATGTATGATTATGCTAAACCTAATTTGGCTGGTACTCAATCTAGTATTATTAGACCTGCTATTGCTGCAAATAATTTTGAATTAAAGCCTAACACTATTCAGATGATTCAGCAATTTGTGCAGTTTGATGGTTTACAGGATGAGGATCCCAATTTACATTTAGCTAATTTTTTGGAATTATGTGATACCTTTAAAATCAATGGTGTTTCTGATGATGTCATTCGCCTCTGACTATTTCCTTTTTCTTTAAGGAATAAAGCTAAACAATGGTTAAATTCTCTACCACGTGGCTCAATCACTACATGGGAACAGATGATCAAAAAAATTTTACTTAAGTATTTTCCTCCAGCTAAAACAGATAAATTATAGAATGATATCTCTTCTTTTGTGCAGATGGATTTAGAGACACTTTATGATGCCTAGGAGAGATACAAAGATCTCTTGAGAAGGTGCCCTCACCATGGGTTGCCTTTGTGGTTACAAGTTCAAACCTTTCACAACGATTTGAACCCTTCAACACGGCAAATGATCGATACAGCCGTCGGTGGAACAATCAACAATAAAACACCCGAAGCAGCCTATGAGTTTATAGAAGAGATGTCATTGAATAACTATCAGTGGCAAGTCATGAGAACAAAGCCAACAAAAGCTGCAGGAGTTTTTAACATTGATGCCGTCACCATGCTTTCTAATCAGGTAGAACTTTTATGTAAAAAGATTGATAATTTTGTTGGTTCTACGCAGGCACATCCATTGATGCAGTGTGATGCAATTCAGGGAAACATGTACAATCCAGATTATTCTCTTATGGACATGGCATGGAAACCGAGCAAGCCAACTATATGGGTAACAATTCTAGATCTCAAAATAACCCTTATAGTAACACTTACAATGCAGGTTGGCAAAACCACCCCAATTTTTCATAGGTAGGACAAGGAAATCAAAGACAACCACCTCCTCCGAGATTTCAACAGCCACCTCCACAACAAGAGAAAAAGCCGAACCTTGAAGAGATGTTTACCAAATTTATGGCCACATCAGAAACCCGTTTCCAAAACACCAAAACGGCACTAAAGAACTAGCAAGCATCCATTCAAGGGCTCGAGAATCAAATTGGTCAACTCCCAAAGATGATATCTGATAGACCACAAGGTAGTTTGCCGAGTAATACTGAGCCAAATCTTAGAGGACACGTAAAAGCAATTACTCTAAGGGATGGGAAAGTACTGCCTGAACCAGAAAAGAAGCCTGGTCAAGAATCTAAAAATGAAAAGGTAGAGGAAGAAGAACCTAAGGAAAGCACTAAGCCAACACTTAAAGAATATAAGCCACCTATACCATATCCAGCAAAGTTAAAGAAAGACCGCACAGACGCTCAATTCAGTAAATTTATTGAACTTTTTAAACAGCTACATATTAACTTACCTTTTGTTGAAGCAATTTCGCAGATGCCAAAGTACGCAAAATTTCTAAAGGAGCTTCTCAAAAACAAAAGAAAATTGGAAGAATTAGCTACAGTGGAACTCAACGAGGAATGCTCAGCTATTCTCTAAAATAAACTGCCAACCAAACTGAAAGATCCGGGGAGTTTTACTATTCCTTGCTTAATTGGTAGTTTAATCATTGAAAAAGCCTTAGCTGATCTAGGTGCTAGTATTAACCTAATGCTCTACAAAATGTTCAAGCAATTAGGTCTAGGGGAACCAAAACTCACTAGGATAAGTATTCAATTAGCTGATAGATCTATTAAATATCCTAGGGGAATCATTGAAGATGTGTTAGTAAAAGTAGATAAATTCATATTCCCTATTGATTTTGTTATGCTTGAAATGGATAAAGATATTGAGGTACCTTTAATTTTGGGACACCCATTCTTAGCCACTGCTAGAGATGTTATTGATGTAGGGGATGGTAAATTAGTACTTAGGGTTGGTGAAGAAGAAGTTTTCTTTAAAATTTATGATGCTATGCAATTTTCTAGTGAATAGGATGATTCCTGTTATTTCATTAATGTGATTGATTATTTTGTTCAAGACAATTTACAGGAAATCACTCTTGAAGACACGTTGGAACTGTGTCTTGTTCAAGGTGGGGAGGAAGATGAAGCCACTACTGAAGTAAAAGAAGTAATGAAGGAGTTGAACTCTCATGAACTTGTCACGAGGCACATAAGTTATGAAGGTATTAAATTAAAAGATGAACTGAGACAAAAACCCTTGATTGATGAACCTCCTAAATTAGAGCTAAAACAATTGCCTGACCACTTAGAATTTGCATTTTTTTGGAGACGATTCTACATTACCAATGATTATTGCATCAGATTTGAGCACTGAAGAGAAAGAGGAATTACTTCAATTGTTAAGAGAACACAAAAAGGCTATAGCTTGGAAGATTTCTGATATCAAAGGGATTAGCCCTTCTTTTTGCACCCACAAAATTGTAATGGAAGATGAATACAAGCCATCAGTGCAAACTCAGAGATGATTGAATCCCAACATGAAGGAAGTCATAAAAGTCGAGGTAATTAAACTTTAGACGTAGGCATTATTTATCCTATTTCTGACAGTTCTTGGGTAAGTCCTGTGCAGGTTGTTCCTAAGAAAGGAGGCATGACTGTGGTGTCTAATGACAAAGACTAATTAATTCCTACAAGAATAGTCACGGGATGGAGAGTCTGTATTGATTATAGGAAGCTGAATGACACAACTAGAAAAGACCATTTTCCCTTACCTTTTATAGATCAAATGCTGGAAAGACTGTCAGGACACATGTATTACTGTTTCTTGGATGGCCTCTCTGGTTACTTCCAAATCCCGATAGCTCCAGAAGATCAGGAAAAGACAACATTCACATGTCCATATGGTACGTTTGCTTATTGTAGAATGCCTTTTGGATTATGTAATGCTCCTGCTACTTTTCATCGATGCATGATAGCTATCTTTGATGAACTCGTGGAGGACATCATGGAGGTATTTATGGATGACTTTTCGGTTTTCGGTAACTCCTTCCAACTTTGTCTTAATAATTTAAAACGTGTTTTAATAAGATGTGACTAGGCAAATCTTGTGCTTAATTGGGAAAAATGTCACTTTATGGTTCAAGAAGGTATTGTATTACGACATAAAATTTCTAGTAAAGGGATAGAGGTAGATAATGCAAAAATTGAAACCATTGAAAAATTACCTCCCCCTAATTCAGTTAAGGCCATAAGAAGCTTTTTAGGACATGCTGGTTTTTATCGAAGATTTATTAAAGACTTTTCTAAAATACCTAAGCCTTTAACAAAATTACTAGAAAAAGATGTGCTTTTCAACTTTGACCAGGAATGTTTAGAGTCTTTTAACACTTTCAAAGAAAAGTTAGTTAATTCCCCGATTGTAATTTCACCTGATTGGAATCTACCTTTTGAACTAATGTGTGATGCGAGTGATTTTGCAGTAGATGCAGTTTTGGGACAATGAAAAGACAAGCACTTTCGACAGATTTATTATGCTAGCAAAACTTTGACGGCCGCACAAGCAAACTATACTACCACGGAAAAACAATTGCTAGCTGTTATTTTTGCATTTGATAAATTTAGATCATATTTAATATTGTCGAAAGTCATTGTTTACACCGATCATTCCGCTCTTCATTATCTTTTAACTAAAACTGATGCAAAACCTCAATTAATAAGATGGATTCTATTATTACAGGAATTCGACTTAGAGATAAAAGAAAAGAAGGGAGCTGAAAATTTGGCAGCAGATCACCTTTCAAGGTTGGAAAATCAACACCTAGAAAACCTCGTTAAAATAAACGACTTATTCCCTGAAGAGCAACTCCTAGCCTTAACAGAAGCTGTAGTTCCTTGGTTTGCTAATTTTGCAAATTATTTAGCAGCTAACATAACCCCAAAAGGGTTGACCCATCAGCAAAAGAAGCGATTCTTCGCTGATGTGAAAAACTACTTTTGGGAAGATCCTTTTCTTTTTCGTATTTGTGCAGATCAAGTCATTCGAAGATGCGTTACTGAGATAGAAGCATATAAAATTCTAGATCACTATTATTCGGGACCAACAGGAGGACACCACAATGGAGCTAGAACTACTCACAAACTACTCGAATCAGGTTTTTACTGGTCCACCCTTTTCAAAGATGCCAACAGGTATGTAACCTTTTGTGATAAATGCCAGAGAACAGGTAATATCTCTCAGCATAATGAAATGCCTCAAAACTATATACTCTCATGTGAAATATTTGATGTATGGGGTATTGATTTCGTGGGTCCTTTCCCTACTTCGTTTGGGAATAAGTACATACTAGTAGTAGTAGATTACATGTCAAAATGGGTGGAAGCCCAAGCCTTACCTACTAATGATGCTAGAATGGTAGTACGCTTTCTAAAAAAACTTTTCTCTCTATTCGAAACACCTAGGATAATTATCAGTGATAGGGGTACTCATTTTTGTAATACCCAATTTGACAAAGTTTTGAAAAGATATGGAGTACACCATAGAACAGCTACCCCTTATCATCCACAAACCAGTGGACAAGTTGAGGTAACAAATAGAGAATTAAAACGTATTCTTGAGAAAACAATAGAATCATATAAGAAAGATTGGTCAAAAAAAGTAGATGATGCTTTATGGGCTTATAGAACTGCATTCAAAACTCCCATAGGAACATCCCCTTATAGACTCATCTACGGAAAAAGTTGTCATCTGCCATTTGAACTTGAACATAAAGCATTTTGGGCTATTAAATTTTTAAATCTTGATTTTAAGCTTGCAGGTGAGAAACGGCTAATGCAACTAAATGAGCTAGATGAATGGCGCTGCATACCTACGAAAACTCATAATTATATAAGGAAGCAACAAAGCGACGCCATGACAATCGTTTGAGACAACCTAAGCAGTTCAAAACCGATGATCTTGTCTTGCTATACAACTCAAGGCTTAAACTATTCCCTGGAAAACTCAAATCAAGATGGTCAGGCTCATTCACTGTTCAAACTGTCTTTCCATATGGCACATCGAGGTAATTCATCCAAAACACGGCATTTTCAAGGTAAACGGCTATCGGCTTAAACATTATAGAGGTGAGAATTTCAAGAATAATAAGGAGGAGCTTCAGCTCCACGAACTCCCGTCATGATACATACAAGTAGAGTCGAGCTTAGACTCTAAATAAGCGCTTCTCGGGAGGCAACCCAAGCACTAACTTAGTAAATCCTTCTATTTCAAACTTCTAATCAATCGAGTAACCCTTTTTAAATGCAAGATTTTCGGACCATACGGCCATGCCCACGGGCATGCCCAAGGCCGTGTGGACACTATGAGTAGAGACATGGCCATGCAATTTGGCCGTGTACAAGCAGGGAACATTTTTTTCTAAGACACGGGCTTCGACAAAATGCCACGACCGTGCGATGTTGCCATGGCCAACACTGCCAAATCCAACACGGGAGGACGACACGCCCGTGCTCCTAAACTGTGGTCGAACCTGTCAAATCAGACAAAGGGGTGTGACCCCCTATACGGCAGTGGGAGAAGCGAATGTCGAAGGACACGGCCGTGCGACATGGCCATGTAACTAAACACGCCCTAGGTACACGAGCGTGTGTCTCGAACCAGGCGTGCCAAAATCCCCACATTTCAAACTACACGGGCAAAACCCGAGCCATACGGGCATGTGACATGCCCGTGTGACCCAAAAACTATATAAACAAGCCACTATTCATTTCTTTCTTCATTCCAAACCCTAAAATTCCCCCACCCAAACACCACCACAACCCTTCCTGGCGCTGCCGCGGGCCTCAAAAACTCTACCACGACCGTGCCGCTCGTACCACGATTGTGCTCCGCCCCTTTTAGTCTCCTATTCGGTTCTATTTTCTTATTTTTCTCTCTAATTTCTAGTATTTATAAGAAAATTCGTTTTTGCATTATTTTTAGGCATGAAATTCATTGATTTAGCATGAACAATCTAGAATAATATAGAGAACTTCATGATGCCACTTAGACATTCCTTTGCTTACCACGCTTTCTTATCTAGATTAGTATTCATTTAGTATAAATTACTACTCATGTCTCCATAATTTGCTAACATGCTTAGGACAAATAGAATGTATTATTTAGGTTAGTGAATCAAATACTATTCTTCATATGTTTTGTTTCGGTTAAGTATAAGAACTTATTATTATTCATATTTTAATTTCAATTTTTAAGACTAATGCATGTTTTCTGTTTTGTTTTTAGGAATTATGTCTTCGTCGCGTGGAAAGAAAGTTGCCGTCCCTGTTTCAAAGAAACGAAAGGGGCCCGGTGGTTCATCCTCTAGACCAACAGCCAAAACCCGCCATCCATTCATTCAATTCCCACAGAACTCCCAAGAGGAGTTATTTCAGATACTACGAGCACGACCACTAGGAGCCGGACGATGCATTGACTGGGCCGCCCTAGAGCAAGTCCAACTTGCTGATGCTGTTCGGGCCTTACTGTCCACTGACCCGTGGGACCAATTCTTTAACATCATCGAGCCCACCTACCTTGAGCTATCATTAGAATTCTGCTCTACTTTTCATCTATAGGTAGTGATGACAAACCACGATGACCCAGGCACCATTCAAGTTTACCTCGGTGGATTGGTATGCCAATTGAGCGTTCTCGAATTTGGTATTGCATTAGGGCACTACACGAATGAGTTCATAGCTGACGAAGACTTTCCCACACTCCACCGCCACATCCATCGATCACCAGCTAGGTATTGGGAGGCCCTAGTCCTTACATCGACCACATATGACCCTAGTCGCTCTAAAGCGACCGCCCTTACCCCATCCTTGAGGTACCTTCATGCCCTCCTCGCACACACCTTGACGGGCAGACGCGTGAGCACCGGCGTCATCAGTATACATGATGCCTACTTCTTATGGAGCATGGCAAACGCACACGTCATCAACCCCACCTATTTTATCACCCATGCCATCCAACATCAGACCGAGAGGCATCGTAAGGGTGTTTTATCTATAGGGCCGTACATCACACGGTTGGCCCGCCACTTTGGGCTGCTCAACACCACGGCTCAGACATCCTCATATACACTGATCGGCCAGATGTCCCCTCAGGGCATCCAGACTCTGGTATACATAAGGATGATCCAGCGCCGACTTGAGACTAACACTCCACAATACCGTCTACTCCAAGAGGCCAAGGATCCCGAGGACATTACTAATGATGTCCCACCACCACCAGAAGAGGCCCCAGCCGAGCCACTACCCCTTCACTGACAAGTTCATGCGGCAGCTTCTCATGCTAACTTAGCTGAGCGCTTCACACGATTCGAGCAACAATGTCTTCAAAGATTTGATCACATTGATGCAACTTTAACGCAGATTTGTCAGCATCTTCATATCGCACCACCTTCCTCGCCTCGCGGACCATCTGAGGATTATACCTTTCTATTCCTCTTATCTTTATATTTATCTTTATTTTTTTTTATTCTTGATCTTTATTTTTACCTTCTCTTTTCTTCTCCTTTATTTTAATTTTTACTTTTTTTCATTTTATTTCATTTTATCTTTTTGATTATTTGAATATTAGTATTTTCAGATTTAGTTTATTTTATTTCAATTTTTTCCTATCAGTTATCTCCTAACGAGTAATTTTTCTAATCCTGAAATACCTAAAACCCCTTAAGTGCTTTCGTAGTTTCAAAGGAGCTTTACAGCTCAAATCTTAAACCTAATGGGAACTTTGCCACATCCTCAACCAGTTGACACCGCCAAAGCCTACACTCCCAACATGAAATTTGTGGACAAACAAACACTACCACCGCCGGAGTATCCAACTCCATACCTTCCTTTGTCCCAGACACTCTATAGGCACCACCACCTCACAAATTCATCCAATTCAGGGAGTTTCATGCCTTTCCCTATCTTATGATCTTATGCTTCTATTGCTACTAATGTTTCTTTGTACATTGAGGGCAATATACATCTTAAGTGTGGGGGGGAACTTACTTTCAATCATTGCATTTTCTTTTAAACCCCTGAAAATTTTTAAAACTAATATTTTGCATTGTTCTCAAAATTTCAAATTCTCACTTTCACTCTTTGCATTATCTTCAATCTACTATTAGGATGAATTCTAATTAATTTATGATTTTTATTGATATGTTGAGAATTAAGACATAGGTGCTTATGCTTTGATTATTCAAACTTTTAAACACTAGGGAATCAAGCATGATAAGTTGAAATTTTTGATAATTTAAAGTTTTTCTAGGTTATTTTCCCTAATTTTAGGTGTTATCTTGAGATTTGAAATTTGCAAGATTGACATCAAAAGCCATAATTCTGGTGAGAGTTTTGAGCCTTTTGAGCATACATTCTTTCATGCTCACTTTTATTGTTGCTTTGAGAGAGTCAATACTAATTTGTTATTTTAGAACTTGCTTCGATTATACATGTCTAGACCACATCATTGATTTGATTCACTGAGATGATAAAGGCACCTAGGATTTAACCCACTTACTCCACAAAAGCCTACCTTCATAAATTAACCACTAGTGAACTCCATTGAGCCTAACAACCCATTCTTTGACTTACCTCTAATATTAACCTATAACCCATTTTTGTTGAATTTCATCCAATTATTTTGATCCCTATTTTTGTCGAGATTTGAGTTGAAATTATTATCTAGCTTTATTCTCTTTCTTAGTTTGTAAAGTTTGTAAATATTCAAGGTATTATATTTGATTTGTTCTTAAAAAAATGTGCATATACAGTTAATCCAGTTGTAATAGTTCAATAGTTTTTGCATATTTCTACAAGCTTCCAAATCCAAAACGATGTCATCATAAGGCTTAAGCTCGAGGAATATGTTCCAGTGATAAAAATGTTTCTAGCTAGATGATTTTCCAATTCAATCTCAATTCTAACCCTCTTTTTCAGCTTGTGACAACACCCCTAACCAAAGCCCCATTACAACTACTGAAAGACCTTGTGTCATATCAATCTATAGTGGTGGAGATTTGATTTTCTTGCAAGCCTATGGTAATAACTTTTCAGATTGACTAAAGAGTGCTTAATTCTCGAACCCTAAACACTTTGAGTGGATAGAGTGAATCCTTAGTGAGAATGTCAAATCTTGTTGCTTTTGATTGAGAGATAGTCACTTAGGAGAAGGGAGAAAACCTATGTTTCTGTGATAGAATTCTCAACTTAGAATGATTAAATCTTTAATGTTCTTCTGATTAAATTCTAATTGTATGATTACTTGTGGATTAGTTTGAAACATTATTGATAAGGGTTATAAGTTGAGAAGAATGATTCTTAATTGTGATTTGAGATTTTGCTTGAGGACAAGCAAAGGCTTAAGTGTGGGGGTATTTGATAAACGATAAATTATACATGTTTTTACCTCATACTTAGCTTAATTTCTGGATGAATTATCATTGAATTTGTGGAAATTAGTGCTCGTAATCCTTCTATTTCATGTTTTATGCCCAGGTGAGCTTAAGGAAGAGAAAAGAGTAAGAAACGGGCCAAAAACGGGCCAAAAACAGAGAAAATGGGCCAAAGAATGAAAACAACACAGCCCGGAGATTCACCACACAGCCGTGTCACATGGCCGTGCCATCCTAAATCTTGAACACGGCCCAACCTCAACTCACACAGCCATGCCACCATCAACAGACCCGACCACGGCCTGGGTCTCGATCCACACGGCCGTGGCACACGGGCGTGTCCCTGTCATGAAGAAGTGCAATTTCACTCGAAAAAGGCTACTTAAGGGCTAAGAAATGCACTCCAAAGCTCTATATAAAGACCCTAGGAGGCAACTCCAAGGGTCTGATTTTTCTCCCACAAAAGAGTGCCTTATTTCTACTAACATAGAGAGTAGAAGTAAGGAATTACTCCAAGGGAAGCCGATCGATCCATCTCAAAAGCCGAATTCTGCCTCAAGACTGAAGATCTCCCTTCAAATTCCTACAGGGGTTTTTGGGTTCTTTATGTTTTGTTATTTTATTTCTTCTGAGATGTTTTCCTTTATAAGTATGAACTAAATCCCCCAAATACTTGAGGGGGATGAAACTTAAGATAGATCTTGTTATTATTTTCTCTTAAATTACATGATAAATATTTGATTTGTTCTTAATTGTGTTTTTAACCCTTAAATTAATATTTCTGGGATATTGATTTAAGTCGAATGTGCTTATGTAGAGGAGCAAAAGTCCCTGCATAGGAGTAGATCTAACACAATTAAGCGGAGTTCCATGTGACCCTAGACATAGGGCGACATAAATCTACCGGATTAGGGTCAAACCTAATAAGGGAATCCATAGGTTGAGTTAATGCAAAACTAGGGGTTTTAACTAGAAAGAGATTTCAGTTAATCAACCTAGAATTAGTTGTTCTTATCCTCAACGGAGGTATTAACATAAATTAGGGATTTCTACCGATCAAGTCAAGTGAATAAATCGTCTAGTTTAAGAGTTGATAACAAGTGAAGTCTAGGTGGAATCTCCCTTGAGTATTTTCCAAATCAATAAATTTTTCCCAAGAGTTTCTCCCAATTTACTTTCTGTGCATTCTTAGATAGTTTTAGAATTAGTTTAGTTTAATAAAAACCCCTTTTATTCTCAGGTTAAATAATAGAAAGAAAGTTAGTACTAGTACTTTTGGTTCCCTTGGGTATGATATCTCGGTCTTACCACTAAGCTATACTACTGTTCGATAGGTGCGCTTGCCTAAAAATCGTGATAATAGTTAGTTTCTGGTGTGATCATTATTATAAATTTTATTACTTCATATCACGAATATCAGTGGACTTTGGGATAAATAGTGAAAGGGTGTTGTGCTTCTGTGGAAGAATTTGTTTCCCGAAGGATGATGATTTAAGGCAGTCTATTCTGCAGGAAGCGCATAGTAGTCCCCATGTTATGCATCCGAGTGGAAATAAGATGTATCAGAATTTGTGTGAACTTTATTGGTGGCCAGGACTTAAGTGTGAGGTAACGGAGTTTGTAAGTAAGTGTTTGACGTGTCAGCAAGTCAAGGCGGAGCATCAGCTACCTTCAGGATTACTTCAACCGGTTAAAATTCCACTATGGAAGCGGGAAAGGGTTACCATAGGCTTTGTTAGTGGGCTACCCTTGATGCCTACTAAAAAGGACTCGATATGGGTTATAGTACATCGGTTAACTAAGTCTACTCATTTTATAATGGTCCGCACTGATTACTCACTGCAGAAGTTGGCTAGATTGTATGTGGCTGAGATTGTAAGATTGTATGGAGTGCCAGTTTCTATAATATCGGATAGGGATCCACGTTTCATGTTGTGATTTTAGAAGAAGCTGCACGAGGCGCTGGGTACTAGATTAAACTTTAGTACAGCCTTTCACCCTCAATCAGATGGTCAGACGGAGAGGGTAATTCACGTTCTAGAAGACATGTTGAGAGGATGTGTAATTGAGTTCCGAGGCAGGTGAGAAGACTATTTGCCGTTAGCCGAATTTGCGTACAATAATAGTTATCAAGCCAGTATTGGGATGGCACCGTATAAAAAAATGTATGAGCGAAGGTGTCGTACTCCAACATGTTGGACAGAATTGGGCGAACGGCGAGTTTTGTGGCCCGATTTGGTAGCAAATACCACGTAACGCCCTAGTTTTCGAGATTTTTGGGATTTTGCATGAATTTAATTTTTGCTTCTCTGGATGTGTTAATCTATGTTTTGAGTGTGTTAGTGGGCCTTTAGAAGGCCCAAGTTTAAGTTAAAACCCGGTAGAATTTTAAAATTTTGGACCTAAGGGAGAAGGGGCTCTAACTAGGTGGGCTTTTAAAAAAATATTGGTAAGTTAAGACACAAGATAACCTGTGGTAAGGCGGCAATGTAACGCCACTTAAGAGACAAGGGGGTGGCGTGTGGAAGCTGTGTAAGAGCTAAGGTTCAAGTCTCTTGGTAAGCAATGTGAGGTTTTCTTTTTTATGCATGTGCAAGGTATGTGGTGGACTCCAAGTGAAACTCTGTTAAGAAGAGTTTGAGGTGCTCATGGGATTGAATCAATGAGGGATAAGGGGAGAAAATCTAGGGAATTTGAATGGGAAGTAAGTGATGGCCGAATGGTGGTCTCTTGGGAAGCAAATCGGCTATGGTCCCTAGAGGTTGCATTTTCGGCATTTTGGTAGGAGTGTGCCGATTTCTCCTTTTGTTTCTTTGAAGGATTTGTGTTGGGTTATTCTTTTGGGTTTGCCGAATAGGTTTAGGGTCTTGAAAGCACTTTCATTCCATCTTTTTCTTCTCTTCTCTTATGTTCTAAAAGCTGAAAACAAGATCCATACACCCTCTCTTTGTGCCGATTTGTGCAAGAAAACCAAACTCCTCTTATTTCTTCACTTTTCTTCTAAAAGCCGAATCTACTTCTTTCTTCTCTTCTTTCTTCTTGCTGATTCAATTAGAACCTTAGTTGGCCGACTTCTTGAAAGCCAAAATCCCGAGATACTCAAGCTTGTGTCAATTTTCCTCATTGGCTGAATCCTCATTCTTTTATTTCAACTCAACTCTTTCAAAAGTCGAAACTCACGCTCTCTCATCTCTTTGTCAACCATCTCCTCTCCATTCCATAAACTTCTATTCTTCTTCTTACAAAAGGCAAAACCTCCATACCTTGTAGTGACTTTGGGAGCTGAATCTTTAGATCACTCGGATTTATTTTCTTTTCAAGTTTCAATTAGATCTATACTAGATCTGGATTAGGCTGGATTAGGGACGCTTCTTTGGCAAAATAGAGCATTGGCAAGTACTTGAAACCCCTTTCATTCGTTAACTTGTGATTCAAGAAAAGCCGAAAACCCCTAACTCTTAGAATGACTGTTGATTTTGGCTAAGGTTGATATTAGTCTTCTCTTTCGATTTCTTGTGTGCTAAGGTGGAGTGGAGGCTATCAATCAAGGAATATTGAAGGCTAGGACCATTGGAGCAAACTAGATCTAGATCTAGTTGAAGAATCGACAGAGGTAAGTTACTAAGGGTTGGAAATGGAGTTGGCCAAATAGGGTAGTTGTTAGTCTCATTGATTTCATTGACTTGTAGCTAACAGTGTGGTTAAAAACTATTGTAGGATTAATTCGGTGCGGATCTCGACATAGTACGCAAATCAGGTCTGTAATCGACACCCACTAGTAGACTAGATCGGCAAAAGCTGAAAAGCTGAAATGCTAAAATTCTGGCATTTCGAGGGCTTACGAGTGTGCGAACACTCGTAGGTCGATTTGAATCGATAAAATCTAAAATCACAAATAGTAAGAACGATGTGTGCGCGATTCCGTGCACGTTGGTGGTTTTAAGCCTCGGAGGGCTGAATTTGGGCCCAATGGGTTTATGGGCCCATATGGGTGAAAATGGGCGGTAAGTATATTCTGGTGGTCTAATTGCTAAAACTGTTAAAACGGGTGTAAAAATCGGATCTAGTGGGCCGAATTAGCTAGTAGACACTATTGGGCCCATTAGGGGTTTTAGGGCCAATAACTCAGTTTTAATAAAATGGGCCAAATAAGTTACTTGAATGACGTTAGGGCTATTATAAAACTGTAATATGCATAAAACCCTAAAAATTTGGAAATTTTATTGAAATACCCCTTAAGGGTGGAAAATTACTGTTTTACCCCTAGATGCTAAAAGACCATTTTACCCTTAGGGTTAAGTTGACTGATTTGCATGACTAAAAAGTATTTGTTCTATGTATGCCATGTCATAATATACTGTTGGATGGGATTGGGTTTTGATGGAGGAAGTGCTAAGTGGCAATGCCACGTTTACTGTTAAAGGCTTTGCCTCGTTTTACTGTTTAGTGGCTTGGCCACGTTATCTAATTAAGCAGCTAAGCTGCAACTGTGGTGTGTAGGACTGGGTGGGTTGAGTTATTCCCCACATGGTGTGTAGGGCTAGTACGGGTAGTGTGGAAGGCTTGATTGGGCTGGGCTTTGCATTCATGCATAAATACTGTTTGTTACTGTAATGGGCCTAAAGGCCACACTGGTTTCTGAATAGGGCTAAGGCCCAGTAATTAGCCTAGTTAATACTGTATCTAGATAGGGCTTAGGCCTAGTTAAGCTTGAACTGATCTGGACTCTAGTTGGGTTTAGCTTACACACTGAGTTTCACAAACTCACCCCTTACTTTTCATCCATGCAGGTGAGCCCCAACCTTAGAAGAGTTGGAGCTGGAGGGATTCGGAGTGGCCACGTGAACTGCACTTGGTTATATTTTCTTAAAATTAATAACTTCAGTATTTTCTTAATTTATTTTATTTTCTCTTGGGTTTTAATTTGTAATAAGGCCGCTCATTATTTATTCTATTTTGATTTTTATTTCTTTAATTATAATTTGCTTAAAACAAATAGTCTAAGGCTACGCAGGGTTTTATTTCAAATTAAACAACGTTTTCAAAACATATCATTCGCAACAAATGGATAACCTAATGACAAATCAGATCTTTTAAAGAAATAAACTCTAATCGATAGTGGATAGGATTTTTCTTAAATTAAATAACCTGTTTTTTCTCAAACCTCTTAAAAATAATTTTGCTAAGTCACCCTAAACATATTAGTTAAAGAAGGAGGTGCAATTCATCGTCCATGTGACACACCAGATTTGGCCATAACGTCTGGACCGGGTTTGGAGTGTTACATTTAGTGGTATCAGATGCCGGTTGCAACAACTCGCACTACAAGAAAACAGACTTTTAGCGGCATTTTTTTGGAAGCACCGCTAAAACTATTTGCGGCGTTTTCACAAACGCCGCAAAAACACGCTATAAACAACGCCGCTAAAGATCATGACTTTTAGCGGCACTTTTTCACAAACACCGCTAAGAGTCATGACCTTTAGCTTTTTTACAAACGCCGCTAAAAGTAGCAACATTTTTCAATAAATGCCGCAAAAGATCATGACTTTTAGCGGCGCTTTTCCCACAAACGCCACTAAAGATCATGACTTTTAACGGCATTTGCAAAAATGATGCCGCTAAAAGTCATCATCTTTAACAGCACTTTTCCCACAAATGCAGCTAAGAATCGTGACTTTTAGCGGCATTTTCTGAAAAAGCGCCGCTAAAGGTCATGATCTTTAGCGGCGCTTTTTCCAAAAACGACGCTAAAAGTCACGAAAAATAAAAAAATTAAAATTTTGTAAAAATTGCATTGTATACACAAAATAGCAAGCGTCATGAAATCCGGATGCCAAGCGCATTTATTACAAAGATCAAAACCTGATATATTATTTACAAATGCATAAATAATAACTGATGATATAAATATACACATTTACGGCAACTAACAAATCTTTGCAGGCTTTTGCAAATTGCTTTCATTGGTCCCCAGTCATATGGAATAACAATGCGTCAAGGGTCAACAAGAGTGAAATACCAGCCCTCTGTACTTTAACAGCTACAAGTTCTCCAGAATGAAGGTGAGCTGCAAGACTTAAAGCGATGGAGCAAGTATGTAGTTTTACAATTCTAAAAAAAGTAAGTCAAAAGGGTGCTATTAGAAAAAGATGGAATGTTTTCAACATAAGAAAATGATAGATAGAATGGGAAACAAAGAACAGATATATTGTTTTCTGTTTCACAGAAATGGTTTGTCTGACCTTTATACACTTGTCCTATAGATGCAGCAGCAATAGGTTCCGGGCTTATAACAGCAAATATTTCTAAAGCTGGAATACCAAGTTCATTTTCAATAGATTTTATTGCGACATGGGTTGGAAAATGGGGAATTTGGTCCTGGCATTAACATAAGAGCTTCAAATCAGAAAAAAATTACCAAGGAACAAAGATCACTGCTAAAGTGAATCAGTAACAAATCTTGATATGAGCCATAATTATAGGTGCAACCATGTAGAAGCGGTTTTGTACCTGTAACTTAGCAAGTTCTTGGCAATAAACAGGTGGTAATATATCTGGTCTTGTGCTCAGAGCCTGCCCAAGCTATATACCCAAATAAAATTAGGCCAAAAATGTAAGTTCAACCCAAGAGGATTAAGATAAATAAAATAGGTAAGAATTTAGCTTCTAGAATTTTTTTAAGTCAAAGTTTAAAGTTGAAACTTGGATACCAACTTAGTAGCACGCAGGACACAAAAAGGACACTAAAGTTAAAATGGAAGGGAGACAAGAATATAACACTTTCAAATCAAAATGCCCAAATCTTTTAAGGAACTTGGCTCCATATCAAGCACTTAACAATTCCAGAACAAAAAGCAGGTGGAGCAAGATTCTCAACCGAATTATCAAACTGACAGTCTGATTTTTGTCTCAAAATATTTCACCAAAAAAGCAACCCATGGTCCATCCCAATGCAAAAATTCAGTCAGAAGTCAAATTACATAAACTATTAGCACAAGATGATGGACAAACCTAACCCAGATTATGCTTCTCAATTTCTGAAAGCTCTAAGAGATCCTTAGTGGTGACGTGTTCTACATAAGAATGGCAAAGAGGCATAGAAAAAGAAACATCCTAGGAAACATTAAAGAAAACAGGTAGAGAGAAAAAGTCAGCATCTGACATTAACAAAGCAAGAAAATTAATCAAAATAGCTATATATAAATGACCAGCATAGAAGCTGATGAATATATTATTTCAATTAAAACTACAGCTGATTGATCCAACCTCTATAGCTTCCTAAAAAGAGAACAACATAAATGACATGGACAATCTCCTATTGCTCATGTACCCTCTTCCACAGTCACAAGTTGGGTTGGCAAAAGCTTGTATCAATTCTCAGACTTTAGAAACTATCTGACTTTAGAAAATATTGGTCTACTTTTGCTTCTAAAACAAGAAAAAAATCTGAAACTAGCAGCCATTTCAAGCGATGCTGCAGAAATCTGAAACCAGCAGCCATTTCAAGCGGTGCTGCATAAGCTATATTGATTTTTAAAACATTATTTATTTTTAATTTTGATCCTACTAAATTATATTATTTTGGATAGTTTTGGATGAAAGATTAATAGGGTAATTTGAATATCTCATTTTTTTAAAAAGGGTAGTTTATTTCAATTTTTTAATGAAATAAAATCAACTTAAATATTTTCTACATTAAGTGATAAGTAGCTACCTATTTACTTATCTTATTCAACACTTTTTTGTTGAAAATTTTATATTAAGTAAAAAATTAAAATGATTATCAAAAACGCATTTAAAATATCAAATGTTGAAAGTTTTCATTTGCAATGAAATGATAACTTTTAAATGGTTTATCAAACACACCCTAAGTTATAGAATAGCATAATCACTTTCATACAGATATGCCAACAAGCTATGTTGAGAAGCAAATCGCTTTGCACCCTTGCAGTTCATACCACATGACCAGAATACTCTTACAGAAAACTCTCTAAAAGGCCATGTTTAGTATTAATCAGATATTGTCTTCCATGGAGTTTATAGTAATCATGATTACTATGCAATAGTCTAACTAGTTAAGAGTGGCATCTTACTTGCTCCTTTAGTGATGACCTCAAACCTCTAGTTGACTGAGAGATATAAGCATGGTATAATCTACTTCTTCCCGAGCCATCAGCAGCCGTGAACATCACCACAAAATGTGAAGTACACACTAGAAAGTTTCCAAAAAAAAAATAATTACAAAGATATAGTTTTATGCTTTTAAACAAATTAAGTGAGCATTACATTCCAACATAAAACTTCAAGCAGAATTCAGTTAAAAAAACAATGTCATATAAAATCGAAAAGCCAATATGATATAAACCTTTAAAAGAAAACTCACGAATGAAAGAAAGGTAGTTAAAAAACACAGTTTAAATTCATTGCAAATTTATAAATCACTTGGTCGAGAATCAAGATAGCTTACAGAATATGTGAAACGAACAGGCAAGCCACCCATAAAAAGCTCTCCTAAAAAGAGTCTGGTTGAGACATAAGCATTGGCCTCAAGAGTTCCTTTAAATGTGAGGTTTCCTCCTCCACCAAACATGCCGAAATTTGCAAACCATAATTCAAAAGAAATGCACTACACCTAGTACATTAATAATTCATGAAAAAAAAACCATACAGCATATATATGAAAATAACATTAAATTCCAAAAAACAGGGAACTTATACCTCACGAAATGGATATTCATCAGCTTCAAGCATTCGCACAACCTGAGTCATTTTGGGTCGCTTATTTGCATCAGGATCAACACACCTAAGTGCCACCAAAAGGGCACGTTTAAGAGCACGTGTGGCAGGTCTAGTTTTAAGATTCGGATCCACAACTTCCTCTGCTCTTCTTGTTCCAACCATCATCCTAAGCCACTCAACAAGGTTAACCTGCAGTAGGCATATGGTTTGCTTACGAGAAATTCTTTAAGAACTTAGCGATATACAATCAAACACCGTGAGGGGGCCAAGAGAGGAGAATTTGATGGAAAAAGTGTTAGCATGTATTAATTATCACCTCATTTGCTGGTCTGCCATAGTCAACGGGGTCTCTTCCAGTGACAGCTTCAAGCAGAAGAACACCGAAGCTGTAAATATCACTCTTCTCATATAACAAGCCAGTGTTAGCATATTCTGGTGCCACATAACTGCAAGTCACATACAAGATTTTCAATCCGCAGATACTTGGAATTCAAATAAAATAATAAAGAATTGCACTAATTGTAGTAAACTACTTCATATTCTAGGCATAACCCGAATTTTGATAACATTATTTTTTATAACGTTCAAAATATATTTCATTTAATTTGTTCATTTTATATAATTAGATATAATAATATAGTTTCATAAAAAATAAGAATAATACATAACAAATATTAAATACCATCTCATTGTAAATACCAAACAATTCATCACCAATGGGTAGCCAATTTCTCAATGGGAGATTATTTGGCTTTCTATCCTATCCTCCACTGAAAATAATTAATCACTAATTGCATGATTTAGAGTCTTCCTTCATGCTGTCCCTTAAATCAATTTTTTCTTTCTTTTGTTTTTCTTGTGAAAAATTATTTAAAGCTTAACTAAATTAATAATTTTTATTTATATTTTCTGCATCTAATCCAAATCAAATGAAATTTTAATCCACATCATGATTATGAATTAAGAACATTGCTAAATGGAAAAAGAAAACACAAGATATCAAGAATTGCTCTGTAGTAAAAACACAAAGAAAATTCTTTGGGAGGGAGAGAATTCAAAATTGCCCAAAATAAACATTGATTCTTATAAAATGATGTATTGCATTCCTACCAATAAGTTACATGGATGGATCTTTCCTTGATTCTTAAAAAATAATGACCCAACTTAAATACCTTTTTTCACGTACAAATACATGGATCTTTCCTTTTTTTTTCTTTTTTTTTTTTTTTTGTAGCTTAGAATTTTTTCAAAACTTTAACAACTAGAAACACTATATTTGTAGGAATATTCTGTAAATATTTTAGGAATATTTTGTAGATATTCTTTTTATTACAATCCTTTATTTTAAGGGATCATATCTTCTATTTAGTATCTTTCCTAACTTAGAGTTTCCTAAAGTAGTGACATAGGTTGTATATAAAAAGATGTAATATGTTCTATTGAATTTAGAAGAAAATTCAGAGAATTTCTCTAATTTCTACATGGTATCAGCTTAGGTTACGATTTCTTTTTCAACCTAGACCATGTCGTAAACTCCTTCTCCTACTTCGGAGATTACTTCAAATCCAAAAAATTTTTCTGGTTCCGATGCTCCATCAGATTCATCTGGTCTGACTATCACCTGCCATCGATTGAATGGCAACAATTTTCTTGAATGGTCCTAATTGATTAAGATTTTTCTCTTGGCCAGAGAAAGATTGGGCTACGTTACTGGTGAAATCAAGAAGCTTGCTGTGACTGATGCTGGTTTTGCTAAGTGGATGTGTGACAATGGTCAGGTTATGACTTGGCTCCTTAATTCCATGACCCCGAGTATAAGCAGAAACTTTCTTCTTTACACCACAGCCGCTGCAATTTGGAGTGCAGTCCGCAAAACCTACTCTAGCATGGATAACATTGCCGAATTGTATCATGTTGAAGATCAGGCAGCCACCCTTAAGCAAGGAACCATGCCTGTTACTCTCTACTACAATACCCTTACCGCTCTTTGGCAGCAATTAGATTTGTATGCACAGTATGATTGGGTAGATCCAAGAGATGATGCCCTTTATCAGCAAATTGTCACTCAACGAAGACTTTTTCAATTTCTCCAAAGCTTAAATAAGGACCTGGACGAGGTTCGCGGCAGGGTCCTGGCTATTTCTCCTCTTCCCTCCCTTCGAGAGGCTTTCTCTATGGTCAAGAAGGAAGAAAGCCGAAGGTGTGTGATGTTGGATCGCCCGGTGCCTCCAAGGCGCAGCGGAAAATTAGAATAATAAATTTTACCGGCGATCCATACCATGGATCCATGTGTAAGGAACGAATCGGGGTGATAAAGGTTTCGAAATTACCGAAACTTCAATCTGAGTAGACAGCGACGCCAAGGCAACGGGAATCCTGAAGCACTATCGAACCAAGCCGCAACCTTTAACGATGTCGGCCTCTACGTAGTCCACCCAATTGACAATGAACGGAAATCTCTCAGAAACTATTTTCAGAGAGTATATCTTTTGACGGCTGCTAGGCCTCACTTTTATGGTTTCGGGATTGCCTATGTATATCCCCTTTAGGGTTTTTACCCTTGCCATATTTAAAACTTTGTGTTAATTGGTATATATTCATAATGAATATTTATTACCATAAATAATCCGAATCATAATAATCGTTATTAAATAAATATAATAACGTTTAACCGAAAATTATAATTACGTTAATTATAATAAAGATTTCGGTAAACTATATTTATTTAAATTTATATATATATGAACCAAAATCATATATTAGAAAATTATGTTCTTGATTATGTGTACAACATCCTTGTACATATAGTATGTTCAATAATTTGATTGCCGAATTTAATTAATTCTATAATTAATTTAATTCATGCGACAACCAGACACAATACCAACTATGTTTTACTCCGTTCATTTCAATTAAAAGGTGTGACCCTATAGGTTCTTGTAACATTAGCAGTAATATTAGAACTATTCTAATATTACAAACAATGAGTGGCATCTAGCAATGCATCATTGCTACCTAAGTTACAAGAAGTCATGATTCGACATAACCTTTTGTGATTAACTTTTCATGCATTAATCCTTAAGTCCAATATCTTTAGAATAGACACAAGTCATGGAATAGTCACACTTGCATAGTCCATCCTATGTTTCTTGATACCTTGAGTAGACTATGATATACAAATAAGTATGACATCTCATATCAACTTATTTGAGCATGGCCATGCATTTCTAGTCTCACTCAATCAAGTGGCCTGAGATATTACTCCTATTATGTAGGAGGGACTTATCCTATATTGATCAACCATATCCCTCTACATAGATTGTGGTATATCCAACATTAGTCTTAATAGAACAACCAATTACAGTGTTCGTTTGACTATATCAAAATATACAACTCACGATGTTGGAATGATGATGATCTCAAGTATGAGGATCGTATACATATTAATCACTATGAGTAATATTGTGACAATTACATAATAATCCAAGAAACATACTCATAGCGGGTCGGTCCAATATGTTGTTCTCTAACACACACATTCATGCATTGATTCTGATACTCGATATCAATGACAACTCTTTATCATCAATCAACTACATGTTAGTCTCAATGCATTATTATTGTCCTAGCCAACAATAATACTTGACTAAGGATCTTTTAAGAATAATCATATTATTCTTAGGACATTATTATAAAACAGTTTATTTATGCACACAGAAATGAAACTGAAATAATAATGGCAAAGCCTTATATTAATAAACATGATAAATCAAGTATGTTGTTACAACCATCTCGTGATTGATCTTTGGGCATACTCTTACAATCTCCCACTAGCACTAAGACCAATCACTCATATATCTAATACCAAGTGACTTAGTGTGACGATCATGCTTCTGCTGTGTCAGAGGCTTGGTCAGGGGATCAGCAATATTATCATCTGTAGGTACTCTGCATATCTCTACATCTCCTCTATCGATAATCTCTCGAATAAGATGGTAGCGCCTTAGTATATGTTTGGATCGCTGGTGAGATCTGGGTTCTTTAGCTTGTGCGATGGCTCCATTGTTATCACATCGGAGTTCTATAGCATCTGATATGCTAGGCACAACCCCTAGTTCAGTAATGAACTTTTTGATCCAAACTGCTTCTTTTGCTGCCTCACTAGCTGCAATATACTCGGCCTCTGTTGTAGAATCGGCTACTGTACTTTGCTTTGAACTCTTCCAGCTCACAGCACCACCGTTAAGGCAAAACACAAAACCTGATTGTGATCGAGAATCATCCTTGTCGGTTTGGAAGCTAGCATCAGTGTAACCTTTTACACTTAATTCTTCCTCACCTCCGTATATTAGGAACGTATCCTTAGTTCTCCTTAAGTACTTAAGGATATTCTTGACTGTGATCCAGTGACTTTCACCGGGATCTACTTGGTACCTGCTCGTCATACTTAAGGCATATGAGACATCTGGACGGGTACATAACATGGCATACATGATAGATCCAATAGCAGAAGCATATGGAATTTTACTCATGCGTTCTCTTTCTTGTGGAGTTGAAGGACACATTTCCTTCGAGAGTGAAATACCATGTCTCATAGGTAGGAATCCTCTTTTAGATTCTTCCATATTGAACCTTTTCAATACTTTGTCTATGTATGTACTTTGGCTTAGACCTAGTAGTCGTCTCGATCTATCTCTATAGATCTTGACTCCTAAGATGTAAGTGGCTTCGCCCAAGTCCTTCATAGAAAAACAACTTCCTAACCAAGTCTTAATAGACTGTAAGGTAGGTATGTCATTTCCCATGATTAGTATGTCATCCACATATAGTACCAAGAATGTGATTATACTCCCACTAACTTTCTTGTAAACACATGGCTCATCTTCATTTTTAATAAAACCAAACTCTTTGATTGCATCATTAAAACGAAGATTCCAACTTCGAGAAGCTTGCTTTAATCCATAAATGGATCTTTGTAACTTACATATCTTTCTAGCATCCTTTGGATTGACAAAACCTTCAGGTTGTGTCATGTACACATCCTCTTCAAGGTTCCCGTTAAGGAAAGCTGTTTTGACATCCATTTGCCAGATTTCATAATCATGAAATGCAGCTATAGCAAGCAAGATCCTGATGGATTTAAACATAGCTACAGGAGAAAAAGTTTCATCATAGTCCACACCATGAATTTGGCGAAAACCTTTAGCGACTAAACGCCCCTTGTATGTTTGTACATTACCATCCATGTCAGTTTTCTTTTTGAAAACCCACTTGCACCCTATAGGTTTTACTCCTTCGGGTGGGTCAACCAAAGTCCATACTTGATTTTCATGCATGGAATCCATCTCAGATCTCATAGCCTCCAGCCATTTCTCAGAGTCTAGGCTCGCCACCGCTTCTTGATAAGTCCTAGGCTCATCTTGATCTAAAAGAAGAATGTCACCATGCATTGTAATGAGAAATCCATATCTCTCAGGTGCACGGCGTTCTCTTAAAGATCTACGTGGTGGTTGTGTTTCTACAGCAGTTACTTGTTCCTCAATTTCTTGTGGAATTTGCTGTTGTTCTATCTCTAGTTCGGTGGTATCTTGTGATTCTCGAATTTCTTCAAGTTCAATCTTTCTCCCACTTCCTTTTCTAGAAATAAATTCTCTTTCTAGGAAGACACCAGTCCGAGCAACAAACACTTTGTTCTCAGTGGGATTAAAGAAATAATATCCTTTGGTTTCTTTTGGATACCCCACAAAATTACACCTTTCAGATTTGGGTTCAAGCTTAGTAGACGTCTGACGTTTAACATAAGCTTCACAACCCCAAATTTTCATAAAAGACATACTGGGACGTTTCCCAGTCCACATCTCATATGGCGTCTTTTGAACCGATTTAGATGGAACACGATTTAGTGTGAAAGCAGCTGTTTCAAGTGCATGTCCCCAAAAGGAAGTCGGTAGATCAGCATGACTCATCATGGACCGAACCATGTCTAACAGAGTTCGATTTCTTCTCTCAGAAACTCCATTCCATTGAGGAGTACCAGGAGGAGTGAGTTGTGAGACAATCCCACATTCCTTCAAAAAATCATCAAACTGTAGGCTCAAATACTCTCCACCTCGATCAGATCGAAGTGTCTTGATAGTTTTGCCTAGTTGATTTTGTACTTCATTTTTGAATTCCTTGAACTTTTCAAGGGCATCAGACTTATGGCGCATGAGATAAATATATCCATATCTACTGAAATCATCAGTGAAAGTAATGAAGTAGTGAAATCCACCTCTGGCCTGTGTATTTATTGGTCCACATACATCTGAATGTATTAAGCCCAATAAATCATTAGCTCGTTCACTTTTACCAGTAAAAGGAGATTTAGTCATTTTTCCTAATAAGCAAGATTCACATACTTCAAATTGTTCGAAAACAAATGAATCCAAGAAACCATCTTTATGGAGTTTGGATATACGTTTCTCACTTATGTGGCCCAAACGACAATGCCAAAGGTAAGTTTGATTTGAGTCATTTATTTTAGATCTTTTAGTATTTATGTTGTAAATGGGATTCATTTGATCTAAAATATAGAGGCCATTAATCAATTGTGCCGAACCATAAAAAACATTATTGAGATAAAAGGAACAACAATTATTCTTAATTATTATCTCAAAGCCAATTTTGTCTAAACAAGAAATTGAAATAATGTTTTTAGTCAAACTAGGCACAAAATAACAATCCTCTAAAATTAAACCAAGTCCACTAGGCAAAGATAAAGTATATGTTCCTACAGCTAATGCAGCAACTCTTGCTCCATTTCCAACTCGCAGGTCCACATCTCCTCTAGCCAAAGTCCTACTCCTTTGTAGTCCCTGTACAGAAGTACAAATATGAGAACCACAACCAGTATCTAATACCCAAGAAGTAGTAGTTGATAAATTAATATCAATAACATAAATACCTGAAGCAGACGTTCCGCTTGCTTTGGCTTTCTTGATTTCCTCAAGATAGACAGAGCAGTTCCGCTTCCAATGTCCAGTCACACCACAATGAAAACAGTTTCCTTCCTTAGATACCCCACCTTTAGGTTTCAGTGCAGCCTTTCCCTTTCCAAGATTGGGCTTACCTTTGCCCTTGGGCTTTGTCGGGACTTTGGCCTTTCCCTTGCCCTTATTGTTACGGACCATCAGTACGGGCTTGGGTCCAACCTTTTTCATGTTGCCTTCAGCAGTTCGTAACATACTGAGCAGTTGTGGTAGAGTCTTGTCAATTTCATTCATATTGAAATTGAGAACAAACTGGCTGTAGCTATCCGGCAACGATTGCAGAATAACATCAGTGGCCAACTCTTGGCCCAATGGAAACCCAAGTTTAGACAAGCTTTCAATATAACCAATCATCTTAAGGACATGAGGTCCTACTGGGCTTCCTTCAGCCAGCTTACATTGGAACAAGGCCTTAGAGATATCGAACCTCTCTTGCCTTGCTTGCCCTTGATATAGTTCTTTCAAGTGCTCGATCATATCATAAGCAACCATATCCTCATGTTGTTTTTGAAGATCAGGATTCATAGTGGCAAGCATAAGACATCCGACGTCTACCATATCATCGAGATGCTTCTTATAAGCATCTTTTTCAGCCCTCGAGGCATTAGCAGGTGGTTCATCAGGAAGTGATTTTTCAATGACATATAACTTCCGTTCTTGTTTGAGGACAATCCTCAAGTTACGGAACCAGTCAAGAAAGTTCAAACCATTCAATTTGTCCTTCTCAAGGACCGATCGCAATGAGAGTGTATTAGTGTTTGCAGCCATAATATATCTACAACAATAAAATATGCGTGTGAATAGATTTACCAAGTTTATATTAATCATTAAAAGGACTTTATTAGATGATGTTTCCCACTATTTCAAAATTAATAACCCTCATATATTAATTTCGGAAAGACTTTCTTCAAAGAATTTCTAGTGGGTCAAGGATCCATATTTCACCTTCTCTTAAGTCAGCTTTGGCTTTACTCTCAAGATTATGGTTTATTTAGGTAAGCAACACTTGCTAATTACATCATATGTAACTCCTACAATTTGGTGAACAACTCTTGTTCTAATCATCTTATGATATATCCAAATTACTTGCCTCTAGATTTCTAATCCTATTAGAGTAACCTAGTTAAGTCATTAACCAATTTTTAACCAGCGAATATCACTTGTTTATTCTTCGCGTTTAACCAAGATAAATACTAGTACTTCGCTTTGGCAAAACCTACATAGTATTGATCGAGGCTTTAACGAGGGCATAAATTGGAAGGCCTATATTGACTTAATATTTTAATTGAGGGATTTTATTAAAATGTTACATCTCACCAATTATGGTCTACTTTAGTCCATTTAATCTTTTAATTGATCTCATCAATTAGTGGGGTTTATTATTATTACCAAATTTGCATGCTTTAGACATCCATAGCATCTCATACATGAATAAGTAAAGCAATAAATAAATGCAATAGTTATAGCCCATAAACTATGGTGGTTCAACCCAAGCCAATGGGAGAACTAATAGGGAACCTAAAGGTGTAAGCCGTTTCATACGCTGTCGATCCACACTTGTCAGCCAATCTTCCTTCTCGTCTTGTCCATAGCAATTTTTACAAATTACAAAATTCAGAAACTCGTTTTACATACGAGGGAGTAAGATGAGAAGAGAAATACAAAAGAATAGTAGTAAGGCACGACACGCAGGCCGTATTTATAAAATTACAACCTTTTATCAAATGGGTCAACGGGCTATAACTATGCATTTCAAACACCGTGCATTTCAAAAATAACATGTACCATTCAACGTTTTGTTAAGTGACATATTAAAATATCCTTTCAATCCTTTTATGGCCCATTAAGTTTTATTTATTAAAAAAAAAAAACATACTGGAAGATGATGGGGATCAAAACACGCCCGTGTGGCTTCTAGACATGGCTGTGCAGATGGCCCGTGTGGTACACATGGCCTAAGCACCTAGGGACACGCCCATGCCTCGTCCGTGTGGATTTATTTACTAACATCGAACCTACAGGGGTTTTCACATGGCCTAGCACACGCCCGTGTGCTTAGCCGTGTCTCTCACATGGCAATGACACGCTCGTGTTGCAGCCCATATGTAAAAACCTTGACATTCTATTTTTGACATCAGCAACTCTTAAGGGTCACACAGCCATGGCACACGCCCGTGCGCTAGGCCGTGTCCTCCACATGGTTGAGAAACACAGTTGTGTCTCAGCCTATGTGTTTACTACTGGGCATTTAATTTTGCAAACCTAAGGTGCAAGGGACACGCGACCTAACCATACGCCCGTAGGGCAGACCGTGTGTCACACACGGCCTAGACACATGCCCGTGTGTCTACCCGTGTGAACAAAAATAAGGCTATCTACCAAAACTTTTTGCCACCCTGAAACAAGATCAATCTCATATCAAATCATAGCAAGGTACAATTACTCAACCAATGACCATAATTAGACATCCACACATCAACACAAGACCAAACCATCCTGCACAACATCAAATAGCTTCATCCCAAACATTCATATGCTACTTTTACCATACAATAATTTCACATAGTACCAAGCCAATTTCATAACTAAACACTTATTGCACACCAAAGCAATGATAGTAAAAATTCATTTGACACTTAATGATCCAACTAGCCTATACATGCTATTTAACTAAAATTTGGCAAAGCTTTTTGTACCAAACCATAATGGGATAGTGTGTTGAAATCTCCATCGCCTTCCAACTCGAGCAAACTTCTAAAACCCTATACACATAGGAGAGTAAACAAAGTAAGCTATAAAGCTTAGTAAGCTCATATGTTTATTAAATTTATCACAACTATCAAATACATTTCGAATAATTACACAAGCATAAAGAGTTCATATGATCTCACCATACAATCATTTACATCTCTTATAGAGTTAACCTTAACTTCTGAGAATTTATTAATTTCAATAATCATACGAAACGATTGCGTACTTATCAAATCACTTACAATTACTTATGCATAAGCAATAAGAAACATTTCACATTCAATTCACTGATCATTTCATAAGCATAAAATATTATCTCGCATGTTAAACCATAACCTTTCTTATATTTTCAATGTGGACTTATAACAAGTCCTTAAACTACTACCACTCGAGGTTTACATGAATCTTATACGTGCTTGTATTCACTTAACTCGATTACATTCTCACTCTCATCTTAACCTTGTCTACTGATTCACTTTAACATTGATATTAACATGTCATCTCAATTCCATATTAATAAGTATCATGGGTTCATAAATCTTTCACATTTCATTCATAAAACTAGATATAAATTTCACAATTTCTGAGTTACCTGTTGAGTCATTTGGGACACCATCAAATGCTTGGGAATTACATGTGCACGATACCAATGCCATATCCTAGATATGATCTTACATGAAGTCACACGCCGATGCCATGTCCCAGATATGGTCTTATACTGGCTCACATGTCGATGTTGATGCCGTGTCCCAGACATTGTCTTACACTACCTCTCACATTAAAGTCGATGCCATGTCCAGACGCTGTCTTACACAGGCTTCACATATCAAGTCGATGCCATGTCCCAGACATGGTCTTACACTGACTCTCATGTGTCGAGGCTGACGCCATGTCCCAGACATGGTCTTACACTGGCTCTCCTCTATCCGTGTCGATGCCATGTTCCAGACATGGTCTTATACTAAAACATCTCATAGCCGATGCCATCTCCCAGACATGGTCTTACACTGGCTCTCATATCACCATGGTCCAACCATGGTCTTTTCCGTCAATTCATCATGAATCTTAGTACGATAGTACTTAACCTTGCATTTACCTTGGTTGATCTTTCAATCCAATTCTCATACTTGCATTTTATCATGATTAGATGATAAACATATGAAATAATACAATATCTCATTTCAAATTTAATAATTGATTTCAGTAAATTACCCATATGTACTTACCTTGTTCGCAGAAACAACGAACTAGTCGACTAATTCGATACTTTGTTCTCCCTCATTCTCTGACCAAATCTCGTTTCCCCCAATCTATAAAATAACTATTTTTACTTATTTAGTAGTCAATTTATACAATTTAGTCCAAAATTCACATTAGGGCAACTTTACACTTTTGCCACATAATGTTTCACATTCTTGTAATTTAGTCCCTATCACATAAAAGTGTAATTTCATGAAATTAAGTACAACCCAAGCTTAGCCAAATTTCATAATTATCACTAGCTGCCCATAAAACATACTTTGGCAAATCTGTAGTTTTACCCTAAACTTTTACAAAATTATGATTTTGCCCCAAGGCTCGAAAATTGATTTTTATCGAATTTTCCTCATTTCTTATGCCTAGTCAAACCTTTTTTACTCTTATATTAGCTCACAATTTCCATTATTTCACACAATTATCATCAAATTAACAAACTTCACAAAATGGCCCATTTTTAGTGTTTTCATGGAAATTATTTTACAAAAGTTGTTTATTTAACAACTATGATTCATTTTATTCCATAATATTTCAGCAAACTACACAAATTTCTCTCATGACAAAACCCTAAACTCTTAACCTGTAGGATCGCCCGGTGCCTCCGAAGGCCCGCGACCGGAACCGCCTGATCCCCATCCCCGGGGGTGCGGGGGCGGAGCCCCCGCGGTATGGACCAGGGGTGCGGGGCAGAGCCCCGCGGTACGAACCGCATGCCCCAGTCAAATGAAACCTCACGATTTGATAACTTTTATCAACAGAATCGTGTTTTCAGGATTTTAATCCTTCAGGTTTCATATCGGAACAACTCTTGTTCCACTGGCCAGTAAACTCTTACTGGAAATTGAAAAATCACCGCTACATCATAACAAACTTGTTAATGTTTACAGTAATAACATAAAACTGAATAGGCCATAATACCATGATTAACATTTAATCACTTATCGAAAGGAACAATTATCAGATTTCGCTTAAACGATTTAAACAGGGAAAGCAAAATAAAATTAAAACATGTATCTCATACAATTGCATCACCCAAGTATTTAAAACCCGAGTTCGTATCACACAAGTGGCTCTGATACCACTGTTGGATCGCCCGGTGCCTCCAAGGCGCAGCGGAAAATTAGAATAATAAATTTTACCGGCGATCCATACCATGGATCCATGTGTAAGGAACGAATCGGGGTGATAAAGGTTTCGAAATTACCGAAACTTCAATCTGAGTAGACAGCGACGCCAAGGCAACGGGAATCCTGAAGCACTATCGAACCAAGCCGCAACCTTTAACGATGTCGGCCTCTACGTAGTCCACCCAATTGACAATGAACGGAAATCTCTCAGAAACTATTTTCAGAGAGTATATCTTTTGACGGCTGCTAGGCCTCACTTTTATGGTTTCGGGATTGCCTATGTATATCCCCTTTAGGGTTTTTACCCTTGCCATATTTAAAACTTTGTGTTAATTGGTATATATTCATAATGAATATTTATTACCATAAATAATCCGAATCATAATAATCGTTATTAAATAAATATAATAACGTTTAACCGAAAATTATAATTACGTTAATTATAATAAAGATTTCGGTAAACTATATTTATTTAAATTTATATATATATGAACCAAAATCATATATTAGAAAATTATGTTCTTGATTATGTGTACAACATCCTTGTACATATAGTATGTTCAATAATTTGATTGCCGAATTTAATTAATTCTATAATTAATTTAATTCATGCGACAACCAGACACAATACCAACTATGTTTTACTCCGTTCATTTCAATTAAAAGGTGTGACCCTATAGGTTCTTGTAACATTAGCAGTAATATTAGAACTATTCTAATATTACAAACAATGAGTGGCATCTAGCAATGCATCATTGCTACCTAAGTTACAAGAAGTCATGATTCGACATAACCTTTTGTGATTAACTTTTCATGCATTAATCCTTAAGTCCAATATCTTTAGAATAGACACAAGTCATGGAATAGTCACACTTGCATAGTCCATCCTATGTTTCTTGATACCTTGAGTAGACTATGATATACAAATAAGTATGACATCTCATATCAACTTATTTGAGCATGGCCATGCATTTCTAGTCTCACTCAATCAAGTGGCCTGAGATATTACTCCTATTATGTAGGAGGGACTTATCCTATATTGATCAACCATATCCCTCTACATAGATTGTGGTATATCCAACATTAGTCTTAATAGAACAACCAATTACAGTGTTCGTTTGACTATATCAAAATATACAACTCACGATGTTGGAATGATGATGATCTCAAGTATGAGGATCGTATACATATTAATCACTATGAGTAATATTGTGACAATTACATAATAATCCAAGAAACATACTCATAGCGGGTCGGTCCAATATGTTGTTCTCTAACACACACATTCATGCATTGATTCTGATACTCGATATCAATGACAACTCTTTATCATCAATCAACTACATGTTAGTCTCAATGCATTATTATTGTCCTAGCCAACAATAATACTTGACTAAGGATCTTTTAAGAATAATCATATTATTCTTAGGACATTATTATAAAACAGTTTATTTATGCACACAGAAATGAAACTGAAATAATAATGGCAAAGCCTTATATTAATAAACATGATAAATCAAGTATGTTGTTACAACCATCTCGTGATTGATCTTTGGGCATACTCTTACATGTGATTCTATCTGATGAACCATATTTCACTCCTGAAAGATCTGCCTTACTGACCCATCACTCATCTCCCTCTTCCAAATGAGGGAGACCTTGGTGTGATCATTGTAAAAAGCCCGGCCACTCTACGGAGAAGTGTTGGAAGCTTCATGGTAAGCCTCAGGACTGGAAGTCCAAGAACTCTCGAGATAATAAATCAAGCATTGTCGCTGCCACCTCTGTCACTAGCTTCACTAACGAACAGATTACTGAACTTCAAAAACTGTTTGGAAAGTTTCAAGGGTATTGTGAGGGTAATCTGGTTATAAAAGAACCAGAAGGTAACCTTTCTTCTACAGCATTTTTCTCCTCCCAGTTGACTCCTAATTGGATCCTCGATTCTGGTGCTACGGATCATATGACTGGTAACAAGGCCTTGTTTCACAATTTTTTCTATACCTTTGGTAAAGCTGTCAAAACGGCTGATGGTACCTTGTGCAAAATAGAGGGACATGGCACTGTTACTCTCAATGAACAGATTGCACTTAAAAATGTTCTCTTTGTACCAAATCTGGCGTGCAATCTCATCTCTGTTAGTAAACTGTCCACAGACTTGCACTGCTCTATAATTTTTAATGATCTTGATTGTACTTTGCAGGCACTGAACTCGAAGAAGATGATTGGTAAGGCCAACTTGCAGAATGGTCTCTACATCATCTCTACCTCTCCTAAAATCGAGATCTCCAAGTCGTTTACCGATTTAGGAAAAGTTGATACTGTTATGTTATGGCACTTTTGTTTAGGCCATCCTAGTTTCCAATACCTTGCAAAATTGTTTCCTGCTCTATTCATTAATAAAAGGCCTAATTCTTTTTCTTGCAAAGTTTGTTCTCTTGCCAAACATACTAAATCATCTTATTTTCCTTCTACATACAAGCCTTCTTACCCTTTTGCTTTGATCCATAGTGATATTTGGGGCCCTTCTCAGGTGAAGAATGCTCATAATTGTAAGTGGTTTATCACTTTTATTGATGATCACAGTAGGATAACTTGGACTTATTTGCTGAAAGATAAATCTGAAACTGCTGGTGTTTTTGTGCAATTTTATAACATGGTTCTCACTCAATTTGAGTCTAAAATCCAGCTCTTTAAATCTGATAATGGCAGTGAATTTTTTGCTAGGTCTTTAGGTGATTTTTTTAAGGAAAAGGGCATAGTTCAGATTAGTTCTTGTGTTGAAACCCCACAGCAAAATGGCATTGCTGAAAGAAAAAATAGGCACCTTCTTGAAGTTACTCGTTCTCTTCTATTTACCACTAATGTTCCCAAATATTTATGGGGGGAAGCCTTATTAACTGCCACATATTTAATCAACTGGATGCCTAGTAAGGTTTTAAAATTTCAAACGCCTCAATCTATATTTTTGCAGCACTTTCTCCATTTTAAGCCTATCTCCTCCATTCTGCCACTTAAAATTTTTGGCTGCACTGTTTTTATCCAAAATATTGCTCCTAATAAGTCCAAGTTAGATCCTAAGTCTTTAAAATGTGTATTGGTTAGGTATTCTTCACTTAAGAAGGGTTATAAATGCTATCATCCTCATTTTAAACGATTTTTCACCACTATGGATATAACATTTTATGAGCAGGATCCCTATTTTATTCAGGCTAAAATTCAAGGGGAGACATGGAGTGATTTTCAGCCACATCAGGTATCTCCTCCTAATCTTCATTCTCAACCTTCAGAATTGCCATCTTTTTCGCCATTACCTGCAGATCTGTCACCTGTGACTACTCCCATTGATTCTCCTGTAGTACCTATGACTAATTCACCCACACCCACTTTAAACACTCTTCCTGAAAATACACCTACTCCAACTGACAGTCTTCCAAAAACACCACCACCCAAACAACTTCATGTCTACACAAGAAAAAGAAGATATATCCCTGAGACTGTTTTGCAATCTGATTCTTGCCGAGAATTGGATTTGGGTCCAGCAGCCAAAATGGAAGAAGAAATCAGTGAGTCCACTACTCTAGATGATTTTCTTATTGCTATTAGAAAAGGGGTTAGATAGTACACCAAGCATCCTATTGAAAATTTTACTGGTTATAATTCATTAATGCCGTCTTTTCAAGCATTTACAGTAACCTTGGATAAAGAATAGGTTCCCACAAGCATAGCTGAAGCTCTAAAGGATCTAAAATGGAGAAGGGCTGTTGAAGAGGAAATTTGTGCACTAGAGAAAAATGCTACTTGGACCGTTATAGACCTTCTTCAAGGAAAAAAGGCTGTCGACTGTAAATGGATCTTTGCTGTAAAGTATAACTCCAATGGCAGTATCCAACGATACAAAGCTAGACTAGTGGCCAGAGGTTTTGCGTAAACATATGGGATAGACTTCACATAAACTTTTGCACCTGTGGCAAAGCTTAACACTATTCGAGTACTCTTAAGTTTGGCTGTAAATTGCGATTGGAAATTACACCAACTTGATGTAAAAAATGCATTTCTTAATGGCAAGCTAGAGAAAGAAGTCTATATGAAATTGCCACCTGGCTTAAAGTCTATTGAAGGTAACAAAAAGGTTTGCAAGCTCAACAAGTCTCTATATGGGTTAAAACAATCACCCAGAGCTTGGTTCGAGAGGTTCACTAAAGTCATTCTTCAAAATGGCTACAAGCAGTCCCTTACCGATCATGCGCTTTTCATCAAGATAACTTTTACAAATAAGAAAGCTATCCTAATTGTGTATGTGGATGACATCATTCTTACTAGAGATGATGAGGAAGAGATTAGCAATTTGAAGAAGTTGTTAAACAGGGAATTCAAAACCAAGGACTTGGGAAAGCTAAGGTATTTTCTAGGAATAGAGGTGGCAAGATCAAAAGAAGGACTTGTGATCAACCAGAGAAAGTATGTACTTGATTTACTCAAAAAAACTGGTTTTCTTGGTTGTAAGCCGGCTGATACACCAATGGAGGCAAACTTGAGATTCAACAAAAAAGATGGGTCCTTAGTAGACAGAGAGAAATTTCAAAGGTTAGTTGGGAAACTAATCTACTTATCCTTGACAAGGCCAGATATAGCTTTTCCCGTAAATATGATAAGTCAATACATGACTAATCCTACTGAAGAGCATGTGGCAGTAGTAAATAGAATTCTCAAGTACTTGAAGAAAACTCCAGGACACGGCTTAATGTTTAAGAAGACACAAGACAGAACTGTTAAGATTTTTATAGACTCTAGTTGGACTGGAGATCTCACTGAAAGAAGATCCACTAGTGGCTACTGCACTTTTGTTTGGGGTAACCTTACAACTTGGAGAAGTAAGAAACAATCTGTTGATTTAAGAAGTAGTGCTGAAGCTGAATTTAGAGCACTAGCTTTGGGGATATGCGAAGGAATTTGGCTACTTAAATTACTAAAAGAACTTGGTGCAAATCAGGAGGATCACTTTGAAGTTTTGTGTGATAATCAATCTGCCATTCAGATTGCCAAGAACCCAGTTCAACATGACCGAACAAAGCATGTTGAGATTGATAGGCATTTTATTGCTGATCAAGTCAACAAAAAGAAAGCCACTCTTTCTTACATTCCTTCAGAAGGACAGATTGCAGACATTTTTACCAAGGCTTTGCCAAAGCCTGTGTTCAATAAATTCCTATTCAAGCTGGGATTATACAATGTATATTCTCCAGCTTGAGGGGGAGTGTAGGAATATTCTGTAAATATTTTAGGAATATTTTGTAGATATTCTTTTTATTACAATCCCTTATTTTAAGGCATCATATCTCCTATTTAGTATCTTTCCTAACTTAGAGTTTCCTAAAGTAGTGACATAGGTTGTATATCAAAAAGATGTAATATGTTCTATTGAATTTAGAAGAAAATTCAGAGAATTACTCTGATTTCTACATTAAAATATTTACAGAATATTCCTACAATATTCATATTTGGGTTAAGATTGATTCCCTTACTTTCTGCACATTCATTATTTACCATTCATGTGTATGAATCACTCGTTTTGAAACAAATAATCAATAATGTATTGAGAAGTAAGGGAAGAGAGATGCACTCAGCTTCTCTTAGACTTCACGATTCGGTTAGGAGAGGACCTCCTTAGAATATTATTCTGTCTAAGTCTGGATGCAAGAATGCAATAACCACCAAATTTTTGTTGTAAGTAAATGATTGCTGCAAGCAGCAGAGACAAAACACCGGTCAAGATTCGCGGAAACCTGTAATATGCTATAATAAATATAGTTGAGATTGCAATACGGGTCGTATACATGTGGCAGCGATCGAACAAAAGTGGTCCCTCTCTAGAATGAACAACTGAAAGCCTTTTGTTTGGAGTTTAAGAACATGTTGAGAAGTACCTGAGGCAAAAGAAAGTCGTCCAAGATTAAACTTGCATATGATTTAAAGTCATTGTAGATGGAACGATGCCAGTATTCGACGGATGAAGAGAAAAGCAAAGAAACATTCGGTCTACCCTTCTTCCAAGCAACAAGCAGCGTAAATTTGGCCCCAGCAGCATATAGAAATGCTATCACGATTAGGGTCATTTCCTCCGCAAAACCGCAAGGACTTCTGATTGCAGTCACGTGATCTAGCAACAGAATAATAAATAACAACAGTCAAAGAAGAAAAAGAAAGTCGCCTGAGAATGTATCGGGAAAGTGGTGAGGTGAAGGCGGCTTAGAGAGGAAAATATAGTGTTGCAGCAGATGAGCCTATAACGGAAAAAACTTACCGATTGGTTGCGGCAGAGGATGGTAACGCAGCAGATGGGACACTCGACGATGACGCAGCAGAGGGGACACTCAAAATTAGGGGAATTTTGGGGACTTAGAAAATTTAGGGTTTGGGGAAACAAAATTAGGGATATGGGGAGTGAAAGTAGTTTTTTAGCAGACAAAAAAAAAGCGCCATTTTCTTTATGAAATTTTCCGGCGTTTTTACTATAAATGCCACTATAAATCCATTTTTTGTGGCGTTAAACGCCACTATTGCACAATTTTAATTTTTTTAATTTATATTTTTCTATTTTTTCTTTCAAAATTTTTGTGCTGAGATTATCATTTTTTTTGAATTTTTTATTTTTATTATATTTTGAATATTGAACTTTTTAACTAAAATATTAAATATTAAATTTTTAAGTTTTTAATTTTCTAATTTTTAAATTTTTTATTATTAAATTTTAAAAATTTAATTACCATTATCAACTCTTTTAGGAATTTTTGTTTTCTTTCTTTTCACATCAACATTATTCTTTTAAGTATAGTTTGCATTATTTATTTAGATTTTTTATAAATGGTATTTAATTATATGTATACACCTAAATTTTGATATAGATACATCTCAGAATTATATATGAATTTTGGTTTAATGTGAAATTCTAATTGTGGTTTAAATGTATAGTTGAAACTTTAATTTTGATTTAATCATACACATTATTTTAAAATATGAATACATCAATATATTTTTATACTGAATAAATATAATTTTGTATGTATGCAATATATAAATAAAAAATGATATTAATTATATCAATAATTGTGTTAATATTTTACAAGATCTGGATCAAATTAAAGTTCATGTATACAATTGCCTAAACCGTTGTTCATTTATGCTTTTTGGATTTAACCCATTTTGATATATATTTTTTTTAAAATAATAATTTATATTTATCTTATTTTGATTTATATTCTAAAAAATCCAAGATTAAACCCTAAATCACAAACCCTAAACCACAAACACCAAACCTTAAACCCCAAACCGTACACCACAAACCCCAAAACATAAATACTAGACCATAAAACACGAACCCTAAATTCTAGACCTTAAACCCTAAACCATAAAACATGCATAAATCATAAACCCTTGACCTTTAACCCTTAAACTCCTAACCCCTAACCCCTAACCCTTAAACCTTAATACCGCTAAATACTAAGATTTTAAACCCTAAATACTAAACCCTAAATAATAAACTTTAAAACACTAAACTTCAAACCCAAAATAACAAACCCTAAACCATAAAATTAGCACACTAAATATTAAACCCTAAATAATAAAACCTTACACCCAAAAATAAATTTAATCAATATTACGTACTGCTTCCACACAATTTATTATAAACATAAGCTTTTACATTAATATATATTAAGTTACACATCACCATCCATATGAAATTTTTGGGTTTATGATTTTAGGGTTTATGGTTTATGGTTTATGTTTTTAGAATTTAGGGCTTCAGGTTTAGAGTTTAGAGTTTAGACAAAGCCATACGGCATCGATTTTAACAACTTGGTAACTTAAACAAAAACTTCTAAAAGTTATTGCTCAGTTTTACCGACGTTTGAATAAAAAACGCCGTTGTTCCTTAGTTTTAGCGGCGTTTGTACCAAAAACGCCGCTATTGTTTAGTTTTTAGTTGCGTTTGTCAAAAATGCCGCTATTGCTCAGTTTTTAGAGGTGCTTGTACAAAAACGCCGCTATTGCTCAGTTTTTAGCGGCGTTTATTGCTTATCTTTAGTGGCATTTGTACAAAAACATGGCTATTGCTCAGTTTTTAGCGACGTTTATACAAAAACGCCGCTATTGCTCAATTTTTTAGCGGCGTTTGTACAAAAATGCCGCTATTGCTCAATTTTTAACGATGTTTGTACCAAAAACGCCGCTGTTGCTCAATTTTTAGTGGCGTTTGTACAAAAAAGGCACTATTGCTCGATTTTTTACGGCGTTTTCTTGGAAACGCCACTAATGTATAATATTTGCGGCGTTTTTTGTACAAACGCCACTAAAAATGCCGCTAAAGCCCTGTTTTACTATAGTGTCGGCTGTGGATCAGGTCCAAAAGTTTTCATAAAATTTAAACGAAGGCCCAAAAAGGTATTTTGAAGAAAACAGTTTTTGAATTTCGTAAGAAAACCCTTTTTAAATTGATTTTTCAAGATATACTTATCTCATTTAAGGTTCTAATTTAAAGACAAAGTTTAGTCTTACTAAAATCTTACTAAAATTTGGTTTTTTGAAATCTGGATTTCGAAGAGTGGCACACCGAATCTCCGGCACCAAGTCTGTAAGCATTTTCACTATACTGTATTGTACTGGAATACTACTATAGATAGTACTGAGACCCTACTAAGATTCTGTGTTAGGGTAATACTGAAACTGTAGAGACTGAGACAGTAGGAAAAACTGAAAACCCTAGAAGATTGGGACTGTAGCTAGGCTACGATTCTTTGAAAACAAACTCTGAAATACTATCCGTGCATAAGACATTTGTAACAAACACTAAAATACTGAACTAATTCATAAAATTCGTAATAAGATAATACGTTATGAGTACGAGGGCAGGTTGTGGATGAGGCCGCGGACGTGGCCGAGGTAGTGTACAAGTTGGATCTTCATCTTTGAGATATATGCCAGCTGAGGAGGCACGAGCACTGCCAACAATTGAGACTGGGTCATATGATTGGGCTGTAGGGGACGACGCTTTGTCCCAGGCGATGTTAAGGGTTCTGGATAGGGTCGCTGGAGCAAGTACGGGGACTGTAAATCGAGGGTCTATTTTTGAGCGACTCCGAGCTAACAAAGCAGAGGTTTTCAGGGGTTTATCTAGAGTAGCCCCAAATGTGGTCGAATACTGGTTGGAGGCCACAGAGCGAATGATAGACGATTTGGATTGCTCAGTGGAGCAGAAACTGAAGGGAGCAGTATCTCTGCTGCGAGACGAGGCTTACTAGTGGTGGATCGCTGTGAGGGATAGTACCCCAGCTGAGCGGGTAACTTGGGAGCTATTTAAGATGGCCTTCAAAGGGAAGTACATTGGGGCGAGCTATGTGGACGCCCAAAGGAAGGAATTTCTGAACCTGACCCAGGGTAATAAGTCTGTTGCTGAGCACGAGGCTGAGTTCTTAAGGTTGAGTAGGTACGCTAGTGGAATAGTTGCTACGGAATATGAATGTAGCATACGATTTGAGGATGGCCTAAGGGATGAGCTTAGGGTGCTGATAGCTCTGCAGAGGGAGCGTGACTTTACTACTTTAGTGGAAAAGGCTAAGATAACCGATGAGGTGAAACAAACGGAGCGGTAGAATCGTGAGAAGGATAAAAACTGATTTAGGAGGGATTCTGGACCCTCGGGTGCTGCAGGCAGGAATGTAAAAAGGGCTAGAGTGGACGAACCGGTTCGAGCAGTTCCGGTGAATATGGTTAGACCGCAGGCTTGTGGAGATTGTGGTAGAGTGTATCTGGGAGAGTGTTGGAAGCGCACTGGGGCATGTTTTTGGTGTGGATCCAAGGAGCATAGAGTCAAAGACTATCCTCAGAGGCCAGCTTAGATGCAAGCTGCTAAACAGAGGGTTGCTCAACCAACGCGAGGAGGACCACAACCGCCGAGAGGCCGTGGTCAAGGTAGGGGCAACAACAAAAATGGTCATGGACAAAGAGCACCAGGCAGAGGTGCTGGAAATGTTGAGGCTCCTTAGCCAGTGTCGGTGTATGTTGCTCGTCGCCGAGAGGAGGGTGATGCACCTGACGTCATAACTGGTACGTTTTTTATTTCTAGCATACCATACACTGCCTTGATAGATATTGGTTCTACCCATTCGTATATTGCATGTGATATATCTGGGATGTTGGGTGTGCACTTTGAGGAAACTGTGAATGGGGTAACTGTGATAAGTCCACTGGGTCACTCGATTAGGGTAGACAAACTCTTTAGAGATGTGCCTTTAGAGACTCAAGGTAAGATTTTCTCTGCAAACTTAATGGAGCTACCATTTGGAGAATTCGATCTCATTTTGGGAATGGACTGGCTTGCTAAGGATAGGGTGACTCTGGATTGTGCGGCTAAACGGATGGTGTTAAAGATCACGGAGGATGAGTAGGTGATGGCTATAGGGGAGCGAAGGGATTACTTGTCTAATGTTGTTTCAGCCTTGAGAGCTGAGAAGTTGAGTCGCAAGGGTTGCGAGGCGTATTTGGCATATGTGAGTCAAACAGATGCTGAGGGTTTGATTGTAGGAAAGGTTAGAATTGTTAATGAATTTCAAGATGTCTTTCCTAATGAGCTTCCTAGGTTGCCTTCGAATCGTGAAGTTGAATTTGGAATCAACTTGTTGCCTGGAACGGCTCCAGTATCCATCATGCCTTACAGGATGGCACTAAAGGAGCTAGTGGAGTTGAAAGCACAAATTCAAGAGTTGTTGGATAGAGGTTTTATTAGACAAGTGTGTCTCCGTGGGGAGCACCGATACTGTTCGTGAAGAAGAAGGATGGGACGATGCGTATGTGCATCTATTACTGCCAGCTGAACAAACTGGCGATTAAGAACAAGTACCCTCTACCAAGGATCGATGACCTATTTGACCAACAAAGAGGAGCTTCGGTATTTTCCAAGATCGATCTTGGATATGGATATCATTAGTTAAGGGTCAAAGAGGTGGATATTCATAAGACAACATTCAGAACTCGGTATGGTCATTACGAGTTTCTGGTGATACCGTTTGGATTGATGAATGCACCTGTGGCTTTCATGGATTTGATGAATCGGGTATTCCAACCTTACTTGGATCGATTCGTAGTCGTCTTCATGGATGATATTCTGGTGTATTCAGAAACTGAGGAGAAACATGACGAGCATCTCTATATTGTTCTGCAAGTATTGAGGGAGAAGCAACTGGATGCAAAACTCAGCAAGTGTGAATTTTGGTTGCGAGAAGTGACGTTTCTAGGTCACGTTGTTTCTGCTAAGGGGATTAGGGTGGACCCTCGAAAAATTGAGGCAGTTTTGGAGTGGAAGCCATCGAGATCTGTATAAAAAATTTAGAGTTTTCTAGGTTTGGCAGGGTACTACAAAAGGTTTGTGGAAGGATTCTTTCTGATTGCGACACCGTTAACAAAATTTTTAAGGAAAGGAGTACCATTTGTATGGACTGAGAAATAGCAAGAGGCTTTCGAGAGGTTAAGGAAAGTTCTAACTGAGGCGCCAGTATTGATTCAGCTGGAGTTTAGGAAGGATTTCACCGTGTACAGTGATGCGTCCCATGTTGGTTTGGGCTATGTATTGATGCAAGAGGGTAAGGTGGTCGCTTATGCATCGCGGTAGCTTAAGCCTCACGAAGCGAACTACCCTACGTATGATCTGGAGTTGGCAGCGATTATTTTTGCATTAAAGATTTGGAGACACTACTTGTATGGAGAAAAGTGTATTATATACACGAACCATAAGATAATCAAGTATTTGCTAACTCAGAAGGAGTTGAACCTTAGGCAACGAAGATGGATAGAGTTGCTTAAGGATTACAACTATTCTATTGAGTATCACCCAGGCAAAGCGAATGTGATAGCTTCTTAGCAGAGTTACAAGTGAGACCAACCTGGGTAGAGTAGATTAAGGAAAAGTAGTTGGAGGATGAGTCACTAGTTCCTCGATTCCAGCAAGTTGATAATGGTGAGACTTCTAATTTTGGATTGAATAGTGAAGGAGTTCTGTGCTTTCGATGAAGAGTTTGTATTCCAAAGGACTCTGACTTGAGGCATTCAAATCTGGGAGAGGCTCATGACTGACCTTGTGCCATGCACCCTGGAGTGAATAAGTTGTATCAAGATTTACGAGAGTTGTACTGGTGGCCTAGACTTAAGCGTAAAGTAATGGAATTTGTGGGGAATGTCTGACATGTCAGCAAGTGAAAGTTGAGCATCAAGTGTCTTCTGGACTTCTGCAACCAGTGAAGATTCCACTTTGGAAGTGGAAGAGGGTAACCATGGATTTTGTGAGTGGGCTACCCTTGACACCTACCAATAAAGACTCAGTTTGGGTGATTGTGGATAGTTTAACCAAATCTGCTCATTTCATACCTATCCAAACTGACTACTCACTTCAAAAGTTAGCCAAGTTGTATGTGGCGGAGATAGTGCGACTTCATGGAGTGCCAGTTTTGATTATTTCTGATCGGGATCCAAGGTTTACATCTCGATTCTGGCAGAAGTTGCATGAGGCGTTGGGTACACGGTTGGATTTCAGCACTGCTTTTCACCTCTAGACAGATGGACAGTTAGAAAGGGTAATTTATGTTCTAGAGGACATGTTGAGGGGATATGTGATTGACTTCCAAGGTAGTTAGGAGGATTACTTACCATTAGCGGAGTTTGCTTACAACAACAACTATCAGTGAGTATTCGAATGGCTCCATATGAGTCGTTGTATGGATGAAGGTGTCGTATGCGTACTTGTTGGACGGAGTTGGGAGAACGGCAAGTTCTTGGGCCAGAGTTGGGTGGCAGATACTGAAGAAAAGGTTAGGCTGATCAGGGATCGGTTAAAAGAAGCATCTGATAGATAGAAATCGTATGCCGACTTAAAGCGTAAGGAAATTGAGTACTCAGTAGGGGATATGGTCTTTTTAACGGTCTCGCCTTGGAAGAAGATTTAAGGTTTGGTAAGAAGGGTAAGTTGAGTCCACGGTTTATTGGGCCTTATCGAGTTCTCAAACGGGTAGGTTCGGTAGCATATTAGCCGAAACTACCTCTTGAGCCAGATAGGATTCATGACGTTTTTCATGTCTCCATGCTAAGACGGTATCGATCTGATCCTTCTCATGTCGTACCGATAGAAGAGATTGAGGTGAAAACTGACTTGACCTTTGAAGAAGAACCGATGCAAATTCTGGACCGAGATGTCAAAGTATTAAGAAAGAAGTCAGTTCCTTCGGTAAAAGTACTTTGGTGCAATCATGGTAGAGAAGAAGCTACGTGGGAGCCGAAAAAGGCGATGCATTAATAATACCCTCACCTGTTTGGACCAGGTAAATTTCGAGGCCGAAATTTCTTTAAGGAGGTAGAGTTGTAACACCCTAGTTTTTGGGATTTTTGGGATTTTGTGTGAATTTAATTTTTTCTTGTTTGGATGTGTTAATTTATGTTTTGAGTGTGTTAGTGGGCCTTTAGAAAGCCCAAGTTTAAGTTAAAACCCGGTAGAATTTTAAAATTTTGGATCTAAGGGAGAAGGGATTGACTAGGTGGGCTTTTAAAAAAATACTGGTAAGTTGAGACACAAGATAACCTGTGGTAAGGTGGCAATGTAGCACCACTTCAGAGACAAGGGGGTAGCATGTGGAAGCTGTGTAAGAGCTAAGGTTCAAGTCTCTTGGTAAGCAATGTGAGGTTTTATTTTTATGCATATGCAAGGCATGCGGTGGACTCCAAGTGAAACTCTGTTGGGAAGAGTTTGAGGTGTTCATGGGATTGAATCAAGGAGGGATAAGGGGAGAAAATCTAGGGAATTTGAATGGGAAGTAAGTGATGGCCGAATGGTGGTCTATTGGGAAGCAAATCGGTTAGGGTCCCTAGAGGTTGCATTTTCGACATTTTGGTAGAAGTGTGCCGATTTCTCCTTTTGTTTCTTTGAGGGATTTGTGTTGGGTCATTCTTTTAGGTTTGCCGAATAGGTATAGGGTCTTGAGAGCATTTTCATTCCATCGTTTTCTTCTCTTCTCTTATGTTTTAAAAGATGAAAACGAGATCCATACACTCTCTCTTTGTGCCGATTTGTTCAAGAAAACCAAACTCCTCTTATTTATTCACTTTTCTTCTAAAAGCCGAATCTACTCCTTTCTTCTCTTCTTTCTTCTTGCCGATTCAATTAGAACCTTAGTTGGCCGACTTCTTGAAAGTCGAAATCCCAAGATACTCAAGCTCGTGTCAATTTTCCTCATTGGCCGAATCCCTATTCTTTTATTTCAACTCAACTCTTTCAAAAGCTGAAACTCACACTCTCTCATCTCTTTGTCAACCATCTCCTCTCCATTCCATAAACTTCTATTCTTCTTCTTACAAAAGCCGAAACCTCAATACCTTGTAGTGACTTCGGGAACTGCATCTTTAGATCACTCGAATCTATTTTCTTTTCAAGTTTCGATTAGATCTATACTAGATCTGGATTAAGCTGGACTGGGGACGCTTCTTTGGCAAAATAGAGCATTGGTAAGTACTCGAAACCCCTTTCATTCGTTAACTTGTGATTCAAGAAAAGTCGAAAACCCCTAACTCTTAGGGTGGCAGTCGATTTTGGCTAAGGTTGATATTAGTCTTCTCTTTTGGTTTCTTGTGTGCTAGGGTGGCCGTTGGAGCAAACTAGATCTAGATCTAGTTGAAGAATCGACAGAGGTAAGTGACTAAGTGTTGGAAATGGAGTCGGCCGAATAGGGTAGTTGTTAGTTTCATTGATTTCATTGACTTGTAGTTAACAGTATGGTTAAAAATGATTGTAGGATTAATTTGGTGCAGATCTCGACATAGTACGCAAATCAGGTGTGTAATCGACACCCACTAGTAGACTAGATCGGCAAAAGCTGAAAAGCAAAAATGCAGAAATTTCAACATTTTGAGGGCTTGCAAGCGTGCGAGTGCTCGTAGGTCGGTTTGAATTGGTAAAATCTAAAATCGCAATGGTAAGAACGATGTGTGCACGATTCCGTGGACGTTGGTGGTTTTGGGCCTCGGAGGGCTGAATTTGGGCCCAATGGGCTTATGGGCCCATATGGGTGAAAATGGGCGGTAAGTACATTCTGGTGGTCTAATTGCTAAAACTGTTAAAACAGGTGTAAAAATCAGATCTAGTGGGCCGAAGTAGTTAGTAGACACTATTGGGCCCATTAGGGGTTTTAGGGCTAATAACTCTGTTTTAATAAAATGGGCCAAATAAGTTACTTGAATGACGTTAGGGCTATTAGCAAACTTTAATGAGCATGAAACCCTAAAAATTTGGTAAATATATTGAAATACCCCTTAAGGGTGGAAAATTACTATTTTACCCCTAGGTGCTAAAAGATCATTTTACCCCTAGGGTTAAGTTGACAGATTTGCATGACTAAAAAGTATCTGTTCTATGTATGCCATGTCATAATATACTGTTGCATGGGATTGGGTTTTGATGGAGGAAGTGCTAAGTGGCAATGCTACGTTTACTGTTAGAGGCTTTGCCTCGTTTTACTGTTTAGTGGCTTGGCCACGTTATCTAATTAAGTAGCTAAACTGCGACTGTGGTGTGTAGGGTTGGATGGGTTGAGTTGTTCCCCACATGGTGTGTAAGGCTAGTACAGGTGGTGTGTAGGGCTGGATTGGGCTGGGCTTTGCATTCATGCATAAATACTGTTCTGTTACTGTAATGGGCCTAAGGGCCATACTGGTTTCTGAATAGGGCTAAGCCCCAATAATTACTATTTACTGAATAAGGCTAAGGCCTAGTTAATACTCTATCTGGATAGGGCTTAGGCCCAGTTAAGCTTGAACTAATCTGGACTCTGGGTGGGTTTAGCTTACACACTGAATTTCACAAACTCACCCCTTACTTTTCATCCATGCAGGTGAGCACCAACCTTAGAGGACTTGGAGCTGGAGGGATTCGAAGTGGCCACGTGAACTGCACTTGGTTATATTTTCTTAAAATTAATAACTTCAGTATTTTCTTAATTTATTTTATTTTCTTTTGGGTTTTAATTTGTAATAAGGCTACTCATTATTTATTCTATTTTGATTTTTATTTCTTTAATTATAATTTGCTTAAAAGAAATAGTCTAAGGCTGTGCGGGGTTTTATTTCAAATTAAACAACGTTTTCAAAACATATCATTCGCAACAAATGGATAACCTAATGACAAATCAAATCTTTTAAAGAAATAAACTCCAACAGATAGTGGATAGGATTTTTCTTAAATTAGATAACCTGCTTTTTCTCAAACCTCTTAAAAATAATTTTGCTAAGTCACCCTAAACATATTAGTTAAAGAATGAGGTGCAATTCATGGTCCATGTGACACACCAAATTTGGCCATAATGACTGGGCTGGGTTTGGGGTGTTACATACTGAGGATAAGGTTAGATTGATTTAGGATCGGTTGAAGCAGGCCTCGGATAGGCACAAATCGTATGCTAATCTTAAGCATCGAGAGATTGAGTATGCAATAGGGGATTTAGTTTTTCTTAAGGTCTCTCCCTGGAAGAAGGTGTTAAGGTTTGGATGGAAGGGAATGCTACCATATCGTGTTCTGAAGCGAATTAGGCCAATTGCTTATCAGCTGGAATTACCTCCTGAATTGAGTCAGATCCACGATGTGTTTCATGGTTCCCTGCTGAGGCGTTATCGCTCGGATCCTTCGTTTATGGTATCGACCGAGAAGATCGAGGCTAGGATGGACCTGACTTTCAAGGAAGAGCCCGTGCAGATTGTTGATCAAGATGTTAATGTGCTGAGAAGAAAATGCGCTCCTTTAGTCAAAGTGCTTTGGCGTAACCACAATGCTGAGGGGGCTACATTAGAATCAGAGGAAGCGATGCGACGTCAGTATCCTCAACTATTTGGATTAGGTAATTTCGAGGACGAAATTTCTTTTAGGTGTAGAGTTGTAACGCCCTAAAAATCACGAAATTTCTTTTGTGGTTAAGATGTGTATGGTGTATTTGATATTTTAGTTAAGTGTTAGTGTTAAAGGGCCATTTGTTAAGTTTGGAGTTCGAGCTTCGGGATGGAGAAATTCTATTTAAATGTTAAAAGAACCCTGATTACGAGTGTCATGGCTTTTAAATAATTGAAGAAGAAATATGACACAAGAGAGCTTGTGGTGTAGTGGCTAAGTGGCGCCACTTATGCAGCAGGGAGGTGGCATCATTAGCTGGCAAGGGGATCTTGGGTTCGAGTGCAGGCATGGTAAGTGCGGATTTACTTTTACACTATGACAGCTAGTAGTGGCGTTGGAGTTGAACTCTGAATGAAGTGATTAGAAGAGAAATTCAAGGAAGGGATTTAGGAGCTTATCGTGGAGAAAAGTTAGGAGATGAGGCATGTAGGTAGTGTTTGAGCCGAATAGGTAAGTGTGGAAGCAATTTCGGCTATAGTAGTGAAATGCCAAATTCACTTGGCATTTTTCGGCATTTTTCTCCTCTTGGGTTTCAGTTTTCCTTTGGCCATCTAGGTAAACATTTGATTTCTTTTTCTTTCGTGACTTACTTTGCCTTCTTTCTAAAGTCGAAATCCTTTATCCTCCCTTCAGTAAGTGTCGACTTCTTTTTCTTTCTATCTTGTGCCAATTCTTCTCTTTCCCTTCTCAACAAACTATTTTCTTTTCTTTGTTTTAGTTTGATTTCCTTGAGTCGAATATCTCCTTTCATCACCCTAACCTCTGAAGCCGAATCCCTTTTGTTCCATCACTACTTCTTCAATTATGGCCGTGCGTTTTTAGAGGAGGTGGTTAGTATCGAATCTCAATTCTCCAGATCTCTGCCAAATCACTCTTTGCGTTCCAGCTTTTGGGTAAGTAATCTTCACTTTAGTTTGGAGGTTGGCCAACGGGTCATAAGTAATGAAGGGGTGACTCATGTTGGATGCGAGACACCTGTTATTCAGTCTTTAATGGTTAAGTTGATGCAGATCGAGGAAAATAATCGCAGTTAGTGATTAAGAAAGGGCTATTAGGGCTTGTCGCACAAGGTAAGGTTAATGGTAAGATTTCAGTTTTTGGTAAAGATATTTGTTAAGCATATGATTAATTGCAGAGCGATATTGTTTGTAGGTTCATGGCTAAGAAGATCGTAGCGTCTTTTGTTATCAGGTGTGTACACACACGGCACACATACAATAGATTGGTAAATCCCGAAATGCCGAAAAATTGAAATGTCGAAAACCTGAAGGTTTGGCTACGGTAGTCTTGCGAGTGCGTGAATACTCATATGAGGGTAATCGATACAATATCAAAGACCCCATGAGCAAACTCATGGACTCAGGTCATGTTTTGGCCAACTGGGCCAGAATGGGCTAAATAGGCTCGACGGGCTCGAGGGCCCAAATAAACAAAAATTGGTAGATTGGTAATAAGTGACAGGCTGATTAAGTTGGTGTTATGGCTTGCAATAGATTTGGGCTTGATGGATCGTATAAATATGACTGGGCCTAGTGGGCTATATGAGTGTATGTGGACTCGTTAGGGTTATGTAATGGACTTTTGGGCCTAGTATATAATAATTATTTAAGCAGACATAAAACTTAATTAATCAATTAAGTGTAATTGTGGACAAGTCATAGGGTTAAAGTGTGGCAATGGGTATATGCATGTCTAGGATTGGATCTAGGGAGAGCTTGGTACTAAGCAGTCTTAATGACTCACCACCTCTTTTCTAGAATCCTACCTGGTGCATAGTCTCCGTTCACTTTAGCCAACGAGGACTTGTTGAAGGGCCAAGGTGCGTAATTAGACCCATAGTGTTAAGAAATTACTAAAATACCCCTGTAGGGTAGAATTACTGAGATACCCTTGACTTACAAAATTACAGAAAAACCCTTAGATTGCAAAATTACCGAAATACCCCTAGTTTGCGGATTCACCCAAAACACTCTTGTAGGATGAAATGACTAAAATACCCTTATGTGTTATGAGTAAGACTTATGTATGCTATATGTTTTCTGCTCCATTCATGTATCATTATATTGCATATGGGCCTGGATTATGATTGGAGTAAGTGTACATAAGGGTCATACGGTTGCTTGACGACTGTGGATCCACCAAGGGCTATAAGCCATAAGTAGCTTTGCTGCACCGATAAGCTGTGTGGCAACTGGTGCTACACCGAATATGGGCAACTATGCTACAACGATAAGTGGTGCCGCAACCGGTGCTACACCGGGTGTATAAGGATGGGTGGGTTGAGTATCTTCCTATAGGAGTATGGGTTGGAAGGGGGTGTACATGTTGGATGGGGTTTATAAGCATTGCATACATGTATGCTCATCTGAAATTAAAAAGGGCTTTGGTCCAGTTAAATGTGATATGTGGAACTTATTATGGGCTTGGGCTATTATGGGCTAAGGCCCAAAGGCCATCGAATTTAAATTGGGCTCAGGCCCAAACTGATTTGTTTGACTCACCTCCTTTTCTTTAGAATCTTACCTGGTGCGTAGTATGCGTTCACTTTTGCCAACGAGGACTTGTTGACGGGCCAAGGTGCGTAATTAGACCTATAGTGTTAAGAAATTACTGAAATACCCCTGTAGGGTAGAATTGTTGGAATACCCCTATAGGGTAGAATTACTGAAATACCCTTGTAGGGTAGAATTACTGAAATACCGCTGTAGGGTAGAATTACTGGAATACCCCTGTAGGGTAGAATTACTGGAATACCCCTGTAGGGTAGAATTCCTAGAATACCCCTATAAGGTAGAATTACTGAGATACCCTTGAATTAAAAAATTATAGAAAAACCCTTAGATTACAAAATTACTAGAATAACCCTAGTTTGTGGATTCACCCAAAACACTCTTATGGGATGAAATGACTAAAATACCCTTATGTGTTATGAGTAAGACTTATGTATGCTATATGTTTTCTGCTGCATTCATGTATCATTATATTGCATATGGGCTAGGATTATGATTGGAGGAAGTGTACATAAGGGTCGCACGGTCAATTGACGATTGTGGATCCACTGAGGGCTATAAGCTATAAGCAGCTTTGTTGCACCGATAAGTATTGTCGCAACTGGTGCTACACCGAATATGGGCAGCTATGTTGCAATGATAAGTGGTGCCACAACCAGTGCCACACAGGGTGTATAAGGATGGGTGGGTCGAGTATCTCCCCACTGGAATGTGGGTTGGAAGGGGGTGTACAGGTTGGATGGGGTGTACAGGTTGGATGGGGTATATAAGCATTACATACATGTAAGCTCATCTGAAATTAAAAATGGCTTTGGTCCAGTTAAATGTGATATGTGCAACTTATTATAGACTCGGGCTATTGTGGGCTAAGGCCCAAAGGCCACCGAATATGAATTGGGCTCAAGCCTAAACTGATTTGTTTGATACATGCTGTTGCTTGACGGAGGTCGTATGCACTGAGTTTTCGAAAACTCACCCCCTCTTTTATTTTTTTAGGTGATCCTCAATAGGCAGTAGGACAGATGGAGGGACTCGGAGGTGGCCAAGTCGCAAGATGTTTTAGACTTAGTTTAATACAATTTTTAGAATTTTAAATTATTTTAATTTGGGTTGTAATAAAGCCTATCCTCGGGATAATATTTTAAATTAGGTTTATTGGTATTATGATTCATGTTTTAGAGGCAGAACATGGGTTATTTTGAAAATGTTTGCTTTTTCCATAGATCATACGTTTTTTTGTAAAAAAGAAGCTTTTGCAACTTAAAGGGGACTGTACAAAACGATTATTGACATATCATAAGGAAATAACTTTTACACCTCAATTTGAAAGCTTACAATCACAAGTAGAGTTATCACTCAAGATTTTAAGAAGGGTTTTAATGAAAACAAGGTTTTCGAAAAACACTTCAATGTGACATGCCAAGTTCGGCCATAACATCTGGACTGAGTTTGGGGTGTTACAATAATAGTGTATATGGGCCCCCCATTACGTGGCCCATGTAGGCCCACACACCTACGTGGCCCATTTGGCCCAGGATTAACCTCGACCATGCAAATTACAGGCCCAATCCAGTGATATTACCCATGTGGGCCCATAACCCATTGGGCCCTTTCGGCACATTACGTCTAAGCCCATGAGATCGCTCATGGGGCCTTTGCAGGCACACGCACACATTTCACAGACTCGATTTTTCACACGAGCGTTCGTACGCTCATGTAGCCTCAAAGCCCAATCTTTCAGCTTTTTGGCCTTTTGGCCTTTTGGTTTTCTTCATTCTATAGTTTAAGTGGTGTTAATACCCACACACCTGATTGTGAAAAGCGTAGAAGCCAACGAACGCCAACCTTGATTGAACGAGAGAGTATCCCACGCTTAATTTGACTTGCGAAACCGATTACGAACTACTATAGAGACAACACGCATTCCAAATGCACTTAAGTATCTAACATGGCATACGTACATAGATTGAACCAAACGTGCAACCACTTACCGAAAATTTAACTTGAGAGTAGAGAAGAGAACAATCAGTCTCCTAGCACCAAGTGTCCACCCACTACCCTAATAATGTCGATAGCGAAAGTGAAAGTGTTAGAAATAAGAGAAAGAAGAATAGTTGTTCATGACAGAAAGAAATAGTATGAAAGAGGAACTGAGCCTCAATTATTACCACCAAAACTGACACTACAAAAGGAAGACACAAAAATTAGTGCAACAAGAGAAAGAAATAATTGGCCGAATACACCCACTTCTAAGAACCCGAGAGTAGATGTCAGGACCAACATCAAGAATGAGGAATGAAGAAGAAAGTTTCGGCCAAAGAAAAAAATCAAAAGAAGTGTATATTCGGCCCCAAAATTGAGAAAGAAAAGGAAAATAGTAAAGAAAATGGAGAGGGGGAAGAGAAGGATGCTTTCAGCTAAGATTGACAGAGGGTGAGAAAAGCAGTCGATCAACAAAATATGGGGAGATTGAGGGGGAGAAAGTTGGCTATGATCAGAGTAAAGGAAAAGAAGAGAATCGGCAGGGGTACAGAAGAACCAAAATGATAAAACTTGAATGGTAACCAGAAATGTTTGATTACCCCAAAGTGGAGGATAAAAAGTACTCGAGCAGTGACAGAAATTGCAAAAATACGAAGAGAGAGCAAAATTGCACATAACTTCCCCAAAACCAAAACCGAAGAATGCAAAAACGAAAGAACACTAGATAGCAACCAAAATTGAACACCTAAAGTCACTATACGACACAAACACATCCTCCCAAAATATCTCCTATTATCTCTCCATGATTCACTCTACAAATAACTCAACATGCAATTCAAATTACTTCCAACAACCTCATGACCAATTCAAACTCAGAATCTCAGTCCAACTCCACCTCCTACATAGCTTGGGCAGCAAAATTAATACCCCCATTTGTTGCACCAACACTTGAACCTCAGACCTCATGCACCACTCCTTACGCACCTTACCATTAGACCACTAGGATTTCTGTGACATAAATCAACCACACTTATTTATAAGGCCAACAAGCTAGAGTGAAGGCTTACTAAAGAGAAAAACTAAAATTTTGCTAGAGCCTAGATTTGAACCCAGGACTTCTCAGAGAACCCCAAGCACTCCTGATTCACTTAGCCACTATAGCAACCATGCATTTATGCCACTTTCTTGCACAACTAAATACTTATGTGACGTCTCCTAACTATTCCCTTACTCAAGGCCCAATACTTCTAAGCTCAAATTTAGGGCATTACAGTTCACCCCTCCTTAAAGAAGTTCTGTCCTTGAAATTTGCAACTATCAGATCAATTGCATAACACAGACTACACCACTACGCTCCTACTGCGCACTCTAGTTCCAAATTAGGTATACAGTACGTTATGGATAAAGTACCTACCTGTAGTCACATCTGAGGCGTCTCTGTCCTTTCAACGACGTGCTACATAGACTAAAGTTGGCTGCCTCACCTCAACATGACCAGCATCTCTGCCTGGTGTTCCATGACCCAAATCGTTTCCACCCTTAGCCTAACCACGGCCTTTTGATGGTTGCTAAACACCTCTCACTGACTGAGCAAAACCCTGACCTGCAACTTGCATTTGCACAGGCCTCTATGGACAATCTCTCACGTAGTACTCTGTTGATCCGTACTTGAAGCACGACTTATACCTCTTCCAGAACTCACCCTAATGATAACTCCCACATCCCGCACAAGGATGTGATCCAGTAACAGCAACAGGGGCCCTAACTCAGACTGACCCATCAACTCTGGCCCTTTTCTTAGGCCTCCCAAACTCACTGCAGGGCTCTAACTCCTTATTTCTGCTCCTTTCTAATTTTTGGTTCTAGCACTCAACGCGCTTTACGTCCTTAACGATCTTCACCTTTTCCACAAGAGCAGTAGATTCTCTCTCCCTCTAGAGAGCTATCAGAATTCACAGACTATCTCTGAGACCATCCTTAAAACGGACATAGTGCTCGTATTCGGTTGCCACCATTCCTCGAGCATAATGGCTAAGTCATAGGAGCTCTGCCTCGTATTCAGCCACCGATTTATCCCCTTGTGTCAAATTCAAAAATTCTTTTCTTCGGGCGTCCACATAACTAGCACCCACGTACTTCCCTTGAAATGCCGACTTAAAAAGATCCCAGGTTAGCCAGTCAGGCTGAGTACTCTTTTTCATAGTAAGCCCTCACTAATAGGCTTCATCTTACAGCAACGACACTGCACCCTTTAGTTTCTACTCGGGGGTGCTATCAAGGTCATCCATTATTCTCTCCGTGGCTTCCAACCAATATTCAGCCACATTAGAGGCTACTTGTAACAGCCCAATTTCAAGTCTGATTAGAATGAATGGTTTTGAGACCACTTAACCGTGTCAAAATATTATTTTTATTATTTTAATAATGATTACAACATGATAGTATTTTGGTGTGAAAGTTTCGTGAAGAAATTTTACTGTTTAAATAGCTAATTCGGTAAAAAGGACTAAATCGCGTAAAGTGATAAATATGAGTTAAATTAGTAAAATGGCTTAATTGATTTTGGACTTATAAAAGAAAGTCTTTAAAGTGAAATTTACCCATTATTATTGAGTATGGATGGTGGTGGACAATAATGTCCATATTTTGTATGATTTTATTATAGTTTTATTAAGGTTAAAGTGGTAAATGACCATTTAATCATTTTCTTTAATGAAAACAAATGAATTATACCTTGGTTTTCATTCATTCTTAGCCGAAACTCAACAAAGAAATAGGGTTATATGTTTACATGATATTCGACCACAATTTTCTTGATAAAAGGTATGTTTTGCTTCGGTGTTAAATGATTTTTATGTTTTTGAGATCGGTGTTTTGTGTTCTATCATGCCCAAGCTTCGATTTTTGAAATTGATGATGCTTTTGAGTTATGCCATTATTTAATGCTTGGTTTTTTTTATGAATAATGGTGGATTATTAATTGTTATTTAGTGATATACAAGTTTTATAAAGTGATTTTTGACAAAAAAAAGGTCGAAAAAGGATTAAATTGAAAAAGATAGAAATTTTGGTGGTTAGAAATGTGAATAAATGAAATTTATATGCTTGTAAGGTATACATGAATATTCGGCTATGATGAGTATATGAAGATTTGATGTATTTTGCATAATTATGAATTAGGGACTAAATTGTCAAGTTATGAAAATTCAAGGGCTATCTTGAAAAATGGCTAAAATACTTGTATTTGGACTAAATTGAATGTGTTAGTGAATAATAGAGTTAAGTTTGAATTAATATAGATCAAGATAAACAAATCCTGGAACTTGATTGGGGGAAACAAAAGGTAGACGAATAGATATCGAATATACGAGCTAAATCGAAGTAAGTTCGTATAATTAGAATTTAATCTATGTTTATAATTGAATTGTTTGAACTTTATAATGTATAAATATGTATATAAAATAATGAATTTAAATGCCTATTGATTATATGTGTAAAATGATTACCGAGTCCCGATTGAATCGTAGAAAATCGTAGGATACAAGTGACATGTCACTAGGGCTACAGGTTAGTTAAGCTCCTGCATTTGTTGCGAACTCACCACAGCTGATGAGCTTACATGTTCAGCCTTTGGGCTTACCATTATCGGCTCAGGAGGAGCACACCGTACATGACTCGAAAGAGCGTACAGGATGAATTGATGGATTACAGGTTTACATATATACACTACATGTGTATCACCCGAGTATCCCTCGATGTTTCCAAAGGTTCAACTGGCTATTTACTAATATAAAATACATGTTATAAGAGATACAAGTACATGATTATATGATATAAGTTACATTATTCATATGAGATTATATGCTAAACAAGGTATAAGTATATGGATTATATGTTACAAGTATAGGTTCACATGAATGATATAGAATACATAAAGTATTTGGTACAAGTACATGCTTACAAGGTTTGAGATACATGATACAAAGATACAAGATGCATCGAAGTTGTTTTAATCCATGAACTACATGAATTATATGCTTATAAGATATATGATGTGTTTAAATAAATTGCTACATTGTTATATGATTATTTGCTATATGAGTTTATGATAAATGAATGAATTGATACATGAATTATGATTACATGAATGTTACATGTTTGTTTCATCTTTGGATTTGATGAATACATGGTTATTTCATGATTAACATGGGTGTGATGGTTGAATAGGCATTGAGGACATATGAAATGGTTTGATAGTGTTATTTTCACTTTTAAATGTTGATTCGGTAAGTCAAATTCTATATTATATGGGCTTACTAAGCTTTTAAAGCTTACTTTGCCTATTTTCTCATGTTTTATAGATTTTGAAAGCTAGTTTGATTTTAGACAAAGTCAGAGATTGCAATCGCACTATCCAAACAAGCTTTTGGTACTTTTGAATCTTTGTAAATGTTGTAAATATGGCATGTATAGGCTAGTTTATAAGTTGATGCTTAAATACTTGAATGTGATGTAGATTGTGGTACATGCTTAGCTATGTGATATGGCTTGGCATTGATATGGATGTTTTGGTATGGAAGCATTACATGATATGTCTTTTATTTGTTAATGTTGATGTAAGGTAAGTTGATATGTTTTGGAAGTATATGAGATGAAGAATGAGGCTAAATTGAATAGTTTATTCGATGAATGATTTGGTAAGATAAATTAGATAGTGAATTGGCTCATTTGGTACATGTTTGATGATGCAATTAGGTATAAAATTTGGTTGATTATGAGTTGGTATAATTGTGCTTGTTTTTGGCTGATTTGGTTGCTCAATTGGTAAATGAATTGTTGGTTAACAATGCTTGTAGGTACATGAGTAAATGGGGTATAGAAATCGCTTATACCAAGCCTCTTTCATGCCATACGGCCAGAGCACACGATCATGTGTCTCGACCATTTGACCCCAGTTTTATTACTTATTAAGTCAGTTTTACACGTAGGATGGACACACGGGCATGTCTGGTACCCGCGTAAACAAGTCAGGATGCCACACAGCCAAGACACACGAACGTGCCTTATGGTCGTGGGTGCAAGTCAATATGTATGCCCTATTTTCACACAGCCTGAACACATGGGCGTGTCTGGCAGTCGTGTGAGGCACACAGCCTGGGCACACGACCATGTGACCCTATTCCGAAAATTTTCTTAAATTTACTTATATATTTTATATGTTATCAATGTAGGCCCTGATGTATGATTGAAGCTTTCTATGTTTGTTTTTAAGCATGATATGTATATATATGAATGTTGTTGAAGTGAATTGATGTTTGATAAAAAGTTTAAATTTTTACTGTTCCGTTCTGAGTTACAAGTCTGGTAATGCCCCTTACCTATTCCGTCGACAGTTATTGGATAGGGGTGTTACACTACTCTAGCAATACCCCTAAAGATCTCAGCTCCATTCGATCGGAGTCGTTCCGTAATTGACCCACGGCTTCCAGTACCATTATTGGGCCCAGCGACCCTTACCAGAATTCTCAGCATTGCTTGGGACAATGCATCGTCCCCAGCTGCTCAATCATACAACCCCGTCTCAGTTACTGGTGAACCCCGTGCCTGTTTAGCCTCACCGCTAGGCATGTGGCCCGATGACAAAGACCCAATCCTAAATGTAGCACCCCAAACCTGGCCTAGAAGTTAGGCCCCAGCCCTACTACAGTTCCAATATCAATTGGGCCTTAGCCCACAATAACAGACAGTACCAGATGGGTCTTAGCCCATTACAGAATCAAAAACATTTTCAGAATTAGGATCAGAATCAAAATCAGAATCAGAATCAAAATTAGTTAACAGAATCAGAATTAGTATCTGTATCAGTATTAGTATCAGTATAATACAAATATGAAGAACAGACTGGGCCGAAGCCCTATACAGAACAGATCAGTCTGGGCCTTAGCCCTATACAGAACAGTGTGGGCTAAGCCCATAGCAGAATCAGAATAATATGCGAATGCAATCCCAACCCAGTCCAGCCATCACACCACCCGTACCAACCCTACACACCATGTGGGGAATAACTCGACCCACCCAACCCTACACACCACAAACGCAATAGAGCTGCTAAATACAGAGATCGTGGTAGAGCCACCAGAATAGAAATATGAGGTAGGGCCTCTAAGCAGATCACGTGGCATTGCCACTTTTAGCACTTCCTCCATATCCATAACCCAACCCCATATGTCATGTATGCTATGCTCAATTATCACACATGTATACAGAATGGTCATATTCAGTATCAGTCATTTAAACATATATTAAAACATATTAATCACACAACCACGATCACGTCAGTCAAATCACTGTCATATGAACAAAGTCAAATCCGTCAAACACATAGTCCAAGTGAGTCACTTGCCCACAAGGGCAAAACAGTCATTTAACACCTAGGGGCAAAATGGTAATTTTACCCCACAGGGGTATCTCGATAATCTTACCCTACAGGGGTATTTCGGTAATTCTACCCTACAGGGGTATTTCAATAATTCTACCCTAAAGGGGCATTTCGGTAATTCTACCCAACAGAGGTATTTCGGTAATTCTACCCTATAGGGGTATTTCGGTAATTTTGCAACCTAGGGGTATTTCAGTAATTTCACAAACCAAGGGTATTTTAGTAATTTTGTAACCCAGGGGTATTTTGATAATTTCACAAACTAGGGGTATTTTGGTAATTTCACAATTCAGGGGTATTTCAGTAATTTTGAAATTCAGGGTATTTCCGTAATTTGTAAACTAGGATATTTCTGTAATTTTGTAAACCAAGGGTAAAACGGTAGTTTTACAATTTAGGGGTAAAATGATAATTTTACAATTCAAGGGTAAAACGGTAACTTTACAAATTAGGGATAAAACAGTACTTTTACAAATCGGTGGTATCTCTGTAATTTTACAAATTGAGGGTATTTCTGTAATTGTACAAATCGAGGGTAATTCGATAATTTTACAAATCGGGGGTATTACAGTAATTCTACCATGTAAGGGTATTTCAGTAATTTGATCAATCCCTCAAAAAGTCTACAGTCGCCTCGGGCGACTCAAGTATTCTAAACAAAGATAACGCTGCGAATGGGCCTAAAGACCGTTCTTGGCCCAGGTGGGCCCACACGCTCGTGTGGCCCTTTAGCCCAAAACTAGCCACAGATATGAGATTCACCTAGTCTAGTCCAGTATTTACTACACAATCATACAATTTGTTCGATTGGGCCCACATAGCCCATTTCGACATTCCAACATTTGCCGTTTATAGCTAGAGTAGGGTGAAGTACACACCTGATAGGCATATAAAGTTAATCCAAGCTCTGAATGCTGCTCTGCCCAAAAGCCAACAATAATTGCACCCTTGACTCCCCAGGGAGTGTTGATCAACTACGGTCACCATCACTGTAACCTAACGGCATACAGATCAACGAATGATCCAACGCCTAACCCAAACGAACACGCCATAACGTGAAAGGGATAAGCCAAGAAAGGCATGCCTACTCTCCTCATGGTTTGCTCTATTTAAAGCCAGCTCCTCACCTATTCTCATGATAGCTTCCCGATGTGGGATTCTCCATCAATCCCCCAAAATTAAAGCATTAGCAAAATAATCAACCTTTGGTGCAAAGGGATTTGAACCATAGTCCTCTCGATAGTCATGTCAAGGCTCCACCACTCGGACACAAGCTCCTTTGTGTCATAAGTCCAACACATTTATCTTTAAAGCCCGCCTACTGGCTTCCGGATTTATTTAAAAGAAAAACCAAAATAAATTACAAGAGCCAAGACTTGAACCTTGGACCCCCTTGCTTCCTTTATGGCGTCATTTCCTTGTCCCTTAAGTGGCGCTACTTTGCCACTACACCACACTCCTTTTTGTGTCATGCTTTCACCAAAATATTCTTAAAGCCTACCCGCTAACGTCAAGGCACCCATAAGAGAAAAACATAAATTTTTGCTAAGGCCCAGGTTTGAACCTAGGACTTCTCCAACACTCCCAAACCTCTTAGCTATCACACCAACACGCCATTCAGTGAATATGGGCCCGAGGCCTATTACGCAACCCAAGTGGGGCCCACGTGCTTACATGGCCCGCTAAGCCAGATTTGTCCATAGCCACGTGTACGACACAGTCGATCCACTAATTCTCATACGTCTAAAAAGAACGACCTATGTGGGCCCATATGCCTATTGGGCCCACACGACCCATTCTTCCAGGCCTAATTTCGGGGCTTTACACTAGCACTGCCATAGCCTCTTGTACCCCTTCCGCAAGTACCTCTAGTGCTCATTATCGATTTGCGTATTATCTAAATTAGAAATTTTATGCACATCAGTTTACAGTTTCAATAATTAAGTAGATGTTTTATGAGAAGTAGTAGTTTAGAGTTTTGTTTTCGCAGATCGTAGACTCACTAGAGTTTCAGTTTCCTATAGTTTTTAGTTTACTCTAGCTAGAGTAGTGTAATCTAATTTCTAAAGTAGTCACAGTATTTCCTAACTTACTGCATTTCAGTTTAAAACAGACAATGGTATTCAGAATCTTACGGATTCGGCGCTGGAGACTCAGTGTGCTACACTTTTCAGAAGTAAAACTTCATACATTTAGAAATAACTTATTGAAATTCAAGATTTGAAAACCTATTCCATAGTCGAGTTTTGTAACTTGGCTCTAATACCACTAAATATAACACCTCAAACCCGGCCTAAACATTATGGCTGAATCTGGTGGTGTCACATTGGAGTGTTTTTCAAAAACTTGTTCTTGCTGATAAAATTTCGTTTGAAGGTTAAAGCCTCTTTGTTAATTCTTAAATCATCTTAGTCATTTGTTAATCATTTTAAATTGTCATTACTTTTAAAATATTGTTTGCTACAGAAGCTTTTCAACAGTGTTGCGGAAACGTGATGTTTTGAAAAGAGTTATAGTTTTGGAAAACCACGCTCTACTTCTAATAGATATAAATCATAATAAATAAAAACCCAATTGAAAGCTAGAAAATTGGAGAGGCCTTATTACACAAATAAAAACCCAGAACGAAATTTAATAGTAAGTAAAAGCCCAATAAATGAAAACTCAATGTGTAATCCCCTAATATACAATCAGTCAGACATACAGAATGTAGTAACAATCTGGGCCTGAGCCCATTACAGAAACAGTATCAGGTGGGCATTAGCCCATTCTAGAATTAGAAACAAAATCAGGTGGGCCTAAGCCCAACGCAGTATCAGTAAAAAGTAGAAATGTAACAAAAATCCCACCCCAATCCAGCCAACATACAACTCCGTCCCACCAGTCACACTATGTGGGGATAAAATCGACCTACCCAGCTAACATACCAAGATTAACACCGGTTGCGGCACTAATCAATATTGCAACAAAGCTACCAGTAAATAGGACGGCTACATGCCATAAACAGGATAGCTAGAAGCCATAGACAAGATGGCCAAAAAGCCATAATCAAGATTGCACAGAGTCATAATCAGAATGGCTAGAAGCAATGCACTTCCTCCGTCAATAATCACCCATTCCCATGCAAAATGTCATGTCATAACATCATACGTGAATGTAGAATGTTATGCTTAATCATAGTCATATATATATATATCCTATAGCAAACCAGTCATACATAGTATAGGGAGCATAACAGTCATTTTCCCCTACAAGGGTATTATGGTCATTTTACCCTCTAGGGTATTTCGGTTATTTTCAACAGAATGGGACTAGACTCACTTCTCGACCCATCAAAAGGTCCACAATCGTCTCAGGTGACTTGTGTAACCTCAATATGCATAACAGTGTATATGGGCCCAAGGCCCATTATGCGGCCCAATTGGGCCCACATGCCCGTGTGGCCCATTTGGCCCAGAATTAACCTCGGCCATGCAAATTACACAGCCTAATCCAGTGATATTACCCATGTGGGCCAATAGCCCATTGGGCCCTTCTGGCCCATTATGGCCTAAGCCCATGAGATTGCTCATGGGGCCTTTCCAGGCACATGCACACGTTTTGTGGACTCGATTGTTCACACGAGCATTTGCACAGTCATGTGGCCTCAAAGCCCAATATTTTCACTTTTCTGCTTTTTGGCTTTCGCCGTTCTACAGTTTAAGCAGTGTTAGTACCCACACACCTGATTGCAAAAAGGGTAGAAGCCAACGAACACCAACCTTGATTGAACGAGAGAGTATCCCACGCTTAATTCGATTCGCGAAATTGATTATGAACTACTATAGAGACAACCTGCATTCCAAACGCACTTAGCTATCCAACATGGCATACGCACATAGATTGAACCAAACATGCAACCACTTACCGAAAATATAACTTGAGAGTAGAGAAGAGAACAATCGGCCTCCTAACACCAAGTGTCCACCCACTACCTTAATAATGTCGATAGTGAAAAGGAAAGTGTTAGAAAGAAGAGAAAGAAGAACAGTTGTTCATGATAGAAAGCAATAGTATGAGAAAGGAACCGAGCCTCAGTTATTACCACCAAAACCAACATTACAGAAGGAAGACACAAAAATCGGTGCAACAAGAGAAAGAAATAATCGACCGAATACGCTCGTTTCTAAGAACCCGAGAGTAGATATCAGTACCAACACCAAGAATAAGAAATGAAGAAGAAAGTTTTGGCCAAAGACTAAAATGAAAAAAAGTGTATATTCGGCCCCAAAATTGAGAAAGAAAGGGAAAATAGTAAAGAAAATGGAGAGGAGGAAGAGAAGGATGCTTTCGACTGAGATCGAAAGAGGGTGAGAAAAGTAGTCGATCAACAAATTGCAGGGAGATTGAGGAGGAGAAAGTCAGCTATTATGAGAGTAAAGGAAAAGATGATAATCGGCAGGGGTACAGAAGAACCAAAATAAGAAAACCTGAATGGTAACCAGAAATGTTCGATTACCCCAAAGTGGAGGATGAAAAGGACTCGAGCAGTGACAGAAATTGCTAAAATACGAAGAGAGAGCAAAATTGCACAGAACTACCCCAAAACCAAAATCGAAGAATGCAAAAATGAAAGAACACTGGATAGCAACCGAAATTGAACACCTAAAGTCCCTATACGACACAAACACATCCTCCCAAAATATCTCCTATTATCTCTCCGTGATTCAGTCCACAAATCACTCAACATCCAATTTGAATTACTTCCAACCACCTCATGACCAATTCAAAATCAGAATCTTAGTCCAACTCCACCTCCTACACGGCTTGGGCTACAAAATTAATACCCCCATTTGTTGTGCCAACACTCGAGCCTCAGACCTCATGCACAACTCCTCACGCCACTTACCATTAGACCAGTGGGCTTTTTGTGACGTAAATCAACAATAATTATTTATAAGGCCTACAAGCTATAGTCAAGGCTTCCTAAAGAGAAAAACTAAAATTTTGCTAGAGCCTATATTTGAATCCAGGACTTCTCAAAGACCCCCAAACACTCCTAATTCACTTAGCCACTAAAGCAACCATGCATTTATGGCATTTTCTTGCAAAACTAAATATTTATGTGTCGTCTCCTACCTGTTCCCTTACTCAAGGCCCAATACTTCTAGGCTCAAATTCAGGGCGTTATAAGATTGGCAGAATTCTATGTTTCTGAAATTGTTAAATTACACGGTGTACTGATTTCTATTATCTCTGATAGATATCCATGATTTATGTCTTGATTCTAGAGAAAATTACATGAAGCTTTAGGTACTCAATTGCATTTTTGTACAGCATTTCATCCATAGACCAATGGTTAGTCTGAGCGAGTAATTTAGGTACTCAAAGATATGCTTCGATGTTGTGTTTTAGAGTTTGACGGTAACTGGGAGAAATTTTTTTCGTTGGTTGAATTTGCATACAATAGCAGTTATCAGATGAGTATTGAAATGGCAATGTACAAAGCTTTGTTTGGTTAGAAATGTCGAATGCTGTTATACTGGACTGAGCTGAGCGAGAAAAAGTTATTCGGTATTGATTTGATTCAAGAAACCAAAGAAAAGGTTAAAGTGATACATGACAGTTTGAAAGCGGCTTCTGATCATCAAAAATCTTACATATATTTGAAAAGAAAAGATATAGAGTTTCAAGTCAGTGACAAAGTATTTTTGAAAGTATCACCTTGGAAGAAAGTTCTCCAATTTGGCCAAAAGGGAAAGCCTAGTCCACGATTCTTCGAGCCGTATGAGATAATTGGGAGGATTGGGCTAGTAGCTTATCGATTGGCTTTGCCATCAGAGTTAGAAAAGATTCATAATGTATTTCATGTATTATTTTACGACGGTATTGATTAGATCCTTCACACATGATATTACCGGTAGATGTTGAGATTCAGCCATATATGACGTATAGTGAAGAATAGATCAGAATTTTAGCTCAAGAAGTTAAAGAATTGAGAAATAAAAGTATAGCTTTAGTTAAAGTTCTCTAGCAACGACATAGAATTGAAGAGGCTACTTGGAAATCGGAGGAATCTGTGAAAGTGCAATACCCGAACATATTCTCATGTAAGATTTTCGAGGACGAAAATTCCTTTAGGGAGAGAGTCGTAATAGCCCATTTTCAGCAACATCAGAACGGTAGTTTTGGGACCAAACATTTGATGAGTAAATTATTATTTTATTATTATTTTAATGTTTATGGGATATTACTAAGGTAGTATTAAAATTTTGTTAAGAACTTTTGATGTTTACATTATTAAGGACTAAATCATAAAAAAAGTGTAAAAGTAGTGTAACACCCTATACCCTTATCCGTCACCGAAATAGGGTATTAAGGTATCACATGTCTAAATACAACTTACTAAACTTAGATTCTTCTAAGGTTCTATGACCGAATACAACACTTGCAAAAAGGGTCGGATAGTACATTATAACTCATTTAATTGGTTTTATAAGCACCTAGCAAATTCCCACCATGTGGCTACTAATAACTTGGCCAAATCAAAATTTTCAGATAACAGTACACTATATTCTAACTCATTGCATATGGGGTACTATCTAAAAATCATGTCACAAACATCAAGCCATATGAATTTCATCAAAACATATATTCAAATTAGAAGACTAGGCCAGCCATTTTCGCATGGCTAGAATAATTACAACCCAAAATGTAATTCGGTTAAAAAAAAAAGGAGATTAGCCTATACATGCCATTGTTCTCTAAATTTACTATCGAAAATACCAAAATAACGACGATAGTGTAGGTGATTAAGGCTTCAATCCTCGAGTCCGTAGCTTCCAAAATGAGATCTATAAAACAAAGGAAACAAAATAAACGGAGTAAGCATTACAATGCTTAGTAAGTTTTAAGCAATGACGACAGATAAAACTTAAATTATAACATAGTTGTTCGTATTTTTGTTTCCCTCTTCTTTTAGGTACGTCACCCCTTAACTGAACATACACAATCTCATCATATACAAAAGTAGATAACTTTCACTTATAGTAAGCTCATGTAAACATAGACATATCGCATAATTTCACATAACATTTCGCATTGATCAATTGTATTTTGACCATATTAATAGTCTCATTTCATGCACGCATATGTAATCGCATAATGACCTTAGGATTTGGTCCAAAAACCAGCTTGCATATAAGCTTAGGGTACATACCTGTATAACTTAACACTTTAAGCGTATTCATTAGCAATCGTTACCATGAAGTCTTTTAGTCTTAGACTTTACTCGCATCATCATCGAGACCTTTAGCTCGGATAAAATCTCCATACATAGCCATCGGGCCTTTACCCCGGATATAATCTCTGCATATAGCCTTCGGGTCTTAACCCGGACATCATCTCTGCATATAGCCTTCGGGCTTTAACCCGGACATAGTCTCCACATATAGTCATCAGGACTTTAATCCCGGATTCACATCACAGAGTCTCATAAATATGTATTCACATGTTGCCACATTTCACATAGCAAGATCACACTTGTAATTCAATCAATTCATTCACATACAAACATATAACATGCTCCTTGACTTTATATCGTAATTATAATTCAAAACTTATACATGTATACTCTTCTTTTCTAGACTTTCGGCCCAATGAGCAAACATACATAAACAATACATTTCAAATCCCAATTTCAGTTTCTTTCTCTATGAGCCATTCGGCTATATAACATACATGTATAAGGTTACTTTCTCAATGGGACATTGTTCAACTATCATGCATGTATATCATGGCATTTTAAATTAAATATCAAATTCAATTACTCAAAACTTACCTTGAACTTTCACGAGCAACTATGAATTGGCTATTCGACCACTTTAGCTTTCCCTTTATCCGAACTTGTCCCTCTATGCTCTTGAGCTAAATAAAATATTAAATTTTATTAAACCTTTTTCAAACATCTCAATTGATCATTTTCACTTATAGTCAAATAATAAATGCATATACTTCTCATAGCAAACACACACACACATTCGATCACCCACATACATATCACAAGTCGCAACAAGCTGATTTCCTAAGCAACATTCAATAAATTGCTCATAACTGGAGCTACGAAATCCAAATGAAGTGCCATTAATTTTGTCTGAAAATAGACTCATATATCTTCTATCCATAAAATTTTTAGAATTTTTGGTTTGGCCAATCAATACGAGAATTTTCTTAAAATTTTCCCTATTTCACTGTTTGATTAAACTGACCACTCTATACTACGAATCAAATTTCTCCTTGTACAGAATTCAAACTATGTCGTCGCCTATTTTATTCAAAAGTAGACTCATTAAGGAGTCTAAGAATATAAATTTTGTCTTATAAAAATTTTTATACAATTTATAGTGATTTTCTAAAAACAGAACAGGGGATTTCAGAGTCAATCTGACACTGTCTCACTCTACTCTAAAAATCTATTTATCACAAATTCCTTTGCTTGTAAGGTTTCTTTTATAAGAAACTAGACTCACTAAGCTTTAATTGCACAATTTATTCAGCCTCTAATTCATCTCCCACAATTTATGGTGATTTTTCCAAAACACGTTACTGCTGCTGTACCAAGCAGATTTATACAATTTCACTCTTTAAAGTTCTTATTCACATTTCATTTCAAGCTACAACATATAATCAAGGTCACATTTGGCCACTAATTAAACATATCAATTTTGACATATACCAATTTCCAAGCTCAATTCTACTTTTCCATCTATTAACCGTATGTGATTTGCTCACATTATTCACCTATAGCAAGGATCAACTAATTTATAAACACTCATATACATCTTCCTTTACAAGAATGTTAACTAACATGAATTAGCATCCTTTGAGCCATGACCGAATGCATACCTTACCTCAAAACTCAACAATTATACACTTACAAATTAATTCATCAAATTAACACATATACTTCCATCGATTCAAAGCTCAATTAACAAAATATGTTTGATTCACTTCACATGCTATGACCAAAAGCATATGGTCTTAAACTTCACTTATAAATATCAAAATCAACCATCCCTTTCCTTATTATAGACACATTCGGCAATTCCATCTAAAATCTCAAAAGATATGTTCAATAATTAGCCATTCACCAAAACAAGTTCATTCGTTCATCAAAAACCCACTTTCAACATCAAAGCATAGTTTTTCCTTATCACATTACTAATTAACCGAAACTAACATGCTTCACAAATTTCAATTTACAAGTAGGTTTGGGTCAAACAATTTAAGAAGCTCACCACATCCAATTTAGCCTCTATTAACCTTAACTCATTTCCATTAGACTAAATATCATGCTAACAACCAATTTGCTAATCAAAAACAAAGCAAATCATGTAATTCAAGGAACCGAATGCCCCTTTGCCATTTAAGCTACACAAAACTTACTAATTGGAGCTCACAACTTCAATTCACATGAATTATAACACCTTAGAGTCCCTCAAGCTTCCATTCACAATCGGCACTACACATACACACACAACCATGATAGCAAATTTTCTTTATGGCCATCTAACAACCAAAAGCATTTTAAACTAGCTCAATTACACAACCTTATTATCTAGACCATTTGGCCAAAATAACCATGGCCGAACACTCCTTAAGCCAACATATCAAGAATTTTAAAACTAGGCTTTCAAGTAAGCTTGCATTCCATCTCAATTTCACAAAATTTCTAATATTAGTAAGCCACAATCGGAACTTCTCTTCACACATTCACCAAACTCAAACACCTATAAATTTCCTATATACATTCAGTAATGAGCTCCTATTACCAAGAAAATCGATTCTCCCATGCTCATTAAAACACAAAGAAAACAATTTATTTCCTCCATTTTCCTTTTTAGCAAAACCGAAAGCTTCATGGACATAAATCATAAGAATCTAGCACACGGGTCTTGTTGGAAGCTTCAAGACCAACCAAAATCCACAACATTCAAAGAAAAATTTCATGAATGTTATCTCAATTTTAAGCTTCCCCTAGCCGAATGCCCCAAGCTCATGAGTTTTTATTCTCTTCCTCAACTCACGGCAAAGAGAAGAAGAAATGGACTAACATTGGTTTTTCCTCCCATTTCATAATAATATAATCACATTATAACTTAAAATAAATATTAAGTTTATTTATTAAGCTAGAATACAACACACAAAATGCCAAATTAGCCATCATTGCCGTCCACTAGAGTAAAATTGGGCAATTCGACATGCAACTCTTTTTTTTTTCTCATGCATGCATTAATAGGTCATCACACATTTGTCTAGCACATTTTCAAAGTTCATAATTTAGCCCTTTTAGGTGCAATTCATAATTATAATACTAAATTGATGCACCTAAGATGTCACACATGAATTGGCACATACAATAGGCTTCAAAATGAATATTCAATTATTTTTATGCCTCGGTTTTGTGGTCCCGAAACCACATTTCGACTAGGGTAGTTTTAAGGCTGTCACAATTCTCCCCCACTTAAGAAATTTTTGTCCCCGAAAATCTTACCGGAAAATAAGTTTGGGTAACGTTCTTTTATCGAATCCTCAAGCTCCCAAGTAGCTTCTTCAACCCCGTGTTTGACCCACAACACTTTCACTAATGAAATCCTCTTATTCCGCAACTCTTTAACCTCGTGTGCCAAAATACGAATTGGTTCCTTGTCATAACTCATATCAGATCGAATCTCAATGTCAGATGGATTAATCACATGTGATGGGTCGGATCTATATCGTCGGAGCATCGAAACATGAAAAACGTTGTGGATCTTTTCAAGTTCGGGAGGCAAAATCAATCGATATGCTACCGGTCCAATCCGTTCAGATATTTCGTATGGTCCGATGAACCTCGGACTCAATTTACCCTTATGGCCGAATCTGAGCACCTTTTTCCAAGGTGATACTTTAAGAAATACTTTGTCTCTGACCTGATACTCAATATCTTTCCGCTTTAAATCTGCGTATGGCTTTTGACGATCTGAAGCTGCCTTAAGACTATCACGAATCACTTTTACTTTCTGCTCGGCATCTCTAATTAAATCGACTCCAAAGATCTTACTTTCACTGAGCTCGGTCCAAAATAACGGTGCACGGCATTTGCGACCATACAAAGCCTCGTAAGGTGCCATCTTAATGCTCGATTGGAAACTGTTGTTGTAAGCGAATTCAATCAAAGGCAAATACCATTCCCACGAACCACTAAACTCAAGGACACAACATCTCAACATATCCTCGAGTATTTGAATTACACGTTCCGATTGACCGTCCGTCTGAGGATGGAACGCGGTACTAAAATGTAGCTTAGTACCCAGAGAATCTTGTAGTTTCTTCCAAAACCGCGATGTAAATCTCGGGTCTCTATCCGATACGATAGAGATAGGGACCCCGTGCAATCTGACGATCTGAGAAACATACAATTCCGCTAACTTATCAAGTGAGTAATCTGTACGCACGGGTATAAAATGAGCGGATTTAGTTAATTGGTCTACGACAACCCAAATCGCATCCTTCTTGCTCGGTGTCAACGGTAGCCCAGATACAAAATCCATCGTGACTTTATCCCATTTCCACTCGGGAATCAAAATTAGTTGCAACAAACCCGAAGGCACCTGATGTTCCGCTTTTACTTATTGGCATATCAGACACTTCTACACAAAATTTGAGATGTCTCGCTTCATACCATGCCACCAATATTGACGTTTCAAATCGTTGTACATTTTTGTACTTCCCGGATGAACCGACATTCGACTATTATGAGCTTCATTTAAAATCATCGAAATCAACTCCGAACTTCTCGGGATACATAATCGGCCTCGAAATCTCAAACAACCATTGTCGTCAACTTGAAACTCAGGATCCGCATTTACATCACATTGAGCTCGCTTGGCAATTAAATCATCATTCGCTTTCTGAGCCTTACAAACTTGTCGTAGAAACACCGGTTTCGCTTTTAATTCCGCTATCATCATACCATCATCAGATACCGATAAATGCACATTCATTGCTCGTAGAGCAAACAATGATTTCCGGCTAAGAGCATCAGCAACTACATTCGCTTTCCCCGGGTGATAGTCGATGACAAGTTCGTAATCCTTTAGCAATTCAAGCCAACGTCTTTGTCTCAGATTCAAGTCTCTTTGCATCATCAAGTATTTGAGGCTTTTATGGTCGGAAAAGATGTGACATTTCTCACCAAAGAGGTAGTGACGCCAGATCTTCAGAGCTAACACAATAGCAGCTAATTCGAGATTGTGAGTCGGATAGTTTTTCTCATGAGGCTTTAATTGCCTCGAAGCATATGCAACAACTCTGCCCTCTTGCATCAGAACACATCCCAAACCATTCAAAGATGCATCACTATAAACTACAAACTCTTTACCGGATTCAGGCTGAACTAAGACTGGAGCCTCCGTCAAGAGGGCTTTCAATTGGTTGAAACTTTTCTGGCACTTTTCAGACCATTCAAATTTAACATCTTTCTGCAATAGCTTTGTCAACGGGGTTGAGATCATCGAGAAGTCTTTCACAAACCGTCGGTAGTACCCGGCAAGTCCTAAAAAGCTTCGGACTTCTGAGACATTTTTAGGAGGCTTCCAATCAAGGATAGCAGATATTTTATTCGGATCAACTCGGATACCCACAGCAGATACAATATGTCCCAGAAAGCCAACCTCGCGCAACCAGAACTCACACTTGCTGAATTTCGCATACAACTGGTTATCATGCAAAATCTGTAGCACAAGTCTTAAATGCTCGGCATGCTCAATCTCATCGCGAGAATAAACCAAAATGTCATTGATAAACACGACCACAAATTGGTCTAGGTACTGCTTAAACACTCGATTCATCAGATCCATGAAAATAGCGGGGGCATTAGTCAGCCCAAACGGCATCACTAAAAATTCGTAGTGTCCGTACCTCGTTCTGAAAGCAGTATTGGGCACGTCTGAGTCTTGAACTCGCAACTGATAATAGCCGGATCGCAAGTCAATCTTTGAAAACACTGAGGCTCCCTTTAACTGATCAAATAAGTCGTCGATACGAGGCAACGGATACTTATTCTTTATAGTCACCTTGTTCAGCTGCTGACAGTCAATACACATTCTCAAAGTCCCGTCTTTCTTTTTCACGAACAAGACTGGTGCACCCCAGGGTAAAAAGCTCGGTCTTGCGAAACCTCTATCAGTTAACTCTTGCAATTGAGATTTCAACTCTTTCAACTCTTCAGAGCCATACGATATGGAGCAATCAAAATCGGAGTTGTACCTGGAACTAGCTCAATGCCGAACTCAACCTCTCTAACAGGCGATAATCCCGGCAATTCTTCAGGAAATATGTCCGGATACTCATAAACCACAGGTACAGTCTCAAGCTTTAGTTCGAATATTTTGCTATCCAAAACATAAGCAAGATAAGCCTCGCAACCCTTTTTCATAAATTTCTGAGCCAATATAGAAGATATTACCGCCGGTAGCCCGTTTAGATCCGTAGACTCAATCCGAATTATCTCATTATTCAAACATCGCAAATCAATAGTCTTTCGCTTGCAATTCACTACCGCATCATGAACAGTCAACCAATCCATCCCGAGAATAACATCGAATTCGTCGAATGGCAAAAGCATCAAATCGGCCGGAAAACAGGAATTTCGAATCATAAGGGGGCATTTCTTACACACTCTATCAACTAAAACACAATGACCCAAGGGATTCGATACTTGAATCACAAACTCAGTAGACTCAACAGGGAGAGTCTTACTGGATGCCAAAGTTTCACATACATATAAATGAGTTGAACTGGGGTCAATCAAAGCAATCACATTAGTATTAAAGAGAGTGAAAGTACCGGTAATAACATCTGGGGAAGAGGCATCCTCGCGTGCACGTATGGCGTAAGCTCTAGCAGGGGCACGAGTCTCAGATTTTGTCGTGGCATCTTTAAATCTTCTCTGACCACCGCTAGCATTTCCCAGATTTTTAGGTGGTCTACCTCGTGCTGAAGTAGTACTCGGTTTCCCACTCTGATTCACATTCTGCTCGGACCATCTAGGGCAATCTCTTATAAAGTGATCAGCCGACCCGCACTTATAACAAGAGCGATCATGAAATCTACAGCTCCCCGAATGCCATTTTCCACAATACTTGCACTCGGCTCTGTCTCGACGGTCGTTCCCAACACTAGCAACAGAAGTGGCACGTGTACTCATAGGGGGTCGATCACGGTCTCGTCTAGAAAAACCCGAAGTAGCATTCGGTCTGTCTGACTCACTTCGAAATTTCTTTGATGATCTCTGAGTAGACCTCCCCGAAGATCTCTTACTGAACTCTCTGGCTCCACTATCAGCTTTTCTCTTTTCATTTCTGAGTTCTTTGGCCTTGCAGGCTCGCTCGACAAGAACGACAAACTCTTGAATTTCCAGAATGCCAACCAATAGTTTGATGTCTTCATTTAACCCGTCCTCGAAGCGTTTACACATAATAACTTCGGATGCTATGCACTCGCGAGCATATCGGCTAAGCCGTACGAATTCTCTCTCATATTCAGTCACTGACATTCGGCCTTATTTAAGCTCAAGGAATTCCTTCCGTTTCTGATCAATAAATCTTTGGCTGATATACTTTTTATGGAATTCAACTTGGAAAAACTCCCAAGTAACTCGCTCTCTCGGCACAACAGAAACCAATGTGTTCCACCAGTAGTAGGCAGAATCATGCAACAGAGATACGGCACATTTCAAGCACTCCTCGGGCGTACATGACAATTCATCGAACACACAGATTACATTATCGAGCCAAAACTCGGCCCGCTCAGCATCATCATCAACTGTAGCCCGGAATTCTTCAGCCCCATATTTTTTAATTTTATCGACCGGGGGTTTACTTGACCTCACAGGGTCGGTCTCAGGAGGAGCAACAGGGGTCAGAAGTGGGTTATTCGGGGGAGGAGGTTGTGGAACCGCCGGATTAGTTCGTAGGAATTGAGTGAACCAATCATTCATCATTGCATAAAAGCTCTGCCTCATGTCATCATCTCGATGACTGGCATTCGGCTGAGAGTCGATCGACGCGGTCCCTTGCGCGGGAGCAGTCGCTACACTCTCAATATCCTCCGCTACGGCTCGATCGGGATCAGGATCCATTACTATACCAAAAACGCATTTCAAATGTCAGAAATCACCACACTATCACATTATCACAAAATGGCATGTATAGCTATATTCACACGCACTACGTTAGTCCGAGAATCGACTAAACCGTAGCTCTGATACCAATAAAAATGTAACACCCTATACCCCTGTCCGTCGCTGAAATAGGGTATTAAGGTATCACATGTCTAAATACAACTTACTAAACTTAGATTCTTCTAAGGTTCTATGACCGAATACAACACTTGCAAAAAGGGTCAGATAGTACATTATACCTCATTTAATTAGTTTTATAAGCACCTAGCAAATTCCCACCATGTGGCTACTAACAACTTGGCCAAATCAAAATTTTCAGATAACAGTACACTATATTCTAACTCATTGCATATGGGGTACTATCTAAAAATCATGTCACAAACATCAAGCCATATGAATTTCATCAAAACATATATTCAAATTAGAAGACTAGGCCAGCCATTTTCGCATGGCTAGAATAATTACAACCCAAAATGTAATTCGGTTCAAAAAAAAGGAGATTAGCCTATACATGCCATTGTTCTCTAAATTTACTATAAAAAATACCAAAATAACGACGATAGTGTAGGTGATTAAGGCTTCAATCCCCGAGTCCGTAGCTTCTAAAATGAGATCTATAAAACAGAGGAAACAAAATAAACGGAGTAAGCATTACAATGCTTAGTAAGTTTTAAGCAATGACAACAGATAAAACTTAAATTCTAACATAGTTGTTCGTATTTTTGTTTCCCTCTTCTTTTAGGTACGTCACCCCTTAACCGAACATACACATTCTCATCATATACAAAAGTAAATAACTTTCACTTATAGTAAGCTCATGTAAACATAGACATATCGCATAATTTCACATAACATTTTGCATTGATCAATTGTATTTTGACCATATTAATAGTCTCATTTCATGCACGCATATGTAATCGCATAATGACCTTAGGATTTGGTCCAAAAACCAGCTTGCATATAAGCTTAGGGTACATACCTGTATAACTTAACACTTTAAGCGCATTCATTAGCAATCGTTACCATGAAGTCTTTTAGTATTAAACTTTACTTGCATCATCATCGAGACCTTTAGCTCGGATAAAATTTCTATACATAGCCATCGGGCCTTTACCCCGGATATAATCTCTGCATATAGCCTTCGGGTCTTAACCCGGACATCATCTCCACATATAGCCTTCGGGCCTTAACCCGGACATAGTCTCCACATATAGTCATCGGGACTTTAATCCTGGATTCACATCACAGAGTCTCATACATATGTATTCACATGTTGCCACATTTCACATAGCAAGATCACACTTGTAATTCAATCAATTCATTCGCATACAAACATATAACATGCTTCTTGACTTTATATCGTAAATATAATTCAAAACTTATACATGTATACTCTTCTTTTCTAGACTTTCGGCCCAATGAGCAAACATACATAAACAATACATTTCAAATCCCAATTTCAGTTTCTTTCTCTATGAGCCATTCGGCTATATAGCAAACATGTATAAGGTTACTTTCTCAATGGGACATCGTTCAACTATCATGCATGTATATCATGGAATTTTAAATTAAATATCAAATTCAATTACTCAAAACTTATCTTGAACTTTCACGAGCAACTATGAATTGGCTATTCGACCACTTTAGCTTTCCCTTTATCCGAACTTGTCCCTCTATGCTCTTGAGCTAAATCAAATATTAAATTTTATTAATCCTTTTTCAAACATCTCAATTGATCATTTTCACTTATAGTCAAATAATAAATGCATATACTTCTCATAGCAAACACACACACACATTCGGTCACCCACATACATATCACAAGTCGCAACAAGCTGATTTCCTGAGCAACATTCAATAAATTACTCATAACTGGAGGTACGAAACTCCAAATGAAGTGCCGTTAATTTTTCCTGAAATTAGACTCATATATCTTCAATCCATAAAATTTTCAGAATTTTTAGTTTGGCCAATCAATACCAGAATTTTCTTAAAGTTTTCCCTATTTCACTGTTTGATTAAACTGACCACTCTATACTACGAATCAAATTTCTCCTTGTACAGAATTCAAAATATGTCCTCACCTATTTTATTCGAAACTAGACTCATTAAGGAGTCTAAGCATATAAATTTTGTCTTATAAAAATTTTTATACAATTTATAGTGATTTTCTAAAAACAGAACAGGGGATTTCGGAGTCAATCTGACACTGTCTCACTCTACTCTAAAAATCTATTTATCAGAAATTTTTTTTCTTGTAAGGTTTCTTTTATAAGAAACTACACTTACTAAGCTTTAATTACACAATTTATTCAGCCTCTAATTCATCTCCCACAATTTATGGTGATTTTTCCAAAACACGTTACTGCTGCTGTATCAAGCAGATTTATACAATTTCACTATTTAAAGTTCTTATTCACATTTCATTTCAAGCTACAACATATAATCAAGGTCACATTTGGCCACTAATTAAACATATCAATTTTGTCATATATACCAATTTCCAAGCTCAATTCTACTTTTCCATCTATTAACCGTATGTGATTTTCTCACATTATTCACCTATAGCAACGATTAACTAATTTATAAACACTCATATACATCTTCCTTTACAAGAACGTTAACTAACATGAATTAGCATCCTTTGAGCCATGACCGAATGCATACCTTACCTCAAAACTCAACAATTATACACTTACAAATTAATTCATCAAATTAACACATATACTTCCATCGATTCAAAGCTCAATTAACAAAATATGTTTGATTCACTTCACATGCTATGACCAAAAGCATATGGTCTTAAACTTCACTTATAAATATCAAAATCAACCATCCCTTTCCTTATTATAGACACATTCGGCAATTCCATCTAAAATCTCAAAAGATATGTTCGATAATTAGCTATTCACCAAAACAAGTTCATTCGTTCATCAAAAACCCACTTTCAACATCAAAGCATAGTTTTTCCTTATCACATTACTAATTAACCGAAACTAACATGCTTCACAAATTTCAATTTACAAGTAGGTTTGGGTCAAACAATTTAAGAAGCTCACCACATCCAATTTAGCCTCTATTAACCTTAACTCATTTCCATTAGACTAAATATCATGCTAACAACCAATTTGCTAATAAAAAACAAAGCAAATCATGTAATTCAAGGAACCGAATGCCCCTTTGCCATTTAAGCTACACAAAACTTACTAATTGGAGCTCACAACTTCAATTCACATGAATTATAACATCTTAGAGTCCCTCAAGCTTCCATTCACAATCGGCACTACACATACACACACAACCATGATAGCAAATTTTCTTTATGGCCATCTAACAACCAAAAGCATTTTAAACTAGCTCAATTACACAACCTTATTATCTAGACCATTTGGCCAAAATAACCATGGCCGAACACTCCTTAAGCCAACATATCAAGAATTTTAAAACTAGGCTTTCAAGTAAGCTTGCATTCCATCTCAATTTCACAAAATTTCTAATATTAGTAAGCCACAATCGGAACTTCTCTTCACACATTCACCAAACTCAAACACCTATAAATTTCCTATATACATTCAGTAATGAGCTCCTATTACCAAGAAAATCGATTCTCCCATGCTCATTAAAACACAAAGAAAACAATTTATTTCCTCCATTTTCCTTTTTAGCAAAACCGAAAGCTTCATGGACATAAATCATAAGAATCTAGCACATGGGTCTTGTTGGAAGCTTTAAGACCAACCAAAATCCACAACATTCAAAGAAAAATTTCATGAATCTTACCTCAATTTTAAGCTTCCCCTAGCCGAATGCCCCAAGCTCATGAGTTTTTATTCTCTTCCTCAACTCACGGCAAAGAGGAGAAGAAATGGACTAACATTGGTTTTTCCTCCCATTTCATAATAATATAATCACATTATAACTTAAAATAAATATTAAGTTTATTTATTAAGCTAGAATACAACACACAAAATGCCAAATTAGCCATCATTGCCGTCCACTAGAGTAAAATTCGGCAATTTGACATGCAACTCTTTTTTTTTTCTCATGCATGCATTAATAGGTCATCACACATTTGTCTAGCACATTTTCAAAGTTCATAATTTAGCCCTTTTAGGTGCAATTCATAATTATAATACTAAATTGAAGCATCTAAGATGTCACACATGAATTGGCACATACAATAGGCTTCAAAATGAATATTCAATTATTTTTATGCCTCGGTTTTGTGGTCCCGAAACCACATTTCGACTAGGGTAGTTTTAAGGCTGTCACAAGTAGAGTTCTATTAGTTAAAGGAGTCAAATAGCTATAAAATCTTACAATAAGGGACTTGAATGGTAAATAGACCAATTAAAGTGATATTGGATGTTTATAGACATGGTTTTGATGAAATTATTAAAGTTTTTATAGGTTCAAATGGTAATTAAATAAATTAAACTTAAATTAAATAAAACAAAATTGTGTCATCTTCTCCATTCAATAACTAAAACTGATTTTAGCCATTGGATAAGAGGGAGCATTCGGTCAAGCTTTGGTTGAGTGCATGGTGAGTTTTCAAGCCCCGTTTTTAATGATTTTTATCTTTTTGGGATCATTTTAGCTTAATCTAGCTAGCTCGGGGGTCAATTTTTAAAACTATTAAAGGTTGAAGGTTCTGTCATGAATGTTCATGAATAGTTTTTTATGTTAACTGATAGATTAAAGTCTTGATTGAAAAATGAATAAGTTTTATAAAGTGATATTTGCTAAATTTTGGAAATTAGGGCCTAAAATTTTAAAGGTATGAATTCTAGGGTTTTAATATGAATTGATGATAAACATGAGTTGTTTCAATGTCCCTTGCTTGTTTGGTTAACACGGAATTGGATTAAAATGGTTAGATGTTAAGTTATAAGCTTAAGGACTAAATTGTGAAAAAGTTAAAATGTTAGGGACAAAGTGGTAATTTGCATAAATATGAAATGTGGACTAAATTGAATACTAGAAGTATTAAATTGATTGAAATTGTCTATTTAGATCTAGATAAATCATGTATGGACCTAGATTGAGGCAAAGTAAAAGCTTCGGATTAGCTCGTTATAACCTTAACGCCCCTAGTTGTCAAGGTAAGTTCGTATGAACGGTTATCTTATCAATGCTATTTAAATTGTATGCTATTATGTTACTTATAATGTCAATTGAATGATGTATAAGCAAATCAATGCTATGATGGTCAATTGAACGATATATAAGCAAATACATGCTATGACGGTTATTGAGTCCCAGTTCAACCTTAGGAATTCGTAGGATACAAATGACATGTCATTAAGGATTTCATGTTTTGGGTGCTGGTCTTGAATGTCCTACCGATGACTGAGTTCTTACATTTATTGCGGATACTCCACAACTCGTGTAAGCAGTATCGTGTAGCTTACATTCTGACCCACAACACATGTGAGTAGGCCCATTTCACGACTCATGTGAGCAATGATGTAAAGGAAAGGTTACGGTTATATGTAAACGTACACTTTGTGTGAGCTTTCCCCGGTATCTAATGAAATTTTAAATGGTTCAACAAGCAAGAAAAGGGATTGAAAAGGTAAGTGTTCTAATGGAATCAAGCATCATCTTATGAAAAAGAATGCATGAACTAACTGATGTATTTCATATGGAAAATGACTTATGTTATGGTTGATTCAATTGAGTTATGTGCAAGTGTGCTAACTTGTGTATTGATGATGATGTCTAGGCTTGTGCCAAGCTTGTGGTTTGGGTTATATTATGCTTATATTTTATGTTATGTAAATGAATTGGTAAGTTATTTTTATTTTCTACAAACTTACTAAGCATTAAGTGCTTACATAGTTACTTTCCTATGTTTCATAGATTATCGAAAGCTTAGTTAGTTTGGAAGCTCGTCGAAGATCTATCACACTATCTAACATAAATATTGATAGTTATTGGATGTTTTGGCCAAGGTTATAATGGGATGTATAGAGTGAATTGTAATGGTATTTTGTTGAATGTTTAGTTGCTAAATTGGCATGTATAAGTTGTGTAAGTTAACTTTGTTGTTACCATTTTATGCCTTGCTAGATTGTGTCATTTTGGCTCTTTTATGACGCATGTTTTGAATGGCTCATATGGTATGTTTTGAATTGGTATGATTATGGTAAGTTGTGGCATGTGTTGGAAAGTATTGAGCTAGAATTTGCATGTTTGGAATTTTGTAAATTGAGATGTTTAGGTAAGTGCTAATGCATGCATTTGAGGTGCCTTTGAATGACATATTGGTTAGTTGAATTAGGGTTCTTGAAATGGTAATTGTATGTATGTTTTCATAGGGTTTTGGTGCCTTGAAAATGTGCACAAAAGACCTAAATGTTTAGGCATGAAATGGTATTGTAAATAGCTTGACGTTAGGTAAATCTTGGTACACACGGTTAGAGACACGAGCATGTAATTCGGTTGTGTGAGACACAGGGCCTAGTGACACTGTCATGTGTCATTTGAAAGTTCTTTTGTGTAACACTCCAAACCCGATCTAGAAGTTAGGCCCGAATCTGGCGTGTCACATTGAAGTGCTTTTCGAAAACTTCAGTTTCATTGGAAACCCTTCTTATTTAAATCTTATTGTCATTTAAAACTTGTGTAAAATCTCGAATTTCATTTGTTTATTTTGAAAACGTGGTTTATTAAAAACTATTCTCTTATAAAATGTTATTAGTTTGCTGTTATATTTAAAAAACTGAGGAAGTTGCAGAATCATTTAGAAAATATTGTTTTGCGAAAACGTAGTGTTGTTTTAAAAACAGTGAATTTTCTTTTTAGAAAACCGCAATAAAACTTTGACAAATATAAAACATAGTAAATAAAATATCAAAGCTAAAAATAAATACCAGAGAGGCCTTATTACAACCCAAGTTAAAAATACTTAAAACTAACTAATCAAATCCGAAAGCATAAACAGTGTGTGGCCAACTCCAAGTACCTCTCAGCCCCAATCCTCCTAATACTGGGAATTACCTGCACAGTTAATAAATGAGGTGAGTTTATGAAAAATTAGTGTGTAATCCCCTTCTTAAAGTATAGTCAGTAAATAGTAACAGACACAGGGATAGTTTGGGCTAGGGCCCTTTAACAGTAACATAAACTATTGGGCTTTAGCCTAATTCAGTGACAGAATCAGACTCAAAAACAGAACCAAAATCAGAATTAGGTAGGCCTAAGCCCAAAACATAATCAGTAACAGTATAATACAAATATGCAGAACAGACTGGGCCGAAGCCCTATACAGAACATAACAGAATATGAATGTAATCCCATCCTAGTCCAACCATCACACCACCCGTACCAACCCAACACACCATGTGGGGAATAACTCGACCCACCCAGTCCACACACCAATATGCAGCCATACTGCTAAAATAGAATACGTGGTAGAGCCACCAGAATTAAATTACGTGGCAAAGCCACTATCACAGAACTTCCCCCAAATCAAGCCCAACCCCATGTAACATGTCGTGTATACTATGCTCCATCATCAAACGTGTATGCAGAATGGCCATGCTCAATAACAGTCATTTAAACATATATTACGAACATATCAATCACGTAACCACGGTTACGTCAATCAAATCACTGTCATATGATCAAAGTCAAGTCAATTAAAATACAAACATACAATCACAGCTGAGTTGATCAAATACACAGTCCAAGTCAGTCACTAGCCCACAAGGGCAAAACAGTCATTTTGCACCCTGGGGGCAAAATGGTCATTTTACCCTACAGGGGTATTTCGTTAATTATCCTAAATTTTAGAGTCTCGGTACCTAATATGACCTCCTAAAAGGTCTAGCATCGCTTCAAGCGACTCAGATAGTCTATACGGTCAAAACGGTGTTTATGGGCCCAAAACCCCCTTTGGGCCCAGGTGGGCCCACACGCTCGTGTGGCCCGCTCTGTCTAGTTTTACATACTTTATGGAAAACTTAATCAACCGACGTACCAAAGATCACTTACCGAGCAATTTACCCATATAGGCCCGTAGGCCCATTGGGCCCATTACAGCCAATCGAGGCCCATAACGGCCTGGGTGCACGAGATCGCAAACGATGGCCTCTACAGACTATTGCCCATTATTAGTGGGCTCGATTCGACACACAAGCGTTCGCACGCTCGTAAGCCCTCGAAATGCTGGCATTTCGACTTTTCAGCTTTTGCCGATCTATACTATAGAAGGGTGTGGTTACACACCTTTTGATTTGCGCGAGAGAGAGAGTCCCTCAAAACCGATATTAACACTGTCACCTGCCCTCTGACGATTTAACTAAACCATACATACGAATATTATTAGTCAGATAACTTGACTTATTAACCATAATCACTAATCTATACCATAGTCGGCCTTTATCTAAAAGGAACTACTTAAGTGTTTACCTTCCCTAATGATTGACAAAAAAGAAACCCAGATTGCCTCCACCATACTCGCCTCCTTCACCACTTGAAAGATCGCCTCCTAAGTAACACCTAAGGTATCGTGAACAAAAATTCAAGAAGGAAAATAGGCTCAAAATTGATCATCAATACAAAAACCCACAAACCGAATATCAAACAGAAGGAAAGAGATCTAGCTTTCTCACGAACATCAGAAAAGGGAAAAGAAAACACTTACCTCAACACAACCCTCGACGACACGAAACAAGGCACCTGACAAAGGAGGTATTCGGCCTACTTCAAGAAGAGAATATTGGGGAACAAAGAAGGTATATTCGGCCACTTGATGCAAAAAGAAAAATAGAAGAAAAAGATCGATCACCCATTTACAAGAAAAGAAATAGAATAAGTAATAGAGGATTTGAAGCTAAAGGAGGAAAAAGAGATTTGGTTTAAAAGAAAAAAATAAGGTTCGACTAATAGAAGAGATGAGAGGAAGGGAAATAGGGTTCGGCTTTTGGAAAATAAAGAATCTCCGTGCTTGGTGTCTCGACTTTTGGTAAAGAAGCAAAAGAAAGCATGATTAAGACTAGGGTTTTGGTATTAAGACTTACCTAAAGAGAAGTTCACCAAAATGGCTTAAAGCACCAAAACCTTAGTACAAAAAAAAGAATAAAAGTCTCAGCTCCTAAACATTCAATTGCTAAAAAATACTTCAAAATAAAACTCCCCTTATTGCCGAATTTGCTTATACCCCTTGCACCATTCGACCAACCCTTTTCCATACACCTACGAGTCCTACCTTCAGCCAACAACCAACTCCTTCCCTATCCTTAATCCATTCCAAAATTTTCTCGATTTTAGCCACCAACCAATTTGAATTTCATTTAAATTGCTTCCACCGAATAATAGCTTCCCATATCAAATTCTCCACCGCTTGACCTCTTCAACCGGCCACCTTGAGGAGTTCGGTCACACTCCAATTCCTTCCCCTCATAAGTAGCAAATTCAAACCCCCATGGGTAAAGGGTAGCTTGAACCCCCGTCCCCCAGGCTTCCAACACACTACTGGCCACTGCACCGCAACTACTTTTGTGCTATAATTCGGTCACGAATATTTATAAGGCTTACACGTTTAAGCCTCAGTTTAGTTAAAGAGTAAAAAAATCAAAACGTTGCCTGACATGGGATTCGGACCTGTACCCTTTCAGAACCCATAGCACGCTACTTGCCTCCTAACGTCCTCTTGCCACTAGGCCAAGCATTTCCTTGTGTTGTAAACCAGTCCCAACTAACTATAAGGCTTAAATGCTAGCTTCCATGCTAACATATGCGAAAATGAAAATTTTCCACGGCCAGGACTTGAACCCTAGACCATATGCTTGTTACTAATGCCCCTTGCCACCAGACCACCTACTTCTATACGCCAAATTTTAGCCTGAAATATTAATAAAGCCTTCCAGTTGACACCTAATCCACTAAAGAGAAAAAAATTAAAATTTTTGCTAAAGTCTTGGTTTAAACCTAGGACTTCTCAAACATCCCCAAATACCCCAAATCACTTAACCAACACACCAAACAGACAATTGGGTTATTTCCATACACAATAAAATATTATAGGACGCCACCAAGGCCCAATACTACTAGGCCCAAAATCTAGGGCGTTACACTTTGTATGCAAGTGAATGAGTACCCAGTAGAAGGGCATGTAGGGCAACTCAAAGAGTTACATAGTCGTGTGACCCTACACACCCGTGTAGGTTGCCCGTGCGTATCATGCATCCACATGACAGCTCGTATTTTAGGCCGTGTGTGCCCAAAAATGACCAATTTCAACCTCAAATTTCACCTATTTGCTTAGGTACCTAAACACATTCAAACACACAACTTTACAAGGAAAAGTCCATATTCAATAACACTTAAACATGTTAAACAATTCAACCTATGTACCTAACTAATATGCCATCATTAACACCATAATACATTTCATGACATTTAATATTCAAAGTTGCTTATACAAGATATGGTTTATACATCAAAAACATCTATTTTATTTTATACCATTATTCCACATATTGTCAATATTTTCATTCTTAATCAACAAGCTTAACTTAGTAAAACATGCCAAATTCCTTTTATTGCTCAATCACACAACACAAGTTCTAGTAAAACTTGCTTAAAAACTAAAAACCATTATCATGCATATAAAGGGTCCTAATACATGCCATATATAACAACCGAAATCAAAGTTTACCAAAGATTTCCTATATAGTATGATTTCTTGTGTTGATTCGATTTTCCGATCCTTCAAAAAGAAATCTACAAAATGAAACAAATACGAGTAAGCTTGGATAAAGCTTAGTAAGTTTAATAAATCAATAAACTTTTCCAACCAAACATAGTAACTAATTTAAATTTAAATAATGAAATTCCCGAAAATCACAACTTTGTCTAAGAAGTAACAATTTGTACAGTATTTCAGTATATTCAGTGAGTAATGCTCATTTGAGCAACTTTCAGTAGGAATGGCTCTATAGAGCATACGTTTCAGTGGATTCAGTAGGTATGGCTCGAAAGGGCATACGTTTTAGTGGATTCAGTAGGTGTGGCTCAATAGCGCATATATTTTAGTAGATTCAGTAAATATCGCTCATTTGAGCACTAATTAGTGTATCAGTGGATAACGCTCATTTGAGCTTCATTCAGTAAATCGATGGATATTGCTCGATGAAATTTGTTCGGTATATAATATAACATTCAATAATATTATATTAACAAAGAATATAAAGATTATTAGAAGCATAAATAAATGCACGAACTTATAGGATTGATTCGCAGTAATAGCTTATAGTATCTTAAATCAGTGATCGAAGCCATTTCAATTCATTATTTCCATTCCCAATTATACACATCAATATAAACCAATATTATGAAATTAAGTTCATGTAATACATATGTAAATGTACTAAAATTAAACTAAATATACTAAATTGTAGAAATGACAAAGTACAAGGACTATTTGATAATTTTCTCTTTTCCTTAGTTTTTCACTCGTTCTTGATCTAAAATAATAACTTTCATTCAATTCACTAATTTTAGTAGTAAAATTAACTCATTTTATGCAACTAAGTCCTTTTTGACATTTTTACAAAATTACCCCTAACATTTCACGTTTATGCAATTTAGTCCCTAGGTCCAAATCGTGCAATTTAACCATTTTCTATTAAACCCAAACTTAGCCGATCTACTAACCACTTCATGACAGTCCATACTTGCTTTTATTTATCATCAAGTCCTTATACTTTTATTATTTTTACATTTTAGCCCTTGAACATTAAAATTAACAAAAACTACTTTACAAAATAGTCTTATTTAGAAACCAAGCTTAATGTTCTACCATAAAATTTCAAGAAAAACTCAAATTCATCAATGGTGCAATCCATAACATTTGACAATTTTACAAATTATTCCTCAAATTAGCTAGATTAAGCTAATACGGGCTTAAAAATATAAAAAAATACTAAAATCGGGTGATATTTCACTTACCTATAATGCAATCAAAGCTTGGCCAAAGCCTCCCATGCCCTAGCCATGGTGGTTTAGATTTTTACCCACGAAGAAGAAAGGAAAATGAAATAATATCTTTTAATTTCTTTAATTTTAACTTTAATTTTTAACTTTTTACTAAATTACCCTATTAATATAACTTGTAAAACTATTAAATCATATCCATAAATGTCCATTTTAACAGCCCGATTTAGACCCTATTCGGAACAATAGTTTTGGGACCACAAAACTGAGTTAGAAAAATATTTAAATATTATTTTCTATGTTTATGATGTGTTAACTTATGTGTGTGAAATTTTCGTGTTTTAATTTTATCATTTGAGTGTCCGATTAATAAAAAGGACTTAATTGCATTAAATGAAAACTAAGCATGCTACTTATTAAAATGCCTAATTGCTATGTTCTTCTAATGTGGAGGTTTTATGTTGTAGTTTTACCTATGTAAATATGTATGGATGGTTTTAGTTATATGTTATAATGGTTTTATATTAAATAACAAAAGTTAATAAAGTAAATAAGTAAATTAGTGTATTATAATAAAACATAAGTTAAAGTTAGTGCATTAGTTCATCTTTTTAAAGTCGAAAATGCTAAAGGAGAAGAAAAAGAAAAAGAAAGCTAGGTTCAGCCATATCCATGCTTGATTAAGGTATGTAATTAGCTCAGTTTTTTATAATTTTTACATTTTTGAGATCGTTGCTATATTATCTATCAAGCCCATGTCTCAATTTTTGAATTTGATGCTAATTTTGTATTCGACCATTGTTGAAAGTTTGTGATTTTTGTTGTTTGATGTTGGAAAATAAAAGATATGTGATTGATTAACATGTTTTGTATTTTAATTTTTGATAAATTTGAGTAATTAGGGCTAATTTGTAAAAATAATAAATTGAGGGATTAAAATGTGAAATAAATGAAATGTGTGGACGCATATAAGGAAGATGAATATTCGACCTACGCATGGTATATTGAAATTTTGCATATTTTGTGTTTTGTGCAATAGGGACTAATTTGTAAAAATTGTGAAATGTCAAGGGCAAAATGGTAATTTACCCATTTATGAGTTTTTGGACTAAATTGAATGAAATTGTGTTTGAATAAGTTTTATTTGAATATGTTTAGATCAAGAACCAAAGAAATCAGACTTAGATTGGGGGAAAACAAAAGTAATTGAGTAATTGTTTTATTTCGTTCGTCGATATTCGAGGTAAGTCTATAATGTAACATCCCGAACTAGGGCCTAGTCAGAACAATGGTTTCGAGGCCACAAATCTGATGAGAAAAATATTATTTTTATTATAATTTTTATGATCTACGATTTCACAGAAAAATTTTGTGAAAATTTCGTTCGAAAATTTCGTCGTTTTGGCACTTAATTTGGTAAAAAGGACTAAATTGTAAATAGTGCAAAAGTTGAGTTCCATATGTTAGAAGTGTTTAATTGTTATGAAGTTTTAAATTAAAGGTCCTTAAAAAGTAATTAGACCAATGGATAATTTGATGGACAAAAATGGGCATGAATAGGACAAGATTGAAAGAAAAGCCTTAAGGGTATTTTAGTCATTTAGTGTTTTAATTGAGTAAAAGACAAAATAAAAGAAAAAAAATCTGCTCATTCTTCTTGCTATGGCTAAATGTTTCATGGGAGAAGCCATGGCTAGGGTTTTAAGCTTTCCAAGCTCAATAGTAAGTGATTCCTAGCCCCGTTTTTAATGTTTTTCGTATTTTTGAAATCCTTGCATCATAATCTACCTATTTCTACCAATATTTTGAGCTATGGTTCATGTTTAAAAATTGACCCATGTTGAATAATTGTGTATTTTGACGGATTATGGTAGATTATGCATGTTTAAGGTTAGGGAAACGATTTTTACCGAGTGATTTTCGACGAAAACATTCGAAAGGACTAAATTGCAAAAGTTATAAAATTGGTCATGAGTGTGTGTTTTAATGAGATTTGTGGGCTGCTATATGCATGAAATGACTCGGTTAGGCCTAAAATGCAAGGAAATTGAATAAAAGTTTATCTACGAGACTAGGGGCAAAATCGTAATTTTGACAAACTTTAAGGGTAAATTTGTAAAAATGTAAAAGTGTGATTTTTGGACTAATTTGAATAAGGTGATCATTAATTGAGCGTTATTTGATATGTTAGATTGGGAAAACATGAAATTCGACCCTAGAACGAGGTTATGGGCTAAGTCGAAAATGTTAGCCATTTTTGCATTCGAGGTAAGTTCATGTGTAAATGTGGTAACATAATTGTTATTGTAAGTAATTTAATGTTATTATTATGCTTTGTGAATTATTATTTAGTAATATGCAAATTATGTGAAGTACTTGATAAATATGAAATGCTATCAAGTATCGGTTCCAACATTCTGAGGAAGACGACAAAAATATGTTATTGAGGAAAATCCCATTTGAACCTTGGGAATAGATTAGGATACAAGTACATGTCACTAGGATAGTTGAGATCCGAGCTCATTGAGTTGAGTCCGGCTTCATGAGATGTAACTAGGCATTCGAGCTCGTTGAGTTGAGTCTGAGTTCACTTATGAATGCGAACGCTCGAGCTCGTTGAGTTGAGTCCGAGTTCGCTTATGGGCGGGTTACATGGTAGCTTCGGCTACATATCAGTGGTAGCTTCAGCTACAATATATGAGTGGCACTTTTGTGCATCTTTCCGAGTATCCTTTAGAATTTTGCATGGTTCAACGGGTAGCAAAATGATATGATTAAATGAAATAGAAAGTGATTATGACCATGTGTATGATGAAACAATATGTTCCTTGCTATGATGCATTTATATGTGTAAGTGTGGAAGTGAAATCTTATGAATAAGTACAGGTACGTATGTGTATAATTTAAGAGCAATATGCTCGTTATATGATCAAATTTAGGTAAGATCGATAAGAGGTAAGTGTTACTGTTAATGCTATATCAATGAAAGCGTGAAAGAGTGAAAATGAAATAAAACAGACTTGGATAGCAGTAGTGTAGTGATTTTGAAAAATCACCAAAAATGGTAGAAATTGAGTTAGAAGTGGAATGAGATACGAAATTAAAGCTTATTGAATCTATTTTAATATAAAAGAAACAGAGCAAACAAAGGAATTCTGTGTTTTGAGATATTTATATTTTTGTAAGACTAGTTCAGATTGATTTCGTGATCCCCTATTCTGAATTGTAAAAATCATTAAAAATTTCACAAAAAATAGTTAAGAAACATAATTTGTATGGTTGGATTCCTTATTGAGTCTATTTTCAAAAGAAAGAAACTAGAACCTCATTTGAATTTGATAGCAAAAGATAATTAAATTTTAGTGAAGAGTGGTCAGAGCTGCTGAACTACAAAACAGGGGAGACTTCAATGAATAAATTGTATTAATTGGCCAACCAAAAATTCTGAAATTTTTATGACAAGAAGAAATATGAGTCTAGTTTCAGGGAAAATTGACAGAACTTAATTTTGAGTTTTTTATCTTAAGTTATAATTAATTTATCAACTGTAACTCAGAAAACAGCCTAAGCTGAAAATGAGTGAAAAGTGAAACCATATGGATAATGCCTCTATTTTCTTAAGAATACTCCTTAGGAGAATGGAAATGTTTTGTTAATTCAATTGCTTATTGTTATATGCCAACTTACTAAGGTTTAAAACTTACACCCCCTTTATTTCTTTTAGTGTTGTCAGGTCGGCTCGGGGTTGGAGATCGTTAGAGGCGGCAACACACTATCAATTTGTCAAGATGGAGTAATAACCATTCCCATTTGCTTTTGCATGAGTGGCATGTATTAAGATATAGTTACAGATAGTTGTATTCTTGTGAAATGGCAAAATATATCGACTCATGTCATGAATTTTTATAAGGTCATGAAATGTGGTCCTTAGCGGTTATGGATTTATAAGCCTGTTCTTGTGCATGTATTGCGGAAAATGTTAAATGAGGTTAGGCATATCTCATGTGTTTGATAGTCTAGATAAGAGTAGTGAAGGATATGTTATACGTTTATGCAATGTATATGAGTGTGAAGAGTTTAAGAGCACACTAAGGGCTTGGAAAATAGCCTAAGTGTGGTCACACAGGCAGAGAGACGGCTGTGTGTCTCAGCCATGTGGAGGACACGGTCTACACAAGGGCATGTGCCACGGCCGTGTGAAAGAAATAGAATGCTCAATGTTCTTAACACGGGTGTGTCCTAAGTCACACGAGCATGTGACACTGGGAAAAATTTCATAAGTGTTCGAAAAGTTCCTGTTTGGTTCCGGATCGCACCCAATGTATCATTTGGGCCTCGTAGGCCCATAATGAGAATTTCTTGTGCATTAACAAAAAAGTTTTATCTTTTACACAAAAAATTGTGTTTCAAAATCAATTGATCGAGCGAGTGTTTGTTCAGTAACACCTCGTACTCGTATCCGGCGATGGTTACAGGTGAGGAGTGTTACATATAAGGAAATAGATGTCGTAAAATTTAAATGAACATATTTAATTGTACTGAATGAAATATTTACATATATATGTGTATATAGCCAAATGTGTAAAATTGTGGAAGAAATATTTATGAGCCTGACTCGATCGAGATTCAATGTCTGAAAGCCCCGTATGAGCCTTAGGAATAGATATGATACATATGTTGTAACACCCCTAACCCAAATCGGTCGCCGGAATAGGGTCACTAGGTATTACCTAACAAAACACAATTTCCGTACATTTAATGATACTCCTATAAGATAGGTATTTTATTTACTAAGTTTGAATATTTACAAGACTAATTCAAAACTGTACAGATTACGCAAATCACAAACAATAAACATGAACACTATTAAGTAACCGAATATGTCATATATCTTATAATTAATAATTTAAGCACAAATTATAAAGTCACTTACCAACTTACAACACTTCATCTTATCTAAAATAAAAGTATAGTACTACTTACTATTCATATAGTCACTTTCTAAACCTTAGCCGAATGCAACTATCCATGGTTTCCAAAACATAAAACATACACAATATGCATTCAAACATACGCATTTAATATCCAACTATACAATTATCAAAACATTAATAAGTATACTAAGCTCAAACATAGTTTAAATTCTAGAACGATAGAAAGAACTTAGGGAAGCCATATTCGCATGGCTCATATATATACATAACCAAAATATCATTCATTCAAAAGATGACCAAATTATACATTTTCGAAACCTAATTTGCTCTCAAAAGAGTTAAGCCTATACATGCCATCATTGAAATATAAAATCCTTTAAAATACCGAATTATAGAGAAGATAGTATGGATGACTTTTAGCTTGAATCCCCGAGCTCGTAGCTTCCGATCGAGATCTATAAAATGGAACAAAACACAAATATTCACAGTAAGCAATTAAGCTTAGTAAGTCTTAAGTAATTTAAACAACTAAACTTATTTATGCACATTATTCACACATGCTTTTAACTCTTTATATTAGCTCACAAATCAAAGTTTCACTTTATAAACCAATACCGCTTATAAAGCCAAATATCCAAAACCACATATATCATTAGCTATGTATTATCATTTGGCCTAATAAACATAGCCACATTATACTCATCTTGACATATCATTTCATTCAAATTCGAAATCTTTGTGTCATGAGCATCTAAATCTTTTAATGCCATCTTTAATTCGATCTAGTTAAACTAGTTCATAACACCATAACCACATTAAATTTCTAGATTTGTAATCACATATATATATAACATCTACTTTCATACCAAATTCCAAAATGGCCGAATATATGTATATATATATATGTATATATACAACAACTTCACAAGTACCTCCCATTACATATTCATAAATCAATCCAGGTCATTCTCTCGTATATAAATAAATAACACATACCTGGATAGCTTAATTCACTGAACATATCCAATTTAGCACAATGTCTCATGATCTTAGACTTTTATTAATTCACTGGCAATTTGCATGCTAGGTATTATCCTGAGTTTATCACCGGCATAAAGCCTGCTAGGTATAAACCTGAATTCATCACCGACATAAAGCTTTCTAGGTATAAACTTGAATTCATCACCGGCACAAAGCCTGCTAGACTTTATAAGTCCGATATTCTTTCATCGACATTAAGCCTGCTAGGCTCGAAGCCCGATAATAGCACCAGCTTATAGCTTACTAGGCCAAAGGTCCGAGTAACACATTACGAATAATCAAATCATAAAGTTTCACTTGTCTAATAACATACAATTCTAATTTCCATATAGCACCAATATACATATAACGTTTAACATCATTCGAACATAGCATTTGCTAAACACTCAATTTCTTTTCACTACATGCCATTTGATCTTAATGACATATTTGTTATTCGGCACATAATTATAATACCATATATCATCACTTCATTTCATTTTTTTTTCTTATTCGACTCATCAAATAATACAAGGAATGTTTAATTCTCAATATATATATATATATATATATATCATTTTATGATCGAACGCAATTTACGTTCAACTACTTAAAACTTACCTCGGATGTTGTCGAACAATTACTGATCGACTATTCAACTAGTTTCAATTTCCCCTATCCAAATTTAGCTCTTTTTGCTCTTGAGCTAAATTAAACAAATTTTAACTTATTACAACCCAATTATTCACATAGCCGAATATAATAAGAAAACTAAATATAGATCTCACTAACCACACTTGCTCAATTAAAATATATATATATAATTTTGTTTACCATTAATCACATTCGGGAATTTTAACTACTAAATCAACAAAACATTCTTCCCTCAAACAAAGATGATTTCTTAATTAAAAGCACACACGTGGCAAGCCTCATTTTTATCCATTTTAATTTACAATCAAACTAAACCATTCCTTCACAAATTAACACATTCGGTCATTGATATAAACTACTTTAACAGTCAAACATTTATTTATTTTAACTAACATGAGGTTTTACAATTTAACCTCCATAGCTGAATACCAATTATCAATAAAACCAAAATTTTCAAAATCTAATAAGTCTAGAACTCACTTAGCAACTAGTTCCATTTCAAAACATCAAAACGCCATCAAATTTGTACCTATCTTAAATGACCGAATGTCATATAATTCTTGAATTCATCTTTCACAAAATTACCAAGCTTCAAACTCAACTTATAACTATATATATCATTTAAAGCATCCAACACAAATTCTTTATGCAAATAAACCATAGCCGAATGCCCTCTTAAACAATTGAGCTGCACAAAGCACAATTTCACAATTTAAGCTTACAAACATATAATCACATGGATTTTAACATCATAATGTCCATTAAACACTCATTCATCAATTTCTATCATAAATTTCTAAATTTATAACTTTATATCCATGACTGAACATGTAACCAACACCAATTCAAGAAATAAATTCATGGGTCTAAGATAGAATTGGGCAAGGAACTCAAAAACACAAAGTTTTAAAGAAAATTTCATGGAAATCATACCTTAATCCGAACTATAAAGTGACCGAATGCCCTTAGATTTTCCTTCTTTTTCTTTTCCTTATTTTTGGCACAACCAAAGAATTAAACAACCATTTGCATGTTTTATTAATTAATACATGTATTAGTTATTAACTTACCAAAATAGCCTTTATAAAATCATGCCTTCTCCATTTTCTCATGGCCGAATATGTCCATGCATTAAAACCTTGGTCTAATTGCATCTTAAACCCTCCAACATAAAAGATTCATCACAATTCGGCACTCACACATTTTCTATCAAATTTTTAATTCTATGTAATTAAGCCCCTAATTCAATAATTCACAACCAAATAACAAAATTTAAAACACAAAACTTTTACATATGACAATTCACATTATAAAAACACAGAAAATAATATTTTAATATTTTTTTCTGACTCAGTTTCGTGGTCTCGAAACCACTTTTCTGATTAGGGCCAAAATAGGACTGTCACATATGTCATGACATAGGATTTCAATATATGTGTGCGAGTAAGACCATGTCTATGACATTGGCATCGAAATATGTATGCGAGTAAGACCACGTTTAATATGATGGCATCGATATGTGATTTCGATATGTGTTTACGAGTAAGACCCTATCTGGGACACTGGCATCGATATGTGATTACATGTAAGACCACATCTAAGACGTTGGCATTGTACGAGCTTTCCGATTATCCGGGTATCCTCTCAAATTCTGAATGGTTCATCGAGCAATGTTAAGTAAAGACCGAATGTGAAATCGAATTAAAAAGGTTCAGGTATGTGTTTAGCTAATGTATTGAAAATAAGGTAAGTTTTGGTATTTGAAGTAATGATATGAATTATACATGTTATAATGTTGGTTATATGTATATTGAATGCAAATCTATATTTGGCCATATGATGATATTGTGACCTTGAAATTAAATGATAATTTTGTTAAGGAATATATGTATATTTCGGCCAAATTAAAGTAGATACATAGATCTCTATGTTGTATATGAATTTGCAAGTTTGAAATTAAATGTGATTATGGTAGCATGAATTGGTTGAGTCAAGTTGAGTTATTAATGTCATTGAATGTTTTATTTGCTTAAGACTTACTAAGCTGTGATAGCTTAATGTGTGTGTATGTTTGTTCTCTATTTTACAGATTTTGGAAGCTAGTTATAGGCTCAGGGATTTCAGGGAAGCCTATCACACTATCGACTATTTCGGTATTTTTATAAAGTTGAACTTAAACATATGGCATGTATAAGCTAGCTAATGTTTATGTTTGATCTTGGGTTATGTAAATATGAGCCATGCGAAAATGGCTTATTTATTTTGTTAAGCTTGGTTTTGATGTTTCGACCATTATATATTTATATGTGAATCATGTTTGATATATTTGCTAATGGTGGTGAAGTTATGTCAAAGTATATGTGTATGGCATATTTGGTATGATGTGAAATTTACGGTTGGATATTCTTGTTGAGTGATATGCATGATATACAAGTGGGATGTATTTGGTAAATGGCTATGGTTTGAAGTATTGGTAACCAGTTATGTGATGAGGTAGATATGGTTAATAATTATAAGTTTTTCATCATTGGTTGTAAATAGACTTTGGGCATAATAAATAGCTTGTGAAATGACCATGTTTAAATTCAGCAAACAAGGTGAGTTAGCATTCAGTTAATGTTAGATAATTGGGGAGACATGTACTTGTGATTTGAAAGTGGGTTGTTTTACTTGTAAGATTAATTTATTATACATATATGTTTTTGTGTATTCGGTTATAAATAGGTAATTTTACTGTGAGTTTATATGCATACATGTTTCATGGTTGCTAGTGGTTGATTTATTTGCCAAATAGGTGATGTGATGTATGGACAAATGTGGTGCTTGGAATAGTTGTAAATGGATGTGAAATGTTAGTTAAGATGTTGGTTGTTTAGGTACATAGTAACTTCATAGTAATGAATACATCTTGTGCTTAAAGTTGAATAGCATGTGGTTAGGTGTTGATATATGGAGTGTGGTAAATTTAGGTATTTTAAATGGTGCATTATTTTGTGATTTAAATTAATGTGCATAGCATGTTCAGTCATGAAGATATATTGGTAATGTCACATATGAATTTGGTTTTATAGGTGCACATATTATATGAGATAAAAGTTCAAATTTGGTTGTGGTTATATACATATTCAGCTTGATGTATAATGATGCATATTTCATTCAATTTGATATTTGTTAAAATGCTGTGTTAGCTATTAGTCTTTAGTCATGTAACTTGATTTGTAGGTTTGGCTTTGAGTTATGATCTGTAAATGTTGTGAGACTAAATAAATATTTTTTTAGTTTAATATTTTAATAGCAATGTGTTATATCTATATTCGAATGTGACTTGGGTGGTTATGTGAATGTATGAAAGATGTGTCTTGTTCGGTAATACCTCGTAACCCCATTCCGACGACGGATACGGGTTAGGGGTGTTACGTCCATAATATAAGTATATGGTATAATTACCAAACAAGCAAGGTTTAATTGCACAATTGGTCTTTCAAGTGGTAACAACCCAATTTCAGTGAGATCGAAATATTGGTTTCAGGACCACAAATCTAATTCAAAAATAAATTTTACTTTATTTTATTATATGGTCCGTATTAGGTTACAAATGTCATGTAACACCCCAAACCCGGCCCAAATGTTACGGCCAAGTCTGATGTGTCACATCAACGAAGGACTAATCACGCTTCCTAGCTACTATGATTAGGGTGAGCTTTGCAAAAACCGTTATGAAAGTTTGAAGGGAAAATCCAGGTTTAGTTGTGAACGTCCTATCCACTACCATATTAAAGTTCATCTTATTATCAGATCTTGCTATCCATTTGTTACGAGTGCTTTGTTTTGAAAACATTGATTAATTTTAAGAAAACTTGCACAGCCTTATTCTAATCATTTAAAGTGTAGTATAAGTAAATAGTTGAAAACCCAAATTAAAATAATTAAAGTGGCCTTATTACAAACCCAAAACCAGAATAAAAGTAATTAAAAATAAATAAGAAAATCAATAACTTAATTAAAAACCAGCAATGCAGTCTACGTGGCCACTCTGAATCCCTTCAGCTCCAAGTCCACCAGTCTAGGGCTCACCTGCATGGATGGAAGAAAATGGGTGAGCTTGGAAACTCAGTGTGTAAAGAAAGCCCATCCAGAGCCCAAATCAGCTCAAGCCCACTAGGCCTAAGCCCTATCCAGTCTCAGTAATAACTGGGCCAAAGCCATATTCAGTAATCAGTTGGCCCATAGGCCCATTACAGTAACAGATCAGTATTAATGCATGTATGCCCAAACCTAGCCTAAATCCAGCTGCTACACTCCACCCGTACCAGCCATACACTCCATTTGGGGAAACAACTCGACCCACCAAGCCTCTACACTCCACAGTTGCAGCATAGCTGCTCAGATAATGTGGCCAAGCCACTAACAGTATAACGAGGCAAAGCCCCTTTTAGTAAACCGAGGCAAAGCCCCTTTTAGTAAACTGAGGCAAAGCCCTTTTTAGTAATACGAGGCAAAGCCCCTTTCAGTAAATTGAGGCAAAGCCCCTTTTTAGAAACGTGGCAATGCCACTTGCACTTCCTCCATCAATAAACCCGGTCCCAAATTACCAAAGCGCATGAAATCACACACTCACCAATTATACCGATTTCGGTTATAGATCTTACCGCTTCCAACCAACCCACGAGCGCTTGCACGCTCGCAAGCCCACAAAATTTTGGAATTTCGGCATTTCGGCTTTTCGACTTTTGCCAATTTAAACTACTAGAGGGTGTTCATTTACACATTTGATTTGCGACGAACGCTAATGAGATCTCCCATGGGTATCCTACAATTGGTCACTTAACAAATTAGACTTATGAATTAACGATAACTAATGCAATCTTGCTTACCATAATCGGCCAATCACCCTTAAGCCTTAGAACACCTACCTTTGTTGAAAATAGGGACTAGATCTAGATCCAATTGTTCCAATGGTCCAAGCCTCCTACACTCCTTGCTAGATCGACCCTTTGGTAACAAATACACATAAAATTGATTAAAAGAACTAGCAATACTCTTTACTATAATCGACATGTAACACCCAAAACCCGGGCCAAACGTTATGGCCAGATCTGACGTGCCACATTGAAGTGTTATTTGAAAACCATGGTTTTAATTGAAAAATCCTTCTTAGTGCTAAGGAATATCTTTGTTATGGATTAAAGTGAATGGAAGCTGTGCATCAGGTAGGATTCTAGAAAAGAGGAAGTGAGTCGAAGAGACTGCTTAAGTACCAAGCTCTTCTTGGATCCACTCCTAGGCATGCACACGACCATTGCCACACTTTAACCTAGTGATAGATTATGGTAAACAAGTCAACTTAGAATCCATTTGAAGAGTTTATTAATTTTGAAAATGGTTCCGTCCTGGAATCTTGCTTTGTTATCATGATATTTTGAAATCAAGTAACATATTTAAAAACGCGCCCTAGAGCTATTCAATCTCGAAATGTAATCATACCTAAGCTAAATATGAAATAATCTAAGAAAATAATTATAACCGGCCTTATTACAACCCAAAACCAAATTAAAGTGAATTAAGTAAAATTACTAAAAAATAACTTAATACTTGATGAAAATAGTCCGTTTGCAGTCCACGTGGCCACTCTGAATCCCTCCGGCTCCAAGTCCACCTATCTAGGGCTCACCTGCAAAGATGGGAAAAGAAAGGGTGAGTTTGGAAACTCAGTGTGCAAACAAAGCCCATTCAGAGCCTAAATCAGCTCAAGCTCACTGGGCCTAAGCCCTTATCCAATTTCAGTATCAAATGGGCCGAAGCCCGATCCAGTATTCGGTTACTAGGTCGTAGACCTATTTAGTATGGTTTATCTAGGCCTTAGCCCTTTTCAGATATTAATACGACCCATAGGCTCAATTCAGTAGCAGAACAGTAATATCGATGCATGAATGCAAAACCCATATCAGTATGTGGGGAAGCTACTCAACCCACCCTACCGCTACTCTCCACCCGTACCAGCCAAACTCTCCATGTGGGGAATACTACTTAACCCACCCAACCGCCACTCTCCACGGTGATAACATAGCTGCATAATCAGATAGTGTAGCCAAGCCACCAGAATGGTAAACTAGGGCAAAGCCCCTTTTCGGAATATGTGGCATTGCCACTTACACTTCCTCCATCAATATAACCCAATCCCCATACATCAGATAATCATGTCATGGCATACAATGTATAGAAACAGTAAATCATGCATTTTAGACAAATTTAGCCTAGGGGTATAACGGTCATTTTGCATCTAGGGGTAAAATAGTAATTTCACACCCTAAGAGATATTTCAATAATTATATCAATTTTGGAGTTTCATGCTCATCACAGTTAATAACGCTTTACCAGAAAATACTTACAGCATATTTTTACCAAAATAGGCCCGTAAGCCCATTGGCCCAAATTCGACCCATCGAGGCCCAAAGTTGCCAACGTACACGAAAACGCACACTCAAGAGTCTTACCGTTCGTGTTTATCAGAATTACCAATATAACTAGCCCACGAGCGTTCGCACACTTGCAAGCCCTCGAAATGCCAGGATTCTGGCATTTCGGCATTTCGGCTTTTCAGCTTTTGCCGATTTAGTCTACTAGAGGGTGTTCATTTACACAACTGTTTTGCGCCAATCAGTGATGATATCTGTTCCAAATCAATCCTACATTCATTTAGATCACATTAATATCTAAAACCAAATTGAATGCTCACCAATATCCTAACATACATATTCGGCCAACATCCTTAATGGCCCTAAAACACCTACCTTTGCCGAAACTGATGACTAAGTCTAAATCTAGTCACCCAAATGGTCCTAGCCTTCCAAAGCTCCTTGATCGACAACCTTTAATCTACATTTACACATAACACCACGAATAATAATAAGATTTATAGAGTTTGCAGCCGCAAATGATAGTCACCTTTAAGAGTTAGAGGTTTCGATTTTCTATTAACAAAGAAGAAGATCACTTACCCAACGTTTGTTGACTAGCCTTGCTAGAAAAGAGAATCCACATCCACTAGTCTAAATATAGATCTATCGTAGATTATGTGACAGAGAGATAAGAGACTTGTAAGTTTTAGCTTTTCGATAGACGAGACGAGAAGAAGTGATCTTGTTTACTATGGTAATCAGCTATGGTGAATTGGTTTTGGCTTCTAGAATTTATGTGTAAAGAGGAAGAAGAAATATTCAAATGGATCAAAAAGGGATGCAAGTTATGACTTTAATTATAAGAAAAGGGACCCCATAATTGGCTATTATGGGAAGAAAAACGAAAGGAAAAGTTAAATAGGATTTTGCTTTGGAAAAAAAAAAGGTAAAAAGAAAAGGTTACTTCGGCTTTTGAGTGGAAAAAATAAAAGAGAAAAAGAGCAAAATAAAATATAACCTAAAATAGTAGAAACATGAACCGTTTGCATGAGAGCCAATTTCGGCTAATGGCTAAGACATCCCACTAATCTCGTGCTTATCACCTCGTTACTGGCACCATTTGAATTTAATTCAAACTCTCCTTGCACAAACATCAGCAGTCCACCGCTTGGCCGACTCATCTTGCTGCTGGGGAGAGTTTTGGTCCAACCAAAACACCCTCCCCATGCGTGCAGTAAAAACGCAGGCCTACGTGCACACAGCAACTCAAACCTGGGACCTCCAAGCGTACATGCATGCTGCTGGCCACTGCGTCGTGTCTTTGCTCTCGATATAATAGCGCCGTATTTTATTTTAAGCCTTACCCACTGCAGCCTCGTCGCTTTAATCTTCTCTTAAGCCTTATCTAACTCAACCATATCATCCTAAAAAAAACACGACATTTGCGCGAGCTAGGTCTCGAACCCAGGCTCTTTTCACACTCCTAGCGCCTTGCCACTGGGCTAGCGTGCCACTTATGTCAGTTCTTCCCAGGCTTTATTCATAAGCCTTCCCTGCGACGGTCCCTGGGTTTTTAAAAAAAAACCCACATTTGCGCACGCTGGGAGTCGAACCCCAGCTCCTCTTCCTGCTGCCCAACGTGCCTAGCCACTGGGCTAGGCACTTCCTTGTGCCTAATCTTAGCCCAGCTTGATTATAAGGCCTATTGCCCAGTTTCCCTTAAAGATGCCAAAAATTAATTTTTTTGCTAGAGTCTTGGATTGATCCCAAGACTTTTCCCGCACAATAAATCCCTCTTAATTTATTTAAAAAATAACCTAAACATCAAAATAATAACAATAATAATTTTCCATAAAAATTTAAAACATCAATAATTTTATTTCAGCCATCTTCTACCCCAGCCCAGACTCAAGGCCCACAGCCTCCCTAAAGCGTTTAAGGACTTTCGGCTTTTCTTAAATCTAAAAATAACGTATAAAAAGAAGAGATATGAGTACTTACCGAAGATCTACTAGTCACGAATCCTATTCTAATCCAGATCTGACGTAGGTTTAACCCTCAAGCACGAGTAGAGAAAGAATCTAACTATTTCAACTTTTGGATCTATCTTAGAGTATGTGTATTCGGTTTGAGAAGTAAATGGAAGAAGAAGAAAAGTGAAGATTCAGCCAATGAAGAATTCGGCCACACTAGTTTCGGTTTGAAAAGAAGAATAGAAGTAGAAGAAAAGCAAAGAGAAGAGAAAAAGAATGGCAGGTTCGGTTTTGAAGAAAAGAAAAGAAGAGATGAGTGGGGAGAAGAGGTTGTTTTGGTTTGAGAAGAAAAGAAGAAAAGAAGAAAAGAAAAGAGATGAAAGAAGGGAAGAGAGGGTTTTGTTAAGGACAATTCGGCACAAGGAGAAAGTAAGAGTCTAGGTTTCAATTTTTAGGCAAAGAAAAAGGAAGGAAAGGAACCTAATGGCACCTTACCTATTCGGCCACACAAGATAGCCCCTAAGCGCCAAACCCAAGAGCTTAATCCCCCTACACAAATCGGCACACACCTACCCAAGTTGCAAAATTAGGACTTCAAGAAAGACCCCAAAAGCATTAGGCCAACCCTTAGCCGATTATGCTACTTCACAGTCCCTTGGCCAGCCACTTCTTGCTTTAAATTGAAATTCCTAAAATCTCTCACCCTTATCCAACTTGATCCTATCTCCTGAGCAACTCAAACTCTTCCCAACAGAGTTCCACTTGAATTCCATCACATGCCTGGCACATGTACAAAAATTAAAACACACATAATGCTAACCTTGTGACTTGAACTTTGGCCCTTGCACACACATGCACACGCCACTTTTTTAGGAACTAAGTGGCGCCAGATTGCCACTTTACCAAGGGCTTACTTTAGTCTTATTTTACTCACTTTTTCTTAAAAGCCTACTTAACCAAGTCCTCTTCACTTTAAATTCAACATTTGATATTTTTGCCGGGTTTTATCTTAGGCTTGGGCCTTCTATAGGCCCACTAACACACTTAAAACATAAATTTCTTAATCTAACAACAAAATTTCAAAATTTCACCAAAATCACAAAAATCCCAAAAAAATCCTGAAAATTAGGGCTTTACAACTCTACCCCCTTGAAGAAATTTCAGCCTTGAGATTTACCTGATCGAAATAGGTGAGGGTATTGTTGACGCATCGCTTCTTCTGGCTCCCAAGTAGCCTCTTCTCTACCATGATTGCGCCAAAGCACCTTCACCAACGGAACTGACTTCCTCCTCAACACTTTAACCTCTCGATCCAGTATTTGCACAGGTTCCTCTTCAAAAGTCAAATCAGTCTTTACCTCAATCTCTTCCACCGATACGACATGCGAAGGATCCGATCAATACAACCTTAGCATGGACACATGGAAGACGTCATGAATACAATCTAGCTCCGGCGGTAACTCCAGCTGATAAGCTACTGGCCCTACCCGTTTAAGAACCTGATAAGGCCCAATAAACCGTGGGCTCAACTTGCCCTTCTTACCAAACCTCAAGATCTTCTTCCAAGGCGAGACCTTCAAAAATACCATCTCCCCTACAGAAAACTCGATTTCCTTACACTTTAGATCAGCATACGACTTTTGCCTATCAGATGTCTCATTTAACCGATCTCTGATCAACTTAATCTTATTCTTAGTATCTGCCACTAACTCTGGTCCAAGAACTTGTCGTTCACCCAATTCCGTCCAACACGTAGGCGTACGACACCTTCGCCCATAAAGTGTCTCATATGGAGCCATCTGAATACTTGCCTGATAACTATTGTTGTACGCAAATTCTGCTAATAGCACGTAGTCCTTCCAACTACCACGAAAGTCGATAACACAACCCCTTAACATGTCCTCTAGAACCTGAATAACCCTTTCCGACTGTCCATCTGTTTGAGGGTGGAAAGCAGTGCTAAAATCCAATCGCGTACCCAACGTCTTATACAATTTTTGCCAGAATCGAGATGTAGACCTAGGATCCCGATCAGAAATAATCGAAACTGGCACCCCATGCAGTCGCACTATCTCCACCACATACAGTTTGGCCAATTTCTGAAGTGAGTAATCAGTTTGAACAGGTATGAAATGAGTAGATTTCGTTAACCTATCCACAATTACCCATACAGAGTCCTTCTTAGAGGGTGTCAATGGTAGCCCACTCACAAAATCCATGGTAACTCTCTCCCACTTCTAGAGTGGAATCTTTATTGTCTGTAACAGTCCAGAAGGCAGTTGATGCTCAGCCTTTACTTGCTGGCACATTAGACATTTCCGCACAAGTTCAGTCACCTCTCGCTTAAGTCCAGGCCACTAATACAACTCTCTCAAATCTCGATACAACTTATTCCCTCCAGGATGCATGGCACAAGGTCCACCATGAGCCTCTTTCAAGATTAACTGCCTCAAGTCAGAGTCCTTTGAAATACAAACTCTTCCATGAAAGCACAAAACTCCATCAGTATTCAGTCCAAAATCTGAATTCTCATCATTCTCAGCTTGCTGAAACTGAGGAACCAACGAATCATCCTCTAACTGCTTCTCTTTAATCTGCTCAGTCCAAGTTGGTCTCACTTGCAACTCCACTAATAAGCTTCCATCGTCATATAGACTCAAATGAACAAACATCGCTTTCAACTCAGCCACAGCCCTTCGGCTCAGTGCATCAGCCACCATATTTGCCTTGCCTAGGTGATACTAAATTGAACAGTCGTAGTCTTTAAGCAACTCTATCCATCTTCGTTGCCTAAGATTCAACTCCATTTGATTCAACAAATACTTGAGACTCTTATGATCTATGTACATAATACAATTTTTTCCATACAGATAGTGTCTCTAGATTTTTAACGCGAAAATCACCGCCGCCAACTCTAGATCATGCTTAAGGTAATTCGCTTCTTGAGGCTAAAGCTATTGTGAAGTGTAAACGACCACCTTACCCTCTTGCATCAGTACATAGCCTAGTCCCACATGTGACGCATCACTGTACACAGTGAAATCCTTCCCAGACTCTGGCCGTATCAACACTGGTGCCTTAGTCAATACCTTCTTCAACTTATCAAAAGCTTCTTGCTGCTTCTCAGTCCATACAAATAATACTTCTTTCCTCAACAATTTCATTAACGGTGCAGCAATCAGAGAGAATCCTTCTACAAATCTTCTGTAATACCCTGCCAGACCTAGAAAACTCTGAATTTCTGATACTGACCTCGGTGGCTTCCATTCTAGAACTGCCTCAATTTTTCGAGGATCCACCCTAATGCCCTCAGTAGAGAAACATGACCTAGGAAAGTCACTTCTCGCAACCAAAATTCACACTTACTGAATTTTGCATAAAGTTGCTTCTCTCTAACACTTGCAGAACAATACGAAGATGCTCATCATGCCTCTCCTCAGTTTCTGAATATACCAGAATATCATCGATAAAAATGGCTACGAATCGATCCAGGTACAGTTGGAATACTCAATTCATTAGATCCATAAAATCTGCAGGTGCATTCGTCAATCTAAATGACATAACCAGAAACTCGTAATGACCATACCGAGTTCTGAATGTTGTCTTATGGATGTCCACTTCCTTGACCCTTAACTGGTGGTATCCAGATCGAAGATCAATCTTGGAAAATATCGAAGCTCCTCTACGCTGGTCAAATAGATTGTCAATCCTAGGTAGAGGGTACTTGTTCTTTATCATCAGTTTGTTCAACTGGCGATAATTGATGTACATCTGCATCGTCCCATCCTTCTTCTTCACAAACAGTACTGGTACTCCCTATGGAGACACACTCGATCTAATGAAACCTCTATCTAACAACTCTTGGATTTGGGCTTTCAGTTCCACTAACTCCTTCGGTGCCATCCTATACGGCGTGATAGATACTGGAGCCGTTCCAAGTAGCAAGTCGATTCCAAATTCGACTTCTTGGTTCGGAGGTAATCCAGGAAGCTCCCCAGGAAAGACATCTTGAAATTCCTTAGCAGTTCTAACTGTCTCCACAGTCACCTTCTCAGTCTCCGTCTGGCTTATAAAAGCCAAGTACACCTTACAACCCTTGCGAATTAGCTTCTCAGCCCTTAAGGCTGAATCAACATTGGACAAGTAGTCTCTTCGCTCCTCAATAACCATTACCTCCTCATCTTCAGTAGTCCTTAACACCATCCTCTTGGCCGTACAATCCTGAGTCGCCTTATGCCTAGTAAGCCAGTTCATCCCCAAAATAAGATCGAACTCTCCGAATGGTAACTCCATTACGTCTCCAGCAAAAATCCTACCTTGAGTCTCTAAAGGCACCTTCCTAAAGAGTTTGCCTACTCTAACCGAGTGCCCCGGTGGACTTATTACATTTACCCCACTCACAGTTTCCTCAGAGTGCACACTCAACGACCCAGAAATGTCACATGCAATATATGAATGGGTTGAACCCATATCAATCAAAGCAGTGTAGGCATGCTAGAGATCAAAAACGTACCAGTTATGACATCTGGTGCATCACCCTCCTTTCTGCGTCGAGCAGTATAAACCAATGCAGGCTGGCGAGCTTCAGCATTACTAGCACCCCTACCAGGTGCTCCACATCCACAACATTTCCATTACTGCCCCTACCTTGACCACGGTGTCTCGGCGGTAGCAGTTCACCTCGCACTGGCTGAGCAACCCTTTGTTCAGCAGCTTGAGTCTGAGCTGGCCTCCGAGGATAGTTCTTGATCCTATGTTCTTTGGACCCACATCGGAGACATGCCCCAGTACGCTTCCAGCATTCTTCAAAATGCACTCTACCACAGTCCCCACAAGCCTGTGGTCTAACTGTATTCACCAAAACTACTCGGATCGGTTCCTCCACCAAAGGGTTCAAAATCCCTCCTAAATCGATTTCGGTCCTTCTCACGATTCTGCCGTTCAGTTTGCTTCAGTTTGCTTCACCTCTTCAGCTATCTTAGCCTTTTCCACCAATGCAGTAAAATCACGCTCCCTTTGCGGAGCTATCAGCACCCTTAGTTCATCCCTAGGACCATCCTCAAAATGAATGCTAAGCTCGTACTCAGTAGCAACTATACCGTTGGCATACCGGCTCAACCTCAGAATTTCTGCCTCATATTCAGCTACAGACTTATTGCCCTGGGTTAGATTCAGAAATTCTTTCCTACGAGCATCCACATAGCTTGTACCGACGTACTTTCCCTTGAAAGCCGTCTTAAACAGTTCCCAGGTTACCCGTTCAGCTGGGGTACCCTCCTTCACAATGATCCACCACTGGTCCTTTCAGCTTTTGCTCCATCGAGCAATCCAGGTCGTCCATAATCCATTCCGTAGCTTCCAGCCAATACTCAGCCACATTTGGGGCTACTCCAGATATGCCCCTAAAAACCTCCGCTTCGTTGGCCCGGAGTCGCTCTGAAATAGATCCTCTATTCGCAGTTCCAGTGCTCGCCCTAGTGACCCTCTCTAAAACCCTTAACATGGCCAGGAACAGAGCGTCGTCCCCTGTAGCCCAATCATACGATCCAGTCTTAGTCACTGGCAGCGCTCGTGCCTCCTCCGCTGGCATATGTCTTGAAGACAAAGATCCAGCTTACTCACTACCTCGGCCACGTCCACGGCCTCGTCCACGAGTAGCCCTCGTACTCATATCGTCTTATCTTATTACGAATTTTATGACATTAGTTTAATATTTCAGTTGTTTATTACAAAATGTCTTATGTACAGATAGAGTTTCAGGGTTATTTTTGCGAAAAAGTAGCTAGCTACAGTCTCAGTTTCCTAGGATTTAGTTTCCCTACAGTTTCAGTCTTACAGTTTTTGGTACTACCTTATCTACAGTATCATAGTATGGTCTCAGTTCTATCTACAGTAACATTACAGTACATTACGGTATGAAAGAAGAAACACTTACAGACTTGGTGCTGAGGATTCAGTGTGCCACTCCTTCAGATACCAGATTTTAGAAAGCCCAAAAAAAAAACTTAACCTTTCTAGAATAAAACCTTAAAACATGTATTCCTTAAGGAAAATGAGTTTGAAAAGGGTATTTCTTAAGAATTTTCCAAAACCGTTTTGAAAATACCCTTCTTGGGACTTGGTTTAAAAATTTTTAAAAACGTTTTAGACCCAATCCACAACCGAGTTGTTACAACTGGGCTCTGATACCACTAAATTTAACACCCAAACCTGGCCCAGACTTCACGGTAAAGCCCTCTTCAGTAATACGAGGCAAAGCCCTTTTCAATAAACCGAGGCAAAGCCCTTTTTCAGTAACGTAGCAATGCCACTTGCACTTCCTCCATCAATAAACCCGGTCCCATGCAACAGATAATCATGTCATGGCATACAGTAAACAGAAACAATAAAGCATGCATTTCAGTCAAATTTAGCCATAGGGTATAACGGTCATTTTGCACCTAGGGGTAAAATAGTAATTTTCCACCCATAAGGGTATTTCAGTAATTTTATCAGTTTTTAGGGTTTATGCATTTTCTAGTTATTAACAATCTCATTTTCATCTCAGTAGCTTATCTAGCCCATTTTAGCAGTTTAGAATTATTGGGCCCTAAAATCCCCTAATGGGCCCTTCAGTGTCATTTTGCTATTTTGCCCCGTTTAGCCTTAATTCTATGCCCGGTTTAATAGTTTTAACATACAAATTACCAGAACCCACTTACTGCTAATTTTCACCCAAATGGGCCCGTAAGCCTATTGGGCCCAATTTTAGCCCATCGAGCCCAAATTACCGAAGCGCACGAAATCGCGCACTCACCAATTATACCTATTTTAGTTATAGATCTTACCGCTTCCAACTAACCCACGAGCGCTCGCACGCTCGCAAGCCCACAAAATTCCAGAATTTTAGCATTTGGCTTTTGCCTATTTAAACTACTAGAGGGTGTTCGTTTACATACCTGATTTCCGACGAACGCTAACGAGATCTCCCACGGGTATCCTACAATCAGTCACTTAACAAATTAGACTTATGAATTAATGATAACTAATGCAATCTTCCTTACCAAAATCGGCCAATCACCCTTAAGCCTTATAACACCTACCTTTGTCGAAAATAGGGACTAGATCTAGATCTAATCGTTCCAATGGTCCAAGCCTCCTACGCTCTTTGCTAGATCGTCCCTTTCGTAATAAATACACATAAAACTGATTAAAAGAACTAGCAGTACTCTTTACTATAGTCGAAGCATCCCCAAAGCATTTAGGGACTTTTGGCTTTTCTTAAATCCAAAAATAACGCGTGGAAAGAAGATATCTGAGTACTTACCGAAGATCTACCAGTCACGAATGCTCCTAGTCCAATTCTATTCTAGATCTGACGTAGGTTTAACCCTCAAGCACGAGTAGAGAAAGAATCTAATTATTTCAGCTTTTGGATCTATCTTAGTGTATGTCTACTCAGTTTGAGAAGTAAATGGAAGAAGAAGAAAAGTGAAGATTCGGCCAATGAAGAATTCGACCACCCTAGTTTCGGTTTAAAAAGAAGAATAGAAGTAAAAGAAAAGAAAAGAGAAGATAAGAAGAATGGCAGGTTCGGTTTTGAAGAAAAGAAAAGAAGAGATGAGTGGAGAGAAGAGGTTGTTTCAGTTTGAGAAGAAAAGAAGAAAAGAAGAAAAGAAAGGAGATGAAAGAAGGGAGGAGAGGGTTTTGTTAAGGACAATTCAGCACAAGGAGAAGGTAGGAGTCTAGGTTTCGATTTTTAGGAAAAGAAAGAGGAAGGAAAGGAACTTAAGGGCACCTTACCTATTCAGCCACACAAGACAGCCCCTAAGTGCCAAACCTGAGAGCTCAATCCCCCTACACAAATCGGCACACACCTACCCAAGTTTCCGAATTAAGACTTCAAGAAAGACCCAAAAAGCATTCGGCCAACCCTTAGCCGATTATGCTACTTCACAGTCCCTTGGCCGGCCACTTCTTACTTCAAATTGAAATTCCTAAAATCTCTCACCCTTATCCAACTTGATCCTATCTCCTGAGCAACTCAAACTCTTCCCAACAGAGTTCCACTTGAATTCCATCACATGCCTGGCACATGCACAAAAATTAAAACACACATAATGCTAACCTTGTAACTTGAACTCTGGCCCTTGCACACACATCCACACGCCACTTTTTTAGGAACTAAGTGGCGCCACATTGCCACTTTACCAAGGGCTTACTTTAGTCTTATTTTACTCATTTTTTCTTAAAAGCCCACTTAACCAAGTCCCCTTCACTTTAAATTCAACATTTGATATTTTTGCCAGGTTTTATCTTAGGCTTGGGCCTTCTAAAGGCCCACTAACACACTTAAAACATAAGTTTCTTAATCTAACAACAAAATTTCAAAATTTCACCAAAATCACAAAAATCCTGAAAAAATCTCAAAAATCAGAGTGTTACATGTCATGTGAAAATTTTGATAAGAAAATTTTATCAGTTTCATGTTTAATTACTAGAAGGACCAAATCGCATAAAATGTGAAAGAAGAATTCTAGCAGCTATAAGGATTATGTAACACCCTAATTTTTAGGGTTTTGAATTTTTGCCTAAATTATTTTTGCATGGCTTGATGTGCTGAAGTAGTGATTTGAGTGTGTTTAGTGGACCTTTAGAAGGCCTGGGTTGAACTCTAAAGCCTGGCAGAATCTTAATTCTGCCTTATGTGAGAATAGACTTTGGCATATTGGGCTTTTAAATTAATGATGAGGATTTGTGACACAAGAAAGCCTGTGGTAAAGTGGCAGAGGGACGCCACTTATAGTGCAAGGGGGAGGCATTATGGCTAGTAATGGAGCCTAGGTTCGAATCCATTGATGGCAAAGTATTATAATTTTGCTGCTGAGACAAGGTAAGTGGTGGACTCCAAGTTAAATTCTGAGGGAAGGAGTTTGAGTTGGTCATGGGATCGGATTAGGGAGTGATAAGGGGAGATTTTCAAAGAGAAAATTTAGGAATGAGATGGGAAGGAGGTGATGGCCGATTGTGGGACTGTTGGAAGTACAAATTCGGCTAGGGGGTAAGGGCTAGCTTTTTCAGCATTTGTGGTAAAAGAGTGTGCCGAATTCCTATTGGCATTCTTTCGGGATTTTGTGATTTTGGCCATTTTCTTTGTTGTCATATAGGTATAGTTCATTTGAGGGTTCTTTTATTCTTTCTTTTTCCTTCTCTCCTCTGTTCAAAAAGCTAAAAACCTTGAGCTCATCATCTCCTCTTGTCGATTTCTTCTTTGACCGAACCTTTCCCATCTTTACTCTAAAAAGCCAAAACCTTTAGGTTTTCTATCTCTCTGTCAACATCTCCTCCCTTTCATAACTTCTTCTTCTTCTTTTGCTTCTCTGAAGATCACCCTAGTCCAGTAAACATACGCTTAAACTTCTCTTGGCTGATTGCTTCAAAAGCCGAAACCCATATTTCCATCATCATTTGCATACTTTTACTACTTCTTCTCTTCAAATACTCTAGACCCTTCTTTACATTTTGAATCACTGTTCTACATTCCTTTTGGGTCTGAACTATAACTTTCCTTTCTCAAGCATCTTTTTTTTGGCTGAATTTCACCCTATTTCAATAATCGAATTCGCAAATCAATCATACTCCCTTTTCGATTGCTAACTTTTTTAATCATGCCTATAGTCGAACAGTTAGATCTCCTTTTCTCCTTTATGTTTTCCTAAGCCTGCAAGAGTTCTGGATTTGGAATAATAGGCAACTACTTCTGGGATTATCAACTCAGTCAAGCAGATCCGTGTGTAAGTACTCTTCATCTTAGATTTCGATTTGATACTAAGGCTTTTCTCTTAACTTAAGGTACGGTTTGGGAGGTTAATACTCCTTAAATCCTTATATGTTGGATTGGATCTATCCATGGTCATAGGTGCATAGATCTAACATCATTCAATAAGTCCTAGAGGGAAACGTTGAATCTAGGTGTTTATAGACAAGCAGAGCAGTGGTAAGTAACCGTTGAGTAAGTCTTGTGTATGGTTTCGTTAAGTGCTGGTTAAGGTATTAATGATTGTTGTTTTGGTAATAGGTTAAGAGCGTGCCGACTGTGGAAATCGCGAAATCAGGTGTGCAACGACACCTTTTAGTAGATAGATCGGTAAAGATTGAAAAGCTGAAATGCTGAAATACCAGTATTTCAAGGAATTGCGAGCATATGAGCACTCGTGGGCCAATCTGAAATCATGAATCTGGGTTATTAGACGGTAAGGGTTGCTATGCGCGTTTTCGTGCACTTGGGCTATTTTGGGCCTCGATGGGCTAAACTGGGGCCAATGGGCCTACGTGCCCATATGGGTAAAAGTATGCGGTAAGTAATTTCTGGTATATTAGATATTAAATCTGAGATAATATGCGTAAGATTAGACTGAGTGGGCCACATAAGCATATGGGCTCCCTCGAGCCCATTAGGGGTTTGGGGGCTTGATTTCACTATATGACTGTAAAGACTTTCTGAGTCACTTGGAGTGACGTTAGACCTACTAGAAGGTCGTATTAAGCATGAAACCTCGAGACGTAGCTAATGACCAAAATACCCCTGAAGGGTAAAAATTACCATTTTACCCCTAGTCACCAAAAGACTGTTTTACCCCTAGAAATAGTTGACTGATTTGCATATATCTGTATCTGATAATATGTATACTTATGTCATGTAGTACTCTAGGTTGCATGGGGTTAGGTTTTGGATATGGAGGAAGCTCTGTATAGTGGCACTGCCACGTAATCTGCTCAGAGGCTCCGCCTCGTATTTCTGTTCTGGTGGCTCTGCCACGATTTTTGTATTAGCAACTCCGTTGCATCTGTGTTGTGTAGGGCTGGGTGGGTTGAGCTATTCCCCACATGGCGTGATGGGCTGGTACGGGTGGTGTGTTGGGCTGCACTGGGATTGGGCTTTGTATAAATACATACATCCATATTCTGTCCTGTATTTGTAATGGGCCCAAGGCCCACTCTGTTTCTAAATAGGGCCAAGGCCCAGTTTTATCTGTATCCGAATAGGGCTTCAGCCCAGACTGAGCTGCTTGACTGATCTCTGATACTGGTTGGGTTAAATTACACACTACTCTATTATTTCCATCCATTCAGGTAACCCCCAGCCATAGTGGACTTGGAGCTGCGAGGGACTTGGGGTGGCCACGTGGATCATGCTTCTGGTTTATAGTTGGGTTAAATTTTATTTTTATTTTTATTCCATTTTTAATTTCGGATTTATGTTGTAATAATGCCACTTGGGTATTTGGTTTTGGGTTTCTTGATTATTTGTTTTAAAACTGTAGACTAGATTATGTGGGTTTTCAAACTTAATCACAAATGTTTTTAAACATGTCTTACGTAATGACTGGATAACTTAATAACGATAACATAACAATGAGATTTTGATATAAACTTTACTTGGTAATTAAAACGGTTTCTAAATCTGATAATATTCAATAATTACAAGCTATTAGTCATGGTTTTCCAACGAATAACATAACATTTTGTTAAAAAGATTATCGTAAATGAATCAATCGTCTATGTGACACACCATATCTGGCCATAACGTCTGGGCCAGGTTGGCGGTGTTACATTTAGTGGTATCAGAGCCAGGTAATGGGTTCAAATGTTTTCTTAAATTTTAAATTAAAGCCCTAACTTGTTTTTGTAATTCGATTTTAAAGAACTTCCTTAAGAAAAGTCTTTTAAAATTTGTTTCCTTTCCAAAAATATTTTCATTTTTCTAAAGTCTAGGGTTTTTGAGAAGTTTTCAACAAAGTTTATTTAAAATGTTTACTATCGAAAAAACTTGGGTTTCTTTGAATTTGGTTTCTAAAAGAGTGGCACACCGAGTCTCTGGCACCAAGTCTATAAGTATTTTCTGTTTTATTATATTTAACAGTGATACTGTGATACTACTGTAGATAGTGTTAAGACCTACTAAAATTTCATAGTTAGGGTAACACTAAGATTGTAGAAGACTGAGACAGTAGGAAAAACTGAAAACTCTAGAAGACTGAAACTGTAGCTAGACTGCGATTCTACGAGAACAAAGTTCTGAAATACTATCTCTGCATAAAAAATCTGTAATAAATACTGAAATTTTGAAGTAATTCATAAAATTCGTAAATCAGATAATACGATATGAGTACGAGGGCAGCATATGGAAGAGGCCGTAGTCGAGGTCGAAGAAGGAGTAAGGCTAGTTCATTCTCGGGTCATATGCCAGCTGGGGAGGCACGAGCGCCACCAGCAACTGAGATGGGGTCTTATGATCGGGCTACAGAGGATGATGATTTATCCCAGGCGATGTTCCGTGTACTGGAAAGGGTTGCTGGAGTGAATACTGGAACGATGAATCGGGGATCAATTTCTAAACAGCTTCGAGCTAATGGAGCGAAGATTTTTAGGGGTGTATCTGGTGTAGCCCCGAATGTGGCCTTAGTATTGGTTGGAGGCCACGGAGCGGATAATAGACGACCTAGACTATTCAGTAGAACAGAAGCTGAAAAGAGCAGTATCTTTGCTGTGTGACGAGGCCTGCCAATGGTAGATCACTGTGAGAGATGGTACACCAGCTGAGCGAGTGACTTGGGAGTTATTTAAGACGGCCTTTAAAGGGAAGTACGTCGGGGTGAGCTATGTGGATGCCCGAAGGAAGGAATTCCTGAATTTGACTCAGGGTAGTAAGACTATAGCAGAATATGAAGCTGAATTTTTAAGGTTAGGCCGGTATGCTAGTGGAATAGTCATTATGGAATATGAATGCAGTGTGTGATTCGAGTATGGCCTCAAAGATGAGCTAAGAGTATTGATTACTCTATAAAGGGAGCATGATTTTGCTGCTCTGGTGGAAAAAGCCAAGATTACTGAGGAGATGAAGTGCTCAGAGCGCCAAAACTGTGAAAAAGATAGAAACCGATTCATCAGGGATTCAGGGCCCTTGGGTGCTGCGGGTAGGTCTGTTAAAAGAGCTAGAGTGGACGAGCCAATTCGAGTAGTTTCGATGAATATGGTTAGACCACAAGCTTGTGCGAACTATGGAAAGGTACATCTGGGCGAATGTTGGAGACTTTCTGGAGCATGCTTCCGGTATGGGTTTGAAATCATCGAGTCAAAGATTGCCTCCAAAGGCCTACACAGATGTAAGCTATTGAACCGAAGGTTGCTCAACTAGTGAGAGGTGGTCAACAACCACCGAGAGGCCGTCGTCAGGCTAGGGGCGGTAACGGACATAGACGTGGAGCACCAAGCAGGGGTGCTGAAAATGCTGAGGCATGACAGCCAGCGTTGGTTTATGCTGCTCATCGTCGAGAGGAGGGTGACGCACCTGACGTCATAACCGGTACATTTTTAATTTATAGCACGCCATACACTGCTTTGATTGACATTGGATCTACACATTCGTATGTTGTTTGTGATGTGTCTAGGACATTGGGTGTGCAATATGAGAATACTGTGAGTAGGGTATCTGTAATAAGTCCACTGGGTCACTTGGTTAGGGTAGAAAAACTTTTTAGGGATGTACCCTTAGAGACGCAAAGTAGAAACTTCATTGCGGACTTGATGGAGTTACCATTTGGAGAGGTTGATCACATCTTGGGTATTTGGTTTTGGGTTTCTTTATTATTTGTTTTAAAATGGTAAACTAGATTATGCAGGTTTTCAAACTTAATCACAAACGTTTTTAAACATGCCTTACGTAATGACTGGATAACTTAATAACGATAACACAACAATGAGATTTTGATATAAACTTTACTTGGTAATTAAAACAGTTTTTAAATCTTGTAATGTTCAATAATTACAAGCTATTAGTCATGGTTTTCCAACAAATAACATAACGTTTTGTTAAAAAGATGATAGTAAATGAATCAATCATCCATGTGACACACCAGATCTGGCCATAACGTCTGGGCCGAGTTTAGGGTGTTACATTTACAAAGTCTCCCACGAAAACAAAAAATCCCTTCATTATTCAAACCAAAATTAGAAGTTCCACCCTCTTCAACCTGTCGAAACCGAGGAACCAATGGCTCATCCAATAATTACTTCTTCTTAATTTGCTCCCTCTAGGTTGGTCTTACTTGCAATTCAGCTAACAAGCTACCATCATCATACAGACTGAGACGAGCGAACATCGCTCTCAAATTATATACGGCTCTCCGACTCAGTGCATCAGCTACCATATTAGCTTTGCCCGGGTGATACTCAATAAAATAGTCATAATCCTTAAGCAACTCTATCCATCTTTGTTGCCTAAGGTTCAACTCCTTCTGAGTCAAAAGATACTTGAGGCTCTTATGATCCGTGTATATGATACACTTTTCTCCAAACAAGAGTGCCTCTAGATCTTTAGTGCAAAAATTACCACTGCAATTCCAGATCATGTGTAGGGTAATTCACCTCGTGAGACTTAAGTTGTCCCGATGCATAAGCAACCACTTTACCCTCCTGCATCAACACACAACTCAATCCAACATGCGACACATCACTATACATAGTAAAATCCTTTCTAGACTCTGGTTGAATTAACACAGGTGTCTCAGTCAAAACTTTCTTCAACTTCTTGAAACTCTCTTGTTGTTTTTCAGTCCAGATAAACGGTACTTATTTTCTCAAAAGCTTCCTCAACGGTGCCCCAATTATGGAAAACCCTTCCACAAATCTTCTGTAATACCCTACCAAATCCAAAAAACTCTGAATTTCTGACACGGATTTTGGTGGCTTCCACTCCAGAACCGCCTCAATTTTTTGAGGATCCACCTGTAACACCCCAAACTAGGCCCAGACGTTACGGCCGAATCCGGTGTGCCATATCACCTACAACTAGCCTAGTTACTAAGATTGGGGTGAGCTTTGCAAAAACCGTTATTGAAGTTTTAAAAGAAATTCCTGATTTTCTTAATGAATATCCTATCTGCTACGATTGTTAAAGGTTTATTTAAAAACGTGACTTTTGTTACACTTTTGGAATGTGCGTTTGGTTTTGAAAACACTCGTTTATCGTGCTATTTTGAAAACAAGTAACTTTTATAAAAACGCGCCTTAAAGCTATCCAATTTCATAAACAATTTAAACACTATTAATCTTAAGTTAACAACAAATTAAATAAGTAAAAGAAAAATTAAAACCTGAAATGAAAACAAATAAAGCAGCCTTATTATAACCCAAAACCATAATAAAATAGTTTAAAATAAATACAGAAGTTAAATGAATTAAAATAAAACTTAGTTAAAAACCAGAACTTTAATCTTTGTGGCCACTTTGAATCCCTCCCAGCTCCAAGTCCACCAACTATGGCTCACCTGCATGGATGGAAGAAAGAGGGGGTGAGTTTGGAAACTCAATGTGTATTGAAAGCCCATCCAAAGCCCAAAGTAGCTCAAGCCCATTGGGCCTAAGCCCTATCCAGATACAGTATACTGGGCCTTAGCCCTTTTCAGATAACAGTAATCTGGGCCTTAGCCCTTTTCAGATAACAGTACGACCCATAGACCCATTTCAGAACAGAACATATATTAAATATGGATGCAAACCAAACCCAACCTAAATCCAGTCGCTACACTCCACTCGTACCAGCCCTACACACCATGTGGGGAATAACTCAACCCACCCAGCCCTACACTCCACATTTGCAGCATAGCTGCTCAAATATCAGTAAGTTGAGGCGAAGCCTCCAGTACGTGGTCAAGCCACTTTCAGTACTTCCTCCATCAATATCCCAGTCCCATGCAACAGATAATAATGTAATGAACAGAAAACAGTAACACATGCAGTTCAGTCAGATCAAACCCTAGGGGTATAACGGTAATTCTACACCTAGGGGTAAACCATAATTTCTCGTCCCTAAGGATATTTCAGTAATTTTATCAGTTTTTAGGGTTTTTATGCATATTTCAGTCTCCAATAATCTAACTTTCGTCTCAGAGGTTATTTAACTTGTTTTAACAGTTTTACGCTATTGGACCCTAAAACCCCTAATAGGCCCCACAGTGTCTATTAGCTACTTAAGCCCATTTAGTTCAGATTTTATGATCAATTTATCAGTTTAACCAGTTTTGAACCCACAATCTATCAGTACACATTAATTACTCATTTTCACCTATATGGGCCCGTAAGCCCATTGGGCCCACTTTTAGCCCATCGAGACCTAATTATCGAAGAACACGAAATTACACGTACAACTATCTCACCACTTGCGATTTTAGATCCAATGATTTCCAACCATCTTACGAACATTCGCACACTCACAAGCCCATGAAATGCCAGAATTTCAGCATTTCGGCTTTTCGGCTTTTACTAATTTGAACTAAAAAAGGGTGTTCGATACACACCTAATTCGTGACGACTGCTAACAAGATCTTCCCACGATATCCTACAATCAATTACCACAACTCTTAGATTACAAATCTTCAATAACCAATCCCAATATTCACTTACCATATTCGGCCATAAACACCTAGGCCCTTGAGATCTTACCTTCGCCGAAACTAGTGACTAGATCTAGATCTAGTAGTTCCACTTGTCCAAGCCCTCGACCAATCACCTCTAGAACACACTAGCACCACAAGAAATCATTGGTTAATGACCTTTAGAGCCGTAAGCCCCAATCGACAACCTCCCTAGACTTTAGGGACTTTGGCTTTTTCTAAATCACAAAATAACGTATAGATCTGGGGTGATGAGCACTTACCACTAATTCCCCTTCTATTTCTACTCAGATCTGATGTAGATCTAGCCCCTAAACGCTAGTAGAACTTGAATCTAAGAGATCTAAAGTTTCAGCTATAAGCTCTAAAGAATGTGGCATTTTCGGCTTTTGACTGAAGAAGAAGATGATGATTTAGGGAGTAGTTTTGGAATAGTGTTGCCGAAAAGTACTAAGGGTTCACAGGATAAAAGAATCAGCTACCACAGATGAAGAAAATAGGGGAAATTCGGCTTAAAGAAATCGGTAGCAAAAGGTAGTTTTCGGGATTTCGACTTTTATGGCAATCGGCTATGGTGGTTTTAAGAAGAATGAGATTGAAAGAGAGGATGATTTGAGTAGTAGAGATGTTCGGCTTTTATGGCAATCGGCTATAGTGGTCTTGCGTTTTCGGCTTTTGGCACACTGAGGGAAGAATAGAACTTTAGGTGGCTAACCCTAATTTACCAATACAGAAAAAGAAAAGAAACTAACCCTAATTACTACTTAAGCAATTGGCCCAACTTCCCTAAGGCCCTAGTCGAATGTCCACTTAACTCTATCACATGCCCGGCACATGCTCAAAAATAAAAGTATCAATACACTTACCTTGTGACTTGAACTCAGGCTCTCAACCCTCATCCATACGCCACTTTTTTAGGAGTTTAGTGACCCCACCTTGCCACTTTACCAAGGCCCTATTTGTGTCATAATTTATGAAGTTTTTCTTAAAAGCCCACTTAACCAAGTCCCCTTTTACTTAAAAACCAAAATTGTTATTTTTACCGGGTTTTATTTAGGCTTGGGCCTCCTAAAGGGCCACTAACACATTTAAACACCATTTCAGTATCCAAAACTCAAAATTTTTAGAATTTCACCAAAAATCACAAAAACCCAAAAAATCTCGAAAATCAGGGCATTACACCACCCTATTCCCCTCAACAGAAACAACATGACCCAAGAATGTTACTTCTTGCAATCAAAATTCGCACTTGCTGAATTTTGCATACAGTTGCTTCTCCCTCAACACTTGCAGAACAATTCAGAGAGGCTCATCATGATTCTCAGTTTTCGAATACACCAGAATATCGTCTATAAAGATGACCACAAACTGATCTAAGTAAGGTTGGAATACCCGGTTCATAAGATCCATGAAGGCCATTGGTGCATTCGTATATCCAAACAGCATCACCAGAAACTTGTAATGACCATATCGAGTCATGAACACTGTCTTGTGAATATCCATCTCTTTAACCCTTATCGAAGGTCGATCTTGGAATATATCGAAGCTCCTCTTAGTTGGTCAAACAGATCGTCAATCCTTGGCAGAGGGTACTTGTTCTTAATAGTCAGTTTGTTCAACTGACGATAATCAATGCACATGCGCATTGTCCCATCCTTTTTCTTAACGAACAAAACTAGTGCTCCCCACAGAGACACACTTGGCCTGATAAAACCTCTATTCAGAAGTTCTTGGATTTGCACTTTCAACTCCACCAACTCCTTTGGTGCCATCCTATAAGGAGCAATGGACACCGGAGCCGTTCCAGGCAACAAGTCAATTCCAAATTCGACTTCACAGTTCAGAGGCAACCTAGGAAGCTCATCTGGAAAAACATCCTGAAACTCCTTGACGGTTCTAACTTCTCCTACAGGTAAGCCCTTTGAATCAGACTTACTCATATACACCAAAAACGTCTCGTAACCCTTGCGAATTAGCTTTTCAGCTCTTAAAGCTGAGATAACATTAGACAAGTAACCTCTTCGCTCCCCTATTATAGTTACCTCCTTATCCTCCATGGCCTTTAACACTATCCGCTTGGCAGTACAATCTAAAGTCACCCGATGCTTTGCAAGCCAATCCATACCCATCTTGAGAATTGTGGTTGTTATTCTTTAACTCATATGCCATGTGGAATAGGGAAGCTGACTTCTCTTGAGAAGTTAAGCGCATTTGTAGTGGATAAAGATGGGTCCTATGGTGGTTTTTGTGCCATGCATCCTGGTGGGAATAAGTTGTATCGGGATCTACGGGAATTGTATTGGTGGCCTGGATTTAAGCGCGAAGTAACAGAGTTTGTGGGTAAGTGTCTGACATGCCAGCAAGTGGAAGCTAAGCATCAACTGCCTTCTGGAATTCTACAATCGGTTAAGATTCCACTTTGGAAGTGGGAAAAGGTAACCATGGACTTTGTGAGTGGGCTACCCTTGATGCCTACCAAGAAAGACTCAGTTTGGGTGATTGTAGATAGGCTGACCAAATCTGCTCATTCTATACCCGTCCGAACCGACTATTCACTTCAGAAGTTGGCGAAGCTGTATGTAGCTGAGATAGTGCAACTTCATGGGGTGCCAGTTTCAATTATTTCTGACTGGGTTTACATCTCGATTCTGGCAGAAGTTGCACGAGGCATTGGGTACACAGCTAGACTTCAGCACTACTTTTCACCCTCAGACGGATGGACAATCAGAGAGGGTGATTCAGGTTCTGGAAGATATGTTGAGAGGGTGTATTATTGATTTTTAGGGTAGCTGGGAAGATTACTTGCCGTTAGCGGAGTTTACATATAACAACAGTTACCAGGCGAGTATTCGAATGGCACCATATGAGGCACTGTATGGTCGTAGGTGTCGTACGCCTACCTGTTGGATAGAATTGGGAGAAGTCAGGTTCTTGGGCCAAAATTGGTAGCAGATATGGAAAATAAGGTCAAGCTGATTAGAAATCAGTTAAAAGAGGCATCTAATAGGAAAAAATCGTATGCCGACTTGAAGCGTAAGGAAATTGTGTACTCTGTGGGAGATTTGGTTTTCTTGAAGGTCTCGCATTGGAAGAAAATCTTAAGGTTTGAAAAGAAAGGAAAGTTAAGTCCGCGGTTCATCGGGCCCTATCGAGTTATTAAATGGGTGGGTCTGGTAGCATATCAACTGGAGCTGCCTCCGGAGTTGGACAGGATTCACGACGTCTTTCATGTCTCCATGTTGAGACGATACCTGTTTGATCCTTCCCACATTGTACCAGTTGAGGAAATTGAAGTTAAATCTAATCTGACTTTCAAGGAAGAGCCTGTGTAAATTTTGGACCGTGATGTCAAATGTTAAGAAAGAAATCAAGCCCTTTGGTAAAAGTGCTTTGGCGTAATCATGACAGCGAAGAAGCTACATGAGAGCTTGAGGAGGCGATGCGCCAACAGTACCCTCACCTTTTCTGAACAGGTAAATTTCAAGGTCAAAATTGCTTTAAGGGGGTAGAGTTGTAACACCTCAATTTTTAGGGTTTTGAATTTTTGCCTAAATTATTTTTGCATGGCTTGATGTGCTGAAGTAGTGATTTGAGTGTGTTTAGTGGACCTTTAGAAGGCATGGTTTTAAGTCTAAAGCCTGGCAGAATCTTAATTCTGCCTTATGTGAGAATGGACTTTGGCAGATTAGGTTTTAAATTAATGATGGGGATTTGTAACACAAGAAAGCTAGTGGTAAAGTAGCAGAGGGATGCCACTTATAGTGCAAGGGGAGGCATTGTGGCTAGTAAGGGAGCCCAGGTTCGAATCCCTTGATGGCAAAGTATTCTAATTTTGCTGCTGGGACAAGGTAAGTGGTAGACTCCAAGTTAAATTCTGAGTGAAGGTGTTTGAGTTACTCATGGGATTGGATGGGGGTGATAAGGGGACATTTTTAAGGAGAAAATTTAGGGATGAGATGGGAAAGAGGTGATGGCCGATTGTGGGACTGTTGGAAGTGCAAATTCAGCTAGGGGGTAAGGGCTAGCATTTTTGGCATTTGTGGTAAAAGAGTGTGCCGAATTCCTATTGGCATTCTTTCGGGATTTTGCGATTTTGGCCTTTTTTTGTTGTCGTATAAGTATAGTTCATTTGAGGGTTCTTTTATTCTTTCTTTTTCCTTCTCTCCTCCGTTCAAAAAGCCGAAAACCTTGAGCTCATCATCTCCTCTTGCCGATTTCTTCTTTGGCCGAACCCTTCCCATCTTAACTCTAAAAAGCCAAAACCTTCAAGTCTTTTATCTCTCGGTCGCCATCTCCTCCCTTTCATAACTTCTTCTTCTTTTGCTTCTCTAAAGATCACCTTAGTCCAGTAAACATACCCTTAAACTTCTCTTGGCCAATTGCTTCAAAAGCCGAAACCCATATTTCCATCATCATTTGCATACTTTTACTACTTCTTCGCTTCAAATACTCTAGATCCTTCTTTATGTTTTGAATCACTATTCTATATTCCTTTTGGGGCTGAACAATAACTTTTCTTTGTCAAGCATCTTTTATTTGGTCGAATATCACCTCATTTCAATAACCAAATTTGCAAATTGATCATACTCCCTTTTCAATTGCTAACTTTTTTAATCGTGCCTATAGTCGAACACTTATGTAACACCCCAAACCCGGCCTAGAAGTTAGGCCCGAATCTGGCATGTCACATTGAAGTGTTTTTCAAAAACCTTGTTTCCATTGAAAACCCTTCTTATTAAAACTTGTTGCCATTTAAAACATGTGTAAAATCTCGAATTTCGTATGCATATTTTTAAAACATGGTTTATTAAAAACTATTCTCTTGTAAAATGTTATTACCCTTTTAAACCCTATTTGTTACAAAAGCTTTATCTAAAAGAAACTAATTTATGAAAACGAGATGTTTTAAGAAAAACAATTAACATTTTGGAAAATCGTGATTTACCTCTAACAGATATAAATCAAAGTAAATAAAAGAAAACCCAAAGTTAAAATTCAAAAATTATAAAGGCCTTATTACAACTCAAAACCAAATTAAAGTAGTCATGAATAATTTAATATAAATACGGAAGTAGATGTGTAGCCTTCTCCAAGTCCCTCGTAGCTCCGATCCGTCTAAGGTTGGGAATTTCCTAAAAGGTTAATAAACGGGGTGAATTTGCGAAAACTCAGTGTGTAACCCCTATTATAAAAAAAAGAATAGTTAGCCATACAAACGAATTAAAAGTTTGGGCCCCAACCTTACTACAGTTCCAAAATCAATTGGGCCTTAGCACACTATAACAGACAGTACCAGATGGGCCTTAGCCCACTACAGAATCAGAAACATTATCAGAATCAGAATTAGAATCAGAATCAGAATCAATATCAAAACTAAAATCAGAATCAGCATCAGAATCAAAATCAAAATCAGTATCAGAATCAGAATCAAAATTAGTATCAGAACCAGAATAACAATCAATGTCAGAATCAGAATCAAAATCAGTATCAATATCAGTATCAGAATCAGAATTAGAATTAGAATCAGAATCAGAATCAGAATCAAAATCAAAATCAAAATTAGTATCAGAATCAGAATCAGAAACAGAATGTGAATGCAATGCCCAAGCCTAGTCCAGGCCTACACACAACCCGCACCAGCGCTACACACTATGTGGGGAATAACTCAACCCACCCAGCCCTACACACCATAGACGCAGTAAAGCTGCTAATACAGAATTCATGGCAGAGCCATCAGAGCAGAATATGAGACAGAGCTTCTAAGCAGGTTACGTGGCAGAGCCACTTTATAGCACTTCCTCCATATCAAACCCAATCCCATGCAATATGTCGTGTATGCTATGCTCAATCATCTAACGTGTATGCAGAATGGCCATGCTTAGTAACAGTCATTCAAATATATATTAAAACATATCAATCACGCAACCACAGTCACACCAGTCAAATCACTGTCATACGAACACTGTCTAATCCGCCAAACACACAGTCCAAGTTAGTCACTCACCCACAAGGGCAAAACAGTCATTTAACACCCTAGGGGCAAAATTGTAATTTTACCCCACAGGGGTATCTCGTTCATTCTACCCTACAAGGGTATTTCGATAATTCTACCCTACAGGGGTATTTCAGTAATTCTACCCTAAAGGGGTATTTTGGTAATTCTACCCTACAGTGGTATTTCGGTAATTCTACCTTACAGGGGTATTTCAATAATTTTGCAACCCAGGGGTATTTTGATAATTTCACAAACCAGGGGTATTTCGATAATTTTACAAATTAAGGGTATTTCGGTAACTTTGTAAATTGGGGGTAAGACGATAATTTTACAATTCAGGGGTAAAATAGTAGTTTTATAAATTAGGGGTAAAACGATAACTTTACAAATCAGGGGTAAAATGGTAACTTTACAAATAGGGGTAAAACGGTAATTTTACAAATCAAGGGTAAAACGGTAATTTTACAAATTAGGGGTAAAATGGTAATTTTACAAATCAGGGGTAAAACGATAATTTTACAAATCAGGTGTAAAACTGTAATTTTATAAATCAGGGGTAAAATAGTATTTTTACAAATCGGGGTATTTTTATAATTTTACAAATCGACAGTATTACAGTAGTTCTACCATATAAGGGTATTTCAATAATTCTACCCTACAGGGGTATTTCAGTAATTTCATAAATCGGGGGTATTTCGGTAATTTTGCAAATCGGGGGTATTTCGGTAATTCTGTAAATCGGTGGTACTTTGGTAATTTTACAAGTCGAGGGTATTTTAGCAATTTTGTAAACCAAGGGTATTTCAATAATTTTGTAAACTGAGGGTATTTTAAACAGAGATAACAATGCGAATGGGCCCAGGGCCCATTCTCGGCCCAAATGGGCCAACACGCTCGTATGTCTCTTTTAGCCCAAATCTAGCCACAAATATGAGATTCATCTAGTCTAGTCCAATATTTACTACACAATCAAACAACTTATCCAATTGGGCCTACGGGCCCATTGGGCCCACATGGCCCCTTTCGGCTCATCGTGGCTCAAACAGCCTAAACCCACAAGAACACTCATGATGGCCTCAACTATCGCGTCGAAGCTCCCACACATGTGCTCGCACGCTCGTGTGGCTACCATCGCCGTGTGATCGGTATTTCGGCATTTGCCGCTCTACAACTAGAGTAGAGTGAAATACACACCTGATAGGAGATTGAAGTTAATCCATGCTTCGAACACTCTTAGTTGACACCCAACCCAAACGAGCACGCCACAAAGCGAAAGGGATCAGCTACGAAAGGTATGCTTACTCTCCTTATGGTTCGCTCTATTTAAAGCCAGCTTCTTGCCTATTCTCATGTTAGCTTCCCGATGTGGTATTCCTCCATCAATCCCCCAAAATTAAAGCATTAGCAAAATAATCAACCTTTGCGTGCAAAGGGATTCGAACCATAGTCCTCTCAATAACCAAGTCACGTCACCATCACAGGACACAAGCTCCTTTATGTCATAAGTCCAACACATTTAACTTTAAAGCCCGCCTACTCACTTCCAGATTTATTTAAAAGGGAAACCAAAATAAATTGCAAGAGCCAAGACTTGAACCTTGGACCCCCTTGCTTCTTTTATGGCATCACTTTCTTGTCCCCTACGTGGGGCCACTTTGCCACTACACCACACTCCTTTTTGTGCCATGATTTCACCAAAAATATTCTTAAAGCCTACCCACTAACGTCAAGGCTCCCATAAGAGAAAAACATAAATTTTTGCTAAGGCCCAAGTTTGAACCCAGGACTTCTCCAACAGTCTCAAAACTTTTAGCCATCACACCAACACGCCATTCAGTGAATATGGGCCCGGGGCCCATTACGCAACCTAAGTGTGGCCCACGTGCTCGTATGGCCCGCTAAGCTAGATTTGCCCATAGCGACGTGTACGACACAGCCAGTCCACTAATTCTCGTAAATCTAAAGAAAACGACACGTGTGGGCCTACAAGCCCATTGGGCCCACACGACCCATTCTTCCAGACCCAATTTTGGGGCGTTACAACTTAAATCTCCTTTTCTCTTTTACGTTTTCCTGAGCCTACAAGAGTTTTAGATTTGGAATAATAGGCAACTACTTCTAGGATTATCAACTCAGTCAAGCGGATCTGTGTGTAAGTACTCTTCATCTTAGATTTCGATTTGATACTAAGGTTTTTCTCTTAACTTAAGGTACGGTTTGGGAGGTTATTACTCCTTAAATCCTTACATGTTGGATTGGATCTATCCATAGTCGTAGGTGCATAGATCTAACATCGTTCAATAAGTTCTGGAGGGAAACATTGAATCTAGATGTTTATAGACAAGCGGAGCAGTGGTAAGTAACCATTGAGTAAGTCTTGTGTATGGTTTCGTTAAGTGCTGGTTAAGGTATTGATGATCGTTGTTTTGGTAATAGGTTGAGAGCATGCCGACTGTGGAAATCGTGAAATCAGGTGTGTAACGACACCCTCTAGTAGCATAGATCGGCAAAAGCTGAAAAGCTGAAATGTCAAAATACCGGTATTTCGAGGACTTGCGAGCGTCTGAACGCTCGTGGGCCAATCCAAAATCATGAATCTGGGTTATTAGACGGTAAGGGCTGCTGTATGCGTTTTCGTGCACTTGGGCTATTTTGGGCCTCGATGGGCCAAACTAGGCCCATATGGGTAAAAGTATGCGGTAAGTAATTTCTAGTATATTAGATATTAAATTTGAGATAATATGCATAAGATTAGACTGAGCGGGCCACATAAGCATGTAGGCTCCCTCGAGCCCATTAGGGGTTTTGGGGCCTGCTTACACTATATGACTGTATGAACTTTCTGAGTCGATCGGAGCGACGTTAGACCTACTAAAATGTCATATTAAGCATGAAACCTCGAGACATAACTAATGACCAAAATACCCCTGAAGGGTAAAAATTACCATTTTACCCCTAGTTGCCAAAAGACTGTTTTGCCCCTAGAAATAGTTGACTGATTTGCATATATCTGTATCTGATAATCTGTATGCTTATGTCATGTAGTACTCTAGGTTGTATGGGGTTGGGTTTTGGATATGGAGGAAGTTCTGTATAGTGGAACTGCCACGTAATCTGCTCAGAGGCTCCGCCTTATATTTTTGTTCTAGTGGCTTTGCGAAAATTTCTGTATTAGCAGCTCTGCTGCGTCTATGGTGTGTAGGGCTGGGTGGGTTGAGCTATTCCCCACATGATGTGATGGGCTGGTACGGGTGGTGTGTTGGGCTGGACTGGGATTGGGCTTCACATAAATAAATACATCTATATTCTGTTCTGTATCTATAATGGGCCCAATGCCCACTCTATTTCTAAATAGGGCCAAGGCCCAGTTTGATCTGTATGTGAATAGGGCTTCAACCCAGACTGAGCTGCTTGACTGATCTCTGATACTGGTTGGGTTAAATTACACACTGAGTTTTCACAAACTCACCCTATTAGTTCCATCCATGAAGGTAACCCCCAACCATAGTGGACTTGGAGCTGCAAGGGACTCGGGGTGGCCACATGGATCATGCTTCTGGTTTATAGTTTGGTTAAAAGTTATTTTTATTTCTATTTCATTTTTAATTTTAGATTTATGTTGTAATAAGGCCACTTGGGTATTTGGTTTTGGGTTTTTTATTATTTGTTTTAAAACGGTAGACTACATTATGCAGATTTTCAAACTTAATCACAAATGTTTTTAAACATGCCTTACGTAATGACTGGATAACTTAATAATGATAACACAACAATGAGATTTTGATATAAACTTTACTTGGTAATTAAAACAGTTTCTAAATCTGATAATGTTCAATAATTACAAGCTATTAGTCATGGTTTTCCAACGAATAACATAACGTTTTATTAAAAAGATGATCATAAATGAATCAATCGTCCATGTGACACACTAGATCTGGCCATAACGTCTGGGCCAGTTTTGGGGTGTTACAGATTAAATAGCTATGGAATTCAAAACTAGAGGTTCTTATATGGTATTAGACCATCAATTAAAAGGGCAAGGATTAAATTGAAAGTTGAAATAAATAATTAATTAAAAAGATGATAAAAGAAATATCATCTTATTTTTGTCACCTTCAACCCTGAAATTTTATGGAAACCCTAGGAGAGAGAAGAAACTTTCAAGTTCTAATTGGGTAAGTTTCCTTGTCCCATTTTTAGTAATTTTGATATTTTTGAAACCGAGACAGCTTAATTTATCTATTTGGGGGATTAATTTGAAAAGTTATCAAAGTATGAAAAATGGGTCATGGATGTATATGCTGAAAATTAGAAATTTATGGTAGAAAATGAAAGGTTGTTGATAGATAAACAACTTTCACAAAGTGATTTTTTGGTGAAAACATGATTTAGAGACTAAAATGTAAAGTTCTGAAAATTGATGAAAATTCTGAAATTTATAGAAAATATGTGCTGTAAATTCTACTTTGAAATTTTGGTTAGGCTTGGAATAGGGAGTAAATTGCACCAAATTCATTTTCCGGGCCTAGGGACATAATAGGAATTTATAGAAAAGTTAGGGGCAAAATGGTAATTTTGCCTAGGACATAGATTGAGTCCTAATAAGTATGAAATGTATGAAATTGACAATTAAAGTTATTTATTTATATCCAAACAACTCAAATTCGAGGTTAGATAGAGGAAAAGAAAAGGTTTCAGATTAGTAGATTTTATACGCGAGCAAGTGTCGAGGTAAGTTCTTGTAACTTAATTGAGCATGTAAATATGATTAATTGAATGTTATGTTTGTATGGAATGCAACTAATATTGATTTACATTAGTTGAAAGCTATAATGAAAAATTTAATGCATGCTAGAAAATGGTGAAAAAGGGTTAAGTCCCGATTGAATATTGAATTCCGATGAACATATGTGCTTTTCCAAAATGAATGAGGTTCTGCATTTGTTGTGGACGAGATTTAGCTTGAGTGACTAATCCTATTAACCTGATTATAGGAAGGATTTAGCCCAGACGGGTAATCCTAATATAACACTTGTCGAGTATACATAATGATAAGGGTTTAGACTGGACCGATAACCCTAGTTGTGCTTTTCTGAGCATACGATATATATAAAGGATTTAGCCTGGTCTGGTAATCCTATTATACAATATGTGGCCTGAGAGTGTTTCCGTGATTAAATGCCCTAATGGGTACTCTCAGAAAAGAATTGATAGGTTATTGAATCGTACACCTCTAGTGTGCCACTTGAGTATTCATGGGGATTTCAATGATTCAACGAACACAACTTTTGACATGTTATGAGAAAATGAGATGAAATGGAAATGACTTGAAAGTGTATTGCATGATGAGCTCATCTATGTTTGCTTCATTGATATGGAGATTTTGGTGACTAACATGTTTAATTAAATGCATGTGTTTAGAAAGTTTTGCTAATGGATGGAAAACATGATATTATATGCTTAGATTTAATAAACGAGATTGGTAAGTTTAGTTTTTTGTTATACGAACTTACTAAGCATGTAATGCTTACTTCATTTTATTTTCCCTATTTTATAGTGCTCGAAAGCTCGTGAAGGTTAGAAGATCATTGAAGCATCGTCACACTATCAACTAGCTTATTTTGGGTATACATAGTTCAATCCTTTTTGTATAATGGCATGTATTGGACAACTTGACCATTAGTGGCTTGATAATTATGTTTGTAATCTAGCCATTCGAATGGCTAGAAATGGTTGTTTTGGTATACTTGTAATGTCATGCTATGGTAGCTAAATATATGTTAAGTAGGTTATTATGATATATTCACCTGTGATATGTTAAGTATATGAGATCAAATGTTATTAATACCTAAGTTAAATTAAGGTATGTTATAAACACACATGCATGTAATGGTATGCCATGATGAATGATGAAATTTGCTTAATTTGAATGCTTGAAACTGTTAGTATTGAATGTATGTTTCAAGTGTAGAGATTGGGTGTGATTTTGGGTGAGAAATAAAGCTAGACCGTGTGTGACACAGGGTTTGGTAACATCGGCATGTGGTTAAGCTGTGTGTCCCCTACACCTTAATTTTGATAAACAAAATGCTTAGAATTGAGTACATAGGCAGAGACATGAGTGTCTATCTCAACCGTGTTAGGCACATAGCCTAGAACACTGGCGTGTCTCTTAGACGTGTGAAACCTACACCTATTTTTCAAAAATTCGAATTAACCACATGACCTAGCATACTGGCATGTGACTTGGTTGTGTGACATCAATTTGTTCATGAGTTGCAAGTTAGAGAGTTACACAGGTTTGGGACTTGGGCGTGTGACTTCATATGGCCTGACCATACGGGCATGTCCTATTCTACAAGAGCATGTGACTCTTATTAGTGAGAAAAATTTTGGGATTTTGCGAAAAATTCCCAGAGATCACGATTTGGTCCCGAATCTATTCTAATACATGTTTTGGGCCTCGAGGGCCCTACTAAGGGACGTTATGAATTATTTCAGTAAACGAGTAGTAATTTATATGAATTATCTTAAAATGTTCTGAAAATTCCAATAATGCTCCGAAATCCTATTCCAGTGATGGATACGGGTTAGTGGTATCAAAGTTATAATTTTGTTGATTCTCGGATTTGATGTAGCAAAAACGAGTTTATCTATACATACCATTATATAAACTATGATAGTGTGATGACTCTTGGTCATTTTAAATGTGTTTTTTATATAGTAATGTCATCCAACTAAGCTAGAGTTGAATCCAAGGAAGTTGAGAGTAATGCTTCAGCTTTAGTTCAAAGAGTTGCTTCTGCGTCTAGTAGTGAAAGGCCCATGTCTGAGGGCCAAGGTGAAGAGGCAAAATAGGCCTTCTTTCAATTAATGAATGAGTGGTTTACCGAGTACCTAAGAACAAACCTCATTATACCACGACTTGCCCCACCTACTCCTCAACTGGTTCCTGAGGTACCACAGGGTGCTGAACTTGTTAGAATTGGTAAGCCTCTGATAGATAAAATCCGTAAGCATGGGGCAGAAGAATTTAGAGATATCGTAGATGATGATCTGGAAAGGGCTGAGTTTTGGCTAGAAAATACTATATGGGTTTTTGATGAATTATCCTACACACCTGTCGAAAGTCTGAAATGTGCAGTATCCCTACTAAAAGATACAACTTATCATTGGTGGAATACCATAACTTTAGTTGTGCCAAGAGAGAGAATTACATGGGAATTCTTCCAAACTGAATTCCAAAAGAAATATGTGAGTCAGAGATTTATGGATCAGAAAAAGAAAGAATTTTTAGAACTCAAGCAGGGAAACATGACTGTATTCGAATATGAATGAGAATTTGTTCAGTTGAGCAAATATGCTAGAGAATGGGTTCTAACCGAGGCAGAGATGTGTAAATGCTTTGAAGAGGGTTTAAACAAAGACATTAAATTGTTGATCGAATTTCTTGAGATAAGGGAATTTACGGTGTTGCCGCTCGAGCACACAAAGCTGAGGAATTGAGTAAGAAGAAGAAACAAGTTGAAAGAGAGGCTTGGGTTTCTCGAAAAAGAACTATGAGTAAGTCACAACCATTGGCTTCTAAGAAATTAAACAAATATTATGACCACCTCTACAGGATATTCTAGTAGAGAGCGAGGCTCTCAACGTTCTAACCTGAGGTCTTCATCTCTATTTGTGACTAGTGTGGCTAGTGTGGGTAATCCCAAACAGAAATGTAAGAATTATAACAAATTTCATCATGGGAAATGTCAGTCAAGAAGTGGAGCTTGTTTTGGATGTGGTTCACTTGACCATTTTCTCAAGGATTGTCCAGGAAGAGTTGAAAAAGAGATAGAACCAGCTCCAAAGCCTAGTAATCTTGTCTCAAGAGGTAGACCACCCCATCATCCCAGCAATGTTAATGGTAGTCGAGGTACTACCAGGGATACCGTAGTTGAATTTGAGGTACGAGCATCTATAAGAAAATATGCTATTCATGCTAGAGAAGATTGTAACACCCCTATCCCGTAACTGTCACCGGAATAGGATGAGACGTTAACGAAAATTTGAAAACAGATCCGAACAGTAAAATTTTGAACATTTTCTTGAATAAAGATCATCCGTTTACAAAATTTCTAGACATAACATAGATCAAATTTATGACTTATAAAAATAAACTCCCAAAGGGTGCCATATCTGCATAGCTTATAAACAATAGTCATGATATCATTCTACTATAGTCTATCCTATACATGCCATAAGCTAAAACCGAATCATTGGGTTACCGCAATAGTAGATAGTATGACGAAGAGCTGACAGTCCCCGAGCTGGTAGTCAGAATCCACAATCTATAAAACAAAGACACGAAACAACGAAGTAAGCTTTCATAAGCTTAGTAAGTCTTTAAGTAATACAATTAACTTTACTGAATTTAAAAACATAATTTCCTATTCAAATTGGTAAATGAAAAATCGTTTGCTGAATGAATCTAATCACAACTACACATACTTTACTCATCGTCTCATTTACTTAGAAATCGACATCACATAACCACTTCAACAAATAATTACCACAGTGGCCAATTGTAAAGGTACTCAACCACAAATCAAATTTCCCGGGGCTATATCCACCTCCGTGATATTTTCATAAATGACCAATTATACATAAGCACGCAATGCACAATATTTATATATAAGTCACTTAACTTTAAACTCAAACAACAAAGTAAATCAATAACTTCACATGACTTCTCACATCAATCGACTATGGCTCAATTGCATAGTAGTCGTAGTACTCATTTCCATAGGTTTATATATTTTATTTCATACTTGTGACTCAATCCAGGGCAGATTTAATTATGAGTATAGGATACATACCTAGCCAACTTAAGGTATTCCATCATCATTAAGTTTCGGTGACTGAAGACACATATGCATAAATCTTATACCCTCAAATACATAGTTTCACAATTGAACATAATCAAATCCAATTCGAGTCATTCTTACATCAAAAGATAAGTATCACATACCTGAGTCATTTAATGTATACTACGAGCTTCATTTGTCATCTTAATGTGGGATCTTGTAATCAAATGCACTTGGCCGGCTAGATATAAAACCCGACTCTAAACACCAACTTTGAAGCTTACTAAGTCAATGTCCCGAATGATTTCGAACCATAGTCCATTCAGAAGGTTTATCACACTTTATGATATACGCTGGTAGTATTTACGTATCACAACATATTAGCAGAATAATGCTTCCATTCAGACTAACTCATAAATTACATGATTTTCTTTCATCTTTATAATAGCCGTTCGGCCGTGCCCCCTATCCCATAAGTTATTCTTTCTCACTTTATAAGCATATAACGATACATACCTTACACATATCTCAAATTAGCCATTCGGCCTTATCACACATATATACACTTACACATTCGGTCTTAATACATATCTTGGTCTCACATTCATTTCATACTTATCACACGATCTTAATAGCACATTTCACACTTATCAATATGATATACTTGCCATCAGGCCATATAAGTATAGTACAACACATCATCATTTTATCTATAAAGTTCGGCTAAATCCATAGATTACCAGGAATACCCAATTCATGTAATATATCGAATTATAATCAAATGTTATCTACGTTTAATTACTTAAAACTTACCTCGAGTATATCTGAACACCTACAGGTCGGCTATGTAACCACTTTAGTTTTCCCTTTATCCGTGCTTGTCTCTCGGGATCTTAAGCTTAGATTAAGCAAGTAAACTAGTTTAATCATCTTATCAATTCCTCAAAACAAGCATTAATCGAGTATATAAACCAAGTACATATAAATCACTTTGGTCAACTATCGCTTGTCACTTAACATAATTAATTTCCATTTTCAATAACATAGAACCTAGGTTGGTCGAATGTATTCTTTCCTCTATGTATGTATATTATTCGTATTTCATTCAGCTTACTTATCTATTTAAAAACCATATCACCGAACACACATAGACTCATTTTACAACTACTTTCAATACGCAACATTAAAACACCATTTAGTTGCACATATATACCATGATTCAAATTCACATAGCTCTCAAACTCAACCAAACTTGACTTAACATATTCATATTGGACAGCATATGAAATCTCAATTGAACAATAAGTAAATAAATTTAAGTAAAAACAATTTCTCCTCCTACTATCACATATACGGCATACTCAATTCCTTTCATCCCAAATACATTTAAAATCACTTATTCCTTAACATTGGACCTAATTGATCATTATTATAACCAATTTAAGCCATGCATTAATATTAATTTCATTCAGTCATTATATTAAACAAATTCATCAATTAAATTATTTTGCTAATCCACATTCGGTCAATTCATTTTACACATGAACATTCACATCTACTTCAATCACATATAATAATAGATTCATCTTATTTAACTAAAATCATAATCAAATTCAACTTATAACAATATATATTATTTAAACATTTAACAACACCTCCTCATAAAATTTATCATAGCCGAATACACTTATTAACCTTGCACTACACTAGACACACATACCATAATTAGACTCATTAACCCTTAATCACATAACACTTGCTCTATTCATTTCCCAATTTCACGTTCGGCTAATACACACATAACAATTTGACATTAACCTTGCATTATGCCAAGTAACCAATTGCCACAAAACACTTACACAATTATTCAACTAATCAAACTCAATTTATTAATTAACAACCCTCAACACACAAAGCATCAAAACAACCCCAAGGAAACTCAATCAAAACATGGCCGAATGCATCTACAACACCAAAACCAAAATTTTCTTCACGGGTTTACGGTAGAGCTAAGAAAAGAACTCAAAATCATCAAAAATAAAACCAAACTACCATGTATTTACCTTGAATTATCTCTCCCCTCTTTACCAAACATCCAAGCTTCTCTTCCCCTTTTTTATTTTCTTTAGTTTCGGCTAAGTGAGAATGAAGGAGCAAGTAACTTTGTTTTTTTCACCTTATTCATATTATAATAATCTTTATTATATATTATATAACCATTTACTAATATTTCTTTTGGATAAAATGTATATATCATTCAATACTAATCATTGCCGTCCACTATCAAAGAAAATGGGATGTTTGACATGCAAGTCCCCCATTCTTTAAACCATGCAATTTTCTACCATTACAATTTAGCCTATCACCTTTTTGAGATTTCTCACCAAAGTCCCTTTTAATAAATCCACATTCAATTGACAATATTTAAACACAATATTTTCACACATGAAATTTCACATATAATAAATGTAGAAAAGAACATTTTAATTTTTTTGACTTAGTTTTGTGGTCCCAAAACCACTTTTCAACTAGGGTCAAATTAGGGGTGTCACAAAGATGCCTCTGCACTAGACGTCATTACTGGTACACTTTCTCTACTTGATATTGAGATTACTGCTTTTATTGATCCTGGTTCCACACATTCACACATATGCAAAAACTTAGTGACTATTAAGAATTTACCTATTGAGTTCACTGAATTTGTGGTTAAAGTTTCAAACCCCTGGGTCAGTGTATTATGCTGAATAAGGTCTATAATAACTACCCTTTAATGGTATAAGGTCATTGCTTTCTTGTTGTTTTGATGCTATTACCATTTGATGAATTTGACATGATTTTGGGACTGGATTGGTAAACCTAATATGATGTAGTGGTGAATTGTAAATAGAAATATATTGTATTGAAATGTCACAATGGAGAATTACTTCTATTGAATTTGATAAACTGGATGGATTACCTAATGTGATTTTAGCAATATCAACACAGAAATATGGTAAAAAGGGTTATGACGCCTACCTTGCATATGTGTTGGATACTAAAGTATTTGAGTCGAAGATTCAGTCAGTGCCGGTTGTATGTGAATTTCGTGATGTATTCCCAGAAGAATTACTGGTTTACCACCAGATAGAGAACTGGAATTCTCTATAGATCTTGTACCGGAAACGACGCCAATATCCATAGCACCTTACAAAATGGATCCTACTGAATTGAAAGAGCTAAAAGTACAGTTGCAATAATTGATTGACAGAGGTTTTGCTTGACCTAGTTTCTCACATTGGGGTGTGCCGGTTCTATTTGTTAAGAAGAAAGATGGATCGTTGAGGTTGTGCATTGATTATAGACAACTCAACAAAGTTACCATAAAGAACAAGTATCCATTGCCTCGTATTGATGACTTGTTTGATCAGTTAAAATGTATTGCAATATATTCAAAGATTGAACTCCGTTCTGGTTATTATCAACTACAGGTAAAGGATTCAAATGTACCAAAGACAACTTTTAGAACCAGATACGGGCATTATGAGTTTCTAGTGATGCCATTCAATTTGACATATGCACCTGCAGTGTTTATGGACCTGATGAACAGAATTTTTAGCCCATATTTAGATAGGTTTGTGGTGGTATTTATAGATGATATTTTCGTTTACTCCCAAGATGAAAATGAACATATTGAGCATTTAAGAGTAGTGTTGCAAACTTTGTGAGTGAAACAATTGTATGCCAAATTCAGTAAATGTGAATTTTGGCTATGGGAAGTTAGTTTTCTTGGGCATATAGTATTTGCTGAAGGTGCCAGGGTAGACACAAATAAAATTTTAGTCATTGTTAACTAGAACCCACCAAGGAATGTGTCTAAAGTCTAAAGTTTTCTAGGACTAGCTAGTTATTATTAGAGGTTTCTAAAAGGTTTTTCAATGATAGCTTCTCTAATGCCCTGATTATTGCAAAAAAGATGTGAAATTTGAATGGACTGATAAATGCCAACAGAGTTTTGATAGATTAAAAGTTTTATTGATAGAAGCGCTAGTGTTAATTCAGCTAGAATCGGGTAAGGAATTTATAGTTTAAAGTGATGCGTCATTGAATGGTTTAGGCTGTGTTTTAATGCAAGAAAGTAAAGTAGTGGCCTATGCTTCAAGACAACTAAAGCCACATGAAAGAAACTACCCGACACATGATCTTGAATTGGCAGCCATTGTGCTCACATTAAAAATCTGGCGGCATTACTTGTTTGGTGAAAAATGTCACATAATCACTGATCATAAAAGTTTGAAGTATTTGATGTCACAGAAAGATTTGAATTTGAGGCAGTGTAGATGGCTAGAATTACTAAAAGATTATGATCTTGTCATTGATTACCCTCCAGGTAAAGCCAATGTAGTGGCAAATGCTCTGAGAAAAAAATCTCTGAATACCTTGCGGGTAATGAATGCTTGATTGTTATTATCTAATAATGGTTCAATTATAGATGAGTTAAAAGCTAGACTAACGTTTTTACAGTAGATATCTGAAGCTCATAAAAATGATAGTAAGTTGCAAGCAAAACGGATACAAAGTGAATCGACTCCTGACTTAGAATTTTAGATCGGGACTAATGGTTGTTTCTTATTCAGAGGCAGAGTAGTGTATCAAAAAGTTCAGAACTAGTACAGAAGATTTTGAATGAAGCTCATAATGGTAACATGTCTATACATCATGGTAGTAATAAAATTTACAATGATTTGAAAAAGATGTACCGGTGGCCAGGAATGAAATGAGATATTTCTGAGTTTGTATCTAAATGTTTGATATGTCAGCCATCAGTTGCCTTCTAGACTTTTATAGCCAGTTACGATACCAGAATGGAAATGGGAAAGAATTACTGTGGACTTTGTATTAGGTTACCCCTGTCTCCAAAGAAGAAAGATGCCATTTGGGTAATTGTTGATCAGTTGAGAAAGTTTGCACACTTTACTCTAGTACGCGTGGACTTTTCCATGGATAGATTGGTAGAGTGTATGTTTCTGAGATTGTCATATTTCATGGAGTGCCTGTCTCTATCATTTCAAATAGAGACCTCTGGTTTACATATCAATTTTCGAGCAAGTTGCAAGAAGCTCTGAGTACACAACTACATTTCAGTACTGCATTTCATCATCAGACAGATGGTCAATCTGAAGGGGTAATACGGATCTTGGAAGATATGCTTCGATGTTGTATACTTGAGTTTGAAGGTAACTGGGAAAAGTATTTGCCCTTGGTTGAATTTGCTTATAATAACAATTATCAGTCTAGTATTAAATTGACACTGTATGAAGCTTTGTATGGTCACAAATATAGAACTCCATTATATTGGACAGAACTCAGTGAGAAAAAGTTACATGGAGTTGACTTAGTCCGTGAGACTGAGGAAAAGGTGAAAGTGATTCCGGACAGTTTGAAAGTGGCCTCTGATCGTCAAAAGTCCTATGCTGATCTTAAACGAAAAAAATAGAGTTTCAGGTTGGTGATCAGGTATTCTTGAAAGTATCACCTTGGAAGAAAGTTCTTCGATTTGGCCATAAAGGAAAACTGAGTCCACGGTCCATTGTGCCATACGAGATTTCAGAGAGAATTGGATCGGTAGCATATCGGTTAATTTTACCGCCGGAACTTGATCGGATTTATAATGTTTTTCAAGTGTCTACGCCACGATGGTATCGATCTGATCCTTCACATGATATCTCTCTAATAGAGGTAGAAATTCAACCTGATATGACATATAATTAAAAACTGATTAAAATCTTAGCTCGAGAAACAAAAGCGTTGAGAAATAAAAAGGAAGCATTAGTAAAGGTTCTCTTGAAACGACATGGTATAAACTGGGAACCGGAGGATACCATGAGGAAGCAATATCCAAACCTCTTTACTGGTAAGATTTTTGAAGACAAAAATCCTTAAGGGGGAGAGTTGTAACAACCCAATTTCAGTGAGATCAGAATAGTGGTTTCAGGACCACAAATTTGATCCGAAAATAAAATTTATTTTCTTTTATTATATGGTTCATATTAGGTTTGTGACAGCCTTAAAACTACCCTAGTCGAAATGTGGTTTCGGGACCACAAAACCGAGGCATAAAAATAATTGAATATTCATTTTGAAGCCTATTGTATGTGCCAATTCATGTGTGACATCTTAGATGCTTCAATTTAGTATTATAATTATGAATTGCACCTAAAAAGGGCTAAATTATGAACTTTGAAAATGTGCAAGACAAATGTGTGATGACCTATTAATGCATGCATGAGAAAAAAAAAAGAGTTGCATGTCAAATTGCCCAATTTTACTCTAGTGGACGGCAATGATGGCTAATTTGGCATTTTGTGTGTTGTATTCTAGCTTAATAAATAAACTTAATATTTATTTTAAGTTATAATGTGATTATATTATTATGAAATGGGAGGAAAAACCAATGTTAGTCCATTTCTTCTTCTCTTTGCCGTGAGTTGAGGAAGAGAATAAAAACTCATGAGCTTGGGGCATTCGGCTAGGGGAAGCTTAAAATTGAGGTAAGATTCATGAAATTTTTCTTTGAATGTTGTGGATTTTGGTTGGTCTTGAAGCTTCCAACAAGACCCGTGTGCTAGATTCTTATGATTTATGTCCATGAAGCTTTCGGTTTTGCTAAAAAGGAATATGGAGGAAATAAATTGTTTTCTTTGTGTTTTAATGAGCATGGGAGAATCGATTTTCTTGGTAATAGGAGCTCATTACCGAATGTATATAGGAAATTTATAGGTGTTTGAGTTTGGTGAATGTGTGAAGAGAAGTTCCGATTGTGGCTTATTAATATTAGAAATTTTGTGAAATTGAGATGGAATGCAAGTTTACTTGAAAGCCTAATTTCAAAATTCTTGATATGTTGGCTTAAGGAGTGTTCGGCCATGGTTATTTTGGCCAAATGGTCTAGATAATAAGGTTGTGTAATTGAGCTAGTTTAAAATGCTTTTGGTTGTTAGATGGCCATAAAGAAAATTTGCTATCATGGTTGTGTGTGTATGTGTAGTGCTGATTGTGAATGGAAGCTTGAGGGACTCTAAGATGTTATAATTCATGTGAATTGAAGTTGTGAGCTCCAATTAGTAAGTTTTGTGTAGCTTAAATGGCAAAGGGACATTCGGTTCCTTGAATTACATGATTTGCTTTGTTTTTGATTAGCAAATTGGTTGTTAGCATGATATTTAGTCTAATGGAAATGAGTTAAGGTTAATAGAGGCTAAATTGGATGTGGTGAGCTTCTTAAATTGTTTGACCCAAACCTACTTGTAAATTGAAATTTGTGAAGCATGTTAGTTTCGGTTAATTAGTAATGTGATAAGGAAAAACTATGCTTTGATGTTGAAATTGGGTTTTTGATGAACGAATGAACTTGTTTTGGTGAATGGCTAATTATCGAACATATCTTTTGAGATTTTAGATGGAATTGCCGAATGTGTCTATAATAAGGAAAGGGATGGTTGATTTTGATATTTATAAGTGAAGTTTAAGACCATATGCTTTTGGTCATAGCATGTGAAGTGAATCAAACATATTTTGTTAATTGAGCTTTGAATCGATGGAAGTATATGTGTTAATTTGATGAATTAATTTGTAAGTGTATAATTGTTGAGTTTTGAGGTAAGGTATGCATTCGGTCATGGCTCAAAGGATGCTAATTCATGTTAGTTAACTATCTTGTAAAGGAAGATGTATATGAGTGTTTATAAATTAGTTGATCGTTGCTATAGGTGAATAATGTGAGCAAATCACATACGGTTAATAGATGGAAAAGTAGAATTGAGCTTGGAAATTGGTATATATGACAAAATTGATATGTTTAATTAGTGGCCAAATGTGACCTTGATTATATGTTGTAGCTTGAAATGAAATGTGAATAAGAACTTTAAAGAGTGAAATTGTATAAATCTGCTTGGTACAGCAGCAGTAACGTGTTTTGGAAAAATCACCATAAATTGTGGGAGATGAATTAGAGGCTGAATAAATTGTGTAATTAAAGCTTAGTGAGTCTAGTTTCTTATAAAAGAAACCTTACAAGCAAAGGAATTTCTGATAAATAGATTTTTAGAGTAGAGTGAGACAGTGTCAGATTGACTCCGAAATCCCCTGTTCTGTTTTTTGAAAATCACTATAAATTGTATAAAAATTGTTATAAGGCAAAATTTATATGGTTAGACTCCTTAATGAGTCTAGTTTCGAATAAAATAGGCAAGGACATATTTTGAATTCTGTACAAGGAGAAATTTGATTTGTAGTATAGAGTGGTCAGTTTAATCAAACAGTGAAATAGGGAAAACTTTAAGAAAATTCTGGTATTTATTGGCCAAACTAAAAATTCTGAAAATTTTATGGATAGAAGATATATGAGTCTATTTTCAGGAAAAATTAACGGCACTTCATTTGGAGTTTCGTAGCTCCAGTTATGAGTAATTTATTGAATGTTGCTCAGGAAATCAGCTTGTTGTGACTTGTGATATGTATGTGGGTGACCGAATGTGTGTGTGTGTTTGCTATGAGAAGTATATGCATTTATTATTTGACTATAAGTGAAAATGATGAATTGAGATGTTTGAAAAAGGATTAATAAAATTTAATATTTTATTTAGCTCAAGAGCATAGAGGGACAAGTTCGGATAAAGGGAAAGCTAAAGTGGTCGAATAGCCAATTCATAGTTGCTCGTGAAAGTTCAAGGTAAGTTTTGAGTAATTGAATTTGATATTTAATTTAACATGCCATGATATACATGCATGATAGTTGAACGATGTCTCATTGAGAAAGTAACCTTATACATGTTTGCTATATAGCCGAATGGCTCATAGAGAAAGAAACTAAAATTGGGATTTGAAATGTATTGTTTATGTATGTTTGCTCATTGGGCCGAAAGTCTAGAAAAGAAGAGTATACATGTATAAGTTTTGAATTATATTTATGATATAAAGTCAAGGAGCATGTTATATGTTTGTATGCGAATGAATTAATTGAATTACAAGTGTGATCTTGCTATGTGAAATGTGGCAACATGTGAATACATATGTATGAGACTCTGTGATGTGAATCCAGGATTAAAGTCCCGATGACTATATGTGGAGACTATGTCCGGGTTAAGGCCCGAAGGCTATATGCAGAGATGATGTCCGGGTTAAGACCCGAAGGCTATATGCGGAGATTATATCCGGGGTAAAGGCCCGATGGCTATGTATGGAGATTTTATCCGAGCTAAAGGTCTCGATGATGATGTGAGTAAAGTCTAAGACTAAAAGACTTCATGGTAACGATTGCTAATGAATGCGCTTAAAGTGTTAAGTTATACAGGTATGTACCCTAAGCTTATATGCAAGCTGGTTTTTGGACCAAATCCTAAGGTCATTATGCGATTACATATGCGTGCATGAAATGAGACTATTAATATGGTCAAAATACAATTGATCAATGCGAAATGTTATGTGAAATTATGCGATATGTCAATGTTTACATGAGCTTACTATAAGTGAAAGTTATCTACTTTTGTATATGATGAGAATGTGTATGTTCGGTTAAGGGGTGACGTACCTAAAAGAAGAGGGAAACAAAAATACGAACAACTATGTTATAATTTAAGTTTTATCTGTTGTCATTGCTTAAAACTTACTAAGCATTGTAATGCTTACTCCGTTTATTTTGTTTCCTCTGTTTTATAGATCTCATTTTGGAAGCTACGGACTCGGGGATTGAAGCCTTAATCACCTACACTATCATCGTTATTTTGGTATTTTCGATAGTAAATTTAGAGAACAATGGCATGTATAGGCTAATCTCCTTTTTTTTGAACCGAATTACATTTTGGGCTGTAATTATTCTAGCCATGCAAAAATGGCTGGCCTAGTCTTCTAATTTGAATATATGTTTTGATGAAATTCATATGGCTTGATGTTTGTGACATGGTTTTTAGATAGTACCCCATATGCAATATGTTAGAATATAGTGTACTATTATCTGAAAATTTTGATTTGGCCAAGTTGTTAGTAGCCACATGGTGGGAATTTGCTCAGTGCTTATAAAACCAATTAAATGAGGTATAATGTGCTATCCGACCCTTTTTGCAAGTGTTGTATTCGGTCATAGAACCTTAGAAGAATCTAAGTTTAGTAAGTTGTATTTAGACATGTGATCCCTTAATACCCTATTTCGGCGATGGACAGGGGTATAGGGTGTTACAAGGTTAGAAATTTCATGTGAAAATTTTGATAGGAAAATTTTACCTATTTCGTATTTAATTACAAGAAGGACCAAATTGCATAAAATGCGAAAGTAGAATTCTAGTAGCTATAAGGATTAAATAGCTATGGGATTCAAAACTAGAAGTCCTTATATGGTAATTAGACTATCAATTGAAAGATAAATAATATCTTTGTTAATCATCTGTGGAAATTTAGAAAAAGGCAAGGACTAAATTGGAAATTAAAATAAATAATTAATTAAAAAGATGATAAAAGAAATATCATCTTATTTTTGTCATCTTCAACCCCAAAATTATATAAAAACCCTAGGGGAGAGAGAAGAAACTTTCAAGGCCTAATTGGGTAAGTTTCATTATCTTGTTTTTAGTAATTTTCTTATTTTTGAAACCGGGATAGCCTAATTTATCTATCTAGGGGATTAATTTGAAAAATTATCAAAGTATGGAAAATGGTTCATGGATGTATATGCTGAAAATTAGAAATTTATGGTAAAAAATGAAAGGTTGTTGATAGATAAACAACTTTGACAAAGTGATTTTTGGTGAAAACATGATTTAGGAACTAAAATGTAAAGTTGAGAAAATTGATGAAAATTCTGAAATTTATAGAAAATATGTGCTGTAAATTATACTTTGAAATTTTGGCTAGGCTTGGAATAGGGAGTAAATATCACAAGTTTCATTTTCTGGCCCTACGGACAAAATTGAAATTTATGGAAAAGTTAGGGGCAAAATGGTAATTTTACCTAAGACGTAGATTGAGTCCTAATAAGTATGAAATGTATGAAATTGACAATTAAAGTTATTTATATAAATCTGGACAACGCAAATTTGAGGTTAGATCGAGAAAAAGAAAAGATTTCAGATTAGTAGATTTTATACGAGAACAAGTGTCAATGTAGGTTTGTGTAACTTAATTGAGCATGTAAATATGATTAATTGAATGTTATGTTTGTATGGAATGCAACTAATATTGATGTAAATTAGTTGAATGCTATAATGAAAATTTTAATGCATGCTTGAAAATGGTGAAAAAGGGTTAAGTCCCGATTGAATATTGAATTCCGATGAATAAATGTGCTTTTTCGAAATGAATGAGGTTCTGCATTTGTTGCGAACGGGATTTAGCTCGTACGAGATCCTATTGACCTGATTATGGGATGGATTTTTCCCAGAAGAGTAATCCTAATATAACACCTCTCAAGTATACATAACGATAAGGGTTTAGCCTAGACTGTAACCCTAGTTGAGCTTTTCTGAGCATACGATATATATAAAAGATTTAGCCTGGACTGGTAATCCTATTATACGACATGTGGCTCAAAAGTGTTTTCTTGATTAAGTGCCCTAATGGGTACTCTCAAAAAAGAATTGACAGGTTATTGAATCGTACACCTCGAGTGTACCACTTGAGCACTCATCGGGATTTCAGTGATTCAATAGACACAACTTTTGACATGTTATGAGAAAATGAGATGAAATGATAATGGCTTGAAATAGTATTGCATGATGAGCTCATCTATGTTTGCTTGATTGATATAGGGATTTTGGTGACTAACATGTTTAATTGAATGCATGTATTTAGGAAGTTTTGCTAATGGATGGAAAACATGATATATGCTTAGATTTAATAAACAGGATTGGTAATGTAACGCCCTAATTTTCGGGATTTTTCAGGATTTTTGCGATTTTGGTGAAATCATGAAATTTTGTTGCTTGGTCATGAAATTTATGTTCTAAGCATGTTAGTGGGCCTTTAGAAGGCCCAAGCCTAAGTTAAAACCCCGTAGATTTATCAAATTTTGGATTTAAAAGAGAATGGGGCTTGGTTATGTGGGCTTTTAAGAAAAAGTGAGGGAATTAAGACACAAGAGAGCCCTTGGTAAAGTGGCAATATGGCGCCACTTAGTTCCTTAAAAAGTGGCGTGTGGATGGGTGCAAGGACCAGAGTTCAAGTCTCAAGGTAAGCAGTGTGTGTTTTTAATTTTTGTGCATGTGCCAATCATGTAATGGATGTTAAGTGAAACTCTGATGGAAAAGGTTGAAATGTTCATGAGATTGAATCAGGTAGGATAAGGGAGAGAGATTTTAGGAATTTTGAAAGGGTGGAAGTGTTGGCCGATTGTAGGAGTGTAGGGAGAGTGCATAATCGACTACGGGAGTTTATGTATCAAATTCAACATTTGTTCTTTGTGTGCCGATTGGTTAAGGGTGGCCTTTCGGGATTGTTTGGTCTCTTTTTCTTTGCATTCGTTTTGTTTGTAACACCCCTAACCCGTATCTGATCGCCGAATTTTGGGCTGAGAGGTATTACCGATCTAAACCTTTCACTTATACTTTCACATAAACCTAGGTTCGTTAGTATTCATAAGTACATTCAACACAATCAAAGATTGAAAGCTGAGACTTATAATGACATTCAAGATATGTGCCATATCATATGGCTGAAATATTTACAAATAAAATAAAAAAATATTGTTCACAACAGTCTACTTTATACATGGCATAATAACTCCAAAATATAACAGTACCAAAACGATAGATAGTGTGATGAAGAGCTGACGATCCCCGAACTGGTAGTCAGAGCCCACAATCTACCAAGCAAAGACACAAAACAAACAGAGTAAGCTTTCATAAGCTTAGTAAGTCTTAAATAAATTAAGTAACTTAACTCAGTTAAACACATTGATTAAGTATAAATAGTCTTATTATAACATTATTTGGCCGAATAGACCTAACCACAATAATATACATTTTTATTGACCTCTCATTTGCTTATAAAACCGAGATCACATGGTTACATCATCTAATATCAACTTGTCATTAATTTGTTTAACTTAATAGAGTTAATTTAAGGCACCATAACAATCTATAATCTCAATAATCGAATCACATAGGTGTCACATACACTTCTATGTATATTAATTCCCATAGAAACCGAACACATAGATATACTACCATTTCCCATATGCATTTCATAAATAACATTCACATACCTGAACAACTTAAGTTAGTGAATGGATTCGGATACCGTATAGCATAAGCTTCATAGTTTTAGTCTCTTTAATAGTTCTCCGACATTCAGCCCACTAGGTATAACCTGAACTTGTCACTGGCACAAGCCTGTTAGACTTTGAGTCTGAAACACATTATAGCCATCATGCTTGCTAGGCCAAAAGCCCGAATACTGTGGTAGAATAATCATTTTAAAAGGTTTCATACCCAATCAAGCACATACTTCTCGTTTTTAAATACGGATCTCATTATTTTGAACATTAATACTATTCACATATAAACTCATACCATTAGCTTTGTTTTTGCTTCACACTACTCGTTAACAACTTTAAGACATACCATTACATATGCCGTCATTTCATAATGATCAGTTGACTCTATCACACATATATACTTAATGATCGTACTTACTCATATTCATTCCGTAAGAGTCTTTCAACCCTATCGTGGGGTTTAAAATGTTGATTCACTTACTTCTCCTTTTAATGCCACACAACTACATCATTAATGCATATAAGGCTATCATTCAATTTCTTAAATACATTTTTTTGGTCTATTACCCCTTTTTAACCGAACATATATATGAATAAGTATATAAGCACTTAACACGCATTAAACATGCTAACTTCTCTTGAAACTATATTCATACAACATAGATAATTCAAATCTTGACACATTGTTTCACCCTTTTACCGAATGCATCAAGGTCATATACATATGACATAATACCTCATTCATAAATTTCTCACCTTTCATACCTAATTCACTCACAATCAAGCTTAATTATAAGTATGGAATACATACCTGACCAATGTAAATTATTGAGCCAACTCGATTGCCATTTATCCTTGAGTCTCAAAAATCTTATAAGTTTGATTTCATCACTAGTACGAGGCCTATTATACTTCCAATCTGATAGCTTTCATCAATATTCCACCTATTAGGCTCGAAACCCGACATAACCACCAGCTCAAAAGTTTGCTAGGTTAAAGACCCGATAATAACACACGATATTTAATTCGCATGGTTTTATACACATCTATTCATATACTTTTAATTTCCCCAACGTAATCACATTAACAAAATATTACTTTCAGTCGATCTCATTCACATATCAAAATAGTTATTTTCAATGCATAAGAACCATTTAGGCCAATCATATATATATACAAATATATACACCATTTTCAAATACATCATCTTATCATAGTAGCCATTAGTAACCTCACTCGTATAAATTACTTATGATTTATAGTAGTTATTTGGCTACACACAGGTAAATTCCATGGATCATGATTCTTTTAATAGATATTAAGTACCTCCTACTTGATCATAATATAGACTTAATATTTAAAACTTACAAAAGAATTAAACTTAATTACCTAAAAACTTACCTGAATTGTCGATGAGATGGCTTTGATCGGCTACTCAACATCCTTTGCTTTTCCCTTACTTGATTCATCTCCTTTAGGCTCTTGGATTTTAGAAGTTAACTAATTTAGACATCTTACTAACTCATTTATAAATCAAATTTACTAATAGTTTCACAAAGAACACACGGTACTTTCTTTGATTTTAGTTCACTCGGCCATGATACAAGCAAATTTTCATTTCACAAATATCAGTATCAAACATTTAACATAAGCTTTCATGACTGAGTCACAAAGGACGTATACTATATAGTTCAAATGAAGAGAAATCTCTACCTAATACCCACATTCGGTTATTTTCCCTTTTTAACAATTCAAAGAATAACACATTTGCATAAATCATGACTTATAACTCATTCGGCAATATGCTCAAATTAATCTAACTCAAATTTCAATTCCAATTAAAGTTTTCTCTATATCTGAATATCATCCCAAATAACCAAACATAGTATTAATCAATATTTCATCATGAACTTGCACCATGTCTGAATGCTTCTTTAAGTTACCAAAACATCATATAATCAAATTTATACACAACCGCGTATACTCATGCATATATAATGCATACTTTAATATCATATACTTCTATCTATTTCTCAAATTTCACTATAGCTTCATGACATATATCTAAATCCGAATGTCAAATTATTAAGAATTTATCACATTATCAATTGCCATTAACCCATAATGCCGCACACACAAACACTTACATATTCATATGCATAAAATCCATTTATGCCTAATATACAACCCATTCGGCCTTAACTTACTCAAACTTATAACAATTTAATAACAATTACCTTAGCCGAATGCATGCATAAACATATAATACATTTTTAACATTTTTATTTATCTTATCCTTAATATAATTACATTCGGCCCTAAAAAATTCAACTAATACATGAATTGGTCTTTAATGCACTCGGTCACTAGGGCATTAACCTCAAGCATTTTCCAATTGTATATATATATAGAGCATGTATTTTACTCAACTCATCCATTAATAATTCAAAACATTAAAACACCAACCAAGCAATACATTTTTTTTATCATGGCCGAATATATATACATATAACCAAAAATCTCATCTTTTTAGTACTTATACTTATTGACCGAATGCTTCAAGCTTTTATATTCTTTTTTTTTAACACAATTTATTAAGCTTAAACTCAACTTCTAGTCATCTTATAATAAAATTATCAAACATGATTCCTCCATGCTTAACAGCCCTAGCCGAATGATCCTTAACAATTAAACCACAATGCACAAAATTTCACACTTCAACTTACAAGCTCATGAACACATAAAATTTTCCATTACAAAGTCCATATAACCCTCATTCATCAATTTCTAACATCACATTCAAGATTCATATTCTTTCAACTCATAACCGAATATCCAAAGCACCAAATTACAAAATTTCAATTCATGGGTTTAAGATAAAACTAAGATAGGAACTCAATTACACCAAAATAAAATCAAATTAATAAGTTTTACCTTGGATTTTAGACCTTCAATTGACCAAATGACCTAGCTTCAACTTCTTAGTTTTCTTTCTTGAACTTTTGGCTAACAAGGAGAAAAGATGAACACTTTTCTCATCTATTTTGTTTTATTCATCTTTTCTTTGTTTTATAAATATTTTTTTAATTATTTTAAATCCATATTCATTTTAATATAACAAGAAAACATAATTTAGTGGAAGAAATCATGTCATGGCCGGCCACTTTCTAAAATTAGGGAATTTGACATGCAAGTCCCTTACTTTTAATGCATGTATTATTTGGCCATTTAAAATCCATCTATCACATCTTTAAATTTTATCACTTGAGTCCTTTTTCACAAATCCGCATCAAATGACTACATCAAAACATCTGAACTTTCACACATGATTTAACGCATATAATAGACATAGAAATAAGCATTTAGAAAATTTTTCGACTCGATTTTGGGCTCCCGTAACCACATTTCTACTAGGGTCAAATTAGGGCTATCACATTGTTCTTCTCGCTTGGTTCCAAAAAGCCGAAAACGCAACCTTTGTTTCTCTTGTGCCGATTTGCCCATTAACTGAATCTTCTTTTCTCCTCTCTTCTTTTCTCTCATCTTCTTTCTCACTTTCTTTATCTTCTCATTTCTTCTCTTCTCCGTATTCCCTTCTAAAATCGAATCCTATTGAAGTAATCTTTTCTTCAACCTCCTTAGTCGATTATCACTAAAAGCCGAAACCTTATACTTTAGGTTTCTTTGCCGATTTCTTCTTCAAGCCGAACCTATTCTCTTCATTCCTCCCTTCCTTCTTTTCTTTATCTTCTTCATTGATTCTCTTAAACCTCACTTAACCGGTTGTTCAAGACTAAAACCAGAATCTATTCTAGTCAAACTACTCCTAGCCGAATACTCTTAAAAAATCGAAATCACCATACTCATAGTGATTTGGAAACCGAACCCTTAGATCTATTAGATTCATTCTCTGCTCATGTTGAGGATTAGATCTATGTCAGATCTGGATTAGAAAAAGACTGGAAGCATTCTTGTTTAGTGCATCTTCGGTAAGTACTCAGATCTCTTCTCTATTTGTTATCTCGGGATTTAAGAAAAGCTGAAAACCCCTATATGCATAGGGTGGCTGTCGACTAAGGCTAAAGAGTTTATTGGTTTGTTTATTGGTTTTTTTTGTGCTAGTGAGGACTAAGGGCTACCGGTCGAGGGCTTGGACAATTGGAACGATTAGATCTAGATCTAGTCACTGTTTTCGGCAAAGGTAAGTGGTCTAGGGCCTTAAGGGTTGTTGGCCGAATATGGTAAGCATAGTTACATTAGTTATCGTTGGTTCATAAGTCTAATATGTTAGTGACCGATTGTAGGGTACTCGTGGGAGATCTCGTTAACGTCCGTCACAAATAAGGTGTGTAAACGAACACCCTCTAGTAGACTAAATCGGCAAAAGCTGAAAGGCAGAAATGCCAAAATTTTGGCATTTCATGGGCTTGCGAGCGTGCGAATGCTCGTGGGTTGGTTGGAAGGGGTAAGATCTATAACCGAAATTGGTATAATGGGTGAGTGCGCGATTTCATGCGCTTCGGTAAATTTGGGCCTCGATGGGCTAAATTTAGGCCCAATGGGCTTACGGGCCCATATGGGTGAAAACGAGCGGTAAGCGTATTTTGGCAATTTGTATGTTAAAACTGTTAAATTGGACATAGAATTTGGACTAAACGGGCCAAAATAGCTAAATGATACTGTAGGGCCCATTAGGGGTTTTAAGGCCCGATATCTTTAAAGTTGATAAATGGGCTAGATAAACTACTTAGACGGAAAATTGGACTGTTAATAACTGAAATGTGCATAAAACCCTAAAAATTGGTATAATTACTGAAATACCCCTTAAGGGTGAAAAATTACTATTTTACCCCTAGGTGTAAAATGACCATTATACCCCTAGGGCTAAATTTGGCTGAAATGCATGCTTTACTATTTCTGTTCACTATATGCCATGACAGGTTTAAACTGTTGCATGGGAATGGGTTTATTGATGGAGGAAGTGCAAGTTGCATTGCCACATTTACTGAAAAGGGGCTTTGCCTCGGTTTACTGAAAGGGGCATTGCCTCGTACTACTGAAAGGGGCTTTGCCTCGATTTTACTGTTAGTGGCTTGGCCACGTTATCTGAGCAGCTACGCTGTGACTGTGGTGTGTAGGGCTGGGTGGGTTGAGTTATTCTCCACATGGTGTGTAGGGCTAGTACGGGTGGTGTGTAGGGCTGGACATGGGCTGGGCTTTGCATACATGCATTATTTCTGATCTGTTACTGTAATGGGCCTATAGGCTGTACTGCTTACTGTATAGGGCTAAGGCCCAGTTAAACTGTAGGGCTAAGGCCCAGTAACTGATTACTGAATAGGGCTTCGGCCTAGTTATTACTGACACTGGATAGGGCTTAGGCCTAGTAAGCTTGAGCTGATTTGGGCTCTGGATGGGCTTTCTTTGCACACTGAGTTTCGAAACTCACCCCTTCCTTTCATCTATGCAGGTGAGCCCTAGACTGGTGGACTTGGAGCTAGAGGGATTCAGAGTGGTCACGTGGACTGCATTATTGGTTTTTATTTAAGTTATTTATTTTCTTATTTATTTTTAATTATTTTTCATTCTGGTTTTGGGTTGTAATAAGGCCGCTTTATGTATTTTAATTTGGGTTTTTAATTCTTAATTTTTAATTTGTTTGAAATGGTTTGAATATGGCTGTGCGAGTTTTTCTTAAAATTAATCAACGTTTTCAAAACAAAACCCTTGTAACAAATGGATAACGAAAAGATGAATAAAATCTCGTAACATTAATTTAAAATTGGTAGTGGATAGGACGATCTCAAACCAAACCTGTATTTGCTTCTCAAACATTAATAACAGTTTTGCAAAACTCACCCTAATCGTAACGACTAAAGAATATATGTTTAATCCTACGTTGATGTGACACACCAGACTTGGCCGTAACATCTGGGCTGGGTTTGGGGTGTTACAGGTAAGTTTAGTTTTCTGTTATACGAACTTGCTACGCATATAATGCTTACTCTGTTTTATTTTCCCTATTTTATAGTGCTCAGAAGCTCGTAAAGGTCGGAAGATCGTTCGAGCATTGTCACACTATCAACTAGCTTATTTTAGGTATATATAGTTGAATCCTTTTGGTATAATGGCATGTATAGGACAACTTGACCATTAGTGGCTTGATAATGATGTTTGTAATCTAGCCATTGGAATGGCTAGAAATGGTTGTTTTAATATACTTGTAATGTCATGCTATGGTAGCTAAATATATGTTAAGAAGGTTATGATATATTCATATGTGATATGTTAAGTATGTGAGATCAAATGTTGTTAATACCTAAGTTAAATCAATGTAAGTTATTAACACACATGCATGTAATGGTATGCCATGATGAATGATAGAATTTGCTTAATTTGAATGCTTGAAATGGTTGGTATTGGATGTGTGTTTCAAGTGCCGGGCTTGGTTGTGATTTTGGGTGAGAAATAAAGCTAGAAATGGCCTTATTTTGTCCACATGGGTAAACACTCGGGAGTGTGTCTAGACCGTGTGTGACACACGACCTAGTAACATCGGCATGTGGTTAAGCCATGTGTCCCTTGCACCTTAATTTTGAGCAACAGAATGCTCAGAATTGAGCACATGGGCAGAGACACGGGTGTGTGTCTCATCCTTGTGAGGCACACGGCCCAGAACACGGGTGTGTCTCTTGGCCGTGTGAATCCTGCACCTATTTTTCAAAAATTTGAATTAATCACACAGCCTAGCACACGAGCATGTGACTTGGCCGTGTGAATCAATTTGTTCATGAGTTGCAAGTTAGAGAGTTACACAGGTTCGAAATACGGGCGTGTGACTTCACACGACCTGACCATACGGGCGTGTCCTATACCACACGGGCATGTGACTCTTATTAGTGAGAAAAATTTTGGGATTTTGCAAAAAAAAATCCCAGAGATCCCGATTTGGTGTTGAATCGATTCTAATGCATGTTTTGGGCCTCAAAGGCCCTACTAAGGGACGTTATGGATGATTTCAATAAATGAGTAGTAATTTATATGAATTATCTGAAAATGTTCTAAAAGTTTTGGTAATGCTCTGAAGCCCTATTCCAGCGATGGATACAGGTTAGGGGTGTTACACAATTATTATAAATTTTAACTAAACAAGCTTAATTTTCAATTTAGTCCTAAACCAATTAGGACTAAATGAGCAATTAGCACAAAAGTTAGTAGATTATAATCATGTCACCACTACTTGGACTTTTTGAGCACGATTTAATTATAATTTTTGTCCCTTTACTATTTCAAATATATAAAAATTAAATTTTACCTCTTTTGCAATTTAGTCCTTTTACCGTAATTAAGCAATAAATCATCAATATTACCGAACCAAACTTCAATTCACATATAATACGACTTTGTAAGTATTTAATAAAAATATTGATGACCTTAAATTGTAGAAAGGAGGTTCTAATACCCCGTTTTCAATAACCACTTGAATTTTTAACTGAACCACTTATATAAACTTTTAATTCAATTGGTTAAAATTCCAAAAAATCAAAATTCAATATAAAATTATTATTGACTTATAAAATTTAAATATTAATTATACAAACTTATTTGTCAGATTTATGGTCTCGAAACCACTGTTTTTGACACCACTGAAAAATAGGTTGTTACATCTATACTCCCCCTTAGTATGCGAACTTATACTTAAATGCAGTATACAAGACCACTCACCCAGTAGTTCTCTGCTTATTGTCGAACCTAAGTCACCTTCTTCTCACCTTTATCCTTGCTCGAGGATTCTCCTTTACAATCTGAGGCTTCACACATCTACAATATGTAGATTATAATTGTTCTTAAGGCCAAAATAATTGTCCTAACATCCTACAGTTTGCCACTCACACCTCCCTGGCAAGCTTCCTTGAACAACACCAGTCTACTAATTACTTCCCTTTTACTTGATTAAATCTTTATTTCTTACTTCCTAGCATTTTATGTAACGCCCCAGATTTTGGGCTTAGAAGAAATGGGCTTCGTGTGTCAGAGAAATTGGATTTTGGCTGTGCAGGTAATCCCCAAGCATAGAAGGTTCGGTACTACGAGGGACTTAGAGCTAGCCACACATTTAAAGTAGTTTCAAATTTTCTTTACTTTAATTACTATTTTTGGGTTGTAATAACGCCTTTTTCTCCAGATTTGTTTTAATTTGGAATTGCTTATTTACCTTTGAAATCTGATAGCTCTAGGGCATGGTTTTACAAAAGATAACGGCTTTCTAAATATCACAACAACACAACAAATTGGTTTTAAAACAAAAGCTTCCGCTATAACTAAAACATGGGAACTTGATAATATAAAAACAAAGGTTTCAAATATCAAATTTAGGGTTTTAACCAAACTTCCAAATTTTGCAAGTTTTCACTATTTGTAATCGCTAACAACCAAATGTTTTCAAAGGTTGTCAACTACACTAGTTTTTACAATTTACCCTTCAATGTGACATGCTAGACTCGGACCTAACTTCTAGGTCGGGTTTGGGGTGTTACATTTAGTGGTATCAGAGCCCGGTTGCAAAACTCGGATTGTGAAATAGGCTTTAGTTTTAGATTTTAAAATTGATACAATTGAATTAAAATATTTGAAAGGATTTTATTGTGTGGCACACCGAGTCTCCGATGTCGAGCCAAGTAAGTACTCTCAATATTGTTTCTGAAACTGTTGTTTGTTTCATTGGAAAGCAGTAGATAAAAATGCGGTGATTCCTTAAGATATTAGACTGTACTGTTGCACTTAAAAATTAGAGTTTGTAATTATTCAGTGTATTTTGTTTGAATGAGATGCTTTGTATTTAGAAATTGTAATCTATCTGCTCCGATAGGTGGATGTTTAGATGTGTGATTAAGTTATTTGGAACAAAGTGCACAGCGGTAACATAGTACGGTAGTTGTCGCATGACTACCCTGTTAGCTGGAAATTTCGGGGATGAAATTTCTTTAAAGGTGTAGAGTTGTAACACCCCAGATTTTGGGCTTAGAAGAAATGGGCTTCATGTGTCGAAGAAATTGGATTTTGCCTGTGCAGGTAATCCCCAAGCATAGAAGGTTCGGTACTGTGAGGGACTTGGAGCTGGCCACACATTTAAAGTAGTTTCGAATTTTCTTTACTTTAATTACTATTTTTTTGTTGTAATAAGGCCTTTTCTCCGGATTTATTTTAATTTGGAATTGCTTATTTACCTTTGAAATCTGATAGCTCTAGGGCATGGTTTTACAAAAGATAACGGCTTTCTAAATATCGCAACAACACAACAAATTGGTTTTAAAACAAAAGCTCCTTGATAATATAAACACAAAGGTTTTCAAATATCAAATTTAGGGTTTTAACAAAACTTACAAATTTTGTAAGTTTTCACTGTTTATAACCGCGAACAACCGAATGTTTTCAAAGGTTTACAACTACACCAGTTCTTACGATTCACCCTTCAATGTGACACTCCAGACTCGGGCCTAACTTCTAGGCCAGGTTTGGGGTGTTACATTTTATTTAATGGTTAATTACAAATTTATACTTCCAATTCCACAAATCAACATTTTTCAAAGAATCACATTCATTTTTAATAAAATAGAAGAAAAACCATTCAATTCAATTAAGATTTGTTAAATCAATATCATAAATCTCTTAATTACATCAAAATGAGTTGAAAATAATTTTAAAATAGTCACTTAGATCACTATGGCAAGATCTACCCTTTTCAAGCAAAAACAAGCTTTAAATCCATATATCTTATGAATTCTTGATTAGATCTTAAAAACTGGAATTGAAACCAAATATTATCTATTTAAATCATAAGAAAATAGGTTACTACATTTTATTTGAAGAGATCCTTGAGATTTGGATCAATTTGAGCAAAAACGTGTTACGAAATAATAGAAAATTGAAGGAGAAATGAGGAGTTTCTCTTGAAATTGAAGAAGAAAAATGTGTTAGGGTGCTTAGAAAATCAGAATAGTTGAGAGAATTTTGAGAGAAAACTTCTAATTTGGATCTAATTTTTTTTCAAATGAATAAAAGTGTGGAGGGAAGGGACAGTAGGTGTTCTTATATGGCCAACCAATTTTAAAATTTTGGTTTATTTTCCCCAAGGCCCCTTCCTATTCTTTCCTTTTTCCAACTAACTCCCTTTTCAATTAAAACTCTTTATTTTTCACATTTAAATTCAAAATCTGTTTCAATTTAATCCCTACTAATATATATTTATTAACCCAATTATTATTGTTTCAATTAATTAGTTATTTTATTCTTTTAATTTCTACGATCTAATTCTGATATCTCTCTGTAACACCCCAAACCTGGCCCAGATGTTATGGCCAGATTTGGTGTGTCACATGGACAACTAATTACGCTTCGATCTTCTTAATAATTGTTATGTTGACTTAAACAAAACCATATTTCCTTTTGAAAATAATAACCTTGTTTAGTTTATAAAAACCCTATCCACTACCATTTAAAGATTACTTTTAAAAGATCTTACCATTGAGTTATCGTTATTAGGTTACCCATTTGTCACGTATTGAATGTTTTGAAAACGTTTATTAAGTTTGAAATAAAAACCCGTGCAAACTAGTCTAGTGGTTTAAACAAGTGATAAATAAAAATAACAGAAATACCCAAATAAAAATACGAGCAGCCTTATTACAACTTGAAAAAAATAACCCAAATTAAAAGAAAAAGAAATAAACTATAAATAAAGTAAATTCAGAAGAAGAGAATCATGTGGCCACCTCGAATCCCTCACAGCTTTAAGTCCTCTACAGTTGGGGATTTCCTGCAAGGATGAAGGAAGGAGGGTGAGTTTGTGAAAACTTAGTGTGTAAGCTAACCCATCTACTGATAGAGATCAGTTTAAGCACAGACTTGGTCGAAGCCCTATTCAAATACAGTTTTAACTGGGCCTTGGCCCTATTTAGAAAAACTGTGTGGCCTTGGGCCCGTTACAGTAACAGATTAGATTACAGTATTATATGCATGTATGCAAAGCCCAAGCCCGTACTAGCCCTACACACCATGTGGGGAATAACTCAACCCACCCAACCCTACACACCATAGTCACAGCAGAGCTGCTTAATCAGATATCATGGCCAAGCCACCAGAACAGTAATACGAGGCAGAGCCTCTAAGCAGAATACGTGGCATTGCCACTTTTAACACTTCCTCTGTAATAATATCCCAACCCATGCAAATCAAAAATATACATGTCATGGCATACAAAATATAAGGTATAGTAGCATGCGAATCAGTCAACTTAACCCTAGGGGTAAAATGGTTTTTTAACACCTAGGGGTAAAACAATAATTTTCACCCTTTAGGGGTATTTCAGTAATTTTGCTAGGTTTTAAGGTATTACAGTCTACTAACAGATTGAACGTCGTCCGAGGGACTTAATTAGCCCATTTCATTAATACCGAGTCATCGGGCCCTAATACCCCTATTGGGCCCGACGGAGCCCACAAACTACTGTGGCCCACTAAGTCCGAATTCTATACATATTTTAGTAGAGCCAACATCCAGTTTAACAGAGAGTACTTACTGCTTGATTTCACCCATAAGAGCCCGTAAGCCCATTGGGCCCAAATTCGACCCTTCGAGGCCCAAAATCGCCCAAATGCATGTAAAGGCGCACAACAGTCTTACCGTTCGTGATTACCAACTTTACTGTTTCAACCCGACCCATGAGAGCTCGCACGCCCGCAAGCCCTTGAAATACCAGCATTTCGACATTTTGGCTTTTCAGCTTTTGCCGATCTAGTCTACTAGAGGGTGTCGATTACACACCTGGTGCGAAATATGCTGAAATCCCTCGAACGATTAACCTATAACCGTTTTAACCATACGTCAACTATAATCCAATTGAATAATCAATACCACTTAACACACCTATTCGGCCAACATTAGAACATCACCACTAACCACTAGATCTAGATCTAGATCATCTTGATATCATTAACTACTCTAGCCTCCACGAGATCCACCTTACGAAAGCCACAAAACTCTATTAGTATAAAAAAAGCCTAACATCTAAACCCTTAAAAAGGATCTAGACCGATTAGGACAAAAGGGTTAGGGAGTTTCAGCTTTTCCTTTAACCATAAATAAGAGAAGATTGAAGTTCTTACCCAACAATTCGCTTGATCCAAAGCTACCACTGAAGTCATCTTTCATTAGACCAAATCCCAATCTCTAGTAGATCTACCCAAAACCCGAAGATGGCGAAGTTGTCTAAGGTATTCGGCTAGAGAGAGAATATTTGCAAAATAGATGAGAGGGTTCGGCTAATAGGGAGTGCAAGAGTAAAACAATAAAGAAATAGAGAAGAGGAGAACAAGAGGTTCAGCTAAAGGAGAAGAAAAAGAATGGAGAGGTTCGGCCAAGAAGCAATCAGCACAAGACTGAATATTTTGAGATTTTGGCTTTTGAAAAGTCGGCTAACTAAGGTTCCAAATGAGTCGATTCAGGTAATGAAGCAAAGAAGAAAGAGAAGAAGAAAAGAGTAGATTTGGCTTGAGAAGAAAAGAGAAGGAAAAGAGTTTGGTTCCTTGAGCAAATCGGCACAAGAGGGTTTGCATGTGTTGCATTTTCGACTTTTAGAACAAAAGGGAAGAACGAAAAAGAAAGAGCAAAGAGCCCTAAAAGTACTATAATTATTCCACCAAAAAGAAAGTGACCAAAATTGCCAAATCCCAAAGGCTAACCACTAAGGAAATCGACACATAAACAACAAATGCCGAAAATGTTACCTAAGCCCCCCATTGTCGAATATGCTCTTTAACACTCCCTCATTCGGCCAACTCTAGCTTCCCTTTCAAAATTCCTAGATTTTCTCCTAGATAACCTCCCCTTATCACTCTACACCCAATTCCATGAGCATTTCAAACTTCTCCCTTCAGTATTTCACTCTATGCACAAGCATAAAAATAAGACAACACTTGCTTATCAAGAGATTCGAACCTCAACTTCCTCACAAGCCTTGACACGCCACCTCTTTAAGCTCTAAGTGGCGCTACCCTACCACTTTAGCACTGGCCTTCTTGTGTCGTAAAATGCCAATATTAATTTAAAAGCCCAACTAACTTATGTTCATTCTCCCCTAAGGCCCAAAAATAAAAATTTGCCAGACTTTAATCTTAAACTAAGCCTTCTAAAGGTTCACTAAAAACACCCAACACATCATTATAGCACATCAAGCTAAGCAAAATTTAAATCCAGGCATAAATTCAAAAACCTAAAAAATTGGGGCGTTACAACTCTACCCCTTTAAAGAAATTTCGGCCTCGAAATTTACCTGGTCTAAACAGGTGAGGGTATTGTTGACGCACCGCCTCTTCTGGCTCCCACATAGCTTCTTCTATACCATGATTGCGCCCAAGCACTTTCACCAAAGGAACCGATTTCTTCCTTAACATCTTCACATCATGGTCCATAATTTGCATAGGTTTTTCTTCAAAAGTCAAATAAGCTTTAACCTCTATTTCTTCCACTGGTACAATGTGGGTAGGATCATATCAATACCGCCTTAACATGGAGACATGAAAGACGTCATGAATTTGGTCCAACTTTAGAGGTAGTTCTAGTTGATAAGTTGCCAGACCCAGCCGTTTAAGAACTCGATAAGGCCCGATAAACCGCGGACTCAAGTTGCCCTTCTTTCCAAACCTTAAGATCTTCTTCCAAGGTGAGACCTTTAAGAAAACCATACCTCCCACCAAGTATTCAATTTCTTTATGCTTCAAGTCAGCATAAGACTTCTGCCTATCAGATGACTCTTTTAACCAATCCCTGATCAACTTAACCTTATCTTCAGTATCTGCTATCAACTCTGGCCCAAGAACCTAATGTTCTCCTAACTCTGTCCAACAAGTAGGTGTACGACACCTTCGACCATACAGTGCCTCATATGGTGCCATTCGAATAGTCGCCTGATAACTATTGTTGTACGCAAACTCCGCTAATGGTAAGTAATCTTCCCAGCTACCTCAGAAATAAATAATACACCCTCTTAACATATCTTTCAGAACCTGAATCACCCTTTCCGACTGTCCATCTGTCTGTGGGTGAAAAGTAGTGCTGAAATCTAATTGTGTACCCAACGCCTCATGCAACTTCTGCCTGAATCGAGATGTAAACGTAGGATCCCGATCAGAAATAATCTAAACTGGCGCTCCATGAAGTCGCCCTATCTCCGCTGCATACAACTTGGCCAATTTTTGCAGTGAGTAGTCGGTTCAGACAGGTATGAATTCGTAGTCCTTAAGCAACTCTATCCATCTTCGTTGCCTAAGGTTCAACTCCTTCTAAGTCAACAAATACTTGAGACTCTTATGATCCGTGTATATAATACACTTTTCGCCATATAAATAGCGTCTCCAGATTTTTAACGCAAAAATCACCGCCGCCAACTCTAGATCATGTGTAGGGTAGTTCGCTTCGTGAGGCTTAAGCTGTCGTGATGCATAAGCAACCACTTTACCCTCTTGCATCAGCATACAGCCAACGTTCGACATATCACTGTACATAGTGAAATCCTTCCTAGACTCTGGCTGAATCAAGACAGGCGCCTCAGTCAAAACTTTCGTCAATTTCTCGAAAGCCTCTTGCTATTTCTCTTCCAGACAAATGGTACTCCTTTTCTCAAAAGTTTCGTCAACGGTGCCGCAATCAAAGAAAACCCTTCCACAAATCTTTTGTAGTACCCTGTCAAACCCATAAAACTCTAAATTTCTAACACAGATCTTGGTGGCTTCCATTCTAGAACCGCCTCAATTTTCTAAGGATCCACCCTAATCCCCTTAGCCAAAACCACGTGACCTAAGAACGTCACTTCTCGTAGCTAAAATTCACACTTGCTAAATTTTGCATACAGTTGCTTCTCTCTTAACACTTGCAGAACAATACAGATATGCTCGTCATGTTTCTCCTTAGTTTTCGAATACACCATAATATCGTCTATGAAGACGACCACAAATTGGTCCAAATAGGGTTGGAATACCCGATTCATCATATCCATGAAGGCCGCTAGTGCATTCGTCAATCCAAACAGCATTACTAGAAACTCGTAATGACCATACCGAGTCCTGAATGCTGTCTTATGAATGTCTACCTCTTGGACCCTTAATTGATGATATCTAGATCGAAGATCGATCTTGGAAAATACTGAAGCTCCTCTTAGCTGGTCAAACAGGTCATCGATCCTTAGCAGAGGGTACTTGTTCTTAATCGTCAGTTTGTTCAACTGACGATAATCAATGCACATACGCATCGTCCCATCCTTTTTCTTCACGAACAGTACCGGTGCTCCCCACAGAGACACACTTGGCCTAATAAAACCCCGATCAAGAAGTTCTTGAATTTGAGCTTTCAACTCTACTAATTCCTTCGGTGCCATCCTATAAGGAGTGATGGACATTGGAGTCGTTCCAGGCAACAAGTAGATTCCAAATTCGACTTCACGATTCGGAGGCAACCCTGGAAGCTCATCCAGAAATATATCTTGAAATTCTTTAACAGTTCTAACTTCTCCTACGATCAAATTCTCAGATTTAGACTGACTCACATATGCCAAAAATGCTTCACAACCCTTGCGAATCAGCTTTTCAGCTCTCAAAGCCGAGATAACATTGGACAAGTAATCTCTTCCCTCCCCTTTTATCGATACCTCCTCATCCTCTGTGGTCATTAACACCATCCGCTTGGCTGCGCAATCCAAAGTTGCTCGATGCTTAGCCAGCCAATCCATACCCAAAATGAGATCGAACTCTCCAAAGGGTAGTTCCATTAACTCTGCAGAGAAAATCCTACCTTGTGTCTCTAAAGGTACATCTCTAAAGAGTTTGTCTACTCTAACCGAGTGACCTAGTGGACTTGTCACTAATACCCCACTCACAGTTTTCGCATATTGCACACCCAACATCCCAAACACATCACAAGCAACATATGAATGGGTAGATCCAATGTTAATCAGAGTAGTGTATTGCGTGCTAAAAATTAAAAAGTACCAGTTATGATGTCAGGTGCGTCACCTTCCTCTCAGCGATGAGCAGCATAAACCAATGTCGGCTGATGTGCCTCAGCATTTCCAGCACCCCTGCCTAGTGCTCCACGTCCAAGTCCATTACCATTGCTGCCCCTAGCTTAACCACAGCCTCTCGGTGGTTGTGGCCCACCTCTCACTGGCTGAGCAATCTTCGGTTCAGCAGCTTGCACCTGAGTCGGCCTCTGAGGACAACCCTTGACTTTATGATCCTTGGACCCACACCAAAAACATGCTCCAGTATGCTTCCAACATTCACCCAAATGCACTCTACCACAATCCCCACAAGCCTACGGTCTAACCACATTTACCGGAAGCTCGAACCAGCTCGTCCTGACGTACTTCCATTTGAAGGCCATCTTAAACAGCTCCCAAGTCACCCGTTCAGCTAGGGTACCATCCCTCACAGTGATCCACCACTGGTAGGCCTCGTCACGCAGTAAAGATACCACACTTTTCAGCTTTTACTCCACTGAGTAGTCCAAGTCGTCCATGATCCGCTCCACGGCCTCCAACCAATATTCTGCCACATTTGGGGCTACACCAGATACGCCCCTGAAAATCTCCACTCCGTTAGCTCAGAGTCGCTCAAAAATAGATCCCAGTACTCGCTCCAGGAACCCTTTCCAAAACCCGTAATATCGCTTGGGACAAAGCGTCGTCCCCCGTAGCTCGATCATAGGACCTAGTCTCAGTTGTCAGTGGCGCTCGTGCCTCCTCAGCTGGCATATGTCTTCAAGATGAAGACCCAGCTTGCACCCTACCTCAGCCACGTCCACAGCCTCTTCCACGTGCTGCCCTCGTACTCAAATCGTATTATCTGATTACGAATTTTATAAATTACTTTAATATTCTAGTATTTATTACAGATGTCTTATGTATAGTATTTTAGAGTTTTGTCTTCACAGAATCATAGCATAGCTACAGTCTCAATCTTCTAGAGTGTTTAGTTTTCCTACTGTCTCAGTCCTCTACAGTCTCAATGTTGCCCTAACTATAGAATCTCAGTAGGGTCTTAGTACTATAGTAAGTTTTCAATATCACAGTATCTTAATCAAATATAGTAAAGTAGAGGTACTTACAGACTTGGCGCCGGAGATTTGGTGTACCACTTTTCAAAAACCAGATTCAGAAAAACAAGTTTTGTTAATGCTAAATTCTTTGATTAATCTTTCTTTCCAAAACCCTAGACTTGTAGTAGTGTGAAAACATTTGGGAAGAAAAATCAATTTTAAAAGATGTTCTTAAGGAAATTTCCAAAATCAAATTTTCAAAATACAACTTTAGGCCTTAATTTAAATTCTAGGAAAACATTTGGACCCGGTCCACAGTCGAGTTATTGCAACGGGGCTCTGATACCACTAAATGTAACATCCCAAACCCGGCCCAAACGTTATGGCTAGATTTAGTGTGTCATATGGACAACTAATTACGCTTTGATCTTTTTAATAATTGTTATGTTGACTTAAACAAAACCATATTACCTTTTGAAAATAATAACCTTGTTTAGTTTATAAAAACCCTATCCACTACCATTTAAAGATTACTTTTAAAAGATCTTACCATTGAGTTATTATTATTAGGTTACCCATTTTTCACGTATTGAATGTTTTGAAAACGTTTATTAAGTTTGAAATAAAAACATATGCAAACTAGTCTAGTGGTTTAAACAAGTGATAAATAAATAAAACAGAAATACCCAAATAAAAATACGAGCGGCCTTATTGCAACTTGAAAAAAATAACCCAAATTAAAAGAAAAAGAAATAAACTATAAATAAAGTAAATTTAGAAGAAGAGAATCACGTGGCCTCCTCGAATCCCTCACAGCTCCAAGTCCTCTACGGTTGGGGATTTCCTACAAGAATGAAGGAAGGAGGGTGAGTTTGTGAAAACTCAGTGTGTAAGCTAACCCATCCAGTGATAGAGATCAGTTCAAGCACAGACTAGGCCGAAGCCCTATTCAGATACAGTTTTAACTGGGCCTTGGCCCTATTCAGAAAAATAGTGTGGCCTTGGGTCCATTACAGTAACAAATCAGATTACAGTATCATACGCATGTATACAAAGCCCAAGCCCAATCTTGCCCTGCACACCACCCATACCAGCCCTACACAACACAGTCACAGTAGAGCTACTTAATCAGATATCGTGGCCAAGCCGCCAGCACAGTAATACGAGGCAAAGCCTCTAAGCAGAATATGTGGCATTGCCACTTTTAGCACTTCCTCCGTAACAATATCCCAGCACATGCAAATCAGAAATATACATGTCATGGCATACAAAATATTAGGTATAGTAGCATGCGAATCAGTCAACTTAACCCTAGGGGTAAAATGCTCTTTTAACACCTAGGGGTAAAACAGTAATTTTCACCGTTTAGGAGTATTTCAGTAGTTTTGCTAGGTTTTAGGGTTTCATGTTTATTACAGTTTACTAACAAATTTAACGTTGTCTGAGTGACTTAATTAGCCCATTTCATTAATACCGAGTCACCAGGCCCTAATACCCTTATTGGGCCCGACGGAGCCCACAAACTATTGTGTCCCACTAAGTCCAAATTCTACACACATTTTAGCAGATCCAGCATCAATTTAACAGAGAGTACTTACCGCTTGATTTCACCCATATGAGCCTGTAAGCCCATTGGGCCCAAATTCGGCCCTTCGAGGCCCAAAATCGCCCAAATGCACGTAAACACGCACAACAGTCTTACCGTTCGTGATTACCAACTTTACCATTTCAACCTGACCCACGAGCGCTCGCACGCTCACAAGCCCTCGAAATGTCGGTATTTCGGCATTTCGACTTTTTAACTTTTTCCGATCTAGTCTACTAGAGGGTGTCGATAACACATCTATTGCGAAATATGCTTAAATCCCTCGAACGATTAACCTACAATCATTTTAACCATACGTCAACTATAATCCAATTGAATAATTAATACCATTTAACACACCTATTCGACCAACATTAGAGGATCACCAACACTTACCTTTGCCGAAACTAACCACTAGATCTAGATCTAGATCATCTTGATATCGTTAACCACTCTAGCCTCCACGAGATCCACCTTACGAAAACCATAAAACTCTATTAGTATCAAAAGAGCCCAACATCTAGACCCTTAGAAAGGATTTCGACTGATTAGTACAAAAGGGTTAGGGAGTTTCAGCTTTTCCCTTAACCGAAAACAAGAGAAGATTGAAGTTCTTACCCAACAATTCGCTCAATCCAAAAGCTACCACCGAAGTAATCTTTCACTAGACCAAATCTCGATCTCTAGTGGATCTATCCAAAACTTGAAGATGGCGAAGTTATCTAAGGTATTCGGCTAGAGAAAGAATAATTGCAAAATAGATTAGAGGGTTCGGCTAATAGGGAGTGCAAGAATAAAACAATAAAGAAATAGAGAAGAAAAGAACAAGAAGTTCGGCTAGAGGAGAAGAAAAAGAATGGAGAGGTTCAGCCAAGAAGCAATCGGCACAAGACTGGATATTTCATTATTTTGGCTTTTGAGAAGTCGGCTAAGTGAGGTGCCAAATGAGTCAATTCAGGCAATGAAGCAAAGAAGAAAGAGGAGAAGAAAATAGTAGATTCGGCTTGAGAAGAAAAGAGAAGGAAAAGATTTTGGTTCCTTGAGTAAATCGGCACAAGAGGGTTTGTGTGTGTTGTATTTTCGATTTTTAGAACAAAAGGGAAGAAAGAAAAAGAAAGAGCAAAGAGCCCTAAAAGTACTATACTTATTCTGCCAAAAAGAAAGTGACCAAAATTACCAAATCCCGAAGGCTAACCACTAAGGAAATCACTAAATAAATAGCAAATGCCAAAAATATTACCTAAGCCCCCCATTGCCGAATATGCTCTCTAACACTCCCTCATTCGGCCAACTCTAGCTTCCCTTTCAAAATTCCTAGATTTTCTCCTAGATAACCTCCCTTTATCACTCCACACCCAATTCCATGAGCACTTCAAACTTCTCCCTTCAGTATTTCGCTTGGAGTCCACCACTTACCATGCACAAGCATAAAAATAAGACAACACTTGCTTATCAAGAGATTCGAACCTCAGCTCCCTCACAAGCCTTGACACGCCACCTCTTTAAGCTCTAAGTGGTGCTAGCCTACCACTTTACCATAGGCCTTCTTGTGTCTTAAAATGCCAATTTAATTTAAAAGCCCAACTAACTTAGGTCCATTCTCCCTTAAGGCCCAAAAATAAAACTTGGCCAGACTTTAATCTTAAACTTAAGCCTTCTAAAGGTTCACTAAAAACACCCAACACATCACTATAGCACATCATGCCAAGCAAAATTTAAATCCAAGCATAAATTCAAAAACCTGAAAAATTGGGGTGTTACACTCTCTCACAAGTACACAACTTAATTACTTGATTCTACTAACCTGATTTTTAGGTCGTGATAGTTTAAATTTTCGTGACGACTAAATTTAAGAACTTTACAGTCTAAATCAAAATTTTTTGGCAATGGTAAAAAATAGGACGTTACAATTTTGGTGAATGTCAATTGGCTTACCTATATAGACAATTGGTTCCCAAAACAAGGAATACACAACATTTAAGGAAAGACTTTGTATGAATCTTCTCTTTTATGTATTGGCTTCTTTTTAAGATAGAATAAAATGATACATTATGGCAATAAATGATCAAGGACTTCTATTTTTAATCCACTTGTAGAACCTAGCCTTCTAGGTCGTTTGGCCTTATAGGAAAGTTCACCTTCTAGGCCCTTTTTACCTTATCAAGCAATTAACTATCTAAGATATTGGATCCCTCTAAAATTTTCTTTTCTTTTAAAATTTAGTATTTAAACTTTATAGATGTGATACCATTACAAAGAAATCTTACCTTACAAAGCATACAAAGACCTCTAAATATATATACTTTGATAATATGCCATTAAATAATGAATCACCTTCCCAAGTATTTACCCAAAAAAAAACATTTAAGTTTTCATATTTAAAAGCTTGAAAGATACTTATCAACCATATGTGCAAAATAAAATAGCATAACACAAGGAAAATACTTGATGTAAAAGGAACCGAAAAATATTTTCATTAAATCGTAAGGAAATTCTTTACAAGACATTTTATATACTAAGGTTGCCTAACTACTACCTCCAAATTGTTATTTTCTTTACAAAAGAAAGTACTAAGACTTTTTAGACACAACATCTTTTCAAAGAAATCATACCTTTCAAAGCATGCAATTACCTCTTTGTTGGATTTAGTTCCCTAAGCGTAATATTTTTGGTTATGTACACTTATAACTTTTTTTTTCAAATAGATTGGTTAATAAAATATTTCATGGATTACATAAATATACTTTTTTATAATTTTCTTCATGTGGTTTTTTCATACAAAGAAAAATATAAGCAAATGTTGCTCACTGGTTGTCTAATGTTTAAACTAATACTACGTGCTATTTATGTGTTCAGATTGTAATACAGAAATACAACTTGTATTAGTAGACAAAGCTAAACATGTCCTTAGTCTAATTGGAAATGAGAAAACCGATCAAAAGACTAATATATTGTCTATCAAGTCCAATTGGGGAGATGTTTTATTTTAGGCATCAGAGCGATAGAGACATAGATGTGATTGGTTGGACTAATAGTACATCAGACTAGACCCAAGAAGAATAGATCTTGAATCTATTTAAGGATTTTTTCACTTGTGACGTTCAAAGTGTGACATGCCTAAATCTTAAGTGGATGAAAGACTATGTATATGTGACTTGTATACTTTGATGTAAGTAAAAACCTTAGTTCAAATAGATAAGGAACTAAAAGCTAGTGTGTAGCATCATTTACAATAATAAAATTCATAGCCCAAAACATGGGTAAATGATATCCTCTCATTGGCATTACATGGGTGATGAAAAGTAAAGGTGGCCACGAGTCGTTTGTGTAATAGCCCAACTTTTAGTGACGTTGAAAATAGTGGTTCGAGACCATTAAATTCGACAAATAAGCTCGTAAATTATATTATTTAATATTTTTGAGCCAAATGCAGCTTTTAAAAGATTTTTGAAATAGTAAGTTGTGTTTTATAAAGATTTATTTGGTCAAGAAAATGAGAAAAAGAGGTATCAAAATCTCAGTGTTATAAACCGAGCCATAAATATTTTATGAATATTTACGGAGTGTTAATAAGTTAGTATTAAAATTTCGATAGAAAATTTTGACGTTTGGTTGGTTAATTAAATAAAAAGGACTAAATTGATGAATTAGTACCAAATTGAATAGGTGAAGATTTATGAGGGACTAAATTGTAATTTTACCAAATTAAGTGATGACTCAAGAATAGAATTTTAAAAGATCACAAAGCGCAAAATGATCAATTGGAAGAGAGAGAAATCTAGAAAGTAATGATGATGTTGGTGATATTTTATAACTATTTAATTAGATAATTATTATTTATTTAATATTTTAATAAGATATTTTATTATTGTATTATTTTATTTAGTATATATATATGTGAGTTTGTGTGTGGAAAAAAGGGGGAAAGATGAACAGAAGCAAAAACGGAAAAAGAAAGGGAGAAAAGGGAAAGAAAAAGAAAAAGGGGAAACTAGAATTTTGAAACTTCATGTTTTAATAGGTAAGTCAATCAAGTCATTTTCTTTTAATTTTGATATCTTAGAAGCTTTAGAATAAGGTTTTGATGAAATTAAGTTGACATATTGGAAGTTTATGGTTTTCAAGTATAGTTTATGTTGAACTAAAAGATGAATTAGGGACTTAATTAAATGAATTTCAAGTTAGAATTGATGAAAGGATTAAATTGAGAAATAAGTTATAAGAAATAGTTTTGGACAGCAGCAGTAGCCTAACTCCGAAAAATCACCAAAAATGGTAGGAATTGAATTAGAAGTTGAGTGAGATATGAAATTAAATCTTATTGAGTCTATTTTCATATAAAAGAAACATAGAAAGTAAAGAAATTCTCTATTCTGAGATATTTATATTTTTGTAAGACTGGTTCAGAATGATTTCGAGATCCTCTGTTCAGATTTGGAAAATTCATTAAAAAATTATACAAAAATACTTTTGGGATATAATTTATCTGGTTAGATTTCTTAATGAGTCTATTTTTAGAATAAATAAACAAGAACATCATTTGAATTCTGTAAAAGGAGATACTTAAATTTTAGCGTAGAGTAGTCAGAACTATCTAATAGCGAAATATAGGAGACTTTAATGAATAAACTATACTAATTGACTAAACTAAAAATTCTGAAAATTTTGTGGTAAAAACATATGTGAGTGTAGTTTCAACAAAAATTAACGGATCTTAATTTGGATTTTTGTAACTCAAGATAAAAATAATTTAGTAACTATAACACGGATGGACAACTTGAATATGCACATAAGAAAATAATGGAAATTAAAGATAATGTTACTTACAAGTGTATTATTTATACTAAGGATGTCGATGGAGAGGAGGAGGTGGAAAAAATATATGAATGACTTGTGTATAAATTGATCACATGCCCGCTTATAATCGATAAATGTTGAATTGGAAATGAGATAATGTTTTATTTGGAATATGTTTGATGAATGAGTTCATTTGTGATTATATATATTTGTACACCTTGAGTATACTATCTGTATGACTTGGAATTTCAAATGAATTAATGAGAAATGTAACACCCCTAACCCGTAACCGTCACTGAAATAGGGTTATGAGGCATTACTTACTAAACACAACTCAAATAAAGATTCATTACATTCCACAAGTATATTTTAAAATTAAATAAGCTGTATCACTCACTAAATTGCAACTCATAAATGTGACATTGATATTAGTCAATATAAATAAACATGCTTTGCTCATTAATATAAGTTAAAACATCCACATGACAATAATCATACTTTACAATTGTTTCACATAAACAAATATCACATAAGACTAACTTATCTCTTTTCTAAACACAAAACCATGCATATATAGAATTAAGTAAAACATATATAACTTAGCAACTTTACATTATGGCCGAATATACCATAGTTGATTTTACTACAATTGCATGTTCATTTATATAAATAATCTATATCTAAACCTAATCATTAAATGACCACATATATTACTTCTATTATCTAAATTTGTGCGCATAAAACCATATTGAAAAGTCCCATCTTGGCACAACTAACCACCAAAAATACACTCATTTCACATACTTATTATCATACTTATAACTAGCTATCAATTATATACTAAAGTAACCAACATCTTAACTATAATTCACATCCATTTTACTACCAAATTTTTTTTAAACATACACAGCTTATTAGTTAAATATACTTATTCATATATAATACACATAACGTGACTTTTATACTAAACCTAATATTCATCTAATCATGTTACAAATTTAAGCGTAATACATATACAAATTCGTCACCATTACTGAATCTCAATACCACCGAATATTAAGACTATACATCACGTCAAGCATATCATTAAACACACCTACTCATCAACCTTGCATAATTCACTTGAATCAAATTATCCAAACCACCATGGAAACTCATATCAAGCATATCACACATATAAACCATGATCAAAACAAGCAAACCATATCAAATTCATCAACCACATTCTTTAATCCAAACATACATACATATTTAACACATTGAGCAAGCCACATTCACATGGCTTATACATTTATACATACCAAGTTCCAAATATTCACAAGAAAGTTTAGCTTATACATGCCATAAGATTTAATAAGTTTAGTTCCTAAAATACCGATAATTAAACGATAGTGTGGATGACTTCACCGACGATCCCCGAGCACATACGACCTCTAAAAATCTATAAAACAATTATAGTAACAAACACACAAGTAAGCTAATTTAGCTTAGTAAGCCTTAAGCAAAATAAACTATAAACTAAGTTTACTAAGTATCTTTATTTACAATTAATTTAAACTTTCAAATTCTTAAATATAAAACGTATACTTTAAATAAAATCACATCATCTTAACCAAATGTACATGTTTATAATCAACATCACATCTTCAATTTCATAATCATACTAATTCATTTATCCAAATTCACATATACATTTATTAACTCATAATCATTACTCAAATATTACATTTTGTTCATAAGCATTAAATAGACCGAACATATACATATATCTCGTTTTAGTTCACATGTTAAATCAACCTCACAAAATTTACTTTTCATCATCCATTAAGAAATCAATTCATCTTGTTAAGACATTGATGGCCAACTAACACATACCTGAACACCTTCATTCCTTTATCGAATTCAATTACCTCATTCACACAAGTCTCATAAGCTTAATCTTTTAATAGCTCACCGACAATATGCCTGCTAGGTATAAACCTGAATTCACACCGGCACACAGCCTGCTAGGCATATAGCCCGAATTATATTCACCGGCAATAAGCCTGCTAGGCATTAGGCCCTATTTCTGTTCACCGGCAATAAGCCTGCTAGGCATTAAGCCCGATTTAACTTCACCAGCATAATGTTTACTAGGCTTGAAGCCCGAGTATCTATATCACACATTCATTTTATTCATAATTATTTTATAACAACTTCAATTGTAACTCATCCTTTATTCTACCTTTCAAAATCATATCATAATTCAATTCAACTTAATATACAAATCTATAAAGTCATATTCGGCCAACCACATTAACATATATATATTCAAATTTAACATTTAACTAATTTTCATTCAAATAAGTATGTTTAAATTGCTTATAGACTTACCTCGGATATCGTCGAACAGCGTAAACTGACTATTCGTCTATTTTTGTTTTTCCACGATCTGAATCCGATTTTCTCTTTTCTTGATCTAAATTAATATAAATTAAACTTATTTAATCAAATATTCAATCCAATTCACTCAAAAACACATAAATGGGCAAATTACACTTTTGCCCCCATAAACTTTACACTTTTAACAATTTAGTCTAAAATTCACAAAACACAAAATAAATGTAATTTGTTTACAATAAACTAGGGTCGAATACTCCTCAAGCCCTTATAATTCCTCACATTTAAGTTATTTCACAATCGAGTCCCTCTATTTACTATTTTTACAATTAAGCCCTATTTACATAATTTTCATGAAAATTTCCAACACAAAATTAATAATCTAACACATATCTTTTATTTAACAACATCTAACACAAAACTCACCAAGATATTAATAATGGAAACTCATGAACACATCATCAAAATAAAAAATTCAGACATTGGTCGTGTAGTATTCGAAGCAACGATCTCAAAAACGTAAAAATTATCAAAAACCGAGCTAAACTCTTACCTTGATTGAACTTGAATGAAGCCGAACCCTAGTTCTTTTTTTTTCTTTCTTATTTGTTGTTTCGGTGAATGAACAAATGAAAATAACATATATTTTAACTTTGGTTTTATTTAATATAAGTTTTATTAACTAAATTACCTACAGAACCTTATTATTATAACATAAAACTATTATAAACTATGGCCACTACCGTCCACCAATATTAAATATGGCCTATTTACCACTTTAAGGCTTCAATTTAAAAAGCCACTAACAATTCAACTCCTTTTAGAAAAAACCCCTAAATTTTCATTTTACGCGATTACGTTCTTTTATTTAATCGGTCACTTAAACAATAAAATTAAATCACGAAAATTTTACAAATAAAATTTGCACAAAATAAACACATAAAATAATTTTAAAATATTTTTCTGACTCAGATTCGTGGTCCTGAAACCATCGTTCCGATTAGGGTCAAAACCGGGCTGTTACAAGAAAAGTTCTAATATGAAATAGTCTAAATCCGATTAGGGTCAAAATCTAGCTGTCAAAACTGACTATTCGTTTATTTTTGTTTTTCCCCGATCCGAATCTGATTTTCTCTTTTCTTGATCTAAATTAATATAAATTAAACTTATTTAATCAAATATTCAATCCAATTCACTCAAAAACACATAAATGGGCAAATTACACTTTTGCCCCATAAACTTTACACTTTTAACAATTTAGTCTAAAATTCACAAAACACAAAATAAATGTAATTTGTTTACAATAAACTAGGGTCAAATACTCCTCAAGCCCCTATAATTCCTCACATTTAATTTATTTCACAATCTAGTCCCTCTATTTACTATTTTTACAATTAAGCATTATTTACTTAATTTTCATGAAAATTTCCAATACAAAATTAATAATCTAACACATATCTTTTATTTAACAACATCTAACACAAAATTCACCAAGATATTAATAATGGCAACTCATGAACACATCATCAAAATAAAAAATTTAGACATGGGTTGAGTAGTATTCGAAGCAACGATCTCAAAAACGTAAAAATTATCAAAAACCGAGCTAAACTCTTACCTTGATTGAGCTTAAATGAAGTCGAACCCTAGTTCAGTTTTTTTCTTTCTTATTTGTTGTTTCGATGAATGAACAAATGAAAATAACATATATTTTAACTTTGGTTGTAACACCCTAAACCCGGCCCAGACGTTACGGCCAAGTCTGGTGTGTCACATTGAAGTGTTTTTTGAAAACCATGTTTTCATTGAAAACCCTTCTTAGAGTTTAAAAACTTCTACCATTAAACTTGTATAAAATCTCAGCTTGTGTTTGTTTATTTTTCAAAGCGTGGTTCCTTAAAATAATCATTCCCTTTTCAAACATTAACAACTTTGTAAAATTTTATGGAAAATTGTGAAAGCTTGTAAACCTTTGTAGCTTGCAAAGACATGTTAATTTTAAAACAGTTTAAGTATCAGAAAATCGGATCTTGTTTGCTATGGCTTAAAGTGAATGGATACTATGCACCATGTAGGATTCCAAAAGAGAGGAGGTGAGTCAATTAGACTGCTTAAGTACCAAGCTCTCCCTGGATCCAATCCTAGATATGTACACATCCATTGCCACACTTTAACCTTATGACTAGTCCACGAACAACAAATTAGGTTTAAGTCTATTTAAAATAATTATTTATGAAAACGTTTACATTGCGGAAGCTTTGCTCTGTTATCGTGATATTTTGAAAACAAGTAACTTTTATAAAATCGCCTTAGAGCTATCCGATTTCAAAACGATTTAAACAATATCATACTTAAGCTAAAAACAAATTAAATAATTAGATCGGCCTTATTACAAACCCCAATTAAAATAAAAACGATTAAATAAAATAATGGAATAATTAACTTAAACCAGAAATGTAGTCTTTGTGGCCACTCTGAATCCCTCCCAGCTCCAAGTCCACTGTCTAGGGCTCACCTGCAAGGATGGAAGAGAAGGGGGTGAGTTTGGAAAACTCAGTGTGTAAAGAAGCCCATCCAAAGCCCAAATCAGCTTAAGCCTACTGGGCCTAAGCCCTAACTAGTCATAGTAATTACTGGGCCGAAGCCCTATTCAGATAACAGTAAACTGGGCCTTAGCGCTTTTCAGATATTAATACGGCCCATAGGCTCAATTCAATAGCAGAACAATGATATTGATGCATGAATGCAAAACCCATATCAGTATGTGGGGAAGCTACTCAACCCACCCAACCACTACTCTCCACCCGTACCAGCCAAACTCTCAATGTGGGGAAAACTACTCAACCCACCCAACCGCTACTCTCCACGATAGCAGCATAGCTGCATAATCAGATAGTGTGGCCAAGCCACCAGTACAGTAATACGAGGTGAAGCCTCTTTCAGTAAACTAGGGTAAAGCCCCTTTTTCAGTAAATTGAGGCAAAGCCTCTTTTTCAGTAAACTGAGGCAAAGCCTTTTTTCAGTACTTCCTCTATCAAATGATCCCAATCCCATGCAACAGATAATCATGTCATGGCATACAGTGAACAGAAACAGTAAAGCATGCATTTCAGTCCAAATCAGCCCTAGGGGTATACTAGTCATTTTGCACCTAGGGGTAAAACTATAATTTCTCACCCTTAAGGGGCATTTCAGTAATTATGCCAATTTTTAGGGTTTTACGTATAATTCAGTCATTAATAATCCAATTTTCGTCTCAGTAGTTAATTTAGCCCATTTTAACAGTTTTAGCTATTGGGCCCTAAAACCCCTAATGGGCCCTACAGTGTCATAATACTATTTTGTCCCGTTTAGCCCAAATTCTAAGTCTAGTCTAGTAGATTTATCCTACAGTATACTAGAATACACTTACCACTTACTTTTATCCACATGGGCCCGTAAGCCCATTGGGCCCAATTTCAGCCTGTCGAGCCCAAATTTACCGAAGGGCACGAAATTGCGCACTCAACCAACTTACCACTTGCGACTACCAATCCAACAAATTCCAACCGACTTATGAGCGTTCGCACGCTCACAAGCCCACGAAATACTGGAATTTTGGCATTTCAGCTTTTCGACTTTTGTCGATTTAGACTACAAAAGGGTGTTCGATACACACCTGATTTGCGACGAACGATAACGAGATCTCCCACGTGATTATCCTTTGCCGAAACTGATGACTAGATCTAGACCTAGCCTCCCAAACTGTCCTAGCCTTCTAGAGCTCCTTGATCAACAGCCTTTAATCCACCTTACTCACAACAGAACGACAAAACAACAAATCCTTAGCCTTACACAATAGCCACCCTATACATATAGGGGTTTTTGGCTTTTCTTAAATCCCGAATAACGAATAGAAATAAGATTCTGAGTACTTACCACCAATGATGTAATTGTCAAGAGCGTTTCCAACACTTTTCCAATCTCCGATCCATTGTGATTCTAACTTAAATGCGAATAGAGAATAGATCTAGAAATTAAATCCCGAATCACTAAGAATATGGAGATTTTGACTTCTCTCAATCACTTAAAAAATGCGAAAAGAATAGAATACTTACTAAGGTTTAATCTTGGTTATCCCGAAATCACCATGCCTTGAAAGAGAGTACCCACTTCGAGAACAACAAGAACAAAAAGGAAGAAGTATACAAATGGATGAAAGAGATGTAAGTTTTCAGCTTTTTGGCAAGGAGAAAAGACCCTATATTTGGCTATTATGGAAAAAAATTGAAAGGAAAAATTCAAGAATATGTGTAGAAGATTTGGGCGAAGAGATGATAAACAAAAATAGTAATAATAAAAAAACAAACCGATTCAATACTAAAAAAACAAAAAAAAATTAAAAAGAAGAGCATATGCCAGAATTTCAACCAAAGTCGGCTAATAGGCTTAATCCCGTGCTTATCTTCTTGTGCACAGTTTGCATTTAATTCAAACTCCCCTTGCGCAAATAGCAGCAGTCCACCGCTTGGTCGATACCAATTACTGCTTGGGAGAGTTTTAGTCCAATTGAAACACTCTCCCCACGCGTGCAGCAAAAATGCAGCTCCCCTACGCGCATAGCAGCTCAAACCCGGGACCTCCAGTCACCCATGCACGCTGCTGGCCACTGCGACGCGACCTTACTTTCAATACAATATGGTGGAATTTAATTATAAACCTTACCTGCCTTAGTCATAGGTTACCAAAAATAAAACAAAATTCGGCATGCCCCTGGACTTGAACCCGCGTCCCCTCAGTGCTCCTAGCGCACTGTTGCCATTATGCCACTGGTGCTCTTGTGGCATAACCCAGTTGCAGCTTCTCTTAAACCCTATTTAATCATAACCCGCTTATTTAAAAAAAACAAAACCTCTTGCGCGCGCTGTGCCTTGAACCCATGACCTCCCCCATCAACCTAACGCCTCAAGCCACTAGACCGAATGCTCCTTAGTGGCATAATCCATTCACAACTCCTTTTAGCCCCTATTTTAGCGCAACCAGACTACTAAAAATAAAACCAACATTTTGCGCATGCTGGGAATCGAACCCCAACTCCCCCTCCTGCTACCCAGCGTGCTTAGCCACTGGGCCAGGCACTTCTTTGTTCCTAATCTTTGCCCAACTTATATATAAGCCCTATTGCCCAGATTCCCCTAAGAAGCAAAAATTAATTTTTTTGCTAGAGTCTTGGATCGAACCCAAGACTTTTCCCACACTATAAATCCTTCTTAATTTATTTAGAAACTAACCTAAACATCAAAATAATAACAATAATATTTTATTAATAATAATTTTTTTATAACAATAATATTTAAAACTTCTCAATTATTTCGGTTTTCTTTTATCTGAACCCAGACTTAAGGCCCAATACTTCTAGGCCCAAATTCAGGGTGTTACTTTGGTTTTATTTAATATAAGTTTATTAACTAAATTACTTATATAACCTTATTATTATAACATAAAACTATTATAAACTATGGCCACTACCGTCCACCAATATTAAATATGGCCTATTTACCACTTTAAGGTTTCAATTTAGAAAGCCACTAACAATTCAACCCCTTTTAGAAATAACCCCTAAATTTTTATTTTACGTGATTAAGTTTTTTTATTTAATCGAACACTCAAACAATAAAATTAAATTACGAAAAATTTACAAATATAAATTCGCACAAAATAAACACATAAAATAATTTTAAAATATTTTTCTGACTCAGATTCGTGGTCCCGAAACCACCATTCCGATTAGGGTCAAAACTGGGCTATTACAACTCTCCCCCTTAGGGATTTTCGTCCCCGAAAATCTTACCAATGAATAAGTTTGGATAACATTCTTTCATCAAATTTTCAAGCTCTCAAGTTGCTTCCTCGACCCCGTGTATGCCACAGCACTTTCACTAACAAAATTTTCTTATTTCACAATTCTTTAACTCCGTGAGCTAGAATACGAATCGGTTCTTCCTCATAACTCAAATCGGATTGAATCTCAATTTCTGACGGACTAATCACATATGAGGGATCGGATCTATACCATCGGAGCGTTGAAACGTGAAATACATTATGAATCTTTTCTAACTCAGATGGCACCTCAATCTATACGCAATCGGCCCAATCCGTTCTATAATTTCATACGACCCAAATTGCATATTTCTTGCTCGATGTCAACGGTAAACCGGATACAAAATCCATTGTGACTCGATTCCACTTCCATTCAGGTATCATGATCGGCTGAAGAAATCTAGAAGGTACCTGATGTTCAGCTTTTACTTGCTGACATATTAAACACTTCGAAACAAAGTCAGAAATGTCTCGTTTCATACTGTGCCACCAATAGTGCTGTTTCAGATCGTTATACATTTTCGTGCTACCCGGGTGAACAGATAATCTGCTATTATGAGCTTCATTTAGAATCATCTGTATTAATTCCAAATCTTTCGGGACACATAGTCGACTTCTGAATCTTAAACAATCCTCGGCATCAACAAAGAAGTCTGAATCAGCATTCAAGTTACATTGGGCCTTTTTTGCAATTAAATCATCATCAGTTTTCTAAGATTCATACATCTGCTGATTAAATTGTAACACCCTATAACCCTCATCCGTCACTGGAATAGAGTCACAAGGTATTACTTATCAGAAGATAGATTAGGCTAGTCACTCATTATCAAACATGCATAAAAATATATTAGGCTAGTCACTCATTATCAAACATGCATAAAAATATAATTTTTTTGATCTTTCAATCATGCTTTCCCTAATCATATTAAAACATCTAATTCGAAAAGACTAATAAATAAAAGATAAGCATCAAAAATCAAGTTGCATAAAATTTACGAATACAAAGTTTGCCCATGTGACTTATTCATACTATAAACGAATTTTTAAACCAAGATCACTTTACGGGTTATAACATATCATGGTCTTAGCCGAATGCATGTATGCATATTCTAAATGGGCTTTACATCTAATTAAAATCCAAATTTCTATACTAAAGATAACAAAGCCTAATCAATATACTATATACTTACACCTGATTGAACTAATATGCTAAATGCCAATTGCATATCATGCAGAATTAATACTATTCATTTGGCAAATTCTTAACACCATAGCCATATAATAGTTCATCCTGAACTTGTGAATCCATTCGTTTATACTTATAACCACAACCAAATTAACAACAACGAATAATTTCAAAAAGATCAGCCACATAAATTCATCGAGCCATACATTCATATTTAGGAATTAAGCAAGCCATTTTCGCATGGCTAGAATATATATACAATTTCAAAATATCATTTGTTTCAAAAGGGAGTTAAGCCTATACATGCCATCCTTTCAAATATAGGCTATCAAAAGTACCAAAACAGTGACGATAGTGTGGATGAATTTGAACTTGAATCCCCGAACTCATAGCTTTCAGACGAGATCTATGAAACAGAGTAACAAAGACACTCTAAGTAAGCTAATTAGCTTAGTAAGTCTTAAGTAATATAAACAAATTAACTAAATCGAGCACATTGTTCACATATAACATAATCTAAATGTACTATAATTTAGTCGAATATGCATACTCACAATTGTATACATTTGCATTGACATTCATTTCTTTAGAAATTCGAAGTCACATTATCACATCATTAAATGCTTCGAGGTCATTCTTTGATTTGACTTAATAGAGTCAACTTAAGGCATCATATTCATGTATAATTTCAACAATTATAATCACATAGGTATAACATATACTTCTATACCTAAACCCTAAACCCTAAACCCTATAACATATACTTCTATACCTATATTTCCACAATGGCCGAATTTATAGACACATAACCAATTCTCATATATTCTTTATTTCACCTCTATAATTCAATCAACATTACCCTCATATGTACAAATAACTTTTACGTACCTGAATAGCTTAATCATCAAATGAATACGGATGTCGTATAGCACAAGCTTCATAGCTTTAAACTTTTATTATTTCACCAGCATTTAGCCTGCTGGGTATAACCCGAACTTATCACCGGCACAAGGCCTGCTGGACATTTAGGTCCAATACTCATTCACCAGCATTCATGCCTGCTAGGCTCGTGGCCTGAAACATATTCACCAGCTAAAAGCTTGCTGAGCCAAAGGCCCGAATAACAATTCGAATATGAACACATAATGTCTATCACATTATCGTTTCTTATCTTACCATTTGACAATATTTCATAATATCCATCACATTTCAATTCCACGTTTAACATCCCACAAAATATCTATATCAAATGCATATCTTCCATTTCATGTATATAGCTTTCGGCAATTTGATCATAAAAATTTACCTTATTTCACTTTTATGCATATCATTCGGCCACTTGCATGTATATATGCATATTTAGCTAAAAAATGCAAATTTTCATGACATGTCATGACATACTCACAAGTAGCTTGTTTAAATACTTAAAACTTACCTCGATTGATGTCGAACAACTACAGATCGACTATTCGTCCAGTTTCGCTTTCCCCCTATCTGAATTTGGCTCTCTTTGCTCTTGAGCTAAATTGAACAAATTTTAACTTGTTACGACTTAATTATTAATATTTTTAGCCGAATGTAACAAGAAACTAATTAGGTCTTACTAACCACACTTAGCTCAATTTAACAAAATCTTATTCACCAATAATTACACCCGGCAACTTTAACAACCAAATTAACATCTAACATAGGTTTCACAATTTATCAAGCATAGACGAATGCCATTTAAAAGTTACCAAAAGCATATCATTTGTCATACCTACACATTTCAAAACTTCCATTCAACATTCAATTTCATTCATTTAAAAGCTCAATTTAATAAGATCACAATTAATTCAAACAAAAACAATTTTCCTTTCCTATTAACACTTATACGACAACCTAAATTTCATTCTTCTTAATAAACATTCAAACTAAACCATGCCTTGATATCAAGTACATTCGGCAATAGCATAACCCAATTTAACTTCCAAACATTATCTTCCAACATCTAATATACGGTTTCTCAAATTAACACCCATGGCCGAATATCACTTTAGATATTTACTCATTTATTTCTCAAATTCATCAAAACTTCACATTGATTCATATTGACCGAATACCCATTAGTCCTTTAAACCTCAATTTATCAAAGTGTTACAAGCTTAAAATTGATCTAATAACTATTTCCAATTCAAAACCTCAAGATGTCATTAAATTTATACCCACTTTAATGACCGAATGTCATATAGTTCTTGCATTCATCATTAACACCATTACCAAGCTTCACACTCAATTTATAACTATATAAATCATTAAAACATCCAACACCAAACCTTCATGCATATATGCCATAGCCGAATGCCCATTTTAGAAATTGAGCCACACAAGGCTCAAATTTCAAAATTTAAACTTACAAGCTCATAATCTCATAGATTTTAACATCAAAGTGTCTATCTAACACTCATTTATCAATTTTTAACATCAATTTCAAACTCATAGCTTTTCCACTATGACCGAATGCTTAATTAACCATAAACTCAAAAATAATTTCGTGGGTTATGATAAGAATTCAACAATCAACGTAAATTCACAAATTTGAAAGAAATAACATGAAATTTGTACCTTAATTTAGCAATGCAATGGCCGAATGCCCCTTTCTTTTCTATTTCTCTTTTTCTCTTGATGAAATCGGCAAGAACAAGGAAGTAAACACTCATTCTAAGTTTTACTATTACATGCAAATGCTTTACTTATTAATTTACCAATTTAACCCTTTTAATGACATTATTTTCCCACCAAATGAAGGCCGAACATGTCCATGCATTTATTTCTTGGTCTAATTGTTTCTTAAACCCTCCAACATTAAGAAACCACTACAATTCGGCACTTACAATATAGCCTTCTAATTTTTCTTTTATGCAATCAAATCCTTAATTAATAAATTAACATCCAATTGACAAAATTACAACACCAAATTTTCACACATGATAATTTACATAACAAAAACATAGAAAATAATCTTTTAAAAATTTTTCTGACTCGGTTTAGTGGTTTCAAAATCACTTTTTCGATTAGGGCCAAAATAGGGCTGTCACAACTCTCCCCCCTTAGATATTTTCGTCCCCAAAAATCTTACCGGTGAATAGGTTAGGATAACGTTCTCTCATTGAGTCCTCAAGCTCCCATGTCGCTTCTTCAACCCCGTGTTTGAGCCACAACACTTTTACTAACGAGATTTTCTTATTTCACAGTTCTTTTATTTCGTGAGCCAAAATACGAATCAGTTTTTCCTCATAACTCAAATCAAGCTGAATGCCAATCTCTGACGGGCTAATCACATGTGAAGGATTGGATCTATACCGTCTAAGCATCGAAACGTGAAAAACATTATGAATCTTTTCAAGTTCAAGTGGCAAATTTAATCTATATGCAACCGGCCCAATTCGTTCTAAAATTTCATACAGTCCGATAAATCTCGGGCTTAATTTGCCTTTACAGTCGAATCTGAGTACCTTTTTCCACGGTGAAACTTTCAAAAACACTTTATCCCCTATCTGATACTCTATTTCATTACGTTTCAAGTCTGCATATGATTTCTGACGATCTGACGCTGCTTTCAGACTTTCACAGATTACTTTTACTTTCTGTTCGGCTTCTTTAATAAAATCGACTCCGTAAATCTTATTCTCACTGAGCTCGGTCCAAAATAATGATGTACGACATTTACGACCGTATAAAGCCTCGTAAGGTACCATCTTGATACTCGATTGAAAACTATTATTGCATGCAAATTCAACCAAAGGCAATTATCATTCCCACGAGCCACTAAACTCAAGGATGCAACATCTCAACATATCCTCGAGTATTTGAAAAATTCGCTCGGATTGACCATCAGTCTGGGGATGAAAAGCGGTGCTAAAATGCGGCTTGGTACCCAATGTTTCTTGTAATTTCTTCCAAAATCGTGAGGTGAATCTCGGATCTCTATCAGAAACAATAGAAGTAGGCACCCCATGCAATCTCACAATATGAGAAATGTACAATTCGGCTAACTTATCGAGTGAATAATCTGTACGAATTGGAATAAAATGAGCCGACTTTGTCAATCTATCAACCACAACCCAGATCACATCCTTCTTGCTCGGTGACAATGGCAACCCGGATACAAAATCCATTGTGACACGATCCCATTTCCACTCGGGTATCATAATCGGCTGAAGCAATCCCGAAGGCACTTGATGTTCCGCTTTCACTTGTTGGCATATCAAACATTTCGAAACAAAGTCAGAAATGGCTCGTTTCATACCATGCCACCAATATTGATGTTTCAGATAGTTATACATTTTCGTGCTACCCGGATGAACTAACATTTGGCTACTATGAGCTTCGTTCAAAATCATTGGAATAAGTTCTGAATTCCTCGGAATACACAATCGATTTCTGAATCTCAAACAATCATTTTCATCAATCTGAAATTCTGAATCCTCGTTCGAATCACATTGAGCCCGTTTAGCAATCAAATCATCATCAACTTTCTGAGCTTCATGGATTTGTCGCATTAACACTGGTTTGCCTTTTAATTCCGCTACCAATGCATCATCAGCGGACATAGACAAATGTACGTTCATAGCTTGGAAAGTAAACAGTGATTTTTAACTTAAAGCATCTGCAACCACGTTAGCTTTTCCTGGATGATAATCAATGACAAGCTCGTAATCTTTCAATAATTCTAGCCACAGTCGCTGTCTCAAATTAAAGTCTTTTTGAGTCATCAAATATTTAAGGCTTTTATGATCGGAATAAACATGACATTTCTCTCCGAACAAGTAATGATGCCAAATTTTCAAAGCGAAAACAATAGCAGCTAATTCGAGATCATGAGTCGGATAGTTTCGCTCGTGAGGTTTTAGTTGTCTCGAAGCATATGCAACAACTCTGCCCTCTTGTATCAAAACACAGCCTAAACCGTTCAAAGAGGCATCACTATAGATCACAAATTCTTTACCGGATTCCGGCTGAACTAATACTATTGCTTCTGTCAAAAGAGCTTTTAACTGATCAAAAATTTTTCTGACTCAGTTTAGTGGTTCCGAAACCACTTTTCTGATTAGGGCCAAAATAGGGTTGTTACATAAATAACAGTTTTGCTTTTAACTCAACTAGTATCACACCATCATCAGATATAGCTAAATGTGTGTTCATTACACGCAAAGCAAATAGTGGTTTTCAACTCAGAGCATCTGCAACAACTTTAGCTTTCCCCGGATGATAATCAATCACAAGTTTGTAGCCTTTTAGCAACTCTAACCATTGTCGCTGTCTCAAATTCAGATCTTTTTGAGTCATCAAATATTTCAGGCTCTTATGATCGGAATAAACATGACATTTCTCACTGAACAAATGGTGGCGCTACATTTTCAAAGCAAATACAATATCAGCCAATTTGAGATCATGCGTTGGATAGTTCTTTTCATGTGGCTTTAACTGTCTCGAGGCATAAGCTACAACTTTGCATTCCTGCATCAAAACACAACCCAAACCATTCAAAGAAGCATCACTATAAATAACAAATTATTTACCCAACTCAAGCTAAACTAATACCAGAGCTTCGGTCAAAAAGGCTTTTAACTGATCAAAGCTTTTCTGGCACTTTTTTGACTACTCAAACTTAACATCTTTCTGAAGTAGTCTAGTCATTGGGGTCGTAATCATAGAAAAACCTTTCATGAACGGTCTATAGTAACTAGCAAGTCCTAAAAAGCTCTGAACTTCAAAAACATTTTTCGGTGGTTTCTAGTCAAGAATAGCTGAAATCTTACTCGGATCAACCCGAATACCTGCTGCTGGTACAACATGCCCCAATAAACTGACTTCACATAACTAGAATTCACATTTATTAAATTTTGCATACAACTATTTATCTCGAAAAATTTGTAACACAAGTCTCAAATGTTCGGCATGCTCTGTTTCATCACGTGAATAAATTAAAATGTCATCTATAAACACAACCACAGATCGATCCAAATACTATCTAAAGATCCGATTCATCAAATCCATGAAAATAGCAGGTACATTAGTGAGTCTGAATGGCATAACCAGAAACTCATAATGTCCGTATCTCGTTTGGAAAGCAGTTTTCGACACATCGAAGTCTCGAACTCTCAACTAATAATAATTCGTTCTCAAGTCTATCTTCGAAAACACTGAAGCCCCTTTTGCCTTATCAAACAAGTCCTCAATCCGAGGCAACGGATATTTATTCTTTGTAGTCACTTTATTAAGTTGTCGATGGTCGATGTACATTCTCATAGTCCCGTCTTTCTTTTTCACAAATAGCACTGGCGCACCCCAGGGAGAGAAACTTGGTCATGCAAAACCTCTATCTGTTAACTCTTGCAACTGTGCTTTCAACTCTTTTAATTCAGTAGGTGCCATCCGATACGGAGCTATCGAAATTGGAGTCGTTCCCAGTACTAATTCAATGCCAAACTCAACTTCTCTGATAGGTGGTAAACCCGGCAATTCTTCAGGAAACACGTCCGGATACTCGCACATCACTGGTACGGATTCAATTTTCTTTTCAGTCACTTTACTATCAAGCACATAGGTAAGGTAAGCTTCACACCCTTTTCTTACATATTTCTAAGCCAAAATCGAAGATATTACAGCTGGTAAACCATTCAGATCATTAGATTCAATCCGAATGATTTCATTATTCTGACATCTCAAATCAATGGTCTTTCTTTTGCAATTCACAATCGCATCATGCAAAGTCAGCCAATCCATACCCAAAATTATATCAAATTCGTCGAATGGCAACAACATCAAATCAGCTAGAAAACATGAGTCTTGAACCATCAACGGGCAATTTTTACACACTCTATCAACTAAAACACACCAGCCCAAGGGATTTGACACTCGAATAACAAACTCAGTAGACTCAACAGGCAAAGTCTTACTGGATACTAATGCCTCACACACATATGAATGAGTCGAACCAGGATCAATCAATGCAATAACACTAGTATCATAAAGAGTGAAAGTACAAGTACTAACATCTAGGGAAGAAGCCTCCTCACGAGCGCGTATGGCATAAGCTCTGGCAGGTGCACGAGCCTTAGATCGAACTGCTGTATCTTTCGTCCCTTTCTAACTACCACTCACATACCCGTGTGCCTAGGTGGTCTGCCTCGTGCTGACATGTTACTCCGTCTCACGTTCTGAACAGTGTTTTGCTCGGCTAACATCGGACAATCTCGGATGAAGTGATACATCGATCCACATTTAAAACAAGACTAATCATGCAATCTATAGCTTCTTGAAGGCCATTTACCATAATGCTTACACTCAAATCTGTCTTGTCGATCATTGCCAACACTAGCAATTAAAGTAGTTCGTGAACTCATAGGGGGTTGATCTCGATCTCGTCTAGAAAAGGCCCTAGTAGTCTTAGATCGGCCAGAATCATCTCGAAACTTCTTCGATGAAGACTGGAAAGTTCTACCCATAGATCTTTTACGAAAATCTCTAGCTTCAACATCAGCTTTTCTTTTCTCTTTCCCGAGCTCTTCGGCTTTACAAGCTCGCTCAACAAGTACCATGAATTCTTTGATTTCAAGTATGCCAACCAACAACTTAATATCTTCATTCTACCCGTCTTCAAATCTTTTACACATGATACCTTCTGTAGAAACACACTTTCGGGCATATCTACTAAGTCTCACAAACTCTCGTTCATATTCAGTAACTGTCATACGACCCTGTTTAAGCTCGAGAAATTCTTTACGTTTCTGATCTATGAATCGTTGACTGATATATTTCTTCCAAAACTCAATCTGAAAGAATTCCCAGGTGACTCGCTCTTTTGGCACAATCGAAACCAAAGTGTTCCACTAATGATAGGCAGAGTCGCGTAACAAAGATATGGCACATTTTAAGCACTCATCAGGTGTACATGATAATTCTTCGAGCACACAGATAGTATTATCGAGCCAAAATTCTGCCCTCTCAGCATCATCATCAACTATGACCCTGAACTCTTGAGCCCCGTACTTTCTGATTTTATCAACAAGATGTTTAATTAATCTCATTGGTTCAATCATCGGAGGTACCATAGGTATCGGAGATAGATTATTCGGTGGTGGGGGTTATTGAACAGCTGGATTAGTTTGGATATACTGAGTAAACCATTCATTCATCATTTGGTAAAAGGCTTGTTTAGCCTCTCCCTCATGGCTATTCGAGGTCGATCGAGAATCAACTGGCGCTGTCCCTTGCGCGGGAGCAGGCACTTTACTCTCAACATCATCAGCTACTACTCGATCAAGATTCATTTACTATACGAAAACACATTTTCAACAGTCAGGAGTCACCACACTATCATAATACAAATTATGGCATGTATAGCTAAACTCACACACGCTACGTTAGTCCTAAAATTGACTAAATCGTAGCTCTAATACCAATAAAATATAACACCCCTAACCTGTAACCGTCACGGGAATAGGGTTATGAAGCATTACTTACTAAAAACAACTCAAATAAAGATTCATTACATTCCACAGGTATATTTTAAAATTAAATAGGCTATATCACTCACTAAATTGCAACTCATAAATGTGACATTGATATTGTCAATATAAATAAACATGCCTTGCTCATTAATATAAGTTAAAACATCCACATGGCAATAATCATACTTTTCCAATTGTTTCACATAAACAAATATCACATAAGACTAACTTATCTCTTTTCTAAACACAAAACCATGCTTATATAGAATTAAATAAAAGATATATAACTTAGCAACTTTACATTATGGCCGAATATACCATAGTTGCTTTTACTACAACTGCATGTCCATTTATCTAAATAATCTATATCTAAACCTAATCATTAAATGATCATATGTATTACTTCTATTATCTAAATTTGTGCGCATAAAATCATATTAAAAAGTCCCATCTTGGCACAACTAACCACCAAAAATACACTCATTTCACATACTTATTATCATACTTATCATTAGCTATCAATTATATACCAAAGTAACCAACATCTTAACTATAATTCACATCCATTTTACTACCAAAGTTTTTTTAAACATACACGGCTTATCAGTTAAATATACTTATTCATATATAATACACATAACGTGACTTTTATACTAAACCTAATATTCATCTAATCATGTTACAAATTTAAGCGTAATACATATACAAATTCGTCACCATTACTGAATCTCAATACCAACCGAATATTAAGACTATACATCACGTCAAGCATATCATTAAACACACCTACTCATCAACCTTGCATAATTCACTTGAATCAAATTATCCAAACCACCATGGAAATTCATATCAAGCATATCACACATATAAACCATGATCGAAACAAGCAAACCATATTAAATTCATCAACCACATTCTTTAATCCAAACATACATACATATTTAACACATTGAGTAAGCCACATTCGCATGGCTTATACATTTATACATACCAAGTTCCAAATATTCACAAGAAAGTTTAGCTTATACATGCCATAAGATTTAATAAGTTTAGTTTCTAATATACCGATAATTAAACGATAGTGTGGATGACTTCACCGACGATCCCTGAGCACGTACGACCTCCAAAAATCTATAAAACAATTATAGTAACAAACACACAAGTAAGCTAATTTAGCTTAGTAAGCCTTAAGCAAAATAAACTATAAACTAAGTTTACTAAGTATCTTTATTTACAATTAATTTAAACTTTCAAATTCTTACATATAAAACATATACTTTAAATAAAGCCACATCATCTTAACCAAACATACATGTTTATAATCAACATCACATCTTCAATTTCGTAATCAAACTAATTCATTTATCCAAATTCACATATACATTTATTAACTCATAATCATTACTCAAATATTACATTTTGTTCATAAGCATTAAATAGACCGAACATATACATATATCTCGTTTTAGTTCACATGTTAAATCAACCTCACAAAATTTACTTTTCATCATCCATTAAGAAATCAATTCATCTTGTTAAGACATAGATGGCCAACTAACACATACCTGAACACCTTCATTCATTTATCGAATTCAATTACCTCATTCAGACAAGTCTCATAAGCTTAAACTTTTAATAGCTCACTGACAATAACCCTGCTAGGTATAAACCTGAATTCACACCGGCACATAGCCTGCTAGGCATATAGCCCGAATTATATTCACCGGCAATAAGCCTGCTAGGCATTAAGCCCTATTTCTATACACCGGCAATAAGCTTGCTAGGCATTAAGCCCGATTTAACTTCACCAGCATAATGCTTACTAGGCTTGAAGCCCGAGTATCTATATCCCACATTCATTTTATTCATAATTATTTTATAACAACTTCAATTGTAACTCATCCTTTATTCTACCTTTCAAAATCACACCATAATTCAATTCAACTTAATATACAAATCTATAAAGTCATATTCGGCCAACCACATTTACATTTATATATTCAAATTTAACAGTTAACTAATTTTCATTCAAATAAATATGTTTAAATTGCTTATAGACTTACCTCGGATATCGTCGAACAGCGTAAACTGACTATTCGTCTATTTTTGTTTTTCCCCGATTTGAATCCGGTTTTCTCTTTTCTTGATCTAAATTAATATAAATTAAACTTATTTAATCAAATATTCAATCCAATTCACTCAAAAACACATAAATGGGCAAATTACAGTTTTGCCCCATAAACTTTACACTTTTAACAATTTAGTCTAAAATTCACAAAACACAAAATAAATGTAATTTGTTTACAATAAACTAGGGTCGAATACTCCTCAAGCCCTTATAATTCCTCACATTTAATTTATTTCACAATCGAGTCCCTCTATTTACTATTTTTACAATGAGGCCCTATTTACTTAATTTTCATGAAAATTTCCAAATACAAAATTAATAATCTAACACATATCTTTTATTTAACAACATCTAACACAAAATTCACCAAGATATTAATAATGGCAACTCATGAACACATCATCAAAATAAAAAATTTAGACATTGGTCGAGTAGTATTCAAAGCAATGATCTCAAAAACGTAAAAATTATCAAAAACCGAGCTAAACTCTTACCTTGATTGAGCTTGAATAAAGCCGAACCCTAGTTCTTTTCTTTTCTTTCTTATTTTTTGTTTCGGTGAATGAAAAGTAACATATATTTTAATTTTGGTTTTATTTAATATAAGTTTATTATCTAAATTACCTATAGAACCTTATTATTATAACATAAAACTATTATAAACTATGGCCACTACCGTCCACCAATATTAAATATGGCCTATTTACCACTTTAAGGCTTCAATTTAGAAAGCCACTAACAATTCAACCCCCTTTAGAAATAACCCCTAAATTTTCATTTTACGCGATTAAGTTCTTTTATTTAATCGGACACTCAAACAATAAAATTAAATCATGAAAATTTTACAAATATAAATTCGCATAAAATAAACACATAAAATAATTTTAAAATATTTTTCTGACTCAGATTCGTGGTCGCAAAACCACCATTCCGATTAGGGTCAAAAACGGGCTATTACAAGAAAAGTTCTAATATGAAATAGTCTGAGCTCGAAATGAAATATTATGAAACGTACTTAAATACACTAATATGTCTTGTATATGTTATTTGAGTTCATGATGTGGGAAGTAAATTTGTATGTAAGTAGTGTATCGTTTTTAATTACATTTTCATATTTTGATATAATTTATGAAATAATGCTGAATATTTGATGTAATTGATAAAGTATCAGAAAGTGAGATAATTTCCCAGTTGAACATTAGGAATAGAAAATGGATACGAGGGACCTGTGTGGAAATCTAAGTGATAAAGTCCATGGCATCTAAGTGAAATAAGTTCATGGCATTGTGTTAAATGCAATTAGCTCAAGAACGAACCTATGTGATTTATGTGAAATGAAGTTGTTTTGGCTACAAATGTGGTACATGTGAAATGTCTCGATGTACCCATTATTATTCTAATGTGTTCAACGGGAATTGAATTAAATGACTAAGTGAAAATGAATGTGATTATGGTGATGATGATATTTCGAATGGTTTAATGAATAAAGTTCCGACATGGAATAATCTAAGTATGAGATAATCAATTATGAAATTAAACTTGAAATACATGTAAATCATAGTTATTTGATATATTGAAATACGACATGGAAAATACATGTATGTGAAACTTACCAGATAATTATGCATATTCAGGATTATGAATTGTTACATGAAATTCATGAAAATGATGGTACATGAAATATTGATACGATGAATAGAGTGATTTATGTTTATGATGAAACAGCAAGAGAATGATATATATCGTGATATGTAAATATGTGGCTATCTCTAATACGTGATATATGAAAATTATGTAAATTGTGATAAGCAATAAACTCAAACGTAATATGTTGATACAATAAGTTGTCAATATTCAATTTATAGGAAATATGATCAAGTATATTAACAAGTGTTATTGTTGTTGTTGTTGACGCTTAAACAAGTGTCTAATTACTGGCTAAACGGTAAAATGTTTATTATATGATGGTTTGAAAGGGTAAGTACTCAAATGAAAATATATATTGTGTTCGTGGAAGAGTGGTAAGTTTTAAGTTGTGAAATTCTCTTATAAAACAGATTATCTGAATTTGTTCTAAAATTTTTGACAATGTCTCATAACCCTATTTCAGTGATAGATTCGGGTTAGGGATGTTACATTACATGATTGAGTTGAGTGAGCAAATGGTGAATAATTGAAAGGTTTTAATTTGGGCGTAAATTTTATGTCTCAATTTAGTACGATTGTATCTACTTTGCTCTGGTAATGCCTCATATCCTGTTCTAGCATTGAACACGGGTAAGGGCTGTTACAATCCCGATACCTCATTTTCCAAAACCACTTGACTTTAGGGACAACTTGTACTTAACTATTCATTCAATTAACTAAAATTATCAAATCAAAATTCTATATAATAATATATTTGACTTGTAAATATTAAATAATAATATTTATGGACTCATTTGTCGAGTTTGTGGCCTCAAAACCACTGTTTCCAAAACCATTGAAAAATGGGTTGTTAGAACTCTCCCCTTTATAAAATTTCATCCTCAAAATTTCTCAGCTGATAATAATTTCAATTATTGTGTTCTTAAAGACTTTTCAATTTTCCAAGTCAAATATGTCCCAACTAGCTTATTCTCAATTTTGGCCAGTATAATGGGGTTCTACATTTTTCTTTTCGTAGAAAGCCTTAAACGACATCATTTTAATACAAAACTGATAGCTGTTATTATAAACCAATTCAACCAATGGTAAAAATTTTCCCAATTACCCTTGATCTCAATGATATAAATCTGCAATATGTCTTCTAGAATCTAAATCACCTATTTTGACTATTTATCTATTTGCGCCATAGCTTCGTGAAGTTTACTCTAGAATTTAAAGGTGAATCTGAGTTATATATAACTTAACTAGCTTTTCAAATGAGTAATATGTTCTATGTAGAACAAAGTGAGTTGATTTCATCAATCTGATAATAACAATTTAGATCAAGTCCTTCTTTCTCATCGTTAAAGGTATTTCAGATACGAAATCCATCGTGACTCGCTCTCATTCCCAATCAGAAATCATAACATAATAATTTAGATAGAATTTGATATTCAACTTTGACCTATTGATATACCAGACATCTCGGTATAAACTCTAAAATTTAACCTTTTATTCCTGACCACAAGTAACTCTATCTTAAGCTATTATACATTTTTTCATTGTCTAGTTTAAATCAAATAGACATTATTATAAACCTCGTGTAAGATGTCCTATAAAATCTCATAATAGTTCAGCATACATATTTGAATATTTTCTTTGCATCTCACATATTCTTTGAAGAATTAATGGTTTAACTCTCAACTTTGTATTACTCAAACCAGCATAACTGAAGGTCATCTGAGTGAAGCATTACTATAAATAATGAATTCCTCCCTAGACTTAGGCTGAATCAGTATCAGAGCTTCTACCAATAAGGTTTCCAATTGGTCATAACTTTGTTGGAACTTACCTGACTAAACAAATTCAACGTTTTCTTGTAATAGCTTTGTCATCGACAATATAACTATCTACTGGTTCTTAATAAATCGTCTATCGAGATCTGACTTAAAAACTTAATCAGATTCATAAATACTGTAGGGATTAGTTAATCTGAAAAGCATCATTAAAAATTTGTAGTGTCCATAACTAGTTCTAAACACTATTTTCATTATATTATGTCTTTATCTCATAGCCAAAAATAGCCCAATCAGATATCTATCTTCGAAAACACTGTAGCAATTTTCAACTGATTAAATAGATCTTCAATATAAGGCAACGGATTTTTTTATCGTAACTTTATTCAATTTTCACTAATCTATACACAATCTCATCAACCCATCTTTCTTTTTCAAAAATAGAACATGTGTGTCCTAAGGTGATACACTTTGTCAGATAAAACCTCTGTTGATTAATTATTGCAACTGAACTTTTAATTCCTTTAATTCTATTAGAGACATTCTGTACGGAGCAATCAAGATGGGAGCAGTCCTTAGCATTAATTCTATAGCAAAATCAATTTCTCGCTTTGGCAGTAAACTCGACAATTCATCGAAAATATCATGTGTAAACTCATAAACTACCAATATGATAAACTTTCATTTATGATACTCTAGAATCCAAGACATATGCACAAAAATGTATCACAACCTTTTTTGAATCACTTTCTATATAAATATCGCTAAAATCATATTCAAAACAAAATTAGACTTAGCAGATTCAACGAGAATCAATTCACCATTCTGGCATCTCAAATCAACCCATTTCTGTCAATAATTCACTATAGCATCATTAACAATCAACCAATTCATTCTTAGAATAATATTAAATTAACAAGAAAGTCATAACCTTAAATTTTTAGTGGACACTATTTGCAAATCAGGTCGACTATCAATTGACTCAACTGGTAAACTCTTTTCTATTACTAACATAGTGCATATATAGCAATGTCTCAACCTAGAGTCAATTAATGCATATATTGTAACATCAAAGATAGAAAAGATACAAGAAATATCATCAAGAACTAAGGCCTCCTTATGCTCTTGGATCGTATAAGCTTTGGTGGGAGCTCGAGCTTCAGATTGAATTGCTATGTCTTTTGTTCTGCTTCAACTAACTTTAATTGGGTCTCAAATTCCTGATCGTCTACCTCTCATAGAAGTAAAAATAAGGCTTACATTCTAATTTCTGTTCAATATAGCTTGATTTAGGCAATCTTTCATAAAATGATTGGGAGATCCACAAACAAAACAAGATTCATCTTTCAATCTACACACTCCAAAGTGATTTTGGTCACAATAGTTGCATTCAGGTCTATTTACATTTCAGACGTTACCCGTGCTGGCTTCTGAAGTCATCGGTGGTATCACATTACTCTATTTTATTATATCTCTGACAAAAAACCCTGATGACATGAAAATGGCTACTCGATTCTTTAATTTTTCTTTGGCGGGAACGTAGAAAACATGCTAGATACATTTCATTTATTGAAGTCTCAAACTCTTGTCTCGATGTGTTTCTTGGGATAACAAATTTCTTCCATATTCTGAGACCGATCAAATAAAATTATGGACTAACACAATTCCATTGCACTCACAAGCATTTTAATCTCATTATTTAATCCATCTTCAAAATGAATACAAAATTCCTTTTTAGTTGACACAATCTTATGAGCATATTTACTAAGTTGAACAAACTCTCGCTCGTATTCTACAATTGATATATTTCCCAACTTCAACTCAAGAAATTCCTTTTTCTTTTTGTTTAAATATTGTTTGCTGACATATTTCTTTCAAAATTCAATTCAAAAGAAATCCCAATTAACTCGCAGAAGTTAAAGTCAACCACTAGTGAAAAGCTTCTTCTTTTAACAATGATGTTGTACATATCAAATAATCCTCAAAAGGCCACAAAATTTATCCACAACTCTTTGTGTGTTTTCATTCTAGTACTCGGCTCTGGCTGAATCATCACCCACTTTACGACTAAACTCTTCTGCTTCGCATAACCAAACTTTATCAATATGAAGCCTACAAATATTTTGTCGTATATGGCTTTGAGAACGAGGGGGTGAAAGTCATTGAGCCACAAAAATGACTCTCATATATGCGTTAAACATATCATTATTTATATTAAGAAAGGTATTGTAAACCTCTTCTCTAGACTCTTGAAATTCGGGCACATTATGAGTAGCCCCTTGATCGGTGGCTAGAACATAACTCTATACTTCGTCAGAATCTACTCAATTGAATTCAGCTGACATCTTTGATCTAATTGGTAGTCATCACACTATCACAGATTATAAAGTGGCATGCATTTTTAGGCTCGATACATGCTACATTTAGTCCTAGAATCAACTAAAACATAGCTTTGATACCACAAAAATGTAACACCCCTAACCCATTTCCATTGCTAGATTAGGGTTATGGGGTATTACGACAGTTAACAAATCCAATAATATCTCAAGACAATTCAAAAAATCAATTTAAATATCAATAATCAACATCCAATCATTATGAATAGCATATATGCGAACACAAAACTTAAATCGTGCCTACAGGACCTAAAATTAGTCTGGAAACAAGTAGGGACTAATATGAAACAAAATAGAAAAATGTGAAAAATGTAAACAGGGATCACATGGTTGTGTAACAAGGCTGAGACCAGGTTATTCTATGCCACACTCCTATGTCCTCAAACCATGTATAATTTAATGTGTGAAATATAGGGTCGCATGACTATGAAGCCAGGCCTATAACAAACTGGGACCGTGTGAAACATATTGCACCTAAAATTAATTAAACCACATGGTCATGTGGGGTGACCGTGTAGCAGACCATGTCACAAGTCATGTGTACCTAAAAGTGTCTCCAAAATCAAACAATTTCAATCCAAAACACTTAGGCCACAAGTCATAGCATTTCCACCTCTTAAACCTGCCTAAAATACATCAAAATATGCTAACATGTAGCATATAACATTTAACCTAAATGCCTAACCAATGTGCCCCCATTGGCACCACAGTTCAAACATTTAAAATCCAATACACATACACCATTTACCAAATCACAAAACATGTAACCAAGCATTTCAAGACCATGAATCATACCACTTATGTATACTTGACTATACCAAACCAAAAGTATCTATTAGTTAGTACCTTAACCATTTTTATAAAGTTAAACGTACACAACATGGTTATATACATTTGTACTTATAAACTCTAAGTACATGTCACTTATAACCTAAACCAAAATGGTCATTCCACAATAAATTATCAATGTACATATTATAGACATCCAATGGCACAAAATATAACCATAGTGCTTAAAAAAACCATAACCAAAACCCTATTTACATGCCACTTATAATAGGACCAAAATGAACAATTAGATACTAAAACATTTTGCCAGATACTGTGATCTCCAAAAGCAATCCAATCGACAGCTCGAATCCGACAATCTACAAGGAAGAAAATCCAACCCAAGGTAATCTTACGTAAAGCCTAGTAAGTTTGTATTAAATATAAACTTTAACTTACCGTAACGGTTTTAACTTAAACATTTCTCAAATAAATACCATAACAAGAACAAGAGTTCATTATTAACCTATAGGTATCACAAGTCTCACAAGGTGTAACAGCCCGAAATTGGCCTAGTCAGAATAGTGATTTCGAAATCACTTCTCGAGGTTTAAGAAAATTATTTTACTGTTATCTTATGTGTTGTAGTATTTTTATAAAGGTACATGAAAACTTTGGTGAATAAATTTACACGATTGAAGGCTTAATCGCGAAAAGGGACTAAATCGCATAAAAGGTAAAAGTTGCAAATTATTAGAAAAAAGGTGTTAAATGGCTTGAGCATCAAAATATGGGGTGTTTAAAGTGCAAATAGGCCCTAAAATAAATGTTGGCCGGCCATGAGAAATGAACAAAGAAAAGTCCAAAGAGTTGGTAAGATATGTGGTGTTTTAATTGATAAAATAGTACCTAAATAGCCTAACCTTCTATTAGCTTCATTTTGCTTTCTTCCTCACTGAAATTTCAGCCACTTTTGGGGTTTTTGAAAACTCATATTTGCAGCCACTTATTCCTTCTTCAAGTAAGTGATTTTTAAGACTTTCCTTGAATATTTTTTGCATTTTTGGAACCCTTGAAGCATGAGCTACTTTTGAGGGGGCTATTATGCAAAATGGGTGAAAGTTTAGATATTCACCATGGTTGAATAAGTGTTGTTTGCTGGGTTTTTATGGAAGAAAATGAATCATTTTTGTTAAAGAAACAACTTTCGAAAAGGGTGTTCATAAAAAAACACCTAAATTGGACTTATTTGTAAAGTTGTAAAATAAAAAGTGTATGAAATAATGAGGATTTGGGGCTGCTATAAGAGTGAAAAGAGTTTAGTTATGCTTGGTTAAGAAGGAAATTTGATAAAAATCAATTTTCGAGCCTAGGGGAAAATGGTCATTTTGCCAAAGTCTAGGGGCAAAATGGTCATTTTGCCAATTTATGATTTTTGATTTGTTTAGGTTAAATTGGTGATTAAATTGGTGAATCTGTATTGTTATAGATCAAGATTTACCAAATCTGAACTTAGACTAGGGGAAGGCCAAGCAAATCAATTAAACCGAATCGTCATCTTCATTTTGTATACTAAGGTAAGTTGGAGGTAAATAATACAACATTTCAAAATTCCATGCATGAAAACATTGTTTTGTCATAAGATAATGCATTGTGAAATAAGCTATGCATGAAAATCTTTATTCAAGCATGAGTTGTTAAATAATAGTTATAGCCATAAATTGATGAGAACTTTTGTAATAGAGCCCGTTGAACAATTGGAATAGAACTGGATATTCGTGCCATGACATTGGGCGATATGTGTGCTAGTGTAAGACATGTCTGGGACATGGGACATGTATCGGCCACATTACAAGAGCTAGTGTAAGACATGTCTGGAACATGCATCGGCCTCAAGATTTACAAGCTAGTGTAAGACCTGTCTGGGACATCGCATCAACACCGATAGATGAGAGCTAGTGTAAGACCTGTCTGGGACACGGCATCGACCTCGATACATTGAGAGTCAGTGTAAGACCACGTCTGGGACATGGCATCGACTTGATATATGAGCTAGTGTAAGACCATGTTTGGACATGGCATCGGCCCGATACCCTACGTTGGAGGCTCAATGAATATCCTTTCATATTCTAAACAATTCAACGAGAAAATTCAGAGTAAATGCTTAGTCGTGAGATATTGTGATGACCTCTATAAGTGATGCAGATGCTTAAGTGTAATGTATGAAATGTGAGTTCACTAGTAAGTTGTATGATTAGTAAAGGATGGAATCAAGTAAGTTATGTTGTAGCTATTCTTTGTAACATGCATGATTTGTGATGAAATGAAAGTTTGTTATGACTTGGTAAATTGTTGATATTTATTTACTTATGACTTACTAAGCTTTACACTTACCCCTTTCCTTTCCATTTTCCCCTATAGTGCCGCCTAAGTAATTCGAGGATCCAAGGGACGTCAAAGGCATCGTTCACGCTACCAATTGAAGCATTCAGTATAGTTACAGTTTGTGTTTTAAGTAATGGCATGTATAGGTCATTTGGTCATTTTGGTGTAAATTACACTAGTTAGCCAGTTGTGTTGGCCATTTATTTTATAAGTTCATTTTGTAAATGGCCATTGGAATTGGCCAAAATTGTTATAGTTATTTTAATGAAATGAGAATGAGTTCATGGAAAATGCGAATGGTTGGTTAGATTAATTGAGCATGCACAATATGCAAATTTTGGTTGCTGGAAAAATGCATGTTTATGGATTTTTAGATGTATATTGATGCCACATTATGGCTAGTGGTTGAGTATTGGAGTCTTGGTAGATAGCCTATTTTGTTTTAGGGTGGCAAAGAAGCTTGGTAGATAGCCTATTTTTATCCACATAGGTACACACACAGGCATGTGTCTAGGCCGTGTGTGACACACGGTCAGCCCACGTGCATGTGATCAGGCTGTGTGTCCCCTACAACTTAAGTTGAAAAATTAAATGCTTATCAGTGTTCCACACAGGCATGAGACACGACCGTGTGTCTTAACCGTGTGGAGGACACGGCCAGCACACAGGCGTGTGCCATGGCCATGTCAGTGATGACGTCAAAAACAGAATGTCAAGGTTTTTGCACATGGGCTACGACACGGGCTTGTCATGGCCATGTAAGGGACATGGTTGAGCACACTGGCGTGTGCCAGGCCATCTAAAAACCCCTGTAGGTTCGATGTTAGAAAATAAATCCATGCGGACAAGGGGCACGGGCCTGTCCGTAGATATCTTAGGCCGTGTGAAGTACACGGGCTATCAACACGGCCATGTCTAGAGGCCACATGGGCGTGTTGCCCTATTTTTAGTGGAATTTCTTAAAAGTTTTCTGAGTGCCAAAAATGGTCCCAGATCATTCCAAAACCATGTTTTAGGCCTCGTAGGCCTACATGAATGACCGTAGAGCAATGTTTGAGAAAGTTTTAAATTGGGACGTATTTCGGTGGTTTAAGATTGAATAATTGCATGTGTTCTAATAAGATATCGCCTTATACCCTGGCCCCCCGTCGAATACGGGTAAGGGGTGTTACAAGGTTAGTGAGTTCATATAAACATAACATGAAATTTTCTTATCATTTCATAGTACATTACAAGTGAACACATTTAAAACTTAATTCAACAATCATCTTTTCAAATAACAACTCACATTTCATTTCAAATATCCATATAAAATGTCACAATTCATACATCTATTTCCTTGTAATTAATTCATATAATCAATTCATGTAATCATTTTATATAACCATTTCATCTAAGTATTTCATCTAAACATTTCATTTACACATTTAACACATAATCATTCTATATATCACATTTCGTTTCAATAATTTATATAATTTTTTTCCATTCAATGTCTAATTCCATATATTTGTTTCGTATATTCCATTTCATTTTCTACATTTAACACCCGATGAACCAAAAGAAATAACGTCGGATATACGGGAAAGATGCTCACACAAGTTGTAACTTTAATTGCTCTCACGAACCATATCTATAAATGCTCACACAAACTGTGAAATAGGCCTGCTCACACAAGCTATAGGCTAGGATGTTAGGCTACACGATTTGCTCACACAGGTTGTGGAGAATCTGCAACAAATACAGGACCTCAACCATCGATAGGACATTAGAGACTAGCACTCGAAATGATAAATAACCCCAATGACATGTCATTTGTATCCTAGGTATTCACAAGGTTCATACGGGCCACATTATAAATCCAAATAATATAACCTTATTCATATTATACCATTACAAGTACACATACAAATAATTCTTGTTTTTCAGATATAATTATCAATTTAACTAACACTTCAACTTAGTTCAATTATCTAATTATTATATATCAATAAATTTTACTCATTTCTATCATGAATAATAATTAACGTATGACTAAAAACAACAATTAATAAGTTAAATCAACATACGAACTTACTAAGTCAAAAACAATTACAAACGCAATGTCAGTGACTATTCAGCTTACTTCGTTTTTCCACGATTTGTGTCTGGTTGATTTGTTACTTGATCTATATAATAATTTAATTCAATAATCCAATTAAAATAAATTTAAAGACTAAAGTTCATGTAATTGACCCTTCAATCAACATTTTACACTTTTATCCTAAACTTTTACCTTTTATTCAATTTAGTCCTTAAACCCAAAACTTTTGAATCTATCACAATTTAACCAAATCAATGATAGTCAAATTCTATAGTTTATCAATTTAACTTATACAGCCAACATTTATCAATTTTTCAGAAGAATTTTATGTAATTTTACTATTTTAACAACTTAGTCCTTAAACATTAAAACTAACCAAAATCATTTTACAAAATAATCCTATTTAACTATCAAGCTTAATAATATATCTTTAAATTTCAAAAACATAAGAAATCATCCATGGCATAACTCAAAACATTTGATAGTTTCACAAATTAGTACTTGGGTTAGCTAAATTAAGTTACAACGATTTCGAAAACATAGAAATTACTAAAAACAGGTAAAGAATCAACTCACATGCAAGAAGAACAAGTGATTGAACCTCTAAGTTCTTTCAACAGTGGTGTTTCGATTGTAGAGAAACAAGAAAGAAAATGATGATGACCATTCATGCTTATTTTCATGTTTTACTGTTTTTATTTTAATAAAATAATTTAATTTTTTTAATACATAATTCATTAAAACCCACTACTAACCATCCACCATCAATAATCATGGAATATTTTCCATTTAAAACCATCAAATTATTCATTTATACCTATTTAACCCATATAAACCAATAGTGGTTAACTTTTACAGCTTTTACGATTTAATCCTTTTCCCTTAATTAACCATCCAAAGATAAAAAATTTCTGGGACAAATTTCAATATACCTATATAACCACTTTGTAAATAATTAATAAAAATATTTATGTGCTCGATTTACAGTAACGAGGTCCCGATACTTGATTTTCCAAAATCACTTAACTTTAGGGACAAACCACTTGTACTTAATTATTCATTCAATTAACTAAAATTATCAAATCAAAATTTAATATAATAATTGTAACACCCCATACCCGTATTCAATGCCAGAACAAGGTACGAGGCATTATCGAACTTATCACATGAATAAATATACAATTTCAAGACATAAATTTTCGTCCAAATTAAAAACCATTCACATGCATTCATATCGTCCTTAAAACGAGCTTACGAGGCCCAAAACATACATTGGAAGTGGTTCGAGACTAAACTGAGAACTATAGAAAATTTTACAAAACTTAGAAAATTTTCCACTATACAAGGGTCACACGCCCATGTGGTTATGGAACACGCCCGTGTGTGTAGGCGTGTGGTCATACACATCCGTGTCCCTAACCCCTGTAACACGCTGTTTATGACATCATCAACATTTGAAGGTCACACGACCAAGTCACACGCCTATGTGCTTAGGCCGTGTGATCAATTTAATTTTCATAATTTTTCATAAAATAGGTCCAGACTTCACACGCCCTAGGCACACGCTAGTGTTCAAGGCCGTGTCATCCACACGGCTGAGACACACGCCCATGTCTCTACCCGTGTCCTCAATTCTGAGTATTATGTTTCTCAAAATTAAGATGCAAAGGACACACAGCCTAAACACACTCGTGTGTCTACCCGTGTAGACAATATATAGGCTATTTACCAAGCCATTTGCCACCCTGAAACTTATACACACAAACACCAATTCATAGGCATAAATCATAGCATGCTTAAGCAACTAATATTCACAACCAAGACACTAACACATCATTTTCATGCTATATTTATCAAACTCAAACAATCACATACTCACCAACCCAAATCATACAACTTACCACATCTATAAAATGTATCATCATGTAATTTTACTTATAAGCAATATTAGCCAATTTTCAATAGCCTTATACAAAATAATTATTTAACCAATATAAGCCAACATCATTAGCCCAAATCAACTGTGACTGTAACGCCCCAGGTTTTAGGCCTAGAAGAGATGGGCTTCATGTGTCAAAAAATTGGATTTTTGTTGTGCGAAAAACATTATTATAAATTACATGTTTAGTTTAGTGGTTGAGTGATTTAGGGAGAGTTGGGAGTGTTGGAAAAGTCCGGGGTTCAAACTAGGACTTTAGTGAAAAATTTTGGTTTTTACCCTTAAGTGAGGTAGGCGTTAGTTGGAAGGCTTTAAAAATCTTTTTGGTTAAAAGATAGCACAATGAAGTAGGTGGTCTGGTGGCCAGGGGCATTGGTAGCAAGCTTATGGTCAGAGGTTCAAGTCCCGGCCTTAGTAAAAAAAACTATTATGCATATGTTAGTATGAAGGCCAGTGTTTAGGCCTTATAATTAGTTGGGGCTGATTCACGACACAAGGATGTGCCTAGCCTAGTGGCAAAAGGCGTTAGGAGCACGGAAGGGAGCCTAGGTTCGAGACCTTGCTCGCGCAAGTTATTTTGTTTTTCTTTTAAGTGAACTTGGAGTGCAGCCTAAAGAGTTTATAATTAAATGGGGAGGAAAGTTAACGCAAACAAGGCAAGCAGCGTAATGGCAAGGGACGTGTAGTGTAGTTAAGGGGTCGAAGGTTCGAAACTAGGTGGTGGCATGCATTTTACTTTTTATCGAAAACCCTGGTAGCGGGTAAATAGGCTTTAAAAATAGTTGGGGATGAAATATGGCACGAGGAGTACCTGAGGTACAGTGGCGAGAAGTGTGCTATGGATTCAAGGGATCACAAGTTTGAACCCCAGGGCAGACAGAGTTGTCATTTTTACTCTTAAATAATTGTGTCTTCAGCAGGTAAGTGTTATAATTATTTGTGACCGTATTATAGTGTAAGAGAGCTTTGATGCAGTGGCAAGCAATGTTGTGTGAGGCGCGAATACGAGAATGAGGTCTGGAGTTTGAACTACTGCATACGCAAATGGGAGATTTATTTTGCTAAATAGACATCCAGTATTTGAGTTAAAGTGGGATGCTGTTGGGTGTTCGGTGGAGATAAGGATGAGGGGTGAGGTTCGGTCAAGATAAGTATGAGAGCTAGTACGAATTCGGATTAAAGGGAATTAATTTGGTGATAAGTTTGAACCGATTGGGAAGGGTAGAAAATACAAATTCTGTCTTTAATGCCTAGTGCCGGAATAGTGTAGGAGATATTAGGTATTATTTTGGTTAACTTTCTCCTTAAATTTTTTATTTTGTCAAGTTCTGTTTTAAGAACCAAATTTTGACCATTAGGGTTTTAGCCTTCTATCCTTCATTCGTATTTGGTTTATTTTCTTTTTTATTTATTTCTTTTTTTTTCTTTCTTCAAACCCTCTAAAGTCAAACCCTTCCTCTCAATTTTATTTGTGCCGATTATATTCTTCTTTTCTTTTCTAAGTCATAGCCTTGATTTTCTATATATTTCTTTGCGTGGCAAGGCACCCTCTCCTTATTATTTTTTTCTCCATTAAACTTCTCATAGTCGAAACCCCTCATTATGTCTTTCACTCATTCTCTTGACTAGGCCGAACCCTTATGTTTCTTTGCCAAATCATTGTTGTTCTCTTGATAAATTACTTTCCTCGCGCTCTGGGTTTTGGTGTGGTAAGGGTCCCTAGTCAATTGGTAAGTATACTCATCTATATTCTTGTATTAATGGTTGGTCGAATATGGTTGGGACTCTTTAAGAGTGACTTTTGATGGATGCAAATCACTTGGTTATTTAAGGTTCTTTAACCCGGATCTTGGAGTTAATCGCGGTTAGTGATTAAGAAAGGGCTATTAGGGCCTGTCGCACAAGGTAAGGCTAATGGTAAGATTTCGGATTTTCAGAAAGGACAATTGTTAATCATATGATTAATTGAAGGGTGATATTGATTGTAGGTTCGTGGCTAAGGAGATCGTAGCGTGTTTTATTATCAGGTGTGTACATACATAGCATACACGACGAATCGACAAAAGCCAGAATCTCGAAAAGCTGAAAAATCGAAAAGCCAAAAGGTTGGCACCAGCAACCACACGAGCGTGTGAACACTCGTGTGGAGATATTGATACGACGATAGAGGCTCCATGGGCGATTCTATGGACTCGGGCCACCGTTTGGCCAACTGGGCCGAATGGGCCCGATGGGCCCGTAGGCCCTTCGCGAGTAAAATGTATGGTTTAGTAAGTTTTGAGGAGCCAATTAGGCTAATTATATGGTTTTTAGTAGAATTGGGCCTAACGGGCCATATAAGTGTATGGGCCCCATTTGGGCTACGTATTGGGCTTTTGGGCCCTAATGGATTTGTAACAATTACGAAATTGGCGTAATACTCAGTGAATAACTGTAAATGTGTTAATGGGCCAGAACGTGTACCTGAGCCCACAATAAGATAAGATCAATATGGTTTTATGTGAAAAGTGACGAATATGCCCTAAGGGCAAAATGACTGAAATGTCCCTATGTGTTACTTATATGATGTTGTATGCTATATGTATGAATTTGTATCTGTTGCATTCATTTGATAATATGTTGCATGTAGGTTGGGTTATGATTGGAGGAAGTGTATATGAGGGTCGCACGGTCGCTTGACGACTGTGGATCCAATGAAGGCTTTTAAGCCACGAGCAGCTCAGCTGCAACGATGAGTAGTGCCACAACCGGTGCTACAACAAAGGCTTTTAAGCCACGAGCAACTTTGTTGCAATGATGAGTGGTGTCGCAACCAGTGTCACAATGGGTGTATAAGGATAAGTGGGTCGAGTATCTTCTTACAGGAGTGTAGGGTTGGAATGGGGTGTACGGGGTTGGTTACGGGTAATTGCATATTGCATAATCATATTGATTTTGTGATATGGGCTCGGGCCCAACCGAGGTCACTATGGACTTAGGCCAAAAGCCACTGTGTATTGTGATATGGGCTCAGGCCCAACTGAGGCCACTATAGGCTAAGGCCAAAAAGCCACCGATATTAAATAGGGCTTAGGCCCAATCTAAGTGTTGCATGATTATTTGTTTGTCGAGGGTCGTACACACTAAGTTTTGAAACTCACTCCCTCTTTTAATTTTTCAGGTGACCCTCAGTAGGCGGTTCGACGTACGAGAGGACTCGGAGGCGGCCACACTACAAGTTGATTAGTAAATTAGTAGTTTCATTCATTTTAACAAAAGTTATTTTATTTTATTAGTTATTTATTTATTGGGTTGTAATAAGGCCTTTTATCTCCAATATGATTTTATATTTGGATTTTATTATTATAACTGCTAAATTGTCAAACTCAAACGGGATTTCTAAAATTAAACAAGTTTTCTAAATCGACATAAATATCTGAACATTTTCTTAAAACATGAGCTTTTGCTATAATTTAACAAGAAAGGTACACTTGGGTTTTCAACTTATAAACTCAAAGCTTTTACTTAAACTCACCTAAAATTTTGATTAAGCGAACCTTCTAATGAACATGTTTTAAACTAAGTTATTTTTCTAACAAAACTATTTTGAAAATAAACCCTTATTCGAACCACGGACGGACGAATGTCTTCAAGTCTTCCAAGTATATGATTTATACGAGTCACCCCTTAATGTGACACCGTCGGATTCGGGCCTAACTTTCAGGCTGGGTTTAGGGTGTTACAGTGGCACATATCAAAATGACCAAGTCCCCTATATATGCCATACTTTCAAAATACTAAGATCATCAATACCCCAAAATAATGTTTTTGATAATGTGATGCGAGCCTCTGACAACCTCTGATCTCAAGCTAGCTTGGTGACACTATAAAACAATGGAAAGGAAAAGGAGTAAGCTACATAGCTTAGTAAGTTTATATGCAAATAATAAACATCTTAGCCACATAAGTTATGATGCAATTCTTGTAATCAAAGATAGGATAATCATCATTAAATCCACATAACAACAACTTACTCATTCACGATCTTACTGGAAATTTATCACTTATAGCATTCATACTTATGAATTTCATGTACGTACCTGTACCATATCATCATGCAAACACATATTTTCACATCTTTGCTATTTTTCCCGTTGAATACTCGAAATATTAATGGATACTTAGAAAGCTTACACATAAGTGCCACATATGTAGCCAAAGCTACCTGATATCTCATTTCACATATATGCTCGTTCTCGAGCTACTCACAGGTCTGCTCACACAAGCTAACGGTCGGGACATAGCTACCCAGTGCTACTCACAAAAGCTGACAGGTATCCACAACATACGCTGGAGTACCTAGCCACTGGTAGGATGTACAAGACCAGCACCCGGTATTGCACAATCACATAATCACACATAGGTCCCTAGTGACATGTCACTCATATCCTATACTATTCCCAAGGCTCAATCGGGATTTCTCACTTATCAAAATTTTGTTAAATATATGCGATGGGTTAATTATACAATTCATGCAACATTAAAGTATTAAAACATAAATTAACGATGCATTATTTACATACAAACTTGCCTTGATTCAAAAATACCTATAATTGCGATTTAGTCCACAATCTTGTTCTTTCCTCGATCTAGGTCAGAAACTCATCCTTCCTAATCTATAATAACAAATTTAGCTCATTTATTTATCACATTACTCAATTTGATCCAATAATTACATTATGACAAAATTGTATTTTTGCCCTTAACTTTTCACTATTTACACTTTAGTCCCTAGGCTCGTAAAATGAAATGTACTCATTTTTCTCAAAACCCAAGCCTAGCTGAATCTTATACATGCTTATAGCAGCCCACATTTTTCATTTATTCACGTATTTCTACACACATTTTACAACTATTGCATTTAGGTCCTTTTTTATATTTTCACCGAAAATCACCTAGCAAAAGTCGTTTATCACACAACTAACATTCATATTCTACCGTGACATCAACATACATGCATGTCTAACATGGGTAAAATTTTAAACATGAACCCTACTTCAAAACAACGGTAGAAATAGGTAAATCAAGTGATAACGACTTCAAAAACGTAAAGAGCATTAAAACCGGGGCTAGGATGCACTTACTATCAAGCTTGAAAGTTGAAAAAGCCCTATGGTGAGATTTAAAATTTTGGCTAAGGTTTGGAGAAGATGGACAAATTTTGGCTTTATTTTCCCTTTTTATTCGTTTATTAACAAAATGACCAAAATGCCCTTTTTGCCTTACTTTGAAATTTTACCCTTCCATGTCCATTTTTGTCCATCATGAGATATAGTGGTCTAGAACGCATATTTTTCACATTTTGCAATTTGGTCCTACTAGTCAAATTTGACCCTCTATCGATAAAATTTCTTAACGAAAGTTTTACACGCGCATTGAATCATAATATAGACCCAAAAATAATATCACAATAAATTTTTCTACTTTGGATTCATGGTCCAAAAACCACTGTTTCGATTTGGCCATAAATCGAGCTGTTACAATAATATATTTTATTTGTAAATATTAAATAATAACATTTACAAACTCACTTATTCAATTTGTGGCCCCAAAATCACTGTTTCTAACACCACTAAAAAAAGAGTTTTTGCAAGCTTATTATTGAAGAAATTCAAAGTTGATCCATTTCGTATAGTAGGTGCACTTATGGAATATATGTATGTTGGCCTGTATTTAAGGGTTAGCTTGATTTATGTATGAATTGGTTATTAATGGTAATTAAATTTGATGTATACACTTGATATAATATTATAATGCTTTTACTTGAATCATAAAAATACTATTGAGCTTTATCGCTCAACGTTCAGTTTGTTTTTCGTGGACAAGTTAGGTTCATATCGAGGTCTCGAGCATTGACTTCAACATCTAGACAAAGATCCTGACTCAATAATGTTGGTATAGTTCTTTTTTTGGTTATACGACATGTACCTAGGTTGAGTAAGTTTGTGTATTTTTCTATTTTTTAAAAATATTGAATTGAAAGTTTTGTAAAAGAACTTAACCACAGGAATGTAAATTATGAATAAGTTTGTCATGTAACGCCCCAAAAATATAGGGTCTTTGGTTTTGCATGATTTGGCATAAAATGCATGTTAACTTTAATGGCTAAGTGTTTGGGCGTATTTAGGAGTGTTAGAGAAGCCTGGGTTCAAGTCATTGCTTTTGCAAAAGTTTTAATTTTTGCTCTTAAATGAATCTGGACGCTAGTATGTAGGCTTTATATTTACTTGTGCTTGTTTTAGACCATAAAAAGCCTAGTGGTTTGATGGCAAGTGGCGTGTGTGGTGTGCTTGAGGTCTGAGGTTCGAGTGTTGGCAGCATATATTGGGCTATTTGTTTTGCAGCTGAGACGGCTAGTGGTTGTGTTACGTTTGGATTCTGATAGAGGAGATCATAGAGTGGTTTGAAGAGTGGATTATGGAGCAAATTGTGGAGAGTATCAATGAGAGATATTAGGGAAATCAAGGAGTTTGAATGGGAGAAGGGTTGTGTACCGAATGTGGTCACTTGGTTGTGGAAATTTCAGTTTTGGTAGAAGTGAATTCGGCATTTGCTTCTTTGAGCCGAATTGGTATAGTGCTTTGTGGTTGCTTTCTTTCATTTTTTTGGGTAGCTATTCCTTTATTACTTTCTTTCTCTTTCGGTTTCTTGTCATTTCGACTTGGGCTATTTGGAAAACGGGTTAGTATTACTGAATTCACTTTTCAATAATTGCCTAATTGTCTGTCTTCCTCTATTTTTTCCATTTCACAATTTCTCAAAACTGAATAGCTTCTCTCCTTCCTCTCTAATTTTTCTTCTTTTGGACTCTTTTCTTAACTGAATCTTCACTCCTCTTTTCTTCATTTTCTTCTCTGCTTACCACTCATTCATAATCTTAGTCGAACGCTTCTTAGGCTTTTCAAGTACTTTCATTTTATCATCTTTTCTCCTTATTATGCTTAGTCAAACATACCTAGTTTTCCTTTTAAACTGATTCCATCATTATTCTTTTTCTCTTGTACCAAGCTGGATACCATAATCATTAATTACTCTCTGGCAATTGATTGAATCCCTCTACACAACTCTTTTGTTGTCATCAATTTCGGTAAGTCTTTCAACTTTTCTGAGTGAGTTATTTTGTTAACATCGTGTTCCTAAGTCATTCTTATTTGTATGTTCGTTGGGGTCTAAATCTCTCGAGGAGAAAAGGGATTCTCCAGCGTGTAGAAGTGTTCCAACCCTTCTCTCATCAACTAATTGATTAGTTAGGGTGAGTTGGTCTGTTGGCGGATAGGCCTATGATTATAGTATTGGGGATGATAAGCCTTCTTTCTCACAAAAAATCTTGTCTAATACATTTCGTGGCTATGCAGATTTTCAACAAGGGAGCATCCGTTAACTCTAGTCGGCTATTCTAGGGTAGTAGGTGGTGTCACTGTTAACCAAGGTAAATATTTGGTGATAGGATGGATTTGGGTTAAGTGAGTATTTGTCTTTTTCATAAATGAGTAATGAAGTATCTCGTTTCTATGTAGGGTTGGTGCTCGTTGATTTCACTCACACTCTTCGCAAAACTAGGTGTGTATCTGTTCACCGTAAACCATTACTGTTGTAAAGCCGAAAAGGTGTGTATTCACACCCCTCTTTACTGTGAGTCGACAAAAGCTAAAAAGCTGAAATGTCTGCATTTGAAGCCTCGTAAGCGTGCAATCACTCATGTGGTAACGAGCCAGCAAGTCATGGGCGATGACTGTAGAGGCCCCACGGGCATTCTCGTGCATTTGGGCTGTTATGGGCCTCGATAAGCTGAAATGGGCCGTGTTGGCCCAATTGGCTCGTGGACCCCACACTAATAAAATCCACGGTAGGTGACAAATAATGGATTGGGATGTGAAGTTTGCATAGCCGTGGCTGAATTTGGGCTAAATGGGTCACACGAGCATGTGAGCTTACTTGGGCTGAGTAATAGGCATTGGGCCCATTTACACTGTTTTGCCCATATAGGTTACCTGAGTCACACGAGGCGATGGTAGACCATCTGAGAGGTCGTTACCTATACCAAGATCCCAAAATTAGTAAAATGACCAAAATACCTCTAAAGGGGAAAATTATTATTTTACCCCTAATGGATGGAAATGTCCAATATACCACTAGAGGTAGGTTGACTAATGAGTGTATGATATATGTATTACTATACTGAGTATGACACTTTGCTTACATGTAACATTTATGACATGACATACTGCATGGGGTTGGGATTCTAATATGGAGGAAGTACTGTACTAGTGGCTCTACCATATTCACTATTACTGGTGGCTTTGCCACATATACTGTTACTGGTGGCTTTGCCACGTATACTATTACTGGTAGTTGTGTTGTGTTATTTTTACTGGTAGCTATGCTGCAGTATTGGTTGCTGGATGGGTGGGTTAATTTTATCCCCACATGGTGTGTTGGTTGGTACAGGTGGTGTGTTGGCTGGATTGGGGTGGGTTGCATATTTGCACCGTACTGGTACTGTATTGGGCTTAGGCCCACACTGTTATTGTATAAGGCTAAAGCCCAGACTATTCTGTTACTGAATAGGGCTCAGGCTTAGACTGTTTCTACATGTACTATTTACTATTTGTCTGATAGGGGATTGCACATAGAGTTTTTGTAAACTCACCCTTTCTTTTAACTGTATAGGCAATCCCCAGTCTTAGGCGATTTGGAGCCACGAGGGACTCAGAGGTGGCCACACGATCCCTGATGATTTGCTTTAGATTTATTTATTTAAATTTCATTTTGTGTTGGTGTTTTTGTAATAAGGCCATTTGGTTTTAATTTTAATTGGGCTTGATTTCTTATTTTAAATTGCTAGAGTAGGAAAAATGGGTCTTCAAAATAATAATTGTTTTCAAAAATACTCAAAAACACACGTTTTATATTCCAAACTTTGGTAACTTCTGTGAATTAAAATAACCTAAAATAACAATGTCAGACATTAAGGAAAACGGTTGACAAGATGATTTTCTAAATACAAATAAAAAGGATTTAAACACAGAAATGAACTTTTATCGACAAATTCAATTTTTGACCAACATTTTGATGTGACACGCCAGATTCTACCATAATGTCTGGGCCGGGTTTGGGGTGTTACATTTAGTGGTATCAGAGCCGAGTTACAAAACTCAGCTGTGCAATGGGTTTTGAAAAAAATATTTTTTGAAAGTTGATTTTAATGATTGAAAACATTTTGAAAGATTCATAGGTGTGGCACACCAAGTCTCCGACGCCAAATCTGTAAGTTCTCTTATATTGTTAACTGTTAGACTAAAACTACTACAGGTAGTAAGACTGTACTGTGAAACTCTAGATAGAGGAAACTAAAAACTATAGAAGATAGAAAACTGTAGGGAGATCTCAATCTGCGAAAACAAAACTTTAACTACTGCTTTTTCATAACATATCTATTATTAATTACGGAAATTGTAAACTGATACATAAAATTCTTAAATTAGATAATACGTTATCCAATATGAGCACACAAGGTACTCGCGGAAGGGGTACACGAGCTGCGGTAGAGGCCAAGGAGGTGCTAAAGCTAGGTCTTCGGCGTCGGGTCACATGCCTGCTAGGGAGGCACCAGCTTCACCACTCACTATAACGGGGTCTTATGATCGAGTGGCTGGGGATGATGCTCTATCTCAAGTGATGCTCCGCATTTTAAAGAGGGTGACTGGAGCTAGTACGAGAACAGTGGGCCGAGAGTCAATTTCAGAGCAACTCCAGTCTAATGGAGTGAAAATCTTCAGGGGTGTTTCTGGTGTAGCCCCAAATGTGGCAGAATATTGGTTAAAGGCCACTGAACGAATAATGGACGACCTCAACTGTACTGTGGAACAAAAGTTAAAAGGAGCAGTGTCCTTACTGCGAGACGAGGCATACCAGTGGTGGCTCATCGTGAGAGGGGTACGTAGGCCAACCGTTTAACATGGGATTTCTTTAAGTAGGCATTTCAACGATAGTGTATGGGGGCAAGTTATGTGGACGCCCGACAAAATAAATTCCTAAGCCTAACTTAAAGGAATAAGACTGTAGGGGAGTACGAGGCAGAGTTTTTGCGACTGAGTTGTTATGCTCGTGGGATAGTAACAACTGTGTATGAACGCTATATGCGTTTCGTAGATGGCCTCCGAGATGAGTTGCGAGTATTGATAGCTCCGCAGAGGGAGCGAGACTTTGCTTCCCTTGTAGAAAATGCAAAAATTGCTGAGGATGTAAAGTGCTCTAAGCTCCAGAACCATGAGAAAGATAAGGGAAGATATAAGAGGGATTTAGGGCCCTTATGTTCTTCAAGAAGGCCTATAAAAAAGGTCAGATTTGATAGACCGGTCCGAGCTAGAGTTCCTGTTGTTGTTGCTATACCACAGCCTTGCATAGATTGTAGGAGATCTCACCAGGGTGAGTGCTAGAAAAAAATTGGGGCATGCTTCATATGTCGGTACATGGATCATCAGGTTAGGAATTGTCTTCAGAGGCCTATTCAGATGCAAGCTGTAGGACAGGGACATGTTCAGCCAGTGAGAGGTGGTCAACAGCCACTTAGAGGCCGTGGTCAGGCCAGGGGTGGAAATGGTATGGGACGAGGTCGTGGAGCATCAGACAGAGGTGCTGGTAACACTAAAGCGAAGCTGCTAGCTCTGGTTTATGATGCTCGTCGCCGAGAGGATGGTGACGCCCTTGACGTCATAACCGATACGTTCATAATTCATAATGTACCTTACATTGCTTTAATTGATATTGGGTCTACACACTCATATGTTACATGCACTCTGTCTAGGACTTTGGGCATTCAGTTTGAAAATACTATTAGTGAGATGATTGTGATAAGTCCATTAGGACGATCGGTTAGGGTAAATAAGTTATTCAGAGATGTGCCCCTAGAGGTTCAGGGAATAATCTTTCCAGCAGATTTGATGGAACTACTATTTGGTGAATTTGACCTTATATCGAGTATGGATTGGCTAGTGAAACACTGTGCGAGTTTGGATTGCGTTGCTAAGCATATGGTGTTGAAGAATACTGAGGATGACGAGGTGGCTGTGATAGGGGAGCGAAGAGATTATCTGTCTATTGTAGTCTCAGCATTTAGGGCCGAGAAACTAGTTCGCACAGGTTGCGAGGTGTTTTTAGCTTATGTTAGCATTTCTGATTCTGAAGGTCCTTCTGTTGGAGATGTCAGAACTGTTAAAGAGTTTTCTGGTGTATTTCCTGATGAGCTCCCTGGGTTGCCTCCTAACTGTGAGGTGGAATTCGATTGAGCTTCTATCAGGAATAGCTCAGGTGTCCATCGCCCGTTATAGGATCGCACCAAAGGAGATGGTGGAGTTAAAAGCTCAAATTTAATAGCTATTGGATCAAGGATTCATTCGATTGAGTATGTCTCCATAGGGAGCACCACTGTTATTCGTAAAGAAAAAGGATGGACCTATGCGCATATGCATCGACTACTGACAATTAAACAAACTAATTATCAAGAATAAGTTCCCCCTCCCAAGGATTGATGATCTTTTTGATTAGCTTCGAGGAGTTTCGATTTTCTCCAAGATCGATCTCCGTTTTGGGTACCATCAACTGAGGGTTAAAGAGGTCGATGTCTACAAGACAACATTTAGGACTCGGTATGGTCGCTACGAGTTCTTAGTGATGTCGTTTGGGCTGAGGAATGCACTAGCTACTTTAATGGATTTGATGAATTGAGTGTTCCAGCCTTACCTGGATAGGTTCATAGTTGTTTTTATAGATGGTATTTCGGTGTATTCGGGAACCAAAGAGGATCATGATACACATCTCTGAATTTTTCTGCAAATTCTGAGGGAGAAGCAGCTATACGTGAAATTCAGCAAATGTGAGTTCTAGCTGCGAGAGGTGACATTTCTAGGCCCCGTAGTGTTTTCCGAGGGGATTGGAGTTGATCCTCGAAAAATTGAAGCTATATTGGATTGGAAACCACCAAAGATTGTATTTGAGATTCGAAGCTTTCTGGGACTAGCTGGGTATTACAAACATTTTGTTGAGGGGTTTTCACTGATTGTTGCACATCTGACTAAGCTAGTACGTAAAGGGGTACCATTTAATTAGACTGATAAATAGGAGAGAGTTTTGAGAAACTGAAGAAAGTTCTGATTGAGGCCCCTGTCTTAATACAGGCAAAATCTGGGAAGAAATTCACCGTTTATAGTGATGCATCACACATTGGTTTGGGTTGTGTGTTAATGCAAGAAGGTAAGGTGGTTGCTTACGCGTCTCATCAGCTTAAGCCTCACGAGGTGAATTACCCTACTCATGACTTGGAGTTAGCCGCGGTGGTATTCGTGCTAAAGATCTGGAGCCATTACTTATACGGTGAAAAGTGTATTATTTATACGGATCACAAGAGCCTCAAATACCTCCTTACTCAAAAGGAGTTGAATCCTTGGCAGTGAAGATGGATAGAGCTACTTAAGGATTATGATTGTTCGATTGAGTACCACTCTGGTAAGGCTAACATAGTAGTTGATGAGCTGAGCTAAAGGGTTGTATCTTATTTGAGAGTAATGTTTGCTCGTCCCAACTTGTTCGAGGATGGTAGTTTGTTGTCTGAGCTTCAAGTTAGACCGACGTGGACTGAGCAAATAAAGGGCAAACAATTGTTGGATGAGACACTGGTTCCTCATTTTTGACAAGTTGAGAGTAGGGAGACTTTTAATTTTGGGCTGAACAGCGAAGGGGTATTGTGTTTTCGTAGGAGAGTTTGTGTTCCGAAGGATTCTGGCTTAAAACTGTCTATACTGCAAGAGGCGCATAGTAGTCCCTATGCTATACATCCTGGCGGAAAGAAGATGTACCGAGACCTACGTGAACTGTATTGGTGGCCTGGACTTAAGTACGAGGTTACTAATTTTATAGGTAAGTGTCTGACATGCCATCAAGTTAAAGCTAAGCATCAATTGCCTTTTGGGTTACTGCAGCCTATTAAGATTCCACTCTGGAAGTGGGAGAGGGTAACCATGGATTTTTTGAGTGGGCTACCCTTGACGCCTACTAAGAAGGATTCGGTATGGGTTATTGTAGTCCTATTGACTAAATCTGCCCACTTTATACAGGCTCGTATTGATTACTCATTACAGATGTTGGCTAAGCTTTATGTGGCTAAGATTGTGAGATTGCATGGGGTACCAGTTTCTATCATATCTGACAGAGATCTTAAATTCACATCGCGGTTCTGGAAGAAGTTATACGAAGCTTTGGGTATAAGGTTGGACTTCAGTACTACGTCCCACCCTCAAACAGATGGTCAGTTAGAGAGGGTGATTCAGATACTGGAAGACATGCTAATAAGCTATGTAATTGATTTTCGAGGTAGTTGGGAAGACTACTTGCCTTCAGAAGAATTCGCATATAACAATAGCTATCAGTCCAGTATTCAGATGGCACCGTACGAGGCATTATACGATCGTAGGTGTCATACTCCTACATGCTGGACTGAGCTGGGTGAGCAGCGAGTTCTAGGGCCAGAGTTGGTTTCTAATACCGAAGAAAAGGTAAAGTTAATTTAAGGTTGGTTAAAGGAAGCATCTGGTACGCAGAAGTCATATGCAGACTTAAAGCGTAAGGAGATGAGTACTCTGTGGGGGATTATGTTTTGCTTAAGGTCTCACCGTGGAAGAAAATTTTGAGATTTGGATGGAAAGGCAAGCTGAGCCCTAGATTTATTGGGCCTTACTGAGTTCTGAAACAGGTGGGACCAGTTGCCTACTAGCTTGAGTTACCTTCAGAGTTGGATAGGATTCACGACGTGTTTCATGTTTCAATGCTGAGGCGGTACCGTTATGATCTCTCACACATAGTGCCGGTTAAGGAGATCGATATTAGGTCTAATATGACCTTCAAGGAAGAATCAGTACAAATAATAGATCATGACGTTAAGGTACTGAGAAAGAAATCAGTTCTACTGGTTAAAGTGCTTTGGCGTAATCACGGTTCAAAAGAAGCCATGTGGGAACTTGAGGAGGCGATGCGACAGCAATACCCTCACTTATTCTGATCAAGTAAATTTCGAGGCCGAAATTTCTTTAAGGGGGTAGAGTTGTAACACCCCAAAAATATAGGGTCTTTGGTTTTGCATGATTTGGCATAAAATGCATCTTTGCTTTAATGGCTAAGTGTTTGGGCGTATTGAGGAGTGTTAGAGAAGCCTAGGTTCAAGTCCTTGCTTTTGCAAAAGTTTTAATTTTTGCTCTGAAATGAATCTGGACGCTAGTATGTAGGCTTTATATTTAATTGTGTTTGTTTTAGACGACAAAAAGCCTAGGGGTCTGATGGCAAGTGGTGTGTGTGGTGTGCTTGAGGCCTGAGGTTCGAGTGTTGGCAGCATATATTGGGCTATTTGTTTTACAGCTGGGATAGCTAGTGGTTGTGTTGCGTTAGGATTCTGATGGAGGAGATCATGGAGTGGTTTGAGGAGTGGATTATGGAGCAAATTGTGGAGAGTATCAAGGAGAGATATTAGGGAAATCAAGGAGTCTGAATGTGAGAAGGGTTGTGTGCCGAATGTGGTCTCTTGGTTGTAGGAATTTCGATTTTGGTAGAAGTGAATTCGGGATTTGCTTCTTTGAACCGAATTGGTATAGTGCTTTGTGGCTGCTTTCTTTCGTTTTTTATTTTTTGGTAGCTATTCCATTATTACTTTCTTTCTCTTTCAGTTTCTTGTCATTTCGACTTTGGCTATTTGGAAAATGGGTTAGTATTGCCGAATTCACTTTTTAATAATTACCTAACTGTCCTTCTTCCTCCATTCTTTCCATTTCACTTTTTCTCAAAACTGAATAGCTTTTCTCCTTCCTCTCTAATTCTTCTTCTTTCGGACTCTTTTCTTAACCCGAATCTTCTCTCAACTTTTCTTCATTTTCTTCTCTGCTTACCATTCCTTCACAATCTTAGTCGAACGCTTCTTAGGCTTTTCAAGTACTTTCCTTTTATCATTTTTTCTCCCTATTGTGCTTGGCCAAACATACCTATTTTTCCTTTGAAACCGATTCTATCATTATTCTTTTTCTTTTGTACCAAGCCGGATACCATAATCCTTAATTACTCTCTGACAGTCGATTGAATCCCTCTACACAACTCTTTTGTTGTCATCAATTTCGGTAAGTCTTTCAACTTTCCTGATTGAGTTTTTTTGTTAACATCATGTTCGTAAGTCACTCTTATTTGTATGTTCATTGGGGTCTAAATCTCTCGAGGAGAAAAGGGATTCTCAAGCGTGCAGAAGCGTTCCAACCATCCTCTCATCAATTGATTGATTAGTTGGGGTGAATTAGTCTCTTGGCTGATAGGCCTATGATTATAGTATTGGGGATAATAAGCCTTCTTTCTTACAAACAATCTTGCCTAATACATTTTGTGGCTATGCAAATTTTCAACAATGGAGCATCTATTGACTCTAGTCGACTATTCTAGGGTAGTAGGTGGTGTCACTGTTAACCAAGGTAAATATTTGGTGATAGGATGGATTTGGGTTAAGTGAGTATTTGTCTTTTTGGGAATGAGTAATGAAGTATCTTGTTTCTGTGTAGGGTTGGTGCTCATTGATCTGACTCACACTCTTAACAAAACTAGGTGTGTATCTGTACACCGTAAACCATTACTATCGTAAAGTCGAAAAGGTGTGTATTCACACCCCTCTTTACTATGAGTCGACAAAAGCCGAAAAGCCGAAACGTCAGCATTTGAAGCCTGGCAAGCGTGTGATCACTCTTGTCATAACTGAGCCCGCAAGTCATGGATGATAGACTGTAGAGGCCACCACGGGCATTCTCGTGAATTTGGGCCGTTATGGGCCTTGATAGGCTGAAATGGGTCGTGTGGGCCCAATGGGTCTCATAGGCCCCACACGGATAAAACCCACGGTAGGTGACAAATAATGGATTGGGATATGAAGTTCACATAGCTGTGGCTGAATTTGGGCTAAATGGGCCACACGAGCGTGTGGGCCCACTTAGGCTGAGTAATGGGCCTTGGGCCCATTTACACTGTTTTACCCATATAGGTTACCTGAGCCGTTCGAGGCGACAATAGACCATCTGAGAGGTCGTTATCTGTACCGAGACCCCAAAATTAGTAAAATAACCAAAATACCTTTAAAGGGGAAATTTACTATTTTACCCCTAATGGATGGAAATGACCAATATACCACTAGAGGTAGGTTGACTGATAAGTGTATGATATATGTATTACTGTACTGAGTATGACACTTTGCTTACACGTAACATTTATGGCATGACATATTGTATGGGGTTGGGACTCTAATATGGAGGACGTACTGTACTAGTGGCTCTATCACATTCACTATTATTGATGGCTTTGCCGCATATACTGTTACTAGTGGCTTTGCCACGTATACTGTTACTAGCAGCTATGCTGCGTTATTTTTACTGGTAACTATTCTACAATATTGGTGTGCTGCTGGGTGGGTCGATTTTATCCCTACATGGTGTGTTGGTTGGTACGGGTGGTGTGTTGGCTGGATTGGGGTGGGTTGCATATTTACACTGTACTAATACATTATTAGGCTTAGGCCCACACTATTACTGTGTAAGGCTAAAGCCCAGACTGTTCTGTTACTGATAAGGCTCTGGCCCAGACTGTTTCTGCATGCACTATTTACTATTTGTCTGATAAGGGATTTACACACTGAGTTTTCGTAAACTCGCCCTTTCTTTTAATTGTAGAGGTAATCCCTAGTCTTAGGCGATTTGGAGCCGCGAGGGACTCGGAGGTGGCCACACGATCCCTGATGATCTGCTTTAGATTTATTTAATTAAATTTCATATTGGGTTGGTGTTTTTGTAATAAGGCCACTTGGTTTTAATTTTAACTGGGCTTGATTTCTTATTTTAAACTGCTAGAATAGGAAAAATGGGTTTTCAAAATAATAACCGTTTTCAGAAACACTGAAAAACACACAATTTATATTTCAAACTTTGGTAACTTCCATGATTTAAAATAACCTAAAATAACAATATCAGACATTAAGGCAAACGGTTGACGAGATGATTTGCTAAATACAAATAAAAAGGATTTAAACACATAAATGAACTTTTATTTGCAAATTTGGTTTTTGAACAACATTTTGATGTGACACGCCATATTCAGTCGTAACGTCTGGGCCGAGTTTGGGGTGTTACATGTCATATGGTTTAGAAATGTATAAAAGATTTATTTGCAAATGGTACTTTTGAATAGTATGTATGATTGAAATCTTGAATGAGTTAGGCTAGTTAATGAACTTATATAAGAGGACATTGGTGTATAGTTGTTTAAGGTAATATGACTCATGTGTATTGCATGATTTGGCTGAAAATTATGGTAAGGATATGTATAGGAGTTGATTTGAAATCATAGGTTGATATTTCACTAAGAAAATCTAAAAAAATTAGTTTCTTGATTTGGCATAATTCGGTGTAGCAAATTAAACTAGTTTTAACACTTTAGGAGCTTGAATACAAGCACTTTGGTTAAACTTTAGTTAAGTTTTCGTAATTTTATTTGCATTCAATAAAATGTATAAATTGAGTCTTTTAATGGCATTAGAGGTCAAATAAGACCTAAAGATGAGCTAATATGCTTTATGAACGTGTAGGAGACCATTAAAAGGTGTACTAATTCGATATTGGTCATTGAGTTGCAACATAGAGAGTTGGATGTCACAATATAGGGAGTAGAATAGAAGAATTCAAGATTGCCTTCGGTGTCGCGACATAGCTTGAGGATGTTGTGCTACATCCCTGAAGATATCCTAAAGATGAAGCATAATGCCTTCGATGTCGCGACACAGGACCTGGTGTGTCATGACATCACTTCTGTACAAGAAATTATTATAAGCCAAGGGCATTTTGGTCCACACAATCAAAAATTAAGCATGAGGATGACAACTGACCTAGTGTTAAGGACGACAACCACTCTAAATCTATAAAAAGTCTCATTTAACACTTGTTATGGACAACTTTCCATATTGTATAATTATATTCATTGTATTATTCTTTAGTTTTTCTCTTTTCTTAAGCTTTAGGTTTATTTCAATTTTGTTCTTTTGCTTTTGCAAAAGAGATTAGATTTGTAAACTTGATCAAACTTTGTGAGCATTCAGCATTCTATTCAATACAAATCATGCTTCTTCTAAACTTTATATTATTGAATTGTTACTCATGTTTATTCTTGATCGCCTACGGAAGTACTAACATCTAAAGTAGAAATCCTGCACAAAATATATGAAAAGCAGTATTCGCAAGCAGACAGGTCAGGTTGTTATATAGTTATAATGGAGTAGGTAATTACTCCGAGGATCGTACCCAAGGGAGGCAAGCACTAAATTAATTCTAACTTAAACATACATAGATCTAAGTAGTACTTTTAAATGGATTATAATACAATGAATAAAAGGAAAGGTTATGGTAATCTATACTAATAATAATAAGAAAAGAAACAATATAGAGAATTAAATCACTAGAAATCAAATTAAGGAAATCAAATAATAAAATATACCAAATCTGGCATAAGTGATTAGCTCGCTTCAATAATCATAACCAATTGTAGTCTTGGGTTTTCTTGTTCAATCAACTAGTCAATACTCCTACAAGATATTCTGATCCTCCACTAACATATTGAGTTGACAAAAACTATTTATCTCTTGACCTCACAATCTAGATCGGTTTAGGGTTAAGATGTTCACAGATAGGCCATGCCAAATTTTAGTTAATTCCCACCTTAATGACTTCTTAGGGTTGTCAAGCCAAGGGTTTTAGGTTCTTCCTCTCCCGAATAGCTGATCGGCTAAGAAATCCCTACAAAATAGTTAATAATCATACCTCCACTCGCTAATCCTCCAAAAGGGGATTAGTTCCTCATGGATCTAATAAACAATATAAACTTGATATAAAGAATAAACATAAAGAACAAATCAAGAGAATAGAGTTTAGAAGAAGCCTGATTTGTATTAAAATTAAGCACAAAATCCTCGTACAATTTGATTGTATTTCTCAAATTTGATTTCCTACAAAAGTAAATAACAAGAACAAAAATAAAATCTAAAACCTAAAAAAAAAAAAGAGAAAAACTAAAAGCTAAATTTAAAGAGAAAGTTATACAATCTAAAAGATGTCCATAACATGTGTTAAATGAGCCTATTTATAAACTTTAGAGTGATCATGGTCCTTAACCCTAGGTCAGCTATCCTCCTTGTGCTTAACATTTGATTTTGCGAACCAAAACACCCTAGCTTGTAATGATTTCCTGTGCAGAGGCGATGTCTCAACACACCAGGTCTTGTGTCATGATATTGAGGGCAGTATGCTCATCTTCAGTGTGTTTTCAAGGGTATGTCATGACATCCTCAGGCTGTGTCATGACATCAAAGGCAGTCTTGAAATTCTTCTATTCTGCTCCATGTATTACAACATCTAATGCTCCATGTTGCAACCTAGCAACTAGTATCAAGTTATCATGCCTTCTAATGGTCTCCTACACACTCATAAAGTATATTAGCTCACCCTGAGGTCTTATTTGGCTCCTAAGGTCACTAAAGGGCTCAAATTACACACTTTATTGAACTTAACTAAACTTACAGAAATGTAATTAAAACTTAACTAAAATGTTTATGTTCAAGCTCCTAAAGTGTGAAAGCTAGTTTAATCTACTACACCGAATTACGGTAGATCAATTCTATATATCAAGTCTATATTTTTTTATGAGATCCATGAGAAATTACTCCTCTTCTGGGGTATTAGTGAGTGAATCTATGATTAATTAATTATTTTGTAAGGTTCTCTTAGCAAATCAGTTGTTCGGGAAAGGAAAAAGTTAAACCCTAGGCTTACGTGTAACATCCCGAAATAGGGCCTAAACGGAATGGTGGTTGCGAAACCATGAATCTGAGATAAAAAATTTTATTCCGATAAATTTTTATGATTTAAAGAGAGATTAGATGTATGTGTTAAAGTATTGATAGAAAATTTTATGAATTGCATGTTTAATTTGCCTATTAGGGCTTAATTGCAAAAGTTGATAAATATGAGTTCTAGATGTTAAAGAATTTACTTGAAGAGCATAATTGAAGTAGAGGTCCTTAAATGGTAATTATACCATTAGGTTTTCATGGACAAAAATGGACATACATAGGTAGAAATAACCAAAGTTTTTAATGAAGGGCATTTTAGTCATTTGGTAATTAAAATGAATTAAAAAGGGAAAAAGATGGCAAAATGTATTCATCTTCTTCATTAGGCCAAAATTTCAAAGGGCTCTCTATAGCTAGGGTTTTGTCAAGCTTCCAAGCTCCATAGTAAATGATTCTAAGCCCCGTTTTTAATGTTCTTTACGTTTTTGGAATCCCGGTAACTTGATTTAGCTTATTCTAGCAATAATTTAACCTAGGGTTCATATTTGGAAAAATACCCATAGGTGAAATGTGTTTATTTTGGTGTTTTATGATAGTATATGAGGTTTTAAATTATGTTGAACAACTTGTGCTACTTGGTTTTAAGTGAAAACGAGTAAAACGGCATAATCGGTAAAAATACCTAATGTTCATAAGTACATGTTAGAGTGAGAATTTGATGTTGCCATTAAGGGAAATGATCAGCATGTCCTAAAACATAAGAATTAGGGAAAAATTTTAATTTTTGAGCTTTGGGGCAAAAATGTAAATATGCAAAAGTTTAGGGGCAAAATCATAATTTTGCCAAAGTTAGAGTTAAGGACTGTTTTGATAAATGTGGGTATTAAATAAGCTAAATTTGTAATTATAGATCAAGAAGGGCGAAAATTGGGGATAGAACGAGGAAAGAAAAAGGTAGAAGATTAAGTTGCCAAGTTGATCGTATTTTGCACCGAGGTAAGTTTATGGTAAATAAATGCAATATTTCGATATTTTATATTAATGTTGTTAATTTCCAGCATATATACATTTATTTTATGAGAATATTTCAAGTTGAATTAAAGATGAGATAACAGAGAAAAAGTATCAGAAAGCCCCATTTGAACCTTAGGGATGTATGGTATTTTGGGTTAAGACAGTTGAGGAACATCCCATGTAAGTCCATATCAGACATATGGCATTAGCAAGTGAGACAGTTGAGGAACATCCCATGTAAGTCCATATAAGATATATGGCTTTGGCAGGATAGGGAACATCCCATGTAAGACCATGCCTAGAGCATGGTATTGGCAGGCTATTACGTAACACCCCAAACCCATCCCAGACGTTACGGCCAAGTCCGGTGTGTCACATCAACTAAGGGTTGATCATGTTCTTTGGTTATCATGATTAGGGTGAGTTTTGTAAAACCATTTCTGTCATTTGGCAAGAAAATCCAGGTTTAATTTGTGTTTGTCCTATCCACTAACAGTTTAAAATTTATCTTGTTACCATGTCTTGATCGTTGATTTGTTATTCATTTGTTACGAGTGCCTTGGTTTGAAAACGTTGGTTAATTTTTTAAGAAAACTCGCTCAGCCTTATTCAAATCATTTAAATTAAATTGAAGATAAAGAATAAAAACCCAAAATTAAAAATAATTAAGAGCAGCTTTATTACAAACCCGAAAACCAGCATGAAAAATAATTAAAAATAATAAGAAAATAAATAACTTAAATAAAACCAGCAATGCAGTCCACGTGGCCACTCTGAATCCCTCCAGCTACCAAGTCCTCTAGCTCAGGGCTCACCTACACAGATGAAAGGAAGGGGTGAGTTTGGAAACTCAATGTGTAAAGAAAGCCAAACTAGAGCCCAAACCAGCTCAAGCTCACTGGGCCTAAGCCCTATCCAGTCTAGTAAATACTGGGCCGAAGCCCTATTCAGTAATCAGTTAACTGGGCTTTAGCCCTATTCAGTAACCAGTGTGGCCCATAATCCCATTACAGTAACAGAACAGAATAATCCATGTATGTAAAGCCCATCGCATGTCCAGCCCGACACACCACACGTACTAGCCCTACACACCGTGTGGGGAGATAACTCGACCCACCCAGCCCTACACACCATAGTCATAGCATAGCTGCTCAGATAACGTGGCCAAGCCTCTAACAGTAAAACCGAGGAAAGCCCCTTTCAGTAATACGAGGCAAAGCCCCTTTTCAGTAAACGTGGCAATGTCACTTGCACTTCCTCCATTAATAAACCCAGTCCCATGCAACAGTTTAAACATGTCATGACATATAGTGAACAGAAACAGTAAAGCATACATTTCAATCAAATTTAGCCCTAAGGGTATAACGGTCTTTTTCCACCTAGGGGTAATACAGTAATTTTCCACCCTTAAGGGGCATTTCAGCAATTATACCAGTTTTAAGGGTTTTATGCACAATTTAGTTATTAAAAGTCCAATTTTTCCATCTCAGTAGTTTACCTAGCCCATTTATCAACCTTAGAGCTATCAGGCCCTGAAACCCCTAATGGGCCCTACAGAGTCAATTAGCTATTTTGGACCATTTAGCCCAAATTTCATGAATGCCCTAATGTTTTTAACCTATAGTATACCAAAATACGCTTACCCCTTAGTTTCACCCATATGGGCCCGTACGCCCATTGAGCTCAATTTCAGCCCCTCGAGGCCCAATTTACCGAGGTGCATGAAATCGCGCACTCATTAACTTTACCAATTTCGATTATAGAATCTTACTGCTTCCAACTGACCCACGAGCGCTCGCATGCTCGCAGGCCCACGAAATGCCAGAATTTCGGCATTTCAGCTTTTCCGATTTAGTCTACTAGAGGGTGTTCGTTTACACACTTGATTTGCGATAGACGTTGACAAGATCTCCCACACGTTTAATCCTACAATTGACCACCAAGATATTAGACTATGAATCGGTGATAACCAATGTAAAACTACTTACCCTATTTGGCCAACACCACTTTAGGCCCTTGAGTTCTTACGTTTGCCGAAAACACTGAGTAGATCTAGATCTAGTTGTTCCAATGTCCTTGCTTCCCACTGCTCCTTGATCGACAGCCTTTCGTCCACCTTACTCATAACAGAACGATAAACGAAACCAATAAACCCTTTAGTCTTAGTCGACAGCCACCCTATACACATAGGGGTTTTTGGCTTTTCTTTAATCCCAAAATAACGAATGGAAGAGGGGTTTCGATAACTTACCGTAGGTCTTCTTGCCAGAGAATCAACCCTAATCACCTTTCTAATCTAGATCTGATACAGATCTAACTTAAAGTGCGAGTAGAGAATAGATTTAGAGTTTAGATCCCGAATCACTACGATTATGAAGGTTTCAGCTTTTAGTAATTGAAAAAGAGAAAGTAGAAGTTGCAATGGAAAAGAGGAGATGTCGACAAGGGTTATGAGGGTGTGAGATTCGGCTAAAAGAGAAGAAGAAGAAAGGAGGGGTTCAGCTAAGAAGAAATTGTCACAAAAGCTAAACTTTTCAGGATTTCAGCTTTTATGGAAATCGATTAAGAAGAGTTTGGCTAGGAAAGATTCGGGTTTAACCTTGAAGCAATCGGCTAAGAGAGGTTTAAAGGGATTGATGTAGAAAAAGAAGAAGAGAAGAAAAGAAGAAAAGAGGAGAAGGTGATTGATTCGGTTTTGGAAGGAGAAGTGAGGGAGAGTTCGGCTCTTTGGGTAAAACGGCACCAAAAGGGTTTGTAGGTCATGTTTTTGGCTTTTAGAACATATGAGAGGAAGGAAAAGAGAGGTAAGAAGTACTAAACCTAATCAGTAGAAAGAAAATGTCCCACTTAACAAATCCCGAAGGCCAACTACTAGGAGAAATCGGCACCTAACACTCTCAATTGCCGAAAACAATGCCTCCCAAAAGTCCTAGCCGACTATGCACTCCAACCTTCCCAATCAGCCACACACTCTTCCTTTTCAAATTTCCTAAAATCTCTCCCCTTATCCCTCCTTGACTCAATTCCATGAGCACCTCAAACTCTTTCTAACAGAGTTCCACTTGAGCTCCATCACATGACCAACACATGCAACAAAAATAAAAAAATACCATATTGCTTACCTTGTGACTTGAACCCTGGCCCTTACACTCATCCACACGCCACTTTTTTAGGAACTAAGTGGCGCCACTTTGCCACTTTACCAAGGGCTCACTTGTGCCTTAACTTACTTACTTTTTCTTAAAAGCCCACATAGCCAAGACCCCTTCTCTTTAAATCCAAAATTTGATAATCCTATCGGGTTTTAATTCAGGCTTGGCCTTCTAAAGGCCCACTAACACACTTAAAACATTAATTTCTTACTCAAGCAACAAAATTTCATGATTTCACCAAAATCGCAAAAATCCTGAAAAAACCCAAAAATTAGGGCGTTACATATTATCAGGCAGGAAAACCCAAGTACCCTTAGTATTCTAATTGGTTCATCGGGCTAATGTACAAGTTATGTTACAAGAAAGTTTAGGTAAAGGAATGATAAATAGGAACGTTAAAGAGTAAGTGGAGAAGTGAAATAAAGATTTTGTTAGGTGATGGTGTAATGAGTATATTTATATTTGGTGACTGTTGTCATTTATTTATTTGTAAACTTACTAAGCATTGTAGCTTACTTCTTTTCTTTTCTCTCTTTTATAGTGTAGCCAAGCCAATTCGGGGATCAAAAGGACGTCGAAGTTCGTCTCACACTATCAAAGCCTATCTCGGTATTTTGTAGTTTGAAATTTTTTAAGTTATGGCAGGTATAGGGACTTGGAAATTGGTGTGTATGTCTTTATGATATGATTCAAGTATGGTATGTGAATGCTTAATGATTATTAGCTATTTAAATGGCTAAATACGAACATGTTTTGATGTTATGTATGTCTAAATGATAGTCTATGCAAAGAAATGATGAAGGAGGAAAAGTTAGCCATGGAACAGTTTTGTAACAGCTGCAGTGATGTGAATTTGAAAAATAACTAAAAATTATAGAATAAATGGTGAATGAGACATATAATTAAAGCTTATTGAGTTTATTTTCATAGAAAAGAAACAAGGCAAGCAAAGGAAGCCTGTATTGTGAGATATTTAAATTCTTGTGAGACTGGTTCAGAAGGATTTCGTGATCCCCTGTTCTGATTTTTGAAATTCACTAAAAATTCTATAAAAATAATTATGAGTCATAATTTATATGTATAGATTCCTTAGTGAGTCTATTTTCATTAGAAACAAGTGGAAACACTAAATAAAAACTTTACTAAGAGATAATTGATTTTTAGTAAGGAGAGGTCAGAACAGTGGGACTGTGAAACAGGGGAACATTTAACTAATAAACTGTACTAATTGGCCAAATCAAAAATTTTAGAAAAATTATGGTAAGAAGATATATGAGTCTAGTTTCAGGAAAAATTTACAGATTTAAATTTCAATTTTTTAACTCAAGTTTTAATTAATTTAGTGACTATTACGCAGGTGGACAGTTTTATTATGAATAGTGCAAATTAATTGTTTTAATTTGTGTGAGAAATTGGAAAATTTTTAAATGTCCCCGGTTTGGTCCCGAACCGTTCCAATTGCATGTTTAGGGCCTCAAGGGCCCATTTTAGGGATATATTGGATGAATGTTAATGAATTAATTTTAAAAGCAAATTTTTATACCCTGAACTAGTAAGGTAAGTCTGGTAATACCTTTGCTCCACTCCGGCGACGGTCTCGGGTAAGGGGTGTTACATGACGATCCTAGGAAGTTATTAAGGTGAGAATTGACCCAAAATTAGTACAGCTTATCCGTAAACAACTTAACCCTAAACTGATTTAGACTGTGAGGTTGAGAGATAAGTAGTTATTATCGACTCGTTATTCTAGTGGAAGATCAGAAGATCCTGTTGGGATATCGACTAGTTGATTAAATAAGAAAACCCGAAGTGATAGTTGGTTATATTATCTAAGCGAGCTAATCACCCATCCTCATATTTGACAAATTTTACTATTTGATTTCTTGTTATTTATTTATTTCTTTTCTTTTTATTATTAATGAAAATCCCAAAAACCTTTCTTCATTTTTCATCGTAATACAATCTACCTAAAGTACTAAATAGATCTATTTATGCTTAGGTTAGAATTAATTTAGTGCTCGCCTTCTTTGGGTACGATCCTCAGAGTACTCATCTACTCCGTTGTAACTATATTACAACCTAACCTATATACTTGTGGATACTACTCCTTTTACTATATTTTGTGTAGGATTTCTACTCTGGACATTAGTACGTCCGAAGATGGTCAAGTTGTTAGCGTCATTGCTGAAGAATCAACATGCAACACCCCTAACCCATATCCTTCACGAAAACAGGGTTACGGAGCATTATCGGACTTATCTAATAAATCAGAAAATCATTTCACATACAATCCTCAGTTAATCATAACATCATTCATATACACTCATAAAGTCCCTAATACAAGCTCTCGGGGCTCAAATCATGCATTAGAAGTGGTTCAGGACTAAACCAATAACTCAGGAAAATTTCAGGAAATTTAGAAAATTTTTCTCAAAATAGGGGACACGCCGGTGTGGCCAAGCTATGTCCCTCACACGGCCACCAGACACGCCCGTGTGTCTAGGCCGTGTAACTCACTAGCTTGTTTCTAGTAAATGCTACAGGGGACAGACGATGTCAGACACGGTTGAGTCACACGCCCGTGTGCTCTCCCTGTGTGGACAAAAATAGGCTATTTACAAAGCCATTTCGCCACCCATTCCATGCACACCTACACAAGCTTTATTTATACCATTTCAAAACATATATATGTAGCCAAAACAACCTCAAATCATCACATTTTATACCATTTCAAAATCAACAACTACCATACTCAAAATCACCATGATTAAACTATTTAAAATCACATACTTTACTAACCATGTTTCATATATATATATATATAACTTAACCTACAATCAACCAATTCATCATTCAAAACCAATCCACACCAAGGCATTTCTCAAGCAATTATAGACCAAACCTCATAAATCATATACTCATATAATTTCATACTATCACATATACCAAATTTAAGCCAAATCACATGGCTAATTACATATCAAACACATAGGCATCAATTGCCAAAATTACTTATACTTATCAAATAACCACAAAGCCTATACATGCCATCTAACCAAAATCACAAAGCTTGTAAGTACCAAAATAATAGTTGGATAGTGTGATGTGATCTCCGATGACTTCCAACCCGAGCAAGCCTCCGAAACACTATAAACATAGAAAATGAAACAAAGTAAGCTATAAAGCTTAGTAAGCTCGTATGGTAATAAACTCATCTTACCAAATTAACACATTTTAAGCAATTACACATATCATGATTTAACTCGTATGATTTCAACATTCTATCACATATTCATTTACATCGTTTACCATGAATTTCACAAGTATTCGATTCAATGCTCGTATGATTTGAGAACATCATATTAATTCATTCACAATTACATATGCATAAGCAAATTGAGATAAACTACATTCAATCCAATATCCATCACATTTCTATAACTAATTGAATCATGTAAAAATATCATCAATTTCCACTTACTCTTCATATAAATTTCACAATATCACTTACTTGTCGATTTCTATCACGAGTACTCGACTGTTTCGTACCATCACTTATACTCATGAACCATCATCTTTTCCAGTTGAACCATTCGAAATTAATAAAGGATACTTGAGAATCACACAAGTACAGTACCAATGCCATATCCCAGATATGGTCTTACATGTAATCTCGTATCGATGCCATAGCCCCGCTATGGTCTTACACAAAATCTCATACTGATGTCATTTCCCAGATATGGTCTTCCATGAAATCTCATACCGATGTCATATCCCATATATAGTCTTACAAGTAATCTCAGTAACCCTAATGTCATGACATTTGTATCCTAATCTATTCCTAAGGTTCAACCGGGACTTCCACTGTATCGAATCTCCGTCGAACATTTCTGTAGTATCATACTCAATAGCATTCAGATTTCATTTCAAAAATATAACATTTAAATTACAATTATAACAATGCTTATTAACATACGAACTTACCTCATTCGCTATAATGAGGAATTAGGTCGACTAATACGATACTTTGTTTTCCCTCGTTCTATATCCAAATCTCATTTTTCTCAATCTATATAATATCAAATTTTACTTATTTAATCATCAATTCATTCAATTTAATCCAAAATACACATTAAGGCAACTTTACACTTTTGCCCCTAATAATTTACATTTTTACAATTTAGTCCTCATTTCAAAAATATACAAATTCAAGCAATTCAATTTCAGCCCATGCTATTCGAATTCTCTTTATTGCCATAACAGCCCATTTTTTTCATTTATTTCACATTTCTACCACAACATTTCATATTTCACAATTTAATCCAAAATTGACATTTTTACTAAAATTCACTTAACAAAACTCATTAATCTAACATCAAGGATTTATTTTCTATCATTAAACATCAAGATACTCAAACATTCATCAATGGCAAAACTTACAAACTTTAACAGTTTTGAAATCGAAGGTACGGGCTAGCTAGATTAAGCTGCAACAATTCTAAAAACATAAAAATCATTAAAAACGAGACAAAAACGGACTTACAATTTAGCTAGCAAGTTTGGTCGAATGTTATGCATCCATGGAGGTTTTATCTCTTCCATATTCGATTGTAAAAATGAAGAAGAAAGATGATACAAATTGTTTGTTTTATTTAATTTACCATATAATTACCTTTTTACTTATTTAACCTTTAATAACGTTAATAATTACACCAAATGCCACTCCACTATCATCTACTATCTCATAAATGGGCTATTTGCCACATAAGGACCTTCATTTTTAAGTTCTATAGCTATTTAACACCTGTAACTAATAGAACTCAACTTTTACGCTTTATGCGATTTAGTCCTTTTATCAAAATTAAGCATTTAAACGGTAAAATTTCTTAACGAAATTTTCAAAAAATCACCATGTCATGCTGTAAACAATAAAATAATAATAAAATAAATTTTTTGACATCAAATTTGTGGTCCCGAAACCACTATTTTGATTTGACTAAAACCAGGTTGTTACACAACATCACTAATTTGATTTTAATTTTTGCATTCTAATAGAATAATTAGGAAAATTTTAAATTATATTTATGATTTTATTTTTACTAATTTCTTTTCTTGGGGTTTAGTGTATGACTCATAGTAGGGAAACACCTATAGATCCAGTCACATATCTAGAAAGAATAATTCGTAGGAATCATTGATAGCAACAGCAAATGCAGAACCAACCACCTACTGCAAGAATTTTACCACCACAAGATAATCCGTTGTTCAATGAAGTTAACAATAATAACTTAGAAGATCTACCACCACCATAACTACTTGCAAATATGACGCGTAATGAAAAAACTCTGAGAGAATATGCACTGTCAAATCTAGATATAGTTCAAGGGAGTATAACGAGGCCAGCCATCACGACCAATAACACTAAAATCAAGCTAGCTATGATCCAAATGGTGTTAAGGAACAATTTGTAGTTTTAAGTAACAATGACAGAAGACCCGAGTCAGTATTTAAAATTATTTATCAAACTTTGTGACACTTTCAAATATAACGGGGTCACTGATAATGCTATACATCTTCAGTTGTTCCCTTTCTCACTAGTAGATAACGCCTTTTCTTGGTTAGATTCGTAGGCACTAGTATCCATCACGACAAGGGATGAACTTGCAGGAAAGTTCCTACAAAAGTTCTTCCTCATTAGTAAGACAATCTAGCTAAGAAAGGAGATTACTATGTTCAAATAGTTAGAGGGAGAGAGTTTTCACGAAGCTTAGAAGCATTTTAAGATGTTGAATTAGAAATGCCCACATCACGAATTGCTCGAGCAGTTACAACTGTAAATATTTTACAATGGGTTTGATGTACGCACAAGGTTGGGATTAGATTGAGCCATAAGAGGAACCTAAATGAACCGAATGTACGAGGACACGTACGAATTAATAGAAAATATGGCGATGAATTACTATTAGTGGCCAACTAAACGATATACATATGGTCAGAGACCGGCTTCGGTGAAGTCTGTCCAAGAGGATGAAAGATATCAATAGTTAGTGGACAGGCTTAACCGCATAGAGTCTGTGAATAGTGCACCATCCATAAATGGATGGGATAAACTACTCTTCCATTATATCAACAATCCAACCAAGGACGTGAAGTACATAGGGAATAGGGTGGAAACCTTTATTCAAATACTTATAACCCTAGATGGAGAGATCACCCTAACTTGAAATGTGGAAGAAATCAAGGAGGAGGTAATAGTTCTAATCAAGTAAAAAAATGCTAATTATCAACCTCCTTATTTATAAAAACCTCCGAAAAGGGCCAACCCAAATGACCATTATGTATGTGGTCAATGCTTGGGTCAGATAAATGGGAAAATGCAGTCAATGAGGGCATTTGTAAAGTAAGTGCAATCGAGTGCACTAACTCGACAAAAATATTGATTAAGTTAGAAGATCATATAAGTCAATTAATGAGTATGATGGGACATATCAAAAGAAAAATTGGCACTAGCATTCCTACCAATACTGAAAATAATCCTCGAAAGGAACGGAAGGAGCATATGAAAGTAACCACGCTCCGTTCAAGCAAAATCTTGAGTATCCTAGAAACTCTGACACAAGAGGAGATAAGAGTGAATGCAGAATATCTTAAAGAGGTCCCCCAAGAGGCTAACAAAGAACTAGAACCAAAGAGGTAACAGAATCGGTAGTTGAGCTAGAGAAAGAGTCAACCAAGGAACCAACTATCACATAGGTACCATTCCCTTCAAGGTTGGAAGAGAGACAAGAATAGGATGCCAACGAGTTTGTAAGCTTTCTGAACTTGTTTAAAATGTTAAATGTCAACTTGCATTTAATCAAACTAATTGAGAAAGTCCCTAAGTATGCCAAATTTTTAAAAGAAATCATGTCTAGGCGTAGGAAAATTAAGGCAGGTGACCAAGTTAATATGAGTGATTCCTGTAGTGTTATTATATCTAGACAAGTTTCACAAAAGCTAAAAGACCCAGGAAGTTTTACAATCCCCATAGAGATAGGGAGCATGTCACACCCAAAATTGGACCTAGTAGTTTCGGGGGTAATTTAGGGATTTTGGCTCAAAATGTGTTTAGAAATTTGAAGCATGGTAAACCAGAAATATCTTCACCTTTGGCTTTTTTATAGTTAGATTAATTTTTGAAAATGAAGTAGAAAATACATTCAATTTTAAAATGTGGACTGTTTTGTAAAGAGGGTTAAAATTAGGACTGCCAAAAGGGTAAATATACCAAAGTTTAAAAATGACCTATTTCTTCCCCCTACCTACAACAAAACTCATGAAAACTATTTCCCTTACCACTTGTTATCGTCCCTTCATTTCCCAAACACCATTCACTCAATTTTATCTTTTAAACATCAATTCTTTTAACTTTTATCATCTTCCAAACATTAAACCTCCCTAGAATTTCAAGAAAAATATTAAGAACACCATTAATTTTACTATCATTCAAACTTGAAGGTTTTTTGAATTTTCAATAAAACATTCTTTTTTTCTCTCAACGAAGGTAATTTTTTATTTTCCTATTAGTTTTTGATGATATCTAGCCTTTTAGATTGAGTTTTTATCTATTGAATCAAAAGTTTTGAATAAATGCTGAAGTTTGGGTCGTTAATGGTGAATTTTGGGATTTTGAATGAAAATGATGTTTCAAACTATTTTTCAACTTCTTCTGATGTTATTAGAGGTTTTTTAAACTTTCCTTAAAGTTTTGTTAAAGAATCCTAAGGTTTTAGTGAGTTTTCATGAAAATGGTCATTATACATTGAAATTTCAAAACCAAGATTTCAAGTAGTTTTGTGTAGTTTGAAGGTTGGGAATTATTCTTAGACATATAATTAGATTATTGGAATTATTTTTATACAAAGGGAACGAGTAGGATTTGAGTTTTAGTGTTTTAGATTTGCAAGTTGAAAGTTTCAGTTCTAAGACAATGGAACCTTGGACCCACATTTTTTATTGTTTGGGTGTGTCTGTAGCTATAAATTAATTATGTTTGCTATTTAATTTAATTTGGTGAAGATTCAGAACTATTGGAGCCTTCGACGAGCAAGGCAAAATGAAAGGAAAATGTAATTTAGGCTTTTGGTGTTTAAGCGAAAGCGTGAACGGTAAGTGTTTGGAATCACTGCTAGTAGACACAATTTATAATATTAATTGGGAGCTTAAGAGCAGCATAAGCCCCTAATTTAAGTTCCAAGTGTAAGCTTTCTTATACCTCTCATTTAATTTGCGAAATATGTGACTATGTGTTGTGGAATGAGTATTAATATGTGATAAATGTGACATGTGAAATATGATTATAATGGCTATTGTGAATGTGATGATTGAAGGTATGTTGTACATGCTGAATGACAATGATGATGTTGTGTTTATAATGTGAACATACAGTGATAGTGTGCAGAAAATGGTAAGTGAATGTATATGTATAATTGTTGATATTTTGGCTTTGTGAACATTAAGACCGTTGGATATAGTTCACATGCCATAGGATTTATGAGTACTCACCCTTTGTGTTGTGATTTGGGGCACTAAGGCCTGAGATCAATTCGGAGAGATAAGGGAATGTGAGTTCAGCTCTATTCACCAAGATACGTTGGTGTGTTGGAGAGTGTTAACTAAATGCTATGCTTTTGGGACATGTTCGACTCTTCGAGCCAATGATATGTTGGAGATCCAAGTATCAAATGTGTGGTGATAGAGCCCACTTCTATGTTTCATTGCCTTAAGTGCAAATTTATCATTAAATGTAATTTTATAAAATGTGATGTAAGATTAAATATGTGATTGTAAAGCTAGATGAGTTGGTAGATATGGTATGAGTATTTTAGTATGACATAATAGTAAATTATGTAAGTAATTATGCTATGATCATTTTTTTAATACATGTTATCATGTTTATTTGGTGGTTTTTCTAAGCATTCGCTGAGCATGTTTAAGCTCACCCACTCTTTTTAAACCTTGCAGATAGTTAGCATTATGGTGTGAGCGATATGGGTGGTGCAGAAATTCCAAGGAAATGATCCAAATTAGGCTCTAGATTTTGAGTAGGTGAACTCGTATTATTCTCTGAACTATGGGAATAAGGCAATATGGTAGACATTTTGGTTTATTATTATGTCTTAAATAGTTGATATAATCTTAGCCTTTAGGAGTTGATACTGTGTTATTAGGTTGTCTTGGCTTGGAAATGTTGATGATGCTTAGAGCTATAATTTTTGGATATTTTGGATGTTAAATTTTCAAAGTTATAGATGCATGATGGATTTGTATATGTTTGGTTGTGTTAAACGCCCTGTTTTGCTCTAATTTTTTTTTATTTTATAGAGGTATCAATAATTAGGACTATAGTATCGATACCTCCATGTTGACATGAATGTGTAGGAAGCCAGTAGCTTAATTTTGTATCGATACCAATTCTCAAGTATCGATACTCGAGGTGAAAATATAGATACTTTTTGAATTTTATCGATAATTTGCTGGGTTTTAAATTTTGTAAAGAAATAGAATGCTAAAAAGCTACTGATTTTCTAAACGGTATCGATACCCTTTATGAAAAATATCGATACCATTGAGTGTGTACCGATGCCTACGTGACTTCTTTGGTAATTTCCATTAGGTGGACTTAAAGCATGCTTCTAACTCGTAGTATGGTTGTTTTATGTATGTTTCGTAATTTTAACATCGCCTAGGGTATTTTAGACTTAAACCTCATATAATTTTTTAAATATGAGGATGTTTGTATGCTAATGAGACATGGTGTAATGTGTGATGATGTGACATTGGTGTAGTGCCTTGTTACTCGAGCTCAGCGACCGAGCCGGGTATAGAGTGTTACATTTGGTGGTTTCAGAGCCTAGGTTATCTAACACTCAGACCTAAGTTATTAATGTACAAATTAGGGTTACGCAACCCACGTGTCTAAATTTCTATGAAAACTTGAATTGTTTGAGATATCTCTGTTTGAATTGCATGAATTTGTTTAAAATTGAGGTAGGAACGGGAACGCATTGCCTTTATTCTAAAGTTTTCTTGTAGGAATGTGACTTGGATCATTTCCTTGCCACTCAAACATTTGGTTTTATTTATGTATGTTAGACTAGATTCGATATGACTCATAGACGTGTGAATGTGAATGTGAATGCTTAAGAGGAATGTACATCCTCTACACCTCCTGTGGTGTGGCGTAGAGGGAACATACCTGATGAGAGGTCAAAACGTTTGGAAAGTTTAAGAAAAGTTCACAAAAATTTGGAAACAATGATCACATGGCTGTGTGGCCAAGATGTGTAACCTTCAAACTAGGGACACACGGTCGTGTCTCAGCGTATGTCCTCACTCGTGTAACTCTTAGAGTAGGGTCACATGGCCATGTCACACGCTCATGTGCTAGGCTGTATAACTCTCAGAGTTGCCCCACATGCCCGTGTCCCAAGCCATGTGCTAGGCTATATAACTTACGAACTTGCATACAAATGAACTCCTAGATGACACACGACTATGTCGCCAGGCCGTGTGTCACACATGGCTGAGTCATACGCCCGTGTCGACCTAATTTTGCCTAAAATCAAGCCATTTCCTATACCATTTCATGCATGAACATTTAGGTCTTTTGTGCACATTTCAAGGCACCAAAACCTTATCAAAACATACATATATTTGTCATTCCAAATTACCTAATTAAACTAACCAATATGCCATTCAAAGGCACCTCAAATGCAATCATCAAAACTTACCTAAACATGTTAACTTTACCTAATTTCAAACATCAATATCTAGTTCAATACTTTCCAAAACATACTGTAACTTGACCATAATCATACCAATTCAAAACATACCATATGAGCCATTCAAAACATGCAACATAAGATAGCCACAATGACACAAACTAGCAAGGCATCAAATGTACCAACAAAGTTGCTACAATGACACAAACTAGCAAGGCATCAAATGTACCAACAAAGTTAACTTACAAAACTTATACATACCAAATTATCAACTAACATTCAACTAAATACCATTACAAGTCCACCTATACATGCCATTATAACCTTGCCCAAAACATTCAAAAACAACCGATATTTGTGCTGGATAGTATGATAGATCTTCGACGAGCTTCCAAACCGATCGAGCTTCTGATAATCTATAAAACATAGGAAAGAAACTATGTAAGCAAGTAATGCTTAGTAAGCTTGTCTAGCTTAAAAACAACTTACCATTTTATTTGCATAATGTAAATAGCATAATTGTAATGCCTACTAAACCATAAGTTTGGCATAATGCCTGTACAACATCATCAAATACACAAGTTAGTGCATTTATACATGGTTCAAATGAATTTATCCATAAAAATAATATACACATTTATTTTGTAGCACCCCAAACCCGGCCCAGACGTTACGGCCAAGTCTGGTATGTCACATCACCTACAACTACCCATGTTACCTAGTTACTAAGATCAAGGTGAGCTTTGCAAAACTGATGTTTAAGTCTTAGAAGAAATTCTCGGTTTATTGGTGATCGTCCTATTCAATACTAGTCATTAAGTGATTATTATAAAATTTACTTTGTAACTCAATTGAATTGTGTGACTGGGTTTGAAAACATTTGATAAATTTTAAGAAAAACTTGCGCAGCTATATTCAAAATAATTAAAGCAGTGCGTGAATAAGTAATTAAAAACCCAAAATAAAAATAATTAGAGCGACCTTATTACAAACCCAAATTGAAAATAAAGCGATTGAAATGAGTAATGAAATAAATAATTTATTTAAACCAGAAAATGCAGTCTTTGTGGCCACTCTAAATCCCTCCTAGCTCCAAGTCCACAGTCTAGGGCTCACCTACAAAGATGGAAGAAAAAGGGGTGAGTTTGGAAAACTCAGTGTGGAAAGAAGCCCATCTAGAGCCTAAATCAGCTCAAACCCACTACGCTGAAGCCCTATCCAGATACAGTAAACTGGGCCTCAGCCCTTTTCAGATAACAGTACGGCCCATAGGCCCATTTCAGTATAAGAACAGATATTAATTATGAATGCAAGCCCATCACATGTGGGGAGACTACTCAACCCACCCAACCGCTATACTCCATCCGTACCAGCCCTACACTCCATGTGGGGAATAACTCAACTCACCCAGCCCTATACTCTACAGTTGCAGCATAGCTGCTTAGATAACAGAAAAATGAGGCAAAGCCTCCAGTACGTGGTCAAGCCACTTTTAGAACTTCCTCCATCAATAACCCAGTCCCATGCAATAGATATTCATGATATGGCATACAGTAAACAGAAACAGTAAATCATGCATTTCAGTCAAATTTAGCCCTAGGGGTATAACAGTCATTTTGCACCTAGGGGTAAAATAGTAATTTCGAACCCATAAGGGGTATTTTTGTAATTATACCAGTTTTTAGGGTTTCATGTACATTTTAATCAGTAATAGTCTAACTTTTACCTCAGTAACTTATTTAGCCCATTTTAGCAGATTACAGTCATTGGGCCCTAAAACCCCTAATAGGCCCCATAGTGCCAATTAGCTAATTTAGCCCACCTAGTCCAAATTTTACGATCGATTTATCAATTTTAGCAGTTTTAGACCTATAGTCTACCAGTACGCATTTATTGCCTATTTTTACCCATATGGGCCCGTAAGCCCGTTGGGCCCAGTTTCAGCCCATCAAGGCCCAATTTACCGAAGTGCACAAAATTGCGCACTCAACCATCTTACCACTTGCGATTACAGATCCAATGATTTCCACTCGTCTTACGAGCGTTCGTACGCTCACAAGCCCACGAAATGCCAGAATTTCAGCATTTCGGCTTTTCGGCTTTTGTCGATTTGAACTACAAGAAGGTGTTCGATACACACCTGATTTGCGACAGACGTTGACGAAATCTCCCACGGTATCCTACAATCGATCACTCCAACTCTTAGATTACAAATCAATAATAGTCAAGTCTAATAAACACTTACCATATTCGGCCATAATCACCTAAGGCCCTTGAGATCTTACCTTTGCCAAAATTAGTGACTAGATCTAGATCTAGTCGTTCCACTTGTTCAAGCCTTCGATCAGTAGCCTCTAGAACACACTAACACCAAAATAAATCAAGTGTTAAACCCCTTAGAGCTTTAAGCCCCAATCGACAGCCTCCCTAAACCTCTAGGGATTTTGGCTTTTCTAAATCTCGAAATAACAAATAGATTTGAGATGTCAAGTACTTACCACAGGTTTTCCCTTAATCAAAGCAATTCTTCTACTCAGATCTAATGCAGATCTAGCCCCTAAACGCTAGCAGATTTTGAATCTTAGAGATCTAAAGATTCGGCTATATGTCCCTAAAAACTATGGTGTTTTCGGCTTTTGGAACTGTGAAAAGGAAGATGATTTGGAGTGGTAGTTTTGAAGTGGTGTTGCCGACAAGGGTTGGGGTTTAGAGGGTGTGAAAATTGGCCAAAGAGAAGAAGAAGGTAGGAGGGTTCAACTATAACCAAATCAGCATAGCAGCAATCTTTCGGGATTTCGGCTTTTAGTAGTCGATGGGTTGAGAAGAAAAGAATGGCAGATTCAGTTTTTTGAAGAAAAGAACAGGGAAGATAAGTGAATAGAAGAGGTGGTTTCGGCTTGAGAAGAAAAGAAGAAGAAAAGAATAGAAGAGAGGAGAAGAGAAGGAAGAATTCGGCACAAAGGAGAGCTTACTTGTGTTTTCGGCTTTTTGGCACACTAAAGGGAGAATAGATCAAGGGTGAAAACTTTAGGTGGCTAACCCTAATTTACCAAGACAGAAAAAGAAATAAAACTAACCCTAATGACTACCTAAGCAAAGGGCATAGCCTCCCCAAGGCCTTAGCTGAATTCTACTTAAGTCTCATCACATGCCCAAAAATAAAAGTATTATCTGCTTACCTTGTGACTTGAACTCTGGCCCTTAAACTCGGTCCACACGCCACTTTTTTAGGAGCTTAGTGGCGCAACCTTGCCACTTTACCAAGGCCCTCTTTGTGTCTCAGTTTACTAACTTTTTCTTAAAGGCCCACTTAACCAAGTCCCTTTCACTTAAAAAGTGAAGTTGATATTTCTGCTGGGTTTTAACTTAGGCTTGGGCCTCCTAAAGGCCCACTAACATCCTTAAACATAATTTCAGTAACCAAATACCCAAAATTTCAAGATTTCACCAAAATCGCAAAAACCCGAAAAATCCCAAAAATCAGGGCGTTACAACTCTACCCCCTTAAAGAAATTTCGGCCTTGAAATTTACCTGACCCAAATAGTTGAGGGTATTGTTGACTCATCGTCTCTTCGGGCTCCCAAGTAGCCTCTTCCCTGCCATGGTTGCGCCAAAGTACTTTCACCAATGGAACTAACTTCTTCCTCAATACCTTGACTTCTCGATCCAGAATTTGCACAGGCTCCTCCTCAAAGTTCAAATCGGTCTTTACTTCAATCTTCTCCACTGGTACCACATGCAAAGGATCCGATCGATACCGTCTTAGCTTGGACACATGAAAGACGTCGTGAAAACGGTCCAACTCCAGCGGCAACTCCAACTGATATGCCATTGGCCCTATCCGTTTAAGAACCCAATAAGGCCCAATAAATCGCGGACTCAGTTTACTTTCTTGCCAAACCTCAAAATCTTCTTCCAGGGCGAGACTTTCAGAAATACCATATCCCAATAGCGAACTCGATTTCCTTATGCTTTAGATCAGCATACGACTTCTGCCTATCAGACGCTTTCTTTAACCTATCTCTGATCAACTTAACCTTACTTTCAGTGTCTGCTACTAATTCCAGTCCAAGAACTTGTCGCTCTCCCAACTCCATCCAACACGTAGGCATACGACACCTTCGCCCATAAAGTGCCTCATATGGAGCCATCTGAATACTAGCCTGATAACTGTTGTTCTACGCAAATTCCCCTAATGGCAAGTAGTCTTCCTAACTTCCACGAAAGTCGATAACACAACCTCTTAACATGTCCTCCAGAACTTGAATAACCCTTTCTGACTGCCATCTATCTGAGGGTGAAAAACAGTGCTGAAGTCCAATAGTATACCCAACGCCTCATGCAACTATTGCCAAAATCGAGATGTAAACTTAGGGTCTCGATCAGAAATAATCGATACAGGCACCCCATGCAGTCGCACTATCTCCGCCACATACAACTTAGCCAACTTTTGTAGTGAGTAATCAGTTCGGACAGGTATGAAATGGGCAGATTTCGTTAACCTATCCACAATTACCCACACAGAGTCCTTTTTGAAGGGTGTCAAACTTAGCCCACTTACAAAATCCATAGTAACTCTTTCCCACTTCCAGAGTGGAATTTTCACCGGTTGTAACAGTCTAGAAGGCAGTTGGTGCTCAGCCTTAACTTGCTAGCACGTCAGACATCTTCCCACAAATTTAGTCACCTCACGCTTAAGTCCAAGCCACCAGTACAACTCTCGCAAGTCTCGATACAGCTTATCCCCTTTAGGATGCATGGCACAAGATCCACTATGAGCCTCTTTCAGAATCGACTAATTCAATTCAGAGTCCTTCGGAATACAAACTCTTCCACTAAAGTAAAGAACTCCATCAGCATTCAGTCCAAAATCTAAATTCTCCTCATTCTCAGCTTGCTGAAATCAAGGAACCAACGATTCATCCTCTAATTGCTTCTCTTTATTCTGCTCAATCCAAGTTGGTCTCACTTGCAACTCCGCCAACAGGCTTCCATCATCGTACAGACTCAAATGAGCAAACATCGCTCTCAACTCAGCTATAGCCCTTCGGCTTAGTGCATCAGCCACCACATTCGCCTTGCTTGGGTGGTACTCAATCGAACAATCGTAATCCTTAAACAACTCTATCCATCTTTGTTGCCTAAGGTTCAACTCCTTCTGAGTCAACAGATATTTGAGACTTTTATGGTCTGTATATATAATACACTTTTCCTCATATAGATAATGTCTCTAGATTTTCAATGCAAAGATCACTGCTGCCAACTCTAGATCATGCGTAGGGTAATTCACTTCATGAGGCTTCAGCTATAGCGAAGCATAAGCGACAACCTTACCTTCTTGCATCAACACACAGCCTAGACCCACATGTGATGCATCACTGTACACAGTAAAATCCTTCCCAGACTCTAGTTGAATCAACACTAGCGCCTCAGTTAATACCTTTTTCAACTTGTCAAAAGCTTCTTTCTGTTTCTTAGTCTAAACAAACACTACTCCTTTCCTTAACAGTTTCATCAAGGGAGCAGCAATCAGGGAGAATCCTTCTATAAATCTTCTATAGTAGCCTGCTAGACCCAGAAAACTCCAAATTTCTGATACTGACCTCGGTGGCTTCCATTCTAGAACTGCCTCAATTTTCCGAGGATCTACCCTAATCCCCTCAACAGAAACAACGTGACCCAGGAAAGTCACTTCTCGCAACCAAAATTCACACTTACTGAACTTCGCATAGAGTTGCTTCTCTCTCAGCACTTGCAGCACAATACGGAGATGCTCATCATGCTTCTCCTCAGTTTTCGAATATACTAGAATATCGTCGATAAAGATGACTACGAATCGGTCCAAGTAAGGTTAGAACACTCGATTCATCAAATCCATGAAAGCTGCAGGTGCGTTCGTCAGTCCAAACGGCATAACCAGAAACTCATAATGACCATACCGAGTTCTGAATGCTATCTTATGAATATCTACTTCCTTCACCTTCAACTAATGATATCCAGATCGAAGATCAATCTTGGAAAATACCGAAGCTCCTCTAAGCTGGTCAAACAGATCGTCGATTCTTGGCAGAGGATACTTGTTCTTTATCGTTAGTTTGTTCAACTGGCGATAATCGATGCACATACGCATCGTCCCATCCTTCTTTTTCACAAACAGTACTGGTGCTCCCCACGGAGACACACCCGGTCTAATGAAGCCCTTATCCAACAACTCTTGGATTTGTGCTTTCAGCTCCACTAACTCCTTCGGTGCCATCCTATAGGGCGCGATGGACACTGGAGCTGTTCCAGGCAGTAAGTCGATTCCAAACTCGACTTCTCGATTTGGAGGTAATCCAGGAAGCTCCTCAGGGAATACATCTTGGAATTCTCTAACAGTTCTGACTATCTCCACAGTTAAATCTTCGGTCTCAGTTTGACTCATAAAAGCCAAGTACACCTCGCATCCCTTGCGAATCAGTTTCTCAGCCCTTAAGACCGAAACAGCATTGGACAAGTAGTCCCTTCGCTCTCTAATAACCATTACCTCCTCATCCTCAGCAGTCCTTAACACTATCCTCTTAGCTGCACAATCCAATGTTACCTTATGCTTGGTCAACCAGTCCATTCCTAAGATCAGATCAAACTCACCGAATGGTAACTCCATCAAGTCTCCATAGAAAATCCTACCTTGAGTCTCTAAAGGCACCTCCCTAAAGAGTTTATCTACCCTAACCGAGTGACCTAGAGGACTTATCACAGTTACGCCACTCACAGTTTCCTCAGAGTGCACACCCAATGACCTAGAAATGTCACATACAACATATGAATGGATTGATCCCACATCTATCAGAGCAGTGTAGGGCATGCTAGAGATCAAAAACGTACCGGTTATGACGTTAGGTGCATCACCCTCCTCTCGGTGACAAGCAGCATAAACCAGTGCTGGCTGACGAGCCTCAGCATTGCTAGCACCCCTGCCAAGTGCTCTACATCCATGTCCATTGCCACCTCTACCTTGTCCACGACCTCTTGGCGGTTGTGGTCCACCTCGCACTGGTAGGGCAACCCTCTGTTCAGCAACTTGAGTTTGAGCTGGCCTCCTAGGACAATCCTTGATTCTATGTTCCTTGGACCCACATGAAGACATGCCCCAGTACGCTTCCAGCATTCTCCCATATGTACTCTAGCACAGTTCCTGCAAGCCTGTGGTCTTACTGTATTTACTGGAATTGCTCGGGCCGGTTCCTCCACTCTAGCTCTCTTAGCATTTTTGTTTGTATTACCCGAAGGTCCAGTATCCCTCCTGATTCGGTTCCGATCCCTATCACGGTTCTGCTGTTCAGCTTGCTTCACATCTTCGGCTATCTTAGCCTTCTCCACCAGTGCAGAAAAGTCGCGCTCTCTCTGCGGAGCTATCAGCACCCTTAGCTCATCTCAAAGCCATCCTTGAAATGAACACTACGCTCGTATTTAGTAGAAACTATCCCGCTAGCATACCGACTCAACCTCAGAAATTCTGCCTCATACTCAGCAACGGACTTATTGCCCTGGGTCAAGTTTAGAAATTCTTTCCTACACGCATCCACATAACTTGCTCCGACGTACTTCCCCTTGAAGGACATCTTAAACAGTTCCCAAGTCACCCGCTCAGCAGGGTACTTTCCCTCACAGTGATCCACCATTGATAAGCCTCATCTCGCAGCAACGACACCGCACCTTTCAGCTTTTGCTCCACTAAGCAATCCAGGCCGTCCATAATCCGTTCTGTAGCTTCTAGCCAATACTTAGCTACATTTGGGGCCACTCCAAATATGCCCCTAAAGACGTCCGCTCCGTTAGCCTAGAGTCACTCAGAAATAGATCCCCTATTTACTGGCCCAACATTAGCTCCAACAACCCTTTCCAAAGCCCTTAGCATTGCCTGGGATAAGGCGTCATCCCCTGCGGCCCGATCATACGGCCCATTTTCAGCTACCAGTGGTGGTTGTGTCCCATCAGTTGGTATGTGTTCCGAAGATGAAGACCTAGCTTGAACACTGCCTCAGCCACGTCCACGGCATCGTCCACGAGCAGCTCTCGTACTCATATCGACTTATCTAATTACGAATTTTATGACATTAGTTTAATATTTCAATTGTTTATTACAAATGCCTTATGTACAGATAGAGTTTTAGAGTTTGTTTTCTTGAAATCGTTGCTTAGCTACAGTCTCAATTTTTCTACGGTTTAGTTTCCCTACAGTCTCAGTCTTACAGTTTCAATACTACCCTATCTATAGTATCATAACAGGGTCTCAGTTCTATCTACAGAATAGTCTCAGCACAGTACAGTATATGAAGCAGAAATATTTACAGACTTGGTGCCAGGGATTCAGTGTGCCACTTCTTCAATTATCAGATTTCAGAAACCCCGAAAAACTAAAACCCTTTTTTTTAAATCCAGTATTTAAAACATGTATATCTTGAAGAAAACAAGGTTGAAAAGGGTTTTCTAAATTTCCCCGAAAATTGATTTCCAAAAATACCCTTCTTGGGCTTAAATTTTAGAATTTTCTAAAACTTTTTGGACCCGATTCCACATCCGAGTCATTGTAATCGGGCTCTGATACCACTAAATGTAAACCCCAAACCCAGCCCAGACGTTACGGCCAAGTCTGGTATGCCACATCACCTACAACTACCCATGTTACCTAGTTACTAAGATTAGGGTGAGCTTTGCAAAACTGATGTTTGAGTCTTAGGAGAAATTCCCTGTTTATTGGTGATCATCCTATTCAATACTAGTCATTAAGTGATTATTATAAAATTTACTTTGTAACTCAATTGAATCGTGTGACTGGGTTTGAAAACATTTGATAAATTTTAAGAAAAACTTGCGCAGCTATATTCAAAATAATTAAAGTAGTGCGTGAATAAGTAATTAAAAACTTAAAATAAAAATAATTAGAGCGGTCTTATTACAAACCCAAATTGAAAATAAAGCGATTGAAATGAGTAATGAAATAAATAATTTATTTAAACCAGAAAATGCAGTCTTCGTGGCCACTCTGAATCCCTCCCAGCTCCAAGTCCATAGTCTAGGGCTCACCTACAAGGATGGAAGAAAAATGGGTGAGTTTGGAAAACTCAGTGTGCAAAGAAGCCCATCCAGAGCCCAAATCAGCTCAAACCCACTAGGCCGAAGCCCTATCTTGATACAGTAAACTGGGCCTTAGCCCTTTTCAGATAACAGTACGGCCCATAGGCCCATTTCAGTAGTAGAACAGATATTAATTATGAATGCAAGCCCATCACATGTGGGGAGACTACTCAACCCACCTAACCGTTACACTCCACCCATACCAGCCCTACACTCCATGTGGGGAATAACTCAACCCACCCAGCCCTACACTCTACACTTGCAGCATAGTTGCTCAGATAACAGAAAAATGAGGCAAAACCTCCAGTACGTGGTCAAGCCACTTTTAGAACTTCCTCCATCAATAACCCAGTCCCATTCAATAGATAATCATGATATGGCATACAGTAAACAGAAACAGTAAATCATGCATTTCAGTCAAATTTAGCCCTAGGGGTATAACAGTCATTTTGCACCTAGGGGTAAAATAGTAATTTCGCACCCATAAGGGGTATTTTTGTAATTATACCAGCTTTTAGGGTTTCATGTACATTTTAATCAGCAATAGTCTAACTTTTACCTCAATAACTTATTTAGCCCATTTTAGCAGATTACAGTCATTGGGCCTTAAAACTCTTAATGGGTCATACAGTGCCAATTAGCTAATTTAGCCCATCTAGTCCAAATTTTACGATCGATTTACTAGTTTTAGCAGTTTTAGACCTACAGTCTACCAGTACGCATTTATTGCCTATTTTTACCCATATGGGCCCGTAAGCCTGTTGGGCCCAGTTTCAGCCCATCAAGGCCCAATTTACCGAAGTGCACGAAATTGCGCACTCAATCATCTTACCACTTGCGATTATAGATCCAATGATTTCCACTCGTCTTACGAGCATTCGTACACTCACAATGTAACACCCCTTACCCGAGACCGTCGCTGGAGTCGATCACGATGCGTTACCGGACTTCAGTTACTCATTCGGGCATAGAAATTTGCTTTTAAAATTAATTTATTTTCATTCATTCAATACATCCCTAAAAAGGGTCATTGAGATCCTAAATCATGCTATTAAAATGGTTCGGGTCCAAACCGGGATCAATAACATTTTTCCAATTACTTAAACGAACCAAAATAAAATTATTTCTCTATTCCTTATAAAGCTGTCCAACTGCATCACAGTCATTAAATAAATCATAACTAGAGTTACGAAACTCAAAATTTAATTCCATAAATTTTCCCTAAAACTAGACTCATATACCTTCTTACAAATGTTTTTATAGAATTTTTAGTCTAGCCAATTAGTACAGTTTATTAGTTAAAGTCTCCCCTGTTACGCAGTTCGACTACTCTGACCTCTATTCACTACGAATTAGTTTTCTCTCTGTAGAAAATTCAAATAGGCATGTAGTTTATTTCATTTGAAACTAGACTCAATAAGGAATCTAGGCATATAAACTATAATGCCTAATTTATTTATGTACAATTTATGGTGAATTTTTAAAGTCAGAACAGGGGATCACAAAGTCCATCCGGAGCAGTCTCACTCAAATGCAAATAACTCATAATATACAACTCTTTTACTTACTCTGCTTCTTCCACATAAAAATAGACTCATTAAGCTTTAATTTCATGTCTCACTCACTATTTAATTCCATTTCTACTATTTTTAGTTATTTTTTAAAACCACGTCACTGCTGCTGTTTGAATCTATTTTTAAGCTATTTTCACCTTTTTCATGGTTTCCATGTGATAATTACCATCTAGGCATACATAGTATTAAACCTATGTTTGATTAGTCATTCCAATAGCTAATTATCAACAAGTATTTACAGACCATTCATTAAACATATCCTAAGGACATTCATACCAAAAGAAGCCAAGTCCCTATACATGCCATACGCGAAATGAAACATCTAGCTATACCAAAATGATCCTGTTGATAGTGTGACCGGATCTCCGACGTTCCTTGCGATTCTCGAGTTGGCTTGGTAAGAACTATAAAAAGAAGGAAAATAAAGAGAGTAAGCACTAAGCTTAGCAAGTTTACAAGTAAATAAATCACAACATTCACCCTAAATAATAGTTAATCATAATATCATCAAGCATCATAAGCTTTCCTTACACCTCATTTCTTACCCTCTTCCTTATTCACTTACTTTCTTCTTACTTGATAATTCAATAAACTCATGAATATAACTTACCTTTCCTTTGCTGAAATTTTCCTGTAATTCAACATGTACAATAGCCTGTTGAACCACTCGGAATACTAAGGATACTCGGGTTTTCCTGCTTGACAATAACCTGTCAATGCCATACTCTAGGCATGGTCTTACAAGAGATATTCCCTGTCCTACCAAAGCCATATTTTTAAATATGGACTTACATGGGATATTCCTGTCCTGTCTGATAACCCAAAATGTCATGACATTCCGTATCCCAACATTCCTAGAGTTCAAACGGGGCTTTCTGATACTTTTTCTCTGTCATCTTGTCTTTGGTTCAAGTTCGAATATTTTCATAAAATAAATGTATATATGCTGGAAATTAACAACATTAATGTAAAATAAAGAAATATTCCATTTATTTACCGTAAACTTACCTCGATACAAAATACGGTTAAACTTGACAATTTAGTCCTTTACTTTTTCCTTTCCTCGATCTACTCCTGAATTTTGTTCTTCTTGATCTATAATAGCAATTTAGCTTATTTAATACTCACATTTATCAAAACAGCCCTTAACTCAAACTTTGGCAAAAATTACATTTTTGCCCCTAAACTTTTGCATATTTACACTTTTACCCCAAGGCTCGGAAATTAAACTTTATCCCAAATTCTTATGTTTTAGGACATGCTGATCATTTATTTACCAACAACAACCTCAAATTCCCACTATAACATGTACTTATGAACAATAGGTATTTTTACCGATTAAGCCATTTTACTTGTTTTTACTTAAAACCGAGTAGCACAAGTTGTTTAACATAATTTAAAACCTCATATTCTATCATAAAACATCAAAATAAACACTTTTCACCTATGGTTATTTTTCTAAATATGAACCCTAGGTTAAATTATTGCTAGAATAAGCTAAATCAAGTTACCGGGACTCCAAAAACGTAAAGAACATTAAAAACGGGGCTTGGAATCACTTACTATGGAGCTTGGAAGCTTGAAACAAACCCTAGCTATGGAGAACCCTTGAAATTTCGTGCTAATGAAGAAGATGGACATATTTTGCCATCTTTTTCCCTTTTTTTAATCTTTTAATTACCAAATGACTAAAATACCCTTCATTAAAAACATTGGTTTTTTCTACCTATGTATGTCCATTTTTGTCCAAAATTTTAGAAATTGGTCAAATTACTATTTAAGACTCTCTAATTAATATTCCAAGGCAATTTCATACTAAAAGCTTCTAGAATGCAAGTTTTGCAACTTATTTGATTTAGTCCCTAATTTAAAATTAAGCACTTTATGCATAGAATTTCTTCACCAAATTGTCACAAAATCACGCAATCATATCATAAACCTCAAAATAATTATAAAATAATTATTTCTATCTATAATTATAAAATAATTATTTCTATCTCAAATTTGTGGTTTCGCAACCACTGTTCCGTTCAGGCCCTATTTTGGGATGTTACACACAAGCCCACGAAATGCCAGAATTCTGGCATTTCGGCTTTTCGGCTTTTGCCGATTTGAACTACAAGAGGGTGTTCGATACACACCTGATTTGCGACAAACGTTGATGAAATCTCCCACGATATCCTACAATCGATCACTCCAACTCTTAGATTACAAATCAATAATAGTCAAGGCTAATAAACACTTACCATATTCGGCCATAATCACCTAAGGCCCTTGAGATCTTACCTTTGCTGAAATTAGTGACTAGATCTAGATCTAGTCGTTCCACTTGTTTAAGCCTTCGATCAGTCGCCTCTAGAACACACTAACACCAAAATAAATCAAGCGTTAAACCCCTTAGAGCTTTAAGCCCCAATTGAAAGCCTCCCTAAACCTCTAAGGATTTCAGCTTTTCTAAATCCCGAAATAAAAAATAGATCTGAGATGTCGAGTACTTACCACAGGTTTTCCCTTAATCAAAGCGATTCTTCTACTCAGATCTGATGCAGATCTAGCCCCTAAACACTAGCAGATTTCGAATCTTAGAGATCTAAAGATTCGGCTATATGTCCATAAAAACTATGGTGTTTTCGGCTTTTGGAACTGTGAAGAGGAAGATGATTTGGTGTGGTGGTTTTGAAGTGGTGTTGCCGACAAGGGTTGGGGTTTAGAGGGTGTGAAAATCGGCCAAAGAGAAGAAAAAGGTAGGAGGGTTCGCTATAACCAAATCGGCACAGCAGCAATCTTTCGGGATTTCGGCTTTTAGTAGTTGATGGGTTAAGAAGAAAAGAATGGCAGATTCAGTTTTTTAAAGAAAAGAAAAGGGAAGATAAGTGAATAGGAGAGGTGGTTTCAGCTTGAGAAGAAAAAAAGAAGAAAAGAATGGAAGAGAGGAGAAGAGAAGGAAAAAATCGACACAAAGGAGAGCTTACTTGAGTTTTCAGCTTTTTGGCACACTAAAGGGAGAATAGATCAAGGGTGAAAACTTTAGCTGGCTAACCTAATTTACCAAGACAAAAAAAGAAATAAAAACTAACCCTAATGACTACCTAAGCAAACGGCATAGCCTCCCCAACCCTAGCCGAATTCCAGTTAAGTCCCATCACATGCCCGGCGCATGCCCAAAAATAAAAGTATCATCTGCTTACCTTGTGACTTGAACTCTGGCCCTTAAACTCGGTCCATACGCCACTTTTTTAGGAGCTTAGTGGCGCCCCCTTGCCACTTTACCAAGGCCCTCTTTGTGTCTCAGTTTACTAACTTTTTCTTAAAGGCCCACTTAACCAAGTCCCTTTCACTTAAAAACCGAAGTTGATATTTATGCCAGGTTTTAACTTAGGCTGGGGCCTCCTAAAGGCCCACTAACATCCTTAAACATAATTTCAGTAACCAAATACCCAAAATTTCAAGATTTCACCAAAATCGCAAAAACCTGAAAAATCTCGAAAATCAGGGCGTTACATATTCACATCATTTAGATCACCATTTCCTTTTCATAAGTTCATGATATATTCCATTTGAAAACTTACCATTTCATTTCCTTTCCATACTCGTTAAACCTTACTCGGGAAAGCTCATACAAAGTGTACCTTTACATAACTATAACATTTCCTTTACATCGTTACTCACACGAGCTGTGAAATAGGCCTGCTCACATGAGCTTTGGGTCCGAATATAAGCTACAAGATGCTGCTCGCACGAGCTATGGAGTATCAGCAACAAATGTAGGACCTCAGCCATTAGTAGGACATTCAAAACCGGCACCTGAAACATGAAATCCCTAATGACATGTCATTTGTATCCTATGAATTCCTAAGGTTCAACAGAGACTCGATAACTATCATTGCATTGATTAAATTATACATCAATCAGTTGACATTATAAATAACATAATAACATATGATTTGAAATAACATTAATATGATAACCATTTATACAAACTTACCTCGAAACTAAGGACGTGAAGGTAAATTGAGCTAATCCGTAGCTTTTTCTTTTGCTCGATCTAGGTTCGTACGTGGTTTATCTTGATCAAAATAGACAATTCCAATCCATTTAATACTTATAGTATTCAATTTAATCCACATTTCATATTTATGCAAAATTACTATTTTACCCCTAACATTTTAACTTTTCACAATTTAGTCCTTAAGCTCATAAATTGAAATTTAAGCATTTTAATCTCACACATAGGCTAACCGAATTCTTTAGGGACTTAATCCAACCCAAACAAATCATCATCTCATAAATTTAACATGAAACTTTACTTTTTTTACAAATCAATCCCTAAATGTAAATTTCATCAAAAATCATTTTACCAAACTTGTTTATTTCTTAACAAAAGCTCATATTATACCATTTAACATCAAGAACCATTCAAAAACATTCATGGCATAATCCTCAATCTTTAACAGTTTTACAAATTAACCCCCGGGCTAGCTAGATTAAGCTAAAATGACTTCAAAAATATAAAAATCATTAAAAACGGGGTTGAAATCACATACCATGCACCAATTTAAGCCTAACTGAAGCAAGTTATCAACAATGGAGTCTCTCTTCTCCAATATTCGGTCAAACATGAAGAAAAATTAAAGATGATACCATTTTTTTTCTTTTGTTTTAACTTTGATTACCTAATTACCATTTTAAACTTTAAAAAATTTAATAATTTCATTAACACCATGTCCATAAACATCCACTATCACTTTAATTAGTCTATTCACCATTCAAGTCCCTTAGGTTAAAATTTCATAGCTATTTGACTCCTTTAACTATTAGAACCTCACTTTTATATTTTTTACGATTTAGTCCTTTTCACTTAATTTATCATGCAAACATCAAAATTTCTTAACGAAATTTTAATATGACCTTACTAATATCCCATAAACATAAATAATAATAAAATAAAAATTCACTCATCAGATTTGTGGTCCCGAAACCATTATCCCGATTTCACTAAAAACAGACTATTACACTTAAGATCAAGGTATTCTCAGTTGAAGTGAAAGAATCTGACATCTTGAAAATTACTTTTAAGACTTGGTATGGGGACTATGAGTTTTTGGTCATGCCGTTTGGTTTAACTAATGCCCTTGTTGCGTTCATGGATTTGATGAATTGTGTTTACTATTCGTACTTGGATCAGTCTGTGGTTGTCTTCATAGACGATATTCTTGTCTATTCTCATTCTGAGGAAGATCATGATACACCCTTGAGGATTATTTTGTAGATTTTGAGGGTTAAACAGTTGTATGCGAAGTTGAGTAAGTGTCAATTTTGGCTAATGGAGGTGACGTTCTTAGGACATGTTGTGTTGGCAAATAGAATCCGTGTGGATCCAAAAAAAAAATTTAGGTGATTTTAGAGTGGAAATCGCCAAGGAGTGTTACTATTGAGGTTTGGTGTTTCTTGGGTTTGGCTAGCTATTATGGTAGGTTCATTGAAGGGTTTTCCCTTACTGTTGCACCTTTAACAAAACTACTTCAAAAAAACGTGTTGGTTGAATGGACTGATGAAAGATAGGAAAGTTTTTAACAGCTTGAGGCAGTTTTGATAGAGGCACCTATGTTGATTAAACCGAGCCTAGAAAAGATTTTATGGTTTACAATGATGCTTCATATTTGGGACTCGGTTATTTGTTAATGCAATAAGCCGAGGTTGTGGCTTATGCCTCGAGATAGTTGAAGACACATGAGCAAAATTATCCAACTCATGACTTGGAATTAGCTATTGTGGTATTCGCACTTAGGATTTGACACCATCATTTGTACGATGAGAGGTGTGTTACTTATACAGATCATAAGAGCCTTAAGTTCCTCCCCACCCAAAAAGAGTTGAATTTAAGGCAAAGGCGTTGGGTTGAACTTTTGACAGATTATGATTGAGTGATAGAGTATCATCCTGGCAAGGCGAATGTTGTTGTTGACGCTTTGAGTAGGAAGTCGATGACGAAATTGCGAGGTATGTTTGCGCACTTGAGTATAGTCAGTGATGGTGGTTTGATAGTTGAACTTCAAGTGAAGCCAAGTTCGTCTCAGTAGATTAAGGAGAAACAGTTGTTAGATAGGGAATTGTTAAAGAGGATTTGATAGGTTGAACAAGGTGTAAAGGGAGATTTTGACGTTGACAGAGATGGTATATTGAATTTTTTAGGAAGGTTGTGTGTACCGCATAATATGGATTTGAGACAGCTGGTCCTTACCAAGGTGCATAGTAGCCCCTACATTATGCATCGCGGCAGTGGTAAAATGTATCATGATCTTCGAGAGTTGTATTGGTGGCCTGGTTTGAAATATGATGTTACAGATTTTGTGAATCAATGTTTGGTTTGTTAGAAGGTAAAAGCAAAACATCAGTATCCTTTAGGTTTGTTGCAACTAATTGCAATTCTTAAATGGAAGTGGGAAAGGATCACCATGGACTTCGTCTCAGGTTTGCCTTTGACCCCGACTAAGAAGGACTTAGTGTAGGTCATAGTTGATCGATTTTCAAATAGTGCACATTTCTTGGCAGTACGTACTAATTATTCTTTGCAAAAGTTGGCAAAGTTGTATATTACTGAAATTGTACGTCTTCATGGGGTTCCAATTTCTATTATTTCAAATAGGGATTCACGTTTTACTTCTAGGTTCTAGAAGAGTTTGCAAGAGGCTTTAGAGTCAAAGCTTAGTTTCAATACAACTTATCACCCCCAAACAAATAATCAGTCAGAAAGGGTAATCCAAGTTTTAAAGGATATGTTGCATAGCTGTGTGATTGATTTCAGTGGGAGTTAGGAGTGATATTTGCTTTTAGAAGAATTTGCTTACAACAACAGTTTTCAGTCAAGAATTCGTATGGCACCAATTGAAGCATTGTATGGTAAGAAGTCTAGGACTCCTTTGTGTTGGATAGAATTAGATGAAAAGCGGGTTGTCGGATCAGATTTGGCTCGAGAGACTGAAGAGAAAGAGAAGTTGATTTGTAAAAGGTTGAAAGCAGTATTAGATAGGCCGAAATCTTATATGGATTTGAAATGTCATGATATCATATTTCAAGTCAGCGATAAGATGTTTTGAAAGTTTCACCTTCAAAGAAGATTTTGGGATTTGGTAGGAAGGGTAATTGAGTCCATGATATATTGGACCTTATGAAGTTGTTAAGAGGATCGGTTTGGTAGCTTATCGACTCAAGTTGCCGCCAAAACTTGAGTGAATCCATGATGTTTTCCATGTATCTATGTTATAAAAGTATCATTCAGATCCGTCGTGTAACGCCCCAAATTTTAGGGTTCCAGGATTTTTGCCTGAATTGACTTTCGCATGCTTGGGTTGTTAAATTGTTGTTCTGAGTGTGTCTAGGGGGCCTTTGGAAGGCCTAGGTTTAGGCCCAACCCCTGACAAAAATTCTAATTTTAGCCTTAAGTGAATCTGGACACTAGTAGGTAGGACTTATAAATTAATGGTGTGATTTCTTAACACAAAAAGCCTTGTGGTGGAGTAGCAAGAGGCGCCACATGTGGGGCTTGGTGTGGCATGATTTAGTCAGTAGGGGAGCAGAGGTTTGAGTTTCTTTGTAAGCAAAAAGCTATTATTTTACTGGTTGTAATCGGCAAGTGATGGGGTTGAAGGTAAACTCTTCAGGTTGGTGGAGAGATAAGGATGACATGATCTGGAAAGTTTGAGCTAATATCCAGTATAATGTTTAAGATAAACATGGAGGAAATTGTGGAGATTTTCAAGGATTTGGAAGTGGTGGCCGAATGGGGGACTTTAGGGTTGCAAATTCGCTAGGGACCTAAGGTAGTTGTGCTTTCAACATTTGGGTATGTAGGTGTCGATTTCCTCCCTAGGCTAATTCGGGTTTTGCTCCTTGGTGTTTCAGTTGTAACCCTTTGGGCATTTCGTGTGTGCACATTCTTTTCTCAACCCTTCATATTTTGCTTTTTGTTTTATTTTCTACTCTCCAGTTTACCAAACCATTGTCGAATCTTGATCTCTCATACTCTTTTCCTTTTGTTATTGCTGAATTTTGTTAGTTGTTAGCCGAAGCCTACCTTTCTCTTTCCCCTTCATTCGTACCCTTGATTCAGCATTCTCTACTCTAATCTCTACTTTAGCCGAATATCAAAACTCTCTTCTCCCTTTTCTTTTTGCTTTTTTTTTATTCAATCCCCTTAAACTTCTCTTGGCCGATTTCTTCAAAAGCCGAAACCCATATTTCCATCATCATTTGCATACTTTTACTTCTTTTTCTCTTCGAATTCTTTAGATCATTCTCTACATTCTGAATCACTTTTCTACATTCTTTTTTAGGCCGAACCATAATTTTCCTTTCTCAAACATCTTTTCTTTGGCCGAATATCACCCTATTTCAATAACCGAATCTGCAAATCAATCATACTCCCTTTTCGATTGCCTGAGCCTGCAAGAGTTCTAGACTTGGATTAATAAGCGACTACTTCTAGGTTTTATCAACTCAGTCAAGCAGATCCGTGTGTAAGTACTCTTCATCTTAGATTTCGGTTCTTGATACTAAGGCTTTTCTCTTTAATAAAGGTACGGTTTGGGAGGTTAGTACTCCTTTAACCCTTACATGTTGGATTGGATCGATCCATGGTCGTAGGTGCTTAGATCTGACATCATTCAATCAAATCTTGGAGGGAAACGTCGATTTCAAGTGATTAGGCAAGCAGAGCGATGGAAAGTAACCGTTGAGTAAGTCTCGAGTATGGTTTTGCTAAGTATTGGTTAAGTTATTGATGATTATTGTTATAGAAGTAGGTTGAGCATGTGTCATCAGTTGGGATCGCAAAATCAGGTGTGTAATGACACCCTCTAATAGCATAGATCAGCAAAAGCTGAAAAGCTGAAATGCCAAAATGCCAACATTTCGAGGCCTTGCAAGCGCGCGAACGCTCGTGGGCCAATCTGAACCCACAAATCATGGGTGTTTGACGGTATGAGCTTTTGTGCGAGTTCTCATGCACTCGGGCTGTTCTGGGCCTCGATGGGCTGAAATGAGCCCAATGGGCTTACGGGCCCATATGGGTAAGTTATACGGTAAGATGATATTTGGTGCGTTAAATCTTTGATATTATGCACAAGTTTAGACTGAGCGGGCCACACGAGCGTGTGGGCCCACTCGGGCCCATTAGGGGTTTTGGGGCCCGTGAACCCGGTTTGACTATAGCAACTTTCTAAGTCACTCAAAGTGATGTTAGACCTACTAGAAGGTCGTATTAGGTGTTAAAACACCAAGACTTAGTGAAATGACCAAAATACCCCTAAAGGGTAAAATTACCATTTTACCCCTAGTTGCCAAAAAGGTTGTTTTACCTCTAGAAATAGGTTGACTGATTTGTGTATGCCTATATCTGTATCTGGTAATCTGTATGCATATGATATATGGTACTTTAGTCTGCATGGGGTTGGGTTCTAGATTCGGAGGAAATTTTGTATAGTGGCAATGCCACGTATTCTGTTCAGTGGCTTCGCCACGTAATTCTGTTCTGGTGGCTCTGCCCCGATATCTGTATTAGTAGCTTTGCTAGGACTGTGGTGTGTAGGGCTGGGTGGGTTGAGTTATTCCCCACATGGCGTGATGGGTTGGTACGGGTGGTGTGATGGGCTGGACTGGGCTTGGGTTTTGTATATATTCTGCTCTGTATTTGTAATGGGCCCAAGGCCCACTCTATTTCTAAATAGGGCTTCGGCCCACACTGATCTATATCTGAATGGGGCTTCGGCCCGGACTGATCTGTATGAACGATCTCTGATGTTGGTTGGGTTCAATTACACACTGAGTTTTCACAAACTCACCCTATTATTTTCACCTAAGCAGGTAACCCCCAACTGTAGAGGATTTGAAGCTGCAAGGGACTTGAGGTGGCCACATGGTTATGCTTCTGGACTTTGTTGTACATTTATTTTTATTTTTCTTTTTCTTTTTATTTCGGGTTGGTTTTGTAATAAGGCCATTATGGGTGTTCGATTTTGGGTTACACTGCTATTTGCTTTAAGCGGTAAACTAGGATATGCAGGTTTCCAAAATTAGTATCAAATGTTTTCAAATGAGCCTTACATAATGATTGGGTGATTTAATAATAAACAACAACAAATAGGACTCTAAGTATTTCAAGATAACAAAAATAGTTTTAAATCTGATTTTTGCTTAAAACCTACACTCTACTAGTCATGGATTTCTAAGAGATAACTTAGTGATTTGTAAAAGTAATTGGATGTGAATATACCGTCTATGTGACACACCAGATTTGGCCATAACATCCGGGCCGAGTTTGGGGTGTTACACGTCGCACATAATGCTAGTAGAGGAGAATGAATTTCGAACTAATCACACTTATCAGGAACAGCCGATTGAGATTCTGGATCGCGAAGAAAAGGTGTTGCAAAATAAAAGAGTTTCGTTGGTTAAAGTTTTGTGGCGTAACCACAAGATAGAAAAAGCTACTTGGGAAGCTAAAAATGTGATGAAACAACAATATTCTTATTTGTTTATCTCAGGCAAATTTCAAGGATGAAATTCTTTTTAGAAGGGGAGAGTTGTCATACCCTAAAATTGGGCCTAGTAGTTTCAAGGGTAATTTAGGGATTTCCGCTCAAAACGTGTTCGAAAATTCAAACTTGGTTCCGAAATTTTGACATGAAATGACCATTTTCACAAAAACTCAATAAAACGTTCGAATTCTTTAACAAAACTTTAAGGAAAGTTTAAAAACCTTCTCATCACATCAAAACAAGTTGAAAAACACTTTGAAACATCGCTTTCATTTAAAATCCCAAATTTCACCATTAAAGACCCAAATTTCAGCATTTATTCAAAAAATTTTATTCTGATAAAAACTCAATCTAAAAGGCTCGATATCATTAAAGACTAATAGGAAAACAAAATATTACTTTCGTTGAGAGAAAAAAAGAACGTTTGATCGAAAATCTGAAAAACCTACAAGTTTGAATGATAGAAAAATTAATGGTGTTTTTTCATGTTTTTTCTTGAAATTCTAGGTAGGTTTAATGTTTGGAATATGATAGAAATTAAAAGAATTGATGTTTGGAAGATCAAATTGAGTGAATAGTGTTTAGGAAATCAAGGGACGGCAGTAAGGGTTAAAGGAAATAATTTTTGTAAGTTTTGTTGTAGGTGGGGGAAGAAATAGGTAAATTTTAATCTTTTTTATATTTACCCTTGTGTTACTCCTAATTTTAACCCCTTTTACAAAATAATCCACATTTTAAAATTGAAGATCTTTTCTACTTCATTGTCAAAAATTAATTTAACTTTCAAAAAACCATAAAACAAAGATATTTTTTTTTGTTTTAGACTACGGTTGATAAGGACAATATTATAAGGAAGTAAGTGATTGGAACACGAGAGAAAGAAAAAGAACAAAGTACAAAATAAGAGGAAGTCTAGTCGTATTGGCTCAAATTTAATACCTTAGAAGCGGGCTAGAGAGGATAGACCACAACAAAGTGTCCTAAAAGTTTATACAAGAAGTTCTCTTGGATCAACGAGAAAATTAATTTGTAAGTATTGTAATAAGCGCCATTCGAGCAAGTGTTGGAAAAAGTCAAGAACATGCTTAAGAAGTGGGTCTGTGGAGCATTGTGTTACAGATTGCTCACGACGTCTTCCTGATTAAATGTGAGCCTTGACTCAGAAACAAAATCAAATACTGGTTTATGTTGTTAGGCGTCAAGAGGATCAAGACACATCTAGTGTCAATGAAGGTACCTTTATGATCCATTCTAATCATACCAAGCGTCAACACCTACCCATTTCCATTGCATAAAATTAATTCTAAAACTCTTAACATTGCTTAGGATATTGCATCATCCCTAATCTATTTATTTCTACCTATAGCAATAGACGCATTAATGATGCCATTTATCTCAAGGTCAAACACAAGTCTTTGAAAAGCTAACGACTAATCTTGAGTACGAGTTCGCATACCTTAGGTTTTCATATTCCTCAAGTTCTAACTCCGCGAGTACTCATTTTAAGCTTTTATGAATTTTCTATCAATAGAGGTAAGTTTTTATGTTATCACTTGAATATTTTTTAACGAAGTTTCATTTCAATTTACACTTGTCTCACTACCTATCGTTTTCACTATCTAGAGTTTTCATAGTCTACAGTTGTCTTAGTCTATAGTTTTTTATTGTCTATAGTTTCAAATCTAAAGAACACAAACCACCACTGATTTGCAAATAAACTGCCACTTATAACAATTTTGTGGACAAGCCACCACTGATATGCAGATATACTGCCACTGATAAATTTTGTGGACAAGCCACCACTGATTTACAAATATATTGCCACTGCTTCCACCTTTCACAAAATCCCACCCTATGCATGTGATATGGCAAATTCACTTTTTAACACATATAGATCACTTTTTCACTTTATGCATGTAAATATGCTCTCATAATAATCACTTTTAACATGTTAAACATGCTTTTCATATTAGATCATGGATCACAATTTTTGTCGTACACATATATAAGTCTTACATATTTAAATCATCATATATATCATATAAGCCATACATCACATATCATGAGAATGATATCTACACATACATCATAATCACAATAATAATCACATCAATTATCATGCGTTTCATAGAACCACTCTGTTAGAATCACTTACTTTGTATTCATCTTGATATGTTTTTCAACTCTCTTCATGAATATTTACTGTACTCATGATTTATTATAATTAATTTATTAATGTAGTAAAATAACTATATCCCACAAAACAAATAGTAACGATCCACACCTTGTATTGTAGATCTAATTTGCCTCAATCCTTCTTAATGATTTCACTTGATCTATCTTGCAAGACAATCTAATACATAAGTAACATTTATTAATTAGTATCCTTTGAAAATAGTTTATCACTTAAAGATCGATAACTAATAGTCTCAACAACACTTATACCACGATCTAAGACTCTCGAAAGAAGGGTATTTAATGCGAACTTAGGGGTCTCCCCTATGAATATCATTCAGCCCTTCAAAGTCGATATGAAATCGTATTGTTAATATAATAAATAAACAATAATAAATATTATGTTGTTCCTGCGACACTATACCATTCGGCCATGATAATAAATTACTAAGAGAAGGATTTTATGATTAAAATAACCCATACTTACACTTGATTATGTAACGCCCCAATTTTCGGGATTTTTCGAGATTTTTCAAGATTTTTGTGATTTTGGTGAAATTTTGAAATTTTGTTGTTAGATTAAGAAATGTATGTTTTAAGTGTGTTAGTGGGCCTTTAGAAGGCCCAAGCCTAAGATAAAACCCTGCAAATATATCAAATGTTGAATTTAAAGTGAAAGGGACTTGGTTAAGTGGGCTTTTAAGAAAAAGTGAGTAAAATAAGACTCAAGTAAGCCCTTGGTAAAGTGGCAATGTGGCGCCACTTAGTTCCTAAAAAAGTGGCGCGTGGATGTGTGTGCAAGGGCCAGAGTTCAAGTCACAAGGTTAGCATTATGTGTGTTTTAATTTTTGTGCATGTGCCAGGCATGTGATGGAGGTTAAGTAGAACTCTGATGGAAGAGTTTGAAGTGTTCATGAGATAAGATCAATGAGGGATAAGGGGAGAGATTTTAGGAACTTTGAATGGAAGCTAGTGTTGGCCGATTGTAGGAGTGTAGGGGGAGTGCATAACCGGCTAGGGGAGTTTAGGTAGTATTTTCGGCAATTGCTCTTTGTGTGCCGATTTTTTTTGGCAATTTGGGCATTTTCTTGGTGGCCTTTCAGGATTGTGTTGACCTCTTTCCCTTCTTGTCGAATTGGGGTAGTGTTACTTAGGGTTTTTGCTCTTGTTCTATTATTCTCATTTAGTTCCTAAAAGCTGAAAACGCAAGCATAATTCTTCTCTTGTGCCGACTTGTGCAAAGAATCAAGCTGTCGTCTCCCTTCTTTTCTTCAAATCGAATTTATCATATGTTTCCTCACCTCTTTTCTCTCATCTTCTTTCTCTTCACTTTTTATAAAAGCCAAACTTATTCTTTCTTTCAACCTTCTTCTCAAGCCTACTAGTCGACTACCATCAAAAGCCGAAACCTTGTGTTGCTGTCGTTTTCCCTTTGACTGAACCTACCATTGCCGATCACCCTTTGATCAAAATCATTCCTTCTTTTCTTTATCTTCTTCATTGATTCTCTTAAACCTCACTGAACAATCATTAAAACCCGAATCTGTTCTAGATAACTTCTCCTAGCTGAATACTCTTAAGAAAACTGAAATCACCATATTCATAGGGATTTGGTAGCCGAACCCTTAGATCTCTTAGATTCTTTCTCTGCTTGTGTTTAAAGGCTGGATCTGTGTCAGATCTGAGATAGGGATGGGTTGGAAGCATTCTTATCTAGTGGATCTTTGGTAAGTACTCAGATCTCTTATTTCTATTCATTATCCGGGATTTAAGAAAGCCAAAAACCCCTATGAGTAGAGGGTGGCTGTCGACTAAGACTAAAAGGTTTATTAGTTTGTTTATTGTTCTATTATGAGTAAGGTAGACCAAAGGCTGCCGATCTAGGAGCAGTGAGAAGTAAGGATATTGGAACGACTAAATCTAGATCTAGTCACTATTTCGACAAAGGTAAGTGTTTGAGGGCCATAAAGGGTGTTGGCTGAATAGGTATGTGGTTGGTATAAATTACTCAGTTAGATCTATAGTGATATGTGGTTTGTAATGATTGTAGGAAAAATCATGTGGAATATCACGCTATAGTAATCACAAATCAGGTGTGTAAACGAACACCCTCTTGTAGTCTAAATCAACAAAAGCCGAAAAGCTGAAATGCCGAAATTCCGGCATTTCGTGGGCTTGCGAGTGTGCGAGCGCTCGTGGGTCAGCAGGAAGCTGTAAGATTCTATAACCGAAATCGGTAAAGATGGTGAGTGCGCGATTTCGTGCACCTTAATAATTTGGGCCTCGATGGGCTGAATATGGGCCTAATGGGCTTATGAGCCCATATGGGTAAAAATAAGCGGTAAGTGTGTTCTGGTATACTGTAGGTTAAAACTGTTAAACTAGTCATAAAATTTGGGCTAAATGGCCCAATATAGCTAAGTGACACTGTATGGCCCATTAGGGGTTTTAGGGCCCAATAACTTTAAACTGCTAAAATGGGCTGGATAAGTTACTGAGATGAAAATGAGACTGTTAATAATTGAGATATGCATAACACCCTAAAAACTGGTATAATTACAGAAATACCCTATATAGGTGAAAAATTACTATTTTACCCCTAGGTGCAAAATGACCGTTATACCCTTAGGGCTAAATTTGACTAAAATGCATGCTTTACTGTTTCTGTTTACTGTATGCCATGACATGTTTAAACTGTTGCATGAGACTAGGTTATTGATGGAGGAAGTGCAAGTGGCATTGCCACGTTACTGAAAAGGGGCTTTGCCTCGGTTTACTGAAAGGGGCTTTGCCTCATATTACTGAAAGGGGCTTTGCCTCGTATTACTGTTAGTGGCTTGGCCACATTATCTAAGCAGCTATGCTGTGACTGTGGAGTGTAGAGGTTGGGTGGGTCGAGTTGTTTCCCCACATGGAGTGTATGGCTGGTACAGGTGGAGTGTAGCGGCTGTATTTAGGCTGGGTTTAGGTATACATGCATTAATACTGATCTGTTACTGTAATAGGCCTATGGGCCACACTGATTACTGAATAGGGCTTCGGCCCAGTTATTACTGAGACTGGATAGGGCTTAGGCCCAGTAAGCTTGAGCTGATTTGGGCTCCAGACGGGCTTTCTTTACACACTGAGTTTCCAAACTCACCCCTTTTCTTCCATCCATGTAGGTGAGCCTTAGACTGGTGGACTTGGAGCTAGGAGGGATTCAGAGTGGCCACGTGGACTACATAGCTGGTTTTTAAATTAAGCTATTTATTTTCTTATTTATTTTCAATTATTTTTAATCTGGTTTTGGGTTTGTAATAAGGCCGCTTTAATTATTTTAATTTGGGTTTTCAATTATTTATTTATACTATACTGTAATGCTTTGAATAAGGCTACGCGTGTTTTCTCAAAATTAGTCAAACGTTTTCAAAATCAATCACACGTAGCAAATGAGTAACAAAAGCTAAATCTTATAATAAGAAATCTCTTAATAATTGGTAGTGGTTAGGGCGTTCACAAATAAACCTGGATTTTCTTGTTAAACTGTAATAATGGTTTTTCAAAACTCACCCTAATTGTAGTAACTAGGAAACATGGTTGGTCCGTCGTTGATGTGACATACTAGACTTGGCCGTAACGTCTGGGTTAGGTTTGGGGTGTTACAGATTAAATCGGATTGGACGATGAGTCGAAAAAGGAACGAAATTGATGAATTGAGTGATCTAAAAGGATTGATAGAGCAAAGAGAAGATGAGAGTTTAATCAATTATAAGAAACCATGAGTGAAAGAAGAAGAGAAAGGAAGAATTTTGGTTATTGGCAGTGGCTGCTTGACAGCAGTCCGGTGGTGGTGGAGTGACGGTCTAACAGTGAAAGGCTATGGGGGTTTCAACGCAAAAAGAAGATGAATAAGAAAAATAAATAAGAATAAAAGAGAAGAAATGGAGGAGGAGAGGAATCTGCGGTGGCTCACGACGGTGGTCACGACGACGATCGACAACGGTGGAAAAAGAAAGATGAGGGAAAGGGCAGTGTTATGATGGCTAAAAAGTGTGACGATGGTGGTGCTATGGTTGATTGTAGTGGAGGAAAACCAAAGACTAAAAGAAAAGAGTGGTGGTTATTTTGCAAAATAAGAGAAAATGGATGATAAAATAAATGAAAAAGTGAAAGAATGGAAGCAATAGGGAGGTAGGGACGGCAAAGGGTGGTGAAAGCTTGGTCAACTGTGACTAGGTTCAATGAACCACAACAAAAGGCAACATATGAAATTTTGGCAAGGAAGGGGGACATAGAGTGAAAAGGGGATCACGTTACCTCAACATATGATAAGTTTGACTAGAGAAATGAATCCTCCTAAACACGGTAACAATGGGGTGGATGGCAAGCACATTATGCACATGGAAATTTTGTTAAAAAAATAAAATAAAAAGATAAAAACAAGGGGACTTGAACTTAGGACCTCTAAGATAGCTTAAGAGCACTTAACCATTTGACCACTTCACTTTCTTGTTCTAATTCCTACCACATTTATTTTAAAAACATGGTGTGACATTTGCTAAGGTTTTAGGTAAAATTGCACCACATAGAAAATAACGTGAAGAAAAGGATTCAAACACAAGTTATTATGGACATCTCCACTACTACTCAACTATTATACTTGATATTTATTAATATCAAAAGATCATCTAAAATAAATAAACAATAAATAAATAAAATTCGGGTGACCACTCTCTCAGTTCATTAACCTAATTTCTACTAACTCGATTTTTAAGATATGACATATATATTACACTGTAAATAGGCATTCAACAATTAAAGGTACCGAATGATATAGAGAATACAAGGAAACGAGCATGCTAGTATTAATGATAGATTGTTGAAATTGTGATTGTTTGGTTGATTAAATTTGTGAATATTAAGATACCTAGAGATGACCTAAAGTATTGTTTGGTATACACTTAGAGCCAAAAAGCTAATTTTTTTTTTCTGTTCATCCTTATAACTATATTGAGCCAAAAAAAAACACTTCTTGATGAACCTCTATACAGAACCTAGCTAAAAAAAGTAATTCGTGCTTACCCTTTTATTTGGCCCTAAATTGCATGGTTATAGGCATCTGGCCATACATATTGAGGGTTAAGTAGATACATTACGGTGGTTTTGTAAAAACAGAGTCATAGGAAAGATCAGTGTAGTATGGTGATTATAGGTTAGCTTAAAAGTGCAAAACGAAAAAAAATGAAAAAAAAATAAACGAGTAAAAAAAGGATGTGAAAAGAATAAAAACATTTGTGCGTGATGTATCATGAAAAAGAAGGAAAGGTGACAAACTCACAAAAATAAGAAAAAAAAACTTATTCATTAAATGCACAAAAAAACTTGAAAGCTAGCCGTAGTCACTATGTAACGCCCCAAATTTTGGGCCTAGAAGTATTGGACCTTGAGCATGGGATCGATTAGAAGGCGGCTCATAAAAATTTAATTGAGCTTGAAAATATCACAATTGCATGTTTGGTGTGTTGGTTAAGTGATTTGGAGTGTTTAGGGAGGTTTGGGAAGTCCTGGGTTCAAACAAGGGCACTAGCGAAATGTGACACAAGGAAGCATGTGGTCTAGTGGTTGTGGCGTCATTAAGGATGCAAGCGAGCATGGGTTCAAGTTGTAACGCCCCGAATTTTGGGCCTAGAAGTATTGGGCCTTTAGTTTTGGATCGGTTAAAAGGTGGCTTAAATAATTCAAATGTGTGATTTTGGAGTGTTTGGAGGGTACTATGAAGTCCCGAGTTCAAGTTAGGCCATAGGAAAATTTTTTATTTTTAGCCTTAGTGGAACCCTAATCTCAACTGGTATGACTCTTAAATACATCAAGGTAAAATAAGGCACAAAAAGGAGTGTGGTGTAGTGGCAAAGTGGCGCCACTTAGGGGACAAGGAAGTGATGCCATAAAGGAAGCAAGGGGGTCCAAGTTCAAGTCTTGGCTCTTGCAATTTTATTTTGGTTTTTCTTTTAAATAAATCTAGAAGCGAGTAGGCGGGCTTTAAAGTTAAATGTGTTGGACTTATGACACAAAGGAGCTTGTGTCCTAGTGGTGGTGGCGTGACATGGTTATTGAGAGGACTATGGTTCGAATCCCTTTGCACGCAAAGGTTGATTATTTTGCTAATGCTTTAGTTTTAGGGGATTGATGGAGAATCCCACATCGGGAAGCTAACATGAGAATAGGTGAGGAGCTGGCTTTAAATAGAGCAAACCATGAGGAGAATAGGCATACCTTTCTTGGCTTATCCCTTTCGCTTTGTGACGTGTTCGTTGGGTTAGGCGTTGGATCATTCGTTGATCTGTATGCCGTTGGGTCACAGTGGTGGTGACCGAAGTTGGTCAACACACTCCTTGAGAGTCAAGGGTGCGATTACTATAGGCTTCTAGGCATAGCAGTGTTCGGAGCACGGATAAACTTCATATTCCTATCAAGTGTGTACTTCTAACCCTTGTTTGATAGGCCAGAATAGGCCAAATAAGCCCGACGGGCCCGGGGGCCCAGATAAGTAAAAATTGGTAGATTGGTAATAAATAACGAGCTGATTACGTGGGTTGTATGGCTTGGAATAAATTTGGGCTTGAGGGGCCGTATAAATGTGAATGGGCCTGATGGGCTATATAAATGTGATTGGGCCTGATGGGCTATATGAATGTATGCGGATTCGTTAGGGTTTTGTAGTGGACTTTTAGGCAAGTATCTAATAATTGTTTAAGCAGACATAAAACTTAATTAAACAATTAAGTGTGACTGTGGACAAGTCATAGGGTTGAAGTGTGGCAATGGGTATATGCATGTCTAGGATTGGATCTAAGAAGAGCTTGGTACTTAAGCGGTCTTAATGACTCACCTCCTCTTCTCTGGAATCCTATCTGGTGCATAGTATCTGTTCACATTAGCCAACAACGACTTGTTGACGGGCCAAGGCACGTAATTAGACCCATAGTGTTAAAAAATTACAAAAATACCCTTCATTTGTAAAATTACCGAAATACCCTCAGTTTGTAAAATTATCAAAATACCCCTAGTTTACAAAATTACAAAAATACCCCTGCTTTGCAAAATTACCAAAATACCCTCGAATTGTAAAATTACTAAAATACCCCTAATTTGTGAAATTACTAAAATACCCCTAATTTGTAAAACCCTCGATTTGTGGAAAATTACTGCAATACCCAAAGATTGTGAAATTACTGAAATACCCTTGTAGTGTAAGATTACCAAAATACCCCTGTAGGGTAAAATTACCGAAATACCGCTGTAGGTTAGAATTACGATTATGCCCTCGAGGGTAGGTAACTGTTTTGAAACTGTTTTAAGCTATGAATGTGACTGTCTTTCGTAAGCATGCTATGTGATATACATATTAATGTATGGGCCAACCTTAGGCTATGTAACAGGCTTTTAGGCCCAGTAAATTTGTAACTTTCATAATAGTAACTTAAATGCTCCGGATAAATATGAAATTGTTAATGGGCTAGAATGTGTACCTGGGCCCACGATGAGATGATGACCGATATGCCTAAGGGCAAAATGACTAAAATGCCCCTGTGTGATATATGTAAGATTTGTATGTCATATGTGTATTATGATGCATTCATGAGATTATATATTGCATATGGGTTGGGTTATGATTAGAGGAAGTGTATATGAGGGTCGCACGGTCGCTTGACAACTATGGATCCAATGAAGGCTTTTAAGCTACGAGCAACTCTGCTGCAATGATGAGTAGTGCCGCAACCGGTGCTACAACGAAAGCTTTTAAGCCACGAGCAGCTCTGCTGCAACAATGAGCGGTGCCTCAACCGATGTCACAACAGGTGTACAAGGATGGGTGGGTCGAGTATCTTCCCACAGGAGTGTAGGGTTGGAAGGGGGTGTACAGGGTTGGTTATGGGTAATTGCACATTGCATAATCATATTGGTTTTGTGATATTGGCTCAGGCCCAACTGAGGCCGCTATGGGCTAAGGCCCAAAGGCCATCGATATTGAATAGGGCTTAGGCCTACCTGATTCTATTAAAGGGCTCCAGCCTAGATTGATTCTATTTCTATTTCTGTTTACTGACTATTACTCTAATAAGGGGATTATACACTGAGTTTTCACAAACTCACCCCGTTTATTAACCTTTCAGGTAATTCTCAGCCTTAGACCGATCGGAGCTGCGAAGGACTCGGAGAAGGCTACACACTGCTTATGATTTCTGTTTTGGATTATTTACTCTCAAGTACTTTATTTTGGGTTTGGTTTGTAATAAAGCCTTTTATAATTTCTGGATTACAAATTTGGGATTTTACTTGTGGCTTTATAATTGCTAGAGGTGGAAACGGGTTTTTCCAAAACAACAACTGATTTAAATTAAGCTTCTGTAACGATTAAGATTTTATAGGTAATAATGTCTTAAAAAGGGTATTATCTTTTAAATAAACCACGTTTGGAATTAATCAAATGCAAACTGAGGTTTTACACAAATTTTTAAACAAGAAGGGTTTTCAATAAAAACACAGTTTTTGAAAAATACTTCAATGTGTCACGCCAGATTCGGCCATAATGTCAGGGCTGGGTTTGGGGTGTTACACAAGTCTTGGCGCTCGCGATTCATTTTGGTTTTTAAATGAACTTAGACTTTGGCCCATAGGTTTATATTTAGTTGTGCTTGTTTTGTGACACAAGAAACTAGTTGGTAAAGTGGCTAGCAGCGTGGATTAAGTTTCAAGGGAGCTTGAGTTTGAATCCCCTTACAAGCAAAGTGTATTCATTTTGCTACATGGGGTTGGTAAGAGGTGGATTTGGATTCAAACACTTGAAATAGGTTGGAAACTTGGTAAGAGATGAAGATTTGACTTGGTCTTGAGAATTTGAATTAAATTCAAATGGAGAAGTTGGAATAAATCAAGGAGGGGTTGGTGGAGCAATATAGGGAGATTTTCATGGGATTCAAGTGGAGTTTGGGAGTGTTAGCCGAATTAGGTAACTTAAAGGGGGTGATTTCGTCTAGGAGAGTTCATTGTGGGGCATTTTTGGCTGTGTATCAGAGTGTAGAAACCGATTATTCTCTCTACTTTCTTGAGTTTCTTTAATTTGTTCTCTTTTCTTTTATGTTTCGTGTTGTCTCTCCTTCTAGCATTTTCGTAAAACTCACTCGACCACTTAAGCATTCTTTTTTTTATCTTTTTTTCTTACTTTTTTCTAAAAGCTGAAATTGCCATTTTCTCTAGTTCACCATTCGGCCTCATTTTGTTCTCTACTCTTTAATTATTTCTCTTCTATTCCTAGTGCTATCCTTCTTTTGGCTGAATCTTGCCTTCTTTGTCTCTCATTGTTCTTGAATCAAACCCCCTTTCTTCTCTACTTTATTTTGTTGAACTTCTTTTCAATAGCCGAAACCATTCCTCTCTTTTCTTATCATTTTTCTCTTCTTTTTGGACTTTCTCTTATTTTCTTATTTAGTCAAATCCTCCCTTTTCTTTAAATTGTTTCATTCTATTCTTTGTTCTCTTTCGATTTTTTTATATTCATCTTCTCATTCTCTCCTCTCAATTATGCAACATTCTCATGCTAGAATCAAATATCTCTTTTGGTTACTCGGTCGTCGTATAGAATGGGGTTTAGGCTAAATACCGGGACGCGATCTCCATAGTCAAGGGGGTTAAGCCAATTATTCTTTTATAAAAGGTAATCCGGTTACTCGTGGTAAGTACTTTAGATAGTATTCATTTTTTTAAGGATTATGGTTTCTGATATATCGATTAATTATTTTGGTTAAGATTAAGTTTTGGAAAGAATCGTTGGGCAGAGAACAAGGAGGTTCTGGCGTTTGGTGGATTGGTGTTTTGATCTCGGAAGGGGTGCGACAACAATATCGCTATAGGTGTGTATCTATAGGCTATTTTGATGGTCGGCTATAAAGCTGAAAGTATGTGTTATTCACTACTATGACTATGGATCGGTAAAATACCGAAAGCTGAAATACCAGCGAATTTGCCACACGAGCTTGTGATCGCACGTGTGGTGCTCTGAGCAAACGTGGGCGTACGACGAATGAGGCCACCACGAGTGATCTCGTGGACTTGGCCGTATGGGCCTCGTTGGGCCCAATGGGCTCATGAGCCCATATGGGTGAATCTCACTATAAGGTGGAAAGGTTGGATTGGCCATGTCGCGCACGTGGCTTAGAATGTTTATGGGCCTCGATGGGCCAAAATGGGTCGTGTAGGCCCAATGGGCTTGTAGGGCCCACACGAATTAAATTGTATGTTATAAGACTACTGTTGGTTCAGACTATGTAGTTGGTATAGTAGAGTCTATTTTGGGTTAAATGGGCCGTGTGGGCCTATTGGGCTTGTGGGCCTACACAGATAATATGTATGTGATGTGATAAGTGATTAGTCGGGTTGTGTCGCTCGCATAGCTGTGTTTGTTTCTAGGCTGAACGAGCCACACGAGCATGTAGGCCCACTTGGGCCTAATAGCAAGATTTGGGCCCGAGAACACCGTTTTGGCCAGGTAGGTTATTTGAGTCGCTCGAAGCGATGATAGACCTTCTAGGAGGTCGTACTAGGTACTAAGACTCTAAAATTTAACAAATTACCAAAATACCCTCGGTTTGTAAAATTATAGAAATACCCTCGGTTTGCAAAATTACAGAAATACCCCGATTTAAAAAATTACAAAAATACCCTTGATTTGTAAAATTATAGAAATACCCCCGATTTGTAAAATTACCGAAATACCCCTAGTTTGCAAAATTAATGAAATACCCCTAGTTTGTGAAATTACCAAAATACCCTTGTAGGGCAGAATTACTGAAATACCCCCGTAGTGTGAAATGACTAAAATACCCCTAATAGGTAAAAAGATCGTTCTGCCCCTCGAGGGTATATAACTCACTGGTGATACAATTTGATTGATTTAACTATGTTTGGACTAAGAATGTATAACTGTGATTGGACTGTTGTGACTGTGATTTGTATGATTGTTTATGGGCATGACGTTTCACATACATGACATACTGCATGGGGTTAGGATATTGTTTATGGAGGAAGTTCTGTTCTGATAGGGTCGCACGGGTCGCACGAGACAACTGTGGACCCAGTTCTGTTCTAATAGGATCGCACGGGTCACACGAGACGACTGTGGATCCAGTATTGATAGCTTAAAGCCACCTATTCTGATTATGGCTCTGTGTCGACCCAATGGTGGCTCTGTGCTACCTTGATTATGGCTTTATGCCAATTGTTCTTACCAACGGCTACATGTCAATCGCATTTATTAATGACTATGTGTCAATCACATTTACCCATGGCTATGTGCCAGTTATGTTACCCTAATTGATGGCTATGTGCCTAACATAATACAGTTATCAATGGCTTTGTGTCATTCTGCTTACGGCTTTCAACCGTTCTGTTATTTGGCAGCATTGCTGTGATATTTACAGCTTCTAGCTGTTCTGTCTACGGCGCTGAACCGTTCTATTAACTTAATGCTACAACCGATGCTAAGCTTAGTGTGTTGGCTGGGTGGGTTAATTTATTCCCCACAAATGTGTAGGGTTGGTACGGGTGGTGTGTTGGCTGGATTGGGATGGGATGCATACTCACACTGTTGCATATCTACTTTTGAGTTCTGTTACTGGATTAGGCTTAGGCCCATTTGTTCTGTTATTGGATTGGGCTAGGCCCAATTGATTCTATTATGGGTTGTGACCCAAATGATATTGTAGTGGGCTTGGGGCCACGTATGCTCTGAACTGGACTGTACTGTAACTGTTAAAGGGCTCTGGCCAGACTGTTTCTGTTTCTGTTTTTGTATACTGACTCTTTCTTTAGTAAGGGGATTACACACTAAGTTTTCATAAACTCACCCTGTTTATTAATTTTTCTCAGGTAATCCCTAGCCTTAGAAGGATCGGTGCTATGAGGGACTTGGAGATGGCTACACATCTGCTTCTATTTTTCTTTTAAATTATTCATAAGTACTTTAATTTGGGTTTTGTTTGTAATAAGGCCTCTTAAAGTTTCTGGATTTTAATTTTAGGTTTTTACTTATTTTGATTTATATATGTTAGAGGTAAATCGGGGTTTTCCAAAATGACTATTGTTTTCAAAAACATACGTTTTAAACTTCCTTACTTCAAATTAGCTTCTGCAACTATAAAAGATTTTCAACGAGATTAATAATGTTTTAAAAAGGTGATTAACTTTTCAATGAACTGCGTTTTGAAATTCAACGAACACAAACTAAGCCTTTCCACAAGTTCTTAAATACCAAGAAGGGTTTCAATGAGAACATGGTTTTTGAAAAATACTTCAATGTGACACTCTAGATTCGGGCCTAACTTCTAGGCCGAGTTTGGGGTGTTACACACTATATGATATTAAGATTTCCTCTAAGGAGAAAGAAGGAATGTGAGAGAAGGAAAAATAAGGTGGTAAGTGGAAATGGGTCATTAAGGGGGAGAATAGGGGACAATATGATGTGTCAAGCTATTTTCGTGCTTGAAACTATTTGATACTTACTGTTCTTGAACTCCATACCTATCCTAAGCCTCGGAACATTACAAGCTGAAAAACCCTATGGGATCTAGATAGACTTATTTACAATTTAACATCATACTGAATAATTGCATTTACAACTGTTTGTATTCTACTAAGATAATCAAATTCTTGTATAATTTATTGATGGATCCTTACATTTGAGATGCTTCATATTTATATGTTTTGTAATGTACTGAACTTAGGTGTTTGATATTAGAAGTGGTAAGTCAAATATATATTATACCGAGATTATGTGTAAATATACAATGCTTATCATGTGCTCCAAAACCAACATTTGCGCCATACTGGTTCAATGGTCATCTTTTCATTTACTCTTTTTTTTTATTGCTTTACTTGAGAACAAGCAATAACTTAAGTGTAGGGGAGTTTGATCTGTCGTAATTTGGTGTAGCATATTAAACTAGTTTTTATATTTTAAGAGCTTAAATACAAGCACTTTGGTTAAGTTTTAGTTAAGCTTTTGTAATTCTATTTGAATTAAATAAAATGTGTAAATTGAGTCTTTTATTGACCTTAGCAGCCGAATGAAGCCCAATGGTGAGCTAATATTCTTTGTGAGTGTGTAGGAGACCATTAGAAGTTGTACTAACTCGATACTGGTCGTTATGTTATAATACAGAGAGTTGAATGTCGCAACATAAGGAGCAAAATATAATAATTCAAGACTGCATTCAGTGTCACGACACAGTATGAGGATGTCGCGACACATCCCTGAAGATATCTTGAAGATGAAGCAAATTACCTTCGATGTCGCGACACACTCGCGACACAGGACCTAGTGTGTCACGATGTCACCTCTGTATAGGAAATAATTACGAGCCAGGGATGTTTTGGTCTGCGCAATCAAACATTAAGCACAAAGACAATAGCTGACCTAGGGTTAAGGGCGACGACCACTCTAAATCTATAAATAGGCTCATTCAACATATGTTATGGACAACTTTTCATATTGTATAATTTTATTCCTAGTTTTAGTCTTTAGTATTTTCTCTTTTCTTAGGCTTTAGGTTTATTTCAATTTTGTTCTTTTGCTTTTGTGGAAGAGATCAGACTTGCAAACTTGATCAAACTCTATGAGGATTCGACATTCTATTCAATACAAATCAGGCTTTTGCTAACTTTATATTCTTGATTGTTATTCATGTTTATTCTATATATCAAGTCATTATTGTTTATGATATCCATGAGGAACTAATCCTCTTGTGAAGGATTGACGAGTAGAGGTATGATTAATTAACTATTTTGTAGGGTTCTCTTAGCGAATCAACTGTTCGGGAAAGGAAGAATTTAAACCCTAGGCTTGATGACCCTAGAAAGTCATTAATGTGGGAATTAACCAAAAATTGGTATGACCTATCTGTGGACACCTTAACCCTGAACCAGTGTGGATTGTGAGGTCAAGGGATAAGTAGTTATTGCTGACTCGTTATTCTTGATTGGAAGATCCTGTAGGGATATTGACTAGTTGATTAAACAAGAAAACCCGAAACGACAGTTGGTTATGATTACCGAAGCGACCTAATCACTCATGCTCAAATGTAACATATTCTACTATTTGATTTCTCATTATTTATTTATTTCTTGTATTATTATTAAAAATCTCAAAAACCTTTCTTTATATTTCATTATAATATAATCTACCTAAAGTACTAATTAGATCTATTTATGCTTAGGTTAGAATTAATTTAGTGTTTGCCTCCCTTGGGTACAATCCTCGGAGTACTCATCTACTCCATTGTAACTATATTACAACCTGAATTGTATACTTGTGGATACCACTGTTTCTAATATATTTTGTGCGAGATTTCTACTTTGGACGTTAGTACGTTCGGAGGTAGTCATTTGTCCCGTTACAATGAGATTAGGTTGTCATGCCACTGCGCGACATTGAATATTGAACGTTGCAACAAGGAACCCTCTAACATTGTAATGTCAACCTAATGTTTTGAAATTTTTACAATTAGTCCCAATTCGACTTCGAATTAGTTTTAGAACTTTCCTAAACTTGTATAAAATCCAAAAAATGTTGTATTTTGCAATATAAGCATGTGGGTTGAAATTGATCATTTAATAATATAATTTGAATATAGTTAATCATAATTTTTCTAGCAACAAATGTAATACTTAGTAACTCGGACCCAAAAATCAAATTGGTATCAAAATGTTACATCGATACTTTTTAATTAAAGTTTTAAATTCAATTCTTCTAAATATGAAAACAACAAACAACATTGATAGAGCATATCCTCTCTAAATAAAATCTAATCTCCAAATTTAATCGAATCTTTTGTGACTTTGTAACATCTAAAAAAAAAGGAAACCCTTGAAAATGAAGGCAAAGTATCATTTGGAGTAGGCAGGCAGCCAGTAGCCATATTAGTGGTTTGGGGTGGGGAAGAGAAGCCCAAATATTAGATAATGAAATCATGCCTAAAAATCAGAAACTGATCCATCACCGTCTTCTATTCTGTTAGTAGAAAAAAAATTACAAAGAAAAAGAAGAAAGTATCAAGAAATTCCAAGTGCAGAGAGTAAATGGAAGAGTACCCAGAAGAATTGAGGAGTCCACCAGTGGCGCTGGTAGCATTGGTAGGATGCCCAGAGCAGCATGGGGCGATAACCACCCACCTCCTCTCCCAGCAGCATCCTATCAACACCTTGGCCTTGCCCGACTTCTCCAAGCTCTCCCATCTCCTCCATCGCCCCCCCTCCCCTTCTTCTTCCCCCGCCGGCTTTTTGAAAAGGGATTGGCTGGTCAAGCACCGCACTAAGATCCCCGCCGTGGTGGCCGCCCTCTTCTCCTGGGATCATGTCTCCGGTGACCCTGCCCAGTGGGTCCAAGTCTGCTCCGATCTGGATGACCTAAAAGCCGCTATTCGTCCCAGGAACACCAAATTGTTGCTGCTCGTTGTGGTGGGCCAATCCGATGACATTAGTGAAGATCGTCTGCTTGCCTTACGGAAGCGAGCAGAGGTCGATTCCAAGTACCTTCTCCTCTTCAACCCCGATCCTTCTCAACTCAATAACTCTCTTCAAAGGTGCTCAATTCCCCCCCCCCCTTTTTATCAAACAATAATTAGTACTTTACTGAATTAGTTGCTGTATGAACTATATCCCATATATTGTAATGTCTGTCAGGTTGAGCGCCAGTTTTGCCGAACTAGAAACTACTTTTTACAGAGATGAAGGTCGAAGGATTAAAACTCGCATTGAAAAGAAGAATTTCTCCTCTCCCGATATCCAAGTTCGCTACTGTTTTAAAGTAATAATAATAAAAGAATAGCTTTCCTCACTTTTTCATATTATTAATTCCTTATGTATTGGCTCATTGGTTCACAAAATGGGTAGGTTGCTGTGTATGCAGAGTTCAGACGAGACTGGGCTGAAGCCTTGAGGTTTTATGAGGATGCCTATCATGCTCTGCGCGAGGTTCTTCCCTAATTATCCTATTTCTTTACCATCTTTCCGTTTAACATACTTAATACTAGTTACTTAGTTCCTTCTACTTGTCACGGCTACCATCTATGTCAATGCTATTCATTTAGATGGTTGCTACCTCAACAAGATTGCCTCCAGTACAACGCTTATTTGAGATCAAAATTGTTGCTGAGCACTTGCATTTCAAGATTTGCACTTTGTTGTTGCATGGTGGAAAGCTCAGAGAAGCAATTACATGGTTCCGCCAACACGTTGTCTCCTACAAGAGCCTTGTTGGAGATCCAAATGTCATTTTTCTTCACTGGGAATGGCTCAGCAGGCAGTTTTTGGTTTTTGCTGAGTTGCTTGACTCAAGCTCTGCCACTCTTCCAAGCACTTCCTCTCTACCATTAGGCACAGCCGACCAACCTCTGACTGAATGGGAATTCCATCCAGCTTATTACTATCAGGTCTGTACCATCATTTCATCGTTGTTGGCTTTTTTAACGGCTTTTCCGTGCGAATCTTGCTACCTTGCTTTATAGCCAACCCTTAGAAACAACGGGGTCAATGAGTACCTAAACTTTTTTTTCCAGGGATTTTTGCAAAATTTATGCAAGTGCCACCATAGCAATTGAACTTGCATTTAGAATTCTCTTAGATTATTTAAGTTATCTGAATCATAACATTCATCTTACAACAGTCAGCAGCTAAATACTTGAAGGAGAAGAGATCAGCTCTGGAGTTGACAGTGTCAAATTCAGAAACTTTTAGCGAGAATGATGATGGGACTGCTGAATCTGTGGTACCATCAGTTTATATTGGTCAGTTTGCTCGGCTACTTGAGCAAGGGGATGATTCGGCTTTGCAGTCGTAAGTCTTGAAAAATTAATAATGAGAAATCTGATTTGATTTTGTACCATTTACCTTATAATAAATGTTTGGATTTTTATTCTCTTCTGACTATGCAGCATTACTGATGATGAATACACTCGTTATGCAATTGCCGAGGGAAAAAGGTTTCAAGACTCCTTTGAAATTATTGCTTTGCTCAAAAAGTCTAATGAAATATATAGTAATCTTAAAGTTCAGAGGATGGGTTCTCTTTGTGCCTTTCAGATTGCTAGAGAATATTTTTCTTTGGGTGATTTCAACAATGCAAAACAGCAGTTTGATGGTGTTGCAAATCTATATAGGCAAGAAGGATGGGTTACTTTGTTGTGGGAGGTTTTGGGTTACTTGAGAGAATGCTCAAGGAAACAAGGTGCTGTAAAAGAGTTTGTAGAGTTTTCTCTTGAAATGGCTGCATTGCCAGTATCTATTGTCGATAGCATCCAGTCGTCCAAATGTGGTCCAGGAGGACCTGCAAGTCTTGAACAGAGAGAAATGATACACAGAGAAATTTTTGCACTCATAAGTGGAGAAGCTAGGCCAATATCCATTAATGGAGTTGATGATCTCGAAGTAACCGGAGATAATACCCTTCATCTTGAGATTGATCTTGTTAGTCCACTCAGATCAGTTCTTCTTGCTTCAGTGGCTTTTCATGAACAGATAATCAAGTCCGGTGTCTCCTCCTTGATTACATTATCACTTATATCACAATTACCTCTTTCCATTGAGATTGATCAGTTGGAAGTCCAATTTAATCAATCTCAATGCAATTTTATCATCATGAATGCCCAAAAGCATCCATTAGAAGCAGTGCAGAGTGAGCAACATGATCACCGAATGGAGAGTGCCCCTTCTTTAGCACTCACTACAAACAAATGGCTGCGGCTGACTTATGACATCAAATCTGGTAAGTTGTCTTTTATTTTATGCAAAACTATTTTGATCATAAGTTCTTCTAATAAAAACATAGGACCCAACACAATCATTTCAACTAGACAGTCCTTAAATTTGCAAATAAGAGAAGAATGCTTTCTCCTGTAATGCTGATAGTTTTACATGCTGTTGCTTGATATTAGCCTAACTGCTATTGCAATGAGTTTGTTACAGCTTTGCATCTCCCATGTTTTGACCTAACCTAAGTTAATTAATACTTGATCTAATGGGTGTAAGCAACATTTTAGTTTTCGACAAGTGAGTCTAGGATTTAATCAACCCAAAAACCATGTGAAATCACTAGTGCTGCACCATAGATAGCAATTTCAGTAAGGATCACTATCATGTGTTCTGGTGTATTTGTCTGCTCATTGTGTCTGCATGTATCTCTGCTTTTGAGAGGAGTGGAGTCAGGATGAGCTGAAAAAGTTGCATCAGGTTGACAATAGTTTGTTTCCTCTCTTCTTGTGTGGTTTCTTAGTTTTGCTTTCTTTGAAGTTCAATTAAATGGATAGCTTATTCTTGATTTCTCTCTAGAGATTCAAAGGCCGAAGTCATATTTCAAGGGAAGGTCCTGCTAGCTCTTATTGAACCATATGGGATCTGATATCTTCTTTATGCATGCATTCTCTTCTACTGTAAAGTCTTTATTATGATTAGCATCGTGGTTTCCTTCATTGTAATCCACCCACTGTTCATTAAGACAATGTTTAATTTATTCAGAACAAAGCGGAAAGCTTGAATGCATATCCATTATTGCAAAAATGGGACCCCACTTCTCAATCTGCTGCAGAGCTGAAAGTCCTGCTTCGATGGATGATTTACCTCTTTGGAAGTTTGAAGACCGTGTGGAAACTTTCCCTACCAAGGATCCTGCTCTATCATTCTCTGGTCAGAAGGCTGCCCAGGTTGAAGAACCTGACCCACAAGTGGATGTCACACTTGGTGCTTCTGGCCCTGCATTAGTTGGAGAGAGATTTCTGCTACCAGTTACCATAGCCTCCAGGGACCATGCCATATATGCTGGTGAAATGAAGATAAATCTCGTGGATGTGAGAGGAGGTGGCCTGTTTAGTCCTAGGGAATCTGAGCCTTTTTCATTGGACACTCATCATGTTGAGCTTCTTGGCATTGTTGGACCAGAAGGAGAAGATGAATCTCAACGGGCCTCTGATAAAATCATGAAAATTCAACAATCTTTTGGGTTGGTTTCTGTTCCGTTTCTAAACATTGGAGAATCATGGTCCTGCAAACTGGAAATCATGTGGCACCGACCCAAACCAATTATGCTCTTTGTATCGTTGGGCTACTCCCCTAATTCCAATGAGTCGAATGCACAAAAAGTCAATATTCACAAGACCTTGCAAATTGAAGGAAAGAATGCTGTTTTAATTAGCCAACATTTTATGCTTCCCTTCCGCAGGATTTCCTTGCTCCTTTCAAAGATCAAGCCAGTTCCTGATTCCAATCAGTTTTCATCGCTACCCATGCATGAATCAACTGTACTTGTTGTTAGTGCCAAGAACTGCAGTGAGGTGACATTGCAGCTGCTATCCATGGCTATTGAAGTTGATGATGGTGGCACTGAAAAGTCATGTACCATCCAACAAGGAGATGAAGATCTTGGCGCTGCAGTTCTTGTGCCAGGAGAAGATTTCAAGAAAGTTTTCACTGTTATTCCTCGGTTGGATTCATCAAAGCTTAGATTGGGGATAGTGAATCTAAAATGGAAGAGGCATTGTGGAATTGAAGATAGATCTGGTTTGACTGTGACTGGTTCTGAGGTTGTAACTAAACACGAACTTCCTGATGTACATGTAGAGCTGTCACCGATTGTTGTGACTTTGGAATGTCCTCCTTATGCCATCCTAGGAGAACCCTTCATGTACCATGTTAAAATCCGTAACCAAACAGAGTTACTTCAAGAGGTTAAGTTTTCATTGGCAGATACACAGAGTTTTGTGTTATCTGGGTCTCACAGTGACACGGTGTTTGTTCTTCCAAAATCCGAGCATGTGCTTAATTACAAAGTGGTGCCTCTTTCCTCGGGTTTGCAACAGTTGCCTAGAATTTCTTTGACCTCTGTGAGATACTCGGCTCGATTTCAGCCCTCCATTGCTGCATCAAATGTTTTTGTTTTCCCTTCCAAGCTTCATTGCAAGATGACTGGTATAACAGACAAAAGGCTGGAGGAGTCTACCGTAGTGGACTAAATTCTTTTCCCAGTACATGCTGATTATTCCGATATTATTACCGTATATTCATAAATATACGGGAAATCTTGCCTTTTGAGGCCGAAGCTGTGGTTGAACATAAGCGAGCAACTTGGAGGTATGAATTAGTTTGTTTTTGTTTTTGGTGCAACAGAATAAAAGAAACAAGGTTAAGGGATGTCAATGTTGTGAGATGGTGGTGACTGTTTTTGTTTTTTGGCATAGAGAAATATGATGTGCTCATGTGTCATCCTCAGGGACATTAAAGTGGGGGAAAATATTATATTGTTGATCTTACATCGTATTTTGGTGGTGGAAGTAAGCTTTGAAGTTAAAAATTGTAATAGCAATTGACTCAAAAGTCATTTTCCACCTACACTGGCTAAGGAAAATATTGTTAGAACCCTTTTAAATAAGTTGTTTTATTTTGTTTTGTTTTATATATTGTGCTCTTTATTTATTTAATTTTTTTTTAAACGATGCTATGAATTTAGGTTTAACTCTCATTATGTAAATTATACCGGGGTTTTCAATTCAGATTTTGTGTAAGTATCATTTAGATTTATTTTAATTTAGGTTTGTATATATTAATCTAATTCGTTTTTATAATTTGTAATATTGATGCTACAATTGCTTTGAAATATTAATTTTGATTGTAGTGTATGAGATGAGTATTGATTAAATTATAATCTAGGATTCTTACCTATGAGAAGGATTCTTACCTATGAGACATGGTATATCCTTTTGAAGGAAATGTGTACTTCAACTCCACAAGAGAGAGAGCGAATGGGAAAGATTTTATATGCTTCAGCTATTAGGTCTATCATGTATCTCATGTTATGTACTCGTCCAAATGTATCGTATGCTTTAAGCATGATGTGTCGGTATGCAGTAGATCCTAAATTGGATAGCAGTTAAAAATATCTTAAAGTACTTAAAAAGGACTAAGGATACATTCCTTATATATGGAATATGAGGAGGTGAGGAAGAATTAAGTGTAAAAGGTTACATTGATACTAGCTTCCAAATTGATAAGGATAATTCACGATCGCAATTGGGTTTTGTGTTTTGCCTTAATGGTAGCACTATAGGGCTGGAAAAGTTCAAAGAAAGGTACAGTTGCTGATTTTACAACACAGGCCGAGTATATTGCAGCTAGTTAAGCTGCAAAAGAGGTTGTTTGGATCAAGAAGTTCATATCTGAACTAGGGGTTGTGCCTAGCATATCAAATGCTATAGAACTTTATTGTGACAACAATGGAGCCATTGCATAGGCAAAGGAACTCAAATCTCACCAGCGATCCAAACATATACTTAGGCGCTTTTATCTCATTCGAGAAATCATTAATTGAGGAGATGTGAAAATTTGTAGAGTACCAATAGATGATAACATTATTGATCCAATGAAAAATCCTCTAACACAGCAGAAGCATGATCGTCACACTAAGTCACTTGGTATTAGATATACGAGTGATTGGTTTTCGTGCTAATGGGAGATTGTTAGAGTATGCCCAAAGACCAATCATGAGATGATTGTAATAACATACTTGTTTTTACCTCGTTTAGTAATATAAGACATTGCCATTATTATTTCAATTTCTTTTCTGTGTATATAAATAAATTTTTCTATAATAATGTCCTAAGAATAATGTGATTATTCTTAAAATGTCCTTAGTCGAGTATTATTGTGGGTTTAGACAACAATAATGCATTAAGACTAACATGTAATTGATTGATGACCAAGTGTTGTTATTGACATAGGGATGTCAAAGTCAATACATGAGTATATGTTAGAGAATGACATATTGGACTGACCTGCTATGAGTATGTTTCTTGGATTATTATATAATAGTCACAACATTACTCATAGTGGTAACTATGTATACGATCCTTAGACTTGAGATCATCATTGTCCCAACATAGTGAGTCGTATATTTTGATACAATCAAATGTCTACTGTAAAAGGTTGTACTCTAAAGACTAATGTTGGGCATGCCACAATCTATGTAGTGGGATATGACTGATCAAGGTAGGATTTGACCCTCCTACATAATGGGAGCAATATCTTAGGCCGCTTGATGAAGTGAGACTAGAAATGTATGGCCATGCTCAAATAAGTTAAAATGAGATATTACACTTATTTGTTTATTATAGTCTACTTTGGGTATCAAGAAACATGATACTGGACTTTACAAGTGTGATTATTCCTTGACTTGTGTCTAATCAAGATATAAAGGACAAAACGATATAATACATGAAAATTTATCACAGAAAGATTTGTTGAACCACGACTTCTTGTAACTTGGGTAGCGACGACGCATTGCTAGATGTCACTCATTACTTGTAATGTTAGAAGTGTTCTAGTATTACTACCAATGTTACAAGAGCCTACAAGGTCACACCCTATGGTTGAAACGAACAGAATCTAAACATAGTTGGTCTTAAATTTAACTATCACGAGAATTATATTAATTATTGAATTAATTTAATTTGACAGTTAAATGATAAACACAATATATGTATAAATTTGTTGTACAAGAATAGAGAACATAATTAAAAAAAAATGTATGAATTTGATTCATATAAAATATTAATTATGATATGTTTACTGAAATTATTAAAATAAAGTATTATAATAATTAATTTTGATCAAACATAAAATATATATGGAAATTAATATCCTTTTGGAAAGGATATTACACTGTGATATTTTCATATATATTATGGCAGCAAAAAGGGGATTTCATTTTATTATTTAAGGAATATTAAATAAAAGGAAAGGAATCATAAAATAAAACCCTAAGTGCAGAAGAGTGTTTAACCAACATTCACCACAAAAAGAAAAGAACCTAGGTCTAGCAGCCGCTTTTCTTTTCGGAAAAACTCTCTAAAACATTCAATGAGAGTTTTTGTTCGTTCAAAATAGGGTGGACTACATAGAGGCCAGGACAATTCTGTTGTGGCTTTAGATCGACAGTGTGCGAAGGGGATTAAAACAACAGTGGTTCCTTCCTATTTTTCAGAGTACGAAAGGTATATTTTTCAAACCTTTTCTTCCCGATTCATTCCTCATGCATGGATTCCTGGTTTGGATCACCAGAATAATTTTTCTACTACGCTACGAGGAATCCCGACAACTCAACAATAGATAGTTTTTTTTTATTGGTTTCTTTGAAGAGAGAAACACACATAACCGAGAACAAAAATCAAGTATTTATCACGTAAAACAGAAATCAAATAATAGAATTCATCATAGGGTTCATCTTCCCTAGGTATCTAGGGAATTAGTTCATAACTGTGAATAAATATATCTTAAAGATAGAATATCCACAGGAAATAAAGAAACTCATAAAAACTTCAAAATAAATTAAAAGGAGGTCTTCAATCTTGATGGAAATCTACTTTAGAGTGGGCTCCAATGGTGTTCTTTGAGTTGTTTTCTTAAATATTCTCTTATAGCTCCCTCTTCTCTTTTTCTATTTTGTATTTATAGATTTTAGAATAGCTAGAAAGCCTAAAAATTACGCTTTTTCGCCTGTTTGGGATATGAACTGCAAAATCAATGATACATGGTCATGTGTCCAGCCCGTGTGGCTCACATGGCCGTGTGTCTAGCCCATATGGCTCCTGAAATCTATTCTATTTGTCTGATTTTCGCTCGATTTTCACTCGATTTTCACTCATTTTGCTCCCAAATGCTCTCCTAAGTATAGAAACGTGAATTTAAAGGATTGGGAGCTTAAAATTCACTAATTTGCATAAATAATCATCCAAAAACACATTAAGAACGAGATTAAAATATGTTACTTTCATCACTTATCAAGGACAATCATCAAAGTATATTAATATCATCATTGAATTTGGGTTATTAACCAATCTATTCGAAAATTACAAGTTTACAAATGAATATACTACACTCAGGGCACCAGATACAACAGTTTAGCTCAGACGAGTAACCATATATAAATGTATTCAGATCGTATGAGCAACTAGTATGGTGTAGTTACTTGTGAATCCGAGTCTGTTTATTAGGGTTCACCAGGCGAAACGGTAAATGTAATTGAGAATTTGAAATGTGATGAAGTGAACTTGATATCCAAATTGGAAAGTTATTGACTTATTTGAATTGAAAATGATACATTTTTATGATTAATAATGGCACCAATGTAATACCACTTACCCGTATTTGATGTCGGAACAGGGTATGAGGCATTGCCAGAATAAAACACATACAGTCGAACTAAACCGAGACATAAAAATTACATCCAAATTTAAAACTTTTCAATTTTCATTACACACTCATTCAACCCAATCATGCATCTCATAAATTGCATCATCATAAACATATAACTTGACTAATATTAGCTAACATCGATGGCCTTATACAAAATGAGCTATCAAATATTAAAAGCCAACATTTTAGGCCAAATCAATTATGACATATAACAAAATAACCAAGTCCTCTATACATGCCATAATTCTAAATATTGATTTCAAAATACCAAAAGATTGATAATAGTGTGGATGGATCTTTGACGATCTCCGTATCCCAAGCTAGCTTGGTGACACTATAAAACAAGGAAAAAGAGAGGGGAGTGAGCATATAGCTTAGCAAGTAGGTATGTAAATAATAAACAAATTATTAACATGCTTTTATCAAACCTCAAAATATATTTTCAAAATAATAAAATCATAACTACACATAGATCCACCATTTACTCAAGTTCAAAGCAAGCTGTCTATTCGAGTCACAGTCACTAATTATTTATATCTGGAGCTACAGAACTCCAAATTAAAATCCTCTAATTTTCCCTTAGACTCACATATCTTCATACCAAAAAATTTTCAAAATTTTTGTTTAGCCAATAAGTACATTTTATTCTTTAAAGTCTTCCTTGTTTTGCTATCTGACAGTTTCGACCCCTCTTCACTAAAAATTAATTATCTGCTCGTACAGGATTCGGATGATGTTTCCATTTGTTTTTATTTGAAAATAGACTCATTAATAATTTAAACATGTAAATTTTAACCCCTAATTATTTTTCTCCAATTTTTGATAATTTTCTAAAGTTAGAACAGGGGAACCTGAATTCATTCTAACCTTGTCTCACAAAATTTATTATATCTCATGATTTACAATTCTATTGCTTACGTCATTTCTTCTATGAGAAACTATACTCAATAAGCTTTAATTCCATATTTTTTTCATCTTCTAATTTGATTTCTACAATTTATGGTGATTTTTCAAAGTTAGTCTACTGCTGCTATCCAAAACTGTTTTAGTACAAGATGTCTATTACCATTTTTCCCCTAAGTTTTTTAATAAATGATAATTTCATCCCTGCTCAATTAACTTCTCAATTGAGCTAATTTTTCTCAATTAAAACTTTATTCCATCACTTTAAACTACTTTATAACCTTTGGGAATCAGAATTTCAACACTAGACTTTAATTCCAAACTTTTCCACAATTAGGTCCTAAAAATCAATTTCTATTGAAATTACCTAATAAAATCATCTCATAAACAAATTAAAGCTTCAATTTCATGCTATTTCATCATAAACTTACAGCACTCAACCATGGTGACTTTTAATTTCATCTATGAAATAAAAAAAACTAATGAATTTAATAGTAGGGCCCAGTTGTAAAAGTCTTAAAAACATAAAAATTTCAAGAAAAATGAAAGAATTAACTCACTTGATGCAAAAAAATATGAAATACCAGCTTAGAGAACCCCTCCTATGGCGTTTTGGCTGATAAAAATGAAGAAAGTATGAAGAGAATTCTAGATATTTCAATCTAGTCCCATTTTTATTTTAGTAAATTTTGTTATTTTCCTATTTTGCCCTTATTTCATCAATTCTCCTAATTTTTCTCGGCCTATGCCACCCAAAATATCTCATTTAGGCTTATTTTCACTTTAGGTCCCTCCTCATTTGACAATTGAGCTATTTAATCCTTCTAGTAACTTTTACACCCTTTTCAATTTAGTCATTTTCATTTAATTAACTACCCAAACGTTAAAATTTTCTAACGAAATTTTAATACCACATTACTAACATTTTATAAATATTTATAAAAATATTTTTGACTTGATTTCACAATATCGAGACCCAGATACCTCGTTTTTACTCAATTCCTCCAACAATTAAAATTTTTTTAACCACTAAATCGGTAAAATTTTTCTATCTATATTTTTGTACGACTTTCCTATCGTATTAATATTCATGAAATAATATTAAAATAAATTTTCTTTTTAAATTGGATTTGTTGTTACGAAACTACTATTCTGATAACCCTGATTTTTAGGCCATTACAACTCTCCCCCTTTAAGGATTTTTGTCCTCGAAAATCTTTCCAGTAAAGAGGTTCGGGTAATGTTTCCTCATTGTCTCCTCCGGTTCCCATGTCACTTCCTTAATCCCGTGCTTTTGCCATAATACTTTCACCAAATTTATCTTTTTATTTCTGAGCTCCTTTGTCTCCCGTGCCAAAATCTTAACTGGTTCTTCACTGTAGCTCATATCCAGCTGAATCTCCACTTCTATCAAAGAAATAACATGTGAAGGATCCAATCGATACCGTCGTAGCATAGACACATGAAAAACATTATGGATTCTATCAAGTTCCGATGGCAATGCCAATCGATAAGCGATCGATCCAATTCTTTCTATGATTTCATATGGCCCGATAAGTCTTGAACTCAATTTATCCTTTCAATCAAACCGAAGAACTTTCTTCCAAGAAGACACTTTCAGGAATACCTTGTCACTAACCTAAAATTCAATCTCTTTTCATTTAAGATCGACATATGATTTTTGACGATCAGAAACTGCTTTTAGACTATCTAATACGAACTCACCTCGTGATTGATTCGAGTCGTTTGTCGCCCGATCGTGAATTTGAGTAAAAATGGAACGTTTCAAACAAACTAGGTTTAAACAAAGAAAAGGCTAGAAGAAAAAAGAAGATGGCTTAGAAATTAGCAACAATATGGTTAAACAAGGAAAAAGATAAATTTACTAAGGCTGAAATTGAACCAACAATATTAGATTGCTGACCTGTATCTCAAATGGCTCTTAGGTGATTTTTGGTATAAAGAAAAAAACAAAGAATTGACTTCGACCCACTATCAAGAATGATAGGAACCTTGGTATAAATAAACCTCGACCCTCTATCAATAGATGATAGGAACCTCGGTATAAATGAACAAAGAAAAGATAGACACCATAAGCTAAGCTTGATAAGTCAAATCAATTCCGTAAGAACAAAGAGAATTGGATAACTCACAATTCAAATATTTCATATGTATTCAACAAAAGTCAGCAAAAGTCCCTTTACAAAGGCTGATTTCACGTATTTATAGTGCTAGAATAGGCTAGCCGAATGGTCACAAACATTCAACTTAATGTGCCAATTAAAAGCTAAAATTAAACTCAAGTCTTTTCACATTCTTGAGCCAAATAACTCCATCCCTGAATTCACTTCAATTCAGTTGAATGAATGACCTTAAAAGCTTGAAAAATAACTCTTGGATTGTCCCTTGGCTAGCTGAATAGACACCAACTTCTTAACCAGCTCTATAATGATGTTTGAATGCTAGAATTAACCTTTGAAATAGCAAAAATGGCTGGAAGTTGAAAAGGTTGCTGTTGAAATTTATTTGGATGAAATAATACTTCTTAAACCTCCTTAAATGATGTATAAACTTTCTTGTAACAGCCCCCTTGCTTTATAACTGAAAATGACTTAAAAAGTGACTTTATTTAATTTGTAACAGCCCTTGTAATGTAACGGTTATGACTTGAAAAGACTCCTGCAATAAACACATTAAAATGAGCTTATTAAACACATGTAAACACTTATTAAACATAACACACATTAAATACTTAACTTATGTAAATGAACTAAACACATGTATCAATTATTCTAGCAACTAGTTAATTAAAAGAAGCATCATTAAATAAACTTAAACTCATGCATAAATAAATAATCCTAGTAACTAGATTAATTAAGAAGCATCTATTAAATGAAGTTCAATAATAACTCAATTATTAAAACTAAGATGAGTTGAATTAATGACCAGCAACTCATTTATTAATTTAAGATGAGTTATTAACTAAGATGAACTCAATTAACTAAATAAAGTCCAACAACTCAATTTATTAACAAACTGAAATTAAAATTCTCATTTTGCACTTGGGCCCCTCGAGTTTAGGCCAATCTTGATGTCGTCGAGGTGTATCGAAACATGATGCGACCGGGATCGCATCATTATCCTGAATAACCTTTACTTTTTCTTCTGTTTCCCAGATCAAATCAACCCATGTTTCTTCTTTTCACTGAGCTCTGTCTAATATAACGGTGTTTTACATTTTCTACCATACAAAGCTTCATACAGAGCCATTTTAATATTAGACTGATAACTGTTATTGTAAGCAAATTCAATCAAAGGTAGATACCTCTCCCAATTACCTTCAAACTCTAGTATACAACATTGGAGCATATCTTCCAATACCAGAATTACACGCTCAGATTAGTCATCTGTTTGAGGATGAAATGCAGTGCTGAAATACAACTGAGTACCCAGGGCTTCTTGCAATTTGTCCCAAAAACGATACGTAAATCGAGAATCTCTATCTGATATAATGGAGACAGGCACTCCATGTAGCCTGACAATCTCAGATATGTACAATTCATCCAGATTATCTAAAGAATAATCCATACGTATCGGAATAAAGTGCGCTAACTTTGTCAATCGGTCAACAATCGCCCAAATGGCATCCTTCTTCCTCAGAGACAATAGTAACCATTTCTATTCTAGTATAGTGATTGGCTGAAGTAACCCCAAAGGTACCTGATGTTCAGCTTTAACCTGCTGGCATACCAAACACTTTGATACAAACTCAGAGATATCACGTTTCATACTTGGCCACTAGTACATTTTATTACTCCTCAGATGTACAGACATTGTACCGCTGTGAGCCTCGTGTAAAATCTTCTATATGAGCTTTGAATTCTGAGGTACACATACCCTGCCTCTGAATAACAAACAACCATCAATCCTAACCTGAAATTCAAAATCAGTACCTGACTCACATGGTGCTCATTTAGCCTGCAACTTTTCATCATTTTTCTGAGCCTCACAGATCTGTTGTAGGAACACTGGTCTAGCTTTCATTTCAGCTATAACTGAACCACCATCAGACAATAATAACCAGGTACTCATAGCTCGCAAAACAAATAAATATTTTTAGTTTAAAGCATCAGCTACAACATTAGCCTTACCTGGATGGTAATCAATAACCAAATCATAGTCCTTTATCAGTTCAAGCCATCTGTGCTGTCTCAAATTCAAATTTTTCTGTGTCATCAAATATTTCAGGCTTTTATGATCAGTATAAATATGACATTTCTCACCGTACAAGTAATGTCGCCATATTTTCAATGCAAATACAATAACAGCCAACTCAAGATCATGTATCGAGTAATTTCTTTCATGTGGTTTAAGTTGCCTTGAAGCATAGGCTATAACTTTACCTTCTTGCACCAAAACACAACCTAAACCATTTAATGATGCATCACTATAAATAACAAATTCCTTATCCGGTTCAGGCTGTACTAACACAGGTGATTTTATTAGTAGATCTTTCAGTCTGTCAAAGCTCTACTGGCATTCATCAGTCCACTCAAACTTTACATCTTTCTACAGTAGAAGAGTCATCAGAGAAGTTATCATAGAGAACCCCTATACAAATCTTCGATAATCCCAGCTAAACCCAAGAAACTTCTGACTTCAGATACATTTTTCGGTGGACTCCAATTCACAATAGCTGAGATTTTTCTCGGGTCTACCCTGATGCCATCAACAGATATAATATGTCCGAGAAAACCCACTTCTCGAAGCCAAAAATCACATTTACTAAATTTAGCATAAAGCTGCTTTTCTTGTAGAATTTGCAACACAATTCTCAAATGTTTTGCATGTTCTTCTTCATCCTGAGAATAAACTAGAATATCATCAATGAATACTACCATAAATCTGTCTAAGTACGGTCTGAATATCCAGTCATCAAATCCATAAATACTGCAGGTGTATTAGTTAGCCCAAACGGCATAACCAGAAACTCATAATACCCGTACCTGATTTTGAATGCTGTCTTCGGCACATCTGACTCCTTTACCCGTAGCTGATAATAACCCAATCGGAGATCAATATTTGAAAACATTGTAGCACCTTTCAGTTGATCAAATAAATCATCAATCCGGGGTAACGAGTACTTATTCTTTATGGTTACTTTATTAAGCTGCCGGTAGTCGATACACAGTCTCAAAGACCCATCTTTCTTTTTCACAATCAAAACTGAAGCACCCCAAGGTGAATGACTCGGTCGAACAAAACCCCTATCAACAAGTTCCTGTAACTGTGTCTTTAAATCCTTTAATTCTGTAGGAGCTATCGGTACGAAGCTATAGCAATCGGAGTAGTTCCCGGAATTAAATCTATAGAAAATTTCACTTCTCTTTTCGGTGGCAACCCTGGTAATTCCTCTAGAAACACATCAGAAAGTTTACATACCACTAGCACTGCCTGTATCTTGGACTTAGATACCTTAGTGTCGAGTACATAAGCCAAGTAAGCATCATACCCTTTTCTGATATACCTCTGTGTTGCCATCATTGAAATCACATCAGATACCCCTTTTGTATGATCAGATTTAACCTGGAGCAACTCACCATTCTGACATTTTAGCACAATATATTTCTGTCTACAATTTACTACTACATCATGCTAGGTTAGCCAATCCATTCCCAATATCACGTCAAATTCATCAAATGGCAGTAACATTAAATCAACCAGGAAACAATAACCTTTTATCATCAGTGGACAATTTTTACAAATTTTATCCACCAAAACAGATTGACCCAGGGGGTTCGAGACTTTAACCACAAATTCAATAGGTTTAATAGATAAATTTTTAACACATGCAAGCTTTATACATATATATGAATGCGTAGAACCGGGATCAATTAATGTTGTAATATTAGTGTCAAGTAAAGAAAATGTACCAATAATAACATCAGGTGTTGAGGCATCGTCTCTGGCACGGATGGCATCTGTCCTAGCAGGTGCTCGTACCTCAGACCTACTTGTAGTATCTTTCATAGCTCATCGGCTGCCACTAACATTACCGGATGGTCAAGGTCGTCTGCCCTTCGAAACTGGATTACTCAGCTTTGATATCTATTCAGCTTCTTTTTCACCCATTTTTGGACAATTTCTGAAGAAATTATCAAATGAACCACATCAATAACAAGCCTCACTTTTCAGCCGGCATTCTCCAAAATGAACTTTATTACAGTACTGGCATCTCGGCTTAGGATTGCCGACATTACCCATACTAGTCACAAACGAGTGAAAGATCTTGGGTTAATGCGTTGGAAGCCCCATTCCTTTCCAAAATAGCCCGTCATAGAAGTAGATCGATTAAAGTACCTCTTTAATTTCTTTGTAACAGAAGATGACTAAGATTTTTCCATCGGTCTTTTACTGAAAACTCGAGCTTCCCTTTCAGCTTGTTTATTCTCTTTACTCAATTCTTCTGCTTTATAAACTCGCTCAACCAGTGTAGCAAACTCTCGGATTTCAAGTATTCCAATCAGTAACTTGATATCTTCATTCAGTCCCTCTTCAAACCGCTTGCACATCTCAGTTTCTGATTGTACCCGTTCCCGAGCATATTTACTCAACCGAACAAATTCTCTTTCATACTCAGATACCGATCTATTGTCCTGTTTCAGCTCAAGAAATTCTTTTCTTTTCTGATCAAGAAACCTCTAGCTGATATATTTCTTTTTAAATTCATTCTAAAAGAACCCCCATGTAATCTCTTCTTTCAGAACCATCAAAGCTTTAGTGTTCCACCAATAATAAGCTGTGTCTTTTAGCAGTGAGACGGCACATTTCAGACATTCTTCTGGTGTGCATGATAATTCCTCCAAAACCCAAGTAGCATATCTAACCAAAACTCAGCCCGTTCGAGATCATCATCAATTGCAGCTCTAAATTCTTCTGCCCCATATTTTTTGATTTTATCAACCGGAGCTTTCCTTTTTCTGATAGATTCGGTACCTGTATCCTGTGGAATCTCGGGAACCGGTAGAGAAGGAGCTTGAGCTTGCTGCATTACAGGGTTAGTTCTCACATATTGATTAAACCATTTATTCATCATTTAAAAGAAAACCATTTTAGCCTTTTCACTTTGGTCCCCTATCTCGGACCTTCTACTACTAGTAGCTTAAACTTCTCTTTGTTCCCTTTCTAGGGCCGGAGCATGACTCCCGGCTTCCTCAAATTGAGCTCGGTCGGTAGGCATTTACTATAAGAAAAACACATTTAAATGGTCAAGAGATATCATACTATCAATAATAATTTAAATGGTATGTATAGCTAATCTCGTATTTTCTAAGTCGGCCCGAGAACCGGCTAAACCATAGCTTTGATACCAATAAATGTACACCCCCTACCCTATGCTGGCGACAAATACGGGTAGGAGGTGTTACAACCAATGATTTATTTGAATATATACTTGTTAATATCTTATAATTTTTTATTGAATGTACCATTGAGATAAGTTACATGAAAGTAACATGAAATGGTATGTTAAAGGCTCGTAGTATTAAATGATTTTGGTTATAAATCCAAGGTCACTTTGTTGGTGTTTTGATTGCCATGCTTAGCCAAAGTTATGCCAAGTAAAGGTAGCTTAAAATGTTTAGGTGAAAATAATGTAAGCCAAGTATTTTACATATAAACTTACTAAGCATTCTATATGCTTACCCTCGTTGTTTTCTTTCCTTTGTAGATCGTCACCTTGTGGAACTCACCAAGCCAGATCGTTTCAAAGCTCACATTATCACTAAATTGGTAATTATGCGATTATTTTGAATCTAAGGTTGTGGCATGTATATAAAGGTCTTAGTGTGTACTTTAGTATTTGAAAGTGTTCACTATTTGGAAAATGTGACATAGCTCATTCTGTGTAATGTATTGCCTTTGTGACTTGGTAAATGTATGGTACTAGTTATGTTTCATGCTTAAATAAGTGATGATATATGCTTAAATTTTTTGGTATGTGGAATGTTATAAATGAGGTAGAAGAGGTAGTTAAGTTAATGAATGGTTGGAATTTACCTATTTGAAAATTTATGCTTGAAAGTATGTTTGTTCTAGTTCAAGATAAGGTTATGTAGGCTTATGGTGTACAATATGAAATGGATAGGTTAATTGTGGAAGTTGAATAGTATGTTCTAACATGTTTTCACATAGGTAAGTTTGGCATTTAAATGAATACATTGGAAGGAATTGATATTGAATAGGTTGAGCTCATGTTTAAGTTGGTTTTTATTTGGAATTGGTTAGGTGGTTTATTTGGCATGAAATTATATGAATTTGAATTGGTTTTGATGGTATTAAGTGGTATAAATCACTTAGGTAGTATTGCACATCTTGAAATAGAACCAAAATGGTGTTTTTGCCAAAAAAAGGGGACCTCGTCACAACCATAAACGTCCAATGTCACAATGTGGTGTTGACAGTGAGTTACGTCGCGATGTCAGTATGTTTGAAGTCGCGACGTGACTTATTGAGTTGACAACGTCACAACGTGGAGAACTAAACCCCTATTTTGAAATATTACATTATTATAATATTATATTATTGTAATCCTATTTCGAAATATAATCTTATACTTGTTGAACTAAACCCCTTTTAAGAATAATATAAGATAAGATATCACACGTAATATTATATTATTGTAATTCTATTACAAAATATAATTTTATATTGGTTGAACTAAGCTCCTTTTAAGAATAATTTGATTTGAAAGTATATAGGTATCAAAATCGAATTGGAGATGAAACAAGTAAACAAACCATCCACTGATCGTTGAGTGACTTTTTTAGTTTGGATGATCCCAATGGTTCCTTTATAGAAAAAAAATTGTGTTATATATAAATTATGATATTTTTAATGTAATTATCAGGTTGTAATTTCAAATATTATGGAAACAATTTTTTTTAGTTCATCTTTCATTAATATTGTCTATTTGATTATTATATTTTTTTCATTTCGGCGGAACTTGACACTTATAATAATCGAAATTCGAAATCAAATTTGGTAATTGAGATTCTATTTCTTTTTCCTTTTCTAGGGATATATTTGAATTTTTACATTGTTCTTAACACCCCTAAAAAAATTAAAAAATTTTGGAAAATATTATTTTTGATAAAATTTTAATAAAAACCCAAAATTATAATATAAAATAAAACTTCAATTTTTTTAAAGTCTGCACGTGAAAAGGTTTTAAAAGATATGGGCTATGGGAAGGCTTACACTTAAGCCTTACTATAGATAAGGTAATAAATGGTTTACAACTTGTTATATTAGGATGAGAAAATGAAAATGCATTTCAAATTCAAAGGAAAAAAGAAGAAAAAAGGCAAAACTGGAAAGCTCCGTCCCTCGGACTCAGGCATGGTATCCTCTTCCATGTTGATGGGGCCAAGCCAAGCCATGGACATCAAAAAACGGTTATGGCGTGACTACCCATTTGCCAGCTGGAGACAGTTAGGCGGACATTTTTCGACATCAGCCCAACACGTGTTCCCTCCATCTTAGACACTGCATTAACTCACCCCTCTCTCAATATTTTTTAGATTTATCATCTTCACCTTTTATTATTATTGTTATATTCTATAATAGCGCTATATTAATAAGTGGGTGACATTTCATATTTTCAAAATAAAAATAAAAATAAAGCAATTTGATATTTTTTCAAGTCATAGAAATGGTAAAAGAAAACACAATGAAAAGCTTTGGCAAATCAAAGTGTAAAGAGTTCGGGTCTAGAATTTTTATAGATAAGCGATCAGTCGTAATCCACTTCACGCCTCCTTATTTTAGTTAGTATCACGTTATCAAATATCTTCCCTTTATTTCTTTTTATTTGTATTATATATATATTAGTTTTAAATTTGTGCAACATTCATAATGGAGCATGAGTGAGACCCTGATTTAATGAATTTTAATATTTTAATATTGTAAAATTAAATTAATTATTAAAATATTTTTATATTAATTTAATTTTTATGTCATGTTAAATATAATTACAATTTTTATTATATTTTGATTGTCTCAATTAAAGGATGTAACCCTATAAGATCTTTTAACGTTGACAATAACATTAAAATAATTCTAAAGTTATAGACGTGTTTTGATATGGTCTTCTGTGATAGTATTATTATATAGTATATCGTTTTGACTTTTATATCTAAATTGAACATAAGTCATGATATAGTCAAACTTGTATAGTCGAATCTTTTGTTTATTGATTCCCGAGTAAACTAAGATAAAAAAAAAATGTTATATCTCATATCAACTCATTTTATCATGGTCATGTATTTTTAGTCTTACTTGATCAAGAGACCTAAGATATTTCTCCCATTATGTAGGGAGACAAATCATATATTGATTACTCACATCCCACTACACAAATTGTGGCACACCCAATATTAGTCTTTATAGTAGAACTACTTACTGAAGACGTTTGATTGTATCAAAGCATACAGCTCACGATGTTGGAAAAGTGATTATCTCAAGTCTAAGGATCAAATACACAATTATCATTATGAGAAATGTTGTGACTATTAAATAATAATCCAAGAAACATTTTCATGCCAGGTCAGTCTAGTATATTATTCTCTAGCATATACTTATGTGTTGATTTGATATCACTTATCTATAACAAAACTTGTCATCAATCAAGCACATATCAGTCTCAATGTGTTATTGTTGTCTAACCCCACAATAATACTTAACTAAGGATATTTAAGAACAATCATATCATTCTTTGGACATTATCATTATACAATTTATTTAAACACAAAAATAAATACTAAAAACAATAATAGTAATGTCTTTATTAATAAACTGGGAAAAAGTATGTTATTACAATAATCATATGATTGGTCTTTAGGCATATTTTCAACAATATCTAAACTAATCTTCTATTATCCATTTTACACCAAAATGTTAAATCTGTTAAAAAAATTCTAGCCAATAATAAATTTCATGTTATATACACTTAAAAAATATTTTTTAATTCGTTCATTTCTTTTTTTCTTATTTTACATTATTTCTCCTTCTCCATTTTTTTCTATTCCTCTATTTTTTTTCTTTTCTCTTCCTTTATAATGTTTGACAATACCAACGATACTTAAAAACCATCCTGAGATCAAGATGCTAGCGTTTAATTCTATTTTCGAACTTCACCACCTATTTAATTTACCTGTCAAGGTTGGAAAAGTTATTTCTTCGATCAAAACTGTGTTTTAAAAAATGGATCGGAAACCTATCAGGATATTAATCTTGAGACAGGAGTTGAACTGATTAACCAACGAATTGGTACAAACTAATTGAACCAAACTAAAAAACAATTGAACCGAGTTTCTCTTTTTAAAAATATATTTTATTTTATGATTTTTAAAATAATTATCTGAGTGAACTGGACAAACTGATCAAATCGGTCTAGTGGCTTGAATGGTTTGACTGTCAATCTAATTCTGTAGAAAGAAAAAATGAAAATGAAAAAAGAATAATATAAAAGAGAAACTATTTTTTTGTCTTTTTTTTTTTCATATTTCGGCTTTTTAATTGGTTACCCTTTTTTTCAAAACATATACTTAATTGTTTAACTAATGATGTTGATTGAGTTTTAACTCAATTGGCAGGGGCATTGTTATCAATGCAGGAAGACATAGGTTCGAGTGCGTTAAAGCAAGTATCTTTTTATTTATGGGTTGGGGAGGAACTATGGGTAGTTTTAAGCACTACGTCAAAAAGAGCAAATATAATTATAACTTGTACAAAAAAAATTGTTTAACTAATGATTGGACTAATGGAGGTACCAACTTAGAAAAACATAGCTTAGGTGCCACTTGTAATAAAAAATTGTAGGTTAAGCTTCTTCTTTTTTAAAACGGTAAACTATAAAAATAGTCATCCAACTATTAGTGTGTTTCTATTTTGATCACCCATTTTTAAAAATTTCTATTTTAGTCACTGATGTTATTGAAATTTATTATTTTGGTTACTCCTTTAAATCACTAATGGTGGTTTTTTTATTGGGGCATAATAACAAATTTAACCTTCCAATATTTATAGATTCTACCAATTTAATCTTAAATCTAAAAAATCTCATCATCAACTTTACATGTTTTGGATTTAGTTGCTCTTGTTAAAAATAAGGTTTAAAAACTTTTAAATATAAAAAAAAAACTTATATAAAAGTTCATTTTTCAATAAAAATACATAAAAGTTTATAAAATTACATACAAAATTATGAAAATATTTATAAATAAATGAATATTTATCTTTTTCATTTTCTAGCATGAAATTTATTTATTAATTAAATTTATAATTTTAAAAATAAAATAATATTATTATAAATAAAAACAATTTAAGCGAAAAAACCATGAAGAAGATTTACGCAAATTCAACTTTTCCCCGTTTTCAACATTAAAGATCACCATGTGGGTAAAAAATAGAGCTTGAGGATGAAAAGGGTGAGAATAGATGTCTTTAGGTTGTTGCCTAAAATGGGCCTATTGCATTTGAAGTTGTGCTTGAGTGCAGGCATAATTAATTATATATAGGTGAGGATGAGGTTAGAGGCCCAACAAGTGGAAGGTCATGTCAGCAACTCTGCAACCAATTTCTAGTTCGATGGCACAATGATGGAGGATGTAGAAATTAAGGAGTTCAGAGTAAAGGTCGTTGGTGTTAGTGGTTGTGGGCGAATGTGGTGACTAGAGGTGTCCATGGGTCGAGTCAGGCCCAAAAAAATTGTAGGCTTGTTTGTTAGGCCGCAAGCCCAACCCGAAAAATGTGCCTAAAATTTTGCCTAAGCCTGGCCTGGATAAAAATTCTAAAACCCAAGCTCGGCCAGACCCACACGTAGTAATTTTTTATTTTATTTTTAATATAAAATTTAAAATATATATAATACATAAAAAATACTAAAAACATTAAAATAAATGTTTCCCAACAAATTGAAAATAAATTAAAAATAATAATATGTCTACTTAAATAATATTAAGATAGGTGCAACTTAATAAGCAAATGCCTCTAAGATAGTAACAAAATTAACAATAAAACAAGAGTTATGCAATCTCCAAACAATAAGAACAAAATAGTAGCAATATAATAATGAAATTGTAGCAAAATAGTGAAAAAAAAAAAGAGAGAGAGAAGTAAATAGCAAGAAAACAGTAAAAAAAAGTTTTTTTTGCATATTCGGGCCAAACTCGGGCCAAAAAAGCCTTACCCGAGGCCCAACCCATTTTCTATATAGACCTTATTTTTTTTCCCAAGCCCATTTTTCAGACTTATACTTTTACCCAAACCCTACCACTTTTCAAGTGAGCCATCTAGCCCATGGACAAGTCTAGTAGTGCCCAACACTCGACAAGTTTGACAAAGACTAAGGAGCAATGTCAGATGTATAATAAAATTTATTATTTATAAAATAAACTAAAAAAATTGAATATGATTTAAGTCTTGTTTGTGCGATTTTATTTTAAAAAATATTTTTATTTATAAAAGTATTATTTTAATAAATAAATGTCATGTTAGAAAAAAGAGAAAAATGAGTATTTATTTATTTATAATTTTGCATGTATTTTTATCGAAAACAATTTTTTAAATAATTTTTAGTTTTAAAGTTTTTTTTTATTTTTATTTTTGAAATTTTAAGAAGTAAAACTAAGTTGACAGAATGTGTAAAGTTTATGGCTAAATTTATTGAACTTTTAGATTTAGAATTAACATTGGAAGGTTAAATTTGTTATTATGCTAATAAAAAAAATGTCATTGTTAGTGATTTAACGGAGAGGTGACGAAATTATTAAATTTTGATACATTAGTGACTAAAATAGAAAAAATTTAACTTGAGTGACCAAGATAGAAACACCCTAATAGTTGGATGACTATTTTTATAATTTATCCTTTTTAAAAATAGATTTAATTGTTTAACTAGCGGAGGTACCAACTAGGGCAAAAAGGGTATCACTTGTGACAAAAAACAATTAAGTACCAAGATGAGAAAGATGGTATAGTTAATACATATTTTTTTAAAATAGATTTAATTATTTGACTAACGGAGGTACTAACTAGAGCAAAAAGAGTATCACTTGTGACAAAAAAAATTTAAGTACCAAGATGAGAAAAATGGCATAGTTAATACATGTAATATGAAAAATTAAATAATGAAATAAATACTTATGCAACATGACTTTTAGCAATAGTAGAAACATAACATCTCTTTTTTTTTTAAGTGAATCTATAACTATTATTCGTGAATATTTTGATCACAATGTGGGTCTCCTCGAGGATCCTTATATATTGTTGGATCTGGTGTTCTAAGTGTAGTATTTTTGTCTATGTACACTTGTAATTTTTTCAAACAGATTGATTAATCAAAAAAATCATGGATTACACTAATATACTTTGTATAATATTTTCATGTGGTTTTTGCATGCAAAGAAAAATAGAAGTAAATATTGACTCACTGGTTGTTTAATGTTTAAACTAATAATAAGCAGTATTACATGGTCTAATTGTAATACAGAAAGACAATTTATATTAGTAAACAAACCTAAACATGTTATTATTCTAATAAAAAATGAGCAAACCGATTGAAAAACTAATATATCAAGTCCAATTAGGGAGATACCTTGTCTTAGGCATCGAAGTAAATGACTCCGGATGATAGAGACATATATGTGACTAACTAGACTGATAGTACATTGGACTGAACCCAAGAAGAATATATTCTAAATCTATTTATGGATTCACTTGTGACGTTCAAAGTGTGGCATACCTTAATCCTAAGTGGATGACAGGCTATGTATGTGTGACTCGTATACTTTGATGCAAGTAAAAAGCCTGAGTTCAAATAGTTAAGGAATTGAAAGTTATTGCGTTGGGTATACAGCTTCTATATTATGTAGCATCATTCACAACAGTGGAATTCATAGCCCAAGATATGGGTAAATGATATCCTCTCATTGGCATTACATGGTAGATGAAAAGTAAACGTAACCACGGGTCATTTGTCTTTGTGATGGATGATTTGATTATTGTTTGATAGTAATTGACTTCTCATGAAAGAAGATTAATGGTTAACAAAAAGACTAAGGATATCTTATGAGGGCAACGCATTTATAAAAGGTCATTGAATGAGCACTAATTGAGTTACTTTCGTAATGGTATATAGTTAGTGAGAGCTCAGTCATGATACTATAGTGGAATGACTTCATGACTAAATGAGTTTATAATTAATAGGCAAAATGCTGGATATTAATTATAAATCATTTGAGCTCTAATTGCATATGTCCATTCGATCCCTCCGCTAGCTTGTTGAAACCAAAAATGAACTGCATGTTGAATCAAATGAACATAAATGGATAGAAATGATAAAGTTAGAGTAATAGGAAACATTTGGAAATGAATGTGGTTTTCTCTAAATAGAAATAACCTAGATAATGAATTTATGACTTTTCAAATTATTACTTAATTAAGTGATTAAATAATTGAAGTTCGACAATGAAAATAAATTTATTGGTCATGGAAATATCATTGAATGTGAAAATATTAAAATTATTTTGTCATAGATTCTTTTACGATAAAGTCGTCATGATTTTAATCAAATTAGAATTGGGAAATTTATTTAAATTAACTTAAGATGTTTATTTTATGAAATAGAAAAAAATACCGGGTTGGATTGAATTACAAAGTATTGAGTTAAAAGTCTAGAAAGTACTTGTAATTAGACCTGGTATTGGACCCAAAGAACTTATCATCTTTGCCTTTTTATATTTTCTTTGATAAGTTATTTAAGAATGAACTTGGCTGATATTTGTATGTTGATGATGCATATGCACTGAATCTTTTGGTGGTTAGTTGATTGAAATATTGCATGTTTTTGGGTTAGGGACAAATTTGCAAAAATTGGACTAAATCAAATAGACTTCAAAACCTAGAGTCAACGCTTATAGGTGAACATTTAAATAGATGATATCGAGAGGAGAGCTTGTGTGAACCAACTTGATTGTCCTAATTTAGTTTAATGAGATTGAGAGATAAACCAGACTAAATCGTCTAATTAGATAAAATGGTGACCTAAAGGTAAAATTGGACCAATTAGGAGTTTGAGCAAATTAGATTCCTAATCTAAGAATTAACTAGCAACATGAATATTAATTGACCATTTTATCTCGTTAGATTGATATTTGTGCACTTTTGTTTGATATTCAATTTAGTCATCCTAGGTGTAGTTTAGTGTAATAAATCTTAAATGATGATTTGTTGTAGTATAATGCTTAGTGATTAGCTAGCTAGACTTTTTAGTTGCATGCCTTATCATTATTAGTCATCTTGTAGCCCGACCTTTCTTGGGTTTGATCATCAGAATACTTCGTTTTTCATTGTAACACACAAATATTACAATTGACTTATCACACTTGCAGTGAAGTCGCTTATATTTTTGATAAATTTGTGTTGATTCTCTGCTCGGTGTTCTTACACCATGGCACAATCAATACACGTTGCTTGAATTTGAATTAACGAATAAAAGACTTAAAACTTCTCACTCTAATGAGGCATACCTTTGGCATTTGATACTTAGTCATATTAACTAAGAAATAATCATTAGACTTGTGAAAGATAACACCTTAAGTTCACTTAAGGAAGTTGAACTTCCACAATGTGAATCTTGCTTGGAAGGTAAGATGGATAAGAAATCTTTTAATGCAAAAGGAACGAGGGTCGTGAAACCCTTAGAACTTGTGCACATTGATGTATGTGGCCCCATGAATGTTAGTATGTGAGGTTATTACAATTATTACGTAACCTTTATAAAAGATTATGCCAAATATGGGTATATATACCTAATGCATCGCAAAAGTGAAACCTTTGATAAATTCAAAGAGTTTCGTGTGGAATTGGAGAAACAACTAGATGTACCCATAAAGACATTTGGGTCTGATCGAAGTAGGGAATACCTATATGATGAGTTCTTAAAATACCTCGTATGCAAAGAGATATTATCCTAATTAACCATTTCAAGAACTCCACAATAGAATGACGTAGCAGAGAGAATGAATTGAACTTTGTTAGACATAGTTTTATCGATGTTAAGTTATTTACACCTAGCAGTCTCCTTTTAGGGATATACTTTACAAACAACTTGATAAATTTTGAATGATATACCAACTAAGGCCGTACCTAAAACTCCATACAGATTGTGGCATGGTAAGAAGCCAAGCTTAAAGTATTTAAGGATTTGGGGATGTCTAGCCCACGTATTGGATAAATTTATGAGGTAAAATTCATGGGCAATGTTGTGCTTATTTGTGGAATATCTTAAAGGAACAAAGGATGGTTTGTTTTATAACCCAAAAGAGCAAACAATTATAGTTTCAACTCATGTTACCTTCATTAAAAAGAGTTACATGAATGATTTTAAACCTCAAAGTAAAGAAGCACTAAATGAGCTTTTGAGAAATACACAAAGCCTTATAGTAACAATTTTAGAACCAGCTTCGAATAGTAGACCTGCAAAAGATCAACAACATAGGAAGCTTCGTCGTAATCGAAGAGTTTCTTGAAGGCCTGATGATAATACTATAAAATGACATGTTTTTATATATTAATCATGTGTTTATTTTGAGCTTGAGCCTACTAGTTTGAGCTATTTATGTATTTTTATCTTTTAGGGACTAAATTGGAGGCGAAAAGTAAATTTAAGGGAAAAAGCGTCAATTTGGAGATTAAATGGGCCAATATTCAACGTGGGACAAATATGGTGCCAAAAGTGCGAACATGGAAGGCACAAGGACTTAAAAGCAAATAGAGGAGATTTTATTTTGGAAGACTCTATTTTATTTTATTTTATTTATATTAGGATAATTATTGTTAGGATAATTATTAGGATTTTATTTTAGGATTTTATTTTAATTATTTTTATTTAAATGTATTTATCTTTTAGGAATTTAAGTTAAACTAGACTTTCTTTCTAGCACTATAAATAGGGGGTGAAGTGACTCTAATTGTGTCCATCTTTTTCTGTAAACACTCTCCCCCTAAGTCTTTTGTTCTTCTATATTTCCTTTTAATAAATTTTCTTTTTCCATATTTTTATTTATTTTCTTTCCCATAATTATCATGAGCCACTAAAGCCCTTCTAGCCGAAAGTTGTCAATATTTCCCCAAAAGGTTCTTGAGGCTTAGAACCCATACTTAACCCCTTTTCTACCAAGTATTCATCGTTTCTCCGCACTACGGGCTGACGCTTCCGTCCATGGCCCTTAAGAAGTAAATCTTTCAACGTATGCAAAGGCGGCCGCTTTGTGTGTTTTAGAGGGGTTGCACCGTCGGTTCATCAACTTACTGCGTCAGAGGTTGGCGAGCCAAAGAGACAAAATGGCGTGGGATTCGCCATTGAGAAGCGTTGATCTAGCATAGAATTTCTGGCTAGAGTCAGGTTCCCTAAAAATCGTAAGTCTAATCTTTGGAGCTGGTGGTCATATGCGTCCTCTTCCACTATAACTGGCTTACTTGAGTCGAGAAGGATCATCCAAAAGCCGAGGATTGAGCCCAAGGCAGAATGAGACAACCGGAAGCTGGAACTTTCCCATAAGAATTTCTTTTCTCTTAAAACTCTCTTTATTATTTTTATTATTTTCGTAATCATAATTTCAGTAAACTTGAAATTCTATTTTTATTTTATTTTCACTTCCAAAATCAATTCTTAAATTCTGTTTTTTTATTTTTTCCAGGAACGCAGGTATTCTTAGGCACGATTCTGCCCAGGATTTTGAGAAACAAGCATTCGTATAATCCGGTCCCTGAGGATCCGCATCAAATTTTGGCGCCGTTGCCGGGGATCGGCAACATGCTAATCTTGTTTTTTATTTTCTATGACCAGATCTGCTCCAAGCACTCTTGTGTTCGACTCAAAAATCGAAAAGACTGCAAAAGCCAACCGAAAGGAGACAAAACTTAGAAAAAAGCAGTCCGCGGTGGTTGGAACTTAAAGCAATCCACCGTTAGAAATTAGAATCGACGACGAAGTAGAGTCTAGGGTTAACGAAAACCCTACTCGAACAATTAAAAGCGAAGAGGAAGAAGTCAATTCCCCTGAAGAGGTTCTTAACGCTAGGGTTAATGAAACTCTAATCAGGCACAGTAACATATGGATCAAACAATTCGACAACTGGCCGAAGCCCCAACAGAACAACCGCTACTATGCATAGCGTATCCTAATATGGATACTGATTTTGAATTAAAGTCTGGGTTGATTCAATTACTTTCAACTTTTAGAGGGTTACAAAATGAAAACCCCAATAAGCACTTAAAGGAATTTCACATGGTTTGTCTTAGTATGAAACCACAGGGGGTAACTGAGGATCAAATTAAATTACGTTCTTTCCCTTTTTCTCTTGCAGATTCAACAAAGGAATGGTTATTTTATTTACCCCCTAGATCTATTACTACTTGGGCTGATTTATCTCGTTTGTTTCTCAACAGGTTTTTTCCAGCATCTCAAGCAGCTGAGCTAAGGAGGGAGATAGTTAGAATAAGGCAAAACGAAGCTAAGTCTCTTTATGACTATTGGGAGCGGTTTAAGAAGTTGTGTGCAAGCTGCCCACAACACGGTATAACAGAGCAATCTCTCCTCCAATACTTTTATGAAGGCTTGAAGCCTATGGAGATAAATACAGTTGATGCTACTAGTGGAGGAGAGTTGGTCAACATGACTCCCCAACAAGCGAGAAACTTGATCTCTACAATGGCTGGAAACTCTCAACAATTCCGAGTCAATCATGAACCTCCTAGAAGGGTTCACCAGCTAAGTAATTCTTCTATAGAAGAAAAACTTGATAGACTTACTAATATAGTTAGCTCTCTTGTTGCAGAAAAAGCCAAACCAGCTCGAGTGTGTGGAATATGCACTACACCTGAACATACCACAGATGCATGCCCTACCTTGCATGATGACACTATGGCTCATTTGAATGCTGTGGGAAACTTCCCTGGGCCTCCACAAAGGTAATACGACCCTTACGCTAAAACATACAATTCAGGATGGAGAGATCACCCTAACTTGAGTTATGGGGCAAATCCACGAAACAACCAAGTGTACCAAAATTGATTTCCGCAGCAGCTGCAAGATTCAGGTAATTCTCTAGAAACTTTGGTCAATAAATTAGCAACTAATGTCCTTGATTTTCAACAGCAAACTCTTAATTTCCAAAGAGAGATAAATGATTTTCAGCAGAAAATTGAGGCATCCATAAGAGAGTTGACCATATCAATTGAGAAATTGAACTCTCAAGGGAAGCTGCCGTCACAAACAGAACCAAACTGAGGTTGCGAAGCGGAAAGGTACTGGAACCGATTCCCGACAGGAATCTTGGCCAAAAAAATGCCCAGGAAAAATCAGAGAAAGACGAACAGGTCCGACCGAAACCTCCATTGCCTAAGATTCCACCTCCATTCCCAGAACGGTTCAATCAGTGTCGAAAAGGTAAAGAGGACAAAGAGATCCTCGAAACATTTAGGAATGTTGAGATCAACATACCCCTGTTAGACGCCATCAGGCAAATTCCCAAGTATACAAAATTTCTTAAAGAACTTTGCACCAATAAACGAAAGTTAACAGATAATGAAAGGGTAAATGTTGGTGAGAATGTATCTGCAGTATTACAGCAAAAAATGCCGGCAAAGTGTAAGGATAGAGGCATGTTTGCGATACCATGCAAAATAGGCCATTTGAGAATACAAAAGGCTATGTGTGATTTAGGGGCTTCCATAAATGTAATGCCTTTTTCTATTTATGAATCACTTAACGTAGGTTTTTTGACGAAAACAGGTGTTACTATACAGTTGGCGGATAGGTCTGTTGTGCGTCCTGAAGGAGTCCTTGAGGACGTATTAGTGAAAGTTAACGAGCTTATTTTCCCTGCAGATTTTTATGTGATAAAAATGGAGGAGGATAAAGCTCCTAGGTCTTCAGACATCTTGTTGGGGCGACCTTTCCTTAGTACTGCAAATACTAAGATTAACGTACGAAGTGGAACTCTCACGATGGAGTTTGATAGGGAGATCGCAAAGTTTAATGTTTACAATGCTATTAGTCACCCAAGTGAAATCTTGAACATAAACCGTGTCGAGATAATAGACTCATCAGTCGGAAAAACTTTTGAGTCATCTTATGGAGATAAATCTAAAATGATGTTTGATGATTTATTGGCTCCTAAGAATACTAAACTTCTACCTTCTGTTGTGCAGATACCAGATCTGGAAGACACACATAAGATTTTCTTACAGAAAAAATGAAACCAAAGAAAGAGGCACAAGGACGATTGAGCCCAAATATGGTGGATATAATAGAAAATAAGAATTTCCAAGCCTATACAAATGAAAGAATTCAATTGGAACAGCTCCAATTCTAGTTGAGGCGTCAAGCTAGCGACATTAAACAAGTGCTTGTTGGGAGGCAACCCAATCTTTATTTTTATTTTTTATTTTTATTGTTTATTGTTTATTATTAATTATTAATTATTAATTATTATTTATTATTTATCATTTTCTTTTTATTTTTTTCTTTTAAACTAAATTTCTCTTCTTCTATCTAGGTAATACAGAGCAGAAATACGAAGAAAAAAAGGAAAAAATTGCACCAAATTTTGGCGCTGTTGCCATCATGCGCGAACATCGATAGACTACACGGGGAGTATTCCTAAACCTTTACATCTATTTATTTCTTTTTGTCAACATTGAGGACAATGTCTTTTAAGTAGGGGGGAAGGAAATCCTTATTATTACTGTCGGTTTCTGCTGAAATTTTGATTGTGTTGCTCTGTTTTTGTTTGATACTGCTGTTGAGGCCCCATTTTGTCCATATTTATTTTTTTTTTAAGAATATCCTGCCTCTTCATGCCCAAGATTTTGACTAGGATTGCCTCATGTTTGCCCCACAAGCATGATTTTTATTGTCTAAGAAAGTTATGATTTTTCCATAATTGATGCCATCTCCACTGTTTTATTTTAATTAGGCTAAAAATAATTGTGATTAATAAAGTTACCTTTATCTTGCTTTTCGTAAAATTGATTGAGTTTAATATAAAGTGAACACTTAAATGATTGCATGCTTAATTGATGTTCATGGCTATTAGGTGATTATTGAAGCTTATTTTTGACACTTAAATTGTTTTTTTCCTAAGTTTTCAAAAATTTTAAATATCGTTTAATTGTTAATAAATGTTTTCCATGGTTATGAGTACAGCTTAAATCGTGACTGACTGAGTAACCGGGGTAGGGTGCTTAGGTTGTCATTCTACTTCGCGTCAAAATGTTTTGTGACATGACAAGTAAAGCTCCGCTAGCCGAGGTTATGATTATGGCTCAAATCGTGACTGACTGAGTAACCGGGGTAGGGTGCTTGGGTTGTCATTCTACTTCGCATCAAAAGGTTGTGTGATGTGATGAGTAAAACTCCGCTAACCAGAAATAAATAATTTTAGGAGTATGTTGGGCTGAGTAACCGGGGTGGGGTGCTTGGGTTGTCATCTCTCTTCGCGTCAAAAGATTCAATATATTCCTAAGCAAATAAATAATAAAAAATTAAAAAAAGAAAAAAGAAAAAAAGAAAAAGAAAAAAATAATAATAAGTACTAATAAAGTTACACTTGGGGGACTAAAGGAGGAAATAATTAGAGTGTCTTGGTAGGTTTGGTAATTTACCGAAATAGCGTGAAATAATTCAAGTCGATCTTAATTTTTGTGTGAATTAATTGGAGTACTTTTTCTGTTTTACTTAAAGCAAGTTTAGAGTTCTCTTTATTTTTCTTATGCATTTTTAACTAATTTTTATGAAACTTTGGAAGTGGTATTTCTCTTATGGCAAAATCTAGCTTTCACAAGTCGATAAGAACCATACTTGAGGGCAAGCATGGGCTAAGTAGGGGGAATTTGATAATACTCTAAAATGACGTGTTTTTATATATTAATCATGTGTTTATTTTGAGCTTGAGCCTACTAATTTGAGCTATTTACGTATTTTTATCTTTTAGGGACTAAATTGGAGGCGAAAAGTAAATTCAAGGGAAAAAGCGTCAATTTGGAGATTAAATGGGCCAATATGCAACGTGGGACAAATATGGTGCCAAAAGTGCGAACATGGAAGGCACAAGGACTTAAAAGCAAATAGAGGAGATTTTATTTTGGAAGACTCTATTTTATTTTATTTTATTTATATTAAGATAATTATTGTTAGGATAATTATTAGGATTTTATTTTAGGATTTTATTTTAATTATTTTTATTTAAATGTATTTATCTTTTAGGAATTTAAGTTAAACTAGACTTTCTTTCTAGCACTATAAATATGGGGTGAAGTGACTCTAATTGTGTCCATCTTTTTCTGTAAACACTCTCCCCCTAAGTCTTTTGTTCTTCTATATTTCCTTTTAATAAATTTTCTTTTTCCATATTTTTATTTATTTTCTTTCCCATAATTATCATGAGCCACTAAAGCCCTTCTAGCCGAAAGTTGTCAATATTTCCCCAAAAGGTTCTTGAGGCTTAGAACCCATACTTAACCCCTTCTCTACCAAGTATTCATCGTTTCTCCGCACTACGGGCTGACGCTTCCGTCCATGGCCCTTAAGAAGTAAACCTTTCAATGTATGCAAAGGCGGCCGCTTTGTGTGTTTTGGAGGGGTTGCACCGTCAGTTCATCAACTTACTGCGTCAGAGGTTGGCGAGCCAAAGAGACAAAATGGCGTGGGATTCGCCATTGAGAAGCGTTGATCTAGCATAGAATTTCTGGCTAGAGTCAGGTTCCCTAAAAATCGTAAGTCTAATCTTTGGAGCTGGTGGTTGTAGGCATCCTCTTCCACTATAACTGGCTTACTTGAGTCGAGAAGGATCATCCAAAAGCCGAGGATTGAGCCCAAGGCGGAATGAGACAACCGGAAGCTGTAACTTTCCCATAAGAATTTCTTTTCTCTTAAAACTCTCTTTATTATTTTTATTATTTTCGTAATCATAATTTCAGTAAACTTTAAATTCTATTTTTATTTTATTTTCACTTCCAAAATCAATTCTTAAATTCTGTTTTTTTATTTTTTTCCAGGAACGCAGGTTTTCTTGGGCACGATTCTGCCCAGGATTTTGAGAAACAAGCATTCGTATAATCCGGTCCCTGAGGATTCGACCCTACTTCCCCTTTACTATTCTTTTTCGTTATTTTATAGGGAATAGGATATTTTTGGTGCTTTCAACTACCGCATCACCTGAGTTCTTCCAATATGGTGGAACTGCTTTAAACAACAAGTCATCAAATAGGAAGATGATGACCCACTAACATTAGATGAAGTGATGTAGAGTGTTGATTTCAAGCTTTGGGAAATAACTATGAAAAATTGATATGGGTTTTATGAAATCCAAATCACCAATAGGGTGTAAGTGGATTTACAAGAAGAAAAGAAATATGGATGGAAAAGTGAAAACATATAAGACCAAACTTGTAGCAAAGGGTTATATTGAGAAAGAATGTGTCGATTATAAAGAAACCTTCTCTCTAGTTGTCATGCTCAAGTTAATTTGCATATTGTTATCCATTGCAACGACACTCGATTACAAGATCTGGCAATGGATATCAAGACAACATTCTTGAATGATTATCTTGAAAAGAGCATTTATATGATGCAATCCACCAGATATATAGTTAAAGGAAACAAGCAGAAATTTTGCAAAATACTTAGATCTATATATGGACTTAAGGAAGCATCCTGCTTATGGAATCAAAGATTTGATCAAGTGATCAAAACTTTTAGATTTGAGCAAAATGTAAAAGAACTTTGTGTTTATAACGTATTGGGGATGGAAATGTGGTCTTTTTTGTTCTATATGTTGATGACATTCTACTCTTTGGAAATGATGTAAGGATATTGTCATCGATTAAACTATGATGAAGTTAACAGTTTAGCATGAAAGACTTGGGAAAAACTAACTTTGTTCTAGGTATTCAAGTCCTAAGAGACCGAAAGAAAAAAGTGATAACAAATCACAAGCTTTATACATAGGCAAGATATTGAAACATTATGCAATGTCCGATTCAAAGAAGGGATCTCAACCTTCTGTATCGGGATTTCATTTTTTTTTGGAAGATTGTCCTAAGACAACAAAAGAAAGAGAACACATGAGAAAGATTCTTTATGCTTTAGTAGTAGGAAGTTTCATGTATGCTATGTTATACACATGTTCAAATATTTGTTTCGCGGTAGGGTTGGTAAGTTGATATCAGGCAAATTCTAGTCTAAGACATTGGCAAATAGTTAATCATATACTTAAATATTTATGGAGAATGAAGGATTAAATGCTTGTGTATTTCGGAGAAGATCTTACTCCTATCATTATATTGATTCAAACTTTTGAACATATTGAGGTTTGAAGAAATCGACACCAGGTTGTGTTTTTGTCCTAAGCGATAGGTTCATAGTATGGAGAAGTGTTAAGAAACACTATCACACTATATAGGGATAATAGTATGGCAATAACTAACACCATGGAAACCAAAAACCACAAGAGGATGAAACAGATTGATAGAAAGTATCATATCATAAGGGAGACAATAGTAGACAAAATAGTAGATGTAGTCATGTAGTCAAAATCGCATTAGTGGATAACCTTGCCAATCCGTTTACTAAGACTCTAATAGCTAGGAGTTTTGAGAAACATGTAGAGAACATGTGAACGCAAAATATGACTCATCTACTTCATTAGGGCAAGTGGGATACTATTGGATCTAGTGTCATAAGTGTAGTATATTCGTTTTGTATACTTGTATTTGTTGAATAAATTGATTTAATAATATCTATTAGTTACATTAATACTCTTTGCATATTGTCCTCAATGTTTTTGCAAGCAAAGCAAAATGAAGCAAATATTAGCTCAATGATTATCTAATGTTTAACTAATATTAATTCGTATTACATAGTTGAATCGTAATACAGAAAGACAACTTGTATTAGTAGATGAACATGTCCTTAGTCTAATCAGAAATGAGCAAACCGATTGAAAGACTAATACGTCATCTATCAAGTAATTGGGGAGATGCTTTATCTTGGGTACTAAAGTGGATGACTTCCAAAAGGTAAAAACATAGATGTGACTGATTGGATTGATACTGCATTGGACAAGACCCAAGTAGAATAGATTCTAGATCCATTTATAGAATTTTTTTTTCACTTGCGATGTTCACAGTTTGACATACATTGATCCTCAGTGGATGATGGAATATGTATGCATGACTCGTATACTTTGATGTAAGTAAAACTTGATTTCAAATAGATAAGTAACTGAAAGTTGGTGCGTTAAGTATATGAATTCTGCAATATTTAACATCATTCACCATAGTGGAATTCATTGCCCCAATTAATAGGTAAATGATATCTTCTCATTGGCATTACGTGATAGATGAAAAGTAAATATGGCCAAGAGTCATTTGTCTTTATGATAAATGGCTTAGTTAATATTTGATAGCAATTGACTTTTCATGAAGGAAGATGTAATGATTACCATGATATAAAATATGATCATATTGGAGAACAAATTTATATATATTTAGTAAAGGTGTTTATGTATATCGATTTTTATATACTAGAGATTCTATAACACATATGCGTGTGGAAACTACCTACTTTGAATACAAATGTTAGTTTAAAAATATAGACAATAAATAATAAAACATATGGTTTGGAATTAGTTAATAGTAACACATAAAAATAAGTACGATATTAAAATGAAAAACAATAGATTAAATTGTGAGTAAAATGAAACCTAAACACATAAATACATCATGTTACATATATTAAATGGACTACAATTCTTTATCATGATTTTGTCATCAATCTTGAGTTAGTGTCGAGTTTACTTGTGACTCCAACTTAAACAACAACATTATCAATATATATACAATTGATGGGGTAATGGAGTATGCATAATATAATTAAAATATAAATATTATATTAAAATAAATGTTTGGTTAATGGTAAAGTTAAAGTTTTATTGATATGAATGATATGGGTTCAAATCCAAGAATATGTAAATTTTTCATTGGTTCTTATTAAAAATAAAAAGACTAAAATACCTCGAATAACATAACTTATTGTCTGGTTGACTTGTTACACAACTTAGTCAAGAGCTTAAATAATAGTATAGATTATGAAATGATATTTTTATAACTTCCCTAACCAAGTTGGAGTCTGGCTAACTTGTAACCCCAACTTAGTCAGGGGTTTAAAAAATAGTATAAATATACAACTGATAGATGTAATAAAGTATGCATATTAAGATTAAAATGTATAAAAAAAATTAAAATAAAGTTTTGGTTGATTGTTAAATCTAAGTTTTTACTAATGCAATAAGCATTGGTTCAAATATCACAATATGCATATTTTTATTCTTTTTTTAAAGATTAAAGTACGCTCAAATAATTTTAAATATGAAAGGACATTCTAGTAATTTTTCTAACTAAGCTGGTATCCAATTGACTTGTGACACCAACTTAGTCAAGAGTGTAAATAACAATATAGATATATTAAAATTTACATTCTTTTTTTTAGTATCATTCGTGTCCATTTTATAATTTATGTTTAAGGTTTGTGGTTGCCTCTTCTAATAATATTATCTCTAAAGTTCGAACACTCATTCTCTTATTAAAAGTGCAATGCAACTTAATATTATTCCAACACTTATTGGCAATTTATACTCAACTTTGATACACTATCCACTTTTTTTAATAAATTAATATTTTTTTAGCATCGTTGTTATTACAACCATCAGTAACACATGTCTGAGAAAGGGTAGGAAAAATTTATAATAAGGATGTTAACAATTAAACCTTTTAAAAAAGACCATTTACTTAAAAGCTAGGGCTTTAAACCAAAAAGAAGAAGCTATTTTATGATCCGGAAAGTATAGAGGTAAAATATGTTTAATGATTAAGAAATGATAGAAGAAATTAAATACTAGAAAATAGTAGTTGGCTTGGCTCCTAAGCACTTGCAGTTGCGAAGAAGAAGAATAATGTTATAAATATAATAAATAAAAGTGAGCAGAGCACCGAAACAGCTGGATTTGATCCCTTTCTCGATTCCTTAAAAGCGCAATGCGATGGAAGCCTCCATTACATAACCAAAGAAACTGCTAATTGCCTTCCCTTAGTGACAAAAATAAAGTTGAGATGAAGCACCAAAAATGTGATAAAATTACTGTATAATAATAACATTTCCTCAATGAAACTTTAGTCCAATTTATTTACAAGTTTTGTGGATAAGGGGGGACTGCGACAGCAAAGCCAAAGCCATTAAATTAGCAGTAATTTGGTGGTAAAGCCAGGCCCAGCCATAGCCACTCTCTCTTCTCTTCTCTTCTCTCTGTGATTGTGACCATTACTAGATTTAATTTTACAAGAGTTTCTTATTTCTGGAAAAATCTTTATCTTTATTACTACTTCTACTACTAAGCTTTAATTTAAATAGCACCATGATCTGTCTCTTTGTCTCTGCTAATCTTATTGTGTTGTAATTGTTGCATAGGCAGGCCTGAAAGTAATTCAGAATTTGAGAATCCATTCCAGATTCAGTTTGTTTCGGGTTTATTTTTTTTAGTGTGTGTGGGATCCGGTCATGATGGCGATCTCAAAGTCAATCTCAATCTAGATTCTTTTCCATTAACCGTTTAGTTGAGTGGGAGTAGTTGTAGAATCAATTGTGTCTCTTCTTCGCCTGAATTTCGGCTATTCAGTGATTTCTTCCGTACAACAATAATGGTTGAATTCGGCATGGTTCGCTCCACGGACGAAGCGGTGGAGGAGATCATGAGAATTCACAGATCTCTGCCGCCGCGCCCTGCTGTCGACGAGGTCCTAGCTGCCAAGGCTCTCATTCGGAATGTCGAGAAGGAAGACCAAGCTAGGCTGGAAGCCATTACTCGCCAGACCAAGAGCCCTAATGTCCCCGAGGAGCTCTTCCTTATCCTCCTCGAGATGCAAAAGAACTGTGTTTACTTCCAGAGCAAGGAGCAGAAGAGGGAGGCCTTCAAATTGCTGGATCTCGAGTCTGTCCATGCTCTGTTCGATGAATTTATCCAGAGGGCATCCAACTGCCTTTCCTCTACCTCCTCCAAACTCAATGATAAAACCACCCTTTCAAACGCCTTGCCCCACACCGCTGCCACTACTCCGCCTTCCAACAACACATTTACCGCTGCCACGCCCTCCTCCTTTAGGGAGCTTTCATCAGAACGACCACTCTTCTCCAGAGATGACAGTTACGTTAAGAAGGCCAAGTCTTCCTTCTATGCTAACTCCACTGATGGCTTGGGTATTTCTATGTCTTCTTCACCTCACATATTGGACTCTTCTCTTAAGTCCGGGGGCGCCACTGCTGCGGGTTAGCTTCTACCTCAATTCCCTTTATTTTGAATTTACCAACTACATGTTTCTCGCACCATTTTTCGTTTTTAAGATTTTAGTGTCTACTGCTGTCTCTCTCTCTCTAATATTCCATGCATATTACTTGCTTGTGCAGTTCAAGATGGTGAGAAGTTGAGTTTGATTAAGCTAGCTAGTATAATTGAAGTCTCTTCAAAGAAAGGCACTCGAGATCTCAACCTCCAAGGCAAGTTGATGGATCAAATCGACTGGCTTCCTGACTCAATAGGGAAGTTGTGCAGTTTAATTACACTGGATTTGTCTGATAATCGTATTGTAGCTTTGCCTGATACCATTGGCGGCCTTTCATCCTTGAAGAAACTCGATTTGCATTCGAATAAGATTGCTCAACTCCCAGATTCCATTGGAGATCTACTCAGCTTGGTCTTTCTAGATCTCAGTGCGAACCAGCTATCATCTTTGCCTGCTAAATTTGGGAGATTGGTTCGCCTCGAGGAGCTTGATTTGAGCTCCAATCACCTTCCTTCACTCCCTGACTCTATAGGTTCACTCATTAGCCTCAAGAAACTGAATGTGGAAACAAATGACATAGAAGAAATTCCACATACTATTGGTCACTGCTCTTCACTTAAAGAGCTTCGTGCAGATTATAACCGGCTCAAAGCCCTCCCAGAAGCAGTTGGGAAGATAGAAACGTTAGAGGTTTTATCCGTGCGCTATAACAACATCAAACAATTACCTACGACGATGTCATCTTTGGCAAACCTGAAGGAACTAGATGTCAGTTTCAATGAGCTTGAGTCTTTGCCTGAGAGTTTATGTTTTGCCACCACACTCGTCAAGATGAACGTAGGCAACAATTTTGCTGATATGCGATCCCTACCAAGGTCTATTGGAAATCTTGAGATGCTTGAAGAGCTGGACATTAGCAATAATCAGATCCGGGTGCTCCCAGACTCTTTTAGGATGCTAACACGACTTCAAGTTCTACGTGTGGATCAAAATCCTCTGGAAGTGCCTCCTAGGCACATTGCGGAGCAGGGTGCACAGGTAATATAATCCCTTTTGTATGCTTTTTCTTTGATTAAAGAAAAGAAAATGTTATCCCGTGGCCTAAAGCTACTTCATTCATTTACTTAGGCTGTTGTCCGGTATATGGCTGATCTGGTTGAGAAAAGGGATGTTAAATTACAACCGGTGAAGCAGAAGAAGAGTTGGGCTCAAATATGCTTCTTCTCCAAGTCTAACAAAAGGAAGCGCAATGGGATGGACTATGTAAAAGCCTGATTTACAGCACTTTATGTTTGGGTAAGTTGTCAGGAAAGCAACCGTGTTATCATATTTTGTTGCCGAATTGCCCCAGTGTCCAACCACACAAACATAATGAAGGATTTGGAACGCTTGTAGCTAAATCTAGTCTTAGTGGCAATATCTTCATTAAGGAAGCTGATAGCAGGATTTACACTCATAGCTGTACTTGCTTTTGTTTTTTTATCTTACAGGTTTTCTAGCTGTTAGTGAGTCAGATGACATCAATTAGGACGATGCAACGAGTTGTTGTTGGCATCGCCAAGTGGATCATAGATCATGACTCTGACTTTCCGTCTCAAAATCGTGGATTTGTTTCTTTTTTTGTTTCTTTATTCTCCTAATCAATTATAATTGTTTCTACCCCCCCCCCCCCTTTTTTTTATTCCACTTTATTTATTTTGTCGTTGCACTATATTGAGGTGTACCATTCAGCCGGAAAACAAGGGAGGGAAGAAATGTTGTAATCTGTATTTCTATTGTAAAATGAAGTTTGAGTACCATTTAACAACCCGTAAAAGAAAATTGTTTTGTTTGAAGACGGAATGGTTTTGAAAAAGTGTGTAGAGTGCTGCATGATTTCTCCATTTCTGCAGCTATCTTGATATAAAGATCCTCTGCTCTGTGCAGGCTTTCTTCTAAGGTCTGAGCGACTGGTAAAGTTTCTATTTGTAGGCTTTATGCGAGTCACCTATGTTCTTCTATCCTATGTTGCTTTGACCCTTCATTCTTTTTTAGATATTTGTATCTTACCTTTTGTCCACGTATGAATGAGATGATTTTTCAGGATCCTTGGAATATAAAGTTTAACCTTGAGACGAGCAGATTCATGAAATAAATCTCTGGAAATGGCATTCGAAAAACTGGATAGGATTCGTTTCTGGTTCATTTGATTTGGCACTGGATGATAGATGTGTCAGCAGGGTAAATATTTTAAGTCTATGGTAACGTATAGGAGTAGTATCATATCTTCCTGATAAGCAATGATAGCAAGTAAAAGGGTTCGGAAACTTGTCTGCAATCTGCAATGAATGAAAAGTGCGACAGAGAGTTCTGCTTTGCTTTTGTTAACTGAGTATAAAAGTGGTTAGGAAATCATTGCTTTTAAGTGGTAATTAATATTATTAGGATGGCCTTTTCGTCTTTTTAATATAATAATTAAATAAAAAAACAAAAAGCTACTCATCCAAATATCAGTTTAGTAAAATTTATACATAATGTTTACCACTACACTTGTAATCATTGTTAAATAATTTTTTTTTACATAAAATATTTTCTTTTACTCACATTATAAGTGTATCCTAATTTAATTGTTAAACATTCAGAATCTTACTTTTTTTAGGTTTCCCAAATACAATTAAGATCATATTACACTTTGATATAAATAAAATTCTAAAATTTACAATTCGTTTTGATAATTGAAATAATTTGTGAAGTAGGCAGAAGAGTAGCTGATAGAATGAGAGGTAGGGCATTGGGCATCGGGCATTGGGTATGAAGTGAGTTCCAAAGAGATGGGAGCCACAGTTGTTGTCTTCAAGTGGTTGACAGTTTGATATGAGCAAAAGTGTATGGAGGGTGCTGACTGGTGGCTGTCCATGTTGTGGACTATGAAGAAGAACATGTCATAGTGGTAGATATGGGGGGCAGGGCCAAACTCAATTAATATGCTCCTTGTATAATTTTCAAACCAACCATCCCATGCCAGCTTCTGCCAGACTTCCCTTTACGGTTTTTCCTCTACTACTACTAGTAGTACTAGTAAGTTTTCTTTACTTCCAAAACCCCTACACAAGCTAATCCACCCCCCCCCCCCCCGGCGGTTGGGCCCTGACTTTCATATTCTATCTTCATCTAAGCTAACATTGACCAGTTCATACAATTTGATTGCAATTGGAGGTTTGGTTTCTCTCTTTATTCTTCTTACTTGTAAGGAAAGTCCCTTTTTCTTGTCTGTTCCACCACATTCGAGACTAAGGCTTCCTTTGAATTCATCTCATTCATAGTGAGATGAAATCTCATTGATATATCTTTTATTATGCTTTCTCACAAAAGGTAAAATGGTGGGTGGAACATAAGCATTGTAGTATGTTAAAGCAACTGCATTTCAAAATTTTCATTGATGCTTTAGGTACCGGTGTATAAAAAAGTCCTCTAGTAGGAGGGTTTTTCTTACCATTATAACCCTTCATTGGAGATGTGTTTAATATTTATAACCATTTGGATTATTTACTTAGATAATGAAATTTATGATATAGTAAATATATAACTATATTTTATATAATATTTAATAAATATGTAAAAGTAAGAAAATAAAAATTACATTATTCTTTAAAATAAGCAATAAATAATTACCTCAATACTAAAAAAAATAAAGATAAAAATATTATACATATAATTTTTTTGATGAAATTACAATTTTTTATAGAATTTTATTTATGAAATATATTTTAATGAATATAAAAAGAATTATAAATATCAAAAACCCAAAACTTTAACTATATATAAAATATTTAGTTCAAAATCCTTAATAGTCATTTTCTATTCTCACCTCATTGCCACAATTACTTTTGAATCCAAACACTCTAATATCAGTAGTAGAGTGAGTGAAATCCCCACCAGAGTTGTTTTGAGCACGTCATTGAGGTGGTTAAACCATCCATTGCTTTACATAAAGAAAGTAGTAGATGCCATTTCCAGATATGAAATGAATGTTTGATAGGGAGATTAGGGAAACTACAAATTAAGTTGTATTTGTTGGTTTCAACTAGTAATATGTTGCTTTGTTGTTTAGGTCAATCCACATACATCCATTGCTGGTATGGCAGTGAATGATTGGACGGTGGATACCCAACACTCTGTCACTGAGGGAGGCCCCAATTATTGCCATATTCATAGCTATCCAAGTTTTTTATGTTACCAGTTACCACTATAGCTGCTTTTCCAATTACAGTGCTCTCATTGTATCAGGTGGGTTAAATCAGTCCCTTCTTGTTTTACTCTTTTACGGGTTAAAACATGACTATGCAAACTAGACTGTTCAACTTCTGGAATGAAGTCATACTAGAACAGTGGGAAGATCCAATTTATAAACAAGCACTGTATTCAAGAAAAACACGCTTCCTATCCAAAATCATTTCAATATATTCCGCAGAAGATGCCATTTTTAAACAAGCACTATCAATGTACATTTAAAAAAACAAACACTTCCTAACCAAAATCATTTCAACCAAGATATTACTATATTCCGCACATCGTATTCAACAAATGATATATATAACAGGTCCTTCCCTTTAGCATCAACCCCACATATCGTTCACGGTTCCTTTGCGGGGGCAGCCTTTGCAAAGGAGAAGTCATCTTCATTTCTTGCTTCTGTGTGGTAGGTTTCAGTTATTTCAGTTGCATGCTCATCATGATCCACTCTTATTATTAAATTTGTTGATGTGGGTGTCAATGGTTCAGCTTCAAGATCAGACATGTCACGATCTTCATAGTTATATGATGAACGAGTTGAATGACCAGTAGTTTTGTATCGATGAAGTGAGTGTCCAGTGGAATGCAATGTTGAACTTGGGCTTGTACTTCCACCCAGGGCTCTATTGGGGGATTTTCTTGCATTCCCCCGCTTCTTTGCAGCCATATGCCACTTCTTAAGGGCCTTGGATGTTTGCTCATCAAAGATGGACCTCTTCATGCGCGAACCCATCTGCAAGTATCCGGCATTATAAGCATCACTTCTTAATGGCGGCCTTGGATGTTTGCTCATCAAAGATGAGACATCCAATGCTAGCATTAACTCATGGAGGAAATGTATGACTTAGCAAATTTCCAAAGCAAGTAAATTTCATTTCAAGCAATTCCTAGGAGCAGCTTTATTTAAAGATCTCGGAAACAGAAAAAGGCACCTGAGTTACTAGGGCGTATAGCGGAAGGGTGATGTAGCTGCACAAGCACAGAACTCCGACACTGCAAAACACCACAAAGCAAAAGTTTTTAAAGTATTTTTCTGTCAAATAAATCATATTTACATCTGTGTCACATAATATTATTATTCACAGTAGACTGATGGTACTAAAAGCTTAAGCTTACCCCAAAGAAACTTTAATTATGGCGAGCGTGAAATCAGCGTGAAAGCACGATTTGATCCCAAAGGCATACTGCACAAGGAATTCAAAAAGAATTACATACCTACACCAGACTTTCAGAATTTAAATAATGAAAAAGAGGGTTCAGAGAGACAAATAAAAGAGCAGGAGAAAAGCTGCAAATGGGTAGTTAGTAGAGCATAGTTAATTACCCAGATCCACAAGAAATAAGTTATCTGGAATGCATTCTGCCAAAAAGAAGACAAAGGGGGGAAAAAAGAGAATGAATTAGGATATCGTTAATGCAAGTAAAAAGATATGATATACTAAAATTGTCCAGAAAATAGTTTAACAGGCAAAGAATTTTATAATTCAGAATCAGACAGCCAACATTGCAAGATAAAACTAGAATGAATATTTAAATAATCTACTATAATGACACAAAATATAAATTAATATAATTTTTTATATACCTTTTAAATAGTTAATATAAATAAGCGTATTTAGATAATATTCACTCCCAGACGCAAAAGCCAAAAGCACCTAAATCCCAACTTTTGCATTTGGGTGGAAAAGCACTTCTTCACAGTAGTTTTGACTTTTCACCCCAAAAGTCTGGTGTTCATTGTTTCTGCGGTGGAAAAGTACTTTTGGACCCCAAATGCAATGAAGAACGGGGCCTTAGTGAATCAGTTAAAATTGAGATTGCTTGCAGTAAATGCAAGCGAAAATAAAGGCCTTGTATTGGCTGGCATCAGCAAGCAAATAAGAAAATAAGATGTTGAGGGCTGTCACTTCAGGCAACAATGACACAGGCTGGGACCGTACTCATCCTAAATTTGCATTAACCAAAACTTTCTAGCTGGGTTGACCTCCAAGAAGGAAATCACACACCTTCAATATTAGTTTTTGTAATTTATTAAAATCAGGACCCCTCATATATAAACTAAGCAAGGAAGGAGTTTTTTCATGGTCTTTACTAATGTTCTCATGCACCTAAGTTACGTATCCAAACAAGAACAATCAAAGTAAGGATTTTAATCCCATATTCATTTATTGTTAAAAGGAAGCTACGCTTATATTCAAGAATCAATTGAAGTAGAACTAATGAATACCTGAAATAATGCAAAATGAATCAGATGAAGAACTAATTGGGGTCGGCCAAACCAAAAATATTGGTCAGAGGCTTGTACAAGAGGCATTCCCTGGACCACGGCATGCCTTTCTGTAATTTCAAGAGCCATTTTTGTCAAAATGGCTTGAAGCTTCGTCCCAACAGCCAAGATTATCTGTTATCAATCGAACAATTAGAACTTCGAAATCTTCTACCGTAATCGTAAAGAAACTACTATTGAGAAATATTTCTTACAATCACAGGAACTAAGGATGCCCAAAATAGTGCATGCCAACCTGGAAAAAGCATGTGTTATATTTGCAAACAGAATTCAGCTTTTAATTCAGTTTACCATAGAAAAAATTTAATCTGAAATGATCCACTAAAGAAAAGGGGGCTCACCTCCGACATTTAGCAGCAAGTAGACCACAAATGATGCCCAGAGCACTGGACTGCAAACAGAGTAAACCTAGGTTCAGACACGTTAACAGCAAGGAAGGTTGTCTAGTGCAACACATAAATATAACTAGTACCTTACTCCTACAACGATCTTGAAGTCATCCTCTAATGATCTTTTGATATACTTTTGGAAGTTGAACTTACTTCCAGGAGCTAAATGAACCTACAAGACAAGGTTGAAAGAATCAGGAAGAAGGACAAACCAATATCATACACTGTTGCCTTTGCAATTGAAAGAAACTCACGTTGATGAATCCATTCCGCAATGTCAAGTAGTCAACCCTCCCAACAGACCTGAAAAATTGTCGAAAGAAGCACCCCTGCAATGAATGTCTAAGAAGATCAGTACCGAACTAGAAAGGTAGCACATTGAAATACATACTAAAACCACAAAATGAACCAAATATTACTCAAGTAAAGCAAGTTCCAGCAATGTCCCCATATTCTTTCAGCAATCTCTTCTATATTCTTTTTAATTTCTTTATTTATCATAGTCCACTACACTGCATTCAAGAAGATAATCACACCCAAACTTTCATTTCTATTCATTAATTGGTGCAAAGTCTTCCAAATGCAGTCATTTCTAACGTGGAACAACTATTTCTTTTCAATGGAACCTTTGTGCATCACCTTAGGTCACAACTAGAACCAAAATGGTTGCACTAGAATTTTCTGGTCAGCATCTGGTTACAAGAAAATCCACCTTATTAAATAAACTGTACCATTTTTGCTAGCTATAATTACTTACAATGTAAAAAAAGAAAGGAATCCTAGTCCAAAAGCTGGTGTGAGCTTTCACAAAAGATGTCTCATGAGTAAGCCTGAATCGAGAGGGATCTGCAAAAACAATCACACATCAAGTTAGCTTCCAAGGTTCAACAGTAAAGTTAGGAAATAAAGTTCAAGATTGACAGTAGAAGATTTAAAGCTATCAAATGTACTAGAAGTTGATAATTGTGGAAAATATACCATTTGAAAACTCATAGTCATGAGATAGAGTTTCCTGCTCCCACACCTTCCAGCCACGAATCTGTTCAAAGCAGGTTTTAGTTTAAAAGAACATACTTATCCTTAAGAATGCATCCAGTGTGGAGCAGAGGAAGAAGATCATGTACAAGAAACACAGATAAGACAATTTAATTACCTTTAGTCTCCCCAGCATCATAGTAACAAAACTATATAAAACATGAAAAACAGCTAGGAAGAATATGAGGATGTGTAATTCATGCAACCCTTCAACCGATATAAGCGGTTCATGCCCCTGTAGAGAAAACCCAGTTAGTTACAGTTCAACTGATTCCAAGGCAAAAAATGTTGCATTGAAAAAGAACAAAAAAGTGATTAGGAAGACTAAACCAGAAAAGGCTTTTTCTTTTTTTTTTTTTTTCCCTAGAAAAAATTACAAAAATGCCATTTATAACGCCAGTTTGAAACTGTAAATGATCAAACATCACTTCAATAGCTTGTAAACCAAAACTCAAGTAGAATGACAAAAAAGAGACTCAGATTCAATATTCCTAGCTTGTGACCTCAATTCTTGTGCAAATAAGAGCTTGAATGTGCTCACTGGTGGATCAGCACAAGTAAGCATATCATTTTAGGTGCAATCAGAAGCAACAATCTACTAGAAATGCATTTCAATAGGGGGAAAAAGGAAAACAGAAAACTTAAAATTCAAGTAGGCATAATTGCTTAAACTTAGTCGTTGCATCTTTCTTCAGAACAGCCCTACTTCATTTTCCCTCAAGCTGTTGTGAGAAGCAGGCAAAATTTTGCAAGCCTATGGACAAACTATAATACAGTGATGGAACTTAGAATAAGGCTGACTAAGTAGGTCAAGGCAAGACCAGACAATATGTTTCTAGATATATTGAATTCCATATAGCTTTATCATTGGTCTTCCTGGCACGCAACCCCTCTCCCCATGAAAAGGTCAGTATTTTTTACTATGTAGCAAACAAATTATTACTTTAGATGCTATTTGACATATGATTTTACTTTCTTTCTGTACATGAACACAAACAAACAATTTCTAGGAGGAAACAAAATTGGCAACACATGTGGGATCAAAACATCCAATTTTCAACAAATAATTAGTTCATTATAAAGATAATAAACGAATATGAATAGATGCTGGCCTAGGCTCACCTCCTTGCATTTAGGCGCAGTTGAAATAGTAGACAAAGATCTACGGTCAAACCATAACAGTCTTCGACGGTGTTCTTCTTCACTGCTTTCAGAGGTGTCTTTCTCACTATCAGATTTACAAGGCAACATGGTATTCGCAACATCTATAGGGATACAAATTCTGGCAATATAGCTCTGACCAAAAGTGAGGAGCAGCGAAATGAAACCCAGAACCATCAGCTCTACAATAATCATGTCAATTGTGAAAAACTCTTTATTGTGACAAAGCAGTGGCATCTTATAGAAACCATAAAAGAAGCAGTGGGATTGAAATGGAAAATATTCAAGAAGCAACTTGTGTGTACAAGACTTACCAGCTTTAACCTTGTCCAGGGCTTCAAACAGAGCACTCTTGTGCCTTTCTGTGAACCACTAAATGCCACAAAAGAAAAATAGAAATTAGGGTGGCAGATACAGTACTAGTGAAAGCTCAACATGGTTCAACGAAATAATAACACAATACTGCATTATTGGTACAGAACTATTTTGCAAAAAGAAGGAAAATAAAGAAGAAAGAAACACAGAATTTAAAGGAAGTAATAAAGTGAATTTAATTTCAAAACCGACAAAAAAAAAAACAAGGAAAAGGGAAAGAGGGATTACCGTTCCAAGTTTGTGAAGAACTGTTTCCAAGACAATAGAAATGATGATGATAACAGCACAAACCCCAGCCACCGCCCATGTAGGTGTCTGATCAAGCTTCCTCTCCCCTGAACTCTCGGTTGTCGCCATTACCTTTCCTCCCTCCATTGTTAACCATACCCACAAACAGTACCACAGCAACACCCCCTTCATTTTTTATATTTTCACAGAGCAAAACAGCAAAAAGAATGGAATCTGTATTGAAGACAAAATATTAATTTGGGTTTCCTGAAATTAAGAACAAAAAAGTAGTGGTAGTAATTACTTAAATAGGAGAAGAGAAAATACAAGCTTTGGTGGTGTTAAAGGGAGTGTTAAATAAATGGAGATTTGGAAGGAAGAAAGAAGGTTCAGAAATGGGGGCCTATGCTCTGCTCCACCACCGATAATGAGTCAAAAACCATGAATACAAACGCGGTTCCCAATTCTCAGTACCTGAAAGAGATAAGTTGGAATGATGGTTTAGGTTAGGCAGCTGAAGTACGATATACGTTTTTGTTGATTTTGGGTTGAGCAAAATATTTAGAGGAAGTGAAGTCAATTAATTTTAATGTTATATGTTGTTTTGGTCGGTTTCAACATTTCAGTTTTGAGTTCACATAAAAAAAAAGAAAAAAAAAGAAAAGGCGTAGAAAGTGGTAGCTGGATGGATGGCATTGATTAAGGCAGGCAATGAATATGTCCAAATCTAGACATATTAGGCAACACAAGTTGTCCAATGAATTAATCCATTATGAATTTACATCCCAAATCCGCTGACCCGCCCTTTCTTTTTCTTCATTATTGGTTCTCATTTGGAAAACATATATGATCATTTATTACTACTTTCTTTTTTTTGGTTTGATTCTCAATTGTGGCCTAAGTCGCTGCGAGTGCCATACAGGCATGCACACCCTTTGCCTTGGTCAACCGTCAATTCCCGGTGCTTTTCGCTTTTTCTTTTTATTTTTTAATACGACTTTTGGATATCTCTAGTGGTTACAACTTACCATAGCTGCTTGAAGATATTTATATATATTTTTTACAAACATAAAGTATTCGCTAAGAAAGAGACAAGTATGATGAAAATTTTAAAAAATACAACAATTGAACTCATGGGCTTATAACTCGTAAGAGAAGCATACTCCCAAACAGAATAGCAAACCATAATCACTATTCTACACATTGTCATCATCGGAAAAAGGAGGGAGAGCAGTCCGAGATGCTAAGGAAGTCGTAGACAAAAGAGGTTGCCCCCGATGTCAACATAACGCCTTTGATTGGAGACCATGCCATGGCCATCATTAACCATCATGGAACTAGCTAGGAAACGATGACAAAAGAAAAACCCACAACCATTGATGTGAGCTCAATCGCTGGATGAGCAAAACTAGTCAATTGTATCCTAAGATATATTAAACACTGGCCAATGAGGATTCAAAGAAGTGTCGATACCAACTAGTCAAAAAATCAGGATCGCCAACGAGAAAACAAGGGGACCAAGCTCAACGTTGTGGACAAAAAGGGAAAAAAACCCACACAAGGCAGCGGGAGAGAGAAGCCTTTCAAATAAATTGCCAAAGGTTGAATAAGAGAGAGGGAGCAAAATCTAGAAACTTATTGTGCCTAAAAACAACAGAAAGAAAGGAAATCAAATAATAGAGAAAAAGAATAACAGCCACCACACTGATGACAACAAGGAGCCTAAGGTTTCGTTAAGAAGAGGTAAGAGAGAAGATATTTGTTTTTAAGGTAAATTACACTAACAGTCACTCAACTTTGATGTAGCTGACAAAGTAGTCACTCTACTTTCAATTCAGTCACTCAACTTTTGAAAAAGAACAAATCAATCCTACGTAACAAAAAAGTGACCTGTCATCTAACTGGCTACGTTGGAGTGCTTGTTGTCATTTAAGCAGCCCCAAATTAAGAACCTTAACTGGGCTGTAGAAAGAAGAAGAAGAAGAAGAAGAAGAAGAAGAAATGGAGACGTTGCCATTTTTCTTTCACACCGCTCTATTTAATTTTACAGTTCTTCAAGATCTATTAATGTAAATCAAGTTTTTTCTCTTCTTTTGTCCATTCAACCAACCATAGAGATTTGGGATTTTTAAGGGACAATTTTGAAAACATTGTTAAGAGAGCTCATCAAATATGAAACAATTATCGATTGATGTTGGAGAAATTGGAAATTAGGGTTTGAGATTTGAGAAATTTTAAGGTGAAGACATTTTTTTAACCTCAAAATTTTGAAGATGAGGACATTTTTTGAACTTCAACTAATTGTTATGGCTACCACACTTATTCTTCCCACAACTTTAACTGACCGACCCTATTTTTCTTTTAATTAAATATCCATTTTTTCTAAGTTTTCTTTTTGTACTTGAAAATAATGGTATGCATTGTAACTTCACTTTTTAACCATCAAAGATTTCAGATGGTGGAGAAAGCAATTAACCCTCTCCTTCTTCAGTTTTTTCAAGGTCTTACCTTGGGTTCTTGTTTTTATGTAAATGAAAAAGAAATTAGGTTGTTGGTTTATTGGGGAAATGAGAAGAATTGCAAGAAGAGGAGTAAGAAAAAGAAGAGAAAACAAATGCAGCAAGTAGATTAGAGGCAACGATAATGACTATGGTAGTGGTAAGGGTCAACAACCTTAAAAATGCCATAGGTTTTGTTTGGCAAATTTTCCTTTTGATGGTTAGCTAAAGAAGAAGAAGAAGAGAAGAAAAAGAAGACCCTTATGATCCTCATGTCTAACTCATGTCCAAGTGGCAAGTTAATTGGCCATGTTAGCTAATTAACTAGCCATGTCAGTTGTCCTGTTAAGCTTATAACAAAAAATGTTAATGAGTGACTGATTTGTCACTTTTTGATAACGTTAGTGACTGATTTATTATTTTTCAAAAGTTGAGTGACTAAATTGAAAGCAGAGTGATTGTTTTGTTAGCTACATCAAAGTTGAGTGACTCTTGATGTAATTACCATTGTTTTTAATAGGATTTGGAAACTTTCAAAAGTTAAAAGAAAGTAGGTAACTAGAAATTCGTTTAAAAGTAATTATAGATTGGGATGAATGGAATTAAAATTAAAATTATTAATTTCTTCTTTGTTTAATTTCATTCAAGTCAAACCTAACATTTTCTTTTCAAAATATTATGACTTTTAAAATATTTTCTAATAAGTGCCTTTAGAAATTATTTCTTAAAATATGAATTTTTTCAAAGTTATTTTAACATTTATGGATATTAAAGTCCTTTAATTTTTATTAGTTATTGTCAAGTATTCCAAATTCAATGAGACTAGTAAATTGGTCAAGGAATATGTAAGGATTAACCTGATTAAGCAACAAGTAAAAAAAATGTAACAGCCCGAGTTAGGGCCCAGTCGGAATAGTGGTTTCGAGACCAAAAATCCAAAGTAGCAAATTTTATTTCATGACTATTTTTGAGATTATGGTATGCTTGCATGATATTGAGAAAATCTTATGAAGAAAATTTTATGAGTTAGTAACTAATTTGTTCTTTAGGACTAAATTGTAAAAGTTGCAAAATTGAGTTTCTAGAAGGTTTAAGTATGAAATAGCATAAGAGAAATTATTAGAAGTCCTTATTTGGAAATTAGACCAATTTTTAGCATGATGGACAAAAATGCCCATGGAAGGGAAAAAATTAAAGAAATGACATAAGGGTATTTTGGTCATTTGGTTAATTAATGAAATAAAAAGGAAAAATAAGTCAAAAATTGACTCATTTTCTCCATGCAAGTGCTGAATTCCCTAAGGACTCCATAGCTAGGGTTTCTTTCATTTTCAAGCTTCAACTAAGTGACTCCAAGCCTTGTTTTTCATGCTCTTCGTATTTTTGAAATCCTCGTAGCTTAATCTAGCTATTTCTACCACTAATTTGAGCTAGGGTTTATATTCAAAAATATACCCATGCATGACATGCAAGTAATTTGATGCCTAGTGGTAGAAAATAAAAGATTAAAGTGTAGTAAACACCTCTAGGTGGTTTTTATGAAAGTCCCTAATAGGGACCAAATTGCAAAGTTAGAAAAATGAGTAGTAAAAGCATAAAATTATGAGCAATGTGGGCTTGTATGGACTCTAGTAGGTGTCGAATAGGCTTGGGTAGCCAAGAGAATAGACACATTTCATTATACGAACCTAGGGACTATTTTGCAAATATGCAAAAGTTTAGGGGCAAAATTATAAAATTTTCTAAAGTATGAATTATTAGATATTTAGTCAATGTGGGTACTGAATAAGTCAACTTTGTCATTATAGATCAAGAAACACAAAGTCTAGACCGAAACTAGGGAAAAAGTAAAGTAGTGGACTAAACCGAGCATTTGCCCACATTTTGGACTCGAGGTAAGTTGTATGTAATAATTTAGCTTGTATGTTATGTAAATTCTTTATGATGATTTTTTATGAAATTATGATATTCTATGAAGTCATGGATGAAATTTTGTAGGAATTATGTTAAGGGCCATGAAATTGATTGTTGAGGCAAAGTATAATATTCATGAGATTATTGATGTGAAATCTTACCAAGAATCTATGAAAACATGAAAAGATAAATTACATGTAAGTTTGAATGATACGAAGGATACCGTTATCATGTCATGAGTACTGTAGATGTATAAGACCATGTCTGAGACACGGCATCGGCACCGAACTAAGATCCCATGTAAGACCATTTTTGGGACATGGCATTGGCATCGAGATGTGATCCCCTATAAGACTATGTCTAGGACATGGCATGAGCATCCAAGATGAGGTCCCGCGTAAGACCATGTCTGGGACATGGCTTCGGTACCGAGAGGAGATAAGGATCCCCTGTAAGACCATGTTTGGGGCATGGCATGGGCGTCCAATATAAGATCTCATGTAAGACCATGTCTAGGACATGGCGTCGGCATTAGAGTACGATCTCGTGTAAGACCATGTCTGGGACATGGCGTCGGTATCAGAGTATGATCTCGTGTAAGACCATGTTTGGGACATGGCATCGACATCGATGTGTGGTCCTATGTAAGACCATGTCTGGGACATGGCATTGGCATCATTTCATGAGAAGTGACTTATGGATATCCTTCAGTGTATTTTTAAAAGAATTTTAGATGAGAAAAGTATTCAGCTTGATAAGTTTCAAGAAAAAAGCTAAAGTTTCATGTTGAATGTTACAGGTATATACGAGTAAGTATGAGATATTGAGAGTATAATGTTATGAGAAATACAACATGAAAAGCATGAGTAAGTATATGATCGAGTAAGTCACGAAGATGAGTAAGAAATTATATAAGGTTTATGATAAGTTGTTTGAGTAATGTCTCATAATTTTAGTTGCTATTTTATTCATGCAGCTTACTAAGCATTTATATGTTTACTCTTTCCTTTTTCCTCTTCTATGTAGATTTGCCGTACCAGCTCAGGGATCGTTAAAGTCGAGGCTCAAAGTCACACTATTAAGACATTCATTTTGGTATAGTAAAATTAGTTATTTTGATGTATGGCATGTATTGTAACGCCTTAATTTTGGGATTTTTGGGTTTTTGCTTGAAATTAATCCTTGCTTGTTTAGATGTGTTAATTTATGCTTTGAGCATATTAGTGGGCCTTTAGAAGGCCTAAGCTTAAGTTAAAATCCAGTAGGATTTTAAAGTTTTAGACTTAAGAGAGTAGGGGCCTTGACTAAGTGGGTTTTTAAAAAAAAATATTGGTAATTTGAGACTCAAGATGACCTGTGGTAAGGTGGTAATGTAACGCCACTTAGAACACAAGGGGACGTGTGGAAGCTGTACAAGAGCTAGAGTTCGAGTTAATGGAGTAGCAAGGTGTTATTATTTTTTTATGCCTATGCAAGGTAAGTGATGGAACCTAAGTAAAATACTGAAGGAAGAAGTTGAGTTACTCATGGAATTGGGTGAGGAGTGATAAGGAGAGATTATCTAGGAGCAAATCTAGGAAATTTGAATGAGAAGCAAGTAATGGCAAAACATGGGGCTCTTGGGGAAGCATTTTCGGTTTTGGTCTTTGGCTTGGCATAATCGGCAATGGGTGTTAGGGGTGATAGCCGATTGTGACCTGGGTCCTATTGAGGTTTAGTTTCGGCATTTTGGGTGTAGGCGTAGGTGCTGAATTGTTTAGTAGCTAGTCTTTGGGATTTGGCAATTCTTTCTTGCCAAGTTAGTGTGATACCTCTTAGGGTTCTCTGTTTTTCTCTGTTCTCCTCTCTTTAGTTCCAAAAACCGAAAACACAAACATCATCTTCTTTGGGCCGATTTGTGCAAAGAACCAAAATTGTTCTTTCTTCTTTTTCTTTCTTTTCCCAAGCCAAATTCTCTTCATCACCCCTCTTCTTTAGCCGAACCAAACATCTATCTTTTCTTTTCACTGATTGAAGTAACCACTTCTCTTGAAACTTTGTTAGCCGATTGTCTAAAAGCCGAAACCTGAAGTGTCTTGCTAGCCGATCCTTTTTCATTGGCCGAATTTCTATTCTCTTCAACCCTTTTCTTTCAAAAAGCCGAAATTCACAACTCTCTTGTCTCTTTACCGATATTTTCTCCTTCATAAACTTCTATTCTCCTCCTTATTTCTACAAAAGCCGAAACCTTCATATCTTATAGTGATTTCGGAAACCGAATCCTTGGATTACTCAAATCTATCTTCTTCTCATATTTTGGTTAGATCTACAATATATCTGGGCTAGACGGATAATTGGGAACTCTCCGTTAGCAGAATAAGCGTTAGTAAGTACTCGAAACCCCTTTTTTTCATAGCTTGTGATTCAAGGAAAAGCCGAAAACCCCTAACTCTTCAATGTGGCTGTCGTTTTTAGACTAAGAGTTATGTTAGCCTTTTCTTTTGGTTCTGTTGTGTTTTAGTGTGGAAACAAGGCGATCTAACGAGGAGCAGTGGAGGCTAGGACCCTGGAGCAACCTAGATTTAGATCTAGTTGTAGATTTCAACAAAGGTAAGTGATTAAGGGCTTTAGATGGTGTTGGCCGAACATGGTAGGTTGTCAATTTCATTAATTTTGTTAGATTTTAAGTTAATGGTGTGGTTAAAACGATTGTAGGGTAATTCAGTGCGGATCTCGACGTAGTACAAACAGGTGTGTAATCGACACCCTCTAGTAGACTAGATCGAAAAAAGTCGAAAAGCCAAAATGCCGAAATTCTGGCATTTCGTGGGACTGTGAGCGTGCGAGCACTTGTGGTTCAGTTGAATCAGTAAAATTAGTAATCGCAAATGGTAAGAATGATGTGTGCGCATTTTTGTGCACGTTGGTGGTTTTGAGCCTCGAAAGGCCGAATCTGGGCCCAATGGGCTTACAGGCCCATATGGGTGGAAATGAGCGGTAAGCATATTCCGGTAGTCTGACTGTTAAATCTGCTAAAACGAATATAAAATTTGGGCTTAGTGGGCAGTAATAGTGGACACCGTTGGGCCCATTAGGGGTTTTAGGGCCCGATAACTCTATTTTGATAAAATGGGCGAAATAAGTTACTTAGATGACATAGGGCTATTAGAAAACTGTAATGAGCATGAAACCCTAAAATCTGATAAATTACTGAAATACCCCTTAAGGGTGGAAAATTACTGTTTTACCCCTAAGTGCAAAAAGACCATTTTACCCCTAGGGTTAAGTTGACTGATTTGCATGCTAAATTGTATCTGTTTTATTTATGCCATGTCATAGTATACACTGTTGCATGGGACTGGGTTTTGATGGAGGAAGTGTTAAGTGGCAATGCCACGTTTACTATTAAAGGCTCTACCTAGTATTATTGTTTTAGTGGCTTGGCCACGTTATCTGATTAAGTAGCTAAGCTGCGACTGTGGTGTGTAGGGCTGGGTGGGTTGAGTTATTCCCCACATGCTGTGTAAGGCTGGTACGGGATGGGCTTTGCATTCATGCATAAATACTATTCTGTTACTGTATTGGGCCTAGGGCCACACTATTTTCTGAATAGGGCTAAGGCCCAGTAACTATTGTTTCTGAATAAGGCTAAAGCCCAATTAACACTGTTTCCTGTTTAGGACTTCAGCCCAGTTAGGCTTGTACTGATCTGGACTTTGGTTGGGTTAGCTTACACACTGAGTTTTCACAAACTCACCCATTCCTTTTCATCTTTGCAGGTGAGCCCCAACCTTAGAAGACTTGGAGCTGCGAGGGATTCGGAGTGGCCACGTGAACTTTTTTAATTCCGGTTTAAATTTTCCTAAAGTTTTCTTGATTCTAGTATTCTTTAATTCTTAGGTTTAAATCTGTAATAAGGCCGCTCATTAATTATTTTGGTTTTATTTATTTAATTATTGCTTGTTTAAACTTGATAGACTAAGGCTGCACGAATTTTTTATTCCAAAACTAATCAACGTTTTCAAAACATATCGTACGCAACAAATGGATAACCTAATCACAAGATAAGGTCCTTTAAAGAAATAGACTCCAACTGATAGTGGATAGGACTTTTATTAAATAACCTGTTTATTTTCTCAAAACTCTTAAAATGATTTTTCCAAACTTATTAATAAAAGAACGAGGTGTCATTCATCGTCCATGTGACACACCAAATCTGGCCATAATGTCTGGGCCGGGTTTAGGGTGTTACATGTATAGGAAGAATGATCATTTTACTAAGTGTCATTTTGTGTAGCCATAGGCAGTGGCCTTGGTATTACTCTAGTAGTGTTGTAATGGCCTTTGGAAATGGCCTAATATTGCTTAACTCATATTTAATACATTGAAGATGAAATTCATGAATGTGCAATCTTGCAGGTTTAAGTATAGTAAAATGTTTGAGAATGATATGCATGTTGGCATTGGGATGCCTTAATTAAGAGTATTTAGAGAATATGTTATGCCTTGATATGTGTTATAGAATTGGCTTGTGTTTGGCTATGTTTCAGGGTGGCATAAGGCATGGAAAGTAGCCTATTGTTGTCCACAGAGTTGGGCACACGGGCGTGTGCCTAGGCCGTGTGTGACACACGGTCAGCCTCAAGGGCGTGTTAATAGGGCGTGTGTCCCCTGTATCCAATTTAGTTAAGTCAGTATAGAACACAGGCTGAGCAAATAGGCATGTGCCTTGGCCGTGTGTAATTCTAAGGACTGTGGTATTCAAGTCAGAATACTCCACGGGATGTTAACACGGGTGTGTCTAGGCCGTGTGAGGGACACGAGCCATAGACACGGACGTGTGCCCAAGCCGTGTCAAAACCCCTGTAGGTTGAAAATAAAAATAAATTAGACACGGGCTAGGGACATGGGCGTGTGAGACCACATGGCCTGCCCACACGGGCGTGTCCCATCCCATATGGGCGTGTGGCCCTGTTTTAGGTAAAAATTTTCTAAGTGCCCAAAAGTTTTCGGATCGGTTCCGAAATGCATCTAATGTATGTTATGGGTCTCGTAAGCCCATGATAAGGTTATTAAGAGAATGAATGATAAGTTTTTAAAAGAAAAGAAATTTTATAGCCCGGGATTTCAAGTTATAGTATGACTTAGTAAGGTAACGCCTCGTACCTCGTCTTGGTGTCGGACTCAGGTAAGGGGGTGTTACAAAAAAATAGCATAATAAATTGAGAAATTGAACACAAAAATTTAACGTGGAAAAACTCCTCCAAAGAGGATAGATAACCACGAGCAAAGATAATTTTACTATAATGGTAAAAGAACGAAGAGTATAATAAATGGAGATAAAAACTAAACCCCAAAAACCCGAAAACAAAGAACCCTCAAAACGTAAACACAAAATTCTCTAAATGTGTTATGAGTCCGAATATCTAATGGGTGTGTCTTTCTAAGGTTGTAAAAGAGCCTATTTATAGGCTAAATTGATAGGCTAAATAATAATAAAATAATTTAAACTAAGCAGTGTTTGATTGAAACAAATAAACAGAGTTTAACTAGAAGATTATTTCTCAAATTTGATTGAAATAGGAGTCATACTCAACAAATCTCCACCTTGACTCATATTTCCACAATACCATTTTTGCCAAAGCTCGCCACGAGCCTATCTTGAACTATTTAGGGAATTAACTGAGTCGAATCTATGCTTAGAAATTGGAAGACTTCTAGGCTTCGACTTGTACACTGCCAAATTAACCTGGGTCTAATTATCACGAACACAGTGCCCTAACATTTCAAAACCTACATCCAAAAGAGAACCCCTCTTCAGCGAAACAGTCATACATTTTTCCTTCCTATGACCAAGTTACCCCGCTCCAAACGAGTTGACTTCGACTCCGTAACAGACGAGGGATGTCCGATTTCACCGATCATTGTAGAACCTTCTAGAATATAAAGACTGTTAGTTCTTTTATCTTCTAACAAAACGAGAGCTCCACGAAATACTTTAATACTGCTCGACTCAATGTTGATTCTGCATCCTTTCAAGTCCAAAATACTCAAGGAGATAAAATTCTTTCGTAAATCAGGTACATACCTGACATCTGAGAGTGTCTTAATCGTCCCATCGTGTATCCTAATTTTAATAGTACCAATACCAATTACCTTACTAGATGAATTGTTTCCCATGCGCACAACTCCACCTTCAACCGAACTGTATGTGGAGAACCATTCTTTATTGTGACACATGTGGAAAGAACATCCCGAATCTAGGATCCACTCGAACTTGAGCTTGGAGTTATCGCTCATTGACGCTAACAAGAAATCATCACTGCTTTCATTGGCCAAATTAGCACTAGCTACATCTTCCTCGTTACTCTTAGTAGCTCGTTTATTTCGCAGTTTATAACAATCTACTTTGACGTGACCTAACTTTTTACAATAGCGACACCTTTTGTCTCGTTTCTTTGATACTACCAAAACGGAAGCTTGCCTATCGGCCTTGCTATCCAAATAAAGCTCATTATCGAGTTTGTCTCTACTCAACAAATGACCCTTCACATATTCGAACGAGAGTTTGTCTCTGCCATAAATCAGGGTCTCCCTGAAAGACTTGTATGAAGGGGGTAAAGAGCACAATAATAGCATAGCTTGATCTTCATCATCCATATGAACCTCAATATTCTTTAAATTATTTAAAAGAGTAATAATTTGACTAATGTGATCTTTAAGAAGCTCAGTTTCGTTCATGCGAAACGTAAATAGAGGATAAATTTAACGTGTACGGATTGATCGATTAAGCAACAAGTAAAAAAAATAGCAGAATAAATTGAGAAATTGAACATACAAATTTAACGTGGAAAAACTCCTCCAATAAGGATAAATAACCACGGGGAAAGATAATTTTACTATAATGGCAAAAGAACGAAGAGTATAAAAGATGAAGATAAAAATTAAACCTCAAAAACCCGAAAATAAAGAACCCTCAAAACGTAAACACAAAATTCTCTAAATGTGTTATGAGTTTTAATATCTAATGGGTGTGTTTTTCTAAGGTTGTAAAAGAGCCTATTTATAGGCTAAATTCATAGGTCAAATAATAATAAAATAATCTAAACTAATCAGTGTTTCGTTGAAACAAATAAACAGAGTTTAACTAGGAGATTATTTCTCAAATTTGATTGAAATAAGAGTCATACTCAACAGAATAAAATCTAGGCAATAACGTGATAAAGTGTCAAGGTGTCTAGATTCCTTCCATAATCATGTCTTTAATCTTAATCGGTCAAAATGATTTTTTTTTCTAAAAATTTAAATGAATTTTGATACCAATAATGTTGACATACATTTAAAGATTGGAGAATCTTAATCGTAATCATTAAATTTCTTTTTAGAAAAAATTAGAGAAAACCTATAGAAAGACTAATATGTCATCTAGCATGTCTAATTGGAGGTGTTTTGTCTTGAGCATAGGAGCGGATGACTCCCAGAAGATAGAGACAGAGATGTGACTGATTAGACTGATAGTACATCAAACAAGACCAAGTAGAATAGATCCTAGATCCGTTTATGGATTTATTCACTTGCGACGTTCATAATGTGATATACCTTAATTCTAAGTGGATGATGGACTATCTATTTGTGGCTTGTATACTTTGATATAAATAAAAGCTTGAGTTCAAATAGATAAGTAATTGAAAGCTAGTGCGTTAGGTATAAGAATTTTGTAATATACAACATCATTCACAATAATGAAATTCATAGTCCAACTAATGCGTAATAATATCATTTCATCGACATTACATGATATATGAAAAGTAAATGTGACCATTGATTGTTTGTCTTTGTGATAAATGGATTGATTACTATTTGATAATAATTGGATTTTCATGAATGAATATGTAATGGTTATCATGAGATAAAATAGGATCATATTGGGAAAGCATATTTATCCCAAAAAGATTAAGAATATCTTATGAGGGTAACACACTTATGGCAAGGTGTTTGGATGAGCACTTATTGAGTAGCTTTCGTAGTGGTATGCAACTAGGAGGAGCTCAGTCATGATACTATAGTGGAATGACTTCATGACTAAATAAATTTATGATTGATAGGTGAAAGCTGGAACTTAATTATAAATTGTTTGAGCCTTAATTATATATGTTCAATCGATCCCTCTGTTATGGGCCCGAGTCATCTAGAAGATACCACTTTAGAAGAGCTAAAATTCTAACCTTGTGTCAGGAGCTACAGGCTAAGGGACAGTTTCAAGGAAATAGTTCCTATGGGGTGTAGCTTCCAAAAAGGTAACGGAGGCGTGAAAACGTTTCCTTCGGTCTTACGAAGATTGGCCTCTGAGTGCAAAGGCAAAAGGGTCATTGACAAGAAGACCCACCCATTGAGTAGGGACAAAAGTTGGCTTTAGTGATCCAACGGTGCTGAGTGGAAAGGTTGTCGCTCAATAAATAAAAGTTATTCTTGGGATAAAAGGCTGATCTTCCCCAAGAACTCACATCGACGGGAAGGCTGGACACCTCGATATTGGCCTCATTAAAACCAAAAATGAATTGCGTGTAGAACCAAATGAACATAAAATAATGAAAATTATGAAGTTAGAGAAATGAGTCACATTCTCAAATGAATATGTTTTCTAACTAATGATAGAAATGCCTTGAGAATTAATTTAATATTTTTTAATTATTATTTAATTAATTAAATTAAATAATTGAAGTTTGAAAATGAAATTAAATTAATTAGACATTATGAATATATTAAATATGGAAATTAAATATATTTCATCATAGATTCTTTTACAATAAAGTTGTCATGAATTTAATGGAATCAGAATTGACTTGAGAAAATTATTTAATTGAGAAATTAATTTAGTTAATTGAATTAATTAACTAAATAATATTTATTTTGGAAAATAGAAAACATTGAGTTGGATTAAATTATAAAGTATTAGGCCAAAAGTTTAGGAAGCACATATAATTGAAACCAATACATGAGAGACTCGATCCCTCTTATATGATAATAGAGGGGCAACATCCCTAGTAATATTTACTAAGGTGTGCTGCCCATCATTCTATTAGTTAGACTAGAAGAATGTTTTCTATTAAATAAAGATTATTTGTGTAATCCCTATGTAGAGCTATTAACATACAAGTTCCATACATTGTTATTCTACCAAAAAGTAATGACAATTTTTCTTAGAATAAAATCTATTTTTTGGGAATTACAACTTTTACTTGTTTCTATTGAGAGAATTACTTTCCTTTTGAAAGTAATTAAATCGTTTCTTGTTCTATGTTTGATTTGTGTTGCTCGATCCCACACTCGACACAATTCAATGTATAATAATAGCGAAAAAGGCCATTCGATTGAAAATTGGGAATGGTATAGATCCATCTCACGCAAAGCACATGCATTTTTTTGAGAAAATGTTTATTGCTATAAATATCACAAATTGACTCAGGTTATGATGCGAACCCAGTCGCGTCATGTAACGACGCAACTCGACGCCATCGAGATTGGCCTAAGCTCGAAGGGTCTAAGTGCAAAATGAAGCTTCTTTACAAGCTCATTCAGCTCCATCGGCATTTCTTGCAATTTAAGCTAAACTTTGAATTTATTTTTAATTCATTTTAGTTTAATAATTGTTTGTCATTTTTATTAAACTTCTTTTAGTTAAATAATTGTTAGAAATAAATGCTTAACTTAGTTTATTTAATTGCTGGAATAACTTATTGTTAAATATATTTATTACAGTTTATTAAATTAAGTTAAGAGTTAAAGTAGTTCATTTATAAGTTTATTTACTAAGCTTATTAAGATTAGTGTGTTTAATGTGTCTTGTATTTAATATGTGTTTAAATGTGTTTAATGTGTTTGTTTGTAGGTGACTTTTCAGTTGGAAATACAAGGGTTGTTACAAAGTGATTAATATGATTAATCAAGTTGGAATCGGTTACAGCAAGTGGTTGTTACATCCATTGAATGAGAGTATTATACATCATTTAAAGGCTAATTCATGGTACCGATTAAAGGGAGAACATATAAAGAATGAAGACATTTGGTTATGGTAGAAGAAAGGACTACAAACAACAACTTAAGGAGCATTAATCTTCATAAAGATGGTGGTGACCTTTGAGCTATCCATGGGCTAATGAAAAGACATGCCTTTTCATCTACTCAAAGACAAGTGAATAGACATGCCTTTTGGGCTAACTATCAAAGAGTTAAATCAAATTTAATAGTATGATTTAAGCTAGTTAAATGACAGAATTTGAAAGGAGAACTTGAAAGGTCATTTGAGGCCTATAAATTTCGTTCTAAATCATTCATGTAAAAAGAGTCTTTTGCTGCCTTTTGAATGTTTATAAGATTTTGTGAGTTTTTCAACTCTCCTATTTCGTTTTAAGACTCAAGCTGACTTATCTAGTAAAAGTTAGTGGCGTCTACCTTATTTCTTTTTGAACTTATCACTCATTCTGAGTGTGGTGTTCACCAAACTATACCTTTGGTTCTTACTTTCATAAGTAACAGGTCAAGGTCCACCTTAAGTGACGTATAAGTTTCGGGTCAACACTTTAACATAGTGTTGGTTCTTTCTTGTCCTTAAGATTGCTTTTCCATCCACAAATATCAATTTTATTCCCTGTTTCTTTGCTTAGCTAAATCCATCACATATTTTACTTAGCCATTTTGAACTTATTTTGGTAACTAAATACCACACTTAGCCAGATTTAACCCTTTTGTTCTAAATTGAACGATACTTCTCATTTTAACGATCGGGCAATCTAAACGACTCGAATCATCACTGAAACGAGTTCGTATCATTTGGCATCAGAGCTAGCTAAAATTAAGGAGTACAAACGTTGGTGAAGTTGCCGAAGTAAGTTTTGAAAAAAATAAAAAAATTTGTGAAAAAAGTGGAAATAAAAAAAATTTCTTCAGCCTCCATTCAAATTCAAGGAATGAATATTAAGTTTTTTGCAAAAAAAAAAAAATCGTGAGAAAAAAAGAGAAATTTTGGAGATAAAAATTTACCTGATTTTCAAAGCTATTTCTCCATCAAATTCAAACCCAAACCCAAACGCCACACTTAGCACCATTCTTTTTATTTTCTTTTCAGCCTACCTTGCACTCTTTACATTGACTACCTTTATAAAACCCAGTTAAAGCTGACCCCTAGGCTTGCCTAGAAGTCTAAACGAGTTGATTACGAAGTTTGAGAGGCAAATTGAGCGGAAAAAGGTAAGAGAGTAGTGAGTCTATTCGAAAGTATAAAAGCCAAGTGTGTGTGACTTCTTTGTGAGTGAATAGTGAGGTTTGTGTGAGTAAAGTACTATGTCAATAAGTTTCGAAAAAAATGTGGCAACTAGATGAGGAGTGCTAGATTTTACACTTTAAGCCTTTACACGCGAAATGGAGCATCTATTTGATCAAAAACTCAAACCCATCAAGAAACGATTGGAACATGTCGAAGAGTGGGGCCAGTGAGTAAGAGCCTAACGGGAGTGAATTTCATCAAGTCGAGGAACAGAGATAAGATCCTCACAAAGACAAGCATCCCATGAGTATTCAAGAAAAGACCAATATCGCGAATCTTATATGCCGATGAGTTCAAGACAAAGAAAAGCAAACTTCGAGTTTGATTCCTTTCGAGATGACAAACTAAAAAGTAGATATGTTCCTACAAGTGCATCAATTTATTCATCTGTGAAGGATTGTTTACGAAGTGGCAAATGTGTTTCAAAAGCATCAAAGTACTCGGCCATGGAGGATCAATCACGAAGAGATGATCGTATTTCATATGTGGATCCTTCCTATCTTTTCCAATAAAAGGTTTCTCATTTTGATGATTCCTTTTTGTTGTCCTCATTCTATAATGAAATTGAAACAACATGTGAAAAAGATAAAAAAAATTGAAAAAGAAGAAAAAGAGAATGAAAATGAGTAAAAGAGATCGAGGTTGAAAAAGAAAAAGAGTGCAAGCCAAAAAAGCATATCGAAAAAGAGAGAGAGAGAAAGTAAAAGAAACAAGTGACAATAAGTTTTTAGAAATAAAAGAGATTGAGGTAAAAGATCGAGAGTTTGAAAATAAGCTAGAAAAAGAAACGAGTGAAAAGGAAGAAAATGAACAAGAAAACGTGAGGAGTGATTTTACTAACCATCCCGTGAGTTCTCCTTGTATTATTCTTCTTTTCAGGTTTTTGAAGATCCCATTGACAAATTCCAACTCCAATATCTTTCGAAGGAGAGAAGATTCACGTTGGTTGAAAAAGGTAATGTTATCAACGGACCTAGTTTGCCTATGCCAAAAGGTAAGCAAGGTATGGAATATGAAGTTTTTAAGTTATATTAGTCCTATTCGATTGTTGAAGACTTGGTTTCTAAAAAATGTTTGAACTTTGACTTGGTTAATTACTCCTCCTTATTTATAGTGATTTGTTTGCTTTAAAAGATCGCAAGGAGAGTACCATTACTGAAAATTGTGGTATTGATGATATTAATGGTAAAGTAGTAATCAATCGGCAATTGCAAGAATGGGATGTGCAAAATAATGAATCATATAAATCTTTTCATTTGCTTGATTGTGGTGAAAACATGCGGATGAGATTTGAGGCGTATGAATGTCTAAAAACATACATGCCTATTTGAATCAAATGTGACAGGTTTGATTGTCTGAATGTTAGTATGCTCACATCTTCTTTATTTCGTATATGTGAATTGTTGATGAAAGAAAAGCCTTTGTTGCATTTAACAATGAAAGACCAAAATCGTGTGTTTAAGCCCAAAGTAAGTCATTTTGAGTTTTTACTAAGAAAAAGTGAGCATCGTAATTTCATTTTAAATAAATGTGCTAAACCTTTTCAACTACTTCAAATTCTATTATCTTGTTTGAAAATAAAAGAAGTGAATTTTGTTGGCTTGCAAAGTCAAACTCAAATTTTTGACTCTGAGGTTGTTCTAAATTGTGGTTTAAAAGTTTCGACCATGTTTTGCAAGATTATACTTCTCAATTGCTACATGTTCTTTTTAAGTTGCTGTTCATCACACTTTTGAGTCAAATTGGAGAGGTAAGAGGAAATATTGTTTTTGATCCCACAGATCATTATTCTTTATCATTGTTCAAAAGATTTGAGTCATGGACTTTTTTTGTCCAAAAGCACGACTTTTGAATGTTCCATGATTCTAGTTTGTTTCTTTCAAGGAACAAGGTAAATTCAATTTCTATTTTTGATCTCGGCATTGATACATATGTTCAAAATGTGCATAACGATTCTGAAAGTTCTTTCAAGTTCATCATCCATGCTGTCACTAATCTTTTTCATTTTCGTGAAGGTGACATTTGAAATGGATTCCTCCTAAAGAGGGAGGGCAAACGTCTAATCTGTTTCATTTTTGAGACTTGTGTAGTTTCCAAGTTTGTAACGATAAAAAATTTTTCACGAGCAAGTGGCCCGATTTGAGGACAAATCGTCTTCAAGAGGGAGGGTATGATACGAACCCGATCGCATCATGTTATGACACAACTCGACACCATCAAGGTTGGCCTAAGCTCGAGGGGCCTAAGTGCAAAATGAAGCTTCTTTACAAGCTCATTTAGCTCCATTGGAGTTTCTTGCAATTTAATACAAGCTAAACTTTGAATTTATTTTTAATTCATCTTAGTTTAATAATTGTTTGTCATTTTTATTAAAGTTCCTTTAGTTAAATAATTGCTGGAAATAAATGCTTAACTTAGTTTATTTAATTAGTGGAATAACTTATTGTTGAATATGTTTATTATAGTTTATTAGATTAAGTTAAGAGTTAAAGTAGTTCATTTATAAGTTTATTTACTAAGCTTATTAAGATTAGTGTGTTTAATGTGTTTGTTTGTAGGTGACTTTTCAGTTGAAAGCCGTTACACACAAGGGCTACTACAAAGTGATTAATATGATTAATCAAGTTGGAATTGGTTACAGCAAATGGTTGTTACATCCATTGAATGAGAGTATTATAAATCATTTAAAGGTTAATTCATGACACCAATTAAAAGGAGGACATACAAAGAATGAAGACATTTGATTATGGTAGAAAAAAGGACTACAAACAACAATTTAAGGAGCATTAATCTTCATAAAGATGGTTGTGACCTTTGAGCTATCCATGGGCTAATGAAAAGACATGCCTTTTCATCTACTGAAAGACAAGTGAATAGACATGCCTTTTGGGCTAACGATCAAAGAGTTAAATCAAATTTAATGGTATGATTTAAGCTAGTTAAGTGAATAGACATGCCTTTTGGGCTAACCATCTGACTGACTGCATATTAGAGGATTACACACTGAGTTTTCGTAAACTCACCCCACTGTCTAACTGTACAGGTGATCCCCAGCGTTAGGCGGATTGGTGCTGCGAGGGGCTCAGAGGTGGCCACATTACTACTTCTGTTTTCTTTTATTGGGCTTTTACTTACTGTTAAATTTCATTCTGGGTTTTATTTGTGTAATAAGGCCTCTCCAAATTTTCTAGCTTTCAATTGGTTTTTATTTTTTATGACTTATATCTGTTAGAAGTAGAGCGCGGTTTTCCAAAACGATAACTATTTTCAAAACATCATGTTTTCGCAACACTGTTGAAATGCTTCAGCAACAAACAATGTTTTAAAAGTGATAACGATTTAGAGTGGTTTAACAAATGATTAAGATGACTTAAGAGTTAACAAAGAGGCTTAAATCTTCAAACAGATTTTTATCAGTAAGAACAAGTTTTCGAAAAACACTCCAATGTGACACCGCCAAATTCGGCCATAACGTCTAGGCTGAGTTTGGGGTGTTTCATTTAGTGGTATCAGAGTTAAGTTGCAAAACTCGGCTGTTGAATGGGTTTTTAATTTTTGGAATATCTAAAAATTATTTTCAAATAACTTGAAGTGTTTTGAAAGGTTTATAAATTGTGTGGCACAACGAGCCTCCAGCGCCGAATTTGTAAGTTTCCTTGATACTGTAACCGTTTTTAAACTAAAATATAAATAGGGAACACCGAGATTACTTTAGATACTAAACTGTATTGTGATACTTGAATTTAGATCTTGTATTTATTCTGTGTGTGTTCTAGAAATGTAGATTTTTAAGTTAGCAACGGTACTAATATGGATTCTGAAGGTAAGCAAGGTCGCAAGGAATTGCCTGTTTCACCGGATCATGAGATTGTTCAGGAGACGGAGGTTAAGGTAGGTCTGCCAACTTCGGGTAGCGATAACCCGGAGCTTGGTACGGAGGCACTGACCTGTTTAGTAAGGGAAGTGCTAGAGGAAGTGTTTGAGGCTAAAGTTAAGGAGATTGGTGAAACGTTTCAGGCTAAGTGCTTGGAGTGTAAGAAGAAGAGAGATCACTGTTCTCTAAGGCTAGAGCCTCATTCTATGAAGTGTGTTAAAGCGTTTTCAAACTTTTCGACTAGCAAGCATTGTAAAAGGCATCATCCGGGTAAATGCTGGAGAAAGTCAAAAGCATGTCTCAGATGCGAGTCTAAGGAGCATTGGGTTTGGGATTGCCAAGTTGCTTTTGGGTCAGGTATGTCTTGTTTGGGTGTGATGATTTGGATATGGAAATTGTATGCATGTGATATATATCTGCTCCGATGGTTAGATGTTTTGGGTATGTGTAAGAGGTTCCAAGTTCAAGTTAAAGTGCGTTAGTGTTATTGAGATCAAAGTGATCAGCGGGAGCAGAGTGGTGTAGCCTGGTTTGTGCAACTATTCTGATAATTGGAAATTTCAAGGACGAAATTTCTTTAGGGAGGGGTGAATTGTAACGCCTTAAATTTGGGCTTAGAATTATTGGGCCTTGAGCAAGAGAACAGTTAGGGACGGCACATAAAGATTTAGTTGTGTAAGAAAGTGACATAATTAAATGTCTGCTTCAGTGGTTAAGGGACCTAAGAAGTGTTGGAGAAGTCTTGGGTTCAAACCTGGGCTTTAGTAAAAATTTTAGTTTTTCCTCTTAAGTAAACCTTGCCTTTAGCATGTAGGTCTTTTAAATATTTGTGGTTAAAGTATAACACAAAAAGCTTACTGGTAAGGTGGTAAGTGGCGTGATTAAGGTTGCAAGGGAGCTTGAGTTCGATTCTCATGATGCACAAGGGAGTATTTATTTTACTTTCTTGTTGCATGAGAAGTGGAGCTTGACTAGAACTTTGCAAAGTGGGAATTTGAATTGGTCAAAGAGTAGTTTGAGGAGATAGGGGAGAATTTTTAGGAGGAGACTGGGGAGAAAATCAAGGAAATTAAAATAGGAGAGTTGCATGGGAGGAGGTCTTTGTGCCGAATTTGGACTGTGGTGAATGAGAAATTCGGCTAGGTGGAATATTGTGGTCACTTTTGATTTTGGGGTTTTTTTTCTCTTTTGTTCGGTTTTGGTTTTTTTTTTTTGCTTTTGAAGACTGATTGTAGGTGCTTTCGGGTTTTCCTCTCTTTTTTCTTTTTATGTATTCTTAACCGCTGAACTTTTGTGTTACTCTTTCCAAAGTCTATCCCTTTTCCTTCTTTGGCATCAACCTTTGCCGAAATTTCCCTCCTCTACTCTTTCTATTTTGTCAGCCTTGGCCGAATATCCTGTTCATCTCAGCTCAGCTCAATTGATTGTTTCCTTTTTGGCCGAGTTAGTCATCTCTTCCCTGCTCTTCTTCTTTTCGGCTTTCTATTAGGTTGTAAATTAAAGTTTTTTCTTAACCAATTTATGTGGTAGCCAAATACACCTCCCTCTCCGTTCACATTTCTTTTTCCTTCCCTCTCTGTTTTGGTTCTGCAAGGGGTATTAATGAATCTGTATGTGTTGTTTTTCCCTCTCTTGGTTTTAATCGGTTATCTATTATTCTTTCTCTAAGAGCCGAATGTTCTGCTTATATTTTTTGATTGTGTTACTCGTTCCATTTTCGCGGTGGGATGTTGGTTGGAGTGCATGTGTATTGGAAGCAATTAAAACCCTTTTCTTTCATTGATCAATTAAGGTAATACATTACCTTCCTTTTTTTGGGTATAGGCCGAATATGCCTATGTCTCTGTAAGGTAATATCTTTGGATCTAAGTCACATCTATAATCGATTTCGTCTAACAAGGGCTATTGTTAGTGTAGTTAGTCGTCAAGGTACGCATGATTGTTTTTGGCCAACGATCTAGGAGGAGTGAATCGCAGATCGTCTAGTCAAGGTTGGGTGCTTAAGAAACTTGGAGCAGTTGCGTAACAGGTGTGTACACACACATTGATTTGATTATAAATCGGCAAAAATCGAAAAGCCAGGAAACTAACGATTGATGCCACACGAGCATGCGATCGTATGTGTGGTGAACCGAGGCCACGAAACATGTGCGTAAGACTTTAAAATGACCGAATCACCCGTGAAGGGTAAAATGACAAAATTACCCCTGAAAGGTAGAATGATCATAATACCCCTGTAGGGTAAAATAACAGTAATACCCCTATAGGATAAAATGGCCGAAATACCCCTATAGGGTAAAATGATTGATATACCCCTATAAGGCAAATTGACTGTTATACCCTTATGAGATAAAATAACTGTTATGCCTATATGTTATGTATGACTGATTTGCTATATGATTTATATATGACTATGATTGAGCACATTCTGCATTCACGTATGATGTTATGACATGGCATTCTGCATGGGGTTGGGTTATTATTGACGGAGGAAGTGCATGACTTCTAGCCATCCTACTTATGGCTCTGTGCCATCTTGTTTATGGTTTATAACCATTCTGTTTAGGGCTCTTGGCCATTCTGTTTACTGGTAGCTTTGCTACGATTCTACTTAGTGCCACAACCAGTCCTAACTCTGTAAGTGTAGGGATGGGTGGGTGATTTATTCCCTACAGTAAGTGCAGGGTTGGACAAGAGATGCAGTGCAGGGTTGGTTGGGGTAACATGCATCATGCATTCTGATAAATGATATTGCATACTATTCTTACTGATTCTGCTACTGTATTGGGTTAAGGCCCACCTGATACTGTTTACTATACTGGGCTCAGGCCCAAACTGTTACTGCATTCTGTATATCTTACTGACTGCATATTAGGGGATTACACACTGAGTTTTTGTAAACTCACCCCACTGTTTAACTGTACAGGTGATCCCCAGCGTAGGCGGATTGGTGTTGCGAGGGACTCAGAGGTGGCCACACTACTGCTCTTGTTTTCTTTTATTGGGCTTTTACTTACTGTTAAATTTCATTCTGGGTTTTATTTGTGTAATAAGGCCTCTCCAAATTTTCTAGCTTTCAATTGGGTTTTTATTTATTATGTATTATATCTGTTAGAAGTAGAGCGCGATTTTCCAAAACAATAATTGTTTTCAAAACATCACATTTTCGCAACACTATTGAAATGCTTCCGTAACAAACAATGTTTTAAAAGTAATAACGATTTAGAATGGTTAACAAATAACTAAGATGACTTAAGAATTAACAAAGAGGCTTAAACCTTTAAACAGGTTTTTATCAACAAGAACAAGCTTTCGAAAGACACTCAAATGTGACACCGCCAGATTCGGCCATAACGTCTAAGCTGGGTTTGGGGTGTTACAAGCTGACTTATCTAATAAAAGCTAGTGGCGTCCACCTTGTTTCTTTTTGAACTTATCACCCATTCCTAGTGTGGCATTCACCAAACTATACCTTTGGTTCTTACTTTCATAAGTAACTGGTCAAGGTCCACCTTAAGTGACGTATAAGTCTCGGGTCAACACTTTAACATAGTGTTGGTTCTTTCTTGTCCTTAAGATTTCCTTTCCATCCACAAATATCAATTTAATTCCCTGTTTCTTTGCTTAGCCGAATCCATCACATATCTTACTTAGCCATTTTGAACTTATTTTGGAAACTAAATACCACACTTAGCCGAATTTAACCCCTTTGTTCTAAATTGAATGATACTTATCATTTTAACGATCGGGAAATCTAAACGAATCGAATCATCACTGAAACGAGTTTGTATCAGTTTAAAAAAATTAAACTTTTGATGTAACTGAAAATCATTTTCTTAGTTGGATTTTTTCAACAAGTTGCGACAACCTTAGTAATATTTATTAGAGTGTGTGCCCACATCCTACTCTAGTTAGAGTAGGAGTGTGTTTTCTATTAAATAAATATTATTTCTCAAGGGTTTGTTCAACCAAGATTATTGTACCTCTCCATATAAATAAATGGCACTAGTTGACTTATAATATACACTTCACAATTATTTGAGTTATCCTTATTCTGTTAGAAAATAGTGGAAATTTATTTACTCAAAACAAATTCTATTTTCTAAAAATTAAAATCTTTGCTAGATTTTTTTTATAGAGAAAGATTAAGATAGAACGATCTAAACAAGGTGTTTGATGAGTTCTTAACATACACCATAGGGAATGGAATTTTATCTCAGTTAACTACACCTAAAATTTCACAGCAAAATGGCATAGATGAGAGAAGAAGAAAACATAACTAGACATAATTTTTCCAATATTAAGTCCTTCATAGTTGGTAGTATCTTTTTGGGATATGCACTGCAAATTGCTTGTCAATTAATTGAATACTCAAAAATTAATGATTAGGCAAACATTTACGTTAAAAAAATAAATTGATTTTTTTAAAAAATTAATGATTAAATTTAACATAAAAATAATAATTAAATTAAAAAATATATAAATGACTAAAATTCACTTTACACCTTCATTAAATCTATAATATTTTTTATTTTTATACCTTTAAATCATAATAAATGGCGTGATTGAGACTAGAACAATTTTGTTAACTCTTTTCCTTTCAATCTTTTCGATTATATATTTTTATTTTACTTAAATATTTGTCCCCTTCTTCTATCACTCTTTTTATGTTTTGGTGATTTTGATTTCTTTCCTAATCTGGTTTATAGATTCAACACTTGGAATAAGTATCATAATTAAAATAAAATTCTTCATGTCTTTCCACCTACTCACAATTGACAACAATTGATATTAATAACAATTAAAATTTCACGTTTTCACTACAACTCTTACACAAAAAAAACCTACAGTATAAATTTATATGAAAGGTAAATACCATTTGAACATAACAATAGGATTTCATATCCAACAAAAGAAACAATCAACCTGGTATATCCAATGAATGCCATTTTATTTTTTAGTCTACAATTTGTGGGTTGCTTTTTTCTCTTAAGTTTTTAGCTATTTTTATATATTTTTGGGGGCTTCTTTCTCATTTTAAGAAAATGTCAACTTCGATATTTTAAAATTTTAGAGATTTATGAACTTTTTGGATAACTAATTTTAGGTATTGATTTTGGACCTTTCTAAACTTAATTATATATTTTTTATTAGTAATGAGTTGGACATTTTAATTTAATAAGTTGTATAAGGAAACTTTAATAAGTACAGGTTCCTATTAATAAAATAAAATTGCACCCTTGCCAATAAACAAGTAAATAAAATTGCATGTGTATTATGACATGGAAATATGAATGGATTAAAGTGTTTTAGGTTAGGTCAAAATGTGTATCTTAATTATAAAATAATAATTTCCACATAATATATCGACAATAATGTAAAACTTCAGCTCAGCGTTGTACAGCATGGACGAGCCATCAAAAAAACATTCCAAGTTGAATTTTACAGTACATATTTATCGCATGTTAGCTTGTGGAATTCAAGATTCTAATTTCAAAGTTGGACATTAACCTTTTTACCAAGAGCGTCGGCTAAACCAGGTCTAACCAGGTGGCCAGGTGGGTGGGTGTGGGTCAGGTCACATAGGTTTGACCCTCTCACCGCCTCCGCGGGTCCGTTATGCCCCCTTACCTTGCCTCGTTATTATGCCCATGCGCCTATGACTCGATCATGAAATGCATACCATTTGTTTTTTTTTTTTTTTGAATAAACTTCCGATTGGCTTAATTTAATGCATATCATTTGTTTTTCTTTTTTTGCATACCATTTGTTTTTAAAATTACTTGGTACATATTTTCTTAGGCATAAAGGCATTTCTTACTTTAATTTAATGCCTTTGAAACTAAGGTTTTAGTATGGTGTAAGATAGTACAATTTTGAAAACAATTCAAAATTTGAATTTGTAATGGTTGACTTAATGGTGGTGTGACTTAAGAAATGTGCCTTAGCTATTACCTAAACTGTGCACATTATATGAGTTATGATAAGTTGCAAATCATGTGTATGTGTCATGAGGCTAGAATTTTAGTCTCGTAAGTCGTGCGGCCTTAGGTGATCCTTTCGATTCAAACACACCTAAGTTAACCTAATTGTAACATCCCGAAATAGGGCCTAAACGGAATGGTGGTTGTGAAACCACGAATCCGAGATAGAAAAGTTTATTCCGATTAATTTTTATGATTTACCGAGTGATTAGATGCATGCGTTAAAGTATTGATAGAAATTTTTATGAATTGCATGACTAATTTGCCTATTAGGGCTTAATTGCAAAAGTTGATAAATATGAGTTCTAGATGTTAAAGGATTTAAGTGAAGAGCATAATTGAAGTAGAGGTCCTTCAATGGCAATTATACCATTAGGTTTTCATGGACAAAAATGGACATACATAGGTAGAAATAACCAAAGTTTTTAATGAAGGGTATTTTAGTCATTTGGTAATTAAAAGATTAAAAAAGGGAAAAAGATGGCAAAATATGTCCATCTTCTTCATTAGGACGAAATTTCAACGGTTCTCCATAGCTAGGGTTTGTTTCAAGCTTCCAGGCTCCATAGTAAGTGATTCCAAGCCCCGTTTTTAATGTTCTTTACGTTTTCAGAGTCCCGGTAACTTGATTTAGCTTATTCTAGTAATAATTTAACCTAGGGTTCATATTTGGAAAAATACCCATAGGTGAAAAGTGTTTATTTTGATGTTTTATGCTAGAATATGAGGTTTTAAATTATATTAAACAACTTGTGCTACTCAATTTTAAGTGAAAACGAGTAAAACGACATAATCGGTAAAAATACCTATTGTTCATAAGTACATGTTAGAGTGAGAATTTGATGTTTCCATTAAGGGAAAATGATCAGCATGTCATAAAATATAAGAATTAGGGAAAAATTTTAATTTCCGAGCTTTGGGGCAAAAGTGTAAATATGTAAAAGTTTAAGGGCAAAATCATAAATTTGCCAAAGTTAGAGTTAAGAATTATTTTATAAATGTGGGTATTAAATAAGCTAAATTGCTAATTATAGATCAAGAAGAATGAAATTTAGGGATAGACCGAGGAAAGAAAAAGGTAGAAGATTAAGTTATCAAGTCGATCGCATTTTGCACCGAGGTAAGTTTACGATAAATAAATGTAATATTTTAATATTTTATATTAATTTTGTTAATTTCCAGCATATATACATTTATTTTATAAGAAGATTCCAAGTTGAATTAAAAATGAGATAACAGAGAAAAGGTATCAGAAAGCCCGTTTGAACCTTGGGAATGTATAGGATACGGAATGTCATGACATTTCGAGTTGAGGCAGTTGAGGAACATCCCATGTAAGTCCATATCAGACATGTGGCATTGGTAGGTTGAGACAGTTGAGGAACATCCCATGTAAGTCCATATAAGATATATGGCTTTGGAAGGACAGGGAACATCCCATGTAAGTCCACATCAGATATATGGCTTTGGCAAGACAGGAAACACCCCGTGTAAGACCATGCCTAGAGCATGGCATTGACAAGCTATTATTAGGCAGAAAAACCCAAGTATCCTGAGTATTCCAAACGGTTCAATGGGCTAATATACAGGTTATGTTACGAGAAGGTTCAGGTAAAGAAATGATAAACAGGAAAGTTAAAGAGTAAATGAAGAAGTATAATAAAGATTTAGTTGTTGATGGTGAATGTTGTTTTTTAATTACTTGTAAACTTACTAAGCATTGTAGCTTACTCCTTTTTTTTTCTCTTTTATAGTGTAGCCAAGCCCATTCGGGAACCAAAAGGACGTCGGAGCTCGTTTCACACTATCAAAGGCTATCTCGGTATTTTGTCGTTTGAAATGTTTTGGGTTATGGCATGTATAGGGACTTGGTCATTGTGGTGTGTATGTCCTTATGGTATGACTAAAGAATGGTATGTGAATTCTTGATGATGGTTAGCTATTGAAATGGCTAAGTAAGAACATGTATGGGTGTTATGTATGCTTAAATGTTAGTTTATGTAAAGAAATGATGAAAGAGGAAAAAGTTGGCCATGAAACAGATCTGTAATAGCAGCAGTGATGTGGATATGAAAAATCACTTAAAATTGTAGGAATAGAATTAAATGGTGAATGAGATATAAAATTAAAGCTTATTGAGTCTATTTTCATAGGAAAGAAACAGAGCAAGCAAAGGAATTCTGTATTGTGAGATATTTGAATTCTTGTGAGACTAGTTTAGAGGGATTTTGTGATCCCCTATTTTGATTTTAAAAATTCACTAAAAATTCTATAAAAAGAATTATGATTCATAATTTATATTTATAAACTCCTTAGTGAGTTTATTTTCATTAGAGATAAGAAAAATTATGATATGAAAATTATATTAAGAGATAATTGATTTTAGTAAGGAGAGGTCAGAACAGTAGGATTGTGAAACAGGGGAATCTTTAACAATAAACTATTCTAATTGGCCTCATCAAAAATTCTGGAAAAATTATGGTAAGAAGATATATGAGTCTAGTTTTAGGGAAAAATTACGAATTTAAATTTTGAGTTTCGTAACTCAAGTTATAATTAATTAAGTGACCATTGCGCAGGTGGACAATCTTACCATGAATAGTGAAATAAATTGTTTTAAATTGTCTAGGTAATCGGAAAATTTTTAATGTTCCCAGTTTGGTCCTGAATTGTTTCAATTGCATGTTTTAGGGCCTCGAGGGCCCTTTTTAGGGATATTGGATGAATGTGAATGAATTAATTTTAAAAAGAAAATATTTTTGCCCTGAATTAGTAAGGTAAGTTCAGTAACGCCTCGTGCTCGACTCTGGTGACTGTCTTAGGTAAGGGGTGTTACATTTATTGGTATCAGAGCCAGAGTTTAATCAATTCTTGGAATATTCAGTATGAGTAAGAGTCTAGCTATACATGTCATTCTTATGTTTTGATAGTGTGACGACTCTTGACGATTTTAAAATGCTTTTCTTTTATAGTTATGGATCCCGAACGAGTTGGTACAGATGATGTAGAAAGTAATGCGCCCACTCTTGCAGAAGGGATAGTGCCACCAGATAGTAGTGAAAGGCCCGTTATAGTTTGTCAAGGAGTAGGGGCTCGAGAAGCCTTCTTCCAAGCTTTGCACGAATGGTTTGCCGAGTTTGTTCGTATGAATCCGGCTGTTAGACTTCCACCCCCTCATGATCCTCAGACTACTCATGTAGCTTCCCTAGTTATAGATACAGTCAGAAGAGAAAAGCCATCAGTTGATAAGATTAGAAAACAAGGGGCCGAAGAGTTTTGGGCTACTAAGGATGACGATGCAGAGAGAGCTGAATTTTGGCTTGAGAATACTATCAGAGTTTTTGATGAGTTATCCTACACACATGAAGAGTGCATGAAGTGTGTTGTATCACTTTTACGAGATTCGGCTTACCATTGGTGGAAGAAACTTGTGTCAGTAGTACTAGAAGAAAGGGTCACTTGAGATTTCTTTCAGGAGGAGTTTCGTAAGAAGTACATCAGTCAAAGGTTCATCGATCAGAAAAGAAAGGAATTCCTTGAACTAAAGTAGGGTAAGATGAGAGTAACAAAATATGAACGTGAATTTGTCAGACTTAGCAACTATGCCAGAGAGTGTGTGTCAACTGAAGCTATTATGTGCAAGAGATTTGAAGATGGGCTTAATGATGATACTCGGCTGTCCGTTGGTGTTCTAGAGATAAAAGAGTTTGTTGTTTTAGTTGACAGAGCTTGTAAGGCAGATGAGTTGATGAAAGAAAAAGAAAAAGGCAAAGCTAGAATTGAGACACAAGATACAAAGAAAAGACAAATGAGCAAATCGTTTCAGTCTACATCCAAGAGGCCTAGAGAGTTCTCTACTAGATCAAACTTTTCAGCTGGGTATTCAAGAAGAAATAGAGATAACAGAAATATGGGTTCGAAAGCTCAGACTACTTCGATTACGAGTGTAAGTAATGTTCGACCGGGCAGACCAGAGTGTCCATGATGTGGTAGACGTCATTTTAGCCAGTGTCGAGCAGATGAGAGTGGTTGTTACAAGTGTGGTGCTCCAGATCATTTTATGAGAGAGTGTCTAGAAATGGTTAAAAAGGGAGAATTACAGAGTGCTAGGTCTGAGAATGTTCCAGTAGGAGGTAGACAATAGAGAAACCCGGGAATAGAGGTAGGTAGAGGTGCATCCAGAGATTCAGCAGTGAGACCTGATGTTAGAGCACCTGCAAGGACCTATGCTATCCGTGCTCGTGAAGAGGCATCCTCCCCCAACGTAATTATGATGAATTGTAGAAAGAAATTCATTTAGTTGAAATGTGAAAATGGTGAAATTCTTCAGGTTAATTCACATGAATTAGATAGTTCATTTGCCATGATTTCTGTTATGTCTACTCAGAAATGTTTGAGGAAAGGATATGAAGCTTATCTTGCTTTTGTGTTGAATACTAAAGATCCAGAGTTGAAAATTGAATCCGTTGGTATGTGAGTTTCCTGATGTGTTTCCGGAAGAACTACCAGGTTTCCTATAAGAGAAGTTGAGTTTGGTATTGAACTGGTTTCGGGTACAACACCCATTTCTATTGCTCCTTATAGAATGGCTCCAATGGAATTGAAAAAATTGAAAGTTCAGTTGCAGGAATTAACAGATAAAGGCTTTGCAAGACCTAGTTATTCACCATGGGGTGCACCAGTAGTTTTTGTGAAAAAGAAAGATGGTTCGATGCGATTGTGCATAGATTATTGGTAGCTTAACAAGGTAACTATTAAGAACAAGTATCCACTGCCTAGAATTGATGATTTGTTTGATCAATTGAAGGGAGCTACTATGTTCGTCAAGATAGATTTGAGATCCAGATATTATCAGTTACGAGTTAAAGAGTCAGATGTTCCAAAGACTGCTTTTCGGACTAGGTATGGCCATTATGAGTTCCTTGTGATGCCATTTGGCTTAACTAATGCTCCTACCATTTTTATGGACTTAATGAATCAAATTTTTAGATCTTACTTGGATAAATTTGTACTTATGTTCATTGATGATATCTTGATTTATTCCCATGATAAGACTGAGCATTCAGAGCATTTGAGAGCAGTTTTACAGACTTTGAGAGATAATCAGCTTTATGCCAAGTTTAGCAGAAATGAGTTCTGGTTACGGGAAGTTGGTTTTCTTGGACATATAGTCTGAAGTGAAGGCATTAGAGTTGATCCAAGCAAGATTTCAGCTATTATTGATTGGAAGCCTCGTAGGAATATATCAGAGGTCAGAAGTTTTCTTGGTCTCGCCAGTTATTATAGACGATTTGTAGAGGGATTTTTCATGATAGCTACCCCATTGACAAGGTTGCTACAGAAGGATGTCAAGTTTGAATGGAATGAAAAGTGTCAGCAGAGTTTTGACAAGTTAAAGGCATTATTGACTGAAGCTCCTATCTTAGTACAACCAGACGAGGTAAAGAGTTTGTGATTTACAGTGATGCGTCCTTGAATGGACTAGGATGTGTACTTATGCAAAAAGGAAACGTAATTGCTTATTCCTCGAGACAGCTAAAGCCACATGAGAAAAATTATTTGGTACATGATTTAGAACTAGCTGCCATTGTATTTGCGCTGAAAATATAGAGACATCACTTGTATGGTAAGAAATACTGAATATATATTGATCTTTAAAGTTTGAAATATTTGATGACACAAAAAGATTTAAATTTGAGGCAGCGCAGGTGGCTTGAACTGATTAAGGACTATGATTTGGTTATTGATTATCACCAGGTAAGGCTAATGTTGTAGCTGATGCATTGAGTCAGAAATTTTTATTTGCTTTGTGGGCTATGAATACTCAGTTATCATTGTCTGATAATGGTTCTATCTTAGTCGAATTAAGAGATAAACCAATGTTTCTTGAAGAAATTTGTGAAGTTTAGGAAGATGATAGTGAGTTGCAAGCCAAAAGAGCTCAGTATGAGTCAGGTATAAAGTCAGATTTTCAGATTAGTTCTGATGGTTGTTTGATGGTTAGAAATCGGGTATGTGTACCAAAGAATGATGAGCTTATTCGAAAGATTTTAGAGGAAGCACATAATAGTTCCTTGTCTATTCATCCAGGTAGTACAAAAATGTATAATGATTTGAAGAAAATGTATTGGTGGGCAGGAATGAAGAGAGATATCTTAGAGTTTGTTTCTAAATACTTGATCTGTCAGCAGGTAAAAGCCGAACATCAGGTACGTTTAGGTTTATTGCAGCCTATTTTAGTTCCTGAATGGAAATGAGATCTAGTTGCTATGGATTTTGTGACAAGATTGCGGTTGACACTGAGAAAGAATGATGCAGTATGGGTTGTGATTGATAAGCTAATGAAGTCGGCTCATTTTATTCCAGTTCGTATGGATTATTCACTTGACAAGTTGGCTGAGTTGTATATTTCAGAGATAGTTAGACTATATGGAGTACAGTTATCGATTATTTCAGATAGAGACCCGAGATTCACTTTGTGATTTTGGAAGAAGTTACAGGAAGCTTTGGGCACAAAGTTGAGTTTTAGTACAGCTATCTATCCTTAGACCGATGGTCAGTCAGGGAGAGTTATTTAGGTACTTGAGGATATGCTCAGATGTTGTGTCTTAGAATTTCAAGGTAGTTGGGCAGGTGGACAGTCTTACCATGAATAGTGAAATAAATTGTTTTAAATTGTGTAAGTAATCAGAAAATTTTTGATGTTCCCAGTTTGGTCCCGAACCATTTCAATTGCACGTTTTAGGGCCTCGAGGGCCCTTTTTAGGGATATTGGATAAATGTGAATGAATTAATTTTAAAAAGTAATTTTTTTAACCCTGAATTAGTAAGGTAAGTTCAGTAACACCTCGTGCTCGACTCTGACGACGGTCTCGGGTAAGGGGTGTTACACTAACCACCAAATAATTGAGGATTCACTAAGAATTCCTCTAAGGCACCAATTTATATAGCAAAAGCAACTTAGGTGTACCTTATTTATAGCATTTACTCTGGTCAACTATCCAACTTGCATCACCAATTTCCTAAAGTTTAATGCACAACCTATTTTACGCAAAGGTGGTAGCTCCTCTAATGTGTCAACAGAAGTGAGCCTCATTGATCCTAGCTTCAAAGTATGCATCGCTACTTCTTCCTTTAAGTCTGATGCACAACTCACCTCTTCCATGGGTGGAAGCCTCGTTGAAGACTCGACTAACTCTGTCACTTTCCTCGAATTGAGCCTTATTGGTCCTAGCTTCAATGTTTGCATCACCATTTTTTCCTCTAAGTTCGATGCCAAACTCACCTCTTTCTTAAGTAGAAGCCCCACTAATGACTCAACAAGCTCCGATGTTGCCTTTTCTTTGACCACATCTTGTTTTGGACAGTTTCGCAACTCATGTGGACCACGTCACAAGAAACATTTCATTCATTTCTTCTTGCTCCTCTTTGCCCTCTTGGCTTCGACTTTTCCCTTGCTCGAACCAAGCTTCCTAGGCGCTTTGTCTGACGCATCGTCCCCTTCGATGGTAGTCTTCCTCAGACATTTCTACGACCTATGCAGACCATAACACAAGAAACACTCCACTAGCTTCTTCTTGCTTTCGGCCTCCTTGGCTTCGACATCCCTTGCGCTCAAACCAAGTTTCATGGCCTTACCTTCCGACTTGTCCTTCTTAAAAAGCACGAATTTCTTTAAACATTTCTTCAAATATGTTGACCGTCGCAAAGAAAACATTTGATCTTGCCCCTCATTTTATTGGGTTTCCTCTTCCCAACTCGTGGTTTCCTATAACCACCATCATTTTCATTTCCATTGCCATCATCTTCCTCGTGATTCCCTTCACATGTGCCTCTCTCTCAGACTTGGAAGATTCAAGCTTGTCTTTCCCTAGACCAAGCTTGACCATGGACTCCGTTACTGTCATGGCTTTTGACAGCTTTTGACAGTCATTCCAATTCTTGCCTAACCCACGACTTTAATCCATTCTTGAAAACCAGTAATGCCTCTTTCTCGGTCAGATTTGAAATTTAGAGCATGAGTTCCTTGAACTTTTGAACATACTCCCTAACTATGCCTTGTTACGTAAGCCATCTCAATTTTGCCCGAGCATCCCTCGATAAATTTTAGATAAAACTGCCATTTTAACTCATGTTGGAACTCTTCCTATGTCTCAACCTCACTCTGCTTTTTATCTGTGGACTTATCTCACCACCATAAAAGTGCAATATTAGTAAGAGACATAAAAGCAAATTGGCACAGAAGTAATGCTCTATCTTCTACAAGAAATTTTCCATATGTCATATAGACCTTGTCCCCGCAAACTCTTTGAACTTTGAGACATTCTCACAATTAAGTACTGCACTTGACACTCTATTCCCCATGACTACTCGATACAAGGCAAGCTCTCCCTCGAGCTCTTCTATTCTTGTGCTCAAAGCCTTTGTTGTGGCCATTGTTTCCTCCTTCAAAGCCATCACCATGGCCTCAAGAGTATCATTCCTCTCTTTCAGTTTATTTGTATGTGAATTTAACTACTTGTTTACCTTATCTACATTGGGATTAAGAGACATGATCACAAAGTCTTTGGACTCCTCGAATTTGTCCTATCGTTCCTCTACAACTGACATCTTATCATTTATAAGGATTGATTTTCTCAACCAACGAGTCTCCGCTGACTCATTCTGATGAGAAACTTCTTTCAACATCTCAATGGTTCCTTTGTAACAAAAGCTCTTATAGCACTTGTCATGGGGCTAGAACTTTAGTCTTACAAAATGTGTGGCCTTAGGCAATCCTTTCGATTCATACATGCCTAAGTCAGTTTAACCATCAAACAATTGAGCATTCACAAAGAATTCCTCCAAGAAACTAATTTATATAGCAGAAGAAACTTAGCTAAAAGAAGGCTCAAAAGAACATAATAGCCACAAAAAACTAAGCAGAAGAGGTGTTTGAGTAAATGCTCTCAATTGTATTACTTTCTCTCAAAGAATACAGGAAACAATAAAGAATGAAATGCATTACAAGTGAGGGGGAGGCTCTCTATTTATAGTTGAACTCCCCTAAAATTGATGGTGTAGATCAAGTTACATCGGTCGACGAGATTAGTCTATCCCTACAATCAATGGATTTACAAGATTTACAATATCAAATTTAATCTAATCTTACAAGATATGATTCCCCTCAATATTCTAAGAGTAGTTCCCATATTTTCTAAGGTAGCTTATCTTTCCATATAAATATAATTGGGCTACCCAGGCTTCAAATGGATAGGCTTCTCCAACAACTCTTTGAATCGGGCTAGCTCTTGTGGGTCAAATAAACCTCATGTCAATGATAGACCTCCATGGGATGTATTGTGTGTGATGGTCATGGACTTTCAACTCTGACCTGTAACGCCCCAATTTTTGGGATCTTGAGATTTTGCTTGAATTTAATTTTTGCTTGTCTGGATATGCTAAATTATGCTTTGAGAGTGTTTAGTGGACCTTTAGAAGGCTTAGGTTTAAGTTGAAGCCTGATAGAATTTTTGATTTTGAGACTTAAAGGAGAAGCGGTACTGACTAAATGGGCTTTTAAACAAAAATTGGGAAAGTAAGACACAAGTAAGCCTGTGTTAAAGTGGCAAGATGGCGCCACTTAAAGCACAGGGAGTGGCGTGTCAGGGATGGTAAAGGAGCTAAGGTTCGAATCCATGTATTAGCAAGTAGTTTCTTTTATTTTATTGCTTGTGCAAGGTAAGTGGTGGATTCTAGGTGAAACTCTGAAGGAGGGTGTTTGAATGGCTCATGAGATTAAATCAAGGAGGGAAAAGGGGAGAAAATTTAGGAATTTTGAATGGGAAGCAGGTGATGGCCGAATATGGGTATCTTGGGGAGCATTTTCGGCTTTTGTCTTTTGGTGTTGGCATAATCGACAGATGGAGTATAGGGTGCTAGCCGAATACTGCTTGGGGTTCTGTTGGGTTTTTAGATTTGGCATTTTTGGTAGGTAAGTGCCGAATAGGTAAGTCCCTAGGGTCTTTTCTTCTTTTCTCTTCTCCTCCCTTTGTTCAAAAAGTCGAAAGCGCATATACAAATTTGTGCCGATTTGTCCAAAGAGCCAATCCCTTTCTTCCTCTTTCTCTTCTTAAAGCCGAATTTATCTCTTCTTTCTCCTCTTTCTTCTTCACTTCATAGCCTGTCAAGACTCACTTGGAACCTCACCTAGCCGATTACTATAAAAGTCGAAATCTAGAAAAGTTTATTCCTTGTGCTGATTTCTTCTTGGCTGAACCCCTCCTTTCTTTTTCTTCTCTTTTAGCCGAACCATCTATTCTTCTCTTCTCTAGTTCTCTTCATAACTTTCTTTGGCACTCCCTGGTAACCGAACCCTCTCATCCATTTGTAAACAACTACCCTTTGGTCGAATACTATAGGCATCTTTTTCACCTTCGGGTTTTAGACTAGATCTGGTAGAGATCGGGTTCAATATTGGTGGAAAACAACTTTGGTGGTGGCTAGAGGATCGAGTGAATAACTAGGTAAGAATTTCGATCTCCTTTTACTTTTGGTTAAGGGAAAAGCAGAAACCCTTAATCCTTTTGGGCTAATCGGTCTAGACTCTCTCTATGGGTTTGGATGGTAGGTTTTTGGTTACTAAGGTAGTTCTATGGTTTTCGTAAGGTGGATCTCGTGGAGGCTAGAGAGGTCAACGTTATCAAGGCGATCTAGATCTAGATCTAGCGATTAGAATCGACAAAGGTATATTAAGTTGACAGTGATTATTCAATTGGATTTTTAGTTAACAGTGCGATTTAAACGATTGTAGGATATTCATGCAAGGGACTTCTAAGTATATCACAAAACAGGTGTGTAATCGACACCCTCTAGTAGACTAGATTGGTAAAAGCCGAAAAGCCAAAATTCTGACATTTCGAGCTCTTGCAAGCGTGCGAGTGCTTATGGGTTGGTTGAAACAGTAAAGTTGGTAATCGCAAATGGGAAGACGGTTGTGTGTGCGATTTCGTGCACGTTGGTGGTTTTGGGCCCCGAATGGCCGAATTTGGGCCCAATGGGCTTACTGGCCCATATGGGTGGAAATGAGCGATAAGTGTATTCTAGTAATCTGATTGTTATGATCTACTAAAACGGGTGTAGAATTTGGACTTAGTGGGCCGTAGTAGCTAGTGGGCTTCGTTTGGGCCCATTAAGGGTTTTAGGACCTGATAAATCTATAATAATGAAATGGGCTAAATAAGTTACTTGGACAACAATAGGTCTGTTAGTCGATTGTAATGAGCATGAAACCCTAAAATCTGGCAAATTTACTAAAATACCCCTCAATAGTGGAAATTACTATTTTACCCCTAGGTGCTAAAAGACCATTTTACCCCTAGGGTCAAGTTGACTGTTTTGCATACTAATATATCTGTTACTCTGTATGCCATATCATAATATACTCTGTTGCATGGGATTGGGTTATTTTGATGGAGGAAGTGCTAAAGTGGCAATGCCACGTATACTGTTAGAGGCTCTGCCTCGTATTACTGTTTTAGTGGCTTGGCCACGATATCTGATTAAGCAGCTAAGCTGCGACTGTGGTGTGTAGGGCTGGATGAGTTGAGTTATTCCCCATATGGTGTGTAGGGCTGGTACGGGTGGTGTGTAGGGCTAGATTGGGCTTGGGCTTTGTATTCATGCATAATACACTAAACTGTTACTGTAATGGGCCTAAGGCCCACACTGTTTTTTGGATAGGGCTAAGGCCCAGTTATCACTATTTTTTGAATAGGGCTAAGGCCCAGTTATCACTGTACCTGAATAGGGCTTCAGCCCAGTTTGAGCTTGAACTAATCTCTGACTCTGGTTGGGTTAGCTTACACACTGAGTTTTCACAAACTCACCCATTTCTTCCCATCCATGCTAGTGAACCCCAACTTTAGAGGACTTGGAGCTACGAGGGATTCGGAGTGGCCACGAGAACTGCTTTCTGGTTTTATAATTTCTTAAGTTACTTGTTTTAGTATTCATTAATTTTTTTGGGTTTTAAACTATAATAAGGCCGCTCGGTAATTATTTTATTTTTATTTGGGTTTTATTTATTTATTTATTACCTGTTTAAAAATGTTAAACTAAGTCTACGCGGATTTTTATTTCAAATTAACAAATGTTTTCAAAACGTAACCTACACGACAAATGGATAACCTAATGACAACGACTCTATAACAAGATCTCTTAAGAAGTAAACTTAAACTGATAGTGGATAGGGATTTTATAAATCAAGTAACCTTCTATTATCTCAAAATGCATGAAATGGTTTTGCTAAGTCAACCTAAAAGTTATGAAACAAAGAACGAGGTGTAATTAACTGTCCATGTGACTCACCAGATCTGGCCATAATGTCTGGGCCGGGTTTGGGGTGTTAGACGATCCGTGACATGTGGCTGTTATTGGTTGAATATGTTGTCAAGTTGGGAAATGTGTAACATCCCGCTTGATGAAGCATTAGTATTTGAATACTATTTAAGATAGTGAAACTTATAGAGTAAGTTGTGAATGTATATAGTGTTAGAATTTGACTAAGTATAAAAATTCTATGAGCGTGCCTAAAAAGCCCTAGTTTTGGTGGATGCAAAATCTGTCACATAGTCTAAAAGCAGTGTGATTGGTGAAGTAGAATTCGTCCAATTTCATTTTTAGCGTATAGAGTGGGTAGATTCCAAAATGAATACAAGCGAAGAAGGTTTCCATGTCAAATTACTATGATCAATGGGATGAGATTTGTGGTTAAGTGAAATGATTTTTAGGGTATAACTTTATGCCAATAGTATAGTGCACATTGTAGCTATGGTTTCGTGCCAATTAGGTTACAAGGTAAGCTAGTTAGGAACTAACCGAATATGAACTAGAATAGTTAAAGGCTAAGGAGATAATTTAGTAAGTCTTTTGGAAGTGACAGAATTTGGATAAGACAACTCAATATGGATGTGACATTTACCAAGTTTGGATAGAGACTTGGGTTAAGTTAAAAGAGTACCCTGGTTTGGTTAAGGGGAGTTATTTTTTCTTCCTTCTTTCCTCTAAAGTATTAAGATCTAAAGTTGGAGGAAACACGAATCATTTTTTTTCTTATTTAAGCTAGATCTAAAATTTTGGGTTTTAGCTAAGTGATTTTTCTCCATGTTGAAGTAATTTATATGGCTTTGGAAAAGTAGATTTGCATGAATGCTTAATGAAGTAAGGCTTTGTTTATGGGTTATTTGGGTTTCAAATGATTGTAAAAGCTACTCGAATGAGTTTTAATGGTGATCTTCTATTGTTTAAGGCAGTGGTTGCTATAGTATCTTACTGAGTGCGAGATTTGGGGTCTACACTTCCCTTTGAGGTTATTAGGTGAGTCCCTAAGCTAACTCTTACATGTATTTATATGTTCTAGAAACTTTTGTGAAAAATGACTTAAATATGAAATGAAAGCTAGATGAGTATGGTATGATAGTTATGATGTAAAATGAGAGTTTTATAGACCTTATATGCATAGAGAGTATGAGATTTGACTGGTCTAAATATGTGATACGAATCTTGAGGCAAAAGGATGATTGGTTATGAATGATTGAAACGTATGTTTGTATATGTCTTCAAAACATGCTAAGGAATATGTCTGTTATGAATGAGTCAGTATGTGTGATGAGTTAGTGTCTGTCTTTATAGAGTCATCTAAAGGGGTTCGTTGGGACTTTAAACACAGTTATCTGAAAAGGACAAGTCCATGAGCCATGAAACCATATTGTGTAAGATCATAGCTGGGCTATGGCATCATATATAAAGAACTAAAGGAAGGTTATTACCTAATGGAGTTCTCTACATGGCCCAAGACGATAAGGGGAAAACCTCACGTAATGTGAGTCTAGGCGAATCTTTATCGTCAACATGCTAGAAAATAGAAGCCTTTGTGGCGTATCTGAAAGGAAAGGCTTTGTAGAAAACCTTTCAATACTATTTCAATACTATAATTTCAATACTATTCTAGCATGTTCATTTCAATTCAAGTACCAAATAATATAATCATTTCAATACTATTCATCTAGAATAAATTTAAAACCAGAATAATTTAAAAACCTCTAAATGAGGCATTACCAATCAAAATACAAATCAGAACAGATATTCATTTCAATTCAAGTACCAAATAATACAATCATTTCAATACTATTCATCTAGAATAATTTTAAAACCACTCTAACATGCTTCGATTCTATAATTCATACTCTTCCCAGATTAACATTCAAACATTATAACCAAAGAATCATGGCAATCTAATGCTTAACTTAACCAAGTATAATTCATTTCATATACCGATCATATATTAAGACATCCATTCATATAAATCTATTTCATTAACTATTTTCCAAAAACAATATTTATAATTATGCACTTCTTCACATTTTACTAAGTCAAGCCAAACCACATGATTTATTAAAGATTAATATATATATATATATATATATATATACATATATATATATACACGGCATCAATAACATCACATAATGGTCAAGTATAAAATTTGGTTTTACCAATTTATGCACATTTTACCAAAATAATAACTACCAATTTTATACATAAGAGCTGAATCAAATCATACCGTAATTACAATACCGCTTGACTAATAAAATATCCAAAATACCTATCTATCATTTACCAAATTCATAAATCACATATATGGCACATTTTAAACTCAAACATTTAACTTAACAACTTAACCATTAATTACCAAAATCACGAAATAAACATATCATAGGCATGTATAAGTATATTTTACCTATTGTTAGCCAAATATAAATACACACCCTTTACCATTTCCAAAATACATATACACAATCGATCTTTTACCCATATAATCGGTCATAAAATTTATTCTCCGATAATCCAACCAATTTCACAATCTCAAATCAAAGCTAATTGTAACATTTATAACCGTACCTAAATGACCATCAAATAAATTACAAATCATGTTCATATTTTATTATCACAAACTGTACTTTAACAATCAATATGCAAGCTATCACACATACATAACTAAACTTATGTGAGCATATGTATATATCAAAAACACATCATTTACCACTTTCAAACCTTTACACAAGACAAATTATACATCCAAAATAAATCAATAATAAGCCACAATCGAAATATATCCATCAACTATATTTACCTTACTTAAGCCGAATTAAAATCAACCACCACACAAAATATACTATAAATCATACTTCCAAAATGAGCTACTTTCATGGCTGATTATACATCATCATTAACATTTCTTATTGCCGAATCATATAACCAACACCACAAGCATATTTAACATGAAACATACCTCCAAATTAAGCTTATAACATGACCGAATGTATATACCAACATTATTATCATGATCAAGCCATTTTCGCATGGCTATATACATATATACAAATTTCAAAACCAAACATATCAAAACTAGCCTATACATGCAACGTAACCAAAACTCAAAGCTTTTATTTACTGAAGCGATAACCGAATAGTATGATAAGGTCTCCTACGACTTCCAACCCAAGCAAGTCTCTGAAACTCTATAAACATAGGAAAACATACAGAGGAAGCTTTGAAGCTTAGTAAGCCAGAAGCAAATAAATCATTTTAATGATATTTATAATTCAATTTATCTAGGCCGAATTTAGCAAATCTCAATCACATATACATTCATCATACTCGTAAATTCATATGACCATGTTAAGTAATTTCACTTTTCTTATTTATCAATAAACATATAAACCATACTTTCAAATTCGAATAGCAACCATTAGCTCAACCATATAAATCAAATTTGCACATTTTAATTACATAACTAACTAGAAAAATTTATGCTTCACTAGCCATTTCACATATATGCTAACCTTGCATCATAACACCACCATCTCGATATCAATTATATAATCTAAATTTCAAACCAAATTAGCATACCTCTACACCATGTTTCATGTTTCATAATTTGCATGTTTGAAACATAGGGCAACAATTTCATATAACAAGCTTAAGTAACATAACATTCATTTGTATACATTCATTTCGTTCATTTTCATATATTTTACATATCGTCATTTTAAACATGCTCACCTTTAAATTTTGAATAACATATACATTTTGTACGTACCTGATAACGGCTCGCGATATTAAGTAATAAAATTTATAAAACTGATCACACCAAAACTAACTAATATCACGATAGTAAAGGCAAGCGCACCTATCGAACAATAGTATAGTTTAGCGACAAGACCGAGTTATCGTACCCAAGGGAACTAAAAGTACTAATACTTACTTCCTTTATATTATCTAGCCTAAAAATAAAAGAGGTTTGTTTGAAACTAATTCTAAAACTAACTAAAAGTGTACAAAAAGTAAATTGGGGAAAACTTTAGGGAAAAGCTGATTGATATAAACAATACTTAAAGGAGAATCCACCTAGACTTCACTTGTTATTGGTTCTTGAGCTAGACGATTTATTCACTTGACTTGATCCGTAGAGATCCCTAATTTATGCTAAACCCTCTGTCGAGGTGAAGAGCAACTAGGCCTAGGTTGTTAACTAAAGTTTCTTTATTAATTAACACCCTAGGTTGCATTAATTCGATCTATGGTTCCCCATATTAGGTTTGACCCTAATCCGGCAGATTTATGTCGCCCTATGTCTAGGGTTGCATGCAACTCCGCTTAATTATGGTAGATCTACTCTTATCACAGGGACTTTTGCTCCTCTACTTTAAGCACATCCGTTTTTTGAATTAATACCTAGGCTTATTAACACAAGAATTAAGCACACATAATTAAGAACAACTCAAGTATTTATCATATAACTCAAGAATAAATAATAACAAGATTCGTCTTAGGTTTCATCCCCCTCAAGTATTTGAGGGGTTTAGTTCATAATAAAGAAAGAAAACATCTCAGAAGAATTAAAATAACAAAACATAAAGAACCCGAAAACCCCTGAAGGAATTTAGGGAGATCCTCAGTCTTGATGTAGAACTCTGGCTTCTGGGATGAATCAATCGGCTTCCCTTGGAGTAATTCCTTGCTTCCACTCCTTGTGTTAGCTGAAAGATGACGCTCCTTTTTGGGAGAAAAGAGTACATCTTTAGAGTTGCCTCTTGGGGTCTTTATATAGAGTTTAGAATGGCTTTCTTAGCCCCTAAGTATCCAAATCCGAGTGAAATTCCTCTTCCTCACGACTAGAACACGCCCGTGTGCCACGACAAGAGGCTGTGTGAGAGTCTGTCGATGGAGGCAAGACCGTGTGGCCTGGTCGTGCTTATCGGGGGCTGGACCGTGTGATCTTCGTGTGGCACGGTCGTGTGCCACGGTCGTGCGATGATCTTTGGACTGTGTCAATTACACATTTTGGCCCATTTTCTCTGTTTTTGGTCCATTTTCCGTTCTTTTCTCTTCCTTATGCTCTCTTGAGTGTAAGATATGAAAAAGAAAGATTAGGAGCACCAATTCTTACTAATTTGATAATAATTCATCCAAAATAAAGGCTAAACATGGGGTAAAAATATGCATAATTTATCATTTATCAAATACCCCCACACTTAAGCCTTTGCTTGTCCTCAAGCAAAATCTCAATCCCTAATTAAGAATCATTCGTCTCAACTTACAATCTTTATCAATAATGTTTCAAACTAATTCACAAGTAGTCATACAATGAAAATTTAATTAGAAGAACATTCAATCACTCTAAGTTGAGAATTTTATCATTGGAACATAAGTTTCTTCCCTTCTTTTAAGTAATCATCTTTCAATTAAAATCAACAGGTTTTGACATCCTTACTAAGGGTTCACTCTATCCACTCAAAGTGTTTAGGGTTCAAGAATTAAGCACTCTCTAGTCAATCTGAAATGTTATTACCATAGGCTTGCAAGAAAATCAAATCTCCACCACTATAGATTGATACGACACATCGATCAAAAGGTCTTTCAATGGTTGTAATGGGGCTTTGGTTAGGGGTGTTGTCACAAGCTAAAAAAGAGGGTTAGAATTGAGATTGAATTGAAAAATCATCTAGCTAGAGAAATCTCTATCACTGGAACATATTCCTAGAGCTAAGCCTTATGATGACATCGTTCTGGATTTGGAAGCTTGTAGAAATATGCAAAAACTATTAAACTATTACAAATTACAACTGAATTAACTGTATATACACTTCTTTTTTTTTGTTTTTTTAGAACAATTCAAGTACAATACTTTGAATATTGACAAACTTTACAACTGAAAAAAAAAAGAACAAAGCTAGATAATAATTTTAACTCAAATCTTGACAAAAATAGGGATCAAAATAATTGAATGGAGTTTAACAAAAATGGGTTATGGGTTAATATTAGAGGTAAGTCAAAAAAATGGGTTGTTAGGCTCAATGGAGTTTACTAGGGGTTAATTTATGGAGGTAGGCTTTTTATGGAGTAAGTGGGTTAAACCTAGGTGCCTTTATCATTTTGGTGTATCAAATCAATGATGTGGTCTTGACACGTATAATCGAAGCAAGTTCTAGAAATACAAATTAGTATTGACTCACTCAAAGCAATAATAAAAGTGAGCACGAAAGAATTTATGCTCAAAAGGCTTAAAAATCTCACCAGAATTATGGCTTTTGATGTCAATCCTGTGAATTTCAAATCTCAAGATAATACTTAAAATTAGGGAAAATAACCTAGAAAAAATTTAAATTCTCAAAAATTTCAACTTATCATGTTTGATTCCCTAGTGTTTTAAAGTTTGAATAATCAAAGCATAAGCACCTATGTCTTAATTCTCAACACATCAATAAAAATTATAAATCAATTAGAATTAACTCCTAACAAGAGATTTGAAGATAATGCAGAGAATTCGAAATTTGAGAGCAATTTTCAGGGATTTCAAAGATAATATAAAGAAAAAAAGTGAGCTTCCCCCCACACTTAAGATGTACATTGCCCTCAATGTACAAAGATAACATTAATAGCAATAGAAGCACAAGATCATAAGTTAAGGAGAGAAGTAAAACTCCCTGAATATTGGGTGGAACCTTTGAATTGTGAAAGTTGTCTTGGAGGAAGGAATACTTGAAGTTCATGGTTTTGAAACTGCGATAGCACTTAAGGGATTTTAGGTATTTCAGGATTAGAACAATTACTTGTTAGGAAATAACTGATATAAAATAATTGAAATAACATAAACTAGTTCTGAGAATACTAAAATTCAAATAAAGAAAAAGATAAAATAAAATAAAATGGAAAAACAAAAATCTCAGGGATTTTGGCACGCCTGGCTTGAGACACACGCTCGTGTTGCGAGGGCGTGTTGAGGCACACGGTCGTGTCGTACGGCCGTGTCCTTCGATGTTCACTTCTTCCATGGTCGTGTATGGGGTCACACGCCCATGTTGGACTTGTCAGTGTTGGCCACGGCTATATCGCACGGTCGTGGCTATTTATCGTAGCCCGTGCCTTAGGGAAAATTTTACCCTGCTTGTACATGGCCAAGTTGCACGACCGTGTCTCTGCTCAAAGTGTACACACGGCCTGAGGCACGCCCGTGGGCATGGCTGTGTGGCTCGCAAAATCTTGTATTCAAAGGGTTAGTTGATGTATTGAGAAAGCTGAAATAAAATAATATATTAAGTCAGTGCTCGGGTTGCCTCCCGAGAAGCGCTTGTTTATAATCGAAGCTCGACTTTTCTTAAGTTTGTTCTGTCACTGCGGCTTGAAGAGTTGATACTCTTCTATCCTGTTTAAAATTTTATTATCAACGTAAAATTTGAGTCGAGTGTGGTTTACCTTGAAAGTGCCGAGTGACTGATGTTTTCTACTATACCATAAGGGAAGATTTTCATTACCATGAAGTAAGGTGTATCACTTTTATGCTCTTTTGAATTCAAGATTCGAGGATCGTCTTCCCCTAAGATTACCTTATCCCTTACCTCGTGTTGGTTCGTTTGTACCTAAGGGTTGTCTTGGTGATGCTCTGGGTTGGTGTGGCATATTTTGGGCTTTTCGTGATAGTTCAGCCACTCATCTAGTTCCTCAATCTGAAGCATTCACTTTCCAGGTGCGTCTCCCTTTGATGGCTTTGTCTGTGATTGGGTTGCCTTTATGTGGAGTGTATCCTACACAGAAGGTTGGATGGTGAGATTATTCTTTTCACAAGGACTCATGACTATATTATTATCAACAGTTTATTCGAGTTTCGAGCTTGTAAAGTAACTTTGTCATCACCTACACGTAGTGTAAGTTCACCTGTTCCTAAATCAATTATTGTTCTAGCAGTTACTAAAAAGGGTCGCCCTAGAATTAAGGGTACATTGCTATCCTCATCAATGTCTAAAACAACAAAGTCAACTGGGAATATAAATTTATCAATTTTGACAAGCACATCTTTAATTATTCCCTTAGGAGACCTAATAGTTTTATTAGCCAGTTGAATGCTCATCTTGGTTTGCTTAGGTTTTCCAAGACATAGTTGTTTAAACAGCTTATAAAGCATGACATTTATACTAGCCCCTAAATTAGCTAAAGCATTTTTGGTGTCTAGGCTACCAAATAAACAAGGAATAGTAAAACTCCCTAGATCTTTTAGTTTGGTTGGTAGTTTATTTTGGAGAATAGTTGAGCATTCCTCGTTGAGTTCCACTGTGGATAGTTCTTCCAACTTCCTTTTATTTGTGAGAAGTTCCTCTAAAAATTTTGCACACTTTGGCATCTGCAAAATTGCTTCAACAAATGGTAAGTTGATATGTAATTTCTTTAAGAGTTTAAGAAACTTACCGAATTGCTCATCTGTGCGGTCTTTCTTTAGCGCGGTTGGGTATGAGATACAAGGTTTAAATTCTTTGGTAATTTCATCTTTGTAATTTACCTCATTCTTTCCTTTACTTACCATAGGCTCCTTGCATGGCTCTGGGTTGGTTTTGGTTAACCCCTCATTATCTATCATATCGACGGCATTAAGTTACTCTTTGGGGTTAGTCTCAGTATTGCTTGATAACCCACCTTGCGGTCTTTCAGAGATTAGCTTGGCAAGCTGGCTTATTGGAGTTTCAAGTCCTTGAATAGATGCTTGCTGGTTCCTTAGTGCCGTTTCGGTATTTTGGAAACGAGTTTCTGACATGGCCATAAATTTGGTGAACATCTCTTCCAAGTTCAGCTTTTTCTCCTATTGTGGTGGTGGCTGCTGAAATCCCGGAGGAGGTGGTTGTCTTTGATTTCCTTGTCCTTCCCATGAAAAATTGGGGTGACTCCGCCAACCTGCATTATAAGTATTACTATAAGGGTTATTTTGAGGTCTAGAATTGTTACCCATATAGTTGGCTTGCTCAGTTTCCATGCCATGTCTATAAGAGGAGTAATCTGGATTGAACATATTTCCCTGGTTTGCGTCACACTGCATTACTGGATGTGCCTGCGTAGAACCAACAAAATTATCAAACTTTTTTTTTAAAAGTTCTACTTGGTTAGTAAGCATGGTGACAGCATCAATATTATAAACTCCTGCAGCTTTTGTTGTCTTTGTCCTTATGACTTGCCACTGATAGTTATTCAGTGACATCTCTTCTATAAACTCATAAGCTGCTTCTGGTGTTTTATTGTTGATTGTTCCTCCGGCGGCCACATCGATCATCTGCCTTGTTGATGGATTCAAACCGCTGTGAAAGGTTTGAACTTGTAACCACAAAGGCAACCCATGGTGAAGGCACCTTCTCAAAAGATCTTTGTATCTCTCCCAGGCATCGTAAAGTGTCTCTAGATCCATCTGCACAAAAGAAGAGATATCGTTTTGTAATTTAGCTGTTTTAGCTAGAGGAAAATATTTAAGTAAAAATTTTTCGGTTATTTGTTCCCATGTGGTGATTGAGCCTCGTGGTAAAGAGTTTAACCACAGTTTGGCTTTGTTTCTCAAAGAGAATGGAAATAGCCTTAAACGAATGACATCATCAGAAACGCCATTTATTTTAAAGGTATCGCAAAGTTCCAAAAAATTGGCTATGTGTGAATTTGGATCTTCATCCTGTAAACCATCAAACTGCACCAATTGCTGTATCATCTGCATAGTGTTAGGCTTTAATTCAAAATTATTAGCAGCAATAGTAGGCCTAACAATGCTAGATTTAGTGCCTGCTAAATTAGGTCTAGCATAATCATACATAGTACACGGAGCAGGATTTTGCTCAACAGGATTTGCGGCTACTACAGGAAGTAGCTGATTATCCTGATTTGCTTCCATCTCTTTAGTAGGTTCTGGCCTTTATTCTTGTCCTTGTTCTGGATAATATAGGTTTTGTCTGATCTCTGCGAGTTTTGCGAACTGTCGCTTCTAAATCTTCGTCAAAAAGCAATGGTCTTGCTGAGTTGTTTCTAGTAATAAACTAGAAATACTTAGAAGAAAAAAACAAAGAAAAATAGAATAAAATAAAAATAAATCATAAAATAAAAAAGAAAATAAAAATAAAAATAAAAATAAAAATAAAAATAAAAATAAATAAAAACTGAAAATATAGTAATGGCTAAAGTAATAGAAATCGAGTTTTCTTAATATTTTAGTTCCCCGGCAACGGCGCCAAAAACTTGATAACGGCTCGCGATATTAAGTAATAAAATTTATAAAACTGATCACACAAAAACTAACTAATATCATGATAGTAAAGGCAAGCGCACCTATCGAATAGTAGTATAGTTTAGTGGCAAGACCGAGTTATCGTACCCAAGGGAACTAAAAGTACTAATACTTACTTCCTTTCTATTATCTAGCCTAAAAATAAAAGAGGTTTGTTTGAAACTAATTCTAAAACTAACTAAAAGTGCACAAAAACTAAATTGGGGAAAACTTTGGGGAAAAGCTGATTGATATAAACAATACTTAAGGGAGAATCCACTTAGACTTCACTTGTTATTGGTTCTTGACCTAGACGATTTATTCACTTGACTTGATCCGTAGAGATCCCTAATTTATGCTAAACCCTCTATTGAGGTGAAAAGCAACTAGGCCTAGGTTGTTAACTAAAGTTTTTTTATTAATTAACACCCTAGGTTGCATTAATTCGATCTATGATTCCCCATATTAGGTTTGACCCTAATTCGGCAGATTTATGTTGCCCTATGTCTAGGGTTGCATGCAACTCCGCTTAATTATGGTAGATCTACTCTTATCACAGGGACTTCTGCTCCTCTACTTTAAGCATATCCGTTTCTTGAATTAATACCTAGGCTTATTAACACAAGAATTAAGCACACATAATTAAGAGCAACTCAAGTATTTATCATATAACTCAAGAATAAATAATAACAAGATTCGTCTTAGGTTTCATCCCCCTCAAGTATTTGAGGGGTTTAGTTCATAATAAAGAAAGAAAACATCTCAGAAGAATTAAAATAACAAAACATAAAGAACCCGAGAACCCCTGAAGGAATTTAGGGAGATCCTCAGTCTTGATGTAGAACTCTGGCTTCTGGAATGAATCAATCGGCTTCCCTTGGAGTAATTCCTTGCTTCCACTCCTTGTGTTGGCTGAAAGATGGCGCTCCTTTTTAGGAGAAAAGAGTACATCTTTAGAGTTGCCTCTTAGGGTCATTATATAGAGTTTAGAATGGCTTTTTTAGCCCCTAAGTATCCAAATCCGAGTGAAATTCCTCTTCCTCAAGACTAGAACACGCCCGTGTGCCACGCCCGTGTGCCACGACAAGAGGTCGTGTGAGAGTCTGTCGATGGAGGCATGGTCGTGTGGCCTGGCCGTGCTTGTCGGGGGCTGGACCGTGTGATCTTCGTGTGGCACGGCCGTGTGCCACGACTGTGTGATGATCGTTGGGCCGTGTCAATTACAAATTTTGGCACATTTTCTCTGTTTTTGGTCCATTTTCTGTTCTTTTCTCTTCCCTATGCTCTCCTGAGTGTAAGATATGAAAAAGAAAGATTAAGAGCACCAATTCTCACTAATTTGATAATAATTCATCTAAAATAAAGGCTAAACATGGGGTAAAAATATGTATAATTTATCATTTATCAGTACCTAAATTAGATATACTTTCACATAGTCATTCATTTCTCAATATTGCTTGTTGAACCGTTCGGAATCAATAAGGATACTCAGATAGCTTAAAAAGCTCATACAACGCCATATCCTAGATATGGTCTTACATGTTATCAAATATCAATGCCATTGTCCCAGACAAGGTCTTACATGAAATCATATACGATGCCGATGTCCCAGACATGGTCTTACACGTATATCTCAAATCGATGCCAATGTCCTAGACGTGGTCTTACACGATATCACATCTCAAAATCCTATGTCATGACATATGTATCCTATACTATTACTATGGTTCATACGGGGCTTTCGGACGTCATAATTCAATCAATTCCAACTCGAAACAAGTCATCCCATACTTGTTCAATTCGGGAATTTGTATATAAATACAATTCAATTCGGCAATATATAAAACATATGCATTTCAATTCAAGAACATTTATTTACTTAAGAACTTACCTCGTACGGAGATGAACGGACCGAAATGACTATTCGACAACTTACGATTTTCCCTGATCCAAATCTGATTTCTTTATTTCTTGATCTAAATTAATACAAATTAACTAATTTAATCATATATTTTTTCAATTTCACCTTGACAACACATAAATGGACATTTTGCACTTTAGCCCCTAACATTTCACATTTTCTCAATTTAATCCCTATTTCAAAACAACATAATTTAACTCAAAATTTCAATAAACCCAAGCATGGCCGAATCTTCCCTTGGTCCCTAGCAGCCCATTAATTTCATTCATTTCACATTTTGACCCCTCAATTTACTAATTTCACAATTTAGTCCTTAATAAGCTTTTTTATCAAAAATCACTTAATAAAATATGATAATCTAACATCAAATATTTATTTTTCATCATCAAACAACAAAAAAAACCTATCAACAATGGCAAATCACAAATTCTTTATCAATTCTGGAAATTAAAGTATGGGTTAGCTAGTATACGAAGCAACAATCTCAAAAATGTAAAAATTATAAAAAATAAAGCAAAATCCATACCTTAATTTGAACTTCAAAGTGCCGAACCCTTAACAATATCCATGGCTTTCTTTTTATCTCAACATTTGGCGATTAAAAGATGAACATGCATGGCGATTTCATGTTTTATTTTACTTATTACATATTAATATATAATTTACAATTTTATCCATCCTTTATACAATATAAAATCATTCATTTTAAACCCATAATTGTCCATCCCATTATTCAATGGCCAAATTTCATTTTAAGGACTTTAAAATTAAGAAACCATAGCAAATAAGTACTTTAACAAATAGAAAGCCACTTTTACATTTTTCGTAATTAAGTCCTTTTATCAAATTAGACAACTAATCGATAAAATTAATTCACGAAATTTTTACACATATCAAATAATATGCTGTAAATACCAAAAATAATATTAAAATAATTTTACAACATCATATTTGTGGTTCCAAAACCATTGTTCTGACTAGGGTCTAAACCGGGCTGTTACACCTCTACAAAGAAAAACTTTTGTGGCGACCTCTAATAAAGGAAGCCTCATGGAAATTTCTAGAATGAAAAGCCTTTGTGGCAATTCATGAAAGAAAAGCCCTAATGGCGCAATCTCAATGAAAAGCCTCTGTGGCACTTCATGAAAGGAAAGCCCTAATGACGCAATCTAAATGAAAAGCCTTTGTGGTGATTAATGAGAGTAAATGCTCTCGTGGCGTAGTCTAAAAAAAGTCTTGGTGGCAATTCTGAAAAGAAATGCCTTTGTGGCATAATGTGAAAGGAAAGCCTCTGTGGCATATCATAAAAAAAAGGAGCTTTTATGGCGTAGTATGAAAGAAAAACTTCTATGATGAACTCGAAAGAAATTGTATGAAAGATGAAGTCTTAAGGGTTGAATCTTGTAGTGAGCCATAAAATAAATGGATATGGCACAACTAGTAAAACTCGTAAGAGTAATTAGTGTAATTTACATGATGTAGAATCAATGCACTTAGTAAAGTAGAATACTAAATTGTGTTTCGATAAGGATAATAGATTGAAAGTAGATAGAGAAGTTATAAGCTAGCTTATGCAAGCATATTTTCAATAAAGGATTTTAATCGTATAATTTTGAAGGTTTTGATGAGACAATAACCAAAGTTTGATGAATGTTGAAATGGTAACATTTTGGGCGAATAGATATCTGACAAGGAATAAATAAAGTAATTAGGTGAGTATTTTCTAGAGTATGTGGCGAATACAAAAGAACGAGTTATTTAAGCTTGAATGACTAACATGTGTAAGGGCTATGTCTGGCAAGGTATGGAATAAAAGACCAATGAGTGTCTATGAACTTCATGAATAGTTAAAGAAATGTTGTTTTAGAATGGGAACGTAAAAACAATAGTACTCTGCCTAAATGGGTTTCTGAAATGAGCCTGGTTAAGGAAAACATGAGAAGGTGAAGTGATGAATGTGAGTATAACATAAGGAAAGGAACAAATGTAAAGTATGATGCCAAGGGAAGGCATAAAACCACGGTAAGAAGAAGGAAAAACCTAGGATGAAATACACCAAAGTTAAGTTGAATAATAAGTATAAGATGGTGGATAAAGGAAGTGTTATATACAATTCAGGTGATTGATGTTTGCTTCACTAAGTTCACATGAACTCATTTCTAGGCCTTATGTTTCAGGTGAGCTGCATTGGGTCTACGCCTGAAGGGATGATGCCAGGACTACGCCAAAGAAGTGGTGAGATGGGGCTATTATGCATACAGAGCAAGTTAAGTGGCGTGTTCAAACCTAAATACATGGTTGTAAATTAGCGTCTTATGGTATTTATGTTAGATTTCAGAGTTAATCATCGGCGTCACTGAAATTTAACTATCATACGTTGTATTTGTAATCATGAACTGTATATATATACTTAGTAATTCAATTCGAAGCTCTCATAACTATGTAAATGTTCATGAATAGAAACTTTTTATTTAAGTAAACAGTGAAGTTACATTCGTACTAGGGCGTGACACCCAATATTTGGGTTTGGTTTATCGGATCGGGTTTGGGGCATTACAAAATGTGCGTGAAACATGCACTAGTGTTATAGTGCGGAAGCCTTGCTTTTCTTTTATAAATAGGTTTGTTCTCCTTTTGTCTATTTTGTCACTCTTACGGTTTCTTTATAGTTTCTTCTCAAACTATTATCTTTTTCAGTACAATTTTGTTTTGGAATAAGTTTCCTTTCTTCAATTTTTCCTTTGAGTTATTGTTTGAAGCATTTTTGTTGTTTATGGTGCTGTTCTTTAGTGAGTGTGTTCATTATTTTCTTTTTGTCACTTTTTCTAGTGTTGTGTGCTTTACTTGAGTTGCTTTAATGGTTAGTTAAGGAAATAAGAAGGCTATTGGTAGGGTTAAGGACAAGGGGTGGAAGAAAATACCTAATGATATTCCCACCACCAGTGATGCTTTTGAATGTACCACAATGAAAGATGAGATGAGGAGTTCGTTGGAGTGTTAAAGCCTTTAATTAGATAATTATGAATTCAAGTTTTCAATTCCAAGTGGGGAGAATTTTTTAAGTTTGGTGGTTTGTAACCTCCCAAAAATAGAGGGTTAGTAGAATCAGGTTTGGGAATCAAGATAGAGTGGTCATGCCTTAATTTTTGAAATTATTTTTGCAGTTTTAGGGAAAAAATGAGGTATTGGTTTGTTGGTTAAGTGTTAGTTAGATGTTCCTTGAAACCCAACTTTAAATCCAGTCTCTTGCACTATTTTTATTATTTTGCAAATTTTTCATCAACCCTAGTATGTGATACACCCTATTTTTTAAAGTAAATATTACAAAATTATTTCAAGAATAAGGAAATAACCTAGTGGTTAATTGATAAATGGAAAAGCATGGAATTAAATGAAGGTCCCAAGTTCGAATCTTTTCCATTATTTTGCAAAATCCTTTTTTTTAAGTGTGTGCTGTCCATACCCTTGTAAACCTAGTTATAAATATTGTTTTTAACAAGTTTGATCAGCCCTATTCATCCCTCCATTCTTCTCTCCTGCTTTCTTTCTTGTTTTACAATTTTTCTTTCTTCTTCCATTGTTACCGTCGCCCATGAGCACCTAAATCTATCATCTTTTTTTTTTCTTTTTGCCACAAGATTTTGCATCATCTCCTTCACCACCTTCCTACCCTTTTCCCTTAATTTATTCAACCCAAATATGGAATATTAAACCTCCAAGATTGATTCCTATTGTTGCCAAGAAGTGCCATTACCGCCCATAGCATCTAACTTGTGTAAGATCTCTTTTTCTCTCATTTTCTTATTAAATATTGTTAAATAAAAACCCAAATTTTGAGATTTGGAATTTTGGGGATTTTTAAAGATTTAATGGGTATTTCTCACCTTTTTAATTGATTTAAAAAGTGGTTTTAAGTTAACCCTGGTTCGCCCACCATGGGTGGTGGTGCATATGCTGATGAGCAAGAAAAGGTGGGCTATTTTTCTTTATATATTTCCCATATTTTCCAGCATTATCTTGAGTTCTTGAACCTCTACTAATCAATCGTTAATCATGTACTAATTAGGGAAAATCTATCTTGGTCAATTGACAATTCAGATATGACAATTCAAGAATCAAAGTGGGGTTAATTGTAAACTAATGAATAGATTCAATTTAGATATTGGAAAAAGTTGTTAATTTTGATTGTAATGCCCCAAAAATTTAATGTTTATAATTTTGTGGATGTGACCCAAATTGCACATTTGCTTTAATGGCTAAGGGATTTGAGTGTGTTTGGGTGTGTTTGGGAAGTCCTGGGCTCAAATCTAGGCTCTAGCAAAATTTTAGTTTTTCCTCTTAAGTAAACCTTAAATCTAGCTTGTAGGCCTTATAAATATTGGTCGTTGATTTGTGTCACAAAAAAGATTATTGGTCTAATGGTAAGTGGCGTGATTAAGGCTGCAAGGAAGCTCGAGTTCGAATCCCATATTGTGCAAAAGAATATTTATTTTGTTGAGGTGGAGTTTGACTGAAATTCTGCTGAGTAAGATTTGAATTTGTCAAAAGGAGACAATTAGGGGATGTGATATTAGTTGGTATGGATAAGGAGGAGAAGTAGGTGGAGTAAATCAAGGAAATTCAAATATTGGAGTGTTGTAGCTGAATAGGGAGGCTTGGGCATGCAAAATTCAGCTAAGGGTCTCTTTTGTTCTCATTTCTTTTCAATTTCGATTTTTTTGGAGAGGGATATGTTGGGACCGATTGTGTAAAAAGATTTTAGGAGTCTTCTTGTTTCTTTCTTGCCAATTGCGTTCGAGACTACTTGTTTTCCGGTTTTTTCTTTCACCCTACTACTTAGTTGAATATGAGTTTACCATTGAGGCATTTTATGATTTAATTCTATCCTACTCTAGTGCCGATTCTTCTCTTTATGTTTCTTATTCTATTTTTTTTCATTTCTCTGCATCTTGGTGACCGAATACACAGTTTTTTCCCTCACTCAGTTCTAGCCGATTGGTGTTCCTTCCCCTCTCAATATCTTTTCTCTTAAATGCCGAATCTCTACTCTCCCTCCTTCTTTCTCCTCTTATATAATTCTCTATTCTTTTTCTTCATAGAAGCCGAATGTTATCTCTCTCCTCTTCTCTTATTTTTACTCTTTTAGTTCTTTCTTAGCCGATTACTCTTTTCCTCCATTCTTTTTGCAAGCCGATTCATCTCTTCTCTTATCCCTTAAACCCTATTCCTTTCTCTTGAATACTTGGCCGAGTACTTCCCTGATATTTTGGTTTTAGATTTTGCAAGGGTTTTGTCAATTGGTAAGTGCTCATCTCCTCCTTCTTTCTCTATGTTCATCAAGCCGCTATCCTCTTTTTATTGCTGAATCTTTCTTTTCTCAATAGGGGTTGTACTTTTGGTTTGATCAAGGATGGATTGGGTTGTGTTTTTGGTCATACTCTATAACTAATAGATCACTCTTATCGAAATTAATAGGCAATGAAGGGGGATCAATTCTAGCCAATGACTATAGAGGAATAATCGATATTTTTTTCAACCAAGGTGAGTAATGGTTGTCGATTTGGGATAAACTGATTATTAACCCTATTGGTTGTAAAACTGATAAGTATATCTTGATTAATTATAGGTTTGGAGAGCGTGGATCTTAGCTAGCTTCACAAACAGGTGTGTAATAACACCCTTCTCAAGTGTAGATCGGCAAAAGTCGAAAAGCCAGAAAGTACGGCGTTTGAGGCCACATGGGCGTGCGGTCGCTCGTGTGGTAAATCGAGCCCACGAATCATGGGCGTAAGACTGTAGAGGCCACCATGAGCGTTCTCATGGGCTTAGGCTGTTTTGGGCCGTGTTAGGACGAAATGGGCCGTGTTAGACCGAAATGAGCTGTGTGGGCCCAATAGACTCATGGGCCCCACATGGATTAAATTCACGATACGTGGAAAATACTAGATTGGGCTGTGTAGCTCGCATAGCCATGACTAAAATTGGGCTAAATGGGCTACACGAGCGTGTGAGCCCACTTGGGCTGAGTAATGGGCCTTGGGTCCATTTACATTGTTATGACCGTTTAGGCTACATAAGTCGCTCAAGGCTGCTGTAGACCCTCTAAGAGGTCGGTATGTGTACCAAGACCCTAATATGGGTAAATGACCAAAATACCCCCAAAAGGAAAAAGGATTGTTATACCCTTAGAGATAGATTGATTGATGTATTTATGATATAAACATGATTGTTACTAAGCATGACATTCTGCATACACATATGATTTATGACATGACATACTGCATGGGATTGGGGTATTGTTATGGAGGAAGTATACTGTACTGGTGGGTTTGCCACATATACTATTACTGGCAGCTTTGGTGCGATATTGTTACTGGTAGCTTTGCTGCGATACTATTACTAGCAGCTCAGCTGTGATATTGGTGTGTTGGTTCGGTGGGTCGATTTTATCCCTACATGGTGTGTTGGTGGTACGGGGTGGTGTGCCTAGCTGGATTGAGGTGGGGTTGCACTGTTGTATTACTACACTATACTATTATTGAGTAGGGCTCAGGCCCAGACTGTTACTACATATACTGTATACTAATTGATAGAGGATTACACACTGAGTTTCGTAAACTCACCCTTCTTCTTAAACTGTATAGGTAATCCCAAAGCTTAGACAAATTGGAGCCGCGAGGGACTCGGAGGTGGCTACACGACTGCAATTATTTTGCATTACACACTAATTATGACTAAATTTTATTTTGTGTTTTGAACTTTGTAATAAGGCAATTCATGGGATTAAAATTTTAAATTGGGCTTTGTCTACTTACTTTAAACTGTTAGTGTATGAGAAGACGAGTTTTCAAAATAATAACTACTTTTAAAGAGACACGCAATTCAAAACTTCAAAGTTTTTAAAAGCTTCTACGACCTAAATCAGTTAATATACCAAAGGCAAACGTCTTGACAAGATGATTAGATAATAATAAAGACTTGATTCACTAAAGTTTTCTCTAAATCATAAAGGGGTTTTAACTAACGACAAGTTTTGATTCAAAAATTTCGATTTTCCGAAAGGCACTATGATGTAGCACTCCAGATTTGGCCATAATGTCTGAGCCGAGTTTGGGGTGTTACATTTAGTGGTATCAGAGCCAGGTTGTAAAACTCGGTTGTGGAATGGGTTTTTAAAAATATTTGGAATTTTTGGAAAGCTGTTCTTCAAATGTTTTGGAAGATTCACGAGTGTGGCACACCGAGTCTCTGGTGTCAAATTTGTAAGTTTTCTTGATAACTAATGACTGTTTAGACTGAAACACAATACTAAAATTACTTTAAATATGAGTCTGTACTGTGACACTCTAGTTAGAGTAAATTGAAACTGTAGGAAACTAAAAACTGTAGTGAGACCTTGATCTGGGAAAATAACCTTAATTACTACTTTCCATAAAACATCTGCTAATAATTACTGAAATTGTAAAATTGATACATAAGATTTCTAAAACAGATAATATGGTTGATATAAGCACTAGAGGTACTCGCAGAAGGGGTACGAGAGGCCGCGGTAGAGGCCGTAGAAGTGGTAGGGTTGGGTCTTCAGCATCAGGCCACATGCCTAACATTGAGGCAAGGGAGGCACCAGCTTCACCAGTAACTGAGACGAGATCTTATGGTCGAGCGGCTGGGGATGATGCACTATCCCAAGCAATACTTAAAATTTTGGAGAAGGTCATTAGGACCAGTACGGGTGCTGTGGGCTGAGGGTCAATTTCAGAATACCTTCAGTCAAAAGGAAATCTTTAGGGGTATTTCTGGAGTAGCCCCTAATATGGCTGAATACTGGTTAGAAGCCACAGAGAGAATAATGCACGATCTCGACTGCACTTCTAAGCAAAAACTAAAAGGTACAATGTCATTACTACGGGATGAGGCCTATCAGTGGTGGCTTACCGTGAGAGAAGGTACTCAGGCCGACCGATTAACGTGGGAATTCTTTAAAGCTGCTTTTCAAGGAAAGTACATGGGCGTAAGTTTTGTGGATGCTCGGAGAAGGAAATTTCTAAGCTTGACCTAGGGGAATAAATCTGTGGCAGAATATGAGGTAGAGTTCTTACGACTTGGTCATTATGCTCGTGGGATGGTGGCGACTGGAGATGAACGTTGTATGTGATTCGAGGACGACCTTCGAGATGAGTTACTAGTCCTGATAGCTCCGTAGAGGGAGTGAGATTTTGCTGCCCAAGTAGAAAAGGTGAAAATCACCAAGGACGTGAAGCGCTCTGAGCGCAAGAACCATGAAAAGGATAGGGGTAGAAATAAGAGGGATTCAAAGCCGTCAGGTTCTTTTAGTGGGTCTAAAAGGAAGGCCAGGTTTGACGAGCTAGTTCGAGCTGGGGTTCTTGTTGCGGGATTGTAGCCTTGTACAGATTGTGGGAGACATCACCTAGGTGAGTGCTGGAAGAAGATTGGGGCATGTTTTAGATGTGGGTCTATGGAGTATCAAGTTAAGAATTATCCTTAAAGACCGGTTCAGGTGCAAGCTATAGGACAGGGTCATGTACAGCTAGTGAGAGGTGTCCAGCAGCCACCGAGAGGACGTGGCCAGGCCAGAGGTGGAAATGGTATGGGACGACGTCGTGGAGCACCAGGTAGAGGTGCTGGTAATACTGAGGTGAGGCAGTCGGCTTTGGTATATGCTGCACATCGCCGAGAGGACGGAGACACCCCAGATGTTATAACTGGTACGTTCCTAATTCATAATGTACCCTATACTACTCTGATTGATATTGGGTCTACGCATTCATTCATTGCATGCACTGTGTCTGGGACTTTGGGCATTCTGTTTGAAAGTACTGTTAGTAAGATGATGTGATAAGTCCACTAGGACAGTCAGTAAGGATAGATAAGTTGTTCAAGAATGTGTCCCTAGAGGTTTAAGGAGTTATCTTTCCAGCGAATTTGATGGAGCTACCGTTTGGTGAATTCGACCTAATCTTGAGGATGGATTGGTTGGTGAAACACCAAGCAAGTTTGGATTGTGCAGCTAAGCGTATGATACTGAAGACTACTGAGGATGAAGAGGTGGTTGTGATTGGGGAGCGAAGGGATTATCTATCAAATGTAATTTTTCCGTTAAGGGCTGAGAAACTGGTTTGTAAGGGTTGTGAGGCGTTTCTAGCCTATATTGGTGTATCTGATTCTGAGGGTCCTTCTGTTGAAGATATCAAAACTATTAAGGATTTTCCTGTTGTATTTCCTAATAAGCTCCCTGGGTTACCTCTGAACCGTGAGGTTGAATTTGGTATTGAGCTCCTACCTGGAACAGCTCCAGTGTCTATTACCCCTTATAGGATGGCACCGAAGAAGTTGGTGGAATTAAAGGCTCAAATTCAAGAGCTACTGGATCGAGGATTCATTCGACTTAGTATGTCTCCATGGGGAGCAGTAGTGTTATTTGTGAAGAAGACAGATGGATCCATGCGTATGTGTATCGATTATCGGCAATTGAATAGACTGACCATCAAGAATAAGCATCCTTTGTTGAGGATAGATGATCTGTTTGATCAATTGCGAGGAGCTTTGGTTTTCTCTAAAATTGATCTCTGTTCTAAGTACCATCAACTGAGAGTTAAAGAGGCTGATGTCTATAAGACAGCGTTTAGGACTCGTTATGGTCACTATGAGTTCCTAGTGATGCCATTTGGGATTACGAATGCACCAGTAGCCTTCATGGATCTGATGAACCGAGTGTTCCAGCGCTATCTGGATTGGTTCATGGTGGTGTTTATAGACGATATACTAGTGTATTCGAGAACCAAAGATGAACATGATGCACATCTTCGGGTTGTTCTACAGATTCTAAGGGAGAGGCAGTTATACGCTAAGTTTAGCAAATACGAATTCTGGCTACGAGAGGTGACATTTCTGGGCCACGTAGTGTCTGTCGAGGGAATCAGGGTTGGTCCTCGAAAAATTGAAGCTGTTTTGGACTGGAAACCACCTAAGACTGTATCTAAAATTCGAAGCTTTTTGGGTTTGGCTGGATATTACAGACGTTTTGTTGAGGGGTTTTCATTTATTGCTGCACCTCGAACTAAGTTGCTGCAAAAAGGGGTACCATTTAACTGGACTGATAAGCAGCAAGAGAGTTTTGAGAAACTGAAAAAGGTTTTGACTTAGGCCCCTATCTTAATACAGCCAGAACCTGGGAAGGAATTCACTGTCTACAGCGATGCATCACACGTCAAGTTGGGATGTGTGTTGATGAAAGAGGACAAAGTGGTGGCATATGCATCTCGCCAACTTAAGACCCATGAGGCGAATTACCCCACATATGACTTGGAGTTGGCCGCGGTAGTATTCGTACTGAAGATTTAGAGGCATTACCCATACGGTGAGAAATGTATTATTTACACGGATCACAAGAGCCTTAAGTACCTCCTCACTTGGAAGGAGTTGAATCTTAGGCAGCGTAGATGGATCGAGCTGCTTAAGGATTATGACTGCTCAATTGAATACCATCCCGACAAAGCTAATGTAGTAACTGACGTACTAAGCCGTAGGGCTGTGTCTGACTTAAGAGCGATGTTTGCTCGTCTCAGCTTGTTTGATGATGGCAGCTTGTTGGCTGAACTGCAAGTTAGACCGACATGGACTGAGCAAATTAAGGATAGACAGATGATGGATGAGTCATTGGTTCCTCATTTTCGACAGGTTGAGAAAGGGGAAACTTTAGATTTTGGGCTGAATAATGAAGGAGTACTGTGTTTTCGTAGGAGAGTGTAATGCCCCAAAAATCTGAAACTTTTATTTTTGTGTGCTGTGGCTTTGTATGCATGTTTGCACTATTGGGATATTGATTTTAAAGTGTTAGAGGGTCTCTATGAAGTTCTGAGTTAGGGCTTTGGTATAAGTAAGATCTTAGTTTTAGCCTTAAGGGAACTTTGACTTCAGGTGGTATGACTTTTAAATAAATATGACTAAAATAAGACATAAAAAGCCTAGTGGTCTAGTGGCAAAGTGGCGCCACATAAGAGGCAACGAGGTGGCGTCACAGGGGGCAAGGAGGTCCAGGGTTCAAGTGTTGGCTTAGTTCATTGAGGGGAAATTATTTTGCATCTCTGGACAGCTAGTGGTGGAGTTGAAGTTGAACTCTGAAGAGGAGAGTTTGAATTGGTCATATGAGAAATTTAAGGAGGGGATCATGGAGCAAATCTTGGAGAAAATTAAGAAGATTGGGTGTGTTGAAGAGTTGGAGCCGAAATGGGACCTTAAGTAGGCTTGGAATCTATTTTAAATAGTGTAGGGGGTAGTGTCAAATTCTTTTGGCTAATTCGGTTATTGGTATTGTCTTTTGGGAAGCCAATTTTGCAAATTGCCTTGGGGGAAATTTCTTTCTTTTCGGTTTGTTTGCTACTTTTCCAAGCCTTGCATTACCATTTATACTACCTTTGTGCTGAACCTATTTGCTTTATTTTTGGTCGATTACTTCCTCAATTGTTTCTCTTCTTCTTGATTCTTCTTTTTCTTTTCTTTTTAGATCTTTGCACCCCTAAACCGAACATTCTTTCTTACTCTCTTAAAGTTCTTCATTTCTTTTCAGTTAATTAAACCGATTACTTAGTTCTTGTTGTGCCGTCCCCTTTCTCTTGTCTTTATCTCAAACTCTTGTGCCAATTTCTTCAATATAGACTCTCAGTCCTTCAGTTCAACGATTGCCATCTCCTCATTTGTACTGGGTATTATTCTTCTCTCTTCTCCACTAACCACTTTTGCAACGGTTCTGGGCTATAGCCAAACCTTCCCATTTTCTCAGGCTAGGCCGAATCCCTCCTTTCTCTCCCTCACTCTCTTAATCAGATTTGTAAGGGTCGATTTGTCTCTTCCTTCTTCTTCTCAAGTGTGGTGATCAATTCTTTTCCTTTAAAAGTGTGCCGAATCTTTATGGTCCTTTGCCAAACTACTGTGGTTTGGGGAGTCGTAAGGATTTCTAACAACCAGTTAGTACACTTATTTTTACTCTTGTTTTTAGTGGTGGCAGAATGCTTTTAGATGGTGTTAAAGATGGATATAAGTCACATATTTATACAATCTTTGATGATATAGTTGTTTGTAACACAGATCTGGGAGTCAATCATTGCTAGCAATCAGTGAAGGATTAATAAGGCTCGATCGTTTAAGGTATGTGATAGTGTGATTCTGGCTTCTGGAAAAGGAGGAGAACTGTACTGAGTGAGTGACTAACTGTTAGTTTTGAATGATTGTAGGTTCGTGTCTAGGGATTCGTAGCGCGCTTCATAATCAGGTGTGTACACACATCGCACACACGATAGATCGGTAGAAGCTGAAATCCTGAAATCCTGAAAATCTGAAATACTGAAAAATCAAAAAGCTGAAAGTTTGGCTACGTAACCACACGAGTGCGTGAACACTTGTGTGGGGAGATTGATACAATGCCAGAGGCCCGTGAGCGATCTCATGGACTTGGGCCACTTTTTGGCCAATTGGGCCAAAATGGGCCCATGGGCCTGACACGAGTAGAACTCGTGGATAGAAAAGAAATAACAAGCCGGTCATGTTGTCTACATGGCCAATGGCAGATTTGGGCTCCATGGGCCAGACGAGAATGTGGGCCCCACTTGGGCCACATATTGGGCTTTTGGGCCCTAGTGTTTTAATAATTGCTAAAAGTGACATAAGTCGCGCTGGATGATCGTGGAATTAGTAATGGGCCGAATTATGTACCTAGGCGCACAATGAGAAATGACCGATATGCCCCTAAAGGGCAAAATGACTAAAATGCCTCTACATGTATTACGACTGAATTTGTATGTCATATTTGATATGTTATGTTGTATTCATGTGTATTTATGTTGCATGAGGGATGGGTTTATGTTTCGAGGAAGATTATGATATGTGAGGGTTGCATGGTTGCTTGACGATCGTGGATCCACCGATAGCTTTTAAAGCCTTATTGCGATTGACAGCTCTGCTGTATTTTTGAGTAATGCTGCAACCGGTGTTACAATGGGAGTGCAGGGATGGGTAGGTCGATTAAATCCCCACAGAAGTGTAGGGTTAGAAGGGTTACGAAATGTAGGGTTGGATGGGTTATTTGGGCAATTTGATATGTGCTATTGATTATGATATGGGCTCAGGCCCAAATGAGGCTATTATGGGCTAAGGCCAAAATGCCACTGTTATTGAAATGGGCTTAAGCCCAAACTAATTGATGCATGTTTTTTTCTTATCGTTAAGGGTTGTACACACTGAGTTTTTGAAAACTCATCCCCCTCTTTTTAATTTTACAAGTAATCCTCAGTAGGCGGTTCGACGTACTAGAGGACTTGGAGGTGGCCACACTGCGAGTAGTTTTGGTTTTAGTATTTTATATTACATTATCTAGTATTTGCTTACTATTGGGTTTTTGGTTGTAATAAGGCCTTTCCCCTGGTTTGGTTTGGTTATTGGTTTTTATTATAATAATTGCTTGCATTACTTGATTGTTAAAGGTTGCACAAGTCACATGAGACGACTGCAGACCTACTGATGGGTCGGTAAGTGTACCTAGACCCCAAATTGAGAAATGACTATTATGCCCCTATAGGGTAAAATGGCTATTATGCCCTTATGTGATGTGTGTTTGATTAAGCATGCCATATGATATATTTACGATTTGCATACATGCATGATTTTATGCTGCATGGGGATGGCTATTGTAATGGAGGAAGTGTACTAATCTGCTAAGGTCGCACGGGTCACACGAGACGACTGTGGACCTACTGACGGCTTAAAGTCGCTTGTATAATTAGCAGCTTTGCTGTAATACTGGTTAGTGTCGCAACCGGTGCTAACATTGGAGTGCAGGGATGGGTGGGTTGATTTAATCCCCACAGGAGTGTAGGGTTGAATAGGATATGGAGTGCAGGGTTGGTTGGGGTTATATGCATCATGTACTCTGATTTCCGATACTATTATGTGTAACACCCCAAACCCGGCCTAGACGTTATGGCCAAGTCTGGTGTGCTACATCACCTAAACTATTCCACGTCACCTAATTACTAAGTCTGTTGGTGAGTTTTGTAAAGCAATACTTTGGTCTTAGAAATTCCCAGTTTATTGGATAATTGACTTACTCTCTACCTATTTGTTAGACGATTCATTTTAGTATTATTATCTTGCTTAGCCGTTTGTGTTGCAAAGTTGGTTATGAAAACGTTTGATTGATCTTTGGAAAATGTGTATCTTTATAGTTGTACCAAATCATGCATAAGTAAGAAAATAAAACCCAAAAAGAAAAGTTAAAATGGCCTTATTACAACCCATCATGAAAATAAAACGAGTAATTGAAACTATAAAATAATAAACCAGTTTAAAACTGAGTTTAGTCTTAGTAGCCACTTTGAATCCCTCCCAGCTCCAAGTCCACGAACAAGGGCTCACCTGCAAGGATGGAAAGGAAAATGGTGAGTTTGGAAAACTCAGTGTGTGTAGAAGCCCATCCATAGCCCAAATCAACTCAAGCCCATTGGGCCTAAGCCCAATCCAGTCTCAGTCAGATACTGGGCCGAAGCCTTATTCTGATATCAGTAAACTGGGCCGAAGCTCTATTCAGATAGCAGTACGGCCCATAGGCCTAGAACAGTACAGTACAGAATAACAGAATGAATGCAAACCCATATCATGAGAGGAGACTACTCGACCCACCCAACCGCTACACACCACCTGTACCAACCAACACACCATGTGGGGAATAACTCGACCCACCCAGCCCATACACCACAGTCGCAGCATGGCTGCTCAGATAAACAGTATAACGAGGCAAAGCCCCTTTCAGAAAACAGTACGAGGCATAGCCCCTTTCAGTAACCTGGCAATGCCACTCACACTTCCTCCAATATAAACTCAACCCATGCAACAGATATACATATCATGGTATGCAGTAACAGTAACAGTCATATCAAGTAGTACAGTCAATTCTAGCCCTAAGGGTATAATGGTAATTTTACACCTAGGGGCAAAATAGTAATTCCTCACCCTAAAGGGGTAATTTATTAATTTTGCTCTCTTATTATAGTTTTTATGTCTATTACAGTCTCTACCAATCCAGTAGTCGTTACAAAAGTTTAGTTAACTTAATTTGACAGTTTTAGCTTTTAAACCCTAAAACCTCTAATGGGCCCTAAAGTGTCATTTAGCAGTTTAAGCCCATTTAGGCTATGTTCCATAATCGATTATCCATTTTAGCAGTTTTAACTTATAGTCTATCCAGAAATTCCTTTAAACCTATTTTTACCCCCAAATGGGCCCAAAAGCCCGTTGGGCCCATATTCGACTCACTGAGGCCCAACTTACCTTAATGCCCAAAATTTTGCAGTCAACACACCTACCAGTACCGATTTCAGATCCAACGTAGTCCTACCAACTTAAGAGCATTCGCACGCTCACAAGCCCTCGAAATGCCAGAACTTCGGCATTTCGGCTTTTTGGCTTTTGTCGAATTGAATGATGAAAGGGTGTTCGATACACACACCTGTTTGTGATTCCACCGATGAAATCCTCTATGCGTTAATTCCTAAAATCCATCACTTAATCAATTAGACTATAGATCTATGGAAATCAAAGTAAAAATTCCCTTACCATATTTGGCCAGTGCCCCTTATGGCCATGAAATCTTACCTCTAATGATTTAGATGCACTAGATCTAGATCTGGTTGTACCGATGCCTTCACTTCCTCGCTTGCTCACCTTCTTCACTAACTATCACTTATAAGAACCAAAATACAACCCTGAATCACTAATACACCAAGTAGACAACCTCCCTAAACTTTAAGGACTTTCGGCTTTTCCAAAACATGAAATAACTTATGGATCCGAGTTGATGAACACTTACCACAGCTTCTCCCTTGATTCTAACTCAGATCTGAAGTAGATCTAACCCCTATTCGCTGGCAGAACCCGAATCTTTGAGATCTAAGAATTCGGCTAAAAGCTCCTAAGAAAATGGCAATTTCAGCTTTTTGACTGGTAAAGAAGGTGATAATTTGGGGCTATAGATTTGGGTGATGATGTTAACAAGGGTAGAGATTTAAGGGATGCAGTAATCGGCCACCACAGGTAAAGAGAATAGGAGGATTTTGACTTATAAGAAATTGGCACAAAAGCACTTTTGGGATTTCGGCTCTTTAATGGCTGCCGACAAAAGCTTCAAAATAATGGAGAAGGATTCGGCTTTAAGCAAAGATAATGGACTAGACTTGGTTTAAAGATGTAGGAAGATCTAAGAAGAAGAGAATGGAAGAAAAAGAATAGAAGAAGAAGATGAAGGAGTGTAGATTCGGCTTTGATGAAGAAATCGGCTAGCAAACTTTAGGGAGGCAGGTTTCAGCTTTTTGACAGTAAAAGAGAAGAATAACACCTAAGGTGGCTAACCCTAATTGTCATGACAGAAAACGAAAAAGATGTAACCCTAATAACCCCCTTAAGCAATCGGCCTAACTCCCTAAAGCCCTTGCCGAAATTTCACTTAAGTTAGTCACATGCCCGGCACATGCCTAAGAATTAAAAATAACAATACGCTTACCTTGCAACTTGAACCCTTGTCCTTGAATACCCACTTAGGCGCCACTTTTTTAGGAACTTAGTGGCGCCACCTTGCCACTTTGCCAAAGCTCTCTTTGTGTCATGTTTTATCCAGTTTTTCTTAAAAGCCCACTTAACCAAGTCCCCTTTCACTTAAGAATCCAAACTTGACATTTTACCGGGTTTTAACTTAAGCTTGGGCCTTCTAAAGGCCCACTAACACCTTTAAACACATTTTCAACATTCAGAACACCAAAATTTTAAAACTTCACTAAATGTCACAAACCCCAAAAAATCTCGAAAATCAGGGCGTTACAACTCTACCCCCTTAAAGAAATTTCAGCCTCGAAATTTACCTGATACAAATAATTGAGGGTATTGTTGACGCATCATTCTTCTGGCTCCCAAGTAGCTTCTTCTCTACCATGGTTGCACCATAGCACCTTTACCAATGGAACTGTCTTCTTCCTCAAGACTTTGACTTCACGATCCAAGATTTGCATAGGTTCCTCCTAGAAGGTTAAATCAGTATTTTCTGCAATCTCCTCCACCGGTGCAATATGCGAAGGATCCGACCGATATCGTCTTAACATGGATACGTGAAAAACGTCGTGAATATGATTCAACTCTGCTGGCAACTCCAACTGATATGCTACTGGCCCAATCTCTTGAGAATCTGATAAGGCCCTATAAACCGCGGGCTTAATTTGCCCTTTTTACCAAACCTCAAGATCTTCTTCCTTGGTGAAACCTTAAGAAATACCATATCTCCAACAGCAAACTCAATTTCCTTGCGCTTAAGGTTAGCATATGACTTTTGCCTATCAGATGCTTCTTTTAACTGGTCACGAATCAGTTTAACCTTGCTCTCTGTATCTACCACTAACTCTGGTCTAAGAACTTGACGCTCTCCCAACTCTATCCAACATGTAGGAGTACGACATCTTCGCCCATAAAGTGCCTCATATGGAGCCATCTGAATACTTGCTTGATAACTATTGTTGTATGCGAATTTCGCCAAAGGTAAATAATCTTCCCAACTACCACGAAAGTCGATAACACATCCTCTTAACATGTCTTCCAACACTTGGATGACCCTCTCAGACTGACCATCTGTCTGAGGGTGAAATGCAGTACTGAAATTCAGTCGCGTACCCAACGCCTCATGCAACTTCTGCCAAAATCGAGATGTAACTCTAGGATCTCGATTAGAAATTATTGACACTGGCACCCCATGCAACCGCACTATCTCCGCCACATACAACTTGTCCAACTTCTGCAGTGAATAATCAGTTCGAACCGGTATAAAATGGGCAGACTTCATCAATTTATCCATGATTACCCACACAGAATCTTTCTTTGAGGGTGTCAAAGGCAAGCCACTCACAAAATCCATCGTTACACTTTCCCTCTTCCACTGTGGAATTTTCACTAGTTGTAACAGTCCAGAAGGCAATTGGTGCTCAGCTTTGACTTGCTGGCACGTCAGACATTTCCCAACAAAATCAGTCACCTCTCGCTTAAGTCCAGGCCACCAGTACGCCTCTCGCAAATCCCTATACAACTTATTACCATCAGGGTGCATAGCACAAGGTCCACCATGAGCCTCTCCCAAAATCAGCTGCCTCAAATCAGAGTCCTTAGGAACGCAAACTCTTCCACGAAAGCAAAGAACCCCATCAGTCTAAAATCCTCACTCTCACCATTCTTGACTTGCTGAAATCGAGGAATCAACGTATCATCCTTCAACTGTAACTCTTTAATTTTCTCGACCTAAGATGGTCTTACTTACAGTTCTACTAATAAACTCCCATCGTCATATAAACTTAAACGAGCAAACATAGCCTTTAGTTCAGTAACAGTCCTTCAGCTCAGTGTATCAGCCATTACATTAACCTTGCCTGGGTGGTACTCGATCGAACAGTCATAATCCTTAAGCAACTCTATCCATCTTCGTCGCCTAAGATTTAGTTCCTTTTGAGTCAGTAGATATTTGAGACTTTTATGGTCAGTGTATATAATACACTTTTCTCCATAAAGGTAGTGTCTCCAGATTTTCAATGCAAATACCACCACTGCCAACTCCAAATCATGTGTAGGGTAATTCGCTTCGTGAGGCTTGAGCTGTCGCAAAGCATAAGCGACCACCTTACCTTCTTGCATCAATACACAACCTAGCCCCACATGCGAAGCATCGCTATACACAGTGAAGTCCTTACCAGATTCTGGCTGACTCAACACCGGCGCCTCAGTCAACACCTTTTTCAATTTATCAAAAGCTTCTTGCTACCTCTTAGTCCATATAAATGCTACTCCCTTCCTTAACAATTTTGTCAACGGTGCCGCGATTAACGAAAACCCCTCAACAAACCTTCTGTAATAACCTGCCAAGCCCAGAAAACTACGAATTTTCGATACTGTCCTTGGCTGCTTCCAGTCTAGAACTGCCTCAATCTTGCGAGGATCTACCCTAATCCCCTCAGCAGAAACAACATGACCCAGAAAAGTCACTTCTCGCAGCCAGAATTCACATGTACTAAATTTAGCATACAGTTGCTTTTCTCTCAAAATTTGCAGAACCACTCGAAGATGCTTATCATGCTTCTTCTCGGTTTTTGAATACACTAATATATCGTCAATAAAGATGACCACGAACCGATCCAAGTACGGCTAGAACACTCGGTTCATCAAATCCATAAAAGCTGCAGGTGCATTCGTCAACCCAAATGGCATAACCAAAAACTCGTAATGACCATAACGAGTTCTGAATGCCGTCTTATGAACATCCACCTCATTTACCCTTAACTGATGATATCTAGATCACAGATCAATCTTGGAAAACACTAAAGCTCCTTTAAGCTGGTCAAACAGATCGCCGATTCTCGACAGAGGATACTTATTCTTTATCGTCAGTTTGTTCAACTGGCGATAATTGATACACATACGCATCGTCCCATCCTTCTTTTTCACGAACAATACTGGTGCTCCCCTTGGAGACACGCTCGGTCTAATGAAACCTCTATCCAACAACTCTTAAATTTGTGCCTTTAGTTCTACTAGCTCATTGGGTGCCATCCTATAGGGCGCGATGGACACTGGAGCCCTTCCAGGCAGCAAATCAATCCCAAACTCAACTTCTCGATTAGGAGGTAATCCAGGAAGTTCCTCAGGAAACACATCTTGAAATTCATTAACAGTTCTAATTGTCTCCACAATCACATTTTTAGATTCAGTTTGACTAACGAACGCCAGATATGCTTCGCAACCCTTGCGAATCCACTTCTCAGCCCTTAAGGCTAAAACCACATTGGTCAAATAGTCTCTTCGCTCCATAATGACCATCACCTCCTCACCCTCGGTTGTTCTCAATATCATCTTTTTAGCCGCACAATCTAGAGTCACTTTGTGCTTAGTTAACCATTCCATGCCCAGTATCAGATCAAATTCTCCAAAAAGGTAACTCCATTAAGTCTCCTAGAAAGATCCTACCTTGAGTCTCTAAAGGCACATCCCTAAGGAGCTTATCTACTTTAACAGAGTCACCTAAAGGACTAATCACAGTTACCCCACTCATAGTCTCCTCAGAATGCACACCCAATGACCCAGAAATCTCACAAGCAACATATGAATGCGTTGAACCCACGTCAATCAAAGTAGTATATAATATACTAGATATCAAGAACGTACCAGTTATAACATCAGGCGCATCACCCTTCTCGCGACGACGAGTAGCATACACCAAGGTTGGCTGACGAGCCTCAGCATTACCAACACCGCTACCAGGTGTTCCACGACCATGTCCATTACCATTGCCTCCTCTACCTTGACCACGGCCCTTTGGCGGTAGCAATCCTCCTCGCGCAGGATGAGCAACCCTCTAATTAACAGCTTGAGCCTGAGCTGACTTCTGTGGACAGTCTTTAACTTGATGATCCTTAGACCCACATCGAAAACAAGCTCCATGCGTTTCCAGCATTCTCCTTGATGCACTCTACCACAGTCCCCACAAGCTTGTGGTCTAACAACATTCACCGGCACAGCTCGAACTGGCTCCTCCACTCTAGCTCTCTTAAAGTTTCTGTTTGCAGCACCTGATGGTCCAGAATCTCTCTTAAAATGGTTGCGATCTCTATCGCAGTTCTAACGCTCAGTTCGCTTTACTTCTTCGGCTATCTTAGCATTCTCTACCAGTGCAGCAAAGTCGCGTTCCCTCGGTGGCACTATCAGTACCCTTAGCTCATCTCTAAGGCCATCTTCAAAACGAACACTGCGTTCATATTCAGTGGAAATAATACCACTGGCATAACGGCTCAGTCGCAAAAATTCTACCTCATATTCAGCAACGGTCTTACTGTCTTGGGTCTGGTTCAGAAATTCCTTCCTCCGTGCATCCACATAACTAGCTCCAACGTATTTCGCCTTAAAGGACTTCTTAAACAGTTCCCAAGTTACCCCATCAGTTGAGGTACCCTCTCTCATGGTGATCCACCACGGATATGCCTCGTCTCGTAGCAATGACACTGCACATTTTAATTTCTACTCCGCTGAGCAGTCTAGGTCGTCCATTATCTGGTCCGTGGCTTCCAACCAGTACTCAGCCACATTTGGGGCTACTCCAGATATGCCCCTAAAAACCTCAGATCCGTTAGCCCGGAGTCACTCAAAAATAGACCCTCTAACCACAGTTCCAGTGCTTGCTCCAGCGACCCTCTTTAACACTCTCAGCATGGCTTGGGACAGAGCGTCATCCCCTGCAGCCCTATCATAAGATCCAGTCTCCGTTGCTAGAGGAGCTCGCACCTCCTCAGCTGGCATGTGCCCAGAAAATGAAGATCCAGCTTGAGCACTAATTCGGCCTCATCCACGGCCTCGTCCACGAGCAGCTCTCGTACTCATATCGTCTTATCTGATTACGAATTTTATGACATTAGTTTAATGTTTCAGTTGTTCATTACAGAGTATCTTATGAATAGATAAAGTTTCAGAGTTGTTCTCGCGTAATCGTAGTCTAACTAATATCTCAGTTTCTTAGGGTTTAGTTTACCCTACAGTCTCAGTTTTGTAGCCTTAATACTACCTTATCTATAGTATTATATCTAAGGCTCAGTACTATCTACAGTATCGTGTTCAGTAAAGAACAGTATTTAGGGTAGAAAAATACTTGCAGACTTGGTGCTGGAGATTTAGTGTACCAACTCTCGAACTATCAAATTCCAGAAAAATTCATAAAGATTTTGACCCTTTTAAAATCGATTTTCTCAAAATATATTATCTTTAAAGAAGACAAGTTTGAAGATTTTCTTTAAAACAAAAATTCTTTCAGAAAACTTAATTTTTCCAAAAATACCCTTCTTAGGCGTAAAATTTTTGAAAGTCTTTTTAGACCCGATCCACAGCTGAGTTGTTACAATTGAGCTCTGATACCACTAAATGTAACACCCCAAACCCGGCCTAGACGTTATGGCCAAGTCTGGTGTGCTACATAACCTAAACTATTCCACGTCACCTAATTACTAAGTCTGCTGGTGAGTTTTGTAAAGTAATACTTTGGTCTTAGAAATTCCCGGTTTATTGGATAATCGACTTACTCTCTACCCATTTGTTAGATGATTCGTTTTAGTATTATTATCTTGCTTAGCCGTTTGTGTTGCAAAGTTGGTTATGAAAATGTTTGATTGATCTTTGGAAAATGTGTATCATTATAGTTGTACCAAATCATGCATAAGTAAGAAAATAAAACCCAGAAAGAAAAGTTAAAATGGCCTTATTACAACCCATCATGAAAATAAAACGAGTAATTGAAACTATAAAATAATAAACCAGTTTAAAACCAAGTTCAGTCTTAGTAGCCACTATGAATCCCTCCCAGCTCCAAGTCCACGAACTAGGGCTCACTTGCAAGGATGGAAAGGAAAAGGGTGAGTTTGGAAAACTCAGTGTGTACAGAAGCCCATCCATAGCCCAAATCAACTCAAGCCCATTGGGCCTAAGCCCAATCTAGTCTCAGTCAGATACTGGGTCGAAGCCCTATTCTGATATCAGTAAACTGGGCCAAAGCCCTATTCAGATAGCAGTATGGCCCATAAGCCCAGAACAGTACAGTACAGAATAACAGAATGAACACAAACCCATATCATGTGGGGAGACTACTCGACCCACCCAACTGCTACACACCACCCGTACTAACCAACACACTATGTGGGGAATAACTCGACCCACCCAGCCCACACACCACAGTCGTAGCATGGCTGCTCAGATAAACAGTATAACGAGGCAAAGCTCCTTTCAGAAAACAGTACGAGGCATAGCCCCTTTTAGTAACGTGGCAATGCCACTCACACTTCCTCCAATATAAACCCAACCCATGCAACAGATATACATATCATGGTATGCAGTAATAGTAACAGTCATATCAAGAAGTACAGTCAAGTCTAGCCCTAGGGGTATAATGGTAATTTTACACCTAGGGGCAAAATAGTAATTCCTCACCCTAAAGGGGTAATTTATTAATTTTACTCTCTTATTACAGTTTTTATGTCTTTTACAGTCTCTACCAATCCAGTAGTCGTTACAAAAGTTCAGTTAACTTAATTTGACAGTTTTAACTTTTAAGCCCTAAAACCCCTAATGGGCCCTAAAGTGTCATTTAGTAGTTTAAGCCCATTTAGGCTACGTTCCATAACCAATTATCCATTTTAGCAGTTTTAACTTATAGTCCATCTAGAAATTCCTTTAAACCTATTTTTACCCCCAAATGGGCTCAAAAGCCTATTGGGCCCATATTCGGCCCACCAAGGCTCAACTTACCTTAATGCCCAAAATTTTGCAGTCAACCCACCTACCAGTACTGATTTCAGATCCAACGTAGTCCTACCAACTTGAGAGCATTCGTACACTCACAAGCCCTCGAAATGCCAGAACTTCGGCATTTTGGCTTTTTGGCTTTTGCCGAATTGGACGATGAAAGGGTGTTCGATACACACACCTATTTGCGATTCCACCAACAAAATCCTCTATGCGTTAATTCCTACAATCCATCACTTAATCAATTAAACTATAGATCTATGGAAATCAAAGTAAAAATTCCCTTACCATATTCGGCCAGTGCCCCTAATGGCCATGAAATCTTACCTCTGACAATTTAGATGCACTAGATCTAGATCTGGTTGTACCGATGCCTTCACTTGCTCGCTTGCTCACCTCTTTCGCTAACGATCACTCATAAGAACCAAAATACAACCCTAAATCACTAATAGACTAAGTCGATAACCTCCCTAAACTTTAGGGACTTTCGGCTTTTCCAAAACATGAAATAACTTATGGATCCGAGTTGATGAACACTTACCACAGCTTCTCCCTTGATTCTAGCTCAGATCTGAAGTAGATTTAACCCCTATACGCTGCAGAACCCGAATCTTTGAGATCTAAGAATTCGGCTAAAAGCTCTTAAGAAAATGGTGATTTCAGCTTTTTGACTGGTAAAGAAGGTGATAATTTGGGGCTATAGATTTGGGTGATGATGTCGACAAGGGTAGGGATTTAAGGGATGCAGTAATCGGCCACCACAGGTGAAGAGAATAGGAGGATTTTAACTTATAAGAAATCGGCACAAAAGCACTTTTGGGATTTCGGCTCTTTAATGGCTGTCGACAAAAGCTTGCAAACAATGGAGAAGGATTCAGCTTTAAGCAAAGATGATGGAATGGAATCAGTTTAAAGATGTAGGAAGATCTAAGAAGAAGAGAATGGAAGAAAAAGAATAGAAGAAGAAGATGAAGGAGTGTAGATTCGGCTTTGATGAAGAAATCGGCTAACAAACTTTAGGGAGGCAGGTTTCGGCTTTTTAACAGTAAAAGAGAAGAATAACACCTAAGGTGGCTAACCCTAATTGTCATGACAGAAAAAGAAAAAGATGTAACCCTAATAACCCCCTTAAGCAATCGGCCCAACTCCCTAAAGCCCTTGCCGAAATTTCACTTAAGTTAGTCACATGCCCGGCACATGCCTAAGAATTAAAAATAACAATACGCTTACCTTGCAACTTGAACCCTTGTCCTTGAATACCCACTTAGGCGCCACTTTTTTAGGAACTTAGTGGCGCCACCTTGCCACTTTGCCAAAGCTCTCTTTGTGTCATGTTTTACCCAGTTTTTCTTAAAAGCCCACTTAACCAAGTCCCCTTTCACTTAAAAATCCAAACTTGACATTTTACCGGGTTTTAACTTAAGCTTGGGCCTTCTAAAGGCCCACTAACACCTTTAAACACATTTTTAACATTCAGAACACCAAAATTTTAAAACTTCACTAAAAGTCACAAAACCTGAAAAATCATGAAAATTAGGGTGTTACATTATGGGCTAAGGCCCAACTGATACAGTTACCGTTATGGGCTAAGGCCTAACTGTTATTGAAAGGGCTTAGGCCTAGTTTGCTCTGTTGCATATTATTTGTTTAATTGGGGAAGTACACACTGATTTTTTGTAAACTCACCCCTCTGTTTTAGTTGTACAGGTAATCCTCAGTAGTAGACGGTTCGACGCATTGGAGGACTTAGAGGTGGACACACTATGGACAGCTAAATTTTTAGTACTTTATACTATTTCTATTTTCATTATTTGGGTTTTTGCTTGTAATAAGGCCTCTCTGGAATTTATTTTTAATTTTGTGTTTTTATTTCGCTTTGTTTTAACTTCTAGTTTTAGGTCTCAGGTTTTTAAAAGAAATAACACTTTACAAAACAAACGCAAGTGCACCACTATTTTTAAAGAAATGCTTCCGCTATAAACGAGATTTTAAAGTTTAATAATGTTTTAAACAATGAATTTTCATTAATAATACAAGTTTTTTTTTAAATCAACCCTTAATACATACAAAGAGTATGAAACAAGTTTGGGATTTCAAATGAAACTATGTTTTAAAAAGCTAATAACTCAACAAATGACACACGCTTTGAGATTGAACAATTTGTTTTGAAGTTACTGTTTAGTCACAAATTGACTAGTTGATTGATGGGTCACAACAACAACGAGTTTTAAGTTTCACACTTCAATGTAACACCGTCAAAATCGGCCGTAACGTCTGGGCCGGGTTTGGGGTGTTACAAAATCACTCACCAATTGAACTTCAAAGCTTGGTCGAATGCTTGGTGTTCAAAAATGGTGATTTTCTCCTTTTAGAATCGGCTAGAAGAAGATGGACAAGCTAAATTATTTTATTATTACTTATTTTAACCTTTATTAACTATTTACTTAATTAACCTTTAAAAACATTAATAATTACACCAAATGCTACTCCACTTATAACTCCCCAAAATTTAATGTTTATAATTTTGTGGATGTGACCCAAATTGCACGTTTACTTTAATGGCTAAGGGATTTGAGGGTGTTCGGGAAGTCCTAGGCTCAAATCTAAGCTCTAGCAAAATTTTAGTTTTTCCTCTTAAGTAAACCATGACTCTAGCTTGTAGGCTTTATAAATATTGGTGGTTGATTTGTGTCACAAAAAGCTTATTGGTCTAATGGTAAGTGGCGTGATTAAGGCTGCAAGAGAGCTCGAGTTTGAATCCCATGTTGTGCAAAGGAATATTTATTTTGTTTCCTTATTGTGTGGGAGGTGGAGTTTGACTGAAATTTTACTGAGTGAGATTTGAATTGGTCAAGAGGAGAAAATCAGGGGATGTGATAGTAGTTGGTATGGATATGGAGGAGAAGTAGGTGGAGTAAATCAAGGAAATTCAAATGTTGGAGTGTTGTAGCCAAATAGGGAGGCTTGGGCATTCAAAATTTGGCTAGGGGTCTCTTTTGTTTCATTTCTTTTCAATTTCAGTTTTTTTGGAGGGGGGATATGTTGGGAGCTGATTGTGTAAAAAGATTTTAAGAGTCTTCTCGTTTCTTTTTCGCCAATTACGTACGAGACCACTTATTTTTTAGTTTTTTCTTTCACCCTACTACTTAGCTGAATATGAGTTTACCATTGAGGCATTTTACGATTTAATTCTGTCTTACTCTAGTGCCGATTCCTCTCTTCCTATTTCTTATTCTGTCTTTTTATTTCTTTGCATCTTGGTGACCAAATACACACTTTTTGCCCTCACTCAGTTCTAGCCGATTGGTGTTCTTTCCCCTCTCAATATCTTTTCTCTTGATTGCCAAATCTCTGCTCTCCTCCTTCTCTTTCTCCTTTGCTCTTTTTCTTCATAGAATTTGAATGTTATCTCTCTCCTCTTCTATTATTTTTTCTCCTTTAGTTCTTTCTTAGCCGATTACTCTTTTCCTCTATTCTTTTTGCAAGCCGATTCTTCTCCTCTCTTATCCCTTAAACCCTATTCCTTTCTCTTGAATACTTGGCTGACTACTTCCCTGATACTTTGGTTTTCGATTTTGCAAGGGTATTGTTAATTGTTAAGTGTGCTCATCACCTCATTTCTCTATGTTCATCAAGCCGGTATCCTCTTTCTATTGCCGAATCTTTCTTTTCTTAATAGGGGTTGTACTTTTGGTTCGATCAAGGATGGATTGGGTTGTGTTTATGGTCATAGTCTATAGCTAATAGATCACTCTTATCGCAGTTAATCGACAAGGAAGGGGGATCGATTCAAGCCAACAACTGTAGAGGAATAAGTGTGTTTTTTTCAACCAAGGTGAGTAATAGTTGTCAATTTGGGATAAAGTGATTATTAACACTGTTGGTCGTAAGACTGATATGTATATCTTGATTGATTATAGGTTCAAAGAGCGTGGATCTTAGCTAGCTTTGCTAACAGGTGTGTAATCACACCCCTCTCAAGTGTAGATCGGCAAAAGCCGAAATGCCAGAAAGTACGACGTTTGAGGCCACATGGGCGTGCAATCGCTCATGTGGTAAACTGAGCCCACAAATCATGGGCGTAAGATTGTAGAGGCCACCATGAGCGTTCGCATGGGCTTAGGCTATTTTGGGTCGTGTTGGGCCAAAATGGGCTGTGTGGGCCCAATAGACTCGTGGTCCTTACACGGATTAAATTCATAATACGTGGCAAATACTAGACTGGGCTGTGTAGCTCACATAGCCATGACTAAAACTGGGCTAAATGGGCCACATGAGTATGTGGGCCTACTGGGGCCAGGTAATGGGCCTTGGGCCGATTTACACTATTATTACCGTTTAGGAAACATAAGTCTCTTGAGGCGACTGTAGACCCTTTAAGAGGTCGGTATGTGTACCAAGACCCCAATATGGGTGAATAACCAAACTACCTCTAAAGGGTAAAAGGACCGTTATACCCTTAGAGGTAGATTGACTGATGTATTTATGATATAAACATGACTATTACTGAGCATGACATTCTGCATGGGATTGGGGTACTATTATGGAGGAAGTATACTGTGCTGGTGCCTTTCCCACATATACTATTACTGGTAGCTTTGCTGTAATACTATTACTGGCAGCTTGGCTGCGATATTAGTGTGTTGGCTGGGTGGGTCAATTTTATCCCCACATGGTGTGTTAGTGGTACGGAGTGGTGTGTCTAGCTGGATTGGGGTGGGTTGCACTATTGCATTACTACACTGTACTGTTACTGAGTATGGCTCAGGCCCAGACTGTTACTACATTACTATATACTGACTGACTGATAGGGGATTACACACTGAGTTTCATAAACTCACCCTTCTTCTTAAACTGTACAGGTAATCCCCAGCCTTAGATGGATTGGAGCCGCGAGGAACTCGGTGGTGGCCACACGACCACAACTATTTTGCATTACACACTATTTATGACTAAATGTTGTTTTGGGTATTTAACTTTGTAATAAGGCCATTCATGGGATTAAATTTTTAAATTGGGCTTTGTTTACTTACTTTAAATTGTTAGTGTACGAGAAGATGATTTTTCAAAATAATAACTGCTTTTAGAAATACGTAATTCAAAACTTCAAAGTTTTCAAAAGCTTTCGTGACCTAAATCAGTTAATATACCAAAGGCAAACATCTTGACAAGATGATTGGATAATAATAAAGAACTTGATTCACTAAAGTTTTCTATAAAATCAAAAAGGTGTTTTTAACTGACGACAAGTTTTGATTCACAAATTCCGATTTTTTGAAAGGCACTATGATGTAGCATGCCAGATTCGGCCATAATGTTTGGGCCGAGTTTGGGGTGTTACACCACTATCGTCCACTATCTCATAAACAGGCTATTTTCCACATAAGGACTTTCACTTTTAAGTTCTATAGCTATTTGACACCTTTAGCTAATAGAACTCAACTTTTACGCTTTACATAATTTAGTCCTTTTTATTGAATTAGACATCCAAATAATAAAATTAATTCACGAAACTTTCACACATACATACTATCATGATATAAACACATAAAATAATATTAAAATAATTTTCAACCTTAGATTTGTAGTTTCAAAACCACTGTTCCGATTTAACCAAAAACGAGCTGTTACAGTGTGTCCCGTGTAACTTACAAAGGGTTGCAGGTCAGGCTGTTGCACGACCAAGCGCATGGCTTGGGACATGGGTGTGTGAGGCCATTTCAAAGGGTAAACAGCTTGGCACACGAGCATGTGGCTTGGCCCTGTGACCCAAGTCAGAGAGTTACACTGGCACGGACACAGGTTGGGACACGACCGTTTGTCCCTATTCTAAATATCCACACAGCCCGAGACACGAGAGTGTGTCTGAACCGTGTGAGTCACACTACCTGGCCACACGGTCGTGTGACCCTTACAGTTTAAAAATTTTCATCTTTCTCTGAAAAATTCTATATGTTTTTTATTTAGTCTTGACTTATTTCTAATGTGTTTTTAGGGCCTTAAGGACTCGTATAAGGGACAATATGTATGCTATTGTTCGGTATGACTATGATTAATGATATGAATTAAAATGTTTAAAATTTTTTATTGTTTTGAAATGAAAACTCCGATAATGCTCCGTAACCCTATTCTGGTGACGGATACGGGTTAGGGGTGTTACAAAGGTAATTTTCGAGTTAATGCTCAGCGCTTGAAACAATATTGGGGAGATAAAATTGAGCGGGATAAAGTCTCATTCATTTTATCGGATACTTAATTTTTTTTCTCATTTTCTTTTAAATAAATAACTTAATATATTATTTTTAGATTAGTATGTTAAAATAAATTCTGTCTAGGAGATTGGAACTTAAGCGGGACAGCTTGTGACCCCTCCAATCTTTCCTGGGAATTGATTTTAACATAATCTTTCGAGAAATTATTCCCAAAATAGCAAAATAAATTACTAGTTTCCCAAATAAAAAGGTCAATCTTGATCCAAGTTTTAATTGTAGCTCAATTTTTAAATTTTTCTTTAAGTTTAGGTAATTAATTGAATTCTTTGAAAATTTTGGTTGTTCTTTTGGTAAATATTAAAATTAGCTGTCTCTTTTTGTAAATTTCTTTAAAAGTAGCTAAAATAAAAATTTTAATTTAATTCTAAATAAATAAGGCAATAATAACTAATATATAATTATATTTATTATAATGTATATGAATTATTATCAACTTTGTATAGAATTAGAATTGGTTTAAATTTTATTATATTTTAATTCAATAAATAAAATAATAGAAAATAATACAATAATATACATTAATTGTTATTAACTTTATATGACATTAGGACTTAGAATAATTTATTATTAATTTGTTCTAAGAATTCTAATTGAACTCCTTCCCTCTATCACTTTAAATACCACAACCTTCATCCATCATTCACATCATTCACCATCTAGCAAACCAACCTCCTACACAACTTTCCCACCATTGGCCTTAACAGCTCCACCTTCCAAGCTAGCTTGTGCTATACCTCTCATTCGGCAACTGCTGAAGGCACCACTAGTAGCTGCACATACCCATCGCACCCCACTCGTGCCCTACTGCTCACACCAAGCCCACACACCCTGTTGCCACGCACCTGCTCGCATGCCTGAAGACCTGTACACCAGCCCCTACTAGCGTTGCTGCTGATCTCGCAGGCTACTGCTGCTCACACCCCTAGCCATTGCACATTGTTATTTCCACTAGCTAGCCATACACCCCTTGTCACCTTTGCACCACAATTCCATCACATTTAGCCACCAACCGATCACCCTCCAACTAACCCTCAATCAAAATCTTTTGCTTTAAATTTTATTTATTTTATTGAGTCTTTAGTTTTTATACAAAGGTGGTAAGAAATTTTTTCTCCTAAATTTCAATTTTATTGAATTATTAAATTTCACAATTTATTGAATTATTAATATTTTATACTAATTGAATTTTTGAGAAAGTATTTTTTTCCATCTTATGTTCAGGTTAATCATGCCTCGCAAAATAACTCGTGTCTCTGTCTAAGATGAAGAATCACAAAACAAATTTCACTGTGATAGTATCTTCAAAAATCAACAAATGCTCCCAGAAAAAGGCTTTACACTAAAAGAAAGAAACTATATCGATTTCATGGTGCACATTCGACAAATTGCTGAAGCCCTTTATTGAGAGTTGTTTTGTGAGAAATGACCTAGTGTAGATGAAGAGTTAGTTCGTGAATTTTATGTGAATTTAACTTCAAGCGAATTAACGAAAGTTTCTGTCTGAGGAATCAAGGTACCAATAAGCTCAAATGCTGTTAATGAATTCCTTGAATTACCTAAATTTGAACGATGTGTAAAACCCCAAACTCGGCCTAGACGTTCTGGCTGAATCTAGTGATGTCACATGGAAGGGATTTTCAAAGTGGAGCTAACACGATGAAAACCTTTTTAGCCTATCAACTCTTATTTGCCTTTATCTAATTCAAAATGTTTATTCAATTAGTCGATTAGCCTTAAATCGTATCTTTTAGCAGAAGCTTAGGAAAATGTTGTGTTATTTGCAAAATTGTTTGTGTTTAAGAAAAACTTTAGCTTTACAAAAATCCATATTTTTTCAAGTTTTGCAGTAATAAAATCATAAAATGCAGTCAATCCCAAAATAAAGAAAACAGTCAATAAAGTCCAACTTATAATACCTAGAATAAATTAGAATATAAAATAAAACCATAACTGAAATCATTTCAGCACATGTGGTTATCGTGGGACTCTGTAGCACTGATCCGCCTAAGACTGTGGATTACCTGTATAGAACAAACAAAAAGGGATGAGTTTACGTAAACTCAGTGTGTAACCCAGAAGAATAAGGCGTGCATACATACAAACTAACAATCATCAATCAGATACAGACTCGGGCCTAAGCCCATCTCAGATACAAAGTCAGATACAGAATCAGTTACAGAATTAGATACAGATAACAAAATCCTACCCCCATCCTCTACACACCATCTCCGACAATCCCTACACACCATGTTGGGTTTAAAACACCCACCCAGCCCTACATACCATATTGTATCGATACGTCACATAACAAATAAAGTGCAGCCTTACTGCCAGAATATAGGCGAAGGTCGCCTTTCAGAACACTTCCTCCGTATATAACAACCCACCTTAAAAATAGATACAGAATAATCAGATATAATCTAACAGTTACAGACATACAAATTAACATGCTCGACATGCTATTATTCCAGAATCAGATAGACATATTAAATAGTAATTAGTCATGTATAGTATTATTTCATAAAACAGAGTATCAAATCATTAATTTATAGGGTTGGATAGCCCTTACTGACCCTTCGGTAGGCCTACAGTCGTTTAGGATGACCAGTGCGACCCTAGAAAAAATTACAGAATTTTGGGCCCACATACCCGTATGGGCCCACACACCCAGATTGGCCTTACCTGTGTGGATCACACGACCTGGCCCAAAAAACCCACATGCCCATGTGGATTGCCTGTGTGGGCCCACGCCCTATTTCGCCTAGTCCGTGTGGCTCACACAGCAACACTCCAGCCGCCACACGATCGTGTCTTCCGTGCGGGCATGCCTTCGTCGATCACACGGCCGTGTCGTCGCACACGACCTACCACACAGGCGACCACTCGCCCATGTGTCGTCGACAAAACTTTTTTTGGCTTTCACCATTTCGCATTTTTCTGTGTTTTGGGTACACACCTGGTATTGTTTGGTGCAAAAACACTCTCGAGCCTCCTGAAACCTAAAACCAAAGTACCCAACACCAATTTAGCGGATCAATCAAGCGAAATCAATAATCAACCACTAACAGAAACCCGACTTACCGCCAACGAAAAAGCTTCGTTAACACCGTTAAAATGAAAGGAGCTAAACTCACTACTTGTAGCTTCCTCCTAGACCATAATCCACAGAAATTAGCCTCCTTACAACTAACATCACTCTATAAAATCGAGGATAAAATGAAAAACTTACCAAACTCACGAAAGACAGTAACAAAAAATAATCCGATAGGAGTACCTAAGAAACATGAAAAGGCAAACAAAAGGCGTCAGAAAAATTGGGAGAAAAGAGGGATAACCGAAAATTTGAAAAAGATACAGGAACAAAACAAATGTGATACCGATAACTCCCCAAATCCTAAATTCACTCCCCACTAACCCACTATCATCCAACCTCTCAGAAACTGACTTCCACAGGACTCTATCAGCAAACCGAGTAAAAAGATTAATACACACGCTTGCGTAGAGATTCAAACACAGAACCTCTAACATTCAGACTCCCTTACCATTTGAACTAGCAGGCTCATTCTGATATGATTTTGCAAACAAATTATTATAAGCCCACTCACTAAGGGTCAGGCTTAATTCCAAAAATAACAAAAATTGCTAAAGGTAAGGTTTGAACTTAGGACCTCTCACATACACCCAGAACATTTAACCACTGAAGCAGATAGATATTTGAGTCAAATTTTACAAAAGCAAAGATAAATTGTTTGAGGCGTTACAACTCTACCACCTAAAAGAAATTTCGACCTTGAAATTTTCCTGATTAGAATAAATAAGAATATTGCTGACGCATCGAGTCCTCAGGTTCCCATGTGGCCTCCTTAGTACTATGATGCCCCCATAGAACCTTCACTAATGATATGGATTTATTCCTCAGTACCTTAACATCTCACCCAAGAATTTGAATTGGCTCTCCCTCAAAAGTCAAGTCCGGTCTAACCTCGATATCCTCCACAAAGACTATATGAGACGGATCAGACTGATATCGCCTCAACATTGAGACATGAAACACATCATGAATACGATGTAGTTCTGGAGGTAGCTCCAACTGATAAGTAACTAGTTCCACATGTTTCAGAATTTGATACGGCCTAAGGAACCTAGGGCTCAGCTTGCCCTTACGACCGAACCTTAGAACCTTTTTCCACGGCGAAACCTTAAGAAATATGAAGTCCCCCACAGAATACTCAACCTCACGCCTCTTCAAATTTGCATACAATTTCTATCTATCAGAAGCTGCTTTCAAATGATCCTGAATCAATCTAACCTTATCCTCAGTCTCTAAAACCAACTCAGGATGCAAAACCTAACGTTCACCCAACTCAGTTCAGCACAACAGAATACGACACTTACGACCATACAGAGCCTCATAAGGTGTCATCTGAATACTAGCTTAGAAGCTATTATTGTAGGCAAACTCAGCTAGCAGTAGATAATTCTCCCAACTACCCCAAAAATCAATCACATAACTCCGAAGCATATCCTCCAGTATCTGAATCACCCTCTCAGATTGACCATAGGTCTGAGGATGGAATGCAATAATGAAGTCCAATAGAGCCTCATGTAATTTCTTCCAAAATTGAGAAGTAAAGTGAGGGTCTCTATCAGAAATAATCGAGACAGGAACCTTATGCAGTTTTACTATCTCAAAGATGTATAACTTTGCTAGCTTCTACAGAGACTACTCTATCTAAACTGGAATGAAATGAGTAGACTTGGTCAATCGATCCACGATGACCCAAACAGAATTCTTCTTTGTGGGTGTTAAGGGCAACCCACTAACAAAATCCATCGTCACTCTTTCCCATTTCCATAAAGGAATCCTAACTGGCTGTAGCAAACCCGAAGTAACTAGTGCTTAGCCTTGACCTGTTGACACGTCAAACATCAAGCAACAAAGTCCTTAACCTCATGCTTCAAACTTGGCCACCAATATAACTCCCGAAGGTCACAATACATCTTATTCCCACCAGGATGCATAGCATAAGGGCTACTATGTGCCTTCCTCAGAATTGACTATCTCAGATCCGTATCATTCGGTACACAAATCCAACCATGTAGACAAAGTACCCCATCATTATTCAACCTAAAATTTGAAGTGCTGCCACTCTCAACCTGACGAAATTGCAAACCCAGAGACTCATCCCCAAACTGCTTATCTCGAATCTGACTAATCCAAGTAGGCTTAACTTGTAACTCAGCTAGTAGACTACCATCATCAAACAGACTAAGGCGAGCAAACATTGCCCTCAGATCAGTCATCATCTTCGACTTAAAGCATCGGCCACCACATTGGCCTTACCAAGATGATACTCAATTGTACAGTCATAATCTTTGAGCAACTCGATCCATTGTTGCTACCTAAGGTTCAACCCCTTCTGAGTAAGGAGATACTTGAAGCTCTTGTGATCAGTGTAAATAATACACCTCTCACCATATAGATAATGCCTCTAGATTTTTAATGCAAACACTACTGTAGCCAACTCGAGATCATGTATCAGATAATTTGCTTCATGTGTCATAAGCTGACGGGACACATAAGCTACAACTTTCCCATCTTGCATCAATATACATTCCAAATCGACGTGCGATGCATTACTGTATACCATAAATTCTTTACTGAGTTTAGGCTATATCAAAACAAGAGCCTGAGTTAGAACAAACTTGAGCTTCTTAAAGCTCGATTGTTGCTTATCAGTCTAGGCAAATGGTACCTCCTTACGTAGAAGCTTAGTTAAGGGTGCTGCAATCAAGGAGAATCCCTCCGCAAAATGCCAATAATACCCACTAGACCCAGAAAACTACAGATTTCAGACACATTCTTAGGTTATTTCTAATCCAGTACAGCCTCAATCTTTATAGGATCAACACAGATCCCTTCAGCAGAAACTACGTGTCCCAGAAAAGTCACTTCACGTAGCTAGAACTCACATTTGCTGAACTTGGCATAAAGCTATTCCTCACGCAAAGTTTAAAGTACCACCCTAAGATGTTCACCATGTTCATCCTCAGTCTTAGAGTATACCAATATATCATCGATGAAAACCACGACAAATTGATCTAGATACGGCTGAAGCACTCTGTTCATCAGATCCATAAACACTGACGGAGTATTTGTCAGACCAAAAGGCATCACTAGGAACTCGTAATGTGCATAACGAGTCCTAAATACAGTCTTATGAACATCAACTTCCTTAACCCTCAACTAATGATACCTAGAACAAAAATATATTTTGGAGAGCATTGAAGCCCCTCGGAACTGATTGAACAAGTCATCGATCCTCGAAAGTGGGTACTTATTTTTCACAATCAGTTTGTTCAACTATCGATAGTCAATGCACATCCTTATGGAGCCATCCTTTTTCCTAACAAACAGAACTGGTGCTCTCCATAGAGACACACTAGGTCAGATGAAACCATGATCCAATAGCTCCTAAAGTTGAGCCTTTAGCTCTGCAAGCTCTTTCGGTGCACTACGGTAGGGAGCGATAGACACCAGAGCTATACGCGACAGAAGCTCAATGCCAAACTCAAGTTCTCGATTCAAAGGTAAAACCTAGTAACTCCTTAGAAAAGATGTCCAGAAAGTCCCTTACAGTTTTGATATCCCCAACAATAGAGTCCCCAGAAGCTGAAACACTAACGTAGGCCAAGTACGCCTTACACCTTTTTCGAACTAGTTTTTCAGCCACAAGAGCGAAGATCACATTAGACAAATAATCTTAGCCCTCGTTGATTACAACCACCGTACTATCCTTCTTAGTTCTCAAAACGACCCTCTTAGTCGCGCAATCCAGACTAACTCAGTGCTTGACCAACTAATCCATACCCAAAATTAGGTCAAACTCCCCAAACGAAAGCTCCATCAAATTTGCCAGAAAAACTACCCCTTGCACCACTAGAGGAACATCCCTATAGAGTTTACCAACCGGAACAGTCTACCCCAACAGACTTATCATGGTAACCTCACAAAAAGTACTCTCATCCGATATCCCCATATTTTTAAATACAGAGCTAGCTATATACGAGTGAGTAGAGCCTATATCTATCAAAGCAAAGTAAGGTACATCAAATATAAAGAACATACCGGTGATGACGTCAGGAGCATCTCTATCCTCTCGGCGTCGTGCAACATAAACCAAAGTAGGCTGCCACACCTCTGTCTGACCAGCACCTCTGCCCAGTGCTCTTTATCGTCGGCCCATACCATTACCACCTTTAGCCTGACCATGGCCCCTAAGTGGCTGCTGAACTACTCTCTGAGGTTGCGTAGTACCTGATCACGAAGCTTGCACTTGATTAGCCCTTAAAGGACACTCTCAGATACAGTACTTTAAAGACCCACACCTTAGACCTGCCCCTATCCTCCTCCATTATTCGGCCGGATTGCGTCTACCACAGTCTCCACAAGGCAACATCCTAATAGAAGCAATAGAGGCTCCCACTCTAACTGGCCCATCAGATCTGGCCTTTTTCTTATGCCTCTGTACACAACTCGAGGGCTCTGAATCCCTCTTATTCTTACCTCTCCCCTATCCCTATTCTAGTGCTACCGCGCTTAACATCCTTGGTGATCTTTTCCTTCTCAACCAGAACAAAAAACTCACGCTCTATCTACGGAGCAATTAGAACCCTTAGATTATCTCTCAATCCATCCTTAAATTGAACGCATCTCTCATACTCAGATGCCACCATTCCTCGAGTGTAGCGGTTCAACCTTAGAAACTCGACCTTGTACTAACGCCTACGAGCATCAATGTAGCTAGCTCCCACATACTTGCTCTGAAATGTTGTCTTAAAAATTCCCAAGTCAGACGATTAGGTTGAGTTCCCTCTTTAACCATTAACCACCACTGATATGCCTTATCGCGAAGCAATGAAACTGCACCCTTAAGTTTCTACTCGAGTATATAGTCAATATCATTCATGATTCTTTTAGTGGCCTCCAACCAATACTTGGCTATGTTAGGGGCGACTCCAGTAACACCCCTGAATAACTCAGCTCCATTAGACCAGAGTTATTCAGTTACCGACCCTCGACCCTCAGATCTAAAATTTGGTCCACCGACCCTCTTAGAAATCTTTAGCATGACCTGGAACAATGTGTCGTCCTCATTTACACGATTTTTGAGACCTAGTCTGACTAGGAGGCGAAACCGGTATCTCACTGTATCTAGATTTGGCATACTACCCCAAAAGAAGACTCAACTAGAGCCCCTTATGGCTACTACCTCGGCCTTGAGTACCACATCCGCGAGTACCACGTGCGCTCATCGTATGATTTGAGTTTTATCTACATTAACAAGTTTTATGCATCAGTTTTTAGTTTCTTATTAAAGATATTTTATGCATAAAGTATCAGAAGTTCAAAAATATTTGTGAGAGTTTCAGTCTCTACACGCTTCACTACAGTTTCAGAAAGTTCTAACTATAATGGTTTCAGAGTATGCTATCTACAGTATTTTCAAAATAAACTATCTAAGTCTTAGAGGTACTTACAAGATCGACGCCAGAGACACAGTGTACCACATACTTAATCAAAGTATTTCAAACCGTTTGAAAACCAATTCTTTAAAACATATTTGGAATCCAAAATTTATAGCTGATTTTTGACACCTGGCTCTGATACCATTAAATGTAACACCCCAAACCCGGCCTAGATGTTATGGCTGAATCTAGTGATGTCACATGGAAGGGATTTTGAAAGTGAAGCTAGCACGACGAAAACCTTTTTAGCCTATCAACTCTTATGCCTTTATCTAATTCAAAATGTTTATTCAATTAGTCGATTAGCATTGAACCGTATCTTTTAACGGAAGCTTAGGAAAATATTGTGTTATTTACAAAATTGTTTGTGTTTAAAAAAAATACTAGCTTTAGAAAAATCCATATTTTGTCGAGTTTTGCGGTAATAAAATCATAAAATGCAATCAATCCCAAGATAAAGAAAACAGTCGGTAAAGTGCAACTTACAATACCCAGAATAAATTAGAATTTAAAATAAAACCATAACAGAAATCATTTCAGCACATGTGGTCACCATGGAACTCCGCAGCACCGATCCGCCTAAGACTATGGATTACTTATACAGAACAAATAGAAAGGGATGACTTTACATAAACTCAATGTGTAACCCAGCAAAACTAAGCGTGCATACATACAAACTAACAATCATCAATTAGATATAGACTTAGGCCTAAGCTTATCTTAGATACAGAATCAGTTACCGAATCAGATATAGAATCAGATATAGATAACAGAATCCTATCTCCATCCTCTACACACCATCTCCGACCATCTCTATGTAACACCCCAAACTCGGCCTAGAAGGTAGGCCCAAGTCTGGCATGCCATATTGGAGGGTGAAGAAGAATGTGGTGCAGTTGAAAAACCTTGGAATCATTTGATTATTTACGGTTAAAAATAGTGAAAACTTGTAATTTTGTAGTTTGAATAAGACCTTAAGTTGTTGTTCAAAAACCTTAGCTTTTATATTACCAATATCCTATGTTACAGTTATAGCGGAAGCTTTTGGTTTTAAAACCCATTTGTTGTGCAATCGCGATACTTCTAAAAACAGATATATTTTATAAAACCACGCCCTAGAGCTATCAGATTTCAAAGATAAATATACAATCCCAAATAGAAAAAAAATTGGAGAGAAGGCTTTATTGCAAAATTTAAACCCCAAGAAAATAATTTAAATAAAGTAAATGCGAATACTAAAAATTATTAACCGCTTGCAGTGTGGCCACCTCCGAGTCCTCCCATACGCCGAGCCGTTTATTGAGGATCACCTAAAAAGAGTAAAAGAGGGAATGAGTTTTCAAAACTCAGTGTGCACATCCCTCAACTCAATGAACATGCATCAATCAACTTGGGCCTAAGCCCATTACAATCCCGGTGGCATTTAGGCTTTAAGCCCAGAATATCCTCAACTGGGTCAAAGCCCTTATCACAATAACACATGTCACATTTATCTGGGCTTAAGCCCAGGTCAATATTAGAATCAATATATACAATGCTCAATGTCTAATCCAACCAGCACACTATGTGGGGATTTAATTGACCCACCCAGCCAGCACACTAGAAGAAGCACCGGTTTCGACATTACCAATATCGCAGTAGAGCTGCCAATCACATAATCGGCTTAAAGCCTCTGGTGGGTCCACATTCATCTCGGGTGACCCGTGTGACCTCACCCGAATAGATCCACAGTCGTCTTGGGTGACTCGTGTGATCTTAACAAATCAGATCAGTGGGTCCACAGTTGTCTCGGGTGACCCGTGTGACCCTAACAGATCACATCACTTCCTTCAATACAATAACCTCGTCCTCATGCAGCATAATGTCACATGAATGCAAACATATGATAACATGGCATACAAAACAGTCATAAATCATGCAAGAGCATTTTAGTCATTTCGCCCTTTAAGGGCATAACAGTCAGCTCACGTTTAGGGGTTAGCATACACTTATCGACCCATCATTAGGTTCACAGTCATCTTGGGCAGCCTGTGCAACCTTAAGCAATCAATAAATACAATTGGGCCCAAAGCCCAAAAAATGGCCCAAGTAGGGCCCACACACTCGTGTGGCCCTCAAAGCCCAGAATTGCCCTTGGCCATGTGGTCAACATGACTGACTTGCTATTTCACAACTATCCATGATTTTGCTCGTGTTGGGCCCACAAGCCCATTAGGCCTATATGGCCCATTTTAGCCCGTATGGCCAAGAAGCAGCCCAAACCCACAAGATTGCTCATGGGCCCCTGTCATCATATCGATCCTTCCACATGAGCATTCACACACTCAGTGTGGTTACCATTGCCAAACTTTCAGAAATCTAGCATTTTGGCTTTTGTCGATCTAAGGTTACAGTGGTGTGCGTGTACACACCTGTTAACGAGACGCGCGATTAGCCCATTGTATCAAACCTACATACCAACAGATCATCTTATTAGCCAACATAGAATAGCGGTAGACACAAACAATACTAGTCCAAACAACCACCCTCCTCACCTTGATGAACAAACGATCCTAAACACCAAGATCTCTGAACACGATCGGCTTTACGATCACAACAATAATCTGTAATGTAACAAACCCCATTAGAACCAAAGTACCCATAAGTGTGGCTTAAATCCATAATGCCACACCTTAGATTCGTACATCACATTCGGCCAACCCAAAATTATAACAACCCCTTTCTTACCTTGATTGAATGATCACTACAATGGAAGTTGGATTAATTCCCCACTTGCTACTCCCCGTACTTCTGAAAACCTAAGCCTAACGATGGCATAATACATAGAAGGATGAACTTGTAGTCAGAAAGTATAAAGGGAAGTAATTCAATTTTAGAAAAGAATCTATCGAAAATAGGGTGATTGACGATAGAAGAATAAGAACATATACTTACTGATTTGCCAAAGTCTCTACAAAATCAAAAATAAAAAAAAATAGAACTATGTTTCAGCCAAAGTCCCAAATTTTGGCAACGTGAAGATGATCACTAAAAGAGTAGGGGTATTCGGCCAATAAGAGTAAAAGAACTAAGAAAAAAGATGAACAGAGAATGGAAAAGCAAGAAGAGAAGGTTCAGCTAGTGCAAGAAACTGATTGCAAAGAATAAGAAGTGAAGAAGAGAGTAAAAGGGAGATTCAACAATTGCAAGAACAAGAAGGAGAGAAAAAGAATGACTAATAATCGGCTCAATGAAAAGAAGTAAAAACATAAAATGGCAAAGGGAGATGAAGGAGAAATCAGCTACTAAACAGAGTATAACTGGAAGCAGAGTGTCTTAAAAAATGACAAAAATACCAAAAATAAACAAAAATAAAAACACCAAAACTCCCTCGTAAAGATTCTGCTATACCAAAAATGCTAAAAATGCCAAAAATAAACTCAATAACCCTTCTTAGCCGAATTTGCACTTCTACACTTCCCAAATTGGCACCAACTCCCCACAAATCAAACTCCCCTAATTTTCTCCCCGATTTGCTCCATGAATTCCTCCTTAGTCCACTCCCCATCACCCATTCAAATTTCAAGACCAAGTCAACCTTCCACCACATAGAATTCCACTCCAACTCAACCTCTCGCCCAGCAAGGGAGTAAAATAATTACCCACTGAGCAAGGAAGGATTCGAACCCCAGACCTCCTTGCCATGCATGTGATGCCACTTCCTTGCCTCCTATGTGGCGCCATCTTGCCACTCCAACACAAGCCTCTTTGTGCTACCTATTGATAAACCATAAATTATACATATTTTTACCTCATGCTTAGCCTATTTTTGGATGAATTATTTCTTTGATTTGTGGAACTTGATGCTCCTAAACCTTTAATTTCATGTTTTATACTCAAGTGAGCTTAGGGGAGTGAAAAGAAAAAAAATGAGCCGAAAACGGAGAAAATGGGCCAAAGCAAGGAATCAACACGACCTGGAGTTTAGCACACAGACAACCCACATGGCCGTGCCATATTAACAGGCTTGAGTACGGTCCAACATCGACTCACACGGGCATGGCACACGGGCGTGTCCCTGTCATGATGAAGTTCAATTTCACGAGGAAAAGGCTACTTAAGGGCTAAGAAAGACATTCCAAACTCTATAAAAAGACCATAGGAGGCAACTACAAGGGTGTACAGTGCCGAGCATAGTCTTTCTGCCAAGACGGAGAGCTAAAGGCAGGGAATTACTCGAGGAAAGCTGATTGATCCATCTTAGAAGCTAGGATCCACATCAAGACAGAAAGATCTCCCTTCAATCCTTTTAGGAGTTTTGGGTTTTCTTATGTTTTGTCATTTTCTTTATTCTGAGATGTTTCTTTTTATAAACATGAACTAAACCCTCAAATACCTGAGGGGGATGAAACCTAAGATGAATCTTGTTATTGTTATCTAAACTATATGATAAATATTTGACTTGTTCTTAATTGTGTTTTTAATTCTTAATTGATATTTCTGGTATATTAATTTAAGTCGAATGTGCTTAGGCAGAGGAGTAAAAGTCTCTGTTTAAGAGTAGATCCAACACAATTAAGCGGAGTTGATCGCAATCCTAGACATAAGACGATGAAAATCTGCCAGATTAGAGTCAAATCTAATATAGGGAGCCATAGATCGAGTTAATGCATGGCCAGGGGTTTTAATTAAAAAGAGATTTCAATAACTCAACCTAGGATTAGTTGTTCTTATTCTCGACGGAGATATTAGCATAATTTAGGGATGTCTATGGATCAAGTCGAATGAAGAAATCGTCTACTTCAGAGTTAGATAACAAGTGAAGTCTAGGTGGATTCTTCCTTAGCTATTGTCCTTATCATTCAATTTTCCCAAAGTAATTTTCCAAATTTACTCTTTGTCGTGTCTTTGGTTTAATTTAGAATAGTTTACCACCAAACCCCTTTTTTATTTTTAGGCTAGATAATATGAAGAAAGTCATTACTAGTACTTTTAGTTCCTTGGATTCAATATTTCGGTCTTGCCACTAGGGACTAAATTGGCCAAGCTATAGTATAATGAAATTTTGCATATTTTTTGTTATGTGAAATAGGGACTAAATTGTGAAAAATGTGAAATGTCAGGGGCAAAATGGTAATTTACCCATTGATTCGTTTTTGGGATAAATTGAATGAATGTGTTAATAAACAAGTTAAATTTGTATTAATTTAGATTAAGAAAAGAGGAAACCGGAATTGGATCGAGAGAAATCTAAAGTTGTTGAATAGTCGTCTTGGTTCATCCGTCTTTACCAGGGTAAGTTTATAAGCAAAGAAATGTCTTAAATTTTGAATATATATGAACTATAAGTGCTGAATTGAATTTTATTGAAAATATGTGTTATTTTTGAATTGTTATAAACATGAAGGAATTATTTACGAGTTCGATTCGATCGAGTTACAACGTCCAAATGCCCCGTACAAACCTTAGGAATAGTTAGGATACATATTTCATGACATAGGTTTTTGATATGTATTTTTGTGTAAGACCACGTCTGGGACGTTGGCATCGACTTGTGATTATGTGTAAGACCATGTCTGGGACATCAGCATTGTATTTGATTTCGTATAAGACCCTGTCTGGGACAGTGGCATCGATATGTGATTACATGTAAGACCACATTTGGGACGTTGACATTGTACGAGATGTTCAACTATCTGAGTATCCTTATTAATTTCGAATGGTTCATCGGGAAATATTAAGTTAAGATCGAATGTGAAATCGAGCTAAAAGTTTCAGGTACGTGTTAAGTTTAATGTAAATGAAAATAAGGTAAGTTTGTTATTTGAAATGGTGATATAAAATGTACATGATATAAGTGAGAATTATTGTAACTCCCCAAAATTCTAGGCCTAGAAGAGTTGGGCTTTGGGCATGGGAGCGCATAAAATTTTTCTTGTGAGTAAGAAAATGACACAAATTGCATGTTTAGTGTGTCGGCTAGGTGAGTTAGAAGTGCTCTGGGAGTGTCTGTGAAGTCCTAGGATCAAACCCTGGCTTTTGCAAAAAATTTTTATTTTGCTCTTTAATGAAGCATGGCTTTAGCTTGAAGCCTTATGTTTACTAGTGACTGTTTTGCGTTACAAAGAGAGGTGTAGCCTGGTGGAGGTGGCGTCACCAGTATGGCAAGGAGATCTGGGGTTCAAATCTGGGAGGGAGCTTTGGAGAGTTTATTTTTGCAGCTATGCCGTAGAAGTGGATGAGTTTGATCGAAACTCCTCAAAATGGAAGGTTGAAATGGTCTTGAAGAGAAATTAAAGGGATTTGGAAGAGATGTTTCGGTTAGAAAGAGGATTATGGGGAGTGAATAAAAGAAATTTGATTTGGGAAGGGTGTTGTGCCGAAAATGAGAACTCTTGAGTGTCAAATTCGGCTATAGGCAATTTAGTGCCGAAATAGGATTGTGGTTGCTCTTTTTCTTGGTTTTTTGCCGAAGTGTTCTTGGTTGTTTTGCGTTTCTTTGAAGGAGGCTGAATATTGCTTGTTTTTTTTCCGAATAGTTTTGCCTTATTCTCTCGAATACTCAATTCTCTCTTCCTTTTTCTTTTGTCGTAACTTATACCCTTTCTCTCTAGACCATACAAAATACCAACAATTGTTTTTTTCCCCTTCTTTTGTGTTTGTACTTTGCCGAATGAATCTCTCTAATTGACCCATCTCTCATTCTCAAGATTTGTTCTCTCTTTTTTTGGTTTAGCTGAATTTTATGTTGAATCCATTGATCTCTAACTCTCTTCTCTAGCCGACTTTCATATTTCCCTTCTTTTCTGTTTGAATCGTTGTAGAGCACTCTTCTTTTGTGCTTACTTAAAAGTCGTATATTCCCCTTACTTCTTCTCCCTCATTATTTTTGTTTTATTCCTCTTGGCCAATTACACCATTATCTCTCTCTCCTTCTCATTGAACCGATTTTACTAGTCATCTTTTCAAGTCTCGAGTTCATCAAGTTCTTTCCTGACCATCTTCTTTATTAGATGGCTGAATCTAGGGTCCTTGGTTTTTAGGCCGAAACTTTAATTCCTCTTCATTATGGATAATTTCCAATCTTGGGTCGTGGTATTAATGGTAAGTTACTTAATCACAAGTATTGATTACAGGTACCCTTGTGTTTTTAATTGTTTCATCTAAGTGATGGTCTTATGACACTGTATTTTGACCGATTATGGCTAGGGGTTCGATTTCGTTAGGAAGCTGTTGGGTCAATTCTCAATCTCCTTCAAGGATCACTCCTTTTTGTTGGTAAGTAAGGATATATTGATTAGAGTATTGTTCATGTTATGGTTTTGATTAACCATGAAAGTTGATTGACAGTGTGATTGTGGTTACTTTAGGTGCTCAGATTTCGGAAGCGTTTTAGCAGCTATCTCGTGACAGGTGTGTTAATCACACTATTAAGATACAAAGGCGAAATGCCAAAATGTCAAATGCCAAAAATCCACGAATCGAATGTTGGCCACATGGGCGTGCGAACGTACATGTGATCGGCGGAGGCCACAGATTGTGGCCCTACATCGAAAAATAGCCATCATGAGCGGTTTCATGAGTTGGGCCGAGATGGGTCGAATGGGCCCAATGGGACTGTGAGCCCCGCTTGAGTAAAACTTTATAATTAATGGTTAACGATGTTTTGAGTATGATACACGCTGGGCATAGGCCAAATTTGGCCTTGGTGGGCCACTTGGCTGTGTGGGCCCACATGGGCCTACTTAACAGGCCTTGGCCCATAAACAAATGTTTACACTAATACAGTTGCATGTGTCGCTAGACGACCATGGGCTTGCTAATAGGCCTGAAGGTACTTAGGCCCACACTAATAAATGACTAAAATGGCCCTAAGAGATAAATTTACTAAAATACCCTCACTAGTAAAATGACTGATTTGACCCTGAATGATATCTGGATGATTATGCATGCTATGAGGTGTTATATTTATGTGTTTATACTCTGCATCATGATATAACATGTCACTGTTTATGTTGCATTGCATGGGGGTTGGGCATATGTATTATGGAGGAAGTGTTCTGTTGTGGTAGCTTAGCTGTGTTATTTCTGATGGCTTTAAGCCTACCGTTCTGGCAGCTCTGCTACAAATTCTGTTTAGTGCCGCATCGATACTATTATGTGGTGTGTCAATACTATATCCCTATATGGTGTGTAGGGATGGGTGGGTCGATACTATATCCCTATATGGTGTGTAAGGTTGGACGGGGATGGTGTGTAGAGGTTGGATGGGTAAGGTTTTTGCATGCTTGATTATTCTGTCACTGTACTGTTTTGGGTTAAGGCCCACTCTACCTCTATTTTGAAACAGGCTTAGGCCCAGTCTGTTATTATTTCTTAAATGGGATCAAGCCCAGACTGCACTATATGACTCTGTTTGAATGGGATTGCACACTGAGTTTTCGTAAACTCACCCAACTGTTTAACTGTGCAGGTAATCCCTAAGCATAGATAGTTCAGCGCTATGAGGGACTCGGAGACCACACATTTAAATTTTCTTTGGATTTTATTTACTTTGTTTAACATTTTTTTGGGTTGTAATAAGGCCTTTCTTAACTCTTAACTTCAAATTTGGGTTTACGCAATCGTACTTTAAACCTGATAGAACTAGGACACGATTTTTCACAAAATATTTATGTTTTCAAAACTTCTCATCATCATAACTAATAAGTTAAATAGCAAAGCTTCCGCAATAAACAAGTTTTGGGAGTAACTACTAGATAACCTGATTAAATGAACCTATTGGCTTAATGATTTCTACTAAACTAAAATGGTTTTTTTACAACCAATCTAAATTTGGTCACGTTTTCAAAACACATCAATGTGACATTATCAGATCCGACCATAACGTGTTACAATTATATATATACCTATGAGTAATTTTGCATTCAGCTATATGATGTTAAAATGCTCATGTATATGTGATGATATACGAATTTGTGAATGTGATGTATGTACATTTAATTAAAGTTTTGATTGATTTGGCAAATTGACTATAATGTAAATGTTCAATTGGTATATTATTTGCTTATGACTTACTAAGCTATGAAAACTTACTTTGTGTGTATGTGTGTTTGTTATTTGTTTTATAAATTTTGGGAAGTAGGTACGAGCTCGGGGAGCATAAGGGTAATCCGTTACACTATCGACCAATATTTTGGTATTTTAAAATTTGAACTTTGACCCTATGGCATGTTTAGGCTTGTTTATGTTTCGGTAAAATTTGAAGTTGTAATTATTAAGCCATGCGAAAATGGCTAAATATGTTACTTAAGTATATACAATCCTGGTCATGGTTTATATGTGTGGTATGTATTGATAATGGTTGTGTGAATTTTGTTGTGGTTTAAGCATGTTTGAAAAGTAATGTTCATTTCATGTGTATATGATATACTTGAGTTATGCTTGATGTTATGGTCTTGAGATGTGGTTTGGCCTATTAGGTAAAATGCAAAGTTCATTAAATGCTAAAGGATGGTCATTTTGGTTATGTGGTATAATCATATAAGATGGATATAAGTATTTTTATGATTCGACATTGATAGATAAAATTATTTAGTCAAGTGTTAGCTAAATATGGATGCAACGGTTCTAGGACTAACGTAGCGTGTTTGAGTCTAGCTATACATGCCATAATTATAAGCTGGGATAGTGTGATGATTCCTGACAATTAAAATGTGTTTCTGTATAGTAAATGGATCCCGAGCAAGTCGTAGCTAATGATGTTGAGAGTATAGCGCCTGATCTCGCTCAAGGGACAGTGCCGGCTGATTCTTGACTGACTTCAAGTAACAAAGAGGGAGAGGCTAAACAAACCTTTTACCAAATGATGAATGAATGGTTTACTCGGTATATCCGGTCGAATCCAGCTGTTCCACAACCTCCTATACCACTGATTCCTCCTCAAATACCTGTGATACCATAAGCTACTGATCTGGTGTGACTGAATAAGCCACTGGTTGATAAAATAAAAAACACGAGGCAGAAGAATTTAGAGCCACTAATGATGATGATGCTGAGCGAGCTGAATTCTGGCTTGATAATACTATCCGTGTGTTCGATGAGCTATCTTGTACTCCTGACGAGTGTATTAAATGTGCTATATCTTTTTTACGAGACACCGCATATCACTGGTAGAATACACTAATATCGGTGGCTCTGAAAGAGCGGGTTACCTGGGAGTTCTTTCAGACTGAATTCTGAAAGAAATATAACAGTTAGAGGTTTATTGATAAAAAACACAAAGAATTCCTTGAGTTGAAACAAGGTAGAATGACCGTAATAGAATATGAACGGAAATTCGTGAGACTTAGCATATATGCCCGAGAGTGTGTTTCGACCGAAACAATTATCTATAAAAGATTCGAAGACGGGATGAATGAAGACATTAAATTACTAGTTGGGATTCTTGAAATAAAAGAGTTCGTTGTACTTGTTGAGCAAGGATACAAAGCTGAAGAGCTTGAGAAAGAGAAAAGAAAAGCTGATTTTGAAGCCAGTGATTCCCATAAGAGACCATCGAGTAAGACATTTCAGTCAACATCGAAGAAATTCAAGGATGATTTTAGCCATCAAAGAATACTGTGGGCTATTCTAGTCGTGATCGAGACAGACCACCTTTGAGCTCGAGAGCTATTTTAGTAGCTAGTGTTGGTAACATCTGACCGAACCAACCTGAGTACAAACATTATGGTAAATGTAACACCCCTATCCCGTAACCGTCGCCAGAATAGGTAAGGGGCATTACCGGACTTGTAACTCAGATCAGATCAGTAAAATTTTGAACTTTACAATCAACCATATAGTTCTACAATCATTCACCCAAACATGCTTTAAAGCTCAAATAAACATATACACATTCATTAAGGATCAATTTGAAAATATGATAAAGATAGGGAAAACTTTAAGAAAAATTTCAAGTTAGGGACACACGGCCGTGTCCCTAGCCTGTGTATACCAACATGGTCGTGCCCCACTAGACACGCGCATGCATTCGGTCCGTGGGCAACACTGTCAAACCTCACATGGTCACTAGACACGCCTATGTGTCCAGTCCATGCCCAACACTGTCAAATACCACATGGCTACCAGACACGCCCGTGTGTCTAGGCCGTGCGCAAGACTGCCAAAAATATTTTAGGTGCAGGGGTTACACGGCTGAGTCACACGCCCGTGTGCTCAACCATGTGGCACAATGTAGGCTTGGTTTAGGCCATTTTGCCACCCAAATGGGTCATCCCTACTAGCATCAAAATAACCACAACATTTCATACACCATTTGGCAATCAAAACAAGCATTTTAGACATAAAATGAAGTATTTCATAGCTAACCAATTCAAGCATGACACTTACCATTTCTATCAAGATCCTTCATCACAATCTTTACCATATAGAACACATCATATAAGACATTCAAAATTATTTAAACCTATACAAAACAAACCACATCTCATAGCTTGAATAGGTGCCCAAAACATACCACATTCATTAGCAAAGCTAACCATAAACATTCACTTAACAACTAGCCTATACATGCCATGACCATCTCATTTACAAAGGTCCAAAAGTACCAAAAGCTTGATGGATAGTGTGATAGCAAATCTCTAACTTGTCCGAAAATTGAGCTAGCTTCCAAATCTCTAAAACGAGGGAAAAGTAAACGGAGTAAGCTTTAAAAGCTTAGTAAGCCCGTATAACATAAAATTAAACTTACCGAACATTAGAGATAAGTACATAATTAATGTCAAACCAAGTCATAAGCTCATATTGCCTACTCATCAATCATACACAAGTTAGTACTTGCAAAATCTTGTGATCATTCATTCTCCAAATGAATCATTCACATAACACAACATATATCATTTACTTATGATGTACAACTCATGTAATTCATATCATATAGTTCATATAAATCATGTAACTCATGTAACTTGTAATTCATATACTCTTTAATCATCATGTAACATGTATCGATAATTACCCGTTGAACCTTTAAGAACATCGAAGGATACTCAGGTGATACACACACAGTGTATATATGTAAAACTGTAATCCGTCAATGCATCATGTATGCTCTTTCGAGCCTATAACGGTAAGCCCAAAGGCTAAACATGTGATCCCGAAGGATGAATGGTAAGCCCGTAGGCTGAATGGTAAGTCTGAAAACTGAACATGTAATCCCCAAGGATGAACGGTAAGACCGTAGGCTGAACGATAAGTCCGAAGACTGAACATGTAATCCCGAAGGATGAACATATGGCTCATGAGCTGTGGTGAGTCCACAACAAATGCAGGAGCTCAAACCACCCTGTAGCCCCAGTGACATGTCACTTGTATCCTACGACTTTCTACGATTCGAACGGGACTCGGTAATCATTTGGACATATAACCAATTTGCATATCAATTTATTATTTCACATATACACCATATGGAAATTAACTTATACCAAATAGGCAAGCTTGAGTCTATGGTTCATTATGCGTTCATGTAGTATTAAAAACAAAAATTATAAATCTTAAACAAGTTCGATTCTAATTATACGAACTTACCTCGATTTCTCGATATCTACTCGTCTACCTTTCGTTTTCCCTGATCAAGTTCTGGGATTTGATTGTCTTTATCTATATTAATACAAATTCAACTTTTTAATCACCAACACTTTCAATTTAATCCAAAAACATGTATTTTAGCCTATTTACAAATTAGCCCTTAACTTCTCATACTTTTACACTTTAGTCCTAAATTCACCAAAATAGCAAATTACACAATGAGACCCTCAATTTTAGAAATTAAGGTATGGGTCAGCTAGTATACGAAGCAACGGTCTCAAAAACATAATAATCATTAAAAAACTGAGACAAAACCATAGCTTAATAGCTAAATGAAGCTTGGCCGAATGAAAAGCTTCAAACCCCTTTTATTTTGTTTGTATAATCGGTGGAAGATGATAGAAATTAAAGCATTTTCATGTTTTATTTTAATTAAAACATATTATAAAACCAAATGACCATTTTACCCTTTAATAAAACCATTATAAAATCAAAATAATATGGACATAAATGTCCACTACCATTTAAAATGGTAAAATGGGCTGTTACTGTAAATGACATCCCGACAGTTATAGATTGCATGATCGGACTTGTTTTAAATATGGATCGATGGATCATTTTATTTGTAAATACTCTGAGTTAGCTAAGCAAAACACAATACAGAATGCGAGACTGAGTAACATGTCAGCTCAAGGTAGACCATCTAGAAATACGAGTAATGTGAGTAGCAGTTAGAGAGGGACTAAAGACATAGTAGCTAGATCTGAGGCTCAAGCACCTGCCAGAGCTTATGCCATTCGTGCTCATGAAGAGGCTTCATCCCCAGATGTTATTACCAGTACGTTCACTCTCTATGATACTAATGTTGTTGCATTGATTGATCCTGGTTTGACACATTCTTATGTATGTGAGACTTTAGTATCCAATATGAATTTGCCTGTAGAGTCTACTGAGTTTGTGATTAGAGTATCGGACCGCTTAGGTCGGTGTGTTTTGGTTGACAAAGTGTGTAAAAATTATCCGTTGATGATTCGAGATTCATGTTTTTCGGCTGATTTGATGTTGTTGCCATTTGATGAGTTTGATATAATACTGGGTATGGATTGGTTAACTTTGCACAATGCTATTGTGAATTGCAAACGGAAGACTATTTATTTGCAATGCTAAAATGATGAGATTTTTTAGATTGAATCTAATGATCTGAATGGTTTACCGGTAGTGATATCTTCGATGTTAGCTCAAAAATATGTGAGAAAGGGTTGTAAAGCTTATTTTGCCTATGTATTCGACTCTACAGTGACTGAAAAGAAGATTGAATTAGTACCAGTTGTGTATGAGTATCTGGATATGTTTCCTGAAGAATTACTAGGTTTGCCGTCAATCCGAGAGGTAGAGTTTGGTATTAAGTTAGTGCCGGGAACAGATCTGATTTCGACAGCTTCGTATAGAATGGCATCGACCGAATTAAAAGAATTGAAATCTCAATTGCAAGAATTGACAGATAGAGGTTTTGTGTGACCAAGTTTTTCTCCCTGGGGTGCACTGGTTTTGTTTGTGAAAAAGAAAGACATAACTATGAGAATGTGCATCGATTACCGACAGCTTAATAAGGTGACCATAAAGAATAAATATCCTTTGCCATGGATTGACGACTTGTTCGATCAATTGAAAGGGGCCACAGTGCTTTCAAAGATAAATTTGAGGTCAAGTTACTATCAGTTGCGAGTTAGAGACTCTAACGTGTCGAAAATTGCTTTCAGAATGAGGTACAGACACTATGAGTTTCTAATTATGCCTTTTGGACCTACTAATGCACCTGCTGTTTTTATGGATCTAATGAATGAAATTTTAAGACAGTATTTGGATCAATTTATGGTTGTGTTCGTAGATGACATATTAATCTATTCCCGTGATGAATCTGAGCATGCCAAACATTAAAGATTATTGCTACTGTAACACCCTAATTTTTTAGGTTTTTGAATTTGTACATAGATTATTTTTGTATGGCTTGTTGTGTTATATTGTTGTGGTTGGGTGTGTTTAATGGACCTTTGGAAGGCTTAGGTTTAAGTCTAAGGCCTGGCAAAATTTTAAAATTTGGGTCTTAGGTGAGAATGGACTTAAGCTAGGTGGCTTTTAATTAGAAGTTGGGGTTTTATAGCACAAGAAAGCTTGTGTTAAGGTGGCACCACTTAAAACACAAGGAGTGGCGTGTGAAGGCTGCGAAGGTTGTGAAAGAGCTAAGGTTCAAATTCCTTGGTGAGCAAGGTGTTGTTTTATTTTTAATGCTTGTGCATGGTAAGTGATGGAACTCAAGTTGAACTCTGAAGGGAGGTGTTTGAACTACTCATGAGATTGGATCAGGGAGGGATAAGGGGAGAAAATTGAGGAATTTTGAAAGGGGGAGAAGTTGGCCAATTGTGGGAGACTTGGGTGAGCAATTTCGGCCAGGGCCTTAGGAGGATGCATTTTCAGCAATTGGGGTAGGAGTGTGCCGAATACCCTTCTTTTTGATTCTTTTTAGGATTTGTTTTGGTCAAGCCTTAGTGCCGATTAGGTAAGTTTCAAGGGTGATCTCATTCTTTGTTCTTTCTTTTCTCCCCTTCTTAGTATTCTAAAAGCTGAAATCCCGAAAGTAGTTAGCCTCTCCCTTGTTGTTTTACCCAAAGCTGAACCCTTTCATCTATTTTCTTCCAAAGCCAAACCTACTATCTTCTTTCTCTTCTTTTTTAACTTTTTTCCTTTCTTCTTCTTCTTCTTTTCTCCACTGAGTAAATTAACCTCTCTCAAAGCCTTGCTAGCCGATTGCTCCCAAAAGCCAAAACCCGAAACAAATAAGTCACTTACCGATTTCTCCCTTAGCTGATTACTCCATAAGCCGAATCTTCTATTCTCCTCAACTCTATTCTTTAAAAAGCTAAAATCCTAAATTTACTTGATCTCTTCTTTGGCCGATTCCTCCATAGCAAAATTACCGAACCTAAAACTCTTCTCCTTTATCGTTTTCTCCCTAGTAGCCGAATCGTGTTGTCTATTTACGAACATTCACCCTTTGGCTGAAAACTTTAGATCTCTTCTTCATCTTCGGGTTTGAGTAGATCCAAAGGAGATCGGGACTTGGTTTAGTGTAAGGCGACTTCGGGGATAGCAGTGGAATCAAGCGAATACTTGGGTAATTTTTTTCTTCCTCTTCGTTCTAGTTGTTAAAGAAAAGCCGAAGGTTTTATGTCCCTAGGTATTAATCAGATCTTGGGTCTATGTTGGTAAGGCCGATTTGAACCCCTTACTCTTGTAGTTAATGGTGTTTTCAGTGGCTCGTTGTTACAGATCTGGTAGAAAAAGATTGGTGACAAAACGAATGGAAGCAATCTAGTAGTTGGGGGCTAGATTTCCACAAGGTAAGAAATAGATAATTACTTGGTGGGTGCCGATTGTGTATGGGGTAAGTTAATGATGGTTTCAGTTAGTTTATGGATTAACATAGTGGGTAAATCATTGTAGGGTGATCGCTCACGGGATCTAGACATATTTCACAAAACAGGTGTGTAATCGACACCCTCTAGTAGACTAGATCGGCAAAAGCTGAAATACCAAAATGTCGAAATGTCGAAATGCCGGCATTTTGAGGGCTTGCGAGCATGTGATCGCTCATGGGTCGGTTGGAAACGGTAAAGTTGGTAATCACGAATGGTAAGATTGTTGTGTGCATTTTTATGCATTTGGGTGGTTTTGGGCCTCGAAGGGCTGAATTTGGGCTCAATGGGCCTACGAGCCCGTATGGCTGAAATCATGCGGTAAGTATATACTGGTAATCTGGATATTAAATCTGTTAAAACATGTGTAAAATTTAGACTTAGTGGGCCACAGTAGCTTGTGGGCATCGTCGGGCCCATTAGGGGTTATAGGGCCCGATGGTAGTGTATAAATGAAATGGGCTATTTAAGTCGCTCGGACGACATTAGATCTGTTAGTAGACTATGATAAGCTTAAAAAACTTAAACCTAGAAAAATTACTGAAATACCCCTAAAGGGTAAAAATTACTGTTTTACCCCTAGTGCTAAAAGACCATTTTACCCCTAGGGTTAGGTTGACTGATTTGTATGCTACTATACCTGATATTCTGTATGCCATGATATGTATATTCTGATTTGCATGATTTGGGATATTATTATGGAGGAAGTGCTAAAAGTGGTAATGCCACGTATTATGCTTAGAGGCTCTACCTCGTATTACTGTTCTGGTGGCTTGGTCACGATATCTATTTAAGCAGCACTTCTACGACTGTGGTGTGTAGGGCTAGGTGGGTTGAGTTATTCCCCACATGGTGTGTAGGGCTGGTACGGGTGGTGTGTAGGGCTGGATTGGGTTTGGGTTTTGCATACATGCATATAATACTGTAATCTAATCTGTTACTGTAATGGGCCCAAGGCCAAACTATTTTCTGAATAGGGCCAAGGCCCAAATAAAACTGTATCTGAATAGGGCTTCAGCCTAGTCTGTGCTTGAATGATCTCTGACACTGGTTGGGTTAGCTTACACACTGAGTTTTCACAAACTCACCCTCCTTTCTTCATCTTTGCAGAAGATCCCCAACCATAGAGGACTTGGAGTTGTGAGGGATTTGAGGTGGCCACGTGATCCACTCTTTCTTAAAATTTTATGTTAGTATAGTTTATTTCTTCTTTTAATTTTGGTTTTTTTTCAAGTTGTAATAAGGCCGCTTGTATTTTTATTTCGGTTTTTCTTTTATTTTTATTTATCACTTGTTTAAAACACTAGACTAGTTTGCGCGGGTTTTTATCTCAAATTTAGCAAATGTTTTCAAAACATATATTACGTGACAAATGGGTAACCCAATAATGATGATTCAACAATAAGATCTTTTAAAAGTGATATTCAATCGGTAGTGGATAGGGTTTTTATAAACTAAACAAGGTTCTTATTTTCAAAAGGTAATATGGTTTTGTTTAAGTCAACATAATGATTATTAAAAGAAGACTGAAGCGTAATTAGTTGTCCATATGACACACCATATCTGGCCAGAATGTTTGGGTAAGGTTTGGGGTGTTATAGCTATAGACATTGCATGATAAGCAGTTGTATGCGAAGTTTAGTAAATGTGAGTTCTGGTTACGAGAAGTCAGTTTTCTGGGTCATGTTGTATCAGCATTGGGTATTCGGGTTGATCCGAACAAGGTTTTGTCTAAATTTTTTTGGACTTACTGATTGCTATAGACGGTTCATAAAATGTTTCTTTATGATTGCAACTTTGATGACGAAACTACTTCAAAAAGATGTTAAGTTTGACTGGTCAGAAAATGTCAGAAAAGTTTTGATTAGGTGGAAGCCCTATTGACCGAAGCTCTAGTGTTAGTTCTGCCAGAACCGGGTAAAGAATTCATTATTTATAATGATGCATCTTTGAATGGTTTGGGCTATGTTTGATGCAGGAAGGCAAAGTCATAGCTTATGCCTTGAGATAGTTAAAACCGCATGAAAAGAACTATCTGACACATGATCTGGAATTGGCAGCTATTGTGTTTGCATTAAAAATATGGCGCCACTATTTGTTCAGTGAAAACTGTCACATCTATTCTGATCACAAAAGTTTAAAGTATTTGATAACTCAGAAATATTTGAATCTACACCAGCGAAGATGGTTAGAGTTGTTAAAAGATTATGAGCTTGTGATTGACTACCATCCAGGAAAGGCTAATGTTGTTGTTGATGCTTTAAGCCAAAAATCTTTGTTTGCTTTGTGTACAATGAATGTGCATATGTCTATGTCTGATGATGGTTCGATTATAGCTAAGTTAAAAGCAAGACCGTTATGTATTCAGCAGACGAAAGCTAAGAAAGTCGATAATGATTTGTTTGCAAAGTGGGCTCAATGTGATATGAATACTGATTCTGTGTTCCGAGTTGATGTCGAGGGTTGTTTGAGGTTCAGAGACCAAATATGTGTTTTGAGAAATTCATAGTTTATTTTGATGATTTTGAATGAAGCTCATAGCAGTCGGTTATTTACTCATCCGGGTAGTACAAAAATGTATAATAATTTGACACAGCTTTACTGGTGGTCTGGTATGAAACGAGACATCTCTGAATTTGTTTCAAAATGTTTAATTTGTCAACAAGTTAAAGCCGAGCATTAGTTACCGTCTGGGTTACTTTAGCCGATTATAATACCCGAGTGGAAATAGGGCAGAGTCACGATGGATTTTGTATTAAGTTTGCCTTTGACACCGAGCAAGAAAGATGCAATCTGGGTTGTTGTGGATAAATTGACTAAATCAGGTCATTTTTTTTCAATACGCATAGATTATTCGCTTGATAAACTTGCTGAATTGTACATTTCTAAGATTGTGAGATTGCACTGAGTACCTATTTCTATTGTTTTGGATAGAGATCCGAGGTTCACATCACTATTTTGGAAGAAACTGTAAGATGCACTAGGTACAAAGTTGCATTTTAGCACTGCTTTCCATCTGTAGACAGATGGTCAATCCGCACGAAGTATTTAGATACTTGAGGATATGTTGAAATGTTGCATTCTCGAGTGTGATGGTACATGGGAACGATACTTGCCACTGATTGAATTTGCATACAATAATAGCTTTCAATCGAGTATCAAAATGGCACGTTATGAGGCTTTGTACAGTCGCAAATGTCGGACACCTCTGTACTGGACTGAGCTTAGTGAAAATAAGATACACAGGGTCGATTTAATTAAAGAGACTGAACAGAAGGTGAAAGTGATTCGCGATAGTTTGAAAATAGCATCAGATCGACAGAAATCGTATGCGGACTTGAAACGGAAAGACATGGAATTTTAGGTCGGAGACAAAGTCTTTTTGAAGGTCTCACTGTGGAAGAAAATACTTCGATTTGGTCATAAAGCCAAATTGAGTCTGAGATTTATTGGACCGTATGAGATTGTAGAGTGTATCAGGCCGGTTGCTTACAGACTATTGTTGCCACTTGCACTACAAAAGATTCATAATGTATTTCATGTTTCAATGCTTCAACGATACCATTCTAATCCACCGCATGTGATTTCTTTGTTTGAAATCGAGATTAAGCCTAATATGACATACGAAGAAGAACTGATTCAGATTTTAGATTCTGAAGTGAAAGAGTTGAGAAAAAAGAAAATTTCTTTAGTAAAAGTCTTATGGCATTGACACGGGGTTGAAGAAGCTACGTGAGAGCCTGAGGATGCTATGAGAGAACGTTACCCAAACCTATTCGCTGGTAAGATTTTTGGGGACGAAAATCCCTAAGTTGTAACAGCCTGGTTTAGACCCTAATTGGAATAGTGGTTTCGGGACCACAAATCCAAGTCAGAAAAATATTTAAATATTATCTTCCGTGTTTATAATGTTTGAATTGATATCTGAGAAATTTTTGTGTTTTAATTTTATCGTTTGAGTGTCCGATTACTTAAAAGGATTTAATCGCGTAAAATGAAAAGGTTGGTAGTTAAATGTGTGAGTGCCGAATTGTTATTGTATCCATAATATGAGGTATTTATTATGCAAATATACCATTTAATTTATGCATGGACACATTTGGACATGAGTTAGTGGATTTGAAATAAATTTTTAAAGGTTAAAAATGGAAATGGATAATTACATTATAATAAAAAAAAAACAAAAGCATAAAATAAAGCCATTATCATCTTTATTGCCGTAAAAAACAAAAGAAAAGAAAGAACAAGAACAAGTTAGGGTTCGGCACCTTGTATTCTTCAATTAGGTATGTATTTAGCTCAATTTTTGATAATTTTTACGTTTTTGATATCGTTGCTATGTAATCTATCAAGCCCATGTTTCAATTTTTGAATTTGATGAAGATTTTAAGTTATGCCATTGATGAAATTGTGAGCTTTGTGATGTTAGTTGGTGAAATATGAAAGATATGTCATAGATTAATATGTTTTGTATTTGAATTTTTAATGAAATTGAGTAATTAGGGCTAAATTGTGAAAATAATAAATTGAGGGACTATGTGAAATAAATGAAATGCGTGGACTTATATGAACTAGATGAACATTCAGCCAAGCTATAGTATAATGAAATTTTGCATATTTTGTGTTTTGTGAAATAGGGACTAAATTGTGAAAAATGTGAAATGTTAGGGGCAAAATGGTAATTTTCCCATTTATGCGTTTTTGGGCGAAATTGAATGAATGTGTTAATAAACAAGTTAAATTTGTATTAATTTAGATCAAGAAAAGAGGAAATCGAAATTGGATCGAAAGAAATCTAAAGTTGTTGAATAGTCGTCTTGGTTCATCCGTCTTTGCTGGGGTAAGTTTATAAGTAAATAAATGTCTTAAATTTTGAATATATATGAACTATAAGTGCTGAATTGAATTTTATTGAAAATATATGTTATTGTTGAATTGTTATAAGCATGAAGGAATTATTTACGAGTTTGACTCGATCGAGTTACGACGTCCAAAAGCCCCGTACGAACCTTAGGAATAGTTAAGATACATATTTCATGACATAGGATTCTGATATGTATTTTCATGTAAGACCACGTTTGGGACGTTGGCATCGACTTGTGATTACGTGTAAGACCATATCTGGGACATTGGCATCGTATTTGATTTCATGTAAGACCGTGTCTAGGACAGTGGCATCGATATGTGATTACATGTAAGACCACGTCTGGGATGTTTGCATTGTACGAAGATGTTTGACTAGCCGAGTATCCTTATTAATTCTGAATGGTTCATCGGGCAATAATAATTTAAGATCGAATGTGAAATCGAGCTAAAAGTTTTAGGTACGTGCTAAGTTTAATGTCAATGAAAATAAGGTAAGTTTGTTATTTGAAATGGTGATATAAAATGTACATGATATAAGTGAAAATTATATATATATACCTATGAGTAATTTTGCATTCAACTATATGATGTTGAAATGCTAATGTATGTGTGATGATATACGAATTTGTGAATGTGATATATGTACATTTAATTAAAGTTTGGATTGATTTGGCAAATTGACTATAATGTAAATGTTCAATTGGTATATTATTTGCTTATGATTTACTAAGCTATGAAAACTTACTTTGTGTATGTGTGTTATTTGTTTAATAGATTTTGGGAATTAGTTACGAGTTCAAGGATCGTCAGGGTAATCCGTCACACTATCGACCAATATTTCGGTATTTTACAATTTGAACTTTGAACCTATGGCATGTTTAGGCTAGTTTATGTTTTGCTAAATTTTGAAGTTGTAATTATTAAGCCATACAAAAATCGATAAATATGTTACTTAAGTATATACAATCTTGGTCATGGTTTATATGTGTGGTATGTATTGATAATTGTTGTGTGAATTTGGTTGTGGTTTAAGCATGTTTCGAAAGTAATGTGCATTTCATATGTATATGATATACTTGAGTATGCTTGATGTCATGGTCTTGAGATGTAGTTTGGCTAATTAGGTAAAATGCAAAGTTCATTAAAGACTAAAGAATGGTCATTTTGGTTATATAGTATAATTATATGAGATGAATATAAGTAGCTTTATGATTCGACATTGATAGATAAAATTATTTAGTCAAGTGTTTGCTAAATATGGATGCAGTAATTGTTGTATTAGTCATGTGTGGATTATGTTTGGTTTTGTAATATATTTTAATAATGTGGTTAGCTTGAGTTGGTATAAAATGGTATGCATGTTATGACAAATTGGTTGGGATACGGTAAATGAGGTGTGCATGAGTATTCGGTTGTGGCTTAGGTTCATATTGATGAGTATGGAATATTGGTATTTAGTTATAAAAATTCGGTTTGTAATGGCAAGGAAAATATTTAAGTCATGAATGGTTAGTTGAATATTTATGCTATCTTATGGCATATGTTTAGTTATATGTTCGGACTTGTAATAAGAGAATTTGATTTGACTATGTGAATATGTTATAATCATGTATTCTGAGTTATATGGTTGTTTTAGTATAAGTATTCGGGAATGGCTAAAATATACATGGTCTTATGCACATAATTTGGTTACAAGAAAAGAAGCATATATATATTTGGTCTAGTTTTAAAGTCCCTTATGTGATATTTATAAATATAATAATTTGGCATGTGGTTTGAGTAAGATCTTATTTGCTATTTGTGCTAAAATAGTTAAACTAATTTGGTCACATGCGTATTGTCTTATGATTATATATATTATAGATATGTTTCATCTTAAATAAATGTATAAAGCATGTTGTTCATAATCACCATTATCATTATCGCATATGACATTGGTCATAAAGCTTTAATATATGATATGATTGGTTTAATAAATGCATGTATACCATTATGGAATAAAACATTGGTATTTTTAAGTATTCGAATCCTCTAATAATAATGAGTACATAATTCTTTTATGTACTTAAAAGCACATCATTTATGACTTTGAGGGTTGAATTTATTTGTATTATGATTTATAATGAATGTTTATTGATTATTCAACCATTTTGTTTTAATTATGTGAATTTTAAATGTGTGTATATGTGATTGCTCGGAAGTTGTGTTTTGTCCGGTAATGCCTCGTAACCCCATTCCGATGACGGATATGGGTTAGGGGTGTTACACACACGCCCATGGTGCCTACATGCCCTATTTGGCCTAGCCCGTGTGGCTCACACGACCACACTCCAGCTGCCACACTACCGTGTCTTGCGCACGGCCATGCCTTCATCAATCACACGGCCATGTCGTCGCACACTGCCTACCATACAAGTGACCACACACCTGTGTGGCATTGACAAAACTGTTTTTTGACTTTCATCGATTCACGTTTTTCTGCATTTCTGGTACACACCTGGTATCAGTTTGGTCCAAAAACACTCTCGAGCCTCCTGAAACCTAAACCCAAAGTACCCAACACCGATTTATTGGATTAGTTAAGCGAAATCAATAATCAACCACTAACAGAAACCCGACTTACCGCCGACAGAAAAGCTTTGTTAACACTGTTAAAATGAAAAGAGCAAAACTCACTGCTTGTATCTTCTTCCTACACCATAATCTGTAGAAATTAGCCTCCCTACAACTAACATCACACCATAAAATCGAGGATAAAAAGAAAAACTTACCAAACTCGTGAAAGACAGTAACAAAAAATAATCTGTTAGGAATAACCAAGGAACAAGAAGACAGATATTTGTGTCAAATTTTACAAAAGTAGAGATAAATTGTTGGGGGCATTACACGACGAATATTCTTCTTTGAGTATAAATATTGAGGCTAAAAAATTGCAAGAAATTCTTGAGGAACTTATAGTTCCAAGTTCTAAGTGGGCTGTGTCAAAGCATGGAACTCACACTTGTCGTATAGAATATTTGACATCCCTAGAGAATGTATAGTTTTCTTTTATTTGGTTCAGCTTATGCCTATTTCACATGGGAGCACAATTTCAATAGAGTGAATGGTCTTGTTATGCTCGATTTTAATAGTAATGACTATTGACGTGGGAAAATTTATTTTAAAGGAAATTCGAAATTGTGTCACTAGATGAAACGACCCAATTTTGGGCCCAGTCAGAATAATGGTTTTAGAACCACAAATTCGTGGTCAGAGAAATTATTCTTAACATTTTTTTATGTGTTATTGTATAATTATATGAGTGCATGAAAATTTTGGTAAATTAATTTTAGTGATTGGAAGCTTAATTGTGAAAAGGGACTAAATGGCTTAAAGGGCAAAAGTTGCGATTTAGTAGTAAATTTCATTAAATAGCTAAAGAGCCATAATTTGAGGTCTTTAAAGAGTAATAAACCCTTTCAAATGTGATGGCTGGCCATGGAGAGACAAAGAAATTAAAAAGGTCAAAGTTAGGTGGAAGTTTGGTGACTTATGTGACTAAAATAAAATAAAATAAAGAGAAGAAAATATCACCTTCTTCATTCTTTCTTCTCCACTGAAATGTGCAGCAAAATATGGGGTTTTGAAGCTCAAAATTTCAGCAAAGCAAATCCCTTATAAGTAAGTCATTTTAGTAGCCATTTTGGATGATTTTTGTACTTTTAAGACCCCTAAAGCTTAATCTAGCTAATGAAGGGACTATTTTGTAAAATGGTTATGTAAGAGTATGCCCAAAGATCAATCACGAGATGGTTGTAACAACATACTTGATTTATCATGTTTATTAATATAAGGCTTTGCCATTATTATTTCAGTTTCATTTCTGTGTGCATAAATAAACTGTTTTATAATAATGTCCTAAGAATAATATGATTATTCTTAAAAGATCCTTAGTCAAGTATTATTGTTGGCTAGGACAATAATAATGCATTGAGACTAACATGTAGTTGATTGATGATAAAGAGTTGTCATTGATATCGAGTATCAGAATCAATGCATGAATGTGTGTGTTAGAGAACAACATATTGGACCGACCCGCTATGAGTATGTTTCTTGGATTATTATGTAATTGTCACAATATTACTCATAGTGATTAATATGTATATGATCCTCATACTTGAGATCATCATCATTCCAACATCGTGAGTTGTATATTTTGATATAGTCAAACGAACACTGTAATTGGTTGTTCTATTAAGACTAATGTTGGATATACCACAATCTATGTAGAGGGATATGGTTGATCAATATAGGATAAGTCCCTCCTACATAATAGGAGTAATATCTCAGGCCACTTGATTGAGTGAGACTAGAAATGCATGGCCATGCTCAAATAAGTTGATATGAGATGTCATACTTATTTGTATATCATAGTCTACTCAAGGTATCAAGAAACATAGGATGGACTATGCAAGTGTGACTATTCCATGACTTGTGTCTATTCTAAAGATATTGGACTTAAGGATTAATGCATGAAAAGTTAATCACAAAAGGTTATGTCGAATCATGACTTCTTGTAACTTAGGTAGCAATGATGCATTGCTAGATGCCACTCATTGTTTGTAATATTAGAATAGTTCTAATATTACTGCTAATGTTACAAGAACCTATAGGGTCACACCTTTTAATTGAAATGAACGGAGTAAAACATAGTTGGTATTGTGTCTGGTTGTCGCATGAATTAAATTAATTATAGAATTAATTAAATTCGGCAATCAAATTATTGAACATACTATATGTACAAGGATGTTGTACACATAATCAAGAACATAATTTTCTAATATATGATTTTGGTTCATATATATATAAATTTAAATAAATATAGTTTACCGAAATCTTTATTATAATTAACGTAATTATAATTTTCGGTTAAACGTTATTATATTTATTTAATAACGATTATTATGATTCGGATTATTTATGGTAATAAATATTCATTATGAATATATACCAATTAACACAAAGTTTTAAATATGGCAAGGGTAAAAACCCTAAAGGGGATATACATAGGCAATCCCGAAACCATAAAAGTGAGGCCTAGCAGCCGTCAAAAGTGATACTCTCTGAAAATAGTTTCTGAGAGATTTCCGTTCATTGTCAATTGGGTGGACTACGTAGAGGCCGACATCGTTAAAGGTTGCGGCTTGGTTCGATAGCGCTTCAGGATTCCCGTTGCCTTGGCGTCGCTGTCTACTCAGATTGAAGTTTCGGTAATTTCGAAACCTTTATCACCCCGATTCGTTCCTTACACATGGATCCATGGTATGGATCGCCGGTAAAATTTATTATTCTAATTTTCCGCTGCGCCTTGGAGGCACCGGGCGATCCTACAGGTTAAGAGTTTAGGGTTTTGTCATGAGAGAAATTTGTGTAGTTTGCTGAAATATTATGGAATAAAATGAATCATAGTTGTTAAATAAACAACTTTTGTAAAATAATTTCCATGAAAACACTAAAAATGGGCCATTTTGTGAAGTTTGTTAATTTGATGATAATTGTGTGAAATAATGGAAATTGTGAGCTAATATAAGAGTAAAAAAGGTTTGACTAGGCATAAGAAATGAGGAAAATTCGATAAAAATCAATTTTCGAGCCTTGGGGCAAAATCATAATTTTGTAAAAGTTTAGGGTAAAACTACAGATTTGCCAAAGTATGTTTTATGGGCAGCTAGTGATAATTATGAAATTTGGCTAAGCTTGGGTTGTACTTAATTTCATGAAATTACACTTTTATGTGATAGGGACTAAATTACAAGAATGTGAAACATTATGTGGCAAAAGTGTAAAGTTGCCCTAATGTGAATTTTGGACTAAATTGTATAAATTGACTACTAAATAAGTAAAAATAGTTATTTTATAGATTGGGGGAAACGAGATTTGGTCAGAGAATGAGGGAGAACAAAGTATCGAATTAGTCGACTAGTTCGTTGTTTCTGCGAACAAGGTAAGTACATATGGGTAATTTACTGAAATCAATTATTAAATTTGAAATGAGATATTGTATTATTTCATATGTTTATCATCTAATCATGATAAAATGCAAGTATGAGAATTGGATTGAAAGATCAACCAAGGTAAATGCAAGGTTAAGTACTATCGTACTAAGATTCATGATGAATTGACGGAAAAGACCATGGTTGGACCATGGTGATATGAGAGCCAGTGTAAGACCATGTCTGGGAGATGGCATCGGCTATGAGATGTTTTAGTATAAGACCATGTCTGGAACATGGCATCGACACGGATAGAGGAGAGCCAGTGTAAGACCATGTCTGGGACATGGCGTCAGCCTCGACACATGAGAGTCAGTGTAAGACCATGTCTGGGACATGGCATCGACTTGATATGTGAAGCCTGTGTAAGACAGCGTCTGGACATGGCATCGACTTTAATGTGAGAGGTAGTGTAAGACAATGTCTGGGACACGGCATCAACATCGACATGTGAGCCAGTATAAGACCATATCTGGGACATGGCATCGGCGTGTGACTTCATGTAAGATCATATCTAGGATATGGCATTGGTATCGTGCACATGTAATTCCCAAGCATTTGATGGTGTCCCAAATGACTCAACAGGTAACTCAGAAATTGTGAAATTTATATCTAGTTTTATGAATGAAATGTGAAAGATTTATGAACCCATGATACTTATTAATATGGAATTGAGATGACATGTTAATATCAATGTTAAAGTGAATCAGTAGACAAGGTTAAGATGAGAGTGAGAATGTAATCGAGTTAAGTGAATACAAGCACGTATAAGATTCATGTAAACCTCGAGTGGTAGTAGTTTAAGGACTTGTTATAAGTCCACATTGAAAATATAAGAAAGGTTATGGTTTAACATGCGAGATAATATTTTATGCTTATGAAATGATCAGTGAATTGAATGTGAAATGTTTCTTATTGCTTATGCATAAGTAATTGTAAGTGATTTGATAAGTACGCAATCGTTTCGTATGATTATTGAAATTAATAAATTCTCAGAAGTTAAGGTTAACTCTATAAGAGATGTAAATGATTGTATGGTGAGATCATATGAACTCTTTATGCTTGTGTAATTATTCGAAATGTATTTGATAGTTGTGATAAATTTAATAAACATATGAGCTTACTAAGCTTTATAGCTTACTTTGTTTACTCTCCTATGTGTATAGGGTTTTAGAAGTTTGCTCGAGTTGGAAGGCGATGGAGATTTCAACACACTATCCCATTATGGTTTGGTACAAAAAGCTTTGCCAAATTTTAGTTAAATAGCATGTATAGGCTAGTTGGATCATTAAGTGTCAAATGAATTTTTACTATCATTGCTTTGGTGTGCAATAAGTGTTTAGTTATGAAATTGGCTTGGTACTATGTGAAATTATTGTATGGTAAAAGTAGCATATGAATGTTTGGGATGAAGCTATTTGATGTTGTGCAGGATGGTTTGGTCTTGTGTTGATGTGTGGATGTCTAATTATGGTCATTGGTTGAGTAATTGTACCTTGCTATGATTTGATATGAGATTGATCTTGTTTCAGGGTGGCAAAAAGTTTTGGTAGATAGCCTTATTTTTGTTCACACGGGTAGACACACGGGCATGTGTCTAGGCCGTGTGTGACACACGGTCTGCCCTACGGGCGTATGGTTAGGTCGCGTGTCCCTTGCACCTTAGGTTTGCAAAATTAAATGCCCAGTAGTAAACACATAGGCTGAGACACAACTGTGTTTCTCAACCATGTGGAGGACACGGCCTAGCGCACGGGCGTGTGCCATGGCTGTGTGACCCTTAAGAGTTGCTGATGTCAAAAATAGAATGTCAAGGTTTTTACATATGGGCTGCAACACGAGCGTGTCATTGCCATGTGAGAGACACGGCTAAGCACACGGGCGTGTGCTAGGCCATGTGAAAACCCCTGTAGGTTCGATGTTAGTAAATAAATCCACACGGACGAGGCATGGGCGTGTCCCTAGGTGCTTAGGCCATGTGTACCACACGGGCCATCTGCACAGCCATGTCTAGAAGCCACACGGGCGTGTTTTGATCCCCATCATCTTCCAGTATGTTTTTTTTTTTTAATAAATAAAACTTAATGGGCCATAAAAGGATTGAAAGGATATTTTAATATGTCACTTAACAAAACGTTGAATGGTACATGTTATTTTTGAAATGCACGGTGTTTGAAATGAATAGTTATAGCCCGTTGACCCATTTGATAAAAGGTTGTAATTTTATAAATACGGCCTGCGTGTCGTGCCTTACTACTATTCTTTTGTATTTCTCTTCTCATCTTACTCCCTCGTATGTAAAACGAGTTTCTGAATTTTGTAATTTGTAAAAATTGCTATGGACAAGACGAGAAGGAAGATTGGCTGACAAGTGTGGATCGACAGCGTATGAAACGGCTTACACCTTTAGGTTCCCTATTAGTTCTCCCATTGGCTTGGGTTGAACCACCATAGTTTATGGGCTATAACTATTGCATTTATTTATTGCTTTACTTATTCATGTATGAGATGCTATGGATGTCTAAAGCATGCAAATTTGGTAATAATAATAAACCCCACTAATTGATGAGATCAATTAAAAGATTAAATGGACTAAAGTAGACCATAATTGGTGAGATGTAACATTTTAATAAAATCCCTCAATTAAAATATTAAGTCAATATAGGCCTTCCAATTTATGCCCTCGTTAAAGCCTCGATCAATACTATGTAGGTTTTGCCAAAGCGAAGTACTAGTATTTATCTTGGTTAAACGCGAAGAATAAACAAGTGATATTCGCTGGTTAAAAATTGGTTAATGACTTAACTAGGTTACTCTAATAGGATTAGAAATCTAGAGGCAAGTAATTTGGATATATCATAAGATGATTAGAACAAGAGTTGTTCACCAAATTGTAGGAGTTACATATGATGTAATTAGCAAGTGTTGCTTACCTAAATAAACCATAATCTTGAGAGTAAAGCCAAAGCTGACTTAAGAGAAGGTGAAATATGGATCCTTGACCCACTAGAAATTCTTTGAAGAAAGTCTTTCCGAAATTAATATATGAGGGTTATTAATTTTGAAATAGTGGGAAACATCATCTAATAAAGTCCTTTTAATGATTAATATAAACTTGGTAAATCTATTCACACGCATATTTTATTGTTGTAGATATATTATGGCTGCAAACACTAATACACTCTCATTGCGATCGGTCCTTGAGAAGGACAAATTGAATGGTTTGAACTTTCTTGACTGGTTCCGTAACTTGAGGATTGTCCTCAAACAAGAACGGAAGTTATATGTCATTGAAAAATCACTTCCTGATGAACCACCTGCTAATGCCTCGAGGGCTGAAAAAGATGCTTATAAGAAGCATCTCGATGATATGGTAGACGTCGGATGTCTTATGCTTGCCACTATGAATCCTGATCTTCAAAAACAACATGAGGATATGGTTGCTTATGATATGATCGAGCACTTGAAAGAACTATATCAAGGGCAAGCAAGGCAAGAGAGGTTCGATATCTCTAAGGCCTTGTTCCAATGTAAGCTGGCTGAAGGAAGCCCAGTAGGACCTCATGTCCTTAAGATGATTGGTTATATTGAAAGCTTGTCTAAACTTGGGTTTCCATTGGGCCAAGAGTTGGCCACTGATGTTATTCTGCAATCGTTGCCGGATAGCTACAGCCAGTTTGTTCTCAATTTCAATATGAATGAAATTGACAAGACTCTACCACAACTGCTCAGTATGTTACGAACTGCTGAAGGCAACATGAAAAAGGTTGGACCCAAGCCCGTACTGATGGTCCGTAACAATAAGGGCAAGGGAAAGGCCAAAGTCCCGACAAAGCCCAAGGGCAAAGGTAAGCCCAATCTTGGAAAGGGAAAGGCTGCACTGAAACCTAAAGGTGGGGTATCTAAGGAAGGAAACTGTTTTCATTGTGGTGTGACTGGACATTGGAAGCGGAACTGCTCTGTCTATCTTGAGGAAATCAAGAAAGCCAAAGCAAGCGGAACGTCTGCTTCAGGTATTTATGTTATTGATATTAATTTATCAACTACTACTTCTTGGGTATTAGATACTGGTTGTGGTTCTCATATTTGTACTTCTGTACAGGGACTACAAAGGAGTAGGACTTTGGCTAGAGGAGATGTGGACCTGCGAGTTGGAAATGGAGCAAGAGTTGCTGCATTAGCTGTAGGAACATATACTTTATCTTTGCCTAGTGGACTTGGTTTAATTTTAGAGGATTGTTATTTTGTGCCTAGTTTGACTAAAAACATTATTTCAATTTCTTGTTTAGACAAAATTGGCTTTGAGATAATAATTAAGAATAATTGTTGTTCCTTTTATCTCAATAATGTTTTTTATGGTTCGGCACAATTGATTAATGGCCTCTATATTTTAGATCAAATGAATCCCATTTACAACATAAATACTAAAAGATCTAAAATAAATGACTCAAATCAAACTTACCTTTGGCATTGTCGTTTGGGCCACATAAGTGAGAAACGTATATCCAAACTCCATAAAGATGGTTTCTTGGATTCATTTGTTTTCGAACAATTTGAAGTATGTGAATCTTGCTTATTAGGAAAAATGACTAAATCTCCTTTTACTGGTAAAAGTGAACGAGCTAATGATTTATTGGGCTTAATACATTCAGATGTATGTGGACCAATAAATACACAGGCCAGAGGTGGATTTCACTACTTCATTACTTTCACTGATGATTTCAGTAGATATGGATATATTTATCTCATGCGCCATAAGTCTGATGCCCTTGAAAAGTTCAAGGAATTCAAAAATGAAGTACAAAATCAACTAGGCAAAACTATCAAGACACTTCGATCTGATCGAGGTGGAGAGTATTTGAGCCTACAGTTTGATGATTTTTTGAAGGAATGTGGGATTGTCTCACAACTCACTCCTCCTGGTACTCCTCAATGGAATGGAGTTTCTGAGAGAAGAAATCGAACTCTGTTAGACATGGTTCGGTCCATGATGAGTCATGCTGATCTACCGACTTCCTTTTGGGGACATGCACTTGAAACAGCTGCTTTCACACTAAATCGTGTTCCATCTAAATCGGTTCAAAAGACGCCATATGAGATGTGGACTGGGAAACGTCCCAGTATGTCTTTTATGAAAATTTGGGGTTGTGAAGCTTATGTTAAACGTCAGACGTCTACTAAGCTTGAACCCAAATCTGAAAGGTGTAATTTTGTGGGGTATCCAAAAGAAACCAAAGGATATTATTTCTTTAATCCCACTGAGAACAAAGTGTTTGTTGCTCGGACTGGTGTCTTCCTAGAAAGAGAATTTATTTCTAGAAAAGGAAGTGGGAGAAAGATTGAACTTGAAGAAATTCGAGAATCACAAGATACCACCGAACTAGAGATAGAACAACAGCAAATTCCACAAGAAATTGAGGAACAAGTAACTGCTGTAGAAACACAACCACCACGTAGATCTTTAAGAGAACGCCGTGCACCTGAGAGATATGGATTTCTCATTACAATGCATGGTGACATTCTTCTTTTAGATCAAGATGAGCCTAGGACTTATCAAGAAGCGGTGGCGAGCCTAGACTCTGAGAAATGGCTGGAGGCTATGAGATCTGAGATGGATTCCATGCATGAAAATCAAGTATGGACTTTGGTTGACCCACCCGAAGGAGTAAAACCTATAGGGTGCAAGTGGGTTTTCAAAAAGAAAACTGACATGGATGGTAATGTACAAACATACAAGGGGCGTTTAGTCGCTAAAGGTTTTCGCCAAATTCATGGTGTGGACTATGATGAAACTTTTTCTCCTGTAGCTATGTTTAAATCCATCAGGATCTTGCTTGCTATAGCTGCATTTCATGATTATGAAATCTGGCAAATGGATGTCAAAACAGCTTTCCTTAACGGGAACCTTGAAGAGGATGTGTACATGACACAACCTGAAGGTTTTGTCAATCCAAAGGATGCTAGAAAGATATGTAAGTTACAAAGATCCATTTATGGATTAAAGCAAGCTTCTCGAAGTTGGAATCTTCGTTTTAATGATGCAATCAAAGAGTTTGGTTTTATTAAAAATGAAGATGAGCCATGTGTTTACAAGAAAGTTAGTGGGAGTATAATCACATTCTTGGTACTATATGTGGATGACATACTAATCATGGGAAATGACATACCTACCTTACAGTCTATTAAGACTTGGTTAGGAAGTTGTTTTTCTATGAAGGACTTGGGCGAAGCCACTTACATCTTAGGAGTCAAGATCTATAGAGATAGATCGAGACGACTACTAGGTCTAAGCCAAAGTACATACATAGACAAAGTATTGAAAAGGTTCAATATGGAAGAATCTAAAAGAGGATTCCTACCTATGAGACATGGTATTTCACTCTCGAAGGAAATGTGTCCTTCAACTCCACAAGAAAGAGAACGCATGAGTAAAATTCCATATGCTTCTGCTATTGGATCTATCATGTATGCCATGTTATGTACCCGTCCAGATGTCTCATATGCCTTAAGTATGACGAGCAGGTACCAAGTAGATCCCGGTGAAAGTCACTGGATCACAGTCAAGAATATCCTTAAGTACTTAAGAAGAACTAAGGATACGTTCCTAATATACGGAGGTGAGGAAGAATTAAGTGTAAAAGGTTACACTGATGCTAGCTTCCAAACCGACAAGGATGATTCTCGATCACAATCAGGTTTTGTGTTTTGCCTTAACGGTGGTGCTGTGAGCTGGAAGAGTTCAAAGCAAAGTACAGTAGCCGATTCTACAACAGAGGCCGAGTATATTGCAGCTAGTGAGGCAGCAAAAGAAGCAGTTTGGATCAAAAAGTTCATTACTGAACTAGGGGTTGTGCCTAGCATATCAGATGCTATAGAACTCCGATGTGATAACAATGGAGCCATCGCACAAGCTAAAGAACCCAGATCTCACCAGCGATCCAAACATATACTAAGGCGCTACCATCTTATTCGAGAGATTATCGATAGAGGAGATGTAGAGATATGCAGAGTACCTACAGATGATAATATTGCTGATCCCCTGACCAAGCCTCTGACACAGCAGAAGCATGATCGTCACACTAAGTCACTTGGTATTAGATATATGAGTGATTGGTCTTAGTGCTAGTGGGAGATTGTAAGAGTATGCCCAAAGATCAATCACGAGATGGTTGTAACAACATACTTGATTTATCATGTTTATTAATATAAGGCTTTGCCATTATTATTTCAGTTTCATTTCTGTGTGCATAAATAAACTGTTTTATAATAATGTCCTAAGAATAATATGATTATTCTTAAAAGATCCTTAGTCAAGTATTATTGTTGGCTAGGACAATAATAATGCATTGAGACTAACATGTAGTTGATTGATGATAAAGAGTTGTCATTGATATCGAGTATCAGAATCAATGCATGAATGTGTGTGTTAGAGAACAACATATTGGACCGACCCGCTATGAGTATGTTTCTTGGATTATTATGTAATTGTCACAATATTACTCATAGTGATTAATATGTATATGATCCTCATACTTGAGATCATCATCATTCCAACATCGTGAGTTGTATATTTTGATATAGTCAAACGAACACTGTAATTGGTTGTTCTATTAAGACTAATGTTGGATATACCACAATCTATGTAGAGGGATATGGTTGATCAATATAGGATAAGTCCCTCCTACATAATAGGAGTAATATCTCAGGCCACTTGATTGAGTGAGACTAGAAATGCATGGCCATGCTCAAATAAGTTGATATGAGATGTCATACTTATTTGTATATCATAGTCTACTCAAGGTATCAAGAAACATAGGATGGACTATGCAAGTGTGACTATTCCATGACTTGTGTCTATTCTAAAGATATTGGACTTAAGGATTAATGCATGAAAAGTTAATCACAAAAGGTTATGTCGAATCATGACTTCTTGTAACTTAGGTAGCAATGATGCATTGCTAGATGCCACTCATTGTTTGTAATATTAGAATAGTTCTAATATTACTGCTAATGTTACAAGAACCTATAGGGTCACACCTTTTAATTGAAATGAACGGAGTAAAACATAGTTGGTATTGTGTCTGGTTGTCGCATGAATTAAATTAATTATAGAATTAATTAAATTCGGCAATCAAATTATTGAACATACTATATGTACAAGGATGTTGTACACATAATCAAGAACATAATTTTCTAATATATGATTTTGGTTCATATATATATAAATTTAAATAAATATAGTTTACCGAAATCTTTATTATAATTAACGTAATTATAATTTTCGGTTAAACGTTATTATATTTATTTAATAACGATTATTATGATTCGGATTATTTATGGTAATAAATATTCATTATGAATATATACCAATTAACACAAAGTTTTAAATATGGCAAGGGTAAAAACCCTAAAGGGGATATACATAGGCAATCCCGAAACCATAAAAGTGAGGCCTAGCAGCCGTCAAAAGTGATACTCTCTGAAAATAGTTTCTGAGAGATTTCCGTTCATTGTCAATTGGGTGGACTACGTAGAGGCCGACATCGTTAAAGGTTGCGGCTTGGTTCGATAGCGCTTCAGGATTCCCGTTGCCTTGGCGTCGCTGTCTACTCAGATTGAAGTTTCGGTAATTTCGAAACCTTTATCACCCCGATTCGTTCCTTACACATGGATCCATGGTATGGATCGCCGGTAAAATTTATTATTCTAATTTTCCGCTGCGCCTTGGAGGCACCGGGCGATCCTACAGGTTAAGAGTTTAGGGTTTTGTCATGAGAGAAATTTGTGTAGTTTGCTGAAATATTATGGAATAAAATGAATCATAGTTGTTAAATAAACAACTTTTGTAAAATAATTTCCATGAAAACACTAAAAATGGGCCATTTTGTGAAGTTTGTTAATTTGATGATAATTGTGTGAAATAATGGAAATTGTGAGCTAATATAAGAGTAAAAAAGGTTTGACTAGGCATAAGAAATGAGGAAAATTCGATAAAAATCAATTTTCGAGCCTTGGGGCAAAATCATAATTTTGTAAAAGTTTAGGGTAAAACTACAGATTTGCCAAAGTATGTTTTATGGGCAGCTAGTGATAATTATGAAATTTGGCTAAGCTTGGGTTGTACTTAATTTCATGAAATTACACTTTTATGTGATAGGGACTAAATTACAAGAATGTGAAACATTATGTGGCAAAAGTGTAAAGTTGCCCTAATGTGAATTTTGGACTAAATTGTATAAATTGACTACTAAATAAGTAAAAATAGTTATTTTATAGATTGGGGGAAACGAGATTTGGTCAGAGAATGAGGGAGAACAAAGTATCGAATTAGTCGACTAGTTCGTTGTTTCTGCGAACAAGGTAAGTACATATGGGTAATTTACTGAAATCAATTATTAAATTTGAAATGAGATATTGTATTATTTCATATGTTTATCATCTAATCATGATAAAATGCAAGTATGAGAATTGGATTGAAAGATCAACCAAGGTAAATGCAAGGTTAAGTACTATCGTACTAAGATTCATGATGAATTGACGGAAAAGACCATGGTTGGACCATGGTGATATGAGAGCCAGTGTAAGACCATGTCTGGGAGATGGCATCGGCTATGAGATGTTTTAGTATAAGACCATGTCTGGAACATGGCATCGACACGGATAGAGGAGAGCCAGTGTAAGACCATGTCTGGGACATGGCGTCAGCCTCGACACATGAGAGTCAGTGTAAGACCATGTCTGGGACATGGCATCGACTTGATATGTGAAGCCTGTGTAAGACAGCGTCTGGACATGGCATCGACTTTAATGTGAGAGGTAGTGTAAGACAATGTCTGGGACACGGCATCAACATCGACATGTGAGCCAGTATAAGACCATATCTGGGACATGGCATCGGCGTGTGACTTCATGTAAGATCATATCTAGGATATGGCATTGGTATCGTGCACATGTAATTCCCAAGCATTTGATGGTGTCCCAAATGACTCAACAGGTAACTCAGAAATTGTGAAATTTATATCTAGTTTTATGAATGAAATGTGAAAGATTTATGAACCCATGATACTTATTAATATGGAATTGAGATGACATGTTAATATCAATGTTAAAGTGAATCAGTAGACAAGGTTAAGATGAGAGTGAGAATGTAATCGAGTTAAGTGAATACAAGCACGTATAAGATTCATGTAAACCTCGAGTGGTAGTAGTTTAAGGACTTGTTATAAGTCCACATTGAAAATATAAGAAAGGTTATGGTTTAACATGCGAGATAATATTTTATGCTTATGAAATGATCAGTGAATTGAATGTGAAATGTTTCTTATTGCTTATGCATAAGTAATTGTAAGTGATTTGATAAGTACGCAATCGTTTCGTATGATTATTGAAATTAATAAATTCTCAGAAGTTAAGGTTAACTCTATAAGAGATGTAAATGATTGTATGGTGAGATCATATGAACTCTTTATGCTTGTGTAATTATTCGAAATGTATTTGATAGTTGTGATAAATTTAATAAACATATGAGCTTACTAAGCTTTATAGCTTACTTTGTTTACTCTCCTATGTGTATAGGGTTTTAGAAGTTTGCTCGAGTTGGAAGGCGATGGAGATTTCAACACACTATCCCATTATGGTTTGGTACAAAAAGCTTTGCCAAATTTTAGTTAAATAGCATGTATAGGCTAGTTGGATCATTAAGTGTCAAATGAATTTTTACTATCATTGCTTTGGTGTGCAATAAGTGTTTAGTTATGAAATTGGCTTGGTACTATGTGAAATTATTGTATGGTAAAAGTAGCATATGAATGTTTGGGATGAAGCTATTTGATGTTGTGCAGGATGGTTTGGTCTTGTGTTGATGTGTGGATGTCTAATTATGGTCATTGGTTGAGTAATTGTACCTTGCTATGATTTGATATGAGATTGATCTTGTTTCAGGGTGGCAAAAAGTTTTGGTAGATAGCCTTATTTTTGTTCACACGGGTAGACACACGGGCATGTGTCTAGGCCGTGTGTGACACACGGTCTGCCCTACGGGCGTATGGTTAGGTCGCGTGTCCCTTGCACCTTAGGTTTGCAAAATTAAATGCCCAGTAGTAAACACATAGGCTGAGACACAACTGTGTTTCTCAACCATGTGGAGGACACGGCCTAGCGCACGGGCGTGTGCCATGGCTGTGTGACCCTTAAGAGTTGCTGATGTCAAAAATAGAATGTCAAGGTTTTTACATATGGGCTGCAACACGAGCGTGTCATTGCCATGTGAGAGACACGGCTAAGCACACGGGCGTGTGCTAGGCCATGTGAAAACCCCTGTAGGTTCGATGTTAGTAAATAAATCCACACGGACGAGGCATGGGCGTGTCCCTAGGTGCTTAGGCCATGTGTACCACACGGGCCATCTGCACAGCCATGTCTAGAAGCCACACGGGCGTGTTGCCTTTCCACATGGGCGTATGTCCTGGTTTGTTTTTAGTGGATTTTCTTGAAAGTTTTCTAAGCCCTCGGTTCGGTCCCGGATTATTTCTAAACCATGTTTTGGGCTTTGTGGGTCCATATTAAGGATCGTAAGAGAATATTTGAAAAAGTTTTAAGTTGGGATGGATTTCATTGACTTGAGGTTAAATGTGTGCATGTGTTTTAGTAAAGTAATGCCTCATACCCTGTCCCGACATCGAATATGGGTAAGGGGTGTTACACTAGATGTTTTAGCCCACCATACTTTCCCTTGACAATAACATATTTGTGCTTGAAACCTAAAATTCTTGCTAACATAAAGAAGCAGGTTATAGCCAGGGCACAATCACAGATTGGGACCTCTACCGAGTAGCCAAAGATCCTGAAGAAGAAGAAGAAGATCCCACAGAGGCTGAACCAATGCGGTCAGCTAAAATCCCTGATAAGGCAGAACCAATTGAACCAATAATCAAACTCGATATGATGACCCCAACATTTAGAACTCATTCGCCTTGACTAGATCTTTGTGATGAGCTATCAAAGTTGATGGACCTAATGCAACACATGCAGTGGTAGCAACAAGCTTACTAAAGATATTAAAAAATACGGGATGACTGAATGAGAAGAGCTTTTACAAAAATATTTCATGACCCATTTATTTTTATGCTTGAGTTTCTAGATTTTATATTTTAACCATGGAGTCCAACATCGAAGAGGGAATGAAGCGATTCATGTAAAAACAAAGACGATGGAGAAAAAGATAAGTCAGATTCTAAGGGATTTTGTAACGCCCTGAATTCTGGGCCTAAATGAATTAGGCCCTGAGCTTTGGGTCTCGTAAAAATTTTTAAGTGAACAAAAGGGTTTAATGAATTTGGAATGTCTAGGGGTGTTGGAGAAGTCTTGGGATCAAGTTAGGGTATAGGAAAAATTTTGGTTTTAGCCTTAAGGGAACCTTGACTTCTGGTAGGAAGTCTTTTAAATAAATGGGGATAAGATACGACACAAGGGGGCATGTGGTCTAGTGGCAAAGTGGCGCCACATAAGGGGCAGGGAGGTGGCATCGTAGGGGTGGCAAGGAGGTCCAGGGTTTGAGTGTTGGCATGGTATTATGTTAGGTATTTATTTTGCACACTTAGATAGCCAGTAGTTGAGTTGGAATTGAACTCTGGAGGAGGGAGTTTGAATTGGTCAAGTGAGGAAATCAAGGAGTGGATTATGGAGTGATAAGGGGAGAAAATTAAGGGGATTTGGTCGATTGAGAAGTTGGTGCCGTTTTGGGAATTAGGGAAGGAAAATTCAGCTAGTTGGGGGTTTTAGCATTTTTGGTCAGTTTAGTTACCAAATTTCTGTTTATCGAAGTTCCTTCTCTTATTGTCTTTGTGTTGCCAAATTTGATTGGAAGTGACCTCTCGTGCTTTTTGACCCTTTTCTTTGTTGATTAATCGAATTTGTGTGACCTTTTGGGTATCTTTGGGGTTATTTTGATCACTTTTGTACTAGCTCTCTTCTCATTCAAAAGTCGAAATATAGTAATTGCTAAATCTCTGCACTAACAATCCCTTTCTTTTCTTTCTCCTTCTCATAATAGAAATTGAGCATTCCTTTCTTCTCATTCTCACTTAGCTGACTTCTTCATTGCATTTATTCTCTTTTGTGCCGATTCTTTCTTCTTTCTCCTCTTTCGATTCCTTTCCATTTCTTTTCCTTTTCTTCATATCTTCTTTTCTAGATTACTCATAAGCCGAATCCCCTTTTTTAGCTATCTAGTTCGTAGGGTCAAAGGTAAAAACCTGGTAAGTGTTTATCATTCTCTTCTTTTAGCCTTTTTGGTAAAGTCGAATGTTTCGTCTTGTTTCTTTTTAAAAATAGGGTTGACATTTTGGAGGTCACTCTTTTGACCGAATGTGAGTTCTCATAGCTTCTCAATCGTTCTGATTAATTTCATAGGTGTTCTTTAGCAAGCGGGTTCTCAAGTGTCAGGATCTCTTCTTTGGCAATCAATTGGTTTTGGAGGGTAAGTATTGATTGGCAGTATGTCTTCTTTAGTTAGTATTTATTTAATCTTAGTCATGCGATGTGGAATTTAATGATGGATGTGGTATAGATAAACCACAAGGAAGGAGAATCGATTCTTAATCAATTGATTTAGGAGGTATAAGCTCGTGAGGTATAAATCAATTGATTTATGTCAAATCTTATTAATCGAAGGGCTAACCAAGTATCTCATTCAAATATAGGTTCTACACTCGTGAGCTATTATGTTTCTCTTCATCAAGGTGTGTACACACACCGTACACACTATAGATCGACAAAAGCTGAAATTCTGAAAAGCCAAAATGCTAAAATGTCAAAAGGTTGGCAACGACAACCACATGAGTGCGTGAATGCTCGTGTGGAAAGATTGGTAGATGATAGAGACCCCGTGAGTAATCTCACGAACTTAGGCCGTTTGTTGGCCAAGTGGGCCGAAATAGGCCATATGGGCCCATGGGCCTGACACAGGCAAAATTCATGGACGGATAGAAAATAACGAGCCTGTCATGTTGTCCACATGGCCAAGGGCAAATTTGGGCTCAGTGGGCCACAAGAGATTGTGGTCCCCACTTGGGCCACATATTGGGTTTTTGGGGCCCTAGTGTAATATTGATTGCTAAAAGTGAAATAAGTCACGCTGAATGATTGTGGGCTTAGTAATGGGCCGATTTGTGTGTACTTAGGGCCATAGTGATAAATGACCGTTACGCCCCTGAAGGGTAAAATTACTAAAGTGCCCCTATATGCTATATGACTGATGTTGGATGCCATGTTATGATATGTTTGCATTCATGTGATATTATGCTGCATGGGGATGGGAACATTGTTGGAGGAGGTGATTGAATCATTATGGTCACACAGGTCGCTCGAGACGACTGTGGACCTAATCGCACGGGTCGCCTGAGATGACTGTGGATCTATTAGGGTGAGGTCGTATGGGTCACCTGAGATGACAGTGGACCCACCGAGGGCTTTAAGTCGATTATGTGATTGGCAGCTCTACTACAATATTGACTAGTACCATAAACTGGTGCTACAATGAGAGTACAGGGATGGGTGGGTCGATTAAATCCCCACAGGAGTGTAGGGTTGGAAGGGAAACAGAATGTAGGGTTGGATGGGGTAATTGTGAATTGCATATATGATATTGATTGTGCTATGGGCTCAGGCCCAACTAAGGCTAGTTTTGGGCTAAGGCCCAAAGGCCACCGCTACAGTGACGGGCTTAGGCCCAGACTGATTGACACATGTTATATGATTGATAAGGATTGTACACACTGAGTTTTTGCAAACTCACCCCCTGTTATTAATTTTGTAGGTGATCCTCAATAGGCGGTTCAACGTACGAGAGGACTCGAAGGTGGCCATACTACGAGCTGCTTGATATTTTAGTATTTACTTTTACACTACTTGTAATTGTTTTCTTTGGGTTTTTACTGTAATAAGGCCTTTCCTCTAGTTTGATTTGGCTAATTGTTTATTAGTTTTTATTATTTCAGTAATGACTTAATTTCTAAAATTAAAACTTGGTTTTTTTTTTTTTTAAAAAAAGAGCTAAAATGACATTTTCAAACCAATCAACTAAACCTGAATGTTTTTGCAATGAATGAGCTTTCGCTTGAACCAAAACTTGGGGAACAAATAACGGATATAAATGAAATCGGGATTTTCAAACAACCACTTATGGTTTATTCAAACTTACAAATTAACAAGATTTCAAAGGTTTCTCGTTTTAAACTAGAGTACACCTACAGCGGGCTTAATTGGGTAATAAGAAACCTACTTTAAAATGTTGTTTTAATCTACGAATGATTAAATGCTTTCATGGTTTTCAACAACTTCAGTTTGTACAAGTCACTTTTCAATGTGACACCGCCATATTCGGCCATAACGTTCGGGTCGGGTCATAAGGGTGTTACAGATTTGTAAATAAATTAAAAAAGGGGGATCTTTAATTTATTTTATTTTTGTTCTTATGATATTTAATGTTTTTAGGATTAGGTTCTATTAGAATTTTTATTTCTCGCATAACAAAATAAGAATTGGAAATCATCAATAAAATTGAACAAATTGCAAAATATGAAGTGTGGCAATAGATATGCAAATGTCTAAGATTGGATTTGCCTTGGAAAAGCTTGGTATTTAAGCAGTCAAACTTGACTCACCACCTTTTCCTAGGGGCTTACTTGGTGTACAATATCTATTCACTTCTATATTATCATTCTTTCTATTGTTTTTAACAATGGGAACATTGTTCATCTTAAGTAAGGGGACCAAAAAATTAAAATTATTTCCTCTTAGAATAAAATTTTCTTTTAATTATGGTTAGGTTATATTTTGTTCAAAATTTTGAAATTTTGTTAAGTATGCTAAAATTGTAACACCCCTAACCCGTATCTGTCAATGGATTAGGGTTACTGTAACACCCCAAACCCGGCCCAGAAGTTAGGCCCGAATCTGGCATGTCACATTGAAGTGTTTTTCAAAAACCTTGTTTCCATTGAAAATCCTTCTCAAAAATTGTTGTCGTTTGAACATTGCATAAAATCTCGAATTTCGTATACATATTTTTAAAACGTGGTTTATTAAAAGACAATCTCTTGTAAAATGTTTTTACCTTTAAAACCTTAATTGTTACGGAAGCCTAATTTAAAACAGTTGCGAAAAAGTGATATTTTGAAAAATAGTTGTTGTTTTGGAAAAATCGTGTCCGACTTCTAGCAATTATAAAATAATAAATAAAATCCCAACTGTAAAAACCAGAAAGTTTAAAAGGCCTTATTACAACCCAAACCAAAATAAAGTACTTAAAAGTAAATCAAGACAAAGCATAAGTAAAGTGTGGCCTTCTCCAAGTCCCTCGCAGCACCGATCCTCTTAAAGCTAGGGATTACCTGCACAGTTATTAAACGGGGTGAGTTTTTTGAAAACTCAATGTGTAATCCCCTACTATATAAAACGAACTGTTAGTCATACAAAAGAATTAAAAATCTGGGCCCCAACCCTACTACAGTTCCAGTATCAATTGGGCCTTAGCCCACTATAACAAACAGTACCTGATGGGCCTTAGCCCATTACAGAATCAGAAAAATTATCAGATTAGAATCAAAATCAGAATCAGAATAAGGTCTGTCTAAGCCCAAAACAAAATCAGTAACAGTATAATACAGATATGCAGAACAGACTGGGCCGAAGCCATATATAGAACTGATCAGTCTGGGCCTTAGCCCTATACATAACAGTGTGGGCTAAGCCCATAGCAGAATCAGAACAATATGCGAATGCAATCCCAACCCAGTTTAGCCACCACACCACCTGTACCAACCCAACACACCATGTGGGGAATAACTCGACCCACCTAGCCCTACACACCAATGACGCAACCATGCTGTTAATTTAAATGCTGCTTTAAGCCTTTAGTAGTAGTATCATAATTGGCACAAAGCCATCAGTAACTGTAATAAGATTGGCACATAGCCATTAATTAGTGTAATATAACTGGCACACAGCCATGGGTAAATGTGATCGACACACAGTCATCAGTAAATAAGATAGGCACAAAGCCTTAAGCAAATATAATATGCTCAAAGCCATGATCCCGATAGCATAGAGCCATATGTTGGTTGGCACAGAGCCATACTCAGAATAACTGGCATTAAGCCCTCAATCGGTCCACAGTCGTCTCGTGCGACCTGTGTGTCCTTATCAAATTATTACTGGATCCACAGCCGTCTCGTGTGACCTGTATGATCCTATCAGAACAGAACTTCCTCCATATCAATGTCCCAACCCAATATGTCGTGTATGCTATGCTCAATTATCACACATGTATGCAAAATGGCTATGTTCAGTATCAGTCATTTAAACACATAATAAAACATATCTATCACACAACCACGGTCACGTCAGTCAAATCACTGTCATACAAACACAGTCAAATCCGTCAAACACACAGTCCAAGTCAGTCACTTGCCCACAAGGGCAAAACAGTCATTTAACACCCTAGGGGCAAAATGGTAATTTTACCCCACAGAGATATCTCGATAATTCTACCCTACAGGGGTATTTCAGTAATTCTACCCTACAGGGGTATTTCGGTAATTCTACCCTACAGGGCTATTTCGATAATTTTGCAACCTAGGGGCATTTCAGTAATTTCACAAACCAGGGGTATTTCGGTAATTTCATAAACCAGGGGTGTTTTGGTAATTTTGTAAATCAGGGGTATTTCAGTAATTTTAAAATTTTGGATATTTTCATAATTTGTAAACTGGGATATTTCTGTAATTTTGTAAACTGAGGGTAAAACGGTAATTCTAACAAATCAGGGGTAAATCGATAACTTTACTAATCAGGGGTAAAACGGTAACTTCACAAATCAGGGGTAAAACGACAAATTTTCAAATCAAGGGTAAAACGACAACTTTACAAATCAGGGGTAAAAAAGTACTTTTACAAATTGGGGGTATTTTTGTAATTTTGCAAATCGGGGATATGTTTGTAATTTTACAAATCGAGGGTATTACAGTAATTCTACCCTATAAGGGTATTTCAGTAATTTTATCAATCCCTCAGAAAGTCTACAGTCGCCTCGAGCGACTCAAGTATTCTAACTAGAGATAACGTTGCGAATGGGTCTAAGGCCCGTTCTCGGCCCAGGTGGGCCCACACGCTCGTGTGGCCCTTTAGGCCAAAACTAGCCACAGATATGAGATTCACCTAGTCTAGTCCAATATTTACTACACAATCATACAATTTGCCAGATTGGGCCCACAGGCCCTTTGGGCCCACATGGCCCATTTCGGCATTTCGGCTTTTGCCGTTCTACAGCTAGAGTAGGGTGAAGTATACATCTGATAGGCATATGAAGTTAATCCATGCTCTGAACGCTGTTATGCCCAGAAGCCAACAATAATCGCACCCTTGACTCCCCGGGAGGGTGTGTCGATCAACTACAGTCACCACCACTGTGACCCAACGGCATACAGATCAACGAATGATCCAATGCCTAAACCAAACGAACACACCACAACGTGAAAGGGATAAGCCAAGAAAGGTATGCCTACTCTTTTCATGGTTTTCTCTATTTAAAGCCAGCTCCTCACCTATTCTAATTTTAGCTTCCCGATATGGGATTCTCCATCAATCCCCCAAAACTACAGCATTAGCAAAGTAATCAACCTTTGCGTGTAAAGGGATTCAAACCATAGTCCTCTCAGGGATTCGAACCACAGTCCTCTCAATAACCATGTCACGCCACCACCACTAGGACACAAGCTCCTTTGTGTCATAAGTCCAACACATTTAACTTTAAAGCCCGCCTACTCGCTTCCAGATTTATTTAAAAGAAAAACCAAAATAAATTGCAAGAGCCAAGACTTGAACCTTGGACCCCCTTGCTTTCTGTATGGCGTCAATTCCTTGTCACCTAAGTAGCACCACTTTGCCACTACACCACACTCCTTTTTGTGCCTTATTTTACCTTGATTTATTTAAGAGTCATACCACTTGAGATCAGGGTTCCACTAAGCTTAAAAATCAAAAATTTTCCTATGGCCTAACTTGAACCCGGGACTTCATAGTACCCTTTAAACACTCTAAAATCATACATTTGAATTATGTAAACCGCCTTTTAACCGATCCAAAACTCAAGGCCCAATACTTCTAGGCCCAAAATTTGGGGCGTTACAGTTACAAGGCATTATCGGACATAACATAGCTCCGAACAGTCATTTATTACAATTCATGCACAAAGTAATATCATCTCCTATACAAAAATTTTCAATACTCAAATAACAACCATTCTCTAATTTCCTATAAGCCAAATTTGCATATTTAAAGCACTTAACCAAACTAAAACAATTATGCTTTACTAACAGTATCTCGTGTATGAACTATGCTTCAAAACTCAACTATTTCAATTTCATTTGCTTATTTAAAGTTCAAACCAAAGTAACATACATCAATACTATATTACACATGCTTCATAATTTCAATGCTCCACCATACGACCATCAAGTTCATGTCATTCGAATACATTAACTATAATTAAGCATATCTCATTTCATTTCATATACCGACCATATGTTAAAACATTAATTCGCATACATCTATTTCATTAACTAATTATCAAACACATCATTTTATAAGCTTTTGTACATGTGCAAATTAAACCAAGACTAGTCATATTTTATAGCTTAATAAACATCCATATATGAGACATCAACAAACATTACCAAATGATCAAATATAATCTTGTACCCTACTAATTTATACACATTTCTTTATAATATCATTAATCAATTTCGAACACACATTGTAACACCCCAAACCTGGCCTAGACGTTATAGCCAGATCTGGTGTGTCACATGAACGGTTGATTCATTTACGATCGTCTTTTTATCAAAACGGTATGTTATTCGTTGGAAAACCATGACTAATAGATTGTAATTCTTGATCATTATCTTATTTAGAAACCGTTTTAATTACCAAGAAAAGTTTATATCAAAATCTCATTGTTGTGCTATCATAATTAAATCATCCAGTCATTACGTAAGGCATGTTTAAAAACGTTTGATTAAGTTTGAAAACTCGTATAATCTAGTCTACTATTTTAAAACAAATAATAAAGAAACCCAAAACCAAATACCCGAGTGGCCTTATTACAACATAAATCCGAAATTTAAAATGGAATAGAAATAAATTAAATTTTAACCAAGCTAAAAACCAGAAGCATGAACCACGTGGCCACCCCGAGTCCCACGCAGCTCCAAGTCCTCTAAGGTTAGGGGTTACCTGCATGGATGGAAATAATAGGGTGAGTTTGTGAAAACTCAGTGTGTAATTTAACCCAACCAGTACCAGAGATTAGTCAAGCAGCTCAGTCTGGGCCAAAGCCCTATTCAGATACAGATCAAACTGGGCCTTGGCCCTATTTAGAAACATAACAGAATATATATTGTATGTATGTATGCAAAGCCCAACCAGTCCAGCCCAACACACCACCCGTACCAGCCCATCACACCATGTGGGGAATAACTCAAGCCACCCAACCCTACACACCACAGATGCAGCAGAGCTACTAATACAAAAATCGTGGTAGAGCCACCAGAACAGAAATACGAGGCAGAGCCTCTAAATAGATTACGTGGCAGTGCCATTTTACAGAACTTCCTTCATATCCATAACCCAACCCCATGCAACCTAGAGTACTACATGAAATAAGCATACAGATTATCAGATACAGTTATATGCAAATCAGTCAACTATTTCTAAGGGTAAAATAGTCATTTGGCATCTAGGAGTAAAATGGTAATTTTTACCCTTTAGGGGTATTTTGGTCATTTAGCTACGTTTCGGGGTTTCATGCTTAATACGACCTTCTAGTAGGTCTAACATCACTCTAAGCGACTCAGAAAGTCCACAAAATCATATAGTGAAATCGGGCCCAAAAACCCCTAATGGGCTCGAGGGAGCCCACATGTATATGTGCCTGCTCAGTTTAATCTTAAGCATATCATCTCAGGTTTAATATCTAATATACCAGAAATTACTTACTGCATACTTTTACCCATATGGGCCCATAAGCCCTTGGGCCCAATTTTGGCCCATCGAGGCCTGGAACAGCCCAAGTGCACGAAAACGCGCACAACAGCCCTTACGGCCCAATATTCCAGATTCATGATTTCAGATTTACCCACGAGCATTCGCATGCTCGCAAGTCCTCGACATGCCGACATTTTGGCATTTTGGCTTTTGCTGATCTAAGGTACTAGAGGGTGTCGTTACACACCTGTTTACGATTAGCGTCGAACGATCCCGCGAACGATTAACCTACAACAGTTTAATCACAACGTCAAACTACAATCCGATTGAAAACTTCCCTTACCTAACCCTTCATGCATTCGGCCATTATAAAAAACCCTATCAATCACTTACCTTGCCGAAATCTAGCCACTAGATCTAGTCTGCCTTGGTAATGCTAACCACCTTAGCCTCCATGAGATCCACCTTACGAAAGGCCACGAAACTCAGTCAGTTAACAAAAAAGTCCAAAATATATTCCCAAAGAATGGATCTAAACCGATTTCCAAAAGAAAGTCAGGGGGTTTCGGCTTTTCATGAAATACTTAAGAGAAGAGTAAAACGAATTGAGTCCTTACCCAAAAGTCTGCTTGATTGAATCAACACCAGCAGAAGTCGTTACCACTACTCTAAGCCCATATCTACACTTGATCTAACCAAAGCACAAGGGGAGAAGAAGAACAGATGAAAGGGGTTGAAACAGAGAAAAGAAGATGGGATTCGATTTTGAGAAGAAAACACTAGAGAGGGTTTGAGGTTTCAGTTTTGAAAGAAAAGGTGATGAGCACAAATTAAAAGTGGAAGGTGTAAAGAGATTATGGTGTCGCAATGAATGAAGAAGTGAAAGAAGAAGAAGAAGTTATGAAAAGGGAAAAGATGGCGGCAGAGAGATAGATGACTTGAAGGTTTCGACTTTTTAGAGTAGAGATGGGGAGGGTTCGGCCAAAGAAGAAATCAGCAAGAAGGAGACTAAATGTTTCAGGTTTCTGGCTTTTGAAGCAATCTGCCAAGAGGGGTTTTAAGTGAATCAATTTCAAATAATGAAGAAAAGAGGAAGAAGAAGAAAAAGGTAGGTTTAGCCAAATCAAATTGGAGAGGCCAAGGTAGGATTCGGTAAAAGAAAACAAAGTAAGAATCCAAAACTTGAGGATACCAGAAAAGAAATCGGCACCCACTATACCAACCCACCAAAACGCAAAAGGCAATAAAATCCAGAAAGAGAACCCAAAAAGAGAATTCGGCACACACACACACCCCCTAATTGCCGAAAATGCTACCCTTTGCCCCTTAGCTGAATTTGCCCTCCAAGCAATCCCATAATTGGCCAACTCTTGCTCCTCACTCAAATCCCTAAATTTTCTCCTTGATAATCTCCCATTATCACTCTTTAATCCAGTCCCACGAGCAACTCAAACACCTTCCCTCAGAATTTAACTTCGAGTCCACCTCTTACGTGGCTCAAGTAGCAAAATTAAAGGATTTTGCCATCAGGGAGATTCGAACCTTAGCTCCTTTACAAGCTACCACACGCCACCTCACTGTGCTTTAAGTGGTGCTACCTTGCCACTTTACCACAGGCTTCCTTGTGCCATAAAACCCCAACATTTATTTAAAAGCCCACTCTGCCAAAGTCCATTCTCACATAAAGCAAAAATAAAATAAAATTCTGCTGGGCTTTAAACTTAAACCCAGGCCTTCTAAAGGTCTATTAAACACACCCAACTCATTAATACAGCACATCAGGCCATGCAAAACTAAATTCAAGCAAAAATTCAAAAACCCTAAAACTTGGGGCGTTACGCACATGATAATTCATAGCATATCCAATTTACAAGTCAAATAATAAGTCTAAACATTATACCAATATTACTTATAAACGACCAATTCACTTTTCACCTATTCGTCTATTAGCTACAAACAATTATACTAACACTCAATGAAATCTCGACTAAGTATACCATTTCATATCTAATTATCCTGAATAATTATACACATTATGCTAGCCCAAGTGTTCGACCAATCATCTATGAAACATAATCATCCCTTGTCATTATAATCCGTATCAATATGTCCAATTCACAAATAATGATATTTTCATCTCATAGTTTATAAATCCATGCCACAATCAAAAACACATTCATCAACTACCTTATCACTTAAATCGATGCATAGGAACATCCATCACACATAATATATTATATTTTATACTTCCAAAATCAGCTCAATACTTAACCGAATATACATACACATCGTTTACCATCTTTTAGCTAATTCATTTAAATTAGCATATCCAAAATAAATTAAAAATAATGCGTCGTAACCAAACATTTTCGACAATCAAATTCATTGCATTCCATACTTATAAGTATATACATGCTAAAGCCAAAACATAACTAATTTTCTAATATTATCATATCCATTTCTTTACTTACCAAAATCAAATATAGACATATATATCCATCATCACAACAAAGCATAGAAACCAAACTTATATAGATAATAAGCTATTTTCGCATGGCATATTATAAATACACATAATCAAAAATTTAACACATCCGAAAATAATATAACCTATACATGCATAAGTTCGTAATCTAATTTTCAAAAGTACTGATAAATAGACTATAGTGTGTATGACTTCACTGATGATCCTCGAGCCCGTAACTAGTCACCAAAATCTATAAAACAAAGACAAATAAACACTCACAGAGTAAGCTATCATAGCTTAGTAAGTTATAAACAAATAAACAATTCAATAACGTAATCAACTCAATTTACTAAACCATACTATGTTTAGTAATTACACATAAATTCAAGCTTATGGTTTTATAAATTAAACTTATCATGGCCAAATATACACACATATATATACATTACTAATGCATTCTCCAATTTCAAGGTCATGTTAACACATATAACCAATTATACTTATGCCTTCATGTACACATACTCATATTCAAGCTTTTAAAACACTTATTTATACCTATCATAAGACCAAATACACTTCTCATTATTCTATACATTTTCAATAGCATCACATATCATGAATCCATCTAGTTTCAATTTACAATTCCATAAACATCATATACATTCATATACAACTCTTATATTAGCCGAATACACAAAATCCCTTATCAAAGAATCATTTATTTCCAAGCCATAATATCATCTTTATCACATAACAAGTGCATAATAACACTATTTTAGGAAAACCGAATCAATTTAATCTCAATCAAGATCATATAATCATGTCTTTATCTTGTGTAACATTTCATAAACTTTCATATTTTTTAGTCTTAAGGCCGAATACTTATATATTCAATAACAACATTATCATTCACCTTCAAAATCACATTATAACATATAGAATACATACCATCATTTCAACTATCAAAACTTACCTTATTTTCAAATAGGACATCAACTATCACATACCTGATCATTTTAGCTCATTTAATACATTCGATCACATTTATCATTACCCTTTGAACCATTTGAAATTGGATAAGATACACGGATAATCACACATATCGTATAATGCCAACGTCCAAGATGTTGTCTTACATGTAATCACATATCGATGGCATATCAGCTTAAAGTCTGTAGGCATAACGCCTATAATAATACACCAGTAGAAAGCCTACTAGGCACAAGCCTGATATAACACACCAACAAAAGGCCTACTAGGCTTAAAGCCTGATATAATACACCGGCACAAGGCCCACTAGGCTCGGAGCCTGAATATCACTAATATAATGTCGGTCTTACCCATAATTCATATATAAAAAATCCTAGTTAACCCTTAAAATTTATACGAACTTTTAGATGTCGTAACTCGATCAAACTAAACTCGAACACATTATTTCTATGCATAATCACATTCGACCATCTCAATTATAAATCAATAATATTCAAATTAGCATATCAAGTTAGTTTATATTCAAAATTAACGATGTATATTTGCTTTTAAACTTACCTCGAATATCGACGGACGATATAGATCTACTATTCAACTATTTTGGTTTTCCCCAGATCCAAGTCTGATTTCTTTAATTCTTGATCTATACATTTTCAAATTAAGCTCATTCAAAAACAATCTCTTTCAATTTAATCCAAAACACATAAATGGGTAAATTACCATTTTTACCCCTAACATTTCACACTTTTTACAATTTAATCCAATTTGCATAAAACACAAAACATACAAAATTTGCACATACAATGCTAGGGCCGAATTTTACCCACATTCATACTAATCCACACATTTCATTTTTTCACATTTTAGTCCCTCAATTTACCATTTTTGTAATTTAACCCTAATTACTCAAATTCATCAAAAATTCCAATACAAAATATATTAATCTAAAACATATCTTTCATAAATCATCATCAAACATCACAAACACAAATATTCATCAATGACATAACTCTAATTATTCATCAAAATTAGAAATTCAAGCATAGGTCGGATAGTATTCGAAGCAACGATCTCAAAAACGTAAAAATTAACAAAAACAGAGCCTATGTCTGCCAAATTAATCGATTTTGGCAAGTTCCTTCTTCTTAATTTTCTTTTGTGCCGTTCAAAACTCTTTTGCTTTCTTTTTGTTTTTTTCGTGATCTAACTTTGACCGAAGGCACCCTTTTACTTTGCTCAACACAAAAGTCACTTGTGTCGATTTTGGTTTTTCTCCCCTCTTGGTATTCTCTTTTCCATTGTTTTGAATCTCAATCAAATTCATCTCCACTCTATTTGTTTAAACTATCACATACACATTTTTTCTTATTCCTTTCAAGCTCCTTTTTCTTTTCTTTTATTTTGTAAAAGTTGAAGCACCTTTGGTCATTTTCTTTTCTATTTTGACTTTGCCTTAGCTAATTTCAATTTGCTTCACATCTAGTGTCAAAGCTGACTTCTCATAAGCTGATTCTTCCTCCTCTTGGTTGGCTTACCAATACTTTCTTTCTCCTATCTCTTCTTATTTTCTCTTTGGCCGAATCATCTTGATTTCGTAGGGCGAAAGGGTACATTCCGGCATGTGCTTCCATCTCTTTTTCTTATCATCATTTTTTTATATGAGGGCCGAATATCCCTTCTTGTCATTACTACTCTTTTTTAGTTACCAATAATGGCCGATTGCACCTTTGTTCTTCATCTTATTCTTTTTCTTTACTCTATAATGGTGTAGCCCGAATCTAGGGGCCTTAGTTAGAGCCAAACTTTGACTCCTTTTCTTCAGGGACGTCTTCTAAACTTGGGTAAGATTTTTAAAGCACGTGTATCGATTATGCTAAGATTTCGTATTCTCGTACGTGATCAATTATTTCCATCTGAGTGATAACACCGTGTTATGATCGATTGTGATTAGGGGATCGATTTGTTTAAAGGGAGCAAGGGCCAACTATAGGAGTAACCCCTAACAATCTTGTACCTACCGAATCTTGTTAGTGGTTTATCAATCAAATTGAGGGTAAGTGTTGCTGGTCAAATGCTCCATAGGTTTTTATATTGGGGTTGTAAGACATGTTTTCATTAGTGTTGGGGTCTAATAAGATGTATGTCGTTTCAGGTATTCGACCAAGTAGTGATATTGATTGTAGTCGATTGATTTAAGTGATTCAAGATCATTCGCGCGCATAAGGTAAGGTGGTGTGTATTTTGGATTAAGGGTTGGAAGTGTTTAACCCTTGTGACAGTTGACTAATAAAGCATTGTTGGATTTGTAGGTTTTGTACGAAGGAGTTAATTGCATGGCTCGTACTCGGGTGTGTTAATTACACTTTTAGATCTCAATGGCAAAATGCCAAAACCACAAATGTAAAAAAGCCAACGAATCGAACGTTGGCCACATGGGTGTGTGCGTGCCCATGTGATCGGTCAAGGCCACGAATTGTGGCCCTACATCGAAAAACGGCTATCGTGAGTGGTTTCACGAGCTGGACTGAAATGGGCCCAATGGGACTGTAGGCTCATTGTGAGTAAAACAGTTGGATTAGTAGGATTTGATGAGCCGGTTAGGCTAATTGCATGGTTTTCGGTAGATATCAGCCTAACGGGCCATATAAGTGTATAGGTCTCACTTGGGCCATGTATTGGGCTTTTAGGCCCTTGTGTATTTGTAAATGCTAGATATGACATAAATGTGCAGATTGAATTGTGAATTTACTGATGGACCTTCACTTATGTAGGACCACATTAATAGATCACTAAAATGCCCTTAAGGGAAAAATGACCAAAATACCCCTCGTGGGTAAAGTGTCCTTTTTTATCCTATATAATGTTTGAATGATTATGCATGCTCTATTATATATATATTTATGTGGATATTCTGTGATATGACATAACATGACATTAAGTATGTTGCATTGCATGGGGGTTGGGTATATGTTTATGGAGGAAGTGTACTGTTTTGGCAGCCCTGCTGCATTTATCGATAGTACCACATCGGTACTACACTATGGAGTATAGGGTTGGGTGGGTTGATTATATCCCCACATGAAGTGATGGGTTGGATGGGGATGGAGTGTAGCAGATGGTTGGGTAGGACTCTGATTGCATGCTATATTGTTTCTGTAATGGGCTTAGGTCCATTGATTGTGATATGCTACTGTAATGGGCTCTAGCCCAGTCTGATTCTGTTATATTATTATTGCTGGGGTTACACACTGAGTATTCGTATACTCACCCTTTTATTTTACTGTACAGGTAATTCCAATGCATAGGCGATTTGGTGCTTCGTGGACTTGGAGGCGGCCACACTTTGCTTTTACTCTACTTTCAGTTTTTATTTACTTTAATTATGGTATCTATTTTGGGTTTGTAATAAGGCTGTTATTTAACTTTTCTTAAATATTGGGTTTATCTGTTTCATTTAAAACCTGTTAGCCCTAGGGCGCGTTTTACAAAATGATATTTGTTTTCCAAAAACCACGTTTTCACAACAAACGAGAATTCAAACAAAGCTTCTGCAACCGTTATGTTTTTTTTAGTAAATAACTTTCATAATCTGATTAATCAAGGGTAATAGAATGATGTTTTCTTCAAACCTTAAAGAACAAGGGGTTTTAACAACAAATCTAGTTATAGTGAAACACGATTTCAAAACACTTCAATGTGACACTACCAAATACAGCTATAACGTCTGGGCCGAGTTTGGGGTGTTATAGATACAACATTTAGCCTCTATCAATTGGGTACTTCCGGCTCTTGTGGGTATAGGTCGATTTCTTCTATCAACTATTCTTAGTTCTGCATGGTGGTAAGATTGTTGTTGTTCATTTGGCTCTAGTTACTCTCATTCTCGATGATTGTTGACAAGATTAGGATGCAATGCAGATTTTGCCAAGGATTTGGTGATCACTGGTTTAAGGGGGATTAAATCGTTTTTGCTTAACCAAGCTAAATAACATGTACCATATTGGGGATTAAGTGTTAGCTAGAAGGTGTTTTACCCTAACGATTAAGGTATTGACATTGGGCCATGTTTGAATCTAGGTTAGTGTATGTGGAGGTTTGTGCTCATCTCGTAAACAGGTGTGTAGCTATACCCTATATTTGATAATCGGTTGAAAAGCTAAAAGGGTGTGTATTTCACACTGATTTGTCTGTAGATTGGCAAAAGCCTAAAAGACGAAAAGCTGAAAGGTTGGGCTTTCAAGTCACATGGGCGTGCTAATGCTCGTGTGGTAAATTTGAGCCCACGTTCATGGGCTAAGACCGTAGAGGCCGCACGCTCTTATGGTCTTGAGCCGTTAAGGGCCACGATGGGCCATATGGGCCATTTGGTCCCAATGGGCTCATGGGTCCTACACGGATAATGTCCATGTTATGTGGTAAAGATTGGATGGGTTATGTAATTTGCATAGCCGTGGCTTAATCTGGGCTAAATGGGCCACATGAGCATGTGGGCCCTATAACACCCTAAATTTGGGCCTAATAGGAATGGGCCTTGTGCATGGGAGTCGCTAGGAGGCTGCATGTAAAAGTTTGTATGCAAGAATTATCAAAATTAAATGTCTGCTTTAGTGGTTAAAGGTCCTGAAAGGTGTTGGAGAAGTCCTGGGTTCAAACCTAGTCTTTAGCAAAAATTTTTGGTTTAGGTGAATAAAACCCTAGACGTTAGTATGTAGGCTTTAAGAATAATTAAGGTTAAATTGCGACACAAGAAGCCAAGTGGTCTAGTGGCAAAGTGGAGCCACATGAGAGGCAAGGAGATGGTGTCACAGGGGGCAATGAGGTCTAGGGTTCGAGAGTTGGCATGGTGCACTGTGGGGTATTTATTTTGCATCTTTGGACAGCCAGTGGTTGAGTTGGAATTGAACTTTGGAGAAGAGAGTTTGAATTGGTCAAGTGAGGAAATTAAGGAGTGGATCATGGAGATCATGGAGAAAATCAAGGGGGTTGAGTTGTTAGGGAGTTGGAGCCAAATGTAGACTTTGGTAGCCCAAGAATTTGACAAAAAGGAAGTAATTTGGTTCATTTTCGGCATTTAGGGAGTTTTTTTTGGTATAGCCAAATTTTGCTAAAGAAGTTCTACATTCTGTTTTCTTTCTTCTTTCATTTTCAATCTCTTTACCAAATTGGATTCAAGACCTTCTTTTATTCTCAGTTTACCCCACATTTTAGTCGATTTCATTCTAACTATTTTACCTATTGGTCGATTGCATTCTTTTCATTTTCGTTTCTCTTGTGCTGAATATTATTCCTTCTTTCTCTTCGAAATCATGCTCTTTTTCTTCATCTCTTTACTTAAGCAAGATACCTTTCTCCTTTATTTTCTTTTCTATCCCCATTAACGTATCGAAGCCAAATTTTCCTCTGTCTCAACACCATCTTCTTTTGTTCATTAAGTGTGTGAAAGCCGAATTTTTCTTCTTTTTATTTTCTTTCTTCATCGTTCATCTCCCTTTCTTTGCCTTGGCCAATTGATTGAGTTGTGGCGGAATCCACGATATTTATTTTTGTTTCTTTCTTCTTCTCTTCTTTGCGGTCGACTCTTGATTGCTATGCTTGATCGATTCCCTCCCTCCTCATCTGCTTCTGTCTACATTGATAAGGTTAGTTGGTTTTGGTTGAATGTTATAGCCAAACTTCTCTTTTCCCCAACGTCACATCCTTTTGATCTTATGAAAGGGGTTAACCGAATGCTAATCCATTCTTTTCTCTATCTATTTCTCCAGCCTCTGAAGTGCCGAATCTGTTCTTCTCTTGAGGGTTGACGGATTTTAATCTATCTGTTAGCCGACTATTAGGGGTAAGTGGTGACGTGTTTTCAAATATGGCCAAGTGTTGGCCATGTGTTTCTTAAGATAGTATTTGTTTAATTTTGGTTATTAGATGTTGATAGTTAACGGTGATTGTGGTATAGTTAAACCAAAATGAGGTGTGGTTGATTCATAATCAAACGGCTTAGGAGGTATAAGTCGATTTAGTCAAGGTAGGTATTAATCTTGGGTTCAGTTTCAGTATTAGAAAGGCTTGTTAAATCTCATTAATCGAATGACTAACCGAGTATCTTATTCGAATATAGGTTCTTCGCGCGTGGGCTACGGCGTTTCTCTCCATCGAGGTGTGTACTCATACTATTAGATCTAGATCGACGAAACGCTGAAATCCCAATAAGCCGAAATGCCGAAATGCCGAAATGTTGAAAGTTCGGCAACAGTTGTTACACGATCGTGCGAACGTAGTATGGATAAGCCAATGTGATAGTAGAGTCCCCCATGAGCGATCTCATGGGCTTAGGCCGATTTTAGGTCGAAGTGGGCCGTATGGGCTCGATTGGCTTGTAGGCCCCACACGGGCCCTTGTCTTGGATATATGGAAATTTTGGACCTGGCTATATCATTTACATGGCTATGGTCAATTATGGGCTTAGCGGGCCAAATGTGTATGTGGGCCCCACTTGGGCCGAGTAATGGGCCTTAGGCCCATTTACACCGTTATGTCTGCTTAGGTTACTAAAGGCATCCGAGGTGACGATGGACCTTCTGTTGGGTCGTTAAGACCTCAGACTGTAAAATTATCAAAATACCCTTGTAGTGCAAAATTATCGAAATACCTTTGGAGGGTAAAATGAGCGATTTACCCTTAGAGGGTAAAATGACTATTTTGCCCCTAGTGGGTAGATGATTAATTTGTGCTTTGATTTGACCGTTTTGATGGTGATTGTATGACTATGATTTAAATGATTTGACTGTGATTGTATGAACGGTTATGAGCATGACATTTTGCATACATACATATTACATGGGTTGGGATATTGTACGGATGAAGATTTGATCTGATAGGGTCACGCGAGACGACTGTGGACCCAACGAAGGCTTTGAGCCGTATATTCGTTCTGATCTGGTATGGTCGTATGGGTTACCGAGACAACTGTAGACCTGTCGATGGCTTTATGCCACTTAATATGATTATGGCTTTGTGCCGATTATATTACCGTGATGGATGGCTTTATACCGAATGTATTACCGTGATTGGTAGCTTTGTGCCAGTAGGATTACCGTGATTGACAGGCTTTGTGCTGACTATACTACAGTTAGATGGCTTTGTGCCAATGGATGGCTTTCTGCCACGCATATAATTACGGCTCAGTGCCATTTTGTTTATGGCCTCTGGCCATTCTGTTATTTGGCAGCATTGCTGCGATACTTACGGCTTTTAGCCATTCTGTCTACGGCTTTGAGCCGTTATGTTGACTTTGTGCCACAATCGGTGCTAACTCTAGGTGTGTTGGATGGGTGGGTTGATTATATCCTCACAGACTGTGCAGGGTTGGACGGAGGCAAGTGCAGGGTTGGATAGGGTAAAACATAACATGCATCATACATATTGCATTTTGACTCTGTTCTGATATGGGCTAGGCCTAATTGTTTCTGTCATGGGTTGTGACCCAAATGTTAAAGTAGTGGGTTTAGGCCCACATGTGGTCTGTTTTTGAATCTGTAATGGGCTAGGGCCCATCTGCTACTGTCTACTGTATTGGGCTTAGGCCCAGTTTGTTACTGTTTCTGTATGACTGTCCAATCTTTATATAAGAGGGGATTACACATTGAGTTTTCATAAACTCACCCCATTTTTAACCTTTTCAGGTAAACTTCAACATTAGGAGGATTGGTGCTGAGAGGGACTCAGAGAAGGCCAGACAACTGCTTATGTCTTTCGGATTGTAATAAGGCCTCTTGGATTTTATTTTTAAATTTTGGGATTTTAATTTGCTTTGATATACAATTGCTAGATGTAGGAGAAAGACATATTTTCACAAGATAACAGTTTCCAAATCACTATGTTTCCACAACATTTTTGAAAGGGTTTCGCGACTTAATTTCTAAACATCACATTTTAGTAAATCGATTATTTTAAATTAAGCTTCCGCAACAACAATGTTTTGGATGGGAATAATTTTTCAGCAAACCATGTTTAGAAAATAAACTGACTTAGACCAAAGTCTTACTCAAGTTCAAGTGACAAGAAGATTTTAAAGAGTAAGAAGGGTTTTCAATGAAAACTTGGTTTTCAATGAAAGCTAGTTTTTCGAAAAATACTTCAATGTGACTCGCCAGATTCGGCCCTAACGTGTTGGCCAGGTTTGGGGTGTTATAGGCCCACTTGGGTCGGGTAGTGGGCTTTGGGCTCATATACACCGTTATGACTGTTAAGGTTGCACTAGTCGCTCGAGGTGACTGTGGACCTCCTGATGGGTCGATAAGTGTACCTAGACCCTAAAATATGTAAAATGATCGAATTACCCCCATAGGGTAAAATAACCGATATACCTCCATAGGGTAAAATGATCGATATACCCCCATAGGATAAAATGACCAATATACCATCGTAGGGTAAAATGACCATAATACCCTTGAAGGGTAAAATGACCGAATTACCCTCGAAGGGTAAAATGACCGAATTACCCCCGAAGGGTAAAATGATCGAATTACCCCTATAGGGTAAAATGACTAAATTACCCCTATAGGGTAAAATGACTAAATTACCCCCATAGGGTAAAACGACCGTAATACCCCTAAAGGATAAAATGATCGAATTACCCCTGTAACACCCCAAACCCGGCCTAGACGTTACGGTCAAGTCTGGTGTGTCACATTGAAGTGTTTTTCGAAAACCGTGCTTTCATTGAAAACCCTTGAAGTTTTAAAAACTCTTACCGTTAAACTTAGCTTGTCTTTTTCCAAAACGTGATTCATTGAAATAATCATCCCTTTGTAAACATCGTTAAAACCTTTGTAAAAGTTTTATGAAAGCTTATAAACCCTTGTAGTTTGCAAAAACATGTTAATTTTGAAAACGGTTTAAGTATCAAATAAATTTGACCTTTTTCGTTAAGTCTTAAAGTGAATGGAAGCTGGGCACCAGGTAGGATTCTAGAAAAGAGGAGGTGAGTCGAATAGACTGCTTAAGTACCAAGCTCTTCTTGGATCCACTCCTAGACATGCACACTACCATTGCCACACTTTAACTATTTGAAATATTTATCTACAAGATCATTTAAAATTGCGGAAGCTTTGCTTGGTTATCGTGTTATTTTGAAAACAAGTAACTTTTATAAAAACCGCATCTTAAAATCATTTATTTTCAACTCGATTTAAATAATATCCTACGTAAGCTAAAACCAATTTAAATAAGTAAAGAAAAAATCCAAAATAAAAGTAATTAAAGAGGCCATTTTTACAACCCAAAACCAGAAATAAATAATTAACTCTAAATTCAAATAGGTAACTTAATTAGAAATCTAATAGTCCAGTCCATGTGGCCACTCTGAATCCCTCCCAGCTCCAAGTCCACCAATCTAAGGCTCACTGCAAGGATTGAAGGAAAAAGGGGTGAGTTTGGAAAACTCAGTGTGTACAGAAGCCCATCCAAAGCCCAAGTCAACTCAAGCCCATTGGGCCTAAGCCCTAACAGTAACATCAGATACTGGGCCGAAGCCTTATACAGATAACAGATACTGGGCCAAAGCCCTATGACAGATAATGGGCTGAAGCCATATTCAGATAACAGTTTGGCCCATAGGCCCATAACAATACAGAACAGTAAACAGTATGCATGCAACCCAATTGGGGAGACTACTCAACCCACCAACCGCTACACACCACCCGTACCAGCCAATACACCATGTGGGGAGACTACTCGACCCACCCATCCGCTACACACCACAGAATTTGTAGCGAGGCTGCCAGATATTGTGACAGAGTCACCAGATACAGATATTGTGGCGAGCCCACCAGAACAGATATATGTGGCAAGGCCACCAGAACAGATATATATGTGGCGAGGCCACCAGATTGCAGCGAGGCTGCCAGAACGCTTCCTCCATCATAAACCCAAACCCCATGCAGCAGGCATACATGCTATGACATATAACATACAGAATCACATGCATCAGATATATACATATGTTATGAGATATGACATGCAGAAACAGAAAATCATACATTTCATACAGAATTTACCCTAGGGGTATAAAGGTTATTTTACACTTAGGGGTAAAATGGTAATTTTCCATACTTAGGGGTATTTTAGTACTTGTTCCAATATTACGAGTTTTATGCATGTTACAGTCACATATAAGCTTTAGTTCCATCTTAGCAGTCAATTTAACAGATTTTAACAATTTCAGTCACTGGGCCCTAAAACTCCTAATGGGCCCTACAGTGTCTATTTAGCAAATTAAGCCCATTCAACCCAAATTTCCTATCTAACTACCAGTTTTAGCAGTTCCGATACTACAGTCTAACAGAACACATTTATTTCCTATTTTTACCTATATGGGCCCGAAAGCCCGTGAGCCCATGTTCGACCCATCGAGACCCAACTTATCGAGGTGCGCGAAATTGCACACTCAACTAACTTACCACTTACGGTTACAGATCTCAGGATTTCCAATCATCTTGTGAGCATTCGCACACTCACAAGCCCACATAATACCAACTTTTCGGTTACTTGGCCTTTGCCGAATTAGACTAAAGAAAGGTTCGATACACACCTGATTACGACGAACGATGATGATATCTGCTCCAACTCAATCCTATATTCGATTACTAAAACATTAGACCACGAATCAATGATAACTAAATTTAACATACTCTTACCATATTCAGGCATCCATGAACAAGGCCCTAAATCCTTACCTTTGCTGAAGTTGATATCCAAATTTGGATCCAAACGCTCCACTGATCCAAGCCCTTAGTCAGCAGCCTTTAACCCTTACAAGCACAGAGTAAAATAATTGGTAACAGCCCCTTAAAGCCTTAGGCACTATTTCGACAGCCTCCCTAAACACATAGGGATTCCAACTTTTCCAAATTCCAAAAAATAAGAATAGATCACAGTCAAGTTATTCATATCACCAACTTATATCCACGGTTAAACTAGCCCAATTATCACACAAGTTAGTCATTTACCCACGAAGGGCAAAACAGTCATTTAACACCTAGGGGCAAAATGGTAATTTTACCCCACAGGGGTATCTCGGTAATTCTACCCTACAAGGATATTTCAGTAATTCTACCCTAAAGGGGTATTTCAGTAATTCTACCCTAAAGGGTATTTCAGTAATTCTACCCTAAAGGGGCATTTCAGTAATTTCACAAATCAAGGGTAAAACAGTAATTTTACAGATCAAGGGTAAAACGATAATTTTACAAATCATGGGTAAAATGGTAATTTTACAAATCAGGGGTAAAATGGTAATTTTACAAGTCGAAGGTATTTCAGTAATTTGGTAAACTAAAGTATTCTAAACAGAGATAATAATGCAAATGGGCGTAGGGCCCATTCTCGGCCCAAATGGGCCCACACGCTTGTGTGGCCCTTTTAGCCCAAATCTAGCTACAGATATGCGATTCACCTAGTCTAGCCCAATATTTACTATACATTAAACAACTTGTCCAAATGGCCCCGTAGGCCCATTGGGCCCACATGGCCCCTTCGGCCCATCGCAGCCCGAAGTAGCCGTCCTACCGCTAGAGTAGGGAGAAATACACACCTGATAGGAGACTGAAGTTAATCCGCACTCCAAACACTCTTAGCCGATGCCCAACCCAAACGGGCACGCCATAAAGCGAAAGGGATCAACCAAGAAGGCTGTGCCTACTCTCCTCCTGGTTTGCTCTATGTAAAGCTAACTCCTCACCTGCTCTCATGTTAGCTTTCCGATGTGGGATTCTCCATCAATCCCCCCAAAATTAAAGCATTAGAAAAATAATCAACCTTTGCATGCAACGGGATTTGAACCAAAGTCCTCTCAGTAACCCTGTCATGCCATCACCACTCGGACACAAGCTCCTTTATGTCATAAGTCCAACACATTTAACTTTAAAGCTCACCTACTTGCTTCCATATTTATTTAAAAGAAAAACCAAAATAAATTGCAAGAGCCAAGACTTGAACCTTGGACCCTTTGCTTCCTTGTCCCCTAAGTGGCGCTACTTTGCCACTACACCACATTCCTTTTTTGTGTCTTATTACACACATAATTCCTTACAACTCTTCTTTTCCAAGTCCTCTATTCCTTAAGTCCAAAAATCCAAGAATTCTCCGGGTTTTTAACCAACACTTGGGCCTTCCATAGGCCCAATAACACACTCCAAACACGAATTACACATCCATATATCAAAATTTCAACATTACACCAAATATCACAAAAATCCCGGAATCCCAGAAATTAGCCCAAGACTTTTCCCCACACTATGAATCCTTCGCAGTTCACTAAAATACCACATTAACCCATTAATAATAACCTTTCATAACAGAATTCAACACATCAATAATTTTATTCCGAACTATCTCACACCCGCACCCAGGCCCAAGGCCCAAGGCCCAATACTTCTAGGCCCAAATTCAGGGTGTTACAACCCCCGTAGGGTAAAATGACCGATATACCCTCGTAGGGTAAAATGATCGATATACCCGCATAGGGTAAAATGACTAATATACCCCTAAAGGGTAAAATAACTATTTTACTTGTCGAGGGGGTAAATGATTGATTTGTGCTATGAGTTGACTGTTTTTTCTGAGCATAACATGTTGCATACACGTATTGTTTTATGACATGACATAATGCATGGGGTTGGGATATTGTTCTAGAGAAAATGTATTTTACTAATCTGTTAAGGCTGCACGGGTCGTACGAAACGACTGTGGACCTACTGAAGGCTTTGTACCGGTCATATTATCGATGGCTTCGTGCCATGCATATTATCGATGGCTTCGTGCCATGCATATTATCAATGGCTTCATGCCATGTATATTATCGATGGCTTAGTGCCGCTCATATTACCGACGGCCCTGTGCCATGCATATTATCGATGGCTTTGTGCCACACATATTACCGATGGCCTTGTGCCATGCATATTATTGATGGCTTTATGCCACGCATATTACCAATGGCTTTGTGTCGTGCTTATTACTGATGGCTTTGTGCCGTTCACATTCTATTTATGGCTCTGTGCCATCCTGTTTATGGTTTATAACCATTCTGTTTATGGCTTTGAGCCATCCTGTTTATGTTTTATAACCATTTTGTTTATGGCTCTGTGCCATCCTGTTTATGGTTTATAACCATTCTGTTTATGGCTTTTTGGCCATTTTGTTTACTGGTAGCTTTGCTGCGATTCTAGTTAATACTGCAATCGGTGCTAACTCTGTAAGTGTAGGGATGGGTGTGTGATATATTCCCCAGAGTAAGTGGACATTTGGACAAGAGATGGAGTGTAGGGTTGGTTGGGATAGCATGCATCATGCATTTTTCATACTGATACTGATTTGGGCTAGGCCCAACTAGTACTGTAATGGGTTCAAGATCAGACTGCTTCTGTATTCTGTATATTTGACTGACTGTCTTCATATTAGGGGATTACACACTAAGTTTTCATAAACTCACCCCGCTTTTAACTGTACAGGTAATCCCCAATGTTAGGCAGACCGGTGATGAGAGGGACTCGAGGGTGGCCACACAACTGCATCTGCTTTACTTTCGACATTTTATATTTAATAGCTTTGGTTTGGGTATTTTTGTAATAAGGCCTCTCTGATTTTCTAGCTTTTAATTTGGGATTTTATTTATCATAATTTATATCTACTAGAGGTAGATCGCGGTTTTCCAAAATGATAACTATTTTCAAAACATCACGTTTCCGCAACATAATTTTTTTAAGCTTCCGCATCAAACGATGTTTTATAAGTGATGATGATTAAAATTGGTTAACAAATGACAAAGACGATTAAGAATTTAATGAAGAGGCTGTAACTTTCTAATGGGTTTTATCAACTTAAAAAAAATGGTTTTCAAAAAGGCACTCCAATGTGACACTCCCAGATTCGACCATAACGTCTAGGCCGGGTTTAGGGTGTTACAGGCACAAACATCATAAGCATGAATTGAATAAATATTATTTAATCAAAGCAATCATCCTAGCTTAAATAAAATTAAGCTAGCATTGTTGTAAACAAGAACAAAGAACACATATCAAACATTTTCAGATTAAATTAAAGAAAAGAAAGATTAAACCAAATCAAAGTGGATGTCACCCAAGACTTTAACCAACGAGGTCTCATTCACTTTGCTCCTTTGCTGATGGCTCTCCAAGGTGGCCGACTAAGGGCTCTTTAAGAGGCTTAATTGCTAAAATCTCTATCAAGAGATGATGCTAGGCGTGGGGAATGGAAAATGCTAAGAGAATTGAGAGAAAAGAGAGAATGATGGGAGATGAGGCATGAAATGGGGTCTTATTTATAGGTGAGGAGAGTAGTTTGCTAAAAGTAGTTAGGTTTAGTCTTTTCAAGCTTCTTCAATGGGTGGCCAGCCATGATTAGTGGATTTTGGCTTGATTTTTAAACAATTCAAATGCCATAACAACTCAGGATTGAGACTCGGTCATGTAAATCTTCGGGCAAATCTCTAATTTCATTAACATTGAAAGGACCTTGTGCAATTAAACCTAAAAGTGTTTATGCGGACAGCCATGTGTAACCAAAATTAGGTTGACTTTGTCTCCAATTTGGATGATTTTTGTAATTAACAAAGCTATTAGACTTGTACAAACTAAATCAATCAATTAAAGGACCAAAAAATAAAATTTATCCAATTTAAATAATTAATTAAAACCAAAATTATTAATAAAATAATTTAAAATGAATTATTAAATATAATTTTATATTTTATTATTTAATTTAATAATGCATGGCCCATTTTATGTCTTAAAAATATAATATATTCAAATATATATAAAATAAGCCATTTTATGGATGAAAACTATATAATAAAGTATTGACGTAAGCACGCCCAGGGGTTCAGCAACCATGAATCAAAGCTTCATCGATCTACCAAAAGGCCCAATGACCGGAGCACGAGCTAGGCAATTTCAAGAAGCACTATCAGCTTTATTAGCTCGATTTTGGGATGACTCGACGCTCAATGTTAATGAAGAACCTCAAGTTAACTCCTTAAAGACTCCTTGCACCCTAGTGCAAGCCAAATTCAGCTCATCCCTAGCTTCCCAAGCTCCAATCAGCTCGAATCAGCTCACTTGAGCTTATTTCAGCTCGTTTGAGCTCAATTTAGCTTTATTTCAGCTCATTTCTTTTATCATTTAAATAAATTAAATATTTGTGTTATTTTAATCAATTTGATACAGCTCATGATCAAATTTCCTAGCTCCAGTCAGTTCATTAATTGTTTTCAATTAGCTTGAGCTAGCCGAACTTAATATACTAGCTAAGTCTATATCAAATGTATTTTAATTTGCTTAATTTGTTTATTAATATGTATAAATTATGTTTTACTAAGGTTTAGCCGAATTTGTATTTAATTTAATGTGTTTAATGTTTGTTCATAGGTTCAGCCGAATGTGGAAAAGGAATTAATGCAAGGTGCATGCATAGTGAGGTTCAATGGACGGCATTCAAGAGGACACATGCATTTGGAATGTTCATGCAAGAGGAGATGCTGATTGTTCATGTATTTTGAAAGGATCATGGACCGTATTAATAGAAAAACATGCATTGGGATGATTCATGCACCACCAATGTGTTCACACACCGTGTTCACACACCATGTTCACACCAAGATGTCTGTTCGGCTAGGTGTTCACATGCAAGGACCATTCAAGCTTCCATGTTCATACACAAAAGGCTATTCAAGGCCCTCATTAAAGTACAGAACTATTCAGCCAAGCATCACATAATCAATGCCTTATTCAAGACAATGGTTGAACCTAGACATGGCCATTGAGTTTCCATACATTCATCTTCTTCCAAGATGAATTTCCATAATCAAGAGCTACCCTTTAGTGCTCCATTCAGCCAAACATAGACTTAGCATTTTAATGAAATTATTCTAGATTTTTCCATTTCATTTATAGTCGAAATTACTTAGTTATTAAGTTTATAAATTTGTCCATTCGGCTATCATCTCTTAGCCTATATATACTTGTTGAATTTCATTTGTAAGGGACTTTTGGCCATTGTTAATTGAATGAACATTTTGTTCTTGTGAGGTTAATTTCCTCTCCAATTTCGTACAAGTCTCAAGTGACTTGTCTAGCTCACTAGTGACGTCAACCCGAACTTATTTCTAAACTTATCACCAAGCATTAGTGTAGCGTTCAATCATCCTTCTACCTTTCATTTTATCACCTTAAATGATATAGGAACCAGGGTGACTCTCTTTATAGTGTTGAATCGCTCCTGAAGTTTAAGCCTGTTTTCCATCCTCCACCAATTGTTTTTCCTTACTGTTAACCTGAACCAGCTATCTTTTAACCATCTGCTTGCTTTGGTCTGAACCTATAATATCCCGTTTTAAACTTAACCTATCTTGAACCCTCTTTGAAACCTTCCGCTCCAATTTAACTTTAACCTCCATCCAACTTCAAACTAAACGATCCTTCTCGTAGACGATCGGGCAACTAAGTGAACTCGACTCAATCTTTCAAGCTGAATCATGTCATTTGGTATCAGAGTTTGTGAAACGAGAAGTGCCGATGTTCGTATCAAGTTTGAAATAGGTTTATAAAAAAATCTAAATTTAAAAAAAATTCAAGTTTTCATATTGTAATTTGCTATTTGTGAAGTTAAAAAAATAGTGAAGTAAAAAAGAAGAGTATAAAAAACAGTGAAGAAGTACTGAAAATCTTGTTATATTCTTTCCTTTGAATCTCGATCATTTAGTTTTCGTTCTACCATCACGCTAAACTGAATATTTTCTTTGTTATAGCCTACCCTACACACTTACTACATTATAACTCTTATAACCAAATTGAAACCAACCCCTAAGTAGCAAATAGGTCTAAAAGAGACAAAATATGAAACTATGAGAGGGAGTTCGAGAGGTAAAAGGCAAGAGTTTGGTGAGATCAATATCGAGAAGAAAAAGCCAATAGTCGAGTGAAACGCGAGAGTGAGTGACAATTATTAATTTTTTCTTTTCGAGAGACTCGTGAGGTTTGTAGTGAGGATTATATATTTTTCTTTATAAAAGCATGGAAGAAACATGGAGGAAAGACAACTAGTTCAGAATGTGCCAGATTTGAACTTACAAGCTCCATTTCGAGAAGTTGAACGATTGTTTGACTGAATTCTGGAACCGATACAAGAACGACTCGATCAAGTGGAAGGAATGGGCCAACGAGCAAGTACTCCCATAAGTCCACCTAGAAACCATGGTCGAAGGCAAGAACAAGATGATAGAGTGTTCGAATCAAGTGAGGCCGAGAGTGATCAAGGTTCCAATATAAGTGACTGAAGGAGAGGCCAACGTTATTGTGGCCAACGAGCTCGCGAGAGGTATGATCTCAAAAGTATTAAGTTGACCATACTACCCTTCCAAGGCTGTTCAGATCTGGAGGCGTATCTTGAGTGGGAAAAAAATTGAACTCGTGTTTGAATGTCATAACTATTTCGATGCTAAGAAAGTTAAGTTGGCAGCAATTGAATTTTTGGATTATGCGATGATTTGGTGGGACCAACTTACCTCGAGCCGGAGGCGGAATGGCGAGCACCCTATTAGCACCTGGGCCAAAATGAAGTTTGTGATGCACTAAAGGTTTATTCCTTCATATTACCACCGGGAACTCTACCAACGACTCCAAAATCTTTCCCAAGGGACAAGGAGTGTGGAGGACTATTATAAGAAAATGGAAGTCGCCATGATTCGAGTGAACGTACAAGAAGATCGTGAAGCAATCATGGCTCAATTTTTGGCTGGTCTTAACTGAAAGATAGCCAATGTCATAGAGTTGCAACACTATGTGGAGATAGTTGACATGGTCCATATGGCCATTAAAGTCAAAAAACAACTCAAGAAAAAAGGATCTATGCAGAGTTTCTCGGCTACCAATGTGACCAAGTGGAACTAAGTGTGACTAAAAGCCTGTCGACAAATCAAAATAAAGAATCTGCATTGCCAGCAAAGTCAACTAAAATCGTGGTCGAGTCTAGCAAAGGAAAGGGAAGGTCCACAAAATCAGTCAAGAGACATCAAATGCTTCAAGTGTCCCGGAAGAGGTCACATTACGAGCCAGTGCCCAAATCAAAAATGGTGATACGACCTAATGGAGACATTGATTCGGAGGAGGAGGGAGAAGAAAGGAATGAGAATAAGGCTGAAAAATCCTCCTATGACGAGGAAGAATTAGAGTACGCGGTCGAAGGTGAGATGCTCATTGTTAAAAGAAGTTTAAGTATGCAAAGTGTCGAAAGTGAACCACAACAAGAGAATCTGTTTCATACTCGTTGTCTTGTCCGAGAGAAGGTATGTAGCTTAGTAATTGATGGAGGGAGTTGTATGAATGTAGACAACACCCTCTTGGTTTAAAAGCTTGCTTTGTCAACTAGTAAACATCTGAGCCTTTATAAATTACAATGGCTCAATGAGGGTGTCAAACTTAAAGTGACAAAGAAAGTTCTCGTACCATTTTCCATTACTAAATACCATGACGAAGTCCTTTGTGACTTGCTATGCACGTGGGGCATTTACTACTTGGAAGACCTTGGCAATTTGATCGAAGAGTCAAGCATGATGGATTTACCAACCAATACTCTTTCAAGTATCAAGGCTAGAACTTTATTTTGGCGCCCCTTAGACCAAAACAAGTCTTGGAGGATCAACAATGACTAAAACAATCTATGGAGAGTACGAGAGCAAAAAAAAAAAGAAAATAAAAATGAGATAGAAAAAACAAGAAAAAAATGAGGGAAAAGAAAGTGAGCTGTGATAAAAACAAGAGCAAAGAGAAAGAAAAAGAAATTGCAAGAAAAGTGAGTGAGGAAAAGAAACGTGTTTTGATTAACCGTTGTTTTCATGTTTCTACATCATTTCAGGTTGACTTAAGCCCAGAGCTCCGACTACATTATACTACCGAAAAAAGAAGGTTTGTGTCAATTAAAAAAGGTAAAACTGATCTTTGTTGTCCTGCTCCTATGGTTAAACAAGGTATGGAATCTAGAAACTCTAATATATCTTTGATCTATTCGAATAATGACGAAGGTGCTAATGATGATGAAACAACTATTTGGGTTGATGATAAGTTGAATTTTGGTACATGTAATATTGATGAGCTTATTAGATACATGTTAGCCAATCAACGTCCGCAAGGTTTAAATATGCAAAATCATGAATTCTATGTATATTTTCATTTGTTTGACTTTGATGTAAAACTGTACCTTTTGAATTGTTGCATGAATTTCTTTTGTATTCACAACGACTTGCGGGTACAAATTGAAATGACCAAACGTTTTAAGATTCTTATGTCTTGGTTGCCACCATTAGCTAAGATATTGATTTGCAAAGGAGCATGTCTATTTGATTGTGAAAACGTTTTACTAGTTTCGACTTTCTACAAAAGTCATGAGAGTCTTGAACAAAAGATAATTGAATTTCATGCTTGTTTGGATAAATTTTTGTGGTATGCTGATTTTAGTTTGAGTGCAGGTTTCACGTCCTCCTTATGGTTGAATATATAAGGTCTTCTCAACTAGGTTCTAGTGAACCCATTTACTTCATTCAGCCAAGAAGAGCCGAGTAAGAATAAATGTTTCCTAGAGTACAAACTGCTCGACTTGAGAACAAGTCATTTTGAAGAAGGGGGAATGACGTAAGCACGCCCAGGGATTTAGCAACCATGAATCAAAGCTCCATCGAGCTACCCAAAGGCCCAATGACTCGAGCACGAGCTAGGCAATTTCAATAAGCTCTATCAGCTTTATTAGTTCAATTTTGGGATGAATCAATGCTCAATGTTAACGGAAAAGCTCGGGTTAATTCCTTAAAGCCTCATTGCACCCTAGTGCAAGCTGAATTTAGCTCATCTCTAGCTTCCCAAGCTCCAATCCGCTTGAATCAGCTCACTTGAGCTTATTTTAGCTCGTTTGAGCTCAATTTAGCTTTATTTCAGCTTATTTCTTTTATCATTTAAATAAATTAAGCATTTTTGTTATTTTAATCAATTTGATATAGCTCATGATCAAATTTCCTAGCTCCAATCAGTTCATTAATTGTTTTCAATTAGCTTGAGCTAGTCGAACTTAATATACTAGCTAAGTCTATATTAAATGTGTTTTAATTTACTTAATATGTTTATTAACATGTATAAATTATATTTTATTAAGGTTTAGCCAAATTTTTATTTAATTTAATGTGTTCAATGTTTGTTCATAGGTTCAGCCGAATGTTGAAAAGGAATTAATGCAAGGTGCACGCATAGTGAGGTTCAATGGATGACATTCAAGAGGACACATGCATTTGGAATGTTCATGCAAGAGGAGATGCTGATTGTTTATGTATTTTGAAAGGATCATGGACCGTATTAATGGAGAAACATGCATTAGGACGATTCATGCACCACCAACGTGTTCACACACCATGTTCACACTAAGATGTCTATGCGGCTAGGTGTTCACATGCAAGGACCATTCAAGCTTCCATGTTCATACACAAAAGGCTATTTAAGGCCCTCATTGAAGTACACAACTATTGGGCCAAGCATCACATAATCAATGCCTTATTCAAGACAATGGTCGAACCTAGACATGGCCATTGAGTTTCCATGCATTCTTCTTCTTCCAAGATGAATTTCCATAATCAAGAAGCTGCCCTTTGGTGCTCCATTTAGCCAAACATAGACTTAGCATTTTAATGAAATTATTCTAGATTTTTCCATTTCATTTATAGCCGAAATTACTTAGTTATTAAGTTTATAAATTTGTCCATTCAACTATCATCTTTTAGCCTATAAATACTTGTTGAATTTCATTTGTAAGGGACTTTTGGCCATTGTTAATTGAATGAACATTTTGTTCTTGTGAGGTTAATTTCCTCTCCAATTTCGTACAAGTCTCAAGTGACTTATCTAGCTCGCTAGTGGCATCAACTCGAACTTGTTTCTGAACTTATCACCAAGCATTGGTGCAGTGTTCAATCATCCTTCTACCTTCTATTTTATCACCTTAAACGATATAGGAACTGGGGTGACACTCTTTATAGTGTTGAATCGCTCCTGAAGTTTAAGCCCGTTTTCCATCCTCCACCAATTGTTTTTCCTTACTGTTAACTGGAACCATCTATCTTTTAACAATCTGCTTACTTTGGTCTGAACCTATAATATCCCTTTTTAAACTTAACCTATCTTGAACCCTCTTTGAAACCTTCCGCTCCAATTTAACTTTAACCTCCATCCGACTTCAAACCAAATGACCCTTCTCATAAACGATCGAACAACTAAGTGAACCCGACTCAATCTTTCGAGCCGAATCACGTCAAGTATAAAATCACATTTTAATAATTTTTATGTCCTAATTTCATATTTCCACATATTTCATTAATTTATTAAACAATTACGTAGTTTTAACAATGAATTTAAGTAAAAAGGTGATAAATTACATAGAAAAAATACTATATGTTTTTCAGTTTGTAAAACCTAATTGATTTTATGCCATTGGAGAGGAGGATGATTCAACCAATCTTATTTTTCTTGCATGGTATGAATTTCAACTCCATTGTTAATGATTTCCATGTTTTTGAGGTCATTTTAGCTTAACCTAGCAAGCTCGGGGATCAATTTCTAAAACTGTTAAAGATTTAGGGTTATGCCATGAATGCTTTTACCTGGTTCTTGATGTTTAATGGTAGATTATGAGCCCTTGTTGATAAATAAACAAGTTTTGTAAAGTGATTTTTGATAACAATGACATTTAGGAACTTGCTTGTAAAATTAGTAAAAGTTCAAGTTAAATTCATGAAATAATGGTTTGTATGAGTTGATATATGTCCCTAATGAAATTGGCTAGCTTGAATGAGGAATGAAAATGTTAAATTTCAATTTTTGAGCTTAATGACTAAATTGTGAAAAGTTAAACTATTAAGGGCAAAATAGTAATTTTGCAAAAATATGAAGTATGAATTTAATTGAATAATAGAAGTATTAAATAGATTGAATTTGTCTATTCAGATCAAGATAGATCATATACAGACTTAGATCAGGGAAAAGTTAAAGGCTCAAATTAATCGACTTCATTTTTATACTCTAATCATCGAGGTAAGATCGTATGTACAAATTATTATGTTTATGTTGTTTAATTATATGTTAATATGTATTTAAAATTCTATTGAACAATGTATATATAAAATCATGCTATAACGGTTAATGAGTCCTGGTTGAACCTTAGGAATTAGTAGGATACAAATGACTTGTCATTAGGGATTTCATGTTTTGGGTGCTGGTCTTGAATGTCCTATTGATGGTTGAGGTCCTGCATTTGTTGTGGATACTCCATAGCTCGTTTGAGTAGCATCATGTAGCTTACATTCCAACCCATAGCTCGTGTGAGCAGACCCATTTCACAGCTCGTGTGAGCAATGATGTAAAGGAAAGGTTACAGTCATATGTTTTCTTTCCTATGTTTTATAGATAATCGAAAGCTCGATCGGTTTGAAAGCTCATTGAAGATCTATCACACTATCCAACATAAATATTGGTGTTTTTTGATGTTTTGGCGAAAGTTATAATGGCATGTATATGTGGACTTGTTCTGGTCTCTAGTTGAATGTTAGTTGATGATTTTGGCATGTATAAGTTGTTTTGGTACCATTTGATGTTGGTTAGATTGTATCATTTTGGTACTTGTGATGCATGAATGGTATGGCTCAAATGGTAAGTTTATACTGAAGTGTTAATGGTTATAATTGTGGTGTGCTTTGTTAAAAGTTGAATTATGTTTGATGGTGGAAATGTGATCAAATGCGCATGTTTAGGTAAGCTTTGATATTTTCTTTTGAGGTGCCTTGAAATGGCATATTGGTTGATTGGTTTAAGGTTATTAATTAGTCACATTATATGCATAATTTAATAAGGTTTTTATATCTTGATTATGTACACAAAATGCTTTTAGGTGTATGCATGGTTTGGAGTTGAACATGGCTTGATTCTGGGCAAATTCATGTCCATACAGCCTAAGACACAAACATGTATCCCCTGTAGGTTCTATTGAATGCAAGTCAGGTAGTTACACAACCTAACACACGGCCTGGCACATGGGCATGTGACACGGCCGTGTGACCCTACTCAGAGAGTTACACGGGTGAGGACACAGGCTGGGACACGGCTATGTGTCCCTACTTTGAAGGTTAGACGGCCTAAGACATAGGTGTATGTCTCAACCGTGTAGGGCACATGGCCTAGCCACACAAGCGTGAGACCCCTGCAGCCAAAAATTTTGTAAATTTTTCTTAAATTTTCTAAATGTTTTTTGTAACGTCCCGAAATTGGGCCAAGGTTCAAGTCTTGGCTCTTGTAATTTATTTTGGTTTTTCTTTTAAATAAATCTAGAAGCGAGTAGGTGGGCTTTAAAGTTAAATGTGTTGGACTTATGACACAAAGGAGCCTGTGTCTGAGTGCTGGTGGCTTGACAGGGCTATTGAGAGGACTTTGGTTTGAATCCCTTCGCACGCAAGGGTTGGTTATTTTGCTAATAGTTTTGGATGATTGATGGAGAATCTCACATCGGGAAGCTAACATGAGAATAGGCGAGAAGTTGGCTTTAAATAGAGCAAACCATGAGGAGAGTAAGCATACCTTTCTTGGCCTATCCCTTTCACGTTGTAGCGTGTTCATTTGGGTTAGGCGTTGGATCATTCATTGATCTGCATGCCGTTGGGTCATGGTGGTGGTGACCGTAGCTGGTTGACACACCCCCTGAGGAGTCAAGGGTGCAATTATTGTTGGCTTCTGGGCATAGCAGCATTCAGAGCGTGGATTAACTTCAGATACCTATCAGGTGTGTACTTGGGCCATGTGGGACCAATTGGGCAAATTGTATGATTGTGTAGTAAATATTGGACTAGACTAGGTAAATTTCATATCTGTGGCTAGTTTTGGGCTAAAGGGCCGCACGAGCGTGTAGGCCCACCTGGGCCGAGAACAGGCCTTAGTCCCATTCGCAACGTTATCTCTGTTTAGAATACTTGAGTCACCCGAGGCGACTGTAGGCTTCCTGAGGGATTGATAAAATTACCGAAATACCCTTATAGGGTAGAATTACCGAAATACCCCCATTTGCAAAATCACTGAATTACCCTCGATTTGTAAAATTACAGAAATACCCCCAATTTATAAAATTACAGAAATAGCCTCGATTTGTAAAAGTACTGTTTTACCCCTGATTTGTAAAGTTATCGTTTTACCCCTAATTTGTAAAGTTATCATTTTCCCCTAATTTGTAAAATTACCGTTTTACCCCTGAATTGTAAAATTATCGTTTTACCCTCGATTTACAAAATTACAGAAGTACCCCAGTTTACAAATTACGAAAATACCCCAAATTTCAAAATTACAAAAATACCCCTAATTTGTGAACTTACCGAAATACCCTTGGGTTGTAAAATTACCGAAATACCCCTAGTTTGTGAAATTACCGAAATACTCCTGGGTTACAAAATTACTGAAATACCTTTATAAGGTAGAATTACCGAAATAGCCTTGTAGGGTAGAATTACCGAAATACCCCTATAGGGTAGGATTACCGCGATACCTTATGGGGTAAAATTACCATTTTGCCCCTAGGGTGTTAAATGATTGTTTTGCCACTGTGGGCAAGTGACTGACTTGGACTGTGTGTTTGACGAATTTGACTGTGTTCGTATGACAATGATTTGACTAGCGTGACCGTGGTTGGGTGATTGATATGTTTTAATATGTGTTTAAATGACTGATACTGAACATGGGCATTCTATATACATGTGTGATGATTGAGCGTAAGCATACACGACATATTAGGTTGGGACATCGATTTGGAGGAAGTTCTGTGCTAGTGGCTTTGCCACGTATTCTGATCCTAGTGGCTTCGCCACGTTATGTATTATTAGCAGCATGGCTACGTCATTGGTATGTAGGGCTGGGTGGGTCGAGTTATTCCCCACATGGTGTGTTGGGTTGGTACGGGTGGTGTAATGGCTGGACTGGGTTGGAATTGCATTCGCATATTGTTCTGATTCTGCTATAGGCTTGGCCCACACTATTCTGTTTAGGGTTAAGGCCCAGGCTGATCTGTTTTGTATAAGGCTTCGGCCCAGTCTGTTCTTCATATATGTATTATACTGTTACTGATTCTATTTTGGGCTTAGGCCCACCTAATTCTAATTCTAATTTTGATTTTAACTCTGATAATGTTTCTGATTCTGTAATGGGCTAAGGCCCATCTGGTACTATCTGTTATAGTGGGCTAAGGCCCAATTTATACTGGAACTGTAACATCTCGAAATAGGGCCTAAACGGAATAGTGGTTATGAAACCACGAATCCAAGATAGAAAAGTTTATTCCAATTAATTTTTATGATTTACTGAGTGATTAGATGCATGTGTTAAAGTATTGATAGAAATTTTTATGAATTGCATGACTAATTTGCCTATTAGGGCTTAATTGCAAAAGTTGATAAATATTAGTTCTAGATGTTAAAGGATTTAATTGAAGAGCATAATTGAAGTAGAGGTCCTTAAATGGTAATTATACCATTAGGTTTTCATGGACAAAAATGGACATACATAGATAGAAATAACCAAAGTTGTTAATGAAGGGTATTTTAGTCATTTAGTAATTAAAAGATTAAAAAAGGGAAAAAGATGGCAAAATAAGTCCATCTTCTTCATTAGGACGAAATTTCAAGGGTTCTCTATGGCTAGGGTTTGTTTCACGCTTCCAAGCTCCATAGTAAGTGATTCCAAGCCTCGTTTTTAATGTTCTTTACGTTTTTGGAGTCCTTGTAACTTGATTTAGCTTATTCTAGCAATAATTTAACCTAGGGTTCATATTTGGAAAAATACCCATAGGTGAAAAGTGTTTATTTTGATGTTTTATGATAGAGTTTGAAGTTTTAAATTATGTTAAACAACTTGTGCTACTCGATTTTAAGTGAAAACGAGTAAAACGACATAATCGGTAAAAATACATATTATTCATAAGTACATGTTAAAGTGAGAATTTGATGTTACCATTAAGGGAAAATGATCATCATGTCATAAAACATAAGAATTATGGAAAAATTTTAATTTCCGAGCTTTGGGGCAAAAGTGTAAATATGTAAAAGTTTAGGGGCAAAATTGTAATTTTGCCAAAGTTAGAGTTAAGGATTATTTTGATAAATGTGGGTATTAAATAAGCTAAATTTTCTAATTATAGATCAAGAAGAACGAAATTTGGGGATAGACTGAGGAAAGAAAAAGGTAGAAGATTAAGTTGTCAAGTCGATCGCATTTTGCACCGAGGTAAGTTTACGGTAAATAAATGCAATATTTCAATATTTTATATTAATGTTGTTAATTTCCAGCATATGTACATTTATTTTATGAGAATATTCCAAGTTGAATTAAAGATGAGATAACAAAGAAAAGGTATCAGAAAGCCCGTTTGAACCTTGGGAATGTATAGGATACAGAGTGTCATGACATTTCGGGTTGAGGTAGTTGAGGAACATCCCATGTAAGTCCATATCAGATATGTGGCTTTGGCAGGACAGGGAACATTCCATGCAAGTCCATATCAGATATATGGCTTTGGCAGGACAAGAAACATCCCATGTAAGACCATGCCTAGAGCATGGCATTGGCAGGCTATTATCAGGCAGAAAAACCCAAGTATCCTGAGTATTCCAAACAGTTCAATGGGGTAATATACATGTTATGTTACGAGAAGGTTCAGGTAAAGGAATGATAAACAGGAAAGTTAAAGAGTAAGTGGAGAAGTATAATAAAGATTTAGTTGTTGATGGTGAATGTTGTTATTTATTTACTTGTAAACTTACTAAGCATTGTAGCTTACTCCTTTTTTTCTTTTTCTCTTTTATAGTGTAGCCAAGCCTATTCGGGAACCAAAAGGACGTCAGAGCTCGTTTCACACTATCAAAGCATAACTCGGTATTTTGTTGTTTGAAATGTTTTGGGTTATGTCATGTATAGAGACTTGGTCATTATGGTGTGTATGCCCTCATGGTATGACTAAAGAATGGTATGTGAATGTTTGATGATGGTTAGCTATTGAAATGGCTAAGTAAGAACATGTATGGGTGTTATGTATGCTTAAATGTTAGTGTATGTAAAGAAATGATAGAGGAGGAAAAAGTTGGCCATGAAATAGATCTGTAACAGTAGCAGTGACATGAATGTGAAAAATCACTAAAAATTGTAGGAATGGAATTAAATGGTGAATGAGATATAGAATTAAATTTTATTGAGTCTTCGTAGGAAAGAAATAGAGCAAGCAAAGGAAGTTTGCATTGTGAGATATTTAAATTCTTGTGAGACTAGTTTAGAGGGATCTTTTGATCCCCTGTTTTGATTTTAAAAATTCACTAAAAATTCTATAAAAAGAATTATGATTCATTATTTATATGTATAAACTCCTTAGTGAGTCTATTTTGATTAGAGACAAGCGAAATCAAGATATGAAAACTGTACTAAGAGATAATTGATTTTAAGTAAGGAGAGTGTAGAACAGTAGGATTGTGAAACAGGGGAACATTTAACTAATAAACTGTACTAATTGCCCACACCAAAAATTCTGAAAAAATTATGGTAAGAAGATATATGAGTCTAGTTTCAGGGAAGAATTATGGATTTAAATTTTGAGTTTCGTAACTTAAGTTATAATTAATTTAGTGACTATTGCAAAGGTGGATAGTCTTACCATGAATAGTGAAATAAATTGTTTTAAATTGTGTAAGTAATCAGAAAATTTTTAATGTTCCCAGCTTGGTCCCGAACTGTTTCAATTGCATGTTTTAGGGCCTCGATGGCCCTTTTTAGGGATATTGGATGAATGTGAATGAATTAATTTTAAAAAGAAAATTTTTATGCCCTGAATTAGTAAGGTAAGTTCAGTAACACCTTGTGCTCGACTCCGGCGACAATCTTGGGTAAGGGGTGTTACAGGAACTGTAGTAGAGCTGGGGCCCAGACTTTTAATTCTTTTGTATGACTGACTGTTTGTTTTATATAGTAGTAGATTACACACTGATTTTTCATAAAACTCACCCCGTTTAATAACTGTGCAGGTAATCCCTAACTTTAGGAGGATCGGTGCTGCAAGTGACTCGGAGAAGGCCACACATTGCTTATGCTCTGTCTTGATTTACTTTTAAATACTTTATTCCAGTTTGAGTTGTAATAAGGCATTTTAAACTTTTTGGTTTTTACATTTGGGGTTTTATTTATTGTTTTATAATTGCTAGAAGTCGGACACGGTTTTTCCAAAATAACAACTATTTTTCAAACTATCACGTTTTCGCAACTGTTTTAAATTAGGCTTCCATAACAATGAAAGTTTTAAAGGTAATAACATTTTTCAAGAGAATGTCTTTTAATAAACCACGTTTTAAAAAATATGCATACGAAATTAGAGATTTTACACAAGTTTTAAATGGCAACAAGTTTTAAAAAGAAGGGTTTTCAATGGAAACAAGGTTTTCGAAAAACACTTCAATGTGACACGCCAGATTCGGGCCTAACTTCTAGGCCGAGTTTGGGGTGTTACATTTAGTGGTATCAGAGTCAGGTTGCAAAACTCGGGCCATGGAAATGGGCTTAGTTTTTGGATTTTAAAGTTGTTTACAACTGATTTTGAAGTAAGTTTGAAGGATTTATTGTGTAGCACACCGAGTCTCCAGCGTCGAATCTGTAAGTTTCTAAATACTTTTGTCTATTTAGACATTGAAATATTTTGATTCTTTAAATATTGGACTGTATTTAGATTTGGCATTTATTCTGTGTGTTTGGAAATGTTTGGATGTGATGTTCTAGATATTGATATTGTAACCTATCTGCCATGGTAGGTGGATGTTTTGGATATATGTTAAAGTTACTGGGATCAGAGTGCGCAGCGGCAGCATAAAGGGGTAGTTGTTACACGACTACCCTGTTAGTTGGAAATTTCGAGGACAAAATTTCATTAAGGGGGTAGAATTGTAACGCCCTAAAATTGGGCCTAAAAGAGTGGGCCATGTGGGCCTAATGGGCTTGTGGACCTCACATGGGTGGTTGTCTTTGGACTCGCGGGAATTAGTGGACCGACTGTGTCGTACATGTGGCTATGGGTAAATCTTGCTTAGAAGGCCATGTGAGCACGTGGGCCCTACTTGGGTTGCATAATGGGCCCTGGGCCCATGTACGCTGAATGGCATGTTGGTGTGTTGGCTAAGAGGTTTGAGAGTGTTTGCAAGTGTTGGAAAAGTTCTGGGTTCAAACCTGGACCTTTGCAAAAATTTATGTTTTTCTCTTATGGGGGCCTTGACGTTAGTGGGTAGACTTTAAGAATATTTTTGGTAAAAGCATGACACAAAAGGAGATGTTGTCTAGTGGCAAGGAAGTGATGCTATAAGGGAAGCAAGGGGTTTAAGGTTCAAGTCTTGGCTCTTACAATTAATTTTGGTTTTTCTTTTAAATAAATCTAGAAGCGAGTAGGTGGGCTTTAGAGTTAAATGTGTTGGAATTATGACATAAATGAGCTTGTGTCCGAGTGGTGGTGGCTTGACAGGGCTATTAAGAGGACTTTGGTTCGAATCCCTTTTCACGCAAGGGTTTATTATTTTGCTAATAAGTTGGTTTTGGATGATTGATGGCGAATCGTACATTGGGAAGCTAACATGAGAATAGGCGAGAAGTTGGCTTTAAATAGAGCAAACCATGAGGAGAGTAAGCATACCTTTCTTGGCCTATCCCTTTCATGTTGTGGCGTGTTCGTTTGGGTTAGGCGTTGGGTCACGGTGGTGGTAACCGTAGTTGATCGACACCCCCCTGGGGAGTCAATGGTGCGATTATTGTTGGCTTCCGGACATAGCAGCGTTCAAAGCGTGGATTAACTTCAGAAACCTATCAGGTGTGTACTTCACGCTACTCTAGCTGTAGAACGACAAATGCTGGAATGCCGAAATGGGCCATGTGAGCCCAATAGGCCTGTGGGCCCAATCGGTCAAATTGTATGATTGTGTAGTAAATATTGGACTAGACTAGGTGAATCTCATATTTGTGGCTAGTTTTGGGCTAAAGGGCCACACAAGCATGTAGGCCCACTTGGGCCGAGAACGAGCCTTAGGCCCATTCGTAACGTTATATCTGTTTAGAATACTTGAGTCGCCCGAGGCAACTGTAGACTTCCTGAGGGATTGATAAAATTACCGAAATACCCTTATAGGGGAGAATTATCGAAATACCCTCGATTTGCAAAATCATCGAATTACCCTCGATTTGTAAAATTATAGAAATACCCCCAATTTGCAAATTTACAGAAATACCCTCGATTTGTAAAAGTACTGTTTTACCCCTAATTTGTAAAGTTACCGTTTTACCCCTAATTTGTAAAGTTATCATTTTACCCCTAATTTGTAAAATTTTTATTTTGCCCTTGATTGTAAAATTACTATTTTATGCTCGGTTTACAAAATTATAGAAATACCCCAGTTTACAAATTACAAAAATACCCTAAATTTCAAAATTACAAAAATAACCCTAATTTGTGAACTTACCAAAATACCCTTGGTTTGTGAAATTACCGAAATACCCCTGGGTTGCAAAATTACCGAAATACCCCTAGTTTGTGAAATTACCGAAATACCCTTGGGTTGTAAAATTATCGAAATACCCCTGTAGGGTAGAATTACCGAAATACCCCTATAGGGTAGAATTATCGAAATACCCTTATAGGGTAGAATTACCAAAATACCTCTGTAGGGTAGAATTACCGAAATACCCCTGTAGGGTAGGATTACCAGCATACCCCTATGGGGTAAAATTACAATTTTGCCCCTAGGGTGTTAAATGACTGTTTTGCCCTTGTGGGCAATTGACTAACTTGGACTATGTGTTTGACGGATTTGACTGTGTTTGTATGACAGTGATTTGACTGGCGTAACCGTGGTTGGGTGATTGATATGTTTTAATATGTGTTTGAATGACTGATACTGAATATGGCCATTTTGCATACATGTGTGATGATTGAGCATAGCATACACAACATATTGGGTTGGGACATCGATTTGGAGGAAGTTCTGTGCTAGTGGCTTTGCCACGTATTCTGATCATGGTGGCTTTGCCACGTTATCTGTTATTAGTAGCATGGTTGCGTCATTGGTGTGTAGGGCTGGGTGGGTCGAGTTATTCTCCACATGGTGTGTTGGGTTGGTACGGGTGGTGTGATGGCTGGACTGGGTTGGGATTGCATTTGCATATTGTTTTGATTCCATATGGGCTTGGCCCACACTGTTTGTATAGGGCTAAGGCCCAGACTAATCTGTTCTGTATAGGGCTTCGGCCCTGTCCGTTCTGCATATCTGTATTATACTGTTACTAATTCTGTTTTGGGCTTAGGCCCACCTGATTCTGATTTTGATTTTAACTCTGATAATGTTTCTGATTCTGTAATGGACTAAGGCCCATCTAGTACTGCTGTTATAGTGGGCTAAGGCCTAATTGATACTGGAACTGTAGTAGTGTTGGGGCCCAGACTTTTAATTCTTTTGTATGACTGACTGCTCGTTTTATATAGTAGGGGATTACTCACTGAGTTTTCATAAAACTCACCTTGTTTAATAACTGTGCAGGTAATCCCTAGCTTTAGGAGGATCAGTGCTGCGAGGGACTCAGAGAAGGCCACACATTGCTTATGCTCTATCTTGATTTACTTTTAAGTACTTTATTCTGGTTTCCATTGTAATAAGGCCTTTTAAACTTTCTGGTTTTTACATTTGGGATTTTATTTGTTGTTTTATAATTGCTAGAAGTCAGACACAGTTTTTCCAAAACAACAACTATTTTTCAAAATATCACATTTCCACAACTGTTTTAAATTAGGCCTCCATAACAATTAAGGTTTTAAAGGTAATAACATTTTTCAAGAGAACGTCTTTTAATAAACCACATTTTAAAAATATGCATACAAAATTCGAGATTTTACACAAGTTTTAAATGGCAACAAGTTTTAATAAGAAGGGTTTTCAATGGAAACAAGGTTTTCGAAAAACACTTCAATGTGACACGCCAGATTCAGGCCTAACTTCTAGGCCGGGTTTGGGGTGTTACATTTTTAATATAGTCCCGAATTTTTTCTATTATATTTCTGGGGCCTCCAGGGTTCGATTTAGGGACAATATATATGTAAATGAATGGTTTAAGTTATTTTTATTATATTATGTATGAAATGTATGCTGTAATGTTTCGTTAGTATGGTATTGCTCATTAACACTATTTTGACGATGGATACGAGTTAAGGGTGTTACAACAAGTGCATTCCCTTCAAATGACAACCACTAAGGCCTTACTTTAGAGTGCGCCATGAAGGCATTCCTTTCCATAAATTGCCATGAAGGCTTCCATTTTCATAAATTTCCACAAAGGCTTCCATTTTCATATATTTCCCCAAAGACTTCCATTTTCATACGCTTTTCACGATAGGGATTTTCCTAGACTCATATTACATGAGATTTGCCCCTTATAGCCTTGAGTCATGTAGAAAACACATTAGGTAATAACCTTCCCTTAGATCTTTTCATATGATGCCATAACCCATAATTTATGGTATTTCAAGACATGGTCCTTCCATATGATGCTATATCCCACAAGCTATGGTCTTACACTATATGGTACTATAGACTTTCTTACGGAAGATCATGTTTAAAGTCACAACAGACTCCTTTAGACGACCCCTCCACGGTGGACAGACTCAAAATCCCTTGACAGACCTTTATACATTGACTCCATTTATGACTGAACATATTTCTTTTCAATTTATCTTATGTGTAACAGCCCAAACCCGACCCAGACATTATAGCCAAATCTAGCGGCGTCACATTGAAGGGTGAAACGTAAAATTCGATGTTTGTTGGAAAACCTTGAAATCATTTGATCGTTCTGTGTTTCAACAGTACCTTTAAAATGGGTTTATATTTTCAAAACAAGCTTCGTTTGAGGATTTCTTAGTTTTTAAAACAATTGCCAGTGAAAATTTAACACTAGGTTCAACTTCTTTTAGTATATTAGGAATTGATTAAAAACCTTATGTTGTTAATGAAAATCTCAGTCTTTCTAATCATTATTAAACTTTCATGATTCAATTACAGTGGAAGCTTTTTTTTGAAAACCTTTGTGTACTTACGGTTGATTCATAAAACGTTATTTTCTTTTTAAAACCAGAGACCTAAAACTAGAAGTTAAGTAATCAAAACGTAATAAAATCCTGAAATTAAAAAGAAAACCAGAGAAAGGCCTTATTACATCAAAACCCAAAAAAAAAAAAAGAAAACGTAAATAAAATAAAGTAAATTAAAGTACTAAAAATCATCTATTCTTAGTGTGGCCACCTTTGAGCCTTTCGATACACCAAACTGTCTCTCACTAGGGATTACGTATACAATTAAAAAGAGGGGTGAGTTTACAAAAACCCAGTGTGTACCACCCCAATGAATAAACGAATAACACGCAACACATCAGTCTGGGCCTAAGCCCATTACAGTAACGGTGGCCATTGGGTCTTAGCCCAAATTAGCCTCAGTTGGGCCTTAGCCCATAACAGTATCAGATATCAGAACATATGATGCATATAATCCCAACCAACCCTGCACTTTGTCTCCTGTCTAACCCTGCACTCTTGTGGGGATTAAATCAACCCACCCATCCCTACACTCCCAATGTAAGCACCAGTTGCGGCACTAACCAATATCGTAGCAAAGCTGCTAATCATATAAGTGGTTTTAAGCTATCGGTGGATCCACAATCGTCTCGTGCGGCCCTAACAGATCAATCACTTCCTTCAATTATAAGATCCCATCCCCATGCAGCATAATGTCACGTATGAATGCAAAACATACATATTAGACGACATACAGTATCAATAACACATCATATAAGGGTAATACAGACATTTTACCCTACAGGGGCATAATAGTCATTTCTCATGTCGGGGTCTAGGTACACTCACTGACCCATCAGTAAGTCCACGATTGTCTCACATGACTCATGTAACCTTTAGCAATCAAAAAGTACAATTGGGCCCAAAGCCCAATATCTAGCCGAACTGGGGTCCACATGTTCATATCGCCTGCTAAGCCAGATTTAACCACAGCCATGTGTACAACACAGCCAGTTCATTAATTCCCGCAAGTTTGTGATAAATACCCGTGTGGGGCCCATAAGCTCTTTGGGCCCACACAACCCATTTCGGCCCAATACGGCCTAAGTCCATGAGATCACTCATGGTGATCTCTACCATCATATCAAACTTTCCACACGTGTGTTCGTGCGCCCGTGTGGTAACCATTGCCGTACTTCTGGCTTTTTAGCTTTTCAACTTTTTGGCTTTTTTCCTCTCTATGATTTGAGCCTGTTTGCGAAACCGTAGTAATATCCACAAGCTCTGAACCTATATTTAATCAAGAGGTACAATTAGTCCTCCCATCGTTAAAGATCATAAAACACTTAATTCCAAATCGTTAACTAATACCCACCTTGACTGAATAACAACTGGCTTATCCTTTCCTTAGACCACTTGGTAAAGAATCGTTCTCACCTCCTTATAGATTGTCTGAATCACAAGTGTAAACTGTCAATTATCAAAGTGTAAAACCAAAGTTAATCCTATACTAATCTAAAGAAAACACAAGCCCAAAAAGAGAAGTGACATTCGACCAACATTTGAAAACACAAGTTCGCATACCCCATATATTCGATCAATAGTTAGGTAGATCTTGAACACGACTGTATCCTTTGACGACACCCTTCACCCTTGAAAACACTAACACCCCAAGAACACACTTTAGAAAATGACCAGAATCGACAATTGGCTTAACAAGTAAAGAATACAAAAAAAGAAGAAGAAAAAAAACAAACAAAAAGGAATCGAGTGCATTATCACCTGACAGAGAGATTATTCACCAGACGAAATAATGTTTGAACCAAAAACAGTATTTGACCTAGCATAATTGAAGTGCTTAAGAGAAGAAGAGTGAGGGTATTCAGCTTTAGAAAGAATGGGAATGAAGAGAAGTAAATGAAGAGGGAGGAGAATAATAATCGGCTAAGTCAGTTGTTTGAGTGAAGGAAATTGAGAGTATTCGGCCACCAAGGTGAAGAGAAAAGAGAGATGTTGAGAAAGAAGAAAAGTGAAGAGATTTGGCAGGTTGTGTAGAGAAAGAATCGGCCACAAGAGAAAAGCAGAACAATCTCGTAAGATATTTGAATGGCAGTCTCACCAATTCGGCTAGAAAGTAGAGGGAAAGAATAAACACAAACACCAAAACAAGTGCTCTAGTTGTCCTTGAGAGGAAAAGAAAAGGAAACAAAACCCGAAAGAAGCCCCAAAATCAATTAGGAAAAACAGCTACCCAAAAGTGCCTAAAACCAAAATGGCAAGAAGAGAATCGGCAACACCACTACACCACACAAAGCCAAAATTCCATACATGCATAGAGTCCCATTTCGGCACCAACTTTCCACCAACTTAAAAATCCTTTGATTTTCTCCTAAAATTTGTCCCCAATCCTCTCATCGATTCACTCCTTAGATCACTCTCTTGACCAGTTCAAACCACACTTAGCAGAATCTGAATCCACCTCAAATACTAGCCACCCTAAGTTGCCAAATAAACACCCATCATAATACTATGCCAACATTCGAACCCCAGACCACATGCATACCCACACGCCACTTACCATATTCACCACAAACTCTTTTTGTCATGTTTCACTCACCAAAATTTAAAAGGCTCACAACCTAGAGTCAGGGTTCGCTTAAGTGTTAAAAACAAAAATTTTCCATAAGCTAAGGCTTGAACCCAGGCCTTCCCAGAGACTCCCAAACACCCTTAATTCACTTGGCCACTAAAGCTAACATACATTTAATGTCACAACACACAAACATTAAAAGCTTAGATTTTTAGGGCATTACAACTCTACCCCCGAAAAGAAATTTCGGCCTTAAAATTTACCTGGTTAAAACAGATGAGGGTATTATTGTCGCATTACCTCTTCGGGGTCCTACGTGGCCTCCTCAAAATTGTGGTTACACCAAAGCACTTTAACCAACAGAATAGATTTCTTTCTTAGCACCTTTACCTCACTATCCAATATCTGTACTGGTTCCTCCTCGAAAGTAAGATCTAGCCTAACCTCGATCTCCTCGGCTGAGACCACATGCATGGGATCAGAGAGGTAACGCCTTAGCATTGAAACATGGAACACGTAGTAAATCTAGTCCAACTCTTGGGGTAATTCAAGCTGATAAGCAACTGGTCCTATACGCTTTAGTACCCGGTAAGGCCCAGTAATTCTGAGGCTTAACTTGCCTTTACGACCGAACATTAGTATTTTCTTCCACGGGTAGACCTTAAGAAAAATGAAGTCCCCCATAGAGTACTTAATCTCTCAACATTTAAGATCAACATATGATTTCTGCCTATCAGATGTTTCTTTCAACTAGTCTCGAATTAGTTTCACCTTATCTTCGGTATCAGTAGCTAACTCTGGCCCCAAAACTCGCCGCTCGCCTAACTTAGTCCAACATGTAGGAGTACGACACCTACTACCATATAACGGCTCATACGGTACCATCTAAATGCTCAACTAGTAGCTATTATTATACACAGACTTGGCTAACGGCAAGTAGTCTTCCCAACTTCCTCAGAACTCTATTAAACAACCCTTTAGCATGCCCTCCAGTATCTAAATCACCCTCTCTGACTGACCGTCTGTCTGAGGATGGAATGCAGTACTGAAGTCCAATCTTGTACTCAGTGCCTCGTGTAACTTCTTCCAGAACCAAGACGTGAAATAAGGATCTCTGTCAGATATTATAGAGACCGGTACCTCATGCAATTTTACAATCTCAGCCACATATAACTTAGCTAGCTTCTGTAACGAGTAATCAGTACAGACCGGTATAAAATGGGTAGACTTGGTCAATCGATCCACGATGACCCATATCGAATCCTTCTTAGTAGGTGTCAAGGGTAGCCCACTAACAAAATCCATCATTACTCTTTCCCATTTCTAAAGTGGAATCTTAACTGGTTGAAGTAACCCTGAAGGTAACTGATGTTCCGCCTTGACTTGCTGCATGTCAAACACTTGCTCACAAACTCAATAACCTCACGTTTAAGTCCTGGCCACCAGTATAACTCGCGAAGGTCTCGGTACATCTTGTTCCTACCAGGATGCATAGCATAAGGACTACTATGCACCTCTCGAAATATAGACTGTCTTAAATCAGTATTCAATCAAAATATGAAGTTTCCCCACTTTCAACTTTTCAGAATCGATGACCGAGTGACTCATCAACCAACTGTTTATCTTTAATCTGCTCAATTCACAATGGTTTAACTTGAAGCTCGGCCAGTAGACTACCATCGTCAAATGAACTCAGGTGGACAAACATAGCCCTTAGGTCAGATATAGCCCTACGGCTTAGTGCGTCGGCTAACACATTTGCTTTACCAGGGCGGTATTCAATCGTGCAGTAACAATCCTTAAGCAACTCAATCCACCTACGCTGCCTAAGGTTCAGCTCTCCTGAGTAATGAGGTATTTGAAACTTTTGTGATCCGTGTAAATTATGCACTTCTTACTATACAGGTAATGTCTCCAAATTTTTTGTGTGAATACCACTGCAGCCAACTCCAAGTCATGGGTTGGGTAATTCACATCATGAGTCTTAAGCTGGCAAGACGCGTAAGCTACCACCTAAATACATCAATACACAACCCAAACCAATGTGTGATGCATCACTATAGACCGTAAACTCCTTCCCAGGCTCTGGCTAAATAAGACAGGAGCCTCAGTGTAACGCCCTAAATTTTGGTCCTAGAAGTATTGGGCCTTGAGTTTGGGATCGGTTAGAGGGTCGCATAAATAATTTAAATGTGTTTAAAAATTTTACAATTACATGTTTAGTTCAATATTTAAGTGATTTAGGAAGGGTTGGTAGTGTGGGAAAAGTCCTGGGCTTGATCTAAGGCTTTAGCAAAATTTTACATTTTTTCTAAAGGACCTTGAGCATTTGGTGGAAGGCTTATTAAATATTTGGATTAAAAGGTGACACAAGATAAGGTGTAGTCTAGTGGTAAAGGTGTATGGTTAGGGTACAAGGGAGCCTGGGTTCGAGACTTTGCTCGCACAAGTTATTTTGGTTTTCTTTTAAGTAAAGCTGGAGTTCGGCGTAAAGACTTTATAATTAAATAGGGAGAAAAGTTGACGCAAACAAGGCAAGCGGCATAGTGGCAAGGGACGTGTAGCATAGGCTGAAGGTTGGAGGTTCGAAACTAGGTAGCAGCGAATATTTTTAAATTGTTTTGGTTAACCCGATCACTGGGTAGTAAGCCTTATAATTATTTGTGACCAAATTCTGTGGAAGACAGCAAGGATATGTGATTGATGAAAATCCCGTTTGAACCTTGGGAATAGATTAGGATACAAGTGACATGTCACTAGGATGGTAGGGCATCCGAACTCGTTGAGTTGAGTCCGAGTTCACTTATGGATGCGAATGTTCGAACTTGTTGAGTTGAGTCCGAGTTCGTGAGATGTAACTAGGCATCCGAGCTCGTTGAGTTGAGTCCGAGTTCACTTATGGATGCGAACGCCCGAGCTTATGTGTTGAGTCCGAGTTCGCTTATGGGCGGGTTACATGGTCGCTTGATTACATATGTGGCACTTATGTGTAAATTATCCATGTATCTGAGTTATATTCCAATGTGTTCAACGGGTAAAATTTTAGCGAAATGGAAGAATGCTTGAGATGCAAATGATATTTTGGTAAGTGTTGCGAAAGGCACACTTTGGACAGGTATGTACTTAACCCTCGGGTTGAAACTTGATACACGATGGCTAGAAATGTGGAATATGTCTTGGTGATAACATGCTATTGCTGTTTGGTATAATTGCTTTGTTATGTTACTCGTTATTTCCATATGGACTTCCTAAGCATTTATGCTTACTCGCTCTTTTCCATTCATTGTAGTGTTGGATAAGCCGACTCAGGAATCGGGATAGGTCGAAGGGTCGATCACACTATCCGAAGGACTTTTTGGTAAAATGGCTTGTATAACTTAAGTATGGCATGTATAGCAATGTTCTTATTTTGTGTAAATAATCTTATGATATGGTTGTGGTTTGGTTAAGAAAATGCTTGGTAATGATTAGTCATTGGAATGACTAGCCTAGATAATGTTGGATGCTATGTGAGACTAATATGTTATGTAGTTCATGAAAATTCATAAAAAGATGAAATTTTCCATAAAACAGAACATTACAGTAACAATGACGTGAGTTTGAAAAATCACTAAAAATAGTAGAAACCGAATTAGGTGATAAATTAAATATGAAATTAAATCTTACTGTGTCTACTTTCATATGGAAGAAGCGAAATAGGTAAAGGAGTTATATATGATGAGATATTTGAGTTTTAGTGAGACAGGGCCTGAGTAATTTCTGGATCCCCTGTTCCAATATTGGGAGTTCACCATAAATTGTAAAAAAAATAATTAGGAGTTATTCTTTATATGTTCAAAATCCTTGTTGAGTCTAGTTTTAAGAGAAACAAACGGCATAGTCATATGAATTTTTTAGAGAGAGAAAAGTGGTTCGTAGTAAGCAGAGGTCAGTGCAGTCGAGTCCTGAAACAGGGGTAACTTTAACTAATAAATTGTACTAATTTTCCAAACCAAAAATTCTATAAAAAATTTAATATATAGATATATGAGTCTAGTTTTAGGAAAAATTTATGGATCTTGATTTCGAGTTTTTTAACTCAAGATATGATTTTTTTTGTAACCGTAACGCAGGTAAACAGTATGCTGTGAATGTAGAATTAAATGTTTCAAAGTTCTTAAAATGGAAAATTATGTTCAGTAACACCTCAAGCTCGACTCCGGCGATGGCCTCGGGCATGGGGGCATTACAGTATGGTTTAAATGTGTCTAAATTAGAGACAAATTAATTAGCTGCTACTAAATTTAATTTGTGTCTTAGTTAATACATGTTTAATAGTTGTTTTAATGTGTCCATGTCTAAGACAAATTAATTTCATGTTTCTAATTAATTTGTCTAGCTGAATTTAAGTTGTCTTAAGCTAATTTTAATTTTGTTTCAGGTATATGTGTAGCACCCCGAATTTTGGCCTTAGAAGAGATGGGCTTCGTGTGTCAGAAAAATTGGATTTTTGTTGTGCAAAAAAAATATTATTGCATGTTTAGTTTAATATTTAAGTGAATTAAGAAGGGTTGGTAGTGTGGGAAAAGTTCTGGCCTCGATCTAGGGCTCTAGCAAAAATATCAATTTTTGCTTCCTTAGGAAGACTTAGGTGTTAGGCCTTATAAATAATTTTAGTTAAAGTATATCACAAGGGGCGTGCCTAGCCCAGTGGCAAGAGGCACTAGGATTAAGGAGAGGTGCTGGGTTCAAGTCGCAACAGGTGCAGAATTTTGGGTTTTTTTTTTTTATAATTACCTAGTTGCCTATTAATAGGCCTTAAAAGGAGTTGAGGATGAATTATGACACATAGAGTGCCTGGAGTGCAGTGGCAAGTAGCGTGCTATTAATTTGAGAGGTCGCAGGTTCGAATCCCAGGTTAGGTAGAGTTTTAAATTTTTACGCTTTAAGTAAACTAAGGCTTAAGTGTATAAACCTTAAAATTAGTTGAGACCGAATTATAGCACAAGAGCAGCTTCGGTGGAGCGACCAGCAGCGTGAAAGGGTGCTTAGGGGACAGGAGTTTGAGCAGTAGTAGGTGCAAATAGGAGTTTAAATTTTTGCTGCTCACGCATGGTTTTAAGTTGTTGTTCAGTGAAGGAATTTGAATTGATTTTAAATTGATTGTTGGCTAAAATTATGGGATAAATCAAGGAAGTTGGATGGAGTTGATTTGGTGATAAGTTTGAGTCGATTGGGGAGTGTAGGTTTTTCTTAATTTATTTATTTTATTTATTTATTAGTATATATATATATGTGTGCCGTATGGGCAGGTAAGGGCATTTGTTTCATTTATTTTTGTCGCATCTCCTTGGGAAATTTTCTAATTCTCTGTATTCGTATTTTCTTCTTTCTTTTTGCCTTTGCCGAATACTCTCATCTCCTTTCCCCATCTATTCTTTTCCGCCGTTGTATTTATTCTTCCCATATTTTAATTCACTACTGAATCTCTGTGCACATAATCTTTTTTTCTTCTCTTCTCTTTCACACTTCTTATCTTATTCCTTTTGTTCTCTAAAAGTCGAACAACTCCCCTCCTTTTTGTCAAAATTCTTATTGTGTCGTCATTAACCCTTCAAACCTTGACCAAATCAATTTTTGGTTTCAATCTTACTCTCTTGGGTTCTCTTTAGTTGAATCTTCCATAAGCAATCTTATACGTGAGATTGAAGGCCAAATCTCAATAGGAAAAGGGGATATTAGTGGTAAGGAGATGGCGAAGGTGACAATGGGATTTGAACACGTAACCACTATTCCTAAGTTTAAGCGACGTAAGGTGTCAGTAGTTCGGGACTTGTCGTCTGGATGCAGAAGAGGGGCTACAACAGACCACGGATTAAATAGGCAAATCGCAGTAGATCAAGGCAAGTGTAGTTTGTCCTTCAGTAAGTAAACGTAGTGGTTTTATTTTGAATTAATGGGTAGTGACTAATGAAGTGCGATGTTTGAATATAGGTTCTGACGATTATGAATATTTGGTACTCTTCGTAATAAGGTGTGTACTTCTAACTTATCTTTGATTGTTTGTCATAAAGCCTAAAAGCTGAAAGGTTGGCGCCAGCAACCACACGAGCGTGTAAACTCTCGTGTGGAGGTACCGATACAATGACCGAGGCCAAGGGAGCGATCTTATAGTCCTGGCCATGTTTTGGCCAACCAGGCCAGAATGGGCCAAATGGGTTACGGGCTCATGGGCCCAAATTAGCAAATTGATGAGTTGATAATAAGTGATGAGCTGATAATGTTAGTGAATGGTATGGAATGTGATTGGGCCTAATGGGCCATAAGAATGTGATTGGGCCTAATGGGCCATATGAAATATGAGGGGGCCTAATAGGCCATAAGAATGTGATGGGGCCTCATAGGCTATATGATTATATGAAAGTATGTAGACTTGTCAGGATCTTATAATGGACTTTTAGGCCTAGTTTCTAATAAATCCTTAAACAGGCATAAGATTTTATTGATTAATTAAGTGTAACTGTGGACAAGTCATAGGGTTAAAGTGTGACAATGGGTATATGCATGTCTAGGATTGGATCTAGGGCGAGCTTGGTACTTAAGCGGTCTTAATGACTCACCTCCTCTTCTTTGGAATCCTACTTGGTGCATAGTATCTGTTCACTTTGGCCAACAAGGACTTATTGACGGGCCAAAGTTCAGAATTAAACCCATAACATTGTAAAATTATAGAAATACCCCTGATTTGTAAAATTACAGAAATACCCTTGATTTGTAAAAGTACTGTTTTACCCTTGATTTGTAAAATTACCATTTTCCCCTGATTTGTAAAATTACCGTTTTGCCTTTGAATTGTAAAATTACCATTTTACCCTCGATTTAAAAAATTTTTGAAATACCCCTGGTTTGTGGAATTATCGAAATACCCCTGGGTTGCAAAATTACTGAAATAGCCTTGTAGGGTAGAATTACCAAAATACTTCTGTAATGTAGAATTATCGAAATACCTCTGTAAGGTAGAATTACTAAAATACCCCTGTAGGGTAGAATTACCGAAATACCTGTGTAGAATTACCGAGATACCCTTTAAAATTACCATTTTGCCCCTAGGGTGTTAAATGACTGTTTTGCCCTTGTGGGCAAGTTACTGATTTGGACTGTGTGTTTGACAGTTTTGACTGTGTTCGTATGACTGTGATTTGACTGACGTGACTGTGGTTGTGTGATTGATATGTTTTAATATATCTTTAAATGACTGATACTGAACATGGCCATTTTGCATACATGTGTGATGATTGAGCATAGCATACACGACATATTAGGCTGGGATATCGATTTAGAGGAAGTTCTGTGCTAGCGACTTTGCCACGTATGCTGATTCTGGTGGCTTCGCCACGTTATCTGTTATTAGCAGCATGGCTGCGTCATTGGTGTGTAGGGCTGGGTGGGTCAAGTTATTCCTCACATAGTGTGTTGGGTTGGTACGAGTGGTGTGATGGTTGGACTAGGTTGGGATTGCATTCACATATTGTTCTGATTCTGCTATGGGCTTGGCCCACACTGTTTTGTATAGGGCTAAGGCCCAGACTGATCTGTTCTGTATAGGGCTTTGGCCCAGTTTGTTCTGCATATCTGAATTATATTGTTACTGATTTTGTGTTGGGCTCAGGCCTAAGATGACTTGTGTTGCATGTTATCTATTTGACAAGGGTCGTACACACTGAGTTTCAAAACTCACTCCCTCTTTTTAATATTTCAGGTGACCCTCAGTAGGCGACTCGGTGTGAGAAAGGACTCGGAGGTAGCCATACTACATGTTGAATATTGTTTTAGAAGATTCATTTATTTCGTCTTTAATTATCTTTAAATAGGTTGTAATAGGGCTTGTAACGCCCTGGTTCTCAGGATTTTTGTGATTTTGGTGAAATCTTGAAATTTTGGTGTTTTGGTTATTGAAATTGTCTTTAAGTATGTTAGTAGGTCTTTAGAAGGCCCAAGCCTAAGATAAACCCGATAGAAATATCAAATTTTGAATTTAAAGTGAAGGGGACTTGGTTAAATGGGCATTTAAGAAAAAGTTAGTGAAATAGGACACAAAGAGGCCCTTGGTAAAGTGGCAATGTGGCACCACTAAGCTCCTAAAAAGTGGCGTGTGGGCATGTGTTCAAGGGCCAGAGTTCAAGTTGCGAGGTAAGCAGATGATACTTTTATTTTTGTGCATGTGTTGGTCAAGTGATGGCACTCAAGTGAAACTCTGCTGTAGAGAGTTTGAATTGTTCATGAGATTGGCTCAGGGAGAGATTTTAGGGATTTTTGAATGAGGAACTTGATGGCTGATTGGGGGACTCTTAGGAAAGCATTGCCGATTGGGACTTTTGGCTTGGGTGCATTCGGCTAGTGGAGTGAGGTAGCCATTCGGCATTTGTTCTTGGTATCCGATTGCTTTAGGGTGGCCTTCGGGATTTTGTCAATTACCCTAAGTGCCGAATAGGTTTGGTAGTGAGACCCTCTCGATTCATACCCTTTCTTTCTACTGTTCTAAAAGCCGAAACCCTAAACCTTAAGCTATCCATTGCCGACTTCTTCTCCTAGCCGAATCTCTTCTCTACCTTCATTCCTCTCTTTTTACTTCTTTTATCTCCTAACCAAAACCTAAACCTCCACATTCCTTTTATACCGTTTCTCTATAACCAAACCCCCATCTTTTCTTTCATTCTCTTCTCTTCTTTCATCCCTATTCTCTTCTAATTCTCCATAGCCGAATACTCATAAAAGCTGAAATCTCGAAAGGTTCTAGGTGTGATGATTTTTTCTTGTTTGTAAACCCTTACTTTCTTTTCTCTTTAGCCGAATTGCATAGCCTTGACGACATCCCTTTCTTTACATTGCAAAGCTTCCATTTTTCCTTCTTTTTTGTTGTGCCCAAAAATCGAAATCACCATCTTTATAGGGACTTGGTAGCCGAATCCTCAGACCTCTAAAATTCATTCTCTGCTAGCGTTTAGGGGCTAGATCTGCATCAGATCTGAGTAGAAACAGAAGTGAAATCATTTTGTTTAAGAGAACCTGTGGTAAGTGCTTGAAATTTCTGATTATATTTTTTATTTTAGGATTTAGGAAAGCCAAAACCCCTATGTGCATAGGGAGCCTGTCAATTTAGGGGCTTAAGGCTTTATGGGTATTAACAATCGATTTATTTTCTATTAGTGTGATTTAGAGGCTACTGATTGAGGGCTTGGACAAGTGGAACGACTAGATCTAGATCTAGTCACTAAATTCGACAAAGGTAAGATCTCAAGGGCCTTAGGTAATAATGATGGCCGAATGTGGTAAGAGGTGTTTAGGTTGGTTATTTTTGGAATTGTAACCTAATATTGTAGTCACCGATTGTAGGGAAATCGTGTGGGAGATCTTGCTATGGTAATCGCAAATCAGGTGTGTATCGAACACCCTCTTGTAGTTCAAATCGGCAAAAGTTGAAAAGCTGGAATGCCAAAATTCTGGCATTTCGTGGGCTTGCGAGCGTGCGAGTGCTTGTGGGTCAGTTGGAAGTGATAGATCTATTATCAAAATCAGTAAAGTTGGTGAGTGCGCAATTTCGTGCACTTCGGTAAGTTTGGGCCTTAATGGGTTAAATTTGGGCCCAATGGGCTTACGGGCCCATATGGGTAAAAGTAGATGGTAAGTATGTTCTGGTGTATTGTAGGATAAATCTGCTAAACTAGACATAGAATTTGGGCTAAAGAGGCTTAAGTAGCTAAATGACACTATAGGGCCCATTAGGGGTTTTAGGGCCCAATAGCTAAAGACTGCTAAAATGAGCTACTGAGATAAAAGTTGATCTATTAATGATTAAATGTGCATAAACCCTAAAAATTAGGATAATTACTGAAATACCCCTTAAGGGTGGGAAATTACTATTTTACCCCTAGGTGCAAAATGGCCGTTATACCCCTAGGGCTAAGTTTGACTAAAATGCATGTTTTTTTTTGTTTTTGTTCACTGTATGCCATGACATGATTATCTGTTGCATGGGACTGGGTTATTGATAGAGGAAGTATTGATAGTGGCTTGACCACGTACTGAAGGGGCTTTGCCTCGTTATACTATTATCTGAGCAGCTATGCTGAAACTATGGAGTGTAGGGCTAGGTGGGTTGAGTTATTCCCCACATGGAGTGTAGGGCTGGTACGGGTGGAGTGTAGCGGTTGGATTTAGGTTGGGTTGGGCTTGCATTCATAATTGATATCTGATCTGTTACTGAAATGGGCCTACGGGCTGTACTGTTATCTGTAAAGGGTTAAAACCCAGATTACTGTATCTGAATAGGGCTTTGGCCCAGTATATACTGAGACTGGATAGGGCTTAGGCCCAATGGGCTTGAGCTGATTTGGGCTCTGGATGGGCTTTCTTTACACACTGAGTTTCCAAACTCACCCATTTTTCTTCCATCCATGTAGGTGAGCTCTAGATTGGTGGACTTAGAGCTGGAGGGATTCGGAGTGGCCACGTAGACTGCATTTCGGGTTTAATCAAATTATTCATTTTACTTTATTATTATTTTTAAATTTTTTATTTTATTCTGATTTTTGGGTATGTAATAAGGCCGTTCTAATTATTTTAATTTGGGTTTTAAATTATTTATTTTTACTTTATATTACAAGTTGATTTAAATGATTTAAAGATTTTTCTAAAAATCAATCAATGTTTTCAAAACAGAGCTCTCGTAATAAATGAACAACAAATCAACGAACAAGATAAATTTTAAACGGTTAGTGGATAGGACAATCTCAAACTAAACTTGGATTTTCTTCCCAAATTACAAGTATGGTTTTACAAAGCTCGCCCTAATTTTAGTAACTAGGTCTCACGTTTAGTTGTAAGGAATGTGACACACCAGACTTGGCCGTAACGTCTGGGCTGGGTTTGGGGTGTTACATTTAGTGGTATCAGAGCCCGGTTGCAACAACTCAGCCGTGGATTAGGTCCAAAAAGTTTTCAAAAATTTTAAAATTTAAAGAAAGGTATTTTGGAAATCAATTTTTGGGAAATTTAGGAAACCCTTTTCAAACTCATTTTCTTGAAATATACATGTTTCAAGGTTTGATTTAAAAAGGTTTAAGTTTTTCTAGGTTTCTGAAATCTAATAACTGAAGAGGTGGCACACTGAATCCCCGACACCAAGTCTGTAAGTATTTCTATTTCTTATACTGTACGGTATTGAGACATCACTGTAGATAGAATTAAGACCCTATTATGAAACTGTAGATAGGGTAGTACTGACAGCTATAAAACTGAGACTGTAGGGAAACTAAAAACCCTAAAAAACTGATACTGTAGCTAGGCTATGAAATCGTGAAACCTACTTTGAAACTCTATTTGTACATAAGACATGCTGTAATAAACAAATGAAATATTAAATTAATGTCATAAAATTCGTAATCAGATAAGACGTTATGTAACGCCCTAATTTTTGGGTTTTTCTTAGATTGATCCTTATCTGATAAAATGTTTAAATGTTGTGTGGGGTGTGTTAATGGGCCTATGGAAGGCTCATGTGTTGGTTAGGAGCTCGGCAAAATTTTGAATTTTAAGCTTAGGAGGTAGGGGATCATTGAAAGTAAGGGTCTTAAGAAATTGTGTGCGAAATAAGACACAAATGAATCAGTGGTAAAGTGGCAAGGGAGACGCCACTAGTCTCCTTAAAAGGTGGCGCCTAAAGGAGCTTGGAGGTCCAAGGTTCAAGTTCCAGAGTTGGCAAAGATGGCGTTTTATTTTTGAGCTTGAGCAGGTAAGAATTTGAAGCTGAATTGAACTCTTCTTTGGAGGAATTTGAATCGGTCAAGGGAGCAAATCAAGGAGGAGGTTGTGGAACTTTTGAATTTTGAAGGAGGTGGTCGGTTGAAGGTCTCTAGCTAGGCAATCGGTTAGGGGTTAGATTGTGGGAAACTTGGTTTGGTGAAGGGTGCTTGCCGAATTCTCTTAGTACAATCGGGATTGTGATCACTCACTTTCCTTAGTTGCCGAATTAAGGTAGGGAATCACTAGGTTTCTCTCTATTTTATTTTTGTGAGAGACCAAAAACGCTAGCCTCTATACTTCATACCGAAAGCATCTACCAAAAGTCGATTGTCACTTCTCTTCTCTAACTTTCGTCTCCTATCTTCTTCTCTTCATCCTATTTTCTTTCGACAACCGTACCTCTTCTTTTTTCACTCACACTTATTTCTTCACCAGTGTAAACCGAAAGACTACCCTCCATTGTCGATTCTCCTATTGACTGAAACCCCTATGCACTTTGTCGGTTTTCGTTAGTATCATACCTTTCTTCTTCTTCTATTGCTATCTTCCATAACCGAACTCACTTTGCTTGTATCCCCTCCCTTCTTCTCTTCAGAAACCTACCGAATAGATACTGGTTGTGGCCGAATCTCAGTTGTCCTTATTAAGCCGAAATCTTCACATTTTGTAGCGTTCAAGGTCAAATCGTTAGACCAAACCTATCTTGCTTAGGGGCCTGTGGAAGGGAATATTTTGGTGCGAGATTATACTTCTACCTAGGACTCTCTTTGAACCGATTAAGCACTCTGGTAAGTACTCAATCTAGTTTTCGATTAATCCCTAATTAAAGTTTAAGTTGAAGCCCTTATGAGGGTGGTTATTGTGGGACTAAGGCAGAGGTGGTCTCTTGCTTTGATGTTATTGTGTTAGCGTAAACAAAGGGGCACTTCACGAGGATTTGAAGGTTGGTTCGGCAAAGCACAAATACCAAGTCTATCTTTCGGCAAAGGGGGTAAGATTTAATACTTTAGGCCATGGTGGCCGATTATGATTAGTGGGTGAAGGTCTTATATGTGGTCGAATCTTAGACTAACACTTAGTGATCAATTGTAGGTTTTCATTCGTGGGTTCTCCAACGGTTTCGACAGTAACAGGTGTGTAACTAGTCTCAATTCTTAGACTGATGCGGCAAAAGCCGAAATGGCCATAAAAGTGACCGGCAACTCGTTGAAAGTGACCGAAAAATACATTCTGTGATGTTGGAGAGTAATCGTTACTCCATTGGGGTTAACAATGTATTTGGTGGTGAAGGAATTGCAAAAAGGTGCAATTCTGAATGTGTTGGTGAGTTGGGCCTCGATGGGCCAAGGTGGGCCCAATGGGCTTCCGAGCCCAACTCGGGGAAAAAAACAGGCATAAAAGACTTTCTGGTAACGTGAATAATCAAAACATGGTTAAAATGGTAAAGTAGGCCTAAAAATTAGACGTAATGGACTTACGACGACATTGGACTTAGGAAAACCCATTAAGGGTTTTAGGCTAAAAAGGGTAAAATTGGAATTGTGACTTAAATGGACTTTCGAGGTTATACTAGGACTGTTAAATTATTGGATTTGCACAAAATCTCTGAAAATATGAAAAAGGACTAAAATACCCTTAAATATGGGAAATTACCAAAATACCCCTAGGTGTAAAAAGACTATTATACCCCTAGGGTCAATTCTGAATGAAATGTATAATTTTATGTATATGCATGAGTAATCTTTATTATGAATATATCTGATGCATGAGATGCTATATGTTGCATGCTAGTATGATTACATCTGTTGCATGGGGTATGGGTTTATGACGGAGGAAGCGTTCTGGCAGCCTCGCTGCAATCTGGTGACTTTGTCACATTATTATCTGGCAGCCTCGCTGCAATCTAGTGACTTTGTCACATTATTATCTGGCAGCCTCGCTGCAATCTGGTGGCCTCGCCACAACATCTGATCTGGTGACCTCGTCACAATATCTGGCAGCCTCGCTGCAAATTATATCTGGCAGCCTCGCTGCAATTATCTGTGGTGTGTAGCGGTTGGGTGGGTCGAGTAGTCTCCCCACATGGTGTAAGGCTGGTACGGGGGTGTTATGGATGGATCTGGGTTGGGTTACTGTTTGCATATTATATCTGATCTGTATCTGTTATGGGCCTATGGGCTTAACCTGATTTCTGTAATGGGCCAAGGCCCAACTAATCTGATTCTGAGGCTTGATCTGTTTTGGCCTATGGTTGAGATAATGTTGCATACTGAGTTGTCAAACTCACTCCCCTTTTTATTTAATCTCTGCAGGTAACCCTCAACCATAGTGGGCTTGGAGCTGCGAGAGATTCGGAGTGGCCACAGCATCTGCAATAAAACTGGTTTTCATTTTGATTAAGTATTTTATTATTATGTTATTTTTGGGTTTTATTTTGTAATAAGGCCGCTATCTAAGTTTTTATTTGGTTTAGTCTTTCGTTGATGATTAAATTACATTTTATAGAATCGCTCGTTTAGGCTGCGCTGGTTTCAAAATCTAAGAACGTTTTCAAAACTCAACGAGTGAATAATATGGATAACTTGAAGAATTAATAAACTGGTTTTAACAAACTTACTCTTTTGATTCAAACCTCACTTAAGACACAACAAGACTAAAAGGGTCGTAAACTTAGTTTTAGTATCGTGTGACGCACCAGATCTGGTCATAACGTCTAGGCCGGGTTTGGGGTGTTCCATTTAGTGGTATCAGAGCCAAGTTGCAACAACTCGGCTGTGGATTGGGTCTAAAAATGGAAGTTTTCAAACAATCAAAGCAAAGAATTTCGAAAGGTCATGTTTTCAACTATTGTTTTCAAAATTTATTGGAACCTGTTTAGATGAACTTCGTTTGTATATGAATAATTTATTTTCAAAGAATAAATCAAGTTTTTCTAAGTAATCTTTCTAAAAGCGTGGCACACCGAATCTCCGACCCAAGCCTGTAAGTTTTTTAAACTTTTCTGATGTTTCTGAAAATTCTGATTATATGCTCGACTAAAGACTCTATTATGATACTTTAGCTAGGGTATTACTGGAACTGTAGAGACTCTGATAGGTAAACTGAGACTGTAGCTAGGCTACCGCGAAAGAAGATAACCTCTGAAATGCTACTTATTCATAAGACATCTGTAATAAACACTGAAATATTAATCTGACTCATAAAATTTCTAAAGCAGAAAATACGAAATGAGTACGCGAGCAGCTCGTGGTAGGGGCCGTGGACGTGGCCGAGGTAGTGCACGAGCTGAGACTTCATCTTCGGGTCATGCACCAGCAGCTGATATGCCGATACCACCGGCAACAGAGGTGGAATCTCATGATAGGGGTGTGGGGGACGATGCCCTATCATAAGCGATGCTTCGGGTTTTAGAAAGGGTTGCTGGAGCAAGTACCGGTAATGGATTTCGGGGATCCATTTCGGAGCGACTCTGAGCTAATGGGGCAGAGTTCTTTAGGGGTGTGTCTGGTGTAGCCCCAAACGTGGCTGAATATTGGCTGGAGGCCACAGAGCGAATCATGGATGATCTGGATTGCTCTATGGAGTAGAAGCTGAAAGGAGCCGTGTCGTTGCTTAGAGATGAAGCTTATCAGTGGTGGCTCACAGTAAGAGATGGAACTTCAGATGGTGAGGTAACATGGGAGCTGTTTAAGAAAGCCTTTAAAGGAAAATATGTTGGGGCTAGCTATGTGGACGCCCGTAGGAAAGAGTTCTTGAATTTGGTTCAGGGAAGTAGGACAGTATCTGAGTACGAGGCTGAATTTTTGAGGCTGAGCTGATATGCTTCTGGGATAGTTGCTACTGAATATGAGCGTAGCGTACGTTTCGAGGATGGTCTGAGGGATGAGCTAAGGGTACTGATTGCTCCACAGAGGGAGCGTAACTTTACTGCTTTGGTTGAGAAAGCTAAGATAGCTGAGGAAGTAAAGCGTACCGAGGGGCAGAATTGCGAAAAGGATAGAAACCGCTTCCGGAGGGATTCTGGACCATCAGGAGGGGCTAATAAGAATGTTAAGAGAGCAAGAGTAGCAGAACTAGTGCGAGCGGTGCCAATGAATGCTGTCAGACCGCAGGGTTGTAGGAGTTGTGGTAAGATACATATGGGCGAGTGTCGGAAACGTTCTGGAGCCTGTTTTCGATGTGGGTCGATGGAGCATAGGATTAAGGACTGTCCCGAAGAACCGGATCAAGGACAGGTTATGGCTCAAAGGGTTGCTCAACCAGTGAGGGGTGGACCACCAGCTCCGAGGGGTCGTGGACAAGGTAGAGGCAGAAATGGTAATGGTCGAGGACGAGGAGCACCTGGCAGGGGTGCTGGTTTCGCTGAGGCTCGTCAGCCAGCGCTAGTTTATGCAGGTCGTCGCCAAGAGGAGGGTGATGCTCCTGACGTCATAACTGGTACGTTTTTGATTTCTAGTATGCCATACACTGCGTTGATAGATGTGGGATCTACCCATTCTTATGTTGCATGTGCCATGTCTGGGTCGCTGGGAGTGCGTTCTAAGAAGACAGTGAGTGGGGTATCTGTATTAAGTCCTTTGGGTCACTCGGTTAGGGTAGACAAACTGTATAGAGACGTACCTATAGAGACTCAAGGAAAAATCTTTTCTGGAGACTTGATGGAGGTACCTTTCGGAGAATTTGACCTCATCTTGAGAATGGATTGGCTTGTAAAGCATAGGGCCACTCTGGATTGTGCTGCAAAACGAATGAGGCTAAAGACTGCGGAGGATGAGGAAGTTATGGTGATAGGTGAACGTAGAGATTATTTATCCAATGTGGTGTCAGCATTGAGAGCGGAGAAGTGGATTCGTAAAGGATGTGCGGCTTATTTGGCATTCGTGGGTCAAGTAGGAACTGGGGAACTAACTGTGGATCAAGTTAGAACTGTTAAAGATTTTCAAGATGTTTTTCCAGAGGAGCTTCCAGGTTTACCTCCGAATCGAGAGGTCGAGTTTGGGATTGATTTGTTGCCTGGTACGGCACCAGTGTCTATTGCACCGTATAGGATGGCACCAAAGGAGTTGGTGGAGTTGAAAGTGCAGATTCAAGAACTATTGGATAGAGGTTTCATTAGGCCAAGTGTGTCTCCGTGGGGAGCACCAGTGCTATTCGTAAGGAAGAAAGATGGGTCAATGCGAATGTGCATCGATTATCGGCAGTTGAACAAGCTGACGATTAAGAATAAGTACCCGTTGCCAAGAATCGATGATCTATTCGACCAGCTTAGAGGAGCTTCAGTATTCTCTAAGATTGACCTTCGATCTGGGTACCATCAATTAAGGGTGAAAGAGGTGGATATACACAAGACAGCATTCAGAACTCACTATGGTCACTATGAATTCTTGGTTATGCCATTTGGGCTGACCAATGCACCTGCAGCATTTATGGATCTGATGAATCGAGTGTTCCAGCCATACTTGGATCGATTCGTGGTCATTTTTATCGATGATATTCTGGTTTATTCTGAATCCGAGGAGGAACATGATGAGCATCTCCGTATTGTGCTGCAAGTGTTAAGGGAAAAGGAGCTTTATGCGAAATTTAGTAAGTGTGAGTTCTGGTTAAGAGAAGTAACCTTCTTGGGGCATGTTGTATCAGCTGAGGGTATTAAGGTGGACCCTCGAAAGATTGAAGCAATTCTGGAGTGGAAACCACCGAGGTCAGTGGCAGAAATTTGAAGTTTTCTGGGTTTAGCTGGTTACTATAGAAGGTTTGTAGAAGGATTTTCTGTGATGGCAGCGCCATTGACAAAACTCGTAAGGAAGGGAGTGCCATATATTTGGACCGAGCAGCAGCAAGAAGCTTTTGAAAAACTAAAGAAGGTTCTGACCGAGGCACCTGTACTGATTCAACCAGAGTCTGGAAAAGATTTTACCGTGTACAGTGATGCATCACATGTTGGGTTGGGCTGCGTGTTGATGCAAGAGGGTAAAATGGTTGCTTATGCATCGCGATAGCTTAAACCTCATGAAGTGAACTATCCTACCCATGATCTGGAGTTGGCAGCAGTAATCTTCGCACTTAAAATCTGGCGACATTATCTGTATGGAGAAAGGTGTATTATATATACAGACCATAAGAGTCTTAAGTACTTATTGACTCAGAAAGAGCTGAATCTTAGGCAACGGAGATGGATTGAGTTGCTTAAGGATTATGATTGTGCGATTGAGTATCATCCAGGCAAAGCTAATGTGGTGGCTGATGCCTTAAGTCGTAGAACTGTATCTGATCTGAGAGCTATGTTTGCTCGTTTGAGTCTGTATGATGATGGTAGTCTGTTAGCAAAATTGCAAGTAAGACCGACCTAGGTGGATGAGATTAAGGAGAAGCAGTCGAAGGATGAGTCGCTGGTTTCTCGATTTCAGCAGGTTAAGAATGGGAGTACTTCTGAGTTTGGATTTAACAGTGAGGGTGTTCTATGTTTCCACGGTAGAATCTGTGTTCCGAAGGATTTTCAGTTGAGGCAAGCAATTCTGAATGAAGCTCATAAAGGGTTGTGTGCTATGCACCCTGGAGGTAATAAGATGTATCATGACTTAAAGGAGTTGTATTGGTGGCCTGGATTGAAGCGAGAAGTAACAGAATTTGTGGGGAAATGTCTGACTTGTCAGCAAGTGAAAGCTGAGCATCAGTTACCTTCTGGACTTCTGCAACCAGTGAAGGTACCACTCTGGAAGTGGGAAAGGGTGACTATGGATTTTGTGAGTGGGTTGCCTTTGACGCTGTCAAAGAAGGACTCGATTTGGGTGATCGTGGATAGGTTGACTAAATCTGCTCATTTCATCCCTGTATGTACTGATTATTCGCTTCAGAAGCTAGCCAAGTTGTATGTGGCAGAGATTGTGCGACTGCATGGGGTGCCAGTGTCTATCATTTCCGATAGAGATCCTAGATTCACATCTCGGTTCTGGCAAAAGTTGCATGAGGCATTGGGAACGCGACTGAACTTTAGCACGGCTTTCCATCCTCAGACTGATGGTCAGTCAGAAAGGATTATTCAGATTCTGGAAGATATGTTAAGGGGTTGTGTTATCGATTTTCGAGGCAGTTGGGAGGATTATCTACCGTTAGCAGAGTTTGCGTATAATAACAGTTATCAGGCTAGTATCCGTATGGCACCTTATGAGGCACTGTATGGGCGTAAGTGTCGTTCACCTAGTTGTTGGACCGAATTGGGCGAGCGGCAAGTTCTTGGACCTGAATTGGTAGCAGAGACTGAAGAGAAGGTCAAGGTGATAAGGGACCGTTTGAAAGAAGCATCTGATCGACAAAAGTCTTATGCAGATTTGAAGCGTAAAGAGATTGAGTATTCAGTAAGTGTTAGGGTTTTTCTGAAAGTTTCGCCTTGGAAGAAGATACTAAGATTTGGTAAGAAAGGCAAGCTAAGTCCGCGATTTATTGGGCCTTATCTAGTTTTTAAGCGAGTGGGTCCGGTGGCGTATCAGTTGGAATTACCTCCAGAGTTAAATAGAATCCATGATGTGTTCCACGTATCCATGTTAAGACGATATCGTTCTGACCCTACTCATATTCTACCAGTTGCAGAAGTGGAGGTACAGCCTGACTTGACTTTCGAAGAAGAGCCGGTGCAGATTCTAAATCGAGACGTGAAGGTTCTAAGAAGAAAATCAGTTCCATTAGTAAAGGTACTTTGGCGTAATCATGGCAGAGAGGAAGCTACTTGGGAACCAGAGGAGGTGATGCGTCAGCAATATCCTCATTTGTTCGGATAAGGTAAATTTCGAGGACGAAATTTCTTTAAGGAGGGTAGAGTTGTAACGCCCTAATTTTTAGGTTTTTCTTAGATTGATCCTTATCTGATAAAATGTTTAAATGTTAGTATTTGGGTGTGTAATGCATGTGTGGGGTGTGTTAATGGGCCTATGGAAGGCTCATGTGTTGGTTAGGAGCTCGGCAAAATTTTGAATTTTAAGCTTAGGAGGTAGGGGATCATTGAAAGTAAGGGTCTTAAGAAATTGTGTGCGAAATAAGACACAAATGAATCAGTGGTAAAGTGGCAAGGGAGACGCCACTAGTCTCCTTAAAAGGTGGCGCCTAAAGGAGCTTGGAGGTCCAAGGTTCAAGTTCCAGAGTTGGCAAAGATGGCGTTTTATTTTTGAGCTTGAGCAGGTAAGAATTTGAAGCTGAATTGAACTCTTCTTTGGAGGAATTTAAATCAGTCAAGGGAGCAAATCAAGGAGGAGGTTGTGGAACTTTTGAATTTTGAAGGAGGTGGTCGGTTGAAGGTCTCTAGCTAGGCAATCGGTTAGGGGTTAGATTGTGGGAAACTTGGTTTGGTGAAGGGTGCTTGCCGAATTCTCTTAGTACAATCGGGATTGTGATCACTCACTTTCCTTAGTTGCCGAATTAAGGTAGGGAATCACTAGGTTTCTCTCTATTTTATTTTTGTGAGAGACCAAAAACGCTAGCCTCTATACTTCATACCGAAAGCATCTACCAAAAGCCGATTGTCACTTCTCTTCTCTAACTTTCGTCTCCTATCTTCTTCTCTTCATCCTATTTTCTTTCGACAACCGTACCTCTTCTTTTTTCACTCACACTTATTTCTTCACCAGTGTAAACCGAAAGACTACCCTCCATTGCCGATTCTCCTATTGACCGAAACCCCTATGCACTTTGTCGGTTTTCGTTAGTATCATACCTTTCTTCTTCTTCTATTGCTATCTTCCATAACCGAACTCACTTTGCTTGTATCCCCTCCCTTCTTCTCTTCAGAAACCTACCGAATAGATACTGGTTGTGGCCGAATCTCAGTTGTCCTTATTAAGCCGAAATCTTCACATTTTGTAGCGTTTAAGGTCAAATCGTTAGACCAAACCTATCTTGCTTAGGGGCCTGTGGAAGGGAATATTTTGGTGCGAGATTATACTTCTACCTAGGACTCTCTTTGAACTGATTAAGCACTCTGGTAAGTACTCAATCTAGTTTTCGATTAATCCCTAATTAAAGTTTAAGTTGAAGCCCTTATGAGGGTGGTTATTGTGGGACTAAGGCAAAGGTGGTCTCTTGCTTTGATGTTATTGTGTTAGCATAAACAAAGGGGCACTTCACGAGGATTTGAAGGTTGGTTCGGCAAAGCATAAATACCTAGTCTATCTTTCGGCAAAGGGGGTAAGATTTAATACCTTAGGCCATGGTGGCCGATTATGATTAGTGGGTGAAGGTCTTATATGTGGTCGAATCTTAGACTAACACTTAGTGATCAATTGTAGGTTTTCATTCGTGGGTTCTCCAACGGTTTCGACAGTAACAGGTGTGTAACTAGTCTCAATTCTTAGACTGATGCGGCAAAAGCCGAAATGGCCATAAAAGTGACCGGCAACTAGTTGAAAGTGACCGAAAAATACATTCTGTGATGTTGGAGAGTAATCGCTACTCCATTGGGGTTAACAATGTATTTGGTGGCGAAGGAATTGCAAAAAGGTGCAATTCTGAATGTGTTGGTGAGTTGGGCCTCGATGGGCCAAGGTGGGCCTAATGGGCTTCTGAGCCCAACTCGGGGAAAAAAAGGGCATAAAAGACTTTCTGGTAACGTGAATAATCAAAACATGGTTAAAATGGTAAAGTAGGCCTAAAAATTAGACGTAATGGACTTACGACGACATTGGACTTAGGAAAACCCATTAGGGGTTTTAGGCTAAAAAGGGTAAAATTGGAATTGTGACTTAAATGGAATTTCGAGGTTATACTAGGACTGTTAAATTATTGGATTTGCACAAAATCTCTGAAAATATGAAAAAGGACTAAAATACCCTTAAATATGGGAAATTACCAAAATACCCCTAGGTGTAAAAAGACTATTATACCCCTAGGGTCAATTCTGAATGAAATGTATAATTTTATGTATATGCATGAGTAATCTTTATTATGAATATATTTGATGCATGAGATGCTATATGTTGCATGCTAGTATGATTACATCTGTTGCATGGGGTATGGGTTTATGACGGAGGAAGCGTTCTGGCAGCCTCGCTGCAATCTGGTGACTTTGTCACATTATTATCTGGCAGCCTCGCTGCAATCTAGTGACTTTGTCACATTATTATCTGGCAGCCTCGCTGCAATCTGGTGGCCTCGCCACAACATCTGATCTGGTGACCTCGTCACAATATCTGGCAGCCTCGCTGCAAATTATATCTGGCAGCCTCGCTGCAATTATCTGTGGTGTGTAGCGGTTGGGTGGGTCGAGTAGTCTCCCCACATGGTGTAAGGCTGGTACGGGGGTATTATGGATGGATCTGGGTTGGGTTACTGTTTGCATATTATATCTGATCTGTATCTGTTATGGGCCTATGGGCTTAACCTGATTTCTGTAATGGGCCAAGGCCCAACTAATCTGATTCTGAGGCTTGATCTGTTTTGGCCTATGGTTGAGATAATGTTGCACACTGAGTTGTCAAACTCACTCCCCTTTTTATTTAATCTCTGTAGGTAACCCTCAACCATAGTGGGCTTGGAGCTGCGAGAGATTCGGAGTGGCCACAGCATCTGCAATAAAACTGGTTTTCATTTTGATTAAGTATTTTATTATTATGTTATTTTTGGGTTTTATTTTGTAATAAGGCCGCTATCTAAGTTTTTATTTGGTTTAGTCTTTCGTTGATGATTAAATTACATTTTATAGAATCGCTAGTTTAGGCTGCGCTGGTTTCAAAATCTAAGAATGTTTTCAAAACTCAACGAGTGAATAATATGGATAACTTGAAGAATTAATAAACTGGTTTTAACAAACTTACTCTTTTGATTCAAACCTCACTTAAGAAACAACAAGACTAAAAAGGTCGTAAACTTAGTTTTAGGATCGTGTGACGCATCAGATCTGGTCATAACGTCTAGGCCGGGTTTGGGGTGTTACACGTTATGAGTATTAGGGCTACTCATGGACGAGGCCGTAGACGTGGCTGAGGCAGTGTTCAAGCTGGGTCTTCATCTTCGGAACACTTGACAACTGAGGGGCCACACCACCACCGGCTGAAAATAGGCCGTATGAGCTGGCCACAGGGGATGATGCCTTGTCTCAGGCAATGTTAAGGGTTTTAGAAAGGGTTACTGGAGCTAATGTTGGGCCAGTGAGTAGGGGATCCATCTCTGAGCGACTCCGGGCTAACGGAGCAGAGGTTTTTAGGGGCATATCTGGAGTAGCCCCAAATGTAGCTGAGTATTGCCTGGAAGCTACAGAACGGATTATGGACGGCCTGGATTGCTTGATGGAGCAAAAGCTAAAAGGTGCGGTGTCTCTACTGTGAGACGAGGTATATCAATGGTGGATCACTGTAAGGGAGAGTACCCCAGTTGAGCGGGTAACCTGGGAACTGTTTAAGACGTCTTTCAAGGGGAAGTACCTCTGAGCGAGTTATGTGGATGCACGTAGGAAGGAATTTCTGAACCTGACCCAGGGCAATAAGTCTATTGCTGAGTATGAGGCAAAATTTCTGAGGCTGAGTCGATATGCCAGCGGTATAGTTGCTATGGAGTATGAACGTAGTATTCACTTTGAGGATGGCCTCAAGGACGAGCTAAGAGTGCTGATAGCTCCATAGAGGGAGCGCGACTTTACTACGTTGGTGGAGAAGGCCAAAATAGCCGAGCAAGTGAAGTGAATTGAATGGCAGAACTATGATAAGGATCGGAACTAATTTAGGAGGGATTCTGGACCGTCTGGTGCTGCAAGCCAAAATGTCAAGAGAACTAGAGTAGAGGAACCGGTTCGAGCAGTTTCGGTAAATACAGTTAGACCGCAGCCTTGCAGGGACTGTGGTAGAGTGCATCTAGGAGAATGCTAGAAGCGTACTGGGGCATGTCTCCGATGTAGGTCCAAAGTGCATAGGATCAAGGACTATCCGTGGAGGCTAGCTCAAACTCAAGTTGCAGAACAGAGGGTCACTCAACCAGTGCGAGGTGGACCGCTACCGTCGAGGGGCCGTGGACAAGGTAGAGGTGGCAATGGAAATGGACGTGGACGTGGAGCACCTGGCAGGGGTGCTGGTAATGCTGAGGCTCGCCAGCCACCATTGGTATATGCTGTTTGATGCAGAGAGGAGGGTGATGCACCTGACTCATAACTGGTACGTTTTTTATCTCTAGCATGCCATACACTGCTTTGATAGACGTGGGTTCTACTCATTCGTATGTAGCATGTGACATTTTTGGGTCGTTAGGTGTGCACTCTGAGGAAACTGTGAGTGGGGTAACTATGATAAGTCCACTGGGTCACTCAATTAGGGTAGATAAACTCTTTAGGAAGGTGCCTTTAGAGACTCAAGGTAGGATCTTTACTGGAGACTTAATGGAGCTACCATTTGGAGAGTTCGATCTGATCTTGGGTATGAACTGGTTGACTAAGCATAAGGCGACTCTGGATTGTGCGGCTAAGAGAATGGTGTTAAGGACTGTTGAGGATGAGGAGGTAATGGTTATTGGGGAGCGAAGGGACTACTTGTCCAATGTGGTTTCAGCCTTGAGAGCTGAGAAGCTAATTTGTAAAGGTTGCAAGGTGTACTTGGCTTTTGTAAGTCAGACTAAGACTGAGGACTTGACTGTAGAGACGGTTAGAACTGTTAAGGAATTCTAAGATGTTTTTCCTGCGGAGCTTCCTGGATTACCTCCGAATCGAGAAGTCGAGTTTGGAATCGACTTGCTGCCTGGAATGGCTCCAGTGTCCATTGCACCCTATAGAATGGCACCAAAGGAGTTTGTGCAACTGAAAGCACAAATCCAAGAGTTATTGGATAGAGGTTTCATTAGACCGAGTGTGTCTTCGTGGGGAGCACCGGTACTGTTCGTGAAGAAGAAGGATGGGACGATGCATATGTGCATCGATTATCGCCAATTGAACAAACTGATGATAAAGAACAAGTATCCTCTGCCAAGAATCGACGATCTGTTTGACCAGCTTAGAAGAGCTTCGGTGTTTTCCAAGATCGATCTTTGATCTGGATACCATCAGTTAAGGGTAAAGGAAGTGGATATTCATAAAACAGTATTCAGAACTCGGTATGGTCATTACGAGTTCCTGGTTATGCCATTTGGACTGGCAAATGCACCTGCAGCTTTCATGGATCTGATAAATCGAGTGTTCTAACCTTACTTGGACCGATTCGTAGTCGTCTTTATTGACGATATTCTGGTATATTTGGAAATTGAGGAAAAGCATGATGAGCATCTTCGTATTGTTCTACAAGTGCTGAGAGAGAAGCAACCTTATGCAAAGTTCAGTAAGTGTGAATTTTGGTTGTGAGAAGTGACTTTTCTGGGTCATGTTGTCTCTGCGGAAGGAATTAGGGTAGATCCTTAAAAAATTGAGGCAATTCTAGAATGGAAGCCACCGAGGTCAGTATCGAAAATTTGGAGTTTTCTGGGTCTGGCAGGGTACTACAGAAGATTTGTAGAAGGATTCTCTCTGATTGCGGCCCCGTTGACGGAACTGTTGAGGAAAGGAGTATCTTTTGTATGGACTGAGAAGCAGCAAGAAGCCTTTGATAAGTTGAAAAAGGTATTGACTGAGGTGCCAGTGTTGATACAACTAGAGTTTAGGAAGGATTTCACTGTGTACAGTGATGCTTCGCATGTGGGATTAGGTTGTGTACTGATGCAAGAAGGTAAAGTGGTCGCTTATGCTTTGCAACAGCTTAAGCCTCACGAAGTAAATTACCCTACGCATGATCTAGAGTTGGCAGTGGTGATCTTTGCATTGAAAATCTAGAGACACTATCTATATGGGGAAAAGTGTATTATATACACAGACCTTAAAAGTCTCAAGTATCTGTTAACTCAGAAGGAGTTCAATCTTAGGCAACGAAGATGGATTGAGTTGCTTAAGGATTGCGATTGTTCGATTGAGTACCACCCAGGCAAGGCAAATGTGGTGGCTGATGCACTGAGCCGAAGGGCTGTAGCTGAGTTGAGAGCGATGTTAACTCGTTTGAGTTTATATGACGATGGAAGTCTGTTGGCGGAGTTGCAAGTAAGACCAACTTGGACTGAGGAAATTAAGGAAAAGTAGTTAGAGGATGATTCATTGGTTCCTCAGTTTCAACAAGCTGAGCATGATGAGTATTCAGATTTTGAACTAAATACTAATGGAGTTCTCTGCTTTCGTGGAAGAGTTTATATTCCGAAGGATTCTGACTTCAGGCAATCGATTCTGAAAGAGGCTCATGGTGGACCTTGTGCCATGCATCCTGGAGGGAATAAGCTATATCGAGACTTGCAAGAGGTGTATTGTGGCTCGAACTTAAGCGAGAGGTGACTGAATTTGTGGGAAAATGTCTGACATGCCAGCAAGTAAAGGCTGAGCATCAACTACCTTCTGGACTGTTACAACTAGTGAAGATCCCACTCTGGAAGTGGGAAAGGGTTACCATGGATTTTGTAAGTGGGCTACCCTTGACACCCTCCAAGAAGAACTCTGTATGGTTAGTGGTAGATAGATTAACAAAATCTACTCATTTCATACCTATCCAAACTGACTACTCACTTCAAAAGTTGGCCAAACTGTATGTGGCGGAGATAGTGCGACTGCATAGGGTGCCAGTTTCGATTATTTCTGATCAGGATCCCAGGTTTACATCTCGATTATGGCAGAAACTGCATGAGGCATTGGGTAGGCGATTAGACTTCAGCAATGCTTTTCACCCTCAGACGGATGGACAGTCAGAAAGGGTTATTCAGGTGCTGGAGGATATGCTAAGGGGTTGTGTTATCGACTTTTGAGGTAGTTGGGAGGACTATTTACCTTTAGCAGAATTTGCATACAACAATAGTTATCAGGCGAGCATTCAAATGGCCCCATATGAGGCACTTTATAGGCGAAGGTGTCGTACGCCTACGTGTTGGACAGAGTTGGGAGAATGACAGGCTCTTAGACTAGAGTCAGTGGTAGACACTGAGAAAAAGGTTAAGTTAATCAGAGATCGGTTAAAGAAGGCATTTGATAGGCAAAAGTCGTATGCTGATCTAAAGCGTAAGAAAATCGAGTTCACTATTAGGGATATGGTATTTTTGAAAGTTTCACCTTGGAAGAAGATTTTGAGGTTTGGTAAGAAGGGCAAGTTGAGTCTGCGATTTATTAGGCCTTATCAGGTTCTGAAACGGGTAGGGCCAGTAGCCTATCAGAACGGACGTATCCATGACATCTTTCATGTATCCATGCTAAGACGGTATCGATCGGATCCTTCACATATTGTGCCAGTGGAGGAGATTGAGGTAAAAACTGATTTGACCTTTGCAGATGAGCCTGTGCAAATATTGGATCGCGAGGTCAAAGCATTGAGAAGGAAGTCAGTTCCGTTAGTAAAAGTGTTTTGGCGCAATCATGGCAGGGAAGAGGCTACGTGGGAGCCAGAAGAGGCAATGCGTCAACAATACCCTCACTTATTTGGATCAGGTAAATTTCAAGGCCGAAATTTCTTTAAGGGTGGTAGAATTGTAACGCCCTGATTTTCGGGATTTTTGTGATTTTGGTGAAACCTTGAAATTTTGGTGTTTTGGTTATTGAAATTGTCTTTAAGTATGTTAGTGGGTCTTTAGAAGGCCCAAGCCTAAGATAAACTTGGTAGAAATATCAAATTTTGAATTTAAAGTGAAGGGGACTTAGTTAAGTGGGCCTTTAAGAAAAATTTAGTGAAATAGGACACAAAGAGGCCCTTGGTAAAGTGGCAATGCGGCACCACTAAGCTCCTAAAAAAGTGGCATGTGGGTAGGTGTTTAAGGGCCAGAGTTCAAGTTGCGATGTAAGCAGATGATACTTTTATTTTTGTGCATGTGTTGGTCAAGTGATGGCACTCAAGTGAAACTCTGCTGTAGAGAGTTTGAATTGTTCATGAGATTGGATCAGGGAGAGATTTTAGGGATTTTTGAATGAGGCACTTGATGGCCGATTAGGGGACTCTTAGGAAAGCATTGCCGATTGGGACTTTTGGCTTAGGGTGCATTCGGCTAGTAGAGTGAGGTAGCCATTCGGCATTTATTCTTGGTAGCCGATTGCTTTAGGGTGGCCTTCGGGATTTTGTCAATTACCCTAAGTGCCGAATAGGTTTGGTAGTGAGACCCTCTCGATTCATACCCTTTCTTTCTACTGTTCTAAAAGTCGAAACCTTAAACCTTAAGCTATCCATTACCGACGTCTTCACCTAGCCGAATCTCTTCTCTACTTTCATTCCTCTCTTTTTACTTCTTTTATCTCCTAACCGAAACCTAAGCCTACACATTCCTTTTGCGCTATTTGTTTATAACCAAACCCCCATCTTTTCTTTCATTCTCTTCTCTTCTTTCATCCCCATTCTCTTCTAATTCTCCATAGCCGAATACTCATAAAAGCCGAAATCCCGAAAGGTTCTAGGTGTGCCGATTTCTTCTTGTTTGTAAACCTTTACTTTATTTTCTCTTTAGCTGAATTGCATAGCCTTGTCGACATCCCTTTCTTTTCACTGCAAAGCTTCCATGTTTCCTTCTCTTTTGTTGTGCCCAAAAACTGAAATCACCATATTTATAGGGACTTGGTGTAACACCCCAAACCCGGCCTAGACGTTATGGCCAAGTCTGGTATGCTACATCACCTAAACTATTCCACGTCACCTAATTACTAAGTCTGTTGGTGAGTTTTTTAAAGCAATACTTTGGTCTTAGAAATTCCCGGTTTATTGGATAATCGACTTACTCTCTACCCATTTGTTAGACGATTCGTTTTAGTATTATTATCTTGCTTAGTCGTTTGTGTTGCGAAGTTGGTTATGAAAACATTTGATTGATCTTTGGAAAATGTGTATCTTTATAATTGTACCAAATCATGCATAAGTAAGAAAATAAAACCCAGAAAGAAAAGTTAAAATGGCCTTATTACAACCCATCATGAAAATAAAATGAGTAATTGAAACTATAAAATAATAAACCAGTTTAAAACCGAGTTCAGTCTTAGTAGCCACTCTGAATCCCTCCCAGCTCCAAGTCCACGAACTAGGGCTCACCTGCAAGGATGGAAAGGAAAAGGGTGAGTTTGGAAAACTCAGTGTGTGCAGAAGCCCATCCATAGCCCAAATCATCTCAAGCCCATTGGGCCTAAGCCCAATCCAGTCTCAGACAGATACTGGGCCGAAGCCCCATTCTGATATCAGTAAACTGGGCCGAAGCCCTATTTAGATAGTAGTATGGCCCATAGGCCAAGAACAGTACAGTACAGAATAACAAAATGAATGCAAACCCATATCATGTGGGGAGACTACTCAACCCACCCAACAGCTATACACCACCCGTACCAACCAACACACCATGTGGGGAATAACTCGACCCACCCAGCCCACACACTATAGTCGCAGCATGGCTGCTCAGATAAACAGTATAATAAGGCAAAGCCCCTTTCAGAAAATAGTACGAGGCATAGCCCCTTTCAGTAACGTGGCAATGCCACTCACACTTCCTCCAATATAAACCCAACCTATGCAACAGATATACATATCATGGTATACAGTAACAGTAACAGTCATATCAAGCAGTACAGTCAATTCTAGCCCTAGGGGTATAATGGTAATTTTACACTTAGGGGCAAAATAGTAATTCCTCACCCTAAAGGGGTAATTTATTAATTTTGCTCTCTTATTACAATTTTTATGTCTATTACAGTCACTACCAATCCAGTAGTCATTACAGAAGTTCAGTTAACTTAATTTGACAGTTTCAGATTTTAAGCCCTAAAACCCCTAATGGGCCCTAAAGTGTCATTTAGCAGTTTAAGCCCATTTAGGCTATGTTCCATAGCCAATTATCCATTTTAGCAGTTTTAACTTATAGTCCATCAAGAAATTCCTTTAAACCTATTTTTACCCCCAAATGGGCCCAAAAGCCCATTGGGCCCATATTCGGCCCACCGAGGCCCAACTTACCTTAATGCCCAAAATTTTACAGTCAACCCACCTACCAGTACCGATTTCAGATCCAATGTAGTCCTACCAACTTGAGACCATTCGCACGCTCACAAGCCCTCGAAATGCCAAAACTTCAGTATTTCGGCTTTTCGGCTTTTCGGCTTTTACCGAATTGAACGATGAAAGGGTGTTCGATACACACACCTGTTTGCGATTCCACCAACGAAATCCTCCATGCGTTAATTCCTACAATCCATCAATTAATCAATTAGACTATAGATCTATGGAAATCAAAGTAAAAATCCCCTTACCATATTCGGCCAGTGCCCCTAATGGCCATGAAATCTTACCTCTGACGATTTAGATGCACTAGATCTAGATCTAGTTGTACCGATGCCTTCACTTCCTCGCTTGCTCACCTCCTTCGCTAACTATCACTCTTAAGAACCAAAATACAACCCTGAATCACTAATAGACCAAGTCGACAACCTCCCTAAACTTTAGGGACTTTCGGCTTTTCCAAAACATGAAATAACTTATGGATCCGAGTTGATGAACACTTACCACAGCTTCTCCCTTGATTCTAACTCAGATCTGAAGTAGATCTAACCCTTATACCTGGTAGAACCCGAATCTTTGAGATCTAAGAATTCCGCTAAAAGCTCCTAAGAAAATGGCGATTTCGGCTTTTTGACTGGTAAAGAAGGTGATAATTTGGGGCTATAGATTTGGGTGATGATGTCGACAAGGGCAAGGATTTAAGGGATGCAGTAATCGTCCACCACAGGTGAAGAGAATAGGAGGATTTTGACTTATAAGAAATCGGCACAAAAGCACTTTCAGGATTTCGACTCTTTAATGGCTGTCGACAAAAGCTTGAAAACAACGGAGAAGGATTCGACTTTAAGCAAAGATGATGGAATGGAATCGGTTTAAAGATGGTGGAAGATCTAAGAAGAAAAGAATGGAAGAAAAAGAATAGAAGAAGAAGATGGAGTGTAGATTCGGCTTTGATGAAGAAATCGGCTAGCAAACTTTAGGGAGGCAGGTTTCGACTTTTTGACAGTAAAAAAAAAGAATAACACCTAAGGTGGCTAACCCTAATTGTCATGACAGAAAAAAGAAAAAGATGTAACCCTAATAATACCCCTTAAGCAATCGGCCCAACTCCCTAAAGCCCTTGCCAAAATTTCACTTAAGTTAGTCACATGCTGGGCACATGCCTAAGAATTAAAAATAACAATACACTTACCTTGCAACTTGAACCCTTGTCCTTGAATACCCACTTAGGCGCCACTTTTTTAGGAACTTAGTGGTGCCACCTTGCCACTTTGCCAAAGCTCTCTTTGTGTCATGTTTTACCCAGTTTTTCTTAAAGGCCCACTTAACCAAGTCCCCTTTCACTTAAAAATCTAAACTTGACATTTTTCCGGGTTTTAACTTAAGCTTGGGCCTTCTAAAGGCCCACTAACACCTTTAAACACATTTTCAACATTCAGAACACCAAAATTTTAAAACTTCACTAAAAGTCACAAAACCCGAAAAATCCTGAAAATCAGGGCGTTACAACTCTACCCCCTTAAAGAAATTTCGGCCTCGAAATGTACTTGATCCAAATAATTGAGGGTATTGTTGACGCATCGTTTCCTCTGGCTCCCAAGTAGCTTCTTCTCTACCATGGTTGTGCCATAGCACCTTTACCAATGGAACTGTCTTCTTCCTCAAGACTTTGACTTCACGATCCAAGATTTGCACAGGTTCCTCCTTGGAGGTCAAATTAGTATTTACTGCAATCTCCTCCACCGGTACAATATGTGAAGGATCCGACCGATATCGTCTTAACATAGATACTTGAAAAACGTCATGAATACGATCCAACTCTGCTGGCAACTCCAACTGATATGCTACTGGCCCAATCTGCTTGAGAATCCGATAAGGCCCAATAAACCACGGACTTAATTTGCACTTTTTACCAAACCTCAAGATCTTCTTCCATGGTGAAACCTTAAGAAATACCATATCTCCAACAGCAAACTCAATTTCCTTCCGCTTAAGGTTAGCATATGACTTTTGCCTATCAGATGCTTCTTTTAACCGGTCACGAATTAGTTTAACCTTGTTCTCTGTATCTGCCACTAGCTCTGGTCCAAGAACTTGACGCTCTCCTAACTCTGTCCAACATGTAGGAGTACCACATCTTCGCCCATAAAGTGCCTCATATGGAGCCATCTGAATACTTGCTTGATAACTGTTGTTGTATGCAAATTCTACCAAAGGTAAATAATCTTTCCAACTACCACGAAAGTCGATAACACATCCTCTTAACATGTCTTCCAACACTTGGATGACCCTCTCAGACTGACCATCTGTCTGAGGATGAAATGCAGTACTGAAATTCAGTCGCGTACCCAACGCCTCATGCAACTTCTGCCAAAATCGAGATGTAAATCTAGGATCTCGATCAGAAATTATTGACACTGGCACCCCATGCAACCGCACTATCTCCGCTACATACAACTTGGCCAACTTCTATAGTGAATAATCAGTTCGAACCGATATAAAATGGGCAGACTTCGTCAATTTATCCACGATTACCCACACAAAATCTTTCTTTGAGGGTGTCAAAGGCAACCTACTCACAAAATCCATCGTTACAGTTTCCCACTTCCACTGTGGAATTTTCACTGGTTGCAACAGTCCAGAAGGCAATTGGTGCTCAGCTTTTACTTGCTGGCACATCAGACATTTCCCAACAAAATCAGTCACCTCTCGCTTAAGTCTAGGCCACTAGTACGCCTCTCGCAAATCCCTATACAACTTATTACCCCCAGGGTGCATAGCACAAGGTCCACCATGAGCCTCTCCCAAAATCAACTGCCTCAAATCAGAGTCCTTAGGAACACAAACTCTTCCACGAAAGCAAAGAACCCCATCAAAATTTAGTCTAAAATCCTCACTCTCACCATTCTTGACTTGCTAAAATCAAGGAATCAACGTATCATCCTTCAACTGTAACTCTTTAATTTTCTCGATCCAAGATGGTCTCACTTGCAGTTCTGCTAATAAACTCCCATCGTCATATAAACCTAAACGAGAAAACATAGCCTTTAGTTCAGCAACAGTCCTTCGGCTCAGTGCATTAGCCACTACGTTAGCCTTGCCTGGGTAGTACTCGATCGAATAGTAATAATCCTTAAGCAACCCTATCCATCTTCGTGGCCTAAGATTTAGTTCCTTTTGAGTCAATAGATATTTGAGACTTTTATGGTCAGTGTATATAATACACTTTTCTCCATAAAGGTAGTGTCTCCAGATTTTCAATGCAAATACCACCGCTGCCAACTCCAAATCATGTGTAGGGTAATTCGCTTCGTGAGGCTTGAGCTATCGCGAAGCATAAGCGACCACCTTACCTTCTTGCATCAATACACAACCTAGCCTGTAACACCCCGAACCCGGCCCAGATGTTATGCCATGTCCGGTGTGCTACATCACCTAGACTATCCTACGCTGCCCTATTTACTAAGTCCGATGGTGAGGTTTAAAAAAAACAATGCTTGATTTTTTTGGAAATTCCCGTTTTAATAACTATTCAACTTAATCTCTATTTCATTTGTTAAGCGATTCACTTTAACCTTATTATCTTACTTAGTCTTTTGTAATAACAGGTTAGTTAAGAAAACATTCATTTACTTTTGGAAAACATGTGTGATATTTGTAATCGAAGTAAAGCAATTGAAAATCCCAAATAAAACAGTTATAGTGGCCTTTTTACAACCCAAAACCAAAATAACTAATTAAATCTAAATTGAAATGGATAACTTAATTAAAATCCAACAGTCCAGTCATGTGGCCACTCTAAATCCCTCCCAGCTCCAAGTCCATTAACCTAGGTTCACCTATAAGGATGGAAGGAAAAGGGGATGAGTTTGGAAACTTAGTGTGTACAGAAGCCCATCCAAAGCCCAAGTCAACTCAAACCCATTGGGCCTAAGCCCAAACCAATCTCAGTTAGATACTGGGCCAAAGCCCTATTCAGATAGCAGTGTAGAGAACAGTATGGCCCAAAGGCCCAATACAGAAACAGAACAATTAATAATCATGAATGCAAGCCCATATCATATGGGGAGACTACTCAACCCACCCAACCGCTACACACCACCCGTACCAACCAACATACCATGTGGGGAATAACTCGACCCACCCAACCAACACACCACAGTCGCAGCATGGCTGCTCAAATACAGTGGCCACAAATAGTAATACGAGGCAAGGCCTCTTTCAGTAAACAGTATGGGCAAAGCCCTTTCTAGATAACAGTACGAGGCACAGCCCCTTTTAGTAACGTGGCAATGCCACTAGCACTTCCTCCATCAATAAATCCCAAATCCCATGCAACAGATATCATGATATGGCATACAGTAAACAGAAATAGTAAATCATGCAATACAGTCAAATTCAGCCCTAGGGGTATAATGGTCATTTTACACCTAAAGGTAAAATGGTAATTTCTCCCTAAAGGGTATTTTAGTCCTTTACACTATTATCACAAGTTCCAAGCATGTTACAGTCACTAACAGTCATTATTTCTGTCTTAGCAGTTAACAGTTTTAAGCAGTTTTAGTTACTGGGCCCTAAAACCCTTAATGGGCCCTATGGCGCCTATTAGTAAATTAAGCCCATTTTATCCAAGTTTCATATTCAATTATTGATTTTAGCAGTTTCAATCCTATAGTCTAGCATAACATAATTATTACCTATTTTTACCCCAAATGGGGCCAAAAGCCCATTGAGCCCACATTCAACCCATCGAGACCCAACTTACCGAGGTGTGCAAAATTGCACACTCAACTAACTTACCACTTACGGTTATAGATCTCACGATTTCCAATCATCTTGTGAGCATTCGCACACTCACAAGCCCACATAATCCTAACTTTTCGGTTACTTGGCCATTACCGAATTAGACTAAAGAAGGGTTCCATACACACCTGATTTATGTCGAATCGTTGACGAGATCTCCTACGTGATTTCTCTTATAATCTATTATTTAAACGATTAACCAAAAAAACTACGAAAATCGATGCTAAGATTCCTTACCATATTCGGCCACACCTTTAATGGCCATAAAACCTTACCTCTATCGATTTGGATCTACTAGATCTAGATCTGGTTAAATAGATTCCTTCAGTTCCTCGCTAGATTACCTTCTTCGCTAAATAACATATATAAGAACCAAAATATATCGTTAAAACACCCTTAGGCCATGCCGACAGCCTCCCTACATGTATACAGGGATTTCGGCTACTCTTAATTTCCAAAATAACGAATGAGAAGGAGTTTAGTTACTTACCAAAGATTTATTCGCCAAAAACGTTCCCATTCACCACTTTCTTTCCAGATCTGTTGTAGATCTAATCCCCAAAATATGAGTAGAGAACAGATTTAAATACTAACTCCCAAATCACTGAAATATGGAGATTTTGGTTTTTAATATTTATGAGTAAAGAGGAAGAAGTATTTGAACGGATAAAAGGGATGTAGGTTGTGATTTAATTATAAGAAAAGGGACCCTGTAGTCGGTTCTTGTAACAGCCCACTTTAGACCCTAGTCGGAACGGTTGGTTTCGGGACCACTTAACTGAGTCGAATTATTATTTTTATTACTTTAATATGTTTTACAGCATGATAGAATTACAGTGTGAAAGTTTGGTTTAGAAATTTTATCGTTTGACTGGTTAATTTGATAAAAAGGATTAAATCGCGTAAAGCGATAAATTAGAGTTCTATTTTATAAATGACCTATTTGAGCATGGCTTTATAAAAGGAGGTACTTGCATGGCAATTATGCCATTTTTATTTGGAGTGGTTGGTGATGGACCATTATGTCCATATTTTATAAGGTTTTATAATAATTTTACAAAGGGTAAAATGGTCAAATGGCTTTATAATATGTTTTAATTAAATAAAACAAGAAAAATGGCTTTAATTTCTTTTCTCTCTTCACCGATTCTCATAAACAAAATAAAGGTTTTTATGCTTTCAAATATTCGGCCACTTCAAGCTTCAAATTGAGGTTCGTTTTTGTTCCGTTTTCGATAATTTTTACGTTTTTGAAATCGTTGCTTCGTATATTAACCGACCCGTACCTCAATTTCTGATTTTGATTATGTTTTTGAAAAATGCCATTGATGAATGTATGTTATTTTGATGGATTTTGATGAATTATTGATTATTATGTGGAAATATACAAGAATTTTAAAGTAATTTTTGAAGAAAATGGGTTTTGAGGATTTGATTATAAAAAGGTAGAATTTTTGAGGTTAAATTTGTGATTAATTAAAAGATATATGCTTGTATAAGTCCCTTAAATATTTGGCTATAGTGAATTGGGGGATTGATTGTGTAATTTGTCATTTTTGTGATGAGAGGACTAAATTGCAAAGTATTAAAAATATAGGGGCTAAATTGCAAATATGTCAAATTATATGTTTTTGGATTGAATTGAATATGTGAGTTAGTAAATAGCTGAATTTTGCATTAATATAGATAAAGACGATCGAATCCCGGTACTTGATCGGGGAAAACGGAAAATAGACGAGTAGATACGGGATTACTAGGTAAGTTCGTATAACGAATTTAATGTATTTATATATGTTCATACGTATTGTTATTTGAAAATATGAAATGCTAGATGATTAAATAGCCCAATGGAACGAGTATATATGAGATTGAAATAGAAATGTTAAATTGTTACAAGTGATAAATTGAATACCGAGCCCCGTTAGAACCGTAGAAGTCGATAGGATACGAGTGACATGTCACTAGGGCTACAGGGTGGTTTGAGCTCCTGCATTTGTTGTGGACTCACCACGTGCTCATGAGCTATAGGTTTATCCTTTGGGATTACATGTTCAGCCTACGGGCTTACCGATTATCCTTCGGGATTATATGTTTAGCCTCCGGGCTTACCGTACAGGCTCGAAAGAGCATATATGACGCATTAACGGATTACAGGTTATATGTATATACACTGTGTGTGTATCACCCGAGTATCTTTCGATGTTCTTATAGGTTCAACGAGCAATACCGATACATGTTACAAGAAAGGTTAATTGATATTTGAATATATGAGAGAGATGTTATGTGAATACATGAATGGTATAAGGTACATGTTATAAGAGTTATGTGCTATAAATGAGATAATGAAGTATATGAAATACACGACATATGAATTGTATGAATGGAATGATACTAGTTACATGATCAACATGTTATATGAGAAAGTGCAAAATGAAGGCATATTATGCCATATGATTTACAAGATATGTATATGTTACTTGAAATGAAGTACTTGATAAGCTTTTATATATGATATGTTATGAAACTACATGAACTAATGAGTGTGAGCTTGTGCAATAGGCTATAAGATCATATGTTTGTAATGGCCTTACTTATGGATACCTCATTGAAATGGTAAGTTTCATTTCATGTTATATGGACTTACTAAGCTTTAGAAGCTTATTCCATTTATTTCTTTCACTGTCTTCTAGATTCGGAAGCTAGCTCAGATATCGGACGAGTCGGGGATCGCTATCACACTATCGATAAAGCTTTGGTACTTTTGAGTATTTTGCAAACGTTTGGTCATGGCATGTATAGGCTAGTACTTTTGTGAACATGATATATTTTGGTAAATGATCAAGCTATGAGATGTGGCTTGGGTCATATGTGTTTATAATCAAGCACTTGAGTTGTCCTTTAGCTATATGTGCTTATGGAAAGATATGTGATTTTGATGAGGTTATAAGCTTGCATAATTGATATGTATATATGTGTAGATGAGTGCATGGGAATGGTCATTTAGGCCTTTGAGTTGGTGTGCTTGATTTGTGAATGAATTGAGATGATTTTGGGTCCATTTTGTGCTTGAATTGGTATGTTTTAGGTTGGTAGAATGGCATGAAATGTTGTTGGTTAATGGCTAGTAGAAACAACCCATATTGGGTGGCAAATTGGCTTAAACCAAGCCTATATTTGTGCCACACGGCCAGGAACATGGGCATGCGCTTCGACCGTGTGTCCCCGGCACCTTAATGTTTTGGTCAGTTTTGGTACACAGTCTAGACACACGGGCGTGTCTGGTAATTTGTAGCTGTGTGAAATTTAGCAGTATAGTCACACGGTCTGCTCTATCTTGTACACGGGCGTGTCTGGCAGCCGTGTGATATTTGACAGTTTTGACCACGGGGTAAGGGCACGGGCGTGCCTAGGCCATGGACGACACACGGCCTAACCCCATGGGCGTATTGGACAACCGTGTGGGATAAGTCAGATTCGACCATGGGCTGAAAGGTTTGGGCGTGTCTGGAGGGACACGGCCGTGTGAGAAGAACACGGGCAAGGGGGCACGGCCGTGTGTCCCTAACTTAAAAATTTTGCAAATTTTCCCTATCTTTTAGCATGTTTCCAATTAGATTTCCAATAATTATATACATCATTTTATGATCAATTGAAGCATGCTCTAATGACAGATGATACGTGATGGTTCTTGATTAAAAAGTTTAAAATTTTACTGCTCCGATATATGTTACAAGTCCGGTAATGCCCCTTACCTATTTCGGCGACGGTTAGGGGATAGGGGTGTTACAGTTCTACTGAGAAGAAAATCAAAAAGAATAGAAGTAGGGGAGAAGGTTCGGCCTTGATGAGAAATAGAAGAGAAAAAGAGCAAAATAGTAGAACAAGAATCGTTTGCATGAGAGCCAACCTCGACTAATAGGAAAAGAAATCAAGGGAAACAAATTGAAAGAATCAATGCAAAGGATTTTGGGTAGAGAGAAAATAAGCAACAAAAATAAAACAAAACAAAATAAAATAGTTTGAATGCCAGAACAAATTCAGCTAATTGGCTAAGAATAATTTCCAATTTAAATCTCGTGCCTATCTCCTTGTTTTTAGTCACCCACCGAATTTGATTTAAATTCAAATTCTTCCTACCAGCTGCAGCCACCCATTCAAATTAACTTCATCCTTATCCCCAACCGATCAGCAGCAGCATCCACTGACTGACCTGCTTCAGCAGGCTGTTAGGGAGCGCCCCAGTCCCGCACGGAACCTCCCATGCGCGCGCAGCAAAAAGGGTTCTCCTCGCGCGCAACGCTACTCGAACCTGGAGCCTGCAGGTTGCCCAGCACCCTGCTGGCCACTGAGACGCGCGTTCCTCTTTGATATAATAGCACCGCGCTAATTCTTAAAGCTTACCTACCGCAGACCTGGGTCCATTAAAAATAAAACAAAACCTGCGCCTACCTGGACTCGAACCCGTGCTCCTTTGGAACTCCTAGCACACTGCTGCCACTATGCCACAGGCTCTCTTGTGGCATACCTCGGTCACGACTATACTTAAGCCTTACCTTAGCATGGCCTGGCTTCTAAAAATAAAAAGAAACCCCCACGCGCACCGTGCCTTGAACCCAGGTACTCCTACAACCCCTACCGCGCTTAGCCACTGAGCCGGGAACGTTCCTTTGTGCCTAATCTTGCACAATTTATTTTAAAAGCCTTATTGACCAGTTCCCCTAACAAACAAAAACTAATTTCTTTGCTAAAGTCTTGGATTGGACCAAAATTTTCCCACACTTTAAATACTTCTAAACTCATTTAAAAACTAAATTTAAACACCAAATATTATAATATTCTATATATTTTTAAATAAAAATAATCATAATAACAATAGAAATTTTATAAATATATCTTTATAAAAATTTCAAATACAGTGATATATATATATATATATATATATTTTCTAATAATAATAATTATAGTTTTCATGAAATTATAAAACATAAATATTTTATCAATAGTAATAGTAATAAGAATATATGATTCTAATAAATACAGAAGAAATTTTCTAATAGTAATTTAATTCAAATTTCTCTCTTTTTTTTAAAACAATAATATTTAAAACTTCTCAATTTATTCAGGTTTTCTTTTATTCGAACCCAGACTTCAAAACCCAATTCTTCTAGGCCCAAATTCAGGGTGTTACATAGCCCCACATACGAAGCATCGCTATACACAGTGAAGTCCTTACCCGATTCTGGCTGACTCAACACCGGCGCCTCAGTCAACACCTTTTTCAGTTTGTCAAAAGCTTCTTGCTGCCTCTCAGTCTATATAAATGCTACTCCCTTCCTTAACAATTTTTTCAACGGTGCCGCGATTAACGAAAACCTCTCAACAAACCTTCTGTAATAACCTGCCAAGCCCAGAAAACTACGAATTTTCGATACTGTCCTTGGCGGCTTCCAGTCCAAAACTGCCTCAATCTTGCGAGGATCTACCCTAATCCCCTCAGCAGAAACAACATGACCCAGAAAAGTCACTTCTCGCAGCCAGAATTCACACTTACTAAATTTCGCATACAGTTGCTTTTCTCTCAAAATTTGCAGAACCACTCGAAGATGCTTATCATGCTTCTTTTGATTTCTGAATAGACCAATATATCGTCAATAAAGACGACCATGAACTGATCCCAGTACGGCTGGAACACTCGGTTCATTAAATCCATAAAAGCTGCAGGTGCATTTGTCAATCCAAATGGCATATCCAAAAACTCGTAATGACCATAACGAGTTCTGAATGCCGTCTTATGAACATCCACCTCTTTTACCCTTAACTGATGATATCCAGATCACAGATCAATCTTGGAAAACACTGAAACTCCTTTAAGCTGGTCAAACAGATCGTCGATTCTCAGCAGAAGATACTTATTCTTTATCGTCAGTTTGTTCAACTGGCGATAATCGATGCACATACGCATCGTGTAAGAGTATGCCCAAAGATCAATCACAAGATAGTTGTGATAACATACTTGATTTATCATGTTTATTAATATAAGGCTTTGCCATTATTATTTCAGCTTCATTTCTGTGTGTATAAATAAACTGTTTTATAATAATGTCCTAAGAATAATATGATTATTCTTAAAAGATCCTTAGTCAAGTATTATTGTTGGCTAGGACAATAATAATGCATTAAGACTAACATGTAGTTGATTGATGATAAAGAGTTGTCATTGATATGGAGTATCAGAATCAATGCATGAATATGTGTGTTAGAGAACAACATATTGGACTGACCCGCTATGAGTATGTTTCTTGGATTATTATGTAATTGTCACAATATTACTCATACTGATTAATATGTATATGATCCTCATACTTGAGATCATCATCATTCCAACATCGTGAGTTGTATATTTTGATATAGTCAAACGAACACCGTAATTGGTTGTTCTATTAAGACTAATGTTGGATATACCACAATCTATGTAGAGGTATATGGTTGATCAATATAGGATAAGTCCCTCCTACATAATAGGAGTAATATCTCAGGCCACTTGATTGAGTGAGACTAGAAATGCATGGCCATGCTCAAATAAGTTGATATGAGATGTCATACGTATTTGTATATCATAGTCTACTCAAGGTATCAAGAAACATGGGATAGACTATGCAAGTGTGACTATTCCATGACTTGTGTCCATTCCAATGATATAGGACTTAAGGATTAATGCATGAAAAGTTAATCACAAAAGGTTATGTCGAATCATGACTTCTTGTAACTTAGGTAGCAATGATGCATTGCTAGATGCCACTCATTGTTTGTAACATTAGAATAGTTCTAATATTACTGCTAACGTTACAATAACCTATAGGGTCACACCCTACGATTGAAATGAACGGAGTAAAACATAGTTGGTATTGTGTCTGGTTGTCACATGAATTAAATTAATTATAGAATTAATTTAATTGGGCAATCAAACTATTGAACATACTATATGTACAAGGATGTTGTACACATAATCAGAACATAATTTTTCTAATATATGAATTTGGTTCATATATATATATAAATTTAACTAAATATAGTTTACCGAAATCTTTATTATAATTAACGTAATTATAATTTTCGGTTAAACGTTGTTAAATTTATTTTAATGATGACTATTATGATTCGGATTATATATGGCAATAAATATTCGTTATGAATATATACCAATTAATACATAGTTATATACAGCAAGGGTAAAAAACCCTAAAGAGCTAATATATAGGCAATCCCGAAACTATGTTAAAGGGTCTAGCAGCCGTCAAAACAATATAATATCTGAAAATAGTTTTCTGGGATATTACCGTTTGTTGTCAATTGGGTGGACTACGTAGAGGCCGACATCGGTAAAGGTTGCGGCTTGGTTCAATAGTGCTTCAGGATTCTCGTTGCCTTGGCGTCGCTGTCTACTCAGATTGAAGTTTCGGTAATTTCGAAACCATTATCATCCTGATTCATTCCTTACACATGGATCCATGGTATGGATCGCCGGAAAAATTTTATTATTCTAATTTTTCGCTACGCCTTGGAGGCACCGGCGTTCCTTCACATCGTCCTATCCTTTTTTTCACAAACAATAATGGTGCTCCCCATAGAGACACGCTCGGTCTAATGAAACCTCTATCCAACAACTTTTGAATTTGCGCCTTTAGTTCCACTAGCTCCTTGGGTGCCATCCTATAGGGCGCGATGGACACTGGAGCCATTCCAGGCAGCAAATCAATCCCAAACTCAACTTCTCGGTTAGGAGGTAATCCAGGAAGTTCCTCAGGAAACACATCTTGGAATTCATTAATAGTTCTAACTGCCTTCACAGTCACATTTTTAGATTCAGTTTGACTAACAAACGCTAGATATGCTTCGCAACCCTTGCGAGTCCACTTCTCAGCCCTGAAGGCTGAAACCACATTGGTCAAATAGTCTCTTCGCTCCCTAATGACCATCACCTCCTCACCCTCAGGTGTTCTCAATATCATCCTTTTAGCCGCACAATCCAGAGTGGCTTTGTGCTTAGTTAACCAGTCCATGCTCAGTATCAGATCAAATTCTCCAAAAGGTAACTCCATTAAGTCTCCCAGAAAGATCCTACCTTGAGTCTCTAAAGGCACATCCCTAAAGAGATTATCTACTTTAACAGAGTGACCTAAAGGACTAATCACAGTTACACCACTCATAGTCTCCTCAGAATGCACACCCAATGACCCAGAAATCTCACAAGCAACATATGAATGCGTTGAACCCACGTTAATCAAAGCAGTATATGATATACTAGATATCAAGAACGTACCAGTTATAACATCAGGCGCATCACCCTCCTTGCGATGACGAGTAGCATAAACCAAGGCTGGCTGACGAGCCTCAACATTACCAGCACCCCTCCCAGGTGTTCCATGACCACGTCCACCACGGCCCCTTGGCGATGGCAATCCACCTCGCGCAGGCTGAGGAACCATTTGATCAATAGCTTGAGCCTGAGCTGGCTTCTGTGGACAGTCTTTAACTTGATGATCCTTAGACCCACATAGAAAACAAGCTCCAATGCGTTTCTAGCATTCTCTTTGATGCACTCTACCACAGTCCCTACAAGCCTGTGGTCTAACAACATTCACCGGCACAGCTCGAACTGGCTCCTCCACTCTAGCTCTCTTAAAGTTTCTGTTTACAGCACCTGATGATCCAGAATCTCTCTTAAAACTCTTGCGATCTCTATCGCGATTCTGACGCTCAGTTTGCTTTACTTCTTTGGCTATCTTAGCCTTCTCTACCAGTGTAGCAAAGTCACGCTCCCCCTGCGGCACTATTAGTACCCTTAGCTCATCTCTACAGCCATCCTCAAAATGAACACTGTATTCATATTTAGTGGAAAGAATACCACTGGCATAACGGCTCAGTCGCAGAAATTTTACCTCATATTCAGCAACGGTCTTACTGTCTTGGGTCAGGTTCAGGAATTCCTTTCTCCGTGCATCCACATAACTAGCTCCAACGTATTTCGCCTTAAAGGACTTCTTAAACAGTTCCCAAGTTACCCCATCAGCTAAGGTACCCTCTCTCATGGTGATCCACCACTAATATGCCTCGTCTCATAGCAACGATACCGCACCTTTTAATTTTTGCTCCGCTGAGAAGTCTAGGTCGTCCATTATCCGCTCCGTGGCTTCCAACCAGTACTCAGCCACATTTGGGGCTACTCCAGATATGCCCCTAAAAACCTCAGCTCTGTTAGTTCGGAGTCGCTAAAAAATAGACCCTCTAACCACAGTTCCAGTTCTTGCTCCAGCGACCCTCTCTAACACTCTCAGCATGGCTTGGGACAGAGCGTCATCCCCTGCAGCCCTATCATAAGATCTAGTCTCCGTCGTGGCAGAGCTCGCACCTCCTCAGCTGGCATATGCCAAGAAAACGAACATCCAGCTTGAGCACTAACTCGGCCTCGTCCACGAGTAGCTCTCGTACTCATATCGTCTTATCTGATTACGAATTTTATGACATTAGTTTAATGTTTCAGTTGTTCATTACAGAGCATCTTATGAACAGATAAAGTTTCAGAGTTGTTCTCGCGTAATCGTAGTCTAACTACTGTCTCAGTTTCCTAGGGTTTAGTTTACCCTACAGTCTCAGTTTTGTAGCCTTAATACTACCTTATCTATAGTATTATATCTAAGGCTCAGTACTATCTACAGTATCGTGTTCAGTACAGAACAGTATTTAGGGCAGAAAAATACTTACAAACTTGGTGCCGGGGATTCAATGTGCCACCTCTCGAACTATCAAATTCCAGAAAAATTCATAAAGATTTAGACCCTTTTAAATCGATTTTCTCAAAACATATTATCTTTAAAGAAGACAAGTTTGAAGATTTTCTTTAAAACAAAAATTCTTTCAGTAAACCTAATTTTTCCAAAAATACCCTTCTTAGGCGTAAAATTTTTGAAAGTCTTTTTGGACTCGATCCACAGTCGAATTGTTGCAACCGGGCTCTGATACCACTAAATGTAACACCCCAAACCCGGCATAGACGTTATGGCCAAGTCTGGTGTGCTACATCACCTAAACTATTCGAAGTCACCTAATTACTAAGTCTGTTGGTGAGTTTTGTAAAGCGATACTTTGGTCTTAGAAATTCCCAGTTTATTGGATAATCGACTTACTCTCTACCCATTTGTTAGACGATTCATTTTAGTATTATTATCTTGCTTAACCGTTTGTGTTGCAAAGTTGGTTATGAAAACGTTTGATTGATCTTTGGAAAATGTGTATCTTTATAGTTGTACCAAATCATGCATAAGTAAGAAAATAAGACCCAGAAAGAAAAGTTAAAATGGCTTTATTACAACCCATCATGAAAATAAAACGAGTAATTGAAACTATAAAATAATAAACCAGTTTAAAACCGAGTTCAGTCTTAGTAGTCACTCTAAATCCCTCCCAGCTCCAAGTCCACGAACTAGGGCTCACCTGCAAGGATGGAAAGAAAAAGGGTGAGTTTGGAAAACTCAGTGTGTGCAGAAGCCCATCCATAGCCCAAATCAACTCAAGCCCATTGGGCCTAAGCCCAATCCAGTCTCAGTCAGATACTGGGTCGAAGCCCTATTCTGATATCAGTAAATTGAACCGAAGCCCTATTCAGATAGCAGTATGGCCCATAGGCCTAGAACAGTACAGTACCGAATAACAGAATGAATACAAACCCATATCATGTGGGGAGACTACTCGACCCACCCAACTGCTACACACCACCCGTACCAACCAACACACCATGTGGGGAATAACTTGACCCACCTAGCCCACACACCACAGTCACAGCATGGCTGCTCAAATAAACAGTATAATGAGGCAAAGCCCCTTTCAGAAAACAGTATGAGGCATAGCCCCTTTCTGTAACGTGGCAATGCCACTCACACTTCCTCTAATATAAACCCAACCCATGCAATAGATATACATATCATGCTATGCAGTAACAACAACAGTCATATCAAGCAGTACAATCAATTTTAGCCCTAGGGGTATAATGGTAATTTTACACCTAGGGGCAAAATAGTAATTCCTCACCCTAAAGGGGTAATTTATTAATTTTGCTCTCTTATTACATTTTTATGTCTATTACAGTCTCTACCAATCCAGTAGCCGTTACAGAAGTTCAATTAACTTAATTTGACAGTTTCAGCTTTTAAGCCCTAAAACCCCTAATGGGCCCTAAAGTGTCATTTAGCAGTTTAAGCCCATTTAGGCTATGTTCCATAACCAATTATCCATTTTAGCAGTTTTAACTTATATTCCATCTAGAAATTCCTTTAAACCTACTTTTACCCCCAAATGGGCCCAAAAGCCCATTGGGCCTATATTCGCCCCATCGAGGCCCAACTTACCTTAATGCTTGAAATTTTGCAGTTAACCCACCTACCAGTATCGATTTTAGATCCAATGTAGTCCTACCACCTTGAGAGTGTTCGCATGCTCACAAGCCCTCGAAATGCCAGAACTTCGGCATTTTGGCTTTTCGACTTTTGCCGAATTGAACAATGAAAGGGTGTTCGATACACACACCTGTTTGTAATTCCACTGACGAAATCCTTTATGCGTTAATTCCTACAATCTATCACGTAATCAATTAGGCTATAGATCTATGGAAATCAAAGTAAAAATCCCCTTACCATATTCGGCCAGTGCCCCTAATGGCCATGAAATCTTACCTCTGACGATTTAGATGCACTAGATCTAGATCTGGTTGTACCGATGCCTTTATTTCCTCGCTTGCTCACCTCCTTCTCTAATTATCACTTATAAGAACCAAATACAACCCTGAATCACTAATAGACCAAGTCGACAACCTCCCTAAATTTAGGGACTTTTGGCTTTTCCAAAACATGAAATAACTTATGGATCCGAGTTGATGAACACTTACCACAGCTTCTCCCTTGATTCTAACTCAGATCTGAAGTAGATCTAACCCCTATATGCTGGCAGGACCCGAATCTTTAAGATCTAAGAATTCGGCTAAAAGCTCCTAAGAAAATGGCAATTTCAGTTTTTTGACTGATAAAGAAGGTGATAATTTGGGGATATAGATTTGGGTGATGATGTCGACAAGGGTAGGGATTTAAGGGATGTAGTAATCGGCCACCACAAGTGAAGAGAATAGGAGGATTTTCACTTATAAGAAATCAGCACAAAAGCACTTTCGAGATTTCGGCTCTTTAATGGCTATCGACAAAAGCTTGAAAACAATGGAGAAGGATTCGGCTTTAAGCAAAGATGATGGAATGGAATCGGTTTAAAGATGGTGGAAGATCTAAGAAGAAGAGAATGGAAAAAAAAGAATAGAAGAGAAGATGAAGGAGTGTAGATTCGGCTTTGATGAAGTAATTGGCTAGCAAACTTTAGGGAGGCAGGTTTCGGCTTTTTGATAGTAAAAGAGAAGAATAACACCTAAGGTGGCTAACCCTAATTGTCATGACAGAAAAAGAAAAAGATGTAACCCTAATAGCCCCCCTTAAGCAATCGGCCCAACTCCCTAAAGCCCTTGCCGAAATTTCACTTAAGTTAGTCACATGCTGGGCACATGCCTAAGAATTAAAAATAACAATACGCTTACCTTGCAACTTGAACCCTTGTCCTTGAATACCCACTTAGGTGCCACTTTTTTAGGAACTTAGTGGCGCTACCTTGCCACTTTGCCAAAGCTCTCTTTGTGTCATGTTTTACCCATTTTTTTTTAAAAGCTCACTTAACCAAGTCCCCTTTCACTTAAAAATCCAAACTTGACATTTTACCGGTTTTTAACTTAAGCTTGGGCCTTCTAAAGGCCCACTAACACCTTTAAACACATTTTTAATAGTCATAACACCAAAATTTTAAAACTTCACTAAAACTCACAAAACCCGAAAAATCTCGAAAATCAGGGCGTTACACTTGGTAGTCGAATCCTTAGACCTCTAAGATTCATTCTATGCTAGCGTTTAGGGGCTAGATCTGCATCAAATCTGAGTAGAAACAGAAGTGAAATCATTTTGATTAAGAGAACCTGTGGTAAGTGCTCGAAATTTCTGATTCTATTCTTTATTTCAGGATTTAGGAAAGCCAAAACCCCTATGTGCATAAGGAGGCTATCGATTTAGGGGCTTAAGGCTCTATGGGTATTAACAATCGATTTATTTTGTGTTAGTGTGATTTAGAGGCTACTGATTGAGGCTGGGACAAGTGGAACGACTAGATCTAGATCTAGTCACTAAATTTGACAAAGGTAAGATCTCAAGGGCCTTAGGTAATGATGGCCGAATGTGGTAAGAGGTGTTTAGGTTGGTTATTTTTGGAATTGGAACCTAATATTATAGTCACCGATTATAGGGAAATCGTGTGAGAGATCTCGCTGTGGTAATCGCAAATTAGGTATGTATCAAACACCCTCTTGTAGTTCAAATCGGTGAAAGCTGAAAAGCCGAAATGTCGAAATTTCGGCATTTCGTTGGCTTGCGGGCATGCGAAAGCTCCTGGGTTAGTTGGAAGTGATAGATCTATAACCGAAATCAATAAAGTTGGTGAGTGTGCAATTTCATGCACTTCGGTAAGTTTGGGCCTCAATGGGCTAAATTCAGGCCCAACGGGCTTATGGGCCCATATGGGTAAAAGTAAGTGGTAAGTGTGTTTTGGTGTGCTGTAGGATAAATCTGCTAAACTAGACTTAGAATTTGGGCTAAACGGGCTTAAGTAGCTAAATGACACTATAGGGTCCATTAGGGGTTTTAGGGTCCAGTAGCTAAAGACTGCTAAAATGAGCTACTGAGATAAAAGTTGATCTATTAATGATTAAAATGTGCATAAACCCTAAAAATTGGGATAATTACTGAAATACCCCTTAAGGGTGGGAAATTACTATTTTACCCCTAGGTGCAAAATGACCGTTATACCCCTAGGGCTAAGTTTGACTGAAATGCATGTTTTTCTGTTTCTATTCACTATATGCCATGACATGATTATCTATTACATGAGACTGGGTTATTGATGGAGGAAGTACTGATAGTGGCTTGACCACGTATTGAAGGGGCTTTGCCTCATTATAATGTTATTTGAGCAGCTATGCTACAACTGTCGAGTGTAGGGCTGGGTGGGTTGAGTTATTCCCTACATGGAGTGTAGGGTTGGTATGGGTGGAGTGTAGCGGTTAGATTTAGGTTGGGTTGGGCTTGCATTCATAATTGATATCTGATTTGTTACTGAAATGGGCCTACGGGCCGTACTGTTATCTGTAAAGGGTTAAGGCCCAAATTACTGTATCTGAATAGGGCTTCGGCCCAGTATATACTGAGACTGGATAGGGCTTAGGCCCAATGGGCTTGAGCTAATTTGGGCTCTGGATGGGCTTTCTTTGCACACTGAGTTTCCAAACTCACCCCTTTTTCTTCCATCCATGCAGGTGAGCTCTAGATTGGTGGACTTGGAGCTGGAGAGATTCGGAGTGGCCATGTAACGCCCTGATTTTTGGGCTTTTTCAGGTTTTGTGAATTTTAGTGAAATTTTTAAAATTTTTGTGTTCTAAAGGTTGATAATGTATGTACATGTGTTAGTGGGCCTATAGAAGGCCCAAGTTTAAGTTAAAACCCGGTAAAATATTAAGTTGGATTTTCAAGTGAAAGGGGACTTGGTTAAGTGGGCTTTTAAGAAAAACCGTGTAAAATATGTCACAAGTGAGCTCTTGGTAAAGTGGCAAGGTGGAGCCACTAAGCTCCTAGAAAAGTGGCGCCTAAGTGGATATTCAAGGACAAGGGTTCGAGTTACAAGGTAAGCGTAGAGTTCTTTTTAATTTTTAAGCATGTGCCGGGCATGTGCCTAACTTAAGTGAATTTCGGCAAGGGGGCTTTAGGGACTTGGGCCGATTGCTTTAGAGGGACTACTAGGGTTATATCATTTTCTTTTTTCTGTCATGACAATTAGGGTTAGCCACCTTAGGAATTTTTCTCTGTTCTGCTGTCAGAAAAGCCAAAAGTTGCTTCCATGGAAAGCTCATAGCCGAATTCTTCCTCTCCACCTCTACCATTGTTTTTTTTCATTTTTCTTCTTCCCCTTTGATCTCTTCCCTAGCCGAATACCCACCTTGCACAGATCCACTCTTTCTTTTGCTTTCATTCCTCTTAAAATCAACCATAACCGATTTCTCAAAGTGCCAGAAATCCCGAAAACTGCTTCCTTTCTTGCCGATTTCTTGTAAGCCGAATCACCCCTATTCCTTTCACCTGTTGTGGCTGATTACTACACTCCCTTGAATCACACCATTGTCGACACCATCACCCAAAATCTACACCCAAAACACCATCCTCTTCTCTAGTTGAAAAGCCGAAATCACCATAGTTGTAGGGAGATAGCCGAAATTGCAAATCTCAGAGATAAGGTTTCTACTGACATTTAAGGGTCAGATTTACATCAGATCTGCATAGGAACTGAAGGGAAATCATTGGTAAGTGTTTAATACTTCAGATCTGTTCAATATTTCATATTTGGAAAAGCCGAAAGTCCCTAAAGTTAAGGATTTTGTCGTTTTGGACTTTTGGTAAATCAAGTGGTGTTTTTTTTGTTCTTTTTATGTGTTAGTTAGAGAAGAAGGTGATCAAACAAGGAGTTGAAGACATTGGAACATTAGATCTAGATCTAAAGGGATCTAAATCGGTAAGGTAAGAACATTAAGGCCATTGGAGGTGTTGGCCGAATGTGTAAGTAAGGCTTTAGGTAAGTTTTCAATTCAGATTAAGTGTTAATATGGTCTAATCAATTAAGTATTGGATTGTAGGGATTAACGCATAGGAGATCTCGTAGGAGAAACTGCAAAATAGGTGTGTGTTTCGAACGCCCTTCAATGCGCAAATCGGTAAAAGCCGAAAAGCCGAAATGCCGAAGTTTCAGTATTTCGAGAGCTTGTGAGCGTGCGAACGTTCTCAAGTTAGTAGGAGAAGGTTAGTTTTGGAATCGGCACTGTTAGGCGTGTTGACCGCTAAATTTTGGACATTATGGTAAGTTGGGCCTCAGTAGGCCAAATATGGGCCCAATGGGCGATTTGGGTCCATGTGAGTAAAAATGGGTTTAAAGGTAATATTATGAACTGTAGGCGTGAAAACAATTAAAACAAGATAACTGATTATGAAATTGGGACTAAATGGGCCTAATGGGCCAATCGACGTAATAGGGCTCATTAGGGGTTTTAGGGCTTGAATGCTAAGACTGAAAAAACTGAGTTAACCGGACTTCTGTGACAACTATGTGATTAATAAATACTGTAATAAGCATAAAATCTGTAACATGAGAGCAAAATTACTGAAATACCCTTAGGGTAAGAAATTACTGTTTTGCCCCTAGGCAGAAAATTACCGTTATACCCCTAGGGCTAAAATTGACTGTACTGTTTGACATGACTGTTACTGTTATTGCTTGCCATGATATGTATCTATTGCATGGGTTGGGTTTTGATAATGGAGGAAGTGTGAGTGGCACAGCCACGTTACTGAAAAGGGGCTATGCCTCGTACTGTTTCTGAAAGGGGCTTTGCCTCGTATACTGTTTAACTGAGCAGCCATGCTGCGACTGTGGTGTGTGGGCTGGGTGGGTCGAGTTATTCCCCACATGGTGTGTTGGCTGGTACGGGTGGTGTGTAGCGGTTGGTGGGTTGAGTAGTCTCCCCAATTGGGTTTGCATTTATACTGTATTACTGTACTGTACTGTTCTGAGCCTATGGGCCAATCTGTTATCTGAATAGGGCTTCAGCCCAGTATTTGTTATAGGGCCTTGGCCCAGATTACTGTTTCCTGAATAGGGCTTCGGCCCAGTATCTGACTAAGACTGGTTAGGGTTTAGGCCCAGTGGGCTTGAGCCAATTTGGGCTTTGGATGGGTTCTGCACACACTGAGTTTTCCCAAACTCACCCTTTCTTTCCATCCTTGCAGGTGAGCCCTAGATCGTGACTTGGACGCTGGGAGGGATTTAGAGTGGCCACGAGGACTGAACTTTCATCATAGTTGGTTTTTTTTTATTTAATTACCTTTTATTGGTTTTATTTTGATAAGGGTTGTAATAAGGCCACTATAACTGTTATTCGGGATTTCTCTACCGTTTTATTTCAAACACAAACCTACACCGTTTTCAAAATTAAACAAACATTTTATTAACCAACTTGACTTTACTGAAGACTAAGGAGGACAATAAGACTAAAATGAAACGATTAACAAATGAGATAGAAATTAGGTTGAATAATAATTAAATCGGGAATTTCAAGAAAAACAAGTATTACTTTTCAAAAATCTCAAACATCAGACTTAGTATATAGGACGGCGTAGCATAGTCTAGGTGATGTAGCACACCGGACATGGCCATAACGTCTGGGCCGGGTCTGGGGTGTTACATTTAGTGGTATCAGAGCCAAGTTGCAACAACTCGGCTGTGGATCGGGTCCAAAAACAAAGGGGTTTCAAAAATCTAAAAGTCCAGAAGGGTATCTTTGGAAAATCAAATTTTTTGAAAATTTTCTTTTGGTTTTAAACAAACTTGTAGTTTTTAAACATTGTTTTTTGAGGCCTCAAAGTATTTGAACTACTAAACCGGAAAGTGGCACACTGAATCCCCGGCTCCAAGTTGTAAGTATGTTCTGCCTTAAATTCTGTACTATACTGATAATAAAACTGTAGATAGCACTGAGCCTTAGATAGAATACTATGGATGAGGTAGTATTAAGGCTGTAGCACTGAGACGGTAGGGTACACTAAACCCTAGGAAACTGAGACAGTAATTAGACTACGTTGCGCGAGAACAACTCTGAAATTCTACCTGTTCATAAGATATTCCGTAATAAAAACTGAAACATTGAGCTAATGTCATAAAACTTTGTAAATCAGATAATCGATATGAGTACAAGGGCTACTCGTGGACGAGGCCGTGGACGAGGCCGAGTTAGTGCTCAAGCTGGATCGTCGTCTTCTGAGCATAGGCCAGCAGGAGAGGCACGACCACCGGTTGAGGAAAATGGGCCGTACGATCGGGCCGCAGGGGACGACGCTCTGTCCCAAGCCATGCTGAGAGTTCTGGAAAGGGTGGCCGGAGCTAATGTTGGGCCGGTGAATAGGGGGTCCATTTCTGAGCGACTTCGGGCTAATGGAGCGGAAGTTTTTAGGGGCATATCTGGAGTGGCCCCGAACGTAGCTGAGTATTGGTTAGAAGCCACAGAGCGAATTATGGATGACTTGGATTGCTCAGTGGAGCAGAAACTGAAAGGAGCGGTATCGTTGCTGAGGGACGAGGCGTATCAATGGTGGATCACCGTGAGAGAGGGTACCCCAGCTGAGAGGGTAACCTGGGAATTGTTTAAGCAGTCTTTCAAGGCGAAATATGTTGGGGCTAGTTATGTGGACGCACGAAGGAAGGAATTTCTGAACCTGATCCAGGGTAGTAAGACTGTGGCTGAATATGAGACGAAATTTCTGCGATTAAGTCGGTATGCTAGCGGTATTGTTTCCACGGAATATGAACGCAGTGTTCGTTTTGAGGATGGCCTCAAAGATGAGCTGAGAGTGTTGATAGCGCCACAGAGAGAGCGTGACTTTGCTACACTAGTGGAGAAGGCTAAGATAGCTGAGGAAGTGAAGCGAGATGAGCGTCAGAACCGCGATAGAGATCGTAATCGCTTCAAGAGAGATTCTGGATCGACTAGTGCTGCGAGCAGAAACTTTAAGAAAGCAAGAGTGGAGGAACCAGTGCGAGCTGTGCCAGTGAATGTTGTTAGACCGCAAGCTTGTAGAGACTGTGGCAGAGTTTATCGAGGAGAATGCTGGAAACGCATTGGAGCTTGTTTTCGTTGTGGGTCAAAGGATCATCAAGTCAAAGACTGTCCACAGAAGCCAGCTTAGGCTCAAGCTGTTAATCAGAGGGTTGCTCAGCCGGTGCGAGGAGGACCGCCACCGCCAAGGGGCCGTGGTCAAGGTAGAGGAGGCAATGGTAATAGACGTGGTCGTGGAGCACCTGGAAGGGGTGTTGGTAATGCTGAGGCTCGTCAACCAGCCTTGGTGTATGCTGCTCGTCGCCGCGAAAAGGGTGATGCCCTTGATGTTATAACGGTACGTTCTTGATATCTAGTATACCATACACTGCTTTGATTAACGTGGGTTCAACACATTCATATGTTGCTTGTAAGATTTCTGGGTTATTGGGTGTGCATTCTGAGGAGACTGTGAGGGGTGTCACAGTAGTTAGTCCTTTAGGTCACTCTGTTATAGTAGACAAACTATTTAGGGAAGTGCCTTTAGAGACTCAAGGTAGGATCTTTACTGGAGATTTAATGGAGCTACCTTTTGGTGATTTCGATTTGATTTTGGGTATGGACTGGTTAACCAAGCACAAGTCAACGCTGGATTGCGCGGCCAAAAGGATGGTACTGAGAACAATTGAAGGTGAGGAGGTAATGATTATTGGTGAACGTAGGGACTATTTGTCTAATGTGGTCTCTGCCTTAAGGGCTGAAAGATTGATGCGTAAAGGTTGTGAAGCATACTTGGCGTTCATAAGTCAAACTGAACCCGAAGGGGTGACAGTAGAGACAGTGAGGACTGTTAATGAGTTTCAAGATGTTTTTCCTGAGGAGCTTCCTGGTTTACCTCCTAACCGCGAAGTTGAATTTGGGATCGATCTGTTGCCTGGAACGACTCCAGTGTCTATTGCGCCCTACAGAATGGCACCAAAGGAGCTAGTGGAATTGAAAGCCCAGATTCAAGAGTTGCTCGATAGGGGTTTCATTAGACCGAGTATGTCTCCGTGGGGAGCACCGGTGCTGTTTGTGAAAAAGAAGGATGGGACGATGCGTATGTGTATTGATTATTGCCAGTTGAACAAACTGACGATCAAGAATAAGTATCCTTTGCCGAGAATTGACGATCTGTTTGACCAGCTTAAAGGAGCTTCAGTGTTTTCCAAAATTGACCTTTGATCTGGATACCATCAGTTAAGGGTAAAGGAGGTGGACGTGCATAAGACCGTATTCAGAACTTGTTATGGTCACTACGAGTTTTTGGTTATGCCCTTTGGATTGACGAATGCACCGGTAGCTTTTATGGATTTAATGAACCGAGTATTTCAGCCGTACTTGGATCGTTTCGTGGTCGTCTTTATTGATGATATATTGGTGTATTCGGAAACAGAGGAGAAGCATGACAAGCATCTTCGAATCGTTCTGCAAGTATTGAGGGAAAGGCAACTGTATGCGAAATTTAGCAAGTGCGAATTTTGGCTTCGCGAAGTGACTTTTCTAGGTCATGTTGTTTCTGCTGAAGGGATTAAGGTAGATCCTCGAAAAATTGAGGCGGTTCTGGATTGGAAGTCTCCAGGATCAGTTCCAGAAATTTGCAGTTTTCTGGGCCTAGCAGGTTATTATAGAAGATTTGTTAAGGGATTTTCGTTAATCGCGGCACCACTGACGAAATTGTTAAGGAAGGGAGTAGCATTTGTATGGACTGAGAAACAGCAAGAAGCTTTTGAGAAGCTGAAAAAGGTGTTGACTGAGGCGCCAGTACTGATTCAGCCAGAATCTGGGAAAGACTTTACGGTTTATAGTGATGCTTCGCATGTGGGATTGGGTTGTGTACTGATGCAAGAGGGTAAGGTGGTTGCTTATGCTTCGCGGCAGCTTAAGCCTCACGAGGCGAACTACCCTACGCATGATTTGGAATTGGCGGCAGTGATATTTGCATTGAAAATCTAGAGACACTACCTTTATGGAGAAAAGTGTATTATATACACTGACCATAAAAGTCTCAAGTATCTATTAACTCAGAAAGAGTTGAACCTTAGGCAACGGAGATGGATAGAGTTGCTTAAGGACTATGATTGTTCGATTGAGTATCACCCTGGCAAAGCTAATGTAGTGGCTGATGCACTGAGCCGAAGAACTGTTACTGAGTTAAAGGCGATGTTCGCTCGTTTGAGTTTGTATGATGATGGGAGCTTGCTAGCAGAACTGCAAGTGAGACCGACTTGGACTGAGAAGATTAAAGAGTTGCAATGGAAGGATGATTCGTTGACTCCTTGATTTCAGCAAGTCAAGGAGGGTAAGAGTGATGATTTTGGACTGAATTCTGATGGAGTCCTATGCTTTCGAGGAAGAATTTGTATTCCTAAGGACTCCGACTTAAGGAAGTAAGGTTAAGCTGATTCGAGATCGGTTAAAGGAGGCATCTGATCGGCAGAAGTCATATGCTGACCTTAAGCGTAAGGAGATTGAGTTCGCTGTTGGGGATATGGTCTTCCTAAAGGTGTCGCCGTGGAAGAAGATCTTGAGATTCGGTAAAAAGGGCAAGCTAAGTCCGCGATTTATTGGGCCTTATCGGATTCTCAAGCGGATTGGGCCAGTAGTCTATCAGCTAGAGTTGCCACCAGAGTTAGATCATATTCATGACGTTTTTCATGTGTCTATGCTGAGACGGTATCGGTCGGACCCATCGCATATTGTACCAGTGGAGGAGATTGCAGTGAATACCGATTTGACCTTCGAGGAGGAACCTATGGAGATCTTAGATCGTGAAGTCAAAGTCTTAAGGAGGAAGTCCGTTCCATTAGTTAAGGTGCTATGGCGTAATCATGGTAAAGAAGAAGCTACTTGGGAGCCAGAGGAAGCGATGCGTCAACAATACCCTCAGTTATTTGGATCAGGTAAATTTCGAGGCCGAAATTTTTTTAAGGGGGGTAGAGTTGTAACGCCCTGATTTTCGGGATTTTTCGGGTTTTGTGAATTTTAGTGAAATTTTTAAAATTTTGGTGTTCTAAAGGTTGATAATGTATGTACATGTGTTAGTGGGCCTATAGAAGGCCCAAGTTTAAGTTAAAACCCGGTAAAATATTAAGTTGGATTTTCAAGTGAAAGGGGACTTGGTTAAGTGGGCTTTTAAGAAAAACCGTGTAAAATATGTCACAAGTGAGCTCTTGGTAAAGTGGCAAGGTGGAGCCACTAAGCTCCTAGAAAAGTGGCGCCTAAGTGGATATTCAAGGACAAGGGTTCGAGTTACAAGGTAAGCGTAGAGTTCTTTTTAATTTTTAAGCATGTGCCGGGCATGTGCCTAACTTAAGTGAATTTCGGCAAGGGGGCTTTAGGGACTTGGGCCGATTGCTTTAGAGGGACTACTAGGGTTATATCATTTTCTTTTTTCTGTCATGACAATTAGGGTTAGCCACCTTAGGAATTTTTCTTTGTTCTGCTGTCAGAAAAGCCAAAAGTTGCTTCCATGGAAAGCTCATAGCTGAATTCTTCCTCTCCACCTCTACCATTGTTTTTTTCATTTTTCTTCTTCCCCTTTGATCTCTTCCCTAGCCGAATACCCACCTTGCACAGATCCACTCTTTCTTTTGCTTTCATTCCTCTTAAAATCAACCATAACCGATTGTTCAAAGTGCCAGAAATCCCGAAAACTGCTTCCTTTCTTGCCGATTTCTTGTAAGCCGAATCACCCCTATTCCTTTCACCTGTTGTGGCTGATTACTACACTCCCTTGAATCACACCATTGTCGACACCATCACCCAAAATCTACACCCAAAATGCCATCCTCTTCTCTAGTTGAAAAGCCGAAATCACCATAGTTGTAGGGAGATAGCCGAAATTGCAAATCTCAGAGATAAGGTTTCTACTGACGTTTAAGGGTCAGATTTACATCAGATCTGCATAGGAACTGAAGGGAAATCGTTGGTAAGTGTTTAATACTTCAGATCTGTTCAATATTTCATATTTGGAAAAGCCGAAAGTCCCTAAAGTTAAGGATTTTGTCATTTTGGACTTTTGGTAAATCAAGTGGTGTTTTCTTTGTTCTTTTTGTGTGTTAGTTAGAGAAGAAGGTGATCAAACAAGGAGTTGAAGACATTGGAACATCAGATCTAGATCTAAAGGGATCTAAATCGGCAAGGTAAGAACATTAAGGCCATTGGAGGTGTTGGCCGAATGTGTAAGTAAGGCTTTGGGTAAGTTTTCAATTCAGATTAAGTGTTAATATGGTCTAATCAATTAAGTATTGGATTGTAGGGATTAATGCATAGGAGATCTCGTAGGAGAAACTGCAAAACAGGTGTGTGTTTCGAACGCCCTTCAATGCGCAAATCGGCAAAAGCCGAAAAGCCGAAATGCCGAAGTTTCAGTATTTCGAGAGCTTGTGAGCGTGCGAACGTTCTCAAGTTAGTAGGGGAAGGTTAGTTTTGGAATCGGCACTGTTAGGCGTGTTGACCGCTAAATTTTGGACATTATGGTAAGTTGGGCCTCGGTGGGCCAAATATGGGCCCAATGGGCGATTTGGGTCCATGTGAGTAAAAATGGGTTTAAAGGTAATATTATGAACTGCAGGCGTGAAAACAGTTAAAACAAGATAACTGATTATGAAATTGGGACTAAATGGGCCTAATGGGCCAATCGACGTAATAGGGCTCATTAGGGGTTTTAGGGCTTGAATGCTAAGACTGAAAAACTGAGTTAATCGGACTTCTGTGACAACTATGTGATTAATAAATACTGTAATAAGCATAAAATCTGTAACATGAGAGCAAAATTACTGAAATACCCTTAGGGTAAGAAATTACTGTTTTGCCCCTAGGTAGAAAATTACCGTTATACCCTTAGGGCTAAAATTGACTGTACTGTTTGACATGACTGTTACTGTTATTGCATGCCATGATATGTATCTATTGCATGGGTTGGGTTTTGATAATGGAGGAAGTGTGAGTGGCACAGCCACGTTACTGAAAAGGGGCTATGCCTCGTACTGTTTCTGAAAGGGGCTTTGCCTCGTATACTGTTTAACTGAGCAGCCATGCTGCGACTGTGGTGTGTGGGCTGGGTGGGTCGAGTTATTCCCCACATGGTGTGTTGGCTGGTACGGGTGGTGTGTAGCGGTTGGTGGGTTGAGTAGTCTCCCTAATTGGGTTTGCATTTATACTGTATTACTGTACTGTACTGTTCTGGGCCTATGGGCCAATCTGTTATCTGAATAGGGCTTCAGCCTAGTATCTGTTATAGGGCCTTGGCCGAGATTACTGTTTCCTGAATAGGGCTTCGGCCCAGTATCTGACTGAGACTGGTTAGGGTTTAGGCCTAGTGGGCTTGAGCCAATTTGGGCTTTGGATGGGTTCTGCACACACTGAGTTTTCCCAAACTCACCCTTTCTTTCCATCCTTGCAGGTGAGCCCTAGATCGTGACTTGGACGCTGGGAGGGATTCAGAGTGGCCACGAGGACTGAACTTTCATCATAGTTGGTTTTTTTTTTATTATTTAATTACCTTTTATTGGTTTTATTTTGACAAGGGTTGTAATAAGGCCGCTATAACTGTTATTCGGGATTTCTCTACCGTTTTATTTCAAACACAAACCTACACCGTTTTCAAAATTAAACAAACATTTTATTAACCAACCTGACTTTACTGAAGACTAAGGAGGACAATAAGACTAAAATGAAACGATTAACAAATGAGATAGAAATTAGGTTGAATAATAATTAAATCGGGAATTTCAAGAAAAACAAGTATTACTTTTCAAAAATCTCAAACATCAGACTTAGTATATTGGACGGCGTAGCATGGTCTAGGTGATGTAGCACACCGGACATGGCCATAACGTCTGGGCCGGGTCTGGGGTGTTACAGGCCACGTAGACTTCATTTCAGGTTTAATCAAGTTATTCATTTTACTTTATTATTTTCTTTAAATATTTTTTATTTTATTCTTATTTTTGGGTATGTAATAAGGCCGCTCTAATTATTTTAATTTGGGTTTTAAATTATTTATTTTTACTTTATATTACAAATTGATTTAATTGATTTAAACAAGGCTACGTAGATTTTTCTAAAAATCAATCAATGTTTTCAAAACAAAGCTCTCGTAACAAATGAACAAAAAATCAACGAATAAGATAAATTTTAAACGGTTAGTGGATAGGACAATCTCAAACTAAACTTGGATTTTCTTCCCAAATTACAAATATGGTTTTACAAAGCTCGCCCTGATTTTAGTAACTAGGTCTCACGGTTAGTTGTAGGTAATGTGACACACCAGACTTGGCTGTAACATCTGGGCTGGGTTTGGGGTGTTACAGGGCTTCTTTAGAATTTCTGGATTTTATTTGGACTTTTTAGTCTTTATGTTTTATATTTGTTAAAAGTAGAACTTAGTTTTCCAAAAAACATTACCTATTTTTAAATCAACATGTTTTCGCAAACTATGAATTTTTATAAAGCTTCTGCAACTTACCTGGTTATCACTTAAAACAATATTCAAGGTTTTTAAAAGTAAATAATTTCCATATGAACCATATTTTGACATTAATGAACACAAATTGAGATTCAGGTTTCTAAAATTATAAGAAGGGTTTTCAATGAAAACAAAGTTTTCATTAAAACACTTCAATGTGACATCGTCGGATTAAGTCATAACGTCCGGGCCAGGTTTGGGGTGTTACAATATGCATGGACAGCATTGAATGGGGTGTGCTGATTGTAATAGCCCAGTTTAAACCATAATCGGAACAGTGGTTTCTGGACCACAAATCAGAGTTAAAAAAATATTTAAAAATTATTTCCCATCTTTAGAATGTGTGAATTAATATCTATGAAAATTTCGTGTTTTAATTTTGTCGTTTGAGTGTCCGATTTCATAAAAGGGCTTAATTGCGTAAAATGAAATGTTGGTAGTTAATTCTGCAAGTGCTTAATTGAATTCGTCTTTATAATATGAAGTGTTTATAATGTAATTAGACCATTGTTAAAAGAGTTGGACGGTTATGGTCTTATTTTATAATGGTTTTACATTAAACAACAAAGGTTAATTTTGTAATATGTTAAATAATATAAGATATAATCAGGCATAAATTAAAAGACATGCATTCATCTTTTTTTCTCCATGACCGAATGTTTTAAGAAAGAAAAGTGTAATGCCCTAATTTTCGGGATTTTTGGGATTTTTTCGATTTTGGTGTGAACTTAAAATTTTGTTTTTTGGTTATGTTAATTCATACTTTGAGTATGTTAGTGGGCCTTTAGAAGGCCGCCCAAGCCTAAGTGAAAACCCGGTAGAGTTTTTAAATTTTGGACTTAAAGAGGAGGGGTCTTGTGTATGTGGGCTTTTAAGAAAAAGTGCGTAATTTAATACTCAAAGGAGCCAGTGGTAAGGTGGCAATGTAACGCCACTTAGAGGACAAGGGTAGCGTGTGGAAGCTGTGCAAGGGCTTGGGTTCAAAGCCCATTGTAAGCAAGGTGCTATTTTATTTTTAATGCATGTGCAAGGCATGTGATGGACTCCAAGTGAAACTTTGTTGGGAAGAGTTTGAGATGCTCATGAGATTGAGTCAAGGAGGGATAAGGGGAGAAATTTTAGGGATTTTGAATAGGGGAGTGTATTAGCTTATTGGAGGGGGGAGGGTGCACTTTCGGCTGAGGCTTTGGGAGGTTGTGGTTTCGGCATTAGGAGCTAGTTGAGTGCCGATTTCTTGAGGTTAGCTTTTAGGATTTTTGTCAATTACTTTGATTGCCAAATAGGTTTAAGCAGTTGAGGCTCTTTCATTCACACTTTTCCTCTATTTTCTGTTCTAAAAGCTGAAACCTTATACTTAAGCTTTCCTTGGCCGATTTCTTCCCTCTAGCCGAATCTACTCTCCTCATTCCTCCCTTCTTTTCTCTTCTTCTTATTTTTCTTCATTGATCTCCTTGAACCCTATTTAGTTGATTGTTTCAAGACTAAAACCTGAACCTCTTCTAGCTAAACTCTTCTTAACTGATTTCTATAGAAGCCGAAATATCAAGACCTTGGATTTTCTCTTGTCGTTTTCTCTCTTGACCGAAAACCCTAGTCTTTCTTTAATTGAATTAGCTGAATCCCACAACCCCCTAACACTTGTCGACATCTACTTTTTTCCACTACAAAACTTCTAACTTTCTTCTCCTTCATTATACAAAAGCCGAAACCTCCATATTCATAGTGATTCAGGAATTGAACCTTTAGATCTCTTAGATCTGTTTTTTACTTGTATCTTGGGATTAGATCTATGACAGATCTGGGATAGAAAAGGATTGGAAGCGTTCTTTGTCAAGTAGATCTTCGGTAAGTACTTGGATTCCCTTTCCATTCTGTAACTTATGGTTCAAGAAAAGCTGAAAACCCTTAACATCAGTGGGTGGCTGTCGATTAAGGCTAAAAAGGTTTATTGGTTTTACTTATTGGTTTATTATGTGTTAGTGTGGACTGAAGGCTGCCGATCAAGAGGTATTGGAGGCTAGGACCATTGGAGCAACTAGAACTAGATCTAGTCACTGTTTTCGGCAAAGGTAAGGGACTAAGGGCCTTAGTTGGTGTTGGCCGAATAGGTATGTTGAATTGATGTCGATTAGTCAGTTAGATTTTAGTGACATGTGGATTGAAACGATTATAGGTGAATCGCGTGGGAGATCTCGTCAACGTATATCGCAAATTAGGTGTGTAAACGACACCCACCGGTAGACTAGATCGGCAAAAGTCGAAAAGCTGAAATGCCAAAATTCTGGCATTTCGTGGGCTTGCGAGCGTACGAGCGCTCGTGAGTCAGTTAAACAGTAAAAATAGTTATCGCAAATGGTAAGGAGGTTGTGTGCGTAATTTCGTGCATGTTGGTGAATTTGGGCCTCGAGGGGCTGAATTTGGGCCCAATGGGCTTACTGGCCCATTTGGGTGAAAACGAGTGATAAGTGCTTTCTGACAGTCTGGGTATCAAATCTGCTAAAACGGACTTAGAATGAGGGCTTAGTGGGCCGTATTCATTAGTGGACATTATAGGGCCTATTAGGGGTTTTAGGGCCCAATAACTCTAATTAGACTAAATGGATTAAATAAGTTGTCTGGATGATTTTTAGACTGTTAGCAAGTAAACTATGCATAAAACCCTAAAAACTGGCATAATTACTGAAATACCCCTTAAGAATGGAAAATTACTATTTTACCCCTAGGTGCAAAATGACCATTATACCTCTAGGGTTAAATCTGACTGAAATGCATGCTAAATTAAATCTGTTCACTATATGCCATGACATGTTATACTGTTGCATGGGATTGGGTTTTTGATGGAGGAAGTGCTAAGTGGCCCACGTTTACTGTTAGGGGCTTTGCCTCGTTTCACTGTTAGTGGCTTGGCCACGTTATCTGATTAAGCAGCTCAGCTGCGACTATGGTGTGTAGGGCTGGATGGGTTGAGTTATTCCCCACATGGTGTGTAGGGCTGGTACGAGTGGTGTGTAGGGCTGGATTTGCGCTGGGCTTTGCGTACATGCATAATTTCTGTTATATTATTGTAATTGGCCTAAGGGCCGTACTAAAACTTAATAGGGCTAAGGCCCAATTAATACTATTTACTGAACAAGGCTAAGGCCCAGTTAATACTGAATATGGATAGGGCTTAGGCCCAATAAAGCTTGAACTGATTTGGGCTCTGGTTGGGTTTACTTTACACACTGAGTTTTCCAAACTCACCCCCTTCTCTTCATCTATGCAGGTGAGCCTTAAACTAGTGGACTTGGAGCTGGAGGGATTCGGAGTGGCCACGTGAGCTGCAGTTGGTTTCACTTTCCTAAGTTATTTTATTTTCAGTATTTTATTTAAATTATTTTCTTTTCGGTTTTGATTTGTAATAAGGCCGCTCTTAAGTATTTTATTTTGGTTTTCATTTCTTTTATTATACCTTGCTCAAATAGACTAAGGCTGTATGGGTTTTTATTTAAAATTAATCAACATTTTCAAAATATAAAAACATATCAAATGGATAACGTAAAGTCAGACAAGACCTTGAGATAAAATAAACTTTAAAAACTGGTAGTGGATAGGATTTTTTTCCAATTTAAAAACTTGGATTTCTTTCCAAACTTTAATAATGGTTTTTGCGAGCTCATCGTAATGACTAAAGAATGAGTTTCAATCCATCATTGATGTGACACACCAGACTTGGCCATAACGTCTAGGGCGGGTTTGGGGTGTTACAAAAAGAATATAAGCTTTGAAAATGTCGACCATTTGGTAGTTTGATTAAGATCAAGAACCAAAGAAATCAGAATTGGATCGGGGGAAGTCAAGAGTAATTGAATAATCGTTCTATCCCGTTCGTCGATATCTGAGGTAAGTCTATAAGCAAATATAAGTCGTAAAATTTAATTGAACATATTTAATTGTGAGGAATGAAATATTTACATGTATACGTATATATAGCCGAATGTGTATAACTGTGGAAGAAATATTTATGAGCCTGAAACGATCGAGATTCGACGTTTGAAAGCCCCGTATGAGCCATAGGAATAGATAGGATACATATGTCATGACATAGGATTCTGACATGTGTGTGTGAGTAAGACCACGTCTATGACATTGGCATCGAAATATGTGTGCGAGTAAGACTATGTTTAATACGATGGCATCGATATGTGATTCCGATATGTGTTTGCGAGTAAGACCCTGTATGGGACAGTGGCATCAATATGTGACACATCTGGGACGTTGGCATAGTATGAGCTTTCTAATTATCCAAGTATCCATTTTAATTCTGAATGGTTCGATAGGCAATGTTAAGTTAAGAACGAATGTGAAAACGAATTAAAAGGTTCAGGTATGTATTGGTTAAATGCTTATATGAAATACGGTAAGTTAGTTATTTGTGGTATGAAATAAGTTATGAATGAAATAAATGGAACAATATGTATATATATATGATTGATCATATTCGGCCTAATGATATATGTATGATATATATTGAAGTGTGAATTTTATATTTGTACCAAAGTTTATATGTGCATTTGGCTATATGGTATTTAAATGTGAATGTAGGTATAGGGAAATGTGAATTATATATATAAAAAAGTACACATATAGCAAAATGAGGTATTTGTGATATTGAATATGGAAGTTAATCATATTAATGAATAAATACGTATTCAGCCAAAATATAATTTATGCACAGTTATATGTTTGATATATGAATTTTGCAAGCTTGAAAATGTATATGTGAATATGATAGTATGATTTGGTTTTGTCTTATTAAACTATTAATGCCATTGAATTATTTAATTGCTTATGACTTACTAAGCTGTGGATCTAACGCCCACAAAATTTAAAGTTTTGTTTTATTTTGTGGTTATGACACAAAGTGCATGTTTGCTTTAATTGCGAAAGTGATTTGGGTGTGTTTGGGAGTGTTAGAGAAGCCTGGGTTCAAGTCTTAGCTTTTGCAAAATTTTTGGTTTTACCCTTGAGTGAATCTGGACACTAGCTTGTAGGCTATATAAATAATTGTAGTTGAAATGTGACATAGAAAGCCAAGTGCTCAATGGGTAAGTGGCATGTGGTAATTGCTGGAGGTCAGAGGTTCAAGTCATGGCAGTGTAAAAGAGTATTTATTTTGCTACTGTTGCCATATAAGAAGCAGTGGTTGATTGAAACTCGGTTGAGTGAAGTTTGACTTGGTTAGAGAGTGATATGTGGAGGAAATCAAGGAGAGAATTGTGGAGAAAATCAAGGAGAGGATTATGGAGAGATTTGTGGAGGCAAAAGAGGAGTTTGAAGGGTGGTAACATGGTGCCAAATGGGGAGGTTAGTAGCATAGAAATTCGGCTAAAGAGTGCCTCTTTCACTTATTCGTTCGGTTTTGGTTTTGTTTATTTTGGAAGGCCGATTGTAGGCTAGGTGCTCTCGGGTTTTTTCTTTGTCTGTTTTTTTCATCATTTAACCAAGGTCCCTTTTTGGTCAATAATTGTTAGCCGACTTCTTGTGAAACTTATTCTCTTTCTCTTTTTGCAATTGTAGCTGAATTCATTAGTGACCATTTGGGTAGTTTTGTGTTGTCTCTTTACTTTGCTACTCCTTTTCAAGTGCCTCCTCTTAAAACGATTACTTTCCCCTCTTGTTCTTAATATTATTTCTTCTTTTCATTTTGTTTCTTGTGTGGCCAAATCTTTGCTTCCCACTCTCTTCCAATTCTAGCCGAATGCACTATAGGCCTCTCAGATATTCTCATTTTTATTATCTCCTTTTTGTTTACTTTGCTAGGCCGAATACACCTCTTCTATCTTTCTCAAACTCTTGTTCCCTTCTCAATTCTTTTCAACCCATTTCTTTTATCACTCCTTTAAATAAGTTCCAAGCTGAATACTGCATCCCTTAATTACTATCTAACAACCAGCCAATTGTTCCATCATCCTTCCATATGTATCGGTTGATTTTGGGGTAAAGGGTTTTTCAAGTCCTTTCTTCATTCAATCTAACATTTGGGGGTAAGTTGGCTTGGTTGACCGAATGTTCACTGGATTTTAAGTGTTGGGGGTTTTGAGTCTTATTTTTGGTAAACGATCTTGTCTCATAAGTTTCATTGCTTAAGCAGACAATCGGCAATGACTTGAGATCGATCTTTAATAAGCAATCTAAGTGCAATAAGCTATTTTCATTCGTTCAAGGTGAGTAGTGAGTGGCGCTCTGGATTTAGGTATTGTGAACTCTAACGATTGGATAACTGACGGTAAACCTTGAATGAATGTAGGCTTGGGTGTGGTGGACTGTTCACTCGATTTCGCAATCAGTTGTGTAATCTCACCACCTCTACTGTAGATCGACAAAAGTAAAAAAACTGGAAAATACAGCGATGAAGGCCATATGGGCATGCGATCGTTCGTGTGGTGAATTGAGCCCATGAAACATGGGCACTAGACAATAGAGGCTGCCATGAGAGTTCTCATAGGTTTGGGCCGTTTTGAGCCACGTTGGACCGAAATAGGCCATGTGGGCCCAATTGGCTTGTGGGCTCCGCATGGGTAAATTCCACAATATATTGTAAATACTGGATCGGGCTGTGTAGTTCACATGGCCGTGGTAATTTTTGGGCTTGATGGGCCATACGAGCGTGTGAGCCCACTTGGGCAGCATAACGGGCCTTGGGCCCATTTACACTGTTATGTCTGTTAAGGTTACACGAGTTGCTTGAAGCGACTATAGACCTTCTAATGAGTTGATAGAGTACCTAGACCTCAGGACAAGTAAAATGACGAAAATATCCCTATAGGTTAAAATGACTATTTTACCCCTCGAGGGTAAATAATTGATTTGTGCTATGATTTGATTGCCTTTCTAAGCATGACATTCTGCACTCACGTATGAGGTTATGACATATCATATTGCATGGGGTTGGGATACTGTTTATGGAGGAAGTATACTACACTGTTGGCTCTTAGCCTTTTATACTGTTTACTGGCAGCTTTGTTGCGATACTGTTACAACTAGCTTTGTTGTGATACTGATTAGTGTCACAACCGATGCTAATATTGGTGTGTCTGGCTGGGTGGGTCGATTTTATCCCCACATGGTGTGATTGGTGGTACAGAGTGGTGTGTCTGGTTGGATTGGGGTGGGTTTCTCTGTTGCATTATGGCACTGACACCGTTACTGTAATGGGCTAAAGCCACACAGTTACTGTAATGGGCTCAGCTTAGACTATTAGTGCATACTATATTTTAATTGTTCGATAGTGGATTACGCACTGACTTTCTTGTAAACTCGCCCTTCTTTTCTTTAACTGTACAAGTAATCCCCAGCTTTAGACAATTTGGTACTGCGAGGGACTCAGAGGTGGCCACACGACCATAGTTATCATATGTATGTTTATACTTCTATCTAAATTTTCATTTTGGATTTTTATTCTGTAATAAGGCCTTCTTATGGTTTTGAATTTTAATTGGGTATTTGCTTGTTTTCTTCAAACTATTAGTTTAGGAGAAGAAGAGTTTTCAAAATAACAATTGTTTTCAAAGGCACTCGATTTAACCTTCAAGGTCTTGAAAAGCTTTTGTAATTAAATCAGTTTAAAAAAATAATGGCAATTTGATAAGACTAACGTTTAATTAGTGGATTCGATAATAACAAGAACTTAATATACCAAAGTTTTTATATAACCACAAAGGGTTTTTCTTACTTTCAAACAAGTCTTTATTAACTGAGTTCATGTTTTTGGAAAACACTGCAACGTGACATGCCAGATTTGGCCATAATGTCTGGGCCGGGTTTAGAGTGTTACATTTAGTGGTATCAGAGTCAAGTTGCAAAACTCGGCTGTGGAATAGGTTTTCAAATCTTGAATTTCAATAATTTTTTTTCAAATATGAAAGTGTTTTTAGATATATTCTTCTGAAAAATGTGGCACACTGAGTCTCCAACGCGGAATCTGTAAGTTTCTTGAATACTATTGTCTGTTTAATATTGAAATGCAGTAGATAGGAGTACGCGACTACTGTAGGTAGTAGACTACACTAAAACACTCTAGTTAGAGTAAATTGAAAATAATAGGTAACTAAAAAATTGTAGTAAGATTGCGTGTTGCAAAAACAAACTCTAAACTACTACTGCTCATAAAACATCTACTTAATTACTGGAACTATAAACTAATGTGCATAAAATTTTTAACATAGACAATACACAAAGTAATAATGAGCACTAGAGATACTCGTGGAAGGGGTACAAGAGGACGCGTTAGAGGCCGTGGAAGTGCTAGGGTTGGGTCTTAAGCATCGGGCCACATGCCTAACATTGAGGTTAGGGAGGCACCAGCTTCACCGGTAACTAAGACAGGATCATATGATCAAGCAGCTTGGGATGATGCATTATCCCAAGCTATGCTTGAATTTTGGAAAGGGTCGCGGGGACCAGTACGGGTGCTGTGGGCCGTGGGTCGATTTCGAAACAACTCTGGTCAAATGGAGCTAAAATTTTTAGGGGTATTGCTGGTGTAGCCCCTAATGTGGCTGAATACTGGTAAGAGGCCACGTACAGAATAATGGATGATCTCGACTGCACTTCTAAGCAAAAACTAAAAGGTGCAGTGTCATTATTGCAAGACAAGACCTATTAGTGGTGGCTTACCGTGAGAGAAGGTACTCAGGCTGATCGGTTAACATGGGAATTCTTTAAAGCTGCATTTTAAGGAAAATATATGAGCACAAGTTATGTGGACACCCGAAGAAGGCAATTTCTGAACATGACTCAAGGGGATAAAACTATGGTAGAATACGAGGTAGAGTTCCTATGAGTTAGCCACTACGCTCAAGGGATGGTGGCAACCGATTATGAAAAATGTGTTCCTTTTGAGGATGGCCTCCGAGATGAATTACGGATATTGATAGCTCCCCAGAAAGGGTGAGACTTTGCTGCCCTAGTGGAAAAGGCGAAAATCACCGAGGACGTGAAACGCTCTGAGCACCAGAACCACGAAAAGGAAAAGGGCAGAAATAAGAGGGATTCAAAGCCGTTAGGTTCTTTTGGTAGGCCTAAGAAAAAGGCCAATTTTGATGGGCTTGTCCGAGTTGGGGCTCCTGTAGCTATTACTAGATCTCAGCCCTACGCTGATTGTGGGAGACATCATTAGGGTGAGTGCTAGAAGAGGATTGGGGTGTGTTTTAAGTGTGGGTTAATGGAGCACCGTGTCAAAATTTGCCCTCAGAGTCCTGTACAGATGCAAGCTATAGGACAGGGTTATGTTTAGCCAGTGAGAGGTGTTCAGCAGCCACAGAGAGGCCGTGGTCAGGCCAGAGGTGGAAATGGTTTGGGTCGAGGTTGTAAAGTACCGGGCAGAGGTGTTGGTAATACTGAAGTGAGGCAGCCAGCTCTGGTTTATGCTGCTCGTCACCGAGAGGATGGTGACGCTCTTGATGTGATATCTAGTACGTTCCTTATCCATAATGTACCTTATACTGCTTTGATTGATGTTGGGTCTACGCATTCATACATTGCATGTACTGTATCTGGAACACTGAGATCTTGTCGGAGAGTACTGTTAGTGCAATGACTGTGATAAATCCACTGGGACAGTCAATGAGGGTAGATAAGTTGTTCGAAGATGTGCCCTTAGAGGTTAAAGGAATGATCTTTGTAGCAGATTTAATAGAACTTCCCTTCGGTGAATTTGACTTAATCTTGGGGATAGACTGGCTAGTTAAGCATCAAACGATTTTGAATTGTGCTGCTAAGCGGGTGGTATTAAAGATGGTAAAGGGTAATGAGGTAGTAGTTATTAGAGAGTGCTAGGATTATTATTTGTCGAATGTAATTTCTGCATTGAGGGCCAAGAAATTGGTAGTAAGGTTTGTGAAATATATCTAGCCTACATCGGTGTTACAAAATATGAGGTCTCTTCTGTGAAGGATATTAGAGTAGTTAAAGACTTTCTGGATGTATTTCCCGATGAGCTACCTGGATTGCCCCCCAAACTGCGAAGTTAAATTCGTGATTGAGTTCCCACCTGGTACAGTGCCGGTGTCCATCACCCCTTATAGGATGGCACGAAGGAGCTTGTGGAGTTAAAAGCTCAAATTCAAGAGTTACTGGATCGATGATTCATTTGACCTAGTGTGTCTCCATGGGGAGCACCTGTCTTATTTATAAAGGAGAAGGATGGGTTTGAGCGCATGTGCATCGACTATCGGCAATTGAACAAACTAACTATAAAAATTAAGTACCCCCTTCCAAGGATTGATGATCTTTTTAATCAGCTACGAGGAGCTTCAGTTTTCTCTAAAATTGATCTCTGTTCTGGGTACCATCAACTTATAGTTAAAGAGGCTGATGTCTATAAGATAGCGTTTAGGACTCAGTATGGTCACTACGAGTTCTTAGTGATGCCATTTGGGCTAACGAATGCACCAGCTGCCTTCATGGATCTGATGAACCGAGTGTTCCTGCCCTATCTAGATCAATTTTGTAGTGGTATTTATAGATGATATCCTGGTGTATTCGAAAACCAAAGATGATCATGATGCACATTTCCGATCGTTCTGCAGATTCTAAAGGAGAAGTGCTTATACGCTAAGTTTAGCAAATGCAAATTCTGGCTATGAGAGGTGACATTTTTGGGTCATGTAATGTCTGGCAAGGGAATTAGGGTTGATCCCCAGAAAATTGAAGCTGTTTTAGGTTGGAAACAACCTAAGACTGTATCTGAAATTCAAAGCTTTCTAGGTTTGGCTGTATATTACAGATGTTTTGTTGAGGGTTTTCATTGATTGCTGCACCTCTAACTAAGTTGCTGCAAAAATGGGTACCGTTTAACTGGACTGATAAGCAACAAGAAAGTTTTGAGAAACTGAAAAAGGTTCTAACTGGGGCCCCTGTCTTAATACAGTCAGAATCTGGAAAGTAATTCACTATCTATAGGATACATCACACGTCGGTTTGGGATGTGTGTTGATGCAAGAGGGTAAGGTGGTGGCATATGCATCTCGCTAACTTAAGACCCATGAGGTGAATTACCCTACACATGACTTGGAGTTGGTCACGGTGGTATTCGTATTGAATATTTAGAGGCATTACCTATACAGTGAGAAATGTACTATTTACACGAATCACAAGAACCTTAAGTACCTCCTCACTCAGAAGGAGTTGAATTTAGGCAGCGTAGATGGATCGAGTTGCTTAAGGAGTATGACTGATCAATTGAATACCATCCCAGTAAAACTAATGTAGTAGCTGACGCACTGAGCCGTGGGGCTGCGTCTGACTTAAAGTAATGTTTGCTCATCTCAGCTTGTTCGATGATGTCAACTTGTTGGCTGAACTGCAAGTTAAACCGATGTGGATAGAATAGATTAAGGGTAAGCAGTTAGAGGATGAGTCATTGGGTCCTCGTTTTTTATAGATTGAAAGTGGAGAAGCTTCAGATTTTGGACTGAATAGTGAAAGAGTACGTGGGAAAGTGTGTGTACCGAGGAATACCAATTTGAGATAGTCTATACTGCAAGAGGCGCATAGTAGTCCTTATGCTATGTATCCTAGCAGAAACAAGATGTATCGAGATCTTCATGAACTATATTGGTGGCTAGGACTTCAGCGCGAAATTATGGATTTTGTAAGTGTCTGACATGCCAGCAAGTTAAGGCAGAGCATCAACTGCCTTCTGATTATTACAGCTAGTTAAGATTCCTCTTTGGAAATGGAAAAGGGTAACTACGGGCTTTGTTAGTGGGCTGCCCCTAACACCTACTAAGAAAGATTTGGTATGGGTGATAGCAGATCGGTTGGCCAAGTCTGCTCATTTCATACCAGCCGGTACTGATTACTCATTGCAAAAGCTGGCTAAGTTATTTGTGGTCAAGATTGTGAGACTGCAAGGAGTACCGATTTCCATAATATCTGACAGAGACCCACGTTTTACATCTCAGTTTTGGAAGAAATTACACGAGGCACTAGGTATAAGGTTGGACTTCAGTACTGCGTTCCACCCTCAGACAGATGGTCAGTTAGAGAGGGTGATTCAAATACTAGAGGACTTGCTAAGAAGATGTGTAATAGACTTCTGAGGCAGTTGGGAAGACTACTCGCCATTGGCAGAGTTCGCGTATAACAATAGTTACCGGATGAGCATACAGATGGCACCGTATAAGGCGTTATATGGCCGTAGGTGTCGCACTCCGTCGTGTTGGACTGAACTGGGTGAGTGGCGAGTTTTGGGCCCTCAGTTGGTCTCTGATACTGAAGACAATATGAGATTAATACGGGATCAGTTGAAGGCGGCATCAGACAGACAGAAGTCTTATGCAGACTTAAAATGTAAGGAGATCGAATATTCTATGAGAGATTATGTCTTTCTTAAAGTCCCACCATAGAAGAAAATATTAAGGTTTGGACGGAAAGGCAAGTTGAGCCCTAGGTTCATTGGGCCTTACCACATACTGAAGAGTGTGGGACCAGTTGCCTATCAACTTGAGTTGCCTCCAGAGTTGGACCGGATCCATGATGTATTCCACGTCTTCATGCCGAGGTGCTACCGTTCTGATGCTTCGCATATAGTGCCGGTTGAGGAGATCGAGGTTAGGCCAGATCTGACCTTCAAGGAGGAATCGGTGCAGATACTGGATCAGGATATCAAGGTTCCAAGAAGAAAATCTGTCCCACTGGTTAAAGTGCTTTGGTAGGCCACGTGGGAACCAGAGGAGGCAATGCGACAATAATACCCTCATCTGTTTTGATCAGGTAAATTTCGAGGCCGAAATTTCTTTTAGGGGGTAGAGTTGTAACGCCCAAAAAATTTAAAGTTTTTTTTATTTTGTGGTTGTGACACAAAGTGCATCTTTTCTTTAATTGCTAAAGTGATTTGGGTATGTTTGGGAGTGTTAGAGAAGCTTAGGTTCAAGTTTTGGCTTTTGCAAAATTTTTTGTTTTTCCTTTTAGTAAATCTGGACATTAGCTTGTAAGCTATATAAATAATTGTAGTTGAAATGTGACATAGAAAGCTTAGTGCTTAATGGGTAAGTGGCGTGTGGTAATTGCTGGAGGTCAGAGGTTGAAGTCATGGCAATGTAAAAGAGTATTTATTTTGCTACTCTTGCCGTGTAAGAAGCAGTGGTTGATTGAAACTCTGTTGAGTGAATTTTGACTTAGTCAGGGAGTGATATGTGGAAGAAATCAAGGAAAGGATTATGGAGAGATTTGTGAAGGTAAAAGAGGAGTTTGAAGGGTGGTAACATGGTGCTGAATAGGGAGGTTGGCAGTATAGGAATTCGGCTTAAGAATGCCTCTTTCACTCATTCGTTCGATTTTGGTTTTGTTTGATTTTGAAGGCTGATTATAGGTTAGGTGCTTTCGGTTTTTTCTCTTTTTCTATTTTTTTCATTGTTTAACCAATGTCCCCTTTTGGTCAATAATTGTTAGCCAACTTCTTCTGCAACTTATTCTCTTTCTCTTTTTGCAATTGTAGCTGAATTCACTAATGACCATTTGGGCAGTTTTGTGTTGGCTCTTTACTTTACTGCTCCTTTTTAAGTGCCTTCTCTTGAAACGATTTCTTTCCCCTCTTGTTCTTTATATTATTTCTTCTTTGCATTTTGTTTCTTGTGTGGCCGAATCTATGCTTCCCACTCTTTTCCAATTATAGTTGAATGCACTATAAGCCTATCAGGTATTCTTATTTTATTATCTCCTTTTTGGTTGCTTTGCTAGGCTGAATACACCTCTTCTATCTTTCTCGAACTCTTGTTCCCTTTTGAATTCTTTTCAAACCGCTTTTTTTATCACCCCTTTCTTTTGGTACCAAGCCGAATACTACACCCTTTAACTAATCCCTGACAACTGGCCAATTGTTCCATTGTCCTTCCATATCTATCAGTTGATTTTGGGGTGAAGGGTTTCTTAAGTGGTTTAGGATCTTCCTTTCAGCTTCAATCTAACATTTGGGGGTAAGTTGGCTTGGTTGGCCGAATGTTCACTGGTTTTTAAGTGTTGGGGGCTTTGAATCTTATTTTTGGTAAACGATCCTGTCTAATAAGTTTCATTGCTTAAGCAGACAATTAGCAAGGATGTGAGATTGATCTTTAATCAGTGATCTAAGGGCAATAAGCTATTTTCATTCGTTCAAGGTGAGTAGTGAGTGACGCTTTGGATTTAGGTATTTTGAACTCTAACGATTGGATAACTAACGGTAAACCTTGAATGAATGTAGGCTTGGGCGTGGTGGACTGTTTACTTGATTTCAAAATCAGCTGTGTAATCTCACCACCTCTACTGTAGATCGGCAAAAGCTGGAAACCCAAAAATTACGGCGATTAAGGGCACATGGGCGTGCAATCTCTCGTGTGGTGAACCAAGCCCACGAAACATTGGCGCTAGACTGTAGAGGCTGTCATGAGCGTTGTAACATCCCTTACCCAGATTTGATACTGGAATCAAGTACGAGGCATTACCGAACAACATCACGATCAATCATACAAAATCGAGCCATAAAATTTCGTTCCAATTTAAAACTTTTACATAATATCTTATACGATCCTTAGAATGGGCCTACGAGGACCAAAACATGATTTGGGAGTGGTCTGAGACAAACTGAGAACTTAGAAAAAATTTTGAAAATTAGGTAAAAAATAGGACACACGCCCGTGTGAGACAAGGGCACGCTCGTGGGGGCAGGCCATGTAGTCACACACACCCGTGTCCCCAACTCGTGTTGAAATTTTGGAAAAAATATTTTCATTTCAAACCTACAAGGGTTTTCACACGGTCGAGCACACGCCCGTGTCCTTGGCCCGTGTCCTTCACACGGCTTTGACAGGTTCGTGTGGCCTCCCCGTGTGAACAACTGAGCGTATTCTATTTATGACGTCAGCATGCAATTTTGATCACACGGCCACGGGACACGCCCATGTGACCAGGCCGTGTGACGTCCTTATTCTTCGAAAATTTCATACAAAGTTCACAAGCCCAAGACACATGGCCGTATGGGCTGGCCGTGTGGCCTTAAGTTAGGCTAGTTTCCAAGCCTTCCTTTGCCCCAAAACACATGCTTACTTTACCACTTTTATACCACATAACTTACACATTTTTAGGCATCTAAATGGCTTCATTTATTCGTCAATCATCCATTATAACTTAACCACACACAAACACACCAATCATTCTATGAAATACCTCATAAGGATAGATAAGTAAAATAATATCATCATTGGTCATATCACATGGCCTTAATTACAAAATAACTTATTTCATGATAATTACCACAATATAGCCAAACTAACTTAACACTTACAACACCACTAAGCCTCCATACATGTCATAGTTTCAAATAATACATATTACAATACCAAAAGAACTTTGTGGATAGTGTTAATGATCCTCCAACACTTCTTGATCCTCGAGCTGGCTTGACTAATCTATAAAACAAGGGAAAAGAGAAAGAAGTAAGCTTTGAGAAGCTTTGTAAGTATATATGCAAATAATTACCACCATACCAACTTTCTTAATAACCATAGATCATGCCACCTCAAAACAACTTACCACCTATCCTTACCATGTTTCTTACATATATATATACACCAAGTACAGTAAACATATAGACTTAAGTTTATAACTATCCTTGCACACCCATGTAATTGCCCATATATTCTATGTCCCATAAGTACCTGCATTTACACACCACATAACCTCATAAATATTATTTGTAAACTTTCTCGTTGAACCCTTCGGAATAACATTTAATACTCTGTGGTTTCGGTACATAACTCCACCAACACGTAATCTGGCTCTGTAATGCCCTAATTTTTGAGTTTTTTTTAAGATATTTGCGAATTTGGTGAAATCATGAAATTTTGTTACTTGAGTAAGAAATTTATGTTTTAAGTGTGTTAGTGGGCATTTAGAAGGCCCAAGCCTGAATTAAAACCCGATAGGATTATCAAATTTTGGATTTAAAGAGAATGGGTCTTGGCTATGTGGGCTTTTAAGAAAAAGTAAGTAAGTTAAGGCACAAGTGAGCCCTTGGTAAAGTGGCAATGTGGCACCACTTAGTTCCTAAAAAAGTGGCGTGTGGATGAGTGTAAGGGCCAGGGTTCAAGTCATAAGGTAAGCAGTATGATGTTTTTTTATTTTTGTTGCACGTGTTGGTCATGTGATAGAGTTCAAGTGGAATTCTGTTAGAAAGAGTTCAAGGTGCTCATGGAATTGAGTCAAAGAGGGATAAGGGGAGAGATTTTAGGAAATTTGAAAAGGAAAAGTGTATGGTCGATTGGGAAGGTTGGACTATATAGTCGGTTAGGACTTTTGGGAGGCATTGTTTTCGGTAATTGAGAGTGTTAGGTGCCGATTTCTCCTAGTAGTTGGCTTCGAGATTTCTCAAGTGGGACATTTTCTTTCTGCTGATTAGGTTTAGTACTTCTTACCTTTATTTTCCTTCCTCTCATATGTTATACAAGCCGAAAACGTGACCTACAAACCCTTTTGGTGCCGTTTTACCCAAAGAGCCAAACTCTCTATCACTTTTCCTTCCAAAACCAAATCAATCACCCTCTTCTCTTTTCTTCTCTTCTTCTTTTTCTACATCGATCCCTTTAAACCTCCCTTAGCCAATTGCTTCAAGGTTAAACCCGAATCTTTCCTAGCCAAACTCTTGTTAACTGATTTCCATAAAAGCTGAAATCCTGAAAAGTTTAGCTTTTGTGCCGATTTCTTCTTGGCCGAACCCCTCCTTTTTTCTTCTTCTCTTTTAGCCGAATCTCACACCCTTATAACCCTTGTCGACATCTCCTCTCTTGCATTGCAACTTCTACTTTCTCTTTTTCATATTAGTAAAAGCTTAAACCTTCGTAATCGTAGTGATTCGAGATCTAAACCTCTAGATCTATTCTCTACTCGTACTTTGAGTTAGATCTGTATCAGATCTAGATTAGAAAGGTGATTGGGGTTAATTCTCTGGCAAGACAAACTACGGTAAGTTATTGAAACCCCTCTTCCATTCGTTATTTTGGGATTAAAGAAAAGCCGAAAACCACTATGTGTATAGGGTGGCTGTTGACTAAGACTAAAGGGTTTATTAGTTTTGTTTACCGTTTTGTTATGAGTAAGGCGAACTAAAAGCTGTCGATCAAGGAGCAGCAGGAAGGAAAGACATTGGAACAACTAGATCTAGATCTAGCCAGTGTTTTCGGCAAAGGATTAAATGTGTGGGAGATCTTGTCAACGTCTGTCGGAAATCAGGTGTGTAAACGAACACCTTCTAGTAGACTAAATCGACAATAGCTGAAAAGCCAAAATGCTGAAATTTTGCCATTTCGTGGGCTTGCGAGCGTACGAGCACTCGTGGGCTGGTTGGAAGCAGTAAGATTCTGTAACCAAAATCGGTAAAGTTGATGAGTGCGTGATTTCGTGCACCTCAGTAAATTGGGACTTGAGAGGCTAAAATTGGGCTCAATGGGCTTACGGGCCCATATGGGTGAAAATAAGTGGTAAGCGTATTTTGGTATACTGTAGGTTAAAAACGTTAAGGCATTCATGAAATTTGGGCTAAATGGGCCAAAATAGCTAATTGACTCTATAGGGCCCATTAGGGGTTTCAGGGCCTGATAGCTCTAACGTTGATAAATGGGCTAGATAAATTACTAAGATGGAAAAATTAGACTGTTAATAACTGAATTGTGCATAAAACCCTTAAAACTGGTATAATTACTAAAATTCCCCTTAAGGGTGGAAAATTACTGTATTACCCCAGGTGCAATGGACCGTTATACCCCTAGGGATAAATTTGACTAAAATGCATGCTTTACTGTTTCTATTCACTGTATGCCATGACATGTTTAAACTGTTGCATGGGACTGGGTTTATTGATGGAGGAAGTGCAAGTAGCATTGCCACGTTTACTGAAATGGGGCTTTGCCTCATTGTACTGAAAGGGACTTTGCCTCGGTTTTACTGTTAGTGGCTTGGCCACGTTATCTAAGCAGCTATGCTGCGACTGTGGTGTGTAGGGCTGGGTGGGTTGAGTTATCTCCCCGTATGGTGTGTAGGGCTGTTACGGGTGGTGTGTAAGGCTGGACATGGGATGGGTTTTGCATACATGCATTATTCTTTTCTGTTACTGTAATGGGCCTATGGCCGCACTGTTTACTGAATAGGGCTAAGCCCAATTAACTTATTACCGAATAGGGCTTCGGCCCAGAATTTACTAGACTGGATAGGGCTTAGACCCAGTGAGCTTGAGCTGGTTTGGGCTCTAGTTGTGCTTTCTTTACACACTGAGTTTCTAAACTCACCCCTTCCTTTCATCTGTGTAGGTGAGCCCTGAGCTAGAGGACTTGGTAGCTGGAGGGATTCAGAGTGGCCACGTGGACTGCATTGTTAGTTTTATTTAAGTTATATATTTTCTTATTATTTTTAATTTTTTTCATGTTGGTTTTCGGGTTTGTAATAAGGCCGCTCTTAATTATTTTTAATTTTGGGTTTTTATTCTTTATCTACAATTTAATTTAAATGATTTGAATAAGGCTACATGAGTTTTCTTAAAAATTAACCAACGTTTTCAAACCAAGGCACTCGTAACAAATGAATAACAAATCAACGATCAAGACATGGTAACAAGATAAATTTTAAACTGTTAGTGGATAGGACAAACACAAATTAAACCTGGATTTTCTTCCCAAATGATAGAAACGGTTTTACAAAACTCACCCTAATCATGATAACTGAAGAACATGATCAACCCTTAGTTGATGTGACACACCGGACTTGGCCGTAACATTTGGGTCAGGTTTGGGGTGTTACATTTAATGGTATCAGAGCCTAGTTGCAACAACTCGACTGTGGAACGGGTCCAAAAAGGTTTTCAAAAAATTTTAAATCAAGGCCCAAGAAGGGTATTTTTGAAATCGGTTTTGGGAAAATTTCTAAAGAAACCCTTTTCAAACTCATTTTCTTTTGAATATACTCATGAAAGGTTTTACTTTAAAAGTTTTTGCTAAATTGGGCTCTTTGAAATCTGGTATCTGAAGGAGTGGCTCATTGAATCCCGACACCAAGTCTGTAAGTATTCTTTTCTTATACTATACTGTATTGAAATGTTACTGTAGATATAACTGAGACCCTACTATGATACTGTAGATAGGGTAGTACTGCAAACTGTAAGACTGAGACTGTAGCTAGGCTACAAATTTGCGAAAACAAACTCTGAAACTCTATATGTACATAAGGCATTTAGTAATAAACACTGAAATATTAACCTAATGTCATAAAATTCGTAATCAGATAAGTCGATATGAGTACAAGGGCAACTCGTGGTCGAGGCCATGGGCGTGGCTGAGGTAGTGCGCAAGCTGGGTCTTCATCCTTGGAACACATGCCAGCTACGGAGGCATGACCACTGCCAGTAGCTGATAATGGGCCGTATGATTGGGCTGCAGGGGATGATGCCTTGTCTCAGGCAATGTTAAGGGTTCTAGAAAGGGTTGCTGGAGCAAATATTGGGACAATGAATAGGGGATCCATTTCTGATCGACTCCGAGCTAATGGAGCGGAGGTCTTCAGGGGCATATCTGGAGTAGCCTCAAATGTTGTTGAGTACTGGCTGGAAGCCACAGAACAGATCATGGACGACCTGGATTGCTCGGTAGAGCAAAAGCTGAAAGGAGTGGTGTCTCTGCTGCAAGACGAGGTGTACCAGTGGTGGATCACTGTGAAGGAGAGTATCCCAGCTAAGTAGGTAACCTGGGAACTGTTTAAGACGGCTTTCAAGGGAAAGTACGTCGGAGCAAGCTATGTGGATGCTCGTAGGAAAGAATTTCTGAACCTGACCCATGGTAATAAGTCTGTTGCTGAATACAAGGCAGAGTTTCTGAGATTGAGTCGGTATGCCAGTGGTATAGTTGCTACTGAGTACGAGCGTAGTGTTCGTTTTGTGGATGGCCTCAGGGATGAGCTAAGGGTGCTGATAGCTCCGTAGAGGGAGCGTGATTTTGCTGCATTGGTAGAAAAGGCTAAGATAGCTGAAAAGGTGAAACAAACTGAGCAGCAGAATCATGAAAAGGATCGAAACCGATTTAGGAGGGATTCTGGACCCTTTGGTGCTGCAAACAGGAATGCCAAGAGAGTTAGAGTGGAGAAAGCGATCCAAGCAGTTTTGCTGAATACAGTTAGACCGTAGGCTTGTGGGGACTACGGTAGAGTGCATCTGAGGGAATGCTGGAAGCATATTGGGGCATGTCTTTGGTGTGGGTCTAAGGAGCATAGGGTTAAGGACTGTCTTCGGAGACCAACTCAGACGCAAGTTGCTGAACAAAGGGTTGCCCAACCGGTGCGAGGTGGACCATAATCGCCAAGAGGCCGTGGTCAAGGATGGGGTGGCAACAGAAATGGTCGTAGACGTGGAGCACTTGGCAGAGGTGCTGGAAATGCAGAGGCTTGACAGCCAGCATTGGTGTATGCTACTTATCACCGAGGGTAGGGTGACGCACCTGACGTTATAACCGGTACGTTTTTTATCCCTAGCATGCCATACACTACTTTGATAGATGTGGGTTCTACTCATTTGTATGTTGCATGTGATATATCTAGGTCGTTGGGTGTGCACTCTGAGGAAACTGTGACCAGGGTAACTGTTATAAGTTTACTGGGTCACTCGGTTAGGGTAGAAAAACTCTTTAGGGAGGTGCCTTTAGAGACTTAAGGTAGGATTTTCTCTGGAGACTTAATGGAGCTACCGTTTGGAGAATTTGATCTCATCTTAGGGATGGACTGGCTGACTAAGCATAGGGCAACTTTAGATTATGCAGCTAAACGGATGGTATTAAGAACTACAGAGGATGAGGAGGTAATGATTATAGGGGAGCGAAGAGACTACTTGTCCAATGTTACGGCTTTAAGGGCTGAGAAGCAGATTCGCAAAGGTTGCGAGGCATATCTCACTTTTGTGAATCACACGGAAACTAAGGGTTTGACTATGGAAAAGGTTAGAACTGTTAAGGATTTTCAAGATGTCTTTCCTAAGGAGCTTCCTAGTTTACCTCCGAATTACGAAGTCGAGTTTGGAATTGACATGCTGCCTGGAACAACTCCAGTGTCTATCGCGCTGTATAGGATGGCACTGAAGGTGTTAGTGGAACTGAAAGCTTAAAGCCAAGAATTGTTGGATAGAGGTTTTATTAGACTGAGTGTGTCTCCATGGTTAGCACCAGTACTGTTCGTGAAGAAGAAGGATGGGACGATGCGTATGTGCATCGATTATCGCCAGTTGAACAAACTGACGATAAAGAACAAGTATCCTCTGCCAAGAATTGACGATCTGTTTGACCAGCTTAGAGGAGCTTCGGTATTTTCCAAGATCGACCTTCGATCTGGATACCATCAATTAAGGGTCAAGGAGGTGGATATTCATAAGACAACATTCAGAACTCGGTATGGTCATTACGAGTTTCTGGTTATGTCGTTTGGACTAACGAATGCACCTGCGGCTTTCATGGATCTGATGAATCGAGTATTCCAACCTTATTTGGATCGATTCATAGTCATTCAGAAACTAAGGAGAAGCATGATGAGCATCTCTGTGTTGCTCTGCAAGTGTTGAGAGAGAAGCAACTCTATACGAAATTCAGTAAGTGTGAATTTTGGTTACGAGAAGTGACTTTTCTGGGTCAAGTTGTTTCTGCTGAGGGATTAGGGTGAATCCTCAGAAAATTGAGGCGATTTTGGATTGGAAGCCGCCAAGGTCGGTATCGAAAATTCAGAGTTTTTTGGGTTTAGCAGGGTACTATAGAAGGTTTGTAGAAGGATTTTCTCTGATTGCTACACCGTTAACGAAACTATTGAGGAAAGGAGTATCATTTGTATGGACTGAGAAGTAGCAAGAAGCTTTTGATAAGTTGAAGAAGGTTTTGACTGAGGCGCTAGTATTGATTCAGCCGGAGTTTGGGAAAAATTTCACCATGTACAGTGATGTGTCACGCATAGGTCTAGGTTGTGTACTGATGCAAGAGGGTAAGGTGGCCGCTTATGCTTTGCGACAACTTAAGCCTTATGAAATGAACTACCCTACACATGATCTGGAGTTGGCAGCAGTAATCTTTGCATTAAAAATTTGGAGACATTATCTGTATGGGGAAAAGTGTACTATATACATGGACCATAAGAGTCTCAAGTATTTGTTGACTCAGGAGGAGTTAAATCTTAGGCAACGAGGATGGATAGAGTTGCTTAAGGATTACGACTGCTCGATTGAGTATCACCCAGGCGTGGCAAATATGATAGCTGATGCACTGAGTTGAAGGGTTGTAACTGAGTTGACGGCAATGTTTGCCCGTCTAAGTCTATATGATGATGGGAGCTTGTTAGCAGAGTTACAAGTGAGACCAACTTGGATTGAGCAAATTAAGGAGAAATAATTAGAGAATGAGTCGTTAGTTCCTCGATTTTGCAAGCTGAGAATGATGAGAATTTAGACTTTGGATTGGATAGTAGTGGAGTTCTGTGCTTTTGAGGAAGAGTTTGTATTCCGAAAGACTCTGACTTGAGACAGTCAATTCTGAAAGAGGCTGATGGTGGACCTTGTGCCATGCATCCTGGAGGGAATAAGCTATATCGAGATTTACGAGAGTTGTACTGGTGGCCTGGACTTAAGTGAGAAGTAATCGAATTTGTGGGGAAATATTTAACATGCCAGCAAGTGAAGGCGAAGCATCAACTACCTTCTGGACTTCTACAACCAGTGAAAATTCCACCTTGGAAGTGGGGGAGGGTAACCATGGATTTTGTGAGTGGGCTACCTTTGACACCCTCCAAAAAGGACTAAGTATGGGTAATTGTGGATAGGTTAATGAAATCTGCCCATTTCATACCTGTCTGAACCGATTACTCACTTCAAAAGTTAGCGAAGTTGTATGTGGCAGAGATAGTGCGACTGTATGGGGTGCCAATTTTGATAATTTTTGATCGGGATCCTATGTTTACATCTCGATTCTGGCAGAAGTTGCATGAGGCGTTAGGTACGCGATTGGATTTCAGCACTGCTTTTTACCCTCAAACGAATGGACAGTCGGAAAGGGTTATTCAAATTCTGGAGGACATGTTGAGGGGTTGTGTTATTAACTTCCGAGGTAGTTGGGAGGATTACTTGCCATTGGCGGAGTTTGCTTATAATAACAGCTATCAGGCAAGTATCCAGATGGCTCCATATGAGGCACTTTATGGACGAAGGTGTCATACGCCTACGTGTTGGACAGAGTTGGGTGAACGTCAAGTTCTTGGGCCAGAGTTGGTGGCAAATACTGAGGACAAAGTTAGGTTAATCAGAGATCAGTTAAAGGAAGCGTCTGATAGGCAAAAGTCTTATGCTGACTTGAAGCGTAAAGAAATTGAGTACTTAGTGGGAGATATGGTCTTCTTGAAGGTCTCGCCTTGGAAGAAGATATTAAGGTTTGGTAAGAAGGGCAAGTTGAGTCTGCGGTTCATAGGGCCTTATCGGGTTCTCAAACGGGTAGGGCTAATAGCTTATCAACTGGAGTTACTGCCAGAGCTAGACCGTATTCATGACGTCTTTCATGTGTCCATGCTAAGACGGTATAGAACAGATCCTTCGCATGCCGTACCAGTGGAAGAGGTTGAGGTAAAGATTGATTTGACTTTTGAAGAAGAGCCTGTGCAAATTCTGGATCGAGAGGTCAAGCTGTTGAGGAAGAAGTCAGTTCCTTTGGTAAAGGTGCTTTGGCACAATCATGGAGAGAAGAGGCTACTTGGGAGCCTGAAGAGACGATGCATCAATAATACCCTCATCTGTTTGGATCAGGTAAATTTCGAGGCCAAAATTTCTTTAAGGGGGTAGAGTTGTAACGCCCTAATTTTCAGGTTGTTTTCGAGATTTTTGCAATTTTGGTGAAATCATGAAATTTTGTTGCTTGAGTAAGAAATTTATGTTTTAAGTGTGTTAGTGGGCCTTTAGAAGTCCGAAGCCTTAATTAAAACCCAATAGGATTATCAAATTTTGGATTTAAAGAGAAGGGGTCTTGGCTATGTGGGCTTTTAAGAAAAAGTAAGTTAAGGCACAAGTGAGCCCTTGGTAAAGTGGCAATGTGGTACCACTTAGTTCCTAAAAAAGCGGCGTATGGATGAGTGTAAGGGCCAGGGTTCAAGTCACAAGGTAAGTAGTATGGTATTTTTTATTTTTGTTGCACGTGTTGGTCATGTGATGGAGCTCAAGTGGAACTCTATTAGAAAGAGTTTGAGGTGCTCATGGAATTGAGTCAAGGAGGGATAAGGGGAGAGATTTTAGGAAATTTGACAAGGAAGAGTGTGCGGTCGATTGGGAAGGTTGGAGTGCATAGTCAGCTAGGACTTCTGGAAGGCATTGTTTTCGGCAATTGAGAGTGTTAGGTGCCGATTTCTCCTAGTAGTTGGCCTTTGGGATTTGTCAAGTGGGACATTTTCTTTCTATCGATTAGGTTTAGTACTCCTTACCTCTCTTTTCCTTCCTCTCATATGTTCTAAAAGCTGAAAACGTGACCTACAAACCCTTTTGGTGCCGTTTTACCTAAAGAGCCAAACTCTCCCTCACTTTTCCTTCCAAAACCAAATCAATCACCCTCTCCTCTTGTCTTCTTTTCTTCTTTTTCTACATCGATCTCTTTAAGCCTCCCTTAGCCGATTGTTGCAAGGTTAAACCTGAATCTTTTCTAGCCAAACTCTTGTTAACCGATTTCCATAAAAGTCGAAATCCCGAAAAGTTTAGCTTTTGTGCCGATTTCTTCTTGGCCGAACCCCTCCTTTCTTCTTCTTCTCTTTTAGCCGAATCTCACACCCTCATAACCCTTGTCGACATCTCCTCTTTTCCATTGGAACTTCTACTTTCTCTTTTTAATATTAGTAAAAGCCGAAACCTTCGTAATCATAGTGATTCGGGATCTAAACCTCTAGATTTATTCTCTACTTGCACTTTAAGTTAGATCTGTATCAGATCTAGATTAGAAACGTGATTAGGGTTGATTCTCTAGCAAGAAGACCTACGGTAAGTTATCGAAACCCCTCTTCCATTCGTTATTTTGGGATTAAAGAAAAGCTGAAAACCCCTATGTGTATAGGGTGGCTATCGACTAAGACTAAAGGGTTTAGTGGTGTTGTTTATCGTTCTGTTATGAGTAAGGTGGACTAAAGGCTGTCGATCAAGGAGCAGTGGGAAGCAAGGACATTGGAACAACTAGATCTAGATCTAGTCAGTGTTTTCAACAAAGGATTAAACGTGTGGGAGATCTTGTCAACGTCTGTCGCAAATTAGGTGTGTAAACGAACACCCCCTAGTAGACTAAATCGGTAAAAGCTGAAAAGCCAAAATGCCGAAATTTTGGCATTTCGTGGGTTTGCGAGCGTGCGAGTGCTCGTGGGTCAGTGGAAGCAGTAAGATTCTATAATTGAAATCGGTAAAGTTGATGAGTGTGCGATTTCGTGCACCTCGGTAAATTGGGCCCCGATGGGCTAAAATTGGGCTAAATGGGCTTAGGGGCCCATATGGGTGAAAATAAGCGGTAAGCGTATTTTGGTATACTGTAGGTTAAAAACGTTAAAGCATTCATGAAATTTGGGCTAAATGGGCCAAAATAGCTAATTGACTCTGTAGGGCCCATTAGGGGTTTTAGGGCCCGATAGCTCTAAGGTTGATAAATGGGCTAGATAAATTACTGAAATGGAAAAATTGGACTGTTAATAACTAAATTGTGCATAAAACCCTTAAAACTGGTATAATTACTAAAATTCCCCTTAAGGGTGGAAAATTACTGTATTGCCCCTAGGTGCAAAAGGACCGTTATACCCTTAGGGCTAAATTTGACTGACATGCATGCTTTACTGTTTCTGTTCATTGTATGCCATGACATGTTTAAATTGTTGCATGGGAATGGGTTTATTGATGGAGGAAGTGCAAGTAGCATTGCCATGTTTACTGAAAAGGGGCTTTGCCTCGTAATACTGAAAGGGGCTTTACCTCATATTACTGAAAGGGGCTTTGCCTCGGTTTTACTGTTAGTGGCTTGCCACGTTATCTGAGCATCTATGCTACGACTGTGGTGTGTAGGGCTGGGTGGGTCGAGTGATCTCCCCACATGGTGTGTAAGGTTGGTATGGGTAGTGTGTAGGGCTAGACATGGGATGGGCTTTGCATACATGTATTATTCTTTTCTGTTACTGTAATGGGCCCATGGGCCACACTATTTACTGAATAGGGCTAAGGCCCAGTTAACTGATTACTGAATAAGACTTCGGCCCAGAATTTACTAGACTGGATAGGGCTTAGGCCCAGCGAGCTTGAGCTGGTTTGGGTTCTAGTTGGGCTTTCTTTACGCACTGAGTTTCCAAACTCACCCCTTCCTTTCATCTGTGCAGGTAAGCCCTGAGCTAGAGGACTTGGTAGCTGGAGGAATTCAAAGTAGCAACGTGGACTGCATTGTTGGTTTTATTTAAGTTATTTATTTTCTTATTATTTTTAATTTATTTCATGCTGGTTTTCAGGTTTGTAATAAGGCCGCTCTTAATTATTTTTAATTTTGGGTTTTTATTCTTTATCTACAATTTGATTTAAATGATTTGAATAAGGCTACGCGAGTTTTCTTAAAAATTAACTAATGTTTTCAAACCAAGGCACTCGTAACAAATGAATAACAAATCAACGATCAAGACATGGTAACAAGATAAATTTTAAACTGTTTGTGGATAGGACAAACACAAATTAAACCTGGATTTTCTTCCCAAATGACAGAAACGGTTTTACAAAACTCACCCTAATCATGATAACTAAAGAACATGATAACCCTTAGTTGATGTGACACACCGGACTTGGCTGTAACGTCTGGGCCAGGTTTGGGGTGTTACAAGCTCTCATGTACACATGGTGAGCTCTCATCATCACCCATGTGACCTAGACGTTAAATCCTGTAGTTCTAGTGTCTACATGGTGTCTAACACTCGGAATCATACATGAGACCTAGTTACATATAATATAGCTCTCGTGTCTACATGATGTACCCTTGGTAACATACATGCGACCTAGCTACTTTTAGTCTGTAGCTCTCGTGTCTACATGGTATACATATAGTATTACGCATGTGACCTAGCTAATTATGTAAGAATATCCCGTAGCTTTCTTGTACACATGGTATACACCTCGTATTACACATGTGACCTAGCTACCATATAACATCCCGTAGCTCTTTTGTACACATGGTGTCCTACCCTCGAAAACACACATGTGACCTAGCTACACATTCAACGTATCTTTCATTTTTTCGAAGGTTCAATCGAGAACAACAATTTTCCATAATTCACCAACTCATAAGATCCATCCAACATCATCCATATCATAGAATAAATATAATTTATGGAATTAAAATCAATGTATTACTTACATATAAACTTACCTTGACAACAAAAAGCGATAATTTGTAATTTAGTCCGTAACATTGCCCTTGCCTCGGTGAAGGTCGACTCCTCGATCTTCTTAATCTATTATAACACATTCAACTCGTTTAATACACAAATTACTCAATTTAGTCCAAAATCATCCTATGATTATTTCTACATTTTAGCCCCCAACTTTCACAACTTTACACTTTAGTCCCTAGGCTCAGTTTATGATTTTCATGCAACTTCCATGCATTTTAAGCCTAGTTGAACCATGTTTCCCTACCACAACCCACAATTTCTTCCATATCATCACTAATACACACTACCTTTTATCTTTTACAAGTAAGTCCTTCCTACAATTTCCATAAAAAATCACTTAGTGCAAATTGTTCTCCACACTTTATGTAACACCCCAAACCCGGCCCAAATGTTATGGCCAAGTCTGGCGTGTCACATCAACGGTAGACTAAACACGTTTCCTAGTTACTTCGATTAGGGTGAGTTTTGCAAAAACTGTTATTAAAGTTTTGAGAGAAAATCCCAGTTTAATTGTGAACGTCCTATCCACTACCAAATTCTAGGGGTATTCTTACTATAAGATCTTGGTTTAACTTTCGTTACTCGTTTGATACGTGTGAATTAATTTGAAAATGTTGATTAGTTTTAAGAAAACTCGCACAGTTTCATTCAAAATATTTAAAGTATAATATAAGGAAATAATCAAAAACCCTAAATTAAAATAATTTAAGCGGCCTTATTACAACCCAAAACCAAAATGAAAATAATTAAAAATAAATGCAGAAATAAAAAGACTTAATTAAAAACCAAGAGTCCAGTCCATGTGGCCACTCTGACTCCCTCCCAGCTCCAAGTCCACCAGTCTAGGGCTCACCTGCATGGATGGAAGAGAAAGGGGTGAGTTTGGGAAACTCAGTGTGCAAAGAAAGCCCATCCAGAGCCCAAATCAGCTCAAGCCCACTAGGCCTAAGCCCTATCCAGTCTCAATAATAACTGGGCCGATGCCCTATTCAATATTCAGATAACTGGGCCTTATCCCTTTTCAGATAATAGTACGGCCTATAGGCCCTTTTCAGTAATAGAACATATATCATGCAAGTATGCAAAGCCCATAGCCCATCCTATGTCAACCGCTACACTCCACTCGTACCAGCCATATACACTCCATGTGGGGAAACAACTCAACCCACCCAGCTGCTACACTCCACAGTCGTAGCATAGTTGCTCAGATAATGTGGCCAAGCCACTAACAGTACAACGAGGTAAAGCCCCTTTCAGTAAACAATACGAGGCATAGCCTCTTTCAGTAATCAGTACGAGGCAAAGCCTCTTTCAGCAATTGTGGCAATGCCACTTGCAACTCCTCCATCAATAAACCCAGTCCCATGCAACAGATAATCATACCGTGAATAGAAACAGTAACACATGCATTTCAGTCAAATTTAGCCCTAGGGGTATAATGGTCATTTTGCACCTAGGGGTAAAATAGTAATTTCTCACCCTTAAGGGGTATTTCAGTAATTACACCAGTTTTTAGGGTTTTATGCATATTTCAGTCCCTAATAGTCCAACTTACATCTCAGTAGTTAATTTAGCCCATTTTAGCAGTTTTTAGTTATTTGGCCCTAAAACCCCTAATGGGCCCTACAGTGTCATAATACTATCTTGGCCCGATTGGCCCAAATTCTACGTCTAGTTTAGCAGATTTATCCTACAGTATACCAGAATACACTTACCACTTACTTTTACCCACATGGGCTCGTAGGCCCATTAGGCCCAATTTTAGCCCATCGAGGCCCAAATTTACCGAAGTGCACGAAGTTGCACACTTATCCATTATCCCATTTGCGATTACAGATCTCACTATTTCCAACCGAATTACGAGCGCTCGCACACTCACAAGCCCATGAAATGCCAAAATTTTGGCATTTCGGCTTTTGTCGATTTAGACTACAGAAGGGTGTTCGTTTTCACACCTGTTTTGCGATGAACGCTAACGAGATCTCCCACGATATCCTACAATCGGTTGAAACCATACTGTTAATCTAACTTCTAATCGAAACTATCATTATCTTAATCCATACACATTCGGCAATTACCCATAACTCACTTGAATACTTACCTTTTGCCAAGAATAGTGACTAGATCTAGATCTAGTCGTTCCAAAGATCCAAGCCTCCAATATTCCTCGTTTGATCACCTTAATCCACCTTAACACACAACAACTGAATATTAAGATCTTATAGAGCCTTTAGCCCCAATCGATAGTCACCCTTCACAGGGGTTTCAGCTTTTCCCCAAATCCCAAAATAAAGAATAGAATTAGAGATTTCGAGCACTTACCAGAGGTTTTCTTAACCAGAATGATTCCAATCCCGTTTATAACTCAGATCTGACGCATATCTAGCCTCTAAATACCAACAAAGAATGAGTCTCAGAGGTCTAAGAGTTTGGCTCCCAAATCCCTATGGATATGGTAGTTTCGGCTTTTGGTAAGATAGAGAAGAAGATGATTTGAAGCTATGGATTGAAAAGGTGTTGTCGACAGAGGTTAGGGGTTTTGAGAGTGTGAAGTATGGCTAAAAGGGATCAAGATGAAAGGAAGGGTTCGGCTAAGAAGAAATTGGCACCAAAGCAACCTTTTCGGGATTTCGGCTTTTAGTAATAGTCGACTGGCTTGAGAAGAAGGAGAATGGCAGATTCGATTTTTGAAGGAAAGAAAAGAAAAGATGAGTGGGGAGGAAAGGTTGTTTCGGTTTGAGAAGAATAGAAGAGAAGAAGAAATGAAAACGATGAAAGAAGAGAGGAGAGGGTTTTGTTAAAGATAATTCGGCACAAGAAGAAGGTAAGGGTCTAAGTTTCGATTTTTAGGGAAAAGAAAGAAGAAGAAAAGAGAACCTAAGGGCACCTTACCTAGTCGACACATCAACCTACCCAATTTGCCAAATTAAGAACCCAATGAAACCCTAAGAGAATTCGGCTAGCACCCTAACAATCCCTAGCCGATTGTGTCCCAAAATCCACAAGCCAAAACCGATATGCTCCCTCAAGAATCCCTTGTTCGACCACTACATGCTCCCATTCAAATTTCCCATAATTTCTCTCCCTTATCTACCTACGCTAATCTCATGGACAACTCAAACTCTCCACAGCAGAGTTCTACTTGAGTTCCATCACATGACCAGCACATGCACAAAATTAAAAACATACACAATGCTTACCTTGGGACTTGAACACTGGCCCTTGCACACACCTCCACACCCACTTTCTTAGGCTCTAAGTGGCACCACATTGCCACTTTACCAAGGGCTCACTTGAGTCTTATTTTCCCCACTTTTTCTTAAAAACCCACTTAACAAAGTCCCATTCACTTTAAATCCAAAGTTGATATTTTTGCCGGGTTTTATCTTAGGCTTGGGCCTTCTAAAGGCCCACTAACACACTTTAACACAAATTTAATAACCAAATCACCAAAATTTCAAGATTCACCAAAATCACAAAAATCCTGAAAAATCTCAAAAATCAGGGTGTTACACTTTAAACTTTCATATTTCACCATTAGACATCGAAATACATCCATGACGTCTATGGGTAAATTTTAATAATAAACCCTAGCTCAAAATAATGGTATAATTAGCTAAAACAATTTATGAGGATTCCAAAAATACAAAGAACATTAAAAACGGGGCTCCATTGCACTTACTTGTGAGCTTTAAAATAAAAAAACCCTAGCTATGGAGGGCTTGCTACATTCGGCCAAGGAGGAAGAAAAGATGGACAAATTTTGGCTTATTTTCCCTTTTTATTTTTTTATTAATTAATGACCAAAATGCCCTTCAATAAAAACCGTTAGTATTCCACCCTTCCTTGGGCATTTTTGTCCAAACAATGTTAAAATGGTTTACTTACCATATAAGAACCTCTAATTTAAAAACCCAATTCAATCAAGTACCTTTATGGATTAAAACCCATATTTTTCGCCTATTGCAATTTAGCCAACCTACCAAATTAAACATGCAAACATTAAAATTCATGCACCAAAATTTCACATAATTATTCAAACACCAAACAAACATCAAAACTCAATCGGAATAATATTTTAGACCTCGGATTCATGGTTTCAAAACCATTATTCTATTTAGCCCCTAATTCGGGCTGTTACAACTCTCGCCCCTTTAGGGATTTTCGTCCCCATAAATCTTACCGGTAAATAGGTTTGGGTACGATTTCTATAACACCCCAAACCTGGCCCAGACGTTATGGCTAGATCTGGTGAGTCACATGAACAGTTAATTACACCTCGCTCTTCGTTACATGATTTTAGGTTGACTTAGCAAAGCCATTTCCATTGTGTTTTGAGAAAAATAGAAGGTTATTTAATTTATTAAAAATCCTATCCACTATTAGTTTGGAGTTTACTTTTTAAAAGATCTTGTTAGCGAGTCTTTGTCGTTAAATTATCCGCTTGTCACGTAGAGAAGGTTTTGAGAATGTTTGTTAACTTGAAATAAAAATCCGCACAGCCTTAGTCTATCAATTTTAAACAAGTAATAAATAAATAGTTAAAACCAAATAAAAATAAATACTGAGCGGCCTTATTACAGATTAAAACCCAAAAGAAATTAAGGAATACTAAATTAAAGTAAATTTAACATAAATATAAAACTGAAAGCAGTTCACGTGGCCACTCCGAATCTCTCGCGGCTCCAAGTCCTCTAAGGTTGGGGTTCACCTGCATAGATAAAAAGAAATGGGTGAGTCTGTGAAAACTCAGTGTGTAAGCTCACCCAACCTGAGTCAAGATCAGTTCAAGCTCAAATTGGGCTGAAGCCCTATTTAGGTACAGTGTTAACTGGGCCTTAGCCCTATTCAGGAAATAGTGATAACTGGGCCATAGCCCTATTCAGAAAACAGTGTGGGCCCTAGCCCCATTATAGTAACAGATCAGAATATTATGCATGTATGCAAAACCCAAACCCAATCTAGCCCTACACACCACCCGTACCAGCCCTACACACTATGTGGGGAATAATTCAACCCACCCAGCCTTACACACCACAGTCGCAGCTTAGCTGCTTTATTAGATATTGTGGCCAAGCCACCAGAACAGTAATACGAGGCAAAGCCTCTAACAGTATATGTGGCATTGCCACTTTAGCACTTCCTCCGTCAAAATAACCCAATCCCATGCAACAAAATATATTATGATGTGGCATACAGAGTAACAGATATAATAGCATGCAAATCAGTTATCTTAACCCTAGGGGTAAAGTGGTCTTTTAGCACCTAGGGGTAAAATAGTAATTTCCACCCTTAAGGGGTATTTCAGTAAATTTGCCAGATTTTAGGGTTTCATGCTCGTTACAGTATACTAACAGACCTATTATCGTCCAATTAACTTATTTAGTCCATTTCATTATTACAAAGTCATCGGGCCCTAAAACCCCTAATGGGCCCAACGGAGTCCACTAACTACTACAGCCCACTAAGTCCAATTTTACACCTGTTTTAGCATATCTTAATAATCAGATTACCAGAATACACTTACTGCTCGTTTTCACCCATATGGGCCCGTAAGCCCAATAGGCCCAAATTCGACCCTTCGAGGCCCAAAACCACCAACGTGCACGAAATCGCGCACACAACCATCTTACCATTCGTGATTACCAACTTTACCGTTCAAACTAACCCACGAGCGTTTTTCGGCTTTTGCCGATCTAGTCTACTAGAGGGTGTCGATTACACACCTATTTTGCGATATACTCAGAAGTCCCTTGCGTGAATATCCTACAATCGTTTAAATCGCACTGTTAACTAAAAATCCAATTGAATAATCACTATCAACTTAATATACCTATTTGGCCATAATAGAGCATCACTAGTCTCTTACCTTTGTCGATTCTAACCACTAGATCATTAGATCTAGATTGCTCCAATGGCCCTAGACTCCACTGCTCCTCGTTAGTTTCTTAACCACACTAGAACATCAGAGAACCAAAAGAAAAGGCCAACATAAAACTTTTTCAAAATCGACAGCCACCTTGAAGAGTTAGAGGTTTTCGGCTTTTCTTGAATCATAAAGTTATTAGCGAAAGAATTTCGAATACATACCACCGCTTTGTTTTGCCAAAGAAGAGTCCCTAAACACCAGCCTAGTTCAGATCTATTATAGATCTAATCAAAATGTGAGAAGAGGATAGATCCAACTGATTCGGCTTTTGGAAACCCACTAGAGAGTATGTCAGCTTCGGTTTTGAGAGAAAAGATAGAAGGAGAAGAGAAGTTTATGAAAGAAGAGTAGATGATCGGTAGAGATGAGAGGTTTGAGGGTTCGGCTCTTGAAAGATTAGTAATAAAGAGAATAAGAAATTCGGCCAATGAAGAAATCGGCAATAATGGATTCGAGTTTCAGCCTTTGAGAGGATTCGGCTAACAAGGCTTGAGAAAGATGGTTACTTCAATCGGTGGAGAAAAGGTGAAGAAGAAAAGAAGAGTGAAGGGAGAAGAGGTAGAGGCTTGGTTTGGCTAAAGAAGAAGGTGATGAAAAGGGTTCGGCTTGAAAGAGAAAGGAAGAAAAGAGAAGAGTCTGGTTCTTTGCACAAATCGGCACAAAAGAGATGATGTTTTGTGTTTTCGACTTTTAGAACTAAGGAAAGGAGAACAAGGAAAAAGCAGAGAGCCCTAAGAAGTATACACTAATTTGGCAAAAAGGAATTGCCAAATCTCGAAGACTAGCCACTAAAGAAATCGGCACATACAACCAAAATGCCGAAACTAAAACCCCAAAAGAACCCAAGAAGCATTCGGCTAGCACCCCTTTACTCCCCTTACCAACTATGCATAAACCAAAAGACCCCAACTGAAAATGTCCCCTAAGAGACCCATATTTGGCCATCACTTGCTTACCATTCGAAATTCCTAACTTTTCTCCTCCTTATCCTCCTTGATTCAATCCCATGAGCCATTCAAACACTCTCCTTCAGAGTTTCACATGAGATCCACCACTTACCTTGCACATGCATTAAAAATAAAACAACAGCCTGCTTACCACGGGATTTGAACCTTAGCTCTTTCATAGCCTCTACACGCCTCCTCCTTAGGCTCTAAGTGGCGCTACTTTACCACTTTACCATATATCTTCTTATGTCTTATTTTCCCAACATTTACTTAAAAGCCCACTTATCCAATGCCCCTTCTCTTTTAAGCCTAAAATTTAAAAATTCTCTCAGGCTTTAACTTAAACTTAGGCCTTCCAAAGGCCCACTAAACTCACTCAAAGCATAATTTAGCACATCAGACAAGCAAGAGATAAATTCAAGCAAAATCACAAAAACCTAAAAATTAGGGCGTTACAGTTTCCTCATAGCTTCTTCCGGTTCTCACGTAGCCTCTTCCACACCATGCTTTTGCCACAATACTTTCACCAAGGCTACACTTTTGTTCCTTAACTGCTTAACCTCTCAAGCCAAAATCTTAATTGGCTAATCTTCGTATGTCATGTTCGGCCGAATTTCAATCTCCGTAGAAGGAATCACATGCAAGGGATCCGAACGATACTGTCGTAACATTAACACATAAAACACATCATGTATCTTTTCCAGTTTCGGAGGTAAAGCCAACTGATATGCCACTAGCCCTATTCTTTCCGTAATCTCATACAGCCCAAGAAAACGTGGACTTAATTTACCCTTCCGACCAAATCTCAGTATCTTTTTCCACGGTGACATCTTCAAAAATACTTTATCACCAACTTGAAATTCGATCTCCTTTATTTTCAAATTAGAAAAGGTTTTTGTCAGTTTAAAGTAGCCTTTAAACAATCCCAAATTATCTTCACCTTTTCCTCGGTCTCTCGAACTAGATCAACACCATGTATTTGTTTCTCGCTCAACTCAGTCCAGTACAATGGAGTTCAGCACTTTCAGCCATACAATACCTCATAAGGCACCATCTGTATACTCGACTGATAACTGTTGTTGTAGGTGAATTCTACCAAAGGTAGATACTCTTCCCAACTACCTTCAAGCTCTAAAACACAACACCAGAGCATATCTTCAAGAACTTGAATTACCTTCTCAGATTGGCCATCCGTCTGCGGGTGAAATACAGTACTAAAATTCAATTTCGTACCTAACACCTCTTACAACTTCTTCCAAAATCTCGAGGTGAACCTCGGATCTCTATCCGATATAATAAACAAGGGTACTCTATGTAATCTCACAATTTTCGCAATGTATAATTCATCCAATTTATCGAGTAAAAAATCAATACGTACCGAAATAAAGTGAGCCGACTTCGTCAATCTGTCCATAATGACCCACACCGCATCTTTCTCTCTAGGTGTCAAAGGTAGACCTATCACAAAGTCCATCGTAATCTTGTCACACTTCCACTCGGGGACCATTACGGGCTGAAGTAAACCCAAAGGTACCTGATGCTCAGTTTTCACTTGCTGACAAGTTATACACCTCATAACAAATTCTAAAATGTCCTTTTTTATGCCTGGCCACCAATACAGTTTCTTCAAATCATTATACATTTTAGTACTATCGGGATGCACTGATAAACACCTACTGTGTGCCTCATGTAAAATTTCCTGAATCAACTCATCGTCTCCCGGTACATAGATTTTATCACGAAACATCAAGCAATCGTCTGAACCAACTCGAAAATCAGAGTTACTATCCGTTTCACACTGAAACCTCTTAGCTTGCATTTCACTATCTCTCTGTTGAGCTTTACAAATCCATTGTAGAAACAATGGTCTAGCCCTCAACTTGGCTATTATAGAACCACCATCAAACAAAGTCAAACTCGTGCCCATAGCTCCCAAAGCACACAAGGACTTTCTGCTCAAAGCATCCGCCACCACATTTGCCTTTCCAGGATAGTACTCAATTACTAACTCATAGTCCTTTAATAACTCAAGCCACCTCCGTTGTCTCATATTCAATTCCTTTTGATTCATTAAGTATTTCAAACTTTTATGATCGGTAAAGATCTGACATTTCTCACCATACAAATAATGGTGCCAAATCTTCAAAGCAAAAACAATAGTGGCCAACTCTAAGTCATGTGTTGGATAATTATTCTCATGTGGTTTTAGTTGTCTCGAAGCATATGCCACCACCTTGCTTCTTGCATCAATACGCACCCAAGGCCATTTAGTGACGCATCACTATAAATTAAAAATTCTTTCCCTGACTCGGGTTGCACTAACACTAGTGCCTTAGTAAGCTTAGCTTTCAACTAATCAAAACTTTGCTGACATTTTTAGTCCACTCAAACTTAACATTTTTTTAAAGTAGTTTGGTCATAGGAGAAGCAATTATGGAGAAACCCTCGACAAATCATCAGTAATATCTAGCTAGTCCTAAAAAACTTCTAACCTCAGTCACATTCTTTGGTGGCTTCCAATCAACAATCGTTGAGATTTTACTCGGGGTCAACTCGAATGCCATTACCCAAAACTATATGTCCCAAGAACCTAACTTCATAGAGCCAAAACTCACTCTTGTGAAACTTAGCAAACGGCTTCTCTTTCCTCAAAATCTGTAGCACCGTTCTCAAATGCTCGGCATGTTTTAACTTATCCCGAGAATAGATCAAGATATCATCTATAAATACCACCACAAATTTATCCGAGTACTATCGAAAAATTTGGTTCATCAAATCCATAAACATAGCCAATGCATTTGTCAAACCAAAAGGCATGACCAAAAATTCATAGTGTCCATACCTCGTACTAAAGGTGGTCTTCGACACATCAGAATCCTTAGCTCTCCTTTGGTAATAACCGAATCTCAAATCAATCTTAGAGAATACCGTTGCCCCCTTTAATTGGTCAAACAGGTTATTAATTCTTGGCAATAGATACTTGTTCTTGATAGTTACCTTATTAAGTTGCCTATAATCAATGCAAAGCCTCATCGATCTGTCATTCTTTACAAACAACACTGGAGCACCCTATGGAGAAAAACTTGATCTCACAAATGCTTTGTCCGTCAACTCTTGCAACTAAGCCTTTAACTCTCTCAGTTCTGTCGGAGCCATCCTGTATGAAGTGATGGAGATGGGTGCAATCCCAGGTAACAAATCAATGGCAAACTCGATTTTTTTAATAGGAGGTAACCGAGGTAACTCCTCTAGAAACACATCTGGAAATTCACAAACTACTGGTATGGATTCAAGTTTCAATTCTGACACATCAATATTTAATACATATGCTAGATAAGCTTCACAACCTTTCCTCATACATTTTGAGCAGTCATACAAGAAATCACCAATGGCATCTTACTATGCTCATTTGTTCCAACCTAAAGAATTTCACCACTTTCACATTCTAGCACAAGAGTTTTCCTTCTACAATTCACCTTGACATCATGTAATGTTAACCAATCCATACCCAAAATAATATCAAACTCATCGAATGAAAACAACATCAGATTAGCCGGAAAATAGTATCCTTGAATCATTAAAGGACAATTCCTGCAAACCTTATCTACTAGTACAAATTTGCCTAATGGATTTGACACTTTAATCACAAATTTAGTTAACTCTACAGACAATTTCTTACTATATACCAATTTCATGCAAATATAAGAATGAGTGGAGCCTAGATCTATCAATGCAATGACATCAGTATCATAAAGTGAGAATGTACCGGTAATCACATCAGAAGATGATGCCTCCTCACGAGCTCGTATAGCATAAGCTCTACCAGGTGTCCTCGTACCGGATCTTGCAATTGTATCTTTTGCTATGCCTTTACTGCTGGCTTCACCTTCGACGTTCCTTGGCGGTCTACCCTTACTAATAGTGCTACTCAGTCTAGCACCTTGGAATTTTTCATCTCCCACTCTCTCAGGGCAATCTCTAACAAAATGATCTAAGGAGCTACATTTGAAATAAGCCCGTTTATTTCCCCAACATTCACCCATATGCCATCTACCACAATTCTGACACTCAAGTCTATCAGATCTCATGTTCCCTACACTAGCCATTGAAGTGGTCTGGGCTTTAGAACCAGAATATGTTTTACCTCGATCTCGTTGTGAGTACCCGACTAAAACTGTCATTTGAGGGTTCGTTTCTTTAGACCTTTTTTATTGTGTTTGGAAGGACTTGCTCATCGGCCTCTTCTGGGCATCTCAAGCTTCAATTGCTGCTTTTCTCTTCTCTTTATTTAGTTCCTCCGCTCTACAAGCTCTGTCTATCAATACCACAAATTCCTTTAATTCTAGAATTCCCACAAGCACCTTAACGTCCTTATTAAGTCCATCTTCAAATCTTCTACACATCATCACCTCGGTAGAAATACACTCTGATGCATATTTGCTGAGTCTAACAAACTCACGTTCATACTCAGCTATCGTCATTTTACATTGTTTCAACTCGAGGAACTCCTTTAGTTTTTTATCAACAAATCTCTAACTTCTATACTTTTTTCGAAACTCCTCCAAAAAGAAATCCCACGTCACTCTTTCCCTTGGGACGATAGATATTAATTTTTTCCACCAATGATAGGCTAAGTCCTTCAGCAAGGATACAACACATTTCAAACTCTCCTCAGGTGTGCAAGACAATTCCTCAAATATCCGCATGGAATTCTCGAGCCAGAACTCTGCCCTTTCTGGGTCACCATTGACTTTAGCTCTAAACTCTTCGGCCCCTTGTTTACGAATTTTATCTACTAAAGTTTTAGTCACCCTTACCAATTCAATACCCTACGGGGCTATGAGGACCAGCTGTGATATAGGTGGGGGAGGAGGGGGTTGAGCATTAGGATTACCTTTAACAAAATTAGTATACCAGTCATTCATCATTAGGAGAAAGGCATCTCGAGCCTCATCTCCTTGACTTAGAGTATCATGTCTACTTTATACAGACGTGGTCCCTTGCGTGGGAGCCGGAGCGTTACTAGCAGCATCGTAAGCCACATCTCGTTCAGGATCCATTACTATATAAAAACCAAAACACAGTTTAGAAAAAGTCGAGAGTCACCATACTATCACTATATATCTATGGCATGTATAGCTAGACTCACACATAATGCTACGGTAGTCTGAGAACCGACTAAATCATTGCTCTAATACCATTAAATGTAACATCACTTACCAGATTCAATACTGGAACCGAATACGAGCTATTACCAGACAACATCATGACCAATCATACAAAATCGAGCCATAAAATTTTGTTCCAATTTAAAACTTTTACATAATATATTATACAATCCTTAGAATGGGCCTACGGGGCCCAAAACATTATTTGAAAGTGGTTTAAAACCAAACCGAGAACTTAGAAAAAGTTTGGAAATTTAGGTAAATAACAGGGCACATGCCCATGTGAGATAGGGGCACACTCGTAGGGGCAGGCCATGTAGACACACATGCCCGTGGCCCCAACTCGTGTTGAAATTTTGGAAAATATTTTCATTATGAACCTACATGGGTTTTCACACGGCTGAGCACACGCCCGTGTCCTTGGTCCGTATCCTTCACACGGCCTCGACACACCCATGTGGCCTCTCAGTGTGAAAAACTGGGTGTATTCTATTATGACATCAGCATGCAATTTTGGTCACATGGCCACGGGACACGCCCATGTGACCAGGCCGTGTGATGTCCTTATTCTCCGAAAATTTCATGCAAAGTTCACACGCCCAACACACATAGCCATAGGGGCTGGCCATGTGGCCCTAAGTTAGGCTATTTTCCAAGCCTTCCTTTGCCCCAAAACACATGCTAACTTTACCACTTTTAATACCACATAACTTACACATTTTTATGCATCTAAATGGCTTTATTTATTCATCAATCATCCATTATAACTTAACCACACACAAACTCACCAATCATTCTATGAAATACCTCATGAGGATAGATAAGTAAAAAAAACATCATCATTGGCCATATCACATGGCCTTAATTACAAAATAACTTATCTCATGATAATTACCGTGATATAGCCAAACCAACTTAACACTTACAACACCACTAAGCCCATATATATGCCATAGTTCCAAAATAATACATATTACAATACCATAAGAACTTTGTGGATAGTGTGGATGATCCTCCGATGCTTCCTGATCCTCGAGTTGGCTTGACTAATCTATAAAACAAGGGAAAAGAGAAAGAAGTAAGCTTTAAGAAACTTGGTAAGTATATATGCAAATAATTAACATCATACCAACTTTCTTAATAACCATAGATGATGCCACCTCATAATAACTTACCACCTATCCTTACCATGTTTCTTACATATATATATACACCAAGCACAATATACATCTAGACTTAAGTTTATAACCACCCTTGCATACTTATGTAATTGCCCGTATATTCTATGTCCTATAAGTACCTGCGTTTACGCACCACATAACCACACAAATATTATTTGTAAACTTTCCCATTGAACCTTTCGGAATAACATTCGATACTCGGTGGTTTCAATACATAGCTCAACCAACACGTAATCCAGCTCTCGTGTACACATGGTGAACTCTCATCATCACCCATGTGACCTAGCCGTTAAATCCCGTAGCTCTTGTGTCTACATGGTGTCCAACACTCGGAATCACATAAGTGACCTAGCTACATATAACATAGCTCTCATGTCTACATGATGTACCCTTGGTAACATACATGTGACCTAGCTATTTTTAGTCCGTAGCTCTCGTGTCTATATGGTATACACATAGTATTACGCATGTGACCTAGCTACTTATGTAAGAATATCCCGTAGTTTTCTTGTACACATGGTATACACCTCGTATTACACATGTGACCTAGCTACCACTTAGCATCCCTAGCACTTTTTTACACATGGTGTCTTACCCTCGGAAACACACATGTGACCTAGCTATACATTCTCTGTATCTTTCATTTTTCGAAGGTTCAATCAAGAATACCAATTTTCCAGAATTCACCAACTCATAGAATCCATCCAACATCATCCATATCATACAATAAATATAATTTATGGAATTAATATCAATGTATTACCTACATATAAACTTACCTTGGCAACAAAAAGCAATAATTTGTAATTTAGTCCATAACCTTGCCCTTGCCTCGGTCAAGGTCGATTCCTCGATCTTCTTGATCTATAATAACACATTCAACTTGTTTAATACACACATTACTCAATTTAGTCCAAAATCATCCTATGAATATTTTTACAATTTAGCCCCTAACTTTTACAATTTTACACTTTAGTCCCTAGGCTCAGTTTATGATTTCATGCAACTTCCATGCATTTTAAGCCTAGTTAAACCATTTTTCCCTACCACAGCCTACAATTTCTTCCATATCACCACTTATACACACCACCTTTTATCTTTTACAAATAAGTCCTTTCTACAATTTCCATAAAAAATCACCTAGTGCAAATTGTTCTCCACACTTTAAACTTTCATATTTCACCATTAGACATCAAAATACATCCATGACATCTATGGGTAAAATTTTAATAATAAACCTTAGCTCAAAATAATGGTATAATTAGCTAGAGCAATTTACGTGGATTCTAAAAATACGAAGAACATTAAAAACGGGGCTCGATTGCACTTACTTGTGAGCTTGAAAATCAACAAAACCCTAGCTATGGAGGGCTTGCTACATTCGGCCAATAAGAAAGAAAAGATGGAAAAATTTTGGCTTATTTTCCCTTTTTATTTCTTTTGTTAATTAATGACCAAAATGCCCTTCAATAAAAACCGTTAGTATTCCACCCTTCATTGGGCATTTTTGTCCAAACAATGTTAAAATGGTTTAATTACCATATAAGGACCTCTAATTTAAAAACCCAATTCAATCAAGTACCTTTATGGATTAAAACCCATATTTTCCACCTATTGCAATTTAGCCCAACCTACCAAATTGGACATGCAAACTTTAAAATTCATGTACCAAAATTTCACATAATTATTCAAACACCAAACAAACATCAAAACTCAATCGAAATAATATTTTAGACCTCGAATTCATGGTTTTGAAATTACTATTCTGTTTAGCCCCTAATTCGGGCTATTACAAGCGTTCTCATGGGTTTGGGTCGTTCTGGGCCATGTAACGCCCTGATTTTTGGGATTTTTCGGGATTTTTGTGATTTTGGTTAAATCTTGGAATTTTGTTGTTTGGTTATGAAATTTATGTTTTAAGTGTGTTAGTGGGCCTTTAGAAGGCTCAAGCTTAAATTAAAACCCAATAGAATTATCAAATTTTAGACTTTTCAAGAAATGGACTCATGTAGGTGGTCTTTTAAGAAAAAGTGGATAATTTAAGACACAAGTGAGCCCTTAATAAGGTGGCAATGTGGCGCCACTTAGAGCCTAAGGAAGTGGCGTGTGAATGTGTGCAAGGGCCAGGGTTCAAGTCACAAGGTAAGCAGTAAGGTATTTTGTTTTTATACTTGTGCCAGTCATGTGATGGAATTCAAGTGAAACTCTGATGGAAAGAGTTTGAGGTGCTCAAGAGATTAGATCAAAGAGGATAAGGTGGAGAGAATGTAGGAATTTCAAATTGAAGCAAGAGGTGGTGGCCAAGGGACTTGGTGTGTGCAATTTCGGCATATTGACTCTAGGTTTAGCATTTTCGGCTTTTGAGAGTACTTGTGCCGATTTTTTGAGGGTAGCTTTCGGGATTTTGTCAGTTTTCTTAGTGGCCGAATAGGTATAGTGGTTAGGCTTCTCCATTTATTCTTTTCTATTTCTTTTCTGTTCCAAAAGCTGAAACTCTAAGTCTTAAGTCTTTTCTTGCCAATCTCTCTAAGCCAAACCCTTTCCTCTCCTCTCTCATCTCCTTTCTTTTCTACTTGCACCTAAGACTGAACCTATTCCTTTTTGTTATCTTTTTCCATCCTTGCCGATTTTTCCTATTCCTTTTTGTTATCTTTTGATCAAAGTTATCTATAGCAAACGTCTTTGATAGATGTGGGTTGAACTCATTCGTATGTTGCATGTGGTGTATCTGGGTCGTTGGGTGTGCACTTTAGGAAACTGTGAGTGGGGTAACTGTAATAACTCCACTAGGTCACTCGGTTAGGATAGACAAACTTTTTAGGGAGGTGCCTTTAGAGACTCAAGGTAGGATTTTTTTCTGGAGACTTAATGGAATTACCATTCAGAGAGTTTGATCTTATCTTGGGGATAGACTGGTTAACTAAGCATAAGGTGACTCTGGATTATGCGACCAAGAGGATGGTGTTAAGGACTATTGAGGATGAGGAGGTAATGGTTATTGGGGAACGAAGGGACTACTTGTCCAATGTTGTTTCGGCCTTAAGAGCTAAGAAGCTAATTCGTAAGCGTTGCAAGGCTTATTTGGCATTTGTGAGTCAAACTGAGATTGAAAATTTGACTGTAGAGACAGTTAGAACTGTTAAGGAATTTTAAGATATTTTTCTTGAAGAGCTTCCTAGATTACCTCCGAACCGAAAAGTCGAGTTTGGAATTCACTTGTTGCCTAGTACGGTTCCAGTGTCCATCGCGCCCTATAGGATGGCACTGAAGGAGTTAGTAAAACTGAAAGCACAAATCCAAGAGTTGTTGGATAGAGGTTTCATTAGACCAAGTGTGTCTCTATGGGGAGCACCAGTACTGTTCGTGAAGAAGAAGGATAGGACGATGCGTATGTGCATCGATTATCGCTAGTTGAACAAATTGATGATAAAGAACAAGTACCCTCTACCAAGAATCGATGACTTGTTTGACCAGCTTAGAGGAGCTTCGGTATTTTCCAAGATTGATCTTTAGTCTGGATATCATCAATTAAGGGTCAAGGAGGTGGATATTCATAAGACAGCATTCAAAACTCGGTATGGTCATAACGACTTTCTGGTTATGCCGTTTGGATTGACGAATGCACCTGCGATTTTCATGGATCTGATGAATCGGGTATTCTAAACGTACTTGGATCGATTCATAGTTGTCTTTATCAACGATATTTTGGTGTATCCGGAGACTAAGGAGAAGTATGATAAGCATCTTCGTATTGTTTAGCAAGTGCTGAGAGGGAAGCAACTCTACGCAAAATTCAGTAAGTGTGAATTCTGGTTGCGAGAAGTGACTTTTTTGGGTCATGTTATTTCTGCTGAGGGGATTAGGGTGAAACCTCGAAAAATTTAGGCGGTTCTGGATTGGAAGCTGCCGAGGTCAGTATTAGAAATTCAGAGTTTTCTAGGATTAGCAGGCTATTACAGAAGGTTTGTAGAGGGATTCTCTCTGATTGCTGTACCATTAACGAAACTGGTAAGGAAAGGAGTGTCTTTTATTGAGAAACAACAAGAAGCTTTTGATAAGTTGAAGAAGGTTTTGACTGAGGCGCCAATTTTGATTCAGCCGGAGTCTGGGAAGGATTTCACCGTGTATAGTGATGCGTCGCATGTGAGGTTAGGCTGTGTACTGATACAAGAAGGTAAGGTAGTTGCTTATGCTTCGCGGCAGCTTAAGCCTCACGAAGCGAATTACCCTACGCATGATTTAGAGTTGGCAACGGTGATTTTCGCGTTAAAAATCTGGAGACATTATCTGTATGGAGAAAATTGTATTATATACACTGATCATAAGAGTCTCAAGTATTTGTTGACTTAGAAGGAGTTGAATCTTAGGCAATGAAGATGGGTGGAGTTGCTTAAGGATTACGACGGTTCGATTGAGTATCACTCAGGCAAGGCGAATGTGGTGGCTGATGCACTGAGCCAAAGGGCTGTAGCTGAGTTGAGAGTAATGTTTGCTTGTTTTAGTCTTTATGACGATGTAAGTTTGTTAGCGGAGCTACAAGTGAGACCAACTTGGACTGAGCAGATTAAAGAGAAGTAGTTAGAGGATGATTCATTGGTTCCTCAGTTTTAAGAAGTTGAGAATGAGGAGAATTCAGATTTTGGACTGTATACTTATGGAGTTTTATGCTTTCGTGAAAGAGTTTGTATTTCAAAGGACTCTGATTTGAGGCAGTTAATCCTAAAAGAGGCTCATGGTGGACCTTGTGCCATGCATCCTGGAGGAAATAAGCTGTATCGAGACTTGAGGGAGTTGTATTAGTGGTCAGGACTTAAGCAAGAGGTGACCAAATTTGTGGGAAAATGTCTGACATGCCAACAAGTAAAGGCTGAGCATCAACTGCCTTCTGGGTTGTTGCAGTCAGTGAAGATTCCACTTTGGAAGTGGGAGAGAGTAACTATGGATTTCGTGAATGGGCTACCTTTGACACCCTCCAAGAAAGACTTTGTATGGGTAATTGTAGATAGGGTAACAAAATCTGCCCATTTCATACCTGTCTGAACTGACTACTCACTTCAAACGTTGGCCAAGTTGTATGTGGCAGAGATAGTGCGATTACATGGGGTGCCAGTTTCGATAATTTCTGATCAGGATCCTAGGTTTACATCTCGATTCTGGCAGAAGTTGCATGAGGCGTTGGGTACGCGATTGGATTTCAGCACTGCTTTTCACCCTCAAACGGATGGACAGTTGGAAAGGGTTATTCAGGTTCTAGAGGACATGTTAAGGGGTTGTGTTATCGACTTTCGTGGTAGTTAGGAGGACTACTTGCTATTGGCAGAATTTTCGTACAACAACAGTTATCAGGCGAGTATTCAAATGGCTCCGTATGAGGCACTTTATGGGCGAAGGTGACGTACGCCCACGTGTTGGACAGAGTTGGGGGAACGACAGGTTCTTGGACCAGAGTTAGTGGTAGATATTGAGAATAAGGTTAAGTTGATCAGAGATCAGTTAAATGAGTCATCTGATAGGTAAAAGTCGTAAAGCGTAAGGAAATTGAGTTCTCTATAGAGGATATGGTACTTTTGAAGGTCTCGCCTTGGAAGAAAATCTTAAGGTTTGGCAAGAAAGGCAAGGTGAGTCCGCGATTTATTGGGCCTTATCGGGTTCTTAGACGGGTAGGGTTGGTAGCTTATCAACTGGAGTTACCACCAGAGCTAGACCGTATTCATGACGTCTTTCATGTATCCATGCTAAGACGGTATCGATCTGATCCTTCGCATGTCGTACCAGTAGAGGAGATTGAGGTAAAGACTAATTTGACTTTTGAAGAGGAGCCTGTGCAGATACTAGATCGAGAGGTCAAAGTGCTGAGGAAGAAGTCAGTACCTTTGGTAAAGGTACTCTAGCGAAATCATGGCAGAGAAAAGGCGACTTGGGAGCCAGAAGAGGTGATGCGTCAACAATACCCTCAACTCTTTGGATCAGGTAAATTTCGAGGCCGAAATTTATTTAAGGTGGGTAGAGTTGTAACGCCATGATTTTTGGGATTTTTGTGATTTTGGTGAAATCTTGGAATTTTGTTATTTGGTTATGAAATTTATGTTTTAAGTGTGTTAGTGGGCCTTTAGAAGGCCCAAGCTTAAATTAAAACCCGGTAGAATTATCAAATTTTAGACTTTCAGAGAAGGGGACTCGTGTAGGTAGTCTTTTAAGAAAAAGTGGATAATTTAAGACACAAGTGAGCCCTTGGTAAAGTGGCAATGTGGCACCACTTAGAGCCTAAGGAAGTGGCGTGTGAATGTGTGCAAGGGCCAGGGTTCAAGTCACAAGGTAAGAAGTAAGGTATTTTGTTATTATGCTTGTACCAATCATGTGATGGAATTCAAGTGAAACTCTAATGGGAAGAGTTTGAGGTGCTCAAGAGATTAGATCAAAGAGGATAAGGAGGAGAGAATGTAGGAATTTCAAATTGAAGTAAGAGGTGGCCGGCAAGGGACTTAGTGTGTGCAATTTCGGTCTACTGACTCTAGGTTTAGCATTTTCAGCTTTTGAGAGTACTTGTGCCGATTTCTTAAGGGTAGCTTCTGGGATTTTGTCAATTTTCTTGGTGGCCGAATAGGTATAGTGGTTAGGCTTCTCCATTTATTCTTTTCCATTTCTTTTTTATTTCAAAAGCTGAAGCTCTAAGTCTTAAGTCTTTTCTTGCCGATCTCTCTAATTCAAACCCTCTCCTCTCCTCTTTCATCTCCTTTCTCTTCTACTTGCACCAAAGACCGAACCTATTCCTTTTTGTTATCTTTTTCCTTCCTTGCCGATTTCTCCTCCAAAAGTCGAAACCACCATAGCTAATTATCCCTTTGGTTGGAACCATCTCTCCTTTCTTTTTAATCTTTCAAAAAGCTGAACCTCTAATCTCTGATCTCTTCCTCTACCAATTGTTTCTTCACTTCGTGAACTTCTCTTCACCTATTCTTCTTCTAAACCGAATCAAGTGTACTCTAAAATAGATTCAAAAGCTGAATCTTTTAGATCCACTCTCTGCTGGTGTTGGGGTTAGATCTACAACAGATCTAGGATAGAGAGGTGTTTGGAAACGTTCTTCAACAAGTAGATCTCTTGGTAAGTAATCAAAACACCTTATTCATTCGTTATCTTGAGATTCAAGAAAAGCTGAAAACTCCTACGTAGGGTGACTGTTGATTGGGGCTAGAGGCTCTATTGGTGTTATCGTTTGGTTTGTTATGTGCTAGGGTGGACTGAAGGTGATCACTTGAGGAGTATTAAAGGCTAGGACCAGTGGAGCAACTAGATCTAAGATCTAGGCATAGTTTCGGCAAAGGTAAGTGTACAAAAGATTAAAGTTATGGTGGCCGAATATGTATGTTAGGGTAGTAGTGGTTATTCAATTTGATTTTTAGATATTAATGTGATCTAAACAAATGTAGGATTGATTTGGAGTAGATCTTGTCATTGTTTATCGCAAATCAGGTGTGTAAACGAACTCCCTCTAGTAGACTAAATCGGTAAAAGCCGAAAAGCTGAAATATTGAAATTCTGGCATTTCGTAGGCTTGCAAGCGTGTGAGCGCTCGTGGGTCTGTTAAGACTAGTAAGATTGATTATTGCAAATGGTAAGATGGACGCGTGTGCAATTTCGTGCACCTTGGTAAATTTGGGCCATGATGGGTTGAATTTGGGCCCAATAGGCTTACAAGCCCATTTGGGTGAAATCTAGCGGTAAGTGGGTTCTAGTGATTTGTATGTTAAAACTGTTAAACTAGACATAAAATTTGGGCTAAAAGAGCCAAAATAGCTAAATGACATTGTAGAGCCCATTACGAATTGTAGGACCCAATACCCTTAAACTACTAAATGGGCTAGATAAGTTAACTGAGATGAAAATGAGACTGTTAATGACTGAAACATGCATAAAACCATAAAAACTGGAATAATTACTGAAATACCCTTTAAGGGTGAGAAATTACTATTTTACCCCTAGGTGCAAAATGATCGTTATACCCCTAGGGCTAAATTTGACTAAAATGCATGTTTTACTATTTCTGTTCACTATATGCCATGGCCTATTTAAACTGTTGCATGGGGCTGGTTTTATTGATGGAGGAAGTGCAAGTGGCATGGCCACGTTTACTGAAAGGGGGCTTTGCCTCGGTTTTCTAAAAGGGACTTTACCTCGTATTACTGAAAGGGGTTTTGCCTTGGATTTACTGTTAGTGGCTTGGCCACATTATCTGAGCAGCTATGCTATGACTGTGGACTGTAGAGGCTGGGTGGGTTGAGTTGTTCCCTACATGGTGTGTTTGGCTGGTACTGGTGAAGTGTAGCGGCTGCATTTAGGCTGGGTTTAGGCATACATGCATTATTCTGTTCTGCTACTGTGATGGGCCTATGGGACACACTGTTTACTGGATAGGGCTAAGGCCCAGATAACTGATTACTGAATAGGGCTTCGACCCAGTATTTACTGAACTGGATAGGGCTTAGGCCCAGTAAGCTTGAGTTGATTTGGGCTCTGGCTGGGCTTTCTTTGCACACTAAGTTTCCAAACTCACCCCTTCCTTTCATCTATGTAGGTGAGCCCTGAGCTAGAGGACTTGGCAGCTGGAGGGATTCAGAGTGGCCACGTGGACTGCAACTGATGGTTTTTAATTAAGATATTTACTTTCATATATTTATATTAAATTATTTTTCGTTATGGTTTTGGGTTTGTAGTAAGGCCGCTTAAGTATTTTAATTTGGGTTTTTAATTTTTTATTTATACTTTGTTTTAAGTGATTTGAATAAAGCTGCGTGAGTTTTCTTAAAATCAATCAACGTTTTTAAAACAAAGCACTCGTAACAAATGGATAGCAAGATCTGATAATAAGATGAACTTTAACTTGGTAGTGGATAAGACGAACACAAATTAAACCTAGATTTTCTTCCCAAACTACAAGTACGGTTTTGCAAAACTCACCCTAATCACAATAACTAGAGTACAGGATCAATTCGTTGTTGATGCGACACACCAGACTTGGTCGTAATGTCTGGGCCGGGTTTGGGGTGTTACAGGCAATGTTGGGCGAAAATGGGCCATTTGGGCCCAATGGGCTTATAAGCTCCACATGGATAAATTCCACAATATATGGTAAACATTGGATCAGGCTATGTAGTTTGCATGACCGTGGTAATTTTTGGGCTTGATGGGCCATACGAGTGTGTGGGCCCACTTGGCCCGCATAATGGGCATTAGGCCCATTTACATTGTTATGTTCTTGAGGTTACACGATCGCTCGAGGCTACTGTAGACCTTCTGATGTGTTGATAGAGTACCTAGACCTCAAGACAAGTATAATGACCAAAATACCCCTATAGGGTAAAATGTCTATTTTACCCCTCGAGGGTAAATAACTAATTTGTGTTATGATTTGACTGTCTTTTTGAGCATGACATTCTGCATTCACGTATGATGTTATGACATATCATATTGCATGGGGTTAGGATACTGTTTATGGAGGAAGTATATTGTACTGTTGGCTCTTAGCCTTTTATACTGTTTACTGGCAGCTTTGTTGCGATACTGTCACAGGTAGCTTTGCTACGATACTGATTAGTGCCGCAACTGGTGCTAATATTGGTGTGTCTGGCTGGGTGGGTTGATTTTATCCCCACATGGTGTGTCTAGTGGTACGGAGTGTGTGTCTATAATAGCCCGAATTAAGGCTAAATGGAAAAATGGTTTTGAAACTATGAATCTGCGATCTAAAATATTATTTCGATTTAGTTTTGATGTTTATTTGGGTGCTTAAATGTTTATGTGAATGTTTGATAAATGAATTTGTTGTTTACATGTCCAATTTGGTAGATTGGACTAAATTGCAATAGGTGAAAAATAAGGGTTTTGTTTCATAAAGGTACTTGATTGAATTAGGTTTTTAAATTTGATGTCCTTATATGGTAATTAAACCATTTTAACTTAGTTTGGATAAAAAATGCCCAAGGAAGGGTGGAATATCAATGGTTTTTAATGAAGGGCATTTTCTTCATTAGTTAATAAAAGAAATAAAAAGGGAAAAATGAGGCCAAAAAGTGTCCATAATTCTTCTCCTTGCCCAAATATTGGGGTGAATCCATAGCTAGGGTTTCATCAACTTTCGAGCTTGATTGTTTGTGATTTCTAGCCCCGTGTTTAATTTTCTTTGTATTTTTAGAATACTTGTAGCTTGCTCTAGCTATTTCTACCATTATTTCAAGCTAGGGTTGATGTTTACAATTTTACCCATGTATGATATGCAGGTAATTTGATGTCTAATAGTGGAATATGAAAGTTTAAGGTGTGGTAAACTATGATTACTAGGTGATTTTTCATGAAAGTCCCTAATAGGGACCAAATTGTAAAGATAATAAATAAAGTGGTAAAGGTATAAATTGATGAGAAATGTGGGTTATTTTGAGGGCCATTGAGATTCAGTTAGGCATGGATAACTAAGGGAATAGATATATTTCAATTTTTGAGCTTAGGGACTTAGTTGTAAAGATTGACAAAGTTTGGGGTAAAATGGTAAAAATTGTCATAGAATGATTTTGGACTAAATTGAATAATGTGTGTATTAAACGAGTTAAATGTGTCATTATAGATCGAGAAGACATAGGAATCAACCTTGACCAGGGCAAAGGCAAAGTTTCGGATTAATTTGCAAATTATGCTTTTTGTTGTCGAGGTAAGTTTATATGTAAGTAATACGTCAATTTTATTTGTACATTAAGAATTTTGAAGTATGCTATGAAATATTAATATTGGTAAATTTTCTATGATGCTAAAAGTCTTGGAAATGTGAGTCCCGATTGAACCTTCAAAAAAACAAGAGATACGGATAAAATGTAGCTTTGTCACATGGGTGATAAGGTGAGCTTCACCATTTGTACACGAGAGCTGCGAACCAAAGATAGCTATGTCACATGTGTGATAAGGTGAACTTCACCATGTGCACATAAGAGCAATCTTATATGTAGCTAGGTCGCATAGGTAGATCCGAGGGACTGGACACCATGTAGACATGATAGTTACGGGATATAATGGCTATGTTACATGGGTGATAAGGTGAACTTCACCATGTGTACATGAGAGTCGATTTATGTGTTGGTGGATTTGGGAGCTAAAAATCCATCGAGTATCGAATGTTAATTCGAAGAGTTCATCAGGAAAACTTACTAAAGAGATTTGGTGTGGCAATTTGATATGTAAGTGCAAGTACATTCTTTTGAGCAAGTGTAATTTTGGGAAATTTCATGTGGGTGCAAGGGTGCATGTGAACTTGAGTAGGGGAAAATAATGTGCATGACTTGTATGGGAATGTTGGTAAGATTAGGTGGTAAGTTGGTGTGTGAGGGATAACCCTTGGTATTGCTAAATATTGCTATGATGTTAACTATTCGCATATAGACTTACTAAGCTTTTAAAGCTTACTCTTTTCTCTTTTCCCTTGTTTTATAGATTCAGTCGAGCCAGCTTAGGATCGGGACATGTCAGAGGATCACCCACACTATCAGTATTTTCTTTTGGTATAGTGAAAGTAACCCTTTGAACTATGGCATGTATAGGGACTTAATGGTGTTGTAAATGTTAAGTAAGATTGGTGACCATGTGGGTATATGTTCCTTTTTGTTTCATTTTGTAACTAATGCCATGTGATATGGCAAATGAAAATGTTAGTTTATATATATATATATATATATATATATCTTTATAAGGAATTTCATGAATTGGTTGGTGTGCATGTATGGATATGTATTAGTGTATGTTGTTAAACTATCAAATGTGGCCATTTAGGTGACTATTAATGTCATGATGTATGGTGGTGAAAATGGTATAAGTTTGCGCTTTTTTCAGTGGCTTGAAAAATAGCCTACAATTGTCTACACGTGTAGACACACGGGCATTTGTCTAGGCCGTGTGCGACACACGACCAACCCCATAGGCGTGTGGATAGGCCGTGTGTCCACACATGCTTTAGATTACACACTGAGTTTCTTGTAAACTCACCCTTCTTTTCTTTAACTATATAGGTAATCCCCAACTTTAGACGATTTAGTGCTGCGAGGGAGTTAGAGGTGGCCACACGACCACAGTTATCCTAAGCATGTTTATACTTCTCTCTAAATTTTAGTTTTGGGTTTTTATTCTGTAATAAGGCATTTTTCTAATTTTAAATTTGAATTGGGTATTTGCTGGTTTTCTTCAAACTGCTAGTCTAGGAGAAGACGAGTTTTTAAAATAACAATTATTTTCAAAGACACTCAATTTAACCTTCAAAGTCTTGAAAAGCTTCCGTAATTAAATCAGTTTAACAAAATAATGGCAATTTGATAAGACTAAGATTTAATTAGTGGATTGGATAATAATAAGAACTTAATATACCAAAGTTTTTATATAACCATAAAGGGGTTTCTTACTTTCAAACAAGTATTTATTAATTGAGTTCATGTTTTCTGAAAACACTACAATGTGACATGCCAGATTTGGCCATAACGTTTGGGTCGGGTTTGGGGTATTACAGTGGAAGCTTATTGTGTGTATGTTTGCTCTCTGTTTTATAGATTTTGGAAGCTAGTTATAGGCTTGGGGATCGTCAAAGAAGTCTATCACACTATCGACTATTTCGGTATTTTATAAAGTTGAACTTATACCTATGGCATGTATAGGCTAATTTATGTTTATGTTTGATTTTGGTATGTATATATGAGCCATGCGAAAATGGCTTATTATTTAGTTAAGTTCGGCTCTTATGCTTTTGATCAAATGATGAATATGTTTGGATTTGTGATTCGGCTATGGCTTAGTTATACATGTGAATTATGTTGGGATTGTTTTGTTAAGGTTTCGTTAAGTGCTTCAGTATAAGGTAAGTTCTGTTATGGTATATAGGTGAAGTGAATTAAGTATGATATGTTAATCTTTGATTTTATTTATGGTTGACTTGAATGATGTTTTGGTTATATGTATTCGATCATGATATATGTATTTAATATGTTTGGTATAAAGTGCGTATATGGTTGGTGTTAATTTAATATTATACTATGATAATGAAATCATGTGATTAAGTATTTAGTGATAAGTTTATGAGAATTCGGTTGTTATAAATATAGTTGAATTATGTTGGACTAGAAGTGTTTGATATTTGTCATAGTTATTTCACATTGACTTGTAAATAAATATGCTCATAGATGAATCGGTTTGGTAATGGAAAACATTATGTGCATTTGATAATTGGTTATGTGATAGAATAAATATGAACGATGAGTGTGAGCTGTTCATGATTCGGTGCCTATATTTATGTTCATAATGAGTGGTTTAGAAGTTAATATAATGCACTTATGTATTTTGGATTTGTGTATGAATATATATTTTGATTTTGTTAGTCTATGAATATTTGAATATTTGATATATTGTTTTGTAATGCCTTGTAATAAAACGTGCATATATGTGATTTGGATTGGTAATATTAAATGTTATATGTATGTGATTATTCGGCTAGAATATATTACCTATTGACCAATATGCATATGAATAATAAATATATGATTGCTATGCTAAAGTTACTTGGTAGAAATAACACAAAAGCTTTATTAGACATATGTTTGATGATGTGATTGAGTATATGAAAGTTGACACTTATTAAAGCATATGAATTTAGTATGTTTATATTCGGCCATTGTATTTGGGTTTTGACCATTTGAATAGCAACTTGTGCTTTAATAAAACAAGAAGGGCATATGTGCATTAAGTAAATTGGTTTTGTTATTTGTGTTATAATGATTATGTAGTATATGGAAGTATAATGTTACTCATATTAAATTTGGTCAAGCTTAGGTGGATTGTGTAACGACCTAGTTTTTGGGATTTTTGGGATTTTGCGTGAATTTAATTTTTGCTTGTTTGGATGTGTTAATTTATGTTTCGAGTGTGTTAGTGGGCCTTTAGAAGGCCCAAGTTTAAGTTAAAACCCAGTAGAATTTTAAAATTTTGGACCTAAGGGAGAAGGGGCTCTGACTAGGTGGGCTTTTAAAAAGTATTGGCAAGTTAAGACACAAGATAACCTGTGGTAAGGTGGCAATGTAGCGCAACTTTAGAGACAAGGGGGTGGCGTGAGGAAGCTGTGTAAGAGCTAAGGTTCAAGTCTCTTGGTAAGCAATGTGAGGTTTTATTTTTATGCATGTGCAAGGCATGTGGTGGACTCCAAGTGAAACACTGTTGGGAAGAGTTTGAGGTGCTCATGGGATTGAATCAAGGAGGGATAAGGGGAGAAAATCTAGGGAATTTGACTGGGAAGTAAGTGATGGCCGAATGGTGGTCTCTTGGGAAGCAAATCAGCTAGGGTCCCTAGAGGTTGCATTTTCGGCATTTTGGTAGGAGTGTGCCGATTTCTCATTTTTTTTTTCTTTGAGGGATTTGTGTTGGGTCATTCTTTTGGGTTTGCCGAATAGGTATGGGGTCTTGTGAGCACTTTCATTCCATCTTTTTCTTCTCTTCTCTTATGTTCTAAAAGCCAAAAACAAGATCTATACACCCTCTCTTTGTGCCGATTTGTGTAAGAAAACCAAACTCCTCTTATTTCTTCATTTTTCTTCTAAAAGCCGAATCTACTCCTTTTTTCTCTTCTTTCTTCTTGCCGATTCAATTAGAACCTTAGTTGGCCGACTTCTTGAAAGCTGAAATCCCAAGATACTCAAGCTTGTGTCGATTTTCCTCATTGGTCGAATCGCATTCTTTTATTTCAACTCAACTCTTTCAAAAGCCAAAACTCACACTCTCTTAGCTCTTTATCAACCATCTCCTCTCCATTCCATAAACTTCTATTCTTCTTCTTACAAAAGCTGAAACCTCCATACCTTGTAGTAACTTCGGGAACTGAATCTTTAGATCACTCGGATCTATTTTCTTTTCCAGTTTCGATTAGATCTATACTAGATCTGGATTAGGCTGGATTGGGGATGCTTCTTTGGCAAAATTGAGCGTTGGTAAGTACTCAAAACCCCTTTCATTCATTAACTTGTGATTCAAGAAAAGCCAAAAACCCCTAACTCTTAGGGTGGCTTTCGATTTTGGCTAAGGTTGATATTAGTCTTCTCTTTCGGTTTCTTGTGTGCTAGGGTGGAGTGGACGTTATCAATCGAGGAGTATTGAAGTCTAGGACCGTTGGAGCAAACTAGATCTAGATCTAGTTGAAGAATCGGCAGAGGTAAGTGACTAAGGGCTGGAAATGGAGTTGGTCGAATAGGGTAGTTGTTAGGTTCATTGATTTGATTGACTTGTAGCTAACAGTATGGTCAAAAATGATTGTAGGATTAATTCGGTGCGGATCTCGACATAGTACGCAAATCAGGTGTGTAATCGACACCCGCTAGTAGACTAGATCGGCAAAAGCCCAAAAGTTGAAATGCCAAAATTTTGACAATTCGAGGGCTTGCAAGTGTGCAAGCGCTCGTGGGTCGATTTGAATCGGTAAAATCTGAAATGGCAAAAGGTAAGAACGATGTGTACGCGATTCCGTGCACGTTGGTGGTTTTAGGCCTCGGAGGGCTGAATTTGGGCCTAATGGGCTTACGGGCCCATATGGTTGAAAATGGGTGGTAAGTATGTTCTGGTGGTCTAATTGCTAAAACTGGTAAAACGGGTGTAAAAATCAGATCTAGTGGGTCGAAGTAGCTAGTAGACACAATTGGGCCCAATAGGGGTTTTAGGGCCAATAACTCAATTTTAATAAAATGGGCTAAATAAGTTACTTGAATGACATTAGGGCTATTAGCAAACTGTAATGAGCATGAAACCCTAAAAATTTGGTAAATTTACTAAAATACCCCTTAAGGGTGGAAAATTACTGTTTTATGCCTAGGTGCTAAAAAACCATTTTACCCCTAGGGTTAAGTTGATTGATTTGCATGACTAAAATGTATCTGTTCCATGTATGCCATGCCATAATATACTGTTGCATGGGATTGGGTTTTGATGGAGGAAGTGCTAAGTGGTAATGCCACGTTTACTGTTAGAGGCTTTGCCTCGTTTTACTATTTAGTGGCTTGGCCACGTTATCTGATTAAGCAGCTATGCTACGACTGTGGTTTGTAGGGCTAGGTGGGTTGAGTTATTCCCCACATGGTGTGTAGGGCTGGTACGGGTGGTGTGTAGGGCTGGATTGGGTTGGGCTTTGCATTTATGCATAAATACTGTTCGTTACTGTAATGGGCCTAAGGGCCACACTGGTTTCTGAATAGGGCTAAGGCCCAGTAATTACTGTGTACTGAATAGGGTTAAGGCCTAGTTAATACTGTATCTGGAGAGGGTTAGGCCCAGTTAAGCTTGAACTGATCTGGACTCTAGTTGGGTTTAGCTTACACAGTGAGTTTCACAAACTCACCCCTTACTTTTCATCTATGTAGGTGAGGCCCAACCTTAGAGGACTTGGAGCTGGAGGGATTCGGAGTGGCCACGTGAATTGCGCTTGGTTATATTTTCTTAAAATTAATAACTTCATTATTTTTTAATTTAATTTATTTTCTTTTGGGTTTTAATTTGTAATAAGGCCGCTCATTATTTATTCTACTTTGATTTTTATTTCTTTAATTATAATTTGCTTAAAACAAATAGTCTAAGGCTGCGTGGGGTTTTATTTCAAATTAAATAACGTGTTCAAAACATATCATTCGCAACAAATGGATAACCTAATGACAAATCAGATCTTTTAAAGAAATAAACTCCAACCGATAGTGGATGGGATTTTTCTTAAATTAAATAACCTGTTTTTTTCTCAAACCTCTTAAAATAATTTTGCTAAGTCACCCTAAACATATTAGTTAAAGAATGATGTGCAATTCATCGTCCATGTGACACACCAGATTTGGCCATAACGTCTGGACCGAGTTTGGGGTGTTATATTTAGTGGTATCAGAGCTCGGTTGCAACAACTCAGGTCTAAAAGTTTTCATAAAAAATTAAACAAAAGCCCAAAAAGGTTTTTTTTGAAGAAAACATTTTTGAATTTCATAGGAAATCCCTTTTTAAGTTGATTTTTTAAGATATACTTATTTTATTTAAGGTTCTACTTTAAAGACAAAGTTTAGTCTTACTAAAATTTGGTTTTCTAAAATCTGGATTTCGAAGAGTGGCACACCAAATCTCTGGTACCAAGTCTGTAAGTATTTTTACTATACTGTACTGTACTGGAATACTACTGTAGATAGTACTGAGACCCTCCTAAGATTCTGTAGTTAGGGTAATACTTAAATTGTAGAGACTGAGACAGTAGGAAAAGCTGAAAACCCTAAAAGATTGAGACTATAGCTAGGCTACGATTCTGCGAAAACAAACTCTGAAATACTATCTATGCATAAGACATTTGTAACAAACACTAAAATACTGAACTAATTCATAAAATTCGTAATCAGATAATAATTTATGAGTACAAGGGCAGCTTGTGGACGAGGCCGTGGACGTGGCCGAGGTAGTGTACAAGCTGGATCTTCATCTTCGGGACATATGCCGGTGCCTCCAAAGCGCAGCGAAAAATTAGAATAATAAAATTTTTTCGGCGATCCATACCATGGATCCATGTGTAAGGAACGAGTCGAGGTGATAAAGGTTTCAAAATTACCGAAACTTCAATCTAAGTAGACAGCGACGCCAAGGCAATAAGAATCCTGAAGCACTATCGAACCAAGCCGCAACCTTTACCGATGTCGGCCTCTACGTAGTCCACCCAATTGACAACGAACGGTAATATCCCAGAAAACTATTTTAAGAGATTACATTGTTTTGACGGCTGCTAGACCCTTTAACATAGTTTCAGGATTGCCTATATATTAGCTCTTTAGGGTTTTTACCCTTGCTATATATAACTCTGTATTAATTGGTATATATTCATAACGAATATTTATTGCGATATATAATTCGAATCATAATAGTCATCATTAAAATAAATATAATAATGTTTAACCGAAAATTATAATTACGTTAATTATAATAAAGATTTCGGTAAACTATATTTATTTAAAATTATATATATATGAACCAAATTCATATATTAGAAAAATTATGTTCTGATTATGTGTACAACATCCTTGTACATATAGTATGTTTAATAGTTTGATTGCCCAATTAAATTAATTCTATAATTAATTTAATTCATGTGACAACCAGACACAATACCAACTATGTTTTACTCCGCTCATTTCAATCGTAGGGTGTGACCCTATAGGTTCTTGTAACGTTAGCAGTAATATTAGAACTATTCTAATGTTATAAACAATGAGTGGCATCTAGCAATGCATCATTGCTACCTAAGTTACAAGAAGTCATGATTCGACATAACCTTTTGTGATTAACTTTTCATGCATTAATCCTTAAGTCCTATATCTTTGGAATGGACACAAGTCATGGAATAGTCACACTTGCATAGTCCATCCCATGTTTCTTGATACCTTGAGTAGACTATGATATACAAATAAGTATGACATCTCATATCAACTTATTTGAGCATGGCCATGCATTTCTAGTCTCACTCAATCAAGTGGCCTGAGATATTACTCCTATTATGTAGGAGGGACTTATCCTATATTGATCAACCATATCCCTCTACATAGATTGTGGTATATCCAACATTAGTCTTAATAGAACAACCAATTACGGTGTTCGTTTGACTATATCAAAATATACAACTCACGATGTTAGAATGATGATGATCTTAAGTATGAGGATCATATACATATTAATCACTATGAGTAATATTGTGACAATTACATAATAATCCAAGAAACATACTCATAGCGGGTCAGTCCAATATGTTGTTCTCTAACGCACATATTCATGCATTGATTCTGATACTCCATATCAATGACAACTCTTTATCATCAATCAACTACATGTTAGTCTTAATGCATTATTATTGTCCTAGCCAACAATAATACTTGACTAAGGATCTTTTAAGAATAATCATATTATTCTAAGGACATTATTATAAAACAGTTTATTTATGCACATAGAAATGAAACTGAAATAATAATGGCAAAGCCTTATATTAATAAACATGATAAATCAAGTATGTTATCACACCTATCTCGTGATTGATCTTTGGGCATACTCTTACAGTCTCCCACTAGCACTAAGACCAATCAGTCATATATCTAATACCAAGTGACTTAGTGTGACGCTCTTGCTTCTGCTATGTTAGTGGCTTGGTCAGGGGATCAGCAATGTTATCATCTGTAGGTACTCTGCATATCTCTACATCCCCTCGATCGATAATCTCTCGAATAAGATGGTAGCGCCTAAGTATATGTTTGGATCGTTGGTGAGATCTGGGTTCTTTAGCTTGTACGATGGCTCTATTGTTATCATATCGGAGTTCTATAGCATCTGATATGCTAGGCACAACCCCTAGTTCAATAATGAACTTTTTGATCCAAACCGCTTCTTTTGTTACCTCACTAGCTACAATATACTCGGCCTCTGTTGTAGAATCGGCTACTGTACTTTGCTTTGAACTCTTCCAGCTCACAGCATCACCATTAAGGCAAAACACAAAACCTGATTGCGATCGAGAATCATCCTTATCGGTTTGGAAACTAGCATCAGTGTAACCTTTTACACTTAACTCTTCCTCACCTCCGTATATTAGGAACGTATCCTTAGTTCTTCTTAAGTACTTAAGGATATTCTTGACTGTGATCCAGTGACTTTCACCGGGATCTACTTGGTACCTGCTCGTCATACTTAAGGCATATGAGACATCTGGATGAGTACATAACATGGCATACATGATAGATCCAATAGTAGAAGCATATGGAATTTTACTCATGCGTTCTCTCTCTTGTGGAGTTGAAGGACACATTTCCTTCGAGAGTGAAATACCATGTCTCATAGGTAGGAATCCTCTCTTAGATTCTTCCATATTGAACCTTTTCAATACTTTGTCTATGTATGTACTTTGACTTAGACCTAGTAGTCGTCTCGATCTATCTCTATAGATCTTGACTCCTAAGATGTAAGTGGCTTCGCCCAAGTCCTTCATAGAAAAACAACTTCCTAACCAAGTCTTAATAGACTGTAAGGTAGGTATGTCATTTCCCATGATAAGTATGTCATCCACATACATTACCAAGAATGTGATTATGCTCCCACTAACTTTCTTGTAAATACATGGCTCATCTTCATTTTTGATAAAACCAAACTCTTTGATTGCATCATTAAAACGAAGATTCCAACTTCGAGAAGCTTGCTTTAATCCATAAATGGATCTTTGTAACTTACATATCTTTCTAGCATCCTTTGGATTGACAAAACCTTCAAGTTGTGTCATGTACACATCCTCTTCAAGGTTCCCGTTAAGGAAAGCTATTTTGACATCCATCTGCCAGATTTCATAATCATGAAATGCAGCTACAGCAAGCAAGATCCTGATGGATTTAAACATAGCTATAGGAGAAAAAGTTTCATCATAGTCCACACCATGAATTTGACGAAAACCTTTAGCGACTAATCGCCCCTTGTATGTTTGTACATTACCATCCATGTCAGTTTTCTTTTTGAAAACCCACTTGCACCCTATAGGTTTAACTCCTTCGGGTGGGTCAACCAAAGTCCATACTTGGTTTTTATGCATGGAATCCATCTTAGATCTCATGGCCTCGAGCCATTTCTCAGAGTCTGGGCTCGCCACCATTTCTTGATAAGTCCTAGGCTCATCTTGATCTAAAAGAAGAATGTCACCATGCATTGTAATGAGAAATCCATATCTCTCAGATGTACGGCGTTCTCTTAAAGATCTACGCGGTGGTTGTGTTTCTACAGCAGTTACTTGTTCCTCAATTTCTTGTGGAATTTGCTGTTGTTCTATCTCTGGTTCGGTGGTATCTTGTGATTCTCGAATTTCTTCAAGTTCAATCTTTCTCCCACTTCCTTTTCTAAAAATAAATTCTCTCTCTAGGAAGACACCAGTCCGAGCAACAAACACTTTGTTCTCAGTGGGATTAAAGAAATAATATCCTTTGGTTTCTTTCGGATACCCCACAAAATTACACCTTTTAGATTTGGGTTCAAGCTTAGTAGACGTCTGACGTTTAACATAAGCTTTACAACCCCAAATTTTCATAAAAGACATACTAGGACGTTTCCCAGTCCACATCTCATATGGCGTCTTTTGAACCGATTTAGATGGAACACGATTTAGTGTGAAAGTAGCTGTTTCAAGTACATGTCCCCAAAAGGAAGTCGGTAGATCAGCATGACTCATCATGGACCGAACCATGTCTAACAGAGTTCTATTTCTTCTCTCAGAAACTCCATTCCATTGAGGAGTACCAGTAGGAGTAAGTTGTGATACAATCCCACATTCCTTCAAAAGATCATCAAACTCTAGGCTCAAATACTCTCCACCTCAATCAGATCGAAGTGTCTTGATAGTTTTGCTAGTTGATTTTGTACTTCATTTTTGAATTCCTTGAACTTTTCAAGGGCCTCAGACTTATGGCGCATGAGATAAATATATCCATCTATACTGAAATCATCAGTGAAAGTAATGAAGTAGTGAAATCCACCTCTGGCCTGTGTATTTATTGGTCCACATACATCTAAATGTATTACGCCCAATAAATCACTAGCTCGTTCACTTTTACCAGTAAAAGGAGATTTAGTCATTTTTCCTAATAAGCAAGATTCACATACTTCAAATTGTTCAAAAACAAATGAATCCAAGAGACCATCTTTATGGAGTTTGGATATGCGTTTCTCACTTATGCGGCCCAAACGACAATGCCAAAGGTAAGTTTGATTTGAGTCATTTATTTTAGATCTTTTAGTATTTATGGTGTAAATGGGATTCATTTGATCTAAAATATAGAGGCCATTAATCAATTGTGCCGAACCATAGAAAACATTATTGAGATAAAAGGAACAACAATTATTCTTAATTATTATCTCAAAACCAATTTTGTCTAAACAAGAAATTGAAATAATGTTTTTAGTCAAACTGGGCACAAAATAACAATCCTCTAAAATTAAACCAAGTCCACTAGGCAAAGATAAAGTATATGTTCCCACAACTAATGCAGCAACTCTTACTCCATTTCCAACTCGCAGGTCCACATCTCCTCTAGCCAAAGTCCTACTCCTTTGTAGTCCCTGTACAGAAGTACAAATATGAGAACCACAACCAGTATCTAATACCCAAGAAGTAGTAGTTGATAAATTAATATCAATAACATAAATACCTGAAGTAGACATTTCGCTTGCTTTGGCTTTCTTGATTTCCTCAAGATAGACAGGGCAGTTCCGCTTCCAATGTCCAGTCACACCACAATGAAAACAGTTTCCTTCCTTAGATACCCCACCTTTAGGTTTCAGTGCAGCCTTTCCTTTTCCAAGATTGGGCTTACCTTTGCCCTTGGGCTTTGTCGAGACTTTGGCCTTTCCCTTGCCCTTATTGTTACGGACCATTAGTACGGGCTTGGGTCCAACCTTTTTCATGTTGCCTTCAGCAGTTCGTAACATACTGAGCAATTGTGGGAGAGTCTTGTCAATTTTATTCATATTGAAATTGAGGACAAACTGGCTGTAGCTATCTGGCAACGATTGCAGAATAACATCAGTGGCCAACTCTTGGCCCAATGGAAACCCAAGCTTAGACAGGCTTTCAATATAACCAATCATCTTAAGGACATGAGGTCCTATTGGGCTTCCTTCAGCCAGCTTACATTGGAATAAGGCCTTAGAGATATCGAACCTCTCTTGCCTTGCTTGCCCTTGATATAGTTCTTTCAAGTGCTCGATCATATCATAAGCAACCATATCCTCATGTTGTTTTTGAAAATCAGGATTCATAGTGGCAAGCATAAGACATCCAACGTCTACCATATCATCGAGATGCTTCTTGTAAGCATCTTTATCAGCCCTCGAGGCATTAGCAGGTGGTTCATCAGGAAGTGATTTTTCAATGACATATAATTTCCGTTCTTGTTTGAGGATAATCCTCAAGTTACGGAACCATTCAAGAAAGTTCAAACCATTCAATTTGTCCTTCTCATGGACCGATTGCAATGAGAGTGTATTAGTGTTTGCAGGCATAATATATCTACAACAATAAAATATGCATGTGAATAGATTTACCAAGTTTATATCAATCATTAAAAGGACTTTATTATATGATGTTCCCACTATTTCAAAATTAATAACCCTCATATATTAATTTCAGAAAGTCTTTCTTGAAAGAATTTCTAGTGGGTCAAGGATCCATATTTCACCTCCTCTTAAGTCAGCTTTGGCTTTACTCTCAAGATTATGGTTATTTAGGTAAGCAACACTTGCTAATTACATCATATGTAACTCCTACAATTTGGTGAACAACTCTTATTCTAATCATCTTATGATATATCCAAATTACTTGCCTCTAGGTTTCTAATCCTATTAGAGTAACCTAGTTAAGTCATTAACCAATTTTTAACCAGCGAATATCACTTGTTTATTCTTCGCGTTTAACCAAGATAAATACTAGTACTTCGCTTTGGCAAAACCTACATAGTATTGATCGAGGCCTTAACGAGGGCATAAATTGGAAGGCCATGTTGACTTAATATTTTAAGAGGGATTTTATTAGAACGTTACATCTTACCAATTATGGTCTACTTTAGTCCATTTAATCTTTTAATTGATCTCATCAATTAATGGGGTTTATTATTACCAAATTTGCATGCTTTAGACATCCAGAGCATCTCATACATGAATAAGTAAAGCAATAAATAAATGCAATAGTTATAGCCCATAAACTATGGTGGTTCAACCCAAGCCAATAGGAGAACCAATAGGGAACCTAAAGGTATAAGTCGTTTCACAAGCTGTCGATCCACACTAGTCGGCCCATCTTCTTTCTCGTCTAGTCTCCGCAGTAATTTTTACAAATTACAAAATTTAGAAACTCGTTTTACATACAAGGGAGTAAGATGAAAAGAGAAATACAAGAGAATAGTAGTAAGGCACGACACGCAGGCCGTATTTATAAAATTACAACCTTTTATCAAATAGGTCATCGGGCTATAACTATGCATTTCAAACACCGTGCATTTCAAAAATAGCATGTACCATTCAACGTTTTGTTAAGTGACATATTAAAATATCCTTTCAACCCTTTTATGGCGCATTAAGTTTTATTTATTACAAAACATACTAGAAGATGATGGGGATCTAAAGGCGGTTAGAGGGAATGGGACCTCTGCCCCGCGGTACGAACCGCATACCCTAGTCAAATGAAACCTCACGATTTGATAACTTTTATCAACAGAATTGTGTTTTCAGGATTTTAATCCTTGAGGTTTCATATCGGAACAACTTTTGTTCCACTGGCCAGTAAACTCTTACTGGAAATCGTAAAAATCACCGCTACATCATAACAGACTTGTTAATGTTTACAATAATAACATAAAATCGAATAGGCCATAACACCATGATTAACATTTAATCACTTATCGAAAGGAACAGTTATCAGATTTCGCTTAAACGATTTAAACAGGAAAAGCATAATAAAATTAAAACATGTATCTCATACAATTGCATCACCCAAGTATTTAAACCTGAGTTCGTATCATACAAGTGGCTCTGATACCACTGAAGGAATGCCGGTGCCTCCAAGGCGCAGCAGAAAATTAGAATAATAAAATTTTTCCGGTGATCCATACCATGGATCCATGTGTAAGGAACGAATCAGGGTGATAAAGGTTTCGAAATTACCGAAACCTCAATCTGAGTAGACAGCGACGCTAAGGCAACGAGAATCCTAAAGCACTATCGAACCAAGCCGCAACCTTTACCGATGTCGACCTCTACGTAGTCCACCCAATTGATAACAAACGGTAATATCCCAGAAAACTATTTTCAGATATTATATTGTTTTGACGGCTGCTAGACCCTTTAACATAGTTTCGGGATTGCCTATATATTAGCTCTTTAGGGTTTTTACCCTTGCTATATATAACTCTGTATTAATTGGTATATATTCATAACGAATATTTATTGCGATATATAATCCGAATCATAATAGTCATCATTAAAATAAATATAATAACGTTTAACCAAAAATTATAATTACGTTAATTATAATAAAGATTTCGGTAAACTATATTTATTTAAAATTATATACATATGAACCAAATTCATATATTAGAAAAATTATGTTCTGATTATGTGTACAACATCCTTGTACATATAGTATGTTCAATAGTTTGATTGCCCAATTAAATTAATTCTATAATTAATTTAATTCATGTGACAACCAGACACAATACCAACTATGTTTTACTCCGTTCATTTCAATCGTAGGGTGTGACCTTATAGGTTCTTGTAACGTTAGCAGTAATATTAGAACTATTCTAATGTTACAAACAATTAGTGGCATCTAGCAATGCATCATTGCTACCTAAGTTACAAGAAGTCATGATTCGACATAACCTTTTGTGATTAACTTTTCATGCATTAATCCTTAAGTCCTATATCTTTGGAATGGATGCAAGTCATGGAATAGTCACACTTGCATAGTCCATCCCATGTTTCTTAATACCTTGAGTAGACTATGATATACAAATAAGTATGACATCTCATATCAACTTATTTGAGCATGGCCATGCATTTCTAGTCTCACTCAATCAAGTGGCCTGAGATATTACTCCTATTATGTATGGGGGACTTATTCTATATTGATCAACCATATCCCTCTACATAGATTGTGGTATATCCAACATTAGTCTTAATAGAACAACCAATTACGGTGTTCGTTTAACTATATCAAAATATACAACTCACGATGTTGGAATGATGATGATCTCAAGTATGAGGATCATATACATATTAATCACTATGAGTAATATTGTGACAATTACATAATAATCCAAGAAACATACTCATATCGGGTCAGTCCAATATGTTGTTCTCTAACACACATATTCATGCATTGATTCTGATACTCCATATCAATGACAACTCTTTATCATCAATCAACTACATGTTAGTCTTAATGCATTATTATTGTCCTAGCCAACAATAATACTTGACTAAGGATCTTTTAAGAATAATCATATTATTCTTAGGACATTATTATAAAATAGTTTATTTATGCACATAGAAATGAAACTGAAATAATAATGGCAAAGCCTTATATTAATAAACATGATAAATCAAGTATGTTATCACAACTATCTCGTGATTGATCTTTGGGCATACTCTTACAATCTCCCACTAGCACTAAGACCAATCAGTCATATATCTAATACCAAGTGACTTAGTGTGACGCTCATGCTTCTGCTATGTCAGAGGCTTGGTCAGGGGATCAGCAATGTTATCATCTGTAGGTACTCTGCATATCTCTACATCCCCTCGATCGATAATCTCTCGAATAAGATGGTAGCGCCAAAGTATATGTTTGGATCGTTGGTGAGATCTGGGTTCTTTAGCTTGTGCGATGGCTCCATTGTTATCACATCGGAGTTCTATAGCATCCGATATGCTAGGCACAACCCCTAGTTCAGTAATGAACTTTTTGATCCAAACCGCTTCTTTTGCTGCCTCACTAGCTGCAATATACTCGGCCTTTGTTGTAGAATCAACTACTGTATTTTACTTTGAACTCTTCCAGCTCACAGCACCACCATTAAGGCAAAACACAAAACCTGTTAGGAAGAGTTTGAGGTGCTCATGGGATTGAATCATGGAGGGATAAGGGGAGAAAATCTAGGGAATTTGACTGGGAAGTAAATGATGGCCGAATGGTGGTCTCTTGGGAAGCAAATCGGCTAGGGTCCCTAGAGGTTGCATTTTCGGCATTTTGGTAGGAGTGTGCCGATTTCTCCTTTTTTTTCTTTGAGGGATTTGTGTTGGGTCATTCTTTTGGGTTTGCCGAATAGGTATGGGGTCTTGTGAGCACTTTCATTCTATCTTTTTTTCATTCCATCTTTTTCTTCTTTTCTCTTATGTTCTAAAAGCTGAAAACAAGATCCATACACCCTCTCTTTATGCCGATTTGTGCAAGAAAACCAAACTTCTCTTATTTCTTCACTTTTCTTCTAAAAGTCGAATCTACTCCTTCCTTCTCTTCCTTCTTCTTTCCGATTCAATTAGAACCTTAGTTGGCTGACTTCTTGAAAGCTGAAATCCCGAGATACACAAGCTTGTGTCAATTTTCCTCATTGGTCGAATCCCTATTCTTTTATTTCAACTCAACTCTTTCAAAAGCCAAAACTCACACTCTCTTATCTCTTTATTAACCATCTCCTCTCCATTCCATAAACTTCTATTCTTTTTCTTGCAAAAGTCAAAACCTCCATACCTTGTAGTGACTTCGGGAACTGAATCTTTAGATCACTCAGATCTATTTTCTTTTCAAGTTTCAATTAGATCTATACTAGATCTGGATTAGGCTGGACTGGGGATGCTTCTTTGGAAAAATAGAGCATTGGTAAGTACTCGAAACCCCTTTCATTTGTTAACTTGTGATTCAAGAAAAGTCAAAAACCCCTAACTCTTAGGGTGGCTGTTGATTTTGGCTAAGGTTGATCTTAGTCTTCTCTTTCAATTTCTTGTGCGCTAGGGTGGAGTGGAGGCTATCAATCGAGGAGTATTGAAGGCTAGGACCGTTGGAGCAAACTAGATCTAGATCTAGTTGAAGAATCGATAGAGGTAAGTGACTAAGGGTTGGAAATGGAGTTGGCTGAATAGGGTAGTTGTTAGTTTCATTGATTTCATTGACTTGTAGCTAACAGTGTGGTTAAAAACGATTGTAGGATTAATTCGGTGCGGATCTCAACATAGTACGCAAATCAGGTGTGTAATCGACACCTACTAGTAGACTAGATCGACAAAAGTCGAAATGCCAAAATTCTGGCATTTCGAGGGCTTGCAAGCGTGCAAGTGCTCGTGCATTGGTTTGAATCGATAAAATCTGAAATCGTAAATGGTAAGAATGATGTGTGCATGATTCCGTGCACGTTGGTGGTTTTAGGCCTCGGAGGGCTAAATTTGGGTCCAATTAGCTTACGGGCCCATATGGGTGAAAATGGGCGGTAAGTATGTTCTGGAGGTCTAATTGCTAAAACTGTTAAAACGGGTGTAAAAATCAGATCTAGTGGGCCGAAGTAGATAGTAGACACTATTGGGCCCATTAGGGGTTTTAGGGCCAATAACTCAATTTTAATAAAATGGGCCAAATAAGTTACTTGAATGACGTTGGGCTATTAGTAAACTGTAATGAGCATGAAACCCTAAAAATTTGGTAAATTTACTGAAATACCCCTTAAGGGTGGAAAATTACTGTTTTACCCCCTAGGTGCTAAAAGACCATTTTACCCCTAGGGTTAAGTTGAATGATTTGCATGACTAAAAAGTATCTGTTCTATGTATGCCATGTCATAATATACTATTGCACAGGATTGGGTTTTGATGAAGGAAGTGCTAAGTGGCAATGCCACGTTTACTGTTAGAGGCTTTGCCTCGTTTTACTGTTTAGTGGCTTAGCCACGTTATCTGATTAAGCAACTAAGCTGCGACTATGGTGTGTAGGGCTAGGCGGGTTGAGTTATTCCCCACATGGTGTGTAGGGCTGGTACGGGTGGTGTGTAGGGCTGGATTGGGCTGGGCTTTGCATTCATGCATAAATACTGTTCTATTATTGTAATGGGCCTAAGGGCCACACTTGTTTCTGAATAGGGCTAAGGCCTAGTAATTACTGTTCACTGAATAGGGCTAAGGCCTAGTTAATATTGTATCTGGATAGGGCTTAGGCCCAGTTAAGCTTGAACTGATCTGGACTCTGGTTAGGTTTAGCTTACACACTAAGTTTCACAAACTCACGCATTACTTTTCATCCATGCAGGTGAGCCCCAACCTTATAGGACTTGGAGCCGGAGGGATTCGGAGTGGCCATGTGAACTGTACTTGGTTATATTTTCTTAAAATTAATAACTTCAGTATTTTCTTAATTTATTTTATTTTTTTTTGGGTTTTAATTTGTAATAAGGCCGCTCATTATTTATTCTATTTTGATATTTATTTCTTTAATTATAATTTGCTTAAAACAAATAGTCTAAGGTTGCACAGGGTTTTATTTCAAATTAAACAACGTTTTCAAAACATATCATTCGCAACAAATAGATAACCTAATGACAAATCAGATCTTTTAAAGAAATAAATTCCAACTGATAGTGGATAGGATTTTTCTTAAATTAAATAACCTGCTTTTTCTCAAACCTCTTAAAAATATTTTTGCTAAGTCACCCTAAACATATTAGTTAAAGAATGAGGTGCAATTCATCGTCCATATAACACACCAGATTTGGCCATAACGTCTGGGCCGGGTTTGGGGTGTTACAGATTGAATGAAAATGCATGATGTGCCGACTATGATATGCTCATAATGATATATGTTTTCGATTTATATGATTCATGTATGGAATAATGGAATAAAATAATTCTATTAGCTTGATATGCGCATATGATTATATGATAAAATGATATATATAATTGATATTTTTAAATATCAATTATGTGACCATATATATGCCCGATATATGATATGAAATGATATATAAAGAGTTATGTTAGTTATATGAATTAAATTTTGATTGATTTAAGAGACTCGTTCACGTGGACATATATAATTGTTAAGATATTGTGCTTTATTTAGTAATGCTTCGTAACCCCAATCCAGTAATAGATACGGGTTAGGGGTATTACATTTTATTGGTATCAGAGCTATGGTTTAGTCAATCCTAGGACTAACATAGCGCGTGTAAGTCAAGCTATACATGCCATAATTATAAATTGCGATAGTGTGATCATTCTTGACAATTAAAATGTGTTTCCTTATAGTAAATGGTTCCCGATCGAGCCGTAGCTAATGATGTTGAGACTATAGTGCCTACTCTTGCTTAAGGGACAGTACTGGCTGATTCTCAGCCGACTGCTAGTAACCAAGAGGGAGAGGCTAAACAAGCCTTTTACAAAATGATGAATGAATGGTTTACTATATCTGAACAAATCTAGTTGCACGACAACCTCCACCCCCGACTAATCCACCTCCGCTACCTGTGGTACCTCAAATGATTGATCCTGATGGGATTAAATAAGCCCCATGTTGATAAAATTAGAAAATACGGGGCTGAAGAGTTTAGAGCCACTGTTGATGACGATGCTGAGCGGGCTAAATTTTGGCTTGATAATACTATCCGCGTGTTCGATGAACTATCATGTACACCCGACGAGTGTTTAAAATGAGCCATATCTTTGCTATGAGATTCTGCATATCACTGGTGGGATACACTGGTTTTGGTAGCTCTGAAAGAATGGGTTACTTGGGAATTCTTTCAGACTGAGTTCCATAAGAAATACATCAGCCAAAGATTTATTGATCAGAAATGCAAAGAATTCCTTGAGCTTAAATAGGTCCATATGACTATATCAAAATACGAGCGAAAATTTGTGAAACTAAGTAGATATGCCCGAGAGTGTGTTTCGACTGAAGCTAAAATGTGTAAGAGATTTAAAGGTGGGTTGAATGAAGACATTAAATTGCTCGTTGGCATTCTTGAAATAAAAGAGTTCGTAGTACTTGTTGAGCGAGCATGCAAAGCTGAAGAGCTCGGGAAAGAGAAAAGAAAGTCTGACTTTGAAGCTAGAAATTCACGAAAAAGATCATCGGGTAAAACATTTCAGTCAGCATCAAAGAAATTCTGAGATGACTTTAGCCATTTAAAGATTAATGCAGGCTATTCCAAGTGTGATCGAGATAGACCACTTGTGAGTTTGAGAGCTACCTTAGTAGCTAATGTTGGTAACATCCGATTGAACCAACCTGAGTGTAGACATTGCGGTAAACGACATCCCGATAGTTGTAGATTTGTTTTAAATATGGATCGATAGGTCACTTCATTTGTGAATGCCCTGAGTTGGTTGAGCAAGACATAAAGCAGAATACGAGGCCAAGTAACACTGCAGCTCGAGGTAGACCACCCAAACACCAGTAACATGAGTGGTAGTTAGAGGGAAACTAAAGCCACTATTGTTACATCTGAGGCTCGTGCACCTGCCAAAGCTTATGCTATTTGCGCTCGCGAGGAAGCTTTATCCTTAGATGTTATTACTGGTATATTCACTCTCTATGATGCTAGTGTTAGTGTATTGATTGATCCTAGTTTGACTCATTCTTATATATGTGAGACTCTAGTATCTAGTAAGTGTAACAACCCAAAATCTAAGTATTTATTTTTGCATGTTTGTGACACAAATACCTGTCTGCTTCAGTGGTTATGTGCGCTAGGAGTGTCTGAGAAATCTTAGGTTCAAGCCTTGGCTTGTGCAAAAATTATGTTTCTTATTTGATTAAACCCTGCCTCTTGGCATTAGACTTCTTAAATAAATGTGGGTGAAACATGTCATGCAACACCCTGAATTTGGGCCTAGAAGTTTTGGGCCTTGAGCATGGGAGCAGTTGAAAGTAGCTTATAATATTTTGTTGTGCATGTAAATTCCGTTAATGAAGGCTCGTTTTAGTGGTTAAGTGTGCTGAGAAGTGTTGGAGAAGTCTTGGGTTCAAACCTGGACTCTAGCAAAAATTTTGGTTTAAGGTGAAGTAAACCCTGGTTGTAGTAAGTAGGCCTTAATAATATTGTTGGAGAAATTGTGCCACAAAAAGCCTTATGGTCTAGTGGCAAAGTAGTGCCACATAAGAGGTAGGAAGGTGGCGTCATAGAGTTGGCAAGGAGGTCCAAGGTTCAAAATTCATGGTAATCAAAGAGCTTTTATTTTGCTAACAGGGGCGGCAAGAGTTGGTGTTGAATTTAAACTCTGATGATGGGGGGATCGCACATCGGGAAGCTAACATAAGAGTGGATGCGAAGCTGGCTTTAAATAAGGAGAATCATGAGGAGAGTAAAGGTACCTTTCTTAGCTAATCCCTCTCGCTTTATGGCGGGCTCATTTGGGTTGGGCATCGGCTAAAAGTGCTCGAAGCGCGGATGAACTCCAGTCTCCTATCAGGTGTGTATTTCTCACTCTAGCTGTAGGACGGCTACTTCGGGCCGCGATGGGCCGAAAGAGGCCATGTGGGCCCAATGGGCCTACAGGCCCAATTGGATAAGTTGTTTGATTGTGTAGTAAATATTGGACTAGACTAGGTGAATCTCATATCTGTGGCTGGATTTGGGCTAAAAGAGCCACACGAGCGTGTGGGCCTATTTGGGCCGAGAATGGGCCCTAGGCCCATTCGCATTGTTATCTCTGTTTAGAATGCTTTAGTTTACTAAATTACTGAAATACCCTCGATTTGTAAAATTACTAAAATACCCTTGATTTACAAAATTACTAAAATACCCTTGATTTACAAAATTACTAAAATACCCTTAATTTACAAAATTACTAAAATACCCTTGGTTTACAAAATTACTAAAATACCCTTATAGGGTACAGCTACTGTAATACCCCTAATTTGTAAAATTATCATTTTACCCTTAATTTGTAAAATTACCATTTTACCCCTAATTTGTAAAATTACCATTTTACCCCTGATTTGTAAAATTACCATTTTACCCCTGATTCATAAAATTACCATTTTACCCTTGATTTGTAAAATTACCATTTTACCCTTGATTTGCAAAATTATCGTTTTACCCCTGATTTGTAAAATTATCATTTTACCCTTGATTTGTGAAATTACCGAAATACCCCTTTAGGGTAGAATTACTGAAATACCCCTGTAGGGTAGAATTACCGAAATACCCCTGTAGGATGAATTATCGAAATACCCTTGTAGGGTAGAATTACCGAAATACCTAGGGTAGAATTACGGAGATACCTCTGTGGGGTAAAATTACCATTTTGCCCTTAGGGTGTTAAATGACTATTTTGCCCTTGTGGGTAAGTGACTGACTTGGACTGTGTGTTTGACAGATTTGATTGTGAATATATGTTGGTGATATGAATGACTTGACTGTGATTGTTTGATTCAAATATGGGCATGACATTCTACATACATGACATGTTGCATGGGTTGGGATTTTGTATGGAGGAAGATCTGATCTGTTAGGATCGCATGGTTGCTTGACGACTGTGGATCCACCGAAGGCTTAAGAGCCATATATTTGTACTGATTTGATAAGGTCACATGGGTCGCTCGAGACGACTGTGGATCGATCGATGGCTGAGTGCCGATCATGTTACCAAAGGCTGTGTGCCGTTATTGTGGGCTTCGTGCCATTATTATGGGCTTGTGCCATTACCAAAGGCTGTGTGCCATTATTGTGGGCTTCGTATCGATATTGTCGGCTTCATGCCGTTATTATGGGCTTTGTGCCATTATCGAAGGCTTTGTGCTGATTATAGACACGTTACAGATGGCTTTGTGCCACGTATTCTGTTAAGTGGCTTTGCCACATTATCTGATTCTGGTGGCTCTGCCACGATATTCTGTTATTGGCTGCTTTGCTGCCCATTGGTGTATGGGCTGGGTGGGTTGAGTTATTCCCCACATGGTGTGTTGGTTGGTACGGGTGGTGTGATGGCTGGACTGGGTTGGGATTGCATTCACATTCTGATTATGATTCTGTTAATTGATACTAATTTTGATTCTGATCCTGATTCCGATTTTGATTCTGATACTGATACTGACTCTGATTCTGATTTTGATTCTGATTATGATTCTCATTTTGATTCTAGTTCTGATAATGTTTCTGATTCTGTAATGGGCTAAGGCCCATCTGGTGCAGTCTGTTATAATGGGCTAAGGCCCAATTGATACTGGAACTGTGGTAGGGCAAACTTTTTAATTCTTTTACATGACTGACTGTTCGTATTTGTAGTAGGGGATTACACACTGAGTTTTCGTAAACTCACCCTGTTTATTAACCTTTTAGGTAATTTCTAGCCTTTGACGAATCGGAGCTACGAGGGACTCGGAGGTGGCCACACTACTGCTCATGTTTTCTTTTATTTAGCTTTTATTTACTATTTAATTTCATTCTGGGATTTTATTTTTGTAATAAGGCATTTTATAATTTCTTAATTTTAAGTTTGGTTTTTATCTGCTCTAAGTAGAAGTCGATTTCCCAAAAACGTTAACAGTTTTCAAATCAACACGTCCCTACAAACTACGAATTTAGTTCAGCTTTCGCAAACTTACTTGGTACTCACTTATGACAGTAATTAAGGTTTTAAAAGTAAATTATTTTTCAATGAACCATGTTTTGAAAGTAGCGAATGCAAACTAAGATTTAAGTTTTTAAATAATAAGAAGGGTTTTTTATAAAATAAGGTTTTCAAAAAACACTTTAATATGACACACCAGATTCAGGCCTAACTTCTAGGCCGGGTTTAGGGTGTTACATGTCACAAAGGCCTGCTAGTCCAAGAGATATGGGCGTGTGGGTGTTCCATTGGGTCTGAGGTTCGAGACTTGGTGATGCAAAAGGAGTATTTATTTTGCTGCCTTGCCATGTGGGTAGTAGAAGTTGACCGAAACACTACTGAGTGGAGTGGAGTTAAATGGGTGGTTGGGGAGATTATGGTGGAGAGATTTTAGGAGGAAAATTTGGGATGTGAGGTTGCGGAGGAGTTGTGCCAAATTTGAACTATAGGCACTCAAAGAATTCGGCTGTGCAAAATCACTCTCATTTCCTGTTATTTTTTTAGTTCTTTTTCTCTGTGAGGCTGAATATAGCATTTTTTTGGGTATCTTCTCGTTTGTGGTTTGTTCCAAATATGCACTTCTCTTCAAGTCCCTTACTAGTCGATTATTGCTCTTCTTTCCTTTCTCTTCTTAACCGAATACTCCTCTTCTTTCTCTCTCAACTCTTTTGAGCCTATCAATTGCCCTCTTTTGTATCTTGTTCCTTGGCCAATTCACCTTGTTATTCCCCACTCCCAATCGATTTTGCTGTGCCAAAAACCATTTTCCCTTGTAGCTAAACATTGTTTATTTTCCATCAATCTCTCCTTTTTCTTCTTTGTTGATTCTCATCTCCTCTTTTTTTCTTGTTGGGCTCCTTTCGATTTCTGGAACTTCTCAAGGAGTAGGGGATTTTACTTTGATATTGAAGTGACTGAAATCTTTCCCTCGTCACTTGATCAAAGGTAACTTTGTTGGTAGTCCTTGTGTTCAACTGGGGTATATTGGCTTGCATTCCTTGGTGTTGGCCGAATGCTCAGGGGCCCATTCGACCCATTCGGCCCGTTTCGGCCCAACTCATGAAATCATTCATGATAGCCGTTTTTGATGTAGGGCCACAATCAGTGGCCTCGACTGATCACATGGGTGCTGGCACACCCTATGATAGCCCTATTTTGGCCCTAATCAGAAAAGTGGTTTCGGGACCATGAAACCGAGTCAGAAAAATATTTAAGTAATATTTTCTGTGTTTATTATATGTGAATTATCATGTGTGAAAATTTCGTGACTTAATTTTGTTGTTTGGACGTTTGATTTAGAAACAGAGCTTAATTGAGCAAGTTGGAAAAATTGATGGATAAAAGCATAGAGGGTCAAACTGCTAATGGCTTTGTTAATGGAGGCTTTTAAATAGAAATTTACCCATTATTAAATAAAGTGGACGGTAGTGGACTTTAATATATACTTTTATATTATTATTATTATAAAGATTATAATGTATTTAAATAATAAAAGCATGTTATAATAAAAGATAAAACATAAAATAAAGGAAGCCATTTTGTGTATTCATCCTTGCATGGCCGATTATTAAGAAAGAAAAGAGAAAGAGTAAAAACTTCTAAGTTTCGGCCCTTGTCAAGCCAAATTAAGGTGAGTTTTCAACTTGGTTTTCTTTAAATTTGGTGTTTTTGAGTTAGTTACCAAGTTATGTTCATAGCCCAATTGTTAATTTTGATTTTTGGGGTTAGATATGTATTCGGCCATGGTAGATGTGCATAAGATTTTTTATGTTTGGATGTTTAAAAAAAATGATGAGAAATGATGGTAGGATGAGTTGAGCTTGTTAAAATGGTGAAAAAAATATGAGCTTGATGCTTAGGTAGCATTCGGCCATAGAGTAGTAGTTTAGGGAAAAATGGAATTTATTGTTATATGTTAAAATGAGCTTTAAATTTAGTGAATTATGTGATAAATGAAAGATTTGAGTTGTGTATGTGTGAATTGAACAAGTGAAAGACCTATATTAGCTTAATGGGAAATTCAACTTTAGCATGATACTAGAAAAGAATGTTTAAATATTAACTTTTGTATATATGTGTGCCGAATGTGATATTGATTTCTGATTTAAGTAATTGATTGTAATTTGAGATGGATAGAAATGAGGTTGCCGTATGTGTGCTTTTAAGTAAGAAATTATCTTTGTTTGAGGGAAGAATGTCTTTGCTAGTTTAGTTGTTAAAGTTGCCGAATGTGATTAATGGTGAGTAAAATTATATTATAATTGAGCTAAGTGTAGCTAATACGGCCTATTTAATTTTCTTGCTATATTTGGCCATAGGTATGAATAACTGAGTTGTAATAAGTTAAATTTGTTTAATTTAGCTCAAGAACAAAGAGAGACAAATTCGGATAGGGGGAAGGCGAAAGTAGTTGAATAACCTATCCGTAGTTGTTCGACCACATCTGAGGTAAGTTTTAAGTAATTGAACATGTGTTATACCTTGAGAGTTTGATATTCTTTATATGCTTATATATAGCCGAATGTAGAGTGAAATGAAATAAAGATAAGAGTTCAAAATGTTGATTGGCCAAATGGCAAATTTTACAATGAAAGTGAAACTTTGATATGTGTTAAGGCCGAATGGCAAATTGTAATATGAAATAAATCGGTGATATGTGCTATGTTCGAATGATGCTAAACATTTACTATGTGCTTGTGTATGTGAAAATTTAAAAGAATATGTACCGAAGTATGTTAGACTTTATGAGTTGGTTATTGTACTATGTTATTCGGGCCTTTGGCCTAGCATGTAACACCCCAAACCTGACCTAGAAGTTAGGCCCGAATCTGGTGTGTCACATTGAAGTGTTTTTCGAAAACCTTATTTTAGTGAAAACCCTTCTTATTATTTAAAAACTTAAATCTTTGTTTGCGTTTGCTATTTTCAAAACATGGTTCATTGAAAAATAATTTACTTTTAAAACCTTAATTACTGTCATAAATGAGTACCAAGTAAGTTTGCGAAAGCTAAAAAAATTAGTAGTTTGTAGGGACGTGTTGATGAAAACTGTTAACGTTTTTGGGAAATCGAGTTCTACTTAAAGCAGATAAAAACCAAACTTAAAATTCAGAAATTATAAACGGCCTTATTACAAAAATAAAATCCCAGAATGAAATTAAATGGTAAATAAAAGCCAAATGAAAGAAAACAGGAGCAGTAGTGTGGCCACCTCCGAGTCCCTCGTAGCTCCGATCCTTAAAGGCTAGAAATTACCTGAAAGGTTAATAAACAGGGTGAGTTTACGAAAACTCAGTGTGTAATCCCCTACTGCAAATACGGACAGTCAGCCATGTAAAAGAATTAAAAAGTTTGCCCTACCACAGTTCCAGTATCAATTGGGCCTTAGCCCACTATAACAGACTACACCAGATGGGCCTTAGCCCATTATAGAATCAGAAACATTATTAGAACTAGAATCAAAATGAGAATCAAAATCAGAATCAAAATCAGAATCAGAGTCAGTATTAGTATCAGTATCAGAATCAGAATCAGGATCAGAATCAGAATCAGTATCAATTAACAGAATCAGAATTTGAATGCAATCCCAACCCAGTCCAGCCATCACACCACTCGTACCAACCAACACACTATGTGGGGAATAACTCAACCCACCCAGCCCACACACCAATATGCAGCAAAGCTGCCAATAACAGAATATCATGGCAGAGCCACCAAAATCAGATAATGTGGCAGAAAGCCACTTAACAGAATACGTGGCACAAAGCCATCGGTAACGTGTCTATAATCAGCACAAAGCCTGTGATATTGGCACAAAGCCTTCAATAATGGCACAAAGCCCATAATAACGGCACGAAGCCCACAATAACGGCACACAGCCTTCAGTAATGGCACAAGCCCATAATAACGGCACAAAGGCCACAATATCGATACGAAGCCCATAATAACGGCACACAGCCTTCGGTAACATGATCGGCACTCAGCCATCGATCGATCCAGAGTCGTCTCGGGAGACTCGTGCGACCTTATCAAATCAGTACAAATATATGGCTCTTAAGCCTTCGGTGGATCCATAGTCGTCAAGCAACCATGCGATCCTAATAGATCAGATCTTCCTCCATACAAAATCCCAACCCATGCAACATGTCATGTATGTAGAATGTCATGCCCATATTTGAATCAAATAATCACAGTCAAGTCATTCATATTACCAACATATATTCACAATCAAATCCATCAAACACACAGTCCAAGTCAGTCACTTGCCCACAAGGGCAAAATAGTCATTTAACACCCTAGGGGCAAAATGGTAATTTTACCCCACAGGGGTATCTCGGTAATTCTACCCTATAGAGGTATTTTGGTAATTCTACCCTACAGGGGTATTTCTGTAATTCTACCCTACAAGGGTATTTCGGTAATTTTACCCTACAGGGGTATTTCGGTAATTCTACCCTACAGGGGCATTTCAGTAATTCTACCCTATAGGGGTATTTCAGTAATTCTACCCTACAAAGGTATTTCGATAATTTCACTAATTAGGGGTATTTCGATAATTTCGTAAATCAGGACATTTTGGTAATTTTACAAATCAGGGGCATTTTGGTAATTTTATAAATCGAGGGTATTTCAGTAATTTTTACAAGTTAGGGGTATTTCAGTAATTTCACAAATTAGGGGTGTTTTGATAATTTCAAAAGTCAGGGGTATTTTGGTAATTCTAAAAGTCAGGGGTATTTCAGTAATTTTACAAATCAGGGGTGTTTCTATAATTTCATGAACCGGGGGTATTTCTGTAATTTTGTAAACCAGGGGTATATCAGTAATTTCACAAATTAAGGGTATTTCGGTAATTTTACAAACTATGGGTATTTTGGTAATTTTCCAACCCAGGGGTATTTCTGTAATTTTACAAACTAAGGGTATTTTGGTAATTTTCCAACCCAAGGGTATTTTAGTAATTTTGTAAACCAAGGGTATTTCAATAATTTTGTAAATCAAAGGTATTTCAATAATTTTGTAAATCGAAGGTAAAATGGTAATTCTGTAAATCGGGGGTAGTTTGGTAATTTTACAAGTCGAGGGTATTTCAGTAAGTTGGTAAACTAAAGTATTCTAAACAGAGATAACAATGCGAATGGGCCTAGGGCCCATTCTCGGCCCAAATAGGTCCACACGCTCGTGTGGCCCTTTTAGCCCAAATCTAGTCACAGATATGAGATTCACCTAGTCTAGTCCAATATTTACTACACAATCAAACAACTTATCCAATTGGGCCTGTAGGCCCATTGGGCCCACATGGCCTTTTCGGCCCATCGTGGCCCGCAGTAGCCGTCGTACCGCTAGAGTAGTGAGAAATACACACCTGATAGGAGACTGGAGTTCATCCACCCTCCGAGCACTTTTAACCGACGCCCAACTCAAACGAGCCCGTCATAAAGCGAAAGGGATCAGCCAAGAAAGGTACCTTTACTCTCCTCATGGTTCTTCCTATTTAAAGCCAGCTTGGCATCCACTCTTATGTTAGCTTCCCAATGTGGGATCCCCCCATCATTAGAGTTTAAATTCAACACCAACTCTTGCCGGCCCCTGTTAGCAAAATAAAAGCTCTTTGATTGCCATGAGTTTCGAACCCTGGACCTCCTTGCCAACTCTATGATGCCACATTCCTGCCTTTTATGTGGCGCTACTTTGCCACTAGACCATAAGGCTTTTTGTGGCACAATTTCTCCAACAATATTCTTAAGGCCTACCTACTACACCCAGGGTTTAATTCACCTTAAACCAAAATTTTTGCTAAAGTCCAGGTTTGAACCCATGACTTCTCCAACACTTCTCAGCACACTTAACAATTGAAACAAGCCTTCATTAACGGAATTTACATACACAACAAAATATTATAAGCTGCTTTCAACCGCTCTTATGCTCCAGGCCCAAAACTTCTAAGCCCAAATTCAGGGTGTTACATAGCAAGCTACAAGCTGGTGATTAGTTTCGGGCTTCTAGCCTAGTAGGCTTAATGCCAGTGAATGAGTATCGGACTTTGAAAGTCTAGCAGGCTTGGTGCCTGTGATAAACTCAGGTTATTACCTAGCAGGCTTTGTGCCGGTGATGAACTTAGGATTTGCCTAGCAGGCTAATTGCCGGTGAAATTAATAAAAATTTAAGATTATGAGGCTTTGTGCTATTACAGTATCTGAATTCGTACAATAAATTAAGTTGTCCAGGTATGTAAACTTTCTTTATGCATATGAGAATAAAGTGGATTGAATTATTAATGTGAAATGAGAAGTATATGTGAAGTAGTTGTGTATATATATATACATATATATATATACACATTCGGTCATTGTGAAATTGTATGTTAGAGTATATGTTATATATGTGGTTATGAACATTGAAATTTAATGTGAATATGGTATTGTAAATTAGTTCGATTTGATTGAATTAAAGTTGGCATTGAGATATTATGACTATATGAATTCGATCTTTAAATGAAATAATATGTTATGTGTGCATATATGTGAATATACATATTCGGTCAAATGGTGGTATACATAGATAATGTTATATGTGATTCTAGATATTTGGTTTTACAAGTGGAAATTATTTATAAAGTGAAATCTAGAATTGTGAATTGGTATAACGAATTAAATACATATGTGATTAATGTGTATAAGTGAGTTTAGTTGTTTAAATTACTTAAGACTTACTAAGCTAAAGTGCTTACTATGAATATTTGTGTTCTGTTCCATTTTATAGATCTCGGTTGAAAGTTACGAGCTCGGGGATCAATACTGAAGTCATCCACATTATCGTCACTGTTTTGGTACTTTTAAAAGTCTATATTTTAAAAGATGGCATGTATAGGCTTAACTCTCTTTTGAAAACAAGTTATATTTTGAATATGTATATATTCAAGCCATGCGAAAATGGCTTACTCATTAGCCAAGTGTGAATTTATGGTTTATTAGAATTAGGTGGTTGATTATTAAGTAATGATCTTGAAGTTTACTTAGATAGATGTTTTGGTTAATAATGGTTCTTGAAAATGCATATGTATTTGTATATGTGTTTGGAAGATAAAGGTCTTAATGTGTTTAACTTTTGCGTACGAATTGAAAGTAAATTTGATTATTGAAACAGTATAAGATTAGATTAATAGTAAAGTTTTTATTCGGCATATGATCTTATATAGGTTACGTTATGATGTTTAATTTATGATCATTACCTCATAACCGAATGATTAATAATAAATAAGTTGATTTTTTGATTAAATGCATTATTGTATAGACATATGATTTGTGTTTTTTGCATATTCGGTTTTGGTTTATTAAAAGTACCATATGAATAGTGTTTTAAGTTATAATGACTTAAAGTTGTTATTTCTTTAATAGTGTCGAATGAATCTTTGATAAAAGAGGAGGTACTTGAATATGTATATGTTTATGCTTCAAGTGTATATGTGTAGATTGAATTAATATATATTATTTATAATATGCGCATATCACGTAATAGAATGCCCTGCTTATTAATTAGGAATAAATGTATGAATGTGATTGATCAGTTATGTTTTGTCCGGTAATACTTTGTAACCTATTCTGGCTATGGACAATGGTTAAGGTTGTTACATTTTATTGGTATCAGAGCTACGGTTTAGTCGATTCTAGGACTAACGTAGTGTGTGTGAGTCTAGCTATACATGCCATAATGTGATAATACGATAGTGTGATGACTTCTGACAGTTAAAATGTATTTTTCGTATAGTAAATGAATCCTGATCTCAATCGAGTCATAGCAGACGATGTTGATAGCGCGCAAGGGACAACTCTAATTGACTCTTAGCCAAATACGAGTAATCAAGATGATGAGATGAAACAAGCCTTTTATGCTATGATGAATGATTGATTCACTCAATATGTTAGAGCTAATCCAGCTGTTCCACAACCCCCACCCCCAAATAATCCACTTTCGATACCTGTAGTACCTCTTGTGATTGATCTGTTGAGATCGAGTAAGCCTCCGGTTGATAAAATTAGAAAATACGGGGCTGAAGAGTTCAGAGCTACTGTTAGTGACGACGCTGAGTGGGCTGAGTTTTGGCTCGATAATACTATCCGAGTATTCGATGAGCTATTATGTACTCCTGACGAGTGTTTGAAATGCGTTGTGTCTTTATTACGTGATGCTGCCTATCATTGGTGGAATACCTTGGTTTCAGTTGTACTAAGAGAGCGGGTCACCTGGGAATTCTTTCTGACAGAATTCTGTAAAAAGTATATCAGCCAAAGGTTCATCGATCAAAAACGTAAAGAATTTCTTAAGCTTAAACAAGGCTGAATGACAGTTACAGAATATGAATGAGAATTCGTAAGGCTCAGCAAATATGCCTGTGAGTGTATTTCATCCGAAGCTATCATGTGTAAAGGCTTCGAGGATGGGTTGAATGAAGATATCAAACAATTCGTAGGCATTCTAGAAATTAAAGAGTTCGTAGTACTTGTTGAGTGAGCTTGTAAAGCCAAAGAGCTCAGAATTGAGAAAAGAAAAGCTGATGCTGGAGCCAGAGAGTTTCGTAAAAGAGCTTCGGGAAAAATATTCCAACAGTCATCGAAGAAATTTTGAGATGAATCGGGCCGATCCAAGAATACTTCGGGCTTTTCCAGACAAGATCGCGATCAACCTCCTGTGAGTACACGAGCTACCTCTGTTGCTAGTGTTGGCAATGATCGTCAGGACAGATCTAAATGCAAGCATTGTGGTAAATGGCATTCAGGGAGCTATAGATTGCATGACCGCTCCTGTTTTAAATGTGGATTAGCTGATCATTTTATCAGAGATTGTCCGAGAATAGTGGAGCAGAATACTAATCCGAGTGGGAGACCTGGTACTACTACAGCATGAGGTAGACCACCTAGACATATGGGTAATGTTACTGGCAGTCAGAGAGGGACTAAAGATATGGCAGTTCGATCTGAGGCTCGTGCACCTGCCAGAGCTTATGCCATACGAGCTCGCGAGGAGGCTCCTTCTCTAGATTTTATTATCGATACTTTCACTCTTTTCGATACTGATGTTATTGCTTTGATTGATCCCGGTTCGACCCATTCCTATGTATGTGAAACTTTGGCATCCAGTAAGACTCTACCTGTTGAGTCTACTGAGTTTGTGATTTGAGCATCAAGCCCTCTGGGCCGGTATGTGTTAGTTGACAAAGTATGCAAGAACTGTCCCCTAATGATTTGAGATTCTTATTTTCGGGCCGATTTGATGCTATTGCCGTTTGACGAGTTTGATATCATTCTCGGTATGGATTGGTTAACTGTGCATGATGCTGTAGTGAATTGCAAAAGAAAAACAATTGACTTGCAATGTTCGAATGATAAAATAATTCGAGTTGAGTCTACTGATTTGAATAGGTTACCAGTAATAATATCTTCGATGTTGGCTCAGAAGTTGTGAATAAGGGTTGTGAAGCTTATCTCGCGTATGTTCTAGATAGTAAAGAATCAGAAAGAAAGCTCGAGATTGTGCCCGTGGTTAGTGAATATTCGGATGTGTTTCCCGAGGAATTACCTGGGTTGCCACCTATTCAAGAAGTAGAGTTTGGTATAGAACTAGTACCAGGAACGACTCCGATTTCGATAGCTTCGTATCGTATGGCACAAACAGAATTAAAGGAATTGAAATCTTAGTTGCAAGAGTTGACAGATAGAGGTTTTGCTCGACCGAGTTTCTCACCCTGGGGTGCACCAGTGCTATTTGTGAAAAAGAAATACTTGAATTTGAGACAACGACAGTGGCTAGAATTATTGAAAGATTATGAGCTCGTCATTGATTATCATCCGGGAAAGGCTAATGTGGTTGCTGATGCTCTAAGTCAAAAATCACAGTTTGCTCTGCGAGTGATGAATGTACATTTGTCTATGTTCGCTGATAATGTGTTAGTAGCGGAATTAAAAGCAAAACCAATGTTGATGCAACAAATCTAGGAGGCCCAGATAGTTGATGATAATATAATCACAAAACGAACACAATGTGATCCGAAAGAGGATTCAGAGTTTCTGATTGATGACAATGATTGTTTGAGATTCAGAAATCGATTGTGTGTTTTGAGAAATTCAGAGGTTATTCCGATGATTTTGAATGAAGCTCATAGCAGCTGAATGACAGTTCATCCTGGTAGCACGAAAATGTACAATGATTTGAAACAAAAATACTGGTGGCACGGTATGAAACGAGACATTTCTGACTTTGTTTCGAAATGTTTGATATGTCAACAAGTGAAAGCGGAACATCAGGTACCTTCTGAATTGCTTCAGCTGATTATGATACCTGAGTGGAAATGGGATCGTGTCACGATGGATTTTGTATCTGGTCTACCGTTGACATCGAGCAAGAAAGATGCAATCTGGGTTATTGTTTATAGATTGACAAAATCATCTCATTTTATTCCCGTTTGTACAGATTATTCACTCGATAAGCTAGCTGAATTATACATTTCTCAGATTGTGAGATTGCACGGGGTACCTACTTCTATTGTTTCGGATAGAGATCCTATATTTACATCGCGATTTTGGAAGAAATTGCAAGATGCGTTGGGTACCAAGCTGCATTTTAGCACCACTTTCCATCCTCAGACAGATGGTCAATCTGAGCGAGTTATTCAGATACTTGAGGATATGTTGAGATGCAGCATCCTTGAGTTTAGTGGCTCGTGGGAACGATACTTGCCTTTGATTGAATTCACATACAATAATAGTTTTCAATCGAGTATTAAGATGGCACCTTACGAGGCTTTGTACGGTCGTAAATGTTGTACACTGTTGTTTTTGACTGAGCTCAGTGAAAATAAGATATATGGGGTTGATTTAATTAAAGAGGCTGAACAGAAAGTAAAAGTGATTCGTGAAAGTTTGAAAGCAGCATCAGATCATCAGAAATCATATACAGACTTGAAACGTAAAGATATAGAGTATCAGATTGGAGATAAAGTGTTTCTAAAAGTCTAACCATGGAAAAAGGTACTCAGATTCGGCCGTAAAGGCAAATTGAGCCCGAGATTTATCGGACCGTATGAGATTTCGGAACGAATTGGGCCGGTGGTGTATAGATTAATATTGCCACCCAAACTTGAAAAGATTCACAATGTTTTTCATCTCTCAATGCTTAGACGATATAGATCCGATCCCTCACATGTGATTAATCCGTCAGAGGTTGAAATCCAGTCTGACTTGAGTTATGAGGAAGAACCGGTCCGCATTTTGGCTCGCGAAGTAAAAGAACTGCGTATTAAGAAAATCTCATTAGTAAAAGTATTGTGGCTCAAACACAGGGTTGAAGAAGCAACTTGGGAGCTTGAGGACTCAATGAAAGAACGTTACCCTAACCTATTCGCCGGTAAGATTTTCGGGGACGAAAATCCCTAAGGGGGGAGAGTTGTGACAGCCCTATTTTGGCCCTAATCGAAGAAGTGGTTTCGAGACCATAAAACTGAGACGGAAAAATATTTAAGTAATATTTTTTGTGTTTATTATATGTGAATTATCATGTGTGAAAATTTCGTGACTTAATTTTGTTGTTTGGACGTTTGATTTAGAAACAGGGCTTAATTGAGCAAGTTGGAAAAATTGATGGATAAAAGCATCGAGGATCAAATTACTAATGGCTTTGTTAATGGAGGCTTTTAAATAGCAATTTACCCATTATTAAATGAAGTGGACGATAGTGGACTTTAATATATGCTTTTATATTATTATTATAAATATTATAATGTATTTAATTAATAAAAGCATGTTACAATAAAAGATAAAATATAAAATAAAGGAAGCCATTTTGTGCATTCATCCTTGCATGGCCGGTTATTAAGAAAGAAAAAGAGAAAGAGTAAAAACTTCTAAGTTTCGGCCCTTGTCAAGCCAAATTAAGGTGAGTTTTCAACTTGGTTTTCCTTAAATTTGGTGTTTTTGAGTTAGTTACTAAGTTATGTTCATAGCCCAATTGTTAATTTTGATTTTTGGGGTTAGATATGTATTCGGCCATGGTAGACGTGCATAAGATTTTTGATGTTTGGATGTTTAAAAAAAATGATGAGAAATGATGGTAGGATGAGTTGAGCTTGTTAAAATGGTGAAAAAAATATGAGCTTGATGCCTAGGTAGCATTCGGCCATGGAGTAGTAGTTTAGGGAAAAATGGAATTTATTGTTATATGTTAAAATGAGCTTTAAATTTAGTGAATTATGTGATAAATGAAAGATTTGAGTTGTGTATGTGTGAATTGAACAAGTGAAAGACCTATATTAGCTTAATGGGAAATTCGGCTTTAGCATGATACTAGAAAAGAATGTTTAAATATTAACTTTTGTATATATGTGTGCCGACTGTGATATTGATTTATGATTTGAGTAATTGATTATAACTTGAGATGGACAGAAATGAGGTTGCCGTATGTGTGCTTTTAAGTAAGAAATTATCTTTGTTTGAGGGAAGAATGTCTTTACTAGTTTAGTTGTTAAAGTTGTCGAATGTGATTAATTGTGAGTAAGCTTATATTATAATTGAGCTAAGTGTAGCTAATACGGCCTATTTAATTTTCTTGCTATATTCGGCCATAGGTATGAATAATTGAGTTGTAATAAATTAAATTTGTTTAATTTAGCTCAAGAGCGAAGAGAGACAAATTCAGATAGGGGGAAGGCTAAAGTAGTTGAATAGCCGATCCGTAGTTGTTCGACCACATCTGAGGTAAGTTTTAAGTAATTGAACATGTGTTATACCTTGATAGTTTGATATTCTTTATATGTTTATATATAGCCGAATGAAGAGTGAAATGAAATAAAGATAAGAGTTCAAATTGTTGATTAGCCGAATGGCAAATTTTACAATGAAAGTGAAACTTTGATATGTGTTAAGGTCGAATGGCAAATTGTAATATGAAATAAATCAGTTGATATGTGCTATGTTCGAATGATGCTAAACATTTACTATGTGCTTGTGTATGTGAAAATTTAAAAGAATACGTACCGAAGTACGTTAGACTTTATGAGTTGGTTATTGTATTGTGTTATTCGGGCCTTTGGCCTAGCAAGCTACAAGCTGGTGATTAGTTTCGGGCTTCTAGCCTAGCAGGCATAATGCCAGTGAATGAGTATCAGACTTTGAAAGTCTAGTAGTCTTGGTGCCGGTGATAAACTCAGGTTATTACCTAGCAGGCTTTGTGCCGGTGATGAACTCAGGCCTAGCAGGCTAATTGTCGGTGAAATTAATAAAAATTTAAGACTATGAGGCTTTGTGCTATTACGATATTTGAATTCGTACAATAAATTAAGTTGTCCAGGTATGTAAACTTTCTTTATGCATATGAGAATAAAGTGGATTGAATTATTAATGTGAAATGAGAAGTATATGTGAAGTAGTTGTGTATATATATATACACATATATATATATACATTCGGTCATTGTGAAATTGTATGTTAGAGTATATGTTATGTATATGGTTATGAACATTGAAATTTAATGTGTATATGGTGTTGTAAATTAGTTCGATTTGATTGAATTAAACTTGGCATTGAGATATTTAGATGCTTATGACTATGAATTCGATCTTTAAATGAAATAATATGTTATGTGTGCATATATGTGAATATACATATTCGACCAAATGGTGGTATACATAGATAATGTTTTATATGATTCTAGATATTTGGTTTTACAAGTGGAAATTATTTATAAAGTGAAATCTCGAATTGTGAATTGGTATAACGAATTAAATACATATGTGATTAATGGGTATAAGTGAGTTTAGTTGTTTAAATTACTTAAGACTTACTAAGCTAAATTGCTTACTGTGAATATTTGTGTTTTGTTCCATTTTATAGATCTCAGTTGAAAGTTACGAGCTCGGGGATCAATACTGAAGTCATCCACATTATCGTCAGTGTTTTGGTACTTTTAAAAGTCTATATTTTGAAAGATGGCATGTATAGGCTTAACTCTCTTTTGAAAACAAGTTATATTTTGAATATGTATATATTCAAGCCATGCGAAAATGGCTTACTCATTAGCCAAGTGTGAATTTATGGTTTATTGGAATTAGGTGGTTGATTATTAAGTAATGATCTTGAAGTTTACTTAGATAGATGTTTTGGTTAATAATGGTTCTTGAAAATGCATGTGCATTTGTATATGTGTTTGGAAGATAAAGGTCTTAATGTGTTTAACTTTTGCATACGAATTGAAAGTAAATTCGATCATTGAAACAGTATAAGATTAGATTAACAGTAAAGTTTTTATTCGACATATGATCTTATATAGGTTACGTTATGATGTTTAATTTATGATCATTACCTCATAACCGAATGATTAATAATAAATAAGTTGATTTTTTTTATTAAATTCATTATTGTATAGACATATGATTTGTGTTTGTTGCAAATTCGGTTTTGGTTTATTAAAAGTACCATATGAATAGTGTTTTAAGTTATAATGACTTAAAGTTGTTATTTCTTTAATAGTGTCGAATGAATCTTTGATAAAAGAGGAGGTACTTGAATATGTATATGTTTATACTTCAAGTGTATATGTGTAGATTGAATTAATGTATATTATTTATAATGTGCGCATATCACGTAATAGAATGCCCTGCTTATTAATTAGGAATAAATGTATGAATGTGATTGATCAGTTATGTTTTGTCCTGTAATACTTTGTAACCCATTCTGGCGACGGACAAGAGTTAAGGGTGTTACACACCCTATATGGCCAACGTTCCATTCTTCGGCATTTCGGCATTTGAGATTTTGGCATTTCACCATCGAATCTGATAGTGTGGTTCACACACCTGAATACGTACTGTGCAATTAACTCCTTCGTACAAAACCTACAAATCCATCAATGCCTTATTAGACAATTTCCATAAAGATTAAACACTTTCAACTCTTAATCCAACATACACATCTCCTCACCTTATGCGCACGAATGTTCTTGAATCACTTAAATCAATCGACTACAATCAATATCACTACTTGTTCGAATACCTGAAACAACATACATCTTATTAGACCCCATCACTTAAGAAAACATGTCTTACAATTCCAATACATACCTATGGAGCATTCAGCCAATCAACACTTACCCATGGTTCGATCGATAAACCACTTGCAAGATTCGTAGGTACAATATTTTTAGAAGATATACTCTCAATCGGCCCTTTCCCCCAAAAGAAGAAAAGACAAACTGATATTAATAATGTGGCTAAAGAGGTTTGAAGAAATCTAAATAATAACAAGATAGCAACATCACTTTACCATTTAGGGTGAGTTTGGATGGGCGGTACACTTACTTGCGGTTAGTGTAAAAATAGAGGTGGTGGTGAGATTAGATACTGTAGCGACACTATAGCATAAAACAAAAAGTAGGTTAAACGCACCGCACCGCACCCAATCGCCCATCCAAACTAGGCCTTAATCAAAAGGTCTTTGGAAATAAGACAATCATGAAGATTTAGCTAACAAAGAAAAGCAATCAATTTAAGAGAAACGAACAGGAAAGAAAGAATAGTCAAGGAAATAGTGGCTTGGCTAGAGAAGGAGAATAGAAGAGTTTTCGGTTTAACAAAAAGAAAGAGACATTCGGCTAAAATGGAGAAGAGAAGGGAGTAGATGAAATCAATAGGGACCAAGGCTATAGGTGCAATCGATTTTTGAAAACATCCAAAGAGAAGTTAAGGTGACCAAGGATGCAATCGGTTTTTGCAAAGTCCAAAGAGGAAATAAGATGTTTGAAAGAAAGAGTGTGTATACGTTACCTCAAACAAAAGAAATGGAGATCTATGATTGGGATTCAAAAAGAATGGAAAAGAAAATACCAAGGGAAGAAAACACAAAATTGGCACAAATGACTTTTGTGTTGAGAAAGAAAATGGTGTCGGTAAGAAATAAAAAGGAAAGCCATTTTCAATCCCACAAGAATGCCGACATATCGCCAAGCCTATGCACCTAAACTAGGCAACCATAACTTTCCCTCCCACTCGGTCAAAAATGAAGAACAAAAAGGAAAGCAAAAATAAAATCTTTATTAGCCAAAATTGCAATGGCCGAATGGCAGCAAAAATTAGTCCCACATCTGGCCAAAATTTCCCACAATATTTCCTTTAATAGCAGCTTAAAATCAGCCCAAATTGATGCCCTACACCACTTGACCAATTCACCGAATAGTAGCCATCCATACCACTCCCACCGCTTGACCACTGCTTGACCAAATCAGCTATTACTAGCATTGCACGAGTAGCAAAAAAAAATTTAAACTTCATGCGCAGGGTGAGGCTCGAACTTCAGCCCTCACCACCATCCCTACGCCTAACAAACATGGTGCTGACCACTGCACTGTGTTTCTCTTTACACTATAATATGGTCACCATTACTTTTAACCCTTACCTGCTGGAGTCATGGTTTATTTGAAAATAAAAAGAGAATTCTGCCTGCAATGATACTCGAACCGTGCCCCTTCTAAAAGCCCAACACGCAGTTTTCCATTGAACCAATATAAATTTCATGTCAATAACCCCATGCAACAAATTATAAACCTTCCGTCCAGAATGCCGTGTTCCCTTTAAACCTTAAAAAAATATAACATTTTTCCCTTAAGCAGACTTGAACCCCCGACCCAAGCATACCATACACGCCTCGCCACTCTTCCACAGTCTCTTTTGTGTCGTAATTTCCTCATAAATATACATAAGGTTTAAATGCCAGCTTCCATGACCAAAAGTGAAAATTAAAAGAATTAAGCTAAGGCTAGGACTTGAACCTTGGACCATTTCCTAGCTACCCATGCTTCTAGCGACCAGACCACTTGCTTCTATTCGTCAGTTTTAACTAAGAAATATTTATAAACCCTTCCTTGAAATGCCAATTCCATGAACCCAAGACTTCTCTAACATTCCCAAGCACTCCAAATCACTTAATTAACAATCCAAACATGAAATTATGAAATATTTTTCTTGACCACAAAAAAATTCAAACTTCTCCGATACACGAAGCCCATTTCTCCTAAGCCCAAAATCCGAGGCGTTACAATACATAAGTCATACTTATAACATACAACGGTATTTCAGTAATTCTACCCTACAGGGGTATTTCATAATTCTACCCTACAGGGGTATTTTGGTAATTTCTTAACAGTATGGGTCTTAATTATGAACTTTGGTCCGTCAACAAGTCCTCGTTGGCTAAAGTGAACAGATACTATGCACCAAGTAGGATTCTAGAGAAGAGGAGGTGGGTCATTAAGAACGCTTAAGTACCAAGCTCTCCCTAGATCCAAGCCTAGACAAGCATATGCCCATTGCCACACTCTACCCTTATGACTTGTCTTCAGACGCACTTGAGAAATTAATTAAGTTTTATGCTTGCTTAAGAATTTATTAATACTAGGCCTAAAAGTCTATTATAAAACCCTAGCAAGTCTACATGCTTTCATACATTCATATCGCCCATCCGGCCCAATCACTCTTATATGGCCCATTAGGCCCAATCACATTCATATGGCCTATTAGACCCAATCACATTTATACAGCCTATTAGGCTCAATCACACTTATGTGGCCCATCAGGCCCGAATGCATTCCTAACCATTCAACAAACTTAATCAGTTCATCATATTTTACCAAATTATCAGTTTTTGCTTATTTGGGCTCACAGGCCCATTGGTCCATTCTGGCCCAATTGGCCAAAACATGGCCCAAGTCCACGAGATCGCTTATGGGGCCTTTGCTATCATATCGATTACCCTCATATGAGTGTTTGCGACTCGTGAGACTGCCGTAGCCTAACTTTTGGCTTTTCGGTATTTTAACTTTTCGGTATTTTGGGATTTACCGATCTATCGTGTGTGTGCAGTACATGTACACACCTGGTAATAGAATGTGCTACACTCTCCTTAGCCACGAACCTACAACCAACACCAACCTTTAATTAATCACATGCTTAACCACAATATTTACCAAGAATCGAATCTTACAATAGCCTTACCCCGTGCAACAAGTCTTAATAGCTTTTGCTTTAATCTCTAACTGTGAATACTCCCAGATCTGCACCAATATAACCATTAAAACCTAAGTAGTAGGTGACTTGCATCCAACGCGAGTCACCCCTATAACCTTTATGACCATTCAGCCAACTCCTAAAACCAAAGTGAGGAACACTTACCCAAAACCCAAAACACATATGGTAAAATTGGTAGAGGGTTTTGGAGAGCAAAGATTCGACTCAATCCCTTACAAATCAACTAAGAGAGTAAGGAAATAAGGGTCAGTTCTTAGCCACACCAATCGAAAGAGTGAGATTCTTACGAAGAAGTAATCGACCTAAGTTGAAGGAGAAGTCGACACGCCGAAAAGGAATAAAAAGAGGCTTTCAGCTTTTGAATGCTTTTGTAAGGAAGGTGTTTAAGTGGCTAAAAATCCAAGAGGGCAAATTCAATACTCGGCTCTTGCAAGAAAAGCAAATAAACTATTTAAGAAAAGAGAATAAAGGTTTACCTAGGTGCACAGAGGAAAATCGAATTGAAAAAGAGAAAATGTTGAAAAGTGTCTAAAGAATTCGGCAATATACTTTTATAGCCGAAATTGCTATCCCTTAATTGCCAATTCAGCTCCAACACTTCTCCTATCCCAATCTCCTAACTTTTCTCCAAGATAGCTCCTTAATCCCCTCCTTGAATTTCTTACATGGACATACCCTTCAAAGTCCACATCCAATGCCACTATCTTTTTAAAGTGCAAAAATAAAGTCCCAAATAACACCACTCTAGGCCTCGAACCTAGGATCCCCTTACTTGCTACTGACGCCACCTATAGCTCCCTAAGTGGTGCTACTTTGCCACTGCACCACAAGCTCGCTTGTGTCCTCATTCTATCCCCTCTATTTAAAAGCCATACGACTCAATGTCAGGGTTCCTTTGATACTTAAACTTAAACTTTTCCTACTTTCAAGTTCATGTTTAGAACTTCATGGAATCTTTCCAACACTAAATAAAAATTAACCTAACTAGAAAATCATTCACACATCCAAAACCGAAAAAATGAAGGTTCAAAATTTTTGGAGCGTTACAACATACCTTTGTCTACGCTTGAACCCTAGACCTCCCTCCTTCCATTGTGGCGTCACCTCCAAGCACCATATATGGCGCCACTTTGCCACCACACCACAACTTCCTTTATGTCACATTCCCATCTTATTTATTTAAAAGGTATATCACTTGAGGTCATAATTCCCTTAAGACTAAAAATCAAAATATTTTTCCTATGCCAAAGATTGAACCCAAGACTTCATAGGAGCCTTCCAACACTCCAAAATCACTAACCCAACCATTCTAACATGCAATTTGTACCATTATTTTACACTCAAAAATTTTAAACTCACTCATGCCCAAGGCCCAATTCTTCTAGGCCCAAAATTAGGGCGTTACACAGTAAGCCCTCTAATTTTCACACGGCTTGGACACATGCGTGTCTGGTGGCCGTATGGTTAAGTCAGTATGTATGCCCTGTTTTCCATGGCTTAGACACACGAGCGTGTCTAATGCTGTGTGAGGCACACGGCCTGTTCACACCGGCATGTGACCTCTGTAACTTGGAAAAATTTTAATGTTTCAAAAAATTTTATATGTAATCGGTTTAGTCCCGAACCTTCTTTAAAGCATGCTTAAGGTCTCATATACCTATATAAGGGACATTGTGATTAAGATTGAATGGGATATGATGATGTATGAATTACATTTGTGAAATGATCGTCAAATGTTATGAAATGTTCGGTAATGCCTCTAAACCCTAGTCCGGTGATGGATACGAGTTAGGGCTGTTACACTTTCATGACATCCAAGTCAAGTTGAACTCTTTTTTCCTAGATGGCCAAGTTTTCTAAAGCTCTATCTGTTAAGTATGAGTTGTTGAGTGGATTTCTTCAAGAATTCCACGGTTTCCATAGGGCCACAGTTTCCAACTACGAAGAGTTAATTAAATCGACATTCAGGACGATAGAAGAGTAATGCAACAAGGAACATGCCCTTAAAAGCAAGGTTGAGCAACTCGACTCTAGTGTAGTTGCCTAAAAGTTTAAAAAAAAAAGAGATTAAGGACAAGTTCAAATTGTTGGAGAGCAGAGTCGAGTCATTAGAGAAGAGTGAGTCCTCCTTAAGGATCAATTCTAATCCTAGAAGTTGCACTATGAGGCCAAGTTGGATATTCTTCACCAATCCAATGATAAAGCCCTTAAGAAATATTAGGAGGACATGACAAAGAACATAACTGAGGCATTGCCAGAGTGGAAGGCTAACCTGATTCTCCATGTCCAATTGGTCATTGGTCCCATGGACTTATATTGAATAGATTTTAGCTTCCTTCAAGACATTTCTACAAAGTCTTTGGACTTTGATGTTAATAACCTTAAGGGTAAGGAGTGGGAAGATTTCCAATCAAAATGGAAATAAATTTTCGATTTCTTTATCCCTAACTCGCCCAAAATTGAGGATCATAAAAATCTTGAGGAGCTTAAAGACTCAGAGCAATTATTGGAAGAAGTGCAGCCAATAGAAGAAGTTTCCACCAAGTATACTAAGTCAATCTAGGGTAGAGGACTAATTTCTTTCTTTTTTATCCTACCTTCTCTTTTATTGTCTTATCTTTGTATAACATCCATTTTATCCATGAAGTGGTCCTTTCTATATCCTTTTAACACATTCTTTTCCTCTTTCCTTCTCTACTGTCTCATTTATCATTTCTTTACATCATTTACTTAACACATAGACAAAACTGTTTACACATACCTAAGAGACTCAACCAGGCTTGGCGCTTATGCATACAAGGCTCTCTAATATTCATGGTCTAAGAACCAGATCAATTGGGCTTTGATACTAAACTTGTAATGCTCTTAACTTGATCTGATTCACCAGATCTGGATCTCCGGTGTTAAACCTCTATTAATAAAACTATACATACAAAAGTTGGGCTTTTACATATTATTTAAAAATATTGTTCCAAATCATCTACAACTTGGATTACTGTAAATAATTACAACTATTGTACAAGACTTTTCAAATAGAGAGGATTTACAAGTGACTAACATAACTTAATTGCATATTCTATCTACTATAAACATATTAGTTCTTAGTGATAATATTGTTTACAAATGATACGTTCTGCATGCATAATAGCCCCCTTTTTTTTGTCTCTAGCATAGCCTTGGTGTAGTCCCTTCTGGCATAGATCCAATTTTCTTACCTATAATATAAAACACAGAGGTAATGTAACGCCCTGATTTTTGGGATTTTTCGGGTTTTTGTGATTTTTGGTAAATTTTTAAAATTTTAGTGTTTTGAATATTGGAATTGAGTTTAAAAGTGCTAGTAGGCCTTTAGAAGGCCCAAGCCTAAGTTAAAACCCGGTAAAATATCAAGTTTGGATTTTAAGTGAATAGGAGACTTGGTTAAGTGGGCTTTTAAGAAAAACTTCATAAATTATTATACAAGAAGAGCTTTGGCAAAGTGGCAAGGTGGCGCCACTAAGTTCCTAAAAAAAGTGGCGCCTGGGAAGGAATTAAAGGTCCAGGGTTCAAGTTGCAAGCGTATTGTTACTTTTTAGTTTTTAGGCATGTACCGGGCATGTGATCACTTAAATGAATTTTGGCCAGGGCCTTAGGAAGGTTGGGCCGATTGCTTTGTTAGTAATTAGGGTTAGTTTCTTTTCTTTTTCTGTCATGACAAATTAGGGTTAGCCACCTAAAAGCTTTCACTTTCATTTATCCTTCCCTAAGTTTTTACAAAAGCCGAAAACGCAGATTCCTTCTCCTCTGTGCTGATTTCTTCTTCCTATCATTTTCCTCCATTCTTTTCTTCCTTTTTACTTTCTCTTCTAGCCGAAACCTTTTCATCACCTTACTCACATACTTTGTCAATCCCATCCTCCACAAAACCACCATAGCCGATTGCCATAAAAGTGGAAATCCCAAAAACTTACTTCTTATGCCGATTTCTCCAAGCCAATTCCTTCTTTTCTTTTCTTTCCTCTTGACCAATTTTCATCTTCTTTAAACCCTTAGTATCTGTCAGCAACACTACTCCAAAGTTATAGCCTCAAATTATCATCTTCTTCATCACTCAAAAGCCGAAACTGCCATAACCATAGGAGCTCATAGACGAATCTTTAGATCTCTAAGACTCGAGTTCTGATAGCGTTTAGGGGATAGATCTGCATCAGATCTAAGTAGGAACATAAGGAGAAACCGTGGTAAGCACTCGTTATTCCAGATCTATATTATTTTGCGATTTAAAAAAAAGCCCAAGTCCCTAAAATCTAGGGAGGCTGTCGATTGGGGCTTAGGGCTCTAAGGGTCATTAACCAATAATTTCTTTTAGTGATTAGTGTGTTCTAGAGGTGATTGATCGAAAGCTTGGATCTTTGGAACAACTAGATCTAGATCTAGTCATCAATTTCGGCAAAGGTAAGATTTTGAGTACCTTAAGGGCATTGGCTGAATATGGGTAAGTGAATATTGTGATTGTTTGTTGTAGATTTGCAATCTAAGAATTTTGGTAATCGATTGTAGGACATCGTGGGGGATCTCAGTAGCAGTCGTCGCGAAACAGGTGTCTATCGAACCCCTTCTTTAGTCTAATTTGGTGCTGAAATTTTGGCATTTTGTAAGCTTGTGAGTGTGCGAATGCTCACAAGATGTTAGAAATCGTTAGATCTGAAATCACAAGATGGTAAGCTAGTCACGTGTAGAATTTCGTATTCGGTAATTGGGCCTCGATGGGCGGCAAATGGGCCTAATGGACTTACGGGCCAATATGGGTAAAAATAGGCAATAAGTATGTTCTGTTAGACTGAAGGATCAAATTTGCTAAAACTGGAAAGTTGGTTATGAAACTTGGACTAAATGGGCTTAATTTGCTAATAGACACCGTAGGGCCCATTAGGGGTTTTAGGGCCCAATAGCTAAAGTTGTTAAACTAAGCTAAATAGACTACCGTGAAGACAAATGGATTAGTAGTGACTGTATTATGCATGAAAACCCTAAAAACTGATAAAATTTCTGAAATAGCCTTATAGGTGGAAAATTACGATTTTACCCCTAGGAGTAAAATGACTGTTATACCCCTAGGGTTAAGTTTGACCCAAAATACATGTTTTACTGTTACTGTTTGCTGCATGCCATGTCATTATTATCTGTTGCATGGGACTGGGATATTGATGGAGGAAGTACTGAAAGTGGCTTAACCACGTATTGGAGGCTTTGCCTCAACTTACTGATATCTGAGCAACTATGCTAGAACTGTGGAGTGTAGGGCTGGGTGGGTTGAGTTATTCCCCACATGGTATGTAGGGCTGGTACGGGTGGAGTGTAGCGGTTGGATTTAGGCTGGGTTGGGTTTGCATACATGTTAATATCTGTTCTATTCTGAAATGGGCCTATGGGCCGTGCTGTTATCTGAAAAGGGCTAAGGCCCAGTTTACTGTATCTGGATAAGGCTTCGGCCCAGTTACCACTGTGACTGGATAGGGCTTCGGCCCAGCGGGCTTGAGCTGACTTGGGCTCTGGATGGGAATTCTTTACACACTGAGTTTTCTAAACTCACTCCTTTTCTTTCCATCTATGTAGGTGAGCCCTAATTGGTGGACTTGGAGCTGGGAGGGATTCAGAGTGGCCACAAAGATTTAAATTTCTAGTTTTGAATTATTTCATTTTATTATTTATTTAGATTATTTAATTTTGGTTTCTGGGTTGTAATATGGCCACTCTATTTATTTTATTTTGGGTTTTTAATTCTTTAATTATTTAATTATTTTTAGCTTAAGTAGGATATTATTTAAATCATTTTGAAATCGGTTAGCTTTACAGCGCATTTTTGTAAAAGTTACTTGTTTTTAAAATATTTCGAAAACAGAGCAAAGCTTCTGCAACATAAATGTTTTCATAAATAATTATCTTAAATACGTTTAAACTTAATTTATTGTTCGTGGACAAGTCATAAGGTTAAAGTGTGGCAATGGATGTGTGCATGTCTAGGATTGGATCTAGGAAGAGCTTGGTACTTAAGTAGTCTAAATAACTCACCTCATCTTCTCTTGAATCCTACCTGGTGCGCAGTATCCATTCACTTTAAGCCATAACAAAGAAAGTCTTATTGTTCGATGCTTAAACTATTTTTATAATAACATGTTTCCGCAACTACAAAGGTTTACAAGCTTTCGCATTTTTTCCATAAGAATTTATGAAGTTGTTTCGATTATTACAATGAATCACGTTTTGGAAAAAAAATAAAGGTTTTATACAAGTTTACCGGTAAAAGTTTCTAAACATTAAAAAGGGTTTTCAATAAAAACATGGTTTTCGAAAAACACTTCAATGTGACACACCAGACTTGGCCTAGCCCTAGTTTGGGGTGTTACATTTAGTGGTATCAGAGTCTGGTTGCAACAACTCGGCTGTGGATCGGGTCCAAAAACATTTTCGCAAAATTTTAAAACTTAGGCACAATAAGGGTATTTTTGGAAATCGGTTTTTGAAAATGCAGGGAAAACTTTTTTTTTCAAGCTGGTTTTCTTCAAAATATACATGTTTTAAAAGTTTGCTTTTGAAAAGTCTTGAGTTTTTCTGAAATCTAGCAACTGAAGAAGTGGCACATTGAATCCCCGGCACCAAGTCTGTAAGTATTCCTGCTTTATATACTGTACTGTACTAAAACAATACTGTAGATAGAACTGAGACCCTGCTATGATACTGTAGATAGGGTAGAACTAAAAACTGTAGAGACTGAGACTGTAGGGAAACTAAACCCTAGAAAAACTGAGACTGTAACTAGGCAACATATTCGTGAAAACAACTCTGAAACTCTATCCTTACATAAGACATTTGTAATAAATAACTAAAATATTAACCTACTGTCATAAAATTCTAAATCAGATAAGTCAATATGAGTACGAGAGCTATTAGTGGATGAGGCCGAGGACACGGCCGAGGTAGTGCACAAGTTGGGTCTTCATCCTCAGAACATATGCCAGTTGGTGGGGCACAACCACCACCGGTAGCTAAAAATGGGCCACACGATCAAGCCGTAGGGGACGACGCTCTGTCCCAGGCTATGTTGAGGATTCTAGAAAGGGTTGCTAGAGCTAATGTCGGGCCTATTAATAGAGGGTCCATTTCCGAGCGACTCTGGACTAACAGAGCAGAGGTTTTCAGAGGCGTATCTGGAGTAGCCCCAAACGTAGCTAAGTATTGGTTGGAAGCTACGGAAAGGATTATGGACGACTTGGACTGCTCAATGGAGCAAAAACTAAAGGGAGTAGTGTCTCTGCTACGAGATGAAGCATACCAATGGTGGATTACTGTGAGAGAGAGTACCCCAGCTGAGCGGGTAACCTGGGAATTGTTTAAGACGATTTTCAAGGGAAAATACGTCGGAGCCAGCTATGTGGATGCTCGTAGGAAGGAATTTCTGAACCTGACCTAGGGTAGTAGGTCAGTTGCTAAGTATGAGGCAGAGTTTCTGAGGTTGAGCCGATATGCCAGCGAAATTGTTGCTACTGAGTACGAGCGCAGTGCTCGCTTTGAGGATGGCCTCAAGGATGAGTTAAGGGTGCTGATAGCTCTGTAGAGAAAGTGTAATTTTGCTACACTGGTAGAGAAGGCTAAGATAGCCGAAGAGGTGAAGCAAGCTGAAAGAAAGAACCGCGATAGGGATCGAAACCGATTCAAGAGAGATTCTGGACCAGCTGGTGCTGCAAATTAGAATGTTAAGAGAGCTAAGGAGGAAGAACCAATTCGAGTAGTTCCGGTGAACACAGTTAGACCTCAGGCTTGCGGAGACTGTGGTAGAGTGCATTTGGGAGAGTGCTGGAAACGTATTAGGGCATGTCTTCGTTGTGGGTCAAAGGAACATAGGATCAAGGATTGTCCTCGGAGGCCAGCTCAGTCTCCAGTTGCTGAGCAAGGGGCTGTTCAACCAGTGCGAGGTGGACCGCCGCCGTCGAGAGGGCGTGGACAAGGTCGAGGTGGCAATGGCCATGGACGTGGAGCACCTGGCAGGGGTGCTGGTAATGCGGAGGCTCGTCAACCAGCTTTGGTTTATGCTGCTCATCGCTGAGAGGAGGGTGATGCACCTGACGTTAAAACCGGTACGTTTTTTATCTCTAGCGTGCCCTATACTACTCTGATAGATGTGGGATCAACCCATTCATATGTTGCATGTGACATTTCTAGGTCGTTGGGTGTGCATTCTAAGGAAACTGTGAGTGGTATAACTATGATAAGTCCTCTAGGTCACTCGGTTAGGGTAGATAAACTCTTTAGGGAGGTGCCTTTAAAGACTCAAGGTAGGATCGTCTGTGGAGACTTGATGGAGTTACCATTTGTCGAGTTCAATCTGATCTTAGGAATGGATTGGTTGACTAAGCATAGGGCAACTTTGGATTGTGCAGCTAAGAGGATGGTGTTAAGGACTGTAGAGGTTAAGAAGGTAATGGTTATTGGAGAATGCAGGGACTACTTGTCCAATGTGGTTTCAGCCTTAAGGGCTGAAAAGCTAATTCGCAAGGGATGCGAGGCATATTTGGCTTTTGTAAGCCAAACTGAAATTGAGAATGTGACTGTGGAGACAGTCAGAACTGTTAGGGAATTTCAAGACATTTTCCTAGAGGAGCTTCCTGGATTACCTCCGAACCGAGAAGTCGAGTTTGGGATTGATTTGCTGCCTAGAACAACACCAGTGTCCATCACGCCTTATAGGATGGCACCAAAGGAGTTGGTGGAACTGAAAGCTCAAATCCAAGAGTTGTTGGATAGAGGCTTCATTAGACCGAGTGTGTCTCCGTGGGGAGCACCTGTGTTGTTTATGAAGAAGAAGGATGGGACGATGCGTATGTGTATCGATTATCGTCAGTTGAACAAAATGACGATAAAGAACAAGTACCCACTGCCAAGGATTAATGACCTGTTCGATTAGCTTAGGGGAGCTTCGGTATTTTCTAAGATCGATCTTTGATCTGGATATCATCAACTAAGGGTAAAGGAGGTGGATATTCACAAGACAGCATTTAGAACTCGGTATGGTCATTACGAGTTTCTGGTTATACCGTTTGGGCTGACGAACGCACCTATAGCTTTTATGGATCTGATGAATCGAGTGTTTTAACCTTACTTGGACCGATTCGTGGTCATCTTTATCAATGATATTCTGGTATATTCGAAAATTGAGGAGAAGCATGATGAGCATCTCCGTGTTGTGCTGCAAGTGCTGAGAGAGAAGCAACTCTATGCAAAGTTTAGTAAGTGTGAATTTTGGTTGCGAGAAGTCACTTTTCTGGGGCATGTTGTTTCTGCTGAAGGAATTAGAGTAGATCCACGGAAAATTGAGGCAGTTCTGGAATGGAAGCCACTGAGGTTAGCATCAGAAATCCGGAGTTTTTTGGGTCTCGTAGGCTATTACAGAAGGTTCGTAGAGGGATTTTCTTTGATTGCTACACCGTTGACGAAACTGTTAAGGAAAGGAGTATCGTTTGCCTGGACTGAGAAACAGTAAGAAGCTTTTGACAAGTTGAAAAAGGTATTGACTGAGGCGCCAGTGTTGATTCAACCAGAGTCTGGGAAGGACTTCACTGTGTACAGCGATGTGTCGCAGGTGGGATTAGGATGCGTACTGATGCAAGAGGGTAAGGTGATCGATTATGCTTCTCGACAACTCAAGCCTCATGAAGCAAATTACCCTACGCATGATCTAGAGTTGGCCGCAGTGGTCTTCGCGTTGAAAATTTGGAGACACTATTTGTATGGAGAAAGGTGTATTATCTACACAGACCATAAAAGCCTAAAGTATCTGTTGACTCAGAAGGAGTTAAACCTTAGGCAATGAAGATGGATAGAGTTGCTTAAGGATTACGACTATTCGATTGAGTACCACCCAGGCAAGGCTAATGTGGTGGCTGATGCATTGAGTCGAAGGATTGTTGCTAATTTAAGAACTATGCTTGCTCGTTTGAGTTTGTACGATGATGGAAGTCTGTTGATGGAGTTGCAAGTGAAACCTACTTGGACTGAACAGATTAAGGAGAAGTAGTTAAAGGATAATTCGTTGGTTCCCCGATTTTAGCAAACTGAGAATGGGGAGAATTCAGATTTTGGACTGAATACTGATGGAGTTCTCTGCTTTCATAGAAGGATTTGTATTCCAAAGGATTCTGAATTGAGGCAGTCAATTCTAAAAGAGGCTCATGGTGGTCTTTGTGCCATGCATCCTGGAGGGAATAAGTTATATAGAGATTTGCGAGAGGTGTATTGGTGGCCTGGTTTAAAGAGAGAGGTGATTAAATTTGTTGGGAAATGTCTGACGTGCCAGCAAGTTAAGGCTGAGCACCAACTACCTTCTGGGTTGCTTCAACCGGTGAAAATTCCACTATGGAAGTAGGAGAGAGTAACTATGGATTTCGTGAGTGGACTACCTTTGACACCTTCCAAGAAAGATTCTGTGTGGGTGATTGTGGATAGGTTAACGAAATCTGCCCATTTCATACCTGTCTGTACTGATTACTCACTTTGAAAGTTGGCCAAGTTGTATGTGGCGAAGATAGTGCGATTGCATGGGGTATCAATTTCGATTATTTCTAATCAAGACCCTAGGTTCACATCTCGATTCTGGCAGAAGTTGCATGAGGTGTTGGGTACACGATTAGACTTCAGCACTACTTTTCATCCTCAGACAGATGGACAGTCGGAAAGGGTTATTTAGGTTCTAGAGGATATGTTAAGGGGTTGTGTCATCGACTTTCGAGGTAGTTGGGAGGACTACTTGCCATTGGCAGAGTTTGCATACAACAACAGTTATCAAGTGAGTATTCAAATGGCTCCATATGAGGCACTTTATGGGCGAAGGTTTCGTACGCCTACGTGTTGGACAGAGTTGGGAGAGCGACAAGTTTTTGGACCAGAATTAGTGGCAGATACTGAGAGTAAAGTTAAGTTTATAAGGGATCGGTTAAAGGAGGACTCTGATAGACAGAAGTCGTATGCGGATCTGAAGCGTAAGGAGATTGAATTCGCTGTTGGAGATATGGTTTTCTTAAAGGTTTCACCTTGGAGAAAGATCTTGAGGTTTGGCAAGAAAGGCAAACCGAGTCCGCGGTTTATAGGGCCTTATCGGGTTCTCAAACGGGTAGGGCCAGTAGCGTATCAATTGGAGTTACCACCGGAGTTGGATAGAATCTATGACGTCTTCCATGTGTCCATGTTGAGACTGTATCGATTGGATCCTTCACATGTTGTGCCAGTGGAGGAGATTGAAGTAAAGACTGATTTGACCTTTGAGGAGGAACCCATGCAAAATTCTAGATCGAGAGGTTAAAGTTTTAAGAAGGAAGTCAGTTTCATTGGTAAAAGTACTGTGGCGCAATCATGGAAAGGAAGAGGCTACTTGGGAGCCCGAAGAGACTATGCGTCAACAATACCCTCAATTGTTTGGAGTAGGTAAATTTCGAGGCCAAAATTTCTTTAAAGGGGTAGAGTTGTAACGACCTGATTTTCGGGATTTTTTGGGTTTCTGTGATTTTTGGTAAATTTTTAAAATTTTGGTGTTCTGAATATTGGAATTGAGTTTAAAAGTGTTAGTGGGCCTTTAGAAGGACCAAGCCTAAGTTAAAACCCGATAAAATATCAAGTTTGGATTTTAAGTGAATAGGAGACTTGGTTAAGTGGGCTTTTAAGAAAAACTTCGTAAATTATGATACAAGAAGAGCTTTGGCAAAGTGGCAAGGTGGCGCCACTAAGTTCCTAAAAAAAGTGGCGCCTGGGAAGGAATTAAAGGTCCAGGGTTCAAGTTGCAAGGTAAGCGTATTGTTACTTTTTAGTTTTTAGGCATGTGACGGGCATGTGATCACTTAAATGAATTTCGGCGAGGGCCTTAGGAAGGTTGGGCCAATTGCTTTGTTAGTAATTAGGGTTAGTTTCTTTTCTTTTTCAGTCATGACAAATTAGGGTTAGCCACCTAAAAGCTTTCACTTTCATTTATCCTTCCCTAAGTTTTCACAAAAGCCGAAAACGCAGATTCCTTCTCCTCGATGTCGATTTCTTCTTCCTCTCCTTCTCCTCCATTCTTTTCTTCCTTTTTGCTTTCTATTCTAGCCGAAACCTTCTTATCACCTTACTCACCTTCTCTGTCGATCCCATCCTCCATAAAACCACCATAGCCGATTGCCATAAAAGTCGAAATCCCAAAAACTTATTTCTTGTACCGATTTTTCCAAGCCAATCCCTTCTTTTCTTTTCATTCCTTTTGACCGATTTTCATCTTCTTTAAACCCTTAGTATCTGTCAGCAACACTACTCCAAAGTTATAGCCTCAAATTATCATCTTCTTCATCACTCAAAAGCCGAAACTGCCATAACCATAGGAGCTCATTACTGAATCTTTAAATCTCTAAGACTCGAGTTCTGCTAGTGTTTAGGGGATAGATCTACATCAGATATGAGTAGGAACATAAGGAGAAACTATGGTAAGTATTCGTTATCCCAGATCTACATTATTTTGCGATTTAGAAAAAGTCGAAGTCCCTAAAATCTAGGGAGGCTGTCGATTGGGGCTTAGGGCTCTAAGGGTCATGAACTAATGATTTCTTTTGGTGATTAGTGTGTTCTAGAGGTGATTGATCGAAATCTTGGATCTTTGGAACGACTAGATCTAGATCTAGTCATCAATTTCGGCAAAGGTAAGATTTTGAAGGCCTTAGGGGCATTGGCCGAATATGGGTAAGTGAATATTGGGATTTTTTGTTGTAGTTTTGCAATCTAAGAATTGTGGTAATTGATTGTAGGACATCGTGGGGGATCTCTCTAGCAGTCGTCACGAAACAGGTGTGTATCGAACACCCTCTCATAGTTCAATTCGGCAAAAGCTGAAATACTGAAATTCTGGCATTTTGTGGGCTTGTGAGTGTGTGAATGCTCACAAGATGTTAGAAATTGTTAGATCTAAAATCGCAAGGTGGTAAGCTAGTTGCGTGTGGAATTTCGTATACTTTGGTAATTGGGCCTCGATGGCCTATAAATGGGCCCAATGGGCTTACGGGCCCATATGGGTAAAAATAAGCAATAAGCATGTTCTGTTAGACTGAAGGATCGAAACTGCTAAAACTAGAAAGTTGGTTATAAAACTTGGACTAAATGGGCTTAATTTGCTAATAGACACCGTAGGGCCGATTAGGGGTTTTAGGGCCCAATAGCTAAAGTTGTTAAACTAAGCTAAATAGACTACCGTGAAGACAAATGGATTAGTAGTGACTGTATTATGCATGAAAACCCTAAAAACTGATAAAATTTCTGAAATAGCCTTATAGGTGGAAAATTACGGTTTTACCTCTAGGAGTAAAATGACTGTTATACCCCTAGGGTTAAGTTTGCCCAAAATGCATGTTTTACTGTTACTATTTACTGCATGCCATGTCATTATTATCTATTGCATGGGACCAGGATATTAATAGAGGAAGTACTGAAAGTGGCTTAACCACGTACTGGAGGCTTTGTCTCAACTTACTGATATCTGAGCAGCTATGTTGCAACTGTGGAGTGTAGGGCTGGGTGGGTTGAGTTATTCCCCACATGGTGTGTAGGGCTAGTACAGGTGGAGTGTAGCAGTTGGATTTAGGCTAGGTTGGGTTTGCATACATGTTAATATCTGTTCTGTTCTGAAATGGGCCTATAGGCTGTACTGTTATCTAAAAAGGGCTAAGGCCCAGTTTACTGTATCTGGATAGGGCTTCGGCCCAGCGGGCTTGAGCTGACTTGGGCTCTAGATGGGAATTGTTTACACATTGAGTTTTCCAAACTCACCCCCTTTCTTTCCATCCATGCAGGTGAGCCCTAGTTGGTGGACTTGGAGCTGGGAGGGATTCAGAGTGGCCACGAAGATTTAAATTTCTGGTTTTGAATTATTTCATTTTATTATTTATTTAGATTTTTGGTTTCCGGGTTGTAATATGGCCACTCTATTTATTTTATTTTGGGCTTTTAATTCTTTAATTATTTAATTGTTTTTATCTTAAATAGGACATTGTTTAAATCGTTTTGAAATCGATTAGCTCTACAGCGCATTTTTGTAAAAGTTACTTGTTTTCAAAATATTTCAAAAATAGAGCAAAACTTCCGCAACATAAATGTTTTCATAAATAAATACCTTAAATACGTTTAAATTTAATTTGTTGTTCGTGGACAAGTCATAAGGTTAAAGTGTGGCAATGGATGTATGCATGTCTAGGATTGGATCTAGGAAGAGCTTGGTACTTAAGCTGTGACAGCTCGAAATAGGGCCTAATCGGAACAGTGGTTTCGTAACCACAAATACGAGAGGAATAAGTTAAATTTTGTGAATTTTATACTGCACAGGTTTATCGATTAAGTTCTGTGAGAAAATTGTTTAGAAATTTACTATTTTTGTGATCAATTGGAAAACATGGACTAAATTGCAAATAGGGGAAATTATGAGTATTAGATGAAATAGGGACTTGATTGAATTGTGATATGAATGTAGGAGTGTTTATGTTGCAATTATACCATAAGTTAATAGGATAGACACAAAAGGGTAATTCTAGAGAAATTTTCAAGAAACATGGCTAAGGGCATTTTTGTCCAATTGATAAAAATTGTCATAAAAGATGAGAAAAAAATGAAAATGTTCATCTTCTTCTCATGTTTCTACCGAATTTTTTCTCCACCATTGCTAAAGGGGTTTTGAGCTTTGCAATCAAATTGTAAGTGTATTTCAACCCCGTTTTCAATTATTTTCGTATTTTTTAGTCCCTTGAAGCTTGAATTTCATGATTTTGCTATTTATTTGAAAAGAAATTAGGGTTTGAAAATTACCCATTTTAGAGAAATGTTGTTATTTGATGAATTTTGGTAATAATTGAGTTATTAATGTGTTATTTACGTATTTTTACAAGTGGTTTTTGATAAAAACGTCCCTAAGGGACTAAAATAAGAAAAGAGAAAAGTTGCTCATAAATAGATGAATGTGAGTGAATTTTCGATGATTTTATTGATAAAAGAAGCTAATTGAGTTTAAAATGCAAGAAAATGAAGTAAAATTGAAATTCCGAGACTAGGGGTAAAATAGTCATTTGCTCAACAAGTCCGATTTATGAATGTGTTGGATAGAATATTGATAAATGTGTTAAATGCATTTATTTAGATCAAGAAAGAAGAGAGGGTGATCAAAATCGAGGAAAGGAAAAGATAGTAGAATAGCACGAGTTAGTCGATTTGTTATCGAGGTAAGTCATAAGTAAATTATAGCTTATCTGCATCATTGTTAATTATTTGATGATTCCGATGTGAAAATATATGAATATGATATTGAATTAAGTAAATGTGTAATTGTGATTATTTTGATAAACCCCGGTTGGACTGTAAGAATGTTTTCGGATATATATGACATGTCACTTGAGGGCTCTGAATCTGTCTGATTCCGTATCCCGGGTGCTGGGTGTACTAGCATGTGTTCCAGTCACCTGTCAGCTTATGTGAGCAGACCCGTGGATTACGTCTGTGTATCTGTGATCTGAGGTAGCTACGGCTACATATTCTGGTAGCTTCGGCTACATACTCTGTTGGCTTATGCCATATTTCTGTGATTAGCTTCGGCCATATATCTGTGAAGCATTTTGGTGCTAACCTCTGTATATCCGTCTCTGTTCTGAATGTTCAACGGGGAAATTAACTTGATTATATGAAGTAATTGTGCAGGTTGAGAATTAGAAATCAGTTGAATATAAAATAATTGTAAATGTCTATGTTTGGATATTTTGGTAAGATTATGCATGAGTAAGTACACCAATATTGCACCTCTGTTATGTTAGAACCAACATCTTGGTTAATTATTGTGCATTTGGCTAATGATTTGCTTATGTCTTACTAAGCTACTTGTAGCTTACTCCCCTTTTCTTTCCTTTTTCCTTTAGACTATCAAGTGAAGAGCATTTTGGAATTTGTGATCCAAGGAGGCTCGTCTCACACTATCAAGCTACCGTTGAGTATGTGCTATGGTTTGATAATTTGAGATTGGCATGTATAGTTGGCTAGTTTTTGTACAAATGTTATTTAGTGGTTAGAATGAAAAGGATGAATATATGTAACTCGTTTTGTAAATGAGGTATGAATGTAGTCTTCGAATGTATGTCATTGGAATTGGTTAATATGAATGAAATATAGTTGGGATGATGTCTCAGGGAGGTTAAGGCTTGGTAAATAGCCGGACACGGCCTGCATGGCAGGGCACACCGGCGTGTGTCTCGGTCGTGTGGGATTTGACAAAATACTCCACGGGGTAGAGGCACGGGCGTGCCTAGGCCGTGGTCAAGCCACAAGCCAACCCCACGAGCGTGTAAAAGTACACGGCCTGTTCCCACGGGCGTATGATATAGTTTGTAGCCGTGTCGAGTAAGTCAGAATGTTCCACGGCCTTTAGACATGGGCGTGTGAGGGCCACACGGCCTTATCACACGGCCGTGCCTTGTGTCACACGGGCGTGTGACGTTGTTTTAAAAGTGGAAAATTTTCCGAGCTTCCGATGCGATAGGATTTGAATCCTAACCATCCGAAGGGTTAGTATTACCATAGAAAACCCTAGGGAAGAGTAGTATTTCATTAATTTGATTGAAAAATGAATCCGAACTTCGGTAAGTCTAGTAACACCCATTACTCGATTCTGGCGACGGTTTCGGGTAAAGGGTGTTACATTTTTAATTGGTATCAGAGCATGGTTTAGTCGATTCTCGGATTAGTGAAGTCAGTGTAATAGTCAGTCTATACATGCCAATTTTTAGACTTGATAGTGTGACGACTCCTAATGATTTTGAAATGTTTTTATTATAGTAAATGGATCCCAATCGAGATACTGTTGATGATGCTCAGAGTAATGCGCCTGCTCCTGCGCAAGGGACAGTGCCTGTTGAGAGTAGACCCGAGACCCAAGGTCAGGGAGATGAGGCTCGGGAAGCCTTTCTCCATAGAATGAGTAATTGGTATACAGAGTTTATTAGGGCGAATCCGAATGCTCAACCTCCTCCGCCCCCTCCTATTCCTCAAGCCGTTCCCATAGTTCCTCCACAATCAGAAGTGGTAAGATTATCTAAGCCTCCGGTAGATAAAATCAGAAAATATGGGGCTGAAGAATTCTGAGCTAAAGTGGATGATGATTCAGAGAAAGCTGAATTTTGGTTAGAAAACACAGTCAGGGTGTTAGAAGAATTGTCTTGTACTCCCGATGAGAGTTTGAAATGTGCTGTCTCATTGCTGAAAGATTCTGCTTATTATTGGTGGAAGACCTTGACTTCCGTTGTGTCTAGAGAAAGAGTGTCCTGGGATTTCTTTCTAGGGGAATTTCGTAAAAAGTATATTAGTCAGTACTTTATCGATCAAAAGCGGAAGGAATTTTTAGACTTGAAGCAAGGGAGTATGTCAGTAGCCGAATATGAAAGAGAGTTTGTTAGATTGAGCAAGTATGCCCAAGAGCTGGTAACCACCGAAGAAATGCTTTGTAAGAGATTTGAAGATGGACTGAACGAAGACATTCGATTACTTGTGGGAATCTTGGAAATTAAAGAGTTAGTAGTATTAGTTGAACGAGCCGTCAAGGCCGAAGCTTTAAGCAAAGATAAAAAGAAGGCTGAGAATGAAGCTAGAGATTCTAGAAAGAGGTCGATGGGCCAATCATTTCAATCACAATTGAAGAAATCAAGAGAGATGAGTTCTCGATCAAATGCTTCGGTAAATTTTTCTCAGAGAGACCGTGGTAAACAACGTTTTAAACCAAAGGGACAAACCACTTCGGCAACAAGTGTTGGTAGTGTAAGATCTGATAGGCTCGAATGCCAGCATTGTGGAAAGAGACATATGGGTGAATGTTATTTGTATAATCGAGCTTGTTTTAGATGCGGGTCCCAAAATCATTTCGTTAAAGATTGTCCCGAAAGAGAAGAGTTGGAGAGATCTCAAAATGTGAAACCAAGTAATGTGAGCAGGGGAAGACCATCGAAGAATGTGGGATCTGGAAATAGCAGCAGAAGTGAAAAGAAAGATATTACTATAAGATCTGAACCGAGAGCTCCAGCAAAAGCATATGCTATAAAGGCTCGTGAAGAAGCTTCTTCGCCTGAAGTAATTACTGGTACATTTTTTCTCTGTGATGATTTTGTTTTTGCGTTAATTGATCCGGGATCAACTCATTCATATATATGTGTGAAAATAGTGTCTGACAAGAATTTGTGTATCGAGTCCACTGAATTCGTGGTTAAGGTGTCAAATCCATTAGGAAAACATGTGATAGTAAACAAATTTGTAAGAACTGTCCCTTGATGATTCATGGTCACTGTTTCCCTGTTGATTTGATGTTGCTTCCTTTTGATGAATTTGATGTCATTTTGGGGATGGATTGGTTAACCATGCACGGTGCTAAGATAGATTGTAGACGAAAGATCCTTGAATTGAATTGTGGTGATGGTGAAATACTCCGAATTGAAACGGATAAATCAGATTGTGTTTCGTCAATGATTTTTGCAATGTCTGCTTATAAATGTTTGAAAAATGGTTGTGATGCATATTTGGCCTATGTATTGAACACTAAAGTGTCAAAAAGGGAAATTGAATCTGTGCCGATAGTATGTGAATATCTGGATGTATTTCCCGACGAATTGCCTGGATTACCTCCGGACAGAGAAATAGAGCTTGGTATTGAATTACTTTCGGGTACTGCTCCGATACCGATTGCTCCGTATAGAATGGCACCAGCCGAGTTAAAAGAGTTAAAGACACATTTGCAAGAGTTGACTGACAAGGGCTTTGTGAGGCCAAGTTATTCTCCCTAGGGTGCTCCGATTTTATTTGTCAAAAAGAAAGATGGAACATTGAGACTTTGTATTGATTATCGTCAACTTAATAAAGTGACAGTGAAAAACAAGTATCCGTTGCCTAGAATTGACGATTTATTTGATCAGCTTAAAGATGCCTCGGTATTTTCAAAAATTGATTTGAGGTCTGGATATTATCAATTAAGGGTTAAGGAATCTGATGTGTCCAAGACTACTTTTAGAACCCGGTATGGTCACTATGAATTTCTGGTAATGCCATTTGGATTGACTAACGCTCCAGCCATTTTCATGGATCTGATGAACAGGATTTTTAGACCTTATTTAGATAAATTTGTGGTAGTCTTTATTGATGACATTCTGATATACTCTAAAAGCGAGACCGAGCACGCGGAGCAATTGAGAATAATATTGCAAATTTTGAGAGAAAAGAAGCTTTATGCTAAGTTCAGTAAAAGTGAGTTTTGGCTTAATGAAGTGGGATTCTTGGGACATGTAGTTTCAAGAGATGGTATTCGAGCGGATCCGAGTAAGATTTCTGTAATTGTAGAATGGAAGCCTCCGAAAAATGTGTCTGAAGTCAGGAGTTTTCTGGGCCTTACCGGATATTACCGTCGTTTTGTAGAGGGCTTTTCAATAATAGCTTCACCGATTACGAGATTGTTGCGGAAAGAAGCCAAATTTATATGGACGGATGATTGTCAGCAAAGTTTTGAAAGGTTGAAAAAGTGTTTAACAAAGGCACCAATATTAGTGCAACCGGAGTTAGGAAAGGAATTTGTTGTCTATAGTGATGCGTCTTTAAATGGACTTGGTTGTGTTTTGATGCAAGAAGGAAAGGTAATAGCTTACGCTTCTCGACAACTAAAACCACATGAAAAGAATTATCCGACTCACGATTTAGAATTGGCCGCTATAGTTTTTACTTTGAAGATTTGGCGACACTATTTGTATGGTGAAAAGTGTAGAGTGTACACCGATCATAAGAGTTTGAAGTATGTGATGACTCAAAAAGAGTTAAATTTGAGACAACAGAGATGGTTAGAATTACTGAAAGACTATGAGCTCATAATAGACTATCATTCGGGTAAAGCGAATGTGGTTGCGGATGCTTTAAGTAGAAAATCTCGGTTTGCTTTGAGGGCTTTGAATGCGAATTTGTCGTTGGCTGATAAGGGTTTGTTGATAGCCGAATTAGTGGCAAAGCCATTATTTTTACAAGAAATTTGTGAAATCCAAAAATTTGATAGTGATTTGTTAGCAAAGCGGACTCAGTGTGAAACTGACAATAGTTTTGATTTTCGAATAAATTCCGACGGTTGTTTGTTGTTTCGTGATAGGATATATGTGCCGAAAAATACTGAACTGATTCAGAAGATTCCACATGAAGCTCATGATAGTCAATGGTTAATGCACCCTGGTAGTGTGAAAATGTATCAGGATTTAAAGAAAGTGTATTGGTGGCCGGGTATGAAACGGGATATTTCTGAATATGTGTTAAAATGCTTAGTGTGTCAGAGAGTGAAAGTAGAACATCAATTACCTTCTGGATTATTGCAGCCAATTATGATTCCCGAGTGGAAATGGGAAAGAATTACGATGGATTTTGTTTCTAGATTGCCTTTAACTCTGAGAAAACAAGATGCTATTTGGGTAATAGTTGATCGATTAACTAAGTCAGCTCATTTTATTCCAGTGAAAATGGATTTTTCTATGGACAAATTAGCGGAGTTGTATGTCTCTGAAATAGTTAGACTGCATGGTGTGCCTGTGTCTATTATTTCCGACAGAGATCCTCGTTTTATTTCAAGGTTTTAGAAGAAATTACAAGAGGCATTAGGTACCAAATTAAATTTTAGTACTGCCTTTCATCCTCAGACAGACAGACAATCGGAAAGAGTGATTCAAGTGTTAGAGGATATGTTGCAATGTTGTGTTTTAGAGTTTGAAGGTAGTTGGGACAAATATTTTCCTTTGATTGAATTTGCGTATAATAATAGTTATCAGTCAAGCATTAAAATGGCACCGTATGAAGCTCTATATGGGCGAAAATGTCAGACTCCGTTGTATTGGACTGAACTCCGTGAAAGGCATATTCATGGGACAGATTTGATAAAAGAAACAGAGGACAAAGTGAAGGTAATACAGGATTGTTTAAAAGCAGCATCCGATCGACAAAAGTCGTATGCAGATTTAAAAAGGAAAGAAATTGAGTTCCAAGTAGGAGATAAGGTATTCTTGAAAGTCTCCCCGTGGAAGAAAATCTTGAGATTTGGCCGTAAGGGTAAATTAAGTCCGCGCTATATTGGTCCGTATGAAGTAATCGAAAAAATAGGTCCAGTTGCCTATCGGTTATCTTTGCCTCCGGAATTGGAGAGAATTCATAATGTATTTCATGTCTCTATGCTTCGTCGATACCGGTCGGATCCATTGCATCTAATTTCACCTACTGAGATTGAAATTCGATCAGATATGTCATATGATGAAGAACCGGTTAAGATTCTGGCACGAGAAGTAAAACAGTTGAGGAATAAGAAGATTAAGTTAGTAAAGGTATTATGGCAACGTTATGGAATGGAAGAGGCAACATGGGAAACGGAAGAGACTATGAGGACTCAATATCCACATTTGTTTACGGTAAGATTTTCAGGGACGAAAATCCCTAAAGGAGGGGAGGATTGTGATAGCCCGAAATAGGGCCTAATCGGAACAGTGGTTTCGTAACCACAAATCCGAGAGGAATAAGTTAAATTTTGTGAATTTTATACTGCATAGGTTTATCGATTAAGTTCTGTGAGAAAATTGTTTAGAAATTTACTATTTTTGTGATCAATTGGAAAACACGGACTAAATTGCAAATAGGGGAAATTATGAGTATTAGATGAAATAGGGACTTGATTGAATTGTGATATGAATGTAGGAGTGTTTATGTTGCAATTATACCATAAGTTAATAGGATAGACACAAAAGGTTAATTCTAGAGAAATTTTCAAGAAACATGGCTAAGGGCATTTTTGTCCAATTGATAAAAATTGTCATAAAAGATGAGAAAAAAATGAAAATGTTCATCTTCTTCTCATGTTTCTACCGAATTTTCTCTCCACCATTGCTAAAGGGGTTTTGAGCTTTGTCAATCAAATTGTAAGTGTATTTCAACCCCGTTTTCAATTATTTTCGTATTTTTGAGTCCCTTGAAGCTTGAATTTCATGATTTTTCTATTTATTTGAAAAGAAATTAGGGTTTGAAAATTACCCATTTTAGAGAAATGTTGTTATTTGATGAATTTTGGTAGTAATTGAGTTATTGATGTGTTATTTACGTATTTTTACAAGTGGTTTTTGATAAAAAGGTCCCTAAGGGACTAAAATAAGAAAAGAGAAAAGTTGCTCATAAATAGATGAATGTGAGTGAATTTTCGATGATTTTATTGATAAAAGAAGCTAATTGAGTTTAAAATACAAGAAAATGAAGTAAAATTGAAATTCCAAGACTAGGGGTAAAATGGTCATTTGCCCAACAAGTCCGATTTATGAATGTGTTGGATAGAATATTGATAAATATGTTAAATGCATTTATTTAGATCAAGAAAAAAGAGAGGGTGATTGAAATCGAGGAAAGGAAAAGATAGTAGAATAGCACGAGTTAGTCGACTTGTTATCGAGGTAAGTCATAAGTAAATTATAGCTTATCTGCATCATTGTTAATTATTTGATGATTCCGATGTGAAAATATGTGAATATGATATTGAATTAAGTAAATGTGTAATTGTGATTATTTTGATAAACCCCAGTTGGACTGTAAGAATGTTTTCGGATATGTATGACATGTCACTTGAGGGCTCTGAATCTGTCTGATTCCGTATCCCGGGTGCTGGGTGTACTAGCATGTGTTGCAGTCACCTGTCAGCTTATGTGAGCAGACTCGTGGATTACGTCTGTGTATCTGTGATCTGAGGTAGCTACGGCTACATATTCTGGTAGCTTCGGCTACATACTCTGTTGGCTTACGCCATATTTCTGTGATTGGCTTCGGCCATATATCTGTGAAGTATTTCGGTGCTAACCTCTGTATATCCGTCTCTGTTCTGAATGTTCAACGGGGAAATTAACTTGATTATGTGAAGTAATTGTGCAGGTTGAGAATTAGGAATCAGTTGAATATAAAATAATTGTAAATGTCTATGTTTGGATATTTTGGTAAGATTATGCATGAGTAAGTACACCAATATTGCACCTCTGTTATGTTAGAACCAACATCTTGGTTAATTATTGTGCATTTGGCTAATGATTTGCTTATGTCTTACTAAGCTACTTGTAGCTTACTCCCCTTTTCTTTCCTTTTTCCTTTCGATTATCAAGTGAAGAGCATTTTGGAATTTGTGATCCAAGGAGGCTCGTCTCACACTATCAAGCTACCGTTGAGTATGTGCTATGGTTTGATAATTTGAGATTGGCATGTATAGTTGGCTAGTTTTTGTACAAATGTTATTTAGTGGTTAGAATGAAAAGGATGAATATATGTAACTCGTTTTGTAAATGAGGTATGAATGTAGTCTTCGAATGTATGTCATTGGAATTGGTTAAGATGAATGAAATATAGTTGTGATGATGTCTCAGGGAGGTTAAGGCTTGGTAAATAGCCGGACATGGCCTGCATGGCAGGGCACACGGGCGTGTGTCTCGGTCGTGTGGGATTTGACAGAATACTCCACGGGGTAGAGGCACGGGCGTGCCTAGGCCGTGGTCGAGCCACGAGCCAACCCCACGAGCGTGTGAAAGTACACGGCCTGTTCCCACGGGCGTGTGATATAGTTTGTAGCCGTGTCGAGTAAGTCAGAATGTTCCACGGCCTTTAGACAAGGGCGTGTGAGGGCCACACGGCCTTATCACACAGCCGTGCCTTGTGTCACATGGGCGTGTGACGTTGTTTTAAAAGTGGAAAATTTTTCGAGCTTCCGATGCGATAGGATTCGAATCCTAACCATCCGAAGGGTTAGTATTACCATAGAAAACCCTAAGGAAGAGTAGTATTTCATTAATTTGATTGAAAAATGAATCCGAACTCCGGTAAGTCTAGTAACACCCATTACTCGATTCTGGCGACGGTTTCGGTTAAAGGGTGTTACATAAGCAGTCTAAATGACTCACCTCCTCTTCTCTTGAATCCTACCTGGTGCGTAGTATCCATTCACTTTAAGCCATAACAAAGAAAGTCTGATTTTCCGATGCTTAAACTGTTTTTATAATAACATGTTTCCGCAACTACAAAGGTTTACAAGCTTTTTCAATTTTTCCATAAGAATTTACAAAGTTGTTTCGATTATTACAATGAATCACGTTTTGGAAAAAAAATAAAAGTTTTATACAAGTTTACCGGTAAAAGTTTCTAAACATTAAGAAGGGTTTTCAATGAAAACATGGTTTTCAAAAAACACTTCAATGTGACACACCAAACTTGGCTGTAACGTCTAGCCCGGGTTTGGGGTGTTACAGGTAAACTCGTGAGAACTTAGCGAGTTTAAACTCTATTTATTTAACAACCCATTTTCAGTGAAAATGGAATAGTAGTTTCGAGACCATAAATCTGATGTAAAAATGTTTATTTTATTATTATTTTCATGTCTACAGTATATTAGTAAGATTGTATAAAAATTTAGTTAAGAAATTTTAATGTTTGTATGTTTAATGTGTTGAAAATGACTAAATTGAAATAGGTACAAAATTAGATCTCTATAAGTTAAAGGTATCAAATGGCCATGAAATTAAATATTTAAGGCATTTAAATGGTAATTAGACCATTTTTAATATGAGTGGACATTTATGGGCATAAATTAAGTGAATTTGAAGTTAAAAACAAAATGTTAAAAAGGTAATTAAATAAATATATCATAATTAAATTAAGTAAAAGGTTGTATCATCTTCAACCTTGGTTTATTCCACCAAGATTGAAGAAGAAAGAACATATCTAGGGCATTGAAGCATTCGGTTCAATCTGTAGCTTGCATGTAAGTGATTTTTGTCCCGTTTTTAATAATTTTTATGTTTTTAAAGTCGTTGTAGCTTAATCTAGCTAGCCCAGGGACTAATTTGCAAAATTGTTAAAGGGTTAAGGTTTTTCCATGAATTTGTTTGTGTGATTCTTGAAAATTTATGAAAGATGATGAGTCTTTGTTAAATAGACAATTATTGTGAAGTGATTTTTGATGAAAATGTCAATTTGGGACTTAGTTGTAAAAATAGTTAAATTGCATGGTGAATTTATGAAATAATGATTTGTATAGATTGATATGTGTTCATGATGAACTCGGCTAGCTTGGGTTAGGGATGAAATTGCATGAATTTCAATTTACGAGCTTAAGGACTAAATTATACAGAAATTAAAATAATAGGGGCAAAAGCATAATTTGGCAAAAGTATGAATTTTGGATTGAATAGAATAGAATGAATATTAAATAGATTTAATTTCTTTATTTAGATCAAGATAGACCTCGTACGACTTTAGATAAAGGTAAAGATAAAGCTTTGGATTAGTCGACTCCATTTCTAGGTCTTTATCATCGAGGTAAGGTCATATAATTGTGTAATGTTTTAATGTTATATTTTGAACTATATGTAAAATGTTGATTGTCTTGTAAATGATTAATGTAATCCAACAATGTTACGACAACTATCGAACCCCATTTGAACCTTAGAATTTCGTAGGATACAAATGACATGTCATTAGGGTTTCTATGTTTCAGGTACCGATCTTGAATGTCCTACCGATGGCTGAGGTCCTGCATTTGTTGCGGATACTTAATAGCTCGTATGAGCAGCTTCGTGTTGCTACATTCTGACCCACAGCTCGTGTGAGCAAGCCCATTTCACAGCTCGTGTGAGCAACAATGTAAAGGAAAGGGAAAGGTTACGATTATATGTTTTAGCACACTTCGTGTAAGCTATCCCACATATCCGATGATATTCTAAATGGTTCAACGGGAAAGAATTGGAAAAGAAATGGTATGTGCCCAAAATGAACCAAGATACATATTTATTTAAAATATTGAAATGGTGAGATACATGGAAAACATGTTATGTTATGAAAGATGATAAATCCAATTGAAATTGAATTATGTTCAAGTGTAATGGTTATCTATGTTAAATTTATATGAATTATGTTCAAGTATGCTAACATGTGTTGTTGTTGGTGCTTAGGCTTGTGCCAAGCTATTGGTTGAATTATATCATACTAAATTTTAATGTTATGTTATGAAATGGTAAGTTATGTTTTATGTTATACGTACTTACTAAGCATTATATGCTTACATAGTTTTCTTTCCTATGTTTTATAGATAATTGGAAGCTCATTCGGTTTGGAAGCTCGTTGGAGACCTATCACACTATCCCACTGATATATTGGTAGCTTTTGATGTTTTGGTTATGGTTATAATGGCATGTATAGGTGGACTTGTATTAATGATCTAGTTGTTATGTTTGGCATGTATATTTGTGGTATTATGGTTGGTGAACTTTTGGCATTTTGATGCTTAAATGGTTGGTGTTGAAATGGTCAAGTGAAGGTATATTTTGAATGACCAAATTGGTATGTTTGATTGTAACTTGGTATATGATCAATTGTAGTATGGCTTGGTATGGAAATAGGTAGTTGTGTATTGTTGATTTATGGATATATTTATGTTTATGTTAATTTGATGATTTGTGATTGAGGTGCCTTTTGGCATATTGATTGTATGGATAAATAACATATTGAATTGGTTTTATTATGCATGTTTTAGGTATGTTTTAAGGATTGATTGTATATGCAAATGGCTTGTAGGTGTGTGCTTGATTTGGGTGAAAGAAAGGGCTTGAATTTGGCCTCTTTCTTGTCCACACGGCCTAAGACATAGGCGTGTGTCTCGGCCGTGTATGACACACGACCATGCGACATGGCCAATGTCCCTTGTAGGTTTCAAAGGGTTGCAAGTCAGGTAGTTACACGGCCTAAAACATGGCCTAGCACACGAGCGTGTGTGGCCATTTCAAGAGCTACACAGCTTGGCACACGGGCATGTGGCTTAGCCGTGTGACCCAAGTTAGAGAGTTACACGGGCACGAACATGGGCTAGGACACAACTGTGTGTCCATATTTTGAATGATACACAGCCTAAGACACGAGTGTGTATCTCAGCTGTGTGAGTCACACGGCCAGGCCACACGGCCATGTGAACCTTGCAGTGTGATATTTTCTATCATTTTCCATAAAGTCTAAATGTTTCTAATTTAGTCCCGAATCATTTCTAAAGTGTTTCTAAGGCCTCGAGGGCTCGAATTAGGGATGTTATGCATATGTTTGAATGAATTATGTTATGAATTATGAAATGTTTCGAATTTAATGTTTAAAGTTACAATTTTACAGTAATGTTCCGTAACCTTATTCCAGAGACGAATATGGGATAAAGGTGTTACAATTTACCTATTTCACACTTATGCAACACATTTGATAACTTCATTGATCCTATCATTTTTCTTTGTTTGGCAGTTTGTCGCTGGCGAGTACAATTTCTATTCTTTGTACTGTAGACATCATGCCTTACCCTTCATCTGTCAATACATTACTTACATTCTTAACTTACCTCTTTCTAAGGTCCCTTAACCATTCTCATTCTAAGTTTCGTACAGATTAAATATTGTTATTAACCTGAGCTTCAAGTCCATTTGACTCGTACTTGAATCCGCCACTCATTCTAGTGCGTTCCACTTTGTTGTTCATGTCTTAAGTTTATGTTGACACGTCGAAATATCTCAACGAAACCATTCCTTCAGAGTTCGCCATATATATGTATCAGTCTTTCAGAGTTTGCCATTCTTACCATTCCTTCTTTTATAAAGCCCGCCATAAGGGCGTTCCCTTCAAATGATAAGCATTGGGGCCTTCTTTTAGAATGTGCCACAAATGCGTTCCATTCCATAGCTCACCAGGAATACTTCAATTTTCATAGATTACCATAAGGCTTCCATTTTCATAGATTGCTGCAAAGGCTTCCATTTTCATACGTTTTTCATGATAGGGATTCGCCTAGCCTCACATTATGCAAGGTTTACCCATCATCTCATTAGATAACATAGAAAACCCAATTAAGTAATAACTTTCATTTAGATGTTTCCAAATGATGCCACAACCCACCAATTATGGTCTTACGCAATATGGTCTTTCCATATGACGCCAAAGCCCACCAACTATATATGGTGCCATGGACTTTCTTTCGGAAGATCATGTTTAAAGTCTCGACAGATTACTTTAGATGACTCCACCACGATGAACATACTTAGAGTCCCTTGACAAACCTTCATACATTTACTTCATTTAAGACTAAACATATTTTCTTCCAATTTATCTTAGGCCTTCCAGAATCATTCTTACGACCTTGTTTTATTGCCAGAACATCCATCATATACTCGACTTATCATATACTATATGGACTACACATGCAAAGCTCATTTATCATTCATACTACTGCATCATCTTTCTATCATACTTCCTTAACTCTAGAATCATAATGTGAATACTTACTACAGAAGCATCTCGAATAATACCATGCATCCAAGAGTTGGCTTAGGGACTCATTGGACAACCACAGATAGCAACATGAATCCAAATCCCTTATTAACATAGGGATTTCAGCGATCTCTGCCTTAAAAAACATAAAATCACCATTAAAACCTTTTCAAAATAGCCTTTACTATAATCTTATATCTAAAAAACCCTAATACGAGGCATTTATATTTCATATATTGAAACAGTCTTACTGGCAGTGCCATAAGACTTGCCTTGACATCGAGGAATCACTAATAAAATTTGAGGTTTCTCGATTCATCCTCAGGTAATGCTTTTATTCCTCTTCCTCTTTAATTCTTTATGTTTTTTAAAGAAGAAAAAGAGGACTCCCCATCTTTCAACTTAAAGACCTATTGAAATAGTCCAAGTCTTTATTGGAACTTGACAAATCACATCACTACTAACTTTCTTATCAAGGTCTACAACTTTCGAGAAAACTAATTGAGTACTTTCCTTTTCTCTTTTAACTATCCTGGTTCACATTCGATTAGTTCCTAACCAACTCACCTTATAACTTAACATGTACAGTATCATAGGGAAAAAGGGTGCATTTTTTTTATGTGGGCTCATACCTTCAATATTTATTCACCTAACGACATCTTTCTTTCAACAATTCACAATAATCTGGCATATAGCTCTCAACATCTTGAACACACAACTATGTTTGCCCCAATATATGCTAGAAAAAGCACTTGGGCGATTACCAATTCGCCAATTGTACTTTTTAAAGACTACACCAGACCTTGTGCCCTCTAGAACTAGGGCATTATAGGCTTGTTAAAAGAATTCTTATACTTAGTCAAATTTTTATACTTAATACACAATCAAAACTGACTATTTTTGCCTTAAATCTATAAACATCATTTGAACACTAGAGTTTTGCTGCCTGGGATGTTACAAAACACATTTATACATGGACAATTATCTACTAATCAAGAGATGAAATTCGACTTTCAAAACCTTAAAGGTCAAGTTACCAAAATGTACCAAAACAATAACTCAAACATCAAGCCAATCCAACCTAGGTACATGTTATTTAATCAAACATACACACACACACATAAAATAGGCACTGGTTGACTTCTGAGCTAAGCTGCAAGTTGGATGCTTATGGGTTTCTGATACGATTCTGACTTCGAGAATGTATTCAAGATGTATCGAATTTGCCCAATCGTCTATGAAGAAGTAAGGAAAGTTCAAATTGAAAGTTGAAGTAGAAATATGATTAGGTCAAGAGTTTAGAATAAGGGATCTAGTTGATTTAGTTAAGGTTGTATGATTCAATTATCAAGTAGTGATGGTTAATTAAGAATATGGTTCGAGTTTGGATGAAGAAAAGGTGAGAAGAGAATTAATGTTGTTTAAAGTTAATCGTACGAAAGGGTACGAAATTGGTCGATTTAAGAAGAAGGAAGCAATTAGGGAGTGGTGGTACGCAATGGTAAGGTGAATTTGGTTATGGACGAAAGGAAATGGAAATGGTCTTAAGCACAAACAAGAACCAATACCAATTTCCTATCGACCCAAAGTTTATAAGCCCTTAAGTTTGGTTTGAGTTGTGTTGGGAGAACCTCAACCCAATATCTAACGAGATAGGAACCTCGGTATGGTTTGAACGCCACACTTTTGCAAGTGATAAGTTCGGCAATTCAAAGAAACAGGTTGACACCACTAGAGTCCTAGATAAGCCAACTAGTCTTTGATATGAAATCGGAGAAAGGTTTCTCTCACAAATTCAGTAGAAAAACATTAACAAAATAAGCAAAAAGTATTTTTACAAATGAAAAAGATGAGTATTTATAACCTAAGATAGCTAGCCGAATGGTCATACTTAGAAACTAAGAAATTCGGCCATTAAATCCTAGATTAATCTAGAACAAAAGCCATTAATGTCCAAGTTTAGCCAAAACTTGCTTCAAAGAACACATTCTAGAATGAGCTTGAACATTCTCTTGTTACTGAGTGAATGGACCGGATTAATTAGAGCCATGTCCATGTTCGACCTAAGTCTTCAATGAGCAATAACTAGGCAATGTTTTGCCAAAAGTGAAGGCTTTAATGAGGGACTTTGTAACGCCCCAATTTTTTTGGGTTTTTGAATTTCCGTATAGATTATTTTTGCATGGCTTGTTGTGTTATATTGTTGTGATTGGATGTGTTTAATGGACCTCTGGAAGGCTTAGTTTTAAGTCTAAGGCCTGGCAAAATTTTTATTTTTGGCCTTTCGTGAGAGTGGGTTTGAGCTTATTGGGCTTATAAATTAAAGTTGGGTTTTTAAAGCACAAGAAAGCCTGTGTTAAAGTGGCAAGATGATGCCACTTAAAACACAGGGGGTGGCGTGTCAAGGCTAGTGAAGGAGCTGAGGTTCGAATCCCTTGGTTAGCAAAGTGTTTGTTTTATTTTGTTGCAAGTGCATGGTAAGAGATGGAACTCAAGTTGAACACTGAAGGAAGGTGTTTGAATTACTCATGGGATTGGATCAAGGAGTGATAAGGGGAGAAAATTTAGGAGTTGTTTGGGGAAACAAGAGTTGGTCGAATATGGGTCTCTTGAGGAGCAATTTCAGCTAGGGTCTGTTGGTGTTTGCATAATCGGCAAGTAGAGAAAAAGTGTGTGCTGAATACTTCTTGAGTTCTTTTGGGGTTTTAGTTTTCGGCATTTTTGGTAGGGTAGGTAAGTGCTGATTAGGTAAGTCTCTAGGGTGCTTACATTCTTTTTTTCTTTTCTCTCGTTCTCCCTTTGTTCTAAAAGCCGAAAACGCAGTACACAACCCTCTTGTGCCGATTTGTTCAAGAATCAAACCCTTTTTCTCTTTTTCTTCTCAAGCCGAATCCATTCATTTCTTCTTCTCTTTCTTCTTTGTTTCATAGCCTGAATCGACTCACTTGGAACCTCACTTGGCCGACTTCTCAAAAGCCAAAATCCAGAAATATACAGTCTTTGTGCCAATTTCTTCTTGGCTGAACCTCTCTATTCTGTTTCTTCCCCTTTAGCCGAACCTCTTGTTCTTCTCTTCTCTATCTCTTTATTGTTTTTCTCTTACACTCGCTAATAGCCGAACCATCTTATCTATTTGCAAACATTCACCCTTTGGCCGAATACCTTAGACATCTTCTTCACCTTTGGGTTTTGGGTAGATCTATTAGAGATAGGGATTTGGTCTAGCGAGAGACGACTTCGGTGGTGGCTATTGGATCGAGCGAATTGTTGGGTAAGAATTTCAATCTTCTCTTACTTTTGGTTAAGGGAAAAGCCGAAACCCCCTAACCCTTTTGTACTAATTGATCTAGATCCTTTCTAAGGGTTTAGTTGTTGGGCTCTTCTGATATTAATGGAGTTTATGGCTTTTCGTAAGGTGGATCTCGTGGACGCTAGAGTGGTTAACGATATCAAGACAATCTAGATCTAGATCTAGTGGTTAGATTCGGCAAAGGTAAGTGTTGGTGATGCTCTAATGTTGGCCGAATAGGTGTGTTAAAGTGGTATTAATTGTTCAATTGGATTATAGTTGACATATGGTTAAAACGGTTGTAGGTTAATCGTTCGAGAGATACCAGCATACTTCGTAACAGGTGTGTAATCGATACCCTCTAGTAGACTAGATCAGCAAAAGCCGATAAGTCGAAATGTCGAAATGCTAGCATTTCGAGGGCTTGCGAGCGTACGAGCGCTCGTGGGTCGGTTTGAAATAGGAAAATTGGTAATCATGAACGGTAAGACTGTTGTGCACGTTTTCATGCATTTGGGCGATTTTGGGCCTCGAAGGGCCGAATTTGGGCCTAGTGGGCTTATGGGCCTGTATGGGTGAAATCATGCGATAAGTATGTACTGGTAATCTGGATATTAGATCTGTTAAAATATGTGTGAAATTTAGACTTAGTGGGCCACAGTAGCGTGGGGGCTCCATCGGGCCCACTAAGGGTTTTAGGGCCCAATGACTCTATATTAATGAAGATAGTTAAGTCGCTCAGACGATGTTAGATCTATTAGTAGACTGTAATAAGCATAAAACCCGATACTACTACACTTGATATTCTGTATGCCATGACATGTATATTTTGATTTGCATGGGTTGGGATATTATTATGGAGGAAGTGCTAAAAGTGGCAATGCCACGTATACTGCTTAGAGGCTCTACCTCGTGTTACTGTTCTGGTGGCTTAGCCACGATATCTGTTTAAGCAGCTCTGCTGCGACTATGGTGTGTAGGGCTGGGTGGGTTGAGTTATTCCCCACATGGTGTGTAGGGCTGGTACGGATGGTGTGTAGGGCTGGACTGGGCTTGGGCTTTTCATACATGCATATAATACTGTAATCTGATTTGTTACTATAATGGGCCCAAGGCCATACTATTTTCTAAATAGGGCCAAGGCCCAGTTAAAACTGTATCTGAATAGGGCTTCGGCTCAGTCTGTGCTTGAACTGATCTCTGACACTGGTTGGGTTAGCTTACACACTGGGTTTTCACAAACTCACCCTCCTTCTTTCATCCTTGCAGGAAATCCCCAACTGTAGAGGACTTGGAGCTGTGAGGGATTCGAGGTGGCCACGTGATTCTCTTTTTCTAAATTTACGTATTTATAGTTTATTTCTTTTTCTTTTAATTTGGGTTATTTTTCAAGTTGTAATAAAGCCGCTTGTATTTTTATTTGGGTATTTTTGTTATTTTTATTTATCACTTGTTTAAAACAATAGACTAGTCTACGCGGATTTTTATTTCAAACTTAATAAACGTTTTCAAAACATACAATACGTGGCAAATGGGTAACCTAATAATGATAACCCAATGGTAAGATCCTTTAAAAGTAATCTTTAATTGGTAGTGGATAGGGCTTTTATAAACTAAACAAGGTTCTTATTTTCAAAAGTTAATATAGTTTTGTTTAAGTCAACATAATTACTGAAGAAGATCGAAGCATAATTAGTTGTCCATGTGACACACTAGACATGGCCATAACGTCTAGGCAGGATTTGAGGTGTTACATTTAGTGGTATCAGAGTCCAGTTGCAACAACTAGGTTGTGGATCGGGTCTAAATGTTTTCTTAAAATTTAAATTAAGACCCAAAATGGTATTTTGAAAAATCGGTTTTGAAAACCTCCTTAAGAAAACCCTTTTTAAATTGATTTTCTTCAAGATGTTTTCATTTTTCTAAAAGTCTAGGGTTTTTCTGGAAACAAAGATTATTCAAAATATTTTAGCATCAACAAAAATATGGTTTCTAAAGAGTGGCACACCGAATCTCTGGCACCAAGTCTGTAAGTATCCTCTACTTTACTGTATTTGATTAAGACACTGTGATACTGAAAACTTGCTATAGTACTAAGACCCTACTAAGATTCTGTAGTTAGGATAATACTAAGACTGTAGAGGACTGAGACGGTAGGAAAACTGAAAACTCTAGAAGACTGAGACTGTAGCTAGGCTACGATTCTACAAAAACAAACTTTGAAATACTATTTATACATAAGACATTTGTAATAAATACTAGAAAATTGAACTAATTCATAAAATTTGTAACCAGATAATACGATGTGAGTACGAGGGCAGTACGTGGAAGAGGCCGTGGATGTGGTCGAGGTAGTGCACAAGCTGGGTTTTCATCTTCGAGACATATGTTAGCTGAGGAGGCACGAGCACCATCGGCAATTGAGACTAAGTCCTATGATTGGGCTGCGGGGGACGATGCTTTGTCCCAGGTGATGTTGCGGGTTCTGGAAAGGGTTGCTGGGGCAAGCACGGGAACGGTGAATTACGGTTCGATTTCTGAACGAGTCCAAGCTAACAGAGCGGAGATTTTTAGGGGTGTATCTGGTGTAGCCCCGAATGTGGCCGAATATTGGTTGGAGGCCACGGAGAAGATCATGGACGACTTAAACTGCTCAGTGGAGCAGAAGCTAAAAGGCGCGATATCTTTGCTGCGTGACGAGGCCTACCAGTGGTGGATCACTGTGAGGGATGGTACCCCAACTGAGCGAGTGACTTGGAAGGTATTTAAGACGGCCTTCAAAGGGAAGTACGTCAGGGCGAGCTATGTGGACGCTCAAAGGAAGGAATTCCTGAATCTGACTCAGGGAAATAAGACTATCGCGGAGTATGAGGCTGAGTTCCTAAGGTTAAGTCGGTATGTCGGTATGCTGGTGGTATAGTTGCTACTGAGTATGAGCGCAACGTGCGGTTCGAGGATGGCCTCAAAGATGAGCTAAGGGTGCTGATTGCTCCGCAGAGGGAGCGTGATTTTGATGCTCTAGTGGAAAAGGCTAAGACTGCTGAGGAGGTGAAGTGCACAGAGCGGCAGAATCGTGAAAAAGACTGAAACCGATTCAGGAGGGATTTTGGACCCTTGGGTGCTGCGGGTAGGGCTGTCAAAAGGGCTAGAGTGGACGACCTGGTTCGAGCAGTTCCAGTGAATGTGGTTAGACCGCAAGCTTATGGGGATTGTGGTAGAGTGCATCTGGGTGAATGTTGGAAGCGTACTAGAGCATGTTTCTGATGTGGGTCCAAGGATCATAGAGTCACGGATTGTCCTCAGAGGCCAGCACAGATGCAAGCTGCTGAACCAAGGATTGCTTAGCCAATGAGAGGTGGGCCACAACCACCGAGAGGCCGTGGTCAAGCTAGGGGCGGCAGTGGTAATAAACGTGGACGTGGAGCACCGGGCAGGGGTGCTGGAAATGCTGAGGCACGTCAGTTGACGTTGGTTTATACTGCTTGTCGTCGAGAGGAAGACATCATAACCGGTACGTTTTTAATTTATAGCACGCCGTACACTGCTTTGATTGATATTGGATCTACCCATTCATATGTTGCTTTTGATGTGTCTGGGTCGTTGGGTGTGCAATCTAAAAAAACTGTGAGTGGGGTATCTGTGATAAGTCCACTGGGTCACTTGGCTAGGGTAGACAAACTCTTTAGAGATGTACCTTTAGAGACTCAAGGTAGGATTTTCTCTGCAGATTTGATGGAGGTACCCTTTGGAGAGTTTGATCTCATTCTGGGTATGGATTGACTGACTAAGTATCGAGCGACTTTGGATTGTGCGGCCAAGCGGATGGTGCTAAAGACTACGGAGGATGAGGAGGTAACTGTAATAGGGGAGCAAAGAGATTACTTGTCCAACGTTATCTCGATTTTGAGAGCTGAAAAGTTGATTCGCAAGGGTTGCGAGGCGTTTTTGGCGTATGTGAGCTAGTTTAAATCTGAGAATTTGACGGTAGGAGAAGTTTGAACTGTCAAAGAATTTGAAAATGTTTTTCCAGATGAGCTTCCTAGGTTGCCTCTGAATCATGAAGTCGAATTTGGAATCGACTTGTTTCCTAGAACTGCTACAGTGTCCATCGCTCCTTATAGGATGGCACCGAAGGAGTTAGTAGAGTTGAAAGCTCAAATTCAAGAACTTCTGGATCGGGGTTTTATTAGGCCAAGTGTGTCTTCGTAGGGAGCACCAGTATTGTTCGTGAAGAAGAAGGATAGGACGATGCGTATGTGCATCGATTATCGTCAGTTGAACAAACTTACGATTAAGAACAAGTACCCTCTGCCAAGGATCGACGACCTGTTTGAACAACTAAGAGGAGCTTTAGTATTTTCCAAGATCGATCTTCTATCTGGATATCATCAATTCAGGGTCAAAGAGGTAGATATTCATAAGATAGCATTCAAGACTCGGTATGGCCATTACGAGTTTCTAGTAATGTTATTTGGATTAACGAATCCACCAGTGGCCTTCATGAATTTGTTGAATCGGGTACTCCAACCCTACCTAGACCAATTTATGGTCGTCTTCATAGACGATATTCTGGTGTATTCGGAGGAGAAGCATGATGAGCATCTCTGTATCATTCTGCAAGTGTTGAGGGAGAAGCAACTGTATGCAAAATTCAGCAAGTGTGAATTTTGGTTACGAGAAGTGACGTTCCTAAGTCACGTATTTTCTGCTGAGGGGATTAGGGTGGATCCTCGAAATATTGAGGTGGTTATGGAATGGAAGCCACCGAGGTCTGTGTTAGAAATTTAGAGTTTTTTGGGTTTGGTAGGGCACTGCAAAAGATTTGTAGAAGGGTTTCCTTTGATTGCGGCACCGTTGACGAAACTTTTGAGAAAAGGAGTATCATTTGTCTGGACTGAGAAACAGCAAAAGGCTTTCGAGAAATTGAAGAAATTTTTGACTGAGGCACCTATCTTGATTCAACCGAAGTCTGGGAAGGATTTCACTATGTACAGTGATGCGTCGCATGTTGGTTTGGGTTGTGTGCTGATGTAAGAGGGTAAAGTGGTTGCTTATGCATCGCGACAGTTTAAGGCTCACGAAGCGAACTACCCTACGCATGATCTGGAGTTGGCAGCAGTGATTTTTGAAGTTAAATATGTGGAGACACTATTTATATGGAGAAAAGTGTATTATATACACGGACCATAAGAGTCTCAAGCATTTGTTGACTCAGAAGAAGTTGAACCTTAGGCAACGAAGATGGATAGAGTTACTTAAGGACTACGACTGTTCTATTGAGTATCACCCAGGCAAAGTAAATGTTGTGGCTGATGTACTGAGTCAAAGAGCTGTAACTGAGTTGAGAGTGATGTTTGCTCGTCTGAGTCTGTATGATGATGGAAGCTTGTTAGCGAAATTGCAAGTAAGACCAACCTGGATAGAGTAGATTAAGGAAAAGCAATTGAAGGATGAGTCACTAGTTCCTCGATTTCAATAAGTTAAGAGTGGTGAAACTTCTGATTTTGGATTGAACAATAAAGGAGTTTTGTGTTTCCGAGGAAGAGTTTGTATTTTGAGGGACTCTGACTTGAGGCAGTCAATTCTGAGAGAGGCTCATGGTGGTCCTTGTGCCATGCATCCTAGAGGGAGTAAGTTGTATCGGGATTTACAAAAGTTGTATTGGTGGCCTAGACTTAAGCGTGAAGTAACGGAGTTTGTGGGTAAGTGTTTGACATGCCAGCAGGTGAAAGCTGAGCACGAACTGCCATCTGGACTTCTACAACCAGTAAAGATTCCACTTTGGAAGTGGGAAAGGGTAACCATGAACTTTGTGAGTGGGCTACCCTTGACGCCTACCAAGAAAGACTTGGTTTGGGTAATTGTGGATAGGCTAACTAAATCTGCTCATTTCATACATGTCCGAACTGACTACTCACTTCAAAAATTGGCCAAGTTGTATGTGGCAGAGATAGTGCGACTTCATAGAGTGCCAGTTTTGATTATTTCTAATCGGGATCCTAGGTTTACATCTCGATTCTGGAAGAAGTTGCACAAGGCGTTGGATACATGGTTAGATTTCAACACTACTTTTCACCCTTAGACGGATGGACAGTCGAAAAGGGTGATCCAAGTTCTAGAGGACATGCTGAGAGGATGTGTTATGGATTCCCGAGGTAGTTGGGAGGATTACTTGCCATTAGCGGAGTTTGCGTACAACAATAGTTATTAGGTGAGTATTCGAATGGCACCATATGAGGCGCTGTATGGTCGAAGGTGTCGTACACCTACTTGTTGGACAGAATTGGAAGAACGTTAGGTTATTGGGCTAGAGTTGATAGCGCGAGTGCGGTGAAAACAACCTAATAATCAGGAACAAAAGAGTGAATAATCAAGCACAAAGTGCAAAGCAAAAAGAATTGCGAGAGAGAAAAGAAAAAAGAATAACGCAGGGAATCGGCTAGCAAAATTGAAAGGATTGAGGGAGAAAATAAGGATATTTGGCAAAAGAGAAAACATTTGAGAGAGAGAAGACAAGCGATTCGGTAAAAAGCAAAATAAAAAGAGAAATATTGCCCAACAACGGAACTAGAACTCCCCAAAACCAATTCCAAAAGGTGCTTAGAGTTCAAATTTGGCACACCTCTTACTCTCCCCTCAACTCCCCAAAATCTTTGCCTAAAATCTCTCCAACCTCCCATCAAATCCCCTGATCCACTCCCTAACCTCTCCATGAACAATTCAAACTCTACTCAGCAGTGTTTCAGTCCAACTCTACTCCCTACACGGCTTAGGTAGCAAAATAAGTAGTCCCTTGCATTGCCACGACTTGAACCTTAGAACCCAGGAGCACTCCACATGCCACTTACCACCAGACCTGTAGCGCCCTGGTTATTTGCATTCTTGTTTATGCATAGAATAGCATAAATGCATGGATGATGTGCTAGTGAGGGGATTTGTGAATATTTGAGAGTGTTTGAAAGGTCTTGGGATCGAGCCTAGGCCCTTGTAAAATTTTTATTTTTGCTCTTTAGTGAATTGGGGCTTGAGCGTACAAGCCTTGTGTTTGGTTGTGTGTAGTTTATAACACAAAGGTTCATGAGGTGGAATGGAGGAGTGGCACCTTGTGTGTGTCAGGGTTTGGAGTTCGAGACCCAACGGGTGGAAAAAAGAGGTTTATTTTTGCTCTAAGGTTATGACAATGGAAGAGTTTGACCAAAACTCTTCAGGTTTGTTGGTTGAAGCGGTCAAGGAGGGATTTAAGGAATTTGGATGGGATTCAAATTTGGTGGTTGACTAGAGTCAAGGTTGTTAGAATGGAAAAGGGAGTGGGCCGAAATTGAACTCCTAAGGGTACCAAAGTGGTACGGTTGTGAAGGGAGGTTCGGCTAGGAAAGATTGGTAATATTTTGCTTATGGCTATTTTCTTTCCTTGCCGTTTTTGGGAATTTTCTCTAGGTGTCGAAACCTGTTGTTCTTTTCTTGGGTGCAATTTTGGTTAGTGGGGAAACCGAGTGTGTGCCAAATACTTCCCTTGCTAGTGCTTTCTTTTGTCATTCTTTTCTCTCTTTCTAAAATTTTTCCTTCTCTTCTCTTTTGGGCAAAGTTGAATCTTCTATCTGTGTCGAACCTTTATAGCATTTCCATTTCTTTCTTTTCTCTAACTGAATCCCATCCTTCATTTCTTTTTCTCTAATTGAAGAATTTTCGAGCTTGTTTCTCTTCTACCTACTCAAAAGTCAAATATTACCCTTACTATATCTCTTTTATTGTTGTTTGAACTCCTTTGGCCGGTTGCACCACTGCCTTTCATTCTCTTTCCTTGTTCTCTAAGCCGAACCTACTTTCCCTTTCTCTCCCTTTTCTTCCAACTATTTTACCCTTCTTCCTCTCGATTCTTGAGTTCATCTTTGATCAAACGGTACTATTTGGGTATTCTTTATCCTATCGAATCTTTGCCTATAGTCAAACCTAGCTAATACTCTTCTTCGTAATTTCTTTACTTTTCTTGTGTGTAGGCCGAATCTAAGGTTTTTGGTGGTAAGATCGAATCTTGACTCTCTCTCTCCCCCTTTCCATTGTGAATGTTTTCTAGTCTTGGGTAAGTTCTTAATCGCAAGTATTGCTTACGCTATTGGGAAGATTACATGTATCTTGATGTGATCAATTGTTTTCATCTAAGTGAAGGTTTTATGGCATCATATTTTGATCGTATATGTTTAGGGGTCAATCTGTTTAAGGGGGAAAAGGGTCGAATCTCTATCTTCTACAAGTGATCATTGTTCCCTTGTTGGTAAGTGGCGATAGATGGACTAAATTATTAATCTATACCATGATTATTTTTGGATTCAATTATGGTAGCTGGTTGACAATGAGATTATGGTGACTATATGTGCTCAATCTTCAGAAGCTTGTAGCAATTACCTCGTCACAGGTGTGTGTTAATCACACTATTAGATTTCGAAGGCGAAATGTCGAAATGTCAAATGCCAAAAAGCCGACAAATCGAACATCTAGCCATATAAACGTGCGAACGCTCATGTGATTAACTAAGGCCATAGATTATGGCCCTATATCGGAAAATGACCATCACGAACGATTTCATGAGATGGGCCAACATGGGCCGGATAGGCCCAACGGGCCGTGGGCTCGCTAGATGGGCCTTAGCCCATATTTGAGTTTTTGGACTGTTTGGTTGCCTGTGTTGCTAGACGACCATGGGCCTATTGATGGGCCTTCACACACTTAGGCCCACACTAATAAATGACTAAAATGCCCCTAAGGGGCACAATGACCAAAATAGCCCCCGTGGGTAAAATGTCCGTCTTGACCCTATATGATGTTTGAATGGCTACGCATGCTCTGATATATATTTATGTGGGTATATTCTGTATTATGACATAACATGACATTGAGTATGTTGCATTTCATGGTGCCGGGTATATATTTGTAGAGGAAGTGTTTTGCTCTTGTGACAGTCTTAAAGCGACCCTAGTCGGAATGTGGTTTCGGGACCACAAAATCGAGGCATAAAATATATTTAATGTTTATTTAGATGCCTATAATATGTGTTAATTCATGTGTGACATGTTTGGTGTGTCAATTTAGAGTTATAAATTTGAATTTCACTTAAAAGGGCTTAGTTGTGAACTTTGAAAGTAAACTAGCTAGATGTGTGATGACTAATAAATGCATGCATGCAAAATAAGGGACTTGCATGTCAAATTACCCACTTTTATGATAGTGGATGATAATGATGACCTAGTTTGTCATTTTGTGCTTTGTTTGTTGCTAATTAATAATAATAATGATGAAAATAAATTTGTTTATATTAAATAAAATAAGTTGTCATAAAATAGAAATAATATAGTTAATAAAATAAGAAAAAGATGGTAAAAACAATATTTTTGTTCATCTTTTTCCCTTCATTGCCGAATTTGACTAAGGGAGAAGAGAAATAGGGTTCAAGCAATTTGGTTGGGAGAAATCTTGATTAAGGTACAATTTCTAGATGATTTTCTTTGCATTTCATGAAATCTAGTTGGTTTTGAAGCTCTCTACTTGTCCATGTTTGAATTTCTTGAGCCCTAAGTGCTAGAAACATTCGGTCATGATGCATGTCTTCTTGGGTGATGTTTTGTTAGACTGTCCTTGTTTTGAAGATGATTACTAAGGGAGATTGAGCTTCATAAACATGAAATCTTTGAGTGGTAAGCAAGATGAGGTGTTCGGCTATATAAGCAAAGATGGGAGAGTTGTACTTCCCTTGATGCTTGTGCTAAATAATGGATTATGGGTGTTGTTTAAGCTAGTCTAAGGGTCCTCTCATTGGTTTAATGTGAAAAATCCCTTGTGCCTTCAAGGACAAAGGCATTCGGCAATGTCAAGCTTTGGTTAGGGAGCCTTGTTTTGAAATTTAAGAGCTTGTTAAAGCTTGTTAATAGACTCTATGATGTTAAAATTCATAAGAGTTGGATTTGTGAGTTCAAATTAGTAAGATTAGAATTTTAGAGAGGATTAAAGCCTAAGGGACCTTCGGTTCTTTGAATGATTGAGTTGTTTTGCTTTTGATTGTATTTGGATCTTGAATTTGATAAATTGATTATGGAAATTATGATACATATTTTGCAACATGAGCTAATTGAACATTGCTCATAAGTTCACTAAGTAATAGGCTAAGGAAAAATTATACATGAACTTAGTATGTATTATCTTGATTGATTTGGATGGTTGAGATTGGGATTCTTGTTGAGTAACATTCGGCTAGTGTATCCTTGTACCAATGATTGCCAATTTTGGACTCAAGCATTTTGTGGTAAAATTGTTAAATGAACAAGGGTGAATGAAGTTGCTAAATGCCTTATGTGTATATGCATGTATTCGGCTAACTTGGTGATATTGAGTTGATTGTGGTTGTAATGAATATGAAATATGTACATTGTGTTAAGAGCAATGACTACTCTAAATGGTGCCTTAGGAAATGCTATGTTTCAAGTATGTGCATAAGAACATTAAAGAGTGGATTTTGTATAAAAATCTGCTTGATACAGTAGTAGTAATGTGTTTTGGAAAAATCACCATAAATTATAGGAGTTGAATTAGAGGCTGAATAAATTGTGTAATTAAAGCCTAATGAGTCTAGTTTCTTATAAAAGAAACCTTGCAAGCAAAGGAATTTCTGATAACTAGATATTTGGAGTAGAGTGAGACAGTGTCAGATTGACTTCGAAGTCCCCTGCTCTATTTTTGGAAAATCACTATAAATTGTATAAAAATTGTTATGAGACAAAATTTATATGCTTAAACTCCTTAAATGAGTCTAGTTTCGAATGAAATAGGCCAGGACACATTTTGAACTCTGTACAAGGAGAAATTCGGTTCGTAGTATAGAGTGGTCAGTTTAATCAAACAGTGAAATAGGGAAACTTTAAGAAAATTCTGGTATTGATTGACCAAACCAAAAATTATGAAAATTTTATGGATTAAAGATAAATGAGTCTATTTTCATTCAAAATTGACAGCACTACATTTCGAGTTTCGTAGCTCCAGTTTTGAGTAAATTATTGAATGCTGCTCAGAAAATCAGCTTGTTGTGACTTATGATATGTATGTGAAATGCTCCAATGTCCATGTGTGTTGCAATGAGAAGAATATGCATGTATGATTTGACTATGAGTGTAAATGATTCATTGAGGTGCTTGAATAAGGATTAATAGAATTAAATGTTTTATTTAGCTCAAGAGCATAGAGGGACGAGTTCGGATAAAGGGAAGGCTAAAGTGGTCGAATAGCCAACCCGTAATTCCTCGTGAAAGTTCAAGGTAAGTTTTGAGTAATCAAATTTGGTATTTAAGTTAAAATGCCATGACATACATGCTGATATTTGAATGATGTCCCATTGAGAAAGACACCTTATTTATGTTTGCTAAATAGCCGAATGGCTCATAGAGAAAAAGGACCGAAATGAGATTTGAAATGCATTGCTCATGTATGTTTGATCTTTGAGCCGAAAGTCTAGAAAAGAAGAGTATACGTGTATAAGTTTTGAATTATATGTACATTTATGATTTAAAGTCGAGAAGCATGTTATCTATTTGTATGCACATGAATTGATTGAATTGCAAATAAATCTGGCTATGTGAAACTCGGCTACATGCGAATATATATATATGTATGAGAATTTGTGATGCGAATCCGGGATTTAAGTTTCGCTGACTATATGTGGAGACTATGTCTGGGTTATGACCCAAAGGCTATATGCAGAGATGACGTCCGGGTTAAGACCCGAAGGCTATATGCGGAGATTATGTCCGGGGTAGAGACCCGATGGCTAAGTATAGAGTTTATCCGAGCTAAAGATCTCGATGATGATGAGAATAAAGCCTAAGACTAATGGTCTTCAAGGTAACGATCGCTAATGAATTGCGCTAAAAGTGTTAAGCTATACAGGTATGTACCCTTGGCTTATATGCAAGCTGGATTTTGGACCGAATACTAAGGTCATTATGTGATTTCATATGTATACATGAAATGAGATTATTAATATGATCAAAGTACAGTTGGCCTATGTGAAATGTTATGTGACTTTTTGTGACATGTATATGTTATGTGAACTTACTATGAGTGGAAGCTATCCATTTTCGTATGTGATGTGAATGTCTATGTTTGGAAAAAGGGTGACTTACCCAAAAAGGAGAGGGAAACAAAGATATGATCAACTATGTTAGAATTTAATGCTTTATCTGTGACATTGCTCAAAACTTACTAAGCATTATAATGCTTACTCCGTTTTCCCTTGTTTCCTCTGTTTTATAGATCTCATTTTGGAAGCTACGGACTCGAGGATTGAAGCCTTAATCACCTACACTATCGCTGTTATTTTGGTACATTTGATGGTTATTTTTGGGTCAATGGCATGTATAGGCTATTTTCCTTCGGTAGAATCAAACTTCATTTTGAGTTGTAAATATTTCTAGCCATGCGAAAATGGCTTGTTTAGTCTTCGAGTTTGCTTATATGGGTTGGAGTGATTCTCATACTATTTGATGTTGTGGCATGAAATTTAGTTAGTACCTAATATGCAATGACTTGTCTAATATGATGTTTGGTTATTGAATTTGTTCGATTTAGCCAATTAGTTAGTAGTCACAAGGTAAAGATTTGTTAGTATGCTTATAGAACGATTTTAATGAGATACGATGTTCTAACCGAACTGACCTAAGTGCTAAATTTAACTATTGAACTCAGTGAATTCACGTCTAGCTTTGTATCTATGAACCTCGGTAGTTGTATTCTGATTTTGTAATACCTTAGACCCTAATCCGGCAACGGACAGGGGCGTAGAGTGTTACAGCTCTGGCAGCTTCGCTGCATAATTTTGATGGCTTATAGCCTAGTATATTCTGATAGTGCCGCATCAGTACTACACTATGGAGTGTAGGGCTGGGTGGGTCGATTATATCCCCACATAGAGTGATGAGTTGGACAGAGATGGAGTGTAGAGGCTGGTTGGGTAGGATTTTGATTGCATGTTATAATGTTCTGTAATGGGCTTTGGCCCACTGACTTTGATCTGTACTGAAATGGGGCCCAGGCCCAGATTGATTCTGTGATACTGTTACGCACGGGAATGCACACTGAGTTTTCGTAAACTCACCTGTCTATTTTACTATACAGGTAATCCCGAGGCATTGATGGTTTGGTGCAGCGTGGGACTTGGAGACGGTTACACTTCGCTTTTATACTGTTTTGGATTACGTTTACTTTGATTATTGTTTTTATTTTAGGTTTGTAATAAGGTCGTTATTTAAGTTTTGAACTAAATTGTTGGGTTGTTTAATTTATTCTAAATTTGTTAGTTTTAGGGCGCGGTTTTACTAAAGATATTTGTTTTTTTCAAACCCACAGTTTCACAACAAACAAGGATATAAGCAAGGCTTTCGAAATTAATAAGTTTTCAAAAGTAAACTACTTTTATAACCGGATTAACTGAGATAAACGGATTACTGTTTTCTTTCAAACTAAAAGGTTTTACATCAAATTGAGACGTGTTAAGTTCGTGATTACAAAACACTTCAATGTGACACTTCCAAATGCGGTTGTAATATTTGGGTTGGGTTTGAGGGTGTTACATTTAGTGATATCAGAGCCAAGTTACAAAACTCGACTATGGAGTGGGATTTCGAAAATTTTTGAATTTCCATAAAATGTTTTCAAGAGTTGGTGATACTTTGAAATGTAATTTGCTACAAACAGTTTTCAAAGAAAAAGTTGGGGAAGATTTTTTTTCCTATTACTGGAAGTATGATCATCGAGTCTCTAGCGCTAAATCTGTAAGTGTTCCCAATATTGTTATCTATTTAAATATTGAAATACTAAGACTTTTATAGACTGAGACTATATTATGATACTCCAGGTAGAGTAGACTGAAACTATAGGAAACCGAAAACTATAATATGACTTTGATCTGCGAAATCAAACTCCCAAATTACTATTACCATAAGACATTGCTAATAATTATTAAAACTATAAACTAATTCATAAAATTTCTAAATCAGATAATATGCAAATCGACCTGAACACCAGAGGTGGAAGAGGTCGCGGTAGAGGTCATGCAAGTGTTAGGGTTGAGTCCTCGGCATCGGGACACATGCCAAATGAGGAGGCTAGAGAAGCACCGGCCTCACCCGTAGCTGAGACAAGTTTATTTGATCGTGCGGCTGGGGACAATGCCTTGTCCCAAGCTATACTACAAATACTGGAAAGGGTCGCTAGGCCCAATAATGGAGTTGCGGGCTGTGGGTCAGTTACTGAGCAATCTGGTCAAATGAGGAGGAGATTTTCAGGGGCACTACTGGTAGCCCCTAATGTGGCCGACTATTGGCTAGAGACCACAAAACAGATAATGGATTATCTCGATTATACCTCTGAATAAAAGCTGAAAGGTGTAGTATCCCTGCTGCGAAACGAAGTTTACCAATGGTAGCTCACTGCGAAAGAGAGAGTACAACCTGATCCGCTGACGTGGGAATTTTTCAAGTCTGGGTTTCAAGGGAAGTGTGTGGGCACCAATTATGTTGATACTCGTAGGAAAGAATTGTTGAATTTGGTGTAAGGAGATAAGTCAGTATCTGAGTATGAGGCGAAGTTCCTACGACTTAGCCGATATGCCCGTGGAATAGTAGCCACTGAACATGAGCGATGCATTCAATTTGAGGATGATCTCCGGGATAACCTACGAGTATTGATAGCTCCACAGAGGGAGCAAAACTTTGCAATACTGGTGGATAAAGCCAAAATTGCTGAGGAAGTTAAACGGACGGAGCGTCAAAACCGAGATAAGGAAAAAGGGAAAACTGAGAGGGGTGTGGAGCACCCCAACACTGCTCAGAGACCAGTGAAAAAGGTCAGATATGATGGGCCAGTCAGAACTGAGCCCCCTGCTACTATCACTGGACTGTAAGCCTGTGCTGATTGTGGAAAAAACCACTATAGGGATTGTTGGAAAAGGATTGGAGCCTGTCTTAGATGTGGTTCAATGGGACATTGTATCAGGGACTATCTACGTAAGCCAGAGCAGATGCAAGCAATGGGTATAGGAAATGTGTAGCCACCCAGGGGTGGCCAACAGTCACCTAGAGGTTGAGGTCAGGCCAGAGGCGGGAATGGTGTGGGACGTGGTTGTGGGGCACCTAGCAGAGGTGTTGGTACTACAAAGGTGAGACAACCAACGTTTGTGTATGTTGCACGTCATCATGAGGACGGGGACGCTCTAGATGTGATAATCGATATATTCCTTGTTCATGGCTTGCCTTATACTTCTTTGTTTGATGTGGGGTCCACGCATTCATATATTGCATGTACTGTATCCAAGACTTTGGGTGTGATGTCTGAAACTACTACTAGAGAGATTACTGTATTGAGTCCTTTAGGACAGATAGTTAGGGTGAGTAAACTATTTAAGGAGGTGCCTTTAGAGGTTCAGAGAGAAACTTTTCTAGCAGACTTCATGGAACTTCCATTCGGGGAGTTCGACTTAATCTTGGGAATGAACTGGTTGGTGAGGCATCAAGCGACTTTAGACTGTGCCGCTAAGTGGGTGGTATTAAAAGCTCCAGAAGGTAATGAGATAGTGGTTGGGGAATGTCGTGATTATTTATCTAATGTGATTTTCGCCTTAAGAGCTGAGAAACTAATACATAAAGGGTGTGAAGCGTATCTAGCATATGTTAATAGTTCGGATTCCAAGGGACCTTCTGTCAAAGATTTAAGAGTGGTTAAAGACTTTCCTGATGTATTCCCTGATAAACTGTCGAGGTTACCGCCGAACTGCGAAGTTAAATTCGAGATTGAGTTGTTGCCTGGTACAGCTCGGTGTCCATTGCCCCTTATAGAATGGCACCGAAGGAGCTTGTTGAGCTCAAAGCTCAAATTCAAGATCTGCTGGACTGAGGATTCATACGACCTAGTGTGTCTCCATGGGGAGTACTGGTCCTATTTGTGAAGAAGAAGGATGGAACTATGCGCATGTATATAGATTACTGGCAGTTGAACAAATTAACCATAAAAAACAAGTACCCCCTATCGAGGATCGATGACCTATTTGACCAACTTTGAGGAGCCGCAGTATTTTCCAAAATAGATCTCCATTCTGGTTATCACCAACTGTAGGTGAAGGAGGCAGATGTGTACAAAATAGCGTTTAGAACCCGTAATGGGCATTATGGGTTTTTAGTTATGCCGTTTGGGCTAACAAATACGCCAGCTGCTTTAATGGACCTAATGAAACCAGGTATTTCAACCCTATCTAGACCGGTTCGTAGTGGTCTTTATAGATGACATCTTGGTGTTTTTGGGGACTGCGGAAGAACATGATGCGCACCTGCAAGTAGTTCTGCAAGTACTGAAGGAAAAGCAATTGTATGCCAAATTTAGTAAGTGTGAATTTTGGTTACGAGAAGTGACATTTTTGGGTCATGTTGTATCTGCTGAAGGGATTAGGGTTGATCCCCGAAAAATTGAGGCTTTTCTGGACTGGAAGCAACCTAAAAGTGTATATGAGATACAGAGTTTTTTGGGTTTGGCAGGATATTACAGACGCTTTGTGGAAGGGTTTTCCTTAATTGATGCGCCTCTAACCAAATTGTTGTATAAGGGAGTACCGTTTATGTGGACTATGAAGCAACAGGAAAGTTTTGAGAAGTTGAAGAAGATTCTGACTGAAGCTCCTATTTTGATATAGCCAGAGTCTGGGAGGGACTTTACCATTTATAGTGATGCATGACGCGTAGGGTTAGGGTGTGTATTGATGCAAGAGGGGAAAGTGGTTGCGAATGCATCACGCCAACTTAAAACTCATGAGGTGAATTACCCCACATATGATCTGGAGTTGGTTGCGGTGGTTTTCATACTTAAGATTTGGAGGCATTACTTATATGGTGAAAAGTGTACCATTTACACGGATCACAAGAGCCTCAAATACCTTCTCACCCAGAAGGAGCTTAATCTGAGATAGCGAAGGTGGGTAGAATTACTGAAGGATTATGATTGGTTGCGATATTGTCTGGTAATTTCTCGTGCTCGGGTAAGGCGTTAAACCCAGGTAAGGGGTGTTACATGGTCATTTTGGTATTGATACCAGATCTAGAGTATTGATACTTGGGGTAAAAATATAAAAACTTTTGAATTGTATCGATAAATTGCTGGGTTTTGGATTTTGAAGAAAATCATAATGTTAAAAAGGAACCTATTTTCCAAATAGTATCTATACCCATTTTGAGAAATATCAATTCCCATTTAGATGTTCTCATTTAATGTATGATATCATGTTTATTGGTAGTTTTTTCCGATCATTCACTGAGCTGGTTTAAGCTCACACACTCTTTTCTAAACCTTTGGAGATAGTTAGTGTTTCTACTTTGGGCGGTGCAAAATTCCAAGGAAGTGATCCAAGTTAGGCTTACTGTTTGAGTAAGTGATATTATAGCTATTATTTTTGAAGCAGTAGAATAAGACAACGTGGTAGAATTGTTAGTTGATAATTATCTTGTTGTTTTAAATGATTATATTTATTCTAAAACACTTAGGTTCGTGGACATTGTTAATAGTTTATTGGTTTGCTTGTTTGAAATCATTGATATTGCTATGGACTTCAAATATAGACATTTTGATGTTGAATATTGAAGTTATAGATGCATGTTGAAGTGGTATGTGATTGAGTATATGGAATTCCCTGTTTTGCTAGAATTTTTGTAGAATTATACAGAGGTATCTATAATCACGGTATATGTATCGATGCTTCTAAATTCAAAAGAATGTACAAGAAACAGCTGCTCATTTTGGTATCGATACCAGTTCTAGAGTATTGATACTCGGGGTAAAAATATAAATACTTTTGAATTGTATGAATAAATTTCTGAGTTTTGGATTTTGAAGAAAATCATAATGTTAAAAAGTTGCCTATTTTTCAAACAGTATCTATACCCATATTTAGAAATATCAATTCCCATTTAGATGTTCTCATTTAATGTATGATATCATGTTTATTGGTAGTTTTTTCCCGATAATTCACTGAGCTTATTTTAGCTCACACACTATTCTCTAAACCTTTGTAGATAGTTAGTGTTTCCGATGTGGGTGGTGCGAAATTCTGAGGAAGTGATCCAAGTTAGGCTTAGTGTTTGATAGGTGATATTATTGTTATTATTTTTGAAGTATGGGAATATGACAATGTGGTAGAATTGTTGGTTGATTACTATCTTGATGTTTTAATTGATTATATTTATTTTAATACTCTTAAGTTCATGGACGTTGGTATTAGTTTATTAGTTTGTTTCTTTAAAATTACTAATATTGCTATAGACTTCAACTATGGACATTTTGATGTTGAATATTGAAGTTATGGATGCATGTTGAAGTGGTATGTGATTGAGTATATGGAATGCCCTATTTTGCTAGAATTTTTGTGGAATTATATAGAGGTAATAATAATCACAGTATATGTATCAGTAGTTATAAATTGAAATGAATGTACAAGAAATAGTTGGTCATTTTGGTATCGATACCAGTTCTAGAGTATCGATACTCGAGGTAAAAAATAGGTATTTTTGAATTGTATCGATAAATTGTTGGGATTTGGATTTTGAAGAAATTCATAATGTTAAAAAGGTACCTATTTTCCAAACGGGATCAATACCCATTTTGAGAAATATTGATACCCATTTAGATGTTCTCATTTAATGTATGATATCATGTTTATTGGCAGTTTTTTCCCTATCATTTACTGAGCTTGTTTAAGCTCACACACTCCTTTCTAAACCTTTGTAGATGGTTAGTGTTTCCAGTGTGGGCAATGCAAAATTCCAAAGAAGTGATCCAAGCTAGGATTACTGTTTGAATAAGTGATATTATTGCTATTATTTTTTAAGTATGGGAATAAGACAATGTGGTATAATTGTTGGTTGGTTATTATCTTGATGTTTTAAAAGATTATATTTATTTTAATACACTTTGGTTCGTGGACGTTGTTATTAGTTTATTGGTTTGCTTGGTTGAAATTACTAATATTTCTATAGACTTCAAATATGGACATTTTGATGTTGAATATTGAAGTTATGGATGCATGTTGAAGTGATATGTGATTGAGTTTATGGAATTCCTTGTTTTGCTAGAATTTTTGTAGAATTATACAGAGGTATAGATAATAACGGTATATGTATCGATACTTCTAAATTTAAAAGAATGTACAAGAAATAGTTGGTCATTTTGGTATCGATACTAGTTTTAAAGTATCGATACTTAAGGTAAAAATATAGATGTTTTAGATTTTGAGGAAAATCAAAATGTTAAAAAGATACCTATTTTCCAAATAGTATCGATACCCATTTTGAGAAATATCGATTCCCGTTTAGATATTCTCATTTAATGTGTGTTATCATGTTTATTGGTGGTTTTTTCCCGATAATTCACTTAGCTTGTTTCAGCTTACACACTCTTTTCTAAACCTTTGTAGATAGTTAGTGTTTACGATGTAGGTGGTGCGGAACTCTAAGGAAGTGATCCAAGTTAGGCTTAATGTTTGAGTATGTGATATTATTGTTATTATTTTTGAAGTATGGGAATATGACAATGTGGTAGAATTGTTGGTTGATTATTATCTTGATGTTTTAAATGATTATATTTATTTTAAAACTCTTAAGTTCATGGACGTTGTTATTAGATTATTGGTTTGCTTGTTTGAAATTATTGATATTGCTATGGACTTCAAATATGGACATTTTGATGTTGAATATTGAATTTATGGATGCATGTTGAAGTGGTATGTGATTGAGCATATGGAATTCCCTGTTTTGTAAGAATTTTCGTAGAATTATACAAACGTAACAATAATCATAGTATATATATTGATACTTATAAATTGAAATGAATGTACAAGAATTAGTTGGTCATTTTGGTATTGATACTAGTTCTAGAGTATCGATACTTGGGGAAAAATATAGGTACTTTTCAATTGTATCGATAAATTGTTGGGTTTTAGATTTTAACGAAAATCAGAATGTTAAAAAGGTACATATTTCCAAATAGTATCGATACCCATTTTCAGAAACACTGATTCCCATTTAGATGTCCTCATTTAATGTATGATATCATGTTTATTGGTAGTTTTTTTCAATCATTCACTGAGCTTATTTAAGCTCACACACTCTTTTCTAAACCTTTGTAGATAGTATTTTTGGTGAGGGCAGGCGAAATTTCAAGGAAGTGATGCAAGTTAGGCTTAGTGTTTGAGTAGGTGATGTTATTGCTATTATTTTTGAAGTATGGGAATAAGACAATGTGATAGAATTGTTGGTTTGTTATTATCTTCATGTTTTAAATGATTAAATTTATTCTAATACTCTTAGGTTCATGGATGTTGTTATTAGTTTATTGGTTTGCTTGGTTGAAATTATTGATATTGCTATGGAATTCAAATATGGACATTTTGATGTTGAATATTGAAGTTATGGATGCATGTTGAAGTGGTATGTGATTGAGTATAAAGAATTCCTTTTTTTCTAGAATTTTTGAGAAGTTATACAAAGGTATCAATAATCACAGTATATGTATCTATAATTCTAAATTTAAAAAAATGTACAAGAAATAGTTGGTCATTTTGGTATCGATACCAGTTCTAGAGTATCGATACTCATGGTAAAAATATAGATACTTTTGAATTGTATCGATAAATTGTTGTTTAACACCCCAAACCAAACCCAGATGTTATGGCTGAATCTGACATGTCACATCAAATTATCGCTTAAAAACTGAATTTGTCGATAAAAGTTCATTTTTATATTTAAAACTTTTTGTGTTCGTGTTTAGCAAATATCTCGTCAAAAGCTTTCCAAAATCTAGACTTGTTGGCAAAAACCCAAATTTAATTTAAAACCTGTCTAGTTTTTACTGCATGAGAAAATTTGGTAAAATTCATTATTACACTCTAAAACCAATTTTAGAAAAAGTGATTGCCTTATTTGTTATTGTGGGTTTCTTAATCTGATTAAACCGTGAAAGCTTCTCCAGTTGAAAATCTTAAGGTTAAAAATGCGTGTTTTTCTTTAAAAATGTTTATTATTTTGAAAACTTGATTTCCCTATTCTAGCAGTTTAAAGTACGAAATCAAAAGTCCAAATAAAGTTAAAAACCCCCAAAATGGCCTTATTACAAAATTAACCCAAATATAAAATCTTTGAATAAATAAAGTCATAAGTAAATCATTTGCGATCGTGTGGCCTTCTCCGAGTCCCTCGCGGCTCCAAATCGCCTAAGGCTTGGGAATACTTGCACAGTTAAAAATGGGGTGAGTTTGCGAAAACTCAGTGTGTGTAATCCCCTATCAGTCTAACAGTAAACAGAGCATGCAAATACAGTCTGGGCCTAAGCCCTATTCAGTAATAGAATAGTTTGGGCTTTAGCCCTATTCAGTAACAGTGTGGGCCTAAGCCCAACACAGAGTTAATACAGTACAATAATGAAACCCATCCCAATCCAACCAGCACACCACCCGTACCAACCAACATACCATGTAGGGATAAAATCGACCCACCCACCCAGCACACCAATGACGCAGCGAAGCTACTAGCAGTAATAACACAGCAAAGCTACTAGTGACAGTAAACGTGGCAAAGCCACTAGAATCAGAAAATACATGGCAAAGCCACTATACAATACTTCCTCCATATCACAATCCCAACCCCATACAAAATGTCACGACATAAATATTACGTATATGCATACATCAATCCTCCATATCATACTCGGAATCAATCATATAAACATCATACATACACCAATCAACTTACCACTAGGGTAAAATAATCTTTCTATCAGTTAGGGGTAAAACGAAAATTTTAACCCTTAGGGATATTCTAGTCATTTTACTAATTGTGGGGTCTCGGTACAGATAACGACCCTTAAGAAGGTCTACAGTCGTCTCGAACGACTCAAATGACCTAAGTGGTCATAACGGTGTAAATGGGCCCATGGCCCATTACTCGACCCAAGTGGGCCCACAAGCTCATGTGGCCCATTTAGCCCAAATTCAGTTACAGCTATCTAATTTACAAAGCCCAGTCCAGTAATTGTCACTTACCATGAATTTTATCCGTGTGGAGGCCCACTAGCCCACATGGCCCATTTCGGCCCAACGAGGCCCATAACTGCACAAGTCCACAAGAACGCTCGTGGCGGCCTCTACAGCCTATCGCCCATGATCTATGGGCTCGGTTCACCACACAAGCGTTCGCACGTTCGTGAGGCCACAAATACTGAAGTTCTGGCTTTTTAACTTTTCAACTTTTGCCGATTCACAGTAAAGAAGGGTGTGAATACACACCTGCTTTGCGAAATGCAAGGCCACTTCACGAGCACCACACCTAAAACCAAGCAGCGTATCCAGTTAACAAACTCTCAAAAGATCTAACGCCTATTTAATAACACCAATCCAAAATCGACCATATTACCTTTTCAATTGAATGGAAACCAGCCTATTTCTCCTAGATCGTCGACTAAAATCAATCGTTCGCCCTTTGCTGAATATCTGAACCACATACACAAATCTTATTAATAGAATTGCTCAACTTAGAGATCTTAAAAACATAAATGTTGCCCCAAAGCAACACCTACCATATTCGGCCACACCCAAAATGAAAACTCAAGTATTTACCCTAACAGAAGACTGAGGGAAAAGATCTAGGTTGCTTCAATAACACTTGCAAACCTCTTCAACCATTGCGAAGACCGATTGTTGAAGAACACCTACGAACCTGAAACAGCACAGGAACTTAAGGCCGACCGAAAAAAGAGTGAAAAGATGAGAGGTTTGGCTTTTACAAGACAATGCAAAAGGGGAAGGAAGAAAAACACTTACCTAAGTTCAACCTTCGACTTCCCGAAAATAGGATGCTTGAAAGAGGAGATATTCAGCTTATGAGTGAACAAGAGAAGAGCAGAGAGAGACAGAGAATGGGGAATCGGTCACAATGGAATAAGAAGAGAAAATGGAGGAACAAAATGAAAACAACAGTAGAAGAGGTAGTCGACTATTGTAGAGAGACGAAGAATATGGGTTCGACCAAATACCAAGAAAGAATAATGTTGAGAACAAGAAGAAAAGAAAAAGGCACTCGAAGAAAATCGAAAAGTAAAGAGTTACCAAAAACTGTCCAAATTGTCACAATCAAAATCGGCACCACTTATAAAAAGAAGGAAAAAAACAAAGTACTAATTTGGCACTAAATGCCTAAAACCAAAACCGCACAAAGAATAATACTCCCAAGCTTTCAAAATTACCGAAACACGCACACCCGCAACTCCTTAGCCAAATTTTGCACACTCAACTTACCCGTTCGGCTACAACTCTCCCTTGCTTAGAATTCCTTGATTTTCTCCATAATTCTCTCCCCTTACCCCTCCTTGATATCATCCATAACTTACTCCAAGACCAGTTCAAACTCTCACTCAACAGAGTTCGAATCCACTTCAAACACTTGCCATACCATAGAGCAAAATAATTATCCCTTGTCTGCCATGAAATTCGAACCCAAACTTCTCAAATACTCCCAAACACACCCAAATCATCTAGCCAACACACTAAACATGCAATTTGTGCCAATTCATGCAAAAAAAGAGACCCCATATTTTGGGGCGTTACAACTCTACCCCCTTAAAGAAATTTTGGCCATGAAATTTACCTAGTCAGAATAAGTGAGGGTATTGCCGTCGCATTATCTCCTCAGGTTCCCACGTGGCTTCTTCTGAACCATGATTACGCCAAAGCACTTTAACCAATGGGACAAATTTCTTCCTCGGTACCTTAACATCACGATCTATTATCTGTACTAGTTTTTCCTCGAAGGTTAGATCAGGCCTAACCTCGATCCCCTCAACCGGCAATATGTGCAAGGGATCAGAGCGCTATCGCCTCAGCATGGAGATGTGGAATATGTCATGAATTCGGTCTAATTTTGGAGGCAACTGAGTTGATAGGCGACTTGTCCCATACGCTTCAGTACTCGGTAAGGTCTAATAAATCTAGGGCTCTGCTTACCCTTTCGTCCAAATCTCAAGATTTTCTTCCATGTCGAGACCTTCAGAAAGACATAATCCCCCACAGAGTACTCAATCTCCTTATGCTTCAAGTCTGCATAAGACTAGGCAGATGGTTCCTTTAATTTATCTCGAATCAACTTCACTTCTTCCTCGGTATCAGAAACTAACTCTCCCCCAAAACTCGCCGCTCCCCCAACTCAGTCCAATAAGTAGGAGTACGACACCTACGACCATATAATACTTCATATGGTGCCATCCAAATATTAGACTGGTAGCTATTATTATACGTGAACTCCACTAACGGTAAATAGTCTTCCCAGCTACCTCAAAAATCAATTACACAGCTTCTTAGCATATATTCCAGAACCTGAATCACCCTCTCTGACTGACCATCTGTTTGAGGGTGGAATGCAGTACTGAAGTCCAATCTGGTACCCATAGCCTCATGTAACTTCTTCTAGAATCGCCAATTGAATCTAGGATCTTTGTCAGATATCATAGATACTGGTACCCCATTCAATCTTATGATCTCAGTCACATACAACTTAGCCAGCTTCTCCAATGAGTAGTTAGTATGGACTGGTATGAAATGAGCAGACTTAGTCAACCTATCTACAATAACCCATACTGAATCCTTCTTAGTAGGCGTTAGGGGCAGCCCACTCACAAAATCCATGGTTACTCATTCCCACTTCCAAAGTGGAATCTTAACTGGCTGCAGTAACCCAGAAGGCAGTTGATGCCCAGCCTTAACTTGCGGGCATGTCAGACACTTAATCACATAATTGGTAACTTCACGCTTCATCTTGGCCACCAATACAGTTCACGCAGGTCTCAATACAAATTGTTCCCGCCAGAATGCATAGCACATGGACTACCATGCTCCTCTTGCAGTATCGACAGTCTTAAGTCAGAGTCCTTCGAAACACAAACTGTAACACCCCTTACCCGAGACCATCGCCGGAGTCAAGTGCGAGGTGTTACCAGATTTATCTTACTAAATCGGGGCATAAAAATTTACTTTTAAAATTAATTTGCTCACATTCATCTAATATATCCCTAAAAAGGGCCCTCAAGGCCCTAAAACATACAATTGAAATGGTTCGGGACCAAACCGGGAACATTAAAATTTTTTCGATTACTTACACAAATCAAAACAATTTATTTTACTATTCATAATAAAACTGTACACCTGCGTAATAGTCACTAAATTAAATATAACTCAAGTTACGAAAATTCAAATTTAAACCTGTAAATTTTCCCTAAAACTAGACTCGTATATCTTCTTACCATAATTTTTCTAGAATTTTTGGTTTGGCCAATTAGTACAATTTATTCAATAAATTTTCCCTTATTTTGCAGTCCAATAGACCTAACCTCTCTTCACTAAAAATCAATTATCTCATTATACAGAATTCAAATAAAGTTTCTGTTTATTTCTCCTAAAAATAGACTCACTAAGGAATCTATAAATAAAAATTATAATCTTTAATTCTTTTTGTAAAATTTCTAGTAAATTTCTAAAATCAGAACAGGGGATGACAAAGTCATTCTGAACCAGTCTCACAAGAATTTAAATATCTCAAAATATAGACTTCTTTTTCTTTCTCTGTTTCATTCCTATGAAAGTAAACTCAATAATCTTTAATTCTATATCTCATTCACCATTCAATTCCATTTCTACAATTTTTAATGATTTTTCAAAATTATGTCACTGCTATTGCCCCAAAACTATTTCATAACCAACTTTTACTCTTTCATAATTTCTTTGCATTAAACCTCATTTAGGCATACATAACATCAACACATGTTTCTTATTTAGACATTTCAACACCTAATAATTATCAAGTATTCACATGTCATTCTTTAGTCATATCATAAAGATATACACACAAAATAACCAAGTCCCTATACATGCCATAACTTAAAACGTTTCAATGAAAATACCTAATTGGTAACTTGATAGTCGAAAGTGTGCAGCGATCTCCGACGACCTCCAACCCAAGCTTGTTTGATAAAACTCTGGAACAGAGGAAAAGAAAGAGGTGAGCTTATAAAGCTTAGTAAGTTCACATGTAAAATAATAGGCATTAGTAATGAATTTAGCTTATTATTAAGCTTTCATAATTTGTATAAATAATGTTAAGTCCTTACTTTCCCATCTTACTCATTGGTAACCTTACCAAAGGCTTGGAATAATAAAAAGAATACCTTACTTAATAGCTTGTTTATGTACCAGCAACATCTCACTTAACACATTAATACTCTCTCATAATATATAGGCATATTGCTTATCATGTCACAAAGCATCATAAGTATAATTGAAAACTTATCACTTACTTAATACTTGAATATACTCATTAAAATACTTTTAATATCATCAACTAACGAAATTTTTATTTTACTTCTTCACTTACTCTTTAACTTTCCTATTTGCCATTCCTTTACCTGAACTCTCTTGTAACATAGCATGTATTAATGCCCGACGAACCATTTGGAATACTAAGGGTACTTGGGTTTTCCTGCCTGATAATAGCCTACCAATGCCATGTGCTCTAGGTATGGTCTTACATAGGATGTTCCCTGTCTTGCCAAAGCCATATATCTTATATGGACTTACATGGGATGTTCCTCAACTGTCTCAACCTGCCACTGCCAATACCATATGTCTGATATGGACTTACATGGGATGTTCCTCAACTGTCTCAACCTACCAATGCCATATGTCTAATATGGACTTACATGGGATCCTTGCCTTATATACTCACCAATGCCATGCCTTGGCATGGTCTTACTTGGTATCCTTATCTTATGTTGCCATGGGTCAACCATGGTCTTTTTTTTCGGTCAATTCTTCCTTGGTTGCCACGTTATAAACATGGATTTTGAAATATCAATGCCTTGGCAAATCATAGCTAAAACATACTTGCTCAAAATTCTCAACGTCAGTCACATAACTCAGTAATAATAATAGCAACAATTGCATAATAATAAAATACTACCCAACTTACATACTTACATTCTCAATCTCATCATATCCTCAATTTATCTTACTTTCCTCAAATTATGCTATTCAATACTTTCTTGATCTTATAAAAAGCCACATTACCACTATGGTCTTATGTGTAAACTTATTCGAATTCTCATTTTTAATGTCAAATCATTATCGAACATTTCTCGATTATTATCATTATATTAAAAAATCTATACTAAAAAATTTATAACTGATATATCAATTTAGCATTCAAACATGCTTAATTAAATGCTTATTAAACACATGAACTTACCTCGATACCAATATGGCCATTTTGACCAACTTTCTCGATTTTCAGGTTTTCTCCCGTTCTAGGTCCAGATCTCATTTTTTGAGATCTAAAACGTCATATTTCACTCATTTAATCGATGTACTAATCATTGCGAACCTAAAACATATTTTTACAAAATTTACATTTTTGCCCCTAAACTTTTGCATATTTACACTTTTACCCCAAAGCTCGAAAATAAATTTTTATTCAATTTCTTTGCAATTAGGCCTAACTGAACCATTTCATAAATATCGTAGCCCACAATTCTCATTAAAACTCACACTTATGACCAATTTTATAACTTTTACGATTTAGTCCTTTCGGACGTTTTCGTCGAAAATCACTCGATAAAAACTATTTCTCTAACCATAAACATGCGTAATCTACCATAATTCATCAAAATGCACAATTATTCAACATGATTCAATTTTTGAAATCAAATCCTAGCTCCAATAAATGGTAGAAATAGAGAAATCATGTTACCGGGATTTCAAAAACGTAAAAATCATTAAAAACGAGGCTAGAACAGACTTACAGTCGAGCTTGGAAGCTTGAAAAACCCTAGTCATGGTTTCCCCATGCTATATTCGACCTTGAGGAATAAGATGAGCAAATTTTTGCTTCATTTTCCCTTTTTAATTCTTTTAAATTACTAAATGACCAAAATGCCCTTAAAGACTTTTCTTTCAAATTTGTCTTATTCATGCCCATTTTTGTCCAAAAATTTAACCAATGGTCTAATTACTATTTAAGGACCTTCAATTTAAAACTTCAAAACATTGGACACTTTTAACATATGGAACTTAACTTTTGCACTATTTACAATTTAGTCCTTTTGACTAAATTGAGTGCCCAAACATCGAAATTTTCGAACGAAATTTTCACAAAATCTTTCTGTGAAATCATATATCATAAAAATATAATAAAAATAATATTTTTCTTGTTGGATTTACGGCCTCGAAACCACTATTTCGACTAGGCCCAAAATCAGGATGTTACATTTCTCCCCCTTAGGGATTTTCGTCCCAAAAAAATCTTACCAGATGATGGACTAATGGCTGATTTCACAAGGCACTTTCAATTTCTCGTTTAGTCTCAACATCCTTAGCATCTTACTGCTCAAGCTAAGATTTTGAATTATACTCTCTTATCGTGGACATAGGAATCACATAATTGATCTTCTCGAATTCTGACTGAAATACCTACTGTTAAGTAACTGACCTTATTTGTAACACCCCAAACCCAGCCCAGACGTTACGGCTAATTCTGGTGTGTCACATCAACGTACGATTAAACATATATTCTTTAGTCGTTACGGTTAGGGTGAGTTTTGCAAAACCGTTATTAACGTTTGAGAAGAAAATCCAGGTTTAGTTTGAGATCGTCCTATCCACTACCAGTTTTAAATTAATTGTTACGAGATCTTGTTCGTCTTTTCGTTATCCATTTGTTATGAGGGTTTTGTTTTGAAAATGTTGATTAATTTTAAGAAAAACTCACGCAGCCATATTCGAACCATTTCAAACAAATTATAAATTAAGAATTAAAAACCCAAATTAAAATACTTAAAGCGGCCTTATTACAACCCAACACTAGAATGAAAAATAATTAAAAATAAATAAGAAAATAAATAACTTAAATAAAAACCAATAATGCAATCCACCTGGCCACTTTGAATCCCTCTAGCTCCAAGTCCACCAATCTAAGGCTCACCTGCATAGATGAAAGGAAGGGGTGAGTTTGGAAACTCAGTGTGCAAAGAAAGCCCATCCAGAGCCCAAATCAGCTCAAGCTTACTAGGCCTAAGCCTTATCCAGTCTCAGTAATAACTGGGCCGAAGCCCTATTCAGAAATTACTTAACTGGACCGAAGCCCTATTCAGTAAACAGTACGGCCCATAGGCCTAGTTCAGTAATAGATCAGAAATAATGCATGTATGCAAAGCCCAGCCCATGTCCAGCCCTACACACCACCCGTACCAGCCCTACATACCATGTGGGGAATAACTCAACCCACCCAGCCCTATACACCACAGTTGCAGCGTAGCTACTCAGATAACGTGGCCAAGCCACTAATAGTAAAATCGAGGCAAAGCCCCTTTCAGTAGTACGAGGCAAAGCCCATTTCAGTAAACCGAGGAAAAGCCTATTTTTAGTAAACCGAGGCAAAGCCCCTTTTCAGTAAACATGGCAATGCCACTTGCACTTTTTCCATCAATAAACCCAGTCCCATGCAACAGTTTAAACATGTCATGGCATACAGTGAACAGAAACAGTAAAGCATGCATTTCAGTCAAATTTAGCCCTAGGGGTATAATGGTCATTTTGCACCTAGGGTTAAAATAGTAATTTTTCACCCTTAAGGGGTATTTTAGTAATTATACCAGTTTTTAGGGTTTTATGCATCTTCCAGTTATTAACAGTCTAATTTTCATCCTAACAGTATATCTAGCCCATTTATCAACCTTAGAGCTATCGGCCCTAAAACCCCTAATGGGCCCTATAGTGTCGATTAGCTATTCTGGCCCATTTAGCTCAAATTTCATGAATATCTTAACAGTTTTAACCTACACTATACCAGAATACACTTACTGCTAGTTTTCACCTAAATGGGCCCGTAAGCCCATTGGGCCCATATTTAGCCTGTCAAGGCCCACATTTACTGAGGTGCACGAAATCGCGCACTCACCAACTTTACCGATTTTGGTTACAGAATCTTACCGCTTCCAACCGACCCACGAGCACTCGCACATTCGCAAGCCCACGAAATGCCAGAATTTCGGTATTTCAGCTTTTCAGCTTTTGCCGATTTAGTCTACTAGAGGGTGTTTATTTACACACCTGATTTGTGACAGACGTTGATGAAATCTCCCACACGATTATCCTACAATTGCCCACTACGATATTAGATTACAAATCAATGATAACCAACATGATAATCACTTACCACATTCGGCCACTATGAGGCTTTATTAACAACTTACCTTGCCGACTTAACTATTAGATCTAGATCTAGATCACTTCCACGTCCCTAGCCTTTATTTCTCCTTGCGAAATCACCCTTTCTCGCAAACTAGAACACATAAATCGATTAGAAAGACTAGCATTACCAATCACCAAAGTCAACAGCCTCTCTAAAGTATTTAGGGACTTTCGGCTTTCTTAAATCCTGAAATAACGAATGGAAAGAAGAGATCTGAGTACTTACCGAAGATCCACTAGACAAAAATGCTTCCAATCCCGTTTCTAGCTCAGATTTGACGCAGATCTAGCCTCTAAACACAAGCAAAGAAAGAATCTAAGAGATCTAAGGGTTCGGTCTCCAAATTACTATGAGTATGGCGATTTTAGCTTTTGGTTTAATGAAGAAGAGAAAGATAGAAGGTGTATGAAAAAGAGAAGATTTCGATAAGGGTTTTAGGAGTTGTGAGATTCGGCTAAGTGGATTGAAAAAAAGAATGGGGTTTCGGTCAAGGAGAAACCGGTAACATAGGCTTGGTTTCGGCTTTTGAAGAGATTTGCTAAGTAGAATTCCAAGTGAATCGTTTTAGGCTTATGTAACAAAGAAGAAAGGAAGGAGAAGAAGGTTGTTTCGATTTGAGAAGAAAAGAGAGGTGGTTCAGCTCTTTGAACAAATCAGTACCCAAAAGGTTGGTGACTTAAGTTTCCGGCTTTTTAGATCACAAGAGAGGAGAAGAGTAATGAAAGAGAACCCTAAACTTACCTAGTCGGCACACACACTTACCCAAATTGCCGAATTAAGACCCCAAGAAAGACCCTAAAAGTGTTCAGCTAGCACCCTAAACAACCCCTAGCTGATTATACCAAGACCAATTGCCCCAAATGGCAATGCTTCCCCAAGAGTCTCCTAATCGGCCATCACATGCTCCCTTTCAAAATTCCTAAAATCTCTCTCCCTTATCCTACCGATTCAATCTTATAAATATTTGAAACTCTTCTGTCAGACTTTCACTTAACACCCATCACATGACTGGCACATGCACAAAAATTAAAAACACACACTGCTTACCTTGAAACTTGAACTCTGGTCTTAATTCCCTCACTTTTTCTTAAAAGCCTACATAAGTAAGCCCCCTTCTCTTTTAAATCCAAAATTTGATAAATCTACAGGGTTTTAACTTAGGCTTGGGCCTTCTAAAGGCCCACTAACATACTTAGAACATAAATTTCATGACCAAGCAACAAAATTTCATGATTTCACCAAAATCGCAAAAATCCCAAAAAACCCTAAAAATTAGGGCGTTACATTATTCTTTCTATAAGCTCATACTCTTAGATGAACCATAACTCACTTTTCTCTACTTACCAAAATGAAAAATTTTCTGTTAATAAAATACTTTCAGAAACACCTGACACCCATTTGAGTTTCAATATTCTTGCCTTTTGATTCTATACACAATTTCTGATAATCTGTCTTTGGTCTAAAAAATCAATTTTCACATTTCTCTAATATTTTAACTCAAATTAACCCTATGAGTTTCTCTTTCTCAATTGCTCTTAATATTTAAAACACAATACAAAACTTACCTTTCTAAGAATCTGAATCACTTCCTCAATCTAACTATTAGTATTAGAGTGACACACAATAACATTTAGAAATCTCGTACTCAAGACTTACTGTAACTTTCTTCTGAAGTTATAATACAAATCTCGAATTTCAACCATAACTAATGAAAATTTGGGCTCTGTATAAACTGACAACCTCAGGATAAATAACTCAGATAACCCGTCAATAGAAAAACTTGGTCATGCTGAGAAAAATATACATAAACTTCCTCGAGTAATCAACCATAGCTCACATAACCTTTACCCTTTTGATGATAATACTAATTCTGTTGTACAATTCTTCGAATTACCATTGCATTTCCACACGGATATCAATACTAACTGTAATAGCTTCTAAGATACTTTAAAAAATCAACTTTAATTCTTTGAAAGTTCAGACATCAGGTTCAAAATCTGGTACATAGCATATCATACTCTTACTAGTGTAACTATTTCTGAGTATTCTCCATCTCTGTACTCCTCGAGTAGACAAATAATTATCTCTGTGTCAGGCTTCATAACTGTTGCATAATCTTTTTACTCAATTCAGACTGAATCATAACAAATACTTCGATCATCAATTTCTTTAGCTGTTTATAACTTTACTAGCATGGATTTAAGCTAAATTAAACTTCATATAATGAGAACTCTAGCAATCGGACAACTTGGATTGGCAAAATCATACCTCAAATGCAACCCTTTCGATGTATATATTTATATATATATATAACTCTATATCGTAACTTCTGGAATAGGTACTCTTCACTCAAGTCGTTTATCCATTTATACATAAACAATCAATATTTAATTCTGGAACTGTGAATAATTCTAACATACATATAACTCAATCAAACTACTCAAATGAATCGATTTTGACTAATAAACAATAACTTTTCAAGAACTGCCTTCTTTATCCTGTCATTATATCTTAGACATACATTTTATCATGATCTCTTCAAAAAGCCAATCACAGATCATTATCACTGCATAACTTGAAAAAACATAACATTCGGTCTTTAACTTACTGATACATGTATCAAGATCATTTAAAAAGAAAAATCATTACCTCAATCTAAGTTGAACTTCTTATCACTCACATTTTGCCAAAGTCACTTTCTCTTCAAATTCATTCAGCTTAAAAATCGCGGTGCCATAATAAAACTGACTTCTCAATTACTTTAGTAAATGACGTCCTAACTCTGTACTTTCATTATCAGGTCTGAACTCATATTCGTCAATAGAACATTTCTTGCTATTATCTTATGGCTAATACTTTGAACAATAATTTATTAAGAAACCCGAGATAACAAAATCTTAGAACACAGAGCTATACAAAATTTTTGAAAATCGCTTCTCATGTAGAACAGTTAAGTTCTCGATAGCGTCTCAGAAAATTTCCAAAAAGGAAAGATAATACTCACAAGCACTAAAATCAACTATAACAGAAACCATATAATTTTCCTTTATATTTACCAAACAATAGCTAGTAGAACGGGATGCTAACATCATACAAACCTTACTGTCAACTTTCCATCTGCACACTAGAGCAAAAAACCAAAATAGATAGAGCAATATCAATCACAACTCAAGCAAACTACAATGCCTTCATCTGTCTGTATATTTAATTGGCATCCTCATACAGTAGGAATTTCATCTGAAATCTTGCAGATATAAATATATATACCTCTAAAAATAAATGTACACATATAATAGTCAAAAGATATTTTTGAAATTTTCTCAACAAAAAACTCTGCATTCAGCTATTAATACAGCTTAATCATTATTCCTCTATCTAATTCTATCATTACTGAATCCACATTATCTCATTCAAAATCAGAATTTATTCGGAAGAAAATCCAGCAATCATATACCTTACACATCATACCTGAATAAGTGCATTAGTTGAACCTAACTTTTCTTTAATTGTAACGTTTCAGAATCTGGATGACCTTCATATTAACCTGGCATCTTTTCTGTAACTGTATTCATTTGCTAAATCATTCTCGACTCTGATTATGTTGTCAATTAATCTGCCATTGAACTCTTTAGTTTTTCACTTGTAAGCCTATTCAGTCTGAATTTCATGTAATCTCTCTCTGAAATACCTTGTTGAAAAGGGGGGTGAGGTTGTAACACCTTTGATTTACCTCGTATATTCTCATGCATATAACTTAACACTCATCAACATATAATATTATCACAATTATACAATTTGTTTCAAGCAACTTAGCATACACGTTCATAATACAGAGACTTCTTGATCATCTTATGCAAACTAGTGCACTTATACATGCATTCATGAATCCCAAATACATTACTCATAACATTCACTTAACTTCTCTAGTTATACATATAGCATCATACAAATGTCAATTTAACATGAACACTTATCTTAATATAAACTTTCCTTTCATCTTATCTCATCTTTCATATTTCCCAAACAGTTCTTATTCACAATTTATTTATTTTCACATAAACATCATGAACTATTATTCCTACCTTTTATGAGCCTCAACTCATCATAAACATACTATCTGTACTATCAAACTTAGCTCAGTTGGAGTGCACATCCGTCTGACAAAATATTTTGCATCTGGGTCGAGAGTCGTCACACTATCATAGTTCAATATGACATGTATAGTTAGACTCTTACTTATGCTAGATAGTCTAAGAATCGACTAAAACCTGGCTCTGATACCAATAAAAGTAACACCCCTTCCCCGAGACCGTCGCCAGAGTCGAGCGCAAGGCGTTACCAGACTTATCTTACTAATTTGGGGCATAAAAATTTACTTTTAAAATTAATTCACTCACATTCATCCAATATATCCCTAAAAAGGGCCCTCAAGGCCCTAAAACATGCAATTGAAATGGTTCAGAATCAAATCGAGAACATTAAAATTTTTTCGATTACTTACACAAATCAAAACAATTTATTTCACTCTTCATTATAAAACTGTCCACATGCGTAACAGTCACTAAATTAATTATAACACGAGTTACAAAACTCAAAATTTAAATCTATATTTTTTTCTAAAACTAGACTCATATATCTTCTTACCATAATTTTTCCAGAATTTTTGGTTTGGCCAATTAGTACAGTTTATTCATTAAATGTTCCCCTCTTTTGCAGTCCAACAGACCTAACCTCTCTTCACTAAAAATCAATTATCTCATTATACAGAATTCAGATAATGTTTTCGTTTGTTTCTCTTGAAAATAGACTCATTTAGAAATCTAGAAATATAAATTATAATCCTTAATTCTTCTTGTACAATTTCTAGTAAATTTATAAAATTAGAATAGGGGATCATGAAGTTATTTTAAACTAGTATCACAAGAATTTAAATATCTCAGAATACAGACTTCTTTTGCTTGCTCTATTTCTTTCCTATAAAAATAGACTAAATACGCTTTAATTCTATATCTCATTTACCATTCAATTCCATTTCTACAATTTTTAGTGATTTTTCAAAATCATGTCACTACTGCTGTCCCAAAGCTGTTTCATAACCAACTTTTACTCTTTCATAATTTCTTGGCATTAAACCTCATTTAGGCATACATAACATCAACACATGTTCTTATTTAGCCATTTCAATAGCTAACCATTATCGAGTATTCGCATGTCATTCTTTAGCCATATCATAAGGACATACACACAAAATAACCAAGTCCCTATACATGCAATAACTTAAAACGTTTCAATGAAAATACTCAATTGGAAACTTGATAGTTGAAAGTGTGAAGCGATCTCCGACAACCTCCAACCCGAGCTTGTTTGATAAAACTCTGGAACAGAGGAAAGGAAAGAGGTGAGCTTATAAAGCTTAGTAAGTTCACATGTAAAATAATAAGCATTAGTAATGAATTTAGCTTATTATTAAGCTTTCATAATTTGTATAAATAGTGTTAAGTTCTTACTTTCCCATCTTACTCAGTGGTAACCTTACCAAAAGCTTGGAATAATAAAAAGAATACCTTACTTAATAGCTTGTTTATGTACCTGCAACATCTCACTTAACACATTAATGCTCTCTCATAATATATAGGCATATTGCTAATTATGTCACAGAGCATCATAAGTATAATTGAAAACTTATCACTTACTTAATACTTGAATATACTCATTAAAATACTTTTAATATCATCAACTAACAAAATCTTTATTTTACTTCTTCACTTACTCTTTAACTTTCTTGTTTATCATTCTTTTACCTAAACTTTCTTGTAACATAGCATGTATATTAGCCAGATGAACCGTTTGGAATACTAAGGGTACTTGGGTTTTCCTGCCTGATAATAGCCTGCCAATGCCATGCTCCAGGCATGGTCTTACATGGGATGTTCCCTGTCCTGCCAAAGCCATATATCTGATATGGACTTACATGGAAGGTTCCTTAACTGTCTCAACCTGCCAATGCCATATGTCTGATATGGACTTACATGGGATCCTTGTCTTATATACTCACCAATGCCATGCCTTAGCATGGTCTTACTTAGTATCCTTATCTTATGTTGCCATGGGTCAACCATGGTCTTTTTTTTCTGTCAATTCTTCCTTAGTTGCCATGTTATAAATATGGATTTTGAAATATCAATGCCTTGGCAAATCATAGCTAAAACATACTTGCTCAAAATTCTCAAGGTCAGTCACATAACTCAATAATAATAATAGTGACAATTGTATAATAATAAAATACTACTCAACTTACATACTTACATTTTCAATCTTATCATATCCTCAATTTATCTTAATTTCCTCAAATTATGCTATTCAATACTTTCTTGTTCTTATACAAAGCCACATTACCATTATGGTCTTATGTGTAAACTTATTCGAATTCTCATTTTTAATGTTAAATCATTATCAAACATTTCACGATTATTATCATTATATTAAAAAATCTATACTAAAACATTTATAACTAATATATCAATTTAGCATTCAAACATGCTTAATTAAATACTTATTAAACACATGAACTTACCTCGATACCAATACGGCCATTTTGACCAACTTTCCCGATTTTTAGTTTTTCTCCCGTTCTAGGTCCAAATCTCGTTTTTCGGGATCTAAAACTTAATATTTCACTTATTTAATCAATGTACTAATCATTTCGGACCTAAAACATATTTTTACAAAATTTACATTTTTGCACCTAAAATTTTACATATTTACACTTTTGCCCCAAAGCTCGGAAATAAATTTTTATTCAATTTCTTTGCATTCTGGACCTAAATGAACCATTTCATAAATATGGAAACCCGCAATTCTCATTAAAACTCACACTTATGACCAATTTTATAACTTTTATGATTTAGTCCTTTCAGACGTTTTCGTCGAAAATCACTTAGTAAAAACTGTTTCTCTAACCTTAAACACGCATAATATACCATAATTCATCAAAATGCACAATTATTCAACATGGGTTAATTTTTGAAATCAAACCCTAGCTCAAACAAATGGTAGAAATAGAGAAATCATGTTAACGGGATTTCAAAAACGTAAAAATCATTAAAAACGGGGCTAGAACAGACTTACAATCGAGCTTGGAAGCTTGAAAAGCCCTAGCAATGGTTTCTCCATGCTATATTCGGCCTTGAGGAAGAAGGTGAGCAAATTTTTGCTTCCTTTTCCCTTTTTAATTCTTTTAAATTACTAAATGACCAAAATTCCCTTAATGGCTTTTCTTTCAAATTTGTCTTATTCATGCCCATTTTTGTCCAAAAATTTAACCAATGGTCTAATTACTATTTAAGGACCTTCAATTTAAAACTTCATAACAATTGGACACTTCTAACATATGGAACTAAACTTTTGCACTATTTACAATTTAGTCCTTTTGACTAAATTGAGTGCCCAAACGTCGAAATTTTCAAACAAAATTTTCACGAAATCTTTTCGTGAAAATTTCATATCATAAAAATATAATAAAAAATATTTTTCTTTTTGAATTTGTGGCCTCGAAACTACTGTCCCGATTAGGCCCAAAATCGGGATGTTACACAAACTCTCCCCCGAAAACACAATACCCATTCGCTGTTCAGCCCAAAATCAGAAGTCTCTCCATTTTTAACCTGTCGGAAATGAGGAACCAGTGATTCATCTAACAGCTGTTTACCCTTAATTTAATCAGTCCACGTCGGTCTCACTGGAAGCTCAACTAACAAGCTACCATCATCAAACAGGCTGAGACAAGCAAACCTTGCTCTCAAATCAGATACAACCCTACGGCTTAGTGCGTCAGCTACCACATTAGATTTACCAGGGTGATATTCAATCGAACAATCATAGTCCTTAAGCAGCTCTATCCATCTTCGCTACCTAAGATTCAACTCCTTTTGAGTAAGGAGGTACCTGAGGCTCTTGTGATCCTTGTAAATAATACACTTCTCACCGTATAAGTAATACCTCCAGATCTTTAGTGTGAACACCGTCGCGGCTAACTCCAAGTCATGAGTAGAGTAATTCACCTCGTGAGGCTTGTGCTAACGACACGCATATGCCACCACCTTACCATCCTGCATTAGCACACAACCCAATCCAATGTGTGACACATCAATATAAACAGTGAATTCTTTCCCAAACTCTAGTTGTATTAAAATAGGGGCCTCTGTTAGAACCTTTTTCAGTTTCTTAAAACTCTCTTGCTGCCTATTAGTCTAATTAAACGGTACCCCTTTACGCTGTAACTTCGTCAAAGGTGCAGCAATCAGTGAAAACCTTTCAACAAAACGTCTGTAATACCCAGCCAGACCCAGAAAGCTTCAAATTTTAGACACGATCTTCGATGATTTCCAATCTAATGCAGCTTCAATTTTACAAGGATCAACTCTAATCCCGTCAGCAGACACAAAGTGACCCAGAAACGTCACTTCTCATAGCTAGAACTCACACTTGCTGAATTTCTCGTATAGCTACTTTTCCCTCAGAATTTGCAGAACAATTCGAAGATGCTCATCATAATCCTTTTCGGTTCTTGAATACACCAATATATCGTCTATAAACATCACTACAAACCGGTCCAGATAGGGTTGGAACACTCAGTTCATGAGGTCCATAAAAGCTGTTGATGCATTCGTAAGCCCAAACGGTATTACTAGGAACTTGTAGTGCCCATAGCGAGTCCTAAATGCAGTCTTATACACATCAGCCCCCTTAACCCTTAGCTGATGGTACCCAGAATGGAGGTCGATCTTAGAGAAAACCAAAGCTCCTCTAAGATGATCAAAAAGGTCATCAATCCTCGACAGGGGATACTTGTTCTTGATAGTCAGTTTGATTATTTACCGATAGTCGATGTACATGTGCATAGACCCATCCTTCTTTTTCACAAATAGGACCGGTGCTCCCCATGGAGACACACTAGGTTGAATAAATCCTCGGTCAATCAGTTCTTGAATTTGACCTTTTAATTCCACTAGCTCCTTTAGTGTCATCCTATAAGGGGTGATGGACACTAGAGCTGTTCCTGGCAGAAGCTTAATTTTGAATTCGACTTCACGGTTCAGAGGCAGCTTAGGGAGCTCATCAGGAAATATGTCAGGAAACTCCTTAATAGTTATTATATCTCCAAGAGAAGGACCTTCAGAATTAGAATTGCTGACATATGCTAAAAACGCCTCACAACCTTTGTGAACCAGTTTCTCAGCCCTTAATGTTGAGATTACGTTAGACAGATAATCTCTTCGCTCCCCTATCACAGTCACCTTCTCATTCTCAGTAGTCTTTAACACCAAACGCTTAGCAGTGCAGTCCAAACTCGCACGGTGTTTCACTAGCCAATCCATACCTAATATAAGGTCAAACTCACCAAACGGTAGTTCCATTAAATCCACTGGAAAGATTACTCATTGAACCTCTAAAGGCATATTTCTGAATAACGTATTTACCCTAACCGACTGTCCCAATGGACTTATCACAGTGGTTTCACTAGCAGTATATTCAAACTGAAGACCCAACGTCCCCGACACAGTGTAAGCAACATGCGATTGTGTAGACCCCATATCAATTAAAGCACTGTATGGTACATTATGAATTAAAAACGTACCAGTTATGACATCAGGGGCATCACCATCCTCTCATCGATGAGCAGCATAGACCAGTGCTAGCTGCCTCGCCTTGGTGTTACCAGTACCTCTGCCCGATGCTCCACAACCCCGTCCAATACAGTTTCCACTTCGGGCCTGCCCACGGCCTTTCGGTGGCTGATGACCACCTCTCATTGGCTGAAAAAACCTCTATTCTGTAGCTTGCACCTGACCTGGCCTCTGAGGACAATTCTTAACTTGGTGATCTATCGATCCACATTTGAAACACGCCCCAGTCTTTTTCCAGCACCCACCCAGGTGAGATCTCCTGCAATCTACACAAGGCTACGGTTTAACAGCAGTAACAAAGACTACTTGAACTGGCCCGTTAAATCTAGCCTTCTTAACAGGCCTTTTAGAAGAACCTGAGGGTCCTGAATCCCTCCTATTTCTGCCCTTATCTTTCTCGCGATTCTGGCCCTCAAAGCGCTTCACATCCTCAGCAATTTTTGCCTTTTCCACCAAGGCGGCAAAATCTCATCCCTCTGCAGAGCTATCAGCACACGTAACTCATCTTGGAGGCCATCCTTGAACTGCAGATAGAATTCATATTCAGTTGCAACAATCCCACGAGTATACCGACTAAACCACAAGAATTCTGCCTCATACTCTGCCACTGACTTACTCCCCTGGGTCTCAGGTTTAGAAATTCCTTTCGTTGGGTGTCCACATAACTCACCCCTATGTATTTTCCTTGAAAGGTTGCCTTAAAGAAATACCATGTTAAACGGTCAGCCTGCGTACCCTCTCTCACGATGAGCCACCACTGGTAGGCCTCATCTCGCAGCAAGGACACTACTCCCTTTAATTTTTGCTCTACAGTGCAGTCAAGGTCGTCCATTATCCGCTCAGTAGCCTCAAGCTAGTACTCTACTACATTTGGGGCTACACTAGACACACCCCTAAAGATTTCTGCTCTATTCGACCGGAGTGGCTCAGAAATTGACACTCGGCCCACGAATCCAGTACTCACTCCAGCAACCCTCTCTAGAACGTGAAGCATTGCTTGGGATAGAGCATCATCCCCAACTACTAGATCAAAAGACCCCGTTTCAATCGCTGGAGAAGCTGGTGCCTCCTTAGCAGGGCCCGATGCTGAAGACCCAGCTCTAGCACTTCTTCAGCCTCTACCACTGCTTCGTGTACCCCTTCCGTGAGTACCTCTTATGCTCATATCAATATACGCTTAATCTATTTTAGAAGTTTTATAAATCAGTTCTTTATTCCAGTAATTATTAACAGATATTTTATGAGAAGACAGTAGTTATAGTTTTGTTTTTACAGATTGAGATCCCCCTACAGTTTTCTATAGTCTCAGTTTACTCTAACCTAAGAGTTTCACAGTACAGTCCTACTACCCAAAGTAGTTTCTTAGAAATACATTTCAGTCTATAATAGTAAATAGTGTCAGAGAACTTATAGATTTGGCGTCAGAGACTCGATGTGCCATACTTCCAATATCCACATTTCAAAACAACTCAAATTCTTTGAAATCATCTTTTTCAAAATCAAAATTTTTAGAAAAATTTTCAAAACCCATTCCACAACCGAGTTTTGCAACTTGGTTTTGATACCGCTAAATGCAACACACCAAACCCGGCCTAAACGTTATGGTCGAATCTGATGTGTCACATCAAATTGTCGTTCCAAAAACTAGATTTGTTGATAAAACTTCATTTTTATATTTAAAACTTTTTGTGCTCGTGTTTAACAAACCATCTCGTCAAAAGCTTTCCAAAATCTAAACTTGTTGGCAAAAACCCGAATTTAATTTAAAACCCGTCTAGTTTTTACTGCATGAGAAAATTCGGTAAAATTTGTTATTACACTCTAAAACCAATTTTAGAAAAAGTAATTACCTTATTTATTATTGTGGGTTTCTTAATTTGATTAAACTGCGAAAGCTTCTCCAGTTGAAAATCATAAGGTTAAAAATGTGTGATTTTCTTTGAAAACGTTTATTATTTTGAAAACTTGATTTCCCTATTCTAGCAGTTTAAAGTACGAAACCAAAAGTCCAAATAAAAGTTAAAAACCCCCAAAATGGCCTTATTACAAAATTAACCCAAATATAAAATCTTTGAATAAATAAAGTCATATGTAAATCATTTGCGATCGTGTGGCCTTCTCTGAGTCCCTCACGGCTCCAAATCACCTAAGGCTGGGGATTACCTACGCGATTAAAAACGGGGTGAATTTGCAACTCAGTATGTAATCCCCCTATCAGTCTAACAGTAAACAGAGTATGCAGATACAGTCTGGGCCTGAGCCCTATTTAGTAATAGAACAGTTTGGGCTTTAACCCTATTCAGTAACAGTGTGGGTCGAAGCCCAACACAGAGTTAATACAATACAATAATGCAACCCATCCCAATCTAACCAGCACACCACCCGTACCAACCAACACACCATGTGGGGATAAAATCGACCCACCTAGCCAACACTCCAATGATGCAGTGAAGCTGCTAGCAGTAATAACGCGGTAAAGTTGCTAGTGACAGTAAACGTGAAAGCCACTAGAATCAGAAAATACGTGGCAAAGCCACTATACAGTACTTCTTCCATATCATAATCCCAACCCCATGCAGAATGTCGTGACATAAAATTACGTATATGCAGTATATCATACTCAGAATCAATCATATAAACATCATACGTACATCAATCAACCTATCACTAAGGTAAAACAGTTTTTCTATTAGTCAAGGGTAAACCGAAAATTTTACCCCTAAGGGTATTCTGGTCATTTTACTAATTATGGGGTCTCGGTACAGATAACGACCCTTTGAAGGTCTACAGTCGTCTCAAACGACTTAAATGACCTAAGTGGTTATAACGGTGTAAATGGGCCCATGGCCCATTACTCGACCCAAGTGGGCCCACAAGCTCATGTGGCCCATCTAGCCCAAATTCAGTCACGGCTATCTAATTTACAAAGCCCAGTCCAGTAATTGTCAATTACTGTGGATTTTATTCATATAGGGGCCTACTAGCCTATTGGGCCTACATAGTCCATTTCGACCCAACGAGGCCCATAACGGCCCAAGTCCACGAGAACGCTCGTGGCAACCTCTACAGTCTATCACCCATGATCTATGGCTCGGTTCACTACACAAGCGTTCGCACGCTCGTGAGGCCACAAATGCTGAAGTTTCAGCTTTTCAGCTTTTCAGCTTTTGTCGATTCATAGTAAAGAGAGGTGTGAATACACACCTGCTTTGCGAAACACAAGACCACTTCACGACAACTGCACCTAAAACCAAGCAGCGTATCCAGTTAACCAACTCTCAAAAGATCTCACGCCTATTTAATAACACCAATCCAAAATCGACACTATTACCTTTTCAATTGAATGAAAACCATCTTATTTCTCCTAGATCGTCGACTAAAATCAATTGTTCGCCCTTTGTTGAATATCTGAACCACATAGACAAATCTTATTAACAGAATTGCTCAACTTAGAGATCTTAAACACATCAATGTTTCCCCAAAGCAACACCTACCATATTCGGCCAAACCCAAAATGAAAAACTAAGTATTTACCTTAACAGAAGACTGAGGGAAAAGATCTAGGTTGCTTCAATAACACTTGCAAACCCCTTCAACCCTTGCGATGACTGATTGTTAAAGAACACCTATGAACCCGAAACAACATAAGATCTTAAGGCCAACCAAAAAAAAGAGTGAAAAGATGAGAGGTTCGGCTTTTACAAGACAACGCAAAAGGGGAACAAAGAAAAACACTTACCTAAGTTTAGCCTTCGACTTCTCGAAAATAGGATGCTTGAAAGAGGAGATATTCAGCTTATGAATGAACAAGAGAAGAGCAGAGAGAGATAGAGAATGGGGAATCAGTCACAGTGGAATAAGAAGAGAAAATAGAGGGACAAAATGAAAACAACAGCAGAAGAGCGATGTTAGGTTCGGCCAAGAACACAAGGGATATTGTGAGAAGAAGAAAAGTGATTGAAGAGGAAAATAAAGAATAATGTAGTCGACTATGGCTGAGAGATGAAGAACATGGGTTCGGCCAAATACCAAGAAAGAATAATGTTGAGAACAAGAAGAAAAGAAAAAGGCCCTTGAAGAAAACCGAAAAGTAAAGAGTTACCAAAAACTGTCCAAATGGTCACACTCAAAATCTGCTACACTTGCAAAAAGAAGGAAAAAAAAAGTACTAATTCGGCACTAAATGCCCAAAATCAAAACCACACAAAGAATAATACCACCAAGCTCTCAGAATTGCCGAAACATGCACACCCACAACTCCTTAGTCGAATTTTGCACACTCAACTTACCCATTCGGCTACAACTCTCCCTTGCTTAGAATTCCTTGATTTTATCCATAATTCTCTCCCCTTATCCCTCCTTGATATCCTCCACAACTTACTCCAAGACCAGCTCAAACTCTCACTCAATAGAGTTCGAATCCACTTCAAACACTTACCGTCCTATGGAGCAAAATAATTACCCTTGTCTGCCATGGAATTTGAACCTAAGCTTCTTAAATACTCTCAAACACACCAAAATCATCTAGCCAACACACCAAACATGTAATTTGTGTCAGTTCATGCAAAAAAAGAGACTCCATATTTTACGGCGTTACATACTGGGTTTTAGATTTTGAAGAAAATCATAATGTTAAAAAGGTACCTATTTCCCAAACAGTATCTATACCCATTTTGAGAAATATCAATACCCATTTAGATATTCTCATTTAATGTGTGATATCATGTTTATTGGTAATTTTTTTCCGATCATTCACTGAGCTGGTTAAGCTCACACACTCTTTTCAAAACCTTTCGAGATAGTTAGTGTTTTTGGTGTGGGTGGTGCGAAATTCCAAGGAAGTGATCCAAGTTAGGCTTATTGTTTGAGTATTGTGATACTTTTGTTATTATTTTGGAAGTATGAGAATAAGACAATGTAGTAGAATTGTTGGTCGATAATTATCTTGATGTTTTAAATGATTATATTTATTTTAACACTCTTAGGTCCATGGATGTTGTTATTAGTTTATTAGTTTACTTGTTTGAAACTATCGATATTGCTATGGACTTCAAATATGGACATTTTGATGTTGAATATTGAAGTTATGGATGCATGTTGAAGTGGTATGTGATTGAGTATATGGAATGCCTTGTTTTGCTAGAATTTTTGTAGAATTATATAGAGGTAACGATAATCACAGTATATGTATCAGTACTTATAAATTGAAATGAATGTACAAGAAACAGTTACTCATTTTGGTATCGATACCAGTTCTAGAGTATCGATACTCTGGGTAAAAATATAGGTACTTTTGAATTGTATCGATAAATTGTTGGGTTTTGGATTTTGAAGAAAATCAAAATGTTAAAAAGGTACCTATTCTCCAAACGGTATCGATAGTCATTTTGAGAAATATCGATTCCCATTTAGATGTTCTCATTTAATGATGATATCATGTTTATTGGTAGTTTTTCCTAATCATTCACTGAGCTTGTTTAAGCTCGCACACTCTTTTCTAAACCTTTGTAGATAGCTAGTGTTTCCAATGTGGGCGGTTTAGAATTCCAAAGAAGTGATTTGTGTTAGGCTTAGTGTTTGAGTAGGTAATATTATTGCTATAATTTTTGAAGTATGGGAATAAGACAATGTGGTAGAATTGTTGGTTGGCGATGACCACTAAAACTAACTATGATCACGATAAAGGCAAGCACACCTATTAAATAGTAGTATAGTTATGCTGAGTCTGGAATATTGTATCCACGAGGACTAAAAGTACTAGTAATTACTTTTATTTATCTAGCCTATAATTAAAGGGGTTGTTTTTAAATTAAAACTAAACTAATTAATTATGACCGTAACAGATAGTGAAGAAAGTAATCGAATAAACTAATAATAAAGACAATACCTAGGAAAGAATCCACCTAGACTTCACTTATTATTCTGACTCTAAATTAAATGATTTATTCACTTGTCTTGATCTGTAGAAATCCCTAAATTATGTTAATATCTCTTTCAAGAATAAGAACAACTGACTCTAGGTTGATTAATTGAAATCTCTTTCTAATTAAAACCCCTATCGTTGCATTAACTTGATCTACGGATTCCTTTAATAGATTTGACTCTAATCTAGTAGATTTATGTCTTCCTATTTCTAGGATTGCAATCAACTCCGCTTAATTATGCTAGATCTACTCTTAGATAGGGACTTTTGCTCCACTGAATAAGCACATCCAACTTGAATTAATATCCTGAAAATATTAAAGCAAGAATTAAGAACACATAATTAAGAACAAGAACAAGTATTTATCATGTAATTCAGATAATTAAAGAATAAGATCCATTGTAGGTTTCATTCTCCCTAGGTATCTAGGGGGTTTAGTTCATACTTTTAGGGGAAAACATCTCAAATTTAGGAAAACAACAAAACATAAGGAAACCCAAAAAAACTTCGAGAGAAATTGAATGGAGATCTTCAGTCTTGAAGGAGATCCTGCTTTTGAGTTGAATCCATTGGCGTTCTTCGAGTAATTCATTTGCTCTACTCTGTGTGTTCCCTTTAGGTCTTCCTCTTGTGTGTTTGTATAGACTTTAGAGTGATCAGAATACCTAAAAATTGGCTTTTTCCATGTTAAAATGAAGCAGGGTTCAAAATTGACACGGGTTGGAACATGGGCGTATGGCCAGCCCGTGTGTAATGGCCTAAATTCAAGGTTATCGGAAAAGTGGTTTCGTAACTACAAATCCAATTTAAAGAGAAATTTATTTTAATATTTTTGCATAAATATTGATATGATAGGAAAATTGTATGAAAATATCGATAAAAAAATTTTACCGATTTAGTTGTTAGTTAGAAAAAAAGAAATTATTGAAGAAATTGGGTAAAAACAAGTTATCGAGACCTCGATCTCATAAAACCAAGTCAAAAATATTTTTATAAATATTTATGAAATGTTAGTAATATGGTATTAAAATTTCGTTAGAAAATTTTAACGTTTGGGCAGTTAATTAAATGAAAATGACTAAATTGAAAAAGGTATAAAAGTTACTAGAAGGATTAAATATCTCAATTGTCAAATGAGGAGGGATCTAAAGTGTAAATAAGCTGAAAGGAGATATTTTGAGCGGCATAAGCTGAGAAAAATCAGGAGAATAGATGATTTAAGGGCAAAATTGGAATATTGCATTATTAACTAAATAAAACTAGGACTAATATGGAAATATCTAGATTTATTGTGATTTCTCTTCATTCTCATCAGCCAAAATGCCATAGGAGGGGTTCCCTAAGCTGGTATTTCATAATTTTTGCACCAAGTGAGTTAATTCTTGCCTTTTTCTTGTAATTTTTGTGTTTTTAAGACTTTTACAACTAGGTCCTACTATTAAATTCATTAGTTTTTTATTTCATGGATGAAATTGAAAGTCGCCATGGTTGAATGCTGTAAGTATATGATGATTTAGCATGGAATTTAAGCTTTAATCTTATTATATTATGATTTTGTTGAATGAAATGAATAGAACGTGGATACTAAGGACCTATTTGTAAAAGAGTGTGAAATTGAAGTCTAGTGATGAAATTCTGATTTCCAAAGGCTATAAAGTAGTTTAAAATGATAGAATAAAGTGTTAATTGAGAAAAATCAGCTCAATTGAGAGGTTAATCGAGTAGGGATGAAATTATCATTTATTAAAACCTTAGGGGAAAAATGGTAATAAACCTCTTGCACTAAAACAGTTTTGGACAGCAGCAGTAGTCCAACTTTTAAAAATCACCATAAATTATAGAAATCGAATTAGAGGATGAAAAAAATATGGAATTAAAGCTTATTGAGCCTAGTTTCTCATAGAAGGAACGGTGTAAGCAATGAAATTGTAAATCATGAGATATAATAAATTTTGTGAGACAAGGTCAGAATGATTTCGGGTTCCCCTGTTCTGACTTTGGAAAATCACAAAAAATTGGAGAAAAATAATTAGGGGCTTAAATTTATATGTTTGAAATCCTTAATGAGTCTATTTTCAATAGAAACAAGTGGGAACATCATCTAAGTTCCGTACAAGGAGATAATTAATTTTTAGTAAAGAAAGGTTGGAACTGTCATACAGCAGAACAGGGGTAAATTTAAAGAATAAATTGTACTTATTGGCTAAACCAAAAATTCTAAAAATTTTATGGTAAGAAGATATGTGAGTCTAATTTCAGGGAAATTTAGCATATCTTAATTTGGAGTTTCGTAGCTCAAGATAAAAATAATTTAGTGACTATAACTCAAGTAGACAGCTTTGAATGAACTACAAATAATAGTGGAATTGTAGAGAATGGTACATATGAACATGAAATGTTAAATTGATGATTAAATTTATTTATTTAGATCCCGAAAACTCAAATACAAAGCTAGATCTAGGAAAGAAAAAAGTTCAGGATTAGTAGATTTTTTTGTATACGAACAAGTATCGAGGTAAGTTCTTGTAACTTGAATTATATTCTTAAATGCTTGAAACATGTGTTATTGATGTGAATATGATTTGACTATTGATTGTATGAAAATTGATGAAACATTGACATATTTGATAAAAAGGGGAAGAAATCCCGGTTGAATGAAAGGAAAATTTGATGGATCTCTAAAAAGGAATTGACGGTAAAAAGGATCTAGCCCAGACGGGTGATCCTACCCTGATATAGCCCTCCCGAAGAATATGTGTAAAATGGATTTAACCCGAACGGGTAATCTGAATTAGGGTCTGAATTTAGCCTGGACTAGTAATTCAGATCCAAGCTCATTAGAGTAATTGTCGTTGCAGGGGATTTAGCCTGGACTGGTAATCCCGCTGTAAGGATGAGGTTCGCAGGAGTGTGCTCTCTGAAATGGAAATGTGCGCACATGAATATGAATTGACGGACCCGGATTTGTACCGTAAAGTGTACCCCTAAAAATCCATCGAAATTTTGAGAAATTCAACGGGATAAATATGGGAAAATAATAATGGAATGGAAATCATGGTATTGATGAGCTCATCAATCATTGTATATATTATTAATACATTGAAATTATTGGACTAACTTGAATGTTGAGTTTATGCATGTTAGGGTAACAATGCATTGAATGGATGTATGAATGTTTATTGTATTGTATTGAAAATATTAGGTAAGTATAATTCTTGTTACATGAGCTTACTAAGCACAATGTGCTTACCCTGTTTCCTTTTTCCTTGTTTTGTAGTATTAAGAGCTCGAAGGTCGGATTCAGTCAGAGACACATCACACTATCAACCTTAACATTTTGGTATATCAAGAAACTTTATTTCGGAAATCAATGGCATGTATAAGTCAATAAAGTAAATATTAATATGAAATGAATGTAAAGTTAGCCATTGGTGTGGCTAACAAATCTTAGTTTTTGTATGTGATGAGATTATCTTATGGATATGCATGAATCTATTTTGAAAATATGTTGAATTGGATTGGTTGATTGGATTGGTCTTGGTTTAAATTTTGCAGGGAAGGTTAGATATCTATAAAAGGGTTATATTGAGTTAAAAAAATTTCCCTATAGTTTTGATTTAATACAGGTTTGGTCCTGATTTATGTTTTGGGATTCGGAGGCCCATCTAAGGGATGTCCTAACATGTTTCGGTAAATAAATAGTATTTAACTCGTAATAACGAAAAAAATTATTCAGTAAACTCCGGTAATGCCTCGTACCCTATTCCGGCAACGAATATGGGTAGGGGTGTTACACCGTGTGGCTCACACGGGCGTGTGGTATGCCTGTGTGGAAGTGCCTTGGCCGTATGGCTCCTGAAAATAGCCCGTTTTGTCCCTTTTGTCCCGTTTTCTGCTCCTTTTGCTTCCCTATGCTCACCAAAGTATAGAAACATAAAATTAAAGGATTAGGAGCATCAAATTCACTAAATTATATAATAAATCATCTAAAAACATGCCAAGCATGGGATTAGAACATGCTACTTTTATTGTAATATCCCGAATTAGGGCCTAATCAGAATAGTGGTTTCGTGACCACAAATCCGAGATAGAAATAATTATTTTATAATTATTTTAAGGTTTATTATATGATTGCATGATTGCGTGGAAATTTCGTGAAGAAATTCTATGCATAAAGTGCTTAATTTGAAATTAGAGGCTAAATCGAATAAGTTGCAAAATTTGCATTCTAGAATCTTTTAGTATGAAATTGCTTTGGAATATTAATTAGGAGGTCTTAAATAGCAATTTGACCAATTTCTAAGTTTATGGACAAAAATTGGACATGAATGGAATTTTTGAAAGTTTAGTAAGGAAGGGCATTTTGGTCATTTGGATATTAAATGAAATAAAATGGGAAAAACAACACAAAAAAATTAATCATCTTCTTCATATGTTGCTGCCAAATTTTGCTTTCCACCATAGCTAGGGATTCAACACTTTTAAGCCTTGATTGTAAGTGATTTCCATGCCCGTTTTTAATGTTCTTTACATTTTTGAAATCTTTGTAGCTCGGTTTACCTATTTCTACCAATATTTTGAGTTAGGGTTCATATTTGGAAAAATACCCATAGGTGAAATTTGTGTATTTTGATGTTTTATGATAGAATATGAGGTTTCGGATTATGTCAGACAACTTGTGCTACTCGGTTTTGAGTAAAAACGAGTAGAACAGCTTAATCGGTAAAAAATACCAATTGTTCATAAGTGCATGTTGTAGTTGGAATTTGAGCTTGCTAATGGTAAATAAATGATCAGCATGTCCTAAAACATAAGAATTTGGAATAAAATTTAATTTCCGAGCCTTGGGGCAAAAGTGTAAATATGAAAAAGTTTAAGGGTAAAGTTGTAATTTTGTCAAAATTTGAATTAAGGATTATTTTGATAATGTGAGTATTAAATGAGCTAAATGTGCTATTTTAGATCAAGAAAAACGAGATTCAAGTCGTGAACGAGGGAAAAACAAAGTAGTCGAGGAATAGGCTCGATTCCAAATATTTTGCCATAAGGTAAGTTCATGTGTAAATAATGTAACATATTTGTTATTTTTAAGTTAATTGATGTTATTTATATGATATGCTGATTTTTATCATGAAATATATGCTTTGTGGTTATTATCGAATAATATGCAAATTATGTGTGCTACTTGTTAAATATAAATTGCTACCGAGTATTGGTTTCGGTATTCTGTGGAAGACGACAAGGATATGTGATTGAGGAAAATCCCGTTTGAACCTTAGGAATAGATTAGGATACAAGTGACATGTCACTAGGATGGTTAGGCATTCGAACTTGTTGAGTTGAGTCCGAGTTCACTTATGGATGCAAATGTCCGAACTCGTTGAGTTGAGTCCGAGTTCGTGAGATGTAACTAGGCATCCGAACTCGTTGAGTTGAGTCCGAGTTCGTGAGATGTAACTAGGCATTCGAACTCGTTGAGTTGAGTCCTAGTTCACTTATGGATGCGAACGCTCGAGCTTGTTGAGTTGAGTCCGAGTTCGCTTATGGGCGGGTTACATGGTCGCTTGATTACATATGTGGCACTTATGTGCAAATTATCCATGTATCCGAGTTATATTCCGATGTGTTCAACGGGTAAAATTCTAGAGAAATGGAAGAACACTCAAGATGCAAGTGTCATTTTGATAAGTGTTGTGAAATGGACACTTTGGATAGGTATGTACTTGACCCTCGGGTTGAAACTTGATACAACAACAATAATGTGGTAAGATGATAAATGATGATTAGAAATGTGATATATGTCTTGGTGATACCATGCTAGTGTTGTTTGGTATAATTGCCTTGTTATGTTACTTGTTATTTGCATATGAACTTACTAAGCATTTATGCTTACTCCCTCCTTTTTATTCATTGTAGTTTTGGACAAGCCGGCTCAGGAATCGGGATAGGTCGAGGGCTCGTTCACACTATCCAAAGAACTTTTTGGTAAAATGGCTTGTAAAACTTAAGTATGGCATGTATGGCAATATACCTATTTTTGTGTAAATAATCTTGTGATATGGTTATGGTTTGGTTGAGAAAATGCTTGATGATGATTAGTCATTGGAATGGCTAGTCTAGATCATGTTTGATGCCATGTGAGATTAATATGTTATCTAGTTCATGAAAATTCATAAAAAGGTGAAATTGCCATAAAACAGAACATTATAGTAACAATGACGTGAGTTTGAAAATTCACTAAAAATAGTAGAAACCAAATTAGGTGATGAATTAAATATGAAACTGAAGCTTATTGTGTCTACTTTCATATGGAAGAAGTGAAACAGGTAAAGGAGTTATTTGTTGTGAGATATTTTAGTTTTCGTGAAATAGGGCCAGAGCGATTTCTGGATCCCCTGTTCCAAATTTGGAAATTCACCATAAATTGTACAAAAATAATTAGGAGGTGTACTTTATATATTCAGAATCCTTATTGAGTTTAGTTTTAAGAGAAACAAACGATATAGTCATATGAATTTTGTACAGAGAGAAAAGTGGCTCGTAGTAAGCAGAGGTTAGTGTAGTCAAGTTCTAAAATAGGGGTAACTTTAACTAATAAACTGTACTAATTGGCCTGACCAAAAATTCTAGAAAACAATTAGTAGATAGATATATGAGTCTAGTTTCAGGGAAAATTTACGGATCTTGATTTTGAGTTTCGTAACTTGAGATATGATTTTTTAAGCGACCACGATGCAAAAAGACAGCTTGCTACGAGAATTAAATTAGTTGATTTAAAATTTAAAAAGTGATGAAATAAGTTTAGTAACACCTCAAGCTCGACTCCGGCGACGGTCTCAGGTAAAAGGGCGTTACATTTATGGTTTATCAAATATCCCTACACTTAAGCATTTGCTTGTCCTCAAGCAAAATCCTCAACTCACAATTAAATTTAATTCTTCTCAACTTATAATCCTTATCAATAATGTTTCAGAATAATTCACAAATAATCATACATTAAGAATTCAACTAAAAGAACACTAAAGTTTCAAACAATCCAAGTAGAGTATTTTAATATGAAAACATAGGTATTTCTCCTTATCTAAGTAATTACCTTTAATTCAAAACTAACAAGAGTTGACATCCTCACTAAAGGTTCACTCAAATCACTCAAAGTGTTTAAGGTTTAGAAATAAGCTCTCAATAGTCAATCATGAAAAGTCATTAACATAGGCTTGCATGAAAATCAAATCTCCACCACTATAAATTGAGATGATACACAAATCAAAAGGTCTTTAAAGGGTTGTAATGGGGCTTAGGTTAGGGGTGTGGATAAAGGCTAAACAAAAGGGTTAAAATCGGGATTGAATTGAAAAATTATCAAACTAGAAAAATAGACTAATGCTGAATAATTACATCAATTGATAACTTATCCCGAATAAGGACGAGCTTTTCCTAAACATTAAACTATTCAAGCTCCAATATCATAAAACTTATTAGTAAACAATATAATAGATGTGTATATATGTATATAATTTTTTTTCAAACAAATAGAGATAATAAGAAATTTAACAAATGAATTCACTATATATATGCATTTTTTTCGATTATATATATATATATATATATATATTGATTGAGAACCATAAGAAATACTTTAACAACTGAAACAAATGAGCATAGTTAGGCAACTAACCAAATCAAATCTCGACAAAAAAGGGAGTTAATAAAATAGGAAAAAAAAATTCTCAATGAATCAAAAAGAATGAGTTATTGGTTAACATTAAAGGCAAATCAAGAATGGTGTTTTAGGCTCAAAGGCATTTACTAAGGGTTAATTATGAAGGTAGGCTTTTTGTGGGATAAGTGGGTTAGAACCTAAGTGCCTTTATCATCTCAGTATATTAACTCAAAGGTGTGGTCTCGACATGTATAATCGAAGCAAGTTCTAGAATAACAAATCAATATTGACACACTCATAACCAATAATAGAAGTGAGCAAGAAAAATATAAAGGCTCAAAATCTCACAAAAACTTATGGCTTTTGATGTCAATCCTGTAAATTTCAAACTTTAAGATAATACCTCAATTTAGGGAAATAACCTAGAAATTTTAATTTTGAAAACTCAACTTATCACACTCGATTCTCTACTATCTTAAAGTTTAAACAATCAATACACAATTACCTATGACTTAATCCAAAACACTTCATAAAAATCATAAATCAATAATAATTTATTCTAATAGTAATATATGAAAATTACTTAAGAAAAAGACATAATTTAGGGATTTTCTAATAATTTATATGAATAACCTCCCCACACTTAAGATGTACATTGTCCTCAATGTACAAAAATAGATAATAACAATATAATTAGAATATCATAAGAGAGGGAGAGAACTGAAACTGCCTTGAATTTTGGGTGAAGTCCCCAAAATAGTGAATGGCGAAATTGTAAAGAAAGCGAAGTGTGATGCATGATTTTGAGCAACTATTAAGAAAATAAACACAACTGCTGGAAAAGATTAAAGAATTACTGGATTAGGAACAACCAGAATAACTAAAATATAGTTAAAAATAAAATAAACAAGTTTTGAAAAGATAATAAGAAACATAGAAGGTAAATAAAATAAAAATAAAAATAAAAGAAAAATAAATAGACTCAAAGATCCTCATCGTCAGACGCGTCGTGAGTTGTCAGCGCCGAAGGAAAGATATGGAGATGGTGGCAAATCTGCTGCAATGTCGCCTCAAGACTGTCAAACCGCTGAAAGCACTGCTGCTCAAAGCAAGTGAGACACTCAGATATCTCCGTCAAAGTGGCAGCAGAATGAACAGGTCAGTCACTCGGAGGTAGAGGATGAGGTGGATCCTCGTGGTGTAATGGGACCTCATCAGTAAAGTCTTCTAGATCAGTTTGAGGATCAGAATGAAGTAGTCGATACTGGGGAGGATCCACTCCACGACATCGCTCGATCATCCTCATGTGTATCATAGTCAAGATGCCCTGTGGGGACATCTGTCCTACAAGGGTGAGTGTGGAGGACTGCTCCGGTGTGTCTAGGAGACCGAAGTGTTGAGCGATGCGAGTCACATAGGGGCCCAAACAAATAGGACCCCTCCAGTGGCGGTTTGTCTAGTGTTTGAAGGCTAGGGCGACGAAATATACCAAGTTGAAGGTATGCCCGTGTGCATTGCTCCAGAGGAAATAAGCATCGTGAGTGCTAATGACTCTTGTGCTCTCTCTCCTTCCAGTCAAAGTGTGAGCTAATAAGGCGTGAAGATATCGTAGAGCCAGAGAGAGAGATGTTGCTTTCGAATGACTCGCATCGTAGGGGCTTGTACTTGCCCTAAGGTCTGCCCAATAGGAAGAGGGTGGGTAATAAAAGTGACGATGGAGGCAAAAGAAGTTTTCTGCACTCATGAACTCTTCGATATAAAGTCTCAAGGCAGCTCCAAACTCGGGAACACTTAGCTGGCGTACTAAACCACCAATTCAAAATGTAATGGTGCCTGGCTCATCATACATCGACATGATTGTCTGTAGATGGAACATTGAGCAAACCTCCAAAGTAAGCTCCATAAATGTGGGCTCAATGATGTCAAAGAAACAGTCCCATGAAGTTGTAGTAAGAAGGGTTCGAACGACGTCAGCAAGTTAGACCTGCTCCAAAGCGGCCCAATTTAGGCTTAGTGTTTGAGTAGGTGATATTATTGCTATTATTTTTAAAGTATGGAATAAGATAATGTGGTAGAATTGTTGGTTGGTTATTATCTTGATGTTTTAAATGATTATATTTATTTAAAAACTCTTAGGTTCATGGACGTTATTAGTTTATTGGTTTGCTTGGTTGAAATTATTGATATTGATATGGACTTCAAATATGGACATTTTGATGTTGAATATTGAAGTTATGGATTCATGTTGAAGTGGTATGTGATTGAGTATATGGAATGCCCTATTTTGCTAGAATTTTTGTAGAATTATACGGAGGTATCAGTAATAACGGTATATGTATCGATACTTCTAAATTAAAATGAATGTACAAGAAACAGTTGCTCATTTTGGTCTTGATACTAGTTTTAGAATATCAATACTCGGGGTAAAAATATAGATACTTTTGAATTGCATCGATAAATTGTTGTGTTTTGGATTTTGAAGAAAATTAGAATGTTACAAAGGTACATTTTTTTCCAAACGGAATCGATACCCATTTTGAGAAATATTTATTCCCATTTAGTTGTTCTCATTTAATGTATGATATTATGTTTTTTGGTAGTTTTTTCCCAATCATCCACTAAGCTTATTTAAGCTCACACACTCTTTTCTAATCATTTGTAAATAGTGTTTCTAGTGTGGGCGATACAAAATTCTAAGGAAGTGATCCAAGTTAGGTTCAGTGTTTGAGTAGCTGATACTATTGCTATTATTTTAGAAGTATGGGAATAAGACAATGTGGTATAATTGTTGGTTGGTTATTATCTTGATGTTTTAAATGATTATATTTATTTTAATACTCTTAGGTTCGTGGACGTTGTTATTAGTTTATTGGTTTGCTTGGTTGAAATTATTGATATATCTATGAACTTCAAATATAGACATTTTGGCATTGAATATTGAAGTTAAGGATTCTTGTTGAAGTGGTTTGTGATTGAGTATATGAAATGTGCTGTTTTGCTAAAATTTTTGCAAAATTATACAGAGGTATCGATAATCACGATATATGTATTGATACTTCTAAATTGAAATGAATGTACAAGAAACAGTTGCTCATTTTGGTATCGATACCAATTCTGAAGTATCGATACTCAGGGTAAAAATATTGATACTTTTGAATTATATCGATAAATTGCTGGGTTTTGGATTTAGAAGAAAATCAGAATTGTAATGTCCCGAATTAGGGCCTAATCGGAATAGTAGTTTTGAATCTGAGATAGAAATAATTATTTTATAATTATTTTGATGTTTGTGATATGATTGCTTGATGGTGTGAAAATTTCGTGAAGAAATTCTATGCATAAAGTGCTTAATTTAAAATTAGGGACTAAATTGAATAAGTTACAAAAGTTGTATTCTAGAAGATTTAGTATGAAATTGCTTTGGAATCTTAATTAGGAGGTCTTAAATAGCAATTTGACCAATTTCTAAAATTTTGGACAAAAATGGGCTTGTACATGAAAATTTTCAAAGAAAGACATTAAGGGCATTTTGGTCATTTGGTTATTAACATGAATTAAAAGGGAAAAGATGACAAAATTGTTATCATCTTCTTCAACCTTGGCCGAATATCACCTCTCTCCATAGCTACGGTTTCTTCAACTTTCAAGCTTCATAGTAAGTGCATCCAAGCCCCGTTTTTAATGATTTTTATATTTTTGTGATCCCGGTAGCTCGATAAAGCTTATGCTAGCAATAATTTAAGCTAGGGTTCATATTTGGAAAAATACCCATAGGTGAAAAGTGTTTATTTTGATGTTTTATGATAGAATATGAGGTTTCAGATTACGTTAGACAACTTGTGCTACTCGGTTTTGAGTAAAAACGAATAAAACAGCTTAATAGGTAAAAATACCTATTGTTCATAAGTGCATGTTATAGTTGGAATTTGGGGTTGCTGTTAGTAAATAAATGATCAGCATATCTTAAAACCTAAGAATTTGGGATAAAGTTTAATTTCCGAGCCTTGGGGCAAAAGTGTAAATATGCAAAAGTTTAGGGGCAAATTCGTAATTTTGACAAAGTTAGGGTCAAGGACTGTTTTGATAAATGTGAGTATTAAATGAGCTAAATATTTTATTTTAGATAAAGAGAAACGAGATTCAAGTCGTGATCGAGGGAAAAACAAAGTTTACGAGGAATAGGCTTGATTATTGATATTTTGGTACCGAGGTAAGTTCATGTGTAAATAAGGTAACATAATTGTTATTTTAAGTGGTTTAGTGTTATTTATATGATATGATGCTTATTATCATGAAACATTGTGCCTTGTGAAATATTATTTGTTGATATGCAAAGTATGTGATTAGCTTGATAAGCATGAAATGCTAGCGAGTATGGGTCCCGGTGTTCCAAGGAGGATGACCAAAAATTTGTGTTTGAGGAAAATCCCATTTGAACCTTGGGAATAGATTAGGATACAAGTGACATGTCACTAGGATGGTTGAGTTCCAAACTCGTTGAGTTGAGTCCGAGTTCGTGAGATGTAACTAGGCATCCGAGCTCGTTGAGTTGAGTCCGAGTTCGTTTATGAGTGGGTTACATGGTAGCTTGGCTACGAATATGACACTTATGAGTATATGATTTGTGTATCCGAGTTATATTCCTATGTGTTCAACGAGTAGATTGATAAATGAATAATGAGAGTGCCTAAACAAATAAGGTATGTTGAAACGTATTGTGAAAGAGAAATTGGACAGGTATGACCTTAAACTTTGGATTGAGAACTTGGTAGAACAATAATGTGGTAAGATAGCTAATGTTATTGTGCCATGAATGTTTTAGTGATGCTATTGCAATCGATGTTATGTTGAATTTCATAATTATGTTATTTGTTATTTACATATGAATTTACTAAGCATTTATGCTTACTCCCTCCTTTCCATTCATTGTAGTTTTGACAAGCTAGCTTGGAAGTCGGGAAGGGTCGAAGAAACGATCACACTATCCAAGGAAGAATTTGGTACAATGGCTTGTGTATTTTGATGTATGGCATGTATAGCAATCTAATCATTTTGTGTAAATAATCTTATGATATGGTGATGGTTTGATAAGGAAATGCTTGGAAATGATTAGCCATTGGAATGGCCAATCTTGATTATATTTGGTGTCATGTATGTTTAATGTGTTAGTTCATAAAATGCCATAGGAAGATGATCTTTGTTATAAACATAATTTTTCAGCAGCAATGACATGAGTTTGAAAAATCACTAAAAATAGTAGAGATAATATTAGGTGGTGAATAAAATATGAAATTGAAGCTTTTTGTATCTATTTTTATATGGAATAAACGAAACAGGTAAACGAGTTGTATTTTATGAGATATTTGGGTTTTGGTGGAACAGGGTTAGAGTGATTTTTGAATCTCCTGTTCTGAATTTAGAAATTCACTAAAAATTGTACAAAAACAATTAGGAGTCATACTATATATGTGTAGATTCCTTATTAAGTCTAGTTTTAGGAGAAACAAACATCGTAGTCATTTGAGCTTTGTACAAGGAGAAAACTGATTCGTAGTGAACATAGGTCAAAGTAGTCGAACACTAAAATAGGGGAAACTTTAACTAATAAACTATACTAATTGGCCCGACCAAAAATTCTAAAAAAATTAATAGATAGATATATGAGTCTAGTTTTAAGGAAAATTTACGGATCTAAATTTCGAGTTTTGTAACTCGAGATATGATTTTTTTTGCAACCATGATGCAGAAGGACAGCTTATTCCGAAAGTTAAAATAAATGGTTTAAAGTTGTTTAAATGATAAATTAAGTTTAGAAACACCTCAAGCTCGACTCCGGTAAAGGTCTCGGGTAAGAGGACGTTACAAGAATGTTAAAAAGGTACCTATTTTCCAAACAGTATCCATACCCATTTTGAGAAATATCAATTCCCATTTAGATGTTCTCATTTAATGTATGATATCATGTTTTTTGGTAGTCTTTTCCTGATCATTCACTGTGTTTATTTAAGCTCACACGCTCTTTTTTGAACCTTTGCAAATAATTAGTGTTTAATGGTGTGGGTGGTGTGGAATTCTAACGAACTGATCCAAGTTAGGCATAGTGTTTGAGTAGGTGATATTATTGATATTATTTTTAAACTGTAGGAATAAGACAATGTGGTAGAATTGTTGATTGATTATTGTCATAAATTTTTAAATGATTATTTTGATTTTAATACTCTTAGGTTCGTGGAGGTTGCTATTAGTTTATTGGTTTGCTTGGTTAAAATTATTGATATTACTATGGACTACAAATTTGGACATTTTGATGTTTAATATTGACGTTATAGATGCATGTTAATGTCGTATTTGATTGAGTATATAGAATACCCTATTTTGCTAGAATTTTTTGTAGAATTATATGGAGATATCGATAATCAGGGCATATGTATCGATACTTCTGAGTTGAAACATATGTGCAGGAAATAGTTGCTCATTTTGGTATCGATACCAATTCTCGAGTATCGATACTCGGGGTAAAAATATAAATACTTTTGAATTGTATCGATAAATTGCTGGGTTTTAGATTTTGAAGAAGATCAGAATGTTCAAAAGGTTATGGTTTTCCAAATAGTATCGATACCCATTTTGAGATATAAGAATTCCTATTTAAATGTTCTCATTTAATGTATGATATCATGTTTATTAGTAGTTTTTTTCTCGATCATTCACTAAGCTTGTCTAAGCTCACACACTATTTTCTTAACCTTTGCAAATAGTTAGTGTTTTTGGTGAGGGCGGTGCAAAATTCAAAGGAAGTGATCTATGTTAGGCTTTGTGTTTGAATACGTTTTTTTATTGTTTTTGAACTGTGGGAATAAGACAATGTGGTAGAATTGTTGGTTGATTATTATCATGATATTTTAAATGATTATTTTGATTTTAATACTCTTAGGTTTCGAGACGTTGCTATTAGTTTATTGGTTTGCTTGGTTAAAATTATTTATACTGTTATGGATCAAGAATATGGACATTTTGATGTTTAATATTGAAGTTATGGATGCATGTTAAAGTGGTATGTGATTGAGTATGTGGATTACCCTATTTTGCTTGAATTTTTGTAGAATTATAAAGAGGTATCGATAATTGGGGCATATGTATCGATACTTCTAAGTTGAAACATATGTGCAATAAATAGTAGCTCTTTTTTGTATCGATACCAGTTCTCGAGTATCGACACTCGGGGTAAAAATATAGATACTTTTGAATTGTATCGATAAATTGCTAGATTTTAGATTTTGAAGAAGATCAGGATGTTAAAAAGGTTTTGATTTTTGAAATGGTATTTATACCCATTTTGAGAAATATCGATACCCAATTAGATGTTCTCATTTAATGTGTGATATCATTTTTATTGGCAATTTTTTTCTCGATCATTCACTAAGCTTGTTTAAGCTCACACACTCTTTTCTGAACCTTTGCACATAGTGTTTCCGGTGTGGGCAATGTAGAATTCCAAGGAAGTGATCCAAGTTAGGCTTAGTGTTTGAGAATGTTATATTATTGCTATTATTTTTGAACTGTGGGAATAAGACAATGTGGTAGAATTGTTGGTTGATTATTATCATGATGTTTTAAATGGTTATTTTTATTTTAATACTCTTAGGTTCGTGGATGTTGTTATTAGTTTATTGGTTTGCTTGGTTGAAATTATTCATGTTGCTATGGACTTCAAATATGGACATTTTGATGTTAGAATATTGAAGTTATGGATGCATGTTGAAGTGGTCTGTGATTGAGTATGTGGAATGCCATGTTTTGTTGGAATTTTTGTAGAATTATATAGAGGTATTGATAATCAGGGCATACATATCGATACTTTTGAGTTGAAACAATTATGCAAGAAATAGTAGCTCTTTTTTGTATCGATACCAGTTCTCGAGTATCGATATTTCGGGTAAAAATATAGATAATTTTGAATTGTATCGATAAGTTGCTAGGTTTTGGATTTTGAATAAAAGATAAATTTTAAAAAGGTATCGATTTTCCAAATGGTATCGATACCCATTTTGAGAAATATCGATACCCATTTAGATATTATCATTTAATGTATGATATCATGTTTATTGGTAGTTTTTTCTCGATCATTCACTGAGCTTGTTTAACCTTACATGCTCTTTTCGAAACCTTTGCATCTAGTTAGTGTTTCCGGTGTTAGCAGGGCGAAATTCTATGAAAGTGATCCAAGTTAGGCTTAGTGTTTGAGTAAGTGATATTATTGCTATTATTTTTGAACTGTTGAAATAAGACAATGCGGTAGAATTGTTGGTTGATTATTATCTTGATGTTTTAAATGATTATTTTGCTTTTAATACTCTTAGGTTTGTGGACGTTGTTATTAGTTTATTGGTTTGCTTGGTTGAAATTATTCATATTGCTATGGACTTTAAATATGCATATTTTTATGTTGAATATTGAAGTTATGGATGCATGTTGAAGTGGTATGTGATTTGGTATGCGGAATGCCCTGTTTTGCTTGAATTTTTGAAGAATTATATAGAGGTTTTGGTAATTGGGACATATGTATCAATACTTTTAAGTTGAAACGAATGTGCGTGAAACAATAGTTCATTTTGGTATCGATATCATTTCTCAAGTATGGTAACTTGAGGTAAAAATATAGATACTTTTGAATTGTATCGGTAAATTGCTGGGTTTTAGATTTTGAAGAAAAATAAAATGTTAAAAATGTACCGATTTTTCAAACGGTATTGATACCCATTTTAAGAAATATCGATACCCATTTAGATGTTCTCATTTAATGTATTATATCATGTTTATTGGTAGTTTTTTTCCTGATCATTCATTGAGCTTGTTTAAGCTCACACACTCTTTTCTAAAATTTTGCAGATAGTTAGTGTTCTGGTGTGAGCGATGCGGAATTCCAAGAAAGTGGTCTAAGTCAGGCTCAGTGCTTTGAGTAGGTGATATTATTGCTATTATTTTTGAAGTCTACGAATAAGACAATGTGGTTGAATTGTTGGTTGATTATTATCATGATGTTTGAAATTATTATTTTGTTTTTAATACTCTTTGGTTCATGGACATTGTTATTAATTTATTGGTTTATTCTTCCTCTCTGTGTTTTTTGGTGCTTGGGTTTTTTGGTATTTTCTTTTTTTTTTTTTGTATTCCTTTGTAATTTTTGGTGGTTAGTCTTTTTTCTTGGTACTTTCTTATATTTTTTTTGTATTCTCTCATTTGGTACTTCCTTAAATTTTTTGGTACTTCATTTTTTTTTAGTATACCTTCAAAATTTTAGGTATGGTTTCAAAATGAGGATTTGGAATGAGATATATTTTTGGAATAAAAAAATATTATTTTAAATATTAAGAAATTCCAATAGAATTATGTAAGAAAAAAATCTCGTAACTTTTAAATTATTATTTTTTGCTATATTTTGTAAGAAAAAATTATAATTTATGAAATTTTTTTTTAAAATATGAAAAATTAAATAATAAAACAAATTTGGTTAGACGAACAAAATCAATATCCTCATGCCTTTTTTATATTTCATCATATTAATTTTAGTACTTCCTAATTTTTTTTGTATTTTTTATATTTTTTTCATAATTTTTGGAATACTAAAACATATGAGAAATACCAGAAACTATGAGGTGAATACCAAAAAACACGAGGGAGTTGTAAAGGACTACTAAATATTGGTTGTATTATAAATTTTGATTTATTTATTTATTTTTTAATTCTAAATTTTATTTGTAGATATAACAAATTTTATTAATATGCAAAAATATTTATTTTATATCAAAAATTTATTTTCAAATCATATTAGAAATCCTGATCGCATAGAAAATTATGAGAAAATATTAAAAATTATTAAAAATTACTAATAATTATGGGGTGTATCCAAAATTATGAAAAAATAACAAAAATTATGAAAAAGAAATTGTTTTACCTATTTATCAGATAAACTATTTACAATTACAGGGGAGGTTATGGAAGCCTACTATAATCAACTACTTAATTACCAAATGTGTAATTTACATGTGAGGTTCCGTGTGAAAGGCGTATATATTTCTCATTGCAAAATATTTTCCTTTTTGACAAAATTTATGAAATATGATTATAACCAGAGAATGCCTAATGTTCCAGCTAGGGTTTCCAAATTTCTTGAAACAGTTTATCGTCTGAAAAATAGGAAAAAAAAAAGCAACCTTTCTCGAAGGATTTCTTTTATCTTTAAGATAAACTATGTCTTCTGATGGCAGCAATAATATCAGTCCAATTTCAAGAGATGCAGATGCGGATGCATGCTCACCCTCTTCCACCGCCGTCACCTACAGCGACAACCCCTCTCCGTCCTCACTCCCAACTTTTGCTCCAGACCCTCTGTCTTGGCCCCCTGATGGCAAGCTCTGCCTTGAGTGGATCCAGCATCTCATGTCCGTGTTCGAGTGGAGTTCAAGAAATCTGGCCCCCTCGGCTTTCCCCTCCGTGTTTCCAGTTCCCGTTTTCGATGCCCTCGTTCTTACTGCTTCCAAGATCCTCCACAAGGAACCCAATTGCCTCCAAATCAACACCCTCGACTCCGATTCAACGGTCGTAGTGGTTGGCGATCTTCATGGCCAATTGCATGATCTTCTATTCCTGCTCCAAGATGCTGGCTTTCCTGCCCAAAATCGGATCTTTGTCTTCAATGGGGATTATGTTGACAGGGGAGCTTGGGGTCTTGAGACTTTCTTGCTCTTGCTAGCCTGGAAGGTACTTCCAATTTTCAACTACTCTTTACAAAGAATACTCTTTTATTTCTTTTGTTCTTAGTAATTTACGAATACCTTCTTTCATACTCTGTTTGTAAATGACTTTGACCCTACAACTAGAAGGAGCTTCTTAACACTCTCGATTATCGATCTGACAATCATTTATAGAGTAGCATTTGTCATCAGCATGCCATTTTCATTTTGTTTTTTTTATTGTGAACCATGCTGTAGAAGCCTACTTCTAATCATGCTTGTCTCTTGTGGTTAATCTAGAGACTCATTTCATGTTCCAGAAAGTAAGCTAATAATCTTTTTCCTTGAAATACATTGGATTGTGATATTCGCACTGATTTATTGGTAAAACTAGATACTATATGCTATTTTGATAACTAAATAACGTGTGACAAGATACCATATTCTTCTAGGTTTTCATGCCGCATAGTGTGTTTCTCCTTCGTGGAAATCATGAATCCAAATACTGCACCTCTACTTATGGGTTTGAGAAGGAAGTTCTGGCAAAGTATGGGGATAAAGGTAAGCATGTGTATCGAAAATGTTTGGGATGCTTTGAAGGACTACCTTTGGCCTCTATAATTGCTGAGCGTGTATATACTGCTCACGGGGGGCTTTTCCGCAGCATTTCTGTCACTCCTTCTAAAAGGTCAAAAGGGAAGAAGAATCGTAGGATTAATCTCATCCCTGAAGCCAACACCTTATGCCTTGGTTCTTTGGAGGAATTATCTAAAGCTCGAAGATCAGTCCTCGATCCTCCTTGGGAAGGATTGAATTTGATTCCTGGTGATGTGCTATGGTCAGATCCATCAATGAAACCTGGTCTTTCCCCAAATAAGGAGAGAGGCATTGGCCTGTTATGGGGCCCTGATTGCACGGAGGAATTCTTAAAAAAGTTCAAACTAAAGGTATTATTGTGATTATGTTTTTCATTTAAAGCATTTGTGGTTAAATTTTTAACAAATGAATTGTTCATTTTGTAATTAAATTTTATTGCCGCCACTCTCCATCAACATTAGTAGAAGCATTTAAGCAGTTTGGCATTCGGTTAATTTTTTACTAGATGGTTTATTTCTCTTAGTGTGAACATGCTATTGATGTTTCTATCAGTTCTATGTTTAATAAGAGAAGGGGATGTTATCTAACATACTGTTATTCCAGTATGTGAATTTGGGATTGTTAGGTCTGTGAATTTGGGATCGATGTTTCATCTCATTAAAAAAGGGAGACGGAAACCTTAGGACTGGTTAGAGAGGGACCCAAATCTCCTTTTAGGGTTTTGGTAAAATGTGACTTGCCTTTGTTTTATTAGTAGTTCCTTTAAATAGAGATTACAATAAGTAAGAAATTAAATGAAGTCCTACCAAACACAACTTCTATTTTAAGAGTCCTAAAACAACTTTATTCTAAGATTCCTTCTAACAACTCCTAGAAATCCTACCTAACAACTACTAAGCATCCAAAAAATACTCCCCTCCTGGAAAAGAGATTGTCCTCAAGCTCAGAGTTAGGATAAACTTCGCGAAACGTAGATTCCTCAAGAGAGATTGGAACTGGTTTGGTGCTCACACATCCATTGATCATCCTTTTCCTTTTAGTCGAATTAAAGTTCATTTTATTAGATAGAATGACTGCTACCACACCATTATTCCTTTCCATTACTAACAGTTGAAACTGATAGGCGTTGTGCAGCTCCACAAATTTATTCTTATCTACGAGTACCGTTGAATAAATCTTTCAAACTTCTTACCAACATTCACAATTTACAAAATTACCTCACCAAGTTTAAACCCATGAAACCAAGATAGGGAAGCGAAATCAGTAGAGGCTGCCATGGTATGCTTTTGTTTAGTTAGGGGTCTACCTTGATATCTATCCTAGAGTTACAAGCTTGTTTACTAGCAATCATTTTATCCATTCTTTCAAGCATTTGATTGGACGCTTGAGTTTTGTTCTCAGCAAAAATTTCATCCACTTGCTGCTTGCTTATTTATTCTTTCTCTCTTCACATATACTTGAGCTTTGTGCATATTGCCACTTTGCCTACCGCAAATTTGTCATTGCTGAGAATTGTTGGCTTTGATATGAAATTGTTACATCCGTGAATTTGGGATTGATAGGGAGACTAAAACCTTAGGACTCGTTACAGAACTAAATCTCTTTTTAGGGTATTGGTAAAATTCGACCCTTATTAATCATCCCTTTAAATAGAGATTACAATAATTAAAGAAAGTAAATAAAGTCCTACCAAACACAACTTCTATTTTAAGAGTCCGAAAACAATATATTTTAAAGAGTCCTACAAACAACTTCTCTTAATAGTCCTACCTAACAACTACCAAGCATCCACAACAGAGATGTTCTTAGGTGCTTTCTATCCTTTAATTCATGCATTCAATCTGCAATTTAATGAGGACACTGCTTGAACCGTCAATTGTTGTCTATCAACAAAGATTTGACAAAACAGTTGTTGGTTTTCTAATGGAAGGCTGTGAAATGGAGTTATACTAGTGACTACTGAAAGTTAAAATTATTTATCTCAGCAAGATGCAGGGTTGAAAAAAAAATGGAGAAAAATGCAGTTCAGGTTGGACAAGTGAATTTCTTTTTGGGGTCTAAACCTGTGTGATTCATGGTAAGCTATGTATAAATTAGGTTTTGACCCTATATTAGGATGTAGAAAGAGTAGAGTTGGCAGTGGTTCTGGTATGAACTGGACAATTTTGAAGGAACATCTTATTCAAATTTTTTGCCTAGATTTGAGTCTAAATCTGGGGCTGAATGCATTATCTAAATGGTAATTAGTCTACATCTGGGTATGATTTGAGCATGCATATCTATTATAGTATGTGTTAGGGGAATGAGTTTTGTAGGGTTTGCCTGTCAAAACTTGCACTGTGGTTGCAACTTGCAAGTGTGGAGACTATAATTAAGATAGCAACTTGACGCTGTAAAATTTAGCTTTTGCACTCTTATTTCTTGTCAGACTTTGCCATTCCTTTTGTTCAATATAATTGATATTATTTTTATGGTTTGAGTGAAATCAAGTCATATGTTACATAATTGCATATTGATCATCACAGCCATTAATTTTATCAGCTAGCTCTTGTTTTGTGTTGCAAAATATTGACAGTGTGGTTGTTGTTTGGTGCAATTGCCTCAGCTAATTATCAGGTCGCATGAAGGCCCAGATGCAAGAGAAAAAAGGCCTGGTCTTGGAGGAATGGATGAAGGATACACAATAGATCATGATGTGGAGTCGGGGAAACTGATAACTGTATTTAGTGCTCCAGACTACCCACAATTTCAGGTATCTTCATGATCTTCAATGCATTATTTGTTGTCCCTCAAGATTTAAATGCCTGGTTTCTGCTTTGATCTCGAAAACAAATGACAAATTATGTACATGTTTTGGCTTAAGTTTCATCCACAACATCCTTTTGAATATTTTCTATGGATCTGTACCTAGACTTCATATTACAGTTACTTTTTTGTGGTTATATGTGGATGTCTTTTGATATCATTGAAGTGTTTTAGGAGGTTTGAATGCCTATTAATGTATCTTTTGGCTTCCATATTGGAACTAAAAAGCTGTTTCTTTTCTTGGACATGGTTAGATTGAAGTTATGTGGTCTTGTTGAAATGCATCAAAACTCAGAAGGTTATACATATCTTAAATGTACATATATTTGATGTACCAAGGTCGATTTGTGTTTTCTATGCATGCAAGTGAGGTATCTGTTTATTCTTGCTCAAGAAAATTACTAAAGTAGGATGAGCTAATGTTTTGGGACTTTTTCCTTTTCCATTTGTTAGTTTGTATTTTTGGTATAATGGATATACTTATTAGTACGCCGTCCACCACCACCCCCCCCCCCCCCAAAAAAAAAATAAAAAGAAAAAAGGACCTCCCAAATACAAAGTAATCAGTACTAAAAAGAACATTTTTCTGCAAATGTGTGCTTTAAGGAGATATGTTGTCTAGATCATCAAGAGCAGGGTCCTTTAACACCATATCACCTTTATCATATATATGCTTTGTTACTTCATTCTTCCAATTCACTCAAGTATTTGCTCCTGGTTTTTCTTAAATATCAGTACATCCATTATAGCTATCTTATCTCAACTACACTCATCTTTTGCTGGTGGTGGCTCTTAGTAGTCTGACATTAAGTCCCAGCACTTATTGTTTAGGGTCAATGTTGTCATTCTGGAATTTTACTTAATCATGTTACCATGAAGTAGTGGATACGAAATACTAATCCTATCTTGTATTCCAACCTATCCATATAGCACGTCCATTATAGCTGTCAAGGGTGTGGGGTTTAACATCACTCATGGATGAAGGTAACAGTAATAACTGTATCCTGTTAAAGATCCGGGTCTAGCATATAAGTATATCTATCTATTTTTATGTTGGTGTCATATATAAAGGAAAGCTTTGGATAAATTTCTAGTGGGAACCAGAACAATATATTTGCTGTGGGGGCATATTCTCCATATCTTGTATCTGTTGGTATTTTGACTGGTAAAGCAGATTTCAGCATTTTCCTTAGAACAGCCACAGCAGTTTATTTTTTATTTAACTAAAAAGATTTTTCTATGATGCAGGCAACAGAAGAAAGATACAATAACAAAGGAGCATATGTTGTTCTAAAGCCCCCTGGTTTTGATAATCCTGAATTTCATAGTTTTGAAGCAATTATCCCAAGACCCAAGGTATCAAACTGGCTTGTATTAATGGGTTTAGATTTTTGGCTGTTGCTGTAAACATCATAAAGATAAATGCCACATGTGCAGGTGAATCCATACTATGACTTTGAGGAGGTGATTGATTCTGATGAAGACTTGGATTTAGCTTCAATGGTTACTACTGACTTGTAATGGCCAGGCTCTATTTGCTTTTCATGATCACTATTCATTAGTTTTGAAAGTTGTACATGGTATTAATGAATTTTTACTAATATAATTATTTGGTAACAAAAAGCATGTTCCTTTCACTTTGAAGCTGTTTGTTATGCTGTAAAGAAACCTATCCTTGTGTTAAATTAATATGATTTATTTATAGTTAAATGGTAGAGTAAATGGGCGGACAGACAGGATGTGATGGTAGTTGTAGACTAGTGGCAGTTGTATCTTTTTTTCTTGTTGTTGTAGAGTTGATGTAGCTTTGATGGGAGGTCAAACATTGAGTTTTTGCCCTTTTTAAGTAAGTTGATATACTAAATTCTTGTTTGTGCAATTAATCTATGGCTTTCAAACCAGGTTTATGCATACTACATGGTACATGCATACTTGAGCCTTTTAGATGCATAACTTGCAAATAAGAGATTTTTTGACCATTTTGCTTTCAGCGCGTCCAAAACATTTACCTGTACTACGACCATAAAATCTCACTTTTATTTATTTTAAAATCCATATATCTTTTATTCAATTTTATTGTTGCCTGTTTTTGTCTTGGGTGAGATGATTGACATCTTAAAGTAATAATAGACGGTTTTAGGTATCTAAAATAAAGTTTATAGAAGAAATTAATTGTTTATATAAGGATAAAATTTACAATTATGTCTTGTATATTGACTCTAAAAACAAAAATAATATTTCATCAATTAGTAATAGATATTACTTCTATATATTTTTATGAGTTATATAGGATTGAAGTTTTGCATTCAAGTTCTTCAAGTTACTTCTCAGTTTTAAGTCCTCTCTCTTTTGTAAAACTTTTCTTTACTACAAATTTCATTTTGTAACCCTAACCTTCATTTGTCCTCTCTGTAAATGGTATCAGAGTTATCGATTTTTGGAGAAATACTATTATAGTATTCATTGTAAATTTAATCATTTATTCTCACTTTTGTTTATTTCATGGTTATTTATCAACCCATACTTCTGTTATTCTATTTTATTGTTGTCTGTTTTTTTCCTGGTTAAGACAATAAGCATTTTAAAGTAAGAGAATTTAATAGATAACTGACGGTTTTAGGTACCTAAGATGAATTTCATGGAAGAAATTAATTGTCTATACAAGGATAAAATTTACAATCATACTATGCTTATTGACTCTAAAAACAAAAATAATATTTCATCAATTAGTAAAGGTTTTGATAGTTTAATAGATATTACTTCTATATATTTTCATAAGTTATATAATAAAGTAAATAAAATAGAATAATAAATAAATAATTTAGGAGAAGTAACTGAATTAGATTTGAACAACGAATCTAAAGATATTTTATCTGAAGTTAATAATAAATTAAAACAAGTTCTTATTAATAAAAAAATAGAATAAGAAATAGATTTAGGTCCTTTATATTATGGTAATAATAATATAATATTAGCTTTGTCAAAAGAAGAAGACACTTCCTCTAAAGAATCATCTATTAAAAATAAAAGGCATAAAAAATTTGAAAAATAGAAAAGAAATTTTACTTGTCGACAAAAATATAACTCCCAATCCTATAAACAACTTATAGAACATTGGAAGAATAAATTTACTAAGACATCTAATAAAAATGAAAGAATGAAATATCCTATAATAAAAAATATGATCAAGTAGAAAATTCAGCTAGAATTTGTTGTAATCAAACCGAAAATATTGCTACTAATGAAATAAAATTTGAAAATTTAGGTCGTCTACCCAACGTATTCCACATAGGATAGACGATTTAAATAAAAGAAATGTTGCTTAGTGAGGAATATATTTAGATATTACAAATATTCCTATAGTAGACTATGAAAAAATCATAGATGATTGGGCACAGTTTATGACTATTGTTGTAAACAATAATACTTGGTCAAAAGAAAAAATTTTAAATTATTTTGTTTGAACACTTCAAGGAGATGTTTTACCATTCCTAAGAAGATGGGAAGAAACGGAAAAATAAAAAGAATAAAAATGACAATTAATCAACCAGATTCAAACTCCCAAATATGTATTAAAAGGATTAACTTATATTCTAAAAAGAAAATTTTGTGGCTATACTAATAAAAAAGATCAAGATAGTCTATCTATTTATGTGTTGTCAAAAATTAAATTATTTGACATTAGATATTTAGAAGATTTTCTAAACAATTTTTTCATGAATATCAAAAACTTAAAAAATAAAAATATTGAATTTTGGAAAAAAAAATATTTCCATAAATTACCATCACTTTGAGATAAGATTTTCATATAGCAAAATATCTGGTGTGGATATAGATTCTATAGGAAATAGAATTAATTTTGCAAAGGAAAAAATAACTAGTTATTGCTTATAAAGTAAGACTTCTAAACAAGTTAAGCATAAATTAAGTAATAAACATTGAACAAAATTTTTTAGAAAATGAATGGGAATTTAGATGTAAATCAGTATGTCTTAATACTTATAAAAAAACATAAAAAGAAAACTAGAAGATATAAGTTAGTTAGATGGAAACCTTGGAATAAGATAAAAAATTTTAGATAATAATAAGAAGAAAATACTTATTAGAAGAAAAACTTCTAAAAAACCTTAAAAAAATGTAAATGTTTCATATGTGATGAAGAATATTGTCATATAGCACCAAATTGTCCCAATAAAGCAAAAAGTGCAAGAAAACTTATTAAAACACTTGAAGAACAAAATTTAGAAATATGTTCTGAAGAGGAAATAAATCTTGAAGAAATATTATACAAATTAACATCAGAAACAAATTCTGATATAGATAGTGAAGAATATATATTTATGTTTGATATAGGAAGTAATTCTAATAATCAGTTAGAAAAAATTCTTAATTATAAACAACAAGATCTAAAATTAGGAAATATAATCGGAGAACAAAATGACTTTTCTGATGAACTGATAGAAAAGATTAATAAAAACCATATTTCTAAAGTGGAAATATATAAAATATCTAAATATAAGATCTAGTGTCAAAAGACAGAAAAAAAAAGTGGTAATGTAATTGCCAAAGATACTAGAGGGGGATTAATAGAAATCTCAATATTTACTAAAGACAAAATTAATAGGATTAAAAAGAAATATTCCCAAGTTAGATATATACATTTAGGGATTGTAATGAAAACTATAAGAACATTATCTAGAAGAGGACATGATATACCAATAATAACAGTATTATTATATAAAAGATTTAAAAATCCAATAAAAGTACTTGAGGAATTCAATCAAATTTAAATTCAGGAGTAATAGGATTTAAAGTTAAACCAAATTACTTTATATCTATTATAGATCCTTTTATAGAAAAATGTTTATGTCTTAGAATTCAAATAAAAAATTCTTAAATTAATGATTTAGCTGAATATCTAACAATTAATTGGATTTCTATTAATGAATATACTAATACAACAGAAGTAGAAATCAAAGAAATTAATAACAAATTATTGAACTATTTGAACCTAATAAAATCACTACTGAAATATAACAAAAATGGTTGCATCTAAGAGATCTATCAATTCCAAAAGATTGGATTATAGAAATAATTAATAGCTCAAGTACATCTAAACCAATTAGTACAATAAAATATGTGTCATCTGGCGATAAATTATATTTTAAAATTACGGCGATAACAAATACAAATGATAGTCTGGTTTTACCCTCAAATACTCAAATAGATGATAAGGAAAATCCAAGTAGAAGTTATATATCTTCAACACCAATAGGAATGAAAACAGTTCATATTCCTATTTTTCCTATAGAACCAAGTAGAAATTCCGTATATTCTAGAAACATTATAATGGAATAAATACAAACTTCAATAATACTCCAACAAATGAAACTTGGAATAAGTGATGTTATTACATTTTCAAATTTCCAATTCAGGAAATATTATACAAATATTAAAATTACATTTTAATTTAGAAAATATAAAACATATTCTTTACATGTTTTATTAGATATTGGAGTTACAACTAGTAGTTGCAGAAAAAATGTTATTCCTTTAGGAAAATGGGAACCTATGAAGCATCTAATAAGAGCCATATGAATAGATTGTAACGAAACCATTATTCAATATAAAGCTAGAAGCGTACCAATATACGTAGATAATGTAAGATTTGTGATACCTAAATTATTATGTTTTCCAAAAATGCATGGAGATATATTATTAGGAAATAATTTTATATACCAATATTTGTCATTTTCTATTGATAAAAATTTAATTATGTTATCTATAGAAAAAAACTTTTATAGAAATACCATTAGTAGAAAATAATAAATCTGTATGTGACAAAAAAATTTCACTATCAAGAAAGGAACAAATTAAACAACTAGAAACAAATCATTGGTTGCTAAAAATATTAGATAATAATTCTAGTGAAGAACCATTAAAATTTTGACAAAATAGCCCTAGATAATGCAATATTAAATTAGAAAATCCAAATAAAATTATTAGAGTAAAACCTATGATCTATACTAAACAAAATATAGAAGAAATTGATATACAAATTAAGGAATTACTAGAAAAAGGATTAATAGAAAAAATTAATAATCTACATTCTAGTCTAGCCTTTATGGTTAGAAACATTCAGAAATAAAAAGAGAAAAATGTAGGATGGTCATTAATTATAAAATATTAAATCAAAATATTATTTTTGATGGTTATTTTATACTAAGAAAAGATGTTTTAATTAATCAGGCTAAACAGACAAAATATTTTAGTAAATTTGACTGTACATCGGGATTCTAACAAATCATGCTAACAGAAGAATTCAAACCTTTAACAGCTTTTAGGCCCCAGTGGACATTACCAATGGAAAGTGATGCCATTTGGATTATGTAATGCATCACAAATATTCCAAAGACAGAGGGATTCTATTTATAAATCTAAAAAAATTTGTGTAGTTTATATAGATAATGTTTTGATATTTTGAAATACTCTAGAATTACATAGAAAACATTTAAATATTATTTCTTAAGTATTCATAAAACATGGAATCAAATTAAGCCCTAAGAAAATAGAGTTAGAAAGAACAGAAATAAATTTTTTAGGATTAAAATTATCTGCAAATAATCTTAAACTACAAAATCATATTATAGTGAAAATAAAAGAATTTCTTGAAAACATTGAAGAGAAAAAGCAACTTTAACCATTTCTAAGAATTATAAATTATGGAAGAAATTTATTTCCAAATTTATCAGAAAAATAAGTATGTTATATGAAAAATTAAAACAGGATAAACCATTTATATAGTCTAAAACAAACTTAGAAATTATAAAATATTTAAAATTGAAATAAATCAGATTCTAAAAGTTCATTTACCAAAATAAGAAAATAAATTAATTTTGAAAAAAAATGTCTCACAAAATTATTGGGGATGTATTTTAGAAACAAGAACAAAAAATAATGAAGAATTAATGTGGATATAGTTCAGGAAAATTTAAACCAAATAAAATTAATTATTTCATATTTGAAAAAGAATTATTAGCTATAAAGAAAGGAATAAAAAATATTTTTATATATTTAGCACCTGAAAAATTTATCATAAAAACTGATAATTACGCAGTAAAACATTTCCTTACTAACAAAAGTTTGCAAAGTATACCAAGAAAAATTAGATGGTATAATGAATTATGTACTTTTAATTTTGAAGTTTTATATGTCAAATGCACTGACAATATTATTCTTGATTATCTTAGCAGACTTTATGGATATAGGTAAACAATCTCTAGAAAAAGTTGGTGAATAGACTAAAGTTAATAAAAATCTCAACAAAGGGAACACCTTCAAATAAAAAAATCCTAATCAAAGATTTGTGACAATACCTTCTCAAGTACCATTTTATCTTAATGAAGGATATTATGTTTCATATTCAATGGTAAGACAACTAGTTGGAATTTCAACTCAAATATCATTTTAACCACAATTGGTAAGTCAACTACCTTGCTCACAAGATTCAAATTCAGTGTACCAAGCTAGTTATGCGAAAATTATTTTAGTGAAAAATTGTGTGCAGTAGAAAATTTGTTGAAACCACAACAAATTCGAGAAATAAAAGATTTTTATAATCAAGCTTTACCATTAGAATTATATAATTTTATTAATGGAATATGAAAAACCCATATTACTGAGCAAAGAGCAAACTTTAGAAAATCGATTACTATGCTTTCACAATTTTTAGTTGAAAAAACAACTAAAGAACAAAAAATTCATGATTTATTGTTAAATTCTATTTTATATCGTGATTGGGAAGAACTAGAAATTAATTTCTTATATATTAAGGAGATAAACAATCTTCTTGTTATATCTCAATATTTTATTAACAAGTGAACAAATAATCCAGTTATAAATAAAATATTTAGACTATGCTTATATAATAAGGCTAGAATTATCTTACCTATAGAAATATTTGCTAAAATTGATGGAGCTATTTGCAACCAACAAGCTCAGTTTCAAAAAGCTTTTTTTGAATATTTTTTACAAGTTTATATTTTTACAAATCATTTTGATGAAAAAATTCTTACTATAAAATTTAGACTTGATCATGAACCATTTGATATAAGCTATGTATTGAATGGAGTTTTGTTAAAGAATTAACAACTCAAAAATTTTCTTTTCATTTATTAAAAGATTTTACAACATTTATTAAATTTATGTTATTACGAATAGTATATGAAAATGATTTCTTTTACTACTTTCATCTTGAAATCAGTAGTCTTATTGGTATAGCGGAAAGAAAAAAAAATTATCAGTCATATCAAATTTGGACTATCTCAAAAATGCTTAAAGGAAGAAACCAATCCGCAGCTACAAAAGAGAAAGAACACATATGTTGACTATTGGTTATTTTCAAATCCAAGCAGGAATAGATCTAATAGTCAAAGCCTAATTTCTACTTCAATAAGATTCTTATAGCTTTTGGACTGATGGTCAAAGAATACTGACATATATGATGTCCGATATCACCAGGATGATATAAATGAAGAATCCGTTCAACTATTAAAAAAGATAGCTGAAATGGAGAATGATAATTTTTCTTGCCCTATAATTGAAGTCATAAAAAATATATGGGAAAGTTGGAACTCATCAATATTATTAATAAACTCATTAAATTTAGATGAAATCGAAGAAATAAATCTGGACAATATTTAAGAAAGATATCATAAAAGACAAAGGAAGCTATGTGGAAAAAATCACTACCAACAAACAATGTAGAAGTAACCACAACAAGACAAAGATGTCATCTTTATAAAAAAAAAAAATGTCATCCTTATTAACAAACTAAGCAGAATTAAAATAGAAATTAAATTAAGCTATTAACTTCTCGAGGTAAGGATTAAAGTTTTGCATTCAAGTTATTTAAGTTACTTTTCAAAATTTCCGTTTCTCTTTTGTAAACATTGATCATTCTGTAATCTTCTCAATGCACTTTTGTAATCAATTGATCCGGATAACAAATTTAAGCGTCACAAATGCAAATAACCTAATTGAAGAAGGCATTAAATTGTTTTCTGAAATCGTAAACATTATATAAAAGCTGAAATGTCTGCCAAGAATTCTATTGCGTCGAAAATCAACTTTTTTTAAATAGAAAATTTCAATTAGTAAGTGTCCAAATATTCCATCATTATTATTAAGGGTTTTAAAGAATTCCAAAGTAGATGTGACAATTATTATTATAATTAAACCCAGCTACAGAATAAGAATAGGCTGTCTGTGTACATGAAAAAATCTTTGTGGGACAGATAAAACTTTTAATTAAAAAAGTTGGTTAAGATAGCCGACACCACCTAAGTCTTCCCGTCATCAGTGCCGTACATAGTCAAACTAATCCCTATTAAATTAAATTCTGTTCAGTAGTCTTCATATTTTCTGTATCAAATTATTTTTTATTTTTTTCTTCCCAACTCCACAGATATGACAGTGACACCATATATTTTACTTCACTGTAATTAAATCGACTTCCCTCTAAAATGTTTTTAATGAGTATTTGATACACAGTGAAATTTAAAAAAAAATATATGTTTTAATTTTAAAATACTCACTCATCCGTCTTAGATTCGAAGAGAAGCCCGTTCTCCCCTTTAAAATTTTAAATATTTTTTCATTCTTAAAATAAATTTTATAATTCTTATAATTATTAATAATTTTGTACCAAAAAATTATTTTTTATAAATTTTTAATAAATCACATTTAGAATGAATTTGAACAAAATATTATCCAAGTAATTAAATTTAGACAACCATTTATTCATATTTATCTTAGATGTAATTTTTTAAAATAATTATTTTTTAAGATTTTTTATGTTTTCAAAAATTATTTGTTGATGTGGCATTTGGCCACGTCAGATGATGTACACGCGACTATCACGTGCCGTTGTTTGATTGGTCTGGCAGCCATGTCAGCGAAACTTAACGATCAAGTCTGGTGAACGTTAACGGAGGGACTTGCTTAATTAAATTTTCATCTTTTAAGAACTCAATTGGATGTTAAATTTTGTTAAACGCTTAATTGAGTTTTTTGACTAAAGGCTTTTTTTACTATTAAACCTAAAATTAAATATGTTTGAGTTACTTCATAAAAAAATTTATATTTGACTATAATTAAAATTAAATATCAATACAATATTACTGGAAAAGGTATGAAATGGTAAAGTTTGAATTCGTGTCATTAAAATGTTGGACAAAAACTTTAACAACTACTCCATGTCTTAGCAATTAATTACTTTTATTTAGAAGATTATAAATATAAAAAAATAAAATTTTTCACCGTTAATATATATAATTAAATTAAAAATAAATTTTAAATATTTAACATGTGTTTGCATAAAATTATTTAAAAAGAAACAAAAAGTAAAAGAGAAGAAAAAATCAAAGTATAATTATCATTAATAATGATCAAGGTCTTGGGAATTTTGAAATTTTTAATTCAACTCCCACATTATATAAACCGTGTGTGTTTCCGGTTCATATTTATAATGATTTATATCCTACCATGTGTGCGCCTTTTACAGATTTATTATGATTTATGCTTGGATATATTTTTAGTTATTAGTTTAATCGTGTTTTATAGTGATTAATTTTATTTATAATTATATAAATATATTCTTTGTAATTGCAATTGTTATATTATTGTGATGGATTCGTAAACCAACTAAAAATTCGACAAAGGTAAGTGCATATATCAATTAATAGTATAGCTACGGTGAGTAAATATATCATTTTCACGAAAAACAAAAGTACTAGTAATTACCGTTTCTATTATTTAACTGACAAATTGAAGTAATTGGTTAAAAACTAAAATTAACTAAATTAAATAACTATGAACGCGACAAATAACAAATTAGGAAAATAATCGAGTAAACAACCAAGAAGCGAAATAATACCCAAGAAAGAATTCACCTAGATTTCATCTTTCATTATGTTAATATCTCTCTTCAAGACTAAGAATAACTGACTCTAGGTTGATTAATTGAAATTTTTTTCTAATTAAAACCCCTATTATCGCATTAGCTTAATCTATAGATTCTCCTATTAGATTTGACTCTAATTCAGTAGATTTATATCGTCCTATTTCTAGGATTGCATGCTACTTCACTTAATTATGCTAGATTTACTCTTAAACAGGGCTTATTTCTCCTCTGATTTAAACACATCAAATATGGATCAATAATTTAGAAATATTAAACCAAGAATTAAGCACACATTGTTAAGTATGACTCTTATTTCAGTCAAATTTGAGAAATAATCTTCTAGTTAAACTCTGTTTATTTGTTTCAATCAAACTTTGATTAGTCTAGATTATTTTATTATTATTTGACATATGAATTTAACTTATAAATAGGCTTTTTTACAACCATAGAAAATACACCCATAAGAAATTAGAACTCATAACACATTTAGAGAATTTTGTGTTTACATTTTGAGGGTTCTTTGTTTTCGGGTTTTTGGGTTTAGTTTTTATCTCCATCTTTTGTACTCTTCATTCTTTTGCCATTATAGTAAAATTATCTTTGCTTGTGGTTTTTTATCACTTTTGGAGGGATTTTTTCATGTTAAATTTGTGCGTTCAATTTCTCACTTTCTTCCATTATTTTTACTTGTTCGTTGTTTAATCGGGTCAATCCCCAACAAGTGGTATCAGAGCAAGTTTAACTTTCATAGATTAGCCCATTCAGAGATGACAACAATAAGATTTAAAATTGAGAAGTTCGACAGTGAGACAAATTTCAATCTATGGCAAGTTCGGATGATGACAATTCTACTTCAATCTGGCTTGAAAAAAGTTGTTACCGGAAAAAAGCTTGAGAATCTAAATCAAACAGAATGAGAATAGCTTGATGAAAATGCTTTGTCTACAATCCAGTTGTGTCTCGCGAATATGGTATTGTAGAAGGTATTGATAGAGAAGACCTCATCCACATTGTGGAAAAGGTTATAAACTATTTATGCGACTAAGTCTCTTGCTAATCGTTTAGTGTAAAAACAACGTCTATTTACATTTCGCATGAACGAAGGTGAGTTTATTAGAGATCATATCAGTCAATTCATTACTTTTTTAAATGATTTAGAAAATGTTGAGGTTCAAATTGACGATGAAGATCAGGCTATACTATTATTGTGCTCTTTACCCCCTTCATACAAGTCTTTCAGGGAGACCTTGATTTATGGCAGAGACAAACTTTTGTTCGAAGATGTGAAGGGTCATTTGTTGAGTAAAGAAAAATTTGAAAATGAGTTTGGTTTGAATAGCAAGACAGATATGCAAGCTTCCTTTTTGGTAGCATCAAAGAAGCAAGATAAAAGGTGTTGCTATTGTAAAAAGTTAGGTCACGTCAAAGTAGATTGTTATAAACTGCAAAATAAAAGAACTGCTGAGAGTAACGAGGAAGATGTAGCTGGTGCTAATTTGACCGATGAAAGTGGTGATGATTTCTTGTTAGTGTCAATGAGTGATAACTCCAAGCTTATGTCCAAGTGGATCCTAGATTCGGAATGTTTTTTCCACATATGTCTCAATAGAGAATGGTTCTCCACATATAGTTCATTTGAAGGTGGAGTTGTGCGCATGTGAAACAATTCATCCAGTAAGGTAATTGGTATTGGTACTGTTAAAATTATGATACACGATGAAACGATTAAGGCACTCTCAGATGTCAGGTATGTACTTGATTTACGAAAGAATATCATCTCCTTGAGTATTTTAGACTTGAAAGGATGTAGAATAACATCGAGTCGAGCGACATTAAAGTATCTCGTGGAGCTCTCGTTTTGTTAAAAGGTAAAAGAACTGACAATATTTATATTCTGGAAGGTTATAGTGACTGGTGAAATCAGACATCCTTCGTCCATTACGAAGTTGAAGTCAACTCGTTTGGAGCGGAGACTACTTGGTCATAAGAGGGAAAAAAGGTATGACCATTTCATTGAAGAAAGGTTCTCTTTTGGATGCAGGTTTTGAAAACTTAGGGTACTATGTTTGATACGATCGCGGCCCAGAGTGTAATATCCGGAAAATTTCTATCATTGATACAGTAAAATAAAGAAATAAAGAAATAAAAAGAGAAATTTTGAGCTCTATCAACAAAATCTATGTAGGAAGTGATTATGATGTATTAATCCAAGAAAGGACTAAATCGTAAAAGTGAGAAAAGTTTTGTGGCCCAAGAGTAAATACTTAAAATTTAAGGGGTTAAAGTGTAAATATGGAAAAGTTAAAGGACCAATTGTGCAAATATTTTAAGGATGGAATAATCTAGAAACTAAGGAAAATGGATGAATTAGGACCAAATTGAATAGGAGAAAGAATTATGAGGGACTAAATCGCAATTTTACCAAATTAGGTGATGACTCAAGGATGGAATTTTAAAAGATCATGAAGGGCAAAATGGTCAATTAGAAGGAGAGAGAAATCTAGAAGGTAATGATGGTGTGATGATATTTTATAATTATTTAATAAGATAAATATTACTTTATTAATATTTTAATAAGATATTTTATTATTTTATTATTTTATTTAGTGTATATATATGTGTGTGTGTGTGGAAAAAAAAAGAAGAGGGGAAGAAACCCACCATTTCCATGCACCAACGTGAGAGGAAGAGAGAAAGAAAGAAAGTTTTACTTTCTTTACAATTTGGTCCTTCCACCAAAAATTCACCATTTTCACCTAGAAATCAAAAGAATTTCTATAGCTACCGAAGGAGAAAAATGTTAAGGAGACTATGAGGAGCTAGAATATCAAGTTGGATTCAAGAAATAGAAGCTGGAGGAGAGAGAAAATGAAGTTAAAGTTTGGAAACATTAAAACAAGGTAAGAACATCGAGATTACCATATATTTTTAAGTTTAATATTATTGAAAAAGCATGTAAATGATGTTAATGTAGAGTTTTCTTATATATAATTCTATGTTCTTGATATGGTAGTGAAGAGAAAATAAGATAAAGTGATGGGAAATGGTGTAGAGAAAGAAAATAAGGGTGATATAAACTTAGTAATTAATATCTTGCACTAAAACAGTTTTGGACAGCAGCAGTAAGCTAAATTTGAAAAATCACCAAAAATGGTAGAAACTGAATTAGGAGTTGAGTAAGATATTGAATTAAATCTTGTTGAGTCTATTTTCATATAAAAGAAACAAAACAAGTAAATGAATTCTGTATTCTGAGATATTTATATTTTTGTGAGACTGGTTCAGAATGATTTCGGGATCCTCTGTTCTAACTTGGAAAAATCATTAAAAATTGTATAAAAATAATTATGGGACATAAGTTATATGTTTAAAATCCCTAATGAGTCTATTTTCAAGAGAAACAAGCGGGAACATCATTCGAGTCCCGTACGAGGAGATAATTAAATTTTAGTGAAGAAAGGTCGGAACTGTTATACAGCAGAACAGGGGTAAATTTAAAGAATAAACTGTACTTATTGGCTAAACCAAAAATTCTGAAAATTTTATGGTAAGAAGATATGTGAGTCTGGTTTCAGGGAAAATTAACGGATCTTAATTTTTATTTCTGTAGCTCAAGATATAAATAATTTAGTGACTATGATGCAGGTGGACAGCTTGAATGTTCACATATAAGTAAATAGTGAAATTGTTGATAATGTTACTTATAAGCATATTATATAAATTAAGGATGTGGAATGGAGAGGAGGAGGAGGAAAATATGTATGAATATTCAGTTAGCATGGCTAATTTGTATGTTTTAGGCTCAGGGACTAAATTGAATAAAAGTAAAACTTTATGGGAAATTTTGTAAAAATGTTAGAAATGATCAAATTACATGAAATGGATTATTATATTATTTAAATTGAAAATTTTAAATGAAAATTGTTAATTTAGTTCAAGATCGGGGGAAAACATGTTTTAAGGATTAAATTGAAAAGTGTTGAAATTATGGAAAATTTTGATATTTTATAGAATTTATGGAATGTTATTAATATGTATGATGATAACAGCTGGAAATAAGGATTAAATTGCAAGAATTTATTTTTTTGAGCCTAAGGGTAAAATCATCATTAATTAAAAGTTTGGGGGCCAAATGGTAATTTTGCCTAGAGCATTAATTGAATGTATTAGAATCTGGAATGAATGAAAACAATGGTCAAATTTATTTATAAAGATCCCAACGACTCAAATGTGAGACTTGAACGTGAAAAAGAAAAGATATTGGATTAATGAATTTATAAACACGGACAAGCAACGAGGTAAGTTCGTGTAACTTAAATTGTATTTTTAAATACTTGAAATATGTGGTTATGTGATGAAAAAATGATTTATCAATGCATAATAATTGATGAAATATTGATAATACCCGATATAAAAAGGAAGTAAATCCCGATTGAATGGAATAGATTTCGATGGATCTCTGAAAAGGAATTGACGGTAAAAGGGGATCTAGCCCGGACGGGTGATCCTATCCTGATATAGCCCTCCCGAAGAATATAGGAAAAAGGATTAAGCCCGAAAGGGTAATCCTAATATCAGCCCTCCTGAAGAATATATGAGAAATGAGGTTCGCGGGAGTGTGCTGGTGGCTCTCCCGAAGAATACATGTGTATAGGCCCTTCCGAAGAATACATGGGAGCTGAGGTTCGCGGAAGTGTGCCAAGAATTGAGGTTCGCGGGAGAGTGAGGTTCGCGGGAGTGTGCTTACTGAAATGAAATGTGTAAGTGTCACGGGTCAGAGTTCGAAGCTCGTGACCATGGCACAAGATGCGCCCCATAGAGGTCTGTCGATAAGATGGGGATCATTTAGCCCACGTGAGCTGGCCCGATTCAAGGAACTGTTGGAGAAGCCTATCAGATTGAAGCCTGGTTGGCCCGATGGCGAAGATATGGCAACTTAGGCAAATAAGGTAACTAATCTTGTAAGATAGAGGGAATCATATCTTGTAAAGATTAGATAGGATTTGATATGGCATATCTTGTAAATCCCCTAAATTAAGGGATATGGTCGATCTCGTCCGTCGATGTAGCTTAATCTTGTCCGTCGGTTTTGGGGGAGCTCAACTATAAATAGAGAGCCTCCCCCTCACTTGTAAATCATCCATTGTATGAGAGAATTCTTAAAAGTAATAGAATTCTGAGAGCATTTACTCGAATACTTTGCATGCGCCTTTCTGTTGTTCTTTTATCTTATTTCTTTTGGCATTAAGTTGCTTCCGCTTTTCAATTGGTGCCTTGGAGGAGTTCTTAACGAATCCTCAATTGAGTTAAAGGCTGACTTAGGCGAGTTTAGGCGAAGAAACTGCCTAAGGCCGCACGGGTTTACGTGTAAAAACTCTAGCCCCGTGACAAGTGGTATCAGAGCTAAAGGTTCGAAGGCACTGTTGGGATGTCGAAAGAAGTTGTGGGCCAAAGTGAGCCAATGGAGACTCGTGGAAGGGCCAGAAAAGTGAGTAGGTCGAGGGATTTACTGTCAGCTTTGGAGGATCGAGTCGTCACTCTCGAGGAGTCCATGGGGATGTCAAGGAGAGGATCGGCGATGTCGACGATAGACTCATTGATGGGTTGCAAACTATGAAAGAGCAGCTCAGGGAATATGTGTGGGATACTATCGGTTCCTCAGAAAATAAGTTGGCGGAAAAGAATGATGTTCTCGAGGCTATGGTGACAGCTTTGAAGGAGGAGATCAATGAGCTAAAGGGGGAGCTCAAAATTTTCAAGGCTGCTATAGGCAATGGGATGTTGGCTTCGAAGCCGAAGCAACAAGTAATGGATGTGCCCAAACCGAAAGCGTTTAAAGGGGCAAGGTCTGCAAGTGAGGTGGATAACTTTCTTTGGGCGATGGAGCAATACTTCCGTGCGATGGGCATCGAGGATGAGGCAACAAAGGTAAACACTGTTACTATGTATTTTACTGACGTTGCTTTGTTATGGTGGCGACGTAGGTCCACTGATGTGAAACGTGGTGGGACCGAGATTGGGACCTGGGAGGAGTTCCAAAAGGAGTTTAAAGCACAGTTTTACCCCGAGTACGCCGAGAATAAAGCTCGGGTAAAGTTGCGACGGCTTACGCAACGAGGCACGGTAAGGGAGTATGTGCTAGAGTTTAGTGAACTCATGCTCCAGATATCTGATTTGAGCGAGAAGGAAGCATTTTTCTCCTTCACGGATGGGTTGAAGTCATGGGCAAAGCAAGAATTACAACGTCGCGGAGTTCAGGAACTGACCCAAGCCATGATGGTGGCGGAGTCCCTAGTGGAGCTTGTTCCAAGGAGAGACAAGCTTGAATCTTCCAAGCCCAACGGGAGGGGCAATGGTGGGTACCATGAGGAGGATAAAGAGGGACATAGCTATTATGGTAGCGGTAGTAGCAGCGATGATGGTAATGAGAAACCGCGAAATGGGAAGTGGAGACCCAACAGCCCGAAAGAAAAGAGGGGAAAATTGAGATGCTACTTCTGTAAGGGACCGCACATGAAGAGGGATTGCCCAAAGGTATCTTCAGTTTCGGCTATCAAAAGGAGTGATGAGCCGGAAGAAGCTAAGCCTACTGAAGGAAGCACATCGAGAGTCGGTTCGATTGTGTTTAGGGCGACACCTACTGAGGGTAAGCCATCGAAAGTCAATTCGATGGTGCTCATTCCGGGGAAGAGGAATGGGAAGAAAGGGTTGATGTTTATAACCATCAACATTGCAGGTCAAGAAAGGAGTGCTCTTGTTGATACGGGAGCATCGGACCTATTCATATCAGAGAAGGCTGCAAAGAAACTTGGTCTTTTGATTAGGAAATCGAATAAAAAGATCAAGACGGTGAATTCCGAGGAGGCCCCAACCCTGGGAGTAGTTCGTAACATGGAACTACAAATCGGCGAATGGAAAGGCAAGGAGGAATTTGAGGTAATCCAGTTAGATGATTATGATATTGTGCTTGGCTTAAACTTCCTTGACAGGATTCAGGCATGTCTGTATCCATGGGCCGATCAGATTCATATTGTCACCGGGCCGTTAACAAAGATTGTTTTGCCGGTGTATCAAGATATGAAGGTTGGGACCAAGGTCTTGTCTTCAATCCAATTAGTCGAGGATATTTCGTATGGGAGGAATATTGACTCGATAGAGAGGATTGGTACGAAAGCTCCTTTGGAGGTGTTAGCAGCGCGAGGAATCAATATGAAACCTGCGGATTCGACTGTGGAGCCAACACCTATGGATAATGTGGGTTGTTCATCGGGCTTCAAGGGAAAAGGAGCGATGCAAGAACAGTCGAGATGAGTAAATGCTACGAGTAAGGTACATTATGAACACATTGATAGTGTTTTGAATTCTGACTTGTTAGCTTGGCAAGGTCGTAGGGGCCCTTTCAAGGTTCGTAAGCAAGGAAACCGAAGGACTGTGGGCAATACGAGACCAAGGGATAAGAATCAAGGCGATTCAAACGGGAGCAAGTCAAATTCGGGGCAAGATAGAGCAAAGACTTCTTACCAAAAAGATGTACCAACGAGGGAAACGGTTCAAGATAAGAAGGGACAGAAGCCGGGGCAAAAGGTTCACAAGAAGGAACAACCCGATGGCAAGGCAAGTCGGGAAGTAGCCAAGGCAACGGGAGAGATTCGAGGTGAGTCAAGCCAGTGCCATTCGGAAGTCACAACGAGGGCGTTGCGAGAATGGGTGGGAGAGAATGTAACGGGTCAGAGTTCGAAGCCCGTGACCATGGCACAAGATGCACCCCATAGAGGTCTGTCGATAAGATGGGGATCATTTAGCCCACGTGAGCTGGCCCGATTCAAGGGACTATTGGAGAAGCCTATCAGATTGAAGCCTGGTTGGCCCGATGGCGAAGATATGGCAACTTAGGCAAATAAGGTAACTAATCTTGTAAGATAGAGGGAATCATATCTTGTAAAGATTAGATAGGATTTGATATGGCATATCTTGTAAATCCCCTAAATTAAGGGATATGGTCGATCTCGTCCGTCGATGTAGCTTAATCTTGTCCGTCGGTTTTGGGGGAGCTCAACTATAAATAGAGAGCCTCCCCCTCACTTGTAAATCATCCATTGTATGAGAGAATTCTTAAAAGTAATAGAATTCTGAGAGCATTTACTCGAATACTTTGCATGCGCCTTTCTGTTGTTCTTTTATCTTGTTTCTTTTGGCATTAAGTTGCTTCCGCTTTTCAATTGGTGCCTTGGAGGAGTTCTTAACGAATCCTCAATCAAGTTAAAGGCTGACTTAGGCGAGTTTAGGCGAAGAAACTGCCTAAGGCCGCACGGGTTTACGTGTGAAAACTCTAGCCCCGTGACATAAGACCATGGTTGAAAGATACCATGGCAATGAATAAGACCATGGTTGAAAGATACCATGGCAACAAATTGAGAAAATGAATAAGACCATGGTTGAAAGATACCATGGCAATGAATAAGACCATGGTTGAAAGATACCATGGCAACAAATTGAGAAAATGAATAAGACCATGGTTGAAAGATACCATGGCAATGAATAAGACCATGGTTGAAAGATACCATGGCAACACATGCATATGAATTGACGGACTCGGAATTGTACACTAAAAGTGTACTCCTGTATGAATTGACGGTTAATGAGATTGTACACCAGGAGTGTACTATCGAAAATCCATCGAAATTCTGAGAAATTCAACGGGATAAATATAGAAGATGGTAAACACATAGTTAAAAAGGGTAAATGTGAATTGATGGATTACGGATTTGCATATTTTAAGTATACTATATATTTTAACTATCGATATTCCGATAAATTCAGTAAGTAAGAATCCTGACCAGAAAAAGAAATATGTATATAAAAAGGTTTGAATATATATTCCTGAAGTACATGAAAAAAAATGACAGTGACACTGGATATATGGAAATATAAGATAATGATATTTGTACATGGAATTTATTGATGAATATATGCATCCATGATTATAGATTCGTATACTTTAATAATATTAATTGTATGACGATGAAATTTCGAATGACTTAATGAATAAAGCCCTAACATGGAAATAATTTGAGCACGAAACGAGAATCACGAGATTGAACTTGAAATACACGAAAACGATAGTTATTCGATATTTTAAAAATATGACATGGAAAATACATGTATATGAAACTTACCTGATAATTATGCATGTTCAAGATTATGAATTGTCCCGGAATAAATATATACAAAATTCATGAAAACAATGATACATGAAATTTTGGTATAATGAATGATTTATGTTTTTGAAGAAATGACAAGAGAATAATATGTATCATATTATATGAATATGTGGCTATCTTTAATATGCTGATACATGAAAATTGGGTAAGCCGTAATAAGTAATAATCTCAAGTATGATATGTTGATACAATGAGTTTATTGATTCTAAAATTATTTGAAATATATTCAAGTATACTAATGACTATTGTTGTTGACGCTTAGACAAGTGCTAAGCTATCGGTTAAATGGTAATATGTTTATTATTTGATACGTCGAAAGGATAAATGATCAAATGAAAATATACATGTGTTTATGGAAGAGTGGTAAAATTTAAGTTGCAAAATTTCTTATAAAATGAGTTATCATGTGATAAAAAAAAAAGTTCTATAAACTCCGGTAATACCTCGTGACCCTATTCCAATGATGGATACGGGTTGGGGTGTTACACGGAGTGCATCAAGTTCGAGCAAGGACTCAATGGTACTGCCTCAAGGACCAATTACGTGAGCTCGAGCTAAGCAATTCAAGGAGGCCATTTCGGCCTTAGTTAACCAAGTGTGGGGCGAGGTTTTGGTTGGAGAAATAGAACGAGTTGGGACCAGCTTAATAAAGTGTCCTTGCAACATTTTGCAAACTAATTTCAGCTCAATTCCAGCTCCTTGAACTCGTTCCAACTAAATTGAACTTTTATTTATTTATTTTTTTTCAGCTTTGGATTTAGTTTGCATTTTGATCCTTGCATTTAAGCATCGTAGTTTAATAAATTAGTTGCTGTCCATTAATTTAATCATCTTAGTTTAATTAATTGAACTTTTGATGATATTAACTTAATACTACTTCTTTAATTAAACTAGTTGCTGGAATAAATGATGCATAAGTGTTAGATCATTTAATTAAGTAGTTGTTAATAGCTTAATAATTGAATAAATATGACGGTTACATATGTTAAATGCAGGTGACTCTTCAATTCACAAAGGCTGTTACACATTCACTAAAGGTGGCTTTTCAAGAGATTTTCGGTTACATAAGAGGGGGCTGTTATAAAGGAAGCTTTAAGCACCATTAAAAGAGAGTTTAAAGGAGCATTTCATGTCTTTTAAAATTCAGCAGCAGCCTATTCAAATACCCCAACGTTTTTGCTACTTAATGGACAATTTATGCCTTCCAAATTTCATTAAAGTGGCTGGAGTCTATTCAACTAACCAAAGGGGAAATCAAGAGTCATTTTCAAAGCCTTTAAGGACATTAATTCAGCTGGTTAAAGAGAGGAGTTATTGATTCTAGAATTTTAAAAGTCTTTGATTTATAATTAGCTCTTTAATAGCACTTTACTATGTGACCATTCGGCTAGCTCATTCTAGCCTTATAAATACTTGTAATCAAGTCTTTTGGGGACACTTTTTGGACATTTTGTTAATGATATGCTGCCAAATTTGTGAGGCAAACTTTTCTCTATTTTCGTTCAAAGATTCGTTGGCTACCTAGTGTTCTAGTTGCGTCAATCGTTTCCTTTGATAAACCCAAACTTATCACTACTAGTAGTGTGGCGTTCAAACATACCGAGGTTCCTATCTTACTAGATAGTGGGTCGAGGTCACTTCTACCAATCCTAAACTGAACTAAAAGGGCTTATAAACAAACGGGTCGATACCACATCGGTATTGGTTCTTGTTTGCACTTTTGTTCAAACCAAATTTCTTTCATTACCATTTCATACCAAAACCGAACTCCATCCTTCCATCTCTTATCATAGCGTACCAAACCAGTTTCCGTACAACCAAATTTAACCTTTTCGATTCTAAACCATTCCTTCCTACCCATATAATCAAAACACAACCAACTATCCACTATTCCATAACCGAAACAATTCTTTCTTCCTACCTTATTCATTCTTAACCTTTCATTCTTCTCAGTTTCTTAAAAGAATTAACGGTACTTCTCGTCGACGATTGGGAAGATCAAGTATACGACTCAACTCAACCCCGAGGTGGATCGTATCAGTGTTTGTGAAAATCAAACCCGAGTTAGTTTTGATTTGGCAGTGTACAAGTTGAAGGCTAGAAGTCTTCTAGTTTCTAAGCACAAATTCGACTCAGTTAATTCCCTACGTAGTTCAAGATAGGCTCATGACGGGCTTTGGGAAAGATGACATTGTGGAAATATGAGTTAAGGTGAAGATTTGTTAAGTATGACTCATATTTCAGTCAAATTTGAGAAATAATCTTCTAGTTAAACTCTGTTTATTTGTTTCAATCAAAATCTGATTAGTCTAAATTATTTTATTATTATTTGACATATGAATTTAGCCTATAAATAGGCTCTTTTACAATATTAGAAAATACACCCATAAGAGATTAGAACTCACAACACATTTAGAGAATTTTGTGTTTACGTTTTGAGGGTTCTTTGTTTTTGGGGTTTAGTTTTTATCTCCATCTTTTGTACTCTTCGTTCTTTTGCCATTATTGCAAAATTATCTTTGCCCGTGGTTTTTTATCATCTTTGGAGGGATTTTTCCACGTTAAATTTGAGTGTTCAATTTCTCAATTTCTTTCGCTATTTTTACTTGTTTGTTGTTTAATCGAGTCAATCCCCAACACACATAATTGAGAACAAGATCCAAGTATTTATTGCATAAAAATAGAAATCAAATAACAAAATCCATAATAAGGTTCATCTCCCTATGAATTTAGAAAATTAGTTCATGATAGCAAATAAAAACATGCCAAAGATAGTATAACCACGAGAAATAAAGAAACTCATAATAGACTTCAAAGAAATCAAAAGAAGATCTTCAATATTGATGGAAATCTGTTTCAGAGTCGGTTTTAATGGTGTTTTTCGAGTTGTTTTCTTGAGTATTCTATGATGACTCATTCCTCTCTTCTTATTTTTGTCATATATAGGTCTTAGAATGCCCGAAAACCTTAAAAAATGTGTTTTCCCGCATATTTGGAGTGCGATTTGCGAAATCAACATGGTCTGACACATGGTTGTGTTGCAGCCCGTGTGGCTCACACGACCGTGTGTCCTACCCGTGCGGCTCCTGAAACTTACTTTGATTTTCTGATTTTCGCTCTTTCCACTCCCAAATGCTCTCCTAAGTATAAAATAATGAATTTAAAGGATTAGAAGTATAAAATTCACCATTTTAAATCAATTAATCATCCAAAAATGCATTAAGAAAGAGGCTAAAACAGATTACTTTTATCAGTTATCCACTTCTAACTTAAAAAGAACTTACATATATATTAATAAAAAATTATATATATTTTAGATATGATTATATTATAATTTAATTTAATTTGATAATAATTAAATTAATTATTTTTTAATTAAAAATTATTGAATATAAAATTTGAAAATAAAAAAATAAATATAACAATCAACAAAAGATAAAATTATCCATTTATTTAAGGGATAATATTTAATTCACCGTCGTGAAACTTATGCACCATCAGTTTACCTCAACATGTCACTTGATAACGAGTAAAATAATTATATAATTAAGGACTAATAAATAAATAATACGAATTAAAAATTAATTATAATATTCTATTTTTCATTCCCTTGCCTGTTCACGAACATAAAAAGCTTGCTTACATTGACTTTTACTCTTTGTTCATCGCCATAGAGTTTCTCTTTCGTTTTAAGCCTAGTGTAATGGAAAACCTGATATCAATAATTTTCATCAAATTTGGTATCATCTAGCAATTTCTATTTTCAACAAATAAATTACTCAAGCCACAACTCCTCAAATATATATTTTTTAAATGCAAAAAAAAAAAAAAACAAAACAAAACAATAACATAATTTTATTGATGTACGTTAAACACAAAAAATCTCAAGTTTTTTCTCAAAAATACTGAATTTCTTAAGCATAGACTTTTTTTTTTTTTTTAAAGTTAAAACATAGAAATCTTAAGTTTGGTCTGAAATTGATACTCAAGGCACAAAAAATTTTGGTTTAAAAAATGGTTCATAAATTGTAGAAATCTTTTTGCTCTATCTGGATATAAAAAATCAACCACCGAAATGGCAGTATCTTGTGCTTCTTCTTTAGTTTTGCATACTTCACAATTTTATTAAAGATTAGTTGCCCCAAATTAAAAGATAAAGAGATTACTACCTTGTGAAGTAGGACTGTCATTCTGTTGCTTATTTACGTGCTCTGGTTCAAAGGTAGCCAATTTCTGGTGACAATGGCCTATTATGCATCATATAGTTTCAAATTTGTAGTTATAACTCCTATCCTTCGAGCCAAGCCATCTTTGGATCATCAGTATGGATTTCTACAATCTAGGCATAGTCTGCTTCATACTCTATGTCTAAACTTGAGTGCTTCAAGAATGTGCTTATGATGGTTGGATTAAAATCAAAGTGATGGCTTTAGATTTGTAGTGGGATTTTGAAGGTTCAAATATAACTCAAGAACAACAACCTTCACATAAGGCTTTACATAGGTAATAGTGTAGAAAAGGCCTTGTGATTCCAAGATCACATCAATCCTGCCTTTAGAATCCTTCATTATGTTTTTCTCATTAGTTAATCATTATTTATTAAAATAGAATGTTTGAAACAGTAACGAAGGTAGAGGGAGAGAGATGGGTGGTACTCAAACTTGTCCTGACACAATCATTAACATATCATTACAAAATGATGTGTATTTTTTAAAATAATTTTTTAAAGGTGAAGGGGGAGACATGGGCGGCACCCATATAACAAAAATTCAAATACCATTAATTATACGGTTTAATAAAATAAATTAATCATTTAAAATAATTTAAAATAATTTTAAAAAGTATTTGTCAAGAAGTAGGTGGCATCGAGATTTGGCGGCTGTGGAGGGATCCTCATCGGCAGCACCAGTCAAGTGGAGGGTTGGTAGCAGGCGACATTGGTCAGGTGGAGGACATGTCGCAAGTGGCACCACTGGTCTGATTTGACCACTCCGTCACGGGGCCCTAACACAAGTGATTGTATATTTTTTTTTCAATTTTCATGCCTATATAGATGGACCACCGTGAAGAATAAAAATGAAAAACTTTTTTTTTTTTATTTTGCTTGGTTCACCATGAAGGAGGAGGAAGAAGAAAGTTTGTTTGTGAATTTTTATTTTTATTTTTGTTTTTGATTTGTTTATTTTTATAAATGATTGTGTTAACTTGTTTGGTTTTTTGATTTTGTAGAAAGGGTGTGTTTGAAAAAATGATAAGGTATGTTTCTAATTTTTTTTATTAATATTTGTTTTCTATTTTGTAATTTTGTGGATAGGTTTATTTGTAAATGCAACTAACAATAGATTGCATTTTTGATAGTTTGTTTTAAGATTAATTTTTTTGTTTTTTGCACTTAATACATGGTCTCATTATGTTGAAATTTTTGAAAGGTGTTTTTTCTTTTGTTATTTACTTAACTAGTATAAAGACGATTATTATGTTGAAGAATGTAACCATTTTAAAATTTTATTTATAATTATTATGTATTTGTTTGTTAGCTTTGTTATTCCTTAAATACAAAAAAAAAAAAAAAACTGAAATGGTATGTCCAAGGGATTATTTATCAAAATGGTACGTTTGGTAGAAATAAATTATCGAAATGGGTCGTTTGCTTAAAAAAACCCGAAATGGTTTATTTCCTTCAAATTTTTACGGTGATCCATTTTGGTATTTAATCATTTTTTTGGATTATTGTGGTAAAAGAACTCATTTTACAAATGTAAAATATATGTTACGTAATAAATTTTAATTAATTTTCTTGGATTATTGTGGTAAAAGAACTACATTTTACAAATGTTTAAGATATGTTATGTAATAAAAAATTGTTATTGGGATAAAAAATGAAAAAAATAAATAAATGAGATTGTTTTGAAAAAATATTTGTAAAAATATTAGTAATTCTTCAAAAAATAACAAAATAGTACAAAATTCATTTTCGTTATTTGTTAAGGCGACAATTAAATTTTTTGCGTGAAACTGCAGATATCAGAATGACTTTTTTGATCACAAAAATAGATCACACATCAAATACGATTAACTTATCGGTAATAAAATTGTCATTTGTTATTTAGGGGTCACCTTATAAGCTTGCACATAAATTTTTTTATTTAATTGGTATACATTAACTATTATGGTTGAATATGTGGTCAGGATGTGTAACACCCCAAACCAGGCCTAAACGTTATGGCTGAATCCGGAGGTGTCACATGAAATGGGGTTGAAAAATGTTGTCGCCAAGTTAAATCCATATTGCTTTTATCAGTTTCAACACTCTTATTCAATTAGTTGCTTAGAGGTAAAACATATTTGAAGCGAAAGTTTATAAAACCGTTGAGTTTAGGAAAACCGTTCGAAGTATTTAGAAAACCTTTGTTTTTGGTAAAATCCAAGCTTTTGATGAGTTTTGGAATATTAGAATCGTAAAGTGCAGTCAACCCAAATTTAAGCAACAGTCCGAAAAGTCCACATTTTACAAAAATACCTAAAAATGAATAAAAAATCTAAAGTAAAAACCATAACCGAAATCAGTCCATGATATGTGGTCATTGTCGAGTCCCCTGCTACGCTGATCTACCTATGACTGTGGATTACCTGTACAGATAAACATAAAAGAGTGAGTTTACGTAAACTCAGTGTGTAACCCCATAGAAATAAGCATGCACACATACAGAAAATCAGAATTAGACAGATACAGTTTTAGGTCTAAGCCCATTATAGATACAAATGTAGATTCGGGCCTAAGCCCATCTCAGATACAGATACAAATAAGCAAATCAGAATCATAATAAAAAACTAGAAATCAAAATCCTACCCCCATCCTCTACACACCATCTCTGACCATCCTTACACACCATGTGGTGTTTAAAGCACCCACCCAGCCCTACACACCATATAGTACCGATGCGGCACATAATAGATAAAATGCAGCAATGCTGCCAGATAATAGGCGTAAATTGACTTTTAAAATACTTCCTCCAATATACATCATCCCATCCCCAATATCAGATATAAAAATATACAAATACAGATAAACAATCTAACATGCTCACATGCTTACACATAAGCGTATATAGATAGTAGATATGCAGATAATAGTGCAAGTAGACATGCATCAGTATCCTAATCAGATCAGAATATCAAACAATCAGATCATACAGTTTAGGGTTTATTTAACCCTTACCGACCCTACAGTAGGCCCACAGTCGTTCGAGACGACCCGTGCAACCTTAGGGAAAAATTTAAATAAATGGGCTCACATGTCCTTGTGGGCCTACATGCCCAGATCGACCTTGGCCGTGTGATCCCAGAATCCACACGCCTGTGTGGGCCCACACGCTCGTGTGGCCCACACACCAATTTGGTCTAGCCGTGTGAGCACACCAGCCATCATATGGCCGTGTTTTGTATACAGCTTGGCCTTCGTCGATCACACGACCGTGTTGTCACACACGGCCTACCACACTGGTGACCATACGCCTGTGTGGCATTGACAGAATGGGTTTTTGGCTTTCGTCGATTCCTCTTTTTTTACGTTTCGGGTACACACCTGGTACGTTTTTGAAGTAGAAGGGATCCCGAGTCCACCAGAACCTATAACCATCAGTTCAAGCTCCACAATCAGAGACGATAATACGAAACTTAAATGAAACCTATCTGAAACGAAACCTTGGAATCAACTTTTTACACACTTACCGACGATGCGCAGAGATTACTAACACGAATTAGACTGTTGTAGTGAATTGCATAGTTCCATGGTCTTTTCCTATGCAACACACCCAATCAAGATGAATTTTCAAACTACAATATCAACTCCTATTAAAGAGAACGGAAACAATAAGAGCAACACTAAAAACTTACTAAGTTGAAATATGCACCACCGCAAAACCGAGCCCCAACAAATGAAACGGATAATTTATTAAACCAAAAAGAGAAGAAGAAAAAGAAAACAAATGAGAAGTGGCAGGCAAAGAAGAACAAAATGTCAAAAAGGGAAGCAAAATTTTGGGAAAGAAAAAAATAAAAATAAATTGATAGTAAAAAAGGACAAGATAAATCAAATCCCCACTTAATCACAATCCCTTATTTTTTCTCCCTCTAATCCCACTACTCAGATTTCCAATAAAACTCAAAGACTCTTAACCGTCCAAGCAAAAATATTAGCATTCATGCTTGCGCAAGGACTCGAACACAGAACCTCCAGCAAACTAACACTCCACCTAACCACAAGACTAGCAGGCCCATCCTGATATCAAACAGCAACAAATAAATATGAACCTACTCTCCAAGGGACAGGCTTTGTAACAGCCTGAATTAGGAGTTAGTCAGAATAATGGTTTCGAGAGTACAAATCTGAATTTGAAAAATATAGTTCATGATTATTATTGAGTTATTGATATGCTTGCATGATAGTGAGAAAATTTCATGAAGGAAATTTTATGAGTTAGTGATTAATTTATCCTTCAGGACTAAATTGCAAAAGATGCAAATTATGAGTTTCTAGAAGGTTTAAGTATGAAATAGCATAAGAGAAATTATTAGGAGTCCTTATTTGGAAATTAGACCAACTTTAAGCATTTTGGACAAAAATGCCCATGGAAGGGTAAAATTTCAAAGAATAGGGTGTAAGGGCATTTTGGTCATTTGGTTAATTAATGAAATAAAAGGGAAAATAAGACAAAAATAGGCTCATCTTCTCCATGTACCAGCCGAAATTTCCAAGCCCTCCATAGTTAGGGTTTTCTTCATTTTCAAGCTCCAAGTAAGTGACTCCAAACCCTATTTTTCCTGCTTTTCGTATTTTTGAAATCCTCATGGCTTAATCTAGCCATTTCTACCACCAATTTGAGCTAGGGTTTATATTCAAAAATATACCCATGCATGACATACAAGAAATTTGATGCCTAGGGGTAGAAAATGAAAGATTAAAGTGTAGTAAACACGTTCTCTAGGTGATTTTTCATGAAAGTCCGTAATAGGGACCAAATTGTAAAGTTAGTAAATTGTGTAGTAAAAGTATGAAATTGTGAGCAATGTGGGCCTTTATGGACACTAGTAAGTGTCGGCTAGGCTTGGGTAGCCAAGAGAATAAATATATTTCATTATACAAGCCTAGAGACTATTTTGCAAATATGTAAAAGTTTAGGGGAAAAATTTATAATTTTTCCAAAGTATGAATTATGAGATATTTAGTCAATGTGGGTACTAAATAAGTTAAATTTTTCATTTTAGATCAAGAAACATGAAGCTCGAACCGAAACCAGGGAAAAAGTAAAGTAGTGGACTAAACCGAGCATTCGCCCCCATTTTGGACTCGAGGTAAGTTGTATGTAATAATTTAACTCCTTTGTTATGTAAATTCATTATGATGACTTTTTATGAAATTATGATATTCCATGAAGACATGGATAAAATTTAGTATGAGTTATGCTAAATTCCATGACATTGATTCATTGAGGAAATGTATGAGATTCATGAAATTATTGATGTAAAATTTTACTAAGAAATGAAGAGAACATAAAAAGAGAAGTTACACGCAAGTTTAAATGACACGAAGGATACCATAATCATGTCATGAGTATTGTAGGTCTTGTATAAGACCATATGAGAAATACAACATGAAAAGCATGAGTAAGTATATGATTGAGTAAGTCATGAAGATGAGTAAGGAAATTACATGAAATTCATGATACTTATTTGAGTGATATTTTCATGATTTTGTTGCTATTTTATTCATGCAACTTACTAAGCATTTTATGTGCTTACTCTTTCCTTTCCCTCTTCTATATTGAATTATTGTACCAACTCGGGGATTATTAAAGTCGAAGCTCAAAGTCACACTATCAAGCCATTCATTTTGGTATAGTAAAATTAGTCATTTTGATGTATGGCATGTGTAGGAAGAATGATCATTTTATTAAGTGTCCTTTTGTGTAGCCATGTGTATCGACTTTGATATTACTCTAGTAGTGTTGTAATGGCCATTGGAAATGGCCTAATATTGCCTAACTTATATCTTATTCAATATGGATGAGAATGATGTGTATAATAGCATGTGGATGCCTTAATTATGAGTATTTAGAGAATATGTTATGCCTTGTTATGTGTTATGGAATTGACTTATGTTTGGTTATGTTTGAGGGTGGCATAAGGCTTACGGTCAGCCTCAAGGGCGTGCTAATAGGCCATGTGTCACCTGCATCCAATTTAGTTAAGTCAGTATAGCACACGGGCATGTGCCTTAGCCATGTGCAATTTGGATGATTGTGGTATTCCATTCAGAATACTCCACAGGATGTTGACACGGGTGTGTCTAAGCAGTGTGAGGGACACGAGCCATGGACACGGGCGTGTGTCCAAGCTGTGTCAAAACTTTTATAGGTTGAAAATAAAAATAAATTAGACACAGGCGTGCCCCATCCCACACGGGTGTGTGGCCCTGTTTTAGGTAAAAATTTTCTAAGTGCCCGAAAGTTCTCAGATCAGTTCCAGAATGCACCTGATTTAGGTTTTGGGCTTCGTAAGCCCGTGATAAGGTTATTAAGAGAATGAATAATAAATTCTTTTTATTAAAGAAAAGAAATTTTGTAGCCTGAGATTTCAAGATATAGTATGATTCAGTAAGGTAATGCCTCGTACCCCGTCCTGACGTTGGACTCGGGTAAGGGGTGTTCCAGGCTCAATTCCAAAAATACCAAAGACTTGGGACCTCTCACACAGACCCAAGACACTTAACCACTAAAGCAAACAGATGTTTGTGTTAAATTTTATAAAAGCCGAAATAAATAATTTGGGGTATTACAACTCTACCCCCTAAAAAAAATTTCGTCCATGAAATTTACCTAATCAGAATAGATGAGGATACTACTAATGCATCGAGTCCTCAGGTTCCCACGTGGATTCCTCAGTGCCTTGTTTCTTCTACAGAACCTTCACTAACGGTATGGATTTCTTTCTCAGAACCATAATGTCTCACTCCAAAATGTAAACCGGCTCCTCCTCAAAGGTCAAACCTGGCCTAACCTCGATATCCTCAACAGAGACTATGTGCGATGGATCAAACCAATATTACTTTAGCATCGAAACATGGAACATATCATGAATACGATCTAGTTCAGGGGGTAACTCTAACTTATAAGCAACTCGTCCGACACGTTTGAGAATCCGATACGGCCTAATAAACCTAGGGCTCAGCTTGCCCTTACGACCGAGCCTCAGAATCTTCTGTCAAAGAGAAACCTTAAGAAACACGAAGTCCCCCACAGAGTACTCAATCTCACACCTCTTTAGATCCGCATAGGATTTCTGCCTATCAGAAGCCGCTTTCAGACGATCTCGAATCAGTCTAACCTTATCCTCGGTCTCAGAAACTAACTCAGGACCCAAAACCTGACGTTCACCCAACTCAGTCCAACATATCGGAGTAAGACACTTACGACCATATAAAGCCTCGTAAGGTGCTATCTGGATTCTAGACTGGAAACTGTTACTGTAGGCAAACTCAGCCAACGGCAGATAGTCCTCCTAACTACCTCGAAAATCAATCGCACAACTTTGAAACATATCCTCTAGTATTTGAATCACCCTCTCAGATTGACCATCGGTCTAAGGATGGAACACAGTACTGAAGTCCAACCTTGAACCCAGAGCCTCGTGCAACTTCTTCCATAATAAAAAAATGAAGCGAGGATCTCTATAAAAAATAATCGAGATAGAAACCCCATTCAGTCTTACTATCTCAGAAACGTACAACTTTGGTAACTTCTGCAGAAAATAGTATCGAAATAAAGTGAGCAGACTTGGTCAACCGATCCACAATGACCCAAACTGAATCCGTCTTAGTGGGTGTCAAGGGCAACCCTCTAACGTTGTAACACCCTTAACCCGTATCCGTCGCTGGACTAGGGTTATGAGGTATTACCGATCCAAACATAACATTTAACAAACATTTCACATTCAATATTCATTCATTATCAAATAACACTCATTCTTAGCCTCATTGAGCCTTAAGAAGGTCTACGAGACCTTAAAACATGCTTAGATGTGGTTCAAGACTAAATCGATCACATACAAAAATTTTTGAGACTTATAATTTCTAAGTTATAGAGGTCACACGCTCGTGTAAACAGTCCGTGTGACTCATACGGCTTTAGACACGCCCGTGCCATAGGCCGTGTGAAAATGGGGCATACATACTGACTTGCATCACACGGCCGACCGCATGCCCATGTGCCTGCCCGTGTGAAAACTGGAGGGTATACTAACTTAGGTCACACAGCCAGTCACACGCACGTGTGTCCAGCCTGTGTGCCTATTCGAAATAGCCTCAACGCCCGTGTCCAGGTCGTCTGCTCTGTCGTGCCAAACCTGTAGGGTATACTGGCTTGTCCCACATGGCCAGTCACATGCCCGTGTGTGAGGCTGTGTGGAGCATACTGACTTAATTTGAATTGCCACATAGGGGACACACGGTCGTGTACCATGACCGTGTGTCACATACGGTTGAGACACACGCCTGTGTCTCTGCCCGTGTGGATAAAAATAGGCCATTTACAAGGCCAATTTGCCACCCAAAAAAGGGTCAACCGTACAAGCTCAAAACAAGTATCAATTCACACATAATTTCTAGCCAAATTCATACCAAAATATGTACAGTTTCATGCTATAGCAATATCATCCAATACTAAACACATTTGCCTACTCAAAATGTACCAAATCAATAAGCCAATATCATCCATTTACTTGATCCAACAGCATGTATTTTATCATCAATTCCACTACTAAATACAACCTCAAAGATCATATCAATTCTTCAATCAAATCCTATACTAAACTTTTGAATCGAGGGTTGCCACTTGAACGTCTTCGGGCGTTGGGTGGTAGAGAGTTTTTTAGAGTTAAAGGGATCGATCCAATCGTAGCTGAGTACTAGTTGGAGGGAGTTGAAAGGATCCTCGAGCAAATGTCCTATTTTGACAAGGAGAAGTTGGCTTGCACTGTGTCCCTACTCGACGTTGAGGCTCATCGTTAGTGGAATACTGATAAAAGAGGTCCGAATACTGATCGATTGACTTGAGATTATTTTCTTGAGGTGTCTAAGAGGAATTTTATGGGCAAGCAGTGCATGGAAGCTCGCAAGTGGAAATTTCTAGACCTTGTTCAAGGTGGATTGTCAGTGGCTAACTATAAGGTAGAGTTTGTGAGACTTAGTCAATGCACTCTTGAGATGGTTCTGACTAAGAAGGACCATTGTAAAAGGTGTCCTTTTGGGCCCAATTGTGAGGTTTGGGTTTACTTGGTGGCCTAAAATGTGGAGTTTTTTGATGAGCTAGTTGAGAAAGCCAAAGCTGTTGAGGAGACTTTGGCTGAGCTAGCTCATTCTGTAGTGGTCGAGACTGGTAAGAGAGTTTCCAATGGTGTGTCTGGACGACCGCCCAAGAGAGGATGTGATAATCAGAGTTTTGGTAGGGGTACGACATGTAAGTCTCGATCGAATCAGTCTAAGAATCAAAGTAATGTTGTGGCTAGTACTGGTGGTTTTGGATGGCCACTTTGTGCGCATTGTGAGCGTAGGCATCTTTGTGAGTGCCATAAGTTGACAGGTGGTTACTTTAAGTGTGGTTCAAAAGAACATTTTTTGAGGGATTGCCCAAATAGAGTAGAGGTCTCATAAACTCAGAGTTTGACGCATATTTCTATGCTGGCTAGGGGTTGAGGTCATGGTAGAGGTAATGAAAGACTAGTTGGGCAATGAATTGTTGCTCATACTATTGCTTCACAAGTTGAGTTTGAAGGTTCAGCTCAGGTTTATGTTGTTAGAGAGCTGGAGGATCAGGATCCGACTGTTGTTATTGTGGTAATTTTACTTTCCATTCTATTCTATTATTTTTGTTGGTTGATTCTAGTTCTATGCATTTTTATATTTTGAGTGAATTAACTTGTAAGCTAGGGATTTCTGTAGAGACCACTAATTTGGGTATGACTGTAATTAGTTCCTCTGAGGATAGTGTTGTAGTGAATAAAGTTTATCATAGATGCCCTCTTATGATTCAAGGGCATGTTTTCTCTGTTGATCTTATGGAATTGCCATTCTATGGTTTTGATGTTTTTCTTGATATAGACTAGTTAATCAAGCATAAGGCCAAGGTAGAATTTGAGGCAAACCAAATTACTTTGAGAAATAGTGATGGGTTAGAAATTGTTGTTGTTGGTGAAAGACTGGGATTTTTATCTAATGTAGTTTTAGCTATGAAAGCTGAAAAGATGATAGGGAAAGGTTGTGAAACTTATTTAGCTTATGTGATGAATTTAGTTAGTAAAGAGTTCAGTATATTTGAATTGTTACGTGTTTTCTTGATGTGTTTCATGAAGAGTTGTCGGGTTTGCCACCGGATCGGGGAGTTGAGTTTGGTATTGAGCTTTATCATGGTACTGTATCGGTGTCCGTTGCACACTATGCATGGCACCAAAAGAGCTAAAAGAGTTAAATATTCAATTGCAAGAGTTGCTTGATAGAGGGTTCATTCAAACGAGTGTATCTCCATGGGGTGCACGATTTTGTTTGTGAAGAAGGATGGTACATTGAGGATGTGTATTGATTATAGGAAGTTGAATAAGTTTACCAACAAGAACAGGTATCCTTTGCCTCAAATTGATGACTTGTTTGATTAGTTCCAAGGTGTAACAATGTTTTAAAGATTGATTTTAGATTTGGGTATTACTAGTTGATTGTGAAGGAATCTGATGTTTTGAAAACTGCTTTTAGGACTCAGTATGGGCATTATGAGTTTTTGGTCATGTCGTTCGGTTTAACTAATGCCCCTACCGCATTCATGGATTTGATGGACTGAGCATTCCATTCGTAAATGGATTAATTTGTGGTTGTCTTCATAGACAATATTTTGGTGTATTCTCGTTCTGAGGAGGATCACGATGAGCATTTAAGGGTTATATTATAGATTTTATGAGATAACCAGTTGGACGTGAAGTTGAGTAAGTACGAATTTTGGCTTAAATAGGTGACGTTTTTAGGCTATGTTGTATCGGTAGATAGAATCTGTTTGTATCCAAAGAAGATTAAGGCGATCCTAGAGTGGAAGCCACCTAAGAGTGTTACTAAAGTTTGAAGTTTCTTGGGTTTGGCTGGTTATTATCGTAGGTTTGTTGAAGGGTTTTCTCTTATTGCTGCACCCTTGACAAAACTACTTCAGAAAGATGTGGTGTTTGAATAGACTGATGAAAGACGGAAGAGTTTTGAACAGCTTAGGGCAGTTTCGACTAAGGCACCTGTGTTGGTTCAACCAGAGCCTAGAAAATATTTTATGGCTTATAGTGATGCTTCGTATTTGAGACTTGGTTGTATGTTAATACAAGAGGGTAAAGTTGTGGCTTATGATTCAAGATAGTTGAAGACACATGAGTGCGATTATCCTACTCATGATTTGAAGTTAGCTGCTATGGTTTTTGTGGTTAAGATTTGCGCCATTACTTGTATGGTGAGAAGTGTGTTGTTTACACTGATCATAAGAGCCTTAACTACTACCTCACCAAAAAAGAGTTGAATTTAAGGGAAAGGTGTTGGATTGAGCTTTTGAGGATTACGGTTGTGTGATAGAGTATCACCCTAGCAAGGCAAATGTTGTTGCTGACACTTTGAGTAGTAAATCAATGACGGAGTTGAGAGCTATGCTTACGTGCTTGAGTTTAGCTAGTGATGGTGGTTTTTTAGATGAACTTCAAGTAAGATCGACTTTGTCTCAACAGATTAAGGAGAAATAGCTATTAGATGGAGATTTGTTAAAAAGGATTCGTCAAGTTGAGCCAGGTGTCAATGGAGATTTTGATGTTGACAACGGTGGTATATTTAATTTTTGAGGTAGGTTGTGTATGTCAGAAGATGTGGATTTGAGGCAAACGATTCTTACCGACGTGCATAGTAGCCTTTACGCTATGCATCTTAGTAGTGGAAAAATGTATCATGATCTTCGAGAGATTTATTGGTGGCCTAGTTTGAAGTGTGATGTTATGAATTTGTGGCTCGATGTTTGCTTTGTCAAAAGGTGAAATCTGAACATCAATTTCCTTCAGGCTTGTTGCAACCTATTACAATTCCTGAATGAAAGTGGGAAAGGATTACTATGACTTTGTCTCAGGTTTGCCTTTGACCCCGACAAAGAAGGATTCTGTGTGGATAATAGTTTATCGGTTTTCAAAGTGTGCTCATTTCTTGGCTATGTGTACCAATTATTCTTTGCAGAAGTTGGCAGAGTTGTACATTGTTAAAATTATACATCTTCATGGAATTTTAGTTTCTATCTTAGATAGGCATTTGCATTTTACGTCGAGATTTTGGAAATGTTTGCAAGAGGCTTTAGGGTTGAAGCTTAGTTTCATTACGGCTTATCACCCCCCAAACTGGTGGTCAGTCAAAGAAGGTAATTCAAGTTTTGGAAGATATGATGCAAAGCTGTGTGATTGAGTTCAATGGTAGTTGGGAGCGATATTTTTCGTTAGTAGAGTTTGCTTACAATAATGTTTTCAAGCAAGTATTCGTATGGCACTGTTTGAAGCATTGTATGGTAGGAAGTGTAGAACTCCTATGTGTTGAACAAAATTGGATAAGAAGTGAGTTGTTGTATCTCGTGAGACTAAAGAGAAGGTTAAGTTAATTTGTGAGAGGTTGAAAGCAACGTCTGATAGGAAAAAATCTTATGCAAATTTGAAACATTGAAACATTGAGATATTGAGTTTCAAGTTGGCAATAAGGTGTTCTTGAAAGTTTCACCTTGGAAGAAGGTTTTAAGGTTTGGAAGGAAAGGTAAATTGAGTCCAAGGTATGTTGGACTTTATGAAGTTGTTGAGAGGGTTGGTTCAATAGCTTATTGACTCCATGTTATTAATTGTACAGTTTGTCTAGATGTCGTACTCATTACCGGATATTGTGCGAGTTATTCCCCCGTCTGCTCATATTCATTCACCCTTGTGGTGGATTAACATACCATTGTTGAATTTTCAAATGGTCGAGTGGTATAATAGGGATTTCGTATTGCGACAATTTAGGTGTGTCCAACCTATCCATATCCACCATGGAGATTGAAGGGCTGCTGTACATAGAATTAACAAAAAGGGCAAACACAACAAGAATTGGGCATTGGAGCATGAAAATTTATTATATTGTGGAACAACCGGATGGGGTGTATACCTGAGATGGATTATGCATTTAATTTGCGCCCCTCACAGGAGTACATTACCTAGTACATGGCATGTGAGAAACCTTTTTTATTTGGTGGACAAACAATGCTAGTCCCTCCACATATGGAAAGAGTAAGGAACCTCTCCCACTGCATGCGACAAGATCCTCCTGCACCCGAACTAGAGCTCGAATCAGACTTCGCTCATGATCGGTCTTATTCACATTCTAGGGGTCGTTCTTATCATCTAGACTTGGGGGCAATAATTATTTTAAGGCTCGTCACGCTATGCATATCAGACCAAGATTACTGGTTCTATTTCAAATCATCTGGATCTGAGATCATACCCGAGTACTCAACCCTCCAGGGAAAACCTTCAGGACATACGATTTCTCAAGTATGTTTAGCACACCCCAAGGTTTCCCGATGGAAGCCCTGAATGATGACATCCGTGAGCACCCTCAACTTGAACGTCGACCACCACAATGTATACCCCTAGGACAACACCTTCCAATCATTAATTTTAGAACTTGTAATTATATTTACTACATGTAATTTGTAATTTAAATTTTCAAGATTGTGTTAATATTGTTTGAATTAATTTATTAAACTATAACAAATGCTTGACTTAATTTTGTTTGCATTAATTTATTAAAATATCATAAAGGCTTGACTTAATTTAAAATTTTGACTTAATTAACATAACTTTTCCATCAATTTTTTTAACAAGCCATTGTTTTTTTAAAATAATATATGTGCAAAAATATAAATATGAAATTGCCATCACATTTATAAAAATTTTATTAAAAGCCCAAATAGGGAGAAAACAGTCCGGTCATATACCACCCGATCGTGATGATTGTCCAATATGGTAGGGTAGATATAGATATTTACTCTGGTTTTAACTAGCTACTCTGCATACACCACAAGGTTTACCATCAGTTTTCTCCCCCATATCCATTTCATTATGGATCCTAGTGACTTGCGGGCGACCTTTCGGCTTCCTACGTAACCCTTTGTCCGGGACAAGCTCAAAAGTTAGTGGAGGCACTTCCCATGTAAACAGATCACGCAGGGCAGGGAACTCATTTTCCCAAACACGCAATGTGCACTCGAGAGTGTACACCTTGTGATGTATTGTTCAACTTTGATTGAGGCGCGAGCACTAGTTGCAATGACGTACGCACAGGGATAGTAAGGGACTAGAACCTCCTGTAATTGCACTGGTTGTTTCAAAGATAAACTCTGTAAGACCTAGGTGGGATACCTGATCAATGACTGATGGATTCCGTAACTCGAAGAGTTTTGAACTGTCGAGAGTATAATTCAACATTCATTATCCTCGATCCCCAATGGTTTACATCCATTGCCTTCCTGATATCTTCAACAAACACGTGTCTTGCCTCCATTAGTTGACTTGTTTCAACCTCATTCTTAACATCAATATAGCTAGCCTGTAGAATGTAGCCGAGAACACAGATGAAATCGTAAGATGTCGTGTTTTCCTCAACATGGAGTTAACCGCCTCTGCCAAGTTGGTTGTCATTTGACCATATCAAGCCCCATTATCAAAACTTTAAGCCCATTTCCACGACTCCAAGGTGCCCAACCACTTTCAAAAAAGAGTATTTGTTTCACATTGCATGTCACCCTCAAGCATGGTCATCTTTTACCTGAAAGGGTGTGGCTCTAGCTTGGACAAGTTACAGTATGCAAAATTAATTTGTTAAAGTATCAAAAACGTTTTAAAACATATGTTGAAACTAAAATTTACCAATTTTCACAACTTGTCTTTGCCAATCTGCATTCTTGTAGTTTCGATGCAAGTTAGCCGCGATGTGCCAGATGCAATAAACACGTCACATCCCAAAATTGGGCCTAGAAGTTTGAACGGTAAAATAGGAATTTTAGCTCATATGTGTTTGAAATTTCATAAGCATGGTAACCATTAGTGTTTTCGACAATTGCTTTTAGAAAATCAAACCAATTTTTGAAAATGAGATTTAAAGACCTTTAATTTTGAAAATAGGACTGAATTGTAAAATATTTAAAATTGTGAGTTTTTAAGAGGCAGTTAGACCAAATTTTAAAATTCAACCTAAAACACCCTGATTCTCCAGGTTGTTTAACGAAAGCTCTTCCCCATTTTTTTGTTGTCCCTTTGTTCTCTCAACTTCTCATTTGATTTTGATTTCTAAATCCAAAGTCCCTTTGATTTCTATCATCTTTTAAGCCATAAACATCCATAGAAACCAAGAAAAAACGCCATTAATTTCTCTACTATTAAGCTTGTGGGTTTTCGAGTTTTCAACCAAATGTTAATTTTTCTTCTATCGAAGGTAACGATTCGATTCCCTATTTTTTTAAAAATGATATCTAGTATTTAAAATATAATTTTTAGCCATTAAATCACATGTTCTAAATAAAAGTCAAAAATTGGGTCATTAATGGTGGAATTCGATCTTTGAATAAAAACATGGATTGTGTTTTTCAAATTTTTTTAACATGAATAGAAGGTTTCTAAACTTACTTTAAAGTTTCGTTAAGGATTTCTCAAGTTTTAATGAATTTTCGCCATAATAGCCATTGTATGTCAAAAAATTTTAATACTATAAATTGAGGGTTTTGTGTAGTTTAAAAGTTGAGAATTAGTTGTAGATGAATATATAGATGAATGGAATTCATTTTATGCAAAAATATTAAGTGTAGACTGAGATATTCGAATTTTAAGTTTTCTATGTCGAAGGTTTCGGTTACAGGAGAACTTAGCTTAGGATTATTTTTTTCTATTTAGGGTAAGTCATTGGCTGATTGTTGGTTGTGTATTTGTGTGGTTTGTCTTGTTAAAGCATCAGAGTCGATAGGATCTTCAACGAGTAGAGACGAAGGCAAGGAAATGCTTGTTTGAGCTTTTAGCTACTTGGCAAAAGTATATTCGATGACTGATTTGGAATCACTACTCATGGATGATTCATTGTGTTAATTGGGAATTTAGAGGTACCTAAACCCCTACTTTAAATTCTGAGTGTAAATTTTCTTATACCAAGATTCATTGTGATATATGTATGCTTGTGCAAATATGGAAATATGAATAAATATGTGATGCTATGAATGTGTTATAAGCTTGTGATGACTATTATGAAAGTGAATATGTGGGCATGTTATTCATGCCAAGTGACAACGATTATATTGTGCTAATAATGTGAACATGTAGTGAATATGTGTGAAAATTTGGTACATAAAGTGTGATAAAATTGTGGATATTTTGGCCTTATGACCTTGTGAGACCGTTGGATATAGCTTGCATACCAAAGGATTGTGAGTACTTACATTTGTGTTGTGATTTTTGGGCATTGAGGCCTGGGACAGTTTTGGAGAGACAAGGGAATGTGAGCTAAGCTCCATTCACCGGGATATGTTTGTTGTCTTAGAGAATGTTAGCTATATGCTTCACTTTTGAGACATGTTTGACTCTATAAGTCTTGCCCACTTTTATTTTTCATAACCTCAAGTGTCAAATTATCATTATTTATGATTGCTATGTAAAGTGATATATGCTTAAAAGCAAATGTGATAACCATGAAAATGAACTAATATGTTATGCATGAGTAAATATAATATGACACTAAAGTTAGGACTTTTAAATTATGCTATATAGTTGTTGTTAATGCATGGTGATTTGTTTTCGATGCAGTTATTATGAGCATTCACTGAGTTTCTTAAGCTCACCCACTCCTTTTAAACAATTGCAGATGAGTAGTACCAGTGTGAGCGGTCTAGTCTTTGTGGAGTGATCCAAGCAAAAACTTTAGTAGCTAATTGTAGGTGTTTGTTTGATTATTTATGTTTTGGGAAATAAAGGCAATATGGTAGACTATATGCTATGATTATTAAGTTGATTACATGTTTATTTTTCTTAGAACCTATAGACTTAAAGTATATTTTATTGGTTTCTTGCTTAATCATGATTATGATGTTTTGGACTGATATTTCGAACTTTTTTGTTTCATTTGATGAGGTGAATAATGCATGATGTTTGTGTTTAAGATAGTATGGATTATATGCTTGAAACTGTTGTATTATTATGGTCTAGAGCAGAGGTATCGATATTCAGGTTTCAAAAATGATACCTCTTTGATTTTTGAAAGTGTAGGATGTCAGTTTTGTTGGTATTGATATTTTATCATGAATATTTATCCTCGGGGTAAAATTTATCGATACTTTTCCAGTGGTACCGATAATTTTTGAGTCTTTGGTATTTAAATGAGAAACAGTAAGCAGTTTTGGTATCAATTTTCCAAGTGGTATCAATACCACTTGAGAGAAATATCGATACCATACCTTCAGTATCAATACCTATGTAACCATTTTGAAAATTTTTCTAAATGGTCCTAATGCATATTTAATGCTATTTATATGTTCACTCGATTTATGCTTAACATGTTTTAATTATAAGTAGAGATTGTATAACTTATAATTCGTACGAATGATAAATAAAGAAGACGTTTGTTTAGTTATATGACAATGTGTATTGTTTATGATGCGTGACGGTGGTGTAGTGTCCTAGTATTCAGGCTTGACGACCAGAACGAGTATAAGGTGTTACAATATGGATTTCCACGGAACACTGGTACGCCTAATTGCGGCAATTATTCTCTTCCCTTTGTCGGTAATGATGCAAATATTATCCTTCTCTACTACATACGTCTACAAGTTATCAGGAAGAATTCCCATGATTCGAGGTTCTCCTTGTCCACGATGGCAAATGCTATCGGGAGTAAGTTTCGGTTGCCATATTGAGCAACTTCAATAAATAGGATTTACATGTATTTTTCGTATAGCCAACTCCAATCAACTTGCACAATTGGCTTGTAGTAGGGAAATGCTCGTACACATAGATCGAACTTCTAGAACATCTGTTAGAAAACTTTTCTTCCCGATTGTAGTTGGTCATTTGGGTTGTAATAAGGTCGTGTCTACAACTTAATAACAATCCTTGGAATGTACTCACGCATAGCGGCTATCAACCCTTGCAACTCCATTGTATGACGCATCCCAATCTCCGTACAACTACTCCATAGCCATCTATTTAGGTATCCATGCTTTCTAGTATGACACTCGGTACTAAAATCGCTCTTGCATTTTGGCAATCAGTATAGAAACAGGAATGATCGGCATGTCTTTCACCATTAGCATGATGTACGTGCAGATAGTTTTGGGATCAAGTTTGTAGTGATCTTGCATCATATGTGTTCAAGTGAATGTGTGAGCCTAACAAAGTTTCGAATCTTTTAGATTTTCGACCTCTACTTAAATACGGCTCGTACCTGCCAGTTGCAGCCTTCTGTCAACTCCAACACTCCCCAATATACAATGTCAGTTTGGACACAATGACTTTGTAGTCAACCGATAGATTTATGCTATACGCTTAATGACAAATACACACTCTTCCTTGGTTGCGAATTTTCGGCCCACGAGCAACTCCTCACATTTGAAATCTGCGACCAACAATTGAGCAGGTACTATATTAGGGTAATCTAGGAACTTGGACACTTGCAAAACATTGGGATCTATGCTCGACATGTGTGCCCCAGGATCATTGCGTATTACAATATTTTGATTCGGGTTAACATTTCCATCATCATTTGTGCCTTCGTCATCGATATTATTCGGGACCTTGTTGTGATCGAGATCACTATAATCTTCAACCTCGTGATCAGAAGAACAATTATTATCATATATATCATCACCATTGACATCATTCTCAATCACCATCGGATGTATTTGTAAATGAGGACCCGAGTTAATGTTTTCAAATACAATTAGTGTAACGCCTTGAATTTTGGGCCTAGAAGAAACGGACCTTGGGCTTGGGGAGCGTTTGGAATTTGGCAGGTGAATAATTACTGTGCAAGAAGTGACATAAATGAAGGCTTGCTTCAGTAGTTAGGTGTCCTGAAAAGTGTTGGAGAAGTCTTGGGTTCAAACCTGGGCTTTAGCAAAATTTTTGGTTTTAAGTGAATAAAACCCTGAATGCTAGGTAGTAAGCCTTTAAATAATTAAGGTTAAAAGGTGACACAAGGAAGCATGTGGTCTAATGGCAAGGTGGCGTTAGGAGTATGCATGTGGTCAGGGGTTCGAGTGTTGCCATAGAGTTATGTTGAGTATTTATTTTGTATCTTTGGACGGTTAGTGGTTGAGTTGGACTTAAACTCTAGTGGAGAGGGTTTGAATTGGCCAAGTGAGTGATTTAAGGAGTGGATTATGGAGAATATTTAAGAGGGGGTTATGGAGAGATTTTAGGAGAGGAAAAAGGGAGTTTGAATGCGAAAAAGTTGGTATCGAATTTGATTAGCGGGGAGTGGTAATTAGGCTTTGCATTTTGAGTGTGGGTGCCGAATTTTGGTATTGTCAACTGGGGTATTAGTTTTGTTTTGGGTTTTTACACTTTAGTTTTCTTCTCTTCTTCTGTTGTGCCGCACTTATTTTGGGAATTGACTATTCGTGCACTTCTGTCTGTCTTTTCTTTTTGGTTTTGGTTCATCTCTAGCGAAGTACTAAGTCACTCCCTTAAGTTCATTTCTTTCTTTTTCTGCACCAATCATTGCCGAAACCCCCTTTCATTTACTCTCCTCTGTTCTTTACAAGTTTTGACCGATTGCTCCTCTTCAATTCCCTTTTCTCTCAACTATCTTCTTTTGAACCGAATTTCCCTTTATCCTCAACGCCATCTCTTTTTTATCACAAGGTGTGTAAAAGCCGAATACTCCTTACTCTCTCTCTATATCAACTTTTGTCGAATCTATTCTCACTTCTTTCCTCCTATAGTAAGGTTGCGTTTTCTGCTCCTCTTTCTGCCAAGATCGAGTGTAAGTATTAGTGACTTCTTTCAATTGGTTTTGTTGTCGGTATTATTCTTTTCCTTCTGCCAAATCTCCCTTCTCTTCTATTAGTCTAATTTTGTTGGTACCTAGGGTTGCTTGAGGGTTGATAGTAGGGCAAGCAACTTGAAGCAATCGGCATCCTACTCGTAGTCTTGATCAAGTAAGTGTACATGCCTTGATGTGGTTGTAGGGCTAATATTATTCATGACTTTGTAAACTGTCAAGTGTGGATTTATCCACGTGGTTGTGCAATCTCGTTTAATAGGGCTTGTTGTTACACAAAATCCGTCAAGGGGGTTTAGTCTTTGCTAAGGATTAGAGGGAGTTAACAAGGCTCCATCGATTAAGGTATGTGTTAGTGTGGCTTCAGTTTTTAGTTGGAAAAAAGGGTATCAGTATTAATTGAGTGATTAACTGTTAGTCTTGTATGTTGTAGGTGCGGTGCTAGGGATTCGTAACGAGCTTTCATAAACAAGGTATGTATTCACACTAATAGATCGTAGAACGACGAAATGCCAAAATGTCAAAAAGCCAAAAATTCAGCAATAGTTACCGCACGAGCGTGCGAACACACGTATGGAAAATTTAATGTGGTAGTAGAGGCCACCATGAGCAACCTCATGGGCTTAGGCCGATTTTGGGACAAAGTGGACCGTGTGGGTCCAATAGGCTCGTGGGCCCCATACGAGTATTTGTCATGGATATGCAGAAATATTGGACCTGGCTATGTCGTTCACATGGCTAAGGATGATTTTGGGCCTAATGGGCCAAATGAGCATGTGGGCCCAATTGGGCTACGTATTGGGTTATGGTCCCAATTAAACATTTTGATTAGAAAAGGTTGCATGGGTCACCCGAGACGACTGTGAACATACTGATGGGTCAGTATGTGTACTTAGACCCTGAATTGCGAAATGACCATTATGCCCCTATTGGGTGAAATTACTGTAATACCCTTATGTGATATGTATTTGATTATGTATGCTATATATTATTTATGTATGCATTCATGTGTGATTTTATGCTGCATGGGGACAGGATCTTATCATTGGGGGGGATTGTTTGAACTGTTAGGTCGCACGGGTTACCCAAGATGACTGTAGACCCATTCTGGTAAAGTCGCATGGGTTGCCCGAGATGACTTGGACCTACCGATGGTTTTAAGTAGCTTATACTTTTGGCAGCTCTATTGCGTTATTGGTTAGTGCTGCAACCGGTGCTATATTGGGACTGTAGGGATGGGTGGGTCAATTAAATCCCCACAGAAGTGTAGGGTTGGACGGGACACGGAGTGCAGGGTTGGTTGTGGCTTATATGCATTACATACATTGATTCTGATATTACTATAGGCTTAGGCCCAACCGAGGCTATTGCGGGCTAAGGCCCATTTGCCACTGTTACCGTAATAGGCTTAGGCCCAGATTGATGTGATGTATGTTATTTGACTGTTGGGGGTTGCACACACTGAGTTTTTATAAACTCACCCCTCTTTTTAATTTTTCAGGTAATCCTTAGTGAGAGGCAATTCAACTTATTGGAGAAATCGGAGGTGGCCACACTATGGACATTTGATTCTCGTATTTTTTTAATTACATTATTTTAATTGCATTTTCTTTTATTTGATTTTTGTTGTAATAAGGCCTTTCTATTAATTTTTGAATTTTAATTTGGGATTTTTGGTTTAATTTGATCAATATTTGTTAGCAATAGAACCCGGTTTTCCAAAAAAAAATAATCTATTTTCAAACTACTATGTTTTCGCAACATTTTCAATGGTTCCGCAACTCTATTTTTAAACATCACATTTTTGTAAATCAACTATTTTAAATTAAGCTTCCGCAACAAACAATGTTTTGGAAATAAAAATAACAATGTTTTAATAAAATAATAACTTTGTAATGAATGACGTTTTGAAAATAAACTAACGTAGGTTTTATACCCATTTTGAATGGCTAGAAGTTTTAAATAGTAAGAAGGATTTATAATGAGAACATAGTTTTCGAAAAACACTTCGATGTGACAAGTTAGATTCAGCCATATCGTTTAGGCTGAGTTTGGGGTGTTACATTTAGTGGTATCAGAGTCCGATTGCAAAACTCAGGCTATGAAATGGGCTTTAGTTTTTGAGATTTTCAAGTTGTTTACAAATGATTGTTGGAGTAAATTTGACGGATTTATTATGTGGCACACCGAGTCTCTAGCGTCGAACCAAGTAAATTTTGTTGATACTGAAATTTGTTTAAATTGCTGTACGGTAGATACTACTGGGATTACTTTAGATATCAAACTACAGATACTCTTTAGTTAAGGTAAAACTGAAAACTGTAGGTGACTAAAACTGTAGTGAGCCTACGACTGCGAAAACAACTCTTAATTACTGCTTCTCATAAAACATCCGCTTAAATTACTGAAACTAATTTGCATAAAATTTCTAATTCAAATAATATGCGAAGCGATAATGAGCACTAGAAGGGGTGCAAAGGGCGGCGCAGAGCCCGCGGGAGTGCTAGAGCTCAGACTTCGTCATCGGGCCACTTACCTAACGTTGAGGCTAGAAAGGCACTAGCATCACCAGTAGCTGAGACGGGGTCGTATGATCAAGTAGCTGGGGACGATGCATTGTCCCAACAATGCCAAGAATTCTGGAAAAGGTCGCTGGGCCCAGTAGTGGTGCTATAGGCCGTGGGTCGGTTACGGAGTGACTTCGTCGAATAGAGCTGAGATTTTTAGGGGTATCGCTAAAGTGACCCCTAATGTGGCTGAATATTTAGAGGCCACCGAAAGAATAATGGATGACCTTGACTGCACCCTAAACATAAGTTGAAGGGTGCCATGTCCTTACTGCGAGATGAAGCTTATTAGTGGTGGCTTACTGTGAAAGAAGGAGCTCAGCCTGACCAGTTGACTTGGGAGTTCTTCAAATCTGCGTTCCAAGAGAAATATGTGGGCGCAAGTTATGTGGATGCCCGGAGGAAGGAATTTCTGAACCTGGTTCAAGGGGATAGATCGGTGGCTAAGTACGAGGCAGAATTTTTGCAACTTAACTGGTATGCTCGTGGGATAGTAGCTACGAAATATGAACATTGTGTTCGGTTTGAGGACGGCCTCAGAGATAGCCTCCGTGTCTTGATAGCTTCACAGAGGGAGCGAAATTTTGCTGCACTGGAGGATAAAACAAAGGTTGCTGAAGAGGTGAAGTGCATTGAGCACCAAAATATGGAAAAAGAAAGGGGTAGAGACAAGAGAGATATAGAGCCTCCCAGATCTATTCAGAGGCCTAAGAAACAGGCCAGAATAGATGGGCCAGTCAGAGTTAGGCCACCTTTTGGCACTTTTGGGTTGCCACCTTGCGCTAATTGTGGAAGACGCCATGTGAGCGAATACTGGACAAGGATAAAAGCCTGTTTGAGTTACAAATCAATGGAGCACCGCATTAAAGAGTGTCCTTGAAAGCCAGATCAGATGCAAGCTACAGGTAGAGTTAATGTGCAGCTGCCGAGAGGGGGGCAGCAGCCATCAAGAGGCCGTAGGTAGGCTAGGGGTGGAACAATTTAGGCCATGGAGCACCAGGTAGAGGTGCTGGTTATGCTGAGGCGAGGCAGTCAGCTTTGGTTTATGTAGCACGCCGCTGAGAGGACGGAGACGCTCCAGATGGGAATACTAGTACGCACTCTATCCATAGTGTGCTGTATATTTATTTTGGATTTAGAATTAGAGTTAGATTACACAGTGGGAGCGTAAAGGTTAGTCTGTGGCATATAACTATTTTGATAGTTGGAAATTTCAGGATGAAATTTCTTTAAGGGGGTAGAACTGTAACGCCTCAAATTTTGGGCCTAGAAGAAATGGGCCTTGGGCTTAGGGAGCATTTGGAAGTCAGCACGTGAATAATTATTGTGCAAGAAATGATATAAATGAAGGCTTGCTTTAGTGGTTAGGTGTCTTGAAAAGTGTTGGAGAAGTCTTGGGTTCAAACCTAGACTTTAGCAAAATTTTTGGTTTTAGGTGAATAAAACCCTGAATGTTGGGTAGTAAACCTTTTAAATAATTGAGATTAAAAGGTGACACAAGGAAGCATGTGGTCTAGTGGCAAGGTGGCATTAGGAGTGTGCATGTGGTTAGGGGTTCGAGTGTTGCCATAGTGTTATGTTGAGTATTTATTTTGCATCTTTGGACGATTAGTGGTTGAGTTGGAATTGAACTTTGGTGGAGAGGGTTTGAATTGGTCAAGTGAGTGATTTAAGGAGTGGATTATGGAGAAGATTAATAAGGAGGGTTATGGAGAGATTTTAGAAGAGGAAAAAGGGAGTTTGAATCGGAAAAAGTTGGTGCCGAATTTGGTTAGTGGGGAGTGAGAATTCGGCTTGGCATTTTGAGTGTGAGTGCCGAATTTTGGTATTGTCAACTGGGGTATTAGTTTTGTTTTGGGTTTTTACACTTTTGTTTTCTTCTCTTCTTCTGTTGTGCTGCACTTATTTTAGGAATTGACTATTTGTGCACTTCTGTTTGTCTTTTCTTTTTGGTTTTGGTTCATCTCTAGCGAAGTACTAAGTCACTCCCTCAAGTTCATTCCTTTCTTTTTCTGCACCAATCATTACTGAAACCCCCTCTCATTTACTCTCCTCTGCTCTTTGCAAGTTTTGACCAATTGCTCCTCTTCAATTCCCTTTTCTCTCAACTATCTTCTTTTGAATCGAATTTCCCTTTGTCCTCAATGCCATCTCTTTTTTATCACAAGGTATGTAAAAGTCGAAAACTCCTTGCTCTCTCTCTCTCTATCAACTTTTGTCGAATATGTTCTCACTTCTTTCCTCCTATCGCAAGGTTGCGTTTTTTGCTCCTCTTTCTGCCAAGATCGAGTGTAAGTATTAGTGACTTCTTTCAATTGGTTTTGTTGTTGGTATTACTCTTTTCCTTCTGCCGAATCTCCCCTCTCCTCTATTAGTCTAATTTTGTTGGTACTTAGGGTTGCTCAAGGGTTGATAGAAGGGCAAGCAACTTGAAGCAATTGACATCCTATTCGTAGTCTTGATCAAGTATGTGTACATGCCTTGATGTGGTTGTAGGCTGAATATTATTCATGGCTCTGTAAATTGTCAAGTGTGAATTTACCCACGTGTTTTTACAATCTCACTTAATAGGGCTTGTTGTTACACAGAATCCGTCAAGGGGGTTTAGTCTTTGCTAACGATTGGAGGGAGTTAACAAGGCTCCATTGATTAAGGTGTATGTTAGTGTGGCTTCAGCTTTTGGTTGGAAAAGAGGGTAACGGTAGTCTTGTATGTTGTAGGTGCGGTGCTAGGGATTCGTAACGAGCTTTCATAAACAAGGTGTGTACTCACACTAATAGATCGTAGAACTGCAAAATACCGAAAAGTCGAAAGTTCGACAATGGTTGCCACACAAGCGTGCGAACGCACGTGTGGAAAATCTGATGCGATAGTAGAGGCCACCATGAGCGACCTCATGGGCTTAGGCCAATTTTCGGTCAAAGTGGGTCGTGTGGGCCCAATAGACTCGTAGGCCTCACACGGGTCTTTGTCATGGATATGCAGAAATACTGGACCTAGCTATGTCGCTCACATGGCTAAAGATGATTTTGGGCTTAATGGGCCGTATGAGCATGTGGGCCCCAATTAGGCTACGTATTGGGATATGGGCGCAATTAAACATTTTGATTGGAAAAGGTTGCACTGGTTGCCCGAGACAACTGTGAACCTACTGATGGGTCGGTATGTGTACTTAGACCTCGAATTATGAAATGACCGTTATGCCCTTGTAGGGTGAAATATCTGTAATACCCTTCTGTGTATGTATTTGATTAAGTATGTCATCTATTATTTATGTATGCATTCATGTGTGATTTTATGCTGCATGGGGACGGGGCCTTGTAATTGAAGGGAGTGTTTGATCTGTTAGGTCACACGGGTCGCTCGAGACGACTGTGGACCCATTCTGGTAAGGTCGCATAGGTCGCCCAATACGACTGTGGACCTACCGATGGCTTTAAGCTGCTTATGCTTTTGGCAGCTCTGCTGTGTTATTGGTTAGTGCCACAACCGGTGCTACATTGGAAGTGTAGGGATGGGTGGGTCGATTTAATCCCCACAAGAGTGTAGGGTTGGACTGGACACGGAGTGCAGGGTTGGTTGGGGCTTATATGCATTACATACATTGATTCTGATATTGCTATGGGCTCAGGCCCAATCGAGGCTATTACGGGCTAAGGCCCATTTGCCACTGTTACTGTAATCGGCTTAGGCCCAAATTGATGTGATGTATGTTATTTGATTGTTGAGAGTTGTACACACTGAGTTTTCGTAAACTCACCCCTCTTTTTTATTTTTCAGGTAATCCTCAGTGAGAGGCGGTTCGACGTATTGGAGAACTCAGAGGTGGCCACATTATGGACATTTGATTCTCGTATTTTTTTAATTACATTGCTTTAATTGCGTTTCCTTTTATTTGAGTTTTGTTGTAATAAAGCCTTTCTCTTAATTTCTGGATTTTAATTTGGGATTTTTGGTTTAATTTGATCTATATCTGTTAGCAATAGAACTCGGTTTTCCAAAAACAACAATCTGTTTTCAAACTATTACATTTCGACATTTCCGTAATATTTTCGAAATGGTTCTGCAACTCTATTTTTAAACATCACGTTTTCGTAAATCAACTATTTTAAATTAAGCTTCCGCAACAAACAATATTTTAGAAATAAAAATAACAATGTTTTAATAAAATAATAAGTTTGTAATGAACCATGTTTTGAAAATAAACTAACCATGTTTTGAAAATAAACTAACGTAGGTTTTATACCCATTTTGAATGCTAGAAGTTTTAAATAGTAAAATGGGTTTACAATGAGAACATGGTTTTTGAAAAATACTTCGATGTGACACGCCGGATTCAGCCATATCGTCTCGGTCGGGTTTGGGTTGTTACAGTTGGAGCATTCAGATCGATGTCGTTACCACGTACAATCGATTGCCAATCAACGTACATTATCAGAACCACCGTACACGGATCTTGAACTCCACGTTCTTCAACCAATGGAGTGGAATCTTCAGTTGCCTCCACATCAACTAACTCAGCAAACAACTGAATCGGATCAGTTTGTTGACTTTAATCTTGGCAATAAAGTGCGACCATTGTCTCCACGTCATCATCATCTAAAAGTTTCATCTCGGTGAATTTTATAAGATCTATCGAAATTGAAAATTTATAGTCTCGAGATCCTCTACCCACAACGTTTAACAACTTTTGCACTTATCCACTCTTTTATATCATCAACCGATACATTTCTATTAAATCTCATTGCTATTTGTAGGCGACATCTAAATATACATTCAATTGTTGTTGTCTAAATTTCTCCATCGAAATAAACGCATACGAAAAATTGGTTATCAATCTTCAATAATAAATCTGTAAAAATATTTAAATATTTTATTTCAAAAAAATATACCAAAAAAAAACCGTACATATACTAACCTTGAATTCTTCTATGCTTTCTCTCATTCTAAAATCAAATTTGTTTCCCTTCTACTCTTCTCCTTCAAAATTGTTACGAGAAACAATGCTTATAAATAATTTCATATCACCAATGCCACCTCTCTCTCACCCTCCACCAGTCACACCGTATTTTTGCACCAGAAAATACTAGTGTCGCCCATCTCTCTCATTTCACCCCAAAAATATAAATTTTTTATACTAGTGCCGCCCATCTTTTCTCCTCCACCCTTAATATATATATATATATATATATATATATATATATTAAAAAAACACATCATTTTGTTACGATGTGTTAATAATTGTGTCAGGAAAAGTTTGGGTGCCGTCCGTCTTTCTCTCTCCACCCCTTGAGACTGTTTTAAACATCCCATTTTTATAAATAATGGTATTGGTATACCATTTGAGTATTAAATTTTTTTAAATGTAATATACAGGTAAAAAAAAAAAGCCAAAAAACTGGCTTTTCTGTCTTAGGGATAAAATCAATATTCTTTAGTTACTTAGCAACACCAATCTTTCTTCCGTCACTTGTTTTAATCTTTAGAAGTAAATTTCTCCTTTGTTGAGGCACAAAGGATAATAATGGAATGCCATCATAATCAGGATTGGTTGGAGCCTTCCCTTTTATCAGCTATCTTCTTTTGTGCAAAGGCATTTTTCATTGCCTTGGTTGTTGTTGCTCTTGCCAAGTATTTAGCTGCAACTACTGTAGGTTCAAAAACTATCTTAGTTTAACCGACAACAACCTAATCTTTTTGGATATCTATTTGTAACACTTCCTTAGGGGATTCATCAACTTCAAGCACTATCTCAATTTGAGGAATTCCCTAGTACAAACCTTCAATGATCATCTTTAGAAATTTTCCCAGTTAAATAATATATTGTAGAATAAAATAATGCAGAGATATTTATTCATAATACCACTTGATCGCATGTCTCGTATTTATGGAATTATAACCATACTATCATATTCGAGTTCCCTTGCTTATGAAAAGATTCCATTATAATTCCATGAAATTTGTTACACATGATCCCTTAAGAAGTTGCCCAAAACTAACAAAACAATGCCAACAGAAAATAAACAAATATGAGCAAAACAATTGCTATAATGAGTGGCAATCGATGTTTGCGACTAGTTACACCAACAATAACCAATATTTGTTTTAGTTTTTTAAGTTTCACATATTTTTATTTTCATATTTCAAAAATCAATTTTTATTTTTTAACCCGTTTGGGATAAACTCAATTAAGTAACGAATAAGTAAAATAACAAAAAAATTTAAAAAATCGAATACAAATATTTTACGTGAAAAAACCCCTCCAAAGATGATGAAAACTACGGGTAAATATAATTTCACTATAACGAAAAAAATGAAAGATACAAAGATGAAGATAAAACTAAACCCCGAAACTTGAAATAAGAACTCTTAAAATATAAACACAAAATTCTCTGAAAGCTTATAAAAACTAATATCTAAATGTGTAATGAGAGTTTAAGTAAGAAACTAAAAACATGATTTAACTGAGAGAAAAAAATCGAAAAATATGAGGTATAACTAGGCACCCTAAATTTATGATATAATTAGGCAGTTAAAAACAATGTCGCCTGTCATAAGATATAAGTTTCAACATTTGATTTACTTATCAGAAACAATCCTAACGCAACTCAAGGTGCAAGGTGCCACTGAACAGACTTGCCAAGCTAGGAAAAATGCATAGCTAATCATCTTTATTGACTTGAGTATGAAAAACCACCTCGAAATATAAGTTATAATGCTAACTTACATGAACCTTAAGAAAGCCTAACTTACCGTGGCAACCAATCACCAAGAATATGTGAACAATAGCCTTTCATCATTTTAAGATTAATTTGATTTTTTATCACTATATAAATATAAATATAAATATAAGTGTGAGTTCTATTTTTTTATGCAATATTAAAGATAAAAGATAAAGATAACACGGTTTAAATTCGTACAAAATATGCATTTAACAAGAGCTTTAAGCATAATTTCATTTAAGTGTGAGGTGTTTTAATATAAATAAATTTTTTGATTGAGAAATATATTGATATATAGATTGTACTAATTTTCAGTCAAATTATACTTATTGTAATTAATTTTGTACCTGATTTTCTTGTAAATTTATTTATTTCAATAATGTATTTAAAAAAGTTTATTCATTTAAATTTTATAATAAAAAAATAACTTGTGGAAAAGAAATGAAGCAGTGAATAAATGATGTCCCATGCTTGGGACTGTCAGGCTTCCCTAAATGCCATATTTGGTGCTGGAAGATTCAGTTTCATTTTCGAAACTCAAAGCCAAAGTAGAAAGCTCCAAAATAAGGTTTTTCTTGTGTTGATTTATGATATGTCTGATGCTTTAACTGTTCTTCACTTGCTCTTGCTTTTTTCCAATCAAAACCCAACTCTCTCATCCTTCCCTCCCAGGTTTTACACTGTTCCACCTCCCTTCTCTTTCCTTCTTATCTTGTCATTGAAATCTATACACTAAACTTGTCTTTTCCTTCTAACTATAATAATATAACCAGTCAAACATTCTCTTTCCTTTCTTTTTCTGTCGTTAATTCCTTTTTACCTTAGTTGGTATTAGTTATGTTCCCATACATTTTGATTGGGGGCAATGTCTTGTTAAATTGCAGACGCTAATAACTAAAAGCTCAAATTAACAAAGTCTTCCATTTTACGCAACTATTACCAGGTTTGAAGCTACTCTTCAACACTCTTGCCTTAAATGCTCATGCTTGTCACTGTTTTGCTTTCTTTTTCTTTCTTTCTTTTTTTTTTTTTTTGTTCTTTGGGGTTGTTTCCATAATTTATTACTGTTTTAGCAGATTTAGGAAGTTTACAAAGAAACATGTTTTGTATTGATTTTCTTTGTCTACTTCCTGCCATCAGTCTTTCTTAATGAATTAATGAATATATTTGCCGAGCCAAAAATAAAACCCAAAGAAACAGCAAATTCAGTTTGTTTCAGGAGCTGCAACCAAGGGTTATTTATTTAGATTTTTCAGTTTTGATATCAACTTAAAGAAATCTACTCCACCTACTAAAGTGATTCATAATAAAAAGTTAACCGTGTAAACAAAAAAATAATTTCACACTCAAATCAACCCAACTCATTATGAATATATTTAAATTTGAAATAATTCTAGCTTATTACATTTATTTTACAAAACCATTATTTTTTTAAATAATAGAATTAACGAAATTATTATTTTTATTATATAACTTGTAATTATGTGAAAAAAAATTCAATTGCCACTTAGAATGTAATAATATCTAAAACATTATAATAATATATGTATAGATATCATATCGTATTTTTAGTTGTACTATTATGAATAAAAAATAATAGTTTATGCATTATAGTTGTACAAAATATTTTTTTTTACAAAAAAATAAGATATTTTCAAAATAAACAAATAATTTTTCTCTTCTTTGCTACAAACAATCACATGAATAGTTAGAAATTATTAATTGTAATTAGTTTATTGTTAATTTATAGATGTGAAAAAAAAGTTTATATATAAAATAATATATTTAAGTACAACAGTAAAATAAAAGGTTAAATGTTGCTATTAGTCCTAGTATTTTATGAAAGTTGTAGATTTAGTCTCTGTATTTTAATTAGATCACTTTTAATCCTTATACTTTTCAATTTTTAAAATTTTAGTCCTATTCAAATAGAAGTTAAATCTTTGTGGTTTTCAATTACTAGTCTTGTACTATATGCGTACCATTATAGATTTTATTCCATATTCCCCAATTGGATCATTCTATGTCTATACTTTTCAAATTTTGAAATTTTAGTCTTGACGCAAACTATAATTATTGATCCATTAATTGAATTTTTAGTTACTAAAATATAAAAATAACAAGCTGGCATATGATATTTTGATTAAATTTAAAAAAGTAGAACTTAATGAATTTAACAATTATTGTTTAGTAATGATTGACATTTTAAAATTTTAAAAACTACAATAACTTTAAAAATGACCAAATTAAAGTGTAAAGATTAAATCCACAACTTTCCTAAAGTATAAAAACTAATAACAAAATTTAACTCAAAATAAATAAAATTTTAAATGTAATTTATTTTTTATTGTTATATTTTGATTAAATTCTAAATAAAATCTAACTCAATAAAATACTTTATTTAAATTTAAACTAATATAATTTAAAGTTAATAAATTAAACTTAAATAACTTCAACGATTAAGAATCCAAATAATCCAATAACAAATACAAATACTTTATGAGTTCCAAAATGATTTCAACTTCAAACTATTTAATCTCTAAAACAACTAATATTCGAAATTGCTTGAAATGAAATCACGTGCATATGAAGTGACTCAAAATAACTTAGAATTTTCTTTTAGACACAAAATAATTAAACTCAAATTATTTCAACCTAAAATCAACTTCATCATCTCCCTTATCAATTCTTTATTTTTGGTTTTCTTTCAAGTTCTTTTTGGGCGTGGGCTTTTAACGATATAACTTAGTAAATCTTTATGCTGCTAGGACGGGCCCACCTACAAAGGCAGTTGTTAGGTTTGTCCCAAGATTATCCTCAACAAATATTACAATTATATTTAAATTAGGGAGGGGATTTTTTTACATTTATATAAAGTTAAAGTAGTTTTTACACCATTTCGTATATTTTTATAAAATTATTTTTTAGTTATTTAATTGTTGAATTTATTGATATAATTGTATGTATCCTGCATATAATTTTTAAACAGATATGATATCTCTATTATATCGATAAAAAATGTATTTAGAAAGTCATTTGGTAATTGTATTTAAGTGTAATTATAAGTAATTACACATGTGGTATGCTTGGGTAAACATTGTAGTTAATCGGGTTCACTAAATTGAGTATAATTGGAGCAAACCAACTACACTCCAATTCTTAGGGGAGGGTAAGGATTTGTGTAATAATGAGGGTAATTGAAATCAATTATACTTAAATTAAGTTACCTTATGACTTTCCAAGTACACTTGTAAATGATTTAAGTTCAAAAAGTTGTTTGTATATAATGGCAATAGTATTTTAATTTTAGGACATATTTTATTTTAAACTATAATTATATGTTATTTTATTATTATCGTGTTTAAATTTTGGAAAGCATTCAATGAAATTGATTGTTATACTGAATTTATTCCAATGGTTTCTTTTGTTAATGTTTTTTGAGAAACTAATTGCTTTGTTGATTCCTTTACGGTGTTACTCGTGATTCTTTATTTGTTGCTTTGCATCTGGAACTTGTTATCCTTTCTACTGCTTCAAGGTTGGCTAAGCGAGGTTTTGACAAACCTTTGTGTTTGAAGCTTGTAGAAATAGGGGTGGGTACTTGCTTAGCAAATAAAAATTGTGATTAAAGTAGTGCATGGAATTGTGTCCAAAGTTTCAACCAAGAAATCAAAAGTGCATAAAAGTAAGAAAAACACTGAGATTATTTATGCAATTCGAATTCAGTCTACATCTGCGGTTCTTGCCCAGAGCAATGATCTACTATCTTTCTCACAATACAACCAATGATTTAAGTCCTAACATTGACTAACTCTAACAGATTTAGCAACCTTATCATAGTACAAAGACTAGATCACTCTCCCTCGAAGCGTCCCCTTTGAAAGCTTAGTTTTGCAATACAAGAGAATCTTTTAATTGCTTACAAAAATAAATCACAAGTAAAACATTCCTAACTTGAATAAATCTGTGCTCTCTCAATCTCTTGAATACTATTTAACATAGACAAAATTTAAGTTTATATACTACTTAAGTTTGCTTACATAAGAGCCATAGCCTAATCAGTTTTCTATAAAAAGTAAAGCTAAAAAGTGGCATAGGATAAAAATTCCATAAGAGTCTCGGTGTAATCCAATGTCTTCAAATATAGAAAGTGACTTTACTTGATCCGCAAATAATCAATCTTCAAGTTTTCAATTTTAACCTAACTGGTCTTCATGTTTTGGCTTCTGACTCTTCCAAATACCTTCAGGACAAATAGCCCAATCTTTTTGTTCTAAAATTTGCCAACTTTAAAAATAGGCAAATATGACAATGAAATAGTTCCTTAAGTTGTGGCCACTATTTTAGCCACAAAATTTTCTCTTACCTTCAAATATGTCAACAATCTCCCATTTAGATAATTTTTTAACAAAAAATATACAAGAAAAATAAAACCATCATAATTACATATTCTCTCCCACAATTAAACAATCTCATCTACTTCATCTCAACATAATTTAACCATACATAGAAAAGACAAAAATAAAAGCTTGTTATTGTGATCCAAAACATGTAAGGGCAGGAGTACAAGATTATTGGATTTAGAAAATCACCATACTAGATTAACAAGAATTGGAATCATAAGTTTGTGGTTATTGTTGCCCAAAAAGATGCACTACTCACTAATTACTCCCCATTTTTGTTCAATGATTGCAAAAGGATCATTGAAGCTACTTGACCAAGATATCTAATTTCATGGCTAATAGATTACTATTGCATGCTTTGAGGTCTTTGATCTACTTCCCATTGGCAACAATATCATTAGAAAGCAACTTGAGGAGCATCTAATCAACACTAGTTGATGTGCTTGAGGAAGCAGGAACTGTGCCAACAAGTTCAGGCACTATTGTTTCTTCAATAGGGGCTAATTCCTCTTGCCCAAAAAGAACTTTAGTTCTTGAGGCATCTTTTCATACTTCTCAGTAGACTTGATAATTTTGTCATTTTGTAAAAACATGATTTGAAATATGAGAGATGGATAGGGAAAACTGAGCTCATTATAAACCTTTTTAGCACGACAATATATACATCTATGAAGATCAAGTCTCTAATATCAAATTAGATTCCTACGAACCTTTCTTAGCAAAGTAGCCATCTTATTGGTCACATTGTGCCTTTGGCTGTTAGGAAGCCAATTTCTTGTGGCTGTGGCATAGAGTGCAATATAAGTTGGTTCTAAGGCTAATGATTGAAGTTTTGAACCAACAGACCATGTGAGGTGAACTCCATTGGTAATCTGGGCAATAATCGTGTCTTCAAATTCCCAAAACTTCACATCTTGGTATAGGGATGGTGTAACAAGTGTCTGATTTATAGGCTCCAACTTGTACAATTTGCCTCTCACATATACTTTGTGATGAAACTTGATGGTGGGGTCATTAACACTCTATAGTAAGTTGGCATAGAAATCTAGTACAACTTGCTTGACATAATGCTTGACAAACTGAGTAGAGATCAACAAACCATTCTTCTCCAGAATTAAATTGATGGCATGATCATTGAAGCTTTTCTCATCGATGTTTTGCTCCTCAATAATGTTATTCTTAGTCAAGGAGACATATCTTTTGGAACTAGCAGTGGTGATGTAGACTCTATCATAGGTTTGCAGTAGTTATTCTTCATATTGCTTTATTTCTTTTTCAAAAAACTTTTAAGGATCAACATCCCTTAAATTGTTAAATAGTTGGTTTCGTGAGGGAGGCATGTTAGGCCTCTTTGTTCTAGCCATACCACCAAGCATCCGTTTCTTCATGGGAATATTGTCATTAGAGTCAGCCACGGATGCCATCTTAGGTCGACTAGACTTTTCCTTTCGAGACTGGGAGAGGCCGTTGCTTTTCCCCTTTTCTTCAAATAGTGTCTTTCTTCTATTTATTGGCCATTGGTCTAGTGGTTCTTTATTGGATCCCAAAGGCTTCTTGATCTGTGCTAGCAACTTTGGTCATATTCACAATCACTGTAACACACCATACCTGACCTAGTCGTTGGGTTCGGGTACCAAGTGTCATAATTAACCTGAATTACTTACAAACTTATATGATACCAAATTATACACCCACTTTTCTTACTATTCAACTTTATTTAATTCCTTGGATAGAAACAGATTTAAAAAATTTTAAACTTCAATCATATTCTATATCATACAAGTACTAAGTTCTTATAATCATCATAACTTATTAAGCATGTACAATTATTTACAATAACTTGAAACTTATGATTTTACTATGGGTAATCCTCGAGGTGTGGCCTCTAAAGGTGCCTCTCGATATGCATGACTCAGCTACCATTGTTCGCGCGAAATTAGAGATGTCTGGCTTGGTCCGTCCACCTGAACCTTAGCCTTTTATTGACCTTGCATACAAGGCAGTACATTCATAAGTTCAGATGAACTTAGTGAGATTCTGTGCAGCATTAATCATAAAAGACTTTAAATTTTTTGGGTAATAAGGATAAAAGCACAGAATTAAAACTCCTTGAGTATCTTAGGAGATTGTGCAAATTTATTAGTGTAGTCAATGCCAGCGTTCTTAGTCGTAAGTGTGCTCTTCTAAAAAACAATTTTATAGGACTTGACCTTGTCCAGCTTCATCTTAGACTTCCAGTTTTACCCTTCCTGGTTTGACTCATTAAAGATAGCCATGTACATGAAAAATATATATTGACGACTACTATTGATGGACTAGCAGATATCTCGCCACAACTACAAATCCTTATCATGACCCCATTCATTCCACAATGGACTTAATACCGGATTACTATGTTACCAGGTAGTCACCTTTTGGTAAGTTGTTTGCGCATACACCCTTCTAGAGGAAATCTTGTTTACTTATGTCCACACATGTGTATTTCAAAATTACAAGTTTTGGCAGATAGTTTAAGCTCCTTTACTTGTAATACATTCCCAATAGACTTTTCCAGTTACCAATACTCCCTAACGGACTACCCTTTTGTTGGATCAGATTTGACGACTTCTGTTTTTATAAGTTAGTCTTTTGTAGACTTCTTAATATTAAATAGTCCCAGTGGACATCCTCTTACTCTGATATTCCCTGATAGACATTCCACTTGAGATAGTTCTTGGTGACATTCTTCTTAAGATAGCCCTTGGTAGACTTTCCACTTTTCTAGTGACCTCTTTGTCTATAAACTCCTAAGTTTAAAACCTGAAGAACCATTTCATTACCTCGTAGCCAATGGTGGTTTATACATCAATACAGGTGGATTCTTAGTGGCAGATACCTAATTACAAATGCTTTGAAGGAATACCCCTTCCTTTCACATATGCCCACGTTTACAATGCTCTTACAGTTCCTCTTACCTTCACATTTTTGGTGGATCCTCTTGTTAGCATGCTGGCTCTTGTTCTCAGGTGCATCATGATCATTATGTGAGACCGTTCACCTCGCGAGTCATGCAGTGATTTCCCTTTTTATTCCCTAACAGGCTCCTCTGTTCACCTTCCTAACAGACTCCATATTTTTCATAAGGTGTACCTATTAGCCATTAGATCATGTCATGGCTAACCATAGACTTTTGATTTTGAAGAATTAGTAAACCCATTTTGAGGTGTCACCCTAAAGGACTTATACACCGTCTGCATGGTGTCGTCCCAAAGGACCTATATACTGTTTACATGTGTCGCCTCGAAGGACCAGTAAATATTCGTTCCACGATGCCCCCAAACTCCCTTGTATCCCCTATCAATCCACCCATTCCTCTATTACGCCAATTTCCTATCTTTACTAGTCTGTCAAAGTAACTCCCTCCGCCCGTATTTTATAAACATACATTTCATGCAAGGAATTATACCTATTATCATAACAAGTAGTTCGCTACTTATCAATACATCAATTCACAACTATTTGACATCCAAAGAACATACTTGAAAACATACACATATTTACGTAGCATTATGCATGCACAACATACTCAATCAACATATTCATACACTACCATGGAATTCGAGTTGAACTCAGAACAAACATTCAGGCAGAACATTCAAGCAACAAACACCTAAAAAGGAGTATAGAAACTCACATGAAATCCTTCATCCTCGTCAGGTTTGCTTGCCTAAATGCTAGAGCCTCTTTCATCCTGGCAGCTAAGCATGACAATCCACATTCCAGTTAAAATGAAAGTATTTAACTTAAAAACTCACAATCCAATATTTTATAGGAACTTTTCAACGATTTCGAAAATGCTTACTTATCTTTTCTCAATTTCATGAATACAAAAAGATAGAAAGCCTTACCAGTTTCCAGATTCTCTACTTCCTGGTCTCAACCCTCATGATCATTTCCCCATACAGAGCTTTCCTCATCTTTTTCTTCTTCGGGCCAACAAAAATAGATGATGTAGAAAGGAAGAAGATATAAACAAAATTGAGAAGAATTCCCCTCCAGAGATCTCCTTTCTCACATACATATAAACCTCTATTTCACATGGTCTCCATAGTTAAAAATGATCGTCCATCACTAATCATTATGTCTCTCACTAAGGAACCAACCTGTTCTATTTTATCTAAACCAGAATTGAGACTCAACTAATTTCTAATTAGCCACAAAATTTTTCAAGTTTTCTAGTAGAGCCTAATGATTTACTATTTTATTCAATTAAGTCTTAACTCTCTCTTTACTTCAGGACATGAATGAAAATTGAGCGTGACAATCACTACTTCATTATCACCTGTTTTAAAATTAACTTTGGCTTCAGTACCAGGCTCTATTACTATCCATTTTTTCTCAATAGCCTTCAAGATAGTTTAGTGATGTTTGTAACATAGTCTCTAGCCAAAGAAGATGGACTATTGTCAATTTCAATTTGGGGAGGAACAGACATATCAACTAATGGAACAATAGAGGGATTAGAGTTACCTTGTACTGTAGCCTCAACCAAGGACTCCAATCAATATGTATATTGATTAAGAATAGAATGACTGTTAAAAGAGTGATCAATCTCAACAAGAACTTATGCAATAGCCTCTGATGGCTAGAAAAAATAATTAAGATTTGTTCTTTCATGTCCTTTCTGGTTCTTTGTAGCACCAAGAGACTCTTCCTAGACCTTATTAGATGATTCCTCCACCCTTGGCACAGTATTGGGAGAGGATAAAGGTTGTACACCATCACCGGGCAAAACTATGCCTGAAACAATACCTACAGATTGTGACTATGTTTTTGAACCTTCAGGGACCTCGACATTTAGGATCTCTAGATTAGCCATGGCTTCCTTTGGGCCTTGGACTTCTAAATCAAGTGCTCCTTCAGTATGGGGAAAGGTTCCTTCAGTGTTGGCCATTATAGAATTATGGTAGGGTTTCTCAAATAAGAAGGGGTAATGAGAACACGAAGATCAAGAGTAATTCTTTAGGGCTAGAGAATTTTTAGAAGTTTGATGTGAAGGTTTGTTTTTGTAGAAATCTTTATTAATAGCCACCAAAGATTTAATTTAACATGACAACTTTTTAATTTTTCCCTCAAAGAATTTGGAAAGAAATATCTCTCCAAATATTTGCCTCCAAAAGTGAAATGTTTTGACAACAAAATTTGGTGCCCAAAAATCCATCAAATTAATTAATTGGCAACTTCAAAATGCTTTTGGTTGCTTTCCCAAAATAACCACCACATTTTAGATGTGACAAACATTAACTAAATTTCTTGCCCTTCAAGCCTTGAAGCATCTAATGACTTAGAGAATAACTCAACCAATCGATTCTCTGTTCTCACATATCTAACTCAACCTTTCATTCTTCAACAAGTTCTCTTCTAAAGTGGTGATGAATGTCAATGTGCTTGGTCCTTGAGTGTTGAACTAGAATTTTTGATATGTTGATTGCACTCATGTTATCATAGGAAATAATGGAAAAAAGTTGCCACCATTGGAAAAACGAGTTTGAAAAATACAACAAAAAATAAGTTTAAGGGAAAAACCAGGGTTTTAAGTTTTTTTTCCAAAAACAAAAACTTGGTTGTGATATCTAAAGTAATAAACACTTAATCAAAATTGTACCTTTTCGATTCGTCTAGGATGAATGCTTCAACTGAGTAGTCTTCTCCGCTATCTTCAAGCTCACGTCTGTCGAGTGTGGGCTGCCTTCGAATCAGAAAATTTTTCACAAAATTATCAGTGGGGAAATTTCACAATTTCTCTAAACTTTTAGGTCAAATGGTAAATAAGATAAATATCCCTAGAAATCTTATGAAATAATTTCTTCAGAGAATTTCTCTCTACAACTTTCTCTTGAATTCAAGTCTATGGAAAATAATGACCTAATGCTCTCTTTATACAGGGAGAGTTTAGAGAATTCAATTATGATTAAACTTAATCACTTTAATATTAAATTAATATAATACTTATCAAGATAAATATTAAATTAAATTTAATATTAAAATTGTTAAAATAATATTATTTTTTAGAATAGTTAATTTGAAATCAAATTTTCTGGTAGAGTCTTAATAGGAATGTGATTCATGCACTACTCAATCGTCAAAGAACCATTGTCATTGACTATCCGTCAGCTACCAGCATACCGCCGCCACAGCCATCGACACTATCGTGTTCGGTGATGCTGTTGCAAGTGCGACACCCTCACAGCACTTTGAATTGGCTGAGCTATTGCCGGTTCGGTCCGAGGCACTGACAGCCTGAACGATTTGATTCGGCCACCAATTGGACCATCAGCTTGGTTTCACATACCAGTTGGGTTCTTAGTTCTAATTTTCGATCTCATGTGCAATTTTCAAGTTCAGTTACCCATTGGACCAATTGTTTGACTTGGAAATTAATTTTAAAAAAATATCATATTTATTTTAATTAATTTGTTTAATTTAATTTTGCTTAATCAAAATTAATTTTCCAAAAATCACCGAGATTTTCCAAAATTAATTTTTTAAGAAAATTCTTTAATCAAATTCTCTAGTTAAACAATTCTCACAACCACCTAATTTAATTTCACATCGAATAAATTGACTTAATTACTTTATTTCCAAAGTCATAGAATTTTCTTATAATTCAAATGTAGTCTGATCAAGCTTTTGTTGAGCTAGAGGAGGGACTAAGTAGACATATACAATTAGGCTCTAGTAATTGCAATTATGTCCAGAAGCATCGTTTTGACAATTCGTAATTTACTTAATCATGGATTCAATCCACAAGTAGTACCATGATTGAAAACTCCTTACTTTATACTCTTTATGAAAGCAATTCATCCAACTACTTTGTCTAATGACCTCGTCATATGTGTGTTACCCTCATATGATATTCTTGATTCCTTTGAGTTAAATTTATTCACTCAATACAATCCTATTTTGTGCCACTATCACCATTGTGTCTTCTTAATGATTAATATGATCATTGTCATCAAATGATGATAAATTGCTCATTCGAGAATAAACAACTCGTGGCCACGTTTCATATTTATCAATCCACACAATGCTAATGAGAGGATATCGTTAACTCTTTAATCGATCTATGAATTCATTGTTGCTAGTAAAACCATGCCATACACAAGTCATGTACCTAACATACTAGCTACGAACTCGATCATCTTTAGAGCATAAGCCTCTACTTATATCATAGTACATGAATTACATATGCATGGTCAGTGACTAACTCAAGATTTAGGTAAATCACACCATGAACGTCAAAATTGAATTAATTGACAAACGAATTCAAAATTAATTAAACTTGGCTTCAGCCCAATGTGTCATTCTTCCAATGAGTACATCTATGTCTCTACTCGTGAAGTCAATTACTCTAATAGCCAAGACTAGATATCTCCCAAATTGGAATTATGGACGACATAATAACCCTTTTAAGTATTTGAATCAAATACTCACTTTGATTCTTTTATGAGATTATAGACTCGTTTAGGTTATCTATTGATGTAAGTTGTCTTTTTTGCAATGTAAATGTTCTTATAGTGCCACTTATAATGAGTTTGAGCTTAGACAATTAATGAGATAATATTTTTTTGTCACAATTTTGCTATGTATGCAAAACATGAAAGATAGAAACACAAAAGATATAACAGTGAATGAGAAATTAACTTTATTTATTTATTTATTTTAAAAAATTTATTTATTTATTCATTATTCAAATACATAGAAAATAGTTACATGTTTACTACAATATGAACACATTTCTCAAAAACCACACCATAATCAGCAAGCAAATGCTTCATCTAGAGAAGCTCTGCCTCAGTTGTGGAAAGTGAGATGAAATTTTGCATATTGCTGTACTAGGAAACTAAGTTTGAACCAAGGTAGGAGCAATCTTGAGATGTGTTTTTTCAGTCATCCATGCTTCCAACCCAATTTTCATCACTATAGCCTGCCAAATACATAACACTATATTTAAATAACCAAATACCATAGTCTAGAGTGCCATTAACATACCTGATCACCCTCTTAATTACTTTGACATAGGATCCCTTTTAGATTGGACTGGAACTGAGAACACACATTCACAACAAAGCTAATGTCGGACCTACTTGTTATTAAAAACAATAAACTCCCAATCATGCTTTGAAATGTGCTTGGTTCTATACGCACTCCTTCAACATCCAAACTAAGTTTTACATTGATTAACATAGATGTTCGAGTAGCCTTTGCAGTGTCTAAGCTTGCAAGGTTCTTAGCATACTTTTCTTGGGACAAGAACATACCAATATTAAGCTGTTTAATCTGGAAACCAAGAAAATAGGACATTTCCTAATAAGACTTATCTTGAACTCACTCTACATCATCTTTACATAACTATCCTTTACACTAATTGAAGTTCATCCAAAGATTATGCCATCGTATAAATTTGTGTAATGACAAAGCGACCTTTACGTTTCTTGATGAATAAGATTTTATCTACCTCCTTTGATAACCTTGGCCTAGAAGAAATTGTGTTAACCTCTCATACCAGCCCCTAAATGCTTATTTTAGTCCATAGAGAGCCTTTCTTAGCTTATAGACATTTCTGGATGTGCTGAGTCTTCAAAGCCTTTTGGTTGAGCAACATAAACTTCCTCCTTTAAGTAGTCATTCAAAAAGGCACTCTTCATGTCCATTTGATACAGTTTGATGTTCAAATGTATGGATACATCTAGGAGTAACCTTATTGCCTCCAATCTAGCAATAGGGAAAAAATCTTATCGAAGTGTATTCCTTCAACTTGTGTATACCCTTAAGTTACCAACTTTTCCTTGTTCCTTTTAGTGCAACCATTCTCATCAATTTTATTCTTAAAAATCCATTTAATACTAATCACATTGTAGTGGACTAACTTAGGGAACAACTCTCAAACTTGGTTTCTCTCGAATTGTTAAAGATTTTCTTACATTACATGGATCTAATCAACATCTTTTAAGGCATCTTTAATATTCTTAGGCTCAATCTGAGATGTATAGCAAGCTAATCTGGTCATATCCCTATAATTAAGCATTGATTTCCCTCTAGTTCAAATATCATTTTAAAGATCACTTATAACATCATCCATGGAATGGTTCAATCTGATTCTTTCTGAAGGTTGAATAACTTCATTTGCATTAATAGAATCACTAACTTCATCAACATTCACTACTTCATAGATTTCTAAATTAGGTTGCTCGACCACCTTTTTTGTGCTAGAAACAGTGGGCACATTTTCAAGCACTATTTGTGTCCCACATTCCTTATCATCATCAACAACTTTTTGAGTTATTTCATCTTGTACCACCATATTAATTGACTCCATAACCTTCTTGAGACGTTTATTGTAGACCCTATAAGCCTTACTTCTTTCTATTACCTGAGGAAGACTGTTTTATCACTCTTTCTGTCGAATTTTTTTTGGCATTCCTTGCCTTTGAAAATATAGCACAAATTGTCACATACATGAAACTATTTTAAATTAGGTTTCTTACCATGCCATAATTCATATGGAGTTGTACAAGTCCTTAGCCTCAAGTGAACCCTGTTGATGACATAAACAACAATATGGACAAATTCAGCCTAAAACTTGTGAGCTATTCATTTGTTGTTCAACATTACTTGAGCCATCTCTTAAATAGTTTTATTTTTTTCTTTCTACCATTCCATTCTCTTAAGGAGTCTTGATAGCAGAGAATTCATGAGCAATACCTTCCTCATCACAAAACTCAGCAAACTCTTGATTTCTAAATTTTTTTCCATGATCATTTCTAATCCTGACAATAACTCTAATGGTTCTCTCTTTCTTAATCATGAGCCATTTGCAGAGTTTATTTTGATTCTCTTTTAAAAATCTTACCCATGTGTAGTGGGAGAAGTCATCAACACATACAAACACATACCTGTTACCTCCAATACTTTCAATTTGTATTGGTAAAAAAAGGTCTATGTGAAAAAGTTGAAGTGTAGCTTGATTTCCAAATTTTTTTCCATGATCATTTCTAATCCTGACAATAACTCCAATGGTTCTCTCTTTCTTAATCATGAGCCATTTGCAGAGTCTATTTTGATTCTCTTTTAAAAATCTTACCCATGTGTAGTGGGAGAAGTCATCAACACATACAAACACATACCTGTTACCTCCAATACTTTCAATTTGTATTGGTAAAAAAAGGTCTATGTGAAAAAGTTGAAGTGTAGCTATGGTTCAAATCTATGCCAATAGTTTATGAGACTCTCTATATTGCTTCCCTTTAAGACAATCTCCACAAACCTTAGGGACTGCTCCTCCTAGTTTTGGCAACCCTTGAACTACATCATAACGTACTAATCTTACAATCCCCGATAATGAATGTGACCCAATTTCTCATGCCACAACTCTACTTGAAACCATTTTGCTTTGTTGCACCTACATGGTAGAAGGACTTTATAGTAGTTGCCAAATGTCATGGCACCTTACATGACCTTTTCATTTTGCCTTAAAGTTACCACACACTTGTCCCTTTTGAAATCTACAAGCATTCCTTGATCACAAAGTTGATTAATGTTGACTAGGTTAACCTTTAAATCATCAACATAAAACATACATAAACATATTTTTTAGATTAAGCATCTCTTCAATTATAAGTATCCTTTTACCATGATTTTTTCCCTTTTTCCCGTTATTAAAAGTTACACTTCGCTCGTAGCTTTTGACAAATTTACTTAAGCACACAATGTTACCAGTCATATGTTGTGAGTAGCCATTGTCAAAGTATCATATATCATCTAGCTTTGAGAGGCTAGTGTGCAGTAAACAAATGTTGTATATCTTTTTTTTTTCTCTATATAAGTTTTTCTTTCTTTCGAACATTGTCAACAATAGTGAACATAATTTATGGCATTGTTTTATTCTATCGAAGATCTCTAAGCCTTTGAAGCAACAAGACTTGATATGGCCTAGAACACCACAGTAATAACAAACTACCCTTCTTCTGCTAGATTAAGCTGATTTGATCTAGAGTTTAGGCTTCTTTTGAATTTTTACCTGTTTAGAGCACTCTTCAAGAAAGTTGTTATTTCTACTTTTTCAAACACTTTAGGATTTTTTGCAACAAATTTTCCTTTATTTATGTAACTTAGGCTTCCATTCATCTAATCCCTTTTTCTAGCTACTATCATCATATTCAATTTGTCAATGCTCTAATTGAAATTTTCAAGACTTTGCCTTGCATACCTTAATTTTTTTTTTAAGTTTTTATTGCTCATCAAGTTCTATTATCTTTACATCTACTTGTTAAACTAGCATGGAGACTTCTTCAGTAAATCATTGTCAGTAGAAATCTAACACTCTATACCTGGTCTAATCACCGGACTCAAGTATAGGATGCCACAATAGTAAATCGAAACATTTGCTAGCAACTGATTCATTATTAATCAATAATCAATAAATGCAAATTAATTCCATGTTAAACATGTATTACAATCAAAATCGAGTTTTAGTCGGGCTTATGAAAACCTTTGAACAAGTTTAGAATTAAATCAGAACCAATTTGAAACATTTACAAAATAATAGGAAAAATGCAACACAAGGGTTACCAACCACTCAAACAAAACCAAAAAGATCAATTCATAATAAATTACAACCATCTATGAATTATTCAATCATATCGGGACTTAAATCGAACTTACAGAACATTTAAAACAAATTGGTAATGACTCTAGATTAAAAGAAAACTTTTCCAAAATATAGGTAAATAATGAAAATAGGGGTCACATGACTATGTCGTCAAGCCGTATGACAAGGCAGAGACCTTATGGTACAGGGACATGGTTGTGTGGCTAAACCGTATGATAGAGCTCAAGTCGTATGAAAGGAGACACATAGCCATGTCTCTAGACCATGTAATTAACTGATGCCATGTGCATCTAAAATTACCTTAAACGTGCAACACATACGGCCGTGTCAAATACTCGTGTGTGACACACGACCGTGTGGTAGTCCGTGTGCAGCATAAATAACTTATTTTAAGCAATATGCATACCATTCATGCCAAATGACCCATAGCACCATTTAACACCAATTCAAACCTACTCCAAAATATGTACATTACAAGACCAAAAAATCAATTTACTGATCATCTGAACAATCAACCATTATGCCTTCATTGGCACTAACAATTCAACCATTAAACAACAAGGAAACTTTACCATTCTTGACAAGTTAATCATACCTAAACATTCATATGCAAGAATTATTTCTTTAACTAGAATATCAATAGGCAAAGTTCAAAATATAACCTAAAACTTTATACTAATATCATCAAGCAAAACATACTATAATTACCAATGCCTTTAATCATTTCATATCACAACTCAATTACACCAAATGAAAACATTTAACTAACATATCTAAGTCCATTTTCATTTCACGCTATCATTTAAACAAACACTTAATAGTATCCATGTATTCAGCATAATCATCTATATGCTAAATTACCATATGCATTTACTTGAATTTTTATATTCATTCAAACTCAACCCTGCAAAACCATGAACACTAGCTTTTCAATTCAATAATTAACCCTCCTAAATACATGCCAAAAATAACCAAGCTCGAATCATTAAAAGTCTACCGAATCAAGAGACGAAAGGTTTGTGCTTCTTATTGATCTATCAACATGTTTAGACAGTTCAAGAACTACATAAAGGTAAAAACCTAAGTATATAAAATACTTAGTAAGCTCATACAATATAAACAAATAGCTTACCTTAATCATTAAAAAATGACATGAATTAATATGAAGTAATTCCACCTATCATAGCATTCAAAACATCAACCATATAAGATTTAGTCCAAACTACATATATAATTTCAAATGGTAAAATAAAAACTTTAACTCAAAATTCATCTTGAATCCATTTTTTCAATTTATCACTTTACATCGCTTTCAGCATTGAAATTTGCTTTGCATATCCTTGTCATATTTATTCATATCAGGACATAGTTCAACAATTTTGGGTCAATAAGTAATGAATATATAGATATTCAAATTCGTATTTTGCTTATTTCAATGAAACAATTCTATATCAAATAACATTTATTTTTTTGATGGATCTTTGTAAAAGTATTCAATGCACAAGTCCATAAACAAATAATGCTCGTAAAAGCTAATTAGATACATAATAAATGTGTCAAGTTACTCGTCCTGGCTAAACTAGTGACAACATAAAAAAAATAGCCTGGCTAGGGCTATATATACATGTAAGGTTACCAATCCAAGCTAAATCTTTAAAACAACAATGAATTACAAGTTTAGGCTAAATTAGAGTCACATGTATATCCAAGTCTACACCACGTGCTGGAGCTCGACCCATAACAATAATTTAGTCAGAAATCTCATGTATAACACTTTTACTCTATTCATGAAATTATTTTAGAAATTCAATATACTCCACATAAACCAGTTTCATTTCAATAGTTTAAAAATATATGTATGTAACTATTTATCATTAAAAACATTTAATAATGACTTATAACCAAATATAATAGTATGAACTTACCCGCCAAAGTAATTAAACTATCAAGGACTAATAAAAAAATTTATCATTTTCCTCGTACTTCCTCCGATCATTGAGATTCTTGATCTAAAGTATAGCTTAGTTTAATTATATCAATTCAAACCACATGAACACTCTAATTTATTAATTTAAGCCTTTTTAATAGCTTTTTACAAATTTATCCCTAAACTTTACTCTTTATACAATTAGTACCTAAACGCGAACCTATCAAATTAAACACATTTAAGCTTAAACCAAGCTAGCTGAATTTCCTATAATCCTTGTACAACTCATACATTTCTCAATTTCACAATAATTCCATGAAATTTTATTACTTTAACAATTTAATCCTTAAACATCAAAATCAATAAAAACTATTTTACAAAATAATCTGATATACCTATCAAACTTACGAAACTATCATAAAACTCCAAGAATCTCACAAATTAAACAATAGCACATTTCAAAATGTTTAACAATTTTACGAATTAACATTCGGGTTAACTAGACCTAGCTGCAACGGTCTCAAAAATATAAAAATTACAAGAAACGTGATAAAAATGCACTTACATGCATGGATTAAAAGTTGGTCGAACCTTAAGCTATCAACAATGGCTTCTTAATTTTTTGTTTCTCTTCTTTCGTGGTAAAAATGGGAAGTGGAAGATGATGGTTTTCAGAAATAAGGTCTTGATATCTCATTTTTTAAAATCACTTGACTTCAAGGACAAACACTTATACTTATCTAATTATCCAATTAAATAAAATTATCAAATAAAATTCACTATATCATAATAATTTACTCGTAAATATTAAATAATAATATTCATATACTTACTCATCAGAATTATGGTCCAAAAACCATTATTTTTGACACCACTAAAAAATGGGTTGTTAAAAGAAAGCTTTGAATTAACATCACATAGAAGATTCCATTTTTTCAACATGAGATTGTAAGATTTCAACAATCATCATGTACCTTTTCTTTATTACACTCGATTGATTCACAATTAATAGCATTTAATTCATTCACTTTTAATGTGAAAGCAATAAATTTGCTCACCTGTTCATCATTTGACTCTGATTCCAACCTAGTTTCATCACTCTAAATTACACATAAAGATTTCCTTTTTTTCCTTTTCAGGGTATTTGCACATTCTACTTGGATATACCCAAAGCCATGACACTTATGACATTGAATTCCCTATTTCTTCTTTTTAATAGGTTCATTTGACTTAGCTTTGTTTTTGAATTTTCCCTTCTGGATAGCCTTGGATAACTTAGATTGTTTATTCCTCCTAAACTACTTATTGGCCATTTTGTTGAACCCTTAAGTAAGCAAAGGAAATTATTGTTATATTTCTTTGATAATAGTGTTTTGTTCAGTAGGCACCGTTTCAGCCATTGCAAAAGTAATTTCTTCTCAGATTTTGTTTTGCCCTTCTTAGCCTTTTCTATGTTGGTCTCAAATGTTTAGAGAGATCCAATTAACTCATCAATCTTTATCATATCAATATCCTTGGCTTCCTCAATGGCTATTACTGTGGTACAGAACCTCTCAAGTAGAGACCTAAGAACCTTTCTCACAAGTTTAAAGTTTGAGTACTCACTCCCTAAGGTAAAAGCCTGATTGGCTAAGTCACAAAGTTTTGCATAAAACTCTCCAATGGTCTCTAATTCCTACATCCTTAAATTCTTAAATTTAGTTGTTAGCATTTGAAGCTTTGATTGTTTCACTTTATTGGTCCCTTCAAGAGCTGTCTTTAGAATTCCCCAAGCCTCATTGGCTTTAATACACTTAGAAATCCTCATGAACTCTTGTGCATCTACCCTATAGAAAATAGAATAAAGGGCTTTGGAATTGGCATTAGCAATTTTTTCTTCTTCAGTAGTCTAGGTTGCCTTGGCCGTGAGAGTTTTTACTCCTTTAACTTCAGTGAAGGGATGAGTCCATCAAGTTAAAATAGCCTTCCAGACTTGTTCATCCATTAACTTAATAAACGCTATCATCTTAACTTTCCACTATGCATAACTTGTTCCATCGAGCATAGGGGGAGTGAGACTAAATATCCTTCCATTGCAAGCAAGTATATCAACCAAAATTATCACCATTTTACGTTTAGTGAGAGGCTTTGATACAAATTGTAGAAACGAGAGGACTACTTGCTTAGCAAATAGAAACCATGGCTAAAGTAGTGTTTGGAACTGCGGCCATGGTTTCAACCATAAAATCAAAAATACAAAAATGTAAATAAGAACATTGAGATTGTTTACACAGCTCAACTTCAGTTTATGTCAGCAAGGCCTTGCTCAGAGCAATGACCCGCTATCTTTCTTACAGTACAACCAATAATTTAAGCACTAATATCAAACTCTCACTGATTTAATGACCTCACTGTTGTTCAAAGACTAGATCACTCTTCTACTAAGATTCCCACTCAAAAGCTTAGTTTTCAATGCAAGAGACTTTCTTATTTTCTTACAAAAACAACGTATACATAAAACATTCCTAACGTGAACAAGTTTTTGCTCTCTCAATCTCTCAATTTCTCTTTAACCTAAACAAAACTTAAGTTTATATACTACTTAAGTTTTGCTTAAATAGAAGTCATAGTAATCATTTTTCTATAAAGTAAATATAAAAAACAACATAAGATAATAATTTCATAAGAGTCTTGATGTAATACAATGTTTTCAAATATAGAAAGTGACTTTACTTGATTTGTAAGTAACTAATCTTCAACTTTTCAATTTAACCCAATTAGTCTTCAAGTTTGGGCTCTAACTTATCTAAATATCTTCAAAGCAAATAGTCCAATGCTTTTGTTTTAAAATTTTCCAACTCTAAAAATAGGTAAGTACAATAATAAAATAGTTCATCAAGTTGTGGCCACTATTTTAACAAAGCTTGGTAACTGGGATTTATGATGATGTTATTGTTGTTGTTGCTGCTACTATTGTGCAGCTTATGTTGATTACCTCTAGTATGCGTTGTAGGCGTGTTTAGGTGGATTTTATTCTATGTTTTGGATAACTTCTTTTGTTTGTTGTAATTTGGTTTTTCTTTTCTTAATAATAAAATCTTTGCCTAGCAAAAAGAAAAAAATTGTTAATTTTATTGATAGAGATAAATTCTCATATATTTTGATCTACTAAATATATACTAAATTACATAGTATTTAATTTTACTTGATTATATAATATTTACTATAAAATATTTATATTAGTTTTAACTAAATAACATGATATTTATTATTAATTATTAATTATTTATACTTGACCAATGACCAACCAATGATGACATGTAGTATATGTCTAATATTATAGAGAAAAAGATTAACAAATATGAAATGCTAGAGTAATTAAATAAAATTTTATAAGATGCTTATTTTCTTAACCTTTTTAGTGATTATACCATTGAATACTTTCTTGAGCTAATTAAGTTTTATTACTTGTTTAGAGAATTTTTCTCAAGTATTATGAATAGATTTTTAGGTTAAAATCTGTAGTTAGTCATGTACTTAGACAAAATTTAAAATATAATCCCTACATTTAAAAAGTTAAAATTAATTCCTCTTACCTTTTTTATTTAAAAATCTTAATCTAATCATTAGCATTATTATTATTTTCTGTCTAAAATTGCCAACTTGGCATGTTGATTAGATTACCCTCATATGACATAGCATATGTTTGACAAAAAAAATAGACATGTTAAGTTAACAAATTTTAATAGAAATTACAAATAACGATAATGGTTGGCCCATAATTTTTAAATTGAAAAAGTACGAGGACTGAAGTTTTAACTTTTAAGTACATTAACTATATATCAAATTCAGGATAAGTGTACATTGACTGAAGTTTTAATCTCATGTTCACTGACTCAATTGACTCCTTTTTAAAATTTAAAACAAGATAGTTATTTAACATGAGATTAGAAATTATAATGTTGGGGATAACCCGGTTAAGTAGTGAACAAGTAATATAACAAATAAACTAAAAAGATCAAACACAAATATTTTACGTCGAAAAATCCCTTCGAATAGGATAAAAAACCATGGGTAAATATAATTTCACTAAAACAGTAAAAACAAAGAGTACAAAAAAGTGGAGATAAAACTAATCCCTAAAACCCGAAATAAGAACCCTCAAAACTTAAATACAAAATTCTCTGAAAACTTGTAAAAGCTAATACCTAAATGTGTAATGGGTTATTTTTTCTAATGTGAAAAAGAGTCTATTTATATGCTAAATTCGTAGGTCAAATAATATTAAAATAACCTACACTAATTAGAGTTTAAGTGGGAAATTAAAATAAAATTTAACTAGGAGAAGAAAGTCAAAAAAAATTGCATGACATGTCACTGTGTTGTGATGTCATCATCGGCTTGTCGGGACACTAGGTATCGCGTCTTTGGGACGACGCCTTTTCCTTCATCGGGATGATGCCTCTTCCTTCGTCGGGATGTAAAACCTGTTTCAACCTAAATACGAGGCATAACTCCATAAATCTCCAACTTGACTTGTATTTCCACAATGCCTTCTTTGCTAAAGCCCGCCACAGACTTATCTCGAACTATGTAGGATATTAACTAAGTCGAAGTTGTGTTTAGAAGTTGGAAGACTACTAGTCTTCGACTTGTGTACTGTCAAATCAAAACTGATCTGAGTTTGATTTTCACGAACACAGTACCCTATCTTTTCAAAACCTATATCTAAAAGAGAACCTCTCTTATACGAAACGATTATACCTTTTTCTGTCCTATGACCAAGTTGTATCTGCTTCAAACGAGTAGATTTTGACTCTTTAACAGACGAGTGGCATCCTATTTCACTAGTCACTGTTGATTCTTCTAGAACATAAAGACTGTCAATTTTTTTACCTTTCATCAAAACAAGAGCCATACGGGATACCTTAATGCTGACTAACTCGATGTTAATTTTACAACCCTTTGAGTACAATATTCCCAAAAAGATAAGATTTTTCTTTAAGTTAGACGTATGTCTGACATCTAATAGTGTCCTAATTGTCCTGCTGTGCATCCTAATCTGAACAATACCAACACCGATTACTTTACTAGGTGAGACATTCCCCATGCACACAACTCCACCTTTAACTAAACTGTATGTAAAGAACAAGTTCCTGTTATGATACATGTGGAAAGAACACCCTGAATCTAGAATTCATAAGGATGTAAGCTTGGAGCTTTCACTTGTTGACGCCAACAAGAAATCATCACCCTTATCATTGGCCAAATTAGCACCAGTTAAATCTTCCTCGTTGCACTTAGCAGCCCTTTTATTTAACAGTTTGTAACAATCTGCCTTAATGTGACCTAACTTTTTACATTAGCGACATCTTTTGTCTCACTTCCTTGATGCTACCAAAATCGAGGCTTGCCTATCTGACTTGTTATCTGAAGTAAAATCATTGTCAAGTTTTTCTTTGCTCAAAAGATGACCCTTCACATACTCAAATGAGAGATTATCTCTGCCATAAATTAGGGTCTCCTTGAAAGACCTATATGAAAGGGGTAAAGAGCACAATAATAGCATATTTTGATCTTCATCATCAATCTGAACCTCAACATTTTTTAATCATTTAAAAGAGTAATAAATTAACTGATGTAACCTCTAAGGTGCTCACTTTCGTCCATGCGAAATGTGTATAGACGTTGTTTCAACACTAATTAGTTAGCTAAAGTCTTTGTCGCTTAGAGGGTTTCTAACCTTTTTCATAAGGTGAAGGTTGTTTTCTCCATCAAAACCTCCTACAACACATTATTTGTTAAACTTAACTGAATCATGGATAGAGCTTTTTTTTGTAACCTATCCCATTCTAATTTATCCATGCCTGTAGGCTTCTTCTTTATAAGGACCTTCTTAAGATCACCTTGAATCAGAATTATCGTCACCCGAATTTGTCACAGATTAAAATTTGTGATGCCATTGAACTCATCAATATTAAACCTTGTTGCTGCCATCTCTAAACAGCTTGAATGTAAAAATTGAACTAGCTTTGATACCAATTTTTTGGGGATAACTTGGTTAAGCAACAGACAAGTAACCTAACAAAGAAATTGAAAAGATCAAACACAAATATTTTACGTAGAAAAACCCCTCCAAAGAGGATAAAAAACTACGAGTAAAGATAATTTCACTAAAACGGAAAAAAACGAAGAGTATAAAAGATGGAGATAAAACTAAACGCCAAAACCCAAAATAAGAACCCTCAAAATGTAAACACAAAATTCTTTAAAAGATTGTAAAAGCTAATACCTAAATGTGTAATGGGTTATTTTTTCTAAGGTGAAAAAGGGCTTATCTATAGGTTAAATTTGTAGGTCAAATAATATTAAAATAACCTGCACTAATCAGAGTTTAAGTGGGAAACTAAAACAAAGTTTAACTAGGAGAAGAAAGCCGAAAAAATTGCATGACACATCGCCGCGTCGTGACATCGTCATCAACTCGTCGGGACGCCAGGTATCGCGTCATCGAGATGACGCCTCTTCCTTCACCGAGACATCAAAACCTGTTTCGACCCTAATACGAGACATAACTCACATAGAATGTAATTACACTATTTCAACTAAACACAATATGCAATTAAAATTTCTTATATTTATAAAATTGTATAATTACTACTCTAGTAAATTAGTTTGTGATGTCTAAACATATTAATTTTTTTCTTATCATCTTCAAATTTAGATCAATTAAAATATTAAACTACTTGAAGTGATAGCTTTTAGTAAAATAGATTTTGGTTGATCAAAGAAATCAAGATTTTGATAAATAAAAATAGTAGTAGCAAATAGAAGTAGCTTTTTTAGGAATAAAGATCTTTAACTTAGTTTGGTTTATTCACCACAAGATTTCTAACAACCTTATTCCACGATTTCGCACTATCAGAAAAATATATAATTTCCGCTCATAAAATATTCCAAGAAAAAAAAAATTAAATAACCTAAGTACTAGTACTGTTTTCTAGTGCTTAGGCTAATTATATGTATGCAATAATAGGTAGGCATATTCCGGGACATTAAGTATCTAGTGTTCCATTTACTGTTCAGTACTAGTTTGTTTGTCACTATGAGAACAGCCATGTGCATCAACTGCGGTGTTAATAAAAGGCTATGGGCATAGGGTTGTTTTTCTTGCATGCAATGATTTGTTCATCATATCATTGATTAATTGAATCATGAAAGGGAGATTATATTATTCTCCATGCATGCATGCAGTAGCACACCGGAGATTCTCATACCTCATGCATGCTTTAAGGTAACGCACATTCTCACTCTGGACTTGTTTAAACAATCTTCCGTTATCTTTTGTTTGTTTATCCTTGCTAGTTAATTCCTGTGTGATTCTATTTGTTTAAAGTGGATCTTGATGTGATTAAGCCTTTTGTGTGTGATGAGTGATCTTTTAGTTGAATAAGCTATATATATAGCTTCAAACCTTATCATATACCTAATTTTCCTTCAGTATATTTGTCTATGTTAAAGCTAGATAGCTTAGTCAGTGGATCAATTGTGTTGATGATGAAGAGCGTGCTTACATTACATACACGATGAAAAATAATGGGTAATTGGAGAAGTTGAGGCTAATGAAGTATCCTATTCAATCACCATAGGCATGGTTTATATCACTTACGATTTGATAAATTTAAACTCATTGGAGACAATGAAAAGAGCGTTTTGGAAAGGTAGTACTATTGAACTCATTTAGATTTAGGTGCATATTATTATATGATTGTAGTAATTGACTAAGTCAAAGAGAGCAGTTAACAATTAAAGAATTGACTAAGTGTCCAAAAATTTTAGAGAATTATAGTAAAAAATAAGTTCCGAATTCACAATATTAACCCTTCAGTTGATACGGAAACTAAGTTGGATCCTCAAATAATCTCTATTTTTTCTCCTTATCCAAAAAAATAGTAGCAGCAGAAATCTCAAAATAGAAATGAAACATCCAAAAAAGAACACTGTTAACCACAGACAAACACAAGACTAACCTATAAAAAAGCTTCCTAAACTGTCAACCTCACTCTAAACGATGATTATTATCATTTGGATTTTTTCCATTTCAAAACATTTCAATAATTCTTTCTGATTAAGAATAACAAGCAATACAAATTACTAGGCGCAATAACAAATTATAACCAAAATCAAGCACCACTATTTTAACGAATTGAAGATGGCATGCATATATAATATACATATTTAGCTTTAAAATTTTTCTCTTTGGTGTGGGGCAATTGATTGCTCCATATTTAACTTACATTTATCTTTTCAGGAAAGATACTAATTATCAAGGCATTAACTGCTGAAGATCCTCTACTTTCATTATATAATTATTCTATCATAAGACAAGAATAAAAATAGAGTTTTCAAAAAGAAAAAAAATTAAGAAGATGAAGAGATGATGAAAAGCATTAAAGATAGTAGAAATACACACTGCATGGAGTATAATACGTAGGATAGAGAAAAGGGTAAGGCATCAAATCAAATATGATGTATGAAAAGGCATCTATTGATAGAATTAGTGCAGTTACACTTTTCTCATCAATCCTCAAATTCAAATGAAAACTTCACCTAGATAAGGATAACCACATTAAAATATAGAAAAAAAAAAAAAAAGCTTCTCTTCTAGAAAGACTCTGCATATATATCTAGGTACAGGTTCTGGTTTATTCAAGGCTATGGTTTGGCAGAAAAACTACTCAACATATCCCTCTTGAACTCTATGGCAAGTGTAGACATGACAATCCATAGTTTTATGTTTCGCTATGCTTGAAAGTAGGCGTTCTGATAAGCATACAAAATATAGAGGGTTTGGGTTCACACGCATCATCAAAGCAACAATCTAAATAAACATTTCATATATCCCAATACAAGAAGTGGAGGAATGCAACGCCAACCATGCATATATAGTAATCACAAAATTGAACATCTTTAATTTTGAGATTGCATTAAGGAGCTCTATGATCCAATCTTGTCGGTCCTCTATTACTTGGGTTTATGCAACAATGGATTAAAAGACTTTTAGGGTTTCTTACCAACAAATACAATCTGGCCAACTTAAAGTATCTGCTAATGGTGTAGCATATATATACTTGTGTGTGTTCTTAGGAATGATTGAAGTTACTCACAGGTAAGGTAATTTCTCCAAAACAGAAATTGTGATCCTCCAATAACAAGTTGGCTCAATTCTGGGGATTCTTAGTGACTCCACTCTCAGTGACTGACAGGTCCTATATTATAATTAAATCTTTCTAATCATTTGGCTTATTGTATATTATAATTAAATCTTTCTCATCATTTGGTCTAAGAAGCAAGTTAAGGTGTCGGTAGCAGTTCCAACTGCCAAACCTAACGATAATTTATCACATAAAAATCATCCACTGAATTCTGTACTTTTAATTTAACGCCATTCTTGAGCAGTTGCTCAAAATTAAGGCCAACTTTCTTTACATGCGGTCTGCTCATCATCAGATAATCATCAAACAACCAAAAGAAAAGTGGGGAATCGGAGGGGATGGACTATGCAGGAGAATTTTTGGAATTAAGAACAAATAAATATTGTACATAAACAACATTATATAGAGATGGAAAACTAGATAAACTTTTTCATTAATTTTGAGTTTCTTACCCCATGAGACCCGCAATTCAATTCTTTTTTGCTAAGCCAAAACTAGCCAAGCTACTAGAGCAAAGAACATAGTTCTAAGCAAGAGACCGGCAAATCAGTTTGAGAGATTCAAAAGGAAAGTAAGCATGAAAAGAGTTTTTATTTGCTCTATCAAACCTTAAATCAACAAAAAATTAGAACTATAGCTTACACCTCTTCATGCTCATGCACTGCTCAAGTAATTAGTTATTCAATGAAAGGAAAGCAGGCCTCTCAGGGTTTGCCATACAGTTGAACTCCTGAAAATTAAGATTGAAATCAATTAACTATATATGAAGTGAGATAATCAAATGTAAGAAATGGATTCAATGGCATGTGTCATTGCCGTTGTTGAGGTGTCTTGATGCTTTTCTTGGCGTGTTTGTATGGGGTAATTATGTATCAGGTTCAGAATTACTGCTTATTACTAGGGGTTACTTCTGCATGTCGAAGTTTGCATTTCAGTGTTGTTTAGGTGAGTGCTGATTCTTTTATTTAATGTTCTCTGAGGATACTTATCTTATGCATGGTGTTCTCTGATTTTGTAGTTCTGCTTCGGGATCCTTTTAGTTCATTTTAAAAAAATCAAAGGTAAGAAGGGCCTCATATATATGTTTTCGGATAGTACCTGTTGAGAGATTGACATTAGTTGTTACAGCACAAAGCGTAGAGTGTGCCATTGCACCATTAATATCCCACTTCTGAGACAAATTGGGAAAGCCGTTATTGCCACTGCTGTCGCAGCTTGCATCCTTTGAAGTTGCAAGGTTTTGCTGAAAACCCAAAATTGCAGATGGCTTCAACATCCTTCTGATCACTAGGGATTCCTCGATAACATTGTCTCTTGATGCTGCACTAGGTTCTTCAACTTGATGAGCAACAACCTTAAAGGAAGATGCCATGCTGGAACGGTTGTGGCCATAAGAATGATCTGATTTCTTGGTTGGTTCAAGTTGGGACAAAGACCTTAAGAAATGAGGGCTTGAATCTGGACATATTTTCCACTCATGTCTACTAGTACTACTCCCAGACCCACTGCACATTTTTTCTCGAGTCCTTTCCCTTGCTCTTGCCCTTGCCTTTGCTCTTGACTCTTTTGCAAGCAGAGGGACTGCTGCTTTGTGTAAATTTTTCATCTTTTTATCTTTAGAAACAACACCCTCTAGCTCAAGTAAGTTGCTTTGGAAAGCTGTGCCCTCAAGCTCTCCTCCATCGACACCAAGGGCTCCATTCACAGCTACCATTTCATACTGATCATCAGGGACGAGAGAAAAACTCTTTTGACCCCCGGGACAACCATTCTCATGGCGCTTCATCTTTACCAGCTCCCTTATGGCATTGTTCGACTTCCTAAGCAGCCACTCCACGGTTTTGCTTGCTTTGTCAAACCCTAGCATGTCTTGAAGATCAAAGAACTCGCGGGCGATTTCTATGGACAGCCTCACCCTCCTATCTCTCACCCCTTGTGCAGTGCAAATCTTGCTATGTCGATCTTTCTTCACAGCCTTGTTGACGGGAAAACCAAACCCTGGAGGACCACCAAAACCAACTCCATCCTTATTCAAAAGTGCCATGTTGAGTAAAGTGTCGGTCAACTGAGGATTTGCAGGCAGCAATGAAGAAGCCGACACCGAATCATGGTGATGATGATGATGATTAAGGAGAATGCCATTAGATTCATGACTTAAAAGAGGAGGAGGAGGAGGAAGAGCTTGGGGATGGTAAGAAGAAGAAGGAAAGTGTAGAAAAGGGTTGATATTGTTATAGTCGTTAGCTGAAGTTGAAAAGAACATTTTTGCATATTACTTTTGGCAATTAGTTTTAGGTGCCTTTACAAATTTAGGAAAAGAATGTGGGGATTGGATCAGTGCAAGAAGAATTTAAACATGGAGTAGGCAATTGAAGGAAACAACTAAAACCCCATTTTTTATCATGATTTTCAGGTTAAATTCTACCCTTTCTGTTCTGTACTGGGCCTGCCTACGAGTGAGTCGCGAGAGAGTTGTTTCCTCGTGTTTTCGAAACCACAACAGCCAAGCTTAGCTTAGGTAGCTGCTAGAAATTCTGTGAGAAAAACTGTTCAAACTTTTGGCCAAAAAAGTGGTGAAACTGAATGGGACAACCAAGGCTACAGATATATTATTATTTTTAGTATGGAAAATTATTTGGTGGCAAAGTGAAATTTAAAAACTCGTGAAATGTTGTGATTTGTCCCCAGAGAATATTAAAAATTTTAGAATAAATTAAAACATGTGTGATGTATTAAATTTTATTTATAGAGTTATTAACCATTTTAATATTATATTAAATTTATATATAAATAAGTGTTGAGTGCAATTATAAATATATTTTTAAAGAGAATTTTGAGTTAAAAATTTAAAAATGATGTTATTGAAAAGAATAATTATAAATTAAAAAAAACTAATTTTATGATTTGTAAATCAGATATTAATACATTTATTTTAAAAATATATATAAATAATGATTTATAGTTATTATATTTATAATTGAATAATTAATTATTAAAAGTTTAATGATTTATATTTTTAAATATTTTTATAAAATATTAGAAATATAAAACGAAATGTCAATTTATTATTAACTTTTAATATAAAAATTTATGTGCTGAAAATATATTAAATATGGCAAATAAGAGTGGGGAGTGCGGGGAGTGAGGAGGGGGGACTATAGCAGTCTTTTCATACTTTTAAACCCGTTAATTCAGACCAATCTCCTTAGCTTTCATGTCTTTTCAATGCTTAATTGCCATCAATTATGAAACCAATAGTCACATTTCTTTTTTGTCTATTTTTTTTTGTTTTGTTTTGTTTTTTTACATTTAAATCTCTTAATTTTATCATTCAAAAATATATTCCCTTCTTTTTTTTTTTGGATGAAAAATATGTATCATATTTACAATAAAATAAAATTTTGATATTATACATTTTTCTTTAACTCGTGTAAGTCAATGGTAGGTTAACGGTAGAGATTGAGGGAATTAAATCATAAAAAAATGTCAATTTTTTTCTAAAAATTATCGAAATAAGTTAATTTTTAAAATATTTACGGGTATAAACCGATTTAGGGAAAATGTTTTCATCTGGAAGTGTTTTCAGGAGAAATTCAAAAAAACACTTCCAACTGGAAGCACTTTTTGCGTGTTACCAATAAAACACTACTAGCTGGAAGCATTTTTCTCCTAACAAATACTTTTCCAACGACTATTTTAAATAGTCGTTGCCTCCCCCCCCCAACAGTAATATATATATATATATATATATATATATATAAGAACCCCACCCTTACTCATGTCTCAGAAAATTCTCTCAAATTCTCAAACCACTTTCAAAATTCTTTCAAATTCTCTTAAAAATCTAAATTATATTTTCTATTATATTTTTTATTAATATTTTCTAAAAATATTTTTTTAAAATTTAATTTGTGCTCTATATAATTAGCAATGATAGGTTCTCTAACCTGTCATGATGACAAGCACATTTTTGTCATTCAATTGCAAATGGTAAGAATAATTTTTAATAAATTTCAATTTTGTTTAATTTTTTATTTCATTGTTATATATTAACTTAATATTTTGTATATTTTTACATAAATAGGCGAAAGATCGAATTTTACAATGCCATATTCATAATCTACCCGATCCTCCATCACAGTTGATTGAACTATACTTGAAAGAAGCTGGTTTTCGGCACGTGACCCTTCTAGGTCGGGGGTGTAAGTTGGACCCAAAACTTGTAAGTGTGTTGGTGGAGAGGTGGAGACTCGAGCATCTTCCATGTGGCGAATGTACTATCAATCTGGAGGATGTGCATTGTTGGGATTTCCTATGGATGGGTCGGTAATCACCAAGTTTGTTTAGTCTAGTGATTGGCGAGACATATGTGTCAAAATTTTGGGTTCGGTTCCAAAGACGATTTACGGAGGTCGGATTGATATGGCTTGATTACGAAGAACTTTCACGACGCTAGATGAGGATTCGACTAAAGTCGAAAAAGAACGACATTAGAGGAGCATGACTTGTATGGCTATAAAAAAAATGATATTACAAGGACTCGTCTGATACGATCCCGTCCTTGTGATTGATTTCAAATCGTATTTATTTTGCCCGATCATTGAGAAGAAGTATCGTTCGGTTCTAACAAAGGGGTGTTTTGGATAAATCTGGGCAGAAGCTGATAAAGTGGTTCAAGACAGGTTAAATATGGATATTATAGACTCGGCGAGAAGAGAATGAAAAAATGGGGAATATTTGGATGGCTCGGTTTAATAAGGGAAAATGGATAGATGATTTGATGGAAGGGAAGATGAAAAAGTAATGAACTTAGAATCAAGTTGAACCAACATTAGAGAATGTTGACCCAGGACTTAGTCGATTCTAAGGTGGTAAGAATGATGGAAAAGACCTTGACCCACTATTTAGGAAGATAGGAACCTCGGTATAATGGTCGAGCGCCACACTATTGAAAGTGATAAGTTCAGAATATCTAAAAGAACAGGCTGACGCCACTAGCTTTGTAGATAAACCAACAAGTCTTTTCACAAAATCGGAGAGAAGAGATCTCACCAAAATGAAAAAATTTCATTAAAAAAGTCTCAAAAGTCCCCTCAACAAGGTTGATTACACATATTTATAGGCTAGGAAAGGCTAGCTGAATGGTCACAAGTATTCATCTTAAAAGCTGAAATAAAACTTAAGTCTCTTAGAATTCTTAAACCAAATAACTCCACCATTTAATTCACTTCAAATCAAGTAATTCATTGACCTTGAATGCTTGAAAAATAACTCTTGAAATGTTCTTTGGTTAGCTGAATAGTCACCAGCACCTTAATGGTGTTTTGAATGCTTGAATTGATTTCTTTTGATGTAGCAAAATGGTTGGTAGATGAAAAGCTTGCTGCCAAATTTAAAGAAGCAATAATCCTTTCTTTAAACTCCTTCAATTGATGTTTTAAAGTTTCTTTGTAACAGCCCCCTTGCTTATAACCAAAATCACTTGAAAAGTAACTTCATGGAATGTGTAACAGCATGTAACTGAAAACACTTGAAAAGCCATTTCATTAAATTTGTAACAGCCTTGAAATGTAACGGTTGTGAGCTGAAGAGACACCTGTAATAAACACATTAAAATAAACTTATTAAACACAATTAAACACTAATTAAACTTAAACACATTAAACACTTAACTTCAATAAATGAACTTGAAACAAATGCATCAATTAATTCAGCAACTAGTTTAATTAAGAGAAGCAAAATTAAATAAACTTAAACTCATGCTTCAATAAATTATCCTAGTAACTAGATTAATTAAATAAGCATCTATTAAATGAATTTCAATAAAAACTCAATTAAATAAATTAAGATGAGTTGAATTAAATCCAACAACTCATTTATTAAACTTAAGATGAGTTTATTAAAATTTAAATTCAACTTGCAACAAATTGCAAGTGATGCCAATTGGTTAATCCATGCATGACTAATGGATCCGACTACTTGCACTTCCCCAGCTAAGGTCGTATCACTTAGTGGGCTAGACTAAGAGTGAGCCCGGGGCGTGATCGTATCATTCCCCCTCTTGAAGGCGACTTGTCCTCAAGTCGAGCCGTTTGTCCATTAAAAAGTATTTCCTCTTGTGCAGCTTTCCTCGGACGATTGGGATAAAAATTCTCACATAGACCAGAAAGAGATTTACCACTTGACAAGGGCACACTTCATCATAATAAAGAGGCAAAGGATTAAGACAATAATAATCCACAGATGAACCGAATACTAAATAAAAGCTGAGTCTTACCTTTCCAAACTGACTCACCATATTCAGTAATAGTGAAGGCAAATGAATTAATGGAAATGGGCCATCATAAGTCAACCAGAAATTATCCCCATTTACATGTAAATTATGCATAATCATATCAAAACAAGTGTAATGCCCCGAATTTTGGGCTTAGGAGAAATGGGCTTCGTGTGTCGGTGAAATTCGAATTTTTATGGTCAAGAAAAAAATTCACAATTTCATGTTTGGTTTGTTAATTAAGCGATTTGGAGTGATTGGGGGATGTCTGCAAAGTCCTGGGTTCAAATTCAGGCTTTAGGAAAAAAATTAGTTTTTGTCTTTAGGGGACATTAGCGTCACTTAGAAGAGCTTATAAATATTTTTTTGGATAAAGTTAGATGCATAGAAACAGGTGGTCTGGTGGCTAGGGGTGTTGGGTAGCAAGGAGTGGTCTAAGGTTCAAGTCTTGGCCTTAGCTTAATTCTTTTAATTTTCGCTTATGGTCATGGTAGCTAGCGTTTAAACCTTATATATATATATATAGGAGGGAGTTACGACACAAAAAGAGAGTGTGGAAGAGTGGCAATCGGCGTGCTGGGTATTTGGAAGGGAGCAGGTTTGAATCCCAGGCCATATGAAGTTTGGGTTTTTTTTAAGAGAAGTGACGCTAACATGTAAATGTTAAAATCGGTTGTGACCAAATTATAGCACAAAAAGTGCCTGTGCTGCAGTGGCGTGGAGCGTGCTATGGGAATCTAGAGGGTGCAGGTTTGAGTTTCATGGCAGACGAAATTTTCTTTTTATTCTCAAATAAAACCGTGGCTTAGCAGGTAAGATTTATAATTAGTTGAAGACCCTATTCTAGTGTAAAGAGAAACGCGGTGTAGTGGCCAGCAGCATGGTTGAAGGCACAGTGACGGGGTGAGGTCTAGAGTTCGAGCCTCACCCTGCGCGTGGAAGGTTTAATTTTTTTTTGTTGCTCGTGCAAGGCTAGTAATAGCTGATTTGGTCAAACTGTGGTCAAACGATGGATTGAAATTTGGACTGATAGGCTGCTGATTCTAAACTGTTACTAAAGGATTTTTTTAGGGAAATTTTGACCGAATATGGGACCTTAATTACTGCCATTTGGTCATTAGAATTTTGGCTAATAAAGGCTTTTGATTTGCTTTCTTTTTTGAGGTTTTGACCGAATTGGAGGGGAAGCTTTTGTTGCCAAATTATGGTGTTTGTTGCCATATTAAAATATTGCATTTGGATGGTTTTTGGCTGAATGTGGGATCTTGTTAATGCCATTCAGTCAATGGTGTTTTGTTGCCAAATGAAAGGATTGAATTTTGGAAAGATCTGGCCAATTATGGTACCATACGATCATTAGAGAATTTGCCTAATAAAGACGTTTGATTGCTTTCCTTTTTGTTTTTCTTAGCTTGACCGACATCATCTTCTTGCTTAACACAAAAGTCTTATGGTGCCATTCGGTCAAAAGAGCTTTTGTTGCCAAATTAAATGAAATTGTATTTGGGAAGTGTGTGACTGAATGGAGGGGACTTTAGGGTGCCAATTCAGCTTTGGAGGTTGAAGTGCCGGTGGTAGGAGGAGTTTTTGTTTCTTTTCAGTTGAGAGAGGCTTATGATTAATGTGAATTTTCATTTGGGGTTTTATGTGTTTCTTTCTTCTTTTCCTTTTGCCAAAACTTGCATTTTTGTTCTCTTGACCGTACAAAATACCTTTCTTTCCCTTCCTTTGTGTCGGTGCCTTGCCGAATGCACCTTTGGTTATTTCTCATTTCTTTTGATTTTGCAAACACCAAAAGCACCTATAGCCTTGGTCTCTTTCTACTCCTTTCTCTTCTCCATATTAGCCGAATGGTTCTTTCTTTTTGTTAAACAGAATACTCTTCTTCTGTTCTCCTTCTCTACCCGAACCACTATCCTTTGACTACTCTTTGTTTATTCTAAATATTCTTTTGATTAATCGGGTGAATTCATTGGAGAAGGCTTAGGCGGATTCTCTTCTTTTTTTTTGTTAGTGGTTTATCGACCAAGTAGTGATATTGATTAAAGTCAATTTTCTCTTTTTGCTCCTTTTTGAATTGATTGTACCTTTCTCCTTCTCAATTCTCGATTTCAATATCGATCAAGCGGCCGAGACCCGAATCCCTTTTCCACGGTGAACATTCTCTAGTTTTGGGTAAGTACCTTAATCGCAAGTGTTGATTTTGAAATATTACATATACCCTTTGGGATAGATTGTTTCCTTCTAAACGTTGGTTTTGTTGCTTTTGGAAGATATCATGGAGGCAAGTGATAATCGGATTGAGGGAGGTCATGGAAGAGTATCTACTGAAAGTGCACTCGCGGTTTCTACTCCCAAGTTCAAGCGAAGTAGTGTATCGGCAGTTAGGGACTTTCCGTCAGGATGCGGAAGAGCGACGGCGTCAAACTACGGTTTGACTGTACCAGCAGTTAGGGACTTTCCGCTGGGATGCGGAAGGGTGACTGTGTCAAACTACGATTTAACTAAGCAAATCGCAATTGGTCACTCTAGTGAAGGCAAGTGATAACAAATCCTTTGGCTAAGTGTTCGAATTAGAAATTTCTTTATTTCTTTTGATAAGTGGTTTAACTATATGTTTGTTTAATTTAGGTGACGGGGCTCAGGATTATTTAATACTCTATGTGATAAGGTGTGTTATCGCACTTTTTGGATACAAAGGCGAAATACCGAAACGACAAGTGCCGAAAAAGTCAACGAATCGATTGTTGGCCACATGGGCGTGTAAAGGTTCATGTGTTTGATTGAGGCCACAGATTGTGGCCCTACATCAGAAAATGGCATTCATGAGCGATTTCATAAGTTGGGCCGAAACGGGCTGAATGGGCCCAATAAGCCGTGGGCCCGCTAGATGGGTTTTAGACCATTTTTAAATCTCTAGACTGTTTGGTTGCATGTGTCACTAGACGACCATGGGCCTAATGATAGGCCTTCACATACGAAGGACCACACTGATAAATGACTGAAATGCTTCTAAGGGCGAAATGACCAAAATACCCCTCATGGGTAAATTAACCGTTTTGACCCTTTATAATGTTTGAATTATTATGTATGCTCTGATATATATATATATATATATATATATATATATATATGTATGTGTGTATATTCTGTAATTTGACATTACATGACATTAAGTATGTTGCATTGCATGGGGGCTAGGTATATATATTTTTGGAGGAAGTGTACTATTCTGGCAGCTTCGCTGCATTATTTTGAGGCTTACAGCCTAATATTTTGGCAACTCTGCTGCATTTTATCGATAGTGCCGCATCGGTACTACACTGTGGAGTGTAGGGTTGGGTGGGTTGATTATATCCCACAAAGAGTGATGGGTTGGACGGAGATGGAGTGTAGCGGACGGTTGGGTAGGATTCTAATTGCATGCTATATTGTTACTGTAATATTTCTGATTATATTCCACTGATTGTGATATGGACTCTGATTGCATGCTATACTGTTTACTGTAATGGGCTTTGGCCTACTAATCGTGATATGCTACTGTAACGGGCTCTAGCCCAGACTGATTCTGTTATATTGTTATTGCTGGGGTTACACACTGAGTATTCGTATACTCACGCTTTTATTTTAACTGTACAGATAAACCCGAGCCATAGGCGATTCGGTGCGACAAGGGACTTGGAGGCTGCCACACTTTGCTTTTATATTGTTTTCGATTTTCAATTACTTGGTTTATATTTATTTTGGGTTTGTAATAAGGCCGCTATTTAATTTTTCTTAAGGTTTAGGTTATTTATCTGCATGTTTACAATTTGTTAGCTCTAGGGCGCGTTTTACAAAAAGATATCTATTTTTCAAAAACCATGTTTTCACAACAAACGAGAATTCAAACAAAGCTTCCGCAATGGTCATGTTTTTTTTTCAAAAGTAAACTACTTACATAATCTGATTAATCAGAGATAGACGGAATAGTGATTTCTTTAAAACTTTTGAGAAGGGTTTTCAATGAAAACACGATTTTCTTAAAACACTTCAATGTGACACGCCAGACTCGGGCCTAACTTCTAGGCCGGGTTTGGGGTGTTACAACCAGGATGATTAATGTAAAAGGGCATTTTCAAATCATCATTTTCGCAATCAAACAAACAAAAAATCTTACAATTTAGTGCCTCATCAAATGATCATAAGAAAAATACACATGTATTATAACGTTCAAACATCTCAAATTGCTTCCACAAATCATTGTTCAAGTAAAGGTAATGCAAGCAACGATTCAAAGAATGTAAGTCTTTATCACAAATAAGCAAATGAGAAGATTCACATAAATCAGAATTCCGCATGCTTGAACCTTGTAAACAACACGTGGCTTTTTCCAAGGTAGAACAGTTACCTATAGTTGAATCCAAGTAATTTTCAGATCTTATACCTTGTCTATCTTTAGGAATGGAAGAACAAAATTCAGTTATACCTTTATCGATCATCACAAACCTTCTCTCCTCGAATCGTAGTGTAGTCGAAGCTCTTTTCTCGTGTTAACCTGAAATGATGAAACAATATGTATGCAAAGGTTAATTAAAACACTTTTTTTTCTCTCTCTCATTTTTCTTTGATTCTCTTTTTCATTTTCTTTTTCATCATTCATATTTTGTTCACAACTTAAATCCTTCTCACTTTCTTTTCTATTTGCGTTTCACACTCTTTTTCAAACTCAATCTCTTTTTTCATTCTCTCGATTTCTTTTTGAGTTGCTTTTTCCACTCGTGCTTTTACCTCCACTCTATCACTTTTTCCACTCTTTCTTCTCTCGTCATTTTGTAATCAGACTTGCCAAGGCTTTATCGTAGGATTAGGGGTCGGTTACAAAATGGTTTCTAAGGGATAATGATTAGAGGGTTAGGGTATACTAAAAGGAAAATTAAAACAGTTTAAGTATGGTGCGAAAGAATTGTTGGTAGGAATTAATTTTTCGGCAGAAAAATTTATACAATGAACTTTTTTTTTTTTAATACTTCCAAATGTTTTTTTCATTAATTTCAAATTTTGCACTTCAAAATGTATATATTCCCCTTTTTTTTTACAATTTTTTTATGATTTTTTAAACGAAATACAATACTGTAATACCAAGAACGTCAATTCTTACTCCAAATTCGCTAGCTCTGATATCAAATGATACAATCCCGTCCTCGTGATTGATTTTGAATTGTATTTATTTTGCCCGATCGTTGACGAAGAAGTATCATTCGATTCTAACAAATGGGTGTTTTGGATAAATCTAGGTGGAAGCTGATAAAGTGGTTCAAGATAGGTTAAATATGGATATTATAGGCTCGGTGAGAAGAGAATAAAAAAATTAGGGAATATTTGGATGGCTCGGTTTAATAAGGGAAAATGGATAGATGATTTGATGGAAGGGAAGATAAAAAAGTAATGAACTTAGAATCAAGCTGAACCAACACTAGAGAATATTGACCCAAGACTTAGTCCATTCTAAGGTGGTAAGAATGATGGAAAAGACCTCGACCCACTGTAACACCCCAAACCCAGCCTAGACGTTATGGCCGAATCAAGCGGTGTCACATTGAAGTGTTTGTTGAAAACATGATCTCCTTGAAAACTCGTTCCATATTAAATACTTATTTTGACTTTAACGAAAATTTGTTAATCAAATTTGATTGTTGTTACACTTTAAAACCAAGTTTGTTGCGGAAGCTTTTAAAGTAAATTATGAAAATGTGATGTTTTATAAAGCATTACGCATTTGAAAAACCGTGTCCTACTACTATTAGATAAGAACCAAAGCAAAAGCCCAAATTAATAGTTAAAAAAATTAAAGAGGCTTTATTACATAAATAAATACCCAAATAGAAATTTAGTAATCAAAAGCTGAAAATGGAACAAATGTGGTTGTGTGGTCACCGTTGAGTTCCTCGCAACACCGACTCGCCTACAACTGGGGATTACTTGTACAGTTAAACAGAAGGGTGAGTTTACAAAAACTCAGTGTGTAATCCCTTATCAAATAATCAACATATAGTATGCAATAACAGTCTGGGCCAGAGCCCTTTTTAGAAACAGTGTCAGTGGAGGCCTTAACCCATTACAATACAGTATCAATGTGGGCCTTAGCCCATTACAATATCAGTTGGGCCTTAGCCGATAAAAATATCAGTTGGGCCTTAGCCCATAATAATATCAGTTGGGCCTTAGCCCACAACAGTATCAGAAATTAAAATGCCTGATGCACATAATCCCATCCAACCCTACATACCATCTCCTGTCCAACCCTGCACTCTTGTATGGAATAAATCGACCCACCCATCCCTACACTCCAATGTTAGCACCGGTTACGTCACTAACCAGTATTGCAACAAAGCTACCAGTATTACGTACAACACAAAGCCATTAGTAGGACCACAGTTGGCTCGTGTGACCCGTTCGACCTTATCAGTAATCTGAACGGCACAAAGCCATCAGTAGGTCCACAATCTTCTCGTGCGACCCGCGTGACCTTATCAGTAATATAAACGACACAAAGCCATAAATGAAATGAATGACACAAAGCCATCAGTAATACGAATGGAACAAAGCCATCAGTAATATGAAAGGCACAAACCCACCAGTAGGTCCACAGCCGTTTCATGCGACCCGTGTGACCTTAACAGATCAGCACACTTCCTCCAATTGCAATAATCCTATCCCCATGCAACATGTGATGCGTAGTATCATAATATCATGCATGAATGTAACATACATACAACGTGGCATGCTCAAATACAGTCATACACAAAGTAAAGGCAAAACAGTCATTTGTCTCATAGGGGTATAACAGTCATTTTACTTTATGGGGGTATATCAATCATTTTACCCTATGGGGGTATTTCGGTCATTTTACCCAATGAGGGTATTTCGGTCATTTTACCCTATAGGGGTATTTCAGTCATTTTATCCTATTGGGGTATTTCGATCATTTTACCCTATGGAGGTATTTTGGTCATTTTACCCTATGGGGTATTTCAGTCATTTTACCCTATGGGGATATTTCAATCATTTTACCCTATGGGGTAATTTCGATCATTTTACCCTATGGGGGTATTTCGATCATTTTACCCTAATAGTCAAAATAGTGTAAATGGGCCCAAGGCCTATTATGTGGCCCATGTAGGCCCACACACCCGTGTGGCCCACGAAGCTTAAAAATGACCTTGGCCGTGTGAACGACATAGCCAGATCCAATATGTCCAGCATGTCCGTGATATTTACCCATATGGAGCCCACGAGCCCATTGGGCCTACACGGCCCATTTTCGGCCCAAATGGCCTGAAATGGCTAAAGCCTATGAAATTGCTCATGGTGGCCTCTACCGTCATTTTGAATTTCCCCACGTGCGTTCGTACGCTCGTGTGCCATCAGTTGCCATACTTTTTGGCTTTTTAGCTTTTGTCGTCCTATAGTTAAAGCAGTGTGAGTACACACCTTATATACAAAATCGGGTGAATCGTCACAAGGACTCCAACGTTGACTGAATAACAAACGACTTATCCCTCTCTTAGATCACTGGCTAGAATTGACCACCCGTCCCTTGTCGATTATCTGAGATATAATAAAAATATATCAGTTATGCCTGCCCAACCTAAGGGTTGCACATGCTCGAAACCATAGAAAACCCAACCCCTAGAGTAGAGAAAGCATTATTCGACCACATCAAAACACAAACCAACCTACCCTCGGTCGAATAAAATAATTGTAAATAGAATCACCTTCTATCAAAAGATAATAGATAGATTTCAAACGCTTCAATATCTCTAGGAAACTCTTTCACTTCCCCAGAATACGGAAAACATCACACCTAAGGGAAGAGAACAAGTATCGGCAGTAAGAACAAAAAGGAGGAGGCATTTTGTAATAGACAGTACAAGAAGCAGGTGTATAGAAACAAAACTTAATGGAAAACAAAAAGAGTCCAGTATACTCACCAACTACCAGAGGGAAGTTGTTGAGCCCAGAACAATCAAGAAAGGGTAAAGGATAAAACAGAAGAGAATCGACCAAAACTGAGGCTGAAACTAAAAAAGTCTGAGTGATAAGGAAGAGGAAGGTATTCGGCCACAGTTCAAAGTGAGAGGGAGAAATGTTGAGTGGAAGAAAAAAAATGTGTTAACACAGAAAGGCTTGAGAATTGGGGAAAAGAGTAGAGAAAAGAATCGGTAGATAGGGGATTTGAAGAGAACACAATACGAAAAGCAAACAAAACTAAGAAGTATTCCTAGTCCCTAGTAAGAATTCGGCATAAAAGTAAAAGGGTAGCAAAATATGCTTGACAAAATTGATGTGGAGAGAAAACAAAATCCCGAAAACGCAATGCTCATACACCCCAAAGCCAGAAATGATCAAACTACCCCTAGCCGAAATTCATGAGTAACAAGAGTCCCCATTCGGCTCCAAAACTTCACAATTCAAATTCCTCCTTGATTTTCTCCTAACCTTCCAGATTAACTCCCCAATTCTCTCCTCAAATTTCTCCATGACTCATTCAAATTCCACCACCCAGTAGTGTTTGAGTTAAACTCCACTACTCACACAGCAATGAAGTAAAATAAATACTCCTTTGCACATAGAGTGACTCGAACTCAAGCTCTATAGCAACATTAACACGCCACTTCCATTGGACCACTCGGCTTTTTGTGTCATATTTTAATCACAATTACTTGCAAACCTTCTACTAAGAAACATAGGTTTTTATTCACTTAAAGTAAAAATTTTGCTAAAGCCTAGGTTTGAACCCAGGACTTCCCACACTTCCCTGAGCTCTTAACCATTGAAGTCAGTATTCGTTTGTGTCACTTTCTTGCATAGATAAATACTTATAGGTAGCCTTCCACTTGTTCCCATGCTCAAGACTTATCTCTTCTAGGCCCAAAATTCGGGGTATTACAGTTCACCCCTCCTTAAAGAAATTTCGTCCCTGAAATTTCCAACTATCAGAACGGTCGCACGACACAAACTTCACCACCAAGCTCCTACTACACACTCTGATTCTAATTTAGGTATATGGCCAGACGACGAGGACTCAACTCGAGCACCTCTACGGCCTCTACCACGGCCTCTTGTACCTCGTCCGTGTGTGCCTCTTGTGCTTATGTCTATTCGCGTTCTATCTGAATTAATAGTTTTATGTAGCTTTTTATAGTTCCAATTGTTTATTAACAGATATCTTATGGAAAATAGTATCGAAAGTATAAAGTTTTATTTTCGCACTACGCAGTGTCTATCAGTGTCTATCGGTTTACTACAGTTTCAGCATACACTATCTACCTATAGTAGTCTCAGTTTGCGCTATCATAATGGTTTCAATATGAAATTAGTTTCAGTATTAAGCACATAAAGGCTTCAGAAAACTTACAAGATTAGCGTCGGAGACTCCGTGTACCACACTTTCAGTAAAACATTTCAAATACTTCAAATCATTTCAAACAGTTCTTTTAGAAATACAAATTTAAAGACCCAATCCACAACCGAGTTTTGCAACTTGGCTCTGATACCACTAAATGTAACACCTTAAATCCAGCCTAGACGTTATGGCTGAATCAAGCGGTGTCGCATTGAAGTATTTTTCGAAAACATGATCTCCTTGAAAACTCGTTCCATATTAAATCCTTATTCTGACTTTAGTGAAAATTTGTTAATCAAATTTGATTGTTGTTACACTTTAAAACCAAGTTTGTTGTGGAAGCTTTTAAAGTAAATTACAAAAACATGATGTTTGGTAAAGCATTACTCATTTGAAAAACCGCGTCCTACTACTATCGATGCAAACTAAAGTAAAAGCCCAAATTAATAGTTAAAAAAATTAAAGAGGCCTTATTTCATAAATAAATACCCAAATAGAAATTTAGTAATCAAAAGCTGAAAATGGAGCAAATGCGGTTGTGTAGTCACCGACGAGTCCCTCGCAGCATCGACCAACCTACAACTGGGGATTACCTGTACAGTTAAACAGAAGGATGAGTTTACAAAAACTCAATGTGTAATCCCTTATCAAATAGTCAACATACAGTATGCAATAATAGTCTGGGCTACAGCCCTTTTCAGAAACAGTGTAATGTGGGCCTTAACCCATTACAGTACAGTATCAATATGAGCCTTAGCCCATAACAGTATCAGTTGGGCCTTAGCCCATAAGAGTATCAAAAATCAGAATGCATGATGCACATAATCCCATCCAACCCTACACACCATCTCCTGTCCAACCCTAACTCCTGTGGAGAATAAATCGACCCACCCATCCTTACACTTCAATGTTAGCACCGGTTACGGCACTAACCAATGCTGCTAGTAATACGTACGTCACAAAGCCATCAGTAGGTCCACAGTCGTCTCGTATGACTCGTGCGACCTTATCAGTAATATGAACGGTACAAAGCCATCAGTAGGTTAACAGTCATCTCATGCGACCTGTACGACCTTATCGGTAATATAAACGGCACAAAGCCATCAGTGATATGAATGACACAAAGCCATCAGTAATACGAACAGCACAAAGCCACTAGGAATATGAACGGCACGAAGCCATCGTCAGGTCCACAGTCGTCTCGTGCTACCCGTGTGACCTTAACAGATCAGTACACTTCCTTCAATTACAATAACCCTATCCTCATGCAACATGTGATACGTAGTATCATAATATCATGCATGGATGCAACATACATATAACGTGGCATGCTCAAATACAGTCATACATAAAGTAAAGGCAAAATAGTCATTTGTCACATAGGGGTATAACAGTCATTTTACTTTATAGGGGTATGTTAGTCATTTTACCCTATGGGGGTATTTTGGTCATTTTACCCTATGGGGGTATTTCGGTCATTTTACCCTATAGGGGTATTTCAGTCATTTTACTCTATAGGGGTATTTCGGTCATTTTACCCTATGAGGGTATTTCGGTCATTTTACCATATGGGGTATTTTGGTCATTTTACCTTATGAGGGTATTTCAGTCATTTTACCCTATTGGGTTATTTCGGTCATTTTACCCTAATAGTCAAAACAGTGTAAATAGGTCCAAGGCCCATTATACGGCCTATGTGAGCCCACACGCCCGTGTGGCCCACGAAGCCTAGAGATGACCTTGGCTGTGTGAACGACACAGCCAGATCCAATATGTCCCGTATGTTCGTGATATTTACCCGTGTGGAGCCCACGAGCCCATTTGGCCCACACGACCCATTTTCAGCTCAACATGGCCTAAAACGGCCAAAACCCATGAAATCGCTCATGGTGGCCTCTACCATCATTTCGAATTTCCCCACGTGCGTTCGTACGCTTGTGTGGCATCAGTTGCCGTACTTTTCTGCTTTTTGGCTTTTTGGCTTTTGCCGTCCTACAGTTAAAGCAGTGTGAGTACATACCTTATATACGAAATCGAGTGAATCGCCACGAGTACTCCAACCTTGACTGAATAAAAATGACTTATCCCTCTCTTAGATCACTGGCTAGAATTGACCACCGTCCCTTGTCGATTATCTGAGATATAAGAATAATCTATCAGTTATGCCTGCCCAACTCAAGGGTTGCACATGTCGGAAACCATAGAAAACCCAACCCCTAGAGTAGAGAAAGCATTATTCGACCACACCAAAACACAAACCAACCTACTCTCGGTCGAATAAAATAATTGTAAATAGAATCACCTTTTTTCAAAAGATAATAGATAGATTTTGAACGCTTCAATATCTCTAGTAAACTCCTTCACTTCCCCAGAATCTAAAAAACATCACACCTATCGTGTAACACCCCTTACCCGAGACCATCGCCGGAGTCGAGCACGAGGCTGTACCAGACTTATCTTACTAGTTCAAGGCATAAAATTTTACTTTTAAAATTAATTTGCTTACATTCATCCAATATATCCCTAAAAAATGGACCTTGAGGCCCTAAAACATCCAATTGAAACGGTTCGAGACCAAACCGAGAACATTAAAAAATTTCCAATTACTAAATAAATCAAAACAATTTATTTCACTATTCATGATAAAACTGTCCACTTGCGTAATGGTCACTAAATTAATTATAACTCAAGTTACAAAACTCAAAATTTAAATCCATAAATTTTTCCTAAAACTAGACTCATATATCTTCTTATCATAATTTTTCCAGAATTTTTGATTCGGGCAATTATTACAGTTTATTCATTAAAGATTCCTCTATTTCGCAGTCCAATAGACCTAACCTCTCTTCACTAAAAATCAATTATCTCATTATACAGAATTTGGATAACATTTCTGTTTGTTTCTCTTGAAAATAGACTCACTAAGAAATCTAGAAATATAAATTATAATCCTTAATTCTTCTTGTACAATTTCTAGTAAATTTCTAAATTTAGAACAGGGGATTACAAAGTGATTTTGAACCATTCTCACAAGAATTTAAATATCTCAGAATATAGACTTCCTTTGCTTGCTCTGTTTCTTTCTTATGAAAATAGACTCAATAAGCTTTAATTATATATCTTATTCACCATTCAATTCAATTTTTACAATTTTTAGTGAGTTTTCAAACTTATACCACTGCTGTTGTCCCAAAATTGTTTCATAACCAACTTTTACTCTTTTATAATTTCTTTGCATTAAACCTCATTTAGGCATACGTAACATCAACACATGTTCTTATTTAGTCATTTCAATAGCTAATCATTATCAAGTATTCACATGCCATTCTTTAGTCATATCATAAGGACATACACACAAAATAGCCAAGTCCCTATACATGCCATAACTTAAAACATTTCAATGAAAATACCTAATTGGTAACTTGATAGTCAAAAGTGTGAAGTGATCTCCGACGACCTCCAGCCCGAGCTTGTTTGATAAAACTTTGGAACAGAGGAAAGGAAAAAGGTAAGCTTATCTTAGTAAGTTCACATGTAAAATAATAGGCATTAGTAATGAATTTAGCTTATTATTGAGCTTTCATAATTTGCATAAATAATGTTAAGTTCTTACTTTCCCATCTTACTCATTGGTAACCTTACCAAAGGCTCGGAATAATAAAAAGAATACCTTACTTAAGAGCTTACTTATGTACCAACAACATCTCACTTAACACATTAATACTCTCTCATAATATATAGGCATATTGCTAATCATGTCATAAAGCGTCATAAGTACAATTGAAAACTTATCACTTACTTAATACTTGAATATACTCATTAAAATACTTTTAATATCATCAACTTATAACCTGAATATTAATAAGCCTTATATACATACCTGTGCTTTTTCCTCATGATCTTACCTTGTCATCTCTTTAACTTACTCTTTGGATTACTTACCTTTCCTTTTGAAATTTACCATTGCCATGTCTTGACATGGTCTTACGTAGTATCCTTGCCTTATGTACTCACCAATGCCATGCCTTAGCATGGTCTTACATGGGATCCTTGCCTTATATACTCACCAATGCCATGCCTTGGCACTGTCTTACATGATTTCCTCGCTTATAGTAACTTATTAATGCCATGTCTTGACATGGTCTTACATGATTTCTTTGCCTTGTAAAACTTACCAATGCCATGCCTTGGCATGGTCTTACTTGGTATCCTTATCTTATGTTGCCATGGGTCAACCATGGTTCTTTTCCATCAATTCTTCCTTAATTGCCATGTTATAAACATGGACTTTTCCGTCAATTCTTCCTTTTTTTTCCATATGTTATAAGCATGGACTTTGAAATATTAATGCCTTGGCAATTCATAGCTAAAACATACTTACTCAAAATTCTAAAGGTCAGTCACATAACTCAATAATAATAATAGCAACAATTTCAAAATAATAAGATGTAACTCAAATTACATACTTACATTCTCAATCTCATCATATCCTCAATTTATCTTACTTTCCTCAAATTATGCTATTCAATACTTTCTTTATCTTATACAAAGCCACATTAAAACTATGGTCTTATATGTAAACTTATTCGAATCTCACTTTTAATGTCGAATCATTATCGAACATTTCTCAATTATTATCATTATATTCAAAAATCTATATTAAAATATTTATAACTAATATATCAATTTAGCATTCAAACATGCTTAATTAAATGCTTATTAAACACATGAACTTACCTCGATACCAATACAGCCATTTTGACCAACTTTCTTGATTTTCAGTTTTTCTCCCGTTCTGGGTCCAAATCTTATTTTCCGGGATAATCGAGCTTGGAAGCTTGAAAAACCCTAGCCATGGTTTCTCCATGCTATATTTGGCCTTGAGGAAGAAGATGAGCAAATTTTCGCTTCATTTTCCCTTTTTAATTCTTTTAAATTACTAAATGACCAAAATGCCCTTAAAGACTTTTTTTTCAAATTTGTCTTATTCATGCCCATTTTTGTCCAACAATTTAACCAATGGTCTAATTACTATTTAAGGACCTTCAATTAAAACTTCATAACAATTGGACACTTTTAACATATGGAACTCAACTTTTGCACTATTTACATTTTAGTCCTTTTGACTAAATTGAGTGGCCAAACGTCGAAATTTTCGAACGAAATTTTCTTGAAATCTCTCTATGAAATCGTAGATCATAAAAATATATTAAAAATAATATTTTTCTTGTCAGATTTGTGAGTCGAAACCACTGTTTCGACTAGGCCCAAAATCAGGATGTTACATAAGGGAAGAGAACAAGTATCGGCAGTAAGAACGAAAAGGAGAAGGAGGCATTTAGTAATAGGCAGTACAAGAAGGGGATGTATAGAAACAAAACTTAATGGAAAACAAAAAGAGTCGAGTATACTCACCGATTGCCAGAGAGAAGTCGTCGAGCCCAAAACAATCAAGAAGGGATAAAGGATAAAACAGAAGAGAATCAGCTAAAACCGAGGCTGAAACCAAAAAAGGTCTGAGTGAGAAGAAAGAGGAAGGTATTCGGCCGCAGTTCAAAGTGAGAAGGAGAAATGTTGAGTGGAAGAAAGAAAAGGTGTTAACATAGAAAGGCTTGAGAATTGGGGAAAAGAGTAGAGAAAAGAATCGGTAGACAGGGGATTTGAAGAGAACACAATACGGAAAGCAAACAAAACCAAAAAGTACCCCCAGTCCCTAGTGAGAATTCAGCACAAAAGCAAAAGGGTAGCAAAATGTGCTTGACAAAACTGATGTGGAGAGAATACAAAATCCCGAAAACGCAATGCTCATACACCCTAAAGCCGAAAATGATCAAACTGCCCCTAGCTGAAATTCATGAGCAACAAGAGTCCCCATTCGGCTCCAACACTTCACTATTCACATTCATCCTTGATTTTCTCCTAACCTTCCAGATTAACTCCCCAAATCTCTCCTCAAATTTCTCTATGACTCATTCAAATTCCACCACCCAGCAGTGTTTGAGTCAAACTCCACTACTCACACAGTAAGGAAGTAAAATAAATACTCCTTTGTGCATAGAGTGACTAATAAATACTCCTTTGCGCATAGAGTGACTCAAACTCAAGCTCCATAGCAGTATTAACACGCCACTTCCACTGGACCACTAGGCTTTTTGTGTCATATTTTAATCACAATTACTTACGAACCTTCTACCAAGAACCATAGGTTTTTATTCACTTAAAGTAAAAATTTTGCTAACGCCTAGGTTTGAACTTAGGACTTCCCACACTTCTCTGGGCGCTTAACCACTGAAGCCAGTATTTGCTTGTGTCACTTTCTTGCATAGATAAATACTTATGGGTAGCCTTCCCCTTGTTCCTAAGCTCAAGACTTATCTCTTCTAGGCCCAAAATTCGGGGCGTTACACCCACTATCTAGGAAGATAGGAACCTCGGTATAATAGTCAAACGTCACACACTATTGAAAGTGATAAGTTCAGAATATCTAAAAGAACAGATTGACGCCACTAGCTTTGTAGATAAGCCAACAAGTCTTTTCACGAAATTGGAGAGAAGAGTTCTTACCAAAATGATAGAATTTCACTAACAAAAGTCTCAAAAGTCCCCTCAACAGGGCTGATTACACATATTTATAAGGCTAGAAAAGGCTAGCTGAAAGATCACAAGTATTCATCTTAAAAGCTGAAATAAAGCTCAAGTCTCTTGGAATTCTTGAACCAAATAACTCCACCATTTAATTCACTTCCAATCAGGTAATTCATTGACCTTGAATGCTTGAAAAATAACTCTTGAAATGTCCTTTGGTTAGCCAAATAGTCACTAGCACCTTAGTGGTGTTTTGAATGCTTGAATTGATTTCTTTTGATGTAACAAAACGGTTGGTAGATGAAAAGCTTGCTGCAGAATTTAAAGAAGCAATAATCCTTTCTTTAAACTCTTTTAATTGAAGTTTTAAACCTTCTTTGTAATAGCCCCCTTGCTTACAATCGAAATCACTTAAAAAGTCACATCATTGAATGTGTAATAGCATGTAACCGAAAACACTTGAAAAGCCATTTCATTGAATTTGTAACTGCCTTAAAATGTAACAGTTGTGAGCTGAAGAGACACCTGCAATAAACACATTAAAATAAACATATTAAACACAATTAAAAACTAATTAAACTTAAACACATTAAACTCTTAACTTCAATAAATGAACTTGAAACAAATGCATCAATTAATTGAGCAACTAGTTTAATTCAGAGAAGCAAAATTAAATAAACTTAAACTCATGCTTTAATAAATTATCCTAGTAACTAGATTAATTAAATAAGCATTTATTAAATGAAGTTCAATAAAAAATCAATTAAATAAACTAAGATGAGTTGAATTAAATCTAGCAACTCATTTATTAAACTTAAGATGAGTTTATTAAAATTTAAATTCAACTTGCAATAAATTGCAAGTGATGCCAAGTGGTTAATCCGTGCATGACTAATGGATTCGTCTACTTGCTCTTCCCGAGCTAAGGTCGTATCACTTAGGGCCTGGACTAAGAGTGTGCTCGGGGCGTGATCGTGTCATCGTCCATCTAAGGTGGCTGTTGAAACTTGTTAATTTTAAAGGAGTGAGCGAACTCAGTTGGGGGTTTGCTATGTTGGTGACATTATATTGAGAGATGTGTCGAGTGACACAACCAAGAAAATTAAAAATTGGTGGTTGTATTTTACTACTGCAATCATGGGCACGGTACCGATTTCTATTTTTATGTCCTCGAGCGAATTACCCATATACATTTCTACTCATAACAAGGTATGTAACACCCCTGACCCGTATTTGTAACACCCCGAATTTTGGGCCTAGAAGGAATGGGCTTCGCGTGTCGGAGAAATTGGATTTTAGTTGTGCGAGAAAATTTTCATAAATTGCATGTTTAGTTTAGTGGCTAAGTGATTTAAGAAGAGTTGGGAGTGTTGGAGAAGTCCTGGGTTCGAACCAAGGGTCTAGCAAAATTTTTAGTTTTTCCCTTTGGTGGATCTTGGCATTAGTTTGAAGGCCTTATAAATTATTGTGTCAAAAAAATGACACAAGGAAGCATGTGGTCTAGTGGTTATGGCGTCATTAAGGTTGCAAGGGAGCATGGGTTCAAGTCTTGGCAGTTGCAATTCATTTTAGTTTTCTTTTAAATGAACTTAGACTTTGGCCCATAGGCTTATATTTAGTTATGCTTGTTTTGTGACACAAGGAGCTAGTTGGTAAGGTGGCTAGTAGTGTGGATTAAGTTACAAAGGAGCTTGAGTTTGAAACCCCTTGCATGGAAAAGGTAATTATTTTGCTACATAGGGGCAGTAAGAGGTTCAATTGGATTCAAATACTGGAGGGTTGTTGTGGACTTGGTAAAAAGAGGAAATTTGAACTGGTCATGGTTGTTATTTGAATTTGAATTGGGGGGAGTTGGAGTGAATCAATGAGAGATTTGGATGGAGAAAAATTGTAGAGTTGTTAAGGGGGGAGGTTTGGTCGGATTTGGAACTTCTTAGGAGTGCATATTCGATCGTTAGTATCGATTTTGAGTGAGGACTATGGGGAATTTTGGGATTGGGAGTTTGAGTGTGCATTTTTTGACTTTATGTGAATGTTTTAGGTGCCGATTCTCTCTTTGGTATTTTAGATTTTGGTATATCTGAGAGCAGGGTTTCTACCAAGTGACTCTTATTGCTTTTTTTTTGGTTTATTTCTACTACTGCATTCCAAGCCAATTCTTTCCTCTAGCTCTCGGTTACACCCCATTTAGACCATTCTCTTCTTTTGTGCTGAATATATTTTGTTGATGTTGGCTGATGCTTTTTCACTTCTTCTCTTTTAAATCTCTCCCTTCCTTCCTAATTCTTTCACCTTTAAACCGCACACTCTCTCGTACTCATTCAAAGTTCTTCATTATTTTTCTTATACCCAAAACTGATTACCATATACATTGGTCGAATATCTCCTTTGGCTAAACTCAACATTTCTCTACACTATTTTTCTCTTGACCAAATTTTAGCCCCTATCCACTGTTAACTTGTCGATTTCTTTTGATTCCTCTATAGTCGAATCCATCCTTTCTTTCTTTTCATTCAGTCACTTCTTTCCCGTCGTGATCGACCTAACAATTTGACCTTCAAGCGATCTGACGAATCAGTAAGTGTACCACTTGATGATCTGTCAATCCTGCTTGCTATTATTCTCTTTATATTGATTACCCTTTTGTTCTTAAGGTGTTGTCTTTATGTGGTATAAGGAGTTTCCTAATAAGGGTCGTTATGGTGCAGTCAATCAAGGGTTTGATTTTGGCCAACGATTTTGGAGAGGATAGTTCCTGAGCACATAAGTATGGTAAGCGATTGTTCTTAAATTGTGGTCTTAGTTCTTTGGGGCTTATCAGCTGTGAAGATCTAATTAATTATGCTGGTTAATGTAGGGTTGTGCTCAAGGAACGTTTTCGTAGGTTAGCAAAACATGTGTGTATCCGTACACACTGTTATGATTGTTGATCAGCTGAAAAGCCGAAAGTGCGTATCTCGTATTGTTTTGATTGTAGATCGGCAAAATGCTGAAAAGCTGAAGTACTGACGAATAAGGCTACACGAGCGTGCAATCGCGCGTGTGGTGAACCGAGCTCACGGAGCATGAGCGTGCGATGAGAAAGGCCACCATGAGCGATCTCATAGACTTGGGCCGCTTTTTGGCCAAATGGGCCAGAATGGGCCGAATGGGCCCGATGGGCCAGTGGGCCTGCTGGTGTAAATCTAACTGTTAAGTGGAAATTAGTGAGGCCTGTCATGTCGTGTATATGGCATGGGCTGTTCTGGGCCTCGATGGGCCGCGTGGGCCTAATGGGCTCATGGGCCCCACACGGATAAAATGTTTTAATGTGGTAAGTATTGATTTGGGCTATGTCATTCGCACAGCCGGGGTTATTTTTGGGCTAATTGGCCCACACAAGCGTGTGGGCCCACTTGGGCCTAGTAATGGGCCTTAGGCCCATTTACATTGTTATATCTATTTGGGTTACTTAAGTTGCTCGAGGCGACGGTGGACCATCTGTTGGGTCGTTAGGACCTTAATTTGTAAAATTACCAAAATACCCTCGATTTGTAAAATTACAGAAATACCCTTAGTTTGCAAAATTACAGAAATACCCATGCTTTGCGAAATTACCAAAATACCTTCGTATTGTAAAATTACCAAAATACCCCTATAGGGTAATATTACCGAAATACCCCTGTAGGGTAGGATTACCGAAATACCCCATAGGGTAAGATTATTGAAATACCTCTGTAGGTAGGATGACCGTTTTGCCCCTAAGGTGTAAAATAACTATTTTGCCCTTGTGGGTAAATGACTGACTTGGGCTATGACTGATTTGACAGTGAATGTATGATTGTGTTTTAATTGACTTGATTGCGATTGTATGACTATTATGAGCATGTCATTTCGCATACTGCATGGGTTGGGACATTGGCTATGGAGGAAGTTCTGTTATGATAAGATTGCACGGGTCGCACGAGACGGCTGTGGATCCAGTATTGATCTGTTAAGGTCGCACGGCTCGCCCGAGACAACTGTGGACCAATGAATGGCTTAAGTCCGCATAATTTGATTATGGCTCTGCGCCGACCTAAATATGGCTATGTGCCATCTTGATTGTGGCTTTGTGCCAGTCATATTTACCTGTGGCTGTAACGCCCTGATTTTCGAGATTTTTCGACTTTTGTGTGATTTTGGTGAAAATGCAATTTTTAGTGTTGTGATTGTTAAATATGTGTTTAAGTATGTTAGTGGTCCTTTAGGAGGCCCAAGGTTAGGTTAAAACCTGGTAAAAATATCAAGTGTAAGTTTTAAGGGAAAGGGGAGCTGGCTTAAGTAGGCTCTTAAGAAAAACTTGGTAAGAACTGACTCAAAGAAGCTCTTGGCAAAGTGGCAAGGTAGTGCCACTAAGCTCCTAAAAAAGTGGTGTCTAGGAGGGAGTGAGAGGTCCAGGGTTCAAGTCAAGGTAAGTTCAAGGTACTTTTATTTTTTTATGTGCAAGTGTGGGCAAGTGTTGGCACTCAAGTGGAACTCTGTCATGGGGAGTTTGAATTTCTCATGAGAGTGGATCAAGGAGAGATTTTAGGGGAATTCAAATTGGAGAAGTAGTGGCCGGCCAAGGGACTCTGCTTAGTGCAAATCGGCACCCAAATCAAGGTATAGTATTTCGGCAATTTGAGTGCTAGTTGTACCGATTTCTTTAGGGTTCTTTTTGAGCTTTCTTGTGCCGATTGAGTGGAGCACCTTAGGTTTTCTTTTAATCAATCTTTATGCCATTCTTTTCTTTCTTTTCTGACCTAATAGCCGAAACTCCTTACCCCAAAACCCCTATTGCCGAATTCTCTGTTTGATCGAAACCACTTCTCTAGTTTCTTCTTCTCTCGTTCTTTTTCTTTTCTCTTGCACCTCAAATCGACCCCATACCATCATTTTCTCTTCAAGACCGAATCCATCTTCTTCTTCTCTTCTTCTTCAAGCCTCTGTCGATAATCACTTGACCGAAACCCCTATCATAGTCGAATACCCCTTTGACCGAATCAATGCCATTGATGTTTACCCTTTGACCGATAAGCAACTCTTCTTACTGTTCAAACCTGCATCAAGCTGAAACACTACTCCTTCATCTCTTTCTTCTATCGATTTATCCCATCTAACCCCTTACTAAAGTCGACAAGAGTACCTAGGTATAGATCTAAGGGCCGAATATCCTAGAGCCATACTTTGCTAGCGGTTGGGGCTAGATCTATTACAGATCTAGTTAGTGAAGGCATAAAAGCAATATCCATCAAGTAGGGTCATTGGTAAGTAGTTTAAACATTGTGTACTTTCATTTTCTTGAAAAGCCGCCGAAACCCTTATATCCTTAGGGGCTTTGTCGACATAGTCTATTGATAACCCAGTGTTGTATGGTGGTTTCTATACGTGTTAGTTAGTGAAAGAGGTGAGCAGACAAGGAACTGAAGGCATCGGTACAACTAGATCTAGATCTATTGAATCTAAGTCGTCAAGGTGAGAACTTTATGGCCATTAAGGGTGTTGGCCGATTGTGGTAAGGGATTCTGGCATTAGTTTTCATAGACATTAGTTTTCATAGATTCTTTGTTTAATCAATCAAATGGTGGATTGTAGGAGTTATCGCATAGAGGATTTCGTCGGTGGAATCGCAAACAGGTGTGTGTATCGAACACCCCTTCCTGGTTCAAATCGACAAAAGCCGAAAAGCTGAAATGCCAAAGTTTTAGCATTTCGTGGGCTTGTGAGCGTGCGAATGCTCTTAATTTGATAGGAGTAAGATGGATCTAGAAAGGATACTGGTAGATGAGTCGACTGCGTAATTTCGAGCACCTTGGTGAGTTGGGCCCTGGTGGTCCGAATGTGGGCCCAATGGGCTTTTGGGCCCATTTGGATAAAAATAGGCTTTAAGGGTACTTTGACGGACTATAATACTAAAACTGCTAAAACAAGTAACTAATTATGAAACATGGATTAAATGGGCTTTATTGGCTAATTGACACTGTAGGGCCCATTAGGGGTTTTAGGGCCCAGTAACTAAAATGGTGAAAATCTGTTACATAGACTGTGGAGATGAAAATAGAGATTAGTAGAGACTATAACATGCATAAAACTCATAAATTATGAAATAAGTACTGAAATACCCCTTAGGGTGAGGAATTACCGTTTTACCCCTAGGTGAAAAATGACCGTTATACCCCTAGGGTTAGGTATGTCTGAAATGCATGACTTGACTGTTACTGTTACTGTGTGCCATACTATATATGTCTGTTGCATGGGTTGGGCTAATAATGGAGGAAGTGTGAGTGGCACTGCCACATTTACTGAAAGGGGCTATGCCTCGTATTACTGAAAAGGGGCTTTGCCTCGTTATACTGTCTATCTGAGCAGCCATGCTGCGACTGTGGTGTGTGGGCTAGGTGGGTTGAGTTATTCCCCACATGGTGTGTTGGCTGGTACGGGTGGTGTGTAGCGGTTGGGTGGGTTGAGTAGTCTCCCCACATATGGGCTTACATGCATACTGTTTATCTGTACTGTTCTGTTTGGGCCTATGGGCCATACTGCTATCTGAATAGGGCTTCGGCCCAAATTACTGAGATTGAATAGGGCTTCGACCCAGTAACCGATCGAGACTGTATAGGGCTTAGGCCCAGTGGGCTTGAACTGACTTGGGCTTTGGATGGGCTTCTGCACACACTGAGTTTTCCAAACTTACCCTTTTCTTTCCATCCTTGCAGATGAGCACTAGTTCGTGGACTTGGAGCTGGGAGGGATTCAGAGTGGCCACAGAGACCGAGTTTTGGTTTTAAACTTGCTTAAGTTATTTCGTTATTTTTACTTACTCGTTTTATTTTCATTTTGGGTTTATAATAAGGCCGCTTTAACTATTCGTATTTGGGGTTTTTATTTCTTTTTACTTATGCATGATTTACTTTAACTACAACCATGCACGTTTTTCCAAACTTTAACCAATGTTTTCAAGACCAACTTATAATACCATCGGTTAACCAAGATAATGATAAAGAAGTAAACCTGTTAATAACTGGTAGAGATTAGTATGATCATCAAAATCAACCGAGAATTTCTCCTCAACTCTAAATATCATTTTACAAAACTCACTACCAAACTTAGTAACTAGGTAACGTGGATTAGTTAGGTGATGTAGCACACCAGATTTGGCCATAACGTCTGGGCTGGGTTTGGGGTGTTACAGTGGCTTTGTGCCTAATATATTTATTGATGACTCTGTGTTGATCATATTTACCCAAGGCTGTGTCTCGATTATATTATCGTCGCTGATGGCTATGTGCCAATCATAATATAGTTACCGATGGCTATGTGCCATTCTGTACAAGGCTTCTAGCCTTTTTACGACATTTATGGTTTTAGCCGTTCTGTTTACGGCGTTGAGCCATTCTGTTGACTTAGTGTTGCAACCAGTGCTAAGCTTGGTGTGCTGGCTGGGTTAGTCGATTTTATCTCCACAAGGTGTGCTGGGTGGATTGAGTTGGGATGCATACTCATACTGTTGCATATTTGTTTATGAGATCTGTCATTGTACTGGGCTTAGGCCCACTTGTTCTGTTATTGGCTTTGGGCTAAGCCCAAGTGATTCTGTTATGGGCTGTGACCCAAATGATATTGTGTAGTAGGCTTTGGCCCACGTATGCTCTATACTGGACTGTACTGTTACTGTTAAAGGGCTTTGGCCCAGATTGTTTCTATATCTGTTTTTGTTTGTTGACTGTGCTTTAGAAAGGGGATTACAGGCTGATTTTCATAAACTAACCCCGTTTATTAACTGTGCAGGTAATCCTTAGTTTTTAGGAGGCTTGATGTTACGAGGGATTTAGAGATGGCCACACGACTGCTTTCTTATTATGTTTTGGACTTTATTTATGGTTTCAATTCCGTTTTGGTTTTAAAATTTTGTAATAAGGCTAATGGGATTTTAATTTGCTTTTATTTGGGTTTTTATTTACTTTGATTTATATCCGTTAGAAGTAATCACGGTTTTTCAAAAATGTTAACTGTTTTTAAAACATCACAACGTTTTCGCAACTGTTTAAATTAAGCTTCCACAATAATTAAGGTTTTAAAGGTAATAACAATTTTTTAAAGGGATTAACTTCTTAATAAACCACGTTTTGAAAATAAACAAACACAAGTTTTAGTCAGCAACAAGTTTTAAATAAGAAGAACATGGTTTTCGAAAAACACTTCAATGCAGATTCGGGCCTAACTTCTGGGCCGGGTTTGGGGTGTTACAGTATTCGTCGCCAGAATAGGGTTTAGGAGCATTACCGAAATTTACAGATCAAACTCAGAATACATGCCCATGTGATTGGCCGTGTGTAACACCCCTAAACCGTATCCGTCACCGGAATAGGGTTACGAGGCATTACCGGACCAAACATCACTTCCAAACAATTTTCGTACAAGAGACAACTTCCGAACAAATTTATATACACACATGTATAATCGTATAATTAAAATATATGACTGATCAATCAATAAACATACACTGTAAATGATATTACAATTAAATTTCCTACCTCAAAGTCTAAAATAATATACTTTTAATTACGAACGAAAAGTATGCGCTCAATGAAGTAATGAAATTCGAATATTTATAAAATACCAACATTTTATTCCATTATAGATTTCATATACCTATTAAACTGAACATATCATATATAAAAAATATTTAACTAATGTCATATGCGGCAATGACTAATGAAATCATAGTCAAATATATATTTTTCAAAACACATATAAATAATTAAGCATATTGATATCAAATTAAATTACATTTCAACAAGCATCATTATTCCATCACATCAAATAAATAACCAAAACTCTATTACATTTTTACGACATATCAAAAATAATATACCACATGTCAAATATAACATTATATCACATAAGCATGTGTACTTAACCATTTAATAAATAATTTATGAACATATCATTTTAACACAATAGCAAGTGCACATATCACAACTAATAAACCATTTCATTTCATAAATTGTACTTGCATAATTTTGACTCAAACAAATAATAAAACAAAGTCTTTTTAGTCATATTATAATCAGCACACATCAACTTTATAAAATTACTCCAATCATATACTTCTCATTTAACTAATAAATATTATTTTACTACCACATATGGGCCATCACAAGAATTCATATAAATTAAATCATCAATCATAATTCACCTTGCATGATTATATTATAAATATACATATGTGCATGATACATTGCAACTATTTTAATTATTACATTAACATATCAATTCAAACCTAATCATGTTTTCATTACCTAACCTACAAAGTAATAAAAGACATAGCCAAGACTAATTTCATAACCATCTATTCGGCTAGGTACATAAGAACACATATAATTAGATTTTATTTTAAAACAAGTCATAGCTTAAACATTCAACTTCAAATAATTATAACATCCACAACAAGTGATCATAACATAAAACTGCACTTAACGAAATAGACAAGCCATATTCGCATGGCTTTTACATATACATGAACAAAACGTATCATACAAAATATTATTCAGCCTATACATGCCATAAGTTAAGCTTAAAACATAAAATACCAAAACAGTTGATAGTGTGACGAGATGCTGACGATTCTCGAGCTTTTACCTTGAATTCCAAAATCTATAAATAGAATGAGCAAATACACAGTAAGGTAACTAAGCTTAGTAAGTTTTAAGCAAAAGGATCAACTTCAATTATTACCAACTTATTTTTAAAATTTAAAACATAATACATAACCAACATATCATGAAATTTCAACACGTGATTTGCATATATTTTATGTGCTTATTCTTTAATTAAACAACCATGACCGAATGACACATATGACAACTTTAAGTGGACAACTTGCATCTATTCAAGTCAAATTATATTAACACATGTCCTTTCACATTTTAACTCACAGATATAGGTGTCATGAAATAAGCTCATATGCATGCATTAAAGTATAACCACATTTCTCATTGATCTATATTCACTTTTTCATCTCAAGGCAATTCCATATACAATTATATAAGCATACATATGTATGTATTTCACATTATCTTAATTCCATACGCACAATTTTACTTATCAAATTTATACTTGCGTCTCACACTCTTATACTTCACATATCAATAGGTATGATACAAAGTCTATTTTTAGCAAGCAATACTCACTTTATTATCCAGAAAATAATCTATCGACACATACCTGATCTATTTGTTTCATATAACACATTCATTAAGATATACCAAATTATCCCAAGTTAACCTTTCATTCAATATACCAAAACAACATAGTCAATCATAAAAATTAAGTCTCAAATCCTTAGTTTATAATCATATTCGCATAACTATAATCACATGACCGAATACCTTAATTCACATATGCTTCAATCTTGCCCATTGTTCAGTGATAGACAATTTCATTTACATAAATGCACTCTTTTGGCAATAGAATTTGAAACTATATAACGCACCTAAATTTGATACTAGTTAATTTGAATCACTCACCTTTTTAGTTTTAATTTAACAATTTGATTCACATAGGCACTAGGCCTCTTAAGCTTAAAGCTTGATACTGTTCACCGGTTCAAAGCCTGCTAGGCGTTTTACCCGATTTTAATCACCGGCACAAGGCCTGCTAGAGTAAAGTCTGTTTTAACTAAAACACTTGGATAAATCACTTCCCAATCAACTCACATTCGGCACATTCCATCTATATATCAATTTAATAAATTTTCCACCTCATAATTCAATCGGTACTTTTAATAATACCATAGATACCACATTTCAACTATACAAAATTAAACACGGCACATTTAAATACCATAGCTAGAACACAACAGTTAATTTCATTATCATTCATCCTTCACTTGGTAAACATAGCACATATCTTATTCACATTATAATTTACCTTCAACTACCTCAATATACAACAAATAAACCATTCAACATTTTAATTTACATTCGGCAATGACATGTTCATCTCTAATAATTCAATTCGGCTAATACCATCAGCCATGGATATCATAACTCAAATATCAAAACCTCAATCAGTAATCATGTATAAACCGTAACTAGTGTACATTAACATCATCTCATAATTCGGTACTAATCATCTCATAATTCGGTACTAACACATATACATCTCAAACATTTCAATTCAATTCGTAATTTTATCTCTACTTGAAATCAAGCTCATTTAGTGACTTAAGAACTTACCTCAGATATCAACGTACTGTAAAATTGACTACTCGACTATCTTGTCCTTTCCCCAATCCAAACCTGATTGCTTTAATTCTTGAGCTTCAATATTTCAAAATATGATCTATTCAAACTCAATTTCATTAAAATTAATCCACAAATACTTTATTGGGCAATTACCCCTTTTTTTCCAACTATTTCATACTTTTTGCACTATAGTCCCAATTTCAAAACACCCAAAATAAACAAATTTTTCTTAAATTACCCTTTTGCCAAATGTTCCCTATGCACATAAAAGTCCCCATTTTTCATTTTTTTCATTTAGCAATTGAGTCTCTCTATTTACTAATTTAACAAATTAGTCCTCATAAATCCAAATTCATCAAAATTTCTAATATAAAATTTATAAATTTAACACAACTTTCATTTAGCTACTTAAATAATAAATTTCTTTAAGCTCTCAACCATAGCAAGATTTGACATACACAATAATAGCAAAAATTCAAACATGGGTCTAACAGTATACAAAGCAACGATCTCAAAAATGTAAAAATTATCAAAAATCAGAAACAAAACATACCTCAATTGATCTTAACAAAGGCCGAACATTCAACTTCTTTTTCTTTTCTCTTTATTTAAGTATTCGGTTCTCCATGAACAAGGAATTGCATGTCTTTAAATTTTATTTTATGTTTTATTATAGCTTACTTAATAATGGTTTTACCAAAATAACCTTGAATTAAAAATATACAAACATTATAATTTAAGGTTTCAACTGTCCACACATCCTATTATAGTATAATATCCACATAAATACCTCGTACTAAAAGAGCATAATCAATTCAGCCTTTATTAAGAAAAGAATTCTTCTTCACATTTTTAAGGTTCGGCTATAATGATGCTTGATTAAGATCAAGAGAAACAATTATCGGAATTAGATCGGGGAAAATGGAAAGTAGACAAATAGTTGACGAATTACAAGGTAAGTTCGTATAGCTAAAAATTGAACTGTAACACCCTGAATTTTGGGCTTAGGAGAAATAGGCTTCGTGTATCAGAGAAATTCAAAATTTTATGGTCAAGAATAATTTCGCAATTTCATGTTTGGTTTGTTGGTTAAGTTTTGGAGTGCTTGGGGATGCTTCAGAAGTCTTGGGTTCAAATCAGGACTTTAAGAAAAATTTTAATTTTTATCACTATGGGAAAATAGCATCACAAGGAAGGGTTTTTAAACATTTTTTTGGTTAAAACTGACGAATAGAAACAAGTGGTCTGGTGGCTAGGAGCGTTGGTAGCTAGCAAATGGTCCAAGGTTTAAGTCCTGGTGTTAGCATATTTTTTTCAATTCTACTTATTTAGGCATGGAAGCTAGCGTTAAACCTTATAATTAGTTGAGGGTGATTTGTGACACAAAAGAGACTGTGGAAGAGTGGCAAGGCGTGTATGCTATGCTTGGGTCGGGGGTTCGAGTCTACTTAAGGGAAAAATGTTATATTTTTTTAAGGTTTGAAGGGAACATGGCATTCTGGATGGAAGGTTTATAACTTGTTGCATGGGGTTATTGACATGAAAGTCGTATTGGTTCAGTGGCAATTGGCGTGTTGGGCATTTAGATAGGACGTAGGTTCGAGTCTCTTGGTTGGCGAAATTTTCATTTTTATTCTCGAATAGAGTTTGAGCCTCACCTTGTGCTTGAAAGGTTTATTTCTTTTTTTGTTGCTTGTCCAAGGTAGAATTGGAGGTTGACCGAATGTGTTTATAGCTGAACTGGTCAAGCAGTGGTCAAACGGTGATGGGCATTAATTTAAATGGAAGGTTGCTGGTGGTAAATAAGTCAAGCGGTGGGAGTCATGGATTGAAAGCTGGCCGAATTTTAAGTTGCTATTAAAGGGGATTATTTTGGGAAGATTCGGCCGATTGTGGGACTATGTTGGTCCCTTCGGTCAATTGAGTTTTCAATTGTCAAATTAGTGATTGTGTTGCCATATTAGAGAGATTAGGCTAAAGATTTTCTGCTTTTGATTAAGGATTTCAATGGCTTTCCTTTTGTTTTTAGCTTTGACCGAATGGGGGAAAGCCTTTGTGTGCCAAACTAATTGGTTTTGGCAAATTTTCCTTCTTCTTAATTTTCTTTTGTTCCATTTTTTGCTCAAAGTTCATTGTGCTGATTTTGATTTCTCACCTCTTGGTATTTCTTTTCCATTCTTTTTGAATCCCAATCATACATGTCCATTTCTTTTTGTTTGTACTAATACATATGCAATCTTTTTATACCTTTTAAGCACCTTCTCTTCTTATTTGATTTTGCTAACTCCAAAATGCACTTCTAAGCTTGGTTCCCATTGTTTCTTTCTACTCCTTTCACTTCTCCATAGTAGCCGAATTTAATATAGCCAAATTGTTTCTTTCTCCTTCTTTTTGAACCGATTGTATCTCTCCCTCTCGTTTCTCGTTTTCATTATTGATCAATTGGTAAGAACTCTGGCACTTCATAGGGCCAATTGGGTATTCTTTTCTTGTCAAATCCTTGGCTTTGGCCGAACCTTGTTAGTGCCTTTTCTCTTACTTTTTCACTTTTCTTTTGTGCGGGGCCAAATTTGAGGCACTTGATTCTTAAAATCGAAACTTTGATTCCATTTGATGTCTTGTTTTCCCTTATTCATGATCGTGTGGATATTGGTAAGTTTTCGATCACAAGGGTTGATTTCGCTATTTGAGCGTTGTTTATACCCTCATGCTTTTAATTGCTTCGTTAAAGTAATGGTCTTGTAACACTTTGTATTGACCGTTTTTGGCTAGGGGTTTGATTAGCGTATTGGACTCGAATTTCTTTCCTTGTGAACATTCTCTAGTTTTGGGTAAGTACCTTAATCGCAAGTATTAACTTTGAAAGTTTACGTGTACCCTTATGGGATCAATTGATTTCTTCTAAGCGGTTAATATTGATTGTTGCCTTTTGAAAGTGGCCGAATAAGGATTGTGGCTTTTGGATTATACCATTGAGGCAAGTGATAACTGTATTAAGGAAGCTCGTGGAAAAGTATTTACTGGAAGTGCACTCGCGATTTCTACTCCAAAGTTCAAGCAACGTACTATGTCGGTAGTTGGGGATTTTTCGCCGGGATGCGGAAGGGCAACTGCGTCAAACTACAGTTTGACTGTACTGGTAGTTAGGGACTTTCCACCTGGATGCCGAAGGGTGACCGCGTCAAACTACAGTGTAACACCCCAAACCCTCCTAGAAGTTTGGCCCGAATCTGGCATGTCACATTGAAGTGTTTTTTGAAAACCTTGTTTCCATAGAAAACCTTTCTTATTAAAACTTGTTGCCATCTAAAATTTGTGTAAAATCTTGTATTTTGTATTCATATTTTTAAAACGTGGTTTATTAAAAGATGTTCTCTTGTAAAATGTTATTACCTTTAAAACCTTAATTGTTATGGAAGCTTAATTTAAAATAGTTGCGGAAACATGATATTTTGAAAAATAGTTATTGTTTTAGAAAAATCATGTCCGACTTTTAGCAATTATAAAACAATAAATAAAATCCCAAATGTAAAAACATAAAAGTTTAAAAGGCCTTATTACAACCCAAAACAGAATAAAGTACTTAAAAGTAAATCAAGACAGAGCATAACCAATATGTGGCCTTCTCCGAGTCCCTCGCAGCACCAATCCTCCTAAAGCTAGGGATTACCGCACAATTATTAAACGGGGTGAGTGAGTTTTATGAAAGCTCAGTGTGTAATCCCCTACTATATAAAACAAACAGCCAGTCATACAAATGAATTAAAAGTTTGGGCCCCAGCCCTACTACAGTTCCAGTATCAATTGGGCCTTAGCCCACTATAACAGAAAGTACTAGATGGGCCTTAGCCCATTACAGAATTAGAAACATTATCAGAATTAGAATCAAAATCAGAATCAGGTAGGCCTAAGCCCAAAACAGAATCAGTAACAGTATAGTACAGATATGCAGAACAGACTGGGCCAAAGCCCTATAAGAACAGATCAGTCTGGGCCTTAGCCCTATACAGAATAGTGTGGGCCAAGCCCATAGCAGAATCGGAACAATATACGAATGTAATCCCAACCTAGTCCAACCATCACACCACCCGTACCAACCCAACAAACCATGTGGGGAATAACTTGACCCACCCAACCCTACACACTAATGACGCAGCCATGCTTCTAATAACAGATAACGTGGCAGAGCCACCAGAATCAGAATACGTGGCAAAGCCACTAGCATAGAACTTCCTCCCAATTAATGTCCCAACCCAAAATGTTGTGTATGCTATGCTCAATCATCACACATGTATGCAGAATGGCCATGTTCAGTATCAGTCATTTAAACACATATTAAAACATATCAATCACACAACCATGGTCACGTCAGTCAAATCACTATCATACGAACACAGTCAAATATGTCAAACTTACAGTCCATGTTAGTCACTTGTCCACAAGGGCAAAACAATCATTCAACACCCTAGGGGCAAAATGGTAATTTGACCCCATAGGATATCTCGATAATTCTACCCTATAGGGGTATTTCGGTAATTCTACCCTACAGGGGTATTTCGGTAATTCTACCCTACAGGGGTATTTTAGTAATTTTGTAACCCAAGGGTATTTCGGTAATTTCACAAACCAGGGGTATTTCGATACTTTCACAAACCAAGGGTATTTTAGTAATTTTGCAACCCGGGGGTGTTTCGATAATTCTACCCTCAGGGGTATTTCGATAATTTCACAAATCAAGGGTATTTCGATAATTTTGAAATTCAGGGTATTTTCATAATTTGTAAATTGGGGTATTTCTATAATTTTGTGAACTAAGGGTAAAATAGTAATTTTAAAATTCAGGGGTAAAACAGTAATTTTACAAATTAGGGGTAAAATGGTAACTTTACAGCTTAAGGGTAAAATGGTAATTTTACAAATTAGGGGTAAAACAGTACTTTTAAAAATCGAGGGTATTTCTATAATTTTGCAAATTGGGCGTATTTTTGTAATTTTACAAATTGAGGGTAATTTGGTAATTTTACAAATCAAGGGATTTTTGTAATTTTGCAAATCGAGGGTAATTCGGTAATTTTGCAAATCGGGGGTATTATAGTAATTTTACCCTATAAGGGTATTTCGGTAATTTTATCAGTCCCTTAGAAAGTCTACAGCCGCCTCGGGTGACTCAAGTATTCTAAACAGAGATAACGTTATGAATAGGCCTAAGGCCTGTTCTCGGCCCAGGTGGGCCCACACACTCGTGTGGCCCTTTCGCCCAAAACTAGCCACAGATATAAGATTCACCTAGTCTAGTCCAATATTTACTACACAACCATACAATTTGCCCGATTGGGCCCACGGGCCAATTGGGCCCACATGGCCCATTTCGACATTCCGGCATTTGCCGTTCTATAGCTAGAGTAGGGTGAAGTACACACCTGATAGGTATCTGAAGTTAATCCATGTTCTGAACGCTGCTATGCATAGAAACCAACAATAATCGCACCCTTGACTCCCTAGGGGGTGTGTCGATCAACTACGGTCACCACCATCGTGACCCAACGGCATACAAATCAACGAATGATCCAACGCCTAACCCAAACGAACACGCCACAACGTGAAAGGGATAAGCCAAGAAAGGCATGCTTACTCTCCTCATGGTTTGCTCTATTTAAAGCCAACTTCTCGCCTATTCTCATGTTAGCTTCTCGATGTGGGATTCTCCATCAATCATCCAAAACCAACTTATTAGCAAAATAACCAACCCTTGCGTGCAAAGGGATTCAAACCAAAGTCCTCTCGATAGCCTTGTTAAGCCATCACCACTCGTATACAAGCTCCTTTGTGTCATAAGTCCAACACATTTAACTTTAAAGCCCACCTACTCGCTTCTAGATTTATTTAAAAGAAAAACCAAAATACAGACCTCTTGCTTCCCTTATGGTGTCACTTCCTTGCCACTAGACCACATCTCCTTTTGTGTCATGCTTTCACCAAAAATATTCTTAAAGTTTACCCACTAACGTTAAGGCCCCCATAAGAGAAAAACATAAGTTTTGCTAAGGTCTAGGTTTGAACCCAAGGCTTCTCCAACACTCCCAAACACTCCCAAACCTCTTAGCTAACATACCAACATGCCATTCAGCGTACATGGGCCCAGGGCCCATTACGCAACCCAAGTGGGGCCCACGTGCTCGTATGGCCCGCTAAGCCAGATTTGCCCACAGCCACATGTACGACACAGCCGACCCACTAATTCCTGCAAGTCTAAAGACAACCACCCATGTGGGGTCCACAAGCCTATTGGGCCCACATGGCCCACTCTTTCAGGCCCAATTTCAGGGCGTTACATACAGTTTGACTAGACAAATCGTAATTGATCACTCTAATGAAGGCAAGTGATAGCAAATACTTTGGCTAAATGTTTGGATTAGAAATTCTTTAAGTCTTTAGATAAGTGATTTAACTGTGTGTTATGTTTGATTTAGGTGACGGCGCTCAGGATTATTTAGTACTCTATGTGATAAGGTGTATAACTATATACCTTGCTTTGACTGCCAGTCGGCTAAAAGTCGAAGGATGGGCTGATGGCCACATGGGCATGCGAATGCTCATGTGATTGATTGAGGCCATAGAATGTGACCTCACATCGGGAAACGGGTTTCATGAGCGATTTCATAAGTTGAGCCGAAATTGGGCCCGTGGGCCTACTAGATGGGCTTTAGGCCAAAATCAAATTTCTGGACTGTTTGGCTACATGTGTCGCTAGACGACCATGGGCCTACTAATAGGCCTTCACATAGGAAGGACCATACTGACAAATGACTGAATTGCCCCTAAGGGGCAAAATGACCAAAATACCCCTCATGGGTACAATGTCCATTTTGACCCTATATGAGTTATGAATGTTTATGTATGCTCTGATATATATATGTAAACATGGTTTTCTAAAAACACTTCAATGTGACACGCCAGACTCGGGCCTAACTTCTAGGCCAGGTTTAGGGTGTTACACGAACTATTAGATATGTGTTATTATTTAAATTGAATATATATATGTATGCGTAATGAATAATTTACTAGAATTATCGGTTCTATGAATATGTTGCTGCCACTGAATTATATGATTAATTAATACAAAATTATATGTTACAAGTATCTAAATACAAGTTTCCTGATACATGATTATATGATTAAATATATTATATAGTACAAGAACTATATGAGTAAATGAGATATGGAATGAATTGGTATTTGAAATAAAAAACAATGTTATAGATGTTATATATGTATAGCAATTCGGTTGGATAATAAACATGGCATATGCAAACTGAGCATTTGAATATATATGTTTTAATTGAATTGAAACTATATGAATTGAGAAATTGTTATATTAAATATCATTAATTTTGAATTTAAATTAGTTTAATATGCTGTTTTGACTTTTATTGACTTATAATCGAGATAGTTGAATATGATTATGCATGGAATTAATATATTTGAGTTTAATTCGACTGAGTTACGACATTTGAAAGTCTGTATGAACTTTATGGAATAGCTATAATTTTCAATATATGAATTATGTATAAGATGACTTTATAACAGTGATATACGGGATTTGAGGCTAGCAAGCCTTGTGTTGGTGAATTAAATCAGGCTTTGTGCCTAGTAGGCTTTATGCCGGTGTATTAAATCAAGCTTTGTGTCTAGCAGGCTTTATGCCAGTGTATTAAATCAGGCTTTGAGCCTAGCAGGCCTTGTGCCGGTGTGTGATACAGGCTTGTGCCTAGCAGGCATTATGCCGGTGAATTATTATAAGATTTATGCCTTGCAGACTTTATGCCGATATGGCATCAATATGTAATTGCATGTAAGACCACGTCTGGGACATTGGCATTGTACGATATGTGTGATTATCCGTGTATCCTATCCAATTCTGAATGGATCAGCAGATAATTTACCGATTTGTAATATATAAAGTAAATGTTATAAGAGATATAAGAAGTACATGATATATGTTACATGATTTATATAAGATTATATGCTAAATGAAATATAAGTTACATGGATTATATGTTACCAGTATATGTTTACATGATATATAATACTTGGTATACATGATTTATATGCTACAGAAATTACATGATTTATACAAATACATGCTATACAAATTACATTAATTACATGGATATCATATTGCTACAAGAGTTATATGATTTACATGAATATATGTTATATAGGTTACATGATTTACATGAATTGACTACTACACGATTAGATGAATTATAAAGATGATGTGTTACATGAATTACATAAGTTACAAGTTAAAATCTTATATGAGATATTTGATGGGTATAAATGAAATGAGAGATGAATTAGATATTAAATAGACATTATAAGTTTGGTTCCTTCCTTGTGAATGGATGAACTATTGTTCTTACTGATGAATTGATGTTATACGGGTATAATTCTGTTATCGGTTATATAAATGCATTACAGGTCATTTGAATGGAAATAAATTGATATGAATATTATGTGAATTTAAATGCTTATTTTTTTTACTCATGATGTATTGATGAAATATGAATAGGTAATATTTATATGGTATAAGTATTGGTGGCTAACGAGTATATAGTTCTTAATGAGCAAGATACTGAGTATTCACTGTTAGTTTCATTGATTTGACTGAAAAGATGACGATGTGACATACTTGACAAGTAAGTGACATTGATAAATTCATGTGATACGTGAGTAGATGTGATAAATTACGCATGAGTTACATGACTATTAAGGAAATAAATATTGAATTAAATAAGGCTGGTTCAAAAGTAATCAAATTACTTAAAATGACAAGCTAATTGTTAAATCTTTTACATAGTGCTATTAATTATACGAACTTGCTAAGCTTATTAGCTTACTCTGTTTATTCTCTATATTTTAAAGTGATTCAAATGCTGGCTCGGGTTGGAAGTCATCGAAGATTTCATCACACTATCTAGGGGTAATTGGTATTTCTAAACTCTTTGATATGGGGTAATATGTCATGTATAGTCTAGTTAATAAGTTGAATTATATGGTCACTTGTGTATATGAATGAGATATGATCTGTTGTATTTTGATCAAGCTATTTGATATGGCTTGAGTGAAAATGGTTGATTTGATATAGAAGTATTATATGATGTATTCATCTTTTGATAGTTTTGTTAATTGACATTTTGGTATAGATGATATATATACTTGAACATGTTATGCAAATGTTGTTTGTAGGTTCATGACATAAGAGCTGTTAAAATGGCCTAAACCAAGCCTGTTTTGAGCCACATGGTCAGAGCCCACGAGCGTGTGACTTGACTGTGTGACCCTATTTCGTAAGTTTTCCTATATTTTTTGTATGTTATTAAATTAGTCCCCGTTGTGTAATTAAAATTTTATATGCTCGTTTTAAGCATGCTATGAATATGAATGTTTGATATTATTGAATTAAGATGATGTTTGATAAAAGTTAAAATTTTATTGTTCCAAACTGTGTTACAAGTCCGGTAATGCCCTTTACCTATTCCGGCGATGGTTACAGGATAGAGCTACAGTTTAGTCAGTTCTAGGACTACCGTAGTGTATACGAATCTAGGTATACATGCCATAATTAACCTATGATAGTGTGATATCTTCTAATTTTGACAAGAATGGTTTTAATTAGACAAATGTGCTTTCCAACCGAGTTAACTCTGATAGTACTGATTATGATACGTGAATATCAAGTAAAATGTATGTGTGATGAGTTAAAACTCATAAACATATGAATGATAGTTTATAACACTATGTTATTGATAAATGTTATGTTATATACGAATATAGGTGAGAGTCAAATTATGAGGCTTTACAACCTTCACCCCTTTACCGGTATAGAGTTATAATGAAATTCATCTAATTTGGATTGAATAAATTCCTAAGTATGAAATCAAAGAGCTCAAGTATTAAGTGATTTATAACATAGTCAGATATGAGAATGGATTAGCAAATAAAGACTATCCTGAAAAAGATGACAGATTTCTCAAGAGATCATTCGGATTCTGCAATGCTACTGTTAAAGAAGAAATTTTATTTCTGTTGACTGAATTATACAGGTATGTTAATTAAAGAATGTATTACTGGAATCTCTTCTGAATTGATTTTTAATAATGGATGAGATAATCTGGGAATAGTGATGACAGGACTAGACAGTGAAGTAATAATTGAGTGCAGCGATTATAGTTGAAGTAAGTTGCGATGATATCTTTCGGGTATTCTACGTGTTCATTTACCTTAAGAGGTATGTAAAGCTGTATATCTTCAGATGAAATTTTTATCTGAAAATGTTATCTAAATATACTGATATATGAAAGCTTTGTTGAGGTATCCGGGTTATGATCGACATTATTCTATTTTCTGCGGTATTCTATTACAATGTGTTGATAGAAGTCGACTGTAAAATCTATATGATGTTGGTATTTTGTTTCTCTTGATTATTGTTCTGTTGAATATACATGAAAATCATATTGCTTTTGTTACTGTTGGTTCCAGTGCATATGAGTGATGCTTTAATTCTAGAATTTCTTTAACACCTAAGATTTTACCATTTGATATGGGTGTTCTCTTCGAAAAGTTCAGTATAGTATTATATTTGGGATTACGGTATCTCAGCTTTCCTATGATTTTATATGGTTACATGTTAAAGATATTTATAGAATGGATATAGTTATATTCACTTTGGTTATACAAATTCTAGATCTATAGATATTTTGATTTTGCTTTGGTTGTTATTGGAACTATATTGATTTCCTGTAACACCCCTTACCCGAGACCGTTGCCGGAGTTGAGCATGAGGCATTATTGAACTTACCTTACTAATACGGGGCATAAAAATTTGCTTTTTTAAAATTAATTCATTCACATTCATCCAATATCCCTAACAAGGGCCCTCGAGGTTCGAAAACGTGCCATTGAAACGGTTCGGGACCAAACTGGGAACATTAAAAATTTTCCGTTTACTTAATTTAAAACAATTTATTTCACTATTCATGGTAAGACTGTCCACCTGCGCAATGGTCACTAAATTAATTATAACTTGAGTTACGAAATCAAAATTTAAATCCGTAATTTTTTCCTGAAAGTAGACTTATATATCTTCTTACCATATTTTTGGTGTGGCCAATTAGTACAATTTATTAGTTAAATATTTCCCTGTTTCACAATCCTACTGTTCTGACCTCTTCTTACTAAAAATCAATTATCTCTTAGTGCAGTTTTCATATTGTGATTTCTCTTCTCTCTAATGAAAATAGACTCACTAAGGAGTTTATACATATAAATTATGAATCATAATTCTTTTTATAGAATTTTTAGTGAATTTTTAAATTTAGAATAGGGGATCACGAAATCCCTCTGAACTAGTCTCACAAGAATTTAAATTTCTCACAATACAGACTTCCTTTGCTTGCCCTGTTTCTTTCTTATGAAAAGAGACTCAATAAGCTTTAGTTTTATATCTCATTCACCATTTAATTCCATTCCTACAATTTTTAGTGATTTTTCACTTTCATGTTACAGATCTGTTTCATGGCCAACTTTTTCCTCCTTCATCATTTCTTTACATAAACTAACATTTAAGCATTCATAACACCCATACATGTTCTTACTTAGCCATTTCAATAGCTAACCATCACCAAGTATTCACATACCATTCGTTAGTCATATCATAAGGACATATACACCATAATGACCAAGTCCCTATACATGCCATAACCCAAAACATTTCAAACGAAAAAATACCAAGATAGCCTTTGATAGTGTGAAACGAGCTCCGACATCCTTTTGGTTCCTAAATAGGCTTGGCTACACTATAAAAGAGAAAAAGAAAAAAAAAAAGGAGTAAGCTATAATGCTTAGTAAGTTTACAAGTAAATAAATAACAACATTCACCATCAACAACTAAATCTTTATTATACTTCTTCACTTACTCTTTAACTTTCCTGTTTATCATTCCTTTACCAGAACCTTCTCGTAACATAACCTATTTATTAGTGCATTGAACCATTTGGAATACTCAGGATACTTGGGTTTCTCTGCCTGATAATAGCCTGCCAATGCCATGCTCCAGGCATGGTCTTACATGGGATGTTTCCTGGCCTGCCAAAGCCATATATCTGATATGGACTTACATGGGATGTTCCTTGTCTTGCCAAAGCCATATATCTGATATGGACTTACATGGGATGTTCCTCAACTGCCTCAACCCGAAATGTCATGACATTCCGTGTCCCATACATTCCCAAGGTTCAAACGGACTTTCTGATACCTTTTCTCTGTTATCTCATCTTTAATTCAACTTGGAATATTCTCATAAAATAAATGTATATATGTTGGAAATTAACAAAATTAATATAAAATATTGAAATATTGCATTTATTTAACGTAAACTTACCTTGATACAAAATGTGATCGAGTTGACAACTTAATCTTTTACCTTTTTCTTTCCTCGGTCTATCCCCAAATTTCATTCTTCTTGATCTATAATTCACAAATTTTGTGTGATAGCCCGAACTTGGCCCTAATCGGAACTGTGGTTTCAGGACCACGAATCTGAGTTAGAAAAATCTTTAAATGTCATTTTTCTGTGTTTTGAATGAGTATATTTGTGTGTGCTAAGTCTTGTGTTTAAATTTCGGGGTTTGAGTGCTTAATTAATTAAAAAGGATTTGATTATAATTTATGAAAATAGAAGGGCAATTTTAAAAGGGCCGACTAGTATATGGTCTTATAAATGTGAAGTGCTAGCATGGTTATTAAACCATTTTGTTGTAACGGATGGTAGAACAATGATTTAAATGGTTTATGCATGTGTTTAGTTATGGAGAATTTAGTAATTCAATAAAGTGTTAACATATGTTTTAATTAAATATAACATAAAAAAAATATACATGCATGTTCATTCTAGTTAGCCGAAAATACAAGACAAAAAGAAAAGGAAAAATGTTTGATGTTTGGCCCTTTGTTCAAGCAAATTAAGGTATGTTTTCAACTTAGTTTTCATTAAATTTCATGTTTTTGAGTTAGTTGTTATGTTATATTCATAGCCCAAGTGTTAATTTTTGAATTAATAGTTAAATGTTCATTCGGCCATGGATGAGATTTTGTGAGAATTTGTGTTTGAAATTTGAAAATGAATGATGGGGTTAGATAAATATATTTATAATTATGAATTTTTGTTAAATTTTAGTAAATTTGGCTAAATTGCTAAAGTAGAAAATTTTAAAGGATGAATAGCAAAATTTATGAATTTAGGAGTCTTGAATAGATTTGGGAAACATTCGGCCTTACTAAGGTGTAAACAATTTTGATTATTTTGAGTGTTTTAAAATTTTGGATAAATTTATTAAAGTCCAAAATCTTTAGGGGGCAATCATATGAGTTGTTATTTTATATATGATAATTGAGCGAAATTAAATTTATCAAGTAATTAAATAGTTGTTTTATTCCAAATTAAGCTCAAGATTTAAACAAACGAGACTTGGACTGGGGAAAAGCGAGGTTAGCTGAGTAGCCGATATAAACGTGCGAAATTATCGAGGTAAGTTCTTAAGCTACATTTTGAACTAAATTTGAATAAATGTTAAATATAAGTGTTGAATTGAATTGTTAGAAACTTATATGGTATTGCTGAATGTCATCTTTGAATAATTGAATTGTGGTGATTATTAAATTTGGTAATTGCCGATGTGGATGTGAAGTAGTAAAAGAATTGAATTATCGAATCATGTATTATGCCTAATGTGATTAAAATGTTTGTGTTGAAATGAATATTGCAATACATGGTGCTGAATGTGAATTGGAAAAGGAGTTACAAATTGAAATTATATGAGTTTTGCCGTATGAATATGAGGCGTTAATGTGTTTTAGTGATGTTTTATATATGTTGTAGATTGTGAATTGAATCCTTAAATTATTATATCTATGGTTACTTATGTTAACTGAATGTAAAGGAGATTATTGAATTATATTGGTAGTGTTTCAGTGATGATTCGGTGTATGGAAGATCATCTAATTTCGCATGAATGAGTATGAAAATAATATGCTAAATAAGTGATTCGTGTGAACCACATATTCAAGTTACTCAGGCCTAGTGCCTAGCAGGCCTAAAGCTGGTGAAATTTAAACTAGGATAATAGCCTAGCAAGTTAAGTGCTGTCGAGTTTATTCGGGCTTATGCCTAGCAGGTTTGTTGCCGGTGAAAGAGTATAGGACCTTGGGTCTAGCAGGCCTTGTGCCGGTGTTTGATTTAGGCATATGTCTAGCAGGTTTATACTGGTAAGTTAAATTAAGTTAAGTTATATCAATGTGCCTTATTACCAAATGAAGAGTAAGTGAGTAATGTTTTTTAAATGTTTCGTTATTTGGCCATTGGAGTAAGGAAATGTATACTGCTATAGATTTAATATATTGGTCAGAAGCAATTTATATAAAGTTTGTATATACGATTATATGTATGTTTATGGAATAGACTTATATATGGTAATATTAGTTTACTTGGACTTAGTGATTTCGGTTCTGTAAGTGCCTAATGAAATAGTACCTAGGATTAAATGTAAACTCATACCAAAGGAGGTGGATTGGGTATATGTGGAAGGGTATAAAAGAAGTTTGTATATTCGGTTTAACTCACTTGTTTAAGATATTGCGTGTTTCTAATGGTACTTTTCGGTTGTATAAATATATGAATGCTCATTAAATTTTTTCATATGCTTAACACTTACTAAGTTAGCCATGCTTACATTGAATGTTTTATTTCCTTATTTTATAGAGTCGGAAGCCAGCTACAAGTTTGGGGATCCTTAGTCAATCCATCACACTATCTATGGTTTTGGTATTACATATTTTGAACTCGACTTATGGCATGTATAGGTGGAACAAACTTGTAAATTTTGCATTTTGGATGATGTGTATATAAATTGAACCATGCGAATTATAGCTTATTATTTAGATGTATGCACTATAATGTTTAAGTAATACTAGTTGGCAATGGTAGTTATGTTGTTTGTTTGATATGTTTATTAATGACCTTCAATGGATTGGTGATGGTTGATATTATAAATATGTATAGTATATGTTCGGCTAAGGAAGTGATAAATGACTTAATGAACAGTTACTTTTGTTATGGTAGGTAAATTGTTGGTATGAGTGCACATTATTATTCAAGATGTATCCGAGATAAATTTGAGTTATGAAATGTTTTTTTTTGTATCTTGGTAATTAAATAAGTTGATTATTTAATTATGTTCTGTACTCTTTGTAATACGGTTAGATCAGGTTTGAATTTCTTTGTGATCATTTGAAAGTTATGTGTTGTTAAGTAATACCTCGTGAACCTATTCCGGCGACGGATAAGGGTTAGGGGTGTTACATTTTTATTGGTATCAGAGCTATAGTTTAGTCGATTCTAGGAAAACGTAGCACGTATTAGTTTATCTATACATGCCATAAGGTGATGATACGATAGTGTGATGACTTCTGACGTTTAAAAAAATGTGTTTTTTATATAGCAAATGGATCCCGATCGAGCTTTAGCTGATGACGTGGAGAGTGTAGCGCCTGCTTTCGCACAGGGGACAGCGCCTGCTGAATCGCGACTGATCCAGGGTAATGAGGGAGAGGCCAGGCAAGCTTTCTTTAACATGATGAACGAATGTTTCTCCGAATTTGTACGGAATAATCCAGCTACACAACCACCTCCGCCCCCAAATAATCCACTCCCGATACCTGTAGTACCTTTAGTGATCGATCCATTGAGGTTGAATAGGCCCCCAGTTGATAAAATAAGAAAATATGGGGCCAAAGAGTTCAGAGCCATAGTGATGATGCTGAGCTTGGCCGAGTTCTAGCCTGATAATACTATCCGCGTATTCGATGAGCTATATGTACTCCCGACGAATGTCTGAAGTGTGCTGTGTCCCTGTTACCTGATGATGCCTATCATTGCTGGAACACTTTGGTTTCGGTTGTGACGAGAGAGCGGGTTCCCTGGGAATTCTTTCTGACAGAATTTCATAAAAAGTACATCAGCCAGACGTTTATCGAAAGAAACGTAAAGAATTTCTCGAACTTAAACAGGGCCGAATGACAGTTACCGAATATGAACGAGAATTTGTATGACTTAGCTAATATGCTTGGGAATGTATCTCGATCGAAGCTATCATGTGTAAACGTTTTGAAGATGGGTTGAATGAAAATATCAAATTATTGGTCGGCATACTTGAAATAAAAGAGTTCATAGTACTTGTTGAGCGAGCTTGTAAGGCCGAAGAACTGGAAAAGGAAAAGAGAAAGGCTAATTTCGAAGCTAGAGACTCCCGTAAAAGATCCACGAGTAAAACATTTTAGTTATCCTTAAAGAAGTTTAGAGAAGATACTAGCCGATCTAAAGCTGATGTAAGCCATTATAGACGAGATCGAGATCGACCTCTTGTTAGTTCGCAAGCTACTTCTGTTGCTAGTGTTGGCAACATTTGGTAGCAAAGAACAGAGTGTAAGCATTGCGATAAATGGCATTCGAGAGATTGTAGATTGCGTGATCACTCATGTTTCAAATGTGGATCAGCGGATCATTTTATCCCAGAGTGTTCGATGCTAGCTGAGCAGAATACCGTTTAGAGTGCGCGGTCGAGTAATATGCCAGCACGGGGTAGACCACCCAAACATGTGGGTAATGCTAGTGGCAGTCAAAAAGGGATGAAAGATACAGCTATTCGATCTGAGGCTCATGCTCTTGCCAGAGCCTATGCTATCTGCGCTCGTGATGAAGCTTCATCTCCAGATGTTATCACTGGTATATTCACTGTTTATAATACTAGTGTAATTGCTTTGATTGATCCCGGTTCGACTCATTCCTATGTGTGTGAAACATCAGTGTCCAATAAGACTTTGCCTGTTGAGTCTACTGAGTTTGTGACTCGGGTATCAAGCCCACTGGGCCAGTTTGTGTTAGTAGACAAAGTGTGCAAGAAGTGTCCCTTGATGATTCGAGATTCATGTTTTCCAGCTAATTTGATGCTATTGCCATTTGACGAGTTTGATATCATCCTCGGTATAGATTGGTTAACTGTGCACGATGCTGTGTTAAATTACAAATTAAAGACCATTGAATTGCGATGTCAAAATGATGAGATCATTCGAATTAAGTCTATTGATTTAAACGGGCTCCTGGCAGTGATATCTTCGATGTAGGCTCAGAAGTATATGCGAAAGGGTTGTGAAGCTTACTTCACGTATGTACTGGATAGTAAAGTATCCGAAAGGAAGCTCGAGACGGTGCCAGTTGTATGTGAGTATCCGGACGTATTTCCTAAGGAATTACTGGGTTTGCCACCTGTTTGGGAGGTAGAGTTTGGTATAGAATTGGTACCTGGAACGACTCCGATTTCGATATCTCCGTATCGTATGGCACCAATCGAATTAAAAGAATTGAAATCTCAGTTGTAAGAGTTGATGGATAGAGGTTTTGCTCGACCGAGTTTCTCTCCCTGGGGTGCACCAGTGTTATTCGTGAAAAAGAAAGACAGAACTATGAGAATGTGCATCGACTATCGACAACTCAATAAAGTAACTATAAAGAATAAATATTCGTTGCTGCGAATTGATGATTTGTTCGATCAGCTAAAGGGAGCTTCAGTGTTTTCAAAAATAGATTTGCGATCGGGTTATTATCAGTTGCGAGTTAGAGACTTGGATGTGCCTAAGATTGCTTTTCGGACGAGGTACGGACATTACGAGTTCTTGGTGATGCCATTTGGGCTTACTAATGCCCCTGCAGTTTTCATGGATTTGATGAATCGGGTATTCAGACTGTATTTGGATCGGTTCGTAGTTGTATTTATAGATGACATTTTAATCTATTCATGCGATGAAATCGAGCATGCCGAACACTTGAGACTTGTGCTACAGATTCTGCGTGATAAGCAATTGTATGCAAAGTTCAGTAAGTGTGAATTCTGGTTGCGAGAAGTTAGCTTTCTGGGGCATGTTGTTTCAGCATCAGATATCCAGGTTGATCCGAGCAAAATTTTGGCCATACTTGATTAGAACCCTATGAGGAATGTTTCAGAAGCTCGAAGCTTTTTGGGACTTGCTGGTTATTATAGACGGTTTGTGAAAGGTTTTTCGATGATAGCAATGCCGTTGACAAAGTTACTTCAAAAAGATGTCAAGTTTGAATGGTCAGAGAAATGTCAGAAAAGTTTCGATCAGTTGAAAACCCTTTTAATTGAAGCTCCAGTTCTAGTTCAACCAGAATCGGGTAAAGAATTTGTGATTTACAGCGATGCATCTCTGAACGGACTTGGCTGCGTTTTGATGCAAGAAGGTAAAATTGTAGCTTATGCCTCAAGACAGTTAAAGCCTCGTGAGAAGAACTATCCGACGCACGACCTTGAATTGGCTGCTATTGTTTTTGCTCTGAAGATTTGGCGCCACTACTTGTTCGGTGAAAAATGTCACGCAAATTCCGATCACAAAAGTCTTAAATACTTGATGACTCAGAAGGATTGAATTTGAGGCAGCGACGATGGCTAGAGTTACTAAAAGATTACGAACTTGTGATTGACTATCATTCGGGAAAGGCTAATGTGGTTGCTGATGCTTTAAGTCAAAAGTCATTGTTTGCTTTTCGTGTGATGAATGTGCATTTGGCTATATCCATTGATGGAGCATTAATAGCTGGATTAAAAGCAAAACCATTACTTGTGCAACAGATTTACGAAGCTTAGAAAGTTGATAATGATTTAGCTGCAAAACGAGCTCAATGCGATTCAAAAGTTGATTCAGAGTTTCTGATTGATATGAATGATTGTTTGAGATTCCGGAACCAGTTATGTGTTCCGAGGAATTTAGAGTTGTTACTGATGATTTTGAATGAAGCTCATAATAGCCGGACGTCAGTTCACCCAGGTAGCACGAAAATGTATAACGATCTCAAACAACGTTATTGGTGGCATGGTATGAAGCGAGATACTTCTGACTTTGTTTCGAAATGTTTAGTATGTCAGCAAGTGAAAGCCGAGCATCAGGTGTCTTCTAGATTGCTTCAGCCGATCATGATACCTAAATGGAAATAGGACCGAGTCACGATGGACTTTGTATCGGGTCTACCATTAACATCGAACAAGAAAGATGCAATTTGGGTTATAATTGATAGATTGACAAAATTCGCTCACTTTATTTCGATCCGTACTGATTACTCGATCGATAAATTAGCGAAATTGTATATTTCTCAAATAGTACGATTACACAGAGTACCTATCTCTATCGTTTCGGATAGGGATCCAAGATTTACGTCGCGATTTTGGAAGAAACTGCAAGATGCTCTAGGTACTAAACTGCATTTTAGCACTGCTTTCCACCCCCTAACGGACGGTCAATCCGAGCGAGTCATCCAGATACTTGAAGATATGTTGAGATGTTGCATTCTTGAATTTAGAGGTTCGTGGGATCGATACTTACCTTTGGTTGAATTTGCATACAATAATAGTTTTCAATCAAGTATTAAAATGGCACCCTACGAGGCATTGTATGGTCGTAAATGTCGTACACCCTTATATTGGAATGAGCTCAGCGAAAGCAGGATTCACGGGGTTGATTTAGTTAAAGAAACGGAATAAAAAGTAAAAATGATTCATGAAATTTGAAAGCAGCATCAGATCGTCAGAAATCGTATGCAGATTTGAAACATAAGGATATAGAATTTCAAATCAGTGATAAAGTGTTTTTAAAGGTGTCACCATGGAAGAAAGTACTCAGATTCGGTCAAAAAGGCAAGTTAAGTCTGAGATTTATAGGGCCGTTTGAGATTATTGAATGTATTGGACCAGTTGCGTATAGATTGTTGTTGCCACCTGAACTAGATAAGATCCACAATGTCTTTCACATTTCGATGCTTCGCCGGTATAGATCTGACCTTTCACACGTGATTAGTCCGTTTGAGATCAAGATTCAGTCTGATTTGAGTTATGAGGAGGAACTAGTTCGCATCCTAGCTCACGAGGTGAAAGAATTACGAAATAATAAAATCTCATTGGTGAAAGTATTATGGCAAAAACACGGAGTTGAGGAAGCAACTTGGGAGCTCGAGACTTCAATGAGGGAACGTTATCCCTATCTTTTTACCGGTAAGATTTTTGAGGACAAAAACGTCTAAGGGGGAGAGTTGTGTTAGCCCGAATTTGGCCTTAATTGGAACTATGGTTTCGGGACTACGAATCCAAGTTAGAAAAATCTTTAAATGTCATTTTTCTATGTTTTGAATGAGTATATTTGTGTGTGCTAAGTCGTGTTTAAATTTCGGGGTTTGAGTGCTTAATTAATTAAAAAGGATTTGATTTTAATTTATGAAAATTGAAGGGTAGTTTTAAAAGGGCCGAATAGTATATGGTCTTATAAATGAGAAGTGCTTGCATGGTTATTAAACCATTTTGTTATAATAGACAGTAGAACCATGATTTAAATGGTTTATGCATGTGTTTAATTATGGACAATTTAGTAATTCAATAAAGGGTTAACATATGTTTTAATTAAATATAACATAAAAAAATATACATGCATGTTCATTCTAGTAAGCCGAAAATACAAGACAAAAAGAAAAGGAAAAATGTTTGATGGTCGGCCCTTTGTTCAAGCAAATTAAGGTATGTTTTCAACTTAGTTTTCATTAAATTTCATGTTTTTGAGCTAGTTGTTATGTTATATTCATAGCCCAAGTGTTAATTTTTGAATTAATAGTTAAATGTTCATTCGGCCATGGATGAGATTTTGTGAGAATTTGTGTTTGAAATTTGAAAATGAATGATGGGGTTAGATAAATATATTTATAATTATGAATTTTTGTTAAATTTTAGTAAATTTGGCTGAATTACTAAAGTAGAAAATTTTAAAGGATGAATAGCGAAATTTATGAATTTAAGAGTCTTGAATAGATTTGGGAAACATTCGGCCTTACTAAGGTGTAAACAATTTTGATTATTTTGAGTGTTTTGAAATGTTGGATAAATTTATTAAAGTCCAAAATCTTTAGAGGGCAATCGTATGAGTTGTTATTTTATATATAATAATTGAGCGAAATTAAATTTATCAAGTAATTAAATATTTGTTTTATTCCAAATTAAGCTCAAGATTCAAACAAACGGGACTTGGACCAGGGAAAAGAGAAGTTAGCCGAGTAGTCGATATAAATGTGCAAAATTATCGAGGTAAGTTCTTAAGCTGCATTTTGAACTAAATTTGAATAAATGTTAAATATAAGAGTTGAATTGAATTATTAGAAACTTATATGGCATTGCTGAATGTCATCTTTGAATAATTGAGTTGTGGTGATTATTAAATTTGGTAATTACCGATGTGGATGTGGAGTAGTAAAAGAATTGAATTATCAAATAATGTATTATGCCTAATGTGATTAAAATGTTTGTGTTGAAATGAATATTGCAATACATGGTGCTGAATGTGAATTGGAAAAGGAGTTACAAATTGAAATTATATGAGTTTATGCCGTATGGATATGAGGCGTTAATGTGTTTTAGTGATGTTTTATATATGTTGCAGATTGTGAATTGAATCCTTCAATTATTATATCTATGGTTACTTATGTTAACTGCATGTAAAGGAGATTATTGAATTATATTGGTAGTGTTTCAGTGATGATTCAATGTATGGAAGATCATCTAATTTCACATGAATGAGTATGAAAATAATATGTTAAATAAGTGATTGGTGTGAACCACATATTCGAGTTACTCAGGCCTCGTGCCTAGCAGGCCTAAAGCCGGTGAAATGTAAACTAGGCTAATAGCCTAGCAAGTTAAGTGCTGTCCAGTTTATTCGGGCTTATGCCTAGTAGGTTTATTACCGGTGAATGATTATAAGACCTTGGGTCTAGCAGGCCTTGTGCCGGTGTTTGATTTAGGCATATGCCTAACAGGTTTATATCAGTGAGTTAAATTAAGTTAAGTTATATCAATGTGCCTTATTACCGAATGAAGAGTAAGTGAGTAATGTTTCTTAAATGTTTCGTTATTTGGCCATTGGAGCAAGTAAATGTATACTTCTATAGATTTAATATATGGGTCAGAAGCAATTTATATAAAGTTTGTATATACGATTATATGCATGTTTATGGAATAGACTTATATATGGTAATATTAGTTTACTTGGACTTAGTGACTTCGGTTCTATAAGTGCATAATGAAATATTACCTAGGATTAAATGTAAACTCATAGCAAAAGAGGTGGATTGGGTATATGTGGAAGGGTATAAAAGAAGTTTGTATATTCGGTTTAACTCACTTGTTTAAGATATTGCGTGTTTCTAACGGTACTTTTCGGTTGTATAAATATATGAATGCTCATTAAATTTGTTTATATGCTTAAGATTTACTAAGTTAGCCATGCTTACATTGAATGTTTTATTTCCTTATTTTATAGAGTCAGAAGCCAGCTACAAGTTCGGGGATCCTCAGTCAATCCATCACACTATCTATGGTTTTGGTATTACATATTTTGAACTCGACTTATGGCATGTATAGGTGGAACAAACTTGTAAATTTTGCATTTTGGATGATGTGTACATAAATTGAGCCATGCAAATTACGGCTTATTATTTAGATGTATGCACTATAATGTTTAAGTAATACTAGTTGGCAATTGTAGTTATGTTGTTTGTTTAATATGTTTATTAATGACCTTAAATGGAGAGGTGATGGTTGATATTATAAATATGTATGGTATATGTTCGGCTAAGGAAGTGATAAATGACCTAATGAACAGTTACTTTTGTTATGGTGGTTAAATTGTTGGTATGAGTGCACATTATTATTCAAGATGTATCCGGGATAAATTTGAGTTATGAAATGCTTTTTTTTTTTGTATCTTGGTAATTAAATAAGTTGATTATTTAATTAAGTTCTATACTCTTTGTAATACGATTAGATCATGTTTGAATTTCTTTGTGATCATTTGAAAGTTATGTGTTGTTAAGTAATACCTCGTGACCCTATTCCGGCGAAGGATAAGGGTTAGGGGTGTTACATTTAGCTTATTTAATACCCATATTTCTTAACTCTAACTTTGGCAAAATTATAATTTTACCCCAAAAATTTTACATATTTACACTTTTACCCCAAAGCTCGGAAATTAAACTTTTTCCCTAATTCTTCTGTTTTATGACATGCTGATCATTTTCCCTTAAGGGCAACATCAAATTCTCACTCTAACATGTACTTATGAACAATAGGTATTTTTACCGATTATGTCGTTTTACTCGTTTTCACTTAAAACCGAGTAGCACAAGTTGTTTAACATAATTTAAAACCTCATATTCTATCATAAAACATCAAAATAAACACTTTTCACCTATGGGTATTTTTACAAATATGAACCCTACGTTAAATTATTGCTAGAATAAGCTAAATCAAGTTATCGGGCCTCCGAAAACGTAAAGAACATTAAAAATGGGGCTTGGAATCACTTACTATAGAGCTTGGAAGCTTGAAACAAACCCTAGCTATGGAGAACCGTTGAAATTTCGTCCTAATGAAGAAGATGGACATATTTTGCCATCTTTTTCCCTTTTTTAATCTTTTAATTACCAAATGACTAAAATACCCTTCATTAAAAACTTTGGTTATTTCTACCTATATATGTCCATTTTTGTCCATGAAAACCTAATGGTATAATTACCATTTAAGGACCTCTACTTCAATTATGCTCTTCAATTAAATCCTTTAACATCTAGAACTCATATTTATCAACTTTTGCAATTAAGCCCTAATAGGCAAATTAGTCATGCAATTCATAAAAATTTCTATCAATACTTTAACACATGCATCTCATCACTTGGTGAATCATAAAAATTAATCGGAATAAACTTTTCTATCTCGGATTCATGGTTTTACAGCCACCATTTCATTTAGGCCCTATTTCGGGATGTTACATTTCCCTTTTTATTCCGAACTGCATTATTGACAGGAGAAATTTGATTCATTTGATTAATCTAGTTGAGTTATCCATTTGAAGGGTACTTAAATTTTGTGTACTTGAGTTATCCACAAATTAAAAAAAATAATAATAAATCTTGTACGCTTACAGGTGAATTGACAGGTAGTCTGAATAAAGAGTTCATATTCTAAAAGATATGAAACAGAATTATAATTATCAGATCAGATCTAATTCAGAAAGTGATTTTATAATAGCTAGGTTAAGAAGGTAAATTGATGTTTATGCACCAAGTCTGTGGGACTCGGAAATAAGACAATGAATTGTCAGCTGAAAGAGTACAATGGGAGACATCTTTTAACTCTGTGTTTCGTATTAGGACTGATGATTTCTTATTGTTCTGAAATAGAGTTTAAGTACCAAGAAATCCATTGATTTTACAGTGATTGATATATGAAGCTTACAGTAGTAATTAGCCTTATTTTCCAAGAAACATAAGATATTTAATAATCTGAAACAGTTATATCGATAGACAGGTATGAAGTAAGATATTTTTTTGACTCTACGCTTTGAAGTTTAAAGTATCAGCAAGATAAATTGATTGATATGTGTCTTCTGGACTGTTATAGTCTAAGATGATATTAGAGTAAAAAAATAGGTTAGTAATACGATGGGTTCTGTATTGGGATTGTTCTTATCACTGAAACAGAAAGATGTTATCTAAGTTACTGTTGAATATTTAAAAAGTCTGCACATTCATTTCTATACGTACAGATTTCTCTTTTAATAAACCTGTTGGGTTGTATATTTCAGAGATTTTCAGATTATACAGCGTGTCAGTCTCCATTATCTTGAGAACTCGAGATTTATATTGAGATTTGGTAGAAAGCTACAATAAGATTTAGATATAAGGTTGAGTTCTAATATGGCATTTCATTCTCAACCTGATGGTCAGATGATTCAAACTCTCAGAAATTATGTTTTGTTTTGGTGTTTTAAAATTTGAAGGTAACTGAGAAAAGCATTTATTGTTGGTGGAGTTTCTATATAATAATGGTCATCAGATTATATACAGCTGGCATCATACGAAGTATTGTATAGTTGCAATTACCGAACTCCATTATTTTGGACAGAGCTTTATGAGAAATAGATGCATTGAATTGAGCTAATGAAAGACATGGGAGGAAAAGCGAAAGTAATACAAGGCAGTTGAAAGCAGTTTCACATCGACAAAAATGTATAAGGTCTTAAAATATAAAGATATTGACTTTCAAGATTGGCGACAAAATGTTTTTGAAAATCACACTGTGAGAAAAGATTTTTTGATCTGACTAAAGTAAAGTTGAATCCGTGATATATTGGGCTGTATGAGATTTACGGAAGAATAAGATTAGTGTTTCATACATCTATGTAATGATGGTACCAATCAAAATTCTAACCCGAGAAATCAAAGAGTTGAGACATAGAAGTATATCACTTGTGAAAGTTCTCTAGTGTAAACACGGGATAGAGAAGCTATACGAAAATAGTATCCTAACCTGTTTACCAGTAAGATCTTCGAGGACGAAAATCCCTAAAGAGGGGAGAGTTGTAACAGCCCAATTTTGAGCCTGATCAGAACAAGTGGTTTTGAGACCATGTAACCGAGTTAAAATATTTATTTTATTATTTTATTAGTATGTTTAGCATGATAATATTACGGTATAAAAGTTTCATAAAGAAATTTTATCGATTAAATAGTTAATTCGATAAAAAGGACTAAATCGCGTAAAGCGATAATTATGAGTTCTATTGCATAAATGGCTTAAATGACATTGGTTGTCTTAGTGGGAGTCCTTGCATGGCAATTATACCATTTCCTTTTTGAATGGACGGTAGTGGACTTAAATTTGCATGGCTTTATGTTTTATTAATAAGGTTAAATTTGTAAATTGGTTAATATATGTTATATTAGTAAAACAAAATAGAAAAATGTCTTTATTTTCTTGATGCATGGCTGATTATAAGAAAGAAAAGGATTCTTCTTCATATTTTTAAGGTTCGACTATATTGATGCTTGATTAAGATCAAGAGAAACAATTATCAAAATTAGATCGAGGAAAATGGAAAGTAGACGAATAGTCGACAGATTACGAGGTAAGTTCGTATAGCTAAAAATCGAACTATTAGATATTTGTAATTATTTAAATTGAATATATATATATGTATGCGTAATGAATAATTTACTAGAATTATTGGTTCTATGAATATGTTGCTGCCACCAAATTATATGATTAATTGATACAAAAATTATATGTTACAAGTATCTGAATACAAGTTTCCTGATACATGATGATATGATTCAATATATTATATAGTACAAGAACTATATGAGTAAATGAGATATGGGATGAATTGGTACTTGAAATAAAAAAAAAATGTTATAGATGTTATATATGTACAGGAATTCGGCTGGATAATAAACATGGTATATGCAAACTGAGCATTTGAATATATTTGTTTTAATTGAATTGAAAATATATGAATTGAGAAATTGTTATATTAAATATCATTAATTTTGAATTTAAATTAGATTAATATGCTGTTTTGAATTTTATTGAGTTATAATTGAGATAGTTGAATATGATTATGCTTGGAATTAATATATTTGAGTTTAATTCGACTGAGTTACGACATTTGAAAGTCTATATGAACTTTATGGAATAGCTAGAATTTTCAATATATGAATTATGTAAAGATGACTTTATAACAGTGATATTCGGGCATTGAGCCTAGCAAGCCTTGTGCTGGTGAATTAAATCTGGCTTTGTGCCTAGCAGGCTTTATGCCGGTGTATTAAATTAGGCTTTGTGTCTAGCAGGCTTTATGTCGGTGTATTAAATCAGGCTTTGAGCCTAACAGGCCTTGTGCCGGTGTGTGATACAAGCTTGTGCCTAGCAAGCTTTATGCCGGTGAATTATTATAAGCTTTATACCTAGTAGACTTTATGCCGATATGGCATCGATATGTGATTGCTGTAAGACCACGTCTTGGACGTTGGCATTATATGATATGTGTGATTATTCGTGTATCCTGTCCAATTCCGAATGGATCAACGGGTAATTTACCTATTTGTAATATATAAAGTAAATGTTATAAGAGATATAAGAAGTACATGATATATGTTACATGATTTATATGAGATTATATGCTAAATGAAATATAAGTTACATGGATTATATGTTACCAGTATATGTGTACTTGATACATAATACTTGGTATACATGATTTATATGCTAAAGGAATTACATGATTTATAAGAATACATCCTATACGAATTACATGAATTACATGGATATTATATTGCTACAAGAGTTATATGATTTACATAAATATATGTTATATAGGTTACATGATTTACATGAATTGACTGCTACACGAGTACACGAATTATAAAGATGATGTGTTACATGAATTATATAAGTTACAAGATGAAATCTTATATGAGATATTTGATGGGTATAAATGAAATGAGAAATGAATTAGATATTAAATATACATTATAAGTTTGGCTCCTTCCTTGTGAATGCATGAACTATTGTTCTTACTGATGAATTGATGTTATACGGGTATAATTCTGTTATCAGTTATATGAATGTGTTACAGGTCATTTGAATGAAAATAAATTGATATGAATATTATGTGAATTTAAATGCTTATTGTTTTTACTCATGATGTTTTGACGAAATATGTATAGGTAATATTTATATGGTATAAGTATAGACGGCTAACAAGTATATGATTCTTAATGAGCAAGATACTGAGTATTCAATGTTAGTTTCATTGATTTGACTGAAAAGATGATGATGTGAAAATAGAAATGAGGATACAAATTAGTACAGGTATATGTGTAATACTCGACAAGTAAGTGACATTGATAAATTCATGTGATACGTGAGTAGATGTGATAAATTACGCATGAGTTACATGACTATTAAGGAAATAAATATTGAATTAAATAAGGCTGGTTCAAAAGCAATCAAAATTGCTTAAAATGACAAGCTAATTATTAAATCTTTTATATAGTGTTGTTAATTATACGAACTTACTAAGCTTATTAGCTTACTCTATTTATTCTCCGTATTGTACAGTGATTCAAATGCTCGCTCGGGTTGGAAGTCATCGAAGGTTTCATCACACTACCTAGGGGGTAATTGGTATTTCTGAACTCTTTGATATGGGGTAATATGGCATGTATAGGCTAGTTAATAAGTTGAATTATATGGTCACTTGTGTATATGAATGAGATATGATCTGTTGTATTTTGATCAAGCTATGTGATATGGCTTGAGTAAAAATGGTTGATTTGATATAGAAGTATTATATGATGTATTCATCTTGTGATAGTTTTGTTAATTGGCATTTTGGTATAGATGATATATATACTTGAACATGTTATGCAAATGATGCTTGTAGGTTCATGACATAAGAGCTGTGTGTAACACCCCAAACCCGACCCAAACGTTACGGCCAAGTCTGGTGTGTCACATTGAAGTGTTTTTCGAAAACCATGTTTTCATTGAAAACCCTTCGTAATGTTTAGAAACTTTTATCGAAAAATTTGCATAAAACCTTAGCTTTATCAAAACGTGATACATTGTAATAATCAAAACATTGTAAACAACCTTATTAAATCTTATGGGAAATTTTGAAAACTCGTAAACATCTGTACTTGCGGAAAATATGTTATTTTAAAAATAGTTTAGGTTATCAGAAAATCAGATCCTCTTTGTCATGGCTGAAAGTGAATGGATACTATGCACCAGGTAGGATTCAAGAGAAGAGGAGGTGAGTCATTTAGACTGCTTAAGTACCAAGCTCTTCCTAGATCCACTCCTAGACATGCACACATCCATTACCACACTTTAACCTTGTGATTTGTCTACGAACAAATTAAGTTTAAATGTATTGAAGATATACATTTGTGAAAAACATTTACGTTGCGGAAGCTTTGCTCTACTTATCGAGATATTTTGAAAACAAGTAGCGTTTATAAAACCGTGCCCTAAAGCTAACCCATTAAGAACAATTTATATAATATCATACTTAAGCTAAAACAAATTAAAAATTATTAAAAGGCCCTTATTACAAACCCAAAATCAAAATAAAAGTAATTAAGATTAAACTGAAATAATTAACTTGATTTAAACCATCAGTCCAGTCCAAGTGGCCACTCTGAATCCCTCCCAGCTCCAAGTCCACCAATCTAAGTTCACCTGCGAGGATGGAAGAAGAAGGGGTGAGTTTGGAAAACTCAGTGTGAACAGAAGCCCATCCAAAGCCCAAGTCAACTCAAGCCCATTGGGCCTAAGCCTAAACCAATCTCAGTCAGATACTAGGCCGAAGCCCTATTCAGATAATAGTAAACTGGGCCTTAGCCCTTTTCGGATAGCAGTACGGCCCATAGGCCCATTACAATAACAGAACAGTATTAATGATAACAATGCATGAATGCGAGCCCATGATCCATGTAGGGAGACTATTCAACCCATCCAACCGCTACACACCACCCGTACCAACCATCACACCATGTGGGGAAGCTACTCGACCCACCCAACCGCTACACACCACAGAATTTGCAGCGAGGCTGCCAGATATTGTGACAGAGTCACCAGATACAGATATTGTGGCGAGTCCACCAGAACAGATATATGTGGCAAGGCCACCAGAACAGATATATATGTGGCGAGGCCACCAGATTGCAGTGAGGCTGCCAGAACGCTTCCTCCATCATAAACCCAAACCCCATGCAACAGATATCATGATATGGCATACAGTAAACAGAAATAGTAAATCATGCAATTCAGTCAGATTCAGCCCTAGGGGTATAATGGTCATTTTACACCTAGGGATAAAATGGTAATTTCGCACCCTAAAGGGTATTTTAGTCATTTACACTATTATCACAAGTTTCAAGCATGTTACAGTCACTAACAATCATTATTCCGTCTTAGCAGTCAATTTAATAGTTTTTAACAAGTTCCAGTTACTGGGCCCTAGAACCCCTAATGGGCCCTATAGCACCTATTAGTAAATTAAGCCCATTTTGTCCGAGTTTCATATTCAGTTACCGATTTTAGCAGTTTCAATCCTACAGTCATACAGAACAGACTTATTACCTATTTTTACCTAATGGGCCCAAAAGCCCATTGGGCCCACATTCGACCCATAGAGGCCCAACTTACCAAAGTGCACGAAACTGCACACTCAACCAACTTACCACTTACGGTTACAGATCCCACGATTTTCCAATCATCTTGTGAGCATTCGCACACTCATAAGCCCATATAATATCAACTTTTATGTTAATTGGCCTTGCCGAATTAGACTAAGGAAGGGTTCGATACACACCTGATTTATGTCGAATCGTTGATGAGATCTCCTACGTGATTTCTCCTACAATCCATTATTTAAACGATTAACCAAAGAAACTACGAAAATCGATGCTAAGATTCCTTACCATATTCGGCCACACCTTTAATGGTCATAAAACCTTACCTCTATCGATTTGGATCTACTAGATCTAGATCTGGTTGAATAGATTCCTTCAGTTCCTCGCTAGATCACCTTCTTCGCTTAATAACACATATAAGAACCAAAATATATCGTTAAAACACCCTTAGGCCATGTCGACAGCCTCCCTACATGTATACAGGGATTTCGGCTACTCTTAATTTCCAAAATAACGAATGAGAAGGAGTTTAGTTACTTACCAAAGATTTATTCGCCAAAAACGTTCCCACGCACCACTTTCTTTCCAGCTCTGTTGTAGATCTAATCCCCAAAATACGAGTAGAGAACAGATTTAAATACTAACTCCCGAATCACTGAAATATGGAGATTTTGGTTTTTAATATTTATGAGTAAAGAGGAAGAAGTATTTGAACGGATAAAAGGGATGTAAGTTGTGATTTAATTATAAGAAAAGGGACCCTGTAGTCGGTTCTACTGAGAAGAAAATAAAAAAGAATAGAAGTAGGGGAGAAGGTTCGGCCTTGATGAGAAATAGAAGAGAAAAAGAGCAAAATAGTAGAACAAGAATCATTTGCTTGAGAACCAACCTCGGCTAATAGGGAAAGAAATCAAGGGAAACAAATTGAAAGAATCAATGCAAAGGATTTTGGGTAGAGAGAAAATAAGCAACAAAAATAAAACAAAACAAAATAGTTTGAATGCCAGAACAAATTCAGCTAATTGGCTAAGAATAATTTCCAATTTAAATCTCGTGCCTATCTCCTACCACCGAATTTGATTTAAATTCAAATTCTTCCTACCAGCTGTAGCCACCCATTCAAATTAACTTCACCCTTATCTCCAACCGATCAGCAGCAGCATCCACCGACTGACCTGCTTCAGCACACTGCTAGGGAGCGCCCCATTCCCGCACGGCACCTCCCACGCGCACGCAGCAAAAATCGGCTCTCCTCACGCGCAACGCTACTCGAACCTGGAACCTCAGGTTGCCCAGCACGCTGCTGGCCACTAGGACGCGCATTCCTCTTTGATATAATAGCGCCGCGCTAATTCTTAAAGCTTACCTGTCGCAAACCTGGGTCCATTAAAAATAAAACCAAACCTGCGCCTACCTGGACTCGAACTCGTGCTCCTATGGAACTCCTAGCACACTACTGCCACTGCGCCACAGGCGCTCTTGTGGCATACCTCGGTCACGACTGTACTTAAGCCTTACCTTAGCATGGCCTGGCTTCTAAAAATAAAAAGAAACCCCCGCGCGCACCGTGCCTTGAACCCAGGCAGTCCTACAACCCCTAGCGTGCTTAGCCACTGAGCCAGGCACGTTCCTTTGTGCCTAATCTTGCACAATTTATTTTAAAAGCCTTATTGACCAGTTCCCCTAACAAACAAAAACTAATTTCTTTGCTAAAGTCTTGGATTGGACCAAAAATTTTCCCACACTTTAAATACTTCCAAATTCATTTAAAAGCTGAATTTAAACACAAAATTAGTACTAATGTCATATATATTTTTATATAAGTAATAAAAGTAAAAATAATAACAATAATAATTTTATAAATATATTTTTATAAAAATTTCAAATACAGTAATTTTTTCTTAATAATAATAATAGTTATAATTTTCATAAATCAGTAAAAATAAATACAGTAAAATTTTTTAATAATATTTTAATTTGAACACTAAATTAACAACAATAATTTTATAAACATATTTGTATCTAATAATTATAATGATAATAACAATAATTTATAATTTTCATAAAAATTTAAAAACATCAATAGATACAGTAAGAATTTAAAATATCAGTAATAATAAATTCAGTAAGAATTTTCTAATAGTAATTCAAAATAAATTTTTCTTAAACGATAATATTTAAAACTTCTCAATTTATTCAAGTTTTCTTTTATTCGAACCTAGACTTCAAAACCCAATTCTTCTAGGCCCAAATTCAGGGTGTTACACTGTGAAAGTGGCTTAAACCAAGCCTGTTTTGAGCCACACGGTCAGAGCCCACGAGCGTGTGACTTGATCGTGTGACCCTATTCGTAAGTTTTCCTATATCTTTTATATGTTATTAAATTAGTCCCCGTTGTGTAATTAAAACTTTATATGCTCGTTTTAAGCATGCTATGAATATGAATGCTTGATATTATTGAATTGAGATGATGTTTGATAAAAGTTAAAATTTTACTGTTCCAAACTATGTTACAAGTCTGGTAATGCCCCTTACCTATTCCGACGACAGTTACGGGATAGGGGTGTTTCATAACTTAAGTAAAATGTACACAACCTTTTATATTTTAAAATAATTTATACAAAAAAAATCACTTTGGTGACTTTTTGCTTCAATTAAGTTATTTTAAAATATATATAAACATACCAATATTCAAATTTAAAATTTCCCCAATAGTCAAATGTCAAAACTATTTTTTTATTACTTTATAGACTGCGAAAGAACCCCAAATAAGATTGTCTTAATAATGTAATAAAAAACCAAAAGCCTCCATTTTTGACTATTTCTTTTTTGTTCAAAAACCATATATATCAAAACCAAATAGAAATAATGTAGTGGTTCAAAGCCAAATAATTAACAAGCACATGTATTCATAATTTTGGCATGGATAAAAACACCAAAGCGATTCATGCATATACATGTATTCATAATCAAATAGAAAAACTTACATTGAATTTACCATGTAAATCCAAAGTTGTATTTATGATTAAATAGATATTCACATGAATATTTGAAAAATAATTTCAAGCTAATAAATTTCAAGAAAACAAAATCATAATAGTTGGCATATCCTACAATTCATACAATGAACCATATCATCATAATTTAACCAAATATTTGGAACCATAAGATGCCAAAACATAAGATTATAGAACCAAACTTAAAACCAAATTATTTAAACACATTTTATGGTTAACATTAATTTGCATCAAAACCTAATTTCATCATAATTAAACCATAAAAAATATAATCCTGATCGACTTGCTTTGCATGTCCCAAGTAAATTTAAATCCAAAATATATGCTTAAACTGAATAGTATGAAAAAAAAAGCATATAAACTCAATAATATATTCTATCAACTATATATTGAATTCAATGATTAATGATTATAAAAATTAAATTCAATTGTACATTTGCTGAATCTGATTTGAATTAACAAATGATTATAATGAAACCCTAAAATTGAATTGATAAAACTAACAAATATTACCATCAACCTCAAGGATTCAACGTATATAATGAATTCATTGATAAACAATCAGTATATAAGAGATACTTTACCTGAAGCAATTTCTTTTACCAACTATATATCATTATGTAAAATCCTGAACATAACTACTAAAGTGTCTCCAAAACAATATATATAACCGTTAAACTGTAAAACAAGTGATTAACAATTAACAATCCATCATTGATATAATCAAGTATATATCATAAACAATTTCTAATGAAACCCAAACTTGCACAGCTTTTTAAACATTTATTAAAACTGTATAAACAACATAAAACCCTCAGTTTTTAATTCTCAATCAAAACTGTAAATCTTTCTAGTTATACGAAAATTAAAAACTTAAAACTTTATTTAAAACCTTAAAATTTTATTTAAAGAATCAAAACCCAAAAATTTATTAGGAATATCAAAGATTCAACATAATACATAATTAAAATTTCAAATCCATAAAATTAAAAAAGAAAAACGAATCAATCCAAAAATAATAAAGAATCAATCCATTCTCAATGATTTAACGTGATAAAGCTCTGATACCACTTGTTAAATTTGTAGAATAAATCTAAAATAAAATTGAATAAATCAGGATCTATCATGTCAAATCATCAAAAATAAATCAAGAACAAAACTAGATGTGGCAGCGTACCTGAATCCATGAATTCCTCGAAGTTTTACCGAATCTTGGGGATTTGACCTTCCAAATTAGCACACAAAAAATTCAGAGAATATCTGTTCTTTCTTTCCTAATGATGGGATATTAGAAAAGATATCTTGTGTATAGTTTGGGGACCATAACCCTAATATTTATAACCTTGGCATATTAGTTCTAATTAAATTCTAATTAGCCCATCATTAATTAGAATTTGATTAGAAGAGTATCTACACATATTTGACCCATACTTTATTTAATAATTAAAGCATAGTAAAATTTTAACTAAATTAGATCACTTTGAATTTGTGCGAACCTATCATGATAGTAAATAATAACATGTAATTATCTTTATTATTTATATGATGTCCATATTTTCCAACAGGATATTGTGCATCAATTATACGAGGTTAATGAATATCAATCAAGTGAGAACTTTGAATAGAAGAATTTAAGTATGATCAAATTATCATATTAAGGAGATTCAAATTCTATAGAAATTAAAATAAAAGAGAAAAACATCTCTACTTATTTAATGCCATACAGAAGACCAATGGAACATAATTCTAGTAGCATGTCTCATTTACACCAACAAAAGATTATAAGCCTATAATGCCTATTTAATGAAAGCTTGATTATGTACTATATACCAATTGAAGAGAGTACAAATTTAGTTGATCTTAGGAACTTGTTTTCATGCAAGTATTTTTGTAAATAAATTGTTTTAATATACAAATTATATTTAAGCTTTCAATAAAATGTCTGAGTGGGAGAGTAATCTTAGTTGATGTACATATGTGAGGTTAATATACGGGTTATGGAGCATTACCAGAGTTTACATATCAAAACTATCAAAAATATAAATCATTTACTTCACAACATCAATCATAGCAAATTCCATCAATAACACACATATTGTCTCTTATACGAGCCCTAGAGGCCCTAAAAACACATTAGAAACAAATTGAAACTAAATCAGAAACATTTAGAATTTTCAAGAAAAGATGAAACTTTTCAAAATGCAGGGGTCACATGGCCATGTGGCCAGGCTGTGTGACTCACACGGCTAAGACACACGCCCGTGTCTCAGGCCATGTGACCATTTGAAACAGGGACACACTGCCGTGTTCCAGCCCATGTCAGTGTCCCTGTAACACATTGACTTAGGTCACACGGCCAAGCCATACGCCTGTGTGTTAGGCGTTATAACAGCCTGACTTATAACTCTTTAAAAGCTACAGGGGACACACAATTGTGTTTCCTAACTGTGTTTCACCCATGGCTGAGACACACGCTCGTGTCTCTACCCATACAGACGAAAAATAGGCCACTTTCAAGTAAATTTTCTCACCCAAACATTCATCGACCTACAACCAATTTTCCACATATAATCAAGCACTCCAAAGTGCACCAAACCAAGCTATAAAAAGCTATCCAATTAAGGTAAATAAGCATACAACCAATGTGCGCAAAAGGCATCTCAATCACAACCATTAAACATGTATATCCATATACATAAATTGGCCAAAAGTTTAACTAACTTATAACTAAAATTATGTCACAACTTACCACTTTTGTAACACCCCGAACCCGGCCCAGACGTTATGGCCATGTACGGTGTGCTACATCACCTAGACTATCCTACGCCGCCCTATTTACTAAGTCCGGTGGTGAGTTTTGAAAAGTAGTGCTTGATTTTTGGAAATTCCCGTTTTAATAGTTATTCAACTTAATCTCTATTCCATTTGATAAGCGATTCATTTTAACCTTATGATCCTACTTAGCCATTAGTATTGTCAGGTTGGTTAAGAAAACATTTGTTAAATTTTTGAAAAATGGTGTATAGTTGTGGTTGAAATAAAACAGTTGAAAATCCCAAATAAAAACAGTCATAGTGGCCTTATTACAACCCATTAACAAATTTAAAAGTAGAAACCGATAATTAGAAATATAAAGTAGTAAAACTTATTTAAATCGTGCTCAATTCTCGTGGCCACTCTGAATCCCTCCCAGCAACCAAGTCATGATCTAGGGCTCCCCTGCAAGGATGGAAAGAGAAGGGGTGAGTTTGGAAAACTCAGTGTGTGCAGAACCCATCCAAAGCCCACATCGGCTCGAGCCCATTGGGCCTGAGCCCTAACCAGTATCTGTCAGATACTGGGCCGAAGCCCTATTCAGATTACAGATACTAGGCCGAAGCCCTATTCAGATAACAGTTTGGCCCATAGGCCCATAACAGTACAGTATAGTATAACAGTATGAATGCAACCCAATTGGGGAGACTACTCAACCCACCAACTGCTACACACCACCCGTACCAGCCAACACACCATGTGGGGAATAACTCGACCCACCCAGCCCACACACCACAGTCGCAGCATGGTTGCTCAGATAAACAGTATACGAGGTAAAGCCCCTTTCAGAAACAGTACGAGGCATAGCCTCTTTTAGTAACGTGACAGTGCCACTCACACTTCCTCCAATATAAAACCCAACCCACGCAACAGATACATATCATGGTATGCAATAACAGTAACAGTCATATCAAGCAGTACAGTCGATTTTAGCCCTAGGGTTATAATGGTAATTTTATACTTAGGGGTAAATCAATAATTTCTCATCCTAAGGGTATTTCAGTAATTCTGTTCTCTTATTACAGTTTTTATTATTATTACAGCCTCTACTACTATAGTGGTTGTTACAGCAACTCATTTAATTCAATTTATCAGTTTTAGCCCTTAGGCCCTAAAACCCTTAATGAGCTCTACCATGCCATTTTAGCCCATTAGGCCCACTTAAGCCTTAATTTCCAATCCATTATCTTGTTTTAACAATTTTTATGCCTGTAATCCATATTATTGCCTTTAAACCTATTTTTACTCAAATGGGCCCAAATTGCCCATTGGGCCCATATTCGACCCACCGAGGCCCAACTTACCGTAGCGCCCAAAATTTCGCAGCAAACTCTCCTACCAGTGCCGGTTCCAAATCCAAATTTTCCCTACCAACTTGAGAGCATTCGCATGCTCACAAGCCCTCAAAATGTCGAAACTTCGGCATTTCGGCTTTTCGGCTTTTGCCGATTTGAACAATGAAGATGTTCGAAGCACACACCTGTTTTGCAGTTCCACTGACGAGATTTCCTATGCGCCCGTTCCTACAATCCATTATCTAAGTGATTAACCAAAGAAACTATGAAAATCGATGCTAAGATTCCTTACCATATTCGGCCACACCTTTAATGGCCATAAAACCTTACCTCTATCGATTTGGATCTACTAGATCTAGATCTGGTTGAATATATTCCTTTAGTTCCTCGCTAGATTACTTTCTTCGCTAAATAACACATATAAGAACCAAAATATATCGTTAAAACACCCTTAGGCCATGTCGACAGCCTCCCTACATGTATACAGGGATTTCGGCTACTCTTAATTTCCAAAATAATGAATAAGAAGAAGTTTAGTTACTTACCAAAGATCTATTTGCTAAAACATTCCCAAGCGCCACTTTCTTCCAGATTTATTGTAGATCTAATTTCAAGACACCAATAGAGACCAATTCCGACTCTTGAATTCAATTTAAAATATGCCTATTCGGTTTAAGAAACTAATGTGTATGGTCGGTAGAGAAAGAAGTTTAAGAGTAGGAAGAGAAGAGGTGAATTGGCTCGAAAGAGAGTAGAAAAGATTCACAGATTGGAGAAGAGAAAAGCAAAAGAAAGAGTGTAAAACAAAAGGAAAGATTAAGAGTATGCATAAAAGAATTAGAGAAAAGGAGATGAGCAAAATAAAAGAAGCTAAAAATAATAAGAAAAACCAATTGAATAAACAGGGATCCACTAATACTCATGATACCCCAACCAAAATAAAGAAGGGAATAATGGCCAAAATTTTGCCATAGCCGAATTTTTTTCAAAAACAAATACCATGATTTTAGCACTCTACTTCCACGATTTGCTCCTTGAATTTTGCTATCATTGAATTTAAATTCAAAATAGATTTGAATTGCTTTCAATCCCTTAATTTTAGCTAAAAAAAAAAAAAACAAAGTTTGAATGGAATTCAAACTTTTCCACTGCCTGATAATAGCCCCCAGCGCGGAAGCGCCCCAGTCCCGCACGGCTCCTTCCGCGCGCGCGCAGCAAAAATGCTCCTTTCCTACGCGGGATGCTACTCAAACCTAGCACCTCCAGGTTGCCCAGCGCACAGCTGACCACCAGGACACACTCTTGCTTTTAACAATATACGGTCGCGTTTTATTTTAAAGATTACCTGTTGAAGTCCCGCTCATTTTATAAAAATAAAATAGAAACACGCCTGCGCCTAGACTCGAACCCGTGCTACCCTGGAACTCCTAACGCACCGCTGCCGTTGCGCCACAAGCCTTTTTGTGGCATAACTCGATCGCAACTGTACTTAAGTCTTACCTTAACGCTACACGGCTTCTAAAATAAAAAGCAATTTATGCACGCACCGTGCCTTGAACCCAGGCACTTCTACAACCTCCTAGTGCCTCTGCCACTGAACCAGACTTTCCTTTGTGACAAATTTAGCCCACTTAATTATTAAAGCCTTATTGCCCAGTTCCCCTAACAAACAAAAACTAATTTCTTTGCTAAAGTCTTGGATTGAACCAAGATTTTTCCCACACCTTAAAAACTTCCAAATTCATTTAAAAACTGGATTTAAATACCAAATTAATAATAATACTCTATATATTTTTAAATAATAATAATAATAATAATAATAATAATAATAATAATAACAACAATAGTAATAAATATATTTTTATAAAAATTTCAGATACAATAATATTTTTTCTCCTACTAATAATATTTAAAACATCAATAATAATAAATACAGTAAAATTTTCTAATAATAATAAATTATAATTTTCATAAGATTAAAGAAAAATACAGTAACATTTTTTTTAACAATAATAATTTTTTAAAACTTCACAATTATTCAGGTTTTCTTTTATCGAACGTAGACTCAACACCCAATTCTTCTAGGCCCAAATTCAGGGTGTTACAACTTTGTTTACCTATCAGATTCCACACCAAAAGTACCAAATATGCCATTTTATATCTAGCACCAATAACCATACATGTCATCTATAACAATTATACCAATTCACCACATTTAAACATATCAAAAGGCCATTTATATTATACATTTTTATCCACCATTTGAACTTCCATCATATAGTTATCATGCATCCCAAATATATGTCTAACTTATACATATTTGACCACATGCCAAAATTACATTCAAACATACCAATTTGGTTATTCAAAACACAACTTCAAATGACCATATAATCTCTAACCATCAAGGCCATCTAAATCACACAAATCTAACCATACCCAGATGGTTCCAACAATTAACATGTATATAAACCATATTTCAATCATGCACATCTATTCAAAACCATTCCAAAGCATACCATATCTTGACCATGTTGAGCTTAATTCATCATATATCACTTGGGCCATTCAAACATGCTACAACACATTATCAAATTAACGCATATAAACAAGGCACCAAATGTACCAAGGGTACATCACCAAAAATGACATATACATGCCAAACTCATCAACTAACATTCAACTAATCATCAATCATAAGTCTAACACTCTTTACCCGCATCCATTGCTGGAACAGGGTACGAGGCATTACCTCACTCAAACACAAACAATCATACCAATTCGAGTTATAAATTTTTATTCAAATTTAAAACTTTTCATACGTAACCATATTGTCCCTATTATAGGACAATGAGGCTCAAAACATACATTGAGAGTAGTTCAGGACTAAACTGAGATCTTTGGAACACTTAGAAAAATTTTCATGTTTTAGAGAGTCACACACCCTTATGGTTTAGGACACGCCCGACAGGTAGGCCATGTGGTAACACATGCCCATGTCCCGAACCTGTGTAACTCTCTTTTTATGATGTCATGCACCAAAAGGAGTCAAACGGCCAAGTCACATGCCCTTGTGCCCGATCGTGTGGCAAATTTAATTTCTAAAAAATAGGTGCAAATTTCCCATGCCCTGGACACACGCCCATGTCCTGGGGCTGTGTCCTTCACATAGCTAAGACACACGACCATTTTTGCTCGTGTTTTAACTACTGAACATTCTTTTTTGCTAAACTAAGGTGCAGGGGACACACGGCCGGACTACACGCCCATGGTGTAGACCGTGTGTCACACATGGCCTAGACACACGCCCGTGTGTCTACCCGTATGGATAAATATAAGGCTATTTACCAAGCCATTTGCCACCCTGAAACACAAGCACACTTACACCACTTCAAAGGCACATAACATAACATATGTAAGCTATCAAACATCCTAAAATCAAGTCTATCATGCACCATTCGCATACGACATCTGACATGCATATATCTCACACACTTACCAACTTAAACATGTAAGCTACCTCAATCATGAATAACATCATGATATGTATATACCAAGTATCAATATTGGCCAACTTTTAATGGCCTTATACAAAATGGTCATTCATCAAAATAAGCCAACATACTTGGCCCAATCAAATATGAGACATATAACAAAATAACCAAGTCCCCTATACATGCCATAACTCAAAATGCCAATAACTACATATACCAAAAGATAATTTGATAGTGTGAGACAATCTTTCGACGTTCTCCCAATCTGAGTTAGCTTGGTGACACTATAAGACAGGGGAAAAAGAGAGGAGTAAGCTAAATAGCTTAGTAAGTTTATATGCAAATAATGAGTATTATAAACACACATTTAACATGCAATTGAAATTATATCAATCTTGTGGATAATATCAAAACCTTACGATCACAACTTACTCATTCACAACATTACCAATAGTCATCACATAACGAACTCATCTTTTAGGAGTTTCACATACGTACCTGAGCCAACCTTTACATATTCACCTGCACTCACACTTCATTATTTCACTAAATCACCCGTTGAACAACTTAGAATTCTAAATGATACTCGAAAGTCTTGCACATAAGTGCCACACTTATTTGTAGTCGAAGCTACCACTTATCACTTGTAGCCAAAGCTACCACTTATCATTTGTAGCCGAAGCTACTACTTATCACTTATCACTTAAACACTTGGTTTCCTAGTGACATGTCACTTGTATCCTATTTGATTCCTAAGGTTTAATTGGGATCTTTCTCACTTGTCAAAGCTTGGTTGGTATACTCATTCAAATAGTTATTTTGTAACAGCCTGATTTAGGGCTTAAACAAAATAGTAGTTTTGAAACCACAAATCTAAAGTATAAAAATTTATTGCGATTAAGTTTTGAGGTCTAATATATGACTGAATGCATGTGTGAAAATTTTGTTAAGAAATTTTATCGATAGAGTGTCCATTTTGAATATTAGGACTAAATCGCAAAGGTTGCAAAATAAGTGTTCTAGTAGCTTTTAGTGCTTAATTGAAATGTATTTTGAAATTGGAAGTAGATATTTAGTAATTAGACCATTACATGTCATGAGGGACAAAAATGTACACGGAAGGCTAAAATTTTAAAGAAAGGCCTTAAGGGCATTTTAGTCATTTGGTTAATCAAAGAATAAAATGAGGAAAATCCAGTCAAAATTGGTGTCCATCTTTTCCCCTCGGCCAAAATTCTCAAGGGAAGCCATAGTTAGGGTCTGGCCAACTTTGAAGCTTGATAGTAAATGCATCCTAGCATCGTTTTTAATGCTCTTTAGAGTTTTAAAGTTGTTATTGCTCGATTTACCCATTTCTACCATTAATTTAAACTAGGGTTCATGTTTGGAAATTTACCCATGTATGATATGCATGTATTTTGATGTCTAATGGTAGAAAATGAATGTTAGTTGTGTAATAAATGACTTTTACTAAGTGATTTTCGAGGAAAACATCCATAAGGACCTAGTTGTAAAAGTTGTAAAATAGGCAGTAAAAAATTAATTTGAAAGAAAATGTGAGCTATTATAAGCATGAGATTGGTTCGGCTAGGCTTGGGTTTTGAGAAAAATAAATACATTTCATTTTATGAGCGTAGGGACTACAGTGTAAATAAGTCAAGAGTTAGGGGCAAAATGTAAATTTACATTAATATGATTTTTGGGTCAAATTGAATAATGTGAGTAATAAAAGAGCTAAATGTGTTATTATAGGCAAGAAAGACGTGGAATCGACCTTGATCGGGGGAAAGAAAAGGTTGTGGACTAAATCACAAAAATAATCATCTTGTATCGAGGTAAGTTTGTATGTAAATAATGCGTTGTTATATTTATGTTCTAAATGCTTTAATATTCTATACTTTGTGAATAACTATCTAAATGTGTATATCGACCAAGTAGCGAGAAGTGAGAAAATTCAGATTGAACCTTAGAAATCAAATAGGATATGAGTGCCATGTCACTAGCAAACCATGTGTTTAAGTGTTTAAGTGATCTGGGTGCTGGTCTACTATGTCCTACTATTAGCTAGGTAATCTGGCATGTGTCGAGGATACTTGTCAGCTTGTGTGAGCAGCACTGTGTAGCTGCGTCACGACTGTCAGCTTGTGTGAGTAGGCCCGTGATTAGCTCGAGTGTGAGCTCTTAAGTGATAAGTGATAAGTTGTAGCTTTACAAATACGCGTGACATTTATGTGCAAAACTTCCTAGTATCCTTTAGTATTCCATGTGGTTCAACGGGTAGTTAAATAATATGGCAGAACGTGAAAGATAGTGGAAATGGTTGTGTTATGAGTTGATGCAGGTATGAGTGTGAAATTCGTAAGCAATATGATCAATATGTATATTGGAACTTTAGTAAGGTTGAAATGCGTAAGTAGTGAATATAAATGTTCAGTGTGATTTATGCAAATTCTTTCATATTAATTGTATGCTTTATATGTTTGAGATGTACATTATCTGCATATAGACTTACTAAGCTATGTAGCTTACTCCCTTTCTTTTCTCTTTCCCTATAGAGTTGTTAAGCTAGCTCAAGGTCTAGAGATCAAGGGGTTCTATACACACTATCAACAACTATTTTGGTATTTTGATTTCAACATTTGAGATTATGGCATGTATAGGTGACTTATTCATTTTGTTATGTGTCATAATTGTTTTGGCCAAAAATGTTGGCTTACTAATGTTGATGATTCATTTTGTAAAAGGCTATTTGGAATTGGCTAATATTAGTTGTGTCTAATCTTCATATGTTAATGTGGTTATGAAGGTGCAAGCTTGCATGATTAAGTTGAGTAATGTGAGATGTGTATGTGTGATGAATATGGTATGTATTCGATGTGTGGATGTCTTAATTTATGAATATTTGGTTGTATAATTATGCCCTGCTATCTGTTGTTGAAATTGGTGTGCATGTGCTTATGTTTTAGGATGGTAAATGGCTTGACAAATAGCCTTATTTTTCTCCACATGGGTAGACACACGGGCATATGTCTAGGCTGTTTGTGACACACGGTCAGCCCCATGGGAGTGTGAATAGGCCGTGTGTCCCCTGCATCTAAATTTTGCAAAACAAAATGTTTAGTAGTAAACACATGGGCAAAGACACGGCCGTATGTCTCAGCCGTGTAAAGGACACGACCTTAGGACATGGGCATGTGCCTAGGCCGTGTAAAGTCTGCACCTTAAATGGGAAATTAATTTCACCACACGGCCTAGCACACGAGCGTGCGACTTGGCAGTGTGCCCTAAATTGTGGTTGACGTCATAAACATAGAGTTACACGAGTTGAGGACATAGTCGTGTCCTGAACCACACGAGCGTGTGTGATCACATGGCCTGCCCACATGGGTGTGTGACTCTCCAACACATGAAATTTTTCTAAGTGTTGTAAAAGTTTTGAAAGGCCTCGGTTTAATCCCTAACCCCCTCCAATGTATATTTAAGGTCTAGTAGGCCTGTAATAGGGATGATATGATTATGTTTGAAATGTTTTAAATTGGACGCAAACTTTATGACTTGGCTTTGTATGTTTAAGTGTGTGTATGTCCAGTAACCCCTCCAACTGTGACAGCACTATTTTGGCCTTAATCAAAAAAGTGGTTTCGAGACCACGAATCTAAGTCAGAATATTTCTTTTGAAACTATTTTCGATGTTATTTATGTGAAAATTTATATTCGTGAAAGTTTAGTGTCTTAATTTTGTTATTTGGATGTTAAATTATTAAATAGGGACTCAAGTGCATAAAAGAAAGATTAGATGGTTTATGTGTAAATGTCGATTTGTAATTGTTCTTTTATTATGAATGGCTTAAGTGTAATTAGGCCAAGCATATAATGCATGGACATATTCGGCCATTAGATAGTGGAAAAGGAATGAAATTATAAAGGCTATTTTGGCAATCTAATAACTAATATATGTATTAATTAATAAAACATGAAATTGTTTGTTTAATTCTCTTGTTTGTGCCGAAACTAAAGAAAAGAAAAAGAAAGAAAAGCTAAGAGCATTCGGTCATTGTGTAGCTTAGATTAAGGTATGATTTCCATGTAGTTTTTTTTAAATTTTATGATTTTGAGTTAGTTGTTAAGTCCCTTACATAGCGCAAGTGTTAATTTTTAAGTTTATGGCTAAATACTCATTTGGCCATGGAAGATATGTATAAGATTGTTGGTGTTTTGATGTTTTAAAATTAGAAATGGTTGTAAGATGAGTTTTGAGCTTGTTAAATTTTGGTATATGTGACTTTAATGACTAAATGGTATTCAGCTATTATGGTTAATTTGTGACACCTTAGGCTAGATGTTAGAAGATGATGTTAGATGTTAAATTTGTTTAAGCAATTTGCTGAATGTGATTTATAATAATGTTATTTGGGTCTTTGGGCCTAGCAAGCTTTAAGCTAGTGATTATTATCGGGCTTCGAGCCTAGCAGACGTAATGCCGGTGAATGAATATTGGACTTAAAAGTCTAGCAGGCTTTGTACCGGTGATGAATTCAGGTTTATACCTAGCAGGCTAATTGCCGGTGAATTAATAAAAGTTTAAGCCTATGAGACCTTGTGCTGTTGTGGTAATTGAATTCGTTGAACGAATTAAGTTGCTCAGGTATGCATTAGTTAATTATCTATTTGAAAATAAAATGAATTGATTTATTGATGTGCAATGAGAAGGAATATGTGAAGTTGATAATATATATATATTCGGTCTTATAGATGTTCATGAAAGGAATGTTAAAATAGAGTTTATAATTTGCACATGTGAATTCAATTGTATAAGACAATTTGGTTATAAAAGTGAAGTTATAATGATGATGTAAATGTGTATATTCGGCCAAGGTGAAGTTGCTTAGTGAAAGTATATGTTATCTATATATGGATTGAAAGCTTGAGGATACATGTGAATAAAATGCATAAGTGTATTTAGTTGTTGAAATTATTAAATAAAAGAGATTTTATTATGAGTTAAATGTTTAAATTACTTAAAACTTACTAAGCTAATTTGTTTACTGTGAGTGTTTGTGTTTTGTTTCGTTTTATAGACTCTGACTGAAAGTTACGAGCTCGGGGATCAATTTCGAAGTCATCCACACTATCGTCTACTTGCGATATTTTTTTTAAAAGTCTATAATTTAGAACTTATGGCATGTATAGGTGTACGTATTTTGTTTGTTTTGAACCTGTATAATCTAAACTATACGAATATGGCTTGGTCATTTTGTTGAGTTGAGTTCACTTTTAAGTTGTAATAGTATATTAGAGCTTAGTAAAATGTGTAAGGTTTTGATGAAGCTATGAAATTATATATATGTGTGATGTGATAAATATGAAATGATTATGATGGTTGATGCATGTATTTAACTATATGCATAGTTGTGTGGCTTTCCATAATGGACATATTGTATGGATAATACGGATTATAATGACAAGGGGTGATTATGTTTCTTAGATGATTAGTCAAACATTTGGGCTAGCATAATATGCATAATTATTAAGGTTAATTAGCCGAATAGGTGAGGAGAGAATTGGTCGTTATTTAGTAGTTTTGGTATAAAGTTTAGACTTATGATTTGACTTCTAAATTGGATATGTTATGAATTACCCTATGTGTGTTCGAAATTAATTAAAGAAATAGATGTATGCAAATGGATGTTTTCATCATATGCTCGGTATATGAAATGAAATGAGATATGCTTAATTTTAGTTAAAGTATTCAAATGACATGAATTTGTTGGTCATATAGTGGGGCATTGAAATTATGAAGCAATTGTAATATAGTCTTGATGTATGTTAGTTTGGTTTGAAATTTGAATAAGCAAATGAAATTAAAATAGTTCAGTTTTGAAGCATAATTCATACTTGAGATACTGTTAGTATAGCATGATTGTTTTAGTTGGGCTAAATGTTTTCTTTAATTTTGTAAAGGAGTTGATATTACTATGTGCATGAATTGTAATAAATGACTGTTTGAAGCTGTGTTATGTCCGATAACACCTCGTAACCCATTCTGGCGATGGATAAGGGTAAAGGGTGTTACACAAACCTTGTCCTAATATCGGATACGGGTATGGGGTGTTACATTTAGTGGTATTAGAGCTATGGTTTAGACGTTTCTCAGACTAACATAGAAAGTGTAAGAGTCTAGCTATACATGCCATAAATATAAAATTTGATAGTGTGACGGTTATTGACATTTTTAAATTGTGTTTTCATATAGTAAATGGATCCCGACCAAGCTGTAGTTGATGATGTAGAAAGTAATACGCTAGCTCCTGCCCAAGGGACCGCACCACCTGGTAGTAGACTCGTGTTATCTAGTCACAGAGGAGAGGCTCGGGAAGCCTTTCTCTATATGATGAACTAGTGGTATATAGAGTTTATTCGAGCGAACCCGAATGCTCAACCTCTTCCAGGCCCTCTCATTCCTCAACTGGTTCTCGTAGCTCCCCAAGATGTGGAGATGATAAGATTGAATAAGCCACCAGTTGATAAAATTTGTAAGTACGGAGCCAAAGAATTCAAGGCTAATGTAGATAATGACTCCCAGAGGGCAGAGTTCTTACTAGAGAACACTATAAATGTGTTTGATGAGCTTTCATGTACAATCGAAGAATGTTTAAAATGTGCTATATCTTTGCTAAGGGATGCGACATATAACTGGTGGAAGACACCAGTATCTGTGGTTCCAAGAGAGAGGGTCACATGGGATTTCTTCCAAGAGGAATTCCGAAAAAAGTATAAAAGTTAGCGGTTCATTGATCAGAAATGTAAGGAGGTTTTGGAATTGAAGACTGTATCTTAATACGAGCGAGAGCTCGTCTGACTTAGTAAGTACACTCAGGAATGTGTGTCTATAAAAGCTATTATGTGTAAGAGATTTGAGGATGGGCCGAATAAAAATATTAAAATATTTGTTGGAATTTTTGAACTGAAAAAATTTATTGTGCTAGTAGAACGAGCTTGCAAAGCCGAAGAGTTGAGCAAGGAAAAGAGAAAAACTGAGCTCGATGCTAGAGATACGAGAAAGAGAACGATGAGTAAGTCTTACCAGTCTTTATCAAAGAAATCGAGGGATATGCACGTTCGTTTGAATGTTTTAGCTGGGAATCCTAGCAGAGATCGTGGGAAGCAATATTCGGGTTCTAAGGCCCGAACTACATCCATAGCGAGTGTGGAGAATGTGAGGTTTGAAAAGTCTGAATGCCAACACTGTGGTAGGCAATACCCCCGTGAATGTTGGATGATCACCCGGGCTTGTTTTAAATATGGCTCCCAAGATCATTTCATTAAGGATTGTCCTAAATTAGTTGAAAAAGAAAATACTCAGAATGCTAAATCGAGTAACACTACTGCTAGGGGGAGACCAGTGAGAAATATGAGAGATAAGGCTAGTAACAAAGGAGTATCTAAAGATTTAGCTGCAAGATTGGAAGTTAGAGCTTATGCTATCCGTGCTAGGGAAGATGCGCCATCCCCTGATGTAATCACTGGTATATTTTCTCTTTATGATACTAATGTCATTGCTTTGGTTGATCCCAGGTTTACACATTCTTATGTTTGTATGAACTTGGTAATTAATATGAATTTACCTGTTGAGTCTACTGAGTTTATGATTAAAGCGTCAACCCCTTTAGGCAAGTGTGTGCTAGTTGATAAGATTTGTAAGTATTATCCTTTAATGATTCGAGGTCACTGTTTCTCGGCTAACTTAATGTTGTTGCCATTTAATGAGTTTGATTCTATTTTGGGTAAGGATTAGTTGACATCGCATAATGCCAAGGTGAATTGTAGGCAGAAAATTTTTGAATTGAAATGTGAAAATGGTGAGGTTCTTCAGGTTAAAACTGATAAATCCAGTGAACTGCCTATGATGATTTCGTCTATGTTAGCTCAGAAGTATGTGAGAAAGGGTTGCGAAGCATTTCTTGCGTATGTATTGAACACCAAAGTGTTTGACTGGAAGATTGAATTAGTGCCGGTAGTTTTGAGTATCTGGATGTGTTTGCAGAAGAGTTGCGTGGTTTGCCTCCAATCAGGGAAATTGAGTTTGCTATTGATTTGGTACCGGGAGCTGCTCTGATAACATTGCTCCGTATAGAATGGCTCTGGCCGAATTGAAAGAGCTAAAAGCTCAGTTCCAAGAGCTGACAGATAAGGGATTTGCGAGACTGAGTTTTTCTCCCTGGGGTGCTCCGATGTTATTTGTGAAGAAGAAAGATGGATCAATGAGACTTTGCATCGACTACCGACAACTCAACAAGATGACCATAAGGAATAAGTATCCTTCGCCGACAATTGACGATTTTTTTGACTAGTTGAAAGGAGCGACAGTGTTTTCGAAAATAGATTTGAGATCTGGTTACTACCAAGTGAGGGTTAAAGACTCAGATGTGCCGAAAATCACATACAAAACGAGGTATGGACATTATGAGTTTCTCGTTACGCCATTTGGCTTAACTAATGCCCCGGCTATTTTTATGGACTTCATGAACCAAATTTTCTGACCGTCCTTGGATAAATTTGTGGTTGTGTTTATAGATGACATTCTGATTTATTCTCAAGATAAGTCCAAGCATGTCGAGCACTTGAGAACGGTGTTACAGACTTTGAGAGAAAAGAAATTTGTTTGCTAAATTCAGTAAAAGTGAGTTTTGGCTTCGAGAAGTCAGATTTTTGGGACACATTATTTTGGGTGATGGTATTAGGGTTGACCCAAGTAAGATTTCGGCTATTGTTGAATGGGAACCGCCGAGGAATGTGTCAGAGGTTAGAAGCTTTCTAGGCTTATCCGCCTATTACAGATGGTTTGTTAAAGGATTTTCCATGATTGCTTCTCCTATGACCAACTTACTGTGTAACACCCCTATCCCGTAACCATCGCCGGAACAGGTAAAAGGTGTTACCGGATAATCAGAACAGATCAGGATAGAACATTCAGAGTTTACAAAGTTCAAACAATAAGTCCCTATTTAGAGATCTACAAGACCTCAAACATGTATTAAGAAAGGAGTGGGACTAAACTGAAAACATTCATAAACTTTAGAACATATATAAAATTTTCAAGTTTAAAGATGTCACACGCCTGTGTGACCAGGCTGTGTGTCCACACGAGACTCAAGCATGCCCATGCACCCAAACTGTGCCAAAACAGGGCAGGTACACTGACGATTTGCCACGGACACAAGACACGCCCGTAGTCTTGGCCGTGTGAGCTTAATGAATATATTGGAAAATTAACACGGCCATAGGCACACCCGTGTGCCATAGCCGTGTGGCACTAAGCAGACTTGGTTTAAGTCATGCTTTCTAGCCACTATGGGTCAATTCAACAAGCATACATACATCTCAATTTGCTATTCCAGAAATCAATCATTTCTAGGCTTAGAACATTCAACCATAATGCTAATACATCAACCACCAATTGCAACTCATTTCCATACTATCACATGCATATAAACTCAAAACAAAACTTACCTATAAACATATATCTTATAACAAATTCATTTCATCACAAGATCATATCAAACTTATCATGTTCACATTCAAACGTAAATCTAATTGACCATTTCTTTTAGTCATTCATGGACATCAAACATACCATTACCAAGCATATAACAACACCAAAGTCAAATCATGCTTTCAAAGCAAAAGCTAGCCATATCTCATGGTACAACTTGAATACATCTCAAAACATACCCATAAATTCTAGCCTATACATACCACATAACCTAAAACTCAAAACTTTAATTACCGAAGCCATAACTGGATAGTGCGATGACATCTTCCATGACCTCCAATCCGAGCAAATCTCTGAAACTCTACAGACATATGGAAAAACACAGAGTAAGCTATCAAGCTTAGTAAGCTCGTAACTTAATAAACTTAACACAACAATTAGTTTCAATTCAATAATATAAGCATAATTTACTATCTCATATGCTCAAAACACAACCTTTCTCAAATGTATGCACTGTTCCCATATTGAATCATCATTCATTGAATACAGTGCATAATACTTAACTAACTTTAACTTTCACAAGCTTATTCAATTCAATTCTCATAAATCATCCAATTTCCACCTTCATAAGCCAAATAAGTACATTATGAGGAATTAACACATCTACTCAAATTCTTTCTCATATGCATCACATATCACCATCATTATTCCATTTCAGCTTTCATTTATGAAGTTTAAGATAATATTACGCATGCAACTTTGCAAGTACATCACATTCATTCATTCATTCGTGTTTCATATGGACAAATTCATGTTTCACTTCTCTATATCATGTAACTTGCTTTGCATATACACTTACCCTTCATTTCAAATGTCATATACATAACTTACGCATTGGCTCACATATATCACATGATCACAAATTAGTTGTACATATAACATTTTTGCTTATACATTTTGCATATACATATATATTTCATTCTTATAGTTTGAGCACAATTCAGACGTACCTGAACCAGATATACATTTCATATATTTATTCCACTTTACATAATCTCTTGTCAGACTATTCAGAAATAATACAGCTGCCCACAAGCCTTATACAATGCCAACGTCCCAAACATGGTCTTAAATGTGATTCAGCATCGATGCCTCTGTCCTAGACAGGGTCTTAGACGAAATCAAACACGATGCCAATGTCTCGGAGATGGTCTTACACGTAAGTCTCAAATCAAGGCCTGTGTCTCAGACATAGTCTTACATGAACATATATGATGCTAGTGTCCCAGACACGGTCTTACATATATTGCTGTAATCAATGCCTACGTCCCAGACGAGGTCTTACATGATATTAGTTTACTATTACTTAATCAGAATTGACTCAGAACTAATACATCAGGCTCTCACAGCCATCCAAATGCAATTAAAATATCATTAATACATAATAAACATCGATACAATGCATATTTGTATATTAAGTTACGCATAAATCTCAAACTGATGCCAATGTTCCAGATGTGGTATTACATTAAAATTCATATCAGGATCATATGTCATTAATCAATATAACATCTATACAACTTATTCAATGCTCATACATTTATATTACCATTCGGCATTGCAATTAATCACATAATAATATGCATTTATAACAGAATTTCATAACATCTATTAAAATACGAACTTACCTATTTTGGGAAAAATGGAAACGAACGACAAATCAACTACTTTCAATTTCCCCAATCTATATCCCATTTTCTTTGTTCTTGATCTAAAACAATTCAAATTCAACCATTCAATTACTCATTTCATTTAATACAATCCATAAACACTTATTTAGGGCATTTTGCATTTTAGCCCTCACAGTTTCATACTTTAACAATTTAGTTTGTTTTTCTCAAAATCACAAATATGTATAATTTCTTCACTATATAGCCTAGCCGAATTTTCATGGCCTCCATATAAGCCCATATAACACATTTATTTCACGTTTTATCTCCCCAAAATTTCATTTTCTCAAATTAGTCCACATGGCTCAAAATCATCAAAATTTCATAGCAAAACATATCTATTCAATATCTATCCATCATAATTTAACCAAATTCATCACAAAGCTTCAAATAGCATCAATGGCATTATTCATAAACTTTATCAAAAACAGAAATTGAGACATGGGCATGTAAGATTTCGAAGCAATGATTAGAAAAACGTAGAAATTATCAAAAACAGATCAAAAATACATACCTGATTTATGCTTAAACCATGACCAAATATTTGAAAACTCAAATCCCTATTTTTCTTTTAAGAATCAACAATAACAAGATGATAACAGCCTTGGTTTGATGTTTGTTTTATTTAACACATAATAATACATAAATTACAAAAATAACCTTAGCCATATAATTAAAATCCTGGTCACCAATGTCCATACTTGTCCAATTATTAAACCAATAGTCCATTTACAACATAAGGACCTCACATTTACTAAGCCATGGCAATTTGACCCTTTAAAAAATAGCACACAAGTTTTTAATTTTCTGCGATTTAGTCCATTTTCATGATTCGGTACTCAAACGACCAAATTTTCATACGAGACTTTCACATATGCTAATTCACATATTATAAACACGAAAAATAATATTAAAATATTTTTTAGACTCGGATATGTGGTCTTGAAACCACTATTCTGACTAGGGTCCAAATCGGGCTGTTATTATTCTCCCCCAAGGGATTTTTGTCCCCGAAAATCTTACCGTTAAATAGATTCGGATATTATTGTCTCATTGAAATTTCAAGCTCCCAGGTAGCCTCTACTATAGTGCGTCGATGCTAGATACATTTATTAACAAGATTCTCTTATTTTGTAATTCTTTCATTTCACGAGACAGAATACAGATCGATTCTTTTTCATATGACATATCAGACTGTATTTCAATCTCAAAAGGGAATATTACATGAGACAGATCAAATCTGTAGCGCCGAAATATAGATACATAACTCAGGTGGTAGCATCAATTTATAAACAACTGGCCTAACTCGTTCGACGATTTCGTATGGTCTGATGAACATCAGACTCAATTTACCCTTTTTACCAAATCGAAACAGTTTCTTTCACGGAGATACTTTTAGATTCACAGATAGCGTCATATTTCAATACAACCCCATACTCAAATCTTACTGAACTTTCTCTCAAAATCATAACACAAGTTTCAGATCTCATTCTGAAACAATGATAACTGGTATCAAAGGTAGACTTATCATCTCAGAAATAGATAACTCAGCTATTTTATTAAAAGAGAAATTTCATACATACAGAAATTTCTTCAAACAATTAACAATAATCCCAGTACAGAATTTATCAACACTCTCTTCTATAAATAACAAAGTCTGAACTATTACATTTCATACCTATTCAATCAGTACCATAACTCGAATTGTTGTGTATTTAGTAATCTCGTATGAACAGACATCTATCACTGAGAGTTTCATGTAGCAGTTATTGCACAAGCTTAGAAATTCTTGGTACACACACTTTTTTTTGAAACAACAACCAAAATCAATTCCACATCTGAAAGTCTGAATCAGAAATCGATCTATACCGAATCCTTTTTTTCACTTGTAATTTGTTGTCACATTTCTGAATTTCACAACTACACCGAACAAATATTAATTTAGCTTCTAAATCATCTAATAACTTTTTATCACTGGACAAAATAAATCACGTGCTCATCGTTCATAAAGCACACAAACTCAAGGATTTTTCAACGATTCGAGATATCTTTGTTGTGCTAATTTCAGATCTCGTTTGCAACATTAGACATTTTAAATTCCTTTTTATGCAGTTCCAACTATACAAATTACTAGATATCTCTGTACCCTCTTTCATACTATTTTTCAATTCATGTGTGCACAAACAAGAATTTATTCCCTATTCCGGTGGATAGATTCAATCATATGAAATCCAAATATCTTTTCAATCAATTAACTCAGATCAGATTACCCTTGAATCGATCTTTTTTTTAAATATCTCTTCTTCTCGTATAAAAAAATAACCCAGGCATATCATTATACAGAACCACAATCACCAAACAGAAATCATAAAATCATGATAAGACCGACGTCTTCACCGTAACAATAGATAATATCTCTACTTTTATAAAGCAATTGAACATTGAAGAAAGCTAAATATGATTCAAATAGAAATCTATTCAGAAATATTACTTCTATAACTCAGATGATGGTACCACTGTACTCTTACCTTTCGAATTAGGATTTATAATCATAATAGACATAGTCATCTTTATTAAATAGAGATCTCTTGCTGCTATTCATATGGTATCATAAGAAAACTGAGATAGCGAAGTTTCAATGTCTGAAGTTACACAGAATATCAGAGGATTATAGCTCATATAGAATGATATCAATTACAATGATACCCTAAATAGAATCCAGAAAGAACAATGTCACTCATGAATACTTAAGTCTACAGTATGGAAGTAATATAGCCTTAATTTATATTCAATAGAACAATAATCAGTAGAAACAGATTATTAGCCTCATACAGATTTTTCATCGACTTTCATATTCACTTAATAGAACAAAATATCAGAAAAAGACGGAGCAATGTCAAACATAACCCCGAACAGATCATATATATATATACCTCTAAAAATAAACATTCACATGGAATGCCCAAAATAAGTTATAGTAATTGTTTAACTATAACCACTGCACTCAGCCATCAATACAATTTAAACATTTCCCTTCACTGATAGAAATCCATTCATAAAAACTTCTAGTTGATACTTTCGTTAGATTACAAACCTGAATAGGTCATCCGATCGAGGTTAACTTCTTCGTAATAGTGATTTTGCAAAATTTGAGTCGTCTTCAGAATTATCCAATACCTCTTTTACTACTGTCTTCATTCGCTAATTTATTTGCTTTTCTAATCACTTTATTAATCTTCCAAATATAGACTTTTAGAATTCCACAATCGTGAGCTTACTCAATCCAAATCTTACAGATTTTATTGTAATATTTTACTAATAAAGGGGGTGAAGTTGTAAAGCCTCAAATTTGACTCACACACAAATGCACATATCATATGTTGTCGCAAATAGCCAATTTATTACCAATTTCACATTCTCAAAACATTTCACAAACATTTGCTTTTAATCGCTTTCATTCTTAACACATAGTTTGTAACGCCCCGAATTGGGCTTGGAAGAATGGGCCATGTGGGATGGGCTTATGGACCCCACATGGGTTACGTAAGGGGCCTTGGGCCCATGTACACTGAGTGGCATGTTGGTGTGTTGGCTAAGAGATTTAGGAGTGTTTGGAAGTGTTGGAGAAGTCCTGGTTTCAAACCTGGACCTTAGCAAAAATTTAATTTTTGCTTTAGTGGAACCCTAGTCTCAGGTATTAGGCCTCTTAAACAAATTAAGGGGAAATAAGACGCAAATGAGCTTGTGGCTCAGTGGCAAGGTAGCGCCACTTAGGGAGTTATAGGTGGCGTCACTATCGGTTAAAGAGGTCCAAGGTTTGAGACTTAGAGTGGTAAATTTAGGGACTTTATTTTTGCACCATGGAAGGAAGGTAGTGGCGCTGGAGTGGACTCTGGAAGAGAGTGTTTAGGAGAGAAATTTAAGGTAAGGATAATGGAGAGAAAATAGGAGATTGAGGAGGGGAGGTGATGGTACTAAATGGGACTTTGGGGGAAGGTAGTTTTGGCTTTTGGGTATAAAAGAGGGGTGTCGAATGCTCTTGAGGGGTTCTTTTGCTTTGTCGAATTCTTCCATTGCCAACTTCTCTTCTCCTTCTCATTCTACTGCCGAATAACCCATCATCTTTTTGCCTAAATTTCCATTAAGCATTGTGTTTCTTTTTCTCTCAAAAGCTGAATACCATCCTTAATCTCTTAAAAGCCGAATACCATCCTTAATCTCTTAAAAGCCGAATACCTATATCCTCTTTGCCAATTTCTTTCCTTAATTTCTTAAAAGCCAAATAGCTATATTTAGTTGCCGATTTCTTTTTGATTTCCTCCATCGCAAATCTGTTTCTGTTATCTACTATCCTTAATGAAAATCTAAAAGCCAGATCTCACTCAGTAGCTATTTAGGCCGCAGGATCAAAGGCTAGTTTCGGTAAGTACTTAGTCAAACCTTCTTTAGTGTGTTTTGGTAAAAGCCGAAGGGCTATCTAACTCCTTCTTGTCGTTAACCCTGTATTAACAAGGGGTAGGGTTCAAAGATCGCAAGCGTGGTAAGGATCACTAGCAAGTAGTAAGTGTACTCGTCTCAATTTTTGGATTAGTAAGTGGCCGAATGTAAGTGTGGCCTATAGAGGTAACTTGTGTGGAATACGAGTCACTTGATGTTGATGATATGTGTGTATTTGTGCATATCTAAGGATATTCAGGAATAATAGTGAAGGAGAGGCTATTAAAACTAGTGGTACACGGTAAGGTTATTTTAAGGCTTCGAGATTTGATAAATTGTAGTTTAAGTATAGAATTGATTCGAAAATGGTTTTTGTTGTTGGTTGAGGCTGATGATAGTGTAGTGTGGGTCACCGATCAGGTGTGTACATACACTACACACACGACAAATCGGCAAAAGCTGAAATCCCGTATCCTGAATGGGCCTGCAGAATTTGTGGGCCCAAATAGGCAAAGTTGTGATGTGAAATTTTATGATGGGTTGATATGTATGATTGCATGATTGGATTATGATCCGGCCTAATGGGCTACATAAGCATGTTTGGGGCTTAATAGGTTTATGAACATGATTGGGCTTGATGGGCCTTATAGTAGTGTAGAAATGCATGCTAGGGGTTTTAATAGACTATAGGCCTAGTTCTGATCTCTCAAATTTTGCATAAGACTTAATAAAATAATTAAACATATTCGTGGACAAGTCGCTATACTAAAGTGTGGCAATGGATGTGTGCATGTCTAGGATTGGATCTAGTAACAGCTTGGTACTTAAGCGGTCCGAGTGACCCACCTCCTCTTCTCTTGAATCCTACCTGGTGCATAGTATCTATTCACTTTAGCCACGAGGACTTGTTGATGGGCCAAAATCCATAATTAAAACATATACCATTAGGAAATTACTAAAGTGCCCCTCTAGAGTAGAATTACGAAAATACCCCTCTAGGGTAGAAATTACGAAATTACCCCTTTAGGGTAAAATTACTAAAATAACCCATAGGGTAGAACTACTAAAATGCCATCATAGAGTAGAATTACCAAAACACCCTTGTAAGGTAGAAATTACGAAAATACCCTTAGGTAGTGAAATTACTAAAATACCCTTACGTGCTTAATATGTGGAAAATTTGTATGTTGCATTCATGAAATGTATGTTGCATTTGGGGGGATTAATGGTACGGAGGAAGATATGTGAGGATCGCATAGTCACTTGACGACCATGGATCCACCGGTGGCTTTAAGCCCAATATATGAATAGCAACTTTGCTGCAACGTTTGAGTAGTGTCGTTGTTGGTGCTACCTTTGGAGTGTAGGGATTGGTGGGTTGATATTTATATCCCCATAGGAGTGTAGAGTTGGAAGGGAAATGGAGTGCAGGGTTGGATTTGGGATGGGTGCGTTGCATTCATGAGAATTGATGTGATTTGAGGCCAATGTGGGCTAAGGCCCAAGACCATCGATATTGTTAGGGCTTAGGCCCAATGTGGTATGTGCATATTGATTTGATTTGATTGCCAAGGGTCGTACACACTGAGTTTTGAAACTTACACCCTTTAATTTAATGTTTCAGGTGACCTTCAGTAGACGGCTCGACGTGGGAGAGGACTCGGAGATGGCCACACTGCAAGTTACTTAGAAGTTTTAAATATTTTTGAATTACTTTATTTTAATTACTTGTTTTTCAATGGGTTGTAATAAGGCCTTACATCTCCGATTTGACTTTTCATTTGGGTTTATTATTGTTACATCTGTTGAATCATCAGACTTAATTAAATTTTTAAAGTAAACGTGGTTTTCTAAGTAACCTTAACATGTGAACGTTTTCTTAAAACCTATACTATTAGGACTTAACAAGTATTTTGAATTTCTAAATCTCAAGTTTAAGTTTTTTAACCAAGCAACTTTTCTACCGAACATGTTTTTAATTGAATAAAGTCGTTTTGAAAATAACCTCTTTGATGTGACATCATCGGATTCGGCCATAATGTCTGGGTCAAGTCTGGGGTGTTACATAGTTCATATGTCATCTCAAATCACTAATTCTCTATCAAAGCTTTACATAACAATCATATCTCAAATGTCATACTCATATACTCATATACTTATAACATTTATCAAATTCAACATGTCATACAGTTTGATCCATACCTTTATGAGTTTTTAACTCATAATACTATCAGAATTAGCTCGGTTGGAAAACTTATCTGTCTCATCAAATAATTTTTGTCAGAGTCGGTAGATATCACACTATTGCAGGTTAATCGTCGCACGTATAGCTAGACTCATATACGCTCTGGTAGTCCTAGAATCGACTAAACCATAGCTCTGATACCAATCAAATTATAACACCCCTATCCCGTAACTGTCGCCGGAACAGGTAAAGGGTGTTACTAGATAATCAGAGCATATCAGAACAAAACATTCAGAGTTTACAAAGTTCAAACAATAAGTCCCTATTTAGAGATATGCAAGACCTCAAACATGTATTATGAAAGGAGCAGGACTAAACTGAAAACATTCATAAACTTCAAAACATATATAAAATTTTCAAGTTTAAAGATGTCACACGCCCGTGTGACTAGGCCGTGTGTCTACACGAGACTCAAGCACGCCCGTGCACCCAAACTATGCCAAAATAGGGTAGGTATACTGACTATTTTCCATGGACACAAGACACGCCCGTAGTCTTGGCCGTGTGAGCTTAATGAATATACTGGAAAATTAACACGGCCATGCCCGTGTGCCATAGCCGTATGGCACTAAGCAGACTTGGTTTAAGTCATGCTTTCCGCCCACTATGGGTCAATTCAACAAGCATACATATATCTCAATTTGCTATTCTAGAAATCAATCATTTCTAGGCTTAGAACATTCAACCATAATTCTAATACATCAACCACCAATTGCAACTCATTTCCATACTATCACATGCATATAAACTCAAAACAAAACTTACCTATAAACATATATCCTATAGCCAATTCATTTCATCATAAAGATCATATCAAACTTATCAAGTTCATATTCAAACATAAATCTAATTGACCATTTCTTTTAGTCATTCACGGACATCAAACATACCATTACCAAGCATATAACATACACCAAAGTCAAATCGTGCTTTCAAAGCAAAGGCTAGCCATATCTCATGGCACAACTTGAATAAATCTCAAAACATACCCATAAATTCTAGCCTATACATGTAACGCCCTAATTTTCAGGTTTTTCTTAGATTTTTCTTTATCTGATAAAATGTTTAAATTCTAGTATTTGGGTGTGTAATGCATGTTTGGAGGGTGTTAATGGGCCTATGGAAGGCTCATGTGTTGGTTGGAAGCTCGGCAAAATTTTGTATTTTTGACTTAGGAGATAGGGGTCTCTTGAAGATAGGTGTTATAAGAAAATAATTGTGAAATAAGACACAAAACAAGTCTTGGTAAAGTGGCAAGGGAAGCGCCACTAAGCTCCTTAAAAAGTGGAGCCTAAGTGAGCTTGGAGGTCCAAGGTTCAAGCTCCAGAGTTGGCAAAGATGGCGTTTTATTTTTGAGCTTGAGCAGGTAGGAGTTTGAAGCAGATTTAAACTCTGTTTTTGGAGGAGTTTAAATAGGTCACTGAGCAAATCTAGGAGGAGGTTGCGGGAGTTTGAATTTTAAAAGATGGTGGCCGGCTAAAGGACTCTTGGGGAAGGCAAATTCGGCTTTGTGCTTAGGTAGCATTTTCGGCAAATAGGTGCTAGAGTGTGCCGAATTCTCCTTTAGTCTTTTATGATTTTGTGCCAATTTTCCTTAAGTGAGAAAGCTCCCCTCTTCTGTTAAGTTCACATAGCCTATTAGGTACCCTTTTTGCCACTTTGTTCCTCTCATTAACCTAGTAACCGAACCTTATACCACCCTTGAACCGAATCTGCATTCGACTAAACACCTCCTTTGTTTTCTTTCTGTTCTCATCTATTTGCTTCTCTTCTTCTCAAACCATAAACCGACCCCCTTATCACCATTCTACTACTAGTCGAATCCAACCTTCCCTGTCTCCCTCTTCTCTGAACCTTTTCCGACAACTGTGAAAGAGGCTGAAACTTTTGGTGACCGATTACCTTTTTTGTCAAAGTCGACTGCCTTCTCTTCTTTCAAAGCCTTCAATTAGCCGAACCCCTATTCTTTCATCCCTTCTAGTTGCCATTTTACCCCACCTACTTTATTGGTTGAAACAACAAGAGCACCATACCACCTTCTCAAAAGCCGAAAGCACCTCCTTCTAACCATTCAAAAGCCGAATATCTCTAAAGACACTTTGGGACATTAGAGTTAGATTTACGGTGAATCTAGAATAGATCGGAGGTAGTGGAAACGTGGGAGCAATACTCTTCGAGTGGTGGCATCGGTAAGTGATCTAATCACTAAGTACATTTGTTTATTAAACTCTTAAAGGAAAACCGAAACCCATGGATCCTTGGGGGGCATGTCGGCATTATTTGTAAGATTCTAATGCTATAGTTTGACTCTTGTGCGTATTGGATAGCAAGGAATGGTGATCAAGTGAGGAGTTTTGGAGGGCTAACGTAGTTGGACATTGAGATCTAGTCCATAACCGAAGAAAGGGTAAGATTTTAATGACTTAGGCCATGTAGGCCGATTATGGTAAGGGTTTATGGCTCTTTGGTTATCGATTATTAGACTAAAAGTTAGCATTCGATTGTAGGCTCTTCATACGTGGATTTTGTCAACGTTTCGACAGCTAACAGGTGTGTAACCAGGTGTGTAACGAATCCCAGCTTTTAGACTAAAGTGGTAAAAGCTGAAATGGCCATAAAGTGACCGACAACTAAAGAGAAGTAACCGAAAACGCACTCGTATAATATTTAAGAGTAATTGTTTACTCCGTTGGGGTTAACCATGAATTCAGTGGTGAAAGAATTGCAGAAGGTGCAATTCTGAACGTTTTGGTAGGTTGGGCTTCGATGGGCCAAGGTGAGCCTAATGGGCTTTCGAGCCCTAAACGGTAAAGTGGCTGTTAAGGGCTTTCTGGTGACATGGTTAATAATACATGGTTAAGTTGGTAAACTAAACCTAAAATTGGGCTTAACGGGCTTGAGACGATAATGGACTTAGTAAGGCCCATTAGGGGTTTTAAGCTAAAAAGGGTAAAACTAGAAACTTAGCCTAAATGGACTTCTGTGGTTATTTAGGGACTGTTAATTTATTGAACTTGCATAAAAATCTCTGAAAATGTGAATAAGGACTAAAATACCCCTGAATATGGAAATTTACCAAAATACCCCTAGGTGTAAAAAGACTATTATACCCCTAGGGTCACTTCTGAATGAAGTATAATTTTAAGTATCTGCATGAGTTACCATTTAATATGAATCTATCTGATGCGTGAGATGCTATATGATGCATGCTATAGTATGTTTATATCTGTTGCATGGGGTATGGGTTTTATGATGGAGGAAGCGTTCTGGCAGCCTCGCTGCAATCTGGTGGCCTCGCCACATATATATCTATTCTGGCAGCCTCGCTGCAATCTGGTGGCATCGCCACGTATATATATCTGTTCTGGTGGCCTCGCCACAATATCTGTATCTGGTGACCTCGTCACAATATCTGGCAGCCTCGCTGCAAATATCTGTGGTGTGTAGCGGTTGGGTGGGTCGAGTAGTCTCCCCACATGGTGTAAGGCTGGTACAGGGGTGTTATGGATGGATTTGGGTTGGGTTTCTGTTTGCATATTATTTCTGATTTGTATCTGTTATGGGCCTATGGGCTTAACCTGATTTCCATAATGGGCCAAGGCCCAATTATGTCTGATTCTGAGGCTTGATCTGTTTTGGCCTATGGTTGAGATTATGTTACACACTGAGTTATCAAACTCACCCCCCTTTTTATTTCATCTCTGCAGGTAACCCTCAACCATAGTGGGCTTGGAGCTACGAGAGATTCGGAGTGGCCACAATATCCGCAAATTTGGTTTTTGTTTCATTTTAAGTAATCCATTATGCTATTTTGGGTTTTTAATTGTAATAAGGTCACTATTTAAATTCTCTTGTTGGTTTATCTTCTTTAATAGGTTTAATTCATATTTTATTGAAACTGCTAGTTATAGGCTGTGCGGGTTTTCAAAATATTAATAATGTTTTCAAACGCAACAAGTTTAAAACATGGATAAGTTAAGGATTAACAAATTGGTTTCTCACAAACTCGCCGTTTTAGTAAAATACCATCTCAGTCACAACAAGCAAAAAGATCATAAGTTTAGTTGTAGGATCATGTGACACACCAGATCTGGTCATAACGTCTAGACCGGGTTTAGGGTGTTACATTTAGTGGTATCAGAGCCAAGTTGCAACAACTCGGTTGTGGATCGGGTCTGAAAATGAGAGCTTTCAAACAATCAAAACAAAGATTTTCGTGTATAAAAGAATAAATTAAGTTTTCCTATGTAATCTTTCTAAAGAGTGGCACACCGAATCTCTGGCCCAAGCCTTTAAGTTTTTTGAACTTTTCTGATTGTTTCTGAAATTCTGATTATATGCCTGACCAAGACTCTATTATGATACTTTAGCTAGGGTATTGCTGAAACTATAGAGACTCTGATAGATGGACTGAGACTGTAGCTGGGCTACCGCGGAAGAAGATAACCTCCGAAATGCTACTTATTCATAAGACATCTGTAATAAACACTGAAATATTAATCTGACTCATAAAATTTCTAAAACAGAAAGTACGAAATGAGTACGTGAGCAGCTCGTGGTAGGGGCCGTGGACGTGGCCGAGGTAGTGCACGAGCTGAATCTTCATCTTCGGGACATGCGCCGGCAGCTGATGCACCGATACCACCGGCAATAGAGGTGGAATCTCATGATAAGGGTGTGGGGGATGATGCCCTATCACAAGCGATGCTTCGAGTTTTGGAAAGGGTTGCTGGGGCAAGTACTGGTAATGGATATCGAGGTTCTATTTCTAAGCGACTCCGGGCTAATGGGGCAGAATTCTTTAGGGGCGTGTCTGGTGTAGCCCCAAATGTGGCCGAGTATTGGTTGGAGGCCAAAGAGCGGATTATAGACGATTTGGATTGCTCAATGGAGTAGAAGCTGAAAGGAGCCGTGTCGTTGCTTAAAGATGAAGCTTATCAGTGGTGGCTCACGGTAAGAGATGGAACTTCAGCTGGTGATGTAACATGGGAGCTGTTTAAGAAAGCCTTTAAAGGAAAATATGTTGGGGCTAGCTATGTGGACGCCCGCAGGAAAGAATTCTTGAATCTGGTTCAGGGAAGTAGGACAGTATCTGAGTACGAGGCTGAATTTCTGAGGCTGAGCCGATATGCTTCTGGGATAGTTGCCACTAAGTATGAGCGTAGCGTGCGTTTCGAGGATGGTCTGAGAGATGAACTAAGGGTGCTGATTGCTCCGCAGAGGGAGCGTAACTTCGCTGCGTTGGTTGAGAAAGCTAAGATAGCTGAGGAAGTAAAGCGTATCGAGAGGCAGAATCGCGAAAAGGATAGAAACCGCTTCAGGAGGGATTCTGGACCATCAGGTGGGGCTAATAGGAATGTTAAGAGAGCAAGAGTGGTAGAACCAGTGCGAGCGGTGCCAATGAATGCTGTCAGACCGCCGGGTTGTAGGAATTGTGGTAAGATACACATGGGTGAGTGTCGGAAACGTTCTAGAGCCTGTTTTCGATGTGGGTCGATGGAGCATAGGATTAAGGACTGTCCCGAAGAACCGGATCAAGGACAAGTTATGGCTCAAAGGGTTGTCCAACCGGTGAAGGGTGGACCACCAGCTCCGAAGGGTCGTGGACAAGGTAGAGGCGGAAATGGTAATGGTCGAGGACGAGGAGCACCTGGCAGGGGTGCTGGTTTTGCTGAGGCTCGTCAGCCAATGCTAGTTTATGCAGCTCGTCGCCGAGAGTAGGGTGATGCTCCTGACGTCATAACCGGTACGTTTTTTATTTCTAGTATGCCATACACTGCGTTGATAGATGTTGGATCTACCCATTCTTATGTGGCATGTGCTATATCTGGGTCTCTGGGTGTGCGTTCTGAGGAGACAGTGAGTAGGGTATCTGTATTAAGTCCTTTGGGTCACTCAGTTAGGGTAGACAAACTGTATAGAGACGTGCCTATAGAGATTCAAGGAAAAATCTTTTCTGGAGACTTGATGGAGCTACCTTTCAGAGAATTTGATCTTATATTGGGAATGGATTGGCTGGTTAAGCATAGGGCTACTCTAGATTGTGCTGCAAAGCGAATGAGATTAAAGACCACAGAAGATGAGGAAGTTATGGTGATAGGTGAACGTAGAGATTATTTGTCCAATGTGGTGTCGGCATTAAGAGCCGAGAAGTGGATTCGAAAAGGATGTGAGGCTTATGTGGCATTCATAAGTCAAGCAGAAACTGAAGAATTGACTGTGGACAAAGTCAAAACCGTTAAGGATTTCCAAGATGTTTTTCCAGAAGAGCTTCCAAGTTTACCTCCGAGTCGAGAGGTTGAGTTTGGGATCGATTTGTTACCTGGTACGACACCGGTGTCCATTGCTCCTTATAGGATGGCACCAAAAGAGTTGGTGGAGTTGAAAGCACAGATTCAAGAGCTGTTGGATAGAGGCTTCATTAGGCCAAGCGTGTCTCCGTGGGGAGCACCAGTGCTGTTCGTAAAGAAGAAAGATGGATCAATGCGAATGTGCATCGATTATCGGCAGTTGAACAAACTGACGATTAAGAATAAGTACCCGTTGCCAAGAATCGATGATCTGTTCGATCAGCTTAGGGGAGCTTCAATATTTTCCAAGATTGACCTTCAATCTGGGTACCATCAGTTAAGGGTGAAAGAGGTGGATATTCACAAGACAGCATTCAGAACTCGGTATGGTCACTATGAATTCTTGGTTATGCCATTTGGGCTGACCAATGCACCTGCAGCATTTATGGATATGATGAATCGCGTATTCCAGCCATACTTGGATTGATTCGTGGTTGTCTTTATCGACAATATTTTGGTCTATTCTGAATCTGAGGCGAAACATGATGAGCATCTCCGTATTGTGCTGCAAGTGTTAAGGGAAAAGGAGCTTTTTGCAAAATTCAGTAAGTGTGAGTTCTGGCTGAGGGAGGTAACTTTCTTGGGGCATGTTGTATCTGCTGAGGGGATAAAGGTAGACCCTCGAAAGATTGAAGCAATTCTGGAGTGGAAACCACTGAGGTCAGTGGCAGAAATTTGAAGTTTTCTGGGTTTAGCTGGATATTATAGAAGGTTTGTAGAAGGATTTTCTGTGATGGCAGCGCCATTGTCAAAACTCGTAAGGAAAGGAGTGCCATTTATTTGGAACGAGCAGCAGCAAGAAGCTTTTGAGAAACTAAAGAAGGTTCTGACCGAGGCACCTGTACTGATTCAACCAGAGTCTGGAAAAGATTTTACCGTGTACAGTAATGCATCACATGTTGGGTTGGGCTGTGTGTTGATGCAAGAAGGTAAAGTGGTTGCTTATGCATCGCGACAACTTAAACCTCATGAGGTGAACTAACCTACCCATGATCTGGAGTTGGCAGCCGTAATCTTTGCCCTTAAGATTTGGAGGCATTATCTGCATGGAGAAAGGTGTATTATATACACAGATCATAAGAGTCTTAAATACTTGCTAACTCAGAAGGAGTTGAATCTGAGGCAACGGAAGTGGATTGAGTTGCTTAAGGATTATGATTGTGCGATTGAGTATCATCCAGGCAAAGCTAATGTGGTGGCTGATGCCCTAAGTCGTAGAACTGTATCTGATCTAAGAGTGATGTTTGCACGTTTGAGTCTGTATGATGACGGAAGTCTGTTAGCAGAACTGCAAGTAAGACCGACCTGGGTGGATGAGATTAAGGAAAAGCAGTCGAAGGATGAGTCTCTGGTTTCTCGATTTCAGCAGGTTAAGGATGGGGGTACTTCTGAGTTTGGACTTAACAGTGAGGGAGTTCTATGTTTCCATGGTAGAATCTGTATTCCTAAGGATTCCAATTTGAGGCAAGCAATTCTGAATGAAGCTCATAAAGGATTGTGTGCTATGCATCCAGGAGGTAATAAGATGTATCATGACCTAAAGGAGTTGTATTGGTGGCCTGGGCTGAAGCGAGAGGTAACAGAATTTGTGGGGAAATGTCTGACTTGTCAGCAAGTGAAAGCTGAACATCAGTTACCTTCTGGACTTCTGCAACCAGTGAAGGTACCACTCTGGAAGTGGGAAAGGGTGACCATGGATTTTGTAAGTGGGCTGCCCTTAACGCCGTCAAAGAAGGACTCGATCTGGGTGATTATGGATAGGTTGACTAAATCTGCTCATTTCATCCCTATACGTACTAATTATTCGCTTCAGAAGTTAGCCAAGTTGTATGTAGTAGAGATTGTGCGACTGCATGGGGTACCAGTGTCTATTATCTCTGATCGAGATCCTAGATTCAAATCTCGGTTCTGGCAAAAGTTGCATGAGGCGTTGGGAACGCGGCTGAATTTTAGCACGGCCTTCCATCCTCAGACTGATGGTCAGTCAGAAAGGGTTATTCAGATTCTGGAAGATATGTTGAGGGGATGTGTTATCGACTTTCGAGGTAGTTGGGAGGATTATCTACCGTTGGCAGAGTTTGCATATAATAACAGTTATCAGGCTAGTATCCGTGTGGCACCTTATGAGGCACTGTATGGGCGTAGGTGTCATTCACCTAGCTGTTGGACTGAGCTGGGCGAGCGGCAAGTTCTTGGACCTGAGTTGGTAGCAGAGACTGAAGAGAAGGTCAAAATAATAAAGGATCGGTTAAAAGAGGCATCTGATCGACAGAAGTCTTACGCGGATTTGAAGCGTAAGGAGATTGAGTACTCAGTGGGTGACATGGTCTTCTTGAAAGTTTCGCCTTGGAAGAAGATTCTAAGATTTGGTAAGAAAGGCAAGCTAAGTCCGCGGTTTATTGGGCCTTATCGGGTTCTTAAGCGAGTAGGTCCGGTAGCGTATCAGTTGGAATTACCTCCAGAGTTAAATAGAATCCATGATGTGTTTCACGTATCCATGCTAAGACGATATCGTTCTGACCCTACTCATATCCTATCAGTTGCAGAAGTGGAAGTACAGCCTGATTTGACTTTCGAAGAAGAGCCTGTACAGATTCTAAAACGAGACGTAAAGGTTCTAAGAAGAAAATCAGTCCCATTGGTAAAGGTACTTTGGCATAATCATGGCAGAGAGGAAGCTACTTGGGAGCCAGAGGAAGCAATACGTCAGCAATATCCCCATTTGTTTGGATAAGGTAAATTTTGAGGACGAAATTTCTTTAATGAGGGTAGAGTTGTAACGCCCTAATTTTCAGGTTTTTCTTAGATTTTTCTTTATCTGATAAAATGTTTAAATTCTAGTTTTTGGGTGTGTAATGCATGTTTGGAGGGTGTTAATGGGCTTATGGAAGGCTCATGTGTTGGTTGGAAGCTCGGCAAAATTTTGTATTTTTGACTTAGGAGATAGGGGTCTCTTAAAGATAGGTGTTATAAGAAAATAATTGTGAAATAAGACACAAAACAAGTCTTGGTAAAGTGGCAAGGGAGGCGCCACTAAGCTCCTTAAAAAGTGGCGCCTAAGTGAGCTTGGAGGTCCAAGGTTAAAGCTTCAGAGTTGGCAAAGATGGCGTTTTATTTTTTAGCTTGAGCAGGTAGGAGTTTGAAGCAGATATAAACTCTGTTTTTGGAGAAGTTTGAATCGGTCAATGAGCAAATCTAGGAGGAGGTTGAGGGAGTTTGAATTTTGAAAGATGGTGGCCGGCTAGAGGACTCTTGGGGAAGGCAAATTCGGCTTTGTGCTTAGGTAGCATTTTCGGCAAATAGGTGCTAGAGTGTGCCGAATTCTCCTTTAGTCTTTTATGATTTTGTACCGATTTTCCTTAAGTGAGAAAGCTCCCCTCTTCTGTCAAGTTCACATAGCCTATTAGGTACCCTTTTTGCCACTTTGTTCCTCTCATTAACCTAGTAACCGAACCTTATACCACCCTTGAACCGAATCTGCATTCGACTAAACACCTCTTTTGTTTTCTTTCTGTTCTCATCTATTTGCTTCTCTTCTTCTCAAACCATAAACCGACCCCCTTATCACCATTCTGCTGCTAGCCGAATCCAACCTTCCATGTCTCCCTCTTCTCTGAACCTTTGCCGACAACTGTGAAAGAGGCCAAAACTCTTGGTGACCGATTACCCCTTTTGTCAAAGTCGACTGCCTTCTCTTCTTTCAAAGCCTTCAATTAGCCGAACCCCTATTCTTTCATCCCTTCTAGTTGCCATTTTACCCCACCTACTTTATTGGTTGAAACAACAAGAGCACCATACCACCTTCTCAAAAGCTGAAAGCACCTCCTTCTAACCATTCAAAAGCCGAATATCTCTAGAGACGCTTTGGGACGTTAGAGTTAGATTTACGGTGAATCTAGAATAGATCGGAGGTAGTGGAAACATGGGAGCAATACTCTTCGAGTGGTGGCATTGGTAAGTGATCTAATCACTAAGTACATTCGTTTATTAAACTCTTAAAGGAAAACCGAAACCCATGGATCCTTGGGGGGCATGTCGGCATTATTGGTAAGATTCTAATGCTATAGTTTGACTCTTGTGCGTATTGGATAGCAAGGAACGGTGATCAAGCGAGGAGTTTTGGAGGGCTAACGTAGTTGGACATTGAGATCTAGTCCATAACCGAAGAAAGGGTAAGATTTTAATGACTTAGGCCATGTAGGCCGATTATGGTAAGGGTTTATGGCTCTTTGGTTATCGATTATTAGACTAAAAGTTAGCGTTCGATTGTAGGCTCTTCATACGTGGATTTTGTTAACGTTTCGACAGCTAACAGGTGTGTAACCAGGTGTGTAACGAATCCCAACTTTTAGACTAAAGTGGTAAAAGCCGAAATGGCCATAAAGTGACCGACAACTGAAGAGAAGTGACCGAAAATGCACTCGTGTAATATTTAAGAGTAATTGTTTACTCCGTTGGGGTTAACCATGAATTCGGTGGTGAAGGAATTGCAGAAGGTGCAATTCTGAACGTTTTGGTAGGTTGGGCTTCGATGGGCCAAGGTGGGCCCAATGGGCTTTCGAGCCCTAAACGGTAAAGTGGCTGTTAAGGGCTTTCTGGTGACATGGTTAATAATACATGGTTAAGTTGGTAAACTAAACCTAAAATTGGGCTTAACGGGCTTGAGACGATAATGGACTTAGTAAGGCCCATTAGGGGTTTTAAGCTAAAAAGGGTAAAACTGGAAACTTAGCCTAAATGGACTTCTGTGGTTATTTAAGGACTGTTAATTTATTGAACTTGCATAAAAATCTTTGAAAATGTGAATAAGGACTAAAATACCCCTGAATATGGAAATGTACCAAAATACCCCTAGGTGTAAAAAGACTATTATACCCCTAGGGTCACTTCTGAATGAAATGTATAATTTTAAGTATCTGCATGAGTTACCATTTAATATGAATCTATCTGATGCGTGAGATCTATATGATGCATGCTATAGTATGTTTATATCTGTTGCATGGGGTATGGGTTTTATGATGGAGGAAGCGTTCGGGCAGCCTCGCCGCAATCTGGTGGCCTCGCCACATATATATCTGTTCTGGCAGCCTCGCTGCAATCTGGTGGCATCGCCACGTATATATATCTGTTCTGGTGGCCTCGCCACAATATCTGTATCTGGTGACCTCGTCACAATATCTGGCAGTCTCGCTGCAAATTATATCTGGCAGCCTCGCTGCAAATATCTGTGGTGTGTAGCGGTTGGGTGGGTTGAGTAGTCTCCCCACATGGTGTAAGGCTGGTACGGGGGTGTTATGGATGGATTTGGGTTGGGTTTCTGTTTGCATATTATTTCTGATTTGTATCTGTTATGGGCCTATGGGCTTAACCTGATTTCCATAATGGGCCAAGGCCCAATTATGTCTGATTCTGAGGCTTGATCTGTTTTGGCCTATGGTTGAGATTATGTTACACACTGAGTTATCAAACTCACCCCCCTTTTTATTTCATCTCTGCAGGTAACCCTCAACCATAGTGGGCTTGGAGCTACGAGAGATTCGAAGTGGCCACAACATCCGCAAATTCGGTTTTTGTTTCATTTTAAGTAATCCATTATGCTATTTTGGGTTTTAATTGTAATAAGGCCGCTATTTAAATTCTCTTGTTGGTTTATCTTCTTTAATAGGTTTAATTCATATTTTATCGAAACTGCTAGTTATAGGCTGTGCGGGTTTTCAAAATATTAACAATGTTTTCAAACGCAACAAGTTTAAAACATGGATAAGTTAAGGATCAACAAATTGGTTTCTCATAAACTCGCCGTTTTAGTAAAATACCATCTCAGTCACAACAAGAAAAAAGATCATAAGTTTAGTTGTAGGATCATGTGACACACCAGATCTGGTCATAACGTCTAGACCGGGTTTGGGGTGTTACAATACATGCCACATAACCTAAAACTCAAAACTTTAAGTGTGATGACATCTTCCATGACCTCTAATCTGAGCAAATCCCCGAAACTCTACAAACATATGGAAACACACAGAGTAAGCAATAAAGCTTAGTAAGCTTGTAACTTAATAAACGTAATACAATAAATAATTTCAATTCAATAATATAAGCATAATTTACTATCTCAAATGCTCAAAACGCAACCTTTCTCAAATACATGAATTGTTCCTATATTAAATCATCATTCATTCAATAGAGTGCATAATACTTAACTAACTTTAACTTTCACAAGCTTATTCAATTTAATTCTCATAAATCATTCAATTTCAGCCTTCATAAGCCAAATGAGTACATTATGAGGAATTAACACATCTTCTCAAATTCTTTCTCATATGTATCACATATCACCATCATTATTCCATTTTAGCTTTCATTTATGAAGTATCAGAAAATATTACGCATGCAACTTTGCAAGTACATCACATTCATTCATTCATTCGTGTTTCATATGGACAAATTCATGTTTCACTTCTCTGTATCACATAACTTGCTTTGCATATACACTTACCCTTCATTTCAAATGTCATATACATAACTTACGCATTGGATCACATATATCACATGATCACAAATTAGTTGCCCATATAACATTTTTGCTTATACATTTGGCATATACATATATACTTCATTATTATAGTTTGAGCACGATTCAGACATACCTAAACCTGGAACACCCTAATCCGTGTCCGTCATCGGAGTGGATTACAAGGCATTACAGACAATATTCTACAATTATACGATCACATTATAAATAGTTCAAATTTCTTGAATTAAACAAATATAATTTCGTATAATAAAAAATGATTAATTAATTAAGAATACAACATTCACGGTCATCTATTTTCTATACTTTTAGATCAATTATAAAGTTCACAACCATTATACCCTATACAAATATCATTATGAAATGACTACTCCTATTTGCAAAAGTCAATACACATAAGCATAATAAGAATACTAATATGTCATTTCTCCCAAATGAACTATGCGCAAATCAACTACTTTATAAATAGATTAATCAAATCATATATTATAAATTTTTAAGGAACACATCTTTCAAATTCATGTCAATCATGTTATGCATTTTTGGCACATAATAAAATATAGCATCATATAACCAGCCTAAACTTAACTCAAATGAGCATAAAATGGTACATATCCAAAATTACTACATCCACACTCGTGTACCCAATACACTATTCAATTGGTTCTTTTACAATGTTTTGATCGATTATAAATATGATTAGTTCACAAGTCTTATAATGAATTCAAACATTCATTAATTAGCCGATTATGCTATCATACATAATAATGGTCATTTGATACACATAGTTGAAACATGCCTAACTTCGCTCCATATTGACCTACTTTAACATCAATTCTCCAATATACCACAACCTATTATGCATAAATCTCAACTATAAGAACTACCAAACTCAATTCATAACCAAGTTGTCTCACACGATAGCCACATTTTAAGGTCTTAAAATTAATTCATCCATTCAATTATTATTACATTAAATCACTTACTCTTAATACTTTAACTTGCTTAACAAAATAATAAGCCATTTTCGCATGGTTTACTATATACAGCTTAATTAAAAGAAAAGTTCAAAAGATCTCTTAGCTTATACATGCAATAAGTTTTAGATTCAACTTAAAACGGTACCAAAAGATAGATGATAGGTGGATGACCTCAACGCTGATCCCAAGCTCGTAGTGACTTCCAAAATCTATAAAAACAAACAAGTAAACATACACCAAGTAAGCTATTCTAGCTAAGAAGTTACAAGCAATTTAGACATTTATTTGACTTACTACTTCAGTTTAATGGAACTAGATTTAATTTATCTAAATCATGCTACTAATTCTCGTAATCTCAACGTATCAAATCAGGGACATTTTTATTCATCTCAAATGATAATTCAACTAGATTAATATTATATATATATACTCACTTCCAAGGTATCACGTCACCATTAATCACAAGACCAAACGTAATTTAACATGAAAACATTTTAGATCATCGATACATTCATCAACAAGCTATTAACATTTCTACTTTCACAAACTCATATCATCTAATCTCAAACCTATATATATATATATATATATATATCCATCTAACACTTCATCCTCACCTTAATTAGCCAGATACACATTAACTCAAATACCTTCACCACATAGTTTCAATACATACCATACATGGATTTGAGCATATAATTGATGGCTACTCCTTACGAAAATACTATGCAAATACTCATCCGACTGACCGTAATTGCTCGATAAAATCGCACACTCTGTGCTTGTAATCATTTAATGAATAATATATCAACCGCACACTTAATTCTCAATAGCTAAACTCGCACACTTAGTGCTTTATAATCCATTTCGCACACTTAGTGCAAATTTCATGATCGAACGATTATTATTCGTACACTTAGTGCCGAAATTCAATAGCTTAATGCATCCATTTTCTTTTTATTCATTCGGCAACTACATTTTAGCATATGTACTTTTCATTTATTTTATTATAAACATACAACTTATAGCTATTCAAATCAACCTCAACTAATTTGCTTGATAACTTACCTCAGATGTCGACGGACAGTTGAATTCGACTACTCAATGATTTTTGATTTCCCCCGATCCACATTTGATCTTTTGGTTCTTGATCTAAAAAGTTCCTAATTAAGCTCATTCAAATAGAATTCATTCATTTAAGTCCAAACACCCATAATTGAGCAATTACCAATTTACCCCTAATATTATGCACTTTTGCAATTTAATCCAAATATTTACAAAACACAAAATGTGAAGAATTTGCATATAAAATGCTAAGGCCGGATGTTCACTAGGCTTATACAAGCCCCTACATTTCATTTATTTCACAATCTAGCCCCTCAATTTAATATTATTGCAAATTAGCCCAAGATACTCAATTTTATAAAAAATTCCTATACAAAATCTAGTAATCTAACACATATCTCTTATTTTCTTCCATTAGACCCAAAATCTATCAAGCCATTAACAATGGCAAGTCATGAAAACCTCATCAAATTCACAAATTCAAACATGGGTCTTAGAGTATTCAAAGCAACGATCTCAAAAACGTAAAAATTAATAAAAATTAAACTCAATTGCATACCTTAATTAAGCACACAAGAGCCGAAACCTTTGAAAGCTTTTCTCTTCTTTTATTTTTAGTATTCGGCACTAAGGATGGGCACATGCATGGCTTTCTAATTTTTTTATATTTTATATTAACTTAACATAATTATCATTTTACAAAAATAACCTTGTTAAATAAACACCAAAACTCATAAAATCAAGGTCATTACCGACCATTAAATAGACTAATGGTCTATTTACAACATATATACTCCAACATAGAAAACCACTAACAATTTGGCCCTTATTCATTAAACTACCAAATTTTCATTTTACGCAATTAAACCCTTTTTATTATATCGACATGATAAAATTTTTAAACGAAACTTTCACACAAGCAAAATTTATGCATTCTAAACATAGAAAATAATATTTAATTATTTTTCTGACTCGAATTTGTGGCCCCGAAACCACCATTCTGACTAGGGTCAAAATTGGGCCGTTACAACTCTCCCCCCTTAGGGATTTTCGTCCCCGAAAATCTTACCGATGAATAGGTTTGGATAGCGTTCTTTCATTGAATCCTCAAGCTCCCAAGTTGCTTCCTCGATTCCGTGCTGAAGCCAAAGCACTTTTACCAATGATATTTTCTTATTTCGCAACTCTTTCACTTTACGAGCTAGAATGCGGATCGGTTCTTCCTCATAAGTTAAGTCGGACTATATATCCATCACGGATAGACTAATCACATGAGAAGGGTCAGATCTATACCGTCGAAGCATCGAAACATGAAAAACATTATGGATATTTTCTAGTTCAATTGGTAATAGCAATCTATACGCAACCAGCCCAATCTGCTTTAAAACCTCATATGGCCCAATAAATCTCGGACTCAATTTGCCTTTGCGACCAAATCTGAGTATTTTCTTCCACGGCGAGACTTTCAAAAACACTTGATCACAGATCTAAAACTCTATATCTTTACGTTTTAAGTCCGCATACTATTTCTGACGGTATGACGCCGCTTTTAAACTTTCACAGATCACTTTTACATTCTGTTCAGTTTCTTTAACCAAATCAACCCCGTATATCTTGTTTTCACTGAGGTTGGTCCAATACAAAGGTGTACGACATTTACGACAGTACAAAGCCTCATAAGGTGCCATTTTGATACTTTATTGAAAGCTATTATTATACGTAAATTCAATCAAAGGCAAGTATCATTCCCACATACCCTCGAACTCGAGAACACAACATCTCAACATATCCTCAAGTATTTGAATAATTCGCTCAGATTGACCATTCGTCTAAGGGTGAAAAGCTGTACTAAAATGCAATTTAGTACCTAATGCATCTTGCAATTTCTTCCAAAACAGCGATGTAAACCTCGGATCTCTATCCGAAATAATAGAAATAGGTACCCCGTGTAATCTCACAATCTGAGATATATACAATTCAGCTAGCTTATCGAGTGAGTAATCTATACGAACCGGAATAAAATGAGTAGACTTTGTCAATCTATCAACAATAACCCAGATCGCATCTTTCTTGCTTGGTGTCAACGGTAAACCAGATACGAAATCCATCGTGACTCGATCCCACTTCCATTCAGGTATCATTGTAACACCCTTAACCCACATCCGTCATCGGAACAGGGTTACGAGTATTACCGATCAAAATTATAACTTATACTTCGATTTAATAATACATAAATCATTCACAAACCCAGAAGCCATAACTTTACTTAATCTTTTGAACCAAAATTCATATTTCAAACCATACTCTGAAAATTAACCAAGTCATTATCATTTATTTATTCAAATAGTCAAACCGACTAATATATATCATATTTCACATGCATCATAAATCCACTCTTCAAATCACATGTATATCTCATTTGTTCTACCATCCCAATCAATCATAAGAAACTCATATTTAACAACATCCAAGAGCCAAACCATATAACCTACAATCATAACATGCTAATATTCAAATCATTAATAAGCTTATCACAGTACAATAATTAAATATAAAACGTATCTCTTATAAAACTATGCTCATTCGAATTATTAAGTCATAACAAGGCATACCTTATGCCTTTAATAACATCTATACAAGAAACATTATCAAACATTACCACATAATAAAGCATGGTCTTGTACTTTACTAATTCATATGCACGTCACCATAATATCATTTTATTGATTTTGGATACAAATACGAAATATAATACATCCATTTTGCAAGATCAATAACCGATCCAAGTTAATATATATATTCCTAACCATTCATCTCTTCATTTATTCAGCTAACAAATTACTTATGAAGTCTATACCCATTTTATCAAAATAAAAGTTGACCCCTTTTTAGCAAAACTGATAATTCAAGCTTGCCTATTTCGCATGCAATTTACCATGTTTAAACCTCCTATGTCCAACCATTCAAATAAACACCTATTCGGTTATCAATTTAACGTCAATAAACCATAACATTTTTTTAACCTTACAAGCTAATCAAATGAACCACATAACAAATCCGAATTTACTAATACATATATAGCACATTTCATAATCACTCATTTTATTATTTTATCAAGCTATATTATACCACTTTTCATACTTCCAAAATGAGCTAACTAATAAACTGAATATACACCCTACTTACCATTCTTCATTGTCGAATCATGTAACCAACATCGCAAATTATTTACCATGAAACTTACCTCCCAAAATTAAGCTAATAACATGACCGGATATAACTATCGACATTAGCATTATGATCAAGCCATTTTCGTATGGCTATGTACATATACAATTTCAAAGCTAAGTATATCAAAACTAGCCTATACATGCCATAGTTCCGAAATGTAACTTTATAAAATACCGAAGGCGATCGATAGTGTGATAAGCTTTTCTGACGATTACTAAGCTCGAATCTTGAATTCAAAATCTATAAAATAAAGTAAAAACAAAAACACAAAGTAAGCTATTACGGCTTAGTAAGCCATAAGCAAATAATAAATTATTAATATAGTCAATCAAATAAATTTGACCAGACAGTAATTTCATTACCACATTTAACCCCATACCTAGCATTTCAATAATGATGCATATACTTTCATAAACAATTTACATCTTAACCGAATGCTCAATTAACTATATTAACAAAACATCATCTAAATTTCAAAGCCAAAATGTCATGTTTTGATCAAGTAACCTTACACCCTCATCTATATACAGGTTAATGGATCAATATATATAATATCTTATGCATACGCTTTTTTGTGGCTGAATATACATAATTTATAAACTCATATTCAAGAGACATCCCAAAAGTATATGTAATGTTTGTTCGCCAATACTCACTCCATATTCCCAAGCAATTTCCATATAGACAAATACACATAAAAACCTTGACACAAATAAGTAATTCACATTACCTTATCTTACATGTATACATATCTTTAAACCGAATATGACTAACCACATACTTATACATATAGTTTCATTCACTTCATACATAGCTAAATTCTTAGTTCAAATAGCATCTCAATGGCATTTATAATTCATTAAGGCATAATTAAGCCATACTTATAAAATTTAATACCAAACATTTATCTAAACAAGAGTTGTAACATTTCTAGTGACACATTGATTCATTAACCTCTTTAGTAACACATAGGCCATACTTGGCCGAATATATATACTTCCATATAAACACATTTAAAGCTCACCTCTTAAATAACTACTAATCGGATGTACATAAATCCTTTAATAACGATATGAATTTCACATTTCAATTATTCCTCATGTAACATTAGGCCAAATATAAGATCAAGATCAAACATTAATATCACTTATTTATACATTAATCCACATATAGGTTTTCATATACACCATCAGTACCATTAGCATCATTTATAACTTACATCACATATCAAACAATCAACTTACCTTATTTTCGAATAGGTAAGTAAATTGTCACATACCTAGTCACTTAAACTCTTATCCACAATTGATATTACATCGGCATGAAATCTTTAAAACATAAGCTCATAATAATTCACCGGCATAAAGCCTGCTAGGCACGAGCCTGATATCACACACCGGCACAAGGCCTGCTAGGCACTGAGCCCGACTTAATTCACCAGCACAAGGCTTGCTAGGCTTTAAGCCCAATATAACCCACTAGCACAAGGCCTGCTAGGCACACTGAGCCCTAATATTACTGACATAAAATTTGGTCTCACACATATCATTTATATATAAGAGGTCTTATGAACTAAATCCATATCACATTTTCAACTAAGCACTTAAGTATACATACAACATTAATTCATTCCTTAACAACCTATCAATCACTTCTTTTCATATATTTATTTATAACAAATCATAGCCGAATCAATAATCAGCCATTAAGTAATATCGAGCGATCCCCAATTCAAACTTAATGCCGAATATCAATGCATCCATATTATCAAATATAAACCACATATGTATATCAAAACATATCAATATATAAAGATTATCAAAACCTTGTACATATATAAACTTTTCCATTTGATCATAGTATAAAATCTTAAATATCAAAATAAACAACATTTATTTGCCTATAAACTTACCGCGGATGATGTAAAACGGAACGAGACGACTAGTCGACGACTTTCATTTTTCCCAGATCTACATTCGATTTCTTTGATTTTTGATCTAAACATATTCAAATTAAGCTCATTCAAATATATTTTCATTCAATTTAGTCCAAAAACACACAAATGGGTAAATTACCATTTTACCCCTGACATTTACACTTTTTACAATTTAATCCCTAATGCCCAAAACACAAAATTATGCAAAATTAATTTCATCTAAGGAAGGCCGAATACTCCTAGTGTATAATTAAGCCCATATTTTTCATCAATTTCACAATTTAGTCCCTCCACATTTTTATTTTTGCAATAAAGTCCTAATTACTCAAAATCATCAAAAATTCCTTTACAATATATATTAACCCAATCCATACCTTTCAAAATTCATCATCAAACAATAAAAGTCACAAGCTCTCAACAATGGTACAATTCATAAAAATTAAAATTTAAGCAGGGGTCGGATAGTACTCGAAGCAACGATCTCAAAAATGTAAAAATTATCAAAAACCGAAACCAAATAAAAATGAATTCATGCATGTTTTCTTTTTATGTTTTATTATATTATAAAATATTATTCCATTTACAATTTTTAACTTTTTAATTTTAATATAAAATCATTATAATCTAAAGCCATTTCCGTCCACTACTCATAACTTTGGTCTAATTGCATTAGAAATGCCTCCACTTATAAAGACAACAACAATTAAGCACTTTCACATTTAACCACCAACTTTTCCTTTTACGTGATTAAGTCTTTTTATTTAATCGGACACTCAAACAATAAAATTAAACAACAAAAATTTCACAGATATTAATCACACACAATGAACACAGAAAATAATTTTTAAATATTTTTCTGACTCGAATTCATGGTCCCGAAACCACCATTCTAATTAGAGTCTAAATCGGGCTGTTACAATCATAATCAGCTGTAGTAATCCCGAAGGTACTTGATGTTCGGCTTTTACTGTTGACATATTAAACACTTCGAAACAAAGTCAGAAATGTCTCGTTTCATACCGTGCCACTAGTAATGCTGTCTCAAATCATTATACATTTTTGTGCTACCCTGGTGAACAGACAACAAGCTATTATGAGCTTCGTTACAAATCATCCGAATCAATTCAGGATTCTTTGGTACACATATTTGGTTTCTGAACCGCAAACATCTATCAGCATCAACTTGAAATTTTGAGTCAACATTCGAATCAGAGTGAGTTCTTTTTGCTATCAAGTCATTATCCACTTTCTGAGCTTCACAAATTTGCTGAACAAATAACGGTTTCGCCTTTAATTTTGCTATAATCGCACCATCATTAGACATAGCCATATGCACATTCATTGCACGTAAAGTGAATAGTGATTTTCGGCTTAGGGAATCCGCAACAACATTAGCTTTTCCCGGATGATAATCAATCACAAGCTTGTAGTCTTTTAGCAACTCCAACTACCGTTGCTGTCTCAAATTCAAATCTTTCTACGTCAACAAATATTTTAGACTTTTGTGATTGGAGTAGACATGACATTTCTCACCGAACAAATAGTGACGCCATATCTTCAAAGCAAATGCTATAGCAGCTAATTCGAGATCGTGTGTCAGGTAATTCTTTTCATGCGGCTTTAGCTGTTTCGAAGCATAAGGTACAACCTTTCCCTCCTGCATTAATACGTAGCCTAAACCATTCAAGGATGCATCACAAAAGATAACAAACTCTTTACCCAATCTGGCTGAACAAGCACTGGAGCATTAGTCAATAAGGTTTTCAACTGATCGAAACTCTTTTGGCACCTTTCTATCCACTCGAATCTAACATCTTTCTGAAGTAGCTTTGTCATCAGAATGGCAATCATCGAGAAATCTTTCACGAACTGCCTATAGTAACCAGCAAGTCCTAGAAAACTTTGAACCTCTGAAACATTTCGCGGAGGTTACCAATTGAGTATAGCTGAAATCTTACTCGGATCAACCTGTATGCCTAAAGCTGAAACTACATGCCTAGAAAGCTAACCTCGCGTAACCAAAACTCACATTTACTGAACTTTACATAATTGATTATCTCGCAAAGTCTGTAAGACCAATCTCAAGTGCTCGGCATGCTCGATTTCATCACGAGAGTAGATCAGTATGTCATCAATAAACACTACCACAAACCGATCTAAAGACTGTCTAAAGATCCAATTCATCAAATCCATGAATACAACAGGTGCGTTAGTAAGTCTCAACGACATCACCAAAAACTCATAATGTCCTTATCTTGTTCGGAAAGCAGTCTTAGGTATGTCAAATCTCTAACTCGCAACTGATAGTAACCCGATCTCAAATTTATTTTCAAAAACACTGAAGCTCCCTTTAGCTGATCGAACAAATCATCAATACGTGGTAACGGATATTTATTCTTTATGGTCACTTTATTGAGTTGTCGATAGTCGATGCACATTCTCATAGCTCCGTCTTTCTTTCTCACAAATAGAACTGGCGCACCCTATGGAAAGAAACTTGGTCTCACAAAACCTCTATCTGTTAACTCTTATAGCTATGCTTTCAATTCTTTTAATTCAGTAGGTGCCATCCAGTACGAAGCAATCAAAATTGGAGTCGTCCCTGTCACTAAATCAATACCAAACTCTACCTCCCAAATAGGTGGCAAACCATGCAGTTCTTTAGGAAACAGCACACAACAGGCACAGATTTGATCTTCTTTTCGGTCGCCTTACTATCAAGCATGTAAGCTAAGTAAGCTTCACAATGCTTTACATCGAGGAAACCACTACTGGTAACCCATTCAGATCATTAGAATCAATCCGAATAATCTCGTCATTCTGGCACCTTAAATCAATAGTCTTTCGTTTACAATTCACCACAGCATCATGTCTGGTTAACCAATCCATATTGAGGATAATATCAAATTTGTCGAACGGCAATAACATCAAATCAGCCAGAAAACATGAATCGCGAATCATCAAGGGGCAATTCTTACACACCTTATCAATTAAGACACACCAGCCCAGGGGGTTCAATACCCGAATCACAAACTCAGTAGACTCAATAGGCAAAGCCTTACTGAATACTAATGTTTCACACACATAAGAATAAGTCGAACTAGGATCAATCAAAGCAATTACACAGTCCTAAATGAAATGATCTCGCGATCTACATTTATAGCAAAATCGATTGTTATACTTGCTCCAACACTCACCAACATGTCGCCTACCACACTGTTGACACTCGGGTTTATTCAGTCGGGTATTGCCAACACTAGCAACTGAGGTGGCTCGTGAACTCACTGGTTGTCGTTCTCATATAGAAAACCTGGCAGTAGTCTCAGATCGGCTACCATTATCTCTAAATTTCTTTGATGCCGTCTGAGAAGTTTTATTTGCTGAACTCTTGCGAAAATCTCTAGCTTCAAACTCAGCTTTTCTTTTCTCTTTTCTAACCTCTTCGACTTTGCAACCTCGTTCGACAAGTACCACAAACTCTTTTATTTCAAGTATGCCGACAAACAATTTTATATATTCATCTAGCCCTTCCTTGAATCTTTTACACATAGTAGCCTCAGTAGCAACACACTCTCGGGCATAACGGTTGAGTCTCACAAACTTACGCTCATAGTCAGATACGGTCATACGACCCTGTTTTAGCTCGAGAAATTCTTTGCATTTTTGATCGATGAATCGCTGACTGATATACTTTTTTCGAAACTCTGTCTAAAAGAAATCCCAAGTGACTTGTTCTTTCAGAACACTAGAAACTAGAGTGCTCTACCAATAGTAGGCTAAATCCCGTAAAAAAATATATAGCATATTTCAAGCACTCATCGGGTGAACAGGATAATTCATCGAAGACACAAATGGTATTATCAAGCCAAAATTCAACCCGCTCAGCATCATCAGTAGCTGTGGCCCTAAACTCTTCAGCTTCGTATTTTCTGATTTAATCAACCAGAGGCTTACTCAATCTCATCGGATCGATAGTTGGAAGTACTACAGTTATCGAGGGTGGGTTATTTAAATTTGGGGGTTGTTGAACAGCCGATTTATCCAGATGTATTGAGTAAACCATTCGTTCATCATAGTATAAAAGGCTTGTTTAGCGCCATTTTCATGGTTACTCGTATTCGGCTGAGAATTGATCGGCGCTACCCCTTGTGCGGGAGCAGGCGTTACAATCTCGACATCGTCTGCCACGGGTCGATCGGGATCAAGATCCATTTGCTATATGAAAAACACATTTTTATTGTCAGAAGTCAACACACTGTCACCGTAAAAATTATGGCATATATAGCTAGACTCACACACGCTACGTTAGTTTGGGAATCGACTAAACCATAGCTCTGTTACCAATAAAATGTAACACCTAATCTGTGTCCATCGCTGGAGTGGATTACAAGGCATTACAGACAATATTCTACAATTATACGATCACATTATAAATAGTTCAAATTTCTTAAATTAAACAAATATAATTTCATATAATCAAAAATGATTAATTAATTAAGAATACAACATTCCCGATCATCTATTTTCTATACTTTTAGATCAATTATAAATTTCACAACCATTATACCCTATACAAATATCATTATGAAATGACTACTCCTATTTGCAAAAGTCAATACACATAAGCATAATAATAATATTAATATGTCATTTCTCCCAAATGAACTATGCGCAAATCAACTACTTTATAAATAGATTAATCAAATAATATATTATAAATTTTTAAGGAACACATCTTTCAAATCCATGTCAATCATGTTATGCATTTTCGGCACATGATAAAATATAGCATCATATAACCAGCCTAAACTTAACTCGAATGAGCATAAAATGGTACATATCCAAAATTTCTACTTCCATACTCATGTACCCAATACACTATTCAATTGGTTCTTTTACAAGGATTTGATCGATTATAAATATGATTAGTTCACAAGTCTTCTAATGAATTCAAACATTCATTAATTAGCCGATTATGCTATCATACATAATAATGGTCATTTGATACACATAGTTCAAACATGCCTAACTTCGCTCTATATCGACCTACTTTAACATCAATTCTCCAATATACCATAACCTATTATGCATAAATCTCAACTATAAGAACTACCAAACTAAATTCATAACCAAGTCGTCTCACACGATAACCACATTTTAAGGTCTTAAAATTAATTCATCCATTCAAGCATTATAACATTAGCTCACTTACTCTTAATACTTTAACTTGCTTAACAAAATAATAAGCCATTTTCGCATGGCTTACTATATACAACTTAATTAAAAGAAAGGTTCAAAAGATCTCTTAGCTTATACATGCCATAAGTTTTAGATTCAAATTAAAATGGTACCAAAAGGTAGATGATGGGTGGATGACCTCAATGCTGATCCCAAGCTCGTAGTGACTTCCAAAATCTATAAAAACAAACAAGTAAACATACACCAAGTAAGCTATTTTAGCTTAGTAAGTTACAAGCAATTTAGACATTTATTTGACTTACTACTTCAGTTTAATGGAACTAGATTTATTTTATCTAAATCATGCTACTAATTCTCGTAATCTCAACGTATCAAATCAGGGATATTTTCATTCATCTCAAATGATAATTCAACTAGATTAATATTATATATATACTCACTTCTACGGTATCACGTCACCATTAATCACAAGACCAAATGTAATTTAACATGAAAACATTTTAGATCATCGATACATTCATCAACAAGCTATTAACATTTCTAATTTCACAAACACATACCATCTAATCTCAAACCTATATATATATATATATATATCCATCAACACTTCATCCTCACCTCAATTAGCGAAATACACATTAACTCAAATACCTTCACACATAGTTTCAATACTTACCATACATGGATTTGAGCATATAATTGATGGCTACCCCTTACGAAAATGCTATGCAAATACTCATCCGACTTACCGTAATTGCTCGATAAAATCACACACTCAGTGCTTGTAATCATTTGATGAATAATATATAAACCGTACACTTAGTTCTCAATAGCTAAACTCGCACACTTAGTGCTTTATCATCTATTTCGAACACTTAGTGCAAATTTCATGATCGAACGATTATTATTCGCACACTTAGTGCCGAAATTCAATAGCTCAATTCATCCATTTTCTTTTTATTCATTCAGCAACTACATTTTAGCATATGTACTTTTCATTCATTTTATTATAAACATATACAACTTATAGCTATTCAAATCAACCTCAACTAATTTGCTTGATAACTTACCTTGGAAGTCGACGGACAGTTGAATTCGACTACTCAGTGATTTTTTATTTTCCCCGATCCAAGTTTGATTTTTTTGGTTCTTGATCTAAAAAGTTCCAAATTAAGCTCATTCAAATAGAATTCATTTATTTAATTCCAAACACCCATAATTAAGTAATTACCAATTTACCCCTAATATTATGCACTTTTGCAATTTAATCCAAATTTTTACAAAACACAAAATGTGAAGAATTTGCATATAAAATGCTAAGGCCGAATGTTCACTAGGCTTATACAAGCCCCTAAATTTCATTTATTTCACAATCTAGCCCCTCAATTTAATATTTTTGTAATTTAGCCCAAGATACTCAATTTCATAAAAATTCTTATACAAAATCTAGTAATCTAACACATATCTCTTATTTTCTTCCATTAAACCCAAAATCTATCAAGCCATTAACAATGGAGAGCCATGAAAACATCATCAAATTCACAAATTCAAACGTGGGTCTTAGAGTATTCGAAGCAACGATATCAAAAACGTAAAAATTAATAAAAACTAAACTCAATTGCATACCTTAATTAAGTACACAAGAGCCGAAACCTTTGAAAGCTTTTCTGTTCTTTTATTTTTAGTATTCGGCACTAAGGATGAGCACATGCATGGCTTTCTAATTTTTTTATGTTTTATATTAAATTAACATAATTATCATTTTACAAAAATAACCTTATTAAATAAACACCAAAACTCATATAATCAAGGTCATGACCGGCCATTAAATAGACTAATGGTCTGTTTACAACATAAATACTCCAACATAGAAAGCCACTAACAACTTGGCCCTTATACATTAAACTACCAAATTTTCATTGTACGCGATTAAGCCCTTTTTATTAAATCGACATCCAAAGGATAAAATTTTTAAACAAAACTTTCATACAAGCAAAATTTATGCATTCTAAACACAGAAAATAATATTTAATTATTTTTCAGACTCAAGTTCATGGTCCCGAAATGACCGTTTTGACTAGGGTCAAAATCGGGCCATTACAGAACCAGATATACATTTCATATATTCATTCCACTTTACATAATCTCTCGTCAGACTATTTAGAAATAATACAGCTGCCCACAAGCCTTATACAATGCCAACGTCCCAGACGTGGTCTTAAATGTGATTCAGCATCGATGCCTGTGTCCCAGGTAGGGTCTTACACGAAATCAAACACAATGCTGATGTTTCGGACATGGTCTTACACTTAAGTCTCAAATTGAGGCCTGTGTCCCAGACACGGTCTTACACGAACATATATAATGCCAGTGTCCCAGACACAGTCTTATACATATTTCTGTAATTAATGCCTACGTCCTAGACGAGGTCTTACGTGATATCATTTTACTATTACTTAATCAGAATTGACTTAGAACTAATACATCAGGCTCTCACGGCCATCCAAATGCAGTTAAAATATCATGAATACATAATAAACATTGATACAATGCATATTTGTATATTGAGTTACACATAAATCTCAAATTGATGCCAACGTTCCAGACGAGGTCTTACATGAAAATTCATATCAGGATCATATGTCAATAATCAATACAACCTCTATACAACTTATTCAATGCCCATACATTTATATTACCATTCGGCATTGCAATTAATCACATAATAATATGCATTTATAATAGAATTTCATAACATCTATTAAAATACGAACTTACCTCTTTCAGAAAAAATGGAAACGAATGACAAATCAACTACTTTCAATTTTCTTGATCTATATCCCATTTTCTTTGTTCTTGATCTAAAACAATTCAAGTTCAACCATTCAATTATTCATTTCATTTAATACAATCCATAAACACTTATGTAGGGCATTTTACATTTTAGCCCTTGCAGTTTCATACTTTAACAATTTAGTCTGTTTTTCTCAAAATCACAAATATGTATAATTTGTTCACTATATAGCCTAGCTGAATTTTCATGGCCTCCATATAAGCCCATATAACACATTTATTTCACATTTTAGTCTCCCCAAAATTTCATTTTCTCAAATTAGTCCACATGGCTCAAAATCATCAAAATTTCATAGCAAAACATATTTATTCAATACCTATCCATCATAATTTAACCAAATTCATCACAAAGATTCAAATAGCATCAATGACATTATTCATAAACTTTATCAAAAATAGAAATTGAGAAATGGGCATGGAAGATTTCGAAGCAACGATTAGAAAAAAACGTAGAAATTATCAAAAACGGATAAAAAACACATATGCGATTGATGCTTAAACCATGACCGAATATTTGAAAACTGAAATCCCTATTTTTCTTTTAAGAATCGGCAATAACAAGATGATAATGGCCTTGGTTTTATGTTTGTTTTATTTAACACATAATAATACATAAATTACAAAAATAACCTTAGCCATATAATTAAAATCCCACTCACCAATGTCCATACTTGTCCAATTATTAATGAAATGGTCCATTTACAACATAAGGACCTCACATGTAATCAGCCATGGTAATTTGACACTTTAACAAATAGCACACAACTTTTTCATTTTCTGCGATTTAGTCTATTTTCATGATTCGGTACTGAAACGACCAAATTTTCATACTAGACTTTCACATATGCTAATTCAGATATTATAAACACGAAAAATAATATTAAATTTTTTTAGACTCGGATATGTGGTCTCAAAACCACTATTCTGACTAAGGTCCAAACCGGGCTGTTACATGCTGCAAAAGGATGTTAAGTTTGAATGGACCAATAAGTGTCAGAAAAGTTTTGAGAAAGTGAAAGTAATATTGACCGAGGCACCAATGCTAGTGTAGCCTGAGTCTGGGAAAGAATGTGATTTATAGTGATGCATCTTTAAATAGTCTTGGATGTGTATTGATGCAAGAGGGCAAAGTGGTAGCTTATGCCTCGAGACCGCTAAAACCGCATGAGAAGAATTATTTGACGCATGACTTGGAATTGGTTGCCATCGTTTTTGTTTTAAAAATTTGGCATCATCATTTGTACATTGAGAAATGCCGTATATTTATCGACCATAAGAGCTTGAAGTACTTGATGTCTCAAAAGGATTTGAATTTGCGACAACGAAGGTGGTTCAAACTATTAAAAGACTATGAGTTGGTGATTGATTATCACCCGAGAAAGGCAAGCGTGGTCGTTAATGCTTTGAGTAGGAAGTCATTATTTATTTTGAGAGCTATGAATACTTAGTTGACTGTATCGAATGAGGGTTCAATTTTAGAAGAGTTGGGAGCTAGACCGATGTTTCTTAAGCAAATATGTGAAGCTTAGAAAAGTGATAGTGATTTGCAAGCCAAAAGAGCTCAGTGTCAATCGACGAGTGAGACAGATTTCCTAATCAAGGCCAATGACTGAATGATGTTTTGAGATAGAGTTTGTGTTCCAAAAGATGCTGAATTGATTCAGAAAATTTTGAACGAGGCACATAGTGGTTGCTTATCATTTCATCCCGGTAGGACCAAAATGTACAATAACTTAAGGAATTTGTATTGGTGGTCGGGCATGAAAAGGGATATTTTCAAATTTGTATCAAAGTGTTTAGTTTGTCAACAAGTGAAAAACGAACATCAAGTTCCCTCAGGTTTACTTGAGCTAGTGATGGTTCCCTATTGGAAATGGGATAGGATCACGATGGATTTCGTGATGGGTTTACCTTTGACTCCTAAAAAGAAAGATGTTGTATGGGTCATTGATCGATTAATGAAATCAACTCATTTTGTTCCGGTACATACTTATTACTCACTTGATAAGTTAGTGAAGTTGTACATTACTGAAATCGTAAGATTGCATAGAGTACCTTTGTCGATCATTTCAGACAAAGACCCGAGATTTACTTTGAGATTTTGGAAAAAGTTGCAAGAAGCCTTAGGTATGAAGTTGAATTTTAGTCCCGCATTCCATTCGCAAATCGATGGTCAGTTCGAAAGAGTAATTCAAATTCTCGAAGATATGCTTGGATGTTGTGCTTTGGAATTCGAAGGTAGTTAGGAAAAATATCTACCTTTGGGCGAATTTACCTACAACAGGTTTTAGTCAAGTTTTTAAATGGCACCATACGAGGCATTGTATGGCTGCAAGTTCTGAACTCTTTTGTATTGGACTAAGCTTAGTGAGAGAAAGATACACGGAGTTGATTTGGTTAAGGAAACCAAGGAGAAAGTGAGGGTGATCTGTGATAGCTTGAACGCCACTTCTGATCAACAAAAGCTGCACGTGGATTTGAAAAGAAAAGAGATTGAATTTCAGATTATGATAAAGTGTTTCTGAAAGTGTCTCCGAGGAAAAAGATTTGAAGATTTGGCCGAAAAGGCAAGTTAAGTCCGCATTTTGTTGGACCATACGAGATTATCGAAAGCTTAGGACTGGTAGCATATCGGTTAGCCTTGCCATCTGAGTTGGAAAGAATCCATGATGTGTTTCATGTGTTGATGTTGCCACGATATCGTTCTGATCCTTCACATGTGATTTCTCTGATAGAGGTTGAGATTCGATTGGATATGGCATATGAGCAAGAACCAATTAAGATTTTGGCTCGGGAGGTCAAACAATTGAGAAATAAAATTATAGTCTTAGTGAAAGTGTTGTGGCAAAGACATGGGGTTAAAGATCCTAAGTGGGAATGTGACAGCCTTAAATCGGCCCTAGTCAGAATGTGGTTTCGGGACCGCAAAATCGAGGCATAAAAATAATTTAATATTTATTTAGATGCCTATTATATGTGTCAAATCATGTGTGACATTTTTGGAGTTTTAATTTAGTGTTATAAATGTGAATTTCACTTAAAAAGGGCTTAGTTGTGAAACTTTGAAAGTATGTTAGGTAAATGTGTGATGACTTAATAATTGCATTTTTAAAAAGGTATGACCTTGCATGTCAAATTTCCCCTTTTAGGGTGAGTGGCCGGCCATGATGTGTTGATAAGCACTAAGTGTGAATTTTCTTTAATATTTTAGTAAGAAATAACTAAATAATGGGATAAAGAAAAGAAGGAAAAGAAAAATGTGAGGGTTGAATTACAATGCCGTATGAGGCATAATTATTAAGTTTGGGGGGTTTATGAAATAAATAAACCAAGGGATATATGCATGGACCATTCGGCCATGGGATAGTGGGAAGGTTATTATTTTATGATGTCTATTATGGTAAATTGATAAATGAACTCATGCATGATAGGAAATTAAACAAATAAACTTCATTTTTGTCTTTCTTTGGCCGAAACAAAAGAGTAAGAGAATAGAAAGAAATTATGAGCATTCGGCTATGGGGTTTCATGATCTTTAAAGGTTTCTTAGTAAATTTATTTTAAAATATGATTCTTGAGTTCATATTGTAGCCAACCTACGATTTTGAATTTTTGGATTGATGAGCATTACCATATTCAGCAAATTTAGAAAATTTTGTTAGTACAATCGAATGATCAATGTGGGGTGTGAGTTGTTATAATCTTGTGTTTGATGTGTGAATTGGATTGTGGTAGTAAGAGAACTAAGTAGTCACTACTTGTGGCGTTCAGCTACTTTGAATTAAATGAGGAACATGTACTTGGATTTGAAAATATTAGCTAAATTTCTAATATGTACTTATAGGATGACCGAATATGAGTTTTGATTTTAGCATGGTTAGAATCGACTAGTGTAATGGGGTTTTATGCATAGTTGATTTGGGGAAATTAACCTTGCCGTGTTCTTGCTAATAAGAGGTGAATTGATTATTATATTTTTGTGTGGTGCCGAATGTGTTCTTGAGGTATTGATAAAATTAGCTTTGAAAACAAAATGTGAAATATTTACATTGGTTATAAGTATTCGGCCAAAAGTGAAATTTTGTGTAAAATACATTGATTTGTGATTGTTGAATGCGATATGCGGGTTGTATGTATATTCGGTTATATGATATTTTAAATAGGGAAATAAGCTCAAAGAAATATGAACTATATGTGTTCACTTATAAGTTGCCGCATAAATCTATATGTGTTTCTTTGTGAAGATTTCTGCATTTCTGTTTATCAAGATTTGGCAAGGCAATTAAACTAGTTAGAATTTGGTTTTGAATTAAAGCTCAAGAGCAAGGAAACAGAGTCGGATCGAGGTTAAGCAAAGCTGGTCGAGTAATTAGAATATATCGTACGAAATTGTCGAAGTAAGTCTTTAAGTGTTTGGTTGATTTTTTTAAAAGTTTATTGGTCTAATGAAAATAGCTAAGAGACTATCATCAAAATTTTACTATTAAGCTGAATGAAATTAATGGCACATATGTATGTTATGTATATATTGAACGATTAATGTGAGTCATGTGAATGTGTTTGTAAAAAAATATATATATATATAAAATAAAGATGAATGACTAAGGTGGAATATACATATGTATTTGCGTATATGTAAGACGGCTGAAATAGGTAAATGTGATTCGCATATATGCTTATGTACTTGTAGCATAGCCGAATGATCAAATTGTGAATGACAAGTGAGAAGTAAATGAGAATTGGTTGTATACTCTTATATTCGGCCTAATGGGATTTTGTATGTGAATAAATGTTACATGTAAGTATGTGTTTACAAATTGAGCTTGAATAGTTGATTCAAGAATGACATGGTGAGTTTTTGAGTAATGGATTTTAGTCCATGACATGATGAAATTAAAGTACATATGCGTAATATATAGATTCAGACTTAAAGGTCATACTTGAATGTTGTTGTGGAAAAGCTAATTTGTGCAAAGGTTGGAAGTCAAAAGAAATGAAATTTTACCCTTTGTTTATGATAAGTGAACCAAATGTCCTATGATTAGTAAACATGCCATGATTGTATTCGAGTAAGAGGAATGATTTTTGAATGTGATATGATATATATATATGCGAATAATACACATAAGTAAGTTCTTAAGTATTTGAGTTGATTTTTCTAAAAGCTTTAAGTAATTTAGCATGTCTCGTATCTTTATCAATTGATGCTACTTGCACAAATGATCTTGGTTGAGTGTGAGATTTGAAATGAAAGGTACATAAATAGATATGTTCCTTTTGGTTAATAGTATGCATAAGATTAAGGTAAGAGTCCTATATGTGCTAAGGTGTATCAAAACTGATTGACTAAATTGTTTGTTAAGGAAGAGACTAAGATATGTGTTAAGACCGCATGTGTTAGTGTGTATATGTGATAAGGCCGATCGATCAATATTAGATATGTGTAAGATGTGTATTGATATATGTGTACAAAGTGAGAATGAATAACTTATAGAATATGGGGCACGGCCTAACGGCTATTACAAAGAATGAAAGTGAATTATGTGATCTATGAGTTAGTCTGAATGGAAGCATTATCCTGTTAATATGTTGTGATATGTAAATACAACCAGCGTATATCGTAAAGTGTGATAAACCTTCTGAATGGATTATGGTACAAAATTATTTGGGACATTGACTTAGTAAGGTTCAAAGCTAGTAATTTGGGTCAGGTTTTATAACTAGCTGGCCAAGTGCATTTGATTACAAGATCCCACAGTAAGATGACGAATGAGGCTTATAGTGTGCATTAAATGACTCAGGTATGTGATACGTATCTTTTGATGTAAGAATGACTCGAATTGGATTTGTTTATGTTCAACTGTGAAACTATCCATTTGAAGGTATAATATTTATGCATATGTGTATTCAGTCATCAGAATTTAATGATGATGGAAATCCCTTATGTTGGCCAGGTATGTATCCCCCACTCAGAATTAAATCTGCTCTAGATTGAATCATAAGAATGAGCTATAATATAAACTTATAGAAATAAGTACAGATTACTATGCGATTGAGCCATGCTCGCTTGATGTGAAGAGTCATGTGAAGTTACCGATTTTAAAATTTTTGTTTGAACCTAAAATTAAATGACTTATAAATTTAAATAATGTGCATCGTGTGCTTGAGTATATTTTGGTCATCTATGAAAATAACTCGGAAGTAGATATAGCCCCGGGAAATTTGATTTATGATTGAGTACCTTTACAAATGGCCACTGTGGTAACGACATATTGAAGTGGTTATGTAAAATAAATTTATAAGTAAATAAGACGAAGATGTAAAGTATGTATAATTGTGATAACATTTTTTTCAGCAAACGATTTATTTATTTATTTATTTACCTAATTGAACAGGATATTTTGTCCTTAATTTCAGTTAAGTTAATGGTATTACTTAAAGACTTACTAAGCTTATGATAGCTTACTTCGTTGTTTTGTGCTTTTGTCTTCCAGATTATGGATTCTGACTACCAGCTCGGGGACCGTTAGTACTCCGTCATACTATCTGCTATTACGGTAACCATGTAATTGGAATTAGCTTATGGCATGTATAGGATAGACAACGAGTAGAATGTTACTTCGACCTTCGTATATAAATCATGCGAATATGGTATCTTGTGGAACTTGCTTGTAAAAGTTTTAAATTTTACCGTCTTGATCCGATTCCTAGTTTTCAGTAACGCCTCATCCTGTTCTAGCGACGGTTACGGGATAGGGGTGTTACAGGGAACCCTAGGAAGCCATGAGAAAACAGTATCCAAACCTTTTCATTGGTAAGATTTTCTAGGACAAAAATCCCTAAGGGGGAGAGTTGTAACAACCCGATTTAGGGCCTAAACAGAATAGTGGTTTCAAAACCACAAATCTATAGTTTAAAAATTTATTGCGATTAAGTATTGAGGTCTAATATATGATTCAATGCATGTGTGAAAATTTTGTTAAGAAATTTTATCGATAGAGTGTCTAATTTGAATATTAGGACTAAATTGCAAAGGTTGCAAAATAAGTGTTCTAGAAGCTTTTAGTGCTTAATTGAAATGGATTTTTTAAATTGGAAGTCCTTATTTAGTAATTAGACCATTATATGTCATGATGGACAAAAATGTACATGGAAAGGTAAAATTTTAAAGAAATGCCTTAAGGGCATTTTGGTCATTTGGTTAATAAAAGACTAAAAAAGGAAAAATAAAGTCAAAATTGGTGTCCATATTCCCTCCTTGGCCAAAATTCTCAAGGAAACCCATAGCTAGGGTTTGGCCAACTTTCAAGCTTGATAGGAAGTGCATCCTAGCCCCGTTTTTAATGCTTTTTACATTGTTAAAGTCGTTATCGCTTGATTTACCTATTTCTACCATTAATTTAAGCTAGGGTTCATGTTTGAAAATTTAGCCATGTATGACATGCATGTATTTTGGTGTCTAATGGTAGAAAATGAATGTTAATTGTGTAATAAACGACTTTTACAAAGTGATTTTCAGGGAAAACATCCATAAGGACCTATTTGTAAAAGTTGTAAAATTGGTGGTAAAAATCTAATTTAGAAGAAAAATATGGCTAGGCTTTGGTTTTGAGAAAAATGAATACATTTCATTTTACGAGCCTAGGGACTAAAGTGTAAAAATAGTGGAAATGGTTGTGTTATGAGCTGATGCAGGTATGAGTCTGAAATTCGTAAGTAACGTGATCGATGTGTATATTGGACCTTTGGTAAGGTTGAAATGATTAAGTCGTGAATATAAATCTTCAGTGTGATTTACGTAAATTCTTTCATATTGCTTGTATGCTTCATATGTTTGAGACGCCCATTATTTGCCTATAGACTTCCTAAGCAATCTAGCTTACTCCTTTTCTTTTCTCTTTCCCAATAGAGTTGTCAAGCTAGCTTGAGGTCTGGAGATCAACGGGGTTCCATAGACACTATCAACAACTATTTTGGTATTTTGATTTCAACATTTGAGATTATGGCATGTATAGGTGACTTATTCATTTTGTTATGTGTCATAATTGTTTTGGCCAAAAATGTTGGCTTAATAATGTTGATGGTTCATTTTGTAAAAGGCCATTTGGAGTTGGCCAATATTAGTTGTGTCTAATCTTCATATGTTAATGTGGTTATGGAGATGCAAGCTTGCATGATTAAGTTTGAGTAATGTGTGATGTGTATGTGTGATGAATGTGGTATGTATTCGATGTGTCATTGTCTTAATTTATGAATATTTGGTTGTATAATTATACCCTGCTATGCGTTGTTGAAATTGGTGTGAATGTGTTTACTTTTAAGGGTCGTAAATGGCTTGGTAAATAGCCTTATTTTTTCGACACAGGTAGACACACGGGCATGTGTCTAGGCCGTGTGTGACACACGGTCAACCCCATTCGGGAGTGAATAGGCCGTGTGTCCCCTGCACCCAAATTTTGCAAAATAGAATGTCTAGTAGTAAACACATGGGCAAAGACATGGCCGTGTGTCTCAGTCGTGTGAAGGACACGACCTTAGGACATGGGCATGTGCCCATGCCGTGTGAAGTCTGCACCTTAAATACAGAAATTAATTTCGCCACATGGCCTAGCACACGGGCATGTGACTTGGCCGTGTGCCCCTAAATTGTTGTTGACATCGTAAACAGAGTGTTACACGGGTTGAGGACACGGGCGTGTCCTGATGTGTGTGATCACACGGCCTGCCCACACAGGCGTGTGACTCTCCAAAACCTGAAATTTTTCAAAGTGTTGTAAAAGTTTCGAAAGTTCTCAATTTAATCCCCAACCCCCTCCAATGCATGTTTAGGGTCTCGTAGGCCGGTAATAGGGACGTTATGATTATGTTTGAAAAGTTTTAAATTGGACGCAAATTTTATGACTCGTCTTTGTATGTTTAAGTGTGTGTAGTCGGTAATGCATCGAACCCTGTACCGATATCAGATACTGGTAATGGGTGTTACATATTCCCAAAGCATACTGATGTTTTAGTATTCCAAAAACATAATATAGCAATGCATTATTTACATACAACTTACCTCGGTCGAAAATGACAAGTTATTCGATATAGTCCAAAATATTTTCTTTTCCCCGAATAAGGTCGATTCCTCATCTTTCTTGATCTATAATACCAAATTTAACTCATTTTTATTTATCACATTACTCAATTCGGTCCAAAAAATACACTATGTCAAAATTATATTTTGCCGCTAAAGTTTGACATATTTACACTTTAGTCCCTAGGCTCGTATAATGAAATGTTCTCATTTTCTTTGTTACCCAAGCCTAACCGACACATATACATACTCATAATAGCCCATATCTAACACTAAATCACATTTTATACACATGTTTTACAACTTTTACAAATAAGTCATTTTATGCATTTTCATCAAAAACCACCTAGTAAAAGTTGTATATCACAAATCAAACTTTCTTTTTCTACCATTAATCATCAAATTACATGCATATCACACATGGGTAAATTTTTAAACATGAATCTTACTTCAAAATAATGGTAGAAATAGGTAAATTAAGCTACGAGGACTTCAAAAATATAAAGAACATTAAAAATAGGGCTTGGAGGCACTTACTATGAAGCTTGGAAGTTGAAGAAACCCTAGCTCTAGTGTCCTTAGGGATTTTTGGCCAAGGTAGGAGAATATGGACAATATTTTGGCTTTATTTTCCCTTTTTATTCTTTTATTAACCAAATGACCAAAATGCCCTTCACTTAAAACTTTGATATTTTATCCATCCATGTCCATTTTTGTCCAAACTAAACTATATTGGTCTAATTACCACATAAGGACTTCTAATTTAAGAACACATCACAATCAAATCCTTTTAATAATTAAAAGACACATTTTACGACTTTTACAAATTAGTCCTAAAAATCAAATTGGACACCTTATCAACGAAGTGTCTTAACCAAATTTTCACACATGCACTCAATCATATAATAAACCTTAAAACTTTATCGTAATAAATTTTTCTACTTTGAATTTGTGGTTCTGAAACCACTATTCCGTTTAGGCCTAACAGGCTGCTACAACTCTTCCCCTTTAGGGATTTTTGTCCCTAAAAATCTTACCAAGAAATAGGTTTGGGTACTATTTTCTCATATCCTCATTAGGTTCCCACGTAGCCTCTTCTACTCCATGTCTTTGCCACAACACTTTCACTAAGGCTATACTTTTGTTCCTTAATTGTTTAACTTCCCGAGCCAAAATCTTGATTGGTTCTTCACCATAAGTCATATTCGGTCAAATCTCAACTTCCATCGGTGAAATCACATGTGAAGGATCGGAACGATATCATCGCAACATCAATACATAAAACCCATTGTGAATCCTTTCCAACTCTGCCGGTAAAGCTAACTGATATGCCACTAGCCCTGTTCTTTCAATAATCTCATACAGACCAATAAAACATGGACTCAACCTGACTTTACGGCTAAATCTCAAAATCTTTTTCCACGAAGACACTTTCAGAAACACTTTATCACCAATCTGAAATTTGATCTCCTTTCTTTTCAAATCCGCGTACGACTTTTGTCAATCAGAAGTAGCTTTCAAACAATCACGGATTACTTTCATTTTTCCTTCAGTTTCCTTAACCAAATCAACGCCGTGAATCTGTTTCTCACTTAGCTTGGTCCAATACAAAGGAGTTTGACATTTGTGGCTATATAATGCCTCATATGGTGCCATTTTTATACTCGACTGAAAACTATTGTTGTAGGCAAACTCTACCAATGGTAACACTTTTCCCAACTACCCTCGAATTCTAGAACAGAACATCGAAGCATATTTCCAAGAATCTAAATTACCCTTTCGGATTGACCTTCGGTTTGCGGATGAAACGTAGTACTAAAATTTAGTTTCGTGCCTAATGCTTCTTGCAGATTTTTCCAAAACCTCGAGGTAAACCTCAGATCTCTATCTGAAATAATAGAAATAGGTACTATGTGCAATCTCACAATTTCAGTAATATACAACTCAGCTAGCTTATCAAGTGAATAATCGGTGCGTACCGGAATAAAGTGAGACAATTTCGTCAATCGATCAACAACAACCCATATGGCATCCTTCTTTTTAGGAGTCAAAGGCAAACCCATCACGAAGTCCATCGTACTCCTATCCTATTTCCACTAGGGAACCATCACTGGCTGAAGAAAACCTGAAGGCATTTGATGCTCGACTTTCACTTGTTGACAAACTAAACACTTAGACACAAACTTAAAAATGTCTCGTTTCATGCCTAGCCACCAATACAATTTCTTCAGATCATTATCCATTTTCACACTGCCCGGATGCACTGACAAACAATCACTGTGTGCCTTACGTAAAATTTTCTAAATCAACTCCGCATCTTTTGGAACAAATACTCTGTCACAGAACATCAAACAATCATCTGAACCAATCTAAAAATCTCAATAACTATCTAATTCACACTGAGCTCTTTTTGCTTGCAATTTGCTATCCTTTGTAATGCCCCAATTTTCTAGTTTTTGAGATTTTGCTTGAATTTGTTTTTGCTTGTCTGGATGTGTTAAGTTATACATTAAATGTGTTTTAGTGGGACTTTGGAAAGCCTAAGTTTAAGTTAAAACCTGGTAGAATTTTAAAATTTTAGACTTAAAGGAGAATGGGCATTGACTAGTTGGCTTTTAAATAAATGTTGGTAATTTAAGACACAAGAAGACATATGGTAAGGCCAGGTAATGCTACTTAGAGCTTAATGAAGTGGCGTGTGGAGGTTATGTAAGGGCTAAGGTTCAAATCCCTTGCTAAGCAAGGTGTTGTTTTATTTTTTTAATGATTGTGCATGGTAAGTGATGGAACTCAAGTTGAACTCTAGGGGAAAATGTTTGAACGGCTCATGAGATTGAATCAATGAGGGATAAAAGGAGAAAATTCAGGAATTTTGAATGGGAAGCAAGTGATGGCCGAATATGGGTCACTTGGGGATCATTTTTGGCTGAGGTCTATTAGGGTTGGCATAACCGGCAAGTGGAGTAAAGGGTGCAAGCTGAATATTTCTTGGGTTTTTTTGGAGTTTAGTTTCGGCATTTTTGGTAGGTAAGTGCCGATTAGGTAAATCCCTAGGGTGATTACATTCTTTTCTTCTTTTCTTTTCTCCTCCCTTTGTTCTAAAAGCCGAAAACGCAGTACACAACCCTTTTGTACTAACTTGTCCAAGAGCTAAACCCTTTTCTTCTCTTTTCCTTCTCAAGCTGAATCCATCTCTTCTTTCTTCTCCTTCTTCTTCACTTCATAGCCTTTCTAGACTCAATTGGAACCTTACCTAGCCGATTTCTCAAAAGCTAAAATCTCGAAAAGTTTAGTTTTGTGTCGATTTCTCCTTGGACGAATCTCTCCATTCTTTTTCTTCTCTTCTAGTTGAATCTCTTGTCCTTCTCTTCTCTATCTCTTTACTGTTTTCTTTGGCACTCCCTAATAACTGAACCCTCTCATCCATTTGCAAACACTTACTCTATGGCTGAATACTTTAGGCATCTTTTTCACCTTTGGGCTTGGGCTAGATCTGGTAGATATCAGGTTTGATTTGGTAGAAAATGACTTTGGTGATTCTTTCATGTGGCAAGGCTATCAAGAACACTGTTGGGTAAGTAGTTTCTTTCCTACTCTATTCTTTCTTACGAATCAAGAAAAGCTGAAACCCCTAACCCCCTAGTACTAGTCAGTTTTAGTGCCTCTATCTAACGGACTTATTTAACTCTCTTTTTGTGGTCAATTTGAGAACAACTATTCATAGTGACGGATCTTATTAAAGGAGGTTAGCGATATCAAGGCAATCTAGATCTAGATCTAGTAGATAGATTGCGGCAAGTTAAGTGTCAGTTATACTTGAATGTTGCCGAATGGGTAAGATAATGTGGTGATAAGTTTTATGGAATGATAGGTTAACAGTGTGGTTAAAACGATTGTAGGTTAATCGTTCGAGGGACTTCTGAGTATATCGCAAACAGGTGTGTAATCGACACCCTCTAGTAGCCTAGATCGGCAAAAGTTGAAAAGCCGAAATGTCAAAATTTCAGCATTTCAAGGGCTTGCGGCGTGCGAGCGCTCGTGGGTCAGTTTGAAATAGTAAAGCTGGTAATCACAATCGGTAAGACTGTTGTGTGCACGTATTCGTGCATTTGGGTGGTTTTGGGCCTTGAAGGGTCAAATTTGGGCCCAATGGGCTTATGGGCCCATATGGGTGAAATCGAGCGGTAAGTATATTTTGGTAACCTAGTTATTAAATCTGCTAAAATGAGTGGAAAATTGGACTTAGTGGGCCACAGTAGCTTGTGGGCTCCGTCGGGCCCATTAGGGGATTTTAGGGCCCGATGACTCTGTAATAATGAAATGGGCTAATTAAGGTACTTAGACGACGATAGGTCTGTAGTAGACTATAATGAGAATGAAACCCTAAAATCTGGCAAATTTACTGAAATGCCCCTTAAGGGTGGAAATTACTGTCTTACCCCTAGATGCTCAAAAGACCATTTTACCCCCAGGGTTAAGTTGACTGATTTGCGTGTTATAATATCCGATACGCTGTATGCCATGTCATATTATATTCTATTTGCATTGGGTTGGGTTGTTTTTATGAAGTGCTAAACGTGGCGATGCCACGTATACTGCTTAGAGGCTATGCCTCATATTACTATTTTGGTGGCTTGGCCACAATATCTGATTTAGCAGTTATGCTGCGATTGTGGTGTGTAGGGCTGGGTGGATTGAGGTATTCCCCACATGGTGTGTAGGGCTAGTACGGGTGGTGTGTAGGGCTGGATTGGGCTTGGGCTTTGCATACACGCATAATACACTGATCTGTTACTGTAATAGGTCTAAGGTCCACACTATTTTTTGGATAGGGCTAAGGCCCAGTTATCACTGTATCTGAATAGGGCTTCGGCCCAGTCTGTGCTTCAACTGATCTCTGATGCTGGTTGGGTTAGCTTACACACTAAGTTGTCACAAACTCACCCCCTTCTTTCCATCCATGAAGGTAACCCCTAGCCATAGAGGACTTGGAGCTGCGAGGGATTCGGAGTGGCCACGTGATCTTCTGTTTGGTTTATAGTTTCAAATTTATTTCTTTGAAGTTTTATTTTTATTTGGGTTTTAAACTGTAATAAGGACATTCGGTATTCATTTTCTTATTTTGGTTTTCATTTATTTACTTATTACTTGTTTAAAATGATAGACTAGTCTGCGCGGATTTTTATTTCAAATTAACAAACAGTTTCAAAACATACTCTACGCGATAAATGGTTAACTTAATAACAACGACTAAATAATATGATCTTTTAAGTAAAGATCATCGGATAGTGGATAGGGTTTTTAAACTAAATAACTTTCTTACTCACATAAAGCATAAAATGGTTTCACTAGAAGGTTATTAAAAGAATATCGAAGCGTAATTGACTATCCATGTGACACACCAGATCTGGCCATAAAGTCTGGGCCGGGTTTGGGGTGTTACATTTAGTGGTATAAGAGCCCAGTTGCAACAACTCGGCTGTGGATCGGGTCCAAAGGTTTTCTTAAAATTTAAATTAAGGCCCATAATGGTATTTTGAAAAATTAGTTTTGAAAACCTTCTTAAGAAAACCCTTTTTAAATTGATTTTCTTCAAGATGTTCGTATTTTACTAAAAGACTAAGGTTTTATTTTGGAAACAAAGTTTATTCAAAGGATTTAGTATCACTAAAACTTGGTTTTTCTGAAATCTAGTTTTTGAAGAGTGGCACAACGAATCTTCGGCACCAAGTCTGTAAGTACTCTTTCTTTACTATATTTGATTAAGATATTTTGACATTGAGAAATTACTATAGAGAGTACTAAAACCCTACTGAGATTTTGTAGTTAGGGTAATACTGAGACTGTAGAGGATTAAAACAGTAGGAAAAACTGAAAACTTTAAAAGATTGAGACTGTAGCTAGGCTACGATTTTGCGAAAACAAACTCTAAAATACTAGCTATACATAAGACATCTGTAATAAATACTGGAATATTAAACTACATCCATAAAATTCGTAATTAGATAATTTGATATGAGTATGAGGGTAGCACTTGGAAGAGACCGTAGACGTGGCCGAGGAAGTGTGCAAGCTAGGTCTTCATCTTTGAGACATATGACAGCTGAGAAGGCACGAGCTCCATCGGTAATTGAGATTGGGTCCTATAATCCAACTGCAGGGGACGATGCTTTGTCCCAGGTGATGTTACGAGTACTGGAAAGGGTTGCTAGAGCGAGTACTAGGACTGTAAATCGAGGATCTATTTTTGAGTGACTCCGAGCTAACAGAGTGAAGATTTTTAAGGGCGTATCTGGTGTAGCCCCGAATGTGGCTGAATATTGGTTGGAGGCCACAGAGTGGATCATGGACGATCTGGACTGCTCAGTGGAGCAGAAGCTGAAAGGAGTAGTATCGCTGCTGCGTGACGAAGCCTACCAATGGTAGATCACTGTGAGGGATAGTACTCTAGCTGAACGAGTGACATTGGAGCTGTTTAAGACGGCCTTCAAAGGGAAGTATGTTGGAGCATGCTATGTGGATGCCTGAAGGAAGGAATTTTTGAATCTAACCTAGGGTAATAAGACTGTTGTAGAGTATGAGGCTGAGTTCTTAAGGTTAAGCCGGTATGCTAGTGGAATAATCGCTATGGAATATGAACGTAGCGTGTGATTCGAGGATGGTCTCAAAGATGGCTAAGGGTGCAAATTGCTCCGTAGATGGAGCGTGACTTTGCTGCTCTAGTGGAGAAGGCTAAGATTACTGAGGAGGTGAAACGCACGGAGTGGAAGAATCGTGAAAAGGATCGAAATCGATTCAGGAGGGATTCTGGACCCTCAGGTGCTGCAGGCAGACTGTCAAAAGGGCTAGAGTGGATGAACCAGTTCGAGCAGTACTGGTGAATATGGTTAGACCGCAGGCTTGTGGGGATTGTGGTAGAGTGCATCTGGGTGAGTGTTGGAAGCATATTGGGGCATGTTTCTGGTGTGGGTCCAAGGATCATAGAGTCAAGGATTGTCCTCAAAGGCCGGCTCAGACTCAAGCTGCTGAACAGAGGGTTGCTCAACTAGTGCGAGGTGAGCCACAACCACCGAGAGGCCGTGGTCAAGGAAGGGGCAACAATAGGAATGAAAGTGGACGTGGAGCACCGAGCAGGGGTGCTAGAAATGTTGAAGCTCGTCAGCCAGCATTGGTTTATGGTGCTCCTCGCCGAGAGGAGGCTGACGCACGGTACATTTATGATTTTTAGCACACTATACACTGCTCTGATTGATATTGGATCTACCCATTCATATGTTCCTTGTGGTGTGTCTAGGTCGTTCGGTGTGCAATCTAAGAAAAATGTGAGTGGCGTAACTGTGATAAGTCCACTGGGTCACTCGGTTAGGGTAGACAAACTCTTTAGAGATGTACCTTAAGAGACTCAAAGTAGGATTTTCTCTGCGGATTTAATGGAGCTACCATTTGGAGAGTTCAATCTCATCTTGGGAATGGACTGGCTTGCTAAGCATAGGGCGACTTTGGATTACGCTGCTAAGCAGATGGTGTTAAAGACTACAGAGGATGAGGAGGTGAGGGTTATAGAGGAGCGAAAAGATTACTTGTCCAATGTTATCTCAACTTTGAGAGCTAAAAAGCTTATTCGCAAGGGTTGTGAAGCATTTTTGGCGTATGTGAGTCAGTCTGATTCTGAGAATTTAACCGTAGAAGAAGTTAGAACTGTCAAAGAATTTCAAGATGTCTTTCCTGATGAGCTTCCTGGGTTGCCTCTAAATCGTGAAGTCGAATTTGGAATCGACTTGTTGCCTAGAACAGCTCTAGTGTCCATCGCTCCTTACAGGATGGCACCAAAGGTGTTAGTGGAGTTGAAAGTACAAATCCAAGAGGTACTGGATAGAGGTTTTATTAGGCCAAGTGTGTCTCTGTGGGGAGCACTGGTATTGTTCGTGAAGAAGAAGGATGGGACGATGTGTATGTCATCGATTATCGTCAGTTGAACAAGCTGACTATTAAAGAACAAGTACCCTTTGCCAAGGATCGATGACCTGTTTGACCCGCTAAGAGGAGCTTCAGTATTTTCCAAGATTGATCTTCAATCTGGATATCACCAGTTGAGGGTCAAAGACGTGGATATTCATAAGACAACATTCAGAACTTGGTATGGTCATTACAAGTTTCTGGTAATGCCGTTCGGATTGACAAATGCACCAACAGCCTTCATGGATCTGATGAATCGGGTATTCAAACCCTACTTAGACCAAATCGTGGCTGTCTTCATAGATGATATTCTGGTGTATTCAGAAACTGAGGAGAAACATGACAAGCATCTTCGTATTGTTTTGCAAGTGTTGAGGGAGAAGCAACTGTATGCAAAACTCAGCAAGTATGAATTTTGGTTGCGAGAAGTGATGTTCCTAGGTCACATTGTTTCTGCTAAGGGGATTAGGGTAGATCCTCAAAAAATTGAGGCAGTTTTGGAATGGAAGCCACCGAGATCTGTGTTAGAAATTCAGAGCTTTCTGATTTTGGAAGGATATTACAGAAGATTTGTGGAAGTGTTTTCTTTGATTGCGACACCATTGACGAAACTTTTGAGGAAAGGAGTATCGTTTGTATAGACTGTAAAATAGCAAGAGGCTTTCGAGAAGTTGAAGAAAGTTTTGACTGAGGCATCTGTTTTGATTCAGCCGGAGTCTGGGAAGGATTTCACTGTGTACAGCGATGCATCGCACATTGGTTTGGGCTGTGTGCTGATGCAAAAGGGTAAAATGGTTGCTTATGCATCGCGACAGCTTAAGCCTCACAAAGCGAACTGCCCTACGCATGATCTGAAGTTGGCAGCAGTGATTTTTGCGTTAAAGATCTAGAGGCACTATTTATATGAAAAGTGTATTATATACACGGATCATAAGAGTCTCAAGTATTTGTTAACTCAGAAGGAGTTGAAACTTAGGCAACGAAGGTGGATAGAGTTGCTTAAGGACTACGACTGTTCGATCGAGTATCACCCTGGCAAAGCTAATGTTGTAGCAGATGCACTGAGTCAAAGAACTGTAACTGAGTTGAAGGCAATGTTTGCTCGTCTGAGTCTATATGATGATGGTAGATTCTTGGCAGAATTACAAGGAAAACCAACTTGGATAGAGCAGACTAAGGAAAAGCATTTAGATGATGAGTCACTGGTTCCTCGATTTCAACAAGTTAAGTGTGGTGAGACTTCTGATTCTGGATTGAACAGTGAAGGAGTTCTGTGTTTTCGAGGAAGAGTATGTATTCCGAGGGACTTTGACTTGAGGCAGGCAATTCTGAAAGAGGCTCATGGTGGTCCTTGTGCCATGCATCCTGGAGGGAATAAGTTGTACCAGGATTTATGAGAGTTGTACTAGTGGCCTGGACTTAAGCGGGAAGTAACAGAGTTTGTGGGTAAGTGCCTGACATGCCAACAAGTGAAAGCTGAGCATTAACTACCTTCTGGACTTCTGCTATCGGTGAAGATTCCACTTTGGAAGTGGGAAATGGTAACCATGGACTTGATGAGTGGGCTACCCTTGACGCCTACCAAGAAAGACTCGATTTGGGTGATTGTGGATAGGTTAACTAAATCTGCTCATTTCATACCTGTCTGAACTGACTACTCACTTCAAAAGTTGGTGAAGTTGTATGTAGCGGAGATAGTGCGACTTCATGGAGTGTCAGTTTTGATTATTTCTGATCGGGACCCTAAGTTTACATCTCAATTCTGGCAGAAGTTGCATGAAGCGTTGGGTACACGGTTAGATTTCAACACTGCTTTTTAGCCCCAGATGGATGGGCAATCGGAAAGGGTGATTCAAGTTCTGGAGGACATGTAGAGAGGATGTGTTATTGACTTCCGAGGTAGTTGGGAGATTACTTGCCGTTAGCAGAATTTGCTTACAACAATAGTTATTAGGCACGTATTCAAATGACACCATATGAGGCACTGTATGGTTGAAGGTGTCGTACGCCTACTTGTTGGACGGAGTTGGGAGAACGTTAGGTTCTTAGGCCAGAGTTACTGGCAGATACAGAGGACAAGGTTAAGCTGATCAGGGATCGGTTAAAGGAAGCATCTAATAAGTAGAAATCTTATACTGACTTGAATCGTAAGGAAATTGAATACTCAGTGGGAGATATGGTTTTCTTAAAGGTCTCACCTTGGAAGAAGATATTAAGGTTTGGAAAGAAAGGCAAGTTGAGTCTGCGGTTTATCGGGCCCTATTGAGTTCTTAAACCGGTGGGTCCGGTAGCTTATCAGTTGGAACTACCTCTAGAGTTGGATAGGATTCATGATGTCTTTCATGTCTCTATGTTAAGACGGTATCGATCTGATCCTTCTCATGTCGTACCGGTAGAAGAAATTGAAGTGAAAGCTGACTTGACTTTTGAAGAAGAACTTGTACAAATTCTAGACCGTGATATCAAGGTATTAAAAAGGAAGTCAGTTCCTTTGGTGAACGTACTTTGGTGTAATCACAGCAGAGAAGAAGCTACGTGGGAGCCGGAAGAGGCGATTCGTCAACAATACCCTCACCTATTTGGACTAGGTAAATTTCGAGGCCGAAATTTCTTTAAGGAGGTAGAGTTGTAATGCCCTAATTTTTGGGTTTTTGAGATTTTTCTTGAATTTGATTTTGCTTGTTTGTATGTGTTAAGTTATGCATTAAATGTGTTTTCGTGGGCCTTTGGAAGGCCTAAGTTTAAGTTAAAACCTGGTAGAATTTTAAAATTTTAGACTTGAAGGAGAAGGGGCATTGACTAGTCGGCTTTTAAATAAATGTTGGTAATTTAAGACATAAGAAGACCTATGGTAAGATGGCAAGGTAGCGCCACTTGGAATTTAAAGAAGTGGCTTTTGGAGGCTATGTAAGGGCTAAGGTTCAAATCCCTTGGTAAGCAAGGTGTTGTTTTATTTTTTATTTTAATGATTGTGCATGGTAAGTGATAGAACTTAAGTTGAACTCTAGGGGAAAGTGTTTGAATGGCTCATGAGATTGAATCAATGAGGGATAAGGGGAGAAAATTTAAGAATTTTGAATGGGAAGCAAGTGATGTGTAACACCCTGAATTTGGGTCTAGAAGAATTAGGCTTTGAGTCGAGATTATGATAGAAGAAAATCTGAATATTGAGAAGTTTTAAATATTACTAGTGTTTAAAAAATTTTAATTAATTATTATTGATAAAATATTTCTGTTATTATTACTGATATTTTAAATTTTTATGAAAATTATAAATTATTATTATTATCATTATAATTATTAGATACAAATATGTTTATAAAATTATTGTTGTTAATTTAGTGTTTAAATTAAAATATTATTAGAAAATTTTACTGTATTTATTTTTACTGATTTATGAAAATTATAACTATTATTAATAAGAAAAAAATTACTGTATTTGAAATTTTTATAAAAATATATTTATAAAATTATTATTGTTATTATTTTTATTATTTTTATTTTTATTACTTATATAAATATATATATGACATTATTATTAATTTGGTGTTTAAATTTAGTTTCTAAATAAATTTGGAAGTATTTATATTGTGGGGAAACTTTGGGTTTAATCCAAAATTCTAGAAAAAAAAAATTAGTAATTTTTGCTTCTTTAGGGGAATCTGGGCAATAGGACTTATATATATTTTAGGCTGAGTTTAGACATAGAAGGAAGCTTGGTCCAGTGGCAGTGGCGCTAGGAGGTTGCAGGAAGTGCCTGGGTTCAAGGCACGGTGTGCGCAAGGTTGCTTTTTATTTTTAGAAGCCAGGTCACGCTAAGGTAAGGTTTAAGTATAGTTGCAACTGAGTTATGCCACAAAAAGGCTTGTGGCACAGTGGTAGCGGTGCGTTAGGAGTCCCAGGGTGGCACGGGTTTGAGTCCAGGCAGGCGCATGTATGTTCTGTTTTATTTTTAGGAAAGGACCCAGGATGTCAGCAGGTAATGTTTAAAGTTAAGCGAAACGCTATTATATCAAAGAAGAAAACGTGTCCCAGTGGCCAGCAGCGTGCTGGGTTACTTGGATGTCCCAGTTTGAGCAGCGCTACGCGCAAGAGGGGAGGCCTTTTTGTTGTGCGCCCGCGGAAGGAGACGTGCGGGGCTGGGGCGCTTCCTAGCAGCATGCCGTGCGGGAGACTTGCTGTGCAAGCGGTGGATAAGCTGCCATTCGGTGGGAAAAGTTTGAATTAAATTCAAACTTTTGTTTTTTAGCTAAAATCAAGGAAGAAGTTGGAAGCAATTCAAATTTGTTTTGGATGGAATTTAAATCCGGTGGTAGCAAAATTCAAGGAGCAATTATAGGAATTTGATTTAGATGGGGAGAATTAATTAAGTACCGAATTTCTTCTTTTAAGAATTATTCCCTTTTTGTTCATCTTTTCTAATCGAACCTATCTTCTTCTACTCTTATTTTTCCTCTTATTTTCTTCTTTTATTTCATCTCTTCCTTTTTTTGATTTCTTTCAAACCAAACCTATACTATCATCTCCTCTCTTCTATTATCTCTATTTTTCAATTTCTCTTTTCTTTCTCAATCTTTCTCAAAAGTCCCTAAGCCGAATCCTCTAGAAGTCGAATCTCTCATATTTTTTTCATTTAATCGAAACCTTCGTGATTTGTGGTGTTTCAAAAGCTGAACTATAGAGCGTGAACATGACTCTTTTCGTATTCGTGATTCGAACTATGGCAGATCAGGATTAGTACTACAGCAAAATAACATTTTGCGTGGACTTAAGGGCAAGCAATCAAGGAGTATTAAAGGCTAAAGCAGTTAGATCTAGTAGTTAGACATCGACAAGGATAATCATGTGGGGATCTCGTCAACGTTTCGACATTAATCAGGTGTGTATCGAACCCTTCTTTAGTCTAATTCGGCAAAGGCCAATTAATCGAAAGTTGGTATTATGTGGTCTTGTGAATGTGCGAATGCTCACAAGATGATTGGAAATCATGGGATCTATAACCATAAGTGGTAAGTTAGTTGAGTGTGCAATTTCGTGCACTTCGGTAAGTTGGGCCTCGATGGGCCGAATGTGGGCCCAATAGGCTTTTGGGCCCAATTGGGTAAACATAGGTAATATTGGGTAAAAATAGGAAATAATTATGTTCTATTAGACTGTAGGATTGAAACTGCTAAGATCGGTAACTGAATATGAAACTTGGACAAAATGGGCTTAATTTACTAATAGGCGCTATAGGGCCCATTAGGGGTTTTAGGGCCTAGTAACTGAAACTGCTTAAAACTGTTAAGTTGAAAGCTAAGACGAAAATAATGACTGTTAGTGACTGTAACATGCTTGAAACTTGTGATAATAGTGTAAATGACTAAAATCCCCTTTAGGGTGCGAAATTACCGTTTTACCCCTAGGTGTAAATGACCATTATACCCCTAGGGCTGAATTTGACTGAATTGCATGATTTACTGTTTATGTTTACTGCATGCCATACCATGATATCTGTTGCATGGGATTTGGGATTTATTGATAGAGGAAGTGCTAGTGGCATTACCACGTTACTGAAAGGGGCTATGCCTCGTACTGTTTCTAAAAGGGGCTTTGCCTCGTATACTGTTTATCTGAGCAGCCATGCTGCGACTGTGGTGTGTGGGCTGGGTGGGTCGAGTTATTCCCCACATGGTGTGTTGGCTGGTACGGGTGGTGTGTAGCAGTTGGTGGGTTGAGTAGTCTCCCCAATTGGGTTGCATTCATACTGTTATACTGTACTGTACTGTTATGGGCCTATGGGCCAAACTGTTATCTGAATAGGGCTTCGATCCAGTATCTGTTATAGGGCTTTGGCCCAGTATATGTAATCTGGATAGGGCTTCGGCTCAGTATTTGACTGAGACTGGTTAGGGCTCAGGCCCAGTGGGCTCGCGCCGATGTGGGCTTTGGATGGGTTCTGCACACACTTAGTTTCCCAAACTCACCCTTTTCTTTTCCATCCTTGCAGAAGAGCCCTAGAGCGTGACTTGGATGCTGGGAGGGATTCAGAGTGGCCACGAAGACTGAACTCGCATTTTAATTGGTTTATTAATTTAATTACTTTTTACTATTGGTTTTATTTTGTTTTGGGTTGTAATAAGGCCACTATACCTATTTTTATTTGGGATTTTCTACTGTTTTATTTCAACCACAGCTACACACCGTTTTCAAAAATTTAACAAATGTTTTCTTAACCAACCTGACAACACAAATGGCTAAGTAGGATAATAAGGTTAAAATGAATCGCTTAACAAATGGAATCGAGATTAAGTTGAATAATTATTAAAACAAGAATTTCCAAAAATCATGCATTGCTTTTCAAAACTCACCATCGGACTTAGTAAATAGGGCAGCGTAGGATAGTCTAGGTGACATAGCACACCAGACATGGCCATAACGTCTGGGCCGGGTTTGGGGTGTTACATGGTGGCTGAATATGGGTCACTTGGGGAGCATTTTCGGCTGGGGTCCATTGGTGTTGGCATAATCGATAAGTGGAGTACAGAGTGCAAGCCGAATACTTCTTGGGTTCTTTTAGAGTTTAGTTTCAGCATTTTTGGTAGGTAGGTGCCGATTAGGTAAATCCCTAGGGTGCTTACATTCTTTTCTTCTTTTCTCTTCTCCTCCTTTTGTTCTATAAGCCGAAAACGCAGTACACAACCCTCTTGTGCTGATTTGTCCAAGAGCCAAACACTTTTCTTCTATTTTCCTTCTCAAGCTGAATCCATCTCTTCTTTCTCCTCTTTCTTCTTCACTTCATAGCCTGTCTAGACTTAATTGGAACCTTACCTAGCCGACCGAAATCCCAAAAATTTTAGTTCTGTGTCGATTTCTCCTTGGCCAAATCTCTCTATTCTTTTTCTTCTCTTCTAGATGAATCTCTTGTCCTGCTCTTCCCTATCTCTTTACTATTTTCTTTGATACTCCCTAATAGCCGAACCCTCTCATCCATTTGCAAACACTTACCCTCTGGCCGAATACTTTAGGCATCTTTTTCACCTTCAGATTTTGGGCTAGATCTGGTAGAAATCGGGTTTGATTTGGTAGAAAACGACTTTGGTGGTTCTTTCGTGTGGCAAGGCTGTCAAGAACACTGTTGGGTAAGTAGTTTCTTTCCTACTTTATTCATTCTTATGAATCAAGAAAAGCTGAAACCCCTAACCCCCTAGTACTAGTTGGTTTTGGGGCCTCTATCTAATGGAGTGATTTAACTTCTCTTTTTGTGGTCAATTTTGGGAACAGCTATTCATAGTGACGGATCTCATTAAAGGAGGTTAGCGATATTAAGGCAATCTAGATCTGATCCACAGCCGAGTTGTTGCAACCTAGCTCTGATACCACTAAATGTAACACCCCGAACCCGGCCCAGACGTTATGGCCATGTCCGGCGTGCTACATCACCTAGACTATCCTACGCTGCCCTATTTACTAAGTCCGATGGTGAGTTTTAAAAAGCAATGCTTGATCTTTTGGAAATTCCCGTTCTAATAATTATTCAACTTAATCTCTATTCCATTTTATAAGCGATTCATTTTAACCTTATTATCTTACTTAGCCATTTGTATTGTCAGGTTGGTTAAGAAAACATTTGTTAAATTTCCGAAAACAGTGTGTAGTTGTGGTTGAAATAGAATAGTTGAAAGTCCCAAATAAAAACAGATATAGTGGCCTTATTACAACCCATAACAAAATAAAACCATTAGTAAAAGTAATTAAATTAATAAACCTATTAAAATACAAGTTCAGTCTTCGTGGCCACTCTGAATCCCTCCCAGCAACCAAGTCACGATCTCGGGCTCACCTGCAAGGATGGAAAGGGAAGGGTGAGTTTGGGAAAACTCAGTGTGTGCAGAACCCATCCAAAGCCCACATCGGCTCGAGCCCACTGGGCCTGAGCCCTAACCAGTCTCAGTTAGATACTGGGCTGAAGCCCTATTCAAATTATAGATACTGGGCCAAAGCCCTATAACAGATACTGGGCCGAAGCCCTATTCAGATAACAGTTTGGCCTATAGGCCCATAACAGTACAGTACAGTACAGTATAACAGTATGAATGCAACCCAATTGGAGAGACTACTCAACCCACCAACCGCTACACACCATCCGTACCAGCCAACACACCATGTGGGGAATAACTCGACCCATCCAGCCCACACACCACAGTCGCAGCATGGCTGCTCAGATAAACAGTATACGAGGCAAAGCCCCTTTCAGAAACAGTACGAGGCATAGCCCCTTTTAGTAACGTGGCGGTGCCACTCACACTTCATCCAACATAAAACCCAACCCATGCAACAGATACATATCATGGTATGCAGTAACAGTAACAGTCATATCAAGCAGTACAGTCGATTTTAGCCCTAGGGGTATGATGGTAATTTTATACTTAGGGGTAAATCAGTAATTTCTCACCCTAAGGGTATTTAGTAATTTTGTTCTCTTATTACAGTTTTTATTATTATTACAGCCTCTACTATTACAGTGGTTGTTATAGAAACTCATTTAATTCAGTTTATCAGTTTTAGCACTTAGGCCCTAAAACCCCTAATGGGCTCTACCATGCCATTTTAGCCCATTAGGCCCATTTAAGCCTTAATTTCCAATCCATTATTTTGTTTTAACAGTTTTTATGCTTATAATCCATATTATTGCCTTTAGACCTATTTTTACCCAACTGGGCCCAAATTACCCATTGGGCCCATATTCGGCCCACCGAGGCCCAACTTACCGTAACGCCCAAAATTTCGCGATCAGCTCGCTTGACAGTGCCGATTCCAAAACCAACCTTCTCCTATAAACTTAAGAGCGTTCGCACGCTCACAAGCTCTCGAAATGCCAGAATTTCGGCATTTTAGCTTTTCGGTTTTTGCCGATTTGAGCATTGAAGGGTGTTCGAAACACACACCTGTTTTGCAGTTTCACCGACGAGATCTCCTATGCGACAGTTCCTACAACCCAATATTTAATCGATTAATCAAGAGATCTACGAAAACTAAAGCCACAATCCCTTACCACATTCGGCCACACCCTTAATGGCCATGAAAACTTACCTCTGACGATTTAGGTGCACTAGATCTAGATCTGGTGATACCGATGCCTTCAACTCCTTGCTTGATCACCTTCCTCACTAACTATCACTCAAAAAGAATAAAAATACCACTTTGAATTACTAAAAGTCCAAATCGACAATCCTCCTAACTTTAGGGACCTTCGGCTTTTCCAAAACATGAAATAATGTACAGATCTGAGGTATTAGGCACTTACCAACGATTTCTCTTCGATTCCTATGCAGATCTGATGTAAATCTGAACCTTAAACGTTAGTAGAACCCTTATCTCTGAGATTTGCAAATTCGGCTATCTCCCTAAAACTATGGTGATTTCGGCTTTTCAACTAGAGAAGAAGATGGCGATTTGGGCTATGAGTTTGAGTGATGGTGTCGACAATGATGTGGCTCAAGGGGATGTAGTAATCGACCACAACAGGTGAAAGGAACAGGGGTAATTTGGCTTAGAAAGATTCGGCAAAAGAAAGCAGTTTTTGGGATTTCTGGCACTTTGAACAATCGGCTATTGGTGTTTTTGAGAGGGATGGGAGCAAAAGAAAGAGTGGATCTAAGTAAGTAGGGTGTTCGGCTAGGGAAGAGATCAAAGAGGAAAAAGAAAAGTGAAAAGAAAATAATGGTAGAGGTGAAGAAGAAGAAATCGGCTAGAAGCTTTCTAGGGAGGGAAGTTTCGGCTTTTCTGACAGTAAAAGAGAAGATTAATTCCTAAGGTGGCTAACCCTAATTCTTATGATAGAAATTAGAAAAAGATATAACCCTAATATCACACTTGAGTAATCGGCCCGAGTCCTTAAAAGCCCTTGCCGAAATTCCTACTTAAAATAGTCACATGCCCGGCACATGCTTAAAAATTAAAAAGAACACTACGCTTACCTTGCAGCTCGAACCCTTGTCCCTGAATACCCACTTAGGCGCCACTTTTTTAGGAGCTTAGTGGCGCCACCTTGCCACTCTACCAAGGCTCCCTTTGTGACATATTTTACACGGTTTTTCTTAAAGGCCCACTTAACCAAGTCCCCTTTCACTTGAAAATCCAACTTAATATTTTACCGAGTTTTAACTTAAGCTTGGGACTTCTAAAGGCCTACTAACCCATGTACATACATTTTCAACCTTCAGAACACCAAAATTTTAAAATTTCACTAAAATTCACAAAACCTGAAAAATCCCGAAAATCAGGGCGTTACAACTCTACCCCCTTAAAGAAATTTCGGCCTCGAAATTTACCTGATCCAAATAACTAAGGGTATTGTTGATGTATAGTCTCCTCTGGCTCCCAAGTAGCTTCTTCTCTACCATGATTATGCCATAGCACCTTTACCAATGGAACAGACTTCCTCCTTAAGACTTTAACTTCACGATCTAAGATCTCCACAGGTTTCTCCTCGAAGGTCAAATCGGTATTTGCTGCAATCTCCTCTACTTGTACAATATGCGAAGGGTCCGACCGATATCGTCTTAGCATAGACACGTGAAAAACGTCATGGATATGATCCAACTCTGGTGGTAACTCTAACTGATATGCTACTGGCCCAATCCGCTTGAGAATCCTATAAGGCCCAATAAACCGCGGACTTAGCTTGCCCTTTTTACCAAATCTCAAGATCTTCTTCCACGGCAACACCTTTAGGAACACCATATCCGCAACAGCGAACTCAATCTCCTTACGCTTAAGGTCAGCATAAGACATCTGCCGATCAGACGCCTCCTTTAACCGATCTTGAATCAGCTTAACCTTACTTTCAGTATCTGCCACTAACTCTGGTCCAAGCACTTGGCGCTCTCCCAACTTTGTCCAACAAGTAGGAGGACGACATCTTTGCCCATAAAGTGCCTCATATGGAGCCATCTGAATACTTGCTTGATAACTGTTATTGTATACAAATTCTGCCAACGGTAGATAATCTTCCCAACTACCACGAAAGTCAATCACACATCCTCTCAACATGTCCTCCAACACTTGAAAAACCCTCTCAGACTGACCATCTGCCTGAGGGTGAAATGCAGTACTAAAGTCCAATCGCATACCTAATGCCTCATGCAACTTCTTCCAGAATCGAGATGTAAATCTAGGGTCTCGATCAGAAATTATCGAAACTGGCACCCCATGCAAACGCACAATTTCCGCTACATACAATTTGGCCAACTTCTGCAGTGAGTAATCGGTTTTGACCGGTACAAAATGAGCAGACTTTGTCAACCTATCCACGACTACCCAAACAGAGTCTTTCTTCAAAGGTGTCAAAGGCAACCCACTCACAAAATCCATCGTTACTCTTTCTCATTTCCACTGCAGAATCTTCACTGGCTGCAACAATCCAGACAGCAGTTGGTGCTCAGCTTTAACTTGCTGACACGTCAAACATTTCTCAATAAACTCAGTCACCTCTCGCTTAAGTCCAGGCCACCAATAAACCTCTCGCAAGTTTTTGTACGACTTATTACCTCCAGGGTGCATAGCACAAGGTCCACCATGAGCCTCACCCAAAATCAACTACCTTAAATCAGAGTTCTTAGGAACACAAATTCTCCCACGGAAACAAAGAACCCCATCAGAATTCAGTCTAAAATCCTCACTCTCACCATTCTTGACTTGCTGAAATCGAAGAATCAATGAATCATCCTTCAACTGTATCTCTTTGATTCTTTCAGTCTAATTCGGTCTTACTTGCAACTCTGTTAGCAAGCTCCCATCATCATACAAACTCAAACGAGCAAACATGGCCTTTAACTCAGCAACGGTCCTTCGACTCAGTGCATCAGCCACTATGTTAGCCTTGCCAGGATGGTATTCAATCGAACAACCATAGTCCTTAAGCAACTCTATCCATCTCCGTTGCCTAAGATTCAACTCCTTCTGAGTTAACAGATATTTGAGACTTTTATGGTCAGTGTATATAATACACTTTTCCCCATAAAGGTAGTGTATCCAGATTTTCAATGCAAATACCACTGCTGCCAACTCCAAATCATGCGTAGGGTAATTCGCCTCGTGAGGCTTAAGCTATCGCGAAGCATAAGCAACCACTTTACCCTCTTGCATTAGTACACAACCTAATCCCACATGCGAAGCATCGTTATAAACTGTAAAGTCCTTCCCAGATTCCGGCTGAATCAACACTAGCGCCTCAGTCAACACCTTTTTCAGGTTGTCAAAAGCTTCTTGCTGCCTCTCAGTCCAATTAAAGGCTACTCCCTTCCTTAACAATTTCGTTAACGGAGCTGCAATTAGAGAAAATCCCTCAACAAACCTTCTATAATAGCCTGCCAAACCCAGAAAACTACGAATTTCTGACACCGTCCTAGGCGGCTTCCAATCCAGAACTGCCTCAATCTTGTGAGGATCTACCCTAATTCCCTTAGCAGAAACAACATGACCAAGAAAAGTCACTTCTCGAAGCCAGAATTCGCACTTACTAAATTTCACATACAATTGCATTTCTCTTAGAGTCTGCAGAACGATTTGAAGATGCTCATCATGCTTCTCCTCTGTTTCTGAATACACCAATATATTGTCAATAAAGACGACCACGAAACGATCCAAGTACGGCTAAAATACTCGGTTCATTAAATCCATAAAAGCTGCTGGTGCATTCGTCAATCCAAAAGGCATAACCAAGAACTCGTAGTGACTATAACGAGTTCTGAATGCTGTTTTATGCACATCCACCTCCTTCACCCTTAACTGATGGTATCCAGATCAAAGGTCAATCTTGGAAATCACTGAAGCTCCTTTAAGCTGGTCAAACAGATCGTCGATTCTTGGCAGAGGATACTTATTCTTTATCGTCAGTTTGTTCAACTGGCGATAATCGATACACATACGCATCATTCCATCCTTCTTTTTCACAAACAGCACCGGTGCTCCCCACGGAGACACACTCGGTCTAATGAAGCCCCAATCTAACAACTCTTGAATCTGGGCTTTCAATTCCACTAGCTCCTTTGGTGCCATTCTGTAAGGCGCAATGGACACTGGAGCTGTTCCAGGCAACAGATCGATCCCAAATTCCAATTCTCGGTTAGGAAGTAATCCAGGTAGCTCCTCAGGAAATACATCTTGAAATTCATTAACAGTCCTCACTGTCTCCATTGTCACCCCTTCGGGTTCAGTTTGACTTACGAACGCTAAGTATGCTTCACAACCTTTGCACATCAACCTTTCAGCCCTTAAGGCAGAAACCACATTGGACAAACAGTCCCTACGTTCACCAATAACCATCACCTCATCGCCTTCGGTTGTTCTCAATACCATTCTTTTGGCCGCACAATCCAGTGTTGCCTTGTGCTTGGTTAACCAGTCCATGCCCAGAATCAAGTCAAATTCTCCAAAAGGTAACTCCATCAAGTCTCCCAGAAAGATCCTACCTTGAGTCTCTAAAGGCACATCTCTAAAGAGTTTATCTACCCTAACAGAGTGACCTAACGGACTAATCACAGTTACCCCACTCACAATTTCCTCAGAATACACACCCAATGACCTAGAAATCTCACAAGCAACATACGAATGCGTCGAACCCACATCAATTAAAGTAGTATATGGTGTATGATATATTAAGAGCGTACCTATTATAACATCAGGTGCATCACCCTCCTCGCGGCGGCGAGCAGCATACACTAAGGCTGGCTGACAAGCCTCAGCATTACCGGTACCCCTGCCAGGTGCTCCACGACCACGTCCATTACCATTGCCTCCTCTACCTTGACCACGGCCCCTTGGCGGTGGTAGTCCTCCTCGCGCAGTCTGAGCAACCCTCTGATCAACAGCTTGAGCCTGAGCTGGCTTCTGTGGGCAGTCCTTAACCTGATGATCCTTAGACCTACAATGAAAACAAGCTCCACTGCGTTTCCAGCATTCTCCTCGATGAACTCTACCACAGTCTCCACAAGCCTGTGGTCTAACAACATTCACTGGCACAGCTCGCACTGGTTCTTCTACTCTAGCCCTCTTAAAATTTCGGTTTGCAGCTCCTAATGTTCCAGAATCTCTTTTAAAATGGTTGCGATCCCTATCGCGATTCCGCCTTTCAGCTTGCTTCACTTCCTCGGCTATCTTAGCTTTCTCCACCAGTGCAGCAAAGTCGCGCTCCCTTTGCGGTGCTATCAAAACTCTCAGCTCATCTCTGAGGCCATCCTCAAACCGAACACTGCGCTCATATTCGGTGGAAACAATGCCACTAGCATACCGACTTAGTCGCAGAAATTCTGCCTCATATTCAGCCACAGTCTTACTACCCTGGGTCAGGTTCAGAAATTTCTTCCTTCGTGCGTCCACATAACTAGCCCCAACATATTTGACCTTGAAAGACTGCTTGAACAATTCCCAGGTTACCCTCTCAGCTGGGGTACCCTCTCTCACGGTGATCCACCATTGATACGCCTCGTCCCTCAGCAACGATACCACTCCTTTCAGCTTCTGCTCCACTGAGCAGTCCAAGTCATCCATAATTCGCTCTGTGGCTTCCAACCAGTACTCAGCCACAATCGGGGCCACTCCAGATATGCCCCTAAAAACTTCCGCTCCGTTGGCCCAGAGTCGCTCAGAAATGGACCCCCTACTCACAGGCCCAACATTAGCTCCGGCCACCCTTTCCATAACTCTCAGCATGGCCTGGGACAAAGCGTCGTCCCCTGCGGCCCGATCGTACGGCCCATTATCCTCAACCGGTGGTCGTGCCTCTCCAGCTGGCATATGCTCAGAAGACGACGATCTAGCTTGAGCACTAACTCGGCCTCGTCCGCGGCCTCGTCCATGAGCAGCTCTTGTACTCATATCGATTATCTGATTTACGAATTTTATGACATCAGTTAATGTTTCAATTGGTTATTACAGAATATCTTATGAACAGATAAAATTTCAGAATTGTATTCGCGCGATCGTAGCCTAGCTACTGTCTCAGTTTCCTAGGGTTTAGTTTACCCTACAGTCTCAGTTTTATAACCTTAATACTACCTCACCTATAGCATCACATCCAGGGCTCAGTATTGTCTATAGTTTTATTTTCAGTACAGTACAGAAGTTAAGGTAGAAAATACTTACAACTTGGTGCTGGGGAATCAGTGTGCCACTTTCCAATTTATTAGATCAAATAGTTTGAGGCCTCTTTAAAAAAAAATTAATGTTTCAAACAACTTGTTTTAAAAACTACAATTTGAAGGGAAAAAAAACCTTTTAAAACCAAAAAAAAAAATTCTGAAAATTTGATTTTTCCAAAAATACCCTTCTGGACTCTACATATTTGAAAACCCTTTTTGGACCCGATCCACAGCCGAGTTCTTGCAACCTGGCTCTGATACCACTAAATGTAACACCCCGAACCCGGCCCAGACGTTATGGCCATGTCCGGCGTGCTACATCACCTAGACTATCCTACGCTGCCCTATTTACTAAGTCCGATGGTGAGTTTTAAAAAGCAATGCTTGATCTTTTGGAAATTCCCGTTCTAATAATTATTCAACTTAATCTCTATTCCATTTTATAAGCGATTCATTTTAACCTTATTATCTTACTTAGCCATTTGTATTGTCAGGTTGGTTAAGAAAACATTTGTTAAATTTCCGAAAATAGTGTGTAGTTGTGGTTGAAATAGAATAGTTGAAAGTCCCAAATAAAAACAGATATAGTGGCCTTATTACAACCCATAACAAAATAAAACCATTAGTAAAAGTAATTAAATTAATAAACCTATTAAAATACAAGTTCAGTCTTCGTGGCCACTCTGAATCCCTCCCAGTAACCAAGTCACGATCTCGGGCTCACCTGTAAGGATGGAAAGAGAAGGGTGAGTTTGGGAAAACTCAGTGTGTGCAGAACCCATCCAACGCCCACATCGGCTCGAGCCCACTGGGGCTGAGCCCTAACCAGTCTCAGTTAGATACTGGGCCGAAGCCCTATTCAGATTATAGATACTGGGCCAAAGCCCTATAACAGATACTGGGCCGAAGCCCTATTCAGATAACAGTTTGGCCTATAGGCCCATAACAGTACAGTACAGTATAACAGTATGAATGCAACCCAATTGGGGAGACTACTCAACCCACCAACCGCTACACACCATCCGTACCAGCCAACACACCATGTGGGGAATAACTCGACCCACCCAGCCCACACACCACAGTCGCAGCATGGCTGCTCAGATAAACAGTATACGAGGCAAAGCCCCTTTCAGAAACAGTACGAGGCATAGCCCCTTTTAGTAACGTGGCGTTGCCACTCACACTTCCTCCAACATAAAACCCAACCCATGCAACAGATACATATCATGGTATGCAGTAACAGTAACATTCATATCAAGCAGTACAGTCGATTTTAGCCCTAGGGGTATGATGGTAATTTTATACTTAGGGGTAAATCAGTAATTTCTCACCCTAAGGGTATTTAGTAATTTTGTTCTCTTATTATAGTTTTTATTATTATTACAGCCTCTACTATTACAGTGGTTGTTACAGAAACTCATTTAATTCAGTTTATCAGTTTTAGCACTTAGGCCCTAAAACCCCTAATGGGCTCTACTATGCCATTTTAGCCCATTAGGCCCATTTAAGCCTTAATTTCCAATCCATTATTTTGTTTTAACAGTTTTTATGCTTATAATCCATATTATTGCCTTTAGACCTATTTTTACCCAACTGGGCCAAAATTACCCATTGGGCCCATATTCGGCCCACCGAGGCCCAACTTACCGTAATGCCCAAAATTCCACGATCAGCTCGCTTGACAGTGCCGATTCCAAAACCAACCTTCTCCTATAAACTTAAGAGCGTTCGCACGCTCACAAGCTCTCGAAATGCCAGAATTTCGGCATTTTAGCTTTTCGGCTTTTGCCGATTTGAGCATTGAAGGGTGTTCGAAACACACACCTGTTTTGCAGTTTCACCGACGAGATCTCCTATGCGATAGTTCCTACAACCCAATATTTAATCGATTAATCAATAGATCTACGAAAACCAAAACCACAATCCCTTACCACATTCGGCCACACCCTTAATGGCCATGAAAACTTACCTCTGACGATTTAGGTGCACTAGATCTAGATCTGGTGATACCGATGCCTTCAACTCCTTGCTTGATCACCTTCCTCGCTAACTATCACTCAAAAAGAATAAAAATACCACTTTGAATTACTAAAAGTCCAAATCGACAATCCCCCTAACTTTAGGGACCTTCTGCTTTTCCAAAACATGAAATAATGTACAGATCTGAGGTATTAAGCACTTACCAACAATTTCTCTTCGATTCCTATGCAGATTTGATGTAAATCTAACCCTTAAATGTTAGTAGAACCCTTATCTCTGAGATTTGCAAATTCGGCTATCTCCCTAAAACTATGGTGATTTCGGCTTTTTAACTAGAGAAGAAGATGGCGATTTGGGCTATGAGTTTGAGTGATGGTGTCGACAATGATGGGGCTCAAGGGGATGTAGTAATCGACCACAACAGGTGAAAGGAACAGGGGTAATTTGGCTTAGAAAGATTCGGCAAAAGAAAGCAGTTTTCGGGATTTCTGGCACTTTGAACAATCGGCTATGGGTGTTTTTGAGAGGGATGGGAGTAAAAGAAAGAGTGGATCTGAGTAAGTAGCGTGTTCGGCTAGGGAAGAGATCAAAGAGGAAAAAGAAAAGTGAAAAGAAAATAATGGTAGAGGTGAAGAAGAAGAAATCGGCTAGAAGTTTTCTAGGGAGGGAAGTTTCGGCTTTTCTGACAATAAAAGAGAAGATTAATTCCTAAGGTGGCTAACCCTAATTCTTATGACAGAAATTAGAAAAAGATATAACCCTAATATCACACTTGAGTAATCGGCCGAAGTCCCTAAAAGCCCTTGCCGAAATTCCTACTTAAAATAGTCACATGCCCGGCACATGCTTAAAAATTAAAAAGAACACTACGCTTACCTTGCAGCTCGAACCCTTGTCCCTGAATACCCACTTAGGCGCCACTTTTTTAGGAGCTTAGTGGCGCCACCTTGCCACTTTACCAAGGCTCCCTTTGTGACATATTTTACACGGTTTTTCTTAAAGGCCTACTTAACCAAGTCCCCTTTCACTTGAAAATCCAACTTAATATTTTACCGTGTTTTAACTTAAGCTTGGGACTTCTAAAGGCCCACTAACCCATGTACATACATTTCCAACCTTCAGAATACCAAAATTTTAAAATTTCACTAAAATTCACAAAACCCGAAAAATCCCAAAAATCAGGGCGTTACAATGTGGTGATAAGTTTTATGGAATGATGGGGTAACAGTGTGGTTAAAACGATTGTAGGTTAATTGTTCGAGGGACTTCTGAGTATATTGCAAACAGGTGTGTAATCGACACCCTCTAGTATCTTAGATCGGCAAAAGTCAGAAAGCTGAAATGCTAAAATTCTGGCGTTTCAAAGGCTTGCGAGCATACGAGCACTTGTGGGTCAGTTTGAAATAGGAAAGCTGGTAATCGCAATCGGTAAGACTGTTGTGTGCATGTATTCGTGCATTTGGGTGGTTTTGGGCCTCGAAGGGTCGAATTTGGGCCCAATGGGCTTACAGGCCCGTATGGGTGAAATCGAGCGGTAAGTATATTCTGGTAATCTGGTTATTAAATCTGCTAAAATGAGTGGAAAATTAGACTTAGTGGGCCACAGTAGCTTGTGGGCTCTGTTGGGCCCATTAGGGGATTTTAGGGCCCGATGACTTTGTAATAATGAAATGGGCTAATTAAGGTACTTAGACGATATTAGGTCTGTAGTAGACTATAATGAGAATGAAGCCCTAAAATCTGGCAAAATTTCTAAAATACCCCTTAAGGGTGGAAATTAGTATTTTACCCCTAGGTGCTCAAAAGACCATTTTACCCCCTAGGGTTAAGATGACTAATTTGCGTGTTATAATATCTGATACGCTGTGTGCCATGTCATATTATATTCTATTTGCATCGGGTTGGGTTATTTTTATGGAGGAAGTGCTGAACGTGGCGATGCCACGTATACTGCTTAGAGGCTATGCCTCGTATTACTGTTTTGGTGGCTTGGCCACAATATCTGATTAAGCAACTATGCTGCAATTGTGGTGTGTAAGGTTGGGTGGGTTGAGTTATTCCCCACATGGTGTGTAAGGCTGGCACGGGTGGTGTGTAGGGCTAGAGTGGGCTTGGGCTTTGCATACATGCATAATACACTGATCTATTACTATAATGGGCCTAAGGCCGACACTATTTTCTAGATAGGGCTAAGGCCCAGTTATCACTGTATCTGAATAGGGCTTTGGCCCAGTCTGTGCTTGAACTGATCTCTGATGCTGGTTTGGTTAGCTTACACATTGAGTTGTCACAAACTCACCCCCTTTTTTCCATCCATGTAGTTAACCCCCAGCCATAGAGGACTTGGAGCTGCAAAGGATTCGAAGTGGCCACGTGATCTTCTGTTTGGTTTATAGTTTCAAATTTATTTCTTTAAAGTTTTTTTTCTATTTGGGTTTTAAACTGTAGTAAGGCCGCTCGGTATTTATTTTCTTATTTTGGTTTTCACTTATTTAGTTATTACTTGTTTAAAATGATAGACTAGTCTGCGCGGATTTTTATTTCAAATTATCAAACGGTTTGAAAACATACTCTACGAGACAAATGGGCAACTTAATAACAATGACTCAATAATATGATCTTTTAAGTAAACATCATCGGATAGTGGAAAGGGTTTTTAAACTAAATATCTTTCTTACTCACATAAAGCATAAAATGGTTTCACTAGAAGGTTATTAAAAGAATATCGAAGCGTATTTGACTGTCCATGTGACATACCAGATCTGGCCATAACGTCTGGGCTGGGTTTGGGGTGTTACGTCCTTTTTTTGAGCTTCACAGATTTGTTGAAGAAACAACGGTCTAGCTCTCAACTTGACCAAAATTGAACCATCATCAAAAAAATCCAATCTCGTATTCATAACTCTCAAAGCAAACAAGGACTTTCTGCTTAAAGCATCAGTGACTACATTCGCCTTCCCCGGATGATAATCGATCACCAACTCATAGTCTTTTTGTAAGACCCCAAACCCGGCCTGGACGTTACGGCCAAGTCTGATGTGTCACATTGAAGTGTTTTTTGAAAACCGTGTTTTCATTGAAAACCCTTCTTAATGTTTAAAAACTCTTACCGTTAAACTTGTATAAAACCTTAGCTTGTGTTTATCTTTTTCCAAAACGTGGTTCATTGAAATAATCATCCCTTTTCAAACATTGTTAAAAACTTTGTGTAATTTTATAAAAAAATTTGTGAACGCTTGTAACCCCTTTGTAACCTTTATAAAACATGTTATTTCGAAAATGGTTTAAGTATCAGAAAATTAGACCTTTTTCGTTATGACTTAAAGTGAATGGAAGCTGGGCACCAGGTAGGATTCCAGAAAAGAGGAGGTGAGTCGAATAGACTGCTTAAGTACCAAGCTCTTCTTGGATCCACTCCTAGGCATGCACACGACCATTGCCACACTTTAACTATTTGAAATATTTATTTACGAAAACATTCAAAATTGCGGAAGCTTTGCTTGGTTATCGTGTTATTTTGAAAACAAGTACTTTTATAAAAGCCGTGCCTTAAAACCATTCATTTTCAAATCGATTTAAAGAATATCCTACTCAAGCTAAAATCAATTTAAATAATTAAAAACCCAAAATAAAAATAATTAGAGAGGCCTTATTACAAACCCAAAATCGAATAAAAGTAAACTAATTAAAAATACTAAAAATAAATCAAGTGCTTAAATTAAACAGTCCATTTGTAGTCCTCATGGCCACTCTAAATCCCTCCCAGCTCCAAGTCCACATCTAACTTAAGGCTCACCTGCATGGATAAAAGGAAAGGGGTGAGTTTGGAAACTCAGTGTGCAACAAAGCCCTTTTTAGAGCCCACATCAACAGAAGGATACTGGGCCTAAGCCCTGATTCAATCTCATCTGTCACTGGGCTGAAGCCTTTTTATATATCGGTTACTGGGCCTTAGCCCTTTTTCATATATATAACTCACTGGGCCGAAGCCTTATTCTGTAGGTGGTATGGCCCATAGGCCTATTTGAATATCACATATAATATCAATGCATGAATGCAACCCATATTACTCTAGGGAAACTATCAACCCACCCAACCGCTACTCTCCACCCATACCAACCAACACACCATGTGGGGAGAACTACTCAACCCACCCAACTGCTACTCTCCACTGGCAGCATAGCTGCTTTATCATATAACTAGAGGCCTAGCATCTTCTAATAACTGGTGCAAAGCCCTTTTTGATAACTGGGGCAAAGCCATTTTCGGTAAACTAGGGCAAAGCCCTTTTAGCACTTCCTCCATTCATATAAAACCCAACCCATGCAGATATGACTATATCATGGCTATCATGTGCATATCATGGCATATCATGTACAAAACAGTATCACATGCATCTTAATCATAACATAACCCGAGGGGTATAATGGTCATTTTCACCTAGGGGCAAAATAGTCATTTTCATATTATAAGGGTGATTTCGTTATTTTATCAATTATTAGGGTTTACATGCTCATTATCAATTATCAATAATTCCATGTGTTCAAACAGCGATTCTAGCTCATTCTAGCAAAACCGAGTTATTGGCCCCAAACACTCTTAATGGGCCCTACGTATCCGATTTAGTCATCTAAGCCCATTTAGCCTATATTCCATAGCGATATTAACTATCTTAATGTGCTATTTATTCAGAATCTATTCCTTACCAAATTTACCCAAATGGGCCCGAAAGCCCATTGGGCCCAATTTCAGCCCCTCGAGGCCCAACTTGCCGTGACGCACGAAAAGGTACCCTTACCTGTTCCAATGATCCCGATCATCGAACCTAGCGTATCTACTAACCTATGAGTATTCACATACTCACGAGTTCTCGAAATGCCAGATTTTCGACATTTCGGCTTTTCAGCATATACCGAGTTAAGCTACTAAAGAGGGTTCGTTACACACCTGATTTGCGATATTCTTTGACGAGATCTCCTACGCGATTTCTCCTTTGTCGACTTAGATCTACTTAGATCCAGATCTAACTGTGCCAATGCCCTTAATCCAACGCTCCTTGTTGATCACCCCAAAGATCTATTTGCCAAAAACGTTCCCAAGTGCCACTTTTTTCCAGATCTGCAGTAGATTTAATCCCCAAAATACGAGTAGAGAACAGATTTAAATACTAATTCCCGAATCACTGAAATATGGAGGTTTCGATTTTTAATGTTTATGAGTAAAGAGGAAGAAGTATTTGAATGAATAAAAGGGATATAAGTTGTGATTTAATTGTAAGAAATGGGACCCCATAGTTGGCTCTACTAAGAAGAAAATCAAAAGAATAGAAGTAGGGGAGAAGGTTCGGCTTTGATGAGAAATAGAAGAGAAGAAATAAAAGAAGAAGAAAACAACCTAAGGAGCAAGTGGTTTCGGCCTTGAAAAAAAACACTAAAGAAACAAAAATATGCGTAAAGATATTGGTGAAGAGAAGATGAGCTAAAAGATAGAAAAAATAAATAAAATAAAGAGAAAAAGATAAACCGATTGAAAGACCATAAATTCAGCTAATGTTTATCACCTATTTTAAGTTAATCACAAAGTTTGAATTTAATTCAAACTCTCCTTGCACAAACAGCAGCAGTCCACCGCTTGCACCGCACGCTGCTAGGAGCCTCAATCACGCACGGCTCGCTACTATGGTCCTTCAGCTCCGCACGTCTCCTTCCGTGCGCGCACAGCAAAAAGGAGCACCCTCTTGCACGTAACGCTGCTCGAACCTGGGACCTCCAGGTTGCCCAGCACGCTGCTGGCCACCGGGACGCTCGTTCGCTTTCAATATTATATCGCCACATTTTATTTTAAAGGTTACTTGCTGAAGTCCCGCTCATTTTAAAAAACATAAAATTAAAACATACCTTTCTGGACTCGAACTCGTACACTTGTGGAACTCCTAGCACCCTGCTGCCACTGCGCCACAAGCATTTTATGGCAAAACTCGGTCGCAACTATACTTAAACCTTACCTTTGCGTGACTTGGCTTCTAAAAAAATAAAAGCAACTCTGCGCACCCCGTGCCTTGAACCCAGGCACTCCCACAACCCCCTAGCATGCTTGGCCACTGAGCCAGGCACGTTCCTTTGTGCCTAATCTTGTACAATTTATTTTAAAAGCCTTATTTTCCAGTTTCCCGTTAGAAGTAGAAATTACTAATTTTTTTCTAGAGTTTTAGATTGAACCCAAGATTTTTCCCGTTCTATAAATAATTTAAAATTTATTTATACACTAAATTAACAAAAATAGTATCTTACATATTTTTAAATAATAATAATAGTAATAATAATAACAATAATAATTTTATAAATATATAAAAATTTCAAATACAGTAATATAATAATAATTATAATTTCCATAAGAATTTTTATAAAAGTTTAAAAACATCAATAAATACAGTAATATTTTTCTATTAAAATATAATTAAAATTTCAGTAATAATAAATACTGTAAAATTTTCTAATAGTAATTTAATTCAAAAAATTTTTCTTAACTAATAATATTTTAAACTTCTCAATTATTCAGGTTTCTTCTCTTAACCCAGACTCAAAGCCCAATTCTTCTAGGCCCAAATTCATGGTGTTACACTTTTAATAACTCGAGCCATCTTTGTTGTCGCAAGTTCCGATCCTTTTGAATCATTAAATACTTCAAACTTTGATGATCAGTAAAGATACATCATTTCTCACCGTACAAATGATGTCATCAAATCTTTAAAGAAAAGACAAAGGTAGCCAATTCCAAATCATGTGTGGGGTAGTTCTTTTTGTACAGTTTCAACTATCTCGAGGCATAATCTATCACCTTGCCCTCTTGCATCAACACACATCCAAGACCATTTAAAGATGCGTCGCTATAAATTACAAACTCTTTCCCGGACTCAGGTTGTACTAACTCCGGTGCCTCAATCAACAATGCCTTCAATTTCTCAAAACTTAGCTAACATTTTTCGGTCCATTCGAATTTAACATCTTTTCGCAACAACTTAGTCATAGGTGTAGCAATCATCGAAAATCCCTTGACAAGCGTCTATAGTACTCGGTTAAGCCCAAAAAGCTTCTAACCTCGAATACGTTCCTTGGCAGTTTCCAATCAATGATTGTCGAAATCCTACTCGAATCAACTTCGATACATCACCCGAAATAATATATCTCAAAAATCTTACTTCTCGAAGCCAAAACTCACTTTTACTGAACTTGGTAAACAATTTCTTTTCTTTCAAACTCTGCAATAAAGTTCCCAATGTTCGGCATGCTTGGACTCATCTCGAGAATAAATTAGAATATCATCTATGACACCACTACAAATTTATCTAAGTACAGTCGGACGATCCGATTCATCAAGTCCGTAAAAACTACAAGGGCATTAGTTAAACCAAAATGCATCACAAGAAATTCATAATGTCCATACCGTGTTCTGATGGTAGTCTTCGAAACATCTAACTCTTTAACTTTGAGATGATAGTAGCCAGATCTCAAGTCAATCATGGAGAACGTTGTTGCCCCTTTCAACTGGTAAAACAAATCATCGATCCTCGGCAACAGATACTTGTTCTTTATTACACCTTATTGAGCTTATAATCGATGCAAAGTCTCATAAATCCATCTTTCTTCTATATGAACAAAATCAGAGCGCCTTAGGGGGCGAAACTTGGTCTCGCAAATCCCTTATCCGTCAACTCATGTAACTGAGCTTTTCATTCTTTTAATTTGGTCAGAGCCATCCTATATAGAGCAATCGATATCGGTGCATTCCTCAGTAACAAATCAATAGCAAACTCTATCTCCCTAACTAGTGGTACCTCAGACAACTCTTCTAGAAACACATCCGGATACTCACAAACTACCAACATTGATTCAGCCTGTAACTCAGACACTTTTGTATTCAACATATACGCAAGAAATGCTTCGTAACCCTTTCTTATATACCTTTGAGCTGTCATTGACGAAATCACAATAGGCAATTCACTCGATTCATCTGATTCAGCCTGAAGAATTTCATTGTTTTGACATTTCAATTCAATAAATTTTTGTCTACAATTTAGTACCACATCATGAAGAGTCAACCAATCCATAACCAGTATAACATCAAATTCATCAAATGGCAACAACATCAAGTCAGCCAGAAAACAGTGACCTCGAATCATCAAAGGAAAACTCTTGCAAACCTTATCGACTAGTACACATTTGCCTAAGGGGTTTGACACTTTAATCACAAACTCAGTAGACTTAACAGGTAAATTCTTATTAATCACCAAATTCATGCAAATATAAGAATGAGTAGACCTGGGATCAATTAATGCAATAAAATTAGTATCATAAAGAGAAAATGTACCCATGATAAAATCAGGGGATGATGCGCCGTCCCGAGCACGAATGACATAAGCTCTAGTACATGCTCTAGCCTCGAATCTCATAGCTGAATCCTTAGATACACCTTTGCTACTCGATACATTTCCCACATTTTTCACTGGTCTCCCTCTAGTCACTGTGTTGCTCGATCTTACATTCTGAACATCATCTTTCTCCAACACTTTAAGGCAATCCTTGATAAAGTGCTCTTGAGAACCACACTTGAAACAAGCCCAGTTAATCACCCAACACTCACCGGGATGTCGTCTACCACAATGTTGGCACTCGGGGTTACTAGGTTTACCATTACTTACCCTCGCTATAGATGTAGTCTGAGCCTTAGAACCTGAATATTGCTTCCCACGAGCTCTGTTTAAGTTCCCAGCTAAAACAGTGGAATGAATATGCATATCCCTCGATTTCTTTGACGATGAGTGATAAGACTTACTCATTGGCCTCTTTCTCAAATCTCTAACCTCACTCTCGACCTTTCTTTTCTCTTTGCTTAATTCTTCAGCGTTGCAAGCTCGATCAACCAATACAATAAATTCCTTTAACTCTAAAATCCCAACAAACAATCTGATATCCTCATTCAGCCCATCCTCAAATCTCTTACACATGATAGCCTTGGTAGAAACACATTCTTGAGCATATTTACTGAGCATAACAAACTCTCGCTCATATTCAGCCACAGACATACGACCTTATTTCTGCTCTAAAAATTCTTTACATTTTTGGTCGATAAATCGCTGGCTTATATACTTCTTACTGAATTCCTTTTCAAAGAATGCCCATGTAACCCTTTCTCTCGGTACCATAGATATAAGTGTTTCCACCAATGATATGCGGAATCCTTCAACAATGATACAATACATTTCAAGCATTCTTTAGGGGTGCAAGAAAGTTCATCGAATACCCGAATAGAGTTCTCAAGCCAAAATTCTACTTTCTCGAGGTCATCATCTACATTAGCCCTTGAAGAATTCTTCAGCCCCTTGCTTACAAATCTTATCAACCAGAGACTTATTTCTAGAGGAGCTATGGGAACAGGTTGAGGAATAGGAGGGGGTGGAGGAGGTTTAGCATTCGAATTCGCCTGAATGAACCCTGTATACCATTCATTCATCATGTGAAGAAAGGCTTCACTAGCACTCTCTCCCTAACTATGCGTTACCGATCTACTTTCAACAAGCGCAATCCTTTGCGCGGGAGCCGACGCATTACTTTTAGCATCGTCAGTCGCTTCTCGATTGGGATCCATTTACTATGCAAAAACACAATTTAAATTATCAAGAGTTGTCACACTATCAAAATTTATTGGCATGTATAGATAGACTCTCACACATGCTATGTTAGTTCGAGAATCGACTAAACCATAGCTCTAGTACCAGTAAAACGCAACACCCTTTACCTGCATCCGTCGCTAGAATAGGGTACGAGGCATTACCTTACTCAAAGACAAGCAATCATACCAAACCGAGTCATAAATTTCCATTAAAATTTAAAACTTTTCATACGTGATCATATTGTCGTTATTATAGGCCTATGAGGCTCAAAACATACATTGAGAGTGGTTCGGGACTAAACTGAGATCTATGGAACACTTAGAAAAAATTTCATGTTTTAGAGAGTCACACGCCCGTGTGATTTAGGAGACACCCGTGTGGGTAGGCCGTGTGGTCACACACGCCCGTGTCCTCAACCCGTGTAACTTTCTATTTATGATGTCATGCACCAAAAAGAGTCGCACGGCCAAGTCACACAACCATATGCCTGACCGTGTGGCGAATATAATTTTTAAAAAATAGGTGCAGACTTCCCACGCCCTAGACACATGCCCATGTCTCGAGGCTGTGTCTTCACACGGCTGAGACACACGGCCATGTCCCTGCCCGTGTATTTACTATTGGACATTCTATTTTGCTAAACTAAGGTGCAGGGACACACGGCCAGACTACACGCCCATGGTGCAGACCGTGTGTCACACACGGCCTAGACACACGCCCATGTGTCTACTCGCATGGACAAATATAAGGCTATTTACCAAGCCATTTGCCACCCTGGAACACAAGCACACTTACACCACTTCAAAGGCACATAACATAACATAAGTAAGCTATCAAACATCCCAAAATCAAGTCTTTCACACATCATTTACATACCATATTCATCATACATATATCTCACACACTTAGCAACTTAAACATGCAAACTACCTCAATCATGAATAACATCATCATATGAATATACCAAGTATTAGTATGCTGTAGAACGGCAAATGCCGGAATGCTAAAATGGGCCATGTGGGCCCAATGGCCCGTGGGCCCAATAAGGTAAATTACTATAATACCATCTATTTGCAAAATTACAGAAATATCCCTGATTTGTAAAATTACCGAATTACCCTCGATTTGTAAAATTACAGAAATACCCCTAATTTGTAAAATTACAAAAATACCCCTGATTTATAAAAGTACTATTTTACCCCTAATTTGTAAAGTTACTGTTTTACCCCTATTTTGTAAAATTACCATTTTACCCCTGATTTGTAAAATTATCGTTTTACTCCTAATTTGTAAAGTTACGGTTTTACCCCTAATTTGTAAAGTTACCATTTTACCCTTGATTTGTATAGTTACCATTTTACCCCTGATTTGTAAAGTTATAGTTTTACCCTTGATTTGTTAGAATTACAGTTTTACCCTTATTTTACAAAATTATTGAAATACCCCAGTTTGCAAATTGCAAAAATACCCCAAATTTCAAAATTATCGAAATACCCTGATTTACAAAATTACCAAAATACCCCTGGTTTGTGTAATTACCGAAATGCCTTGGGTTGCAAAATTATTGAAATAGCCCTGTAGGGTAGAACTACCGAAATACCCCTATAGGGTAGAATTACCAAAATACCCTTGTAGGGTAGAATTACTAAAATACCCCTGTACGGTAGAATTATCGAAATACCCTTGTAGGGTAGAATTACTGAGATACCCTTATGGGGTAAAATTACCATTTTGCCCCTAGGGTGTTAAATGACTATTTTGCCCTTGTGGGCAAGTGACTAACTTGGACTGTGTGTTTAACGGATTTGACTGTGATTGAATGACAATGATTTGACTGACGTGATCGTGGTTGTGTGATTGATATGTTTTAATATGTGTTTAAATGACTGATACTGAACATGGTTATTCTGCATACATGTGTGATGATTGAGCATAGCATACACGACATACTACGTTAGGACATTGATATGGAGGAAGTTCTGTTCTGATAGGATCGCACGGGTCGCACGAGACGACTGTGGATCCAGTAATAATCTGATAAGGTCGCACGGGTCGCACGTGACGACTGTAGACCGATTGAGGGCTTAATGCCAGTTATTCTGAGTATGGCTCTGTGCCAACCAACATATGGCTCTGTGCTATCGGGATCATGGCTTTGTGCCGATTATATTTGCCTAAGGCTATGTGCCTATCTATTTACTGATGACTGTGTGTCGATCACATTTACCCATGGCTATGTACCGGTTATATTACCCTAATGATGGCTATGTGCCAATCCTATTACAGTTACTGATGGCTTTGTGTCAATTATGATACTACTACTAAAGGCTTAAAGTCACATTTAAATCAGCAGCATGGCTGCGTCATTGGTGTGTAGGGCTAGGTGGGTCGAGTTATTCCCTACATGGTGTGTTGGGTTGGTACAGGTGGTGTGATGGCTAGACTGGGTTGGGATTGCATTCGCATGTTGTTCTGATTCTGCTATGGGCTTGGCCTACACTGTTCTGTATAGGGCTAAGGCCCAGACTGATCTGTTCTGTATAGGGCTTCGGCCTAGTCTGTTTTGCATATCTGTATTATACTATTACTGATTCTATTTTGGGCTTAGGCCTACCTGATTCTGATTCTGATTTTGATTCTAATATGATAATTTTCTGATTCTGTAATAGGCTAAGGCCCATTAGGTACTGTTTGTTATAGTGGGCTAAGGCCCAATTGATACTGGAATTGTAGCAGGGCTGGGGCCCAGGCTTTTAATTCATTTGTATGACTGACTGTTTGTTTTATATGATAGGGGATTACACACTGAGTTTTCGTAAACTCACCCCATTTATTAACCTTTCAGGTAATCCCCAGCCTTAGATGGATCGGAGCTGCGAAGGACTCGAAGAAGGCCACACACTGCTTATGTTTTTAGTATTGATAATTTACATTCAAGTATTTTGGGTTGAAATAAGGCCTTTACAATTTCTGGATTTTAATTTGGGTTTTTTTTTTGTTTATTGTTTCGTAATTGCTAGAAGTAGAATACAGTTTTTCCTAAACAACAACTGTTTTGCAAAATATCACGTTTTCGCAACTGTTTTAAGTTAAGCTTCTGCAACACATAAGGTTCTAAAGGTAATAATATTTTACAAGAGAATAACTTTTAATAAACCACGTTTTAAAAATAAACAAATGAAATCTAAAGTTTTGAAGGGGTTGAAGTTTTAAATATAAAGAAGGGTTTTCAATGAAAATGAGGTTTTCGAAAAACATTCAATATGACATGCTGGATTTGAGCCTAACTTCTAGGCTGATTTTGGGGTGTTACAATTAATGCTTTTATTCATGATTTCCTTATGTGATATGTGGTTGAATGTTATTGTCATTGGATGAAAATACGAGAAATGAGAGTACGGGTAAAATTTCATAAAACATAGATAAAGGTAGGCTATGTGCGGAACCACTAGATGATAGTTAAAATTAGTAAGCTAAGTGCGTTATTATCCAAAATTATTGATAAAGGTGGGCTATGTGTGAAACCACCATAAATTATTAATAAACGTGGGCTAAGAGTGAAACCACTTTATTATTAACGTCACTATGAATGGCTATGTGCGAACTTATCTTATATGGTTTATTGCATGGACATGTATATTGCAGAATCACTTAAATGGAAATTATGAGTGTTGTAGTGATAAATAAGTGCATGGAATGTATGTGTTAATAAGATGAGCTTTGTGCATAAAATTGTGTTGAGGATATTAGGTAAGGTGTGGGACGAGTAAGTGAATTTATGTTTTTGGAAGTATTGGTATAGTGAGTTACATTTTAATTGTTCAATGCATGTTAATGGTATTAAATGTTTGCATATAAACTTACTAAGCTTTACGATTACCCATTTACTTTTCATTTTCCTTATAGTGCCGCCTACGTAACTCGAGGATCCAAGGACGTCGGAAGCATCGTTCACACTATCAATCAAAGCATTCGGTATGGTTAGTTTTTGTGTTTTTGAGTAATGCCATGTATAGGATTTTGGGTCTTTTTGGTACAAGTTGCACTAGTTAGCCAATTGTGTTGGCCATTTATATTACAAGTTTCATTTTGTAAATGACCATTGGAATTGGCCAAAATTATTCAAGTTATTCTAGTGAAATGAGAATGAATTCGTGAGAATTGTGGATGGTTATTTAGGCTATTTATGCATGCACATTAAGCATGATGTGTTTGTTGGATAAATGCATATTTTTTGACATTTGGATGTATATTGATGTCAAGTCATGACATGAAAATGTTGGGACCTGTTTGATTGAGTTTCTGGGTGGCAAAGAGGCCGTGAGTCCCCTGCACCTTAGGTTAAAAATTTAAATGCCCATCAGTGTACCACATGGGTATGAGACACGGTCGTGTATCTCAACCATGTGAAGGACACAACTGCGACACGAGCATGTGCCACAGTCGTGTGATTACTGATGTCAAAAATAGAATGTCAAGGTTTTTACACACGGGCCACTTCACGAGTGTGTCATGGCTGTGTGAGGGGGACAGGCTGAGCACACGGATGTGTGCCAGGCCGTTTGAAAACCTTTGTAGATTTGATGTTAGAAATTAATTCCATACGGATGAAGGCCACGGGCAAGTCCCTGGGTGCTTAGGTCGTGTGAGGCACACGGGCCATCAATACGGCCATGTTTAGAGGCCACACGAGCATGTTGCCCTTCTACATGGACGTGTGCCCTGTTTATAACAGTTTTTTATGAAAGTTTCCTAAGTGCCCGAAATGGTCCCGAGTTGTTTCCAAACCATGATTTAGGCCTCCTAGACCCATATGAAGGTCCATAGGATAATGTTTGAAAAGTTTTAAATTGGGACACATTTCAATGAGTTAAAATAGAACAATTGCATGTGGTATTGTAAGGTAACGCCTCTTATCCTATCACGGCGCCAGATACGGGTAAGGGGTGTTAATTTTAGTGGTATCAAAGCTAGGTTTAGTCGATTCTAGGACTAACGAGGATGTGTACGAGTCTAGCTATACATGCCATAATTGTTTAATGATAGTGTGACGACTCCTGACGATTGTAAGTTATATTTTTCTTATAGTAATGGATCCCAATCAGCCTATGGCAGACGATGTGGAAAGTAATATGCCAGCTCCCACTGACGGGACTGCGCCAGTCGAGATTGGGCCTGTGACGATGAGTCAGGGCGGAGGGCTAGGGAAGCCTACCTCCAAATGATGAATGCTAAGTATACGGAGTATGTTCAGTGAACACTTCGCCTCCTCCAACTCCCCCGATTTATCAACATGCCCCTATAGCTCCTCAAGGAGAAAAAATGGTTAGGAGAGAAAAACCTCCAGTAGATCGAATTAGAAAACATGGAGCCGAAGAATTTCTAGCAAACAAAGATGATGACCCAGAGAGAGCAAAGTTCTGGTCAGAGAATACCATCAGGGTATTCGATGAACTGTCATGCACACCTGAAGAGTGCATGAAATGTTTGCTATCATTACTTCAGGATGCGGCCTACCAGTGGTGGAACACTCTCGTGTCAGTGGTACCAAGAGAAAGGGTGACTTGGGAGTTCTTCCTGGAGGAATTTCGCATGAAGTATATTTGTAACGCCCTCTTACCCGAGACTGTAGCCGGAGTCGAGCTTGAGGTGTTACTAAACTTATTTCATCACTTTTTAAATTTTAAATCAACTAATTAAATTTTCGTAGCAAGCTGTCTTTCTGCATCATGGTCGCTTAAAAAATCATATCTCAAGTTACGAAACTCGAAATCAAGATCCATAAATTTTCCCTGAAACTACGCTCATATATCTATCTACTAATTGTTTTCTAGAATTTTTTCTCAAGCCAATTAGTACAGTTTATTAGTTAAAGTTACCCCTATTTCAGAACTTGACTGCACTGACCTCTGCTTACTTCGAACCATTTTTCTCTCCATAAGAAATACATATGGCTATACCATTTGTTTCTATTAAAACTAGACAGAATAAGGATTTTGAACATATAAATTAAACCTCCTAATTAGTTTTGTACAATTTTTAGTGAATTTCCAAAGTTGGAACAGGGGATCCAGAAATCGCTCTGGCTCTGTCTCACTAAAACTCAAATATCTCATAACATATAACTCCTTTACCGGTTCTGCTTCATCCATATGAAAGTAGACACAATAAAATTTAATTTAATATTTAATTCATCACCTAATTCAGTTTCTAATATTTTTAGTGATTTTTCAAACTCACATCACTGCTGTTACAACATTCTGTTTTATGACAAATTTTCACTTTTCTATGGAAATTTATGAACTATTAACACTTTGAACATACATGGTCTCATACATGATCTAAATTAACCATTCCAAGGACTAATCATTATCAGGCATTTTCTCAACCAAACCACAACCATATCGCAAGATTAATTACACAAAACAAGTATATTGCTATACATGCCATATTTGAGTTATACAAGCCATTTTACCAAAATAGTTCTTCGAATAGTGTGAACGAGCCTTCGACCTATCCCGATTCCTGAGCCGACTTGTCCAAAACTACAATGAATGAAAAGGAGGGAGTAAGCATAAATGCTTAGTAAGTTCACATGCAAATAACAAGTAATATAACAAAGCAATTCTTCCAAACAACACTAGCATGGTACTACCAAAACATATATCACATTTCTAATCATCAATTGTCATCTAACCACATTATTGATGTTGTATCAAGTTTCAACCTGAGGGTTAAGTACATACCTGCCCAAAGTGTCCATTTCACAACACTTTTCAAAATGACCTTGTCTCTTGAGTGTTCTTTCATTTCGCTAGAATTTTACCCGTTGAACACATCGGAATATAACTCGGATACATGGATAATTTGCACATAAGTGCCACATATGTAATCAAGCGACCATGTAACCTGCCCATAAGTGAACTCGGACTCAACTCAACGAGCTCGGGTGTTCGCGTCCATAAGTGAACTCAGACTCAACTCAACGAGCTCGGATGCCTAGTTACATCTCACGAACTCGGACTCAACTCAACGAGTTCAGACATTTGCATCCATAAATGAACTCGGACTCAACTCAACGAGTTCGGATGCCCAACCATCCTAGTAACATGTCACTTGTATCCTAATCTATTCCTAAGGTTCAAACAGGATTTTCCTCGATCACATATCCTTGCCGTCTTCCACAGAATACCAAAACCAATACTCGGCAGCAATTTATATTTAACAAGTAGCACACATAATTTGCATATTATTCGATAATAACCACAAAGCATATATTTCATGATAAAAATCAGCATATCATATAAATAACATCAACTAACTTAAAAATAACGATTATGTTAAATTATTTACACATGAACTTACCTCGATACCAAAATATCAACAATCGGCCTATTCCTCGTAAACTTAGTTTTTCCCTCGATCACGACTTGAATCTCCTTTTTCTTGATCTAAAATAGCACATTTAGCTCATTTAATACTCACATTTATCAAAATAGTCCTTGACCCTAACTTTGTCAAAATTACAAATTTACCCCTAAACTTTTGTATATTTACACTTTTGCCCCAAAGCTCGAAAATTAAACTTTTTCCATAATTCTTATGTTTTAGGACATGCTGGTCATTTATTTACTAACAGCAACCTCAAATTCCCACTATAACATGTACTTATGAACAATAGGTATTTTTACCGATTAAGTCGTTTTACTCGTTTTTACTTAAAATCGAGTAGCACAAGTTGTTTAACATAATTTAAAACCTCATATTCTACCATAAAACATCAAAATACACAATTATTCAACAAGGTTCAATTTTTGAAATCAAACCCTTGCTCAAATAAATGGTAGAAATAGAGAAATCATGTTACCGGGATTTCAAAAACGTAAAAATCATTAAAAATGGGGCTAGAACGGACTTACAATCGAGCTTGGAAGCTTGAAAAACCCTCGCCATGGTTTCTCCATGCTATTTTCGGCCTTGAGGAAGAAGATGAGCAAAAATTGGCTTTTAATTTTATTTTTAATTCATTTAATCACTAAATGACCAAAATGCCCCTAACTTAAAAATATTTTTTTCCACCCATTTCATGTCCATTTTTGTCCAATAAATTAACCAATGGTCTAATTACTATTTAAGGACCTCCAATTTAAATTTTCATAACAATTGGACACCTCTAACATATAGAACTCAACTTTTGCATTTTTTACAATTTAGTCCTTTTGACTAAATTGAGTGCCCAAACGTCAAAATTTTCGCACGAAATTTTTTTACAAAATAATTTCATAAAAATGTAAACCATAAAAATATAAATAAAACACATTTCAATTTAACACCTTTTCCATTTGACAAAAATGCCCTTAATGCCTTTCTTTGTAATTTTTCATGTACAAGCCCATTTTTGTCCAAAATTTTAGAAATTGGTCAAATTGCTATTTAAGGCATCCTAATTAATATTCCAAAGCAATTTCATACTAAAAACTTCTAGAATGAAAGATTTGCAACTTATTCGATTTAGTCCCTAATTTCAAATTAAGCACTTTATGCATAGAATTTTTTCACGAAATTTTCGCACAATCATGCAATCATATCATAAACCTCAAAATAATTATAAAATGATTATTTCTATCTCGGATTTGTGGTCATGAAACCACTATTCCGATTAGGCCCTAATTCGGGATATTACAACTCTCCCCCTGTAAGGATTTTCGTCCTTGAAAATCTTACCGGTAAATAGGTGTGGGTATTGATTTCTCATAGTTTCCTCGGGTTCCCATGTAGCCTCTTCTACTCCATGCTTTTGCCACAATACTTTTACAAGAGCAATACTTTTGCTCCTTAGTTGTTTGATCTCTCGAGCTAAAATCTTAATTGGTTCTTCTTCATAGGTCATGTCCGGTTGTAATTCAATTTCTGTCGGTGAAATCACATGTGAAGGATCCGAACGATAACGACGTAACATAGACACATGGAACACATCATGAATCTTTTCTAATTCAGATGGCAATGCTAACCGATAGGCTACCAGGCCAACTCTTTCAATTATTTCATACGGCCCGATAAAACGCGGACTTAATTTGCCTTTCCGTCCAAATCTGAGAACTTTCTTCCATAGAGACACCTTTAAAAATACCTTATCACCAACTTGAAACTCAATTTCTTTTCGTTTCAAATCTGCATAAGATTTCTGTCTATCTGAAGCAACTTTTAAACAATCTCGGATCACTTTCACTTTTTCTTCAGTTTCTTTTATTAGATCAACTCCATAGATTTGATTTTCCCTGAGTTCAGTCCAATACAATGGCATCCGAAACTTGCGACCGTACAATGCTTCATAAGGTGCCATCTTCAAGCTCGTCTGATAACTGTTATTATAAGCAAATTCTACCAACGGTAAATATCTTTCCCAACTTCCTTGAAATTCCAATACACAACATCTGAGCATGTCTTCAAGAATCTAAATTACTCTCTCTCATTGTCCATCAGTTTGTGGATGAAAAGCAGTACTGAAATTCAACTTCGTACCTAACGCTTCTTGTAACTTTTGCCAAAACCGCGAAGTAAATCTCAGATCTCTATCCGAAATGATCAACAAAGGTACCCTTTGAAGTCTAACAATTTCTCTGATATACAATTCAGCCAACTTGTTAAGAGACTAATCTGTACGTACCGGAATAAAATGAGCCGATTTAGTTAATCTGTCAACTATTACCCAGATAGCATCTTTCTTTCCTAGAGTCAACGGCAACCCTGAAACAAAATCCATAGTAATTCGATCCCATTTCCATTTAGGAACCATAATAGGCTGAAGTAATCCCGAAGGCACTTGGTGTTCAGCTTTCACCTGTTGACAAATTAAGCATTTGGATACAAATTTAGAGATATCTCTTTTCATACCATTCCACCAATACATTTTCTTCAAACCATTATACATTTTCGTACTGCCTGGATGAATCGACAAACAACCACTACGTGCTTCCTGCAAAATCTTTTGAATCAATTCCTCATTCTTCGGTACACAAATCCGATCTTTAAACATCAAGCACCCATCAGAACCAATTCTAAAATCTGACTCTGTATCAACTTCACATTGCTTTCTTTTAGCTTGTAGGTCTTCATCGCTTTTCTGAGCTTCACAAATCTCTTGTAAAAACATCGGTCTTACTTTCAACTCGGCTAGAATCGAACCATCATCTGAAACAATATGACCTAAAAATCCTACTTCTCGAAGCCAGAATTCACTCTTACTAAACTTGGCATACAACTGCTTATCTCTCAAAGTTTGTAAAACTATCCTCAAGTGCTCAGCATGCTCTGTCTCATCTTTCGAATAAATCAGGATATCATCTATAAATACTACAACAAATTTGTCCAAGTATGGTCGAAATATGCGATTCATCAAATCCATAAACACAGCAGGAGCATTTGTTAATCCGAATGGCATAACTAAAAATTCATAATGACCATACCTTGTTCTAAAAGCAGTTTTAGGCATATCTGACTCTTTTACTTGCAGCTGGTAGTATCCAGACCTCAAGTCAATCTTTGAAAATCCATGTCACTCCTTTCAGCTGATCAAACAAATCGTCAATTCTTGGTAACGGATACTTGTTCTTGATTGTCACCTTGTTTAATTGCCGATAGTCAACACACAATCTCATTGAACTGTCTTTCTTTTTCACAAATAATACAGGAGCACCCCAAGGTGAAAAACTCGGTCTCATAAAGCTATTGTCAGTCAACTCTTGCAACTGCGACTTTAATTCTTTCAACTCTGTTGGTGCCATTCTATACGGAGCAATCGAGATCGGACCTGTTCTCGGCATCAACTCTATACCAAATTCTACTTCTTTGACTAGAGGTAAGCCCGACAATTCCTCTGGAAATACATCCGCAAACTCACATACAATCGGCACTGAGTCCACTTTCTTTTCAATTTCTTTTGTATTCAATACATACGCCAAATAGGCTTCATAACCCTTTCTCAAATATCTCTGAGCCGACATTGAAAAAATCACACTAGACAATGCTTCTGATTTATCTGATTCAATCCGTAGAGTTTCACCATTTTCATACTTTAATTCAATAACTTTTTGTTTACAATTCACTATAGCATCATGCAATGTTAACCAATCCATACCCAAAATAACATCAAATTCATCAAATGGCAACAACATCAAGTCGGCAGGAAAATAATAATCCGAATCATTAAAGGACATTTCTTGCATACTTTATCAACTACAACACATTTGCCTAACGGGTTTGACACTTTAATCATAAATTCTGTGTTCTCAATAGGTATATTCATACTAAATACCAATTTCATGCACACATATGAATGAGTAGAACCGGGATCAATCAAAGTAGTAATATTAACATCATAAAGAGAAAATATACCAGTAATCACGTCGGGTAAGGAAGCATCTTCACGTGCTTTTATGGCATAAGTTCTAGCTGGAGCTCTTGCTTCAGCTTTACCTGCTGAATCTCTGACTATATTCTTGCTGCTTGCTTCATTCCCAGCTTTTCTCGAATACCTTCCTCTCGAGTCTGCACCACTAGTTTTTGCACTCTGAAAGTTTTCTTTTTCAATTTTCTCTGGGCAGTCTCTAATAAAATGATCCGGAGAACCACATCGAAAACATTCATTTGCTCTACATGGACCAAAATGATTTCTACCACACCGCTGGCACTTGGGCTTAACAAATCTTGAATTCCCTACACTAGCTGCCGAAGTAGTCTGGGACTTAGGACCCACATTTTGCTTCCTAAAATTCCTATATGATTGTCCAGCTAAAACTTGGGAACGAGGATTCATATTTCTTGATTTTCCGGGTTGCTGTGAGGGTGCATTACTCATTGGTCTTTTCTTCCAATTTCGTGTCTCAGATTCTGCCTTTTTCTTTTCTTTAAGTAGTTCTTCAGCCTTGCAAGCTCGATCGACAAGTACCAGCATTTCTTTTAGTTCAAGAATCCCAACAAATACCTTAATGTCTTCATTGAGCCCGTCTTCAAATCGTCTACACATTTTGGCCTCTGTAGGAACATATTCTCTGGCATACTTACTCAATTTGACGAACTCCCTTTTGTATTCAGTGACTGTCATATTACTTTGCTTCAGCTCAAGAAACTCTTTACGCTTCTGATCAATAAATCTTTCACTGATGTATTTCTTCCGAAACTCTTCTTGAAAGAATTCCCAGGTTACTCTCTCTTTTGGTACCACAGAAATCAATGTCTTCCACCAATTATAGGCTGAATCCCTCAGCAAAGATATAGCACATTGTAAGCATTCTTCAGGTGTGCAAGACAGTTCATCAAATACCCAGATAGAATTCTCAAGCCAGAACTCTGCTTTATTGGCATCATCATCTACATTAGCCCTGAATTCTTCAGCCCCTAGCTTACGGATTTTATCAACTGGAGTTCTTTGAAATTTCATCATATCCACACCCTGAGGCATCGGGGGTACAGGTTGAGGAATTGGGGGAGGTGGGGGAGGTTGTACATTCAGGTTCGTACGAACAAACTCAGTGTACCATGCACTCATCATTTGGAGAAAGGCTTCCCGACCCTTTTCTCCTCCTTCTTGACCAATAGTGGGAGGTGGATTTTCAGTCAGCACTGCCCCTTCTGCCAGAGCTGGTGCATTACTTTCTACATCATCAGCCACAGTTGGATCGGGATCTATTTACTATAAAAAAAATCATTTAGAAGGTCAGAAGTCGTCACACTATCATAATATACACATATGGCATGTATAGCAAAACTCGAACATACATCACATTAATCCGAGAACTGACTAAACCTGCTCTGATACCAACAAATGTAATGCCCTCTTACCCGAGACCGTCACTGGAGTCAAGCTAGAGGTGTTACTAAACTTATTTCATCACTTTTTAAATTTTAAATCAACTAATTAAATTTTCGTAGCAAGCTATCTTTCTGCATCATGGTCGCTTAAAAATTCATATCTCGAGTTACGAAACTTGAAATCAAGATCAGTAAATTTCCCCTAAAACTAGACTCATATATATATCTAATAATTATTTTATAGAATTTTTTCTTGAGCCAATTAGTACAGTTTATTAGTTAAAGTTACCCCTATTTTAGAACTCGACTACACTGACCTCTGCTTACTTCGAACCACTTTTCTCTCTGTACAAAATACATATGGCTATACCGTTTGTTTCTATTAAAACTAGACTCAATAAGTATTCTGAAAATATAAATTAAACCTCCTAATTAGTTTTTTACAATTTTTAGTAAATTTCCAAAGTTGGAATAGGGGATCCAGAAATCGCTCTGGCTCTGTCTCACTAAGACTCAAAATATCTCATAACATATATCTCCTTTACCGGTTTTGCTTCTTCCATATCAAAGTAGACACAATAAGCTTCAATTTCATATTTAATTCACCACCTAATTCAGTTTCTACTATTTTTATTGATTTTTCAAACTCACATCACTGCTATTACAACATTCTGTTTTATGACAAATTTTCACTTTTCTATGGAAATTTATGAACTATTAACACTTTGAACATACATGGTCTCATACATGATCTAAATTAACCATTCCAAGGACTAATCATTATTAGGCATTTTTTCAACCAAACCACAACCATATCGCAAGATTAATTACACAAAACAAGTATATTGCTATACATGCCATATTTGAGTTATACAAGCCATTTTACCAAAATAGTTCTTCGGATAGTGTGAACGAGCCTTCAACCTATTCCGATTCCTGAGCCGGCTTGTCCAAAACTATAATGAATGAAAAGAAGGGAGTAAGCATAAATGCTTAGTAAGTTCACATGCAAATAACAAGTAACATAACAAAGCAATTCTTCCAAACAACACTAGCATGGTACCACCAAAACATATATCACATTTCTAATCATCAATTGTCATCTTACCACATTATTGATGTTGTATCAAGTTTCAACCCGAGGGTTAAGTACATACCTGTCCAAAGTGTCCATTTCACAACACTTTTCAAAATGACACTTGTCTTTTGAGTGTTCTTCCATTTCGCTAGAATTTTACCCGTTGAACACATCGGAATATAACTCGGATACATGGATAATTTGCACATAAGTGCCACATATGTAATCAAGCGACCATGTAACCCGCCCATAAGCGAACTCAGACTCAACTCAACAAGCTCGGGAGTTCGCATCCATAAGTGAACTCGGACTCAACTCAACGAGCTCGGATGCCTAGTTACATCTCATGAACTCGGACTCAACTCAACGAGTTCGGACATTTGCATCCATAAGTGAACTCAGACTCAACTCAACGAGTTCGGATGCCCAACCATCCTGGTGACATGTCACTTGTATCCTAATCTATTCCTAAGGTTCAAACAGGATTTTCCTCGATTACATATCCTTGCCGTCTTCCACAGAATACCGAAACCAATACTCGGTAGCAATTTATATTTAACAACTAGCACACATAATTTGCATATTATTCGATAATAACCACAAAGCATATATTTCATGATAAAAATCAGCATATCATATAAATAACATCAATTAATTTAAAAATAATGATTATGTTACATTCTTTATACATGAACTTACCTCGATACCAAAATATCAACAATCGGCCTATTCCTCGTAAACTTTGTTTTTCCCTCGATCACGACTTGAATCTCGTTTTTCTTGATCTAAAATAGCACATTTAGCTCATTTAATACTCACATTTATCAAAATAGTCCTTGACCCTAACTTTGTCAAAATTACAAATTTACCCCTAAACTTTTATATATTTACACTTTTGCCCCAAAGCTCGAAAATTAAACTTTTTCCATAATTCTTATGTTTTAGGACATGCTGATCATTTATTTACTAACAGCAACCTCAAACTCCCACTATAACATGTACTTATGAACAATAGGTATTTTTACCGATTAAGCCGTTTTACTCGTTTTTACTTAAAACTGAGTAGCACAAGTTGTTTAACATAATTTAAAACCTCATATTCTATCATAAAACATCAAAATACACAATTATTCAACATGGGTCAATTTTTGAAATCAAACCCTAGCTCAAATAAATGGTAGAAATAGAGAAATCATGTTACCGGGATTTCAAAAACGTAAAAATCATTAAAAACGGGGCTAGGATGGACTTACAATCGAGCTTGGAAGCTTGAAAAACCCTAGCCATGGTTTCTCCATGCTATTTTCGGCCTTGAGGAAGAAGATGAGCAAAAATTGGCTTTTAATTTGATTTTTAATTCATTTAATCACTAAATGACCAAAATGCCCCTAACTTAAAAATATTTTTTTCCACCCATTTCATGTCCATTTTTGTCCAATAAATTAACCAATGGTCTAATTACCATTTAAGGACCTCCAATTTAAATTTTCATAACAATTGGACACCTCTGACATATAGAACTCAACTTTTGCACTTTTACAATTTAGTCCTTTTGACTAAATTGAGTGCCCAAACGTCATAATTTTCGCACGAAATTTTTTTACAAAATAATTTCATAAAAATGTAAACCATAAAAATATAAATAAAACACATTTCAATTTAACACCTTTACCATTTGACAAAAATGCCCTTAATGCCTTTCTTTGTAATTTTTCATGTACAAGCCCATTTTTGTCCAAAATTTTAGAAATTGGTCAAATTTCTATTTAAGGCCTCCTAATTAATATTCCAAAGTAATTTCATACTAAAAACTTCTAGAATGCAAATTTTGTAACTTATTCGATTTAGTCCCTAATTTCAAATTAATCACTTTATGCATAGAATTTCTTCACGAAATTTTCACACAATCATGAAATCATATCGTAAACCTCAAAATAATTATAAAATGATTATTTCTAACTCAGATTTGTGGTCACGAAACCACTATTCCGATTAGGCCCTAATTTGGGATATTACAATATTAGCCAGAGATTCATCGACCAAAAGAGAAAGGAGTTTCTCGAACTAAAACAAGGTCAAATGACAGTACCGAGTACGAGCATGAGTTTGTAAGGCTCAACAAGTATGCTAGAGAGTGTGTGTCTACTGAAGCCACCATGTGTAAGTGATTTAAAGATAGGTTAAATGAGGACATCCAATTGTCGGTGGGGATTCTAGAGATTCAAGAGTTTGTGGTACTCATTGAGAGAGATTTTATTGTTTTAATTGAAAGAGCTTGTAAGGCAGGGGAGTTGTTGAAAGGAAAGGGTAAAGTTGAAATTGAGATGCAAGACACGAAGAAAAGACAGATGAGCAAGTCATTTTAGTCTATATCCAAGATGCCTAGAGAGTTCTTTATGAGATCTAATTTTTCAGAAGGGTATTCTAGCTGAAACAAAGGTAAAAGATTTATGGGTTAGAAAGCTCAGACCACTTCAATCGCGAGTGTTGGCAGTATTCAGCATGATAGACCCGAGTGTCCTCAATGTGGTCGACGTCATCCAAGTCAATGTCAAGCAACTGAGACTGGTTGTTTCCGACGTGGTGCACTAGATCATTTCATTCAAAAATGTCTTGAGATGGTTAAAAGAGAAGTAATACCGAGTGTAAGATCAGGCAATGCCCCCGTTAGAGGCAGACCTCAGAGAAATTTGGGAATAGGGGCAAGTAGAGGTGCATATAGAGATTCAACAGCGAGACTAGATGTTAGAGCACCTGCAACGACCTAATGTTCATAAGTACATGTTAGAGTGAGAATTTGATGGCCATAGAAGGAAAATAATGATCAACATGTCCTAAAACATAAGAATTAGGGATAAAGCTTAATTTCTGAGTTTTGGGCAAAAGTGTAAATATGTAAAATTTTAAGGGCAAAATCATAATTTTGCCAAAGTTAGAGTCAAGGACTATTTTGATAAATGTGAGTATTAAATAAGCTAAGTTTTACTATTATAGATCAAGAAGAATGAAATCTGAGGGTAGACCGGGGAAAAAAATTGAGGACTAGATCAAAATATTTGATCGTATTTTGTATCGAGGTAAGTTTGCGGTAAATAAATGCAATGTTTTGTTATTTATATTTAATACTGTTATTTTTCAGCATCTATATGTTTATTTTGCAAATTTACTCATTGATGACTCAAGTAAGAATTGATGGTGAAATGGTACTTAAAAGTCCCGGTTGAACCTTAGGAATCTGTAGGATACAAATGTCATGACATTAGGTTTTAAGGATACCAAGTAAGACCATGCCAAGGCATTGCATTGGTAAGTTTTACAAGGAAAGGAAATCATGTAATACCATGTCAAGACATGGCATTGATAAGCTACTATAAGGCAAAGATCCCATGTAAGACCATGCCAAGGCATGGCAATGGTGAGTTCATAAGGCAAGGATACCATGTAAGACCATGTCAAGACATGGCAATGGTAAGTTTAAAAAGGAAAGGTACCTATGTATCCTTAGTATTCCAAGTGGTTCAACGGGAAATTTAAAGAGTATACTCAAGCAAAGGTAAGATAAGTTCATATTCGAAAGGTTCAGGTAAGAGAATTCAAGACTTATGCATATTGAGCTTGAAGTTTATAGTTATCTTGATAATTCATTTAGAATGTTGTTATTTATTTACATGCAAACTTACTACGCTTTATGCTTACTCCCTTTCTTTTCTTTCTTTTTATAGTATCACCAAGCCGACTCGGGGATTGTAAGGACGTTGGAGATCGTATCACACTATCAAAGGGCTATCTTGGTATTTTGTGATTCGAAACGTTTTAAGTTATGGCACGTATAGGGACTTGGCCATTTTGTGTGTATGTCCTTAAGATTTGACTAAAGAATGGCATGTGAATACTTGATAATGATTAGATATTGAAATGGCTAATTAAGAACATGTTTTGGTGTTATGTATGCCTAAATCAGGTTTAATGCAAAGAAATTATGAGAGAGTAAAAGTTTGCCATGGAACAGTTTCAGGACAGTAGCAGGTGATGTGATTTTGAAAAATCACTAAAAATTGTAAGAATGGAATTAAATGGTGAATGATATATATAATTAAGGCTTATTTAGTCTATTTTCATAGGAAAGAAATAGAGTAAGCAAAGTAAGTCTGTATTTTGAGATATTTAAACTCTTACGAGACTAGTTCAGAGTGACTTTGTGATCCCCTATTCCGATTTTTGAATTTCACCAAAAATTGTACGAAAAGAATTATGAGTCATAATTTATATGGTTAGATTCCTTATTGAGTCTATTTTTAGACAAAAAAACACGTGAACATCTTTTGAATTCTGTATGAAAAAAAATTGGAATTTTATTGAAGAGTGGATAGGTCTACTGGACTGCGAAATAGGGGAGACTTTAACTAATTGGACATATGAAAAATTCTGGAAAAATTATGGTAAGAAGATATATGAGTCTAGTTTCAGGGAAAATTTATTGATTTAAATTTTCAGTTTCGTAACTTGAGTTATAATTAATTTAGTGATTGTTATGCAGGTGGACGGTTTTATTATAAATAGTGAAATAAATTGTTTTGAATTGTGTAAGTAATTGGAAAGTTTTTAATGTTCCTGGTTTGGTCCCGAATCGTTTCAATTGCATTTTTTAGGGCCTCAAGGGCCCTTTTTAGGAATATATTGGATGAATGTGAGCGAATTAATTTTAAAAGTAAATTTTTTTATCTCGAGCTAGTAAAATAAGTTTGGTAACGCCTCATGCTCGACTCTGGCTACAGTCTTAGGTAAGGGGTGTTACAGACCCACATCGACTGTTGTTAAGTCAAAGTAGTCCATTGCAAACTTAGAGAGGCGAATAGAGCAGAAAAAGGCAAGAGAATGGTGAGCCTATTCGAGTGAACAAAAGCCAAGTGAGTGAACTTTTTTTTGGAGAGAAATAGTAAGGTTTGTGTGAGTAAAGTACTATGTCTATATGTTTCGAAAGAAATGTAGCAACTAGAGGAGGAGTGCTAGATTTTACACTCTAAGCCTTCACACACGAAATGGAGCATCTATTTGATCGAAGGCTCAAACCCATCAAGGAACGATTAGGCCGAGTCGAGGAACAAGACAAATGGAAGCAAATTTCTCCAACTCGAGGGATGGAAACAAGATCATCAAGAAAACAAGCATCCAATGATTATTCGAGAAGAGATTCATGTTGTGGTTCTTATATGATGAAGAATTCAAACGAAGTAAAGCAAGTTTTAAGTTTGAAACCTATCAAGGTGACGAACGAGAAAGCAGAAATCATTCTTCGTATGCATCAAAGTATTCATCCACGAAGAATCAATCACGAAGAGGTGAACAAGTTTCGTATGTACCAAGGTACTCGTCCATCAAGAATCAATCTTGAAAAGGTGATCATTTTTCGTATGAAAGTCATTACATTCACACCCAGTGAGAGTCCTCTTGTTCTAATTCATTTGTATCATCTTCATATTGTAATGAACGAACGAGGCAAAAAGATAGAAAATAGAAGAAAAAAAGGCAAGAAATGTTGATGCGAGAGAATGAGCAAATCTTAAATGAAGTTGAGAGAAGAAAAAGAGAAATGAAGAAACAAAGAGTGAAAGAAAGAACAAGGATATTGAGAATCGTGATCAAGAAACAAAAATTGAAAAAAATTGAAATCGAAAAAGCATGTGAGAAAGAAAAAAATTTGAAAAAGAAAATGAGTTTGGAAAAAGAAATGAAAATGAGCGAGAAGCGAGTGTTAGCGAGTTTTCAAAAATAAAAGACACTGTGGTAAAAGAACGTGAGTTTGAAAATGAGTTAGAACAAGAAACGAGTAAGAAAGATGCAAGTGGACTAAACAAAGTGAGGAATGTTTTTACTAACCATACTATGAGTTCTCCTTGTATTTTGTCTTCTTTTCAGGTTTCTCACTATTCATTTGACAAGTTCCAACTCCATTACCTTCCGATGAGAGATGGTTTCAATTAATCGAGAAAGGTAAGATTAAAGTTGACGATAATTCGTAAGTGCATAAAGGTAATCAGGGTAAGGGTTCTTTGTTATGCGAGCCTCAACAAATTTACTCGCATATTATCGATGAGAAAGCCGAAAACTTAGTTTGTGAAAAGCTCCTCATCTTGATTTGGCTAAAAATCATAATCTGATTATTAAAAATTTTATTTTGAATCATGGTTTGAAGAATTTTTCTGTCGTTGAGAATGGCATTGGAAAGCTTGTTGTTGAAGAAGGATTAATTCAACATAAACAACATCTGATCTCATGTAATAAAAAGTTGATACATAAAACGCTTAATATGTTTGTTTGTGATGTTATTGAATATCCTCTAAGTTGTGCGAAATTCACATGTTTGTGTAAGTTTGTTCACATGAGATCTAAGAGGCTCGATTGTTTGAGTATATTTGTACTTAATTTCTCTTTGCCTAACATGCATAGTTTATTGATGAAAAAGGAATTCTTGCTACATTTTGGAAAGAATGATCAAAATCATGTGTTTAATCCTGGACTTTGTTATTATGGATTGTCAATGAGAGAAAGCAAGCATCATAAATTTTGTTTGAATGAATATGTAAACAATTTTTGCTTGTATGATGTTTTGTCTTTAAATCTGAAAATAAAGTTGTTGAACTGTGATAAGTTACAAATGCAAACTCTAACCTTTAACCCCAGAGATTGTTCTATGACATGGTTTAAAGGATTCGCATATGCTTTGCACGATTACAAGTTTCACTTGCTTCATGTTCCTTCCATGATGTTGGCCATGAAATTTTCGAGTCAGATTGAAATGGTAAGAGAGAACTTTGTTTTTAATCTCAAAAATTATTATTTGGTGATATTGTTCAAGGGATTTGAGTTAAGGAATTTGGTTTCCCAAGACTATAACTTTCAAATGCTTTGTGATTCTGATTTGATGCCATCAATGAAATTTTTGATCCAACATAAGAAGGTAAGGCCAAATCATGTTTTTGATCTCGGCATTGTTTCATTTGCTAAATTTTTTAATGAGATTTTAGGAAATTCTTTTGTGCCTATAACTTGTAATGTCACTAATTTGTTTTATTCTTTTGAAGGTGACAAGCCAGTATGGTATCCTCCTAAAGAGCGGCTTCCATTGCGAACCATTTGTAGTTCTCAAGTTTTTGGAAACGAATTTTTCAAGTTCATGAACAAAGGTGTTTGTGATCTTGAAAAGTTTTTCGTGAGCAAATGGTTCGATTTGAGGACAAATCATCTTCAAGAGGGAGGGTATAATGTGATTCTGGCCACATCATGTTACAACATAACTCGATGACATTGAGATTGGCCTAAACACGAGGGGCCCAAGTGCAAAATGAAGTTTTAATATTTTGCTAGCTTAATTCAGTTGTTGGAAAATAAGGACTTTAATTCATTTATTTAGTTATTTTACTTGTGTTTAAGTCTTTAATTATGTCATAGTTTTGAACATCATTTATATGTGTTCTTCATTTAATACAGTCATGCATTATGTAACTCTCATGTTAGTAAAAGTTTGCATCATTATGACATGAATTTTGTAACTCCCATGTTAATTAAAGTTTGCATCTTTAAATAAAGTCATCTATTAAGTAACTCATTATGCATTTAGTTTACATCTTAATAGAATCATGCATTTAAGGATCATAGTTGTTTGATTTAGTTTATAAGTGTGTTATTTAGTTTGGCTGATACTTTTTAATGCATAAATTAAAGTGTGTTTATTTTCATTTTAAATAAGGTAATTTAAGTTGCATGTTCAATTAATTCGTGTGCATGAGTGTTATTAAATATGTTGTTTTTATTAGTGTTTTAAGTAATTATTTAATCCTAAACATCTATTTTGTAGGTGAATTTTCATAAGATTAAAGACTTTTCAAAGTTGGACAGTTTCAAAGCTTGTAAAAGAACATTAAGGAGGTTGTTTAATGGACCAAAAGAGACTCTTCAAGTCTGAATGCTTTTGGATTCTTAAGTCTTCATCATGCTGCCATTTAAGAGGATGTTATACAAGCTTTTCTTGTAACACCCCAAACCCGACCTAGACGTTATGGTCGAATCTGGCGGTGTCACATTGGAGTGTGAACCGAAAAACCTCAATGACGTTGGAAACCTCAAAATTATTTAGTCAAACAATGATTTCAAAACGGGTTGTTCATTTCCAAAACGCACGTCATTGAAGAGTTATTTAATTTTAAAACGCGATATTGGTAGAAAAGCCAAATCTTTATTTAGCCTCTTTGAGTGATCTAAAAGAACAATTAAAAATCTTGCGTTATTGTCAAAAGTACCTTTTTTTTAAATGTTATCAATTTAAAAACTCATTTATAGTGGAAGCTTATCTTTTGAAAATAGTTGCGTAAACGTGGTGTCTTTGAAAACAGTTATCTTTTGAAAAACTCGTCTTTTTCCTACATCTAGTAGCTTATAGAAACAGAGTAATAACACCAAATTAAAGATAAAATCCAAAAGAGGCCTTATTACATATCAAAAACCCAAAGGAAATACTTATAAAATCCAAAACTAATAGGAAATCAGTACAGATGTGTAGCCACCATCAAGCTCCTCGCAGCACCAAATAGTCTAATGCTGGGGATTACCTGTACAGTTAAACAGAAGGGTGAGTTTATGAAAACTCAGTGTGTAATCCCTTAATATACTAAGACAGACATTTAGAATGCAGTAATAGACTAGGCCTAAGCCCATTAAGTAACAGTATCAGGTGGGCCTTAGCCCAATATAGATTCTGAAATAGAATACACGTGGGCCTAAGCCCAATACAGTATCAATAATAGAGCAGATATGCAAACAGAAATCCCCCCAATCCAGCTAAACACACCACTCCGTCCCGCCAGTCATACCATGTGGGGATAAAGTCAACCACCCAACCAAACACACCAAGATTAGCACCGGTTGCGGCACTAATCGATATCCCAGTAAAGCTGCCAGTAAACAGGATGGCTAAAAGCCATAAGCAGGAAGGCTAAAAGCCAAAAACAGGATGGCTAAAATCCATAACACTTCCTCCGTCCATAATAACCCATCCCCTTGCAGAATGTCATGTCATAATATCATACGTGTATGCAACATGTCATACTCAAACACAGTCATTCATATCATAGGAAAATCAGTCATGTTACCTATAGGGGCATAACAATCATTTTTACCTTATAGGGGCAAAATAGTCATTTTCATCAGATTAGGTTTAGGCACACTTACCGACCGAACAAAAGGTCTACAACTGCCTCAGGCGACTCATATAACCTTAACAAACATAATAGTATGAATGGGCCCAAGGCCCATTATGCGGCCCATGTGAGCCCACATGCCCGTGTGGCCCACTAAGCCCAGAAGGGACCTTAGCCATGTGTGCGACATAGCTGGGTCCAATATTCCCACATATTCGTGAGATTTACCTGTGTAGGGCCTATAGCCCATTGGGCCCAGCATGGCCCATTACGGCCTAAGCCCATGAGATCGCTCATGGTGGCCTTTGCAGTCATACGCCCATGTTTTGTGGGGTCAACGAACCACATGTGCGTTCACACGCCCATGCCGCCCCAATGCCCAATCTTTCAGTTTTTTGGCTTTTCGGGTTTTGCCGTTCTACAGTCAAATCAGTGTGTGTACACACTTTTAGGCTTTTCACTGACTATCGATTACAGAGTACTGTTACACACATATTTACAAAATCGAGTGAATTGCCACGAGTACTCCAAACTACATTCAATCACAAGTTTCGGTTAATAGGCTAACAAATGAGCCGAAGCGCACCCCTAATTCGAACACTTATACTTCAAATATTACCTATCACTTGACTAGATCAGTCAATTGTGGCTAAGCCACCCTACTGCACCCTGGCAGAAAATCCTGAACCACTGACACTTTACACTGCTTAAATCTGGGGGCAGGGATCACGAGTCCATTTCCAGTTGGCACCCTTCCTGATGTTCCCTTAGAATGGCTACTACTCGCCACTGTTGATACCTCTTTTTACGACATATTCTCAGAAACCTCCATTTGAAGTAAAAAGTAATCTACGCTTACTGTTTCAAAGGACCGAGAAAGAAAAAGATTAATCTATAATAATAAACAGGGGATAACGATTTAGACGAGGAGAAGCCAGAAGATTGTGCTCAGAAGAGTGAGAATCGAAGGAAGAAAGAGATAAGTCAGAAGCTTACCTACCAATATTCGACCCACACAGCAAATGGAAAGGGAAAGATTTGAGAGAGATTAAGAAGTAATAGTACTCACTGATCACTAAGTCACTTCCAAACCGACAATGATCAAATAAGAAGACAAAAATCAATAATAGGGTCTAGGCTATAAACTGAAAGAAAAAGGAAGGTGAAGAAAGACAATATTTGACCACAAAGTTGAGGGGAAAAGAGAAGAAAAGCAATCGGTCAATAGGATTGAGAGAAACGAGAGAAGAAAGAAGGGTTTTTATTCGCTTAAACTAAAAATTTTGCTAAAGCCTAGGTTTGAACCCAGGGCATCTCAGAGACCCCCAAACACTCCTAATTCACTTAACCACTAAAGCAGACACTCATTTATGCCATTTTCTAGCACAACTAAATATTTATGTCTAGTTTCCTAGCTGTTCCCTTGCTCAATGCCCAATACTTCTAGGCTCAAATTCAAGGCGTTATAATTTACCCCTCCTTAAAGAAATTTCATTCTCTAAATTTCCAACTATCAGAATAGTTGCACCACACAGACTTCACCACCACAGTCCCGCTGCGCACTCTGATTCCAAATCACTACCACACTTAACCTGAGTGTTTTTACTACAGTCTATAGATAGACTGGGACAGTGCGTCAATCCAATACTTAGTGGCATAATCATGAGACCCAGCTCGAGCACCTCCATGACTTTCGCCGCAACCTCTCGTACCTTTTCCACGAGTACCTCTAGCGTTCACCATCGAGTTGCACTTTATTTTATTAACATTTTTATGCATCAGATTACAGTTCCAGTAATTAAGTAGATGTTTTATGAACAATAGTAGTCAAAAATTTTGTTTTCGTAGTTCGTAAGCTTACTACAGTTTAGTTTTCCTACTATTTTCAGTTTACTCTAACTAGAGTTTTTAGTGTAGTCTACTACCTACAGTAGTCTCAGCATTTCTATCTACTGCATTTCAGTTTTAAATAGACAATAATATATAGGAAACTTACGGATTCGATGCCGGAGGCTCAGTGTGCCACAGTTCATCAAAACATATCATAACCTTTCAAATCTTTTAAAAGCAGTACTTAAGTATTTCAACTTCATAAAGCCCAATCCATAGCCGAGTTTTGCAACTTGGCTCTGATACCAATAAATATAACACCCCAAATTCGGCCTAGACGTTATGACCGAATCTGGTGGTGTCACATTGGAGTGTGAAATGAAAAACCTTGATGACGTTGGAAACCTCAAAATTATTTAGTCAAACAGTGATTTCAAAACAGGTTGTTCATTTCCAAAACGCATATCATTGAAGAGTTATTTAATTTTAAAATGCGATATTGGTTGAAAAGCCAATCTTTATTTAGCATCTTTGTGTGATCTAAAAGAACAATTAAAAATCTTGCGTTATTGTCAAAAGTACCTTTTTTAAACATTATCAATTTAAAACCTCATTTATAGTAGAAGCTTATCTTTTGAAAATAGTTGCATAAACATGGTGTCTTTGAAAACAGTTATCTTTTGAAAAACTCGTCCTTTTCCAACATCTAGCAGTTTATAGAAACAGAGTAATAACACCAAATTAAAGATAAAATCCAAAAGAGGCCTTATTACATATCAAAAACCCAAATGGAATACTTATAAAATCCAAAACTAATAGGAAATCAGTACGTATGGGTGGCAACCATCGAGCTCCTCGCAGCATCGAATCGCCTAACGCTGGGGATTACCTGTATAGTTAAACAGAAGGGTGAGTTTATGAAAACTCAGTGTATAATCCCTTAATATACTCAGATAGACATTCAGAATGCAGTAACAGACTAGGCCTAAGCCCATTAAAGTAACAGTATCATGTGGGCCTTAGCCCAATACAGATTCAAAAACAAAATACATGTGGGCCTAAGCCCAATACAATATCAATAATAAGGTAGATATGCAAACAAAAATCCCACCCCAATCCAGCCAAACACACCACTCCGTCCCGCCAGTCACACCATGTCGGGATAGAATCAACCCACCCAACCAAACACACCAAGATTAGCACCAGTTGCGGCACTAATAGATTACTTTTTAAATTGCCAAGAGCAACACCTCAAAATTGAAACCAAAGATTCTAAAGTTCAAATTGGATACAACACTTACCAACCTCTCCATTTCAAATTTCCTTGATTCTCTCCTACCAACCACTCCCTTAATCCCTAATCCACTCCTTGATTTGCTCCACAAATCCCTCCTTGACCAAATCAAACTTCACTTTGCAGAGTTTTAGCCATGAAGCAAAATAAATCATTCTTTTTACAATGCCAAGCCTCGAACCTCAAACCCCATGTACACTCCACATGCCACTTACCACCAGACCACAACTCTTTTGTATCATACTTTAACCTTAATAATTTAAGAACCTACTATCTAGAACCAAGGGTTTATATTCAGTTAAACTAAAAATTTTGCTAAAGCTTAGGTTTGAACTCAGGGCTTCTCAAAGACCCCCAAACACTCCTAATTCACTTAACCACTGAAGCAGACACTCATTTATGACATTTTCTAGCACAACTAAATATTTATGTGCAGTCTCCTAACTGTTCCCTTGCTCAAGGGCGAATACTTCTAGGCCCAAATTTAGGGCGTTACATTTATCATGTGGCTACAAGGGAGCTGAAGGGACATCAATCAAACACATTAAGGATACTTTAAGTCTTCATTAAGGAGACTTGACATGTCTTTTCAACTACATTAGGTTTCAATGGAGAGACATGACTCATTGGCTTCCTTACATTAGTTTATTATGAAATTAAAGCTTGTAATAACTTTATTTAATTGCTGAAGGTGAAAGGTCACAAATAGGCATTTGAATAATCATAATAATGCCTATAAATAGTTTGTAAGAAGACATTGTTTGAGGACTTTTTTTTTTGCTAAAGTATATGAACTTTTGTTCTTTGTGAGATTTCAATTCTCATTGTTCTCTTTAGGACTGAATTAACTTATCAAGTTAGTCTTGCGGCATCATTCCTTTCTTGTTTCGAACTTGTCACTTGTTTAAGTGTGGCGTCCATTTATACCTCTGGATCCTATCTTGCATAGATAGTGGGTTAAGGTTCATTTATACCTCTAGTTCCTATCTTGCATAGATAGCGGGTCAAGGTTTATTATCAAACCATCCTTTAGCATTTCCATCGATTTCACCTAAGTGCCATTTTAAGATTAGGGTCAACAATTTCCTTCATTGTTGGTTTACTCTTGGCCTCAGCCGAATCTAACCATCCATTTTCCTAAATCCTCTTGTCATCATTTTTTTTAACCTATTTTTTCATTTTTTTCATCCTATTTCGCTATAAGCTAAACACTTACTCAATTTCTTGATCGAGCAAACACTATGACTCGTAACCTCATCAACCAAGTTCATATCAAATGAGCTTCTAAATCACTATAAAACACAAAAAATAACACAGAGTAAGCATTTAAGTTTAGTAAGTTCGAATAACATAGAATTTAACTTACCATTTAATCACAATTTAGTTAAGTAACATAGCATATCAGAACTCAATTTGGCCTAATGCCTAAGCACATATTCACCAACATGTTAGTCATGTGAAACACATATAATAGCCAATACACATGGATGAACTCAACAATTATTCAAGTTGCCTAAACATGTACCATCCATTTCATGTATTAATGTATCAGGTAACATCATTTCCATGCATTTTGTAACACCCTATACCCCTGTCCGTCGCCGGAATAGGGTTTCGAGGTATTACTTAACTAAATGCATCTTACGAAGGTTCATAGATACATGCTAGACTTAAATTCATTTTAAGTTCTATAATCGAATATACCACTTGCAAAAAGGTTCGATCAGTGCATCGTATCTCCTTGAATTTATTTTATAAGCATTTAGCAAAATTCCCATAATGTAGCTACTATCAAATAAGCCAAATCAAATTCTCAATTAACAATCTACCATATTCGAACCTTATTGCATATTTGTTACTATCTAAAACTTATGCTACAAAATATCAAGCCACATTAATTTCATCAAAACGTAATATTAAACTTAAAGACTAAACAAGCCATTTTCGCATGGCTAGAATATTTACAACTCATAATGTAATTCAATTCAAAGAAGGGAGATTAGCCTATACATGCCATTGTTCTCAAAAACTATCGAATGTACCAAAATAACGACGATAGTGTAGGTGATCAAAGCTTCAATCCCCGAGTCCGTAGGTTCAAAAGGAGATCTATAAAACAAAGGAAACAAAATAAACAGAGTAAGCATTTCTATGCTTAGTAAATTTTGAGCAATATAAACAGAATAATTCAATTATAAAATTGGTCATTCGTATTTTCATGGTAATCCTCTTTTAAGAATATCACCACTTGGCCGAAATTGCGAATTCTCATCACACACAATAAACAGATATAATTTCACTTGAAAGTGATCTCGTATAAACATTGGTAAGTATATATATATCTTCACATAACTTATCACGTTGACCCATTTGTAACATAATCATATAATTAGTCTTATTGCTTACTCACATATGTATTGCATTAATGACCTTACAATTTGGTCCAAAACAAGCTTACATATAAGCTCAGGGTACATACCTGTTTAGCTTAATGCATTGAGCGCATTCATTAGCAATTGTTACTATGAAGTCTTTTAGTCTTAGACTTAACTCGGATCATCGGCGAGACCTTTAGCTCAGATGAAATCCCCACACGAAGCCAGCGGGTCTTAACCCAGACATAATCTCTGCATATAGCCATCGGGTCTTAACCCGGACATAATCTCTGCCTATAGCCATCGGGTCTTTAAGCCCGGAATTACATCACAGAGTTTCATGCATATTTATTCACACGTTACCACATTTCATATAGCAAAATCACATTTGAATCTCATTCACTTTATTCGAATATAGGCTTATAGTACCCACCTCGATTTCATATTATGAATATCATTTTACCTTAAAACATATACAAATATTTACACTAACTTTCGGCTCAGCAAGCAAATTCACATAATCACATATTCACCCCACTATCTTAGCTTATTCCCCTATTAGCCATTCGGCTATTTACCATGTGCATAATTTATTTCACATATAACCTTACAAAAATAAGGACAATAAACCATAATTCATCTATCATTCAAATATCATGCCATCTTTAAATTATACACAAGTATTGATTACTCAAAACGTACCTCAAACTTTTCTGAGCAACTATGAGTCAGCTATTCAACCACTTTAGCTTTCCCTTTATCCGAACTTGTCCCTCTAAGTTCTTGAGCTAAATTAAATAATTTAATTATATTAATCCTTATTCAAAAATCTCACTTGATCATTTCACTTACAGTCAAAATAAGAAACACATATACTTCCCTTATCACAAGCACACATTCGGCCAAACACAAATATAATTCACAATTCATTTTAAGGCTAATATATTATCAAAGTCACATTACCTAATTGGCCGAACACACAAGGTTATATTCATACCCAAAATAGATTCGACACCTCCATTTAACTCAACTAGTCCTTGTATAAATTTTTAAGTTCTTTGGCACAAAGTAACACTATCCTATTTTCCCTCAATTAAGCTAAATCATGCTTTAGTGTTTAGCACAAATGGGCCATTAGTGAATTAACTAAAACAACATTCACATATTTTATGCCTAAATTTTCTAAAGGCCGAATACCACCTCAAATAATTTTACTCATGCACTATTATCTGAATTTCAATAACTACTCATTTAAACAAATTTTTCTTTAACCATTTTCACATTCGGCATTGATAGGGACCATTTAACAAACTTTAAATTCAACTTATACCCATATATAAATATATATACATATCCCAAAGCCGAATGTTCCTTTGAGCAATTTACTCACACAAAGCATAGATTTCACAATGTTTATTAAACACTTAGTTATAAATTCCTATCATTCTATTTAAAGACATCAACTAACATGAATTTGCACACATTTGAACAATGACCGAATACATGCCTCATCTCCATAAAGCATTCATAATACCATATATCTTAGCATTTAACAACACCTAAAAGTCCAAAGCCGAAAGTTTATTAATCACTTCCTTAGTTCTAGATTCGGCAACCACATATACAATTACCAAAACTATTAAACAAATTTTCAACTATACTCTTACAACTCAAATCCTTCAATTTATCACACATTACTAATAACTTATTTTTGCATTGGTTCAAACACATTCGTTCATTAAAGGAAATAACAACCATTAGCATCCAAATCTTTTTAACCATTAAGCAATGACTTAATCAAATCATTAATCACTTATGATCGACAAAAATACAACTTTATCACTTAAAACCAAAATCGGCAATGCATTAACACAAGGACACATTTGCCGAATGTTACCTAACATTTAAATCACACCTTCAACCATCTAAATTTACAACACATACACAATTCATTAACCAAAATCTCCATTATCCAAATTAACAAAAATCTAACTAATTGCCGACTATGAACACCTAGTCCGAAGCTCACAATTTCACCCATTCCAAGCTTAATTTGTCAATTAAGTAAGTAATACTAATATTAAGCATATTTTAACACTTTATCTTAAATTGCCGATTAAACTCATGCTCTTAATGCATACATTCAAATATCTCTTTCACAAGTTACACAAGCTATGCTCCAACCCCCAATTCCATTCGACAAGCAGAAAATAAAATCAATAAAATTTCAATCCATTGACCCAAAGTACCCTTTAAGAATCGGCAATTAGAAGTAAGAAAGAAAGACATGCAAACCAACCCTATCCATTCATGAATAAACATCTATCTAGCTCAAACAACCTCCCCATTCCTTTATCTAACAAAAGCATCGAAGAAAACATAAATTTCTTACCCACACTCTCATGGCCGAATGCCATTCCTTGACCAAAAATCAAGAATTCAACATGGGCTTAACTAAGGATTGCATATAGCTCCTAAATACACCAAAATTAACAAGAAATAGCATGAAAAATCACCTTGAATTGAAAGGCCTAAGTAGCCGAATGCCTTAGCTTTTCCTTTCTTTAGTTTCGGCCAAGGATGAAGAGCAAAATAATGGCCTTGTTATTTTTACCTCAAACATATTTTATTCATTTATTTTATGTTAACTTTACTTATAATATTATTAATATAATTTCTTTTTAACAAAAATACAAGGCACAAAATGCCAAAACAAGACATCATTACCGTCCACTAACTAAGGGTGGCAAAATTGACATGCAAGTCCATTATTTTACATGCATGTATAAATTGGTCATCACAAACTTACCCATCATATATTCAAAGTTCACAACTAAGTCCTTTTTAGTGAAATTCACATTTATAACTCTAAATTAAAACACCAAAAATGTCACACATGAATTGGCACATATAATAGGCATCAAAATAAATATTAATTTATTTTTGTGCCTCGATTTTGTGGTCCCAAAACCACATTCCGACAAGGGTCGTTTTAAGGCTATCACACATTTCATGTAAATACTTGTAGTAGTTTCTATCGAACTCATATAATTTCATACTAAAATTGTGCCCGTTGAACCATTTAGAATATTGTTGAACCATTAAGGTGTACTAAATTGTAATCTGTCAATTCTTGTACATGTATTCTCATATGAGCTCTGAATCAGTATGCTCTTACTAGCGGTAAACAGTAAGCTCATACGAGTCGAATATCGATAAGCTCATGCGAGCTGAATATCGATAAGCTCTTTCGAGCTACGAATTAGTAACTCGAATGACATGTCATTTGTATACTACGAATTCCTAAGGTTTAAATGGGACTCGGTAATCATCATACATCTTCGGATATGCGATTTGTAGTCATATATGAAAATAATGCAAATCACATACATATAATTCAATTAAAGCATATAATTACATAATTTAATTACACAAACTTACCTCGACGAGTATACCTAGATACGAAGGCGGTTAATCTGAAATTTTTCCTTTGCCCTGATCTAACTCCGCATGAGGTTTATCTTGATCTAAACGAATAAATTTAACTCAATTTAATAATTTTCACATCTAATTACTCCAACATGTAATTTTGGCAAAATTACTATTTTGCCCGTGTAATCTTAATTCTTTCCAATTCAGTCCCTAGGCTTAGAAAATTAAATTCATGCAATTTTTCCCTTACCCAAGCCTAACCAATTTCTATACATACTAATAGCAGCCCATATTTTTCACAAATTCACAAATTTACCACATAATATTTTCTATGTTTTTAACTTAGTCCCTATTTGACAATATTACTAAAAATTCCTTTATAAAAGTTGTTTATCTAACAACAGCCATTCATTTTGTATCATAAAACTTCAAAAATCAAGCATGTACATCAATGGTAAAACCTTAACAGTTTAACAATTTTGCAAATTAATCCTCGGGCTAGCTAGATTAAGCTACCACGATCCCAAAAGCATAGAAATCATTAAAAAGGGGACAAATCACTCACCAGTTGAGCTTCAAAGTAGCTGAACCCTAGATGAGAAAATGGCTTCTTTCCCTTCAATATTTGGTTGAACATTGATGAAGAAAAATGATAGCAAATTTGATTTTATTTTAAGTTATCATTTGTTATTTAATTACTTTATTAACCTTTAAAATTAATCCAAATTACAAAATTGCCAAGCCATTATCATCCACTAACATACTAATGGTCTAATTACCATATAAGGACCTCCGCTTTAAAGTTCCATATCTATTTAATACCTTTAGCTATTAGAACTCAACTTTTACACTTTATGCGATTTATACTTTTTTATCAAATTGAGCAAGCAAACGGTAAAATTTCTTAACAAAATTTTTATACGGTCATAATATCATGCTGTAGAACATAAAATAATAATTAAATAAGTTTTTTGACCACAGATTTGTGGTCCTGAAACCATTGCTCCGATTTCACTAAAAATGGGTTGTTACATTAACCTACTAACACAAGAAGCAATAAAGTGTTAGAATGCATATAGGAATAATAAAAAGTAGAAAAAAAATGAGAACCTAAGGCTAAGAATCAATGAAAATTGTTGAAACCTGAAAACGTTAAAATTTGTGAAGCAACTTGAGAAACTTCGTTCGAGGTGTTCTCAATTTCCAAAAATCATAAAATTTAAACTGGAGCCTTCTCAGATAATATAGATATTATCTGGAAAGTTTCAGCAAAAAAATTCAACCCACAAAATATTTTTTATTTTTTTATCTTCATATTTTATTTTTTCTATACTTATCACTTTTTATCGTGGGAAATATTTTTTTATATTTTAATAAAATGCCAAGAATTAGTATATAAAATTTTAGATCAATTGAAAAATGTTTACCCACTCAAAAATATTTTTTCTTAAAAAATTCTAGGTAAAAACTGTTTATAGGTTTTTTTGCAATGGAAATCAGTTTGGAAATCAACCATGAACACCTAAAATACCCAAATCTGATACCAAATGATAAAGAATGATGTGAATGAATACGGAAGTGGATCATAAAGTTTGTCAAAGTCACAGATTTATCCTAGATCTCTAAACGAGCATAAACTGAAATAAGAAATAACGAAAACAGATTAGTTGTCACAAAGGAGAGTCAAACGAAATTAAAACAAAAGAAAGATGAACCGACTGGTCCAAATGAGAATGAATTAGGGTTTCTTTAATAGAAAGAAACCGTCCTTAGACCTTAAGAAAATACTTCAACCAGATCTGTAGAAACAAAATACAAACAGATTTGTTAGAAGTGATTTTAAAGACAAAAACAAACTATTTTATGGAAGAATGCTTGAAAAAATAAGAAAAGATTAAAACTCCTAATTTTGATGTGGTTCTTGATTGAAGAAGATAGGAGAACGTGTAACGCCCCAAATTTTCGGCCCAGAAGAAATGGGCTTCGTGTGTCAGAGAAATTGGATTTTAGTTGTACGAGAAAAATTTCATAAATTGCATGTTTAGTTTAGTGGCTAAGTGATTTAGGAAGAATTGGGAGTGTTAGAGAAGTCTTGGGTTCAAACCAGTGCTCTAGCAAAATTTTTAGTTTTTCCCTTTGGTGGATTTTGGCGTTAGTTAAAAGGCCTTATAAATATGTTTGGTTGAAATATGACACAAGGGAGCATGTGGTCTAGTGGCAAGGAGGCGTTGAGAATATACAAGTGGTTTGGGGTTCAAGCCGTGGCGTTGTAAGTTATTTAAATTTTGCTCTTTAGGGAAGCTGGACGATAGTAGGTAGGCTTTATAATTATTTGTGTGTGTTTTATGTCACAAGGAGTTGGATGGCAAGGAGGCAAGGTGTTTGATCAATGAAAGGGGCTTGGGTTCGAATCCCATTGGATGCAAGATGATATTTATTTTGCTACTTGGGGCGGCAAGAGGTGGAGTTGATGTGAGGTTGTTGTGGACTTGGTAAAAGGGGGAATTTGAATTGGTCTTGGTTGTTGAATTGAATTCGAATAGAGTTGTTGGGGAGTTGGAGGAGGAAAAGGTGGAGGAAATCGGGGAATTTGAATCTTAGAGAGAGAGTGCCGAATTTGGGAGTTTGATTAAGCAAATTCGGCTAAAGGGAGTGGGAGTGCATTTTCGACAATTTTGTATGTGTATAGGCACTGAATTTTTTCTTCCACTATCTCGGGTTTTGCTTCTTTTTTGTTTCTTTTAGGGTTTTCTCGTTGATGCTGATTTGGTAAGTGACCGTGTGTGCTTTTGTTCACATTGCAAAAATCCAAATCTTATAGTGCCATATTGTTTTCTTTTGTGCAATTTTTGTTTTCTTCTCTTTTCGATCATCTTTCTAGCTGATTACAGCTTTCTTCCTCCTCTCTTTATTTTCATTTGGTTCTACCCTCATAGCCGAATCTATCTTATTTTCTCAACATTCCTCTCTTGTTCTCTGAGTCTGAGTAAGCCGAAGTCAACCTCTTCTTTCCTTTACTGTTTCTTTCTCTTCTTCCATTCATTTCCTCCCTTTGCTATCGATCAAACGTTTTGACCTTCAAGCATTCCAACGATTCGGTAAGTACTTAAGTGAGTTCTTGAGATCATCTAAATCGAATGCCCCTTTTTATTCCTAGGTTCTCGATTTATGGTTCTTTCCCTTGATGCAGGTTCTTTGGTTCCAGGTTTCTCATCAGTGTAAAGAATTGTTGATTTTAAGAAGAGCAACCAAACTCTCTTTTTCTATTAAGGTAAATGCGTTACCTTATCGTACTTTGGATTTAGACTACACTTATTTGATCGTTGGTACCTAACAAATTTGTGTTGGTATTTCGGTTAATCATCAAGGTGCAAGTATTGGTTGTGGGCCAACAATCTAGGGGGTAGGTCTGAAATCTTCTAGTTGTGGTAAGTGATGATTATGTTGTCAAAGATTAAATGATTAAGTATGTTATTGATTTAAGAGCTAATTGAATTCTTAGAATGGCTATAGGTTGGTGCTATTGGGGTTTCACAAGTACGCAAGATCAGGTGTGTAATCACACTCATTTCAATTATAGATCGACAATTGCTAAAAAGTCAAATTACCGGTGAATGATGCCACACGAGTGTGTGATTGCACGTGTGGTGGATCGAGCCCATGAATATAGGGGTAGGATGTTTGAGACCACTATGAGCATTCTCGCGCGTTGGGCCGAAATTGGCCGTGTGGGCCCCGCACGAAATAAATTGGCATATTGTGGTAAATGTTAGACTAGGCTATGTAGACCATGTGGCTAGAGTCGTTTTTGGGCTAAAAGGGCCACACAAGTGTGTGGGCCCACTTGGGCCGAGTAATGGGCGTTAGGCCCATTTACACCGTTAAATCTATTTAGGTTACTTTAGTCGCTCAGGGTGATAGTGGACCTTCTGTTAGGCCGTTAAGACCTCGATTTGCAAAATTACTGAAATATCCTCGATTTGCAAAATTACCGAAATACCCCTAGTTTGCAAAATTACCAAAATACCCTTGATTTGTGAAATTACCAAAATATCCTTGTAAGGTAGAATTACTGAAATACCCCCAGTTTGTAAAATTACCGAAATATCCCAGTTTGTAAAATTACCAAAATGCCTTCGATTTGTAAAGTTACAGAAATGCCCTCGATTTGTAAAATTACCAAAATACCCTTGTAGGGTAAAATGAACATCTTGGCCTTAGAGTGTAAAATGACTATTTTACCCCTCGTGGGGAAAAAGACTGACTCGTGTTGTCTTGGCTGAGTTGATGGTAACTGAATGACTATGATTTGACTAACGTGACTGTGATTGTTTGACTCATTATGAGCATGACATTCTGCATACATAACATATTGCATGGGTTGGGATATTGTACGGAGGAAGATCTGATCTATTAGGGTCGCACGGGTCACTTGAGACTACTATGGATCCACTGAAGTCTTAGAGCCGTTTAACTATATTAATCTGATAAAGTCGCACGAGTCACCCGAGACGACTGTGGACTGATCGATGGTTAGTACCGATTATGTTACCGAAGGCTATGTGCCTTTATTATGGGCTTCATGCCGTTATTATGGGCTTCGTGTCGTTATTGTGGACTTCGTATTGTTCTTATGGGCTTTTTGCCGTAGTTATGGGCTTTATTCCATTACTGAAGGCTTTATGGAGATATCATAGGCTTTGTGTCGATTATGGACCCGTTATCGATGGCTTTGTGCCACGCATATTCTCATGGCTCTGTGCCATTATGATTGTGGCTTGTGCCATTCTATTTACGGCTTTGAGCCGTTCTGTTGACTTAGTGCTGCAATCGATGCTAAGCTTGATGTCTTGGATGGGCAGGTTGATTATATACCCACAGACTGTACAGGGTTGGACAGAGTGGTGTGCTGGTTGGATGGGTTTGCATGCATCATGCATCATTCATTTATGCTCTGTCTCTAATATGGGCTAGGCCTAGTTGATTCTGATATGGGCTAGGCCCAATTGATTTCTATTATGGTCTGACACCCAAATGATTTGTATTGGGCTTTGGCCCACTCATGCTCTGATCTAAACTATTCTGTTTCTGTTAAAGGGCTTAGGCCCAGTCTGTTTCTATTACTGTTTACTGACTGTTACCTTAGTAAGGGGATTACACACTGAGTTTTCATAAACTTACCCTGCTTTTAACCTTTTCAGGTAACCCCCAGTGTTAGGCGATTCGGTGCTGCGAGGGACTCGAGAAGACCACACACTGTTTGTGTTTTCTGTTTTGATTATTTACTTTTAAATATTTTATATTTGGGTTTTAAATTGTGTAGTAAGGTCTCTCTTAATTTTCTTAACTTCTAATTTGGGATATTTATTTATGAGATTTTATATCTCCTAAAAGTAGGACACAATTTCAAAACGATAACTATTTTCAAAATATCACGTTTACGCAATTATTTTTAGTTAAGACTCCATGACAAATAAGGTTTTAAAGGTAATAACGGTCATTGAAAAGGGAATAGGTTTTTGTAATAAACCACGTTTTGGAAATAAACAAACACAAGTTTAGTTGGCAATAAATTTTAAATAAGAAGGGTTTTCAATGAAAACAAGGTTTTCGGAAAACACTTCAGTGTGACACGCTAGATTTAGGCCTAACTTCTAGGCTGGGTTTGGGTTGCTACAGAACGTCTTTCTTGAAGCAACTTTAACCTAGAATGAAAATCAATAAAATCAGCAAGCCAAAACAACAAGAACTGACTTAAATAAGCAAGAAACGATAAATTAAGGATAAAAAAGAGAAGATGACGTCCTAAGAAGCCCTAAAAACATGAAGAATCCACAAATCCTTTCAATGGCTCTAATTCCCCCCCAAGAAAGAGATCTTGGCAAGAAAATGCTTGAAGATGATTTCCACAACCTGAAAGATTGTTAAAACAACTTCTAAAAAAATCATGAGCAATTCTTGAAGAAAAACTCAAAGAGAATTATTATTAACTCAAAAAAACATAAATCAATTGTATGTGTATAAAGGTGAACATCCATGCTATTTATAGGCCCCCAAAATAAGTTTTCTTAACCCTAATGGAATAACTAACACGACAACTCATAAAATAAAAAACTAATAATTCTAAGTGTCAACTTTTAATGGGAATTCAACCAAAGGAATTAAATGGGCTCTTTGGGATGAATTCTTACACGATAATCCACCTATTAAAATAAATTTGGACCTATAGTTTAAATATTTTATAATTTGGGCACACTTTGATAATTTGGCCTGATATTCAATTAAATTACTTTCCAAACATCCAGATGAGCTTGGAGACAACTTAATGGGCCATTTTTCAAATAATGATTGAAATCAACTTAAAAATAAGTTTAGAGATGAGGATTACCTTCAATTGAACACATTGATTTGGAAGTTTGAATCAAAATGCTTGAAGAAATTTAGATGACTTTTTGCCAAAACTTTGAAAATTATTTTGAGAGATTTTAGAGAGAATATTGGGAGGGCAAAGGTTTAGATATATTCTCTGATATTTGGTTTATGAAAAAAAGAAAAAAAAAAGAGAGAAAAATCTTTCAATTCGGGTGAAAATTGAGTGAAAAGTGAGGTAGTTGGGGAGTTTTTAAAATGGAAAACCCCACCTGATTTTCAAAATTTGGGAAATTTGCCATCAAGCTACTCCCTCTTTTCCCTTGTTTTAAAATTTTCTCCTTTCCTCCAAAATTCCAAAAATATAGTTTATTTGCGATAAAACCTGTCACACATTTCCCTTGTTTTTCAAATTAGCTCCATTTAATTAATATTTTTAATCACCTAATTAAACCCCCATTTTAAATTATTTTTAAATTCCAAATTAACCCAAAATATTTATTTTTACCAAAAATTATTTAAAACTATAAAATTAATTTTTCTAATTTTTTTATTTTCTGGAATATTATTTATCTATTTTTAGATGAAATTAAGATAACTAGTTAAGAATATAAATCACTACTTAATTCGATTAATTCCAAATTTTCACTCAAGATTTGGTAAATTTACCCGAAACTACTAGACCTATTTTCGAGGCCTTACATTCTCAGAGTATATTAATATGATTGTTATTATTTTGGGATAAAATTGGGGTTTCTCCTCGGAGTTGGCTTAGTTCTAGCATTAAGAATCATGGGTTCTCCTATATCTCCCCGTCTTCATAGACTCCTTCTTTGTAAATATTGGCATCATAATCTAGGTCGCCGTCTCACCACATATAATCAAAAGTATCCATTCTCTTGTTGACCTGTCTCCTTTATTTATTATAACTATAGTTCTAATTTGGAATGAGCACTAAGGTTTTCTTAAGAAAAACAAATAACTAATAGTGAAGTTAGTTAGTTAAATAAATTAAAGATTGTATCTCTAACCTAGAAATTTCCTAATTATTCTTTTAACAGTACAAAAACTAAAATCAAACTAATGGCATTGCCTCTCTGGCAACGACGCCAACAACTGGACCGCCTCCAGACGTACTAATGTCCAGAGTATGAATATTGCAATATAAGATATACTAATGAGGCGTTATCTACAAGTATACATGTTTAGTTGTAATATAGTTACAACACGAGTAGGTGAGTACTCTGTGAATCGTACCTAACCGAGGCGAGTGCTAGATCGATTTGAACCTGAACACTGAAAGATCTAATTAGTATTTTAATTTAATTATAGTACAAAAGTAGAATAAAAGGAGCCTATTTATAGCTTTCAGTTGATCGTCGTCCTGAACCCTAGGTCAGTTGACATTTTTGAGCTTTAAGTTTAATTGTAGGGACCAAAATGCCCCTTGGCTCATGTTACTTTCTATCCATAATCGATGTCGCAACACACCAAGACCTGTGCTGCAACAAAGGAGTTAGTATAATCCTCTTGCAATATCTTCAGGGGTATGTTGCTGTAACACCCCAAACCCAGCTTGGACGCTATGGCTGAATCTAGCGATGTCACATTGAAGTGCTTTTCGAAAACATAATTTCATTGAAAACCCGTTCTATATTGAAATATCTTTGTGATCTTAACAAAAAATTAGGGTGTGTCTTTCATTATTAAAACTCAAGTCGTTTTAGTAGAAGGCTGATCATATTAGATTGTTATTATACTTTAAAACAATGTTTGTTGCGGAAGCTTTTAAAATATGTTACGAAAACGTGGTGTTTTGAAAAGTATTTATCTTTTGAAAATCTGCATCCTACTACTATCAGATATGAATCAAACTAAATAAAATATGTTCACACGCCCGTGTGGCATCAGTTGCCGTACTTTTCATCTTTTCGACTTTTTACTGATTACAAATATAACAATATGGTTACACGCTTTCAGGTTTTCACCGACTATCAAAAATAGGGTACCGTTACACACCCGTTTATGAAACCGAGCTAAGATCCATGAGAACTTCAACCTATCACTTGACTAAATTAGTCGATTGTGGCTTGTTCACTTGGTTTAGTGATTGGTGCAGCTACCCTATGGAAGAAAGTCTTAAACCGCCGACACACCCTAATTTGGGGCCAGGGGCTACAAGTCCATTCTCAGTTGGCACCCCTCCTGAACTTCCCTTAGCATGGCTATTACTTACCATCATTGCCACCTCCTTTTGTGACATGCTATCGTAACACTTGTAGACTCTTCCGTTCTTTGAGACGTTCAAAAAAAATGAAAAAGTACCATGAATGAAGTAGAAATTGAGAATCGGTAATGGAAAACAAAAGAAAAAGAGAAGAACCACAAATGGAGGAGCAAGATAAGGACTTACCAAACACTATTCGGCCAATGCAAAATCAATTGATGAAAGAAGGATTTTGAACGCTCCTGAAAGACTTGAAAACACCCCTCACTTATTTGTCAGAGAAAATAATCTACAACATGGAATACAATTGAGAAAGGTGTTGTATTAGGCTTAAAAAGGAACAAAGCGCAAGAAGAGAGGCCAAAGAAGAGTATTTGGCTTTGCAGAAAGATGAGTGAATCGGTTATGAAAGAAACTAGAGTAGAAAGAATAATGGGAGACGAGAGAGGTAATATTCGACCACCAAAGTGAGAGGGATTCGGCTACTATGATTAAAAGAAACAAAATAAGAGGAGGAGGAGAAAAGAGAAAGGATTCGGAATCGAACAAAATAAAAGTCGAAAGTAGAGAGAAGAAAAAGGCTTGAAACGACAAAAAAAGAAAAACCAAGAGATCCCAAATGACCTTTAACAAATACGGCTTCGAAGAAATGCCTAAAATCCTGAAATAGAGGAATGAGAATTGGCACCACCCCCACAACCACTCAAAATCGAAATCACATATGCTTGGGGTCCCCTATTCGACACAAATTTTCCCTTAATTCAAATTCTCTTAACCTTTTCCAAATATCTCTCCTCAACAACTCACCAACCACCTATTGAAATCCACCTTTTTCCTCATTCAATCGCTCCATGACTCATTGAAATCCCAACCTGCAGAGTTCTAGTCAAACTCCACTTCTCATGCAGCAAGGAAGTAAAATAAATACTCCTTTACGCATCATGAGATTCGAAGTCAAGCTCCCCTTGCAGCCTTATTCACGCCACTGCCACCGGACCACCAAGCTTTTTTGTGTCAAGATTTAATCACATCAATTTAAAAGCCTTCTAACCTAGATCCCAAGGATTTATACACAAAAATAAAATTCTTGCTAAAGCCAAGTTTGGACCCATTTCCAACACTCCCAAACACTCCTAAATCACTTAACCATTAATGCAAGCAATCAATTGTATCATTCTCTTGCACAATTAAATACTTATGTGTCGTCTCCTAACTGTTCCCTTGCTCAAGGCCCAATACTTCTAGGCCCAAATTTAGGGTGTTACAGATATAGTTGCGTTGATAGATCTTGGATCAACTCATTCGTATATCTATATGGAACTAGTGTTTAAAAAGAGTTTACATGTCGAGTCTACAGAATTTATAGTTAAAGTATCGAATCTGTTAGGCAAGTCAGTATTAGTTGATAAAATTTGTAAGAAATGTCCATTGATGACCCGGGGATGTTATTTTTTGGTTGACTTGATGCTCCTACCGTTTGATGAGTTTGATGTGATACTTGGTACGGATTGACTAAATGTGCATGATGCGGTTGTGAATTGTAGATGGAAGAGTATAGAATTGAAATGTCAGAATGGTGAAATTCTTCGGATTGAATCTAATGATTAGAATGAATTACCGATTGTGATATCTGCTATGCAAGCTCAGAAATGTGTGAAAAAGGGCTGTGATGTGTACTTAGCCTATGTACTGGATACAAAGGTGTTGCAATCAACAATTGAGTCTATACCAGTTTTCTGTGAATTTCTAGATGTTTTTCTAGAAGAATTACTGAGATTATCGCCAATTAGAGAAGTTGAATTTGGTATTGAATCGTTACCGGGCATAACGCTGATATCAATAGCTCCGTACAAAATAGCACCAACTAGATTGAAAGAACTAAAAGCACAATTACAAGAGTTAACAAATAGAGGATTTACACGATCGAGCTTCTCACCTTGGGGTGCTTTGGTGTTATTCGTGAAGAAGAAAGACAAGTCAATGAGAATGTGTATTGATTACAGGCAGTTGAATAAAGTCACTATAAAAGAACAAATATCCTCTACCACGAATCGAGGACTTACTTGATCAGTTGAAAAGGGCTATGTATTTTTTAGGATTGATTTGAGATCAAGTTACTACCAGTTGCAAGTTAAAGACTTAGATATACCAAAGACTGCTTTCAGAACACGGTATGGTCACTATGAATTCTTAGATATGCCTTTTGGTTTGACTAATGCTCTTGCGGTGTTTGATGAATCGTACATTCAGACCGTATTTAGACAGATTCATTATTGTATTCATTGACGACATTCTGATCTATTCTTGAAATGAGACGGAGCATACCGAACATTTGAGAATCGTGTTACAGACTTTGAGAGATAAGCAGTTATATGCTAAATTTAGCAAATATGAATTATGGCTTCGGGAAGATGGATTTTTGGGTCATATTATTTCAGCGAAAGGCATCAGAGTTGATCCGCGCAAAATATCTGCAATATTAGATTGGAAACCACCGAAAAATGTATCTGAGATCAGAAGTTTTCTAGGATTAGCGGGATATTACCGAAGATTCGTAAAAGGATTTTCGATGATTGCAGTTCCATTAACTCGATTACTTCAGAAAGATGTGAAGTTCCAGTGGACTGATAAATGTCAACAAAGCTTCGAACAATTAAAGACATTGTTAACAGAGGCATTAGTTTTAGTTCAACCTGAATCGGGTAAAGAGTTCATTATAGTGATGTGTTGTTAAACGGACTGGGAAACGACATTGAATAAGCTTCAATTTTGCTTAGTAAGTTCAAAAGTAGAAAAATGATATAACATACCTTAATGCCACAGTTAAAAATTAACAAAAAAGAATTAACTATAATTAACCCTATCACTACAACCATATCAAGAGGTGAGTTCATCACATATAAGCCATATAATTTTCCAAGTAAACAAGTTGATTTAATACCAAATCACGATATAATATCTAAAATATGGACACATTTTCAAGTCATTCAACAAGTAATTATTACCACATATCAATACAAGTCATTATTTCATTTACAATCACAATTTAGCCCGATGAACTAATATGAATAGATACGGATACGCAATTATCCACCCAACACAAGCCAGAGTGCTCAACCGAGCTAATCTAACCAAGAACACACCTAGGCACTATGTGCCTAGTTCGAAGGCTAACATCCCTCCAAAAACACGCTTGGGCACCAGGTGCCAAGCCTGTAGGCTTCACATCCTCTCCCAAAAACACGCTAGGAACATTGTAAATATAACTCGATAATCCATAACAAATGTTGGATTCTGGTATATTTAGTGTAGCATGTCATATATCTTCATCTCATCACATATCAATCTTGTACAGTGCAAAAAATAACCTATTGGCATCCTATCCTATGTTCATCCAGGCTTGCTATATATAACGATATGACAATTTCCATTTCAATCCATTTTCTCACCTTGTACCAATTGTAACAATTAGGGTTACATTTAATATCCCCAAAATACAAAATTCAATAAAAACATTACTAAAATACACAAGAAAATACCATATAAACTTACCAAGGCCAAACAATAAAGATACGAGTACCAGGGACTAGTCTGAAATTTTCTCTTTTCCACAATTATCTACCAGTTCTTGATTTATACAGTAATTTTATTTCAATTTATTAGCCTCAATTACATTATAACATTCAAATTGATGCATATGATTTCCTATTCATAATTTCCATAAAGTTTTACATTTTGTTCAATTTAGTCCCTAAACCTGAAATGAGTTAATTTTTCATAATTAAACCCAAAACCATATTTCCAAATTCATTATCATCCCTATAAAGCCCTCAAGTACTAAAATTTTACAAGAAATCCATACCAAATCGAACATAGTTTTAATTAATCCCTGAACTTAAAAACTATTCAAAATCATTTTACAAAATAGTCCTATTTCATCATCAAACTTCAAAGTCAAGCATTAACATCTAAAAAGTGTCAAAAACATCAATGGTAAGTTTTTAAAACTTTGATAGTATTTCAAAATGATCCTTGGGCTAGCTAGATTAAGTTACAACATTCTTAAAAACATAAAATTTATGAAAAATTGATAGCTGGAGAACTTACGTGCAAAGACACAAGCTGGGCGAAATTCTTTAGCTATAAACCATGGAGTTTTTAGTGGGAGAGAACAAAATGATGAAGATGATAATTTGTTTCTTTTGTTTATGTTAAACATTTACCTAATTACCAAATTAACCTTAAGTAAATCTTTTAAATTTCGTTAAAAAATAGTCTTTAGTCGTTCGTTAACGTTCATCATGGTCACAACATAAATCCTCCCACTTTGACTATTTAAACCCTTTAGTTAATAAAAATCAATATCGAATAATTTTTACAGCTTTTATGATTTAGTCTTTTTTCATTAATTAACTATTCAAACATCAAAATTACCTATCCAAACTTTAATACAACCCTATACTAACCTCGTAAATAATATTTACGTATTCACACATCAAAATTGTGGTCTTGAAATCACTGTTTTCGACACCATTGATAATGGGTTGTTACACCATCCATGAAGATTGGACCAAGTGTGAGGGGATCAAGTGTAAGATCAAGATCAACATTGTTAATATTTCATCTAGGTCATTGTCTAGAGATAGATGCGGTGGGCTTAAAGAGGCCAACCATGGTCCGCGTCCAAATATTTGGGCCCACGTGTGAAGCCTTCATTCAAATGAAATGCAACATTCAAAATTCAGTTCTTTATTTGATATGCTCCTTAGTGTTTCTATTTCATACTTTATGTGTTAATATTTCATATTTTACTTTTTTTTCTCAATGTCTTGTGTCACATTCTAGCATTGTGTCTCCTATTATTTATAGGTGTTTGTTTTAATATTTATTTCTATGCAAGTATTGTGTGTCTATTTATGAATTTTTGTTTATTTTTGGTCTAAGTATGTTATGTTTTTATTCATGTTTTAATGTCATCATATTTTTACGTGCTTTTGAGTCCCAGTACTTTGTGTCTTATTTTATGTTTTATGTTTAACTATTTCCATGTGTCACTATGTGTTTTATAATTGTTTGTTTATAATATTATTATGTGTTCATATTTTAAAGTGTCATGTTGGGTTCTTGTTTGTGTCTATATGTATCAAGCCTAAAGCATTTTCTTTAGTATTCTTCCTACATGCGCCAAAGTTCTATGATCTAAGTGTTTGTGTTTGAGTTTGATGAAGCCCTATTTATATATTTTGTAGGTACATTAGCCAGCCACATTTTCACACTTACACACTTATACAAAGTTCATGCACTAGTGACCATTTGTTTTCCTCCAGATTCAATAGATGGCAAGAGTAAATGCAACACCAAGTTCATACACTGTTGATCATTTATGTAATAGCCTACCTAGTGGAGTCTCCATATTTGGTTATTGTTTGTTATTTAGATGGTAAATTAAGGATAGATATGACTAAGTAAAGTATTTGTCATAGCTAAGTATAAAATTCTGTATAATTCACCATTTGGCAAACCCCTAGCTTGATTGGCGAATTCTTTTGTTAATTATCTGCCCACCCCAGATGCTTTGGGTGAAGTCGTTAAGTTCAAATTTGTGTAGATTTGTTCATTATTTTAGTGTATGGTAATTTGATTAGTTAAGTTGAGATTTAGTTAGAACAAAACTAGACTGTTGTAGATGATAAGACCTAAATTTTATTAAGTGCACTTAATCACGGGAATCAAGAGTGTTGTGGAATTATCTGATTTTTCCACAAATTCTTGTCTATGCTATTTAAGTATATAAGGATAATGGTGTTCTTCTTGAAACACCTTTACATTTTCTTCTTCTTTATTGATTTCCTCTAAAACTCTCTAAAAACCTAAGTTTAGAAAAACTTCATCAAAGTGAAGGTTCATAGTATCTAGCTAACTTTTACATTAGTACCAACTCACTAGTGATTACTGATGAACTCTTAGATTACCATCAAAGTCATTTACGAGTTTTTTGTACTGCATGCATAGATGTTAGAATTGTGTGAGGAAGGAAACTTCCTAATTCTAGATTAAGTGTTGTCAATTCTTGCGTGCATGTTAAAATTTAATAAATTGATAATCTTAGATGTATAATTATCTTTCTTTTAGCTCAAGAAGCTATAGAGGGTCCAAGCCATAAAGGCAATGGACCTTCTTTGTAGATTTGTGCCATAATTTTTGGTGAGTTCCTTCTTACTTCCATGTGTTGTAAATTTCATTATTTTATAATTTGTGTAAGGTAAGTAATATTTCTTTGTAATGGATGAAAGGTTTATGTATGGATAATGGTTGTCCAGTCTTGTTAGTCTGAGTTCAGTCTTTATGTGATATGAAGTAAACGCTATAAGAACACCGGTACACCCAATAGTGCAGTGAAAAAATTAAATCTGACAATCACTGTAACGCCCTAAAAATCTCGAAGTTTCTTTTAAAGTTGTGTTATATATGACTAATATTTTAGCTAAGTGTTTTTTTAGTGTTAAAGGATCTTTTGCTAAGTTCTGAGTTCAAGCTTTAAGATGGAGAAATTTTAGTTTTTATTAAAGGAACTTTGAGAGTAAGTAACTTGGCTTTTAAATAAATAGAGTGGAAATTAGACACAAGTAAGCTTGTGGTATAGTGGCAAAGTGATGCCACATAGGGAGCATAGACGTGGCGTCACAGGGAGGCAATGAGGTCCTAGGTTCGAGTGCTGGCTAGATAACATAGTGAGAAAATATTTTTGCTCTTTAAATGGCTAGTAGTGGCATTGGAGTTAAATTCTGAAGGGGGTGTTCATGTAAGAAATGCAAGGAAGGAAACACCTTATTCTTAAGAGCTTAAAAGCTGAAACTCTTTTTCCCTTTTCGTGTCGACTTTTTCATCCTCCCTCTCTTCAAAATTTTCATTAGTTCATCATTGGTCTTAGCCAACTACTTCTTCTTCTTCCTATTTTGTGCCGAATATCTCTTTTAACCATTCTAGTCTCTAAGGCTGAATACCCTTGGCCGAATCCCTTTTGTGCCGCCTCTATTGTCTTCAACTTTGGCCGATAATTCTTGGTAAGGACTTTACCTTTTCAATCAAATTTTTTGAGAACTGACTTCTTCTCTCCCTTACCCTCTTTCAATCAGTTTTGTAGGGAATCAATATCGAATCTCTACTCTTTAGATCTCTGCCGAATCACTCTTTACGTTTCAGGATTTGGGTAAGTGTTCATCACTTTGGTTTTAGGGGTTGGCCGAATGGTCATGTATGATATAAGGGTGACTCGTGTTGGATGAAAGTCATCTATTACTTAGGTTCTAATAGTTACGTTGGTGTAGATCTAGGAGTAATCGCAATTAGTGATTAAAAGAAAAGGCTATTAAGCTTGTCGCGCAAGGTAAGGCTATGGTAAGGTTTCGGCTCTTGGTAAATATTGTGGTAAGCATATGATTAATTGAAGTGTGGTGTTGATTGTAGGTTCGTGGCTAAGGAGATTGTAGTACGTTTCATTACCAGGTGTGTACATACACTGCACACACACGATAGATCAGCAAATCCCGAAAAGCCAAAAAGCTGAAATGCTGAAAAGCTAAAAATTTGGCTACGGTAGTCCTGTGAGTGCGCGAACACTCATACGAGGGTATTTGATACATTATCAGAGGCCCCATGAGCGATCTCATGAACTTGGGTCACGTTTTGGCTAACCGGGCTAGAATGGGCCAAATGGGCCGACGGGCTTGCGGGCCTAAGCTAGTAAAAATTGATATATTGATAATAAGTGATGGGCTGATAAGGTTGTTGAATGGTTTGGAAATGTGATTGGGCCTAATGGGCCATACAAATGTGATTAGGCCTACTGGGCCATACAAATGTGATTGGGCCGGATGGGCTATATGAATGTATGAAAGCATGCAGACCTACTAGGGTTTTATAATGGACTTTTAGGCCTAGTTTCTAATAAATTCTTAAGCGGGCATAAAACTTAATTAATTTAGGCCTAGGATCTAGGGAGAGCTTAGTACTTAAGCAGTTTTAATGACCTACCTCCTCTTCTCTGGAATCCTATGTGGTGTATAGTGTCTGTTCACTTTAGCCAATGAGGACTTGTTGACAGGCCAAAGTTTGTAATTAAGACCCATACGTTAGTAAATTACTGAAATACTCCTGTAGGATAGAATTACTGAAATACCCCTGGAAGGTAGAATTACTGAAATACCCCTGTAGGGTGAATTATTGAAATACCCCTGTGTGTTATAAGTATGACTTATGTATACTGTATGCTATATGCTACACTCATGTGTTATGATGTTGCATGTGGGTGGGAATTATATTGGAGGATGTGTTACATGAGGATCGCATAGTCGCTTGACGACTATGGATCCAACGAAGGCTTTTAAGCCCAATATATTATCAACAACTTTGCTGCAATGTTAGGTAGTACTGTAACCGGTGCTACCATTGATGTGTATTGGTTGGATGGGGTGGGCATTACATTATTGCATACTTGATTGCTATAGATTTTGTGCTACTATTGTATTGGGCTCAGGCCCAAGATAACTTGTGTTGCATGATTTATATATATTGTTGCTGAGGGTTGTACACACTGAGTTTCGAAACTCACTCCCTCTTTTATTTTTCTCAGATGAACCTCAGTAGGTGGTTCGACGGATAGAGGGACTTAGAGGTGGCCAATTAGCAAGACAATTTAGACTTGTTTCTTTTTCTTTATTAAAAGTTCTAGTATTTTAATTATTTAAGTCCAAATTGTAATAAGGCCTTTTCTCTGGTTACTATTATTCGTTGTTATGCTATAAGAATGGAACATGGACTTGTTCTTATCAAATACATTTCAAGCTTTTCTAAAATCGATTAATGTTTTTTTTTTAAATTAAGCTTCTGTAGTTAAAGAGAATTTTTTTTAGTAACTATTAAAACGTAACAAAGAAATAGCTTTTGAATACACCTCATTTTAAAAACAAATACAAACTGGGGTTTTACTCGGAAATTTCTTTTGGAAGGGTTTTCAATGAAAACAAGGTTTCCGATAAAACATTTCAATGTGACACGCTAGATTCAGCCATAATGTCCGGGCCAGGTTTGGGGTGTTACAATCACATCCAAAGATCCATGCGCAAGGAACGAATCAGGGTTAGAAGAGTATGAACAATTACCTTTAATCATTTGGAAAATCAAAGATAACTATTGTGGAACTCATTATGCAATTGTATGTCAATTCCAAGCCACTACAAAAAGGTTTCAGCCTCTACGTAATCCACTACAAAAGAACTCTCTTAAACTCTTCAGAGAGAAATAACTATATAACGGTTGCTAGACCACACTCTTTTTTATTTTAGGTATATTAGGTTTTCTTAAAAACCCTATATTTTCTAATTTCGAAACAGTTGATATTTTAATATGAATCAAAACTCATTATATTAATTAACCGAATATAATAATTATAATTACCATAATTATAATAATGTTTGACCGAAAAATTACAATTACAATAATTATAATAATATTCGATCGTAAATTATAATTACAATAATTATAAAAAGGATTTTGGTAAATTATGTTTAGTTAAATTTTATACAAATAAAATTCATATATATTAATTTAACCATGTTCTCATTATGTGTACAACATACTTGTACTTATAATTTGTTCGATATTTAACTGCCCAGTTAAATTAATTCTATAATCAATTTAATTCATGTGATAGTTAAAAACTATACCAAATATGTTTGGATTCCATTCATTTCAACCATAGAGTGTGACCTTGTGGGTTCTTGTAACGTTAGCAGTAATACTAGAACAATTCTAATATTACAAACAATGAGTGGTATCTAGCAATGTATTATTGCTACCTAAGTTACAATAAGTCATGACTCGACATAACCTCATTGTGATTAACCCTTCATATATTAAATACTTTTGTCCTTTATATCTAGAATGGACACAAGTCATGGAATAGTCACACTTGCATAGTCCATCTAATGTTTCTTGATATCCTGAGTAAACTATGATAAACAAATAAGTATGATATCTCATATCAACTTATTCGACCATGGCCATGCATTTCTAGTCTCACTCAATCAAGTGACCTAAGATATTACTCCCATTATGTAGGAGGCACATATCCTATATCGATCAACCATATCTCACTACTTAGATTGTGGTATATCCAACATTAGCCTTTATAGAACAACCAGTTATGGAGAAAATTTGGCTATATCAAAAAATATGACTCATGATGTTGGGATAATGATGATTTCAAGTCTGAGGATTATATACATAGTAATCACTATGAGTAATGTTGTGACTATTACATAATAATCCAAGAAACATACTCATAGTTGGTCAATCCAATATGTTGTTCTCTAACACACGTACGCATGTATTGATTTTGACATCCCAAGTCAATGACAACACTTTGTCATTAATAAGCTACACGTTAGTCTTAATACATTATTGTTGTACAAGCCCACAATAATACTCGACTAAGGGCCTTTCAAGAATAATCATATTATTCTCAAGACATGTAACAACCCTAACCCACAACTGTCATTGGAATAGGGTTAAGAGGCATTACCAAACTTATTACACAATAATGCATACATTTACCTACGTAAACATATTCCATTCATTCTCAATCACATTGTCCCTTAATAGGGCCTATTAGGCCTTAAGCATGCTTTAGAAGTGGTTTGGGACTAAACCGATAACTCAAAATAATTTGGGGAAAACTTAGAAAATTTTCATGAAAACAGGGGACACACGCTCCTATAAACAGGCTGTGTGTCTCACATAGCCACCAGACATGCCTGTGTCACAAGCCGTGTGGACATTTGAAATGGGAACACATGGCCATTTCCCAGCCCGTGTCCAACCCCGTGTAACTCCCTAACTTAGGTCACATGGTTGACCATACACCCATGTGTCTAGCCCGCGTGCCTATTCGAAATGGCCACACACACCCGTATGCCAGGACGTGTGTTAGGCTGTGCTAAACCTGTACGGTATACTGACTTAAGCCACATAGCCAATCACATGCCTGTGTGTGAGGCCATGTGAAGCATACTGACTTGCATTTAATTTCAACACTAGGGGACACACGGTCGTGTACCATGATCGTGTGTCACACACGGTTGAGACATAGCCCATGTCTCTACCCATGTGGACAAAAATAGGCCATTTACAAGGCCATTTTGCCACCCAAATTTCCATACCCTACACAAGCCCAAATAATACCATTTCTATACACAACTAGGTAGCCAATTCAACCTTAAATCACCACATTTCATATGAATTCAAAACTAACTATTTCAAAGTTCATATCACAACCATTACCTAGCCAAATCAGATACCATTTCCACTGTAACACCCCGAACCTGAATCTGTTGCCGAAAGAGGTATTACCAGACGAAACACAAATTCAAACAATCATATTCGTACACATGTAAAAACTCTTAAACAAATCATTTATACTATAAATCGGACATGTAACTAGTCACATATTTCATAGAAAAAAAAACAATCATATCATTTTCATATTTTATCATATACGCATATCCAAGCTATTTAAAACATTTCAATTCATAAATTTATACACGATCATTTCAAACCAAACAAATCATAACACATAGCATTTTATTTTATATATATTATATCTGGCACAAACAAGCAATGTCATACTGTGATCACATTGTTTTATGGACCTAAAAAGTTAACCACCCAAGTATTAAGCGTAGATATAAACTACCACTTACCTTATCAACAAATTGGCTAATAATTTAAACATGGTATTTATTTCATTAACATTTATAAACATTTATAAAATCACTTAAAACATATTTCCAAATCAATCAAATAAACACATTCATTTATTGACTCCTTTAACCGATCCTATTAAATAAATAATAACACTGATACAAGCCTTACTTAACCAATTAAACACTTTCTAAAAATCCAAACATCAATCCAACCCTTGCATTAATACCAACCAAATTATTAAAGCTACCATATGACCAACAAAATCTGTTTAATTAAATTATGCATTCAAACCAAACACATAACTGAATACATATAGCAACATATCAAATGCATCATTATAAATACATTCAAATTATCCATCTCCAACTGAACATGAATATATCCCATTTATCCCTTCTAATTTAACTTACAAAACCATTTATACAACTTAATTAAATCAATACTAAACCGCCATTACAACTTTTCCAACAACCAAATCATTATTCAAACTAAAATATATATATCCAGTATTATGCAAATCATGATCAAAACCATTTAAGAAATTTAACCACAATTAAACCTAATCATTCTCAAACATTCATAAGCCAAACCAAGTATACATCTTTTCTAAGCTATAACCGATTCATCAAAAAAAAAAAAAAACTAATCTATCCATCGATTGATCCAAAAGCATGAACACCAAGCTTAGCATAATAACTAGCCATTTTCGCATGGCTTTCATAAATACATACACAAAATATATCTTTGACACATTGTCTGACCTATACATGCCATAAGATGAGTTGTCAAACATCAGATACCGAAATAGTAGATAGTGTGGATGACTTCAATGACGATCCCTGAGTTCGTAACCCACGACCAAAATCTATAAAACAGAATAAATAAAACAAATACACAGAGTAAGCTTCTTTAGCTTAGTAAGCCTTAAGCAAAACAACAATCTATGCTTTAACATAACTTCGAATATCTATCAACTCAAATAACCAAATTAAATCTATGCATTTGTAATAATATACAAATACAACTTAATAAATTCCATTCATATATATATATATCATGCCTTTACATTAACCACTTCCATTTTGGCCGAATATATATTCATGTACATCATCAATAAACCTTCAATTTCAAAGTTATAAACTGTTGCATCACAAGTTATATAATTATATTCCTACCATCGCCGAATTCACTTGTATAAACATAACCATAATTCAATTAATCACATTCTCATATACATTTAAGACTTAATACACAATTCTGCAAATGTTTCAACTTTTCTTTTTATCTCATGTAATTTACACTATAATTTCAATAGCTAATTTACCTTATAACACAAACATTAACTAGCTAAAACATACCTGTTCACTTTAGCTTATTGTTCATATTCATTTAGCACTTCAACATCAAAACTCGTAAACATAAATTCTTTATACTTCACCAACTTTAAGCCTGCTAAGTATCAACCTGAAATCACACCGGCACACAGCCTGCTGAGCACATAGCTCAAATTAATAATTTTAACATTTCATAATAAACAGATTATATCAATGACATTATACTTTTACACAATAATATACCCTTACCGAATGTTCAATATAAACTGACATATACTTACCTATGTGGCTGAATTTATGAAATGCCATATAACTCAATTACACTTGTTCATTATCCACAATGATTTGAACTCTTATAATCACGAACTTGAAAACAAGTCACCGGTATAAACCTGCTAGGCACATGCCTGAATTTATCACCGGCACAAGGCCTGCTAGACTCAAAGTCTGATATTCATTCACCGGCATTACGCTTGCTAGGCACAAAGCCCGATTCGAAATCACCAGCTTAAAGCTTGCTAGGCCTAAGGCCTGAATATCACAGTATAAAAATTCAATGCACAATGTTTCACATATCAATTCATATACTTTTTTTTCATGTAACACAGACACATCATTAAAACCTTAGCATCAATCGAATATATATATATATCAACTACCTTAATTTTCATTTCATACTTCCATTCGTCTATATATATAAATATAACACCTATCTTAATTTTCATTTCATACTTCCATTCGGCTATATATATATATATATATATATATAACACTTACATTAATTTTCATTTCATACTTCCATTTGGCTATATATATAAAGCACCTACCTTAATATTCATTTCATACTTCCATTCGGCTAAATATATATATATATATATATATATATAACACTTACCTTAATTTTCATTTCATACTTCTATTCGGCTATATATATAAATATACATATGTTATAATAATTGTTTAATTCTCATGATATATATATCATGTTATATTCAAAGGTAATCTATGTTTAATTACTTAAAACTTACCTTGATTAGTAATGTACGATAAGCTTGACTACTCGACTAGTTTTGATTTTCCCCGATCCGAATTCAGTCCCTTTTGCTCTTGAGCTTGAATAAAACAAGTTGAATTTACTTAATCACTTAGCCAACTTAATTCACTCACATATCACATACTTATATAATTTATGTAATAACCCTTTACAATTTATACATTATCAAGTAAATCTAATTTCTATAAAATAACCAACAACACAAATTTACCCATATATATACATAGGCCGAATTCATGACATTTAATAATAAGTCCCTCTATTTCATTTTTTTCTTAAATTTCACTACTCACATTTATCAATTAAACAAAGAATTTAACCTATAAGATGAAATTACATGAAATACTTATACATAATTTGTTCACTACAACTTATATTTCATTTCCAACCTCAAATATCAAATTTATCTAATATTTTTCACATAGCTGAATCCACTAGCATCAACTACTAAAAAAATTAACACTTGGGCTACTTACCTTATCTAATTATAAACTCAAAAATCAACACAAAACTCAAAATTAACACCAAACTAACCTTGAATTTTACTTAGAAATGGCCGAACATGGGAGAGCTTCTCTTGTCTTTTTCTCTCAACTTTCGGCACTCAAAGATAATTTGCATGTTTTCTTTCTCATCTCTAACTTTATTTTATATCTTATTTCCTCATATAACCTTATATAACATATATATATATATTTATATTTATATATATTAACACTATGCCATTGCCGTACCATGAAGTAAATAAATGGCAAATTTGCTTTTAAATTCTTCCAAAATAAAAACATTTTCAAATCAACCATCACATATACAACCATAGAATTTTCATCTTATGTAATTAAATCCTTTTTGATAAATCAAGCACTAAAACCTCGAAATTAAATCACAAAACATAAGCACACATAAGTACACTCATTCAGAACATAGGAAAATAATATTAAAAAAATCTTTCCAACTCGGATTCATGGTCCCAGAACGATCGTTCCGATTAGGGTCAAATTCGGGCTGTCACATCCACAATCTTTACTAATCATCATGAACCACACTATCAAGCACAAAATAAACCAACTTATAAGGCTATATACACACCAAACTTTACATAATATACAAGCCAAATCTCATGGCTATAAATTCATATCTCAAAAACATACCAAAAAGACCATAACCTATAATGCCATATACCATATATATATAATCTTAAAAGTACAAAATAGATGTCCGATAGTGCAATGAAGTCTCTGACGATTCCCAGATTCGAACTAGCTCGATTTCACTATAAAACATGGAGAAATAAAATGAAGTAAGCTTCACAGCTTAGTAAGCTCATATGATAATAAATTTAATATAACAAATAAGTGCAATCCAATCAAATAAACAAAATATGCTATAACACATATCAATTCACAAACCTTTCTCATATTTAAACCATGAACACATATGAATTCATAAACTTACCACCAATTAATTCTCATATAGGTTTGATACATACCTTTATTTCTTAAGTAGATCTTACTTTCATCCTCGTCTCGTTTATGCCTGTTGTACCAGTCAGAATTACTAAAGGATACATGGGAATCACACTCATAGTACAATGCCATATCAAAGACATGGTTTACATGTAGTCTCATATCGAAGCCATAGCCCAACTACTGTCTTACACGAAATCTCATATCGATGCCATATCCTAGATATGGTATTACACAAAATCTCATATCGATGCCATATCCCAGATATGGTCTTACACTAAATCTTAGTAAACCTAGTGTAATGACATCAGTGTCCTATACTATTCCTAAGGTTCGTACGGGACTTTCAACTATCATATCTTTGTCATTCTTGTCTTGTAACTCATATTCAACCATCTTCAATTCAATTCCATAATAATAACACATTTATAACACAATTTAATAGAATTTATTAACATACGAACTTACCTCGTGTATGGGATTGACAAAACGGATCGATTATTCGATAACTTTACTTTCCCCCGATCTAAGTATGAATTTCTCTTTTCTTGATCTATATGTAATAAAATTTAGCGTATTTAATCATCTATTCATTCAATTTAGTCCTAATCACACATTTGAGCACTTTATACTTTAGCCCATATATTTACATATTTTTACAATTTAATCCATAATTCATAAAAACACAAATTCATGCAATTTCTTTAATACCCATGCTAGCTGAGTTCTCTATAAGTCCCTAGCAGCCCATATTTATCACTTTTTCACACATTTAACCACACATTTTCATCTATTCACAAGTTAACCCCTATTTTGTATTTTTCACTCAAAATCACTTTACAAAACATGTAAATCTATCAACAAAGTTTCATAATTTATCCCTAATCATCAAAGAACTCATGTACTGTAACGCCCTAATTTTTGGGTTTTTGTGTGATTTTTGTGAATTTGGTAAAAATTTAAATTTTGGTATTTGGCTGTGCAATTCATGTTTGGAGTGTGTAAATGGGTCTATGGAAGGCCCATGTGTTGGTTAAAACCCGGTTGAATTTTTACTTTTTGGACTTAAAGAAGAAGGGTGTAACACCCCTAGACCTATACCCGTCACCGGAGGGTAGAGAGGCATTACCCGAAGTTCTTTTAAGCTAACATATCATCACTCGAACCAAACATGTTATCAATTCAATTAAATTATAACATTCACAAATCAGTTAAAAGAAGATGCACCACCTTTTAAACATACCCACATTTCAATACAATTCATGCACTTATAGAGAGTTTACTAAGTCACCCCTGCCCTAAGAAATTTGCTTTGGCCGAGTGACAATACTCAACAAGGCACATCATACAAACATTTACAATTGAAATTCACACCATACAATATTTAACCTTATCGACATAAAATAAACCACAAGCAAGTATATATATATAGCGTCTTAAGGAGCCATTTTCGCATGGCTTAAAACATTTACAAGTTCAGATGTATCAAAATCTATCCTATACATGCCATCTTGAAAGGGGTACTACAAAAAAAAATACCAATTTAGGGTTGGATAGTGTGAACAACTTTGACTTAAGATCACCGAGTCCGTAGCTGCCATGTCGAAACTGTAAAATAGAGTATTTGGAACAAAACCGAGTAAGCATGCCAATGCTTAGTAAGTTATAAACAACAAAATTGTTAAAATATATATATATATATTTATATCTGAATGAAAAGTAAGATTTTCCAGTTATTCCCTTGTATGGATAGTACCTAACAAGTATTCATCCTATCATTCATGACGATCCTTCATGTCTTTATTTTAACCATATTACAAAGGTAGTAGCATAGTACTCAACTAAAATCATTCCAAGGCCGAATATGTTCCAATTAAATTCCATGTTATAATCATAATTACCCACACAAATCACATATACACAAGGTTGATCTCTTATAGTCAGAAATCATATCTCATGAATAGGTCGAGAGCATTTAAATACATAACGATAACAGACAAAGTGTCCTCATAAATTATTGAATTCGCAGATCTATATGGAACCACCTTTTCAAATAGGAATAAATTACATACCTGAATTGCGTACGATATGTGGATTCATTTGTCGAGTTACCTTAACATAAATTTGAGAATTTTACACACAAATACTTACGACATTCCAACCTTTAAATAACATAAACACGGATGCCCTTCGGAACTAAATCAGAATTTAACTCTGGCTCAAAGCCCATCAAAACTAGGTCCGGCTCTCACACTGGCTCAAAAGCCCTTCGAGACTAAGCTCGGATCATTACACTGGTTCGTAAACCCTTCGAGACTAAGCTCGGATCATCACACTGGTTCGTAAACCCTTCGAGACTAAGCTCGGATCATAAAACTCGATACATTTGCACTTGTACATATATATATCAAGTCACATTCGAATCTCTTTCACAATGCTTAATTACCATAACAACATGTATACCAATACACAACATTCGGTTCTCTAGAAATAACATAGGGAAGTTTTCCTTTCGAATGATGGCTAAATTCAACGTAGTATACGGTCTCCAAACATTCTGCAAACTTATCTTTTCTATAACAACATTCAAGCATAGTCCTTAAGTCTAAAATTCACATAGTATGCGTACTTAATATAAATTCATTAGGACACAAGCTAAAATTTATTTCTTAAGAACTTACCTCGTACTTTCTGATTAAATACAGGGCGACCATTCCGTCACTTTGGCTTTCCCCTTATCCGAAGTTGTCCCTCGATGCTCTCAAGCTAAGGGTACAAAATTTAAATCATCAGAGTCCCGTTATAAAGGCTCATGGCCGATTGTTCCTTAAGATTAACAATTCACACACATATATACAAGTTATATATATCAATACACAGGCATCAAATTTTCACAAAATTTTAGTCATGCCTACAATTGTTTTAAAACACGGAGATTTCTCATTTCTTTCACTAAGACATCATTCGGCAAAATGCACATACTTGTTCTAATGTTTTAGTATCTAAGCTTCGACAAAATCAATGCATTTATACCAAAGCCGCATACACATGAATATTTTTATGTAAAATGTACCAACGATCAAACATATAAGTATATTTATACATATATACTTATTCATTTAAATCTAAAAATTAAATCACACTCATCACTTAACCCCAAAGCCTATCGAGGTTCCCTTTGTACTTTCCAACATTCATACGGCAATATGATATTTACCATTATTCATCCATTTCATAAAACCTTTCATTGATATAGACATACATAGTAATGATATAACCAAAATTGGTTATAATTTTTACTAACATTTCTAACTTCAACCTACGGTTCATGCTAGGCAACCATCAAGGCCGAATGTCCCTTTAATGTTACAATTGACTTTACCCAAATCCAAAATCATAAGTACCCATTTCGAACCTCCTCAAATCAAAAGAACACACTTGTTACCCAAGTTCAACTCTAGGTTCACAATCGGCAATATGGACATGTCGTAGCACATTAACTGATTCCCAAATTATTATGTAATCCCCCTAATTGCACGTTCAACTAGCATAAACTTCACCAGCCCTCCATTTTCTACTCAAACATGAAAACAACAATCATCCCCAAAGTTCTTATTCATGACCGAAAGCATATATCAAAACCAACTCAAAAATCCATACATGGGTTATGTCAAGGACCCAAAAATCAACCAAATATCACAAAATTTCAAGAAACAACATCAAATACTTACCTTAATTTGAGCATATGCTAGCCGAAATCCTTGGTTCTTTATTTTCTTTTCTTCCCTTAGGTGAAATCGGCAAAACAAGAGAATGGTGCCTTGTTCTTTTCACCCAAATTTTATTATTATTATTATTTCCTTAATTAAAGTGTGCATAATTGGACAAAATACATTTATAATATACACTTTCTAATCATCACATCACAATGGCCGGCCACTACATGCAATAAACGGCAAATTGACATGCAAGTCCCTATGTTTAAAGTCTTGAAATCTTTAATCACTTTAATTTGTCTATCAAGGTTTCAAATTTTCACACGTAAGTCCTTGTCCCTAATTCCACCTTTAAAATGACGATTCAAACACTCAGAATTTCACACAAATATTTATCACATAAAATAACCATAGCATGATATAATCACTTATTTTTATGACTCGGTTTAGCGGTCCTGAAATCGCTTTCCGACTAGGGCCCAAATACGGCTGTCACAACTCTCCCCTCTAAAGGAAATTTTCGTCCTCGAAAATCTTACCGGTAAACAGATTTGGGTATCTTTCCTTCATAGTGTTCTCGGGTTCCCAAGTCGCTTCTTCAATCCCGTGTTTGAGCCATAACACTTTTACTAGCGAAACCTTCTTGTTTTGCAATTGTTTTACTTCGCGGGCTAGAATATGAATCAGTTCTTCCTCATAGCTCAAATCAGACTGAATTTCAACTTCTGACGGACTAATCACATGCGAAGGGTCGGATCTATAGCGACGAAGCATCGATACATGGAAAACGTTGTGGATCTTTTCAAGTTCAGGTGGCAGAGTTAGTCGGTAAGCAACCGGCCCAATACGTTCTGAAATTTCATACAGTCCAATGAATCTTGGACTCAACTTGCCTTTACAGCCAAAACGGAATATCTTTTTCCACGGTGAGACTTTCAGAAATACTTTATCGCCAACCTGATATTCGATATTTTTACGCTTCAGATCTGCATATGATTTCTGATGATCAGATGCTATTTTCAAACTGTCACGAATTGTTTTTACTTTTTGTTCGGCTTCTATGACCAAGTCAACCCCGAGAACCTTATTCTCACTCAGCTCGGTCCAAAACAGAGGTGTACGGCATTTTCGACCGTAAAGAGCTTTATAGGGTGCCATCTGAATACTCGATTGGAAACTATTATTATATGCAAATTCAATCAGAGGTAAGTATGTCTCCCACGATTCGCTGAACTCTAGAATGCAACATCTCAACATGTCCTCGAGTATTTGAATAACCCGTTCCGATTAACAGTCAGTTTGCTGATGGAAAGCGGTGCTGAAATGAAGTTTAGTTCCCAAGGCCTCGTGTAATTTCTTCCAAAATCTCAAAGTAAATCGGGGATCTCGATCTGAAACAATCGAAGTCGGCACTCCGTGCAAACGTACAATTTAGGAGATATATAGTTCTGCTAACTTATCAAGTGAAAAATCTGTATGAACCAGGATAAAATGAGCTGATTTTGTTAGTCCGTCCACAATAACCCAAATAGAGTCTTTCTTGCTCGGCGTCAACGGTAAGCCTGACACAAAGTCCATTGTAACGCGATCCCACTTCCACTCGAGTATCAAAATCGGTTGAAGTAATCCCGACGGCACCTGATGCTCCGCTTTCACTTGCTGACATACTAAGCACTTAGATACAAAATTAGAGATGTCTCGCTTCATGCCGTGCCACCAATATTGTCGTTTCAAATCATTATACATTTTCGTACTACCCGGATAAACTGACATTCGGCTATTATGGGCTTCATTTAAAATCATCAAAACTAGCTCAGACTTTTTTTTTTGGAACACACAATCGGTCCTTAAATCTCAAACAATCATTTCCGTCGACCCGAAACTCTAAATTCACATTCGAATCACACTGAACTCATTTGGCAACTAAATCGTCGTCGACTTTCTGAGCTTCACAAATCTGTTGAAGTAACACGGGTCTTGCTTCCAATTTAGTAATCAACAACTCATCAGCCGACATCGTTAGTTTCACGTTCATAGATCGCAAAGAGAATAGGGATTTTCGACTAAGAGCATCTGCAACTACATTAGCTTTTCCCGGGTGATAATCAATAACAAGTTCATAATCTTTAAGCAATTCTAGCCACCGCCTTTGTCTCAAATTTAAATCCCTTTGCGTCATCAGATACTTAAGACTTTTGTGATCGGAGAATATGTGGCATTTCTCACCAAACAGATAGTGTCGCCAGATTTTCAGAGTGAAAACAATAGCGGCCAATTAAAGATCATGGGTCAGATAATTTCGCTCGTGGGGCTTTAGCTGCCTCGAAGCGTAAGCGACAACCCGACCTTCTTGCATTAAAACACAGCCTAGACCGTTCAAAGATGCATCGCTAAAAACTACAAATTCTTTGGCAGATTCTAGCTGAACTAATACTGGAGCTTCCGTCAAAAGGGTCTTCAGCTAGTCAAAACTTTGCTGACATTTATCAGACCACTCAAACTTGATATCTTTTGGCAGTAGCCTTGACAATGGAGTCGCAATCATTGAAAAACATTTGACGAATCATCGGTAATAACCGGCGAGTCCTAAAAAGCTTCGAACCTCAGAAACATTTTTAAGGGGTTTCCAGTCGAGTATAGCTGAAATTTTATTCGAATCGACTCGAATACCCGAAGCAGACACTATATGTCCCAAGAAAACGACCTCACGCAACCAGAATTTGCACTTGCTAAACTTTGCATACAATTGGTTATCCCGCACAGTCTGAAGTACAAGTCTTAAGTGCTCGGTATGCTCAATCTCATCACGAGAGTAAATCAAAATATCGTCGATGAACACTACAACAAAACGGTCTAAAAACGGCCTAAACACACGATTCATCAAATCCATGAAGACCGCAGGGGCATTAGTGAGCCTAAACGGCATCACTAAGAACTCGTAGTGACCGTATCTCGTTCTGAATGCTGTATTCGGCATGTCGAAATCTCTAACTCTCAACTGATAATAGCCGAATCGCAAGTCAATCTTCGAAAACACTGAAGCTCCTTTCAACTGGTCGAACAAGTCGTCAATTCGGGGCAACAGATACTTATTCTTTACAGTGGCTTTATTTAGCTGTCGATAGTCGATGCACAACCTCATCGTCCCGTCTTTCTTTTTCACAAACAAAACTGGTGCACCCCAAGGTGAAAAACTAGGTCGCGCGAAGCCTCTGTCTGTCAACTCTTGCAGCTGAGATTTCAGTTCTTTTAACTCGGTAGGTGCCATACGATATGGGGCAATTGAAATTAGCGTCGTACCTGGAATTAACTCTATCCCGAACTCGACCTCTTTTACAGGCGGCAATCCCGGTAATTCTTCGAGAAACACATCTGAAAACTCGCAAACTACAGACACCATCTCAAGTCTTCGTTCGGAACTTTGTTATCTAACACATAGGCTAGATAAGCTTCATAACCCTTTTTCACGTACTTCTGAGCTAATATGGAAGTGATTACGGCAGGTAGCCCGTTTAGATCAATGGACTCAATTCGGATTATTTCATTATTCGAACATCACAAATCAATGGGTTTTTGCTTACAATTCACTATCGCGTCATGAACGGTCAACCAATCCATTCCGAGAATAATGTCAAATTCATCGAATGGTAGAAGTATCAAGTCAACCGGAAAACAGAAATCTCGAACCATTAGGGGACATTTCTTGCATACTTTATCGACCAGAACACAACGACCCAAAGGGTTCGACACTCGAATTGCAAACTCAGTAGACTCAACAGGAAGAGTCTTACTGGAGACTAAAGTTTCACACACATATGAATGGGTCGAACCAGGATCAATCAGGGCAATAACATCAGTGTTAAAGAGTGTGAAAGTACCAGTAATAACATCCAGAGAAGAAGCTTCCTCACGGGCACGAATAGCATATGCTCTGGCAGGTGCCCGAGCCTTGGATCTGACTGCAGCGTCTCTAGTCCCTCTCTGACTACCACCAGTATTACTTCCTCGCCGCGGTGGTCTGCCCCGAGCAGCCGTGCCACTATGTCTCTGACTCGGATCGGGAGTGCGTTCATCCTTTCTCGGACAATCTTTAATAAAATGATCGGCAGATCCACATCTGAAGCAAGAGCGATCACGATGCCTACAACTCCCCGGGTGCCATTTACCACAATATTTGCAATCAAATCTATCCCGACGTTTATTTCCAACACTGGCGATGGAAGTAGCTCGCGAACTCGCGGGAGGTCGATGATGCTCATGTCTAGGAAAACCTGATGTATAATTAGATCGGCCCAAGTCATCTCTGGTCTTTTTGGAGGATTGCTGAACAGATTTTCCTGCAGATCTCTTGCAGAACTCTCTAGCTCCCTCCTCAGCTTTTCTTTTCTCATTACCGAGTTCTTCGGCTTTACAAGCTCGCTCAACTAGCACGACAAATTCTTTAATTTTCAGAATTCCCACTAGCAGTCTAATTTCTTCGTTTAACCCGTCCTCAAAATGCTTACACATAATAGCCTCGGAGGATACACATTCGTGAGCATACCTGCTGAGTCGCATGAACTCTCTCTCGTATTCGGTTACTGACATCTAACCTTGTTTGAGTTCTAGAAATTCCTTTCGTTTTTGATCAATGAATCTCTGACTGATATATTTCTTACGGAATTCGGTTTGGAAAAACTCCCAGGTGACCCGTTCTTTCGGAACAACAGAAACCAGGGTATTCCACCAGTAGTAGGCAGCGTCACGTAACAGGGACACTGTGCATTTCAGACATTCCTCGGGTGTGCAAGACAGTTCATCAAATACTCGAATAGTATTGTCGAGCCAAAACTCGGCCCGCTCGGCATCATCATCGGGGGTAGCCCGGAACTCTTCAGCCCCATATTTTCTAATTTTGTCGACTGGGGGCCTACTTGATCTCACTGGATCGATCACAGGAGGGGTCATATAAGCCGGAAATAGAGTATTCGGGGGCGGGGGTTGCGGATCAGCCGGATTTCATCTAATGAATTGAGCGAACCAGTCACTCATCATCGCATAAAAGGCTTGTCTAGTGTCATCATCTCGATGACTGATATTCGGCTGAGAGTCAGGCGGCGCTGTCCCTTGCGCGGGAGCAGGCGCTACACTCTCGACATCGTTCGCTACGGCTCGATCAGGTTCGGGATCCATTCTATACCAAAAATCACATTTTTAGAAGTCAGAAGTCATCACACTATCGCATTCACCTATAATGGCATGTATAGCTAGACTCATACTTACTACGATAATCCGAGAATCGACTAAACCGTAGCTCTGATACCAATAAAATGTAACACCCCTAGACCTATACCCGTCACCGGAGGGTAGAGAGGCATTACCCGAAGTTCTTTTAAGCTAACATATCATCACTCGAACTAAACATGTTATCAATTCAATTAAATTATAACATTCACAAATCAGTTAAAAGAAGATGCGCCACCTTTTAAACATACCCACATTTCAATACAATTCATGCACTTATAGAGAGTTTACTAAGTCACCCCTGCCCTAAGAAATTTTCTTTGGCCGAGTGACCGTACTCAACAAGGCACATCATTAAAAACATTTACAATTGAAATTCACACCATACAATATTTAACCTTATCGACATAAAATAAACCACAAGCAAGTATATATATATATAGCGTCTTAGGGAGCCATTTTCGCATGGCTTAAAACATTTACAAGTTCAGATGTATCAAAATCTATCCTATACATGCCATCTTGAAAGGGGTACTATAAAAAAAAAACCAATTTAGGGTTGGATAGTGTGAACAACTTTGACTTAAGATCATCGAGTCCGTAGCTGCCGTGCCAAAACTGTAAAACAGAGTATTTGGAACAAAACCGAGTAAGCATGCCAATGCTTAGTAAGTTATAAACAACAGAATCGTTAAAATATATATATATTTATATCTGAATGAAAAGTAAGATTTTCCAGTTATTCCCTTGTATGGATAGTACCTAACAAGTATTCATCCTATCATTCATGACAATCCTTCATGTCTTTATTTTAACCATATTACAAAGGTAGTAGCATAGTACTCAACTAAAATCATTCCAAGGCTGAATATGTTCCAATTAAATTTCATGTTATAATCATAATTACCCACACAAATCACATATATACAAGGTTAATCTCTTATAGTCAGAAATCATATCTCATGAACAGGTCGAGAGCATTTAAATACATATCGATAACAGACAAAGTGTCCTCATAAATTATTGAATTCGCAGATCTATATGAAACCACCTTTTCAAATAGGAATAAATTACATACTTGAATGGCGTACGATATGTGGATTCATTTGTCGAGTTACCTTAACATAAATTTGAGAATTTTACACACAAATACTTACGAAATTCCAACCTTTAAATAACATAAACATGGATGCCCTTCGAAACTAAATCAGAATTTAACTCTGGCTTAAAGCCCATCAGAACTAGGTCCGGCTCTCACACTGGCTCGAAAGCCCTTTGAGACTAAGCTCGGATCATCACACTGGTTCGTAAACCCTTCGAGACTAAGCTCGGATCATCACACTGGTTCGTAAACTCTTCGAGACTAAGTTCGGATCATAAAACTCGATACATTCGCACTTGTACATATATATATCAAGTCACATTCGAATCTCTTTCACAATGCTTAATTGCCATAACAACATGTATACCAATACACAACATTCGGTTCTCTAGAAATAACATAGGGAAGTTTTCCTTTCGAATGATGGCTAAATTCAACGTAGTATACGGTCTCCAAACATTCCGCAAACTTATCTCTTCTATAACAACATTCAAGCATAGTCCTTAAGTCTAAAATTCACATAGTATGCGTACTTAATATAAATTCATTAGGACATAAGCTAAAATTTATTTCTTAAGAACTTACCTCGTACTTTTTGATTAAATACGGGGCGACTATTCCGTCACTTTGGCTTTCCCCTTATTCGAAGTTGTCCCTCGATGCTCTTGAGCTAAGGGTACAAAATTTAAATCATCAGAGTCCCGTTATAAAGGCTCATGGCCGATTGTTCCTTAAGATTAACAATTCACACACATATATACAAGTTATATATATCAATACACAGGCATCAAATTTTCACAAAATTTTAGTCATGCCTACAATTGTTTTAAAACACAGAGATTTCTCATTTCTTTCACTAAGACATCATTCGGCAAAGTGCACATACTTGTTCTAATGTTTTAGCATCTAAACTTCGACAAAATCAATGCATTTATACCAAAGCCGCATACACATGAATATTTTTGTGCAAAATGTACCAACGGTCAAACATATAAGTATATTTATACATATATACTTATTCATTTAAATCTAAAAATTAAATCACACTCATCACTTAACCCCAAAGCCTATCGAGGTTCCCTTTGTACTTTCCAACATTCATACGGCAATATGATATTTACCATTATTCATCCATTTCATAAAACCTTTCATTGATATAGACATACATAGTAATGATATAACCAAAATTGGTTATAATTTTTACTAACATTTCTAACTTCAACCTACGGTTCATGCTAGGCAACCATCAAGGCCGAATGTCCCTTTAATGTTACAATTGACTTTACCCAAATCCAAAATCATAAGTACCCATTTCGAACCTCCTCAAATTAAAAGAACACACTTGTTACCCAAGTTCAACTCTAGGTTCACAATCGGCAATATGGACATGTCGTAGCACATTAACCGATTCCCAAATTATTATGTAATCCCCCAATTGCACATTCAACTAGCATAAACTTCACTAGCCCTCCATTTTCTACTCAAACATGAAAACAACAATCATCACCAAAGTTCTTATTCATGACCGAAAGCATATATCAAAACCAACTCAAAAATCCATACATGGGCTATGTCAAGGACCCAAAAATCAACCAAATATCACAAAATTTCAAGAAACAACATCAAATACTTACCTTAATTTGAGCATATGCTAGCCGAAATCCTTTGTTCTTTATTTTCTTTTCTTCCCTTAGGTGAAATCGGCAAAATAAGAGAATGGTGCCTTGTTCTTTTCACCCAAATTTTATTATTATTATTATTTCCTTAATTAAAGTGTGCATAATTGGACAAAATACATTTATAATATACACTTTCTAATCATCACATCACAATGGCCGGCCACTACATGCAATAAACGGCAAATTGACATGCAAGTCCCTATGTTTAAAGTCTTGAAATCTTTAATCACTTTAATTTGTCTATCAAGGTTTCAAATTTTCACACGTAAGTTCTTGTCCCTAATTCCACCTTTACAATGATGATTCAAACACTCAAAATTTCACACAAATATTTATCAGATAAAATAACCATAGCATGATATAATCACTTATTTTTATGACTCGATTTAGCGGTCCCGAAACTGCTTTCCGACTAGGGCCCAAATACGGCTGTCACAAAGGGGCTTGAGTTGGAGGTCTTATAAGAAAATGTGGATAAAATGTGTCACAAGTGAGCTCTTGGTAAAATGGCAAGGTGGAGCGACTAAGCTCCTATAAAAGTGGCGTATGGAGGAGTGTACAAGGGGTAAGGTTCAAGTTGCAAGGTAAGCAAATGAGGATATTTATTTTTATGTGCAGGAAGGGTGAGTGTTGAAACCCAAGTGGACTCTGTTGGAGGAGTTTGAATTCGGCATGAGCATGTATCACGGAGCAATAAGGGGGAGGATAATTCGGAGGGATTTTAGGAGATTTGAATAGGTGATGGTCGGCCAAGGGACTTGTGTAGTGCAAATTCGGCATTTAAGCTAAGTCAGGCATATTTCGGCATTTTATTTTTGTACCGATTAGCCATAACCAAAAATTCCTCTCTTCTTTTTTCATTCTCTTCTCCCATACTCTCTTCTTTTCTCATTCTTTTCCTCTTTAATTTTTAGAAAAGCCAAACCTACTTCCCTCTTTTTCTCTCTTTAGTCGAATACTCTAAACAAAGCCAAAATCCCAAAGGTTTCAAGAAGTGCTGATCTCTTTTAATGGTACACCTTTGTTCTTTTCTTCTTTTAAGCCGAATCTTCCCTCTCAAAAGCCTCTACTCTCTATCATCAATACCCCTTCAGTCCATAAACGCTTTCTTCTTCTTTGATCCAAAAGCTGAAAACACAACACATTTAGGGACTTAGTAGCCGAATCCTAAGTCTTTGGGATTCATTTTCTACTGGTACTTTGTGGGCAAGTTCCGTGTCAGATTTGAGATAGTATGAGTTGGAATCGTTAGTAAGAGAATGGTTGGTAAGTGTTCGACACCTTGGTTCAATTCATTGTTATGGGAGTTAAGAAAAGTCGAAACCCCTAAATCTTTAGGGAGGTTGTCGTTTTAGGCTTAGGGCCTTATTGGCCTCTTTCATTCGGTTTTATGGTCTTATGTAGAGAAACAGGCGATTTTTAAAGAAGCATCGAAGGCTTGGAATATTGGTGTGGCTAGTCTGGGATCTAAACAATCAGATTCGACTAAGGTAAGGGAGATATAGATTGCTTGTATGGTAGCCGATTATGGCAATAGTCTGGTAAGTAGACTTCATCGATTCGTAGTTAATAACCTAGTAATTAACTGTAGGTTCATTGCATGGGAGATCTCGTGGTGGTAGTCACATATCAGGTGTGTAACAAACCCTCTTTAGTAGCTTAACTTGATATATGCTGAAAAGCTAAAATGCCAAAATTCTGGCATTTTGGGGACTCGTGAGTATGCGAATGCTCATAGGTTAGTCAGATACGCCAAGTTTGATGATAGGGATTATTAGAACAGGTAAGGGCACGATTTCGTACATCACGGTAAGTTGGGCCTCGAGGGGTTAGAATCGGGCCCAATGGGCTTTTGGGCCCATTTGGGTAACTTTGGTAGAAAATGGGATCTGGATAAAATGCACATTAAGACAGTTAATACCGTTATGGAATATAGGCTGAATGGGCCTAGATGACTAAATCGGCCCAATAACTCAGTTTTGCTAAAATGGGCTAGAATTGCTGTTTAAACACTTGAAATTGTTGACAATTGATAATGAGCATGAAAACCCTAATAGTTGATAAAATTACTAGATTACCCTTAAATGGTAAAGATTACTATTTTACCCCTAGGTGAAAATGACTATTATACCCTAGGGTTTTATTTTGATTGAAATGCACGTGATACTATTATTGTACATGATAAGCCATGATATGTTCATTTTATGCATGGGTTGGGTTATATTGATGGAGGAAGTGTAAGTGGCAATGCCATAGATACTGAAAAGGGGCTTTGCCCTAGTTACCGAAAGAGGCTAGGCCTCATGTTATATGATAAAGTAGCTATGCTGCCAGTGGAGAGTATTCGTTGGGTGGGTCGAGTTATTCCCCACATGGAGAGCTTGGTTGGTACAAGTAGAGTGTAAAGGTTGGGTGGGTTGATAGTTTCCCCACATATGGATATGTGTTTGCATACATGCATTGGGATTTACATGTATTGTTGAAATGGGCCAATGGGCCATACCGTTTACAGAATAAGGCTCGGCCCAGTGAGATTATATATGAAAAAGGGCTAAGGCCTAGTAACCGATATATGAAAAGGCTTCGGCCCAGTGACAGATGAGATTGAATTAGGGCTTAGGCCCAGTATGCTTGTGTTGATATGGGCTCTGAAAGGGCTTTGTTGCACACTGAGTTTCCAAACTCACCCCTTTCTTTTACCTTGTAGGTGAGCCTTGATTTGGGGACTTGGAGCTGGAGGGGATTTAGAGTGGCCATATAGATCGCATTCGAACGTTTTCCTTAAATGTTTGATTTTTCCAATAATTTCTGCTTAAATTATTTTTATTCGGTTTTTGGGTTATAATAAGGCCGCCATTAATTATTTTTCTTAAATTATTTTTCTTTGATATGATATTATATTGGAATAGACTTAGGTTGTGGTTTAAAAAAAAAGATACTCGTTTTCAAAATAATGAAACGTCTACAACAAACCCGGTTATAAAATTTATAAAATCCTCAAATGAATTCTAAACTTAACTTGTTTTTCGAACTATCACTAAGTTAAAGTGTGGCAACGATTGTGTGCATGTCTAGGACTGGATCCAATAAGAGCTTGGTACTTAAGTAGCCTACTTGGCTCACCTTCTCTATTCTGGAATCCTACCTGGTGCATAGCTTCCATTCACTTTAATTCTTAACTAAGATATTCTTAAAAATTCTACGATGGACTTTGAATAAGACATAGTTTTCTTGTAACCTTCCAATGTGACTCGTCAAATTCGGTCGTAACGTTTAGGCCGGGTTTGGAGTGTTACATGTACTCAATAATGGCAACTTTCAAAACATTTAACAATTTTGCAAGATAGTCCCTAGGCTAGCTAGTACTAGTTACAACGATCACAAAAACATAAAAATCATTAAAAATTGAATAAAAAAGGACTTACATGCTTGAACAACAATGGCCGAACCTTTCACGCTTTCCCAAACCCTTATTTTTTTCTTAGTTTTGGTGAAGATGATGATAATTAGGAAAGAAATTTGTTTGTTTTGTTACAATTATAACTTAATTCATGTTTTACCATTTTACAACATAAGGACCTTCACATTAATATTTCATAGCTATTAAGCACTTTAAACTACTAGAACATCAATTTTGCATTTTATGCAATTTAGTCCTTTTTACCAAATTAGACATCCAATCGATAAAATTAATTCACAAAACTTTCACACATACATGCTCACATGCTATAAACAAATAAAATAATATTAAAAATAATTTTTTGAATCTCAAATTTGTGGTTCTGAAACCACTGTATTGGTTTAGCTAAAAACGGACTGTTACAGGACATTATTATAAAACAGTTTATTTACATACACAGAAGAAACTGAAATAATAATGGCAATGCCTTATATAAATAAACGAGGTAAAACAAGTATGTTATTACAATCATCTCATGATTGGTCTTTGGGCATACTCTAACAAACACCATCTTTAATGCCTAAGCTAGTACCAACTACTTTTGATATGTGAGATGTGATCTGGTCTATGGTGATGAAGAAGAGGAGATAGCTTGTGTTGCCTTCGATAGGGCAACTGTATTGCAAACCAGATTGGTAGATCACAATAAAACATGTTAATCTAAATGAAAATGATATGAAAAGTAAAGTGAAAGTATCCATGTGAATGAGACTGTATGATATGCTTTTGATTCTAAATTTTGTGTACGTGGCTAGCATGAAAATGGGTTGTCTTATATGTTAAGTTGGCATACTATATACGCCCATATGTTAAGGAAGTTAGCCTACTAAGTCTGTCTATGTCCTATACATGCCATTGGGTGTACCATGATTATCATTCGTAAGTCACTTCAAAAAGTTTAGTTGTATAGTGAGTAATGATATGTATGATTTCTATTTGGAACTCACTAATTTCGTATGAACTTACTCCATTATCTTTTCCTTCTCAAGCTTGCTGACTAGAGGAAACCTTTGTTAGAAGGACTACGCTAGAGTGCTGATGTTGTTGTGAGTTGACTACTTTGTTTTGTATTAGGCATGACTTGTGGGAGTGGTGTATAAATGTATTTTGGAAATGATCTATATAAAGAACTACTACTTTGACAAAATAATGGTTTTATGAAAACCATATCAAATTACAATGTTTGGTTTTGAGTTATTATATTTTGTTAAATGAAGTTATTTATTTGAACTTATACACTAATTAGTTTTAACGTTATTTTAAACTACCAATGATGACATTCCTACTTTAGTAAATCAACAGACATTATACATTTTATATCAATGACTTTGTAAAAATTTTATAAAGCTTCCACCAAATATTTTATTATAAGTTAGTCAAATTTTAAGTTGTGACACATCATACTTGGAACCAATTATCGGGTCGGGTTTGGCGTGTTATAAGTTTTATATCAGAGTCAAGGTTGAATCGATTCTTAGAAAGCCAAAGGTTGTGTCATGCCCCATCATGCATGATACGCCTTTGGCATAGTCCTTGTGATTTAAACTAATCTAATTTTTCTTTTAGTCAGATAACAATGTATGAAGGATCTAAAAAAGTGACTGAAAAAGAAATTAAAAGTCAAGTGCCACCTATTCTAGAGCAAGCACCTGTAGTTGGTTCGAGAGTAGGTAGTAATGTTTTCAGAAATGACTTCTTTACGATGATTATGCAAATGTTTGACCAATTTATGGAAAATGCTCAAGCACCCCAACCTCAACAACCACAACCAGAAGTGTTACACCCAGCACCACATGCACCACCAGTACTGGTTGTAACTCCATCTAAAGAAGATCCTATAAATGAGATTCATAAGAGAGGTGCTAAGGAATTTCTAGGTGACAAAGATGATGATCCCACTATGGTTGAGCAGTGGGTGTCTCAGGTTTGCAGAGTGATAAAGGAACTAAAATACATGCCAGAAGATATTCTCTTGTGTGCCATATCGTTGCTGGAAGGAGAAGCCTAGCAGTGGTGGGAAACATTAACTAGCTAACACCTGAAGAGATGATTGGTTAGGAGTTCTTTCTGTAGAAGTTCAGAGAAAGATACGTGAACCTAATTTATGTAGAATAGATGAAGAAAGAATTTTTGTATCTTAAATAAGAAAGGATGTCTATGGTGGAATATGAATGAGAGGTTGTTAAACTCAATTGTTATGATAAGAATATGTTCCAATCGGAGAAAGAAATGTGTGACAAGTTTGAGTGGGGATTAAAAGATAAAATTCAGGCTATGGTAGCAACTTTAGAATGTACAAATTTAGCAGATGTGATAAGCAAAGCTCATAAAATGGAAACAATTATTCAAGACAGAAGCAAGAACTTTGAAAGAGAAAGAATGAAGCAAGGAATGTCTAGCCCTCCACCTCTAACAAATTTCAAGACATGAAGGATTCACAGCCTATGAGTTCCAGGCATGAAGGATTTAGTAGACCAGTTGTTTGAATGGCGAGCTCTGGTGGATCTAGAGTAATAAGAAATGTTAACTATGAGCATTGTGGAAAAAGCCATGGAGGAGAATGTTGGAGGTGTCCTAAAGCATGTTTTGGATGTGGATCCAAGGATCATCTAGTTAAGGATTATCCTTCCAAGATAGAAGTAAGTAGAGAGTAGTTTGTTCGTGGGCCTCAGAAGTTTCAACAAGATGCCAAGTCTAGAGTGGTAGCAAATTTTTACTAAGACAAGTTTTAGAGTATCTGCCCGAGCGTATGTAATAAAGGCAAAAGGACATGTTGATCTACCAGAAGTTATAACAGGTAAATTTTCTTTCTTCAAAAATAGTATTTATGCATTAGTAGATCCAGGATCAACTCATTCTTATATCTGTACTAAAATTTCAAAGGGTCTAAGTCTTGAGGTTGCGTATTCTGAAACAAACATGTTACTGACTAATCCTCTTGGTCAGAGTACTATGGTTAATAAGATGATAAAGAATTGTTCGTTGGTGTTCGTGAGTACACTTTCTTGGCAAACTTATTTTTACTAAGTTTCCATGAATTTTATGCTATCTTGGGATTTGATTAGCTGACTAGACATAATGTCGTGGTGGATTGTTGTGCTAGAGGTGTACGTTTGTTGACTACTAAGGGTAAGGAAGTATTAATGTCTGGTATACAAACTGGTTTGGCGAATAAGATAATTTCTGCTCTAACTGCTAGAAAATTGATAGTTAAAGGCATAGACGTTTACTTGGCGTACATTTTAGATTCATCTGAGTCAAGAAAGGACATCGGTGTAATATCCCATTTTTTAGTGGTGTTAGAAACAATAGTTTCAGGACCATGATTCTAACAGGTGTGATTGTGCTTTTTATGTAATTAATATTTATGGAGTTACATTAAAGTCATACTAAATATTGGAAAAGAAATTTTGATGTTTAGTTAGTTAATTGAATAAAATGACTAAATTATGAAAGACACAAAAGTTAGTAATTATTGAATTGTATTGATTTGATAGCTTCATTATTAAAGAAAGAGGACTTATACTATAACACCCTGAATTTGGGCCTAGAAGTATTGAGCCTTGAGTATGGATCCATAAGGAGGCTGTATATAAGTATTTAATTGTGCAAGGAAATAACACAATTAAATGTCTGCTTTAGTGGTTAAGGATCCTGAGAAGTTTTGGAGAAGTCTTGGGTTCAAATCTAGGCTCTAGCATAATTTTAGTTATTTCCTCTTGAGTAAACCTAGACTCTAGCTTGTAGGCCTTTTAGATAAATGTAGTTGAAATGTGACACAAAGAGAGTGTGTGGTCTAGTGGCAAGATGGCATTTTGCATCTACTGGGGGACTTGAGTTCGAGTCTTGGGTTGCACAAGAAAGAATTTAGTTTGCTGCTTGAGCTGTGCAGGTAGTGGAAGTGGACTGAAACACAGTTAAGGGGGAGTTTGAATAGAATTTGAATGAGTCAGGGAGGATTTCATGGAGAGAGTTTTGGAGGGATAAGGGGAGAGATCTTTTGGAGAAAATCAAGAAGTTTGAGTAAGAAGAGAAATGTGTGCCCAATTGGGTCTCTAAGCTACCTAGCATTCGGTTTTGGTAGGGGTTTCTTTCATTTTTTACCAAATTTTCTTTTCACCAATTTCGTGAGCTCTTAAATTCCCTATTGCATTCTTTTTCTTTTTCTCTTTGGCTAACTAAATAGGCCTTACTTGGTTGCTTATGTCAAATTGTGTTCTTCTTTCTCTCTACTGCAATTGTTTCTCTCTTTTTCTCTGCTCTTTTCTCATCTTTTCGCAACCATTGCCATTTTGGTCTCTTCTCTTTCCCCATTTTTTCTTTCAGTTTTCCCCATAGTCGAACCTCTCTTATTCTCTTTCTGCATTTTCTCTATCTCTTCTCCTCTCTCCTCCTGGGCCGAATATTGAATTTCCCATCTCTGTATCTCTGATTCTTTCTAGGTATTTAGTCTCTGGCGATTGGTCGATTGCTTCATCATCCTTTCTGTGCGATTGTGTGGTTTTGGGGGGTAAGTGTTCTTTGCTTTCTTTGTTTTGCCCCTTACTCCTATTTATTTTCTTCACTGATAAATCCAATTATGTTGATCTATGGATGCTGATTCTGTGCCCTTCTCATATGTAGGGCAGCGTTGGGTTCTAAAACTCTCAAAGAGTGGAGGGGTTTCACAAAGCGCAAGGAAGCATTCAAAAACCACCTTTCGCCAATCGATTGAATATTTGGGGGGTAAGTTTGTTAGTAGCCGATTGTTCTTTAATTTTAGTGTAAGGGTTTTAAGTCGTACTCTTGTAACGATTTGTCTAATAAGATTCGTTGCTAAAGCAAATAATCAACAGGGACATGGGATCGATTCTTAGTTAGCAATCTAGGGGGTTTAAGCCGTATCTCTTATAATCGAGGTTGGTAGTGATTATTTGGGGATTATGTGCTTTAAATAATAGTATATGGAGGACTGACTAAATGAGGATGAATGTAGGTAAGTACATGAAGGCGCTACGCAAGTGATTCGCTGTCAGGTGTGTATAGCATTACCATGTATCTGTTTGTTGGCTGAAAAGCCGAAAGATTGTGTACTAACACCATCTAAACTGTAGATTGGCGAAAAGCTGAAAAGCCAAAAAACTAAAAAGCCAGAAGGTTGGTCTTTGAGGTCACATGAGCATGCGAATGCTCGTGTGGTGGAATCGAGCCCAGAAACGTAGGCGTAAGACTGTAGAGGCTGCCATGAGCATTCTCATGGGCTTAGGCCGTTATGGGCCGGAATGGGTCGTGTGGGCCCAATGGGCTTATAGGTCCCACACGGATAAAAGTTTACATTTTGTGGTAAATATTGGACTAGACTGTGTAGTTGTATGACCGTGGTTGATTTTGGGCCACTTGGGCCACATGAGCGTGTGGGCCCACTTGGGCTGCATATTAGGCCTTGGGCCCTACTACACTGTTATGACTGTTTTAGGTGCACGATGATCGTAGACCTTCTGATAGGTCAGTAGGTGAGTTTAGACCCATTCTGTTAAAAATGACCAAATTACCCCTGGGGTAAAATGATCGAATTACCCCTAAAGGGTAAATGACCGAATTACTCGTGGAGGGAAAATGACTAAATTACCTCTAGAGGGTAAAATGACTGAATTACCCCTAGAGGGTAAAATGACCGAATTACCTTTAGAGGGTAAAATGACCGAATTACCCCTGGAAGGTGAAATGACCGAATTACCCTTAGACGGTGAAATGACCGAATTACCCTTCGACGATGAAATGACCGAATTACCCCTGGAGGGTGAAATGATCGAATTACCCTTATAGGGTAAAATGACCATAATACCACTGTAGGGTAGACTGACTATTACGCCTTATATGATAGGTGATTGATTGAGCATTACTTGTGATAATTATGTGTTTTGCATACATGCACGACATACTGCATGGGTTGGGATGTTGTTATGGAGGAAGTGATTAATCTGCTAGGGTCGCACAGGTCGCACAAGACGACTGTGGACACACCGATTTGATATTGATCTGTTAGGGTCACACGGGTCGAACGAGACGACTGTGGACCCACCGAAGGCTTTGTGCCGTTATCGAAGGCTTTGTGCCGTTATTATAGGTTGTGTGTCGTTATTATAGGCATTGTACTATTACCGAAGGCTTTGTGCCGTTATTATAAGCTTTGTGCCATTACGAAAGGCTTTGTGCCATATTTGAAGGCCTTGTGTCATTTTTGACGGCTTAAAGCCACTTATTTATCTGGCAGATTTGCTGCAATTCTAGTTAGTGCCGCAACTGATTCTAACTCTTGATGTGTTGGTTGGGTGGGTTGTAACACCCTAAATTTGGGCCTAGAAGTATTGTGCCTTGGGTCTGGGTTCGGGTAGAAGATGGCCTGAATAATTTGGAATTTTAAATTCTTATGAAAAAATTATTATTCCTATTATTCTGTTTAATTTAGTAATTAAATAAATTACGAAGGATTTATAGTGTGGGAAAAGTCCTGGGCTTGGCCCAAGGCTTTAGCAAAAAAATTAATTTTTGCTTCCTTAGGGGAATCTGGGCGTTAGGCCTTATAATTAAATTGGGCTAAGATTAGGCACAAGGAAGTGCCTGGCCCAGTGGTTAGGCGCGCTAGGAATCAGGAAGGGGACCCCAGTTCAAGGCACAGCACGTGCAAAATGTTTGTTTTTTTAGTAAACAGGTTGCGATAAAATAGGGTTTAAGAGAAGTTGCGACCAGAGTTTAACACAACGAGCGCCTGTGGCGCAGTGGCAGCAGTATGCTAGGAGGTCCGAGCGGGCGCGAGTTCGAACCTAGGAGCAGGCGAATTTTGGTCTTATTTTTTAAACAGCCGAGGCTTCAGCGGATAAACCTTAAAATTAAATGCGACTGTATTATATTGAAAGCAAGGTCGCGTCGCAGTGTCCAACAACGTACGTGGGTGCCTGGAGGTCCTGGTTCGAGATGCTGTCCGCGCGAAGGGCTACGTTTTTGCTGCACGCGTGGGGAGACTGTTTCAATTGGACCGAAACTCTCCCTAGCAGTAATTGGAGTCGGCCAAATGGTGGATTGTGCTGCTAAAGGTACAAGGAGTTTGAATTAAATTCAAACTGTGTACAAGGTGATAAGCAGAGGATTAAGCCTATTAGCTGACTTTGGTTGAGACTATCGGCATATGCTCTTCTTTTTATATTTGTTTTATTAATATTGAATCGGTTTTATTCTTTTATTATTTTTGTTCATCATCTCTTCGCCCAATTCTCTTACCCATATTCTTTAATTTTTCCCTTTGATTTTCTTTCCATGATAGCCGAATATTGCTAAATTCGAATCTTTGCTAGCCAAACTTCTTTTAGCCTAATCTCACACTCCCATAGCCCTTGTAGACACCTTCTCTTTTCCATTACAACTTCTACTTTCTCTTTTTCATTATACTAAAAGCCGAAACCTTCGTATTCGTAGTGATTCGAGAACTAAACTCTAGATCTATTCTCTACTCACGCTTTAAGTTGGATCCACAGTGGATTTGATGTTGGAAAGGTGTTGGAAACGCTTCTGACAAGTACGTCGTTAGTGGTAAGTACTCAAAATTTTATCTTCCATTAATTAGTGATTTAAGAAAAGTCGAAAGTCCCTAAATGCTTCAGGGAGGCTATCAATTTTGGTTAAGATTTAAATTAGTATTTTCATTCAATTTATTATGTGTTAGTGCGGATTGAAGGCTAGTGATCAAGATCTATTTGGAGGCTAGTAAGATCAACGGTTTTAAGGCAGTCTAGATCTAGATCTAATAGTTAAAGATCGACAAGGGTAAGTGGTTAAGAATACCCTATTGTGGCCGAATGTGGTAAGGGGTTTCTAAGTTTGTTATTATTGAGTTGTAAACTAAAGATTTTAGTGGCCGATTGTAGGTGATCATGGGAGATCTCGTTAGCGTTCATCGCAAATCAGGTGTGTAAATGAACACCCTCTAGTAGTCTCAATCAGCAAAAGCCAAAAAGTCGAAATGCTGAAATTTCGGCATTTCGTGGGCTTATGAGCATGCGAGCGCTCGCGGGTCAGTTGGAAGCGGTAAGATTTGGAAACTAAAATCGGTTTAGTTGGTGAGTGCACGATTTTGTGCACCTCGGTAATTTGGGCCTCGATGGGCTTAAATGGGGCCTAATGGGCTTACGGGCCCAATTGGGTGAAAATTGATGGTAAGTGAGTTCTGGTGCTCTGTAGGTTAAAACTGTTAAACCGGTCATGAAATTTAGCTAAATGGGCTAAATTAGCTAATTGGCACTGTAGGGCCCATTAGTGGTTTTAGGGCCCAATAACTCTAAATTGCTAAAATGTGCTAGATAGGTTACTGAGATCAAAATGAGATATTAATGACTGAGATATGCATAAAACCCTAAAAATTGGTATAATTACTGAGATACCTCTTAAGGGTGAAAAATTACTATTTTACCCCTAAGTGCAAAATGACCGTTATACCCCTAAGGCTAAATTTGACTGAAATGCATGTTTTACTATTTCTATTCACTGTATGCCATGACATAATTATCTGTTGCATGGGACAGGGTTTATTGATGGAGAAAGTGCAAGTGGAATTGGCACGATTACTGAAAGAGGCTATGCCTCGTACTGATTACTGAAGGAGGCTATGCCTCGTACTGTTTGTTGAAAGGGGCTTTGCCTCGTATTACTGTTAGTGGCTAGGCCACATTATCTGAGCAGCTATGTTGCGACTGTGGAGTGTAGCGGCTGGGTGGGTTGAGTTGTTTCCCCATAGGGAAATGTATATGGCTGGTACGTGTGGAGTGTAGCAGTTGGACATAGGATGGGCTATGGGCTTTGCATACATGCATGATATCTGTACTGTTACTGTAATGGGCCTAATGGCCATACTGTTAACTGAAAAGGGTTGAGGCCCAGGTAAACTGACTACTAAATAGGGCTAAGGCCTAGTTATCTGAATACTGAATAGGGCTTCGGCCCAGTTATTACTAAGACTGGTTAGGGCTTAGGCCCCAGGGGCTTGAGCTAATTTAGGCTTCGGATGGGCTTTCTTTACGCACTGAGTTTCCAAACTCCCTCATTTTTCGTCCAGCCATGCAGGTGAGCCCTAAACTGGTGGACTTGGAGCTGGGAGGGATTCAGAGTGGCCACGTGGACTGCTTTTGGTTATTTTCAATTAAGTCATTCCCTTCTTTATTTAATTTTTAATTATTTTTCATTATGGTTTTGGATTTGTAATAAGGCCGCTTTAATTATTTTATTTTGGGTTTTCAATTATTTATTTACAATATACTACAAACGATTTGAATAAGCTGCGCGAGTTTCTTAAAATTAATCAAACGCTTACAAAATCAATCACACGTATCAAACGAGTAATAAAATTTAATTCGAGATAGTATAATAAGGTAACCTTTAAAATTTGGCAGTGGATAGGACGTTCACAATTAAACCTTGATTTTCTCTCAAAACCTTAAATAACAGTATTTGCAAAACTCACCCTAATCGTAGTAACTGGGAAACATGGTTAGTCCATCGTTGATGTAACACGCCAGACTTGGCCGTAATGTCTGGGCCGGGTTTGGGTGTTACATTTAATGGTATCAGAGCCTGGTTGCAACAACTCGGCTGTGGATCGGGTCTTAAAAGTTTTCAAAAAAAATTTAAAATCAGGGCCCAAGAATGATATTTTGAAATAGGTTTTAGAAAAATTCTTATGAAAACCCTTTTCAAACTCATTTCCTTTTAAACATACTTTCTTAAGGTTTTCTTAAAAGGCTTAAGTCTTAAATAGGCTTTTTGAAATCTGGTTTCTGAAGGAGTGGCACACTAAATCCCCAGTACCAAGTCTGTAAGTGTTCTTCTCTTATATTATACTATACTGAGATATTACTGTAGATAGTACTGAGACTTTACTATGATACTGTAGATAGGGTAGTACTAAAAACTGTAAGACTGAGACTGTAGGGAAACTAAACCCTAGAAGACTGAGACTGTAGCTAGGCTTTGATTCTGTAAAAACAAAAACTTCGAATTGCTATCTCTGCATAAAATATATGAATAAATACTAAAATTTTTGAATCGAGATCTTTGTAGTTATTTGATATCTGTGCTGGTAATGTAGAGAATTGATATAGATTCAGAGGGTAAGCAAGGTCTGCCAACTTCGGGTAGCGGTAACTCAGAGCTTGGTACTGAGGCACTGGCCGAGTTAGTAAAGAAAGTGGTAGAAGAAGTATCAGAGGCTAAAGTTAAGGAAATCAGGGAAATGCTTCAAGCGGGGTGCTTGGAGTGTAAAAAGAGGAAGGATCCTAGTTCTCAGAGGACAGAGCCTCGTTCTGTGAAACATGTTAAGACACGACCAAACTTTCCGACCTACAAAAACTGCAACGGGCATTATCCGGGTAAATGCCATAGGAAGAAAGGAGCATGCCCTAGATACGGGTCCAGGGAGCATTGAGCTCAGGATTGCCAAGCTTATCCTAGTTAGTGTGTGTAATGTTTGGATACGAATTGTATGCGCGCGTGATAAATGTTTACTTACTTCGGTAATTAGATGTGCTGGATCGTACTAAAAATTATTTAGATCAGAGTGCGCAACGGTAGCGTAGTAGAGTAGTTGATGCACGATTATCTTATTATTTAGAAATTTCGAGGACAAAATTTTTTTAGGATGGGTGAATTCTAACACCCTGAATTTGGGCCTAGAAGTATTGGGCCTTAAGTTTGGGTTCGGGTAAAAGACGGCCCGAATAATTTGGATGTTTTAAATTCTTATGAAAAAAATTATTATTCCTATTATTATGTTTAGTTTAGTAATTAAATAAATTACGAAGGATTTATAGTGTGGGAAAAGCTTTAGCAAAAAAATTAATTTTTGCTTCCGTAGGGGAATCTGGGCATTAGGCCTTATAATTAAATTGGGCTAAGATTAGGCACCAGGAAGTGCCTGGCCCAGTGGTTAGGTGCGCTAGGAATCAGGAAGGGGACCCCAGTACAAGGCACGGTGCGTGCAAAACGTTTTTTTTTAGTAAATAGGTTGCTATAAAATAGGGTTTTAGAGAAGTTGCGACCAGAGTTTTTAACACAACGAGCGCCTGTGGCACAGTGGCAGCAGCGTGCTAGGGGGTCCGAGCGGGCGCGAGTTCGAACCCAGGAGCAGGCGAATTTTGGTTTTATTTTTTAAACAGCCGAGGCTTCAGCGGATAAACCTTCAAATTAAATGCAACTATATTATATTGAAATCAAGGTCGCGTCGCAGTGGCCAGCAGCGTCTGTGGGTGCCTAGAGGTCTCGGGTTCGAGCTGCTGTGCGCGGGAAGGGCTGCGTTTTTGCTGCACACATGGGGAGAGTGTTTCAATTGGACCGAAACTCTCCCTAGCAGCAATTGGAGTCTGCCAAGCAGTGGATTATGCTGTTGAAGGTACAAGGAGTTTAAATTCAAACTGTGTACAAGGTGATAAGCACGGGATTAAGCCTATTAGCCGACTTTGGTTGAGACTATCGGTATATGCTCTTCTTTTTATTTTTGTTTTATTAATATTGAATCGGTTTTATTCTTTTATTATTTTTGTTCATCATCTCTTCGCCCAATTCTCTTACCCATATTCTTTAATTTTTCCCTTTGATTTTCTTTCCATGATAGCCGAATATTGCTAAACCCGAATCTTTGCTAGCCAAACTTCTTTTATTCGAATCTCACACTCCCATAACCCTTGTCGACACCTTCTCTTTTCCATTACAACTTCTACTTTCTCTTTTTCATTATACTAAAAGCCGAAACCTTCATATTCGTAGTGATTAAGGAACTAAACTCTAGATCTATTCTCTACTCGCGCTTTAAGTTGGATCCACTGTGGATCTGAGGTTGGAAAGGTGTTGGAAACGCTTCTGACAAGTAGATCGTTGGTGGTAAGTACTCAAAATTTTATCTTCCATTAATTAGTGATTTAAGAAAAGCCAAAAGTCCCTAAACGCTTTAGGGAGGCTATCGATTTTGGTCAAAATTTAAATTAGTATTTTCATTTGGTTTATTATGTGTTAGTGCGGATTGAAGGCTAGCGATAAAGGTCTATTTGGAGGCTAGTAAGATCAACGGTTTCAAGGCGGTCTAGATCTAGATCTAATAGTTAAAGATCGACAAGGGTAAGTGGTTAAGAATACCCTATTGTGGCTGAATGTGGTAAGGGGTTTTTAAGTTGGTTATTTTTGAGTTGTAATCCAAAGATTGTAGTGGCCAATTGTAGGTGATCATGGGAGATCTCGTTAGCAATCGTCGCAAATCAGGTGTGTAAACAAACACCCTCTAGTAGTCTAAATTGGCAAAAGTAGAAAAGCTGAAATGCCGAAATTTTGGCGTTTTGTGGGCTTGCGAGCGTACGAGCACCCGTGGGTCGGTTGGAAGTCATAAGATTTAGTACAGAAATTAGTTTAGTTGGTAAGTGCGTGATTTCGTGCACCTTGGTAATTTGGGCCTCGATGGGCTTAAATCGGGCCCAATGGGCTTACAGGCCCATTTGGGTAAAAATTGATGGTAAGTGAGTTCTTGTGTTCTGTAGGTTCAAATTGTTAAACCGGTCATGAAATTTAGGCTAAATGGGCTAAATTAGGTAATTGGCACTGGAGGGCCCATTAGGGGTTTTAGGGCCCAATAACTCTAAACTGCTAAAATGTGCTAGATAGGTTACTGAGATGAAAATGAGATTGTTAATGACTGAGATATGCATAAAACCCTAAAAACTGGTATAATTACTGAAATACCCCTTAAGGGTGAAAAATTACTATTTTACCCCTAGGTGCAAAATGACCGTTATACCCCTAGGGTTAAATTTGACTGAAATGCATGTTTTACTATTTCTGTTCACTGTATGCCATGACATGATTATCTGTTGCATGGGACTGGGTTTATTGATGAAGGAAATGCAAGTGGCATTACCACGATTACTGAAAGAGGCTTTACCTCGTACTAATTACTAAAAGAGGCTATGCCTCGTACTGATTACTGAAAGAGGCTATGCCTCGTACTATTTACTAAAAGGGGCTTTGCCTCGTATTCCTGTTAGTGGCTTGGCCACATTATCTGAGTAGCTATGCTGCGACTGTGGAGTGTAGCGGCTGGGTGGGTTGAGTTGTTTCCCCACATGGAGTGTATATAGCTGGTAAGGGTAGGGTGTAGGGGTTGGACATAGGATGGGCTATAGGCTTTGCATACATGCATGATATCTGTACTGTTATTGTAATGGGCCTAATGGCCGTACTGTTATTTGAAAAGGGCTGAGGCCCAGGTAAACTAACTACTGAATAGGGCTAAGGCCTAGTTATCTAAATACTGAATAGGGCTTCAGCCCAGTTATTACTGAGACTGGTTAGGGCTTAGGCCCCGGGGGCTTGAGCTGATTTGGGATTCGAATGGGCTTTCTTCACATGCTGAGTTTCCAAACTCACCCCTTTTTCTTAAATCCATGCAGATGAGCCTTAGACTGATGGACTTGGAGCTGGGAGGGATTCAGAGTGGCCGCGTGGACTGCTTTTGGTTATTTTCAATTAAGTCCTTCCCTTCTTTATTTAATTTTTAATTATTTTTCATTATGGTTTTTGATTTGTAATAAGGCCGCTTTAATTATTTTATTTTGGGTTTTCAATTATTTATTTACACTATACTACAAACGATTTGAATAAGCTACACGAGTTTCTTAAAATTAATCAAACACTTTCAAAATCAATCACATTTATCAAACAAGTAATAAAAGTTAATTTGAGATAGCATAATAAGGTAACACCTAAAATTTGGCAGTGGATAGGACGTTCACAATTAAACCGAGATTTTCTCTCAAAACCTTAAACAACGGTTTTTGCAAAACTCACCCTAATCGTAGTAACTAGGAAACATGGTTAGTCCATCGTTGCTGTGACACACCAGAATTGTCCGCAACGTTTGGGCTGTTACATGGGTTAATTTTATCCCCACAGTAAATACAGGGTTGGACGGAGGCAAAGTGCAGGGTTGGATAGGGGTATATGCACCATGCATTTTTTATACTGTATTCTGATACTGATTTGGGCTAGGCCCAACTATTACTGTATTGGGCTTAGGCCCAGACTACTTTTGTATGCAATATATTTGACTGACTGTTTTTCATATTAGGGGTTTACAAACTGAGTTTTTGTAAACTCACCCCGTTTTTAATTATGTAGGTAATCCCCAGCATTAGGTGGACCAGTGTTATGAGGGACTCGAGGGTGGCCACACTACTACTTCCGTTTTATTTTGTTGGGCTTTTAATTACACTTAAATTTCATTTTGGGTTTTGATGTAATAAGGCCTTTCTTTAAATTTCTACTTTTAATTTGGGTTTTTATTTATCACAATTTATATCTACTAGAAGTAGGACACAATTTTCTAAATTATTAACGGTTTTCAAAACATTACGCTTTCGCAACACAAATTTTCAAGCTTCCACAACGAACCATGTTTTAAAAGTAATAGTGTTTTAAATTGGTTAACAAATGACAAAGACGATTGAGATTTTAACGAAGAGGCTGTCACTTTCTAATGAGTTTTATCAATAAGAACAAACAAGAGCAAGTTTTTGAAAAACACTGTAATATGACACCACCAGATTCGACCATAACGTCTAGGTTGGGTTTGAGGTGTTATATTTAGTGGTATCAGAGCCAGGTTGCAAAACTCGACTATGGAATGGTTTTTAAATCTGGGATTTCAAAGAGTTGTTTTCCAATATGTGAAGTATTTTGAGACATTTCTTCAGAAAAGTGTTGTACATTGAGTCTCTGGTGCCGGTTCTATTAGTCATTCTGAAACTGTTACTTGTTTGCACTAAAATACAATAAAAAGAAATATTGTTATTTTTTTAGAAATTAGACTACTAAGACACTCTAGTCAGAGTAAACTGTAACAATTGAATTTAGATTTAGCATTTATTCAGTGTGTGTTATGGAAATGTAGAAATTGCATGCATGTGATATCTATCCACTCCGATGGATAGATATTTTGGGTGTGTGTTAGTATTATTAGGATTAGAGTGCGCAGCGTTACACGCCCTAGATTTCAAGGGATTAATTTTTCTACATGAAATTATGTTTGCATGTCTAGAGGTTTGAGTTAATGTTATGGGTGTGGTTAGTGGACCTTTAGAAGGCCTGAGGTTAAGTCTAAAGCTTGGCAAAATTTTAAAATTTGCCTTATGTGAGAATGGACTTTGGCAGAGTGGGCTTTTAAATTAATGTGGTAGAATTATGGCATAAAAAAGCTTGTGGTAAAGTGGCAAGGTGACGCCACTTAAGATACAAAGGGGTGGCGTGTTGTAGCTTTTGAAGGAGCTTAGGGCCGAATCCCCTTGAAGGCAGGATCCTTTAATTTTGCTACATGGACAAGGTAGGAGTTGGAGTTGGAGTTGGAGTTGGATACTAAGGGAAGGAGTTTGAGTTGCTCAGGGTGATTGGAGATGGCAGTGATAAGGGAGATTATTAAGGAGAAAAGTTAGGGATTGTAGGATCGCCCGGTGCCTCCAAGGCGCAGCGGAAAATTAGAATAATAAATTTTACCGGCGATCCATACCATGGATCCATGTGTAAGGAACGAATCGGGGTGATAAAGGTTTCGAAATTACCGAAACTTCAATCTGAGTAGACAGCGACGCCAAGGCAACGGGAATCCTGAAGCACTATCGAACCAAGCCGCAACCTTTAACGATGTCGGCCTCTACGTAGTCCACCCAATTGACAATGAACGGAAATCTCTCAGAAACTATTTTCAGAGAGTATCACTTTTGACGGCTGCTAGGCCTTACTTTTATGGTTTCGGGATTGCCTATGTATATCCCCTTTAGGGTTTTTACCCTTGCCATATTTAAAACTTTGTGTTAATTGGTATATATTCATAATGAATATTTATTACCATAAATAATCCGAATCATAATAATCGTTATTAAATAAATATAATAACGTTTAACCGAAAATTATAATTACGTTAATTATAATAAAGATTTCGGTAAACTATATTTATTTAAATTTATATATATATGAACCAAAATCATATATTAGAAAATTATGTTCTTGATTATGTGTACAACATCCTTGTACATATAGTATGTTCAATAATTTGATTGCCGAATTTAATTAATTCTATAATTAATTTAATTCATGCGACAACCAGACACAATACCAACTATGTTTTACTCCGTTCATTTCAATTAAAAGGTGTGACCCTATAGGTTCTTGTAACATTAGCAGTAATATTAGAACTATTCTAATATTACAAACAATGAGTGGCATCTAGCAATGCATCATTGCTACCTAAGTTACAAGAAGTCATGATTCGACATAACCTTTTGTGATTAACTTTTCATGCATTAATCCTTAAGTCCAATATCTTTAGAATAGACACAAGTCATGGAATAGTCACACTTGCATAGTCCATCCTATGTTTCTTGATACCTTGAGTAGACTATGATATACAAATAAGTATGACATCTCATATCAACTTATTTGAGCATGGCCATGCATTTCTAGTCTCACTCAATCAAGTGGCCTGAGATATTACTCCTATTATGTAGGAGGGACTTATCCTATATTGATCAACCATATCCCTCTACATAGATTGTGGTATATCCAACATTAGTCTTAATAGAACAACCAATTACAGTGTTCGTTTGACTATATCAAAATATACAACTCACGATGTTGGAATGATGATGATCTCAAGTATGAGGATCATATACATATTAATCACTATGAGTAATATTGTGACAATTACATAATAATCCAAGAAACATACTCATAGCGGGTCGGTCCAATATGTTGTTCTCTAACACACACATTCATGCATTGATTCTGATACTCGATATCAATGACAACTCTTTATCATCAATCAACTACATGTTAGTCTCAATGCATTATTATTGTCCTAGCCAACAATAATACTTGACTAAGGATCTTTTAAGAGTAATCATATTATTCTTAGGACATTATTATAAAACAGTTTATTTATGCACACAGAAATGAAACTGAAATAATAATGGCAAAGCCTTATATTAATAAACATGATAAATCAAGTATGTTGTTACAACCATCTCGTGATTGATCTTTGGGCATACTCCCTTATATTAATAAACATGATAAATCAAGTATGTTGTTACAACCATCTCGTGATTGATCTTTGGGCATACTCTTACAGGGATTTCATGGTTGGAGATAGAGTTGGCTGAATCTAAAGAAGCTTGGAGTGCATTTTTGGCAAAAAGGGTAGAGGAGTCTGCAGAATTTCTTTTTGGCACTTTCAGGATTTTAGTTCTTTGAGTTTCGGCAGTTTGATAGATAGGTGCCGATTTCTTCTTTTGAGGATTTGGGATTTGCATTTTTTGTCATTCTTTTAGTGTCGAATAGGTAAGTTTGAAGGGTGCCTTTCGTTTTTTTTCTTTCTTCTCCTTCTCCTTTTCTTTTTGTTAAAAAGTCAAAAATCCTAAGCTCTCAACCTCCCCTGGCTAATTGGTGCAAGAACTGAATCTCTCTATTTTTTCTTCTTCTCAAACCGAACCTCTTCTTCATGTCTCTATTTCTCTTTCCAACCCTTCCTCTATCCTTCCCTCTCTTGCACTCTCAAGTAGCTGAACCTTGTGTTCTAGTTTGCAAATAATTTCCCTTTGGCCGAATACCTTAGATCCCTTCTCTATCTTCGGGTTTTGAGTAGATCCATAAGAGATCAGGACTTGGACTAGTGTAAGGCAGCTTCTATGATATCAATTTAATCAAGCTGATTCTTAGGGTAAGTATTTCGTTCCTGCTTTCTTTTCTTTCAGGCGTTTCATGAAAAGCCAAAACCCCTATTGCCTTGTGCTATTCGGTTTTGGGCCCTTGCTAGTAGGCCGATTTAAATCCCTTCTCTTGTGATCGATTGTGTTTTCAACTATTCCTGGAGACGGATCTCGTAAAGGGTGGTTAGTTGTTGGATAAAGGGAAGCAGTCTAGATCTGTTGACTAACTTGCAGCAAAGGTAAGTGAAGGGTGGTTTGGTTAGTAATGGCCAAATATGTTTGGAATAAGGTGGTGCTAATTTCAATTGGATTATAGTTTAATGATGTGGTTGGACTGTTGTAGGTTGATTATCCGTGGGATCACTCGACTTAGTTCGTAATCAGGTGTGTAACTACACCCTCTATAGTGTAGGGCGGCAAAAGCCGAAATGCCAAAATACTAAAATGCCGTCATTTTGAGGCCCATTTGGCTTGCGAATGCTTGTGGGCCAATTTGAATCCATAACGATGGGTTTTAGACTAAGGAGATCAATTTGCACGTTCTCACGCACATGAACCATTTTGGGCCTCGATAGGCCCAAATGGGCCTAATGGGACTACTGGCCTGTATGAGTAAAATTACTTGGTAGGTGACGATAGCATGTTAAATAGTAAAATCTGTACTTTGAGAGTAAAAATAGACTTAATAGGCCGCATGAGTGTGTGGGCCCACTTGGGCACACTAAGGGTTTTGGGCTCGAAAACACTTCTATCCCAAATAATGAATCTGAGATGTTAAAGCAATGTAAGACCTGTTAGAAGGTAGTATTTGGTAACAAGACATTAAAATCTAGTAAAAAGATCGAAATACCCCTGAAAGGTAAAATTACCAATTTACCCCTGGTTGCTAAAAGGACCATTATACCCCTAGGAAGTAAATTATTGGTTATGCATGACTATTTCTGTATCTATTAATATGTAAGTATGTTATGTTTTGCTCTGTGAGTCTGCATGGGGTTAGGTTTCTGAGGGGGAAGTTCTGTTAATTCTGAAAAGTGGCTTTGCCAGGTAATCTATTTCTAGTGGCACTACCACAAATTCTGATATTAGCAGCACGGTTGCATACTATTGTGATGGGTTGGGTGGGTTGAGTTATTCCCCACAGTTGTGATGGGCTAGTATGGGTGTAACAGCCCATTTTAGACCCTAGTTAGAACGAGTGGTTTCGGGACCACTTAACCGAGTCAATATTATTTTTATTGCTTTAATATGTTTTACAGCATGATAGATTCATTATGTGAAAGTTTTGTATAGAAATTTTATCGTTTGATTAGCTAATTCGGTAAAAAGGACTAAATCGTGTAAAGCGATAAACTTGAGTTATATTTCATAAAGGGTTTATATGGCTTTGGTTTTTATTAATGGAAGTCCTTAAATGGTTATTTTACCATTATAAATGGTAGTGGACATTTATGTCCATAATAACATGAAATAAAAATGGTTTTATTAAAGGGTAAAATTGGTAATTGACTTTATATGTTATATTAATTAATTAAAAACAAAAAATGGCTTTAATATTCATTCTCTTCCACCGATTTCATGAACAAAACATAGGTTTTTAAGCTTTTGAATTCGGCAAGCTTTGATTCATCAATTAAGGTACAGTTTTTAATCCGTTTTTAATGATTTTTAAGTTTTTGAGATCGTTGCTTCGTATACTAGCCGACCCGTACCTCAATTTCTAAATTTGGTTGTGTTTTTGAAAAATGCCGTTGATGAATACATGGTTATTTTGATAGTTTTTGGTGAATTGTTGATAGATGTTTTGAAATATAAAAGTTTTACAAAGTAATTTTTGATGAAAATGAGTTTTAAGGATTTAATTGAAAAGAAATAGAAATTTTGTGGTTAGAAATGTGATTTTATGAAAGATATGTTCTTGTATAAGGTATAGGGATATTCGGCTATGATGAATTGAGGGACTTATTGTGTAATTTGCTATTTTGTGTTTAAAGGACTAAGTTGTAAAGTGGTTGAAAGTATAGGGACTATTTTGTAAATGGGCCAAAATATATGTTTTTGGATTAAACTGAATATGTTAGTGATTAAATAGCTAAATTTGCATTAATATAGATAAAGACAATCAAATCCCAAAACTTGATCGGCGAAAACGAAAGGTAGACGAATAGACTCGAGATTCGACTAAACCGAGGTAAGTTCGTATAATTAGAATTGAATTTGAATATGTTTATAACTATTGCTTATGGATGTATGAGATTATTGGATTGAATTGCATATGACATGGAAATGTTTAAATATTACAGATACGATCTGAGTACCGAGTCCCGTTTGAACCGTAGAAAGTCGTAGGATACGAGTGACATGTCACTAGGGCTACAGGGTGGTTCGAGCTCCTGCATTTATTGCGGACTCACCACAGCTCATGAGCTATATGTTCATCCTTTGGGATTACATGTTCAGTCTTCGGACTTACCGTTCAGCCTACGGGCTTACCGATCATCCTTCTGGATTACATGTTCAGCCTTTGGGCTTACCTTTTCAGGCTCGAAAGAGCATATATGATGCATTGACAGATTACAGGTTATACGTATATACACTGTGTGTGTATCACCCGAGTATCCCTCGATGTTCTTAAAGGTTTAACGGGCAATTACCGATACAGGTTACATGAAGTTCTAGAGATATATGTGTTACATGTTATATGAGGTTTACATGGATTATATGAATTAATTTACATGAATTACATGTTATAAGTATTGAAGTTATATGCTTATGATACATGAATGTTGTATCTTATACATGAATGGTTATGAACTTACATGGACTAGCAAGTGTATGCTTGTGAAATAGGCAACATGAGTATATGAATTGAATTGGCATTGTTTATGTGTCTATCTAATCGATTCGGTAAGTTTAATTTCTATGTTATATGGGCTCACTAAGCTTTTGAAGCTTACTCTATTTATTTATCCCCTGTTTTATAGATTTGGAAGCTAGCTCAATATTCGGACTTGTCAGAGATCGCTATCACACTATCCATCTAGCTATTTTGGTACTTTTGGATCTATATATTTAAAATGGTCATGGCATGTATAGGCTAGTTACTAAGTTTATGTTTATGGTTAGCTTGTTAATGAAAAGATATGTTTTGGTACTAATTCAAGCTATGACATATGGCTTGCTTTGTAAATGTTTAATCCATTTTGAATGTTTTATATGAAGTGTTTATATGGTAAGATATGTGATGAATATGAGAAGTAGTGATGTTGATTAATTAGCTATGGAATTGTGGAATGTTTTGGTATAAAATGGTATGTATTTGGCATATGTTTATATGTGATGAATGGTTGTATTTGAGCATGAAATGTTGTGGCTAGTATGGCTATGTTTTGCTTGTAGGGATTGACCCATTTTGGGTGGGAAGAATGGCTTAAACCAAGCTTACCTTGTGTCACATGGGCAGAACACACGGGCGTGTGACTCAGCTGTGTAACCCCTGCACCTTAAATGTTTTAGGTAATTTTGCACACGGCCTAGACACAGGCGTGTTCAGTAGCCGTGTGGTAATTGACAGTGTTGGCCACGGCCTGGACACACGGGCATGTCTAGTAACTGTGTGGGATTTGGCAGTATTGGCCACGATCTGAGTGAATTGGGCGTGTCTGGTGGAGCACGACCATGTTGGTATGCACGAACTAGGGACACGGCCATGTGTCCCTAACTTGAAAATTTTCTCAATGTTCTCCCTATCTTTCAAATGTTTTCAATCTAATCCTAAATGAATGTGTGTATGGTTATATGAGCTTTAAAACATGATTGGATGTATGATTATAGAACTGTATTGTGTTTTGAAAAGTTCAAAATTTTTACTAATCTGATCTGATCTGAGTTACAAGTCTGGTAATGCCCCTTACCTATTTCGGCGATGGTTACAGGATAGGGGTGTTACAACAGGGGTGTACAAGTTGGATTGGGTTGGGTTCTGCATATTGTCTGTTTTGTATCTGTTATGGGCTTATGCCCGATATATATCTGTTTTGGGGTTTCAACCCATTCTGTTTTGATGGGAAGTTGCACACTGAGTTTTCACAAACTCACCCTTTTAAATTTTAAAATGTGCAGGTAACCCCCAGACTTTGCTCATTTGGAGCCGTGATGGACTTGAGGTGGCCACATGCTTTTCTGCTTAGTTTCTACACTAGTTGACTTTTATTACTTCTATTATTTATATCGGGTTTTCATTTTGTAATAAGGCCATTACGGATTTTAGCTTTTATTTTGGTTATTTATCTTCTTAAGAGCTGATATAGATATCAATCGGTTAATTAATCAAATCGGGCTTCTAAAATTGTTAAGAAATGTTTTCATTAAAAACCATGTTTTAAAAATTTCAAATAATTTTATCAACTTTCAGTTCTAAACCTAATTTATTTTGGTAACCTATTTTATTGTCAACACGTTTTCAAAGTTTTAGTAATGGTTTAACCTGAACCTGAATGAGGTATCTAAAGCTGAATAAATCGATTAAACTATATTCAAAGACAGATGTCATGTGACCCACCAGATTCAAGCATAATGTCTAGGCTGGGTTTGGGGTGTTACATTTAGTGGTATCAGAGCTAGGTTGCAACAACTCGGTTGTGTATAGGTTTCAATAAAATGTTTCTTTAAAATTATTTTTAATATTTTAAAAACTAGGTTTCTTTGAAATTTTCTTTAGCAATTTTCTTCTGGAACTTTTCTCAGAATATTAGAGAATTTTCTTTATGAATGTTTTCTAAAAATTCCCAAAGTGTGGCACATCGAGTCTTCGGCCCAAAGCTGTAAGTTTTTCTGATTTACTTTACTGTGTTGTGATTAAACTAAGATACTACTGTAGGTAGTACTAAGACTCCCGTAGTTAGTACTGAGACTCTGTAGTTAGGGCAAACTAAAACTATAGGAAAACTGCAAACTGTAGAAACTGGAAAACTGTAGTTAGATCTAGATCTGAGAGAACAAGATCTAAAATATCTATCTTCTGCATAAAACATCCGTAATAATTACTAAAATTTTGAGCTAATACATAAAACTCATAATCAGATAATACGATATGAGCACAAGAGATGCACGTGATAGGGGCCGTGGTAGAGGCCGAGGTAGCATACAGGCTAGATGTTTAGCGTCGGGACCTGCACCTACTGCAAAGGCACCAGTGCTGCCAGTGACTAAGACTGGGTCCTATGATCAGGTAGCTGGGGATGATGCTCTATCCCAGGTAATGCTCCGTGTCTTGGAGAGGGTTACCGGAGCAATTACTGGAACAGTGAACTGTGGATCGATTTCTGAATGACTCCAGGCTAATGGAGCGGAAATTTTTAAGGGCATATCTGGCGTAGCCTCGAATGTAGCAGAATATAGGATGGAGGCCGCTGAGCGAATCATGGACGATTTAGACTGTTCAGTGGAGCAAAAATTGAAAGGTGCAGTATCCCTACTACGGGACAAGGCCTACCAATGGTGTCTCACTGTGAAAGAAGGTACATCGGCTGATTGGGTAACTTGGGATTTCTTTAAAATGGCATTTTAGGAAAAGTATGTCTGGGCAAGTTATGTGGACGCCTGTAGGAAGGACTTCTTGAGTCTGACCTAGGGAAACAAGTCTGTAATAGAATATGAGGCAAAGTTCCTAAGATTAAGTTGATATACGCGCGGAATTGTTGCTACTGAATATGAGCGCAGTGTGCATTTTGAAGATGGTCTGAGAGACGAGCTAAGAGTGCTGATTGCTCCACAGAGGGAGCGCAATTTTGCTGCATTGGTTGAGAAAGCTAAGATTGTCGAGGACGTCAAGCGCTTAGAACGTCAGGACTGTGAAATTTTGCTGCATTGGTTGAGAAAGCTAAGATTGTCGAGGACGTCAAGCGCTTAGAACGTCAGGACTGTGAAAAGGAGAGGAACAGATTTAAGAGAGATGCAGGGTCAGCGGGTTTTCATAGAAGGTCTACTAAGAGGACCAAGGTTGCTCAGCCGGTTAGAGCAGTTTCGGCTAATGTGGTCAGGTCTCAGGTTTTTGCTGATTGTGGAAGGTCACATCTGGGAGAGTGTAGAAGGAGTATGGGTGCATATTTTCGATGTAGGTTTAGGGATCATCGAGTAAGAGATTACCCTCAAAGACCAGTACAGGTGCAAGCTGTAGAGTAGAGAGTTACACAACCAGTGAGAGGTGGGCAGCCACCGAAGGGTCGTGGACAAGCCAGAGGCAGTAATGGTAATGGACATGGTCGAGGAGCACCAGGTAGGGGACCGAAAATGTGGAGGCGTGACAGCCAGCTTTGTTTATCTTGCTTATCGTCGAGAGGAGGGCAATGCGCCTAATGTCATTACTGGTATGTTTTTTATTCATAGCATGCCTTATGTTGCTTTGATTGATGTTGGTTCCACTCACTCTTATGTAGCTAATGGTGTGTTGGGAAAGTTGGGTATGCAATCTGGAAATGCTATGAGTGAGATAACTATAGTTAGTCCATTGGGTAAGTCGGTTGTAGACAAACTCTTTAGAGATCTACCCTTAGAGACGCAAGGCAAAACTTTTCCTGCGAATTTGATGGAACTATCATTCGGAGATTTTGATCTCATCTTGGGGATGGACTGGCTTGTTAAGCACCAAGCAAACTTGGATTGTGCTGCGAAGCGGATGGTATTAAAGGCTTCAGAGGGTGATGAGGTAGCTGTAATAGGGGAGTGAAGGGATTATCTGTCTAATGTCATCTCGGCATTAAGGGCCGAAAAATTTATTCACAAGGGTTGTGAGGCGTTTCTGGCTTATGTAAGTAATTCTGAATCTAAAGGTCCTTTCGGGGAAAAAGTAAGGACTATTAAGGAATTTATGGATGTGTTCCCCGATGAGCTGCTTGGCTTACTCCGAACCGCGAGGTCGAATTTGGTATTGATCTAATGCCAGGAACAGCTCCGATGTCCATCGCCCCGTACAGGGTGGCACCAAAGGAGCTAGTAGAGTTGAAAGCGCAGATCCAAGAACTTCTCGATTGGGGATTTATCCGACTGAGTGTGTCTCTATGGGGAGCACCGGTACTTTTCGTCAAGAAGAAGGATGGAACGATGCGTATGTGTATAGATTATCGTCAGCTGAACAAACTAACTATTAAGAATAAATACCCTCTTCCAAGGATCGATGACCTTTTTGACCAGCTTAGAGGAGTGTCGGTATTTTCTAAGATTGACCTTCGGTCTGGCTATCATCAATTGAGGGTGAAGGAGGTGGACATTTATAAGACAACATTTAGTACACGGTATGGTCACTATGAGTTTTTGGTTATGTCGTTCGGTCTAACGAATGCACCAGCGGCCTTCATGGATCTCATGAATGGGTTTTTCAACCCTACTTGGACCAGTTTGTGGTTGTCTTCATAGGCGACATACTGGTATATTCAAAGTTTGAGGAGGATTACGATGAGCATCTTCGTATAGTTCTGCAAATTCTAAGGGAGAAGCAACTCTACGCCAAATTTAGCAAATGTGAATTCTGGCTTCGGGAAATGACATTCTTGGGTCACGTCATTTCTACCGAGGGAATTAGGGTGGATCCTCAGAAAATAGAAGCTGTATTGGAGTGGAAACCGCCAAGGACTGTGTCTAAAATTCAGAGTTTTTTGGGTCTAGCAGGGTATTACAGAAGGTTTGTGGAAGGGTTTTCTGTGATAGCAGCACCGTTGTCTAAGTTGTTGCGAAAAGGGGTACCTTTTTTCTTTTATCTGATAAGTAATAGGAAAGTTTCGAAAAACTAAAAAAGGTGTTAACTGAAGCCCTAGTTCTGATTCAGTCAGAGTCTAGAAGGGAGTATACCGTGTATAGTGATGCGTCACACGTCAGCCTGGGCTGTGTGCTGATGCAAGAGGGTAAAGTGGTTGCTTATGCATCACAAAAACTTAGGCCGCATACGGTGAACTATCCTACGCACGATTTGGAAGTGGCAGCTGTGGTGTTCGCGTTGAAGATTTAGAGGCACTATCTCTATGGGGAAAGGTGTATTATATATACGGACCATATAAGCCTCAAATATCTCCTTACTCAAAAGGAGCTAAACCTTCAGTAACGGAGGTGGATTGAGTTGCTTAAGGATTATGACTGCTCTATTGAGTACCACCGTAGGAAGGCCAATGTGGTAGCTGATGCTTTAAGCCATAGAGTTGTATCTGATCTGAGAGCGTTGTTTGCTCATCTGAGCCTGTATGATGATGGGAGTCTGTTAGCGGAGCTACAAGTAAGACCGGCCTGCACTGAGTAGATTAGGGAGAAACAATTATTGGATGAATCACTGGTTCTTCGATTTCAACAAGTGCAGAGTAGTGAGATTCTAATTTTGAGTTGAACAGTGAAGGAGTTCTGTGTTTTCGAGGAAGGGTTTGTATTCCGAGGGATTCTGACTTGAGACAGTCAATTCTGAGAGAGGCACATGGTAGCCTTTATGCCATGCATCCTGGGGGAAACAAGCTTTATTGGGATTTGTGAGAATTGTATTGGTGGCCTGGACTTAAGCATGAAGTGACAGAATTCATGGGTAAATGTTTGACATGCCAGCAAGAGAAAGCTGAGCATAAATTGCCTTCTGGGCAATTGCAGCTAGTGAAGATTCCACTCTGGAAGTGGGAAAGGGTAACCAAGGATTTTGTAAGTGGGTTACCGTTGACGCCTTCCAAGAAAGATTCAATCTGGGTGATTGTAACAGCCCTAATCTGACCCTAGTCGAAAAGTGGTTTCAGGACCACAAAACCGAGTCAGAAAATTTTTAAAATATTATTTTCAGTGCTTTTATTATGTGAATTGCCTATTGTAAAAAAAAAATTTGGTGTTTTAATTTCGTCATTTGAATGTCAATTATTTAAGAATGGCTCAATTGCATAAAAGGAAAAATTAGAGGTACAAAATACAAGTGCCGATTTGTGAGTGGTTTATTAACATGGAGTACTTGCATGCTAAATTGGCCATTTTGGAGTTAATGGCCGACCATCACATGTTTGAAAACAATTTTTTTTCATTTCTTTTATTTGGTTGGTAAGTAAATTAAAAATGTGTGTATTTTATATATATGCTTTATAATTGGTAATAATGACTTTATATTATAAATTATATAATATGTTATAATATGTGATATTGGGGGGGGGGAAAAAGCTTCATTTTGTTCTTTCTAACTTGACAAAACTAGAGCAAACCTTGAGAAGAAAAAATTCCTGGGCTAAGGCATTCGGCTGCTAGAAACCTTTAAATTCAAGGTGATTCTCATGCTTTTTCTTATTGATTTTAGTATATTTATAAACTACATGCAATTCCTTATAAAGCCCATGTTGGATTTTTGATTTTTGGTCAAAGAATGAGTGTTCAACCGTGGAGTAATTGTGTTTTAATTGATGCTTGATGAGTTTGAAATGAGAGTGATGATAAATGAGATGATGCTAGCTAATTATGCATATATGTGGTTTAGATGAACAAAGGAGAATCAGCCTTCATGCTTGCATTTTTTTAGTTGTCGTATGTGAGTTGGAATAAGAAATAGATTTGATTGAATTTAGCTTATTCCTATTAGTTAAACTTAGAATTTATGAAATTTAATGGAAAATGGATTGATGGAGTTGTGAGTGTATAAATTTCTTTGATTGAGCCAAAAACATGTATTTGGCAATGTGGATAAAAAAGAAAATGGTATATAGATGAGTCTAAAGCTTGTTAATTTGATGGAAAGAGTGGAAAAGACATGAATTTGATATTTAGGTAGTGTATGACCATGGAGTAAACTATATTTGTGAAATGAGATTCAAAAATGGCGAATTATGTGATGAAAGGGTGAATTTAAATTGTGTATATGTGATTCAATTAATAAGGAATTTTATTAGCTCAATGGGATAATCGGCTATAAAAAAAATTATGAATGAACTTAGTGAATTTGATAAATGTTATATCCTTGATAACCTTGAATGACATACGGTTTTAGTGCAATTTTATAAAGTGGTATACTGCTAAAGTAAATTGATTGGTGCCATTGCCGAATGTACTTAATATTAAGATAAGGTTTAGTTAAAAATGCTTTTGACTTGAGATGAATTGAATTGCCGTTTGTAATAGTGGAAAGAAAATTTGAATTACTTGGTTATAATTAAGTGTATATGTTCAAATAGTTAATAATGGAAGTGCCATATGATATATATGTGTTAGAAATTAAAAGAATTTAGATTAAGATGAATTGATAGGGTGATTGAATTAGTTTACTTCATTAAATTCAAGCTCAAGATCTAAGAGAGTCACACTCGGCCAAAGGGAAAGCGAAAGTTGTGGAATAATTGATCGAAGATGTTCATCCAATGTGAGGTAAGTTCTTAAGTGTTTGAACTTTACTTTAGTATGCTTAAAGATTAAATAAACCTAGTAGCGAAAAGGATGAATTTATATAGTCTAAGTGTCGAATTAGTCTTGACAGATTTGAGTTACTATAGTAGTGTAAAAATACACCAAAAATAGTAGAAGGCGAGTTAGAAGCCAAATAAAATATGAAAATGAAGCTTATTGAGTCTAGTTTCTTATAAAAGAAACTGTGTAAGCAAAGGAATTTCCTATAAAGAGATATTTAAAGTTGTGTGAGACAGAGTCAGAATGACCCCGAAATCCCCTATTTTGTTTTAGAAAATCATTATAAATTGTACAAATATGATTATAAGATAAAATTTATATTCTTAGACTCTTTAATGAGTCTAGTTTCAAACGAAATAAATGAGAACATATTTTGAATTCTGTACAATGGGAAATTTGATTCATAGTGAAGAGTGGTCAAAATAGGCAAATAGTAAAATAAGGGAAACTTTAAGAAAAATCTGGTATTGATTGGCCAAACCAAAAATTCTGAAAATTTTGTGGATAGAAGATATATGAGTCTATTTTTAGGGAAAATTAATGGCACTTGATTTGGAGCTTCATAGCTCCAGTTACAAACAATTTAATTACTATTGCTTAGGAAGACAACTTGTGGTGAAATTGTGATTATGTTGTAAATATTGATAAAACTGTTTGTGTTGCTTATAAGCTATTGATTAAATATTAGTAATCAAAGTACCGAATTCATATTAAAGTGAGGCTATAAGCCGTAAATGACTAGTATACCTAGTCGATTTTGATATGATGAAATTGATGTACAGGATATGTATATGTGGTGAGGCCGAAATGGCTAATATTAAATGTGTACAAGTTATCCGAATGGCCTTTATGAAAATGTGTGCTATCTTTATTTGTATAGTGAGGCCGAATGGTTACTTAGAAATTTAATATGGCTGAGTGGTTAGTTAAATGAAAGCAAAGTATGTGATGTATTAGCAAGTGATGATAAAAGCATTATCTTATATATGTGCTTGTGTATGTGGTGTGACCGAATGGGTAAATGTGAAATGTACATACGTTTATGTGTATATAATGTGGCCGAATGACCAATTGTGAAAAGTGTGTATTATTAGATATTTGACAAAGTTAGTAAAAAGTATATTAAATGAATTGTGCTGGTAATATATCCGGGTTTAAAGTCCCGCAGGCTTCGTGCTGAGATTGTATCCGGGTTTAAAGTCCCGCAGGCTTCGTGCTGAGATAGTATCCGGGTTTAAGGACCCGTAGGCTTTGTGTTAATAATTTATCCGGGCTAAAAGTCTCGCCGGTGATTTGAGTAAAGTCTAAGAATATGAGACTTCATGGTAATAATTACTAATAAATACGTACAATGCAATAAGTTGGCCAGGTATGTATCATGTACTCGTATGTGAATTTTAAATTGGATTGAATTATAATTATCAAAGTGATGTATATGTAATTGAATGCTATGTCTACAAATGTAACGATGATACATTCGACCAAAGTACAATGTTATATGAAAGCATGTGAATTGGCTATATTGTATGAGTTGCAAATCAAGTGAAATTATATTCTGAAATTTCTTACGTATTTGTGTATATTCAGCCAAGTAACTATGCATTTTAAAATATGAGAGTTGTGATATTAAATGTTCATTTAATGACAAGTTTAAATAGTTTGTATTACTTAAGACTTACTAAGCTTACGAAAGCTTACTTTGAATGTCATGTTTCTCTATTATTTTTGTAGATCGTTGACTCTTACTATCAGCTCGAGGATCGTCAGCATCGTCACACTATCTACTATTGTGGTAATCATGTGATTTGGACTTAGCTTATTGCAGCTATAGGATAGACTATAAGTAGAATGATATTTTGACTATCGTATATAAGCCATGCGAATATGGCGTCTTATGGAAGTTTACTTACACAAGTTTTAAATTCGATCTTTGTTTGTGCCTATTATTTATATAAATAGTTGATTCTTTTATTTAAGAAAGGGTTCAAAATTTTACTGTTTTAATCTGTTTCCTAAGTTTCGATAACGCCTCGTCCTATTCCAGCGACGGTTACGAGATAGGGGTGTTACAGTGATTGTGGATAGATTGACCAAATCAGGTCATTTTATACTGGTTAGAACAGATTATTCCCTTCAGAAACTTGCTAAGTTATATATATCAGAGATAGTACGTCTTCATGATGTGCCAGTATCGATCATTTTAGACAGAGATCCAAGGTTTACATCTCGGTTTTGGAAGAAGTTGCACGAAGCTTTGGGTACGAGTTTGGACTTCAGCACTGCTTTTCACCCTCAGACAGATGGATAGTCAGAAAGGGTGATTCAGGTGTTGGAAGATATGCTAAGGGGTTGCATTATTAATTTTCGGGGTAGTTGAGAAGATTACTTGCCATTAGTGGAATTTGGGTATAACAACAGTTACTAGGCAAGTTGTAACACCCCTATCACATTACCGTTGCCGGAATTGATAGGGGCATTACCGGATATTCAGAACAGATCAAAATAGAATATTCACATTATAAAACAAGATTCAAACATAAAGTCCCTTTTGAAAGTCCACTAGACCTCAAACATGCAATAAGATAGGCTCGGGACTCAGGCACGCCCGTGCACCCAAGCCGTGCCAAAACAGAGTAGGCGTACTGACTTGTTGCCACAGCCATAAGACACGCCCGTGGGTCTTGGCCGTGTGAGTTTTTGTGTCAATACTGGAAAATCAACAAAGCCATAAGGCACGCCCGTGTGCCTAGCCGTGTGGCACTAAGCAGACTTGGTTCAAGTCATACTTTCCACCCACTAAAGGTCATTTCCTACAAGCCAATTCATGTCACAATAATACACAATTTTAGCTTAATTCAATGCCTTAAAACATACCTCAATAAGATCAAACCATGCATAATTCTAATCTCACATAAAGCATGTCCATATCATATACAAAATTCATGACAAATCACATAGTACATATCTCATTCATATCACACCCAAATCTTATGATCCTTCAAATTGCCATGATTCATAATGACCATAACAACTAGAACATAAAACCATTATAAGCTTACACAATTTGGCATCATAAACAATATACCAACACCAAGCACAAACCTACCATTTACTAGCCAATTCTCATGGCATTTACAACAACATATCCAAGCTTAAAACATAGACCTTCTAGCCTATACATGCCATACTTAAACTTTGTACATTCAAAAGGTACCAAAATCAGGCTCGATAGTATGGTGAAGGTCGAATGTCCCCTAGCCTACAGTAGCTACGATATCTGTAAAACAGTTGAAGAAAATATAGAGTAAGCTACAATGAGCCTAGTAAGCCAATACAACCATATGCAATCCATAAACACATTATGATAACAATCTCATGTATAGAACTCATGAACCAAATATACTCATTCATCACCTACTCATAGTTCACAATAGCATACCCTTCATACTTGTAGATTCAGTACAAAACAAACATACCTGAGCCAGACATATAGAGTATGCATTCATTCATTTCTCAAAATTTCTCCTCGTATCATTCAGAAACGTTACAAAGATCATATAGGCCTTATACAATGTCGACGTCCCTGACGTTGTCTTACATGTTATTTAATATCGATACCACTGTCTCAGACAGGGTCTTACACGTAATTCTCTAATCAATGCCTACGTCCCGGACGAGGTCTTATAGAATATCATATTACCAGTACTCATTCGAAAATGACTTGGAATAATACTTCAGGCTCTCATGGCCGTCCAAACACACTTTATAAATCAAGAATTTATAACAAACATTAATATGACGCATATTTGTATATTGACTTACCTCGTACGGATTTAAACGGATTCGAGTCGACTATTCAACGACTTTGGACTTCCCTTGATCTAAGTCCATTTTTCTTTGTTCTTGATTTAGTCAATCCAAATTCAACCATTCAATTATTCATTTCATTCAATTCAATCCATGAACACAAATTTAGGGCATTTTACATTTTAGCCCTCACAGTTTCACACTTTAACAAATTAGTCCATTTTTCATAAAAATCACAATATGCCAAACTCACCAAGACTCAGGCTTGATCGAATGTACATGTAGCTCATATCAATTCATATATTTCATTTATTTTACAAATTAGTCCTCTTAAAGTCTCATTTCCACAAATTGGCCCATATAGCTCAATTTCATCAAAATCTCATGGCAAAACATGTTAATTCAACACCTATCCATCATTATTCATTCAATTTCATCACAAAGCTCTAAAAATCATCAGTGGAATTTTGCAAAAACTTCATCAAAAATAGAAATTAAAACATGGGCATGAAAGATTTCGAAGCAACAATCACAGAAACATAAAAATAATCAGAAACGGATTAAAAATGGACCTTTAATCAAGCTAGAAAGTAGCCGAATGCATGGAAGCTTTTAAACCTTTCTTTTCCTTTGATTTTCAGTGATGGTGGATGAAATAAACACCATTTTCATGTCTTTGTTTAATTAATTCATATTTAAAATGTCATTTACTAATTTGCCCTTAATTAATGAACTATTTTATCAACCATTATAAGGTTATCTATGTCACTTTCCACTATCCATGGTCAAATTGCAACATAAGGACCTTCCATTAAAAAGCCATGTCAGATTTAGCACTTTCACAAATAACATGAATATTTTAAATTTATGTAATTCGATCCTTTTCATAATTAAGCATAGAGACAGACAAATTAAATCACAGAAATTTCTCAAATGGTAATTCATATATCACAGACATAGAAAGTAATATTAAAATATTTTTCAGACTCGAATATGTGGTCCCGAAACTACTTTTCTGACTTGGGTCCAAATCGATCTGTTACACAAGTATCCAGATGGCACCATATGAGGCACTGTATGGTCGGAGGTGTCGTACGCTTACCTGTTGGACTGAGCTAAGTGAGCGTCAAGTATTGGGACCAAAGTTGGTGACAGATACAGAGGATAAGGTTAAGCTGATTAGGGATCGATTAAAGGAGGCATTTGACAGGCAGAAGTCTTACACCAACCTAAAGCGTAAGGATATTGAGTTCGCTATGGAGGATTTGGTTTTCTTGAAGGTCTCACCTTGGAAGAAAATCTTAAGGTTTGGAAGAAGGGCAAGTTAAGTCCGCAGTTTGTAGGGCCCTATCGAGTTCTTAAACGAGTAGGTCCTGTAGCTTATCTGCTTGAATTGCCTCCGGAGTTGAACCAGATCCATGACGTCTTTCATGTTTCCATGCTAAGGCAGTATCATTCGAATCCCTCTCATATAGTACCCGTTGAGGAAATCGAGGTTAGGTTTGATCTAACTTTTGATGAAGAGCTAGTGCAAATTCTGGACCGTGATGTGAAAGTATTAAGGAGGAAGTCTATTCCATTGGTTAAGGTACTCTAGCGTACTCACGGTGCAGAAGAAGCCAAGTGGGAGCCTGAGGAGGCGATGCAACAACAATACCCTCATCTTTTCGGACCAGGTAAATTTCGAGGCCGAAATTTCTTTAAGGGGGTAGAATTGTAATGCCTTAGATTTCAAGGGATTTAATTTTTGTGCATGAAATTATGCTTGCATGTCTAGAGGTTTGAGTTAATGTTATGGGAGTGGTTAGTGGACCTTTAGAAGGCCTAAGTTTAAGTCTAAAGCCTGGCAAAATTTTAATTTTTGCCTTATGTGAGATTGGACTTTGACAGAGTGGGCTTTTAAATTAATGTGGTGGATTTATGGCACAAGAAAGCTTGTGGTAAAGTGGTAAGGTGACGCTACTTAAGATACAAGGGGGTGGCGTGTTGTAGTTTGTGAAGGAGCTCAGGGTCGAATCCCTTTGAAGGTAGGATCCTTTAATTTTGCTACATGGACAAGGTACGAGTTGGAGTTGGAGTTGAATACTGAGAGAAGCAGTTTGAGATACTCAGGGGATTAGAGAGGGGAGTGATAAGGGAGATTATCAAGTAGAAAAGTTAGGGATTTCATGGTTGGAGATAGAGTTGGCCGAATCTAGGGAAGCTTGGTAGTGCATTTTCGACAAAAGGGTAGGGGAGTGTGCCGAATTTTTTTTGGCAGTTTCAGGATTTTAGTTCTTTAAGTTTCAGCAGTTTGATAGGTAGGTGTTGATTTCTTCCTTTGGGGATTCGGGATTTGCATTTTTGGTCATTCTTTTAGTGCTGAATAGGTAAGTTTGAAGGGTACCTTTCATTAATTTTCTTTCTTCTCCTTCTCCTTTTCTTTTTATTAAAAAGTCAAAAATCCTAGGCTCTCAACCTCCCTTGGCCGATTGGTGCAAGAACCGAATTTCTCTATTTCTTCTTCTTTTCAAACCGAACCTCTTCTTCGTGTCTCTATTTCTTTTTCCAACCCTTCTTCTATCCTTCCCTCTATTACACTCTCAAGTAGCCGAACCTTGCGTTCCATTTTGCAAACATTTTTTCTTTGGCCGAATACCTTAGATCCCTTCTCCATCTTTGGGTTTTGAGTAGATCCATAAGAGATCGAGACTTGGACTAGTGTAAGGCGACTTCTGTGATATTAATTTAATTAAGCGGATTCTTAGGGTAAGTATTCTGTTCCTGCTTTCTTTTCTTTCAGGCATTTTATGAAAAGCCAAAACCCCTATCTCCCATGTGCTATTCGACTTTGGGCCCTTGCTAGTAGGCCAATTTAAATCCCTTCTCTTATAGTTGATTGTGTTTTCAGCGATTCGTGGAGACAAATCTCGTAAAGGGTGGTTTGTTGTTGGATAAAGTGAAGTAGTCTAGATCTGTTGACTAGCTTGCGGCAAAGGTAAGTGAAGGGTGGTTTGGTTAGTAACGGCCGAATATGTTTGGAATAAGGTGATGTCGATTTCAATTGGATTATAGTTTAATGATGTGGTTGGACTACTGTAAGTTGATTATTTGTGGGATCACTCGACTTAGTTGGTAATCAGGTCTGTAACTACACCCTTTGTAGTGTAGGGTGGCAAAAGTCAAAATGCCGAAATGCCGAAACGCCAGCATTTCGAGGCCCTTTGTCGTGCGAATGCTTGTGGGCCGATCTAAATCCATAATGATGGGTTTTAGACTAAGGAGATCAATTTGCGCGTTCCCGCGCACATGAACAATTTTGGGCCTCAATGGGCCAAAATGGGCCCAATGGGCCTACGGGCCCGTATAAGTAAAATTACTTGGTAGGTGGCTGATAGCACATTAGATAGTAAAATATGTACTTTGAGAGTAAAAATGGACTTAATAGACCACACAAGTGTGTGGACCCACTCGGGCCCATCAGGGGTTTTAGGCTTGAAAATACTTCTGTCCCAAATAATGAATCTGAGATGTTTGAAGCAACGTAAAACCTGCTTGAAGGTCATATTTGGTAACAAGACATTAAAATTTAGTAAAAAGATCGAAATACCCCTGAAGGATAAAAGTACCTTTTACCCCTGGTTGCTAAATGGACCATTATACCCCTAGGAAGTAAATTATTGGTTATGCATGATTATTTCTGTATCTGTTAATATGTAAGCATGTTATGTTCTGCTCTGTGAGTCTACATGGGGTTGGGTTTTTGAAGAGAAAGTTCTATTAATTCTGAAAAGTGGCTCTGCCACGTGGCACTACCATAAATTCTGATATTAGCAGCATCGCTGCATACTGCTGTGATGGGCTGGATGGGTTGAGTTATTCCCTACAGTTGTGATGGGCTGGTACGGGGGTGTATAGGTTGGATTGGGTTGGGTCCTGCATACTGTCTGTTAAGTTTTTATTATGGGCTTAGGCCCGATCTGTATCTATTTTGGGGCTTCGACCCATTCCGTTCTGATGGGAAGTTGCACACTGAGTTTTCACAAACTCACCCTTTTAAATTTTAAAATGTGCAGGTAACCCCCAGACTTAGTTGATTTGGAGTCGTGATGGACTCGAGGTGGCCACATGCTTTTCTACTTAGTTTTTACACTAGTTGACTTTATTACTTCTATTATTTGTATGGGGTTTTCGTTTTATAATAAGGCCATTACGAATTTTAGATATTATTTTGGTTATTTTTCTGCTTAAGAACTGATATAGATATCAATCGGTTAATTAATCAAATCGGGCTTCTAAAATTGTTAACAAATGTTTTCATTAAAAACCACGTTATAAATTTTTTCAAATTATTTTTATCAACTTTCAATTTTAAACCCAATCCATTTTGGTAACCTATTTTATTGTCAACACCTTTTCAAAATTTTAGTAATGGTTTAACCTAAACCTGAACAAGGTATCTAAAGCTGAATAAATCGATTAAACTGTATTCGAAGACAGACGCCATGTGACCCACCAGATCCGGCCATAACGTCTAGGCTAGGTTTGGAGTGTTACACAGTGGGAGCATAGTAGTGTAGGCTGGTTTGTGCAACTGTTTAGATAGGCAAAAAATTTTGAGGACGAAATTTCTTTAAGGAAGGGTGAATCGTAACACCTTGAATTTGGGCCTAGAAGTATTGGGCCTTGAGTATGTGTAACATCTTAATTTTTGGGATTTCTGAGATTTTGTGTGAATTTCATTTTTACTTGTCTGGATGTGCTAAATTATGCTTTAGGTGTGTTAGTGGGCCTTTAGAAGGCCAAAGCTTAAGTTAAATCCGGTAGAATTTTTAAGTTTTAGACTTAAAAGGGAAGAGGCTTTAACTAAGTGGGCTTTTAAAAAAATGTTGGTAAATTAAGCCACAAGTAAGCTTGTGTTAAAGTGGAAGGTGGCACCACTTAAGACACAAGGGGTGGCGTGTGGAAGCTATGTAAGAGCTATGGTTCAAATCTCATGGTAAGTAATGTGATGTTTTATTTTTAATGCATGTGCAAGGCATGTGGTGGACTCCAAGTGGAACTCTGTTGGAAGGAGATTGAATTGCTCATGGGATTAAGTCAAGGAGGGATAAGGGGGAGAAAATCTAGGAATTTTGAAAGGGAAGCTAGAGTTGGCCGAATGAGGGAGTGTTAGAGAGCATATTTGGTAATAGGGGGCTTAGGTAACATTTTCGACATTTATTGTTTGTGTGCCGATCTCTCTTGGAAAATTTGGTCATTTTCTTGGTGGCTGATTGGGGTTAGTTCTTTTGAAGGGGATCCTAGTTCTTTCTTTTCTTCTCTTCTCAGTATTCTAAAAAGTCGAAATCCCAAAAGTGTTAGCTCTCCTTCTGTCGATTTACCCCAAACCAAACCCTTTCAACTCTTTTCTTCTTTAGCCGAACCAAGCATCTATCTTCTCTTTTCACTCTCTCCTCTTCTTTCTCCACTCTCTTCTTCATCTTCTTTACACCACTGATTAAAGTAACCTCGTTTCTCAAGCCTTGTTAGCCGGATACTCTCAAAAGCCAAAATCGATTTGCCTTGTTAGCTGAATCTTCTTCTTGGCCGAATCTTCCATACCCTTCAACCCAATTCTTTCAAAAGCCAAAACTCGCAACTCTCTCATCCCTCTGTCGATCATCTCCTCTCTATTCCATAAGCTTCTATTCTCCTTCTTGTTTCTGTAAAAGTCGAAATCGCCATACTCTATAGTGATTCGGGAACTGAATCTTTAGATCACTTAGATCTATTTTCTTTTCACGTTTTGGATTAGATCTATACTAGATTTGGATTAGGCTGGATTAGGGAATCTTCTTTGGCAAAATAAAGCATTGGTAAGAACTCGAAACCCCTTCATTCATAATTTGGTGATTCAAGAAAAGTCGAAAACCCCTAACTCTTCAGGGTGGCTGTCATTTTTGACAAAGGGTGATATTAGCCTCTTTTTTTCGGTTCTTTTGTGTTTTAGTGTAGATAAGAGACGATCTAACAAGGAGCATTGGAGGCTAGGACCATGGGGCAATCTAAATCTAGATCTAATGGTGGATTTCAGCAAAGGTAAGTGATTAAAGGTTGGATGGTGTTGGCCGAATATGGTAGGTTGTCAGTTTCGTTGATTTAATTGGATTTTTAGTTAACAATGCGATTTAAACGATTGTAGGTTAATTCAGTGCGGATCTTGACATAGTATGCAAACAGGTGTGTAATCAACACCCTCTAGTAGACTAGATCGACAAAAGTCAAAAAGTCGAAACGTCAAAATTCTGGCATTTCGAGGGCTTGCGAGCGTGCGAGCGCTCGTGGGTCGGTTTGAATCAAAAAAATCTATAATCGCAAATGGTAAGAATGATGTGTGCGCATTTTTGTGCACATTGGTGGTTTTTGGCCTCGAAGGGCCACAATTGGGCCCAATGGGCTTACGGGCCCATATGGGTGAAAATGAGCAGTACGCATATCCTAGTAGTCTAACTGTTAAATTTGCTAAAACGGATGTAAATTTGGCCTTAGTGGGCTGTAGTAGCTAGTGGACACCGTTGGGCCCTTTAGGGGTTTTAGGGCCGGATGACTCTATATTACTTAAATGGGCTAAATAAGTTATTTAGATAACGTTAGGACCGTTAACAAACTGTAATGAGTATGAAACCCTAAAAATTGGTTAATTTACTAAAATACCCCTTAAGGGTGGAAATTACTATTTTACCCCTAGGTGTTAAAAGACCATTTTACCTCTAGGGTTAAGTTGACTGATTTGCATGCTAAAATGTATTTGTTCTATGTACGCCATGTCATAATATACACTGTTGCATGGGATTGGGTTTTGATGGAGGAAGTGCTAAGTGCCAATGCCACGTATACTGTTAGAGGCTCTGCCTCATATTACTTTTTAGTGGCTTGGCCACGTTATCTGATTAAGCAGCTAAGCTGCGACTGTGGTGTGTAGGGCTGGGTGGGTTGAGTTACTCCCCACATGGTGTGTAGGGCTAGTACGGGTGGTGTGTAGGGCTGGATTAGGCTCGGGCTTTGCATACTTGTATAACTTTTTGATCTATTACTGTAATGGGCCTAAGGCCCACACTGTTTACTGAATAGGGCTAAGGCCCAGTAATCATTGTTTTCTAAATATGGCTAAAGCCCAGTTATCATTATATCTGGATAGGGCTCCAGCCTAGTTGAGCTTGAACTGGTCTTGCCTCTAGTTGGGTTTAGCTTACACATTGAGTTTCACAAACTCACCCCTTCTTTTTCATCCATGCAGGTGAACCCAAACCTTAGAGGACTTGGAGCTGGAGGGATTCGGAGTGGCCACGTGGACTACTTCTGGTTTTAATATTTCTTTTGAGTTACTTATTTTATTACTTAGTAGTTTTTGGGTTTTTAATTTGTAATAAGGCCGCTCTATAATTATTTTATTTGGTTTTAAGTATTTAATTATTATTTGTTAAAAATTGGTAGACTAAGGCTGCGTGGATTTTTATTTCAAAATTAACAAATGTTTTCAAAACCTTCTCTACGTGACAAATGGATAATTTAATAATAACAACTCTCAAACAAGATTTTCTAAAAGTAAACCCCCAACTGATAGTGGATAGGATTTTTGTAAATTAAATAACTTGTTTTTTCTCAAAACTCTTAAAATGGTTTTGCTAAGTCACACTAAACCTAATAATAAAGGAATGAGGTGTAATTCACTGTTCATGTGACACACCATATCAGGCCATAACATCTAGGCTAGGTTTGGGGTGTTACATTTAGTGGTATTAGAGCTCGGTTGCAACAACTCGACTGTGGATTGGGTCCAAAAAGTTTTCTTAAAATTTAAATTCAGGCTCAAAAAGAGGTATTTTGCAAATTTATTTTGGAAAATTTCACTAGAAAACCCTTTTCCAATTGATTTCCTTCAAGATATACATATTTTACTAAAATTTAAAGTTTTATTTTGGAAAGAAAGTTTATTCAAAGGATCTAGTATTACTAAAATTTGGTTTTTTTTTTTGAAATCTGGATTTTGAAGAGTGGCACACCGAATCTCTGGCACCATGTCTGTAAGTATTTTTACTATACTGTACCTTACTGTAATATCGTTATACTACTGTAGATAGTACTAAGACCCTACTAAGATTCTGTAACGCTCCAAATTTTAGGGTTCTGTGATTTTTGCTTAATTCAATTATTGCATATTTGACTATGTTAAATTGAGGGTTTGAGTGTGTTTGGAGGGCCTCAGGAAGGCTCGAGTTTAAGCCAAGACTTTAGCCAAATTTTGATTCTGGGCTTAAGGGAGTGTGATTGTTGGTTCGTAGGGCTTATGTGTAGTTGTTGGAATGTTATGTCACAAAAGGGTTTATGGCAAAGTGGCAAGCGCTACATGTGGGCATATGGTGGCGTCCCTGACAAGGGGATCTAAGGATCAAATCCTCTTGTAGGCGAAGATGTTTATTTTGCTGGAAGTAGGCGGTAAGTAGTTCAAATAAATTCAAACCCTAGAAGGTAGTTGAGACTGGGTAAAAGAAGACTTGGTCATGGTAATTTGAATTGAATTCAAATATGAAGGTTGAGTAAATTAAGGAGCAGAATAATGAGCTGATCAAGGAGTGGCCGGTTGAGGGACTTTGGGGTTGCAAAATTTGGCTAAGGACTTTTGGGGGTAGCATTTTTGGCATTTTGGAAGGGGACCTTGGGATCTTGGTTGCCTATTTCTTCTTTTGTGCTTTCGGGATTTACATTTTCTGTCAATTTACCTTAGTGCCGAATAAGTAAGTTGTAGGGTGCCTTTTTGTTTGATTTTCTTTTCTTCCCTCTTTCTTCCATTTTGTTCAAAAGCCGAAGGTCTCTAAGCTCACAATCTCCCCTTGGCCGATTGGTACATGAACCGAAACTCCCTATTTCTTCTTCTTCCCAAATAGCTGAACCTTTGCTTCTCCTTTTTGGGCAAACAATCAAAAGCTAAAATCCATATCTTTATACTATTCAAATACCTTCTATCATCTCTTCTAAAACCCGATCTCCTTCTTGCTTCCTTTTCCTGAGATTCCTTTTCTGTTCTTTCTTACTCTTCCAACCCCTTCCACCTATTCCTCTCCTTCTCCTAAAACTTATACCTAACCAATTGTTCATCATCATCTATTCATTCCTTCTTGTTTACCCACTTAGCCGAACACTTTGGATCTTACCCCCTTGGGTTTGAGCTGATCTATAGAAGATCTAGGTGTAGATTAAAGGAGGGTGACTTCTTGAGGTAACAATCCAGTCAAGTAGACTTTTGGGTAAGGGTCTTATTCTCTATTCTCTATTCTTTATTCTTTTCTTGTACGCGATTCTTGAAAAGCTGAAACCTCTCCCTATCTTTCTTTTTTACTCGGCTATGATTTTCTCTTTGGAAACCGATTCAGAGTTCTCCTTTTTTCTTGTGTTTTGTAGTCGTACTAGAAGTCGATTTTGTGAAGGCAAAGGTGGAGTGGAGATTAACAATAGCAAGGCAGTTTAGATCTAGTAGCTTGGTTTCGGCAAAGGTAAGTAAAGATTGATTTGGTTAGTAATGGCTGAATATGTAAGGGTAGAGTCACATTGGTTTCAATCGGATTTTGGGTTAATAATATGGTTGGATTTTATAGGTTGATCATCGGTGGGGATCACGCGACTTAGTTCGTAAATAGGTGTGTAACTACACCCTCCGTAGTGTAGATTGGCAAAAGCCGAGAAGCCAAAATGCTGAAATGCCCGCAGAACGATGCCTCATGGGCATGCAAACATCTGTGGGCCGATCTGAGCCCATTATGTTGGGCTTTAATATGAGGAGACCGTTTGGTGCGATTCTGCGCACTTAGACTATTTTGGGCCTCGATGGGCCAAAATAGGCCCAATGGGTCGTAGGAGTAAAATATTTGGTAAGGGGCTGTTAAAACAATTAGATGATAAAATTTGTAACTTTGGGTATAAAACGGACTTAATAGGCTGAGCTGTGGGCCTACACAAGGCCCAATAGGGGTTTTTGCGCCCATAATCACTTTTAACCTAATTAATGGATCTGAGTTGCTAGAAACCACGTAAGACCTGCTGGAAGGTAAAATCTAGAAATGAGGCATTAGAATCTGGTAAAAAAGATTGAAACACCCCTAACGGATAAATTACCATTTTACCCCTAGTCCATAAAAGACTGTAATACCCCTAGAGTTTAGATTAAAGGTTTTGCATGACTAATTCTGTATCTGTTAATCTGAATGCATGATATTATTTATTCTGTGAGTCTGCATGGGGTGGGGTTATCATGGAGGAAGTTCTGTTAAAGTGGCTCTGCCACATAATTCTATTAACTGTGGTTTTACCACGTATTCTGATTCTGGTGGCTCTGCCACAATATTTTGTTATTAGCAACACGGTTGCATATTAGTGTGTGGGCTGGGTGGGTTGAGTTATTCCCCACATGGTGTGATGGCTGGTACGGGTGGTGTGATGGCTGGCTTGGGTGGGATTTGCATAATATATGTTATGTATCTGTTATGGGCTTAGGCCCAATTTGTTTCTGTTTTAGGCTTGGCCCGTTCTGTTCTATTGGGGAGTTGCACACTGAGTTTTTGCAAACTCACTCCTTTAATTTTTTTTAACATGTGCAGGTAACCCTCAAACTTAGCAGATTTGGGGTTGTGATGGACTTGAGGTGGCCACATGTTTTCCACTTGTTTTCTTTGCACCAGTTGGATTTTCACTATTTACATTTCCATGCTTATTTTCTATTTTGGGTTTCTATTGTGTAATAAGGCCATTACGGGATTTTTAACTTATGGTTGGTTATCTACTTTTGAACGGATATAGTGTGAAACTGGTTAATTAATCAGACTGGGCTTCTAAAATTGGTAACGAATGTTTTGAAAGAAAAACCACGCTTTATATTTTTCAATCGCTTTAACAGCCTGAAACGAAACCTTAACCCCATTCGGTAACTTAACTTTCATCATGTTTTCAAAACTAAAGCGATAGGCTTTTAACTAGACTTAAGAGAGGTTTTCAAACTAAATGGACCTGTGTCAATTGAGATCCAACTTTTCCTAAATTAGTTAAACGGTTGTATTTTCAAAGTTTATCGCCATGTGACCCTCCGGATCCGGGCGTAACGTCTAGGCAGAGTTTGGGGTGTTACAAATTCTGTAGTTAGGGTAACACAAAAACTGTAGAGACTGAGACTGTAGGAAAAAAACTAGAAACCCTAGAAGACTGAGAGTGTAGCTAGGCTACGATTTTGTGAAAACAAACTTCTAAAATACTATTTGTACATAAGATATCTGTAATAAACACTGAAATACTAAATTAATTCATAAAATTCATAATCAGAGAATACGTTATGAGCACGAGGGCAGCTTGTGGACGAGGCCGTGGGCATGGCTGAGGTAGTGCGCAAGCTGGGTCTTCATCTTTAGGACATATGCCAACTGAGGAGGCTTGACCACCGCCGGTAACTGAGAATGGGCCGTATGATCGGGCTGTAGGGGACGATGCGTTGTCTCAGGCGATGCTTCGGGTTCTAGAAAGGGTCGCTGGAGCAAGTATTGGGACTGTGAACCGGGGATCTATTTTTGAGCGACTCCAAGCTAACGGAGCAGAGATTTTTAGGGGCGTATCTAGTGTAGCCGCAAATGTGGCCGAATACTGGCTGGAGGCCACAGAATGGATCATGGATGATCTAGACTGCTTAGTGGAGTAGAAGCTGAAGGGAGTAGTATCTTTACTGCGAGACGAGGCTTATCAGTGGTGGATCACTGTGAGGGATAGTACCCCAGATGAACGGGTAACTTGGGAGCTATTTAAGACGGCCTTCAAAGGGAAGTATGTCGAGGCGAGCTATGTGGACGCCCGAAGGAAGGAATTTCTAAACCTAACCCAGGGCAATAAGCCTATTGTAGAGTACGAGGTTGAGTTCTTAAGGTTAAGTCGCTACAAAATATGAACGTAGCGTACAGTTTAAGGACGGCCTTATGGATGAATTGAGGGTGCTGATAGCTCTGCAGAGGGAACGTGACTTTGCTGCTCTAGTGGAAAAGGCTAAGATAGCCGAGGAGGTGAAACGCACGGAGCGACAAAACTGTGAAAAGGACTGAAATCGATATAGGAGGGATTCTGGACCCTCGGGTGCTGCTGGCAGGAATGTCAAAAGAGCTAGAGTGGACGAATCGATTCGAGCAGTTCCGGTTAATGTGGTCAAACCGCAGGCTTGCAAGGATTATGGTAGAGTGTATCTGGAAGAGTGCTGGAAGTGTACTGGGGCATGTTTTTGGTGTGGGTCCAAGGAGCATAGAGTTAAAGACTATCCTCAGAGGCTGGCTCAGACGCAAGCTACTGAACAGAGGGTTGCTCAACCAGTGCGAGGTGGACCACAACCGCCGAGAGGCCGTGGTCAAGGTAGGGGCGGTAATGGAAATGGTCATGGAGATGGAGCACTAGGCAGGGGGGCTAGAAATGCTGAGGCTCGTCAGCCAGCATTGGTTTATGCTACTCGTCGCTGAGAGGAGGGGGACGCACCTGACGCCATAACCGGTACGTTTTTTATTTCTAGCATGCCATACACTGCCTTGATAGATGTTGGTTCTACCCATTCTTATGTTGAATATGATATATCTGGGACGTTGGGTGTGCACTTTAAGGAAACTATGAGTGGGGTATCGGTGATAAATCCACTAGGTCACTCGGTTAGGGTAGACAAACTCCTTAGAGATGTGCCTTTAGAGACTCAAGGTAGGATTTTCTCTGCGGATTTAATGAAGCTACCATTTGGAGAGTTCGATCTCATCTTGGGAATGGACTGGCTTGCTAAACATAGGGCGACTCTGGATTGTGTGGCTAAATGGATGGTGTTAAAGACCGCTGAGGATGAGGAGGTCATGGTTATAGGGGAGCGAAGAGATTACTTGTCTAATGTTGTTTCAGCCTTGAGAGATGAGAGGCTAATTTGCAAGGGTTGCGAGGCGTATTTGGCATATGTGAATCAGTCTAATGATAAGGGTTTGACCGTGGAAGAGGTTAGAACTGTCAAGGAATTCCAAGATGTCTTTCCTGAGGAGCTTCCTAGGCTGCCTCCGAATCGTGAAGTTGAATTTGGAATCAACTTGTTGCCTGGAACAGCTCCAGTGTCCATCGCACCTTACAGGATGGCACCAAAGGAGTTAGTGTAGTTGAAAGCACAAATCCAAGAGTTGTTGGACAGAGGTTTTATTAGACCAAGTGTGTCTCCGTGGGGAGCACCAGTACTGTTCGTGAAGCAGAAGGATGGGACGATGCGTATGTACATCGATTATCATCAGCTGAACAAACTGATGATTAAGAATAAGTACCCTCTGCCAAAGATCGACGACTTGTTTGACCAGCTAAGAGGAGCTTCACTATTTTCCAAGATCGATCTTCGATTTGGATATCACCAATTGAGAGTCAATAAGGTAGATATTCATAAGACAGCATTCAGAACTCGGTATGGTCATTACAAGTTTCTGGTAATGCCGTTTAGATTGATGAATGCACCTGCAACTTTCATGGATATGATGAATTGGGTATTCCAACCTTATTTGGATCGATTCGTGGTCGTCTTCATAAACGATATTCTGGTGTATTTGAAAACTGAGGAGAAGCATGATGAGCATCTCCGTATCGTTTTGCAAGTGTTGAGGGAGAAGCCACTCTATGCAAAATTTAGCAAGTGTGAGTTTTGGCTGCGAGATGTGACGTTTCTAGGTCACGTTGTTTTGGCTAAGGGGATTAGGGTGGATTCTCAAAAAATTGAAGCAGTATTGGAATAGAATCCACTGAGATCTGTATCGAAAATTTAGAGTTTTCTGGGTTTGGAAGGGTACTACAGAAGGTTTGTGGAAGGGTTCTCTTTGATTGCTGCGCCATTAACAAAACTTTTGAGGAAAGGAGTACCATTTGTATGGACTGAGAAATAGCAAAAGGTTTTCAATAGGTTGAAGAAGGTTCTGACTGAGGCACCAGTATTGATTCGGCCGGAGTCTGGGAAGGATTTCACTGTGTACAGTGATGCATCGCATGTTGGTTTAGGTTGTGTACTGATGCAAGAGGGTAAGGTGGTCACTTATGCATTGCAACTGCTTAAACCTCATGAAGTGAACTACCCTATGCATGATCTGGAGTTGGCAGCAGTGATCTTTGCGCTAAAGATTTAGAGACACTACTTGTATGGAGAAAAATGTATTATATACACAGACCATAAGAGTCTCAAGTACTTGTTGACTCAGAAGGAGTTGAACCTTAGGCACGAAGATGGATAGAGTTGCTTAAGGATTATGACTGTTCCATTGAGTATCACCCAGGCAAGGTGAATGTGGTAGCTGGTGCACTAAGTCGAAGAGCTGTAACTGAGTTGAGAGCAATGTTTGCTCGTCTAAGCCTATATGACAATGGTAGCTTGTTAGCGAAATTACAAGTGAGACCAACCTGGATAGAACATATTAAGGAAAAGTAGTTAGAGGATGAGTCACTAGTTCCTCGATTCCAACAAGTTGATAATGGTGAGACTTCTGATTTTGGATTGAGTAGTGAAGGGGTTTTATGCTTTCGAGGAAGAGTTTGTATTCTAAAGGACTCTGACTTGAGGCAGTCAATTCTGAGAGAGGCTCATGGCGGACCTTGTGGCATGCATCCTGGAGAAAATGAGTTGTATCGAGATTTACGAGAGTTATACTGGTGGCCCGGACCTAAGCGTGAAGTAACAGAATTCGTGGGGAAGTGTCTGACATGCCAGCAGGTGAAAGCTTAGAATCAACTGCCTTCTCAACTTTTGCAACCGGTGAAGATTCCATTTTGGAAGTGGGAGAGGGTAACCATGGACTTTGTGAGTGGGCTACCCTTGACGCCTACCAAGAAAGACTCGATTTGGGTGATTGTAGATAGGTTAACCAAATCTGCTCATTTTATACATGTCCAAACCGACTACTCACTTCAAAGGTTAGCCAAGTTGTATATGGCAGAGATAGTGCGACTTCATGGAGTGTCAGTTTCAATTATTTCTGATCGGGATCCTAGGTTTACATCTTGATTTTGGCAAAAGTTGCATGAGGCGTTGGGTACACGGTTGGATTTCAGCACTACTTTTCACCCCCAGATAGATGGACAATTGGAAAGGGTAATTCAAGTTCTGGAGGACATGTTGAGGGGATGTGTTATTGACTTTTGAGGTAGTTGGGAGGACTACTTGCTGTTAGCGGAGTTTGCTTACAACAACAGCTATCAGGCGAGTATTTGAATGGCTCCTTATGAGGCGCTGTATGGACGAAGGTGTCGTATGACTACCTGTTGGACGGAGTTGGGAGAACGCTAGGTTCTTAGGCCAGAGTTGGTGGCAGATACTGAAGACAAGGATAAGCTAATCAGGGATCGATTAAAGGAAGCATCAGATAGGGAGAAATCTTATCTTGACTTAAAGCGTAAGGAAATTGAGTACTCAGTGGGAGATATGGTATTCTTGAATGTCTCACCTTGGAAGAAAATACTAAGGTTTGGTAAGAAGGACAAGTTGAGTCTGCGGTTTATCGGGCCTTACCGAGTTCTCAAATGAGTAAGTCCAGTAGCTTATCAACTGAAACTACCTCCAAAGTTGGACCGAGTTCATGACATTTTTCATGTATCCATGCTAAGGCGGTATCGATCTGATCCTTCTCATGCTGTGCCGGTAGAAGAAATTGAGGTGAAAGCTGACTTGACTTTTGAGGAAGAACCTACGCAAATTCTGGACCGTGATGTCAAGGTATTAAGAAAGAAGTCAGTTCCTTTGGAGAAAGTGCTTTGGAGCAATCATGGCAGGGAAGAAGCTATGTGGGAGCCAAAAGAGGCAATTCGGCAACAATACCCTCACCTGTTTGGACCAGGTAAATTTTGAGGCTGAAATTTCTTAAGGGGGTAGAGTTGTAACGTCATAATTTTTGAGATTTTTGAGATTTTGCGAGAATTTAATTTTTGCTTGTCTGGATGTGCTAAATTATGCTTTGGGTGTGTTAGTGGGCCTTTAGAAGGCCTAAGCTTAAGTTAAAACCCGGTAGAATTTTTAAATTTTAGACTTAAAAGGGAAGGGGATTTGACTAAGTGGGCTTTTAAAAAAATGTTGGTAAATTAAGACACAAGTAAGCTTGTATTAAAGTGGCAAGGTGGCTCCACTTAAGACACAAGGGGTGGCGTGTGGAAGCTGTGTAAGAGCTATAGTTCAAATCTTATGGTAAGCAATGTGATGTTTTATTTTTAGTGCATGTGCAAGGCATGTGGTGGACTCCAAGTGGAACTCTGTTGGGAGGAGATTGAAGTGCTCATGGGATTAAGTCAAGGAGGGATAAGGGGGAGAAAATCTAGGAATTTTGAAAGGGAAGCTAGAGTTGGCCGAATGAGGGAGTGTTAGAGAGCATATTCGGCAATGAGGGGCTTAGGTAACATTTTCGGCATTTGTTGTTTGTGTGCCGATTTCTCTTGGCAAATTTGGTCATTTTCTTGGTGGCCGATTGAGGTTAGTTCTTTTGAGGGGGATCCTAGTTCTTTCTTTTCTTCTCTTCTCAGTATTCTAAAAAGTCGAAATCCCGAAAGTGTTAGCTTACCTTCTGTCGATTTACCCCAAACCAAACCCTCTCATCTCTTTTCTTCTTTAGCCGAACCAAGCATCTATCTTCTCTCTTCACTCTCTCCCCTTCTTTCTCCACTCTCTTCTTCATCTTCTTTACACCACCGATTAAAGTAACCTCTTTTCTCAAGCCTTGTTAGCCGAATACTCTCAAAAGTCGAAACTGATTTGCCTTGTTAGCCGAATCTTCTTCTTGGCCGAATCTTCCTCTTGGCCAAATCTTCCATACCCTTCAACCCAATTCTTTCAAAAGTCAAAACTCACAACTCTCTCATCCCTTTGTCGATCATATCCTCTCTATTCCATAAGCTTCTATTCTCCTTCTTGTTTCTGCAAAAGCCGAAACTGCCATACTCTATAGTGATTCGGGAACTGAATCTTTAGATCACTTAGATCTATTTTCTTTTCACGTTTTGGATTAGATCTATACTAGATTTGGATTAGGCTGGATTGGGGATTTTTTTGGCAAAATAAAGCATTGGTAAGTACTCGAAACCCCTTCATTCATAATTTGGTGATTCAAGAAAAGCTGAAAACCCCTAACTCTTTAGGGTGGCTATCGATTTTGACTAAGGGTGATATTAGCCTCTTTCTTTCGGTTCTTTTATGTTTTAGTGTGGATAAGAGATGATCTAACAAGGAGCATTGGAGGCTAGGACTGTGGGTCAATCTAGATCTAGATCTAGTGGTGGATTTCAGCAAAGGTAAGTGATTAAGGGTTGGATGGTGTTGGCTGAATATGATAGGTTGGCAGTTTCATTTATTTAATTGGATTTTTAGTTAACAGTGTGATTTAAACGATTGTAGGTTAATTCGGTACGGATCTCGACATAGTACGCAAACAGGTGTGTAATCGACACCCTCTAGTAGACTAGATCGGCAAAAGCCAAAAAGCTTATATGTCAAAAATCCAACATTTCGAGGGCTTGCAGGCATGCGAGAGCTCATGGGTCAGTTTGAATTGGCAAAATCTGTAATCGCAAACGGTAAGAATGATGTGTGCACATTTTCATGCACATTGGTGGTTTTGGGCCTCGAAGGGCCAAATTTGGGCCCAATAGGCTTACAGGCCCATATGGGTGAAAATTAACGGTAAGCATATTCTGGTAGTCTGACTATTTAATCTGCTAAAAGGGATGTAAATTTGGGCTTAGTGCGCCGTAGTAGATAGTGGACACTGTTGGGCCCATTAGTGGTTTTAGGGCCCGATGACTCTGTATTACTTAAACGGGCTAAATAAGTTACTTAGATGATGTTAGGCCTGTTAACAAACTGTAATGAGTATGAAACCCTAAAAACTGGTTAATTTACTGAAATACCCTTAAGGGTGGAAATTACTATTTTACCCCTAGGTGCCAAAAGACCATTTTACCACTAGGGTTAAGTTGACCGATTTGCATGCCAAAATGTATATGTTCTATGTATGCCATGTAATAATATACATTGTTCCATGGGGTTGGGTTATGATGGAGGAAGTGCTAAGTGGCAATGCCACATATACTGCTAGAGGCTCTGCCTCGTATTATTGTTTTAGTGGGTTGGCCACGTTATGTGATTAAGCAACTAAGCTGCAGCTGTGGTATGTAGGGCTGGGTGGGTTGAGTTATTCCCTATATGGTGTGTAGGGCCGGTACGGGTGGTGTGTAGGGTTGGATTGGGCTTGGGCTTTGCATACATATATAACTTTCTGATCTATTACTACAATGGGCCTAAGGCCCGCACTGTTTACTAAATAGGGCTAAGGCTATTAATCACTATTTTCTGAATAGGGCTAAAGCCCAGTTATCACTGTATCTGGACAGGGCTCTGGCCCCGTTGAGCTTGAACTGGTCTTGCCTCTAGTTGGGTTTAGCTTACATACTGAGTTTCACAAACTCACCCCTTCCTTTTCATCCATGCAAGTGAACCCCAACCTTAGAGGACTAGGAGCTGGAGGGATTCGGAGTGGCCACGCGGACTGCTTCTGGTTTTAATATTTCTTTTAAGTTACTTATTTTATTACTCAGTAGTTTTTGGGTTTTTAATCTATAATAAGGCCGCTCTATAATTAATTTATTTGGTTTTAAGTATTTAATTATTATTTGTTAAAAATTGGTAGACTAAGGCTGCATGGATTTTTATTTCAAAATTAACATACGTTTTCAAAACATTCTCTACATGACAAATGGATAAGTTAACAATAACGATTCTCAAACAAGATTTTCTAAAAGTAAACCCCCAACTGATAGTGGATAGGATTTTTGTAAATTAAATAACTTGCTTTTTCTTAAAACTCTTAGAATGGTTTTGCTAAGTCACACTAATCCTAATAATAAAGGAATGAGGCGTAATTCACTGTTCATGTGACACACCAGATCAGGCCATAACGTCTGGGCCGGGTTTGGGGTGTTACAGGATCCTTAAGGAGGCTGTATATAAGTATTTGATTGTGTAAGGAAATGACACAATTAAATGTCTGCTTTAGTGGTTAAGGGCCCTGATAAGTGTTGAACAAGTCTTGGGTTCAAATCTAGGCTCTAGCAAAATTTTACTTTTTTCCCCTTAAATAAACCTAGACTCTATCTTGTAGGCCTTTTAGATAAATGTAGTTGAAATGTGACACAAAGAGAGTGTGTGGTCTAGTGGCAAGGTAGCGTATTCTTGTAACGATTCGGTCTAATAAGATTCGTTACTAAAGATGATAATCAACGGGGACGTGGGATTGATTCTTAGTCAGCAATCTAGGAGGTTTAAGCTGTAACATCCAAAAATAGGGCCTAAACGAAATAGTGGTTTCGAAACCACGAATCCGAGATAGAGAAGTTTATTCTGATAAATTTTTATGATTTACCGAGTGATTAGATGCATGTGTTAGAATATTGATGAAAATTTCATGAATTGCATGTTTAATTTGCCTATTAGGGATGGATTGCAAAAGTTGATAAATATGAGTTCTAGATAGGAAATGATTAAATTTAAGAGCATAATTAAAGCAGAGGTCCTTAAATGGTAATTATACCATTAGGTTTTCATGGACAAAAACGGACATACATAGGTCGGAATAACCAAAGTTTTATTAAAGGGCATTTTAGTCATTTAGTAATTAAAAATATTCAAAAGGGAAAAAATATGGCAAAATGTTATCATCTTCTTCATTAGTCCGAATGTCAAGGGTTCTCCATAGCTAGGGTTTGTTTCAAGCTTCCAAGCTCCATATTAAGTGATTCCAAGCCTCGTTTTTAATGTTCTTTACGTTTTTGGAGTCCCGGTAACTTGATTTAGCTTATTCTAGCAATAATTTAACCTAGGGTTCATATTTGGAAAAATACCCATAGGTGAAATATGTTTATTTTGATGTTTTATGATAGAATATGAGGTTTTAAATTATATTAAACAACGTGTGCTACTCGGTTTTAAGTAAAAATGAGTAAAATGGCATAATCAGTAAAAATACCTAATGCTCATAAGTACATGTTAGAGTGAGAATTTGATGTTGCCATTAAGGGAAAATGATCAGCATGTCCTAAAACATAAGAGTTAGGGAAAAAGTTTAATTTTCGAGCTTTGGGGGAAAAGTGTATATATGCAAAAGTTTAGGGAAAATTTATAATTTTGCCAAAGTTAGAGTTAAGGACTATTTTGATAAATATGAGTATTAAATAAGCTAAATTTGCTAATTATAGATCAAGAAGAACGAAATTTGGGAATAGACCGAGGAAAGAAAAAGTTAGAAGATTAAGTTGTCAAGTTGATTGTATTTTGCACCGAGGTAAGTTTACGGTAAATAAATGTAATATTTTAATATTTTATATTAATGTTGTTAATTTCCAACATATATACATTTATTTTACGAGAATATTCCAAGTTGAATTAAAGATGCGATAACATAGAAAAAGTATTAGAAAGCCCGTTTGAACCTTAGGAATGTATGGGATACGGAATGTCATGACATTTTTGATTGAGACAGTTGAGGAACATCCCATGTAAGCCAATATCAGACATATGGAATTGGCAGGTTGAGACAGTTGAGGAACATCCCATGTAAGTCCATATCAGATATATGGCTTTGGCAGGACAAGGAACATCCCATGTAAGACCATGCCTAGAGCATGACATTGCCAGGCTATTATCAGGCAGGAAAACCCAAGTACCCTTAGTATTCCAAATGGTTCATCGGGCTAATATACAAGCTATGTTACAAGAAAGTTCAGGTAAAGGAATGATAAACAGGAAAGTTAAAGAGTAAGTGGAGAAGTAAAATAAAGATTTTTTTAATTGATGGTATAATATGAGTATAATTATACTTGGTGAATGTTGTCACGTATTTATTTGTAAACTTACTAAGCATTGTAGCTTACTCCTTTCCCTTCTCTCTTTTATAGTGTAGCCAAGCCAATTTGAGAACCAAAAGGACGTCAGAGTTCGAGTCACACTATCAGAGGCTATCTCGGTATTTTGTAGTTTGAAATGTTTTGAGTTATGGCATGTATAGGGACTTGTCTATTCTGTGTGTATGTTCTTATGATACGACTAAAGAATGGCATGGGAATACTTGATAATGATTAGCTATTGAAATGGCTAATTAAGAACATGTTTTGATGTTTTGTATGCCTAAATGATAGTTTATACAAAGAAATTATGAAAGAGTAAAAGTTGGCCATGAAACAGTTTTGGAATAGCAGCAGTGATGTGAAGTTGAAAAATCACTAAACATTGTAGAAATGGAATTAAATGGTGAATGAGATATAGAATTAAATATTATTTAGTCTATTTTCATATAAAGGAAACAGAGCAACAAAAGAAGTTTATATTCTGAGATATTTAGATTATTGCGAGACTAGTTTAGAGTGACTTTGTGATCCCCTATTCTGATTTTAGAAATTCACTAAAAATTGTACAAAAATAATTATGACTTACAATTTATATGTATCGATTCCTTAGTGAGTCTATTTTCATTTGAAAGAAGTAGAGAGACTATATGAAAACTGTACTCAGAGATAATTGATTTTTAGTAAGAAGTGGCCAGAACCATTGGACTATGAAACAGAGGAACATTTAATGAATAAATTGTACTAATTGGCCAAACCAAAACTTCTGGAAAAATTATGGTAAGAAGATATATGAGTCTAGTTTTAGGAAAAATTTACGGATTTAAATTTTAAGTTTCGTATCTCGAGTTATAATTAATTTAGTGATTGTTATGCAAGTGGACAATTTTATTATGAATAGTGAAACAAATTGTTTTAACTTGTGTAAGTAATCGTAAAATTTTTAATGTTCTCGGTTTGGTCCTGAACCATTGCAATTGCATGTTTTAGGTCCTCGATGGCCCTTTTTAGGGATATGTTCGATGAATGTGAGTGAATTAATTTTAAAAGCAAATTTTTTGTGCTCTGAATTAGTAAGATAAGTCTAGTAATGCCTCGTGCTCAACTCCGGTGACAGTCTCGGGTAAGGGGTGTTACATTTATTGGTATCAGAGCAAGAGTTTAGTCAGTTCTTGAAATATTGAGTATGAGTAAGAGTCTAGCTATACATGCCATACTTATATTTTGATAGTGTGACGATTCCTAAGGATTTTAAAATGCTTTTCTTTTATAGATATGGATCCCGAACGAGTTGGTGCAGATGATGTAGAAAGTAATGCACCTACTCCCGTAGAAGGGACGGTGCCACTAGATACTAGTGAAAGGCCCGTTCAGTGAGTCAGGGATGAGGGGCTCCAGAAGCCTTCTTCCAAGCTATCAATGAATGGTTTCCCAAGTTCGTTCGTACGAATCTGACCGTTAGACCTCTACCTCCTCATGATCCTCAGACTACCCATGTAGCTCCCCCAGTTACAGATACAATCAGAAGAGAAAAGCCACCAGTAGATAAGATTAGAAAACAAGGGGCCGAAGAGTTTCGGGCTACTAAAGATAATGATGCAAAGAAAGCTAAATTTTGGCTCGAGAATACTATCAAAGTTTTTGATGAGTTATCTTGTACACCAGAAGAGTGTATAAAGTGTGTGGTGTCACTTCTTAGAGATTCAGCTTACCATTGGTGGAAGACACTTGTATCAGTAGTACCGAAAGAAAGAGTTACTTGGGATTTTTTTAGGAAGAGTTTCGTAAGAAGTACATCAGTCAGAGGTTCATCGACCAAAAAAGAAAGGTATTCCTTGAACTAAAGCAGGGTAAGATGATAGTGACTGCATATGAACATGAATTTGTCAAACTCAACAATTATGCTAGAGAGTGTGTGTCAACTGAAGCTATTTTGTGCAAGAGATTTGAAGATGGGCTCAATGATGATATTCGACTGTCCGTTGGTGTTTTAGAGATAAAAGAGTTTGTTGTTTTAGTTTACAGAGCTTGTAAGGAAGAGGAGTTGCTGAAAGAAAAAGAAAAAGGCAAAGCTAAAATTGAGATGTAAGATACGAAGAAAAGATAGATGAGCAAGCCATTTCAGTCTATATCCAAGAGGCTTAGAGAGTTCTCTACTAGATCAAACTTTTCAGCTGGGTATTCGAGCAGAAACAAAGATAACAGAAATATAGGTTCGAAACCTCGAACTACCTCTATTGCGAGTGTAGGCAATGTCTGATCGGGTAGACCAAAGTGTCCATGGTGTGGTAGACGTCATTTTTGCCAGTGTCGAGCAGATGAGAGTGGTTGTTACAAGCGTGGTGCTCTAGATAATTTTATGCGATAGTGTCCAGAAATGGTTAAAAAGGAAGAATTACAGAGTGCTAGGTTCGAAAATGTTCCAGTCCGAGGTAGACCATAGAGAAACCTGGGAATAAGGGTAGGTAATAGAGGTGTGTCTAGAGATTCAGCAGTGAGACTAGATGTTAGAACACTAGCAAGAACATATGCCATCCGTGCTTGTGAAGAGGCATCCTCCCCTGACGTAATTACGGGTACATTTTCTCTTCATGATGTTAATGTTATTGCTTTAATTGATCCGAGTTCGACAAATTCCTATGTTTGCATGAAATTGATGCCTAGTATGAACATGTCCATAGAGTCTACAGGTTTTATAACACCTTGATTTTTGGGATTTTTGGGATTTTTGTAATTTTGGTGAAATCTTGAAATTTTGGTGATTGAGTTATTGAAATTGTGTTTAAGTATGTTAGTGGGACTTTAAAAGGCCCAAGCCTTCAATAAAACCCGGCAGAAATATCAAGTTTTGAATTTTAAGTGAAGGGGACTTGGTTAAGTGGGTCTTTAAGAAAAACTTAGTAAATTAAGACACAAGTAAGCATTTGGTAAAGTGGCAAGGTGGCGCCACTAAGTTCCTAAAAAGGTGGCGTGTGGACTAAGTGTTAGGGCCAAGGTTCTAGTTGTAGGGTATGCAGATGATACTTTTAGTTTTTGTCGATTTGGTCATATGGATAGGGGCATTCGGCTAGGGCTTTAGGGGTTGCAATTTTGGCAAATAAAGGGAGGTTGTGCCGTTTGTTTGAATAGCCATTAGGGTAAGTTCTAAATTCTTTTCCTTCTTGCCGAATTAGGGTTTTGCCACTTAGGGTTTTCTACTTTTGCTCTATTCTCCTCTTAGTGTACCAAAAACCTGAAAACGCAAGAAAAGTTCTCCTCTTGTGCCGATTTGCCATAGCCGAATCTCTTCTCCTCTCCTCTTTCATTCTTTTTCTTCTTCTTTTTTTCTCAAGCCAAAATATCATCATCACTCTACTCACCTCTTCATCCATTCTCTTTTCTTTTATTCCTATTCTCTTTCAATTCCCTATAGCCGAATACACATAAAAGTCGAAATCCCGAAAGTTTATTTTTGTGCCGATTTGTCTATAGCTGAATCCTTCTACTTTCTTCTTCTCCTTGGCTGAAGTTCACATCCTCCAAACCCCTAATCTCTGACGGCATCACCACTTGAAATCACCTTCTTCTTCCTCGCAACAAAAGCTGAAATCACCATACTCATAGGGAGTTAGGAGCCGAACCTTTAGATCTCTAGATTCACTCTCTGCTCATGTTTAGAGGCTAGATCTACGCCAGATCTGAGTTGGAAATGAGATTGGAATCATTTTGGAGTATTAAATCATTGGTAAGCTATCATAATTTCCTGTTCATATTTTATTTCGGGATTTAGGAAAGTCGAAACCCCTATGTGCATACGAAGGCTGTCGATTTGGTCGTTCCACTTGTCCAAGCCCTCAGTCAGTAGATCTAGTCACTAATTTCGACAAAGGTAAGATCTCATAAACCTAGGAAATGATGGCTGATTATGGTAGGTAAGATTATGTTTCTTATCATTGGATTTTGGAAGCTGATATGTCAAGTGACCGATTGTAGGATATCATGGGAGATCTCGTTAGCTGTTGTCGCAATTAGGTGTGTATCGAACACCATCTTGTAGTTCAAATCGGCAAAAGCTGAAAAGCCGAAATGCTGAAATTCTAGCATTTCGTGGGCTTGCGAGCATGCAAGCGCTCGTGGGTCAGTTGGAAGCAATAGATTTGTAATCAAAATCGATAAATTTGGTGAGTGCGCAATTTCGTGCACTTCGGTAAGTTTGGGCCTCGATGGGCTAAAAATAGGCCCAATAGGCTTACGAGCCCATATGGGTATGGATAAGTGGTAAGTGACTTCTGGTATACTGTAGGTCTAAAACCATTAAAACTGGTAATCCGATCATGAAATTTGGGCTAAATGGGCTTAAGTAGCTATTTGACACTGTAGGGCCCATTAGGGGTTTTAGGGCCCAATAACTAAAAACTGCGAAAATGGGCTAAATAAGCTACTGAGGTGAAAATTAGACTATTAATGACTAAAATGTGCATAAAACCCTAAAAACTAGTATAAATACTGAAATATCCCTTAAGGGTGGGAAATTACTATTTTACCCCTAGGTGTAAAATGACCGTTATACCCCTACGGCTAAGTTTGACTAAAATGCATGTTTTTCTGTTTCTGTTCACGGTATGCCATGACATGATTATCTATTACATGGGACTGGGTTATTGATGGAGGAAGTACTGATAGTGGCTTGACCACGTACTGAAGGGGCTTTGCCTCGTTATACTATTATCTGAGCAGCTATGCTGCAACTGTGGAGTGTAGGGCTGGGTGGGTTGAGTTATTCCCCACATGGAGTGTACGGATGGTACGAGTGGACTGTAGTGATTGGATTTAGGTTGGGCTGGGCTTGCATTCATAATTGATATCTGATCTGTTACTGAAATAGTCCTATGGTCCGTACTGTTATCTGTAAAGGGTTAAGGCCCAGATTATTGTATCTGAATAGGGCTTCAGCCCAGTATATACTAAGACTGGACAAGGCTTAGGCCCAATGGGCTTGAGCTAATTTGGGCTCTGGATGGGCCTTCTTTACACACTGAGTTTCCAAACTCACCCTTTTTTCTTCCATCCATGCAGGTGAGCCCTAGATTAGTGGACTTAGAGTTGGAGGGATTCGGAGTGGCCACGTAGACTACGTTTCGGGTTTAATCAAGTTATTCATCTTACTTTATTATTTTCTCTAAATATTTTTTTATTTTATTCTGATTTTTGTGTATGTAATAAGGCCACTCTAATTATTTTAATTTGGGTTTTAAACTATTTATTTTTACTTTATATTACAAATTGATTTAAATGATTTAAACAAGGCTGCGCCAGTTTTTCTAAAAATCAATCAATGTTTTCAAAACAGAGCTCTCGTAACAAATGAACAGCAAATCAACGAACAAGATAAATTTTAAACGGTTAGTGGATAGGACAGTCCCAAACTAAACCTGGATTTTCTTCCCAAATTACAAGTACGGTTCTACAAAGCTCGCCCTAATCTTAATAACTAGGTCACACGGTTAGTTGTGGGTAATGTGACACACCAGACTTGGCCATAATGTCTAGCCAGGTTTGGGGTGTTACAGGTTTTGTGATTAAAGTATCGAACCCATTGGGTCAGCATGTATTAGTAGACAAAGTATGTTCAAATTGCCCTTTGATGATTAGAGGTTACTGTTTTTTGGCCGATCTCATTCTATTGCAATTTGATGAGTTTGATGTGATTCTTGGTATGGGTTGGTTGACTACGCATGATGTGATAGTGAATTGTGGAAAGAAATTCATTGAGTTGAAATGTGAAAATAGTAAAATTCTTCGGGTTAATTCAGATTAGTCAGATAGTTCAATTGCCATGATTTCTGTTATGCCTACTCAGAAATGCTTGTGGAAAGGATATGAAGCTTATCTTGCTTTTGCGTTGAATACTAAAGATCCAAAGTTGAAAATTGAATCAGGGCCTGCGGTATGTGAGTTTCCTGATGTGTTTCCGAAAGAACTACCAGGTTTGCCTCCTATTAGAGAAGTTGAGTTTGGTATTGAGCTGGTTTCAGGTACAACACCCATTTCTATTGCTCTTTATAGAATGGCTCTAATGGAATTAAAAGAATTGAAAGTTCAGTTGTAGGAATTAATAGATAAAGGCTTTGCAAGACCTAGTTGCTCACCATGGGATGCACCAGTACTCTTTGTGAAAAAGAAAGATGGCTCGATGAGATTGTGCATAGATTATCGATAGCTTAACAATGTAACTATTACGAACAAGTATCCACTACCTAGAATTGATGATTTGTTTGATCAATTGAAGGGAGCTATTGTGTTTTCCAAGATAGATTTGAGATCCAGATATTATCAGTTACGAGTTAAAGAGTTAGATGTTCCGAAGACTGCTTTCCGGACTAGGTATGGCCATTATGAGTTTCTTGTGATGCCATTGGGCTTAACTAATGCTCCTACCATTTTCATGGACTTAATGAGCTGAATTTTCAGACCTTACTTGGATAAATTTGTAGTTGTGTTCATTGATGATATCTTGATTTATTCTCATGATGAGACTGAGCATTCAGAGCATTTAAGAACAGTTTTACAAACTTTGAGAGATAATTAGCTTTATGCCAAGTTTAGCAAAACTGAGTTTTGGTTACGGGAAGTCCGTTTTCTTGGACATATAATCTTAGGTAAAGGTATTAGAGTTGATTCAAGCAAGATTTTAGCCATTTTTGATTAGAAGCCTCCCAGGAATGTATTAGAGGTCAGAAGTTTTCTTGGTCTCGTCAGTTATTATAGACAATTTGTAGAGGGATTTTCCATGATAGTTGCCCCATTGACAAGATTTCTACAGAAAGATGTCAAGTTTAAATGGACTGAAAAGTGTCAGTAGAGTTTTGACAAGTTAAAGGCATTGTTGACTGAAGCTACTGTCTTAGTATAACCAGAACCGAGTAAAGAGTTTGTGATTTATAGTGATGCGTCCTTGAATGGACTAGGTTGTTAACTTATGCAAGAAGGAAAGTTAATTGCTTATGCCTCTAGACAGCTAAAGCCACATGAGAAAAATTATTTGACACATGATTTAGAACTAGCTGCCATTGTATTTGTGTTGAAAATCTGGAGACATCACTTGTATGGTGAGAAATACTGAATATTTACTGATCATAAAAGTTTGAAATACCTGATGACTTAGAAATATTTGAACTTGAGGCAAAGAAGATGGCTAAAGTTGATTGAAGATTACGAACTAGTGATTGATTATCACCTGAGTAAGGCAAACGTAGTTACTAATGCTTTGAGTAGAAATCTTTATTTTCATTAAGAGCCTTAAACACTAGTTTAACCTTATCAGATGATGGTTCCATCTAAGCCGAATTAAGAACTAAGCCAATGTTTCTTGAAGAAATTTGTGAAGTTCAGAAAGATGACGGTGAGTTGCAAGCTAAAAGAGCTTAGTGTGAGTCAGGTATAGACTTAGATTTTTAGATTAGTTCTGACGGTTGTTTGATGTTCAGAAATTGGATATGTGTACCAAAGAATGATGAGCTTATTTGAAAGATCTTAGAGGAAGCACATAGCAGTTCCTTGTCTATTCATCTAGGTAGTACAAAGATGTATAATGATTTGAAGAAAATGTATTAATGGGTAGGAATGAAGAGAGATATCTCAGAGTTTGTTTCTAGATGCTTGATCTCTTAGCAAGTAAAAGTCGAACATCAGGCACCTTCAGGTTTATTGCAGCATGTGTTAGTTCCTGAGTGGAAATGGGACCGAGTTGCCGTGGATTTTATAACAGGATTGCCGTTGACATCGAGAAAGAAAGATGCAGTATGGGTTGTGATTGATAAGCTAATGAAGTCGGCTCATTTTATTCCAGTTCGTATGGATTATTTACTTGACAAGTTGGTCGAGTTGTATATTTCAGAGATAGTTAGACTACATGGAGTATCGTTATAGATTATTTCAGATAGAGACCCGAGATTCACTTCGTGTTTTTGGAAGAAGTTACAGGAAGCTTTGGGCACAAAGTTGAGTTTTAGTACAACTTTCCATCCTCAGACCGATGGTCAGTTAGAGAGAGTTATTCAGATGCTTGAAGGTTTGCTCAGATGTTGTGTTTTAGAATTTCAATGTAGTTGGGAGAAATATTTATCGTTGGTAGAGTTTGCCTATAATAATAGTTACCAATCGAGTTTAAAGATGGCACCTTATGAAGCTTTGTATGGACGTAAATGTCGAACACCTTTGTATTGGATAGGGCTTAAAGAAAATCAATTTTACGGGGTTGACTTAGTTAAAGAAACTAAAGATGTGACAGCCTTAAAACGACCCTAGTCGGAATGTGGTTTCGGGACCACAAAATTGAGGCATAAAAATAATTAAATATTCATTTTGATGCCTATTGTATGTGCCAATTCATGTGTGACATCTTAGGTGCTTCAATTTAGTATTATAATTATGAATTGCACCTAAAAGGGCTAAATTATGAACTTTGAAAATATGCTAGACAAATGTGTGATGACTTATTAATGCATGCATGAGAAATAGTGGATTTGCATGTCAATTTACCCACTTTTATGATAGTGGATGGTAATGATGAGGTTTTGGCACTTTGTGAATTGTTGTTTAGTCATATATTAATATAATAAAAGAAATTTTTATTTAGTTATCATAAAATAAAAGATTAAAATAATATTATGAAATGAAAAGATAAAATTTAATATCAGTAAATTGGGTGAAAAAAAAACAAAGTGTTTCTTCTTTGTTTCTCTCATTGCCGTGAATTGAGAAAGAAAGAAAGCTTTTGAAGCTTAAGGCATTTGGCTAGTGAGGGCATCAAATTAAGGTAAGGTTTCATGCATTTCTTTGGATTTCTTTGTGAATTTTGGTTGGTTTTGAAGCTCACAACAAGACCCATGTGAAAATTTTTGTGTGCATGAAGCATGAAGTGTTTGGTCATGTTGGTGCATTATGTCTTTGAAATAGAAATTGATAAATGGAGTTTTAATGGACTCTATGATGTTAAAGCTTAGGTGAATTGAAATTTGTGAGCTCAAATTTGAAAGAATTGAAGTTTTGTGTGGCTTAAGTGTTTAATTTATAATCGGCTAATATAGTGAAATATGGAAATTGTTTTTAACATTAGAAATTGATGGTTAAAATTATTTGTATGTGTACACATGGTTACTGAATGTTGAATTGAGTAAAAAATGGGATTAATGGTTGGTTTATTGAAGAAGGGGTAATCGGCAAAGACTCTCTTTGAGTAATTTGAATTGGTGTTTTGGAAGTTTTGTAAGGAATAAGTAGGTTGAATTCGGCAATTAGAGGGAGGTGTGAAACTTGTGCTTAATTGTGGAATTTTATAATTGAATTGCTAGTATGAGTTTATACAATTGCCGAAATTGAAATAGGGAATGTGGCTAAGAAATTTGATATGTTTTTATTTAATTACTATGAAATAGCTACAAGAGAAAATAAGGATGAAATTTGAGTTGGTTATGATTCATTGTGCGATTTATTAAGCTAGAATAGACATTCGGCTATGTCCATTGGAACAAATGAATTTGGTTTAGAGGGTTAGTTGATGATATATCTATTGTGCAAATTGAGTGGTGAGTTGTCAAAATGAAGTGTTAATGTGCATTATGTAATTGTGTATGTTTTCAACTAAGGAAAAACTATGCTTTGATGTTGAAATTGGGTTTTGATGAACGAATGAACTTGTTTTGGTGAATGGCTAATTATCGAATAAATCTTTTGAGATTTTAGATGGAATTGCCGAATGTGCCTATAATAAGGAAAGGGATGGTTTGATTTTGATATTATAAGTGAAGTTTAAGACCATATGCTTTTGGTCATAGCATGTGAAGTAATCAAACATATTTTTGTTAATTGAGCTTTGAATCGATGGAAGTATGTGTTAATTTGAGGAATTAAATTGTAAGTGTATAATTATTGAGTTTTGAGGTAAGGTATGCATTCGGTCATGGCTCAAAGGATGCTAATTCATGTTAGTTAACGTTCTTGTAAAGGAAGATGTATATGAGTGTTTATAAATTAGTTGATCGTTGCTATAGGTGGATAATGTGAGCAAATCACATACGGTTAATGGATGGGAAAGTAGAATTGAGCTTGGAAATTGGTATATATGACAAAATTGATATGTTTAATTAGTGGCCAAATGTGACCTTGATTATATGTTGTAGCTTGAAATGAAATGTGAATAAGAACTTTAAAGAGTGAAATTGTATAAATCTGCTTGGTACAGCAGCAGTAATGTGTTTTGGAAAAATCACCATAAATTGTGGGAGATGAATTAGAGGCTGAATAAATTGTATAATTAAATCTTAATGAGTCTAGTTTCTTATAAAAGAAACCTTACAAGCAATGGAATTGCCGATAAAGAGATTTTTAAAGTTTTGTGGGACAGTGTCAGAATGACCCCGAAATCCCCTGTTCTGTTTTTAGAAAATCACTATAAATTGTATAAAAATAGTTATAAGATAAAATTTATATGCTTAGACTCCTTAATGAGTCTAGTTTCAAATAAAACAGGCTAGGACATATTTTGAATTCTGTACAAGGAGAAATTCAATTCGTAGTAAAGAGTGGTCAGTTTAGTCAAACAGTGAAATAGGGGAAACTTTAAGAAAATTCTGGTATTGATTGGCCAAACCAAAAATTCTGAAAATTTCATGGATGGAAGATATATGAGTCTATTTTCAGGAAAAATTAACGGAACTTCATTTGACGTTTCGTAGCTCCAGTTATGAGTAATTTATTGAATGTTGCTCAGAAAATCAGCTTGTTGTGACTTGTGATATGTATGTGAAATGGCCGAATGTGTGTGTGTTTGCTATGAGAAGTATATGCATGTATTATTTTACTATAAGTGAAAATGATTAATTGAGATGTTTGAATAAGGATTAATAAAATTAAATATTTTATTTAGCTCAAGAGCATAGAGGGACAAGTTCGGATAAAGGGAAGGCTAAAGTGGTCGAATAGCCAACTCATAATTGCTCGGGAAAGTTCAAGGTAAGTTTTGAGTAATTGAATTTGGTATTTAATTTAAAATGCCATGATATACCTGCATGATAGTTGAACGATGTTCCATTGAGAAAGAAACCTTATTCATGTTTGCTATATAGCCGAATGGCTCATAGAGAAAGAAACTGAAATTGGGATTTGAAATGTATTGCTTATGTATGTTTGCTCATTGGGCCGAAAGTCTAGAAAAGAAGAGTATACATGTATAAGTTTTGATTTACATTATGATATAAAGTCAAGGAGCATGTTATATGTTTGTATGCGAATGAATGGATTGAATTACAAGTGTGATCTTGCTATGTGAAATGTGGCAACATGTGAATACATATGTATAAGACTCTGTGATGTGAATCCGGGATTAAAGTCCCGATGACTATATGCGGAGACTATGTTCGGGTTAAGACCCGAAGGCTATATGCAGAGATGATGTCCGGGTTAAGACCCGAAGGCTATATGCGGAGATTCTATCCGGGGTAAAGGCCCGATGGCTATGTATAGAGATTTTACCCGAGCTAAAGGTTTCGATGATGATGCGAGTAAAGTCTAAGACTAAAAGTCTTCATGGTAACGATTGCTAATGAATGCGCTTAAAGTGTTAAGTTATACATGTATGTACCCTAAGCTTATATGCAAACTGGTTTTTAGACCAAATACTAAGGTCATTATGCGATTACATATGTGTGTATGAAATGAGACTATTAATATGGTCAAAATACAATTGGTCAATGCGAAATGTTATGTGAAATTATGCGACATGTCTATGTTTACATGAGCTTACTATAAGTGAAAGTTATCTACTTTCGTATATGATGAGAATGTGCATGTTCGGTTAAAAGGTGACGTACCTAAATGAAGAGGGGAATAAAAAAATACAACAACTATGTTATATTTTGAGTTTTATCTGTTGTCATTGCTTAAAACTTACTAAGCATTGTAATGCTTACTCCGTTTAGATCTCATTTTGGAAGCTACGGACTCGGGGATTGAAGCCTTAATCACCTACACTATCACCGTTATTTGGTACATTTGATAGTTATTTTGGATCAATGGCATGTATAGGCTAACCTCCTTTTTATTGAACCAAACTACATTTTAAGTTGTAATTATTCTAGCCATGCGAAAATGGCTTGCCTAGTCTTCTAGTTTGATTATATGTTTGGATGATACTAATATGGTTCGATGTTTGTGGCATGATATTTAGTTAGTACCCAATATGCAATGAGTTTCTAATATGGTGTTCGGTTATTGAAAAGTTTGATTTGGACTAATTGTTAGTAGCCACAAGGTGGAAATTTGCTAGCATGTTTATAAAACGAATTAAATGAGATATGAGGTACTGACCGAACCTTTTTACAAGTGATATACATTTCAGTTAGAACTCAATGAATCTATGTCTAGCGTGTAACTATGAACCTCGGTAGGTTGTATTTAGATATGTAATACCTTAATACCCTATTCCGACGACGGACAGCGGTGTAGGGTGTTACAAAAGAGAAAGTGAAAGTTATCAGAGATTACTTGAAAGCAGCTTCAAATAGACAGAAGTCTTATGCAGATTTGAAAAGAAAAGAGATTGAGTATCAAGTTGTGACAAAGTGTACTTGAAAGTATCACCATGGAAGAAAGTCTTTAGATTTGGCAAGAAAGGCAAACTAAGTCCGTGTTTTATTGGACCGTTTAAGGTGACTGAAAGAGTTAGGCCATTAGCATATCGGTTAGCTTTACTGACAGAGATAGAGAAGATTCATGATGCGTTCCATGTGTCCATGTTATGTCATTACCGTTCTGATCCATCACATGTGATTTCACAGACAGAGGTTGAGATTCAGCAAGATATGACTTACAGTGAAGAACCGATAAAGATTTTAGCTCAAGAGGTCAAACAACTAAGGAACAAAAGTATTGCACTTGTGGAAGTATTATGGAATAGACATGGGGTAGACGAGGCTACATGGGAGCCCGAGGAGGCTATGCGAAAACAGTATTCAAATCTATTCACAGGTAAGATTTTCGAGGACAAAAATCCCTAAAGGGGGAGAAATGTAACATCCTGAAATAGGGCCTAAACAAAACAGTGGTTGCAAAACCACGAATCTGAGATAAAAAAGTTTATTTCGATAATTTTTTATGATTTACCGAGTGATTAGATGCATGTGTCACAATATTGATGAAATTTTCATGAATCGCATGTTTAATTTGCCTATTAAGGCTTAATTTCAAAAGTTGATAAATATGAGTTCTAGATAGGAAAGAATTAAATTGAAGAGCATAATTGAAGTAGAGGCCCTTAAATGGTAATTATACCATTAGGTTTCCATGGACAAAAATGGACATACATAGGTAGAAATAACCAAAGTTTTATTGAAGGGCATTTTAGTCATTTGGTAATTAAAAAGATTAAAAAGGGAAAAAAAGATGGCAAAATGTTATCATCTTCTTCATTAGGCCGAATGTCAAGGGTTCTTCATAGCTAGGGTTTGTTTCAAGCTTCCAAGCTCCATAGTAAGTGATTCCAAGCCCCATTTTTAATGTTCTTTACGTTTTTGGAGTCCCGATAACTTGATTTAGCTTATTCTAACAAGAATTTAACCTAGGGTTCATATTTGGAAAAATACCCATAGGTGAAATGTGTTTATTTTGATGTTTTATGATAGAATATGAGGTTTTAAATTATGTTAAACAATGTGTGCTACTCGGTTTTAAGTAAAAACGAGTAAAATGGCATAATCAGTAAAAATACCTAATGCTCATAAGTACATGTTAGAGTGAGAATTTGATGTTGCCATTAAGGGAAAATGATCAGCATGTCCTAAAACATAAGAGTTAGGGAAAAAGTTTAATTTTTGAGCTTTGGGGCAAAAGTGCAAATATGCAAAAGTTTAGGGGAAAAATTATAGTTTTGCCAAAGTTAGAGTTAAAGACTATTTTGATAAATGTGAGTATTAAATAAGCTAAATTTGCTAATTATAGATCAAGAAGAATGAAATTTTGGAATAGGCTGAGGAAAGAAAAAGGTAGAAGATTAAGTTGTCAAGTTGATCGTACTTTGCACCGAGGTAAGTTTACGGTAAATAAATGCAATATTTCAATATTTTATATTAATATTGTTAATTTCCAGCATATATACATTTATTTTATGAGAATATTCCAAGTTGAATTAAAGATGAGATAACATAGAAAAAGTATCAGAAAGCCCGTTTGAACCTTAAGAATGTATGGGATACGGAATGTCATGACATTTTGGGTTGAGACAGTTGAGGAACATCCCATGTAAGTCCATATCAGACATATGGCATTGGCAGGTTGAGACAGTTAAGGAACATCCCATGTAAGTCCATATCAGATATATGGCTTTGGCAGGACAGGTAATATCCCATGTAAGACCATGCCTAGAGCATGGCATTGCCAGGCTATTATCAGGCAGGAAAACTGAAGTACCCTTAGTATTCCAAATGGTTCATCGGGCTAATATACAAGCTATGTTACAAGAAAGTTCAGGTAAAGGAATGATAAACAGGAAAGTTAAAGAGTAAGTGGAGAAGTAAAATAAAGATTTTGTTAATTGATGGTATAATATGAGTATAATTATACTTAGTGAATATTGTCATGTATTTATTTGTAAACTTACTAAGTATTGTAGCTTACTCCTTTCCCTTTCTCTCTTTTATAGTGTAGCCAAGCCAATTCGGGAACCAAAAGGACGTCGGAGTTCGTGTCACACTATCAAAGGCTATCTCGGTATTTTGTAGTTTGAAATGTTTTGAGTTATGCCATGTATAGGAACTTGACTTGTATGTTCTTATGATATGACTAAAGAATGGTATGGGAATACTTGATAATGATTAGCTATTTAAATGGCTAATTAAGAACATGTTTTGATGTTTTGTATGCCTAAATGATAGTTTATGCAAAGAAATTATGAAAGAGTAAAAGTTGGCCATGAAACAGTTTTGGAACAGCAATAGTGATGTGAATTTGAAAAATCATTAAAAATTGTATAAATGGAATTAAATGGTGAATGTGATATATAATTAAATCTTATTGAGTCTATTTTCATAGGAAGGAAAAAGAGCAAGCAAAGGAAGTCTATATTCTGAGATATTTAGATTATTGCGAGACTGGTTTAGAGTGACTTCGTGATCCCCTATTCTGATTTTAGAAATTCACTAAAATTTGGACAAAAATAGTTATGAGTTATAATTTATATGTATGGATTCCTTAGTGAGTATATTTTCATTAGAAAGAAGTAGAAACACTATATGAAAACTGTACTAAGATATAATTTATTTTTAGTGAGAAGTGGGCAGAACTATTAGACTGTGAAACATGAGAACTTTTAATGAATAAACTATACTAATTGACCAAACTAAAAATTCTGAAAAAATTATGGTAAGAGGATATATGAGTCTATTTTCATGAAAAATTTATAGATTTAAATTTTGACTTTCGTAAATCGAGTTATAATTAATTTAGTGACTATTATGCACGTGGGTATTTTTATTATGAACAGTGAAGCAAATTCTTTTAATTTGTGTAAGAAAACGTAAAATTTTTACTGTTCCTGATTTGGTCCCAAACAGTTCCAATTGCATTTTTTAGGGCCTCGAGAGCCCTTTTTAGGGATATATTGGATGAATGTGAGTGAATTAACTTTAAAAGCAAATTTTTATGCCCCGAATTAGTAAGATAAGTCTAGTAACTCCTCGTGCTCAACTCTGGCGACTGTCTCGGGTAAGAGGTGTCACATAAGCCGTATCTCTTACAATCGAGGTTGGTAGTGATTATTTAGGGAATATGTGTGTAACACCTTAATTTTGGGCCTAGAAGAATTGGGCCTCGGGCATAGGTGCGTTTAAAATTTTTGAGAGTAAGATAACGACACAAAATGCATGTTAGAATGGTTGGGTTGATGATTTTGGAATGTTGGGGGGCTCCTATGAAGTCCTGGGTTCAAGCTTTGGTATAGGAAATATTTTGGTTTTTAGCCTTAGGGGAACCCTAACCTCAAGTGGTATGGCTTATAAATAAATGGGGCAGAGATAAGACACAAATAAGCTTGTGGCCTAGTGGCAAGTGGCTCCACTTTGAGAGCATAGAGGTGATGCCACAAGGGAAGGAGGGAGGTCCAGGGTTTGAGTGTGATCAAGGTATGTTGTTGGGTATATATTTTGGATCTTGGACAGCTAGTGGTTGTGTTGGAATTGAACTCTGAATGGAAGATTTTGAATTGGTCATGTGAGTGATCTAAGTAGTGGATTATGGAGTGATAAGGGGAGCAAATCTTGGAGAAATTTTAGGGGATTTGGTTGTTGAAGTTTTGGTGTTGATTTGGGTGCTGGTGAAAGGCAAATTCGGCTAGAGTATTAAGGGAGTGACGTTCTTGGGAGTTTTAGGAGGTAGTGTTGAATGTTTCATTGTTATTTTCGGCATTTTTCTTGGCATGGTTTTCGGTTTTTCTTTTGTACCATTTGATATTGCCCTTTCTTTTGCCAAATCGTGACTTTTTTCCTTTTTGTTACTGAAAAACCGAGTGTGTCATTAGCTCTTAAGGTAGTGGCAATTCTTGTTATTTGTTTTTACTCATTTAATGCTTTCTCCCTAAAAGACAAAATCCCTTCTCTTTTCTTCCTCTGGTGTCGCCACTACCTCCTTCTTCCTCATTCTTCTAAACTGAAATTTTCTTTTCTTTTCTTCCTCTCATAATTTCTCTCTTCCCAATTTCTTCTTCTTTTCTTGTTTCTCTGCCAAGCTATAGCTGAATCTCTTATTAGGCCATCACAACTTCTTTCTTTTTTCAAACAAAAACATCTAAACCGAATCCTCCTCTCCCGCCTCGATATTCTTTCTTTTGTCGGTAGTAAAGGAGACTCTTGTGTTGGGTTTCATTTCTTGTCTAGCCGATTACTTTCTCTCCATCTTAGAAACTGAATCTCATTTCTGCAAATCTCACTTCGTGATCCAAATTCTTGTGGGCAAACGATCTTGTATCGGTAAGTGTGCAAACCTTTCTCTATTCAATAAGGGGGTCAGAATCAATTTCCTTTCTTTTCTACCGAATCTTCTCACTCTTCTCATATTCTGACGTTGGTCGTTATTTAGGTTCTTTGAGGGTAGACTTGGAGTAGACAACACTCTCTATTGAGGTAAGCATTTTTGTCTGGTTGGGTTAAAGGCCGGATGTTTTTATGCAATGTTAAGGGGGTGACTTATGATAGATGTAAGTCACTTGTTTATTCAGCCTGTGATAGTTACAGTTTTGATGCAAATCTTGGAAACAATTGTTGCTAGCAATTAATGAAGGATTAGAATGGCTTGTCGATCAAGGTAAGGGGTTAATGAGATTTTGTTTTTGGTAAAGGAGATTATTTGGTGCAGATCTAGTGTCTAACTGTTGGTCTCGTTTGTGATAGGTTTGGTGCTAGGGATTCATCGCATACTTCACTATCAAAGGTGTGTACCCACACTACACACATAATACATCGGTAAATCCCAAAAAGTCGAAATGCCAAAAAGCCAAAAAGTTGAAAGGTTGGCGTTGGCAACCCCACGAGTGTGCGAACCCTCATGTGGAGAGATCGGTAAGCCGATAGAGACTCCATAAGCGATCTCATGGTCTCAGGCCGCTTTCTGGCCAACTAGGCCAAAATGGGCCGAGTGGACTCGAAGGGCCCGTGGGCTTATCGTGAGTAAAAATGATGGTTTGGTAAGAATTGACAAGCCAGTCAGGCTAATCACGTGGATTATGGTAGATTTGGGCCTAATGGGCCATATGAGTGTGTAGGCCCTACTTGGGCTATGTATTGAGCTTTTGGGCCCTAGTAAATTTGTAACTCTACTGAATTGACTTTAAATGCATTGAATAAGTTGTGAAATTGTTACTGGGCCAGAATGTGTACATAGGCCACAATAAGATATAACCGATATGCCTTAAGTGCAAAATGACTGATATGCCCTAAGGGCAAAATGATTGAAATGCCTCTACTCGCTGTATGTATGTTTAAGTATGCCATATGTTATCGGTACTCTAAATAATTAAACTCGTGTTATGGCATGTATAGGCTGAAACATTTTTTAGGTGTTGATTTTGGTTGTAATACCTAAGCCATGTGAAAATGGCACTTTACCTATGTCTAAATTAAATCCTATGTGTGCTTAGATTTGATGCCTATGATCTTGGTTGGCATATGTGAGTATGCTCAATAATATCTTGGTCTGAGGTAAGTATTTTGCAAATCAATAATGGCTTTACATTTTAGGTTCGAAATTAGCTTGGAAGTAATGTGAATGTTACGTGTATATAGTTATATAGGAGTTGTGCTTGTTGTAACGGTCTTGAGATTAACTTAGTTAGTTAGGTTAGAAGTAATCTAATATAAATTAAAGAATGGTTAATTTAGTGACGTCGTATAATTAATTGAGACGATTATAAGAAATTAAATGATTCATCATTGTTAGTTTGAATCATTAGTGAAGTACTTACTAAATGTGGATGTTTTAGTTGTTGCATTGGTTCATGTGAACTATGTTTGGTGTGAACATATTTGATAATGTGGTTAACTTGGGCTGTTATAAAATGTATTGCATGTTATGACAAATTGGATGGGATTGGATAATTGATCATTTCATGAGTACTCGATTTTGACCTAGGTCTATTAATGAGTAATCAATATTGATATTTAGTATTAAATTGGTGTGATTGTTTAATTATCTTCTAGTTACATTTGTGGCTTATATGATAGTATTTGCATAAGTATATGGTGATAACTCAATTAGTCATGATCTCATGTATATAAGTATGATTACTGGGCATAATGTTTGAGTGTGATTTATTTGATGTGATAATTATGCTAAAATAGTTTAAATTAATAGAGCCATATGCGTATGACTTTATGTTTCTAATAAGATGTATTTTGTCTTTACTAAATGTATAAAGTATGTTAGTTCATAATGCCCATTATTAAATCGCCTATGATGTTTGACATAAACCTTTAACTTATGTATGTTCAGATGTATATATATTATAAATATATATATAAATGCATGTATAACATTAAGGAATAAAAGGTTAGTGGTTCCTTAGCATATGAATTTCCTAATGACTATGGTTAAATAATATTTTTCCTTTGTATATACATGAAAGCATACTATGTGACGTTAAATTTTTTATTGTAGCTATATCATGATTCCTAATGATTGTTTAAATGTATAAACGTACTTATATTTTGATCAATAAAATATATATATATATACATTTGTATCCAATAAGTGTTTGGGTTGTTTTTTGTTTAGTGACATCTCATAACCCTAATTCGGCGACGGATACGGGTTAAGGGTGTTACAATATATTGCTCCAATTCAGCTGATTTAGTGAGCTTGAATGCTTAGGTTTCATTCTTGAGCAGCCAAAAAGTTTTTAGAATAAGCTTTAAATTCCCTTTTGGCAGCCGAATAGACACCAGCAGTAAGCTTTAAATTCCCTATTGCCAGCCAAATAGACACCAACAAATTTTGTTGTTGTTTTGAGCACTTGAAGAAGAGGAAGAGACTGTTGAATTTAAATGATGCAAAATGCTCTTCTTAAATGTTGTAACAGCCGCATTTAACACTTTATAGCAGCTCTCTTATACATAACTTATTCCAGCTGAATAGCCACCTACAAGCATTAACAAACACATTAAAAACACATTAAACACACTAAAATTAATAAGCTTAATTAATCAATTGTAAATAAACATTTTTTAACACTTAACTTAATTTAATAAACTATAAATAAACATATTTAACAATAAGTTATTCTAGCAATTAAATAAACTAAGAAAAGAATTTATTCTAGCAATTAATTAACTAAAAGGAGTTTAATAAAATTAAATTCCAGCAAATCAATAATTAACTAAGATGAGTTTAATAAAGTTCAGCAACTCAATTATTAACTAAGATGAGTTTAATAAAGTCCAGCAACTCAATTATTAACTAAGATGACTTTAATAAATTAAAGTTCAGCTTGCAATAAATTGCAAGGGACACCTATTGAACTGAATGAGCTTGTAATTAAGCCTCATTTTGCACTTAGGCCCCTCGAGCTTAGGCCAATCTCAATGGTGTCGAGTTGCGTTGTAACATGATGCAACCGGGTTCACATCATGTCCTCAAGCAACATAAACAAAGATGAAAAATAAAAAATGAGGACCCTTGAGCTAGTATAATACAAGTATTCATTTCGGAGCATATGACTTAGGAATTTCATGCTTACTATTAATTTCAATATGATCAGAAGTTGACTTACCACTTTTGACCACAAACATCTGAGTTTAGTATGTTTCAAAGTATACAAGTATTAAGGGTCTTGTCTATAGGGATCCACAACAAATCATACAAGTACTTTGATTATCCAAGCAGGATCCAAATAGTCATTTATGTGGATGTTTAGTATGGTTTCCATCATGTATAAGGATATTTAGGTCAAATAGGGCTTTTCGCCTTGTGACGATGTAACGCCCTAATTTTTGAGATTTTTGCGATTTTGGTGAAGTCATGAAATTTTGTTGTTTGATTAAGAAATTTATGTTTTAAGTATGTTAGTGGGCCTTTAGAAGGCCCAAGCCTAAGTTAAAACCCGGTATAATTTCAGAATTTTGAATTTAATGAGAAGGGGTCTTGGTTATGTGGCCTTTTAAGAAAAAGTAAGTAAAATAAGGCACAAGTGAACCCTTGGTAAAGTGGCAATGTGGCGCCACTTAGTTCCTTAAAAAGTGGCGTGTGGATGAGTGCAAGGGCCAGGGTTCAAGTCACAAGGTAAGCAGTATGGTATTTTTATTTTTGTTGCATGTGATGGTCATGTGATGGAACTCAAGTGGAACTCTGCTGAAGAGAGTTTGAGTTGTTCATGGGATTTGATCAAAGAGGATAAGGGGGAGAGATTTTAGGAAATTTGAATGGAAGTTGGTGGTGGCCGATTGTGGGAGTCTTGGAAGCAAATTCAGCATTGGGTTTTGAAGTTTCAATTTCGGCAAGTGGAGTTAGTGTGTGTCGAATGCTTGGTGTAGAACCTTTCGGGATTTGTTTTGGCCTCTCTTCTATCTTGCTGAATTAGGGTATAATGCCTTAGGGTTCTTTTTCTTCTCCTCATTTTTGCTAGAAACCGAAACATAAGCCTCCATACTCTCTTTGTGCCAATTTGTCCATAACCAAATCTGCACTTCTCTTCTCCTCTCTTCTTTACTTTCATCTTCTTTCTCTTTAATTTCCATAAAAGCTGAGTCCACTTCCTTCTTTCCTATCTTCTTCTCAAGCCAAATTTGATTGAAGCAATCTCTTTTCTCCACTCTTCTTGTCGATTACCTAAAGAGCCGAAACCAAATCCACCATTGTCGAACACCTCATTGATCAAAAATATTTATTCTTTCCATTCAAGTCTTGCAAGAGCCGAGTCTTACCCTTGTCTCTAGTGATCTCCTTTCAAACCTGAAAAATTCACCCTAGTAGCCAATTTCTTCTTGACCAATTTCCATAAAAGCTGAAATCACCATACTCATAGTGAATTGGAAACCGAACCCTTAGCTCTTTCATTCTCACTCTCTACTCATGTTTAGAGGCTAGATATGCGTCAGATCTGAGTTAGATACAAGATTGGAAGCATTCTAGTTAGTGAACCTTCGGTAAGTAGTAAGATCTTTTCTCTATTCATTATTTCGGGATTTAAGGAAAAGCTGAAAACCCCTATGTAGGGTGACTGTCGATTGGGGCTGAAGGCTCTATAGATCTTATCATTCGATCTGTTATGTGCTAGGGTGGATTAAAGGTTATCAAACGAGGAGTGGTGAAGGCTTGGATCATCGGAACGACTAGATCTAGATCTAGTCACTATTTTCGGCAAAGGTAAGTGGTTTAGGGCCTTAAGGGTTTTTCGCCGAATATGGTAAGCATGGTTACATTAGTTGTCGTTAATTCATAAGACTAATATGTTAGTGACCGATTGTAGGAAAAATTGCGTGGGAGATCTCGCTGTAGTAATCGTAAATCAGGTGTGTAAACGAATACCGTCTAGTAGACAAAATCAACAAAAGCCCAAATGCCAAAATTCCAGCATTCGTGGGCTTATGAGCGTGCGAGTGTGATATCCGTGATATGAAGTAATAAAATTTATAAAGAACTTGATCACACGAAAACTAACTAATATCACGACGTTTTAAGGCAAGCGCACCTATCGAACAGTAGATAGCTTAGTGGCAAGACCGAGTTATCGTACCTAAGGGAACCAAAAGTACTATTACTTATTTCCTTTCTATTATCTAGCCTAAGAATAAAAAAGGGGTTTGTTTAAACTAATTCTAAAACTAACTAAGAAAAGCACAAAGATTAAAATTGGGAAAACTTTTAGGGAAAAGCTGATTGATATGGACAATACTTAAGGGGGAATCCATCTAGACTTCATTTGTTATTGGTTCTTGAGCTAGACAATTTATTCACTTGACTTGATCCGTAGAGATCCCTAATTTATGCTAAACCCTCCGTCGAGGCGTAGAGCAACTAGGCCTAAGTTGTTAATTAAAGTTCCCTTATTAATTAACTCCTTAGGTTGCATTAATTCGATCTATGGTTCCCTATATTAGGTTTGACCCTAATCCAGCAGATTTATGTCGCCCTATGTCTAGGGTTGCATGCAACTCCGCTTAATTATGGTAGATCTACTCTTATCACAGGGACTTTTGCTCCTCTGCTCTAAGCACATCTAGTTCTTGAAATAATACCTAGGACTATTAAATCAAGGATGAAGAACACATAATTAAGAACAATTAAAGTATTTATTATATAACTCAAGAATAAATAATAACAAGATTCGTCTTAGGTTTCATCCCCCTCAAGTATTTGAGGGGTTTAGTTCATAATAAAGAAAGAAAACATCTCAGAAGAAATAAAATAACAAAACATAAAAGAACCTGAAAACCCCTGAAGGAATTTAGGGAGATCCTCTATATTGCTGCAGAATTTCGACTTCTGGGATGAATCAATCAGCTTCCCTGCTAGTAATCCCTACTTCCACTCTCTGTGTTGGCAGCAAAGAATTCTTCCCTTTGTGGGGAAAATAAGCACACCCCTAGAGTTGCCTCCTAGGGTCATTATATAGAGCTTTGGAGAGCCTTTCTTAGCCTCCAAGTATCCCAATTCGAGTGAAATTCCTCTTTCTCATGACTAGAACACGCCCGTGTGCCACGCCCGTGTGACTTTGACAAAGGCCGTGTGGCTTGCCCGTGCTTGTCGAGGGCTGGACCGTGTGATCTTCATGTGGCACGGCCGTGTAGTGATTCCTTGGGCCATGTGATCTTTCATTTTTGGCCCATTTTCCTCATTTTCGGTTCATTTCCTATTCTTTTCTCTTCCATATGCTCTCCTGAGTATAAGATATGAAAAAGAAGGATTAAGAGCACCAATTCTCACTAAATTGATAATAATTCATCCAAAATATAGGCTAAACATGAGGTAAAAATATGTATAATTTATTGTTTATCAAATACCCCCACACTTAAGCCTTTGCTTGTCCTCAAGTAAAATCTCAATCCATAAATAAGAATTATTCCTCTCAACCTACAATCTTTATCAATAATGTTTCAAACTAGTCCACAGGTAATCATACAATGGTTAATTCAATCAGAAGAACATTAAAGACTCAATCACTCTAAGTTGAGAATTTTATCATTGAAAACATAAGTCTCTTCCTTCCTTCTAAGTAGTTATCTCTCCATCTTAATTAACAGGAGTTGACATCCTCACTAAAGGTTCACTCTATCCACTCGAAGTGTTTAGGGTTCAAAATTTAAGCACTCCTTAGTCAACTTGAAAAGTTATTACCATAAGCTTGCAAGAAAATCAAATCTCCACCACTAAAGTTTGATATGATACATTGATCAAAAGGTCTTTTAATGGTTGTAACAGGGTTTAGTTAGGGTGTTGTCACAGGCTGGAAAAAGAATGTTAGAATCGAGATTGAACTGAAAAATTATCTAGCTAGAAAAATCTCTATCACTGGAACATATTTCTCAGCTAATTCTTATGATTTTATTATTTCTGCCTTGGTAGCCTTAAAATAGAAATATGCAAAAACTTGTTCAACTATTACAAGTTACAACTGAATTTCACTGTATGTACATATTTTTTTTCTTTTTTTCTTCCTTTAAAAAAAAAAACAATTCAAGTAATGTAATAAATTGAATAAAACTTTACAATCTGGAAAGGAGAAAGAAAAAAGAAAAAAAAAAGCTAGATGAAAAATTCAACTCAAATCTCGATAAAAATATGGGTCAAAATAATTGAATGCGATTCAACAAAAATGGGTTATTGGTTAATAATTAGAGGGTGAGTCAAGGAAAAGGTTGTTAGGCTTAATGGGGTTTACTAGGGGTTAATTTATGGAGGTAGGCTTTTTGTGGGGTAAGTGGGTTAAATCCTAGGTGCCTTTATCATTTCGGTATATCAAATCAATGATGTGGTCTCGACATGTATAATCGAAGCAAGTTCTAGAATAACAATTCAGTATTGACCCACTCAAAGCAATAATAAAAGTGAGCACGAAAGAATGTATGCTCAAAAGGCTAAAAAATCTCACCAGGATTATGGCTTTTGATGTCAATCCTGCGAATTTCAAATCTCAAGATAATACTTAAATTTAGGGAAGATAACTTATGCAAAAAAAATTTGGGGTTCTCAAAAATTTCAACTTATCATGCTTGATTCCTTAATGTTTTAAAGTTTGAATAATTAAAGTACAAGCACCTATATCTTAATTCTTAACATATCGATAGAAATCATAAATCAAACAGAATAAATTCCTAATAGAAGATTGAGAATTAGTTAAGAACAATGCATGAAGTACAATTTCAGGGATTTTCATAATGTAAAGATTTCAAGTAAGCTTCCCCCCCACACTTAAGATGTACATTGCCCTCAATGTACAAGGATATATAAATAGCAAGAGAAGTATAATATCATAAGATAGGGAGAATTGAAACTTCCTAAATTTAGGATGAAATTGTAAGAAAGAGTTGGTAATTGTGCAGGGTGTTCCCATTTCCGTTTGAATATGAGCTGTAGAGCTACTTTTTGAAATTGTGAAAATATTAATTAGTTGTGGGAATTTTCGATTAATAAAGATTACTCATTAGGGATTGGCCGATATGAAAGATAGAAAATTAAATAACAGAGAAATAATAAACTGAGTTCTAAAAATACTAATACTGCAATGATTAAAAGGATTAAACATAAAAATAAATTTTGAAATAAAAAGGAAACTAATAAAGGAAAAATAAAATAAAAAATGAGAAAAATAGGATTAAACATAAAAATAAATTTTGAAATAAAAATGAGGCACATGCCTGTGTGGTTCGGGGTTAGCCCGTGTTGGGCATATTGCACGGCCGTTGTGAACTTGTTTGATTTTCGCACGGTCGTGTAGGTAGTCACATGGTCGTGTTTAATTTGACAGTGTTGGCCACGGCTTAGGGACACGGGCGTGTGGCGTTGTGTGAGCCCGTGTTGATACTGCAGGGTTCCACGGCCATGTCGCATGGCCGTGGGGATTTGTCGACCTCCCGTGCTTTTGGGAAACTTCTGCTCTGTTTGTACACGGTCTGGGTGCACGACCGTGTCTCTGTTTAAGATGTCACACGGCCTTAGGCACGCCTGTGTGCCAGGCCATGTGGTCCTAATTTCCTGCATCAAAGGTGTTAGTTGCTGTATAAAAAGACTGAAAACAAAACTAGAAGAAAAGTTACTGAGTTAGTGCTCAGGTTGCCTCCCGAGAAGCGCTTGTTTATAGTCTAAGCTCGACTTTTCTTAAGCTTATTCGTTCACGGTGGTTTGAAGAGTTGATACTCTTCTATCCTGCTTGCAATTTTATTATTAACATAAGATTTGAGTCGAGTATGGTTTACCTTGAAAGTGCCGAGTGACTCATGTTTTATTTCTACTGTACCATAAGGGAAGATTTTCATTACCGTGAAGTGAGGTATGTCACTTGTATGTTCTTTCGAGTTCAAGATTCGGGGGTTGTCTTCCCCTAGAAGTACCTTATCCCCTACCTTGATTTGACACGTTTTTACCTGAGGGTCGTCTTGGTGATGCTCTGGGTTGGTGTGGCATATTTTGGGTTTTTCATGATAGTTCAGCCACTCATCTAGTTCCTCGATCTGAAGCGTTTGCTTTTTAGGTGCCTCTCCATTGGATGGACTTGTCTGTGATTGGGTTGCCTTTATGTGAAGTGTATCCTGCACAGAAGGTTGGGTGGTGAGTTTAATATTTTTACAAGGACTCGTGACTATATTATTATCAACAGTTTTAATTGCGTTTTGAGCTTGTAAAGTAACTTTGTCATCACCTACATGTAGTGTAAGTTCACCTGTTCCTAAATCAATTATTGTTCTGGCAGTTGCTAAGAAGGGTCGCCCTAGAATTAAGGGTATATCGCTATCCTCATCAATGTCTAAAACAACAAAGTCAACTGGGAATATAAATTTATCAATTTTGACGAGCACATCTTCAATTATTCCCTTAGGAGACCTAATAGTTTTATCAGCTAGTTGAATGCTCATCTTAGTTTGCTTAGGCTTTCCAAGACCTAGTTGTTTAAAAAGTTTATAAGGCATGACATTTATACTAGCTCCTAAATCAGCTAAAGCATTTTTGGTGTCTAGGCTACCAAATAAACAAGGAATAGTAAAACTCCTTGGATCTTTCAGTTTGGTTGGCAGTTTATTTTGGAGAATAGCTGAGCATTCCTCGTTGAGTTCCACTATGGACAATTCTTCCAACTTCCTTTTATTTGTGAGAAGTTCCTTTAAAAATTTTGCGTACTCCGGCATCTGCATAATTGCTTCAACAAAAGGTAAGTTAATATGTAATTTCTTTAACAGTTTAAGAAACTTACCGAATTGCTGATCTGTGCGGTCCTTCTTTAGCGCGTTTGGGTATGGGATACGAGGTTTAAATTCTTTGACGATTTCATCTTTGGGACTTGCCTCATCCTTTCCTTTACTTACCACAGGCTCCTTGCATGGCTTTGGGTTGGTTTTGGTTATCCCTTCATCATCTATCGTATCCACAGCATTGAGTTGCTCCTTAGGGTTAGTCTCAGTATTGCTTGATAACCCACCTCGCGGTTTTTCAGAGATTAGCTTAGCAAGCTAGCCTATTTGAGTTTCAAGTCCTCGAATGGATGCCTGCTAGTTCCTCAATGCAGTTTCGGTGTTTTGGAAACATGTTTCTGATACGGCAATAAATTTTGTGACCATCTCTTCAAAGTTCGACTTTTTCTCTTGTTGGAATGGTGGCTGTTGCAATCCTAGAGGAGGCGGTTGTCTTTGATTTCCTTGTCCTTCCCATGAAAAACTGGGGCGACTCTGCCAACCTGCATTATAAGTATTTCTATAAGGGTTATTTTGAAGTCTAGAATTGTTACCCATATAGTTGGCTTGCTGAGTTTCCATGCCATGTCTATAAGAGGAGTAATTCGGATTGAACATATTTCCTGGAGTTGCGTTACATTGCATAACTGGCTCTACCTGCGTAGAACCAACAAAATTATCAAACTTTTTATTTAAAAGTTCCACCTGATTAGTAAGCATAGTAACAGCATCAATATTATAAACTCTTGCAACTTTTGTCAGCTTTGTCCTCATGATTTGCCACTGATAGTTATTCAATGACATTTCTTCAATAAATTCATAAGCGGCTTCTGTCGTTTTATTATTAATTGTTCCTCCTATGGCTGCATCAACCATTTGTCGTGTGGATGGATTCAAACCGTTGTGGAAGGTTTGAACTTGTAGCCATAAAGGTAGTCCATGATGAGGACATCTTCTCAAAAGATCCTTGTATCTCTCCCAGGCATCATAGAGTGTTTCTAAATCCATCTACACAAAGGAAGAAATATCGTTTCGTAATTTAGCTGTTTTAGCGGGAGGAAAATATTTAAGTAAAAATTTTTCTATCATCTGTTCCCATGTGGTGATTGAGCCTCGTGGTAGAGAATTTAACCACTGTTTGGCTTTGTTTCTCAGAGAAAATGGAAATAGCCTTAGTCGAATAGCATCATCAGAAACGTCATTAATTTTAAAAGTATCGCACAATTCCAAAAAGGTTGCTAAATGAGCATTGGGATCTTCATCCTGTAAACCATCAAACTGTACAAACTGCTGAATCATCTGAATAGTGTTAGGTTTTAGTTCAAAATTATTAGCAGCAATAGCAGGTCTAACAATGCTAGTTTGAGTACCAATCAAACTAGGTTTAGTATAATCATACATAGTTCGAGGAGCTTCATCCTGGTTTATTGGTTCTGCTGGTAATGCTGGATGTGGTGGAATGTTTTGATTTGCTTCCATCTCTTCTATAGGTTCTGGCTCGTGCTCAGGTTCTTGCTCTGGATAATGTAGGCTTCGTCTGATCTCTCTGCAATTTTTGCGAACTGTAGCTTCTAAATCTTCGTCAAAAAGTAATGGTCCTGTTGGGTTGTTTCTAGTCATAAACTAGAAAAACTTAGAAAAAATAAAAAAGGAACGAAAATAAAATAAAAATAAAAAAGAAACTTAGAAAAACCTAGAAAAAAATAAAAAGAAAATAAAAATAAAAATAAAAATAAATAAATAAATATATTACTGGCTAAAGTAATAGAAATAGAGTGTTCGTAATATTTTAGGTCCCCGGCAACGGCGCCAAAAACTTGATATCCGTGATATGAAGTAATAAAATTTATAAAGAACTTGATCACACCAAAACTAACTAATATCATGACGTTTTAAGGCAAGCGCACCTATCGAACAGTAGTATAGCTTAGTGGCAAGACCGAGTTATTGTACCCAAGGGAACCAAAAGTACTATTACTTACTTCCTTTCTGTTATCTAGCCTAAGAATAAAAGAGGGGTTTGTTTAAACTAATTCTAAAACTAACTATGAAAAGCACAAATAGTAAAATTGGGAAAACTTTTAGGGAAAAGCTGATTGATATGGACAATACTTAAGGGGGAATCCACCTAGACTTCACTTGTTATTGGTTCTTGAGCTAGAGATTTATTCACTTGACTTGATCCGTAGAGATCCCTAATTTATGCTAAACCCTCCGTCGAGGCGTAGAGCAACTAGGCCTAAGTTGTTAATTAAAGTTCCCTTATTAATTAACTCCCTAGGTTGCATTAATTCGATCTATGGTTCCCCATATTAGGTTTGACCCTAATCTGGTAGATTTATGTCGCCCTATGTCTAGGGTTGCATGCAACTCCGCTTAATTATGGTAGATCTACTCTTATCACAAGGACTTTTGCTCCTCTGCTCTAAGCACATCTAGCTCTTGAAATAATACCTAGGACTATTAAATCAATGATGAAGAATACATAATTAAGAACAATTCAAATATTTATCATATAACTCAAGAATAAATAATAACAAGATTAGTCTTAGGTTTCATCCCCCTCAAGTATTTGAGGGGTTTAGTTCATAATAAAGAAAGAAAACATCTTAGAAGAAATAAAATAGCAAAACATAAAAGAATCCGAAAACCCCTGAAGGAATTTAGGGAGATCCTCTATATTGCTGCAGAATTCCGGCTTCTGGGATGAATTAATCAGCTTCCCTGCGAGTAATCCCTACTTCCACTCTCTGTGTTGGTAGCAAAGAATGCTTCCCTTTGTGGGGAAAATAAGCACACCCCTAGAGTTGCCTCCTAGGGTCATTATATAGAGCTTTGGAGAGCCTTTCTTAGCCTCCAAGTATCCCAATTCGAGTGAAATTCCTCTTCTTCATGACTAGAACACGCCCGTGTGCCACGCCCGTGTGACTTTGACAAAGGCCGTGTGGCTTGCCCGTGCTTGTCGAGGGCTGGACCGTGTGATCTTCATGTGGCACGGCCGTGTGGTGATTCCTTGGGCCGTGTGATCTTTCATTTTTGGCCCATTTTCCTCATTTTCGGTTCATTTCCTATTCTTTTCTCTTCCATATGCTCTCTTGAGTATAAGATATGAAAAAGAAGGATTAAGAGCACCAATTCTCACTAAATTGATAATAATTCATCCAAAATATAGGCTAAACATGAGGTAAAAATATGTATAATTTATTGTTTATCAGAGTGCTCATGGGTCAGTTGGAAGCGGTAAGATCTGTATTCAAAATCGATAAAATTGGTGAGTGCGCGATTTTATGCACTTCGGTAAATTTAGGCCTCAATGGGCTAAATTCGTGCCCAATGGGCTTATGGGCCTATTTGGGTGAAAATTGATGGTAAGTGAGTTTTGGAGTTTTATAGGTTAAACTGTTAAACCGACCATGAAATTTGGGCTAGATAGGCCAAAATAGCTAATTAACTTTGTAGGGCCCATTAGGGGTTTTAGTGCCCAATAATGCTAAAAATTGGTAAACGGGCTAGATAACCTATTTAGGTGGAAATTCGACTGAAATAAGTATGGAACCCTTAAAATTGGAATAATTACTGAAATACCCCTAAAGGGTGGAAATTACTATTTTACCCCTAGGTGTAAAATGACTGTTATACCCGTAGGGTTAAATTTGACTGAAATGCATGCTTTACTATTTCTGTTCACTGTATGCCATGACATGATTATCTGTTGCAGGGGACTGGGTTTATTGATGGAGGAAGTGCAAGTGGCATTGCCACGTTTACTAAAAGGGGCTTTGCCTCGTATTATTGAAAAGGGCTTTGCCTTGTTATACTGTTAGTGGCTTCGCCAAGTTACCTGAGCAGCTATGCTGCAACTGTAGAGTGTAGGGCTGGATGGGTTGAGTTATTCCCCACATGGTGTGTAGGGCTGATACGGGTGAAGTGTAGCGGATGGACATAGGATGGGCTTTGGGCTTTACACACATGCATTATTCTGTTCTGTTACTGTAATGGGCTTATGGGCCACACTGGTTACTGAATAGGGCTTCGGCCCAGTGGAACTGTATCTGAATAAGGCTACGGCCCAGTAACTGAATACTGAAGAGGGTTTCGGCCTAGTGACTACTGAGACTAGATAGGGCTTAGGCCCAATGGGCTTGAGCTGATTTGGGCTCTGGATGGGCTTTCTCTACACACTGAGTTTCCAAACTCACCCCTTTTCTTCCTTCCATGTAGGTGAGCCCTAGACTAGTGGACTTGGAGTTGGGAGGCATTTAGATTGGCCACGTAGACTGCATTGTTGGTTTTTAATTAAGTTATTTGTTTTCTTATTTACTTTTAATTATTTTATTCTTGTTTTTGGTTTGTAATAAGGCCGCTTTAATTATTTTAATTTGGGTTTTCAATTATTTATTTATACTATTCTTTAAATGATTTGAATAAGGCTGCGCGAGTTTTCTTAAAATTAATCAACGTTTTCAAAATAAATCACACGTATCAAACGAGTAACACAAGTTAATCCAAGATCTTATAATAAGAAATCCCCTAAAAATTGGTAGTGGATAGGACGTTCACAATCAAACCTGAATTTTCTCGTTAAAATTTAAAAATGATTTTGCAAAACTCACCCTAATCATAGTAACGGGAGACATGGTTAGTCCGTTGTTGATTGACACACCAGACTTGGCCGGGTTTGGGGTGTTACAGACGTTCTGAGGCTTAGGACATGTATGGAATTCAAACATAGAAGGCATCCAAGAGTTACAAACATGAAAAAAGTTTCACACATCATATTAATCCCTATTCTTCCCCCTTAATAACCCTTATCCAATCATCGCCTTATTTCTCCTTCTCTCACCTTTCTTGTCTCTTTAGATAGGAAATCATAGCATGACATAGTAACTACAACTAGCCTACGAGTTTTGGTACACTATTCAATGAGTTTTTTTCTATTGTTGTGACTTTATCACAGTTCTTTTTCATTTTTTCTCACTGAATAATGCTTTTTGGCTTTTCAGGTACTTTTTCTACTCGTATGGGTTTTCTTTTTGGATTTTCCTTTTTGTTTTACACTTTCAAGCTAACTTATAGTTCCCACATCACACTAATCCTTCATATTTCTCTCTGCTTTTACAAACTCTACCTTAATATATCTACTTAACCCTCAATATGTATGGCCAAATATCTATAGTCGTCTTGTGTAAGACCAAAGAAAAAGGGTGCATACAATTTATCTTTTTTAGGCTTGGGGTTTGCAATGAGGTTTATCAAGAAGTGTTAACAGGCTCAAAAATTGGTACTAAAGGTGAAATATAAATAGTATAGCTTTTTGGCTCTAGATGTTCCAAACAAGGCCTTAGGTCATCCGTAGATACCTTAACATGCACAAATTTAATCCACCAAACAAATACAAAATCAACTATTTATCATTAATTCTAGGATGCTCATTTCCTTGTATTTTTTATATCACTTGGTCTAAATGATGGCTTAATACCTATTTATAGTGTAACATATAGAACTTCAGTAGTCCAATAATTAAAATTTTAAAATCACATATTACCATGCCAAATTCATTCATAAACACGAGAAACCTATGTGTAGGCTCCTAACTGATGACTTGTATTTCTACAAGCTCAAGCACACAAGACACAAGAAAAATCAAAGAAAATGTAAAACAACTAATTTCCTATGGTACCCAACATACTTTAGTTGACACATTGTCTTTAATGTATAGCCTAGAAAAGGAGAAAAAGTTAATTGATTGTGGTGGCTAATGTTGGGTGCTTCCTCCTTTGATCGTGTGAAGTTCAATTTGTTTGTGTCATCTCCATGTTAGTTTTTTTTAAGAATGAAAGATTTAAACAAACTTCAAAACAAAGAATTATAAATTTATCCCTATCCTAAAAACATATTTGCGTTACCCTAAAATTCAATAGAATCCCTAAAAAATACACAAAAAATAAGCATTCAAGCTTTCCTAAATTTGTCTACTCATAATCCTATTAGATTACTGTTGAGTATTAGTCCTCATCTTCCTGAAATCCTATTTTTCTCCTTTCCTCTTTTTGTTTCATTTGTAAAAGAACAATGTAACTGCCTGGTTTTGAGCCTACTCAGAACAGTGGATTTGAAACCACAAATCTGAAGTCAATAAAATATTTTCATATTATTTTTAGTATTTATGGCATGAGATTATGCATGTGTGAAAGTTTTGTGAAAGAATCTTACCTATTGGTTGGTTAATTTAGAAAAAGGACTAAATCACATAAAATGTAAAAGTAGCTTTCTATGTGTTTAATGTTCTAAATTGCCATGATTTATTTTAATGGAAGTCCTTATAATGTTATTATACCATTAGAAATGTTAGTGGACATTAATGACCAACCATTAAGTGATTTATAACTTGATTAATGAAGGATATTTTGGTAATTCATGAATTATGAATGATTATATAAAACAAATTCAAAATTTAGCTCATTTTAGTGTTCATCCACCAAAAATTATAAAGGAAATTAGGGATAAGAAGCTTACAAGCATTCGGCATTTTGGTAGCTTGATTAAGGTATGTTTTGAGTTCAGTTTTGATAATTTCTATGCTTTTGTAATCGTTGCTTCGTATTCTAGCTAGCCTATGCCCTAATTTCTGAATTTGTTGATGATTTTAAGAAATGCCATTGTTGAATCCATGAGCTTTGTGATGTTTGATGATGAAAAATGGAAGATAAGTGTTAGATTAATATGTTTTACAAAGTGATTTTGGAAGAAAATGCATATTAGGGATTAAATTGTGAAATGTATGAAATGTGTCATTAAAATTTAAAATAAATGAAAATAATGGGCGCTAGGGACTAAATGAGAATTCGGCTAGCATGGAATTAAAGAGAAATTTTGTAATTTTTGAATTTTGTGATTAAGGACTAAATTGTGAAAAATATGAATTTACAGGGCTAAAGTGTAAAAAGGCCTAAATATGTGTTTGTAGATTGAATTGAATAAAATAGTGTTTGAATAAGTTGAATTTGAATTTATTTAGATCAAGAACGAAAGAAATCAGATTTAGATTGAGGGAAGTCAAAGGTTAACGAGTAATCAACTGCTTGTGTCATTTTCATTTCCGAGGTAAATTCATATGCAAATAAATGCATTTCAATTGAATTATATATGTTACATGATGTTGAATTGCTTAGGATGCTAAATATGTGAATACAAGAAAGTATCGACAGTGTTACAATGTTTGAAACCCCCGTACGAACCATAGGAATAGTATAGGATACTTGTGTCATGACATAGGATTCTGAGGTGTGATTTCATGTAAGACCATCTCTAGGACATTGGCATCGATTTGAGATTACGTGTAAGACCACGTCTGGGACATCGGCATCATATATGATTTTGTGTAAGACCCTGTCTGGGACAATGGCATCGATATATGATAACATGTAAGTCCAGATCTGGGATATGGCATTGTACGAGCTTTATGTGCTATCCGAGTATCCTTATCAATTCTGAACGGTTCAACAAGCAATGTCGAGAAGTGAATAAATATGTGAATGAGTAATAGATTCAGGTATGTATGATGTTATATGAATATTGAAAGAAAGGTAAGTGAAGTACATGATTTATGAATAAGTGAATTAGATGAGATCTATGAAACTTGCATATGTGATTTGCTATGATTTCCATGGATGAATAGGCTTATGTTTATATTATTGTTAAGTTTATTTTCATATGGCTTACTAAGCTTTTGATAGCTTACTCTATGTGTGTTTTCCTCAGTTTTATAGATAATTGAAGCTAACGTGAGCTCAGGGATCATTAAGGATCATCGTCACACTATCAAACACTTTGCTGGTACTTTTAAGCTTTGTAAATATCGTATATGGCATGTATAGTGTAACACCCTAAATTTTGGGCCTAGAAGTATTGGGCCTTGAGTCTGGGTTCGAGTGGAAGACGGCCCGAATAATTTGGATGTTTTAAATTATTAAAAAAATTATTATTATTATTATTATTAGTTTTATGCTTAGTTTAGTATTTAAATAAAATACGAAGGACTTATAGTGTGGGAAAAGTCCTGGGCTCGGCCCAGGGCTCTAGCAAAAAAAATAATTTTTGCTTCCTTAGGGAAATTTGGGCATTAGGCCTTATAATTAAGTTGGGTCATAACTGGACACAAGGGAAAGCCTGGCCCAGTGGCAAGAGGCGCTAGGAAGACGGGAGAGGTGCTGGGTTCAAGGCACGGCGCGCGCAAAACGTTTGTTTTTTTAGAGTAAGTGGGTTGCGTTAAAGTAGGCCTTAAAAGAAGTTGTTAACGGGGTTTAACATAAAGACGCCTGTGGCGCAGTGGCAGCAGTGTCCTAAGGGCTCCAAGCAGGTGCACGTTCGAACCCAGGCGCAGGCGAAATTTTGGTTTTATTTTTGAAATAGTCGAGGCTTCAGCAGGTAAGGCTTATAATTAAATGCGACTGTATTATATCGAAAGCGAAGTCGCGTCGCAGTGGCCAGCAGCGTGTGTAGGTGCCTGGAGGTCCCAGGTTCGAGCTGCTGTGCGCGCGAAGCGTTGCGTTTTTGCTGTACGCGTGGGGAGAGTGGTTCAATTGGACCGAAACTCTTCTTAGCAGCAACGGGAGTCAGCCAAGCAGTGGACTGCTACTGATGGTACAAGGAGTTTGAATTAAATTCAAACGTTGCTAGCTAAAAACAAGGTGATAGGCATGGGATTTAAATTGGGATGTTCTTAGCCATTACCCGATTTTTTTTCTTTCAATCGGGTTTTTTTTTTTTTTTTATTTTATCTATTTTCCTTTGCTCATCTTCTCTTCTATTTTCACCCAAAGCCGAATCAACTCTTTCTTTTCTATTTTTTTTCTCAAAGCCAAATCCTATTGAAATAACCTTTTTCTTCTCAAGTCTATTTTTCGACCATCTTCACTTTTCTTTACACAATTTCTTCTTCTTCTTTCATCTCTTCTTTCAAAGCTGAACCTCCATATTCTTAGTGATTTAGGAATTAAACTCTAGATCTATTCTCTACGCGTGCTTTAAGTTGGATCCACTGTGGATCTAAGGTTGGAAAGGTGTTGGAAATGCTTCTGACAAGTACATCGTTGTTGGTAAGTACTCAGAATTTTATCTTCCATTAATTAGTGATTTAAGAAAAGCCGAAAGTGCCTAAACGCTTTAGGGAGGCTATCAATTTTGGTCAAGATTTAAATTAGTATTTTCATTTAGTTTATTATGTGTTAGTGCAGATTGAAGGCTAGCGATCAAGATCTATTTGGAGGCTAGTAAGATCAACGGTTTCAAGGCGGTTTAGATCTAGATCTAGTAGTTAAAGATCGAAAAGGTAAGTCATTAAAAATACCTTATTTTGGCCGAATATGGTAAGTGAGTATTACGTTGGTTATCATCGATTTGTTATGTGTAGTGTGGACTGAAGATCAAGGAGCAGTGAAAGGCTAGAGCCGTTGGAGCAACTAGATTTAGATCTAGTCACCGTTCTCGGTAAAAGGTAAGTATTCAAGTGATTTATGGGTGATTGCCAATTGTATATGGATTAAGGTAATGATAATTTTGGTTAGATAATAGATTAACAGTATGGTTTCAACTGATTGTAGGAGATCTCGTTAGTGTTCGTCGCAAATTAGGTGTGTAAATAAACACCCTCTAGTAGACTAAATCGTTAAAAGCCGAAAAGCCGAAATGCCAAAATTCTGGATTTCATGGGCTTGCGAGCATGCGAACGCTTGTGAGTCGGTTGGAAATAGTGAGATCTGTAATCGCAACTGGTAAGATGGATGAGTGCGCAATTTCATGCACTTTGGTGAATTTGGGCCTCGATGGGCTGAATTTGGGCCCAATCGGCTTACGGGCCCGTTTGGGTGAAAACGAGCGATAAGCGTATTCTGGCAATTCGTAGGTTAAAACTGTTAACCCGGACTTATAATTTAGGCTAAACGGGCCAAAATAGCTAAATGACACTGTAAGGCCCATTAGGGGCTTTAGGGCCCAAAAACTCTAAGTTGTTAAAATGGGCTAGAAAAGCTTCTTAGGTGATCACTGGACTGTTAAATAGCTCTAATATACGTAAAACTCTAAAAACTGGAATAATTATTGAAAACCTCTAAAGGGTGGGAAATTACTGTATTACTGCTAGGTGCAAAATGACCATTATACCCCTAGGGCTAAATTTGACTGAAATGCATGCTTTACTATTTCTGTTCACTGTATGCCATGACATGATTATCTGTTGCATGGGACCGGGTTTATTGATGGAGGAAGTGCAAGTGGCATGGCCACATTTACTGAAAAGGGGCTTTGCCTCGGTTTACTAAAAGAGGCTTTGCCTCGTATTACTAAAAGGGGCTTTGCCTCGTATTACTGAAAGGGGCTTTGCCTCATATTTACTGTTAGTGGCTTGGCAACATTATCTGAGTAGCGATGCTGCGACTGTGGAGTGTAGAGGCTGGGTGGGTTGAGTTGTTCCCCACATAGTGTGTTTGGCTGGTACGGGTGGAGTGTAGCAGCTGGATTTAGGCTGGGTTTGGGCATACATGCATTATTCTGTTCTGTTACTGTGATGGGCCTATGGGCCGTACGTTTATTGGATAGGGCTAAGGCCTAGTTAACTGATTACTGAATAGGCCCTTGGCCCAGTAGTCACTATTTACTGGATAGGGCTAAGGCCCAGTATTTAAATAAAATACGTGTAACACCCTGAATTTTGGGCCTAGAAGTATTGGGCCTTGAGTCTGGGTTCGGGTGGAAGACGACCCGAATAATTTGGATGTTTTAAATTCTTAAAAAAATTATTATTACTATTATTATGTTTAGTTTAGTATTTAAATAAAATACGAAGGACTTATAGTGTGGGAAAAGTCCTAGGCTCGGCCCAGGGCTCTAGCAAAAAAATTAATTTTTGCTTCCTTAGATAAATCTGGGCATTAGGCCTTATAATTAAGTTGGGTCATAACTGGACACAAGGGAAAGCCTGGCCCAGTGGCAAGAGGTGCTAGGAAGACGGGAGAGGTGCTGGGTTCAAGGCACGAAACTCGCAAAATGTTTGGTTTTTTAGAGTAAGCAAGTTGCGTTAAAGTAGGCCATAAAAGGTGTTAATGGGGTTTAACACAAAGACGCCTATGGCGCAGTGGCAGCAGCGTGCTAAGGGGTCCGAGCGGGCGCGAGCTCGAGCCCAGGTGCAGGCGAAATTTTGGTTTTATTTTTTAAATAGTCGAGGCTTCAGCAGGTAAGGCTTATAATTAAATGTGACTGTATTATATCAAAAGCGAAGTCGCGTCGCAGTGGCCAGCAGCGTGTGTGGGTGCCTAGAGGTCCCGGGTTCGAGCTGCTGTGCGCGCGAAGGGCTGCGTTTTTACTGTACGCGTGGGGAGAGTGGTTCAATTGGACCGAAACTCTTCTTAGCAGCAATGGGAGTCAGCCAAGCAGTGGTCTGCTACTGATGGTGCAAGGAGTTTGAATTAAATTCAAACGTTGCTAGTTAAGAACAAGGTGATAGGCACGGGATTTAAATTGGGATGTTCTTAGCCATTACCCGATTTTGTTTTTTTCTTTCAACGGGTTTTTGTTTTTTTATTTTATTTTATCTATTTTCTTTTGCTCATTTTCTTTTCTATTTTCGCCCAAAGCCTAATCAACTCTTTTTTTTTCTATTTTTTTCTCAAAGCCAAATCCTATTGAAACAACATTTTTCTTCTCAAGTCTATTTGTCGACCACCTTCACTTTTCTTTACACAATTTCTTCTTCTTCTTTCATCTCTTCTTTCAAAGTTGAACCTCCATATTCTTAGTGATTCGGGAATTAAAATCTAGATCTATTCTCTACGCGCGCTTTTAGTTGAATCCACTGTGGATCTGAGGTTGGAAAGGTGTTGGAAACGCTTCTGAAAAGTACAATGTTTGTGGTAAGTACTTGGAATTTTATCTTCCATTAATTAGTGATTTAAGAAAAGCCGAAAGTCCCTAAACGCTTTAAGGAGGCTATTGATTTTGGTCAAGATTTAAATTAGTATTTTCATTTGGTTTATTATGTGTTAGTGCAGATTGAAGGCTAGTGATCAAGATCTATTTGGAGGCTAGTAAGATCAACGGTTTCAAGGCGGTCTAGATCTAGATCTAGTAGTTAAAGATTGATAAGGTAAGTCGTTAAAAATGCCTTATTTTGGCCAAATGTGGTAAGTGAGTATTACATTGGTTATCATCGATTTGTTATGTGTAGTGTGGACTGAAGATCAAGGAGCAGTGAAAGGCTAGGGCCGTTGGAGCGACTAGATTTAGATCTAGTCACTGTTCTCGACAAAAGGTAAGTATTCAAGTGATTTATGGGCGATTGCCGATTGTATATGGATTAAGGTAATGATAATTTTGATTAGATAATAGATTAACAGGTCAATTGTAAGATACTCGTGGGAGATCTCGTTAGCATTCGTCGCAAATCAGGTGTGTAAATGAACACCCTCTAATAGACTAAATCGGCAAAAGTCGAAAAGTCAAAATGCTGAAATTTTGGCATTTCATGGGCTTACAAGCGTGCGAACGCTTGTGAGTCAGTTGGAAATAGTGAGATCTGTAATCGCAATTGGTAAGATGGATGAGTGTGCAATTTCGTGCACTTTGGTGAATTTGGTCCTCGATGGGTTGAATTTGGGCCCAATGGGCTTACGGGCCCATTTATGTGAAAACGAGCGGTAAGCGTATTCTGGCAATTTGTAGGTGAAAACTGTTAACCCAGACTTAGAATTTGGGCTAAACGGGCCAAAATAGCTAAATGACACTATAGGGCCCATTAGGAGCTTAGGGCGCAATAACTCTAAGTTGTTAAAATGGGCTAGAAAAGCTTCTTAGGTGATTACTGGACTATTAAATAGTTGTAATATACGTAAAACTCTAAAAACTGAAATAATTACTGAAATACCCCTAAAGGGTGGAAAATTACTGCATTACCCCTAAGTGAAAAATAACCGTAATACCCCTAGGGCTAAATTTGACTGAAATGCATGCTTTACTATTTCTATTCACTGTATGCCATGATATGATTATCTATTGCATGGGACCGGGTTTATTGATGGAGGAAGTGCAAGTGGCATGGCCACGTTTACTGAAAAGGGGCTTTGCCTCGGTTTACTAAAAGGGGCTTTGCCTCGTATTACTAAAAGGGGCTTTGCCTCGTATTACTGAAAGGGGCTTTACCTCAGATTTACTGTTAGTGGCTTGGCCACATTATCTGAGCAGCTATGCTGCGACTGTGGAGTGTAGAGACTGGGTGGGTTAAGTTGCTCCCCACATGGTATGTTTGGCTAGTACGGGTGGAGTGTAGCGGCTAGATTTAGGCTAGGTTTGGGCATGCATGCATTATTCTGTTCTATTACTGTGATGGGCCTATGGGTTGCACTGTTTACTGGATAGGGCTAAGGCCTAGTTAACTGATTACTGAGTAGGGCCTCGGCCCAGTATTCACTATTTACTAGATAGGGCTAGGGCCCAGTATTTACTGAACTAGATAGGGCTTAGGCCAAGTAAGCTTGAGCTGATTTGGGCTCTGGATGGGCTTTATTTGCACACTGAGTTTCTAAACTCACCCCTTCCTTTCATCTGTGTAGGTGAGCCCTTAGCGAGAGGACTTGGAAGCTGGAGGCATTCAGAGTGGCCATGTGGACTGTAACTGATGGTTTTTAATTAAGATATTTACTTTCATATATTTATTTTTAATTATTTTTCGTTATGGTTTTGGGTTTGTAATAAGGCCACTTTAGGTATTTTAATTTGGGTTTTTAATTCTTTATTTATACTTTGTTTTAAATGATTTGAATGAGGCTGGGCGAGTTTTCTTAAAATCAATCAACGTTTTCAAAACAAAGCACTCATAACAAAGGGATAGCAAGATCTGATAATAAGATGAACTTTAACCTGGTAGTGGAGAAGACAAACACAAATTAAACCTGGATTTTCTTCCCAAACTACAAGTACGGTTTTGCAAAACTCACCCTAATCACAATAACTAGAGTACAGGATCAATCCATCATTATTGTGACACACCAGACTTGGCCGTAACGTCTAGGCCAGGTTTGGGGTGTTACATATAGGCTAGGGATGTTACGGTATGTTTTGTATAGAGAATCTTGCCATGTGATATGGCTTGAGATGCACTTATTTTAGTTTATAAGATGTGATGAAATATGGTGTATGAAATGTGTTCATATTTGATGTGTATATATAGCCTTATGAAAATGGTCATATTCGTAAGCTTGTTATGATGTTGTTTTGGTAAGTTTGATACGAGATTGAGTTGTGGATATGACATGATTTTGGTATAAGGTTTTATGTGAAATTTGTGTTATTGAGATTAGATGAATGAATGGTCTTGGCATGTGGGTTAAGTGTGTTTTGGTACAGCATAAGAGTATGAAATTGATTGGTGATATTATGGAAGGAACTGTGCTTGATTTGGTAATGTTTTGGTTGCAAATTGGTTATGAATTATGTGTCAATTGAGGCTTGTTTTGATGCTTGTAGGGATGGCCCTTAAAGGGTGGCAAATTGGCCTTGTAAATGGCCTATTTTTGTCCACACGGGTAGGGACACGAGAATGTGTCTCTGCCGCGTTGCTCGAAGGCCAATTTAAATTAAGCCTGGGCACTCGAGACATTCTCACACACGGGCATGTGGCAGGCCGTGTGGCCAAGACAATGAGTTACACTGGCTGGACACTCAGACGTGTGACTGGCCGTATGGTTAAGTCAGAAAGTTACATGAGCTAAACACACGGGTGTGTGACTGGCTGTGTGACCAAGTTAGTAACCTCCCTAATTTCCACATGGCCTGGCACACGGATGTGTCTAGTGGCCGTGTGGATAAGTCAGTAAGTATGCTCTGTTTTTCCACGGACTAGACATACGGGCGTGTCTAATGCCATGTGAGGCACACGACCTATTCGCATGGGCATGCGCCCTCTGTAACTTGAAAAATTGTTAAGTTTCAAAAAATACTATACGAGATTGGTTTAGTCCTGAACCTTCTCCAAAGCTTGTTTAAGGTCTCATAGACCTTTTAAGGGACATTGTGAATATGATAATGTGATTTGACGATGTGTAATCTATGTATATGAAATGTTTGTTTAAGGTTATGTAATGTTTGGTAATACCTCTTAACCTTAGTCCAGCGACGGATACGGGTTAAGGGTGTTACATTTGATTGGTATCAGAGCTATAGTTTATTCAATGCTAGGTGATGTGATCTGACTCGATTAACTGAATCGAATCTAAGAATGTGCCCGATCGTCTATGAGAAGTGTTGTTCGGTTAAGGTTTAAGAGGGAATTTGGTTAAGTGTAGTGGAAGTTATCAAAGACGGATAATGATAAGGTAGATGTAGATATGAATTAATAGGTTTGGTTTGAAAGGAAATAAGATAGATGATAATTTGGTGGAAATGGTTGAAAGAGCTTAACCGTCAAGATCTATTCAACACTAAAGAGTGTCACCTCGGTTCTTATATTGTTTAAGGTGGAAGGATGGTTCGATAGAAGGATAGGTGAACGCCACACCAAAGGTTGGTGATAAGTTCAAAAACAAGTCAGGTTGACGCCACTACCACACTAGATAAGTCACTCGAGACTTGTACGAAATTTAAGAGGAAGTTAACCTCACAAAAACAAAGTTTAATTTAAAAAATTGGTCAAAAGTCCCTTAAAAAAGGCTGATTACAAATATTTATAGTACTAAAGAGAGGCTAGCCGAATGGTCACTTTTGTTCAGCTTAATGAGCTAATAATGAGCTGAGAGGTAAAGTCACAACTTTTGAAATTCTAGCATGATTGTAACTCCATTTTTCAATATGATTTCAATGATCTTGAATGCTTGGGAAAAACCTTTGAAGTCTCCATTGGCCAGCCAAATGGACACTAGTAGCTTTAATGGAATTTAAGCTCATGAAGTGATCATTGAAGCATCAAACGGTTATGGAAGATGAATAGGCTACTGCCAGATTTAAAGGTTGTGTAATGCTTCCTTTAATTTATATAACAACTCCTTTTAATGATAAATAATGTTCCCCTTGTATGTAACCGATTTTAACTTGAAAAGTCACATAATTCAATTTGTAACAACCCTTGAATGTAACGGTTTCCAGCTGAAAAGAAACCTGCAATTAAACACATTAAAACAAACACATTAAACACATTTTAAACACATCTTAAACACAAAACACATTAATCACTTAAATAAATAAACTTAAAACATATGCTTCAATAAATTATTCCAGCAACTAGGTTAATTAAGAGAAACATAATTAAATGAACTTAAAATTCATGCATCAATAAATTATTCTAGCAACTAGATTAATTAAAAGAAACATATATTAAATAAAGTTCATCAATAACTCAATTATTTAAACTAAAATGAGTTAAATAAAGTCCAGAAACTCATTTATTAATTTAAGATGAGTTAAATTAAATTAAAGTTTAGCTTGCAATAATTGCAAGGGACGCCTATTGGGCTGAGTTCAACTTGCACAAAGGTGCAAGGATACATTGACGGGCTGACCCGAACTTCTTCTTTAACATGGAGCTCATTCTCATTCCAAGTTGAGCAAATAAGACTAAAACAGCCTCTTGAAGGCACTTAGCTCGAGCGCGAGTCATGGGTCCTTTTAGAAGCTCAATCGGATTGGAATTGGAACTTGATGAGCTCTGGGGCATGGTCACGTCACTAGGACTAACATAGTGTGTGAGAGTCTAGCTATACATGCCATATATATTAATTGCGATAGTGTGATTGTAATGCCCCAAATTTTAGGCCTAGAAGAAAAAGGTCTTGAGCATGGGAGCAGTTAGGAGACTGCACATAACTATTTAATTATGCAAGAAAAAAACACAAATATATGTCTGCTTTAGTGGTTATGTGCTCTAGGAGTGTTTGAGAAGTCTTGGGTTCAATCTGTAGCTTGGGCAAAAATTTTGTTTTTATTGAGTAAACCCTTAGCTTTGGGCTAATAGGCTTATAATTAAATGTGGGTAAACTATGACATGAAAGAGTGGTTGGTCTAGTGGTAAATGGCGTATAAATGCTCCTAGGGTCTAAGGTTCGAGTTGTGGCAAAGCAAGGGGAGTATTTATTTTTCTTCTCTTGCCAAGTGAGAAGCAGAAGCTAACTAAAACACTACTAAGGGGAGTTTGAATTGGTCATGGAGGAATTGGAATGGAGTGGTTAAGAGGGAGTGGGTGGCATGGAGAAAATGTAGGAGGAAAAAGGGGGATTTGGATAGGTTTGGTTGGGGTGTTGTTAAGGAGAGATTATAAGAGGAAAAATAGGAAATTCGAATGAGGGAAAGTATTTGGTGTCATATAAGGATTCTAGGAATTGAAGAAATCGGCTTTGGTTGCTTTCTCTGGTCATTTTTTCGTTTTGGTTTTGTTTTGTGCAATTGCTAAATTCCCCTACCTGAGTTTTGGTTGATTTTATTTTTCGGGGACTTTGGGTTCGGTAATTGGTTTTGGGTTTAGGACTTTTTTTTGAAATTCTCGCCTCTTCTTTTTCGGTCACTGCCCCTTGACCGAATACCCTCTTTCTTTCTCCCTCAATCTCTTCACTTTTTCTTTTGGGTTGACCAAATACAGCTTTCCTCCCCCCTCACCTTTTCTCTTTCGATTTTCTTTCTTAGCTGATTCCCTCTTCTCACTTCTCTCCTTTCTCTGTCAAATTTTAGTTCTTGTTTCTTGACCAATTATTCTACTTTTTCCCTCTCATAATCATCAGTGGTTTGTAGGCCGAACATCTTGCTTCCTTTTCTCTTCGCTTCTTTGCTTTCTCCTTCAATTGCTTTATTGGTCGAATACTATTACGTGAGTATTTGTATTACTCTTTTGTTTCCCTTTTTAGTTTTCCTTTCTATAAACATTGTCTCTTTCTTCTTTTCGCACTCATTACCCTTATTTTGTCTACTCTTTCAGATTAAACTAGATACTCGATTTGTTGTGCACTACTTTTTTAACCTATAATCGGTTTTGTTGAGTTGGTAAGAAATGAGTGGTAGCCATTTTGAGGGAGGACCAGGAAGGGTGCTAGCTGAGAATGGACACATAGGCCCTGTCCCCAAATTTAAGCAGCATAAAGTGTCAGTTGTTTAGGATTTTCTGCTACAGTGCGGCAAGGTGGCTGCACCAATCACTAGACCAAGTGAGCAAGCCACAAGCGATTGATCTAATTAGGGGAGAGGTAATCTTTTGGGCAGGTATTTTCAGTGGAGGCTATTTTTGATAAGGTGTTTAGGATTCGATTAACTGAATCTTATGATTGAATCAAGGTTGGGAGTAGTCGTGGCAATTCACTTAATTTCGTAAACATGTGCGTATTCACATTGATATAATTGTAAATCGGTAAAAGCCCAGAAACCATCAAATAAGACTTTTGAAGCCACATGGGTGTGCGATCACTCGTGTGGTAATCTAAGCACTTGAACATGGGCGTTTGACTATAGAGGTCACCATGAGCGATCTCATGGGCTTAGGCCATTTTGGACCACGTTGGACTGAAATGGGTCTTGTGGGCCCAATGGGCTTGTGGGCCCTACACGATTAAGCCACACAGATGTGTGAAGGATATTGGACTCGACTGCGTCGTTCACACGGCCAAGGTCATTTCTAGACTTAATGGGCCACACGGGCATGTGGTCCCACATGGGCCACATAATGGGCCTTGGGCCCATTTACACTGTTTTGACTATTAATGTGAAATGATCAAAATACCCCTATAAGGTGAAATGACCTCGATAAGGTGAAATGACCGAAATACCCCTATAAGGTGAAATGATCGAAATACCCCTATAAGGTGAAATGATGGAAATACCCCTATAAGGTGAAATAACCGAAATACCCCTACAATGTAAAATGACTATTATACCCCTAGTTGACAAATGACTGTTTTGCCCTTACTTTGTATATGATTGTATTTGAGCATGCCACGTTGTATGTATGTTGCACCTATGTATGATATTATGTTACGATGCATGACATGTTGCTTAGGGATGGGATTATTATTTTGGAGGAAGTGTACCATCCTGAAAAGGTCGCACAAGTCGCCTAAGATGACTGTGGACCAACTAATGGTTTTGTGCCACTCATATTCGCTAAAAGGTTGCACGGGTCGCCCAAGACGACTGTGGACCTATTGATGGCTTTATGCCATCCATATTACCGGTAAGGTTGCATGGGTCGCCCAAGATGAATGTGGACCTACTGATGGCTTTGTGTCGTTCATATTACCCGTAAGGTTGCAAGGTCGCCCAAGACGACTGTGGACCTACTGATGGCTTTGTGTTGTATATATTACTGGTAGCTTTGCTGTAATACTATTTAGTGTTGCAACTAGTGCTAATCTTGGTGTGTCTGGCTGGGTGGGTTGATTTTATCCCCACATGGTGTGATTGGCAAGACGGAGTGGTGTGTCTGGCTTGATTGGGTGGGATTTCTGATTGCATTATTGTACTGGTACTATTATTGTAATGGGCTAAGGCCCACACTAATACTGATACGGTAATAGGCTCAGGCTCGAACTATTACTGCATATTCTTTGATTTACTGTTTGATAAGGGATTACACACTGAGTTTTTGTAAACTCACCCTTCTATTTTAACTGTACAGGTAATTCCCAACCTTAGGCGAATCGGTGCATCGGAGGACTCGGTGGTGGCCACACTACTTACTATCTTAATTTGATACTTTATAATAATTATGGATTTAATTTGGGTATTTGCTTTGTAATAAGGCCTCTCTAAATTTTTAACTTATATATTTGGGGTTTTTGTTACTTTTGATTTACAATTGCTAGTAGATAAGTGAACAAGGTTTTCAAGCAAATCAAACTTTCTTTTTCAAAATACGTGCAGGTACGTAATTGTTTTAAAAAAGCTTCTACTATTAAAGACATTTTGAAAATTACAACTTTCAATAAGTGAACAACTTATTAATGGTTATGTTTTGTGTAACACCCCAAACCCGGCCCAGACGTTATGGCAAGATCTGGTGTGTTACATGGATGATTTATTCTCAACTAGTTACTTTGACCATTCATTATGTTATTTATTGGAAATCCATGTCTAGTAGATTGTAGTTATTGAGCAACATCAAATTAAAACCATTTTATTTATCATGAGGTGTTTATACCAAAATCCCATTTGTTCTCGTTATTATTATTAAGTCATCCAACGATTATGTAAGGCTTGTTTAAAAATGTTTGCAATTAATTTTGAAAACTCGCATATCCTAGTCTACCGCTTTAAAGCAAATAATAGCGTAACCCAAAACCAAACACCAAAGTGGCCTTATTACAAAATAAATCTGAAATTAAAATAAAAATAAAAATAAATTAAAACCAAATGAAAACCAGAAGCATAATCTACGTGGCCACCTCGAGTCCCTCGCAGCTCCAAATCCACTATGGTTGGGGTTACCTGCATAGGTGGAAATAATAGGGTAAGTTTGTGCAAACTAAATGTATAATTTAACCTAACCAATATTAGAGATCAGACATGCAGTTTAGTTTGGGCCGAAGCCCTATTCAGATACAGAGAATCTGGGCCTTGGCCCTATTTAGAAACAAAGTGGGCCTTGGGCCCATTACAGATGCAGAACAGAAGACCTATATGCAAAAACCCAATCCCAGTCCAGCCCATCACACCACCGATTAGCCCATCACACCATGTGGGGAATAACTCAACCCACCCAGCCCTACACACCACAGTCGCAGCAGAGCTACTAATAAGAGATCATGGCAGAGCCATCAGAATAGAATTACGAGGTGGAGTCGCTAAATAGAATACGTGGCAGTACCACTATACAGAACTTCCTCCAAATCCAAAACCCAATCCCCATGCAGACTAGACTACTACATATGATATGCATACAGATTATCATATACAGATATAGACATACACAAATCAGTTAACCTATTCCAAGGGGTAAAACAGTCTTTTGGCAGCCAGAGGTAAAATGGTAATTTTACCCCTTAGGGTATTTTGGTCATTTTGCTAAGTCTCGATGGTTCATCACTTTATATGACCTTCTAGTAGGTCTAACGTCGCTCCGAGCGACTCAGGGAGTCCAACAGTCACATAGTGAATTCGGGCCCAATACCCCTAATGGGCCCGACGGAGCCCACATGCTCATGTGGCTCGCTCAGTCTAAGCTTATGCACATTATCACAGATTTAGCATCTAACGTGCTAGAAAACACTTACCGCATAATTTTACCTATATGGGCCCGCAGGCCTATTGGGCCTATTTCAGCTCATCAAGGCCTAGAACAGCCCAAGTGCACGAAAACAAGCATAGTGGCCCTTACAGTCCAATACCCACGATTCGTGGTTTCGGTACGACACACGAGCATTGGCACGCTCGCAAGACCTCGAAATGCCGGTATTTTGGCATTTCAGCTTTTTGACTTTTTACCGATCTATGCCATTGGAGAGTGTCATTACATACCTGATTTTACAATTCCCACAATCGGCACGCGCTTAACCTATTACCATAACAACAATCATCAATACCTTAACCAGTACTTAACGGAAACATGCACAAGACTTACTCAACGGTTACTTACCACTGCTCCGCTTGGCTACAATCACTTAAATTCAATGTTTCCCTCCAAGATTGATTAAACAATGTCAGATCTAAGCACCTACAGCCATGGATAGATCCAATCCAACATGTAAGGATTTAAGGAGTTTTAACCTCCCAAATCGTACCTTAATTTAAGAGAAAAGCCTTAGTATCAAAAATCGAAATCTAAGATGAAGAGTACTTACACACAGATCCGTTTGACTGAGTTGATAATCTTAGAAGTAGTCACCTATTAATCCAAGTCCAGAGCTCTTACAGGCTCAGGAAAACATAAAAGAGAAAAGGAGATCTAAGTATTCGGCTATAGGTACGACTAAAGAAGTTAGCAATCGAAAAAGGAGTATGATCGGTTTGCGAATTTGGTTATTGAAACAGGGTGATATTCAGCCAAAGAAAGATGTTTGAGACAGGGGAATTATGGTTCAGCCTCAAAAGGAATGTAGAAAAGTGATTCAAAATGTAGAGAATGATATAAAGAATTTGGAGAGAAAAAGAAAAAGAAATAAGTAACAATATGCAAATGGTGATGGAAATATGGGTTTCGGCTTTTGAAGAAATCACCTAAGAGGGGTTTAGGGGAACTAATTCCAAATAATGGAGAAAAAGGAAAAGAAGAAGAAGAAAATAGGTTTCTGCCATTAAGAAGAGGAGAGGAGAAGAAAAGATGCTTCTTTTGGCAAATCGGCACGAAAGTAAACAATAAATGCCCCAAATGGTCACAAACTACACACCACAAAGAAAATCCCGAAAGACTTAGAGTGGTAATCGACACCTACCTACCCCAAATGCCGAAACTCAAGAAGCTAAAATCCCGAAAAAGAACCAAAAAGAATTTAGCACACTCCCCTACCCTTTTTGCCGAAAATCCAACTCCCAAAAGTCCTTAGCCGATTTGCAACTACAAAGTCCCCCATTCGGCCAACTTTTGCCTCTCACTCCAATCCCTAAATTTTCTCCTTGATAATCTCCCCTTATCACTTCTCAATCCAATCCCATGAACAACTCAAACTCCTTCCCTCGAAATTCCACTTTGAGTCCACCACTTACCATGCTCATGTAGCAAAATTAAAGGATTTTGCCATCAGGCAGATTCAAACCTTGGCCCTACCACCAGCTAAACACGCCACACCAAGCCCCATATGTGGCGCTTCATGCCACTTACCACAGGGCTTTTTGTGTCACAAGTCCACAACATTAATTTAAAAACCCTATATGCTAACACCCAGATTTTCCCAAAGAAAAAATTAAGATTTTACCAAGACTTAGGCTTTAGCTCAGGCCTTCCAAAGGCCCCCTAAATGCAACCAAAACATGCATTTAACACACCCAAGCTGCAAATATTAATTTAAGTAGAAATCTCGAAACCCTAAAATTTGGGGTGTTACATTTTGCAAATGAACGACCTATTTTGGAATCAACGTTTAATAACAAATTAATTAATTGATTTTGAGGTTTCCAACGACAACGAGCTTTACGTTTCACACTTTAATGTGACACAGCTAGATTTGGCCATAACATCTAGGCTGGGTTTGGGATGTTACATTTAGTGGTATCAAAGCCAATGTTGTATGTCCTCTGAAACTTCTGTTTGTTTAAATTGAAATACTAAGATTACTATAGGTAGTAGACTATACTAAAATATTCTATTTAGGGTAAATCAAAACTGTAGTAAGATTGTATTTTGCGAAAACAAACTCTTAAATACTGATACTATTTTTCCATAAAATATCTGTTAATAAACACTAAAACTGTAAAACTGATGTATAAAACTATTAAATTGAATAAAACGCGAATAGTCAATGAGGACAAGAGGTCTACATGGACGAGGTACAAGAGCTCGTGGAAGAGATCGTAGTGGTGCTCCAGTTGGGTCCTCGTCGTCTGGCCACATACCTAATGCGGAATTAGAGTGCACAGCGAGAGCATAGTGGTGTAGTCTATGTTATGAGACCGTCCATATCGTCGAAAATTTCAAGGATGAAATTTCTTTAAGGAGGGGTGAATTGTAATGCCCAAATTTTGGGCCTAGAAGAAAAAGGTCTTGAACATGGGAACAGTTAGGACACTGCACATAAATATTTAGTTGTGCAAGAAAGTAACACAAATATCTATATGCTTCAGTGGTTATGTGCTCTGGGAGTGTTTGAGAAGTCTTGGGTTCAATCCGTAGCTTGGGAAAAAAATTTGTTTTTATTGAGTAAACCCTAGCTTTGGGTCAATAGGCTTATAATTAAATATGGGTAAACTATGACATGAAAGAGTTGTTGGTCTAGTGGTAAATGGCGTAGAATGCTCTTAGGGTCTGAGGTTCGAGTTTGTGGCAATGCAAGGGGAGTATTTATTTTACTTCTTTTACCAGATGAGAAGCAAAAGCTGACTGAAGCACTGCTGAAGGGAGTTTTAATTGGTCATGGAGGAATTGGAATGGATGGTTAAGAGGGAGTGGGTGGCATGGAGAAAATGTAGGAGGAAAAAGGGGGATTTGGATAGGTTTGGTTGGGGTGTTGTTAAGGAGAGATTATGGGAGGAAAAATAGGAAATTCAAATGAGGGAAAGTATTTGTGCCGTATAGGGAATCTAGGAATTGAAGAAATCGACTTTGGTTGCTTTCTCTGGTCATTTTCTCATTTTGGTTTGGTTTTGTGCAATTGTCGAATTCCCCTACCTATGTTTTGGCTTCTTTTGTTTTTTGGGGACTTTGGGTTTGGCAATTGGTTTCAGGTTTGGGGATTTTTTTTGAATTATCTCCTCTTAGTTTTCTGTCACTATACCCTTCACTGATTACCCTCTTTATTTCCCCATCAATCTCTTCACTTTTTCTTTTGGGTTGACCAAATACAGCTTTCCTCCTCCCTAACCTTTTTTCTTTCGATTTTCTCTCTTAAACGATTCCCTCATCTCTCTTCTCTCCTTTCTCTGTTAGCTTTTAGTTCTTGTTTCTTGATCGATTATTCTACTTTTTCCTCTCATAATCTTCGGTGGTTTGTAGGCTAAACATCTTGCTTCCTTTTCTCTTCACTTCTCTGTTTTCTCCTTCAATTCTTCATTAGTCGAATACTGTTACGTGAGCATTTGTATTACTCTTTCGTTTCCATTTTTGATTTTCCTTTCTATGGACATCGTCTCTTTCTTCTTTTCCTACCAATTACCCTTCTTTTGTCTACTCTTTCAGATTAAACCCAATACTCGATTCGTTGTGCGCTACTTCCTTAACCTATAATCGGTTCTGTTAAGTTGGTAAGAAATGAGTGATAGCCATTCTGAGGGAGGATTAGGAAGGGTGCCAGCTGAGAATGGACACATAGGCCTTGTCCCAAAATTTAAGCAGTGCAAAGTGTCAACTGTTCGGGATTTTTCGTTAGGGTGCAGTAGGATGGTTGCACCAATCACTAGACCAAGTGAGCAAGCCACAAGCGATTGATCTAATTAGGGGAGAGGTAATCTTTTGGGTAGGTATTTTCAGTGGAGGTTGTTTTTGATAAGTTGTTTAGGATTCGATTAATTGAAACTTATGATTGAATGTAGGCTGGGAGTACTCGTGGCGATTCACTCGATTTCCTAAACAAGTGTGTATTCACACTGCTATAATTGTAAATCAAAAAAAGTCGAAAAATCAAAAAATGACTTTTGATGCCACATGGGTGTGCGATCGCTCGTGTGGTAATTTGAGCGCCTGAACATGGGCATTTGAATATAGAGGCCACCATGAGCTATCTCATGGGCTTAGGCCGTTTTGGGCCACGTTGGGTCGAAACGGGCCGTGCGGGCCTAATGGGCTCATGGGCCCTACGTGGTTAAGCCACATAGATGTGTGGAGGATATTGGACACGGCTGTGTCATTCACACGGCCAAGGTCATTTTTGGGCTTAGTGGGCCACACAGGCGTGTGGGCCCACATGGGCCGCATAATGGGCCTTGTGCCTATTTACACTATTTTGACTGTTAAGGTGAACTGACCGAAATACCCCTATAAGGTGAAATGATTGAAATACCCCTATAATGTGAAATGATTGAAATACCCCTATAAGGTGAAATGACTGAAATACCCTTATAAGGTGAAATGACTAAAATACCCCTATAAGGTGAAATGACCATAATACCCCTATAAGGTGAAATGATCGAAATACCCCTATATTGTAAAATGACTGTTATACCCCTATTGACAAATGCCTGTTTTGCCCCTACTTTGTGTATGACTATATTTGACCATGCCACATTGTATGTATGTTGCATCCATGTATGATATTATGTTACGATGCATGACTTGTTGCATGGAGATGAGATTATTATTTTGGAGGAAGTGTACTGTACTGATAAGGTCGCACGGGTCACCCAAGACAACTGTGGACCCACTGATGGTTTTGTGCCTGTAACAGCCCTAAACCCGGCCTAGACGTTACAGCTTAATCTGGTGGTGTCACATTGGAGTGTCTTTTTGAAAACTCGTTCTTGTTGATAAAAGCTCGTTTGAAAGTTAAAGCCTATTTGTTAGCATTACTAACCATTTAAAAATGTCATTACTTTAAAACATTATTAGTTTGTTGCTATGTTTGAAAACCAAGGAAGTTGCAGAAGCTTTTGCAATATTTTACAGAAATGTGATATTTTGAAAACAGTTATCGTTTTAGAAAAACTGCGTCCTAGTACTAACAGATATAAAACTTAACATAGTAAAACCCCAAATTAAAGTCCAAAAGTTTAAGAGTGGCCTTATTACAAACCAAACCGAAGGTAAAGTACTTACAAGTAAATAAACAAAAGAGAAAAACATGAGCAGTTGAGTGGCCATCTTCGAGTCCCTCGCAGCATCGATCCACCTAACGTTGGGGATTACCTACACAATTAAAAACAGGGTGAGTCTACGAAAACTTAGTGTGTAATCCCCTACTATATAAAAAGAACAGTCAGTCACACAAAAATTGCAGTAGTAATTTGGGCCTAAGCCCATTACAGAAATATAATCAGAATGCAGTATGTAAGATGCATGATGCATGTTATCCTATCTAGCCCTGCACTTGCCTTTGTCCAACCTTGCACTTACTATGGGGATAAAATCAATCCATCCAACCAACACACCAAGAATTAGCACCGGTTGCGGCACTAACTAAAATCGTAGCAAGGCTGCCAGATAATAGAACCACAACAAAACTGCTAGAAACAATAAGTGGCTTAAAGCCATCAATAGTGGCACAAAGCCTTCAAAGCGGTACAAAGCCTATAGAAACAGCACGAGCTTTCGGTAATATGAACGATAGTAAGCCATCGATAATGTGCGTGGCACAAAGCCATCGGTAAAATGGACAGTACTAAGCCATCGATAATATACATGGCTCAAAGCCATCGGTAAAATGGACAGCACTAAGCCATCGATAATATACGTGGCACAAAGCCATCGGTAAAATGGACAACACTAAGCCATCGATAATATATGTGGCACCAAGCCATCCGTAGTATGTACGAATGTATGGCCTAAAGCCTTCAGTGGGTCCACAGTCATCTCGTACAACCCGTATGACCTTAACAGATCAGTACGAATTTATGGCTTAAAGCCTTCAGTGGGTCCACAGTCGTCTCGTGTGACTCGTGTGACCCGCGCGACCCTATCAGATCAGAACTTCCTCCATAACATTAACCCTACCCATGCAGCATGTCGTGCATGTATGCAAAACACATAATCACCACATAACATACACAACCAATCAAACATCATATAAGGGCATAGCAGCCATTCCACCCCACAGAGGCATTACGATCATTTTATCCTACAGGGGTAATTCGGTCATTCTGCCCTACAAGGGTATTACGGTCATTCTACCCTATAAGGGTATTACGGTCATTCTACCCTATAAAGGTATTACGGTCATTCTTCCCTATAAGGGTATTACGGTCATTCACTCTATAAGGGTATTACAGTCATTATGCCCTATTGATACGATTCGCCTCGAGGTTGAGTCGAGTCGTATATGTGTTTGCCTAATCGTCGATGAAGAAGTATCGTTCGGTTCTTTCAAATAGGGTGTTTTGGTTAAAAATTGGCAGAAGCTATTAAAAAGGTTCAAAGATAGGTTTTAATTAGAAATATTATAGGTTTGGTTTTAAAGAAAATAAAGGATGGAAATATTTATTGAAGTTTGTTAATAATCAAAGAATGGAAAGTGAAAAAGTGGTTTGAGTTAAGATGAAATGAAAGGATGGAAAAGAGTAAACTTAAAAGCAAGCACGAACCAATACTAAAGAATATCGACCCAAGTGCTTATAAGCTCTTAAGGTGAACAGATGAAAGAAGGTAGACCTCGACCCGCTACTTAGCAAAGTAAGAACCTTGGTATAGTTACGAATGCCACACTATGAATAGTGATAAGTTCGGAAGAGAAGGAAAACAGGTTGACGCCACTAGGCTTCCTAGATAAGCCAACAAGTCTTCAACGAAATATGAGAGAAAGGTTTCTCACAAAATGATGTAATTTTATTCAGGTGTCAAAAGTCCAAAAAAAGTCCCTTGGAAATGGCTGGTTACACTTATTTATAGGTATAGAAAAGCTAGTTGAAAGGTCACAACTTAATGCGCTAATTAAATTGGAAATTAAACTCAAGACTTTTGACATTCTTGTAACTAATAACTCCTTGCTTGAATTCACTTTAATTCAACTGAATGAATATCCATGAATGCTTGTAAAATGTCTCTTGAGTTGTCCCTTGGCTAGCCAAAAAGACACCAACAATTAAATGGTGTTTTGAATGCTTGTTTTCATCTTTGAATGGGCAAAAACTGCTGGTAGGTGAAAGGGGTTGCTACCAAATTTAAGAGGAGTTAAAATGCTCCTTAAAACTCCTTAATTGATGTATAAAACATCCCTTGTAACAGCCACTTCATTTGTAACAGAAAATGACTTAAAAAGTCACTTTATTTAATTTGTAACAACCCTTGTAATGTAATGGTTATGACTTGAAAAGACTTCTACAATAAACACTTTAAAATGAGCTTATTAAACACATGTAAACACTTATTAATCATAACACACGTTAAATACTTAAGTAAATGAACTAAACACATGCATCAATTATTCCAGCAACTAGTTAATTAAAGAATCATAATTAAATAAACTTAAACTAATGAGTTACTTAATGCAAGACTTAATTTAATAATTCAAATTTTAACTAACATGAAGTTACATAATGCATGACTTTATTAAATGCAGAACACATAAAGTGCAAATCAAAAATTAAAAATATGCAAACTTATTAATTTAAGTAAAACTATATTAAATTAAAAAGTCCATAAAAAATTGGTCCAATAACCAATCAGGCCTATGAGATGTTTCATTTTGCACTTGGGCCCCTCAACTTTAGGCCAATCTCGATGGCGTAGTGTTGCATCATAACATGATGCAACCGGGTTCGCGTCGCCTATAGAGGTATTACGGTCGTGCAACTACACAGTCCAGTCATTATTTATCACGAAACGTAACTTTTATCTATGTGGGACCCACGAGCCCATTGGGGCCCATACGGCCCATTTCACCCAGTGGGGCCCATTACAGCCCTAATCGATGTACATCCATATTTCGTGGGCTTGGTGAATCACATGAGCATTCACACGCCCATGTGGCCTCAAAGCCCAATCTTTCGGCTTTTTGGCTTTTCAGCTTTTGCCTATCTACAGTTTAAATGGTGTTAGTACACACCTTTCGGCTTTTTAGTCGATTAACAGATACAGGGTAAAAATACACACTTTATTGGCTTATATGTCTATTACCGCTTATAGGGTATGGTTACACACCTGATGTGCTTGCAGTTAATCCTTGAGAACCCAACCTTTTTCAATCACAAACCTGATTAGAACTTAATCCATGACACCCAAAAAGATCTAATGGAAGACTAAATCGATTACAAAGTCCTTACCAAAATTAGAGGCAAGTGTTTCCCCAATTTTCAAACAACAGACCAAACACCTTCGGCCACAACCTATACCAAAACCCCCTTCTTCATTAGAACCAATCAAGATATATGATATTACAACAAGAACCCAATCTGATCTAGACCTTACTCACAAATACTTACCAACCCACCGAATTGATTATCGATTAACGAAGTAGTGCATGGGAGTTTAAGTAATGTGATTAATCTGTGAGAGTAGATCAAAGAAAGGTAATTGGTACGGGGAAACAACAGAAACAGTATCCATAGGAAGGCAAACTACAAAGTAAAAAGGTAAAAGAACAGCAACACCTACCCCACAACATCCGGCCAACAGGGTAATTGAAAAAGGAAGCAGAGATCAAGATAGTCGATGCTCAGTCAATTGGTAGAAACTAGTGCCAATGTAGTATTGAAATGATAAGGCAAGGTTTAGTGTTCGGCCAAAATTGAGCAAAAGAAGGGAACAAGAGAGGGGAAAAGGAAGGGGTTGTGTACGACTTACTAGAGTATTATGTCAGAAGAAGAAAGTGTTGAGAGAAGACTAAGATATTCGACTTCCGCACAAGAGAAGATGGTAATGGTTCAATAGAAGTGAGCACTAGCAAGAGTTCGGCAAAGGGGAAATATGGAGAAGAGAAAAGAGAAGAAAAAGAAAGGTTTCAGAGGAAATAAGCAACATTCGGCAATTAGCACATTAGAGATTTCGACAAAATGAAAACAAACCAGAAAAATAGAAGTTCGGCTTACACAATAATTGACCAAAAATAAAAAGTGATTAACGATGCCCCCCAAAGACAAAGAAAAGAATACCTAAAAAGAAATGCGAATTTCGACCACTAGAACAAATAAGGACAGAACCAAAAATGTACTAGGAAATTCAGCAATAGCGAAACTACTCTCCTAGATGCACTCAATTTCCCCCAGACTGAATTCTAACCAGTTAAAGACCCTAAAATCGGCACCACAACATCTCCATTTCAAATTCCCTTAATCTTCTCCTAACATTCGGCCAACAACTCCCCACAATCATTCATAATCCTAATCCCTTAAAAATCTCCCCTTGATTTTCTCTATACAACACTCCAAGACCTATTCAAACTCCACCCCACAGTGTTTCAAATGAACTCTACCACCTCACCACACAGGTGACAAAAATAAACACTCCATTGAGCAACCTAAGATTCGAACCCTAGACATCAAGACAATCCTACATGCCACCTTCCACTAGACCACAACTCCTTTGTGTCACATTTCCACCACAACCATTTATAAGACCTATCTGCTAAAGCCAAGGTTCACTTAAGAGCAAAATAAACAATTCTGCAAAAGCCAAGTCTTGAACCCAGGACTTCTCAAACACTCCCAAACACTTCTAAATCACTTAACCATTAAAGCAAACAACCAATTTGTGATATTTCTTGCACCCATAAACTTTTATGTGTAGCCTCCTAATGGCTTCCATGCATGACGCCCATTCTTAGTAGGCCCAAATTCAGGGCGTTACAGTACTGCTCATAAAACCTGTAAGGTTGCACGGGTTGCCCAAGACGACTGTGGACCTACTGATGGCTTTGTGCCATCCATTTTACCAATAAGGTTGCACGAGTCGCCCAAGATGACTGTGGACCTATTGATGGCTTTGTGCTATTCTTATTACCGGTAAGGTTACACGAGTCACCCAAGATGATTGTGGACCTACTGATGTCTTTGTGCCGTACATATTATTGGCAGCTTTGCTGCAATACTATTTAGTGCCGCAACCGATGCTAATCTTGGTGTGTTTGGCTGGGTGGGTCAATTTTATCCCCACATGGTGTGATTGGCGAGACGGAGTGGTGTGTTTGGCTAGATTGAGTGGGATTTCTGATTGCATTATTGCACTACTATTGTTATTGTAATAGGCGAAGGCCCACACTGATACTGATACGGTAATGGGCTCAGGCCCAGACTGTTATTGCATATTATATGATTGACTGCTTGATAAGGGATTACACATTAAGTTTTCATAAACTCACCCTTCTGTTTTACCTATACAGGTAATTCCCAACCTTAGGCGGATTGGTGCATCGGAGGACTCGGTGGTGGCCACACTACTCATTATCTTGGATTTGATACTATATAATAATTATGAATTTAATTTGGGTATTTGCTCTGTAATAAGGCCTCTTTAAATTTTTAACTTATATATTTGGGGTTTTTGTTACTTATGATTTACGATTGCTAGTAGATAAAGTTGTAACACCTCTAACCTGTATCCGATTGCCGGATTAGGCTAAGAGGTATTACCGAGCTAAACATTTCACTTACACATTCACATAGACATAGATTCATTAACATTCATAAATACATTCAACATAATCAAAGATCGAAAGCTGGAACTTATAGTGATATTCAAGATATGTGCCATAATCGTATGGCTGAAATATTTACAAATACAAAATATCATTCACAGCAGTCTACTTTATGCATGCCATATCAACTCCAAAATATAATAGTACCAAAATGATAGATAGTGTGACGAGTTCCTGATGATCCCCGAGTCGGTGGCAAAAAAATCAACAATCTATAAAACAGAGAAACGAAACAACAGAGTAAGCTTTCATAAGCTTAGTAAGTTTTAAGCAATACAAACGATTAAACTTATAATCAACTGATCATTCAAATTCTCAAAAACTCATTTTAAGATACTTAAGCACTTAGCCAAATATACACATATACATAAGGCAAATTTAGCATATATTTTCACTTGAACTAAAACTCATAACATATAATTAAATCATATACTTTCATATAGCATTATACATTGGTCGAATGTATCACCATCACATTTGTAGACATAGCACTCATTCACATATACATTACCTTGATACTTATAACTCAATCCAAATTAAATTCTCATACGAGTACATGATACATACCTAGTAAACTTAATGTATTGAACATATTCAATTTGGGGTTTAATTGCGAATTCTCAAAATCTTAAACTTTTCTCAAATCACCGGCGGGACTTTTAGCCCAGATACATTACCAGCACAAAGCCTGCAGGACTTTAAGCTCGGATATATTACCAGCACAAAACCTGCGGACTTTAAGCCCGGATATATTACCAGCACGAAGCCTGCGGGACTTTAAGCCCGGATATATTACCAGCACGAAGCTTGCGGGACTTTTAGCCTGGATATATTACCAGCACGAAGCCTGCGGGACTTTAAGCCCAGATATATTACCAGCACGAAGCCTGCGGGACTTTAAGCCTGAATATATTACCAGCACAAAGCCTACGGGACTTTAAGCCCGGATATATTACCATTTACTATACATTCAGTTTGATATAAGTAAACACATCAAGCTCATATGCACATAACACACACTTAAATTTCATTTCATAAAACCCATTCGACCATATTATGTACAATACACTTCACATTCGACTTTACATAATTAAATACAATAGAGTTTTATGCACATCTATCATACTTTGACTTCATTTCCTAATATCATCGAATCACATCACATATACATGAATTACTCACATTTCATTCTATCACATACTTCTCCTCAACACATATAAATATATGTATTTACATATTCATTCCAAAAACATAATACAATTCTTACTTAAAGCCACTATGTGCCATTCGGTCTTAAGCTAGATATCACATCTTGTCATCTCATTTCATCCTAGGTACAAAATCACATTAGGTCTCTAAAGTAAATTAATTCAAATACTTAAAACTTACCTCAAAAGTTGTTGAATGATTGAAAACAACTATTCGAGCACTTTAGCTTTCCCCCTATCCGAATTTGGTGTCCTTGGTTCTGAGCTAAATTAAACAAAGTTTACCATTCAATAATCCATTACTAAAATTACAAGATTATTATTATTTAACCAATCTATGCACAACAAAATATATATATATACAATTACCACTCATTCACAGGCATCTCAATAACTTAAGCTTACATTTGGCACTTTACACCCAAAAACAATATACATAAACACATTTAATACTAGCATTTAGTACCTCTAATAATTTACTAATTCATGATCACATTTGGTACATGGTAGATTTATATCTACCTTAAATCTTACAACTAAATTATACATACTTCATTTAACTCATTCGGCCATGATCAAAATAATTTAACAAAACCTAAAAAAAAAATACAATTATAACAATATATAATTCAAAACATTTAACAACACCTAAAAGTCCAAAGCCGAATGTTTATTAATCACTTCCTTAGTTCTAGATTCGGCAAACACATATATAATTACCAAAACTATTAAACTCAATTCATATAACATCAAGCTCATTTCTAAATCATCCAAGGCATATTCAGCTAATATAGAACAAAGTTAGCATTTATAACCAAATCATCAACTAAAATCACATTTGGTAATATACCTAAATAATCTCAACATTTAACAACATCTAAAACTAATTTACTTGAGGTTTCATGAATTATCCAAAATGGCCGAATACCATTGAATTTCTAAAATCATTTCTTATCCAACTTGAAATAAACTAAAAACTCACATATCAACTATGACCAAATTAATTCATCAAAGCATCAACCTTTCATACAATTCTTTCATGGCCGGTTATAAAATTCCTTTTCAATCAAATGCCTTTATACTACCCTTTTTCCTTAATATTTAACAAAAACACCAATCCTTCATGAATTTCATAAAAACCAAAAGTAAACACTCAATTTAAAACACAAAAACCAAGTTTTTCAAGCTCAATCACATATACAACCATTTCCCATCTAAAATCATCAAAACTTCAACCAAATTCCCATTCCCAAACATGACCGAAAGCTCATCAAAGCAAAGATTTAAAAAATTTAATACATGGGCTAAGCTAAGGACTTGTCATTAACCTCAATTTTCATAACTACTAGGAAAAATTCAAGAACACATACCTTGAATTTAAGAAAAGTTTAAATCCAAAAACCTTGGCTTTCTTTCTTCTCTTTTTCTTTATGGTTTCGGCATGAATGAAGAATAAACATAAAAATATTGTTTTTATCTCCACTCAGCCATTTTAATATAGTTTGTTAATTAACAAGCATTTTAACTATCATGAATTTATAATATAAAATACATATAATAATATCATTAAACTCCCACTACCGTACACACTAATGTATGGTCTAATAACCATGCAACACCTTAAAAATTCAAGGCTCCACATTCGACCATCAAGACATTTGACCCTTTTATTTTCCAAACTTCACAAACAAGTCCAAATCAATAAAATGCACATATCAATAATCAAATTCTCATATTAATTTAACATACATGCAATTTCACATATATTAAACACAAGATATAACATTCATATACTTTTCTGACTCGATTTCGTGGTTCCGAAACCACAATCCGACTAGGGTCAAATTAGGGCTGTCACAAAAGTGAACGAGGTTTTCAAGCAAATCAAACATTATTTTCAAAATATGTGCAGACACGCGATTGTTTTAAAAAAGCTTCCACTATTAAAGATGTTTTGAAAAGTTACAACTTTCAATAAGTGAACAACTTATTAATGGTTATGTTTGGCAAATGAACGACCCGTTTTGGAATTATCGTTTAATAACAAATTGATTAATTGATTTTGAGGTTTCCAATGACAACGAGTTTGACGTTTCACACTTTAATATGACACCACCAGATTCGACCATAACATCTAGGCCAGGTTTGGGGTGTTACAGTGATGATTCCTGACGGCTAAAATGTGTTTACATATAGTAAATGGATCCTGAATGAGCCATAGCTGATGATGTTGACAGTAATGCACCTGCTACCACTCAAGGGGCAACGTCGGCGGATTCTAGGCCAATTTCTAGTGACCACGAGGGAGAGGCAAAGCAAGCTGACTTTTTCCAAATGATGAACGAGTGGTTCACAAAATTCATTCGAACAAATTTGGCTGCTCAACAACCTCCACCCGCACCTAACCCTGCACAAGTCCCTGTTGTGCCACAAGTTATGAATCCTATACAATTTAGTAAGCCTCCGATTGATATAATTAGAAAATATGGAGCTGAAGAGTTTCAGGCCACTACAGATGTTGATGCTGAGAGAACTGAGTTCTAGCTCGAGAATACAATCTGAGTGTTTGATGAAATGTCATGTAATCCTGATGAATGTCTTAAATGTGTTGTTTCACTTCTAAGAGATACAGCGTATTAATGGTGGAAAACTTTGATATATGTGGTCCCGAGAGAACGGGTTACCTGGGATTTCTTTCAGATTGAGTTTAGAAAGAAGTACATCAGTTAAAGATTCATAGATCAGAAATGCAAAGAGTTCTTAAGCTGAAACAGGGTAGTATGTCTGTTATAGATTATGAGCGAGAATTTGTAAGATTGAAATGTTATGCATGGGAATGTGTCTCAACTAAAGCAATAATGTGTAAAAGATTTGAAGATGGCTTAAATGAAGATATCCGCTTGTTAGTTGGGATTCTAGAACTAAAAGAGTTTGTTGTGCTTGTTGATCGAGCGTGTAAAGCTAAAGAACTCGGGAAAGAGAAAAGAAAAGCTAATTTGGAAGCTATAGATATATGAAAGAGATCATCAAGTAAGTTATTTCGGTCAGCATCAAAGAAGTTTTGAGATAATTATAGCCGTTCAAATGCTACTGTGGATCATTCAAGCAGAGATCGAGTAAAGCAACATTCGAGCTTTAGAGCTCTAGCCACTTCAATCGCAAGTGTTGGAAATGTCAGACCAAACCAAGCTGAGTGTAGACATTGTGGTAAAAGACATTCCTGGGACTGTAAATTGAATGATCGAGCTTGTTTTAAATGTAGATCTTTGGATCATTTCATCCGTGACTGTCCTGAGTTAGCTGAGTAAGAGACAGTGCAGAACACGAGGCCGAGTAACACTGTAAATAGAGCTAGACTGCCCAGAAACACGAGTAATGTACGTGGTAGCCAGAAAGGGGCTAAAGATATAGTAGTGAGATCAGAGGTGAAAGCACCTACTAGAGCCTACACTCTTCGTACTCGCAAATAAGTGTCATCTCCAAACGTCATTACCGGTACTTTTACTCTTTATGATACTTCTGTGATTGCATTAATAGATCCAGGATTGACACATTCGTATATATGCATGAACTTAGTATCCAGTAAGACTTTGCCTGTAGAGTCTACTGAATTTGTAATTAGAGTATCGAACCCCTTAGGTAAGTGTGTTTTGGTTGACAAAGTGTACAAGAACTGCCCATTGATGATTCGGGGTTTCTGTTTTTTGACTAATCTGATGTTATTACCCTTTGATAAATTTGATATAATTCTGGGTAGGGATTGGCTAACATTACATGATGCTATAGTGAACTGCAAACAGAAAACTATTGATTTGAAATGTCAGAATAATGTGATAATTTAGATCGAATCTAATGATTTGAATTGGTTACTAGCTGTAATTTCGTCGATGAAAGCTCAGATTTATGTGAAAAAGGGATGTGAAGCTTATTTTACCTATGTGATTGATACAAAAGTGACTGAAAAGAAAATTGAATCAGTGCCAATTATTTGTGATATCCAAACATGTTTCCTGATGAATTACTAAGATTACCACTGATTCGAAAGGTTGAGTTTGGCATGGAGTTAGTGTCGGGAACCACACCTATTTTGATAGCTCCATAAAGAATGGCTTCAACTGAATTAAAAGAATTGAAGTGTCAGTTGCAAAAGTTGACAGACAGAGGTTTTACACGACCGAGGTTTTCTCCTTAGGGTGTTCCCATACCATTTGTGAAAAAGAAAGATGGCATGATGAGAATGTGCATTGATTATCGATAGTTAAACAAATTGACAATCAAGATTAAGTATCCTCTGCCTATAATTGATGATTTATTCAATCAGTTGAAAGGGGCTACTTTTTTTTTAAAGATAGACTTGAGATCGGGATATTATCAGTTGCGAGTTAAAGACTTAGGCATACCAAAAATTGCATTCAGAACACGATACGAACATTATAAGTTTTTAGTAATGCCTTTTGGACTAACGAATGCTCCTGTAATTTTTTTAGACCTAATGAATCATATCTTTAGACCGTACTTAGATCGATTTGTTGTGGTATTTATACATAACATATTGATTTATTCGCATGATAAAACGGAGCATGTCGAGCACTTGAGAATTGTGTTATAGACCCTGTGTGATAAGCAGTTATTTGTTAAGTTTAGTAAATGTAAATTTTGGTTAAGCGAAGTTGGTTTTCTGGGGCATATTGTGTCAGCATCTGGTATAAGAGTTGATCCAAGCAAAATTTCAGCAATTCTAGATTGGAAGCCTTCGAGAAATGTGTTAGAAGTCTGTAGTTTTCTGGGACTTGCCAGTTATTATAGACGATTTGTAAAAGGCTTTTCAATGATTACGACTTCGTTGATGAGATTACTTCAGAATTATGTTAAATTTGAATGGTCTGAAAAGTGCCAGAAATGTTTTGATCAGTTGAAAGCCTTATTGACTGAGGCTCTAGTGTTAGTATAGCCAGATTTGGGTAAAGAGTTTGTGATTTATAATGATGCTTCGTTGAATGGTTTGGGCTGCATTTTGATGCAAGAAGGCAAAGTTAAAGCTTATGCCTAGAGAAAATTGAAGTCGTATGAGAAGAATTACCTGACGCATGATTTAGAGTTAGCAACTATTGTGTTTGCATTAAAGATTTGGCGCCACTATCTTTTCAGTGAAAAATGTCATGTATATTCAGATCACAAGAGTTTGAAATATCTAATGACTCAAAAAGATTTGAATTTGCAATAGAGAATATGGTTAGAACTGTTAAAAGATTATGAGCTTGTGATTGATTATCATCTGGGAAAAGTAAATGAAGCAAGACCATTGTTTCTATAGCAGATATGTGATGCCCAAAAAGTTGACAATGTAATGTTAATGAAAAGAGCTCAATGTGATTCAAATCCTGATTCTGAATTTTGGTTTGATACCGATGATTGTTTAAGATTTAAAGATCGAATTTGTGTTCCGAGAACTTTAGAGTTGATTTAGATGATTTTGAATGAGGCACATAGCAGTCGCTTATCTGTTCATCCAGAAACTATGAAAATGTATAATGATATGAAACATCTTTACTGGTGGCCTATTATGAAATGGGACATCTCAAATTTTGTTTTGAAATGTTTGATTTGTCAGCAAGTCAAAGCTGAACATCAGGTACCATCTGGTCTGTTATAGCCGATTATGATTCCCAAATGGAAATGGGATAGAGTGACTATGGACTTTGTTTCGGGTTTGCCCCTATCCCCGAGAAAGGAAGATATGATCTTGATTGTGATTGATAGACTGACGAAAACAACTCATTTTATTCTGGTACAATCAGACTACTCGCTTGATAAGTTAGCTGAGTTATACATTTTTGATATTGTGAGATTGCACAGGGTACCACTATCTATTGTTTTGCACAGAGATTTGAGATTTACTTCATGGTTTTGGAAGAAATTGCAAGAGGATTTAGGTATAAAATTACATTTCAGTACTGCTTTTCACCCGCAAACAGATGGTCAATCTGAGCGAATCATTCAAATACTCGAAGATATGTTGAGATGCTACATACTTGAGTTTAAAGGTACGTGGGAACAGTATTTGCCATTGATTGAATTCGTGTATAATAATAGTTTTTAATTGAGTATTAAAATGGCACCGTACGAAGCTTTATATGGTCGCAAATCCCGAACACCTTTGTATTGGACAGAGCTTAGTAAGAAGAAGATTCACTAAGTAGATTTGATCAAAGAGACTAAGCTGAAAGTGAAAGTGATTTGAGATAGTCTGAAAGCAGCATCAGATTGTTGAAATCATAGGTAGACTTGAAACAAAAAGTTGTTGAGTTTCAGATCGGGTATAAAGTGTTTTTGAAAGTGTCTCTGTGGAATAAAATATTGTGATTCTAGAGAAAAGGCTAATTGAGTCCGCGATTTATCAGGTCATATGAGATTATGGAACGTATTGGGCCAGTTGCTTATAGATTGTCCTTGCCACCTGAGTTGGAGAAAATTCACAATATATTTCACGTATCAATGTTATGATGATACAGATCTGACCCATCACGTGTGATTTCATTTGAGATTGAGATTCAGTCTAATATGCCATACGAGGAACAACATATTTAGATATTGGATCATGAAGTTAAAGAATTGAGAAATAAGAAAATCGCATTAGTGAAAGTGTTGTCGCATCGACATGAAGTCGAAGAAGCTACATGGGAGCCCGAAGATGCTATGGGAGAGCTATACCCAAACGTATTCACTGGTAAGATTTTTGGGGACGAAAATCCCTAAGGGGGAGAGTTGTAACAGCCCAGTTTTGAGCCTAGTCGGAACAATGGTTTCTGAACCATAAATTAAGTCAAAAAATATTTTAATATTATTTTTAGTATTTATGCAATGAGGTTATGCATGTGTGAAAGTTTCGTTGTAACACTCCAAACTCGGCCCAGACGTTATGGCTATATCGGGTGCTGTCACATGGCAGGGTAACTCGCACAAATTCGATACATTGAAAGACTTAAGCTTTCATTCATTTGTGGTTCAAATCAATGGTTATTTTCAAATCGGCTTCGCTAGAAAAACATTTAAGGATAAAGTCCACTTGAACCTTTGCTTATTTTAAAAGTTTAGGTGAATTAGATAAAAGCTTTGATTTTGGAAGGAAAAAGACCATGTTTGCACCCCTTGTTATGTTTCTGGTTAAGTGTGGTTGAAACTCATGTTTAAGAAAAATAATAAATTAATTATATTGATTTTGAAAACATGTTTAAATATTAAAACCAAGAATTCAATAGTAATAATAATAAAGAAACCTAAATTTAGATTCGTATTGAAGATGATAGGCCTAAATACATCCCAATGAAAAATAATTAAAGATAAAGTAATTTGAAACTATTAAAATTTCTAATTAACTTGCAGTGTGGCCACCTCCGAGTCCTCTCCTACATCGAGCTGCCTACTGAGGGTCACGTGAAAAAAAATAAAAGATGGTGTGAGTTTTCAAAAACTCAGTGTGTATAACCCTCGGTAATCATATCAACATGCAATTGACACATTGGGCCCAAGCCCTATCATTATTGGTGGCCTTGGGCCTTAGCCCACAACGGCCTTAGTTGGGCCCGAGCCCATAACACAATATATAGTGGCCTTTGGGCCTAAGCCCTCAATGGCCTCATTTGGGCCTTAACCCATATCACATCAATATCATATGTATGCAATGCTCCCATCCCAATCCAACCCTGCACTCCATTTTCCCTTTCAACCGTACACTCCTGTGGGGATATAAATATCAACACACCTATTCCTACACTCCAATGGTAGCACCAGTTGTGGCACTAACTCAATCGTTGTAGCAAGGCTACTATACATATAATGGGCTTAAAGCCACCAGTGGATCCACGGTCGTCAAGCGACTATGTGATCCTCATATATCTTCCTCCGTATCATCAAACCCACCCAAGTGCAACATACATCACATGAATGCAACATACACATTTCCACATATTTAGAACCTAGGGGTATTTTAGTCCTTTATACCATGACGGCATTTTAGTCATTTCGTTTGGTATTTCTAACCTATAGGGGTATTTTAGTAATTTTATCCTACAGGGTATTTTAGTAATTTCTTAATAGTGTGGGTCTTAATTACTAACTTTGGTCCATCAACAAGTCCTCGTTGGCTAAAGTGAACAAACACTATACACCAGGTAGGATTCTAGAGAAGTGAAGGTGGGTCATTAAGACCGCTTAAGTACCAAGCTCTCCCTAGATCCAATACTAGACATGCATATGCCTATTGCCACACTCTAACCTTACGACTTGTCCATAGACGTGCTTAATAAATTAATTAAGTTTTATGAAGGACTCATTAGAAACTAGGCTTAAAAGTCCCTTTATAAAACCTTAACAAGTCCACATACTTCCATAAATTCATATAGCCCACCAGGCCTAATCATATCTATTTGGCCCAATCCATTCCAAAACATTCAACCAACTATACCAGCTTGTCACTTAATGTAACGCCTCAAAATTAGGCCTGCAAGAGTGGGCCACATGGGCCCAATGGGCTTGTGGACCCTACATGGGTGGTTGTCTTTGGACTTGCAGGAATTAGTGGGCCGGCTGTGTCATACAAGTGGTTATGGGCAAATCTGGCTTAGCGGGCCATGCGAGCACGTGGGCCCACTTAGGTTGCGTAATGGGCCCTGGGCCCATGTACGCTGAATGGCGTGTTGGTATGTTGGCTAAGAGGTTTGGGAGTGTTTGGGGGTGTTGGAGAAGTCTTGGGTTCAAACCTGGACCTTAGCAAAAATTTATGTTTCTCTTTTTTGGGGACCTTGATGTTAGTGGGTAGACTTTAAGAATATTTTTGGTGAAAGCATGACACAAAAAAAGATGTGGTCTAGTGGCAAGGAAGTGACGCCATAAGGGAAGCAAAGGGTCTAAGGTTCAAGTCTTGGCTCTTACAATTTATTTTAGTTTTTCTTTTAAATAAATCTGGAAGTGAGTAGGTAGGCTTTAAAGTTAAATATGTTGGACTTATGACACAAAGGAGCTTGTGTCCGAGTGGTGGTGGCTTGACAGGGCTATCGAGAGAACTTTGGTTCGAATCCCTTTGCATGCAAGGGTTGGTTATTTTGCTAATAAGTTGGTTTTGGATGATTGATGGAGAATCCCACATCGGGAAGCTAACATGAGAATAGGCGAGAAGCTGGCTTTAAATAGAGCAAACCATGAGGAGAGTAAGCATACCTTTCTTGGCTTATCCCTTTCATGTTGTGGAGTGTTCATTTGGGTTAGACGTTGGATCATTCGTTGATTTGTATGCCGTTGGTTCACGATGGTGGTGACCATAGTTGATCGACACACCCCCTGGGAGTCAAGGGTGCGATTATTGTTGGCTTCTGGGCATAGCAGCGTTCAGAGCGTGGATTAACTTCAAATACCTATCAGCTGTGTACTTCACCCTACTCTAGTTATAGAACGGCAAATACCGGAATGCCGAAATGGGCCATGTGGGCCTAATGGGCCCGTGGGCCCAATCGGGCAAATTGTATGATTGTATAGTAAATATTGGACTAGACTAGGCGAATCTCATATCTGTGGCTAGTTTTGGGCTAAAGGGCCACATGAACGTGTGAGCCCACCTGGGCTGAGATCGGGCCTAAGGCCCCATTCCCAATGTTATCTTTGTTTAGAATACTTGAGCCGCCCGAGGCGATTGTAGACTTTCTGAGGGCTTGATAAAATTACCGAAATACCCTTATAAAGTAGAAGTACTATAATACCCCTGATTTGTAAAATTACCGAATTACCCTTGATTTGTAAAATTACAGAAATACCCTTGATTTACAAAATTACAAAAATACCCTCGATTTGTAAAAGTACTATTTTACCCCTTATTTGTAAAATTACCATTTTACCCCTAATTTGTAAAGTTACAGTTTTACCCCTAATTTGTAAAATTATCGTTTTACCCCTAATTTATAAAGTTACTATTTTACCCCTAATTTGTAAAGTTACCGTTTTAACCCTGATATGTAAAATTACCGTTTTACCCCTGAATTGTAAAATTACTGTTTTACCCTCGATTTATAAAATTACAGAAATACCCCAATTTACAAATTACGAAAATAGCCTGAATTGTAAAATTACCTAAATACCCCTAGTTTGTGAAATTATCAAAATACCCCTTGGTGGCAAAATTACCGAAATACCCCTGATTTGAAATTACTAAAATACCCCTGGGTTGTAAAATTACTGAAATACCCATGTAGGGTAGAATTATCAAAATACCCCTGTAGGGTAGAATTATCGAAATACCCCTGTAGGGTAGGATTACCGAGATACCCCTGTGGGGTAAATTTACCATTTTGCCCCTAGGGTGTTAAATGATTGTTTTGCCCTTGTGGGCAAGTGACTGACTTGAATTGTGTGTTTGATGGATTTGACTGTGTTCGTGTGATAGTGATTTGACTAACGTGACTGTGGTTGGGTGATTGATATGTTTTAATATGTGTTTAAATGACTGATACGGAACATGGCCATTCTGCATACATGTGTGATGATTTAGCATAACACACATGACATATTGGGTTGGGACATCGATTTGGAAGAAGTTCTGTGCTAGTGGCTTTACTACGCATTCTGATTCTGGAGGCTTCGCCACGTTATCTGTTATTAGCAGCATAGCTATGTCATTGGTGTGTAGGGGTGGGTGGGTCGAGTTATTCCCCACATGGTGTGTTGGGTTGGTACGGGTGGTGTGATGGCTGAACTAGGTGGGGATTGCATTTGCATATTGTTCTGATTCTGCTATCAGCTTGGCCCACACTATTCTATATAGGGCTAGGGCCCAGACTGATCTGTTCTATATAAGGCTTCAGCCGAATCTGTTCTGCATATCTTTATTATACTGTTACTGATTTTATTTTGGGCTTAGGCCACCTGATTCTGATTCTAATTTTGATTCTCATTCTAATAATGTTTTTTATTCTGTAATGGGCTAAGGCCCACCTGGTACTGTCTGTTATAGTGGGCTAAGGCCCAATTAATATTGGAACTATAGTAGGGCTGGGGCCCAGACTTTTAATTCTTTTGTATGACTGACTGTTCATTTTATATAGTAGGGGATTACACACTGAATTTTCATAAAACTCACCCCATTTAATAACTGTGCAGGTAATCCCTAGCTTTAGGAGGATCGGTGCTGCGAAGGACTCGGAGAAGGCCACATATTACTTATGCCCTGTCTTGATTTACTTTTAAGTACTTTATTCCAGTTTGGGTTGTAATTAGAGCTGTACATGGGCCGGGCGGCCCGGCCCGGCCCGTAGGCCCGCCCGAAATGTGGGAGGGTTTGGAAAAAAATATAGGCCCGAAAAATGGGCTTGGACAAAAAATTAAGGCCCGTTTAAAAAATGGGCCGGGCTCGGGTAAGAAATTTTTGGCCCGAGCCTGGCCTGGCCCGGCCCGAATTCACTAAAGGACAAAAAATTTTATTTTTTTAAATATTGTTTTCTTATTGTTTTTCTCCCTATTTTGCTACCATTTTACTATTATGTTGCTATTATTTTGTTGTTATTGTTTAGATATTGTATAAAACTTATTTTATTGTTAATTTTGTTATTATTTTAAAGACATTTGTTAATTTTGTTATTATTTTAGAGGCATTTGCTTGTTAAGTTATATCTATTTTAGTGTTATTTAAGTCTACATATTTTTTAAAATTTATTTTCAATTTGTTGAAAAATATTTATTTTAATTTTTAGTATTTTTGATGTATTATATATATTTAAAATTTATATAAAAAATATAAAACAAATTAATACGGGCGGGCCGGGCCGGGCCCGGGTTTTAGCATTTTTATATAGGCCGAGCTTGGACAAAATTTTAGGCCCATTTTTGGGCCGGGCCCGGCCCGAGCCCAATGAACGTGCCTAAATTTTTACTTTGACCCGGCCCAAACCCGGCCCGGCCCGGCCCATGTACACCTCTAGTTGTAATAAGGCCTTTTAAACTTTCTGGTTTTTTTACATTTGGGATTTTATTTATTGTTTTATAATTGCTAGAAGTCGGATACGGTTTTTTCCAAAACAACAACTATTTAAAATATCACGTTTCCACAACTGTTTTAAATTAGGCTTTCGTAACAATTAAGGTTTTAAAGGTAATAACATTTTACAAGAGAACGTCTTTTAATAAACCACGTTTTGAAAATATGCATATGAAATTTTAGATTTTACATAAGTTTTAAATGGCAACAAGTTTTAATAAGTAGGGTTTTCAATGGAAACAAGGTTTTCAAAAAACACTTCAATGTGACATGCCAGATTTGGGCCTAACTTCTAGGCCGGGTTTGGGGTGTTACACTTAATATCACTTATCAATTTCTGTCGATTCGGGCCTACGAGCCCGTCGGGCCCATTTAGCCCATTCTAGCCCGGTTGGCCAAAAAGTGGCCCGAGATCATGAGATCGCTCCCTTGGTCCCGGTTGTCATATCAGTATCTCCATATGAGTGTTCGCACGCTCGTATGGTTACCGGTGCCAGCCTTTCGACTTTTTAGCTTTTCGGCATTTTAGCTTTTTGGGATTTCGACTTTAGTCGATTTGTCGTGTGTGCAGTGTATGTACACACCTTTTTGAAGAGAACCGTAATAGCTCACATGCGTAGGACCTATATTTCATTTAGAGAACTCAATTAGTCACTTACAGGATCTAGTGATTCCCAATATCGAAACCGAACCTAAGGCAACCCTTACCTTAATCGAATCAACTTACACCCCTTAAGATGCTTGGTTTCAAAATGATCTCCCCTCCTTGCGGTTGAGTCCTTCACTAGTTGATTAAGAGGTATGTAGATTCAATGAGAAAAGAATAATTAGATAAGCCATTTGGCTTTCACTAAGACACAAGAGGAATAAGAACGAATATGTGCTTACCAGGACTTGATCTTTGATCCCACGGCCTAGATAGCTTATAGTTGAGATCCAACTTCTAAGAATTGACTAAGAGTAGTAGATGACAAGAATAGATTTGAGATGGAGGAGAAGCAACAATAAATCGGTAGTGAGGTAGGGCTATTCGATCATAAGAGAATAGGGATAGTATTCGGCTTTTTGGGATAAGAAAAAGAAAGTAGATTAGCCTTTAACACAACCGATTGTGGAAGTGTAGATTTGGATCTAAGAAACAAAGTAGTCATTCTGGGAAAACAAGTAAAGAATTGGCACTTGAGATGCAGAAAATAGAAAGGAGCACAACACCAAAAGGAGTTTCGGCAAAAAGATGATGGGGTATTAAGCTTTTAGAGATTAGTGAAATGAGAAATGAAAGGAAGAAATTGCTCAGAGTGAAATTGGCTTTAGATTAAAAATAAAAGAGCAGAAGTGGTACCAAAAGAAAAGCTACACAGGAGAACTTCGGTTTCAGGCAGAAAACATTTTCCCAAATGCCGAAATACCTAAGTGCATTCGGCTATGACTAAGAATAACCAAAGTCGGCACTTCCTCCCTACACAAGCTGAATTTGCATTCCCCAACATCCTCAATCAGCACCATCTCCTTAACAAACCCTATCCCTAAATTCTCTCCAAGATCTCCTCCCATTATCACTCTACAAATCCCTCCTTTGATCACTTCAAACTTTTACCCTCAGAGTTTAACTCCAAGTCCACCACTACCTAACCAACTTGCAAAATAAATACTCATCCACATCTCCTGCCACTACTCGAACCATGGACCTCCTTGACTCCATTGTGGCGTCACTCCCTTGCTCCCAATGTAGCGCTACCTTGCCACTAGGCTACAAGCCTTTTTGTGTCTTACTTCCCCTTTATTTATTTAAGAGTCTTAGCTCCTGAGGTCAGGGTTCCACTAAGGCAAAAATTGGATTTTTTTCCTATGGTCTACCTTAAACCTGAGACTTCAAAGAAACCTTGTACCATATCAAAATTAATACTCTAATAGTGCTAATCATACATGTCAACTACAGCATAGAAAATTAAAAGTTTCGGGATTTTGTGGTGTTACAACTCTACTCCCTAAAAGAAATTTCAGCCTCAAAATTTACCTGATTGAAACAGCTGAGGATATTGTCGTTTCATTGCCTCCTCAGGTTCCCATGTAGCCTCCTCAGCATTGTGGTTATGCCAAAGCACTTTGACCAAATGGACAGACTTCCTTCTTAACACCTTAAAATATTGATCAATTATTTGAACCGATCCCTCCTCGAAAGTCAGGTCTAGCCTGACCTTGATCTCTTCGATCGACACAATGTGAGAAGGGTCTGAGTGATAATGCCTTAGCATTGACACATGGAACACATAGTGTATTTGACTCAGTTCAGAAGGTAATTCTAGCTGATAAGCAACTGGCCGAATCCACTTCAGTAATCGGTATGGCCAAATGAATCTAGGGCTTAACTTGCCCTTTCATCCAAACCTTAATACCTTATTCCATGGGGAAACCTTGAGAAAAACCAAGTCTCCCACCTCATATTAAATCTCTCGCCGTTTAAGGTCAGCATAGGACTTTTGCCTTCCTGATGCCTCTTTCAACCGATCCCAAATCAACTTCACCTTATCTTCAATGTCTGCCACCAACTCCGGGCCCAACACTCGCTGTTCACCCAACTCAGTCTAACAAGCCGGAGTACGACATCTTTGCCCATATAATGCTTTATACGGTGCCATTCCAATACTTGCCTGGTAACTGTTATTATATGCAAATTCAGCCGACGGTAAGTAATCCTCCCAACTGCCCTGAAACTCAATTACACACCCTCTCAACATATCTTCTAAAACTTGGATTACCCTCTCTGACTGACCATCAGTCTGAGGGTGAAATTGCTCAAAGTGAAATTAGCTTTAGACTAAAAATAAAAAAGTAGAAGTGGTACCAAAAGAAAAGCTGTGCAAAATAACTTCAGTTTCGAGTAGAAAATGTTTTCCCAAATACCTAAACACCTAAGTGCATTCGGCTATGACTAAGAATAACCAAAGTCGGCACTTACTCCCTACACAAATTGAATTTGCACTCCCCAACTTCCTCAATCGGCACCATCTCCTCAACAAACCCAATCCCTAAATTCTCTCCAAGATTTTCTCCCCTTATCACTCCACAAATCCCTCATTTGATCACTTCAAACTCCTACCCTCAAAGTTCAACTCCAAGTCCACCACTGCCTAACCAACTTGTAAAATAAATACTCGTCCATATCTCTTGCCACTACTCGAACCATGGACCTCCCTGACTCCACTGTGGCGTCACTCCATTGCTCCTAATGTGACGCTACCTTGCCACTAGGCTACAAGCCTTTTTGTGTCTTACTTCCCCTTTATTTATTTGAGAGTCCTAGCTCTTGAGGTTAGGGTTCCACTAAGGCAAAAATTAGATTTTTTCCTATGGTCTACCTTAAACTCGAGACTTCAAAGAAACCTTGTACCACATCAAAATTAATACTCTAATAGTGCTAATCATACATGTCAACTATAGCACAGAGAATTAAAAGTTCTAGGATTTTAGGGCTTTACATTCGTGAAAGGATTTTACTGATTGGTTGGTTAATTTGGAAAAAATGACTAAATCGCATAAAATGTAAAAGTAGCTTGTTATGTGTTTAATGTGCTAAATTGCTATGATTTATTTTAATAGAAGTCCTTATAATGTTATTATGTCATTAAAAAGTTTAATAGACATTAATGACCAACCATTAAGTGATTTATAAGTTGATTAATGAAGGATATTTTGGTAATTCATGAATTATGAATGATTAAATAAAACAAAGTTAAAATTTAGCTCATTTTAGTGTTCATCCATTAAAAATTAGAAAGGAAATTAGGGATAAGAAGCTTACAAGCATTTGGCACTTTGGTAGCTTGATTGAGGTATATTTTGAGTTCAGTTTTTAATAATTTCTATGTTTTTTTGTAATCTCTACTTCGTATTCTAACTAGCCCATGCCCTAATTTCTGAATTTGTTTATGATTTTAAGAAATGCCATTGTTGAATCCATGAGATTTGTGATGTTTGATGATGAAAAATGGAAGATAAGTGTTAGAATAATATGTTTTACAAAGTGACTTTGGAAGAAAATGCATTTTAGGGATTAAAATGTGAAATGTATGAAATGTGTGGTTAAAATGTGAAATAAATGGAAATAATGGGCTGTTAGGGACTAAATGAGAATTCGGCTAGCATGAAATTAAAGAGAAATTTTGTAATTTGTGAATTTTGTGATTAAGGACTAAATTGTGAAAAATGTGAATTTATAGGGGCTAAAGTATTAAAGCCCTAAATATGTGTTTGTAGATTGAATTGAATGAAATAGTGACTGAATAAGTTGAATTTGAATTTATTTAGATCAACAACATAAGAAATCAGATTTAGATCGGGGGAAGTCGAAGGCTAACGAGTAATCGACTCCTTTTGCCATTTTTTTTCAAGGTAAGTTCATATGCAAATAAGTGTATTTCAATTGAATTATATATGTTACATGATGTTGAATTGCTTGGGATGCTAAATATGTGAATACGAGAAAGTATCAATAGTGTTTCGACATCTGAAAGCCTCGTACGAACCATAGGAATAGTATAGGATACTTATGTCATAACATAGGATTCCGAGGTGTGATTTCGTGTAAGACCATGTCTAGGATATTGGCATCGATTTCAGGTTATGTGCAAGACCATGTCTGGGACATCGACATCATATATGATTTCATGTAAGACCCTGTTTGGGATGGTGGCATCGATATATGATAACATGTAAAACCATATCTGGGTATGGCATTGTATGAGCTTTATGTGCTATCCGAGTATCCTTATCAATTTCGAACGGTTCAATGGGCATTGTCGAGAAGTGAATGAATATGTGAATGAGTAACAAATTTAGGTATGTTTGATGTTATATGAATATTGAAAGAAAGGTAAGTGAAGTACATGATTTATGAATAAATGAACTAGATGAGGTCTATGAAGCTTGCATATGTGATTTGCTATGATTTCCATGGATGAATTGGCTTAAGTTTATATTATGTGTTAAGTTTATTTTTATATTGCTTACTAAGCTTTTGATAGCTTACTCTGTGTGTGTTTTCCTCTGTTTTATAGATAACCGAAGCTAACATTCTCAGGGATCGTCAAGGATCATCGTCACACTATCGAACACTTTGTTGGTACTTTTGAAGCTTTGTAAATATGGTATATGGCATGTACAGGCTAGGGGTGTTATGGTATGTTTTGTATAGAGAATCTTGCCATCTGATGTGGCTTGAGATGAAGGACTTGTTTTAGTTTATGAGATGTGATGAAATATGGTGTATGAAATGTGTTCATATTTGATGTGTATATATGGCCTTATGAAAATGGTCATTTTGGTAAGCTTGTTATGATGTTGTTTTGGTAAGTTTGATATGAGATTGAGTTGTGGATATGGCATGATTTTGGTATAAGGTTTGATGTGAAATTTATGTTATTGAGATTAGATGAATGAATGGTTTTGGCATGTGGATTAAGTGTGTTTTGGTATAGCAAAAGAGTATGAAATTGATTGGTGATATTATGGAAGGAATTGTGCTTGATTTGGTATTGTTTTGGTTGCAAATTGGTTATAAATTATGTGTCAATTGAGGCTTGCTTTGATGCTTGTCAGGATGACCCTTAAAGGGTGGAAAATTGGCCTTGTAAATGGCCTATTTTTGCCCACACGGGCAAAGACACAGGTGTGTGTCTCTACCATGTTGCTCAAAGGCCAATTCGAATTAAGCCTAGGCACTCCACACGGTCTCACACACAGCATGTGGCAGGCCGTGTGGCCAAGACAATGAGTTACATGGGCTAGACACATGAACGTGTGACCGGCCATGTGGTTAAGTCAGAGAGTTACATGGGCTAGACACACGGGTGTGTGACTGGCCATGTGACCAAGTCAGTAACCTCCCTAATTTCGATACGGCCTAGCACACGTGCGTGTCTGGTGGCCATGTGGATAAGTTAGTAAGTATGCCCTATTTTCCCACAGCCTAAACACACGGGCGTGTCTAATGCCGTGTGAGGCACACGACCTGTTCACATGGGCGTGTGACCTCTGTAACTTAGAAAATGTGTTAAGTTTCAAAAAATTCTATATGAGATCGGTTTAGTCTCGAACCTTCTCCAAAGCATGTTTAAGGTCTCATAGACCCATTTAAGGGACATTGTGAATATAATAATGTGATTTGACGATGTGTAATCTGTGTATATGAAATGTTTGTTTAAGGTTATGTAATGTTTGGTAATGCCTTTTAACCCTAGTCCGGTGACGGATATGGTTAGGGGTGTTACAAACAAGTTGCTTGAATAAATCATCACCGAGTAATTTCCTTGGGAGATTCATGGTTTTATCCATTCGTTCCATGGGTACTCCTACCCTTTTACATAGTTCCATTATTATATGTAGGAAAAATATTCCCTTTTGTAAATTTCTCATGGAATCAACCGCGTTTTTATTATCCAGGCTCTAATACATATTTCTTTCTTCTAGAGGATCCCATAAGTTATGATTGCTTAAATTGGACTAATCTCGGACATCTCTAATATAGGCAAAATTCTTGAACGTAGGAATTTCATCCGCATCTTGGCTTTTGTGCCATCAGCTCCTGATTTACCATCTCAAGATTTGTTGTCCCCATTTGGTGTGTCCACATCTCTTTCCATGCCATTAGGAATCTCAATACTTCCTCTATATCAATGTTTATGAATTCCTTCAAATCTATTTTATAGAGATAATTGCGGTAATAATATGGTGCATCATAAAGTTGGTAAATACTCATCTTGATTACCGAAACATTAACCCCTCTGACCTTCACAAAAGAGCACACTCGTAGAATGGTTTGTTTGCTTCCCATTGTTTTAATGCTAGATAAAATTCTTGCACCACAAGAATTATTAGGGGTTCTTCGAATGGCACACAAAATTTCATCCGTTCCCTTTCAGTTGCATTTTCTTGTATTCCTTTGCAATTCCTCATTAAAGGGTCAAATCCCTATAGTCAAATAAAAGTATGTGGTTGTAATTGTTGCAGATAGTTATCCATGTCACCTTCTTAAAACTCAATAGCTGGGCATGAAACACTTGCACTAAAACTGGCCATTTGATGATCTATTCTAATTATATTTGCAAATTATCCTTTGTTTTGATAAAAGAGATTTTATTAAAATTTAATCTTTGCTAATGATATCATAAGGTAGCCATATGTCCTATTTATAGGTTAGTAGAAAGAATAAATTATTCAAGAGTTATAATTTGGTTCTACTAAGTAAATAGTTAAAGAACAAGAATCCTAATTTTATTAAGCTATAAAAACGTCAGAAGTTAAGTTAGTTCAGAAAACAGGGTTACACAGTGGTGTCATGACATCCTCGGGTGATGTCGTGATGTTGAGAGTTGATTCCTACATTAAAATTTTATTCTTCATTACGACATTGTAGAATATTGTCCGACATAATGGCTAGATCTCTCCGTGTTTCGTAAAATCACCAGCTAGGTTACAATTGCCCTTATCTTCCCTCATGTTTGTTGGTTTTCCCTTGATGTTTTGGAAATCCCAAAGGACGCTACACTACAAGTTTTGTTCCTCCACTACAGTGTTAATAGTCCCTCCAAAATAATGTTTTACTCATTAGCCATTAACAAGGAAGGTTTGACCCCCTTTTCTAATTAACTCTATTGCCCCATGAGGGGTTACTTGCTGTATTGTATATGGACCTGTCCATATTGATTTAAGCTTTCCAGGGAATAAATTTAGCCTTGAGTTGAATAGCAATACTTTCTATCCCGGAAAAAATTCTCGCTTTCTGATCTTTGCATCATATTAAGTCTACTCCTCTCTTTGTACATAGAATTTTTGTAAGCCATAAATTTGAACTCTTCCAATTCTTAGAGTAGGAATAATCTTTCTTTTTTAGCTAATTTGAGATCCAAATTTAATTCTTTGATCGCCCAATATGCCTTCCTCTCCAATTCGATTGGTAAGTGACCGTTCTTACAACAAACTAGCTTATATAAGGACATGCCTAATAGAGTTTATATGCTATTCTGTAAGCCCACAATGCATTGTCTGGCATGATTGTCCAATCTTTTCAGCTTGCACTTATCGTTTTCCGTAAAATCTACTTTATCTCCCGATAAGATACTTCTGCTTGCCCATTAGCCTGTGGGCGATACGTCATTGTCATATTATGCCTTATGCTATAATTAGCTATTGCTGCTTTAAATTGCTTACTAAAAAAATGAGATCCTTCGTCACTGATCAGTACTCGTGGTGTACCAAACCTGACGAATATGTTTTTCCTAAGGAATCTTACTACAGATTGTGTATCATTAGTAGGTCATGCGACAACTTTGACCTATTTTAAGACATAACCTATAGCCAAGAGAATATACAGATTCCCGAAAGAACTCAAAAAAGGTCCCATGAAGTCAACTCACCATACATTAAACACTTCGACATCAATTATTCCTGTTTGCAGCATTTCATCCCTCTTAGATATATTTCCAATTCTCTAACACCTATCACATCCTTGGATGAATTCATAAGCATCTCCATTCATTATTGGCCAATAAAACCCTAGTTACAGTATTTTTTGAGTTGTCATTTTTCCACCGAAATGTCCTCTACAAGGAGATGTGTGACAACCTAGTAAAATATTTTGTATCTCTTCCTCCGCTACACATCACTCGTGTAACAGCCCAATTTGGACCATAATCAGAACGGTAGTTTCGGGACCATGAATCCGAGTCAGAAAAATATTTTAAAATTATTTTTTGTGTTTATTTTGTATGAATTTATATCTGTGAAATTTTCGTGATTTAATTTTGTCGTTTAGGTATCCGATTAAATAAAAGGACTCAATTGTGTAAAATAAAAATCTAGTGGTTTTTCTAAAAAGGGCTAAATTGTACTTGGCTTTTTAAATGGAAGCCTTAAAGTTGCAATTAGCCCATTTCTAAGTGAACTGGATGGTAGTGGCCATTATAATGGTTACTTAATGTGATAAATAAGGTTAAAAATAGAAAATATGAAATAATAATAAGTTAGTATATATTATATATTATATGTTAACTTTAGTCATTTTTATTTCTTCATCACAAAGCCGAATATAAGCTAAAGGAAAAAAAGAAAGAACAAGGGCTAGGTTCGGCCATCTTTCTCATCCTGATTCAAGGTTCATTCATAGTCGGTTTTTGATAATTTTTACGTTTTTAAGATTGTTGCTTCGAGTACTACAAAACCCAAGCTTTACTTTCTGATTTTGATAAATATTTTGAATTGTGCCATTGATGTGAGCTTGTGATTTTTATGGTCTGATGATGAATTATGGAAGATATGAATTGGGTTAAGATATATTGTAAAGGAATTTTTGATGATTTTGAGTAATTAGGACTTAATTGTAAAAATAAAAATGTGGGAGGACTAAAATGTGAAGTTTATGGAAAATATGAGCTTATTTGGACACTAGGGTATTCGGCCTACTTTAGATGTGATTAATTTTGCATAAATTTGTGTTTTGTGCATTAGGGACTAAATTGTAAAAATTGTAAATGTTAGGGGTAAAATGGTAATTTTCCCATTTATGTGTTTTTGGACTAAATTGGATGAAAATATGTTTGAATGAGCTTAATTTGAATATCTTTAGATCAAGAACCAAAGAAATCAGATTTGGATCGGGGAAAAATGAAAATCGTCGACTAGCTGCTCGATTCCGTTTTGCACTGTCCGAGGTAAGTTTATAAGCAAATAGACGTGTTTAATTGTATTTAAATGTAAATATTATATGCTGTTATGAAATGTGTGATCATATATAAGCTTTGGCCGAATATGATTAAGCTTGGCCACCACACCTTCGAATTGGTTTCGACCAAGTTACGACGTCTGAAAGTCCTGTATGAACCTTAGGAATAGTTAGGATACGTATTTCATGACATAAGACTCCGATATGTGTGTGCGAGTAAGACCATGGCATCGATTTGTGATTCCGATATGTGTTTACGGGTAAGACCCTGTTTGGGACAGTGGCATCGTTGGAGGTTACATGTAAGACCACACCTAGGACGTTGGCCTTGTACGATTTATGTGATTATCCGAGTGTCCTATCTAATTCCGAAAGGTTCATCAGGCAAAGGAAAATCGTGATCGAATGTGTAAAATGGACTAAAAGGCCAGGTATGATTTTGTTTGTTAGCTATCGATAATAAGGTATGTATATGACTTGAAAGTTGATAAATTATATGTGATGTAAGGTTAAATATATACATGAATTAAATAAGTGTATTTGGCTTTGAACAAGTGGTAGGTATATTATGGAATAAATTTTTGGGTTATGCATATATAAGAAATCATATATAATCGGTCTTATAAGAGGTATATGTATATGATATTACATTACAGTTCTTGGACTTATATAATTGGATAAGTGTATGTTGATCATATTATGACCTTTTGGCCTGTGAAAATTGAGCAATGGTTTTATGATTTAACCTATGAATATTCGGCTAAGGTAATAGATATATGCGTTTGGTATACTATTATTGAAAATATAAGTTGAGAGTAAGCTTGTTGATGATATTGAAATTTGGCTAAATTAAATTGATTATATTATCGATTTGTTTATTTGCTTATGACTTAGTAAGCTTTAATAGCTTACTCTGTATTTCCATCTTTAACTATTTTATAGATTTTGAAACCAAGTTACGAGCTCGGGAATCGTCGAAGAAGGTTATCATATTATCGACCGTCTTCGGTATTTTATAAGCTAAATTTTCAGAATTATGGCATGTATAGGCTGAATTATATTTTGAATGTGCTGAAAGTTGGTTGTATATATAAGCCATGTGAAAATGGCTTAAATTTAATGTTCAATTCTAGCTATATATGTGTGCTAATGGTTTAATGTTTATTTTGTTTAAGGCATCTAGTAGTATAGAATAATAGAAGTTGGTAGTCACTTGTTGCACATCCGTGGGCGATTAGAAATTATGTGTGAGAGATGCGGCAATGCCTAATATATGTATATATATGGAATATGTTCATGCTCAAGTGATTTAAACGATAGTATTTGTTTGGGTGTGATATGTTTCATATCTTTGTTAAGTGTCATAATGGACGGCTTGATATGTCAAACTTGATTCCTATGCTCTTGCTGATCGGTGGAAATGATTGATTTGATTAAATCGGTCATGGTAGGTAAATGTGTGTGAGTCATGCCTGGTAAAATGTTTTGGTATATACAAATTTAGATGTGTGATTATGCAATATTTTTAACTTTACTCAGGACCTAAGAAAGGGTAGCTTATAATTCAGTGTTGATAGTCTCATTCATTAAACAAGTGTTGACTACACATGGATGTTTTAATCGATATGGTAAGTATGGGTAGCCTATTGGGGGCTAACATATATTTGCTACGTGGCTAACTTAAAGTATATTAAGTATCATGCATATATGTCAATTGGTTTAATATAAAGATTGAGTATTCGGTAATGGCTCTGTTAAGCATTCATATTAAATATGTATATGTATATACGCATATATATCACCTTTGAGTTGATTGATGAGCTCATATGTAACACCCCAAACCCGACCCAGATGTTACGGCCAAGTCCAGTGTGTCACATCAACGAAGGACTAATCATGCTTCCTAGCTACTATGCTTAGGGTGAGCTTTGTAAAACCGTTTCTATTAATTTGGGAAGAAAATCCAGGTTTAATTAGTGTTTGTCCTATCCACTAACTGTTTAAAAGTTATCTTGTTACCATATCTTGATCGTTGATTCGTTATTCATTTGTTACGAGGGTTTTGTTTTGAAAACGTTGGTTAATTTTAAGAAAAACTTGCGCAGCCTTATTCAAATCATTGGAAATAAATTATAATCAAAGAATTGAAAACCCAAATAAAACAATTAAAGCGGCCTTATTACAACCCAAAACAAGAATGAAAATAATTAAAAACAAATAAGGAAATAAATAACTTAATTAAAAACCAACTTTGTAGTCCACGTGGCCACTCTGAATCCCTCCCAGCTCTCAAGTCCACCAGTCTAGGGCTCACCTGCATGGATGGAAGAAAAAGGGTGAGTTTGGAAACTCAGTGTGTAAAGCAAACCCATCCAGAGCCCAAATCAGCTCAAGCCCACTGGGCCTAAGCCCTATCTAAACTCAGTAATAATTGGGCCGAAACCCTATTCAGTATTCAGTTACTGGGCCATAGCCCTACTCAGTTACGGTCTATTAGGCCGAAGCCCTATTCAGCAAACAGTGCGCCCCATAGGCCCATTACAGTAACAGATCAGTATTAATGCATGCATGCCCAAACCCAGCCTAAATCCATTCGATACACACCACCCGTACCAGCCTAACACACTTGTGGGGAATAACTCGACCTACCCAGCCCAACATACCACAGACACAGCATAGCTGCTCAGATAACGTCGCCAAGCCACTAACAGTATAATGAGGTAAAGCCCATTTCAATAAAACGAGGCAAAGCCCCTTTCAGTAAACGTGGCAATGCCACTTGCACTTATTCCATCAATAAACCCAGTCCCATGCAACAGATAATCATGTCATGGCATACAGTAAACAGAAACAGTAAAGCATGCATTTCAGTCAAATTTAGCCCTAGGTGTGACAGCCCTATTTCGACCCTAGTCGGGAAGTGGTTTCGGGACCACTAAACCGAATCACAAAAATAATTAAATACGATATCATACGTCTAATTTGTGTGATAATGGTATGTGTGAAATTGAAATGTTTGAACTTGACTTGGTGCATGTGATTGCTGAACTAAAGGACTAAAATGATAAGTATTATGATGTTTGTGGCTAAAATTCAAGAAGAAGGTTGTAAAAGGTTTCAAATTAAAGGATTTGCATGTCAAATTAGCCTTTTTGTTTTAGTGGCCGACCATGCATGATGAATGGGTTAGTAAATTTCATTATTTTATTGTTTATGGATAATATTATATGAAATTATGCTAAATTGGATTTTATAATGAATAAAATAATAAAGAAAAGTGTGAAAAGAACAAAGAAAATCCATTTGTTCTTCTTTGCCGTAACTTGAAGAAAAGAAAAGGGGATAGAAACACTCCTTGCAATTGGTTTCGGCTAAGGTAAAAATTGAGGTAAGGTTGATTGTTTCCTTTGGAAATTTTGGTGCATTTTGATTGTTAGCTAGTATTCTACCTTGCCCATGGCTTGTATTTAGTTGAACTTGGAAGAAATTCATTCGGTCATGAAGCCTATCATGTACTAACATGTATTAAATGTTTTGAAAGAATGGTATTCTTCAATGGTGAATTTATATGTTAATGCCATATGTATATGCATAGAAAGTCTATATACATATGTATGAGCTTTCGGTTGAGCTTGTGTTAATTTTGTTGAAATTTTAGTGATGGTTGAGGTAGGTGTTTCGGCCATGAACATTAAGGGGTTATTTTGTTAGTTAGAAGAGAAATTGATAAAAACCATGAGTATATGTGTTCTAAATTAGGGAAAATAAGCTAAGTTGCTAAATTGTGAGTAAGAATCGTGAGAGGTATGCCCCTCTAGCATTCGGTCAAGTTGGCTAATTAAGGAAGGAACTTGAAAATCTTTGTTTTGTTGAAATGAGTGTTTTAATCGGTCTAAGATTCGGATAATAGAATTTTTGTAAGGGAAAAATGTGTAAAGTCCGAATGTGCATTGGTTACTAATTGGAAATTTTGGGAATTTGCTAAGGAACTAGGTGCTTCTCAATGTTTTCTATTTTTTTATATATAAATTAGTCATAAGAGTAATTAGAAATGATTTTGGTTTTGTTGAGAAAGTTTTGGCCTAATTGTTTTTAGTAAATTATAAATAATATGTGTAATTGAGGGTAGGGCCGAATTATGTATCATTGTTTTGGTGTGAATTATTATTATAAGACTCTTGATTTAGTTATTGAAAGTGTTGGGTTGTTAATGTGCATTATGTACCCGCCTATGTGCTACTAAGGAATAAGTTAATATGAAATTCTATGTTTTGAAATGATGAAGTTGCTGAATTAGTCATGGAATTATACACGAATGATTGTGGCTGCATATGAGTATGTTTGGTTAGTAGACAATAGCATTCGGCATTTTGGAATTCAAAGTTTTAAATTTGAGAGATGAATATACAAGCATATTCATGCTTTTAACCGAATATGTATGGGTGGCTTAGAAAGGATGATTACATTCTTTGTTTGATCTAATGACGGATACGAAATTTATATACTTAAATTGTTTATTTTAGCTCAAGAGCCAAGAGAACCATGCTCGGACAAAGGAAAGGCGAAGGTGGTGGAATAGTCGGTTCGTAAATAATTATCGACCATCGAGGTAAGTTTAAGTATTAAAATCCTATCATGTGAGTTAATTTAACATGGCATATGCATTTGCCTACTCATGAAGATGATTAGTTTACTCAAGTGACCTAAGGCATGTGTAAAAAGGAAGAGAAGGGTAATATAGCCGAAAGTCCTTTTTGCTTGCGAAGCCTTTAGTAAGCAAATTGATTTGTACTTTACTTATATTCTTTAAGACCGAAATTTACATCATGAAAGTGCTATGTTATGTGTAATGTGTGAAGTGAACGAATGAATGATGATTTATGACTAACTAAATGTTAAGTTCCTGCGGTGAATTCAAATATATATGTATCTGTGCTTCAAAGCCGGGTCTAATCCCGAAGAGCCTTTGGGCTAGTGTTCAAAGTCGGGTCTAATCCCGAAGAGCCTTTGGGCTAGTGTTCAAAGTCGGGTCTAATCCCGAAGAGCCTTAGGGCTAGTGTTCAAAGCCGGGTCTAATCCCGAAGAGCCTTAGGGCTAGTGTCAAAGCCGGGTCTAATCCCGAAGAGCCTTAGGGCTAGAGCTAGAAAGTTTGGTATTTTTTTTAACGATTTCTATTAATGAGTCTACTATTATAAGCTAGCGAGGTACGTGGGGTACACTTTTTGTGAACTAGTTTTCTGTTAAATTATGCTTACAAATGAGTGATATCGGTTCTAATAATGGTTTAGAGATGTATAACGATCCGTGGCTTCTTTTCTCTTCGTGAACATATGATTTTTGTGGGCATGTATTTAGTAGATGTTTAGCATAATCGAAAAATGGTGGCATAGTTAGTTTAGTCACACTAGGTTAAAGGGCAATTTTAAATAAGCTTTTGAAACCACTTTGTTTTAGTTATTTATTTAGGCTTTGCTACTTACGCTTACTAAGCATGTAAATGCTTACTCTGTTACTCTAAATCTTCTATTTTATAGATTTTGCTAGTTAGCTACGGTCTCGGGAATCTTGCATTCGAAGTCATCTCTACTATCATAGCCAGTCTGGTACTAAATTAGTTAACTTTTGTAAATGGCATGTATAGAATGCGTTTGTGTTGTGGATCGAGAACTTTATTTTGGAGGAATGTATTAAGCTCAGCCATGCGAAAATGGCTTTTCAAAATGCTTTACTTTCACGTAGTCTTTAAGAGGTTAAAATGTATTTTGAGCTATGTGCCTTAATTGAATGAGATCATGTATTTCTAAATGAGGTATCTTGAAGGCTAGACATGCTAATTCTAGGCATACGTATAATTATGTGTAAGTAAGTAGATGGTTATTTCATGCGGTAACTGGAAATTGAATTGTGATATGAAATCAAAATGCAAATGGATTCGGTTTAAGTTTTTGATTTGCTTAATAACTTTTATCCTTAAAGCTAAGTGCTATTAATAAAGGTGGCGAAATGGTTCTATCCTTGTTCGTAAAAAAAAATTTTGTCATGAAAATTTCTGGTAACGCTTCACGACTCTACGACGATGTGTACGGGTCTTAGAGTGTTACATTTTAATTAGTGTCAGAGCCACGGTTTAGTTGATTCTCGGACTACTGTAGTAAGTATGAGTCTAGCTATACATGCCATTTTAGTGTCATATTGATAGTGAGGTGACTTCTGACATCTGAAATGTGATTTTTGGTATAGAATGGATCCCGAACCCGATCGAATCGTAGCAGACGATGTAGAGAGTGTAGCGCCTGCTCCCGCGCAAGGGACTACACCGCCTGACTCTCAACCGAATATCAGTCATCAGGATGATGACACTAGACAAGCCTTTTATGAGATGATGAGTGACTGGTTCGCTCAATTCATTAGATCAAATCCGGCTGTTTAGTAACCTCCGCCCCCGAATACTCCTCTTCCGACTTTTACGACCCCTCCTGTGGCCGATCCAGTGAGATCGAGTAGGCCCCCAGTCGACAAAATTAGGAAATATGGGGCTGAAGAATTCTGGGCTACCCCCAGCGACGATGCTGAGCGGGCCGAGTTTTGGCTCGACAATGCCATCCGAGTGTTCAATGAACTGTCCTGCACACCCGAGGAGTGTCTGAAATGTGCGGTGTCTCTGTTACGTGACGCTGCCTACTACTGGTGGAATACTTTGGTTTCTGTTGCTCTGAAGAAACGGGTCACCTGGGAGTTCTTCCAAACCGAGTTTCGTAAGAAATATATCAGCCAGAGATTCATCGATCAAAAATGGAAGGAATTTCTAGAACTCAAACAAGGTCAGATGTCAGTAACAGAGTACGAGAGAGAATTCGTGCGTCTCAGCCGATATGCTCATGAATGTGTATCCTCAGAGGCTATTATGTGTAAGTGTTTCGAGGATGGGTTAAACGAAGATATCAGACTACTGGTGGGAATTCTGGAAATTAAGGAGCTTGTCGTGTTAGTCGAGCGAGCTTGTAAAGCTGAAGAGCTCGGTAATGAGAAAAGAAAAGCCGAAGATGGAGATTGAGAGTTTCATAAGAGATCTGCGGGAAAATTTGTTCAGCAATCGTCCAAAAAGACTAGAAATGACTCAGGCCGATCTAAATATACATCGGGTTTTTCTAGACGTGAGCACCATCGACCTCCCGTGAGTTCGCGAGCTACTTCTATTGCTAGTGTTGGTAATGAACGTCAGGATAGATCTGATTGCAATTATTGTGGTAAATGGCACCCGGGGAGTTGTAGGCATCGTGATCGTTCTTGCTTCAGATGTGGATCTACCGATCATTTTATTAAAAACTGTCCTAAAGTTGATGAGCGCACTCCCGACCCAAGTCAGAGAGCTAGCGGCACGGCTGCGCGGGGTAGACCACCGCGACGGGGTGGAAATATTAGCGGTAGTCAGAAAGGGACTAGAGACATTGCAGTCAGATCCGAGGCTCGAGCACCTGCCAGAGCTTATTCTATCCGTGCTCGTGAGGAAGCTTCTTCTCCGGATGTTATTACTGGTACTTTCACACTCTTTAACACTGATGTTGTTGCCCTGATTGATCCTGGTTCGACCCATTCATATGTGTGTGAAACTTTAGCCTCCAGTAAGACTCTTCCTGTTGAGTCTACTGAGTTCGTAATTCGAGTGTCGAACCCTTTGGGCCGTTGTGTTCTGGTCGATAAAGTGTGCAAGAGATGTCCCCTAATGATTCGAGATTTCTGTTTTCCGGCTGATTTAATGCTTCTACCATTCGATGAATTTGACATTATTCTCGGAATGGAATGGTTGACCGTACATGACGCGATAGTGGATTGCAAACGAAAAACTATTGATTTGTGATGTTCGAGCAATGAAATAATCCGAATTGAAACCATTGATCTAAACGGGCTACCTACTGTAATTACGACCATGTCAGCCCGGAGATACTTGAGAAAGGGCTATGAAGCGTATCTGGCTTATGTGTTAGATAACAAAGTTTCCGAACGAGAATTTGAGACGGTGCCTGTAGTCTGCGAGTTTCCAGATGTGTTTCCCGAAGAATTACCGGGATTGCCACCTGTAAGAGAAATCGAGTTTGGTATAGAGTTGATTCTAGGTACAACGCCGATTTCGATTGCCCCGTATCGTATGGCACCTACCGAGTTAAAAGAATTGAAATCTCAGCTACAAGAGTTAACAGACAGAGGCTTCGCACGACCGAGCTTTTCACCTTGGGGTGCACCGGTTTTGTTTGTGAAAAAGAAAGACGGGACTATGAGAATGTGCATCGACTATCGACAGCTGAATAAAGCCACTGTAAAGAATAAGTATCCGTTGCCCCGAATTGACGACTTGTTCGATCAGTTGAAATTTCAATGTTTTCGAAGATCGACTTGCGATTCAGCTATTATCAGTTAAGAGTTAGAGATTCTGATGTGCCGAAAACAGCGTTCAGAATGAGATACGGTCACTACGAGTTTTTAGTGATGCCGTTTGGGCTTACGAATGCCCCTGCGATTTTCATGGATTTGATGAATCGTGTGTTTAGGCCGTTTTTGGACCGTTTCGTAGTAGTATTCATCGATGATATTTTGATTTACTCTCGCGATGAGTTTGAGCATACTAAGCATTTGAGACTTGTACTTTAGACTTTGCGGGATAACAAATTGTATGCGAAGTTCAGCAAGTGCGAATTCTGGTTGCACGAGGTTGGTTTCTTGGGACATATCGTATCTACTTCGGGTATTCGAGTTGATCCGAACAAAATTTCAGCTATTCTCGACTGGAAACCCCCTAGAAATGTTTCTGAAGTTCGAAGCTTCCTAGGACTTGCCGGTTACTATCGACAATTCGTTAAAGGTTTCTCGATGATCGCGGTACCATTGACGAGACTGCTACAAAAAAGATGTAAAGTTTGAATGGTCTGATAAATGTCAACAAAGTTTCGACCAGTTGAAAACTCTTTTGACGGAAGCTCCCGTGTTAGTTCAGTCAGAGCCCGGTAAAGAGTTTGTAGTCTATAGTGATGCGAGTCTGAGCGGTTTAGGTTGCGTTTTAATGCAAGAAGGTCGAGTTGTCGCCTATGCTTCAAGACAGTTGAAGCCTCACGAATGAAATTATCCAACTCATGATCTGGAATTGGCCGCTATCGTTTTCGCCTTGAAAATTTGGCGACACTATCTGTTCGGTGAAAAATGTCGCATCTTCTCCGATCACAAAAGTCTCAAGTATCTGATGACTCAAAGAGATTTGAATTTGAGACAAAGGCGGTGGCTAGAATTGCTAAAAGACTATGAGCTTGTTATTGACTATCACCCGGGGAAAGCTAATGTAGTTGCTGATGCTCTTAGCCGAAAATCCTTATTTTCCTTGCGAGCTATGAACGTGAAGATAACGATGCCAGTGAATGATGTGTTGATTGCCGAATTGATAGCAAGACCTGTACTACTTCGATAGATTCAAGAAGCTCAGAAAGTCGACGACGATTTGGTTGCTAAATGAGTTCAGTGTGACTCAGGTGTAAATTCAGAGTTTTAGGTCGACAGTAATGACTATTTGAGGTTTAGGGATCGTGTATGCATACCAAAAGATTCGGAGCTCATCCCGACTATCTTGAATGAAGCTCATGGTAGCCGAATGTCTATACATCTGGGCAGTACTAAAATGTATAACGACTTGAAATGACAATATTGGTGGCACGGCATGAAACGAGACATTTCTAATTTCGTATCTAAGTGCTTAGTATGTCAGCAAGTGAAAGCAGAACATCAGATGCCGTCGGGATTACTTTAGCCGATTTTGATACCCAAGTGGAAGTGGGATTGCGTTACAATGGACTTTGTGTCGGGCTTACCATTGACACCGAGCAAGAAAGACTCCATTTGGGTTATTGTGGATAGACTAACAAAATCAGCTCATTTTATCCCAGTTCGTACAGATTTTTCACTTGATAAGTTAGCAGAACTATATATCTCCCAAATTGTACGATTGCACGGAGTGCCAACCTCTATCATATCAGACCGAGATCCTCGCTTTACTTCGCGATTTTGGAAGAAATTGCACGAGGCTTTGGGAACTAAACTTCATTTTAGCACCGCTTTCCATCCACAGACAGACGGTCAATCTGAACGGGTGATTCAAATACTTGAGGACATGTTGAGATGTTGCATTCTCGAGTTTAGCGGTTCGTGGGAAAAATATTTACCCTTGGTTGAATTCGCGTATAACAACAGCTTTCAGACGAGTATTCAGATGGCACCTTACGAAGCTCTCTACGGTCGTAAATGCCGTACGCCTCTGTTTTGGACCGAACTTAGCGATAGTAAGATTCTTGGAGTTGATTTAGTCAGAGAAGCAGAGCAGAAAGTGGAGATAATTTGTGAAAGTTTGAGAATGGCATCCGATCGACAGAAATCATACGCGGACTTAAAACGTAAAGACATCGAGTATCAAGTTGGTGATAAGGTGTTTCTGAAAGTTTCACCGTGGAAAAAGATACTCCGTTTTGGCCGTAAAGGCAAGCTGAGTCCGAGATTCATTGGACCATATGAGATATCAGAACGGATTGGGCCGGTTGCTTATAGATTGATTCTACCTCCTGAACTTGAAAAGATTCACAATGTTTTTCATGTATCGATGCTCCGTCGGTATAGATCCGATCCTTTGCACACGTTAACTCCGTTAGAAGTTGAAATTCAACCTAATTTGAGTTACGAAGAAGAACCTGTTCGTATCTTGGCTCGAGAAGTGAAAGAATTGCGAAATAAAAAGGTTCCATTAGTAAAAGTATTGTGGCTTAGGCATGGAATCGAAGAAGCGACTTGGGAACCTGAGAATGCTATGAAAGATAGATATCCAAACCTATTTTCTAGTAAGATTTCTGGGGACGGAAATCCCTAAAGGGGGGAGAGTTGTGACAGCCCTATTTCGACCCTAGTCGGGAAGTGGTTTCGGGACCACTAAACCGAATCACAAAAATAATTAAATACGATATCATACGTCTAATTTGTGTGATAATGGTATGTGTGAAATTGAAATGTTTGAACTTGACTTGGTGTATGTGATTGTCGAACTAAAGGACTAAAATGATAAGTATTATGATGTTTGTGGCTAAAATTCAAGAAGAAGGTTGTAAAAGGTTTCAAATTAAAGGATTTGCATGTCAAATTAGCCTTTTTGTTTTAGTGGCCGACCATGCATGATGAATGGGTTAGTAAATTTCATTATTTTATTGTTTAAGGATAATATTATATGAAATTATGCTAAATTGGATTTTATAATGAATAAAATAATAAAGAAAAGTGTGAAAAGAACAAAGAAAATCCATTTGTTCTTCTTTGCCGTAACTTGAAGAAAAGAAAAGGGGATAGAAACACTCCTTGCAATTGGTTTCGGCTAAGGCAAAAATTGAGGTAAGGTTGATTGTTTCCTTTGGAAATTTTGGTGCATTTTGATTGTTAGCTAGTATTCTACCTTGCCCATGGCTTGTATTTAGTTGAACTTGGAAGAAATTCATTCGGTCATGAAGCCTATCATGTACTAACATGTATTAAATGTTTTGAAAGAATGGTATTCTTCAATGGTGAATTTATATGTTAATGCCGTATGTATATGCATAGAAAGTCTATATACATATGTATGAGCTTTCGGTTGAGCTTGTGTTAATTTTGTTGAAATTTTAGTGATGGTTGAGGTAGGTGTTTCGGCCATGAACATTAAGGGGTTATTTTGTTAGTTAGAAGAGAAATTGATAAAAACCATGAGTATATGTGTTCTAAATTAGGGAAAATAAGCTAAGTTGCTAAATTGTGAGTAAGAATCGTGAGAGGTATGCCCCTCTAGCATTCGGTCAAGTTGGCTAATTAAGGAAGGAACTTGAAAATCTTTGTTTTGTTGAAATGAGTGTTTTAATCGGTCTAAGATTCGGATAATAGAATTTTTGTAAGGGAAAAATGTGTAAAGTCCGAATGTGCATTGGTTACTAATTGGAAATTTTGGGAATTTGCTAAGGAACTAGGTGCTTCTCAATGTTTTCTATTTTTTTTATATATAAATTAGTCATAAGAGTAATTAGAAATGATTTTGGTTTTGTTGAGAAAGTTTTGGCCTAATTGTTTTTAGTAAATTATAAATAATATGTGTAATTGAGGGTAGGGCCGAATTATGTATCATTGTTTTGGTGTGAATTATTATTATAAGACTCTTGATTTAGTTATTGAAAGTGTTGGGTTGTTAATGTGCATTATGTACCTGCCTATGTGCTACTAAGGAATAAGTTAATATGAAATTCTATGTTTTGAAATGATGAAGTTGCCGAATTAGTCATGGAATTATACACGAATGATTGTGGCTGCATATGAGTATGTTTGGTTAGTAGACAATAGCATTCGGCATTTTGGAATTCAAAGTTTTAAATTTGAAAGATGAATATACAAGCATATTCATGCTTTTAACCGAATATGTGTGGGTGGCTTAGAAAGGATGATTACATTCTTTGTTTGATCTAATGACGGATACGAAATTTATATACTCAAATTGTTTATTTTAGCTCAAGAGCCAAGAGAACCACGCTCGGACAAAGGAAAGGCGAAGGTGGTGGAATAGTCGGTTCGTAAATAATTATCGACCATCGAGGTAAGTTTAAGTATTAAAATCCTATCATGTGAGTTAATTTAACATGGCATATGCATTTGCCTACTCATGAAGATGATTAGTTTACTCAAGTGACCTAAGGCATGTGTAAAAAGGAAGAGAAGGGTAATATAGCCGAAAGTCCTTTTTGCTTGCGAAGCCTTTAGTAAGCAAATTGATTTGTACTTTACTTATATACTTTAAGACCGAAATTTACATCATGAAAGTGCTATGTTATGTGTAATGTGTGAAGTGAACGAATGAATGATGATTTATGACTAACTAAATGTTAAGTTCCTGCGGTGAATTCAAATATATATGTATCTGTGCTTCAAAGCCGGGTCTAATCCCGAAGAGCCTTAGGGCTAGTGTTCAAAGCCGGGTCTAATCTCGAAGAGCCTTAAGGCTACTGTTCAAAGCCAGGTCTAATCCCGAAGAGCCTTAGGGCTAGTGTCAAAGCCGGGTCTAATCCCGAAGAGCCTTAGGGCTAGAGCTAGAAAGTTTTGGTATTTTTTTTAACGATTTCTATTAATGAGTCTACTACTATAAGCTAGCCAGGTACGTGGGGTACACGTTTTGTGAACTAGTTTTCTGTTAAATTATGCTTACAAATGAGTGATATCGGTTCTAATAATGGTTTAGAGATGTATAACGATCCGTGGCTTCTTTTCTCTTCGTGAACATATGATTTATGTGGGCATGTGTTTAGTAGATGTTTAGCATAATCGAAAAATGGTGGCATATTTAGTTTAGTCACACTTGATTAAAGGGAAATTTTAAATAAGCTTTTGAAATCACTTTGTTTTAGTTATTTATTTAGGCTTTACTACTTACGCTTACTAAGCATGTAAATGCTTACTCTGTTACTCTAAATCTTCTGTTTTATAGATTTTGCTCGTTAGCTACGGTCTCGGGAATCTTGCGTTCGAAGTCATCTCTACTATCAAAGCCAGTCTGGTACTAAATTAGTTAACTTTTGTAAATGGCATGTATAGAATGCATTTGTGTTGTGGATCGAGAACTTTATTTTGGAGGAATGTATTAAGCTCAGCCATGCGAAAATGGCTTTTCAAAATGCTTTACTTTCACGTCGTCTTTAAGAGGTTAAAATGTATTTTGAGCTATGTGCCTTAATTGAATGAGATCATGTATTTCTAAATGAGGTATCTTGAAGGCTAGACATGCTAATTCTAGGCATACGTATAATTTTGTGTAAGTAAGTAGATGGTTATTTCATGTGGTAACTGGAAATTGAATTGTGATATGAAATCAAAATGCAAATGGATTCGGTTTAAGTTTTTGATTTGCTTAATAACTTTTATCCTTAAAGCTAAGTGCTATTAATAAAGGTGGCGAAATGGTTCTATCCTTGTTCGTAAAAAAAAAAATTTTGTCATGAAAATTTCTGGTAACGCTTCACGACTCCACGGCGATGTGTACGGGTCTTAGAGTGTTACACTAGGGGTATAATAGTCATTTTGTAGCTAGGGACAAAACATTAATTTCTCACCCTTTAGGGGTATTCCAGTAATTATACTAGTTATTAGGGTTTTATGCATATATCAATCATTAACAGTCCAATTTCCACCCTAACAGTACATCTAGCCCATTTATCAATCTTAAGCTATCGGGCCCTAAACCCCTAATGGGCCCTACAGTGTCAATTAACTATTTTAGCCCGTTTAGCCCAAATTCTATGTCTAGATTAACAGTTTTAACATATGAATCCCTAGAACCCACTTACCGCTAGTTTTTCCCAAATTGGCCCGTAAGCCTATTGGGCCCATATTCAGCCCATCGAGGTCCAATTTATCGAGATGCATGAAATCACACACTTACCAACTTTACCGATTTTAGTTACAGAATCCTACCGTTTCCAACAGACCCACGAGTGCTCGCTCGCTCACTCGCAAGCCCACGAAATGCCAGAATTTTGGCATTTCGGCTCTTCGGCTTTTGTCGATTTAGACTACTAGAGGGTGTTCGTTTACACACCTGATTTGCGATTACTATAGCAAGATTTCCCATGCGATCTTTCCTACAATCGGTCACTTAACAAATTAGGCTTACGAATTAACGATAACTAATGTAATCTTGCTTACCCTATCCGGCCAACCTCCTTTAAGGCCTTAGAACACTTACCTCTGTCGAAAACAGTGACTAGATCTAGATCTAGCCATTCCAATTGTCCAAGCCTCCAAATAGATCTTGATCGCTAGCCTTCAATTCGCACTAACACATAATAAACTGAATGAAAATACTAATTTAAATCTTGACAAAAATCGATAGCCTCCCTAAAGCGTTTAGGGACTTTCGGCTTTTCTTACATCACTAATTAATGGAAGATAAAATTTCAAGTACTTACCACCAACGATATACTTGTCAGAAGCGTTTCTGACACCTTTCCAAACTCAGATCCACAGTGGATCCAACTTAAAGCGCGAGTAGAGAATAGATCTAGAGTTTAATTCCCGAATCACTAAGAATATGGAAGTTTGGCTTTGAAAGAAGAGATGAAAGAAGAAGAAGAAATTGTGTAAAGAAAAGTGAAGGTGGTCGACAAAGGAGAGGCTTGAGGTTTCTGTGTTGCAAGGGTGAAAACAAGAAGAAAGAAAAAGCCTAATGATTAAAAAACAATACCTTAAATCAATAAAGAAGAAGACAACTCATAAGGCCAAAATAATAAGAGCAAATCGGCACTTAATTGCTATAGCCGATTTGGTGCCCGCAAGAGTCCTATTTTGGCACAAAAATTCATCCCAAAATCAAATACCATATTTTCCTCCTTGACTTTAGCATTTTAATTCCATCTAAGAACCGACTAGCAGCTTTTATCCATTTCCCACCGATTAGCCAACTCAATTGCTGCTAGGGAGAGTTTTAGTCCAGCATAACTCCTCTCCCCAAGCGTGCAGCAAAAAGGGAGTCCTCCTGCGCGTACAGCAGCTCGAACCCGGGACCTCCAGGCACCCACACACTCTGCTGGGCGCTGCGACGCGACTTCTCTTTCGATATAATATAGTCGTAATTATTTTTAAGGCTTATTTACTTTAGTCACGGGTTACTAAAAAGAAATACCAAAATTTCACCTACCCAGGGTTCGAACTCGCGCCCGCTCGGACCCCCTAGCACGCTGCTGCCACTGCTCCACAGGCGTCTTTCTGTTAAACCCCGTTAACAACTTTTTTTAAGGCCTATTTTAACGCAACCTGCTTACTCTAAAAAAAAACAAACATTTTGCACGCGCCGTGCCTTGAACCCAACACCTCTCCCATTCCTAGCGCCTCTTGCCATTGGGCCAGGCTTTCCCTTGTGTCCAGTTATGACCCAACTTAATTATAAGGCCTAATGCCCAGGTTTCCCTAAGGAAGCAAAAATTAATTTTTTTTGCTAGAGCTCTGGGCCGAGCCCAGGACTTTTCCCACACTATAAAACCTTTGTATTTTATTTAAATACTAAACTAAACATGAAACTAATAATAATTATTATTTTTTGTAATAATTAAAACAATAATTATTTTTTTAATAATTAAAACATCTAAATTATTCAGGCCATCTTCTACCCAAACCCAGACTCAAGGCCCAATACTTCTAGGCCCAAAATTCTAGGTGTTACAATTCACCCCTCCTAAAAAAAATTTCGTCCTCAAAATTTCTAAATAATAAGATAGTCGTGCATCACTATTCTACTACGCTACCGCTGTGGACTCTGATCTAAATAATTTTTAATACAACTCAGAACATCTAATTACTGAAGTAAATAAAAATTTACCAAGCACGCATATAATTCGTATCCAAACAACACACCTAACTAGAATAAATTGGGCAATCCTGAGCCCGATGCTTCTTGGACCGGCATCTAGGGCACGCTCCTTTCTTCCTATGGCATTCACCCGGATGACGCCCGTTGCAGTTCTTGCAGGTTAGAAAGTTTGGTCGTGTCTTAACATGTTTCACAGAACGAGGCTCTGTCCTCTGAGAACTAGGATCCTTCCTCTTCTTACACTTCAAGCACCTTGCTTGAAGCGTTTCCCTAATCTCCTTAACTTTGGTCTCCAAAACTTCTTCTACCATTTTCCTTATTAACTTGGCCAGTGCTTCAGTACCAAGCTTCGAGTTACCGCTACCCGAAGTTGGGTTTGCTTACCCTTAGAATCCATATCAACACTCTACATTACCAGCATACATATCAAATAACTACTAAGATCTCGATTCAAAAATTTTTAGTATTTTATTCATATATTTTATGCTAAGATAGTATTTCAAAGTTTTTATTTTTATAGAATCATAGCCTAGCTACAGTCTCAGTCTTCTAGGGTTTAGGTTCCCTACGGTCTCAGTCTCTACAGTTTCAGTACTACCCTATCTACATATCATAATAGGGTTTCAGTTCTATCCACAGTAATGTTTCAGTACAGTACAGTATAAGTGAAGAATTCTTACAAACTTGGTGCCGGGGATTCAGTGTGCCACTTCTTCAAATACCAGATTTCAGGAAGCCCAATTTAGCAAAATTTAAAATCTCAAACTTTGTTTTTTTCACCTGAAGCCTTGTATGAGTATACCCTGAAGAAAACAAGTTTAAAAAGGGTTTTCTTGAAAATTTCCCAAAACTGATTTCAAAATACCCTTCTTGGGCCTTAATTTTAAAATTTTCAAAAACCCTTTTGGACCCGATCCATAGCCAAGTTAGTGCAACCTGGCTCTGATAGCACTAAATGTAACACCCCAAACTCGGCCCAAACGTTACGGCCAAGTCCGGTGTGTCACATCAATGAAGGACTAATCACACTTCCTAGCTACTATGATTAGGGTGAGCTTTGTAAAACCGTTTCTATTAATTTGGGAAGAAAATCCAGGTTTAATTAGTGTTTGTCCTATCCACTAACTGTTTAAAAGTTATCTTGTTACCATATCTTGATTGTTGATTCATTATTCATTTGTTATGAGGGTTTTGTTTTGAAAACGTTGGTTAATTTTAAGAAAAACTTGCGCAGCCTTATTCAAATCATTGGAAATAAATTATAATTAAAGAATTAAAAACCAAATAAAACAATTAAAGCGGCCTTATTACAACCCAAAACCAGACTAAAAATAATTAAAAATAAATAAGGAAATAAATAACTTAATTAAAAACCAACTTTGCAGTCCACGTGGCCACTCTGAATCCCTCCCAGCTCCCAAGTCCACCAGTCTAGGGCTCACCTGCTTGGATGGAAGAAAAAGGGTGAGTTTGGAAACTCAGTGTGTAAAGCAAACCCATCCGGAGCCCAAATTAGCTCAAGACCACTGGCCCTAAGCCCTATCCAAACTTAGTAATAACTGGGCCGAAACCCTATTTAGTATTCAGTTACTGGGCCATAGCCCTACTTAGACATAGTCTACTGGGCCGAAGCCTTATTCAGCAAACAATGCGGCCTATATGTCAATTACAGTAATAGATCAGTATTAATGCATGCATGCCCAAACCCAGCCTAAATCCATCCGCTACACACCATCCGTACCAGCCCAACACACCTGTGAGGAATAACCCAACTCACCCAGCCCAACACACTACAATCGCAGCATAGTTGCTCAGATAATGTGGCCAAGCCACTAGTAGTATAACGAGGCAAAAACCCTTTTAGTAAAACGAGCCAAAGCCCCTTTCAGTAAACGTGGCAATGCCACTTGCACTTCCTCCATCAATAAACCCAGTCCCATGCAACAGATAATCATGTCATGGCATACAGTAAACAAAAATAGTAAAGCATGCATTTCAGTCAAATTTAGCCCTAGGGGTATAACAGTCATTTTGTAGCTAGGGACAAAACAGTAATTTCTCACCATTTAGGGTCTTTCAGTAATTATAATAGTTATTAGGGTTTTATGCATATAACAGTCCAATTTCCACCCTAACGGTAGATTTAGCCCGTTTATCAATCTTAGAGCTATCAGGCCCTAAACCCCTAATGGGCCCTACAGTGTCAATTAGCTATTTTAGCCCGTTTAGCCCAAATTCTATATCTAGATTAAAAGTTTTAACATACGAATCACTAGAACCCACTTACTGCTAGTTTTCACCCAAATGGGCCCATAAGCCCATTGGGCCCATATTCAGCCCATCGAGGCCCAATTTACCGAGATGCACGAAATTGCACACTTAGCAACTTTACCGGTTTCAGTTACAAAATCCTACTACTTCCAACCAACCCACGAGCACTTGCTCGCTCGCAAGCCCACGAAATGCTGAGATTTCGGCATTTCGGGTCTTCTGCTTTTGTCGATTTAGACTACTAGAGGGTGTTCGTTTACACACCTGATTTGCGATTACTACAGGGAGATCTCCCACGCGATCTTTCCTACAATCGGTCACTTAACAAATTAGGCTTACGACTTAATGATAACTAATGTAATCTTGCTTACCCTATTCGGCCAACCTCCTTTAAGGCCTTAGAACACTTACCTCTGCCGAAAACAGTGACTAGATCTAGATCTAGTCGTTCCAATTGTCCAAGCATCCAAATAGATCTTGATCGCTAGCCTTCAATCTGCACTAACACATAATAAACCAAATGAAGATACTAATTTAAATCTTGACAAAAATCTATAGCCTCCCTAAAGTGTTTTGGGACTTTCGGCTTTTCTTAAACACTAATTAATTGCAGATAAAATTTCGAGTACTTACCACCAATGATGTACTTGTCAGAAGCGTTTCCAACACCTTTCCAATCTCAGATCCACAGTGGATCCAACTTAAAGCGCGAGTAGAGAATAGATCTAGAGTTTAATTCTCAAATCACTAAGAATATGGAGGTTCAACTTTGAAAGAAGAGATGAAAGAAGAAGAAGAAATTGTGTAAAGAAAAGTGAAGATGGTGGACAAAGGAGAGGCTTGAGGTTTCGGTTTTGCAAGGGTGAAAACAAGAAGAAAGAAAAAGCCTAATGATTAAAACAAAACCCTAAATTAATAAAGAAGAAGACAACTCATAAGGCCAAAATAATAAGAGCAAATCGGCACTTAATTGCTATAGCCGAATTGGTGCCCGCAAGAGTCCTATTTCAACACAAAAATTCTTCCCAAAATCAAATACCATATTTTCCGCCTTGACTTTAGCATTTTAATTTCATCCAAGCACTGACTAGCAGCCTTTATCCATTTCCCACCGATCATCCGACTTAATTGCTGCTAGGGAGAGTTTTAGTCCAGCACAACTCCTCTCTCCATGCGTGCAGCAAAAGGTAGTCCTCCTGCGTGCACAGCAGCTCAAACCCGGGACCTCCAGGCACCCACACACGCTACTGGCCATTGCGACATGACTTCTCTTTCGATATTATACAGTCGCAATTACTTTTAAGGCTTATCTGCTTTAGTCACAGGTTACTAAAAATAAATACCAAAATTTCACCTACCCAGGGTTTGAACTTGCGCCTGCTCGGACCCCCTAGCACGCTGCTGCCACTGTGCCACAGGCAGCTTTGTGTTAAACCCCGTTAACAACTTCTTTTAAGGCCTATTTTAACGTAACCTGCTTACTCTAAAAAACAAACATTTTGCACGTGCTGTGCCTTGAACCCAGCACCTCTTCCATCTTCCTAGCGCCTCTTGCCACTGGGCCAGGCTTTCCCTTGTGTCCAGTTATGACCCAACTTAATTATAAGGCCTAATGCCCAGATTTCCCTGAGGAAGCAAAAATTAATTTTTTTGCTAGAGCCCTGGGCCGAGCCCAGGACTTTACCCACACTATAAGTCCTTCGTATTTTATTTAAATACTAAACTAAACATAAAACTAATAATAATAATAATAATTTTTTTAATAATTAAAACAATAATAATTTTTTTAATAATTAAAACATCTAAATTATTCAGGTTGTCTTCTACCCGAACCCAGACTCAAGGCCCAATACTTTCAGGCCCAAAATTCAGGGTGTTACATCATATGTGAAAGGCTGGTCGTTTATAAAGCTGGATTAAAGGGAAAATACACTCACTGTTATCCTTGATTAATGATTCAAATTATGGTGACCTTCATAAATAAAGTTTAATATTTAAGAAAATCATACTCATTCCTGTAGTATATACATAAATGCTACACATAATTTGGTTTTATAAAACTTAGTGCCGTGTCTTATTTGCACATGACTTTAAATTATATTTATTAGAGTATATCATAACTATGTACATGACATGGGCTATTCGATTTTATTGCATAAATGTACTTGAATTATAACTGGTCCTTTTCTTTTAAATGCTTCATACTCTATTTGTTATATATATATATATATATTTGATTAATCTGGAGTTATATTCTACTCGGTAATACCTCGTGACCCACTCTGGCGACAGATACGAGTTAAGGGTGTTACAGCTTGAGTAATTGATCTACACATTGTCGAAACACATATGGTTCCTCCTAAACGTAATTTTTTGATTCATGAGCTATCTATTTTTTCTGTTGCCAAGATGCATGTGCTGGGAAGACTACCTTGCAATGTAGTTAACATAATCTACATACCATGGGATTAGATGCTTACCTGGTCTTAATTGATCTACGTCTACCTTGAATACTTGTTCATCTACAAAGAAAGGTCTCCTTTGTATCTTCAATTTTCTCCTCTTGTAAATGGTTTTCAATTCAGGATAGGTGATATGCAATTTGATTCATAGTCGCCTTCCTGTCCATTATCCATAAATCAAATTCTTGAAGTAATAAAACTCATCTCATTAGTCTAGCTTTTGTTTCTTTTTTCTTCATGATGTATTTTAGCGTAGAGTGATTAGTATACTCATATACTCGATTCGCTATTAAGTAGTGTCGAAATTTTTCACACACAAACATGATCTACCATAATTTGGTGTAGCAGATTAAGCTAGTTTTTACATTTAAGGAGATTGAATATAAGCATTTTCGTTATGTTTTAATTTAGTTTCTTTAGTTTTAATTATATACAATAAAATGTGCACATCGAGTCTTTTATTAACCTTAAAGGCCAAATAAGGCCTAAGGGAGAGCCAATGTACTTTGCGAGTGTGTAGGAGACCATTAGAAGGCATTTTGAATCAATACTAGACGTTATGTTGCAACATGGGGGATCTAATGTCGTAATATAGAGAGCATAATAAAGAAAGTGAGAAGCTGTCTTCAATGTCGCGACACGGGCTGAAGGACTCGCAACATACCCCTAAAGATGGCTATAAAGGGACATGTTGGCTGCTACGTCGTGACACAGGTCCTAGTGTGTCGCGACATCGACTCTGTGACGAGATTAAAACACGAAACATGGGTGTTTTGGTCTGCACAATCGAACCAAAGCTTAGAAACGTCAACTACCCTAAGGATACAGACGACGGCTACCTAAAGGCTATAAATAGACAACTCTAGCACACATTAGGGACACCATTCAATTAGCTTAGATTCTTTCTTTAGGTTTATATTTGTTCTCTTGCTTTCATACGTATTTAAAATTTTAGTTTATTTGTTTTCTTTAAGATATCTGATTGTAAAGGAGATCAATTTATGTGGATTCACTCTATTCATCAATATTAATTAGGCTTTCTTCAACTCTCTATTTCAATTCATTCCCAATGATTAATTCTTCCATTCTTTCCATATTCTTTATGAAAGCCATGAGGCACTAATCCTTTTATGGAGGATTTGTAACAGCCCATTTTTAGTGAAATTAGAACAATGGTCTCGGGACCACAAATCTAAGAATTAAGTTATTATTTTATTATTATTTTAATATCTATGGGGTGTTAGTAAGGTCATATTAAGATTTCGTTAAGAAATTTTGACGTTTGCATGCTTAATTAAGTGAAAAGGACTAAATTGTAAAAAGTGTAAAAGTAGAGTTCTATTTGTTAAAGGTGTCAAATAGCTATGAAATTTTAATCTAAGGAACTCGGATGGTAACTAGACCAATTGAAGTGATAGTGGATATTTATGGAGTTGGTTTTGTTGAAATTATGAATGTTTTTAAAGGACAAAATTGTAAATAAGTAATTAAAGTTAAATAACTTAAACAAAATGCATTCATCTTCTTCATTTCACACCGCTCAACTGTATTCACCATTGAAGACATAGCTAGGGATCAGCCAAGCTTAAATCTCGTGCATGTAAGTGATTTTGGTCCCGTTTTTAATGATTTTTTTCTGTTTTTGAAGTTGTTGTAACTTAATCTAGCTAGCCCGAGGATCAATTTGCAAAATGAATGCTATTGCATGATTCTTAATGTAACACCCCAAACCCAACTCGGACGTTATGGCCAGATCCAGTGGCATCACATTGAAGGTAAAACATCACGTCCGATATTGTTGGAAAACTTTGAAAACATTTGATTGTTCACAATTTAAAACAGAATTTACGAAACACATTTTTCTCTTCAAAAGCCAAGCCTCGCTTGAGAAATATTTAAGTTTCAATCATTTACCAGTGAAAACTTATATATGTTAAAGATTGTTTAAAACTTTAAGTTGTTTTCTTTGAAAATCCTAATTTTTGTATTCCTTGCCAAACTCCCTTGTTTCGATTGTAGCAGAAGCTTACTCTTTGAAAACGTTTGCATACTTACGTTCGATTTGTAAAACGTTATTACTTTTCTTTAATTATAAATCACGAGTTTTTAAAAACCAGTAGTTAAGCAATCAAGCACAAATAAAATTCTGAAATTAAAGCAAAATCAGAGAAAGGCCTTATTACAACCCGAAAACAAAAACTAAAATAGTAAAGTAAGAAAAGCAAAGTAAATTAAATTAAGAAACCATAAGTCCATAGCGTGGCCACCTCTGAGTCCTCCCATACGTAGAATCTCCTACTGAGGATTACCTGAAGAATTAAAAAGAGGAGGATGAGTTTATGAAAACTCAGTGTGCACTACCCCCAACAATCAAATAGCATACATCATATCAAACTGGGCCTAAGCCCATTACGGTAACAGTGGCAAATAGCCTTGGCCCGCAATAGCCTCAGTTGGACCGAGCCCATAGTAGAATCAGAATCAATGAATGTAATGCATACTAGCCTCAACCAACCGTGCACTCCATGTCCCGTTGAACCCTACACTCCCAATGCAGCACCAGTTGCGGCACTAACCAATATCGTAGCAGGGCTGCCAAAAGTATAAGCAACTTTAAGCCTTTGGTAGGTCCACAGTCGTCTTGGGCGACTCGTGCGACCTTACCAGAATGGGTCCACAGTCGTCTAGAGTGACCCGTGCAACCAGGTCCACAGTCGTCTCGGGTGACCCGTGTGATCCTAACGGAACAATCACTTCCTCGAACTACAAGATCTCATCCCCATGCAGCATAATATTACATGCATGAATGCAAACTTATCATTACATGGCATACAAAATCAGTCATATATCATGTAGGGGCATTTTAGTCATTTTACCCTTGAAGGGCATAACGCTCATTTTACAATTCAGAGTCTAAGTACACATACCGACCCATCAGTAGGTTCAAAGTTATCTCGGATGACCCGTGCAACCTTTTTCAAACAAACAATGTAAGTGGGCCCAAAGCCCATTAAGCCTGCCCATAAGGCCCACATGCTTATTTGGCTCGCTAAGCCCAAAATTAGTCTTAGCCATATAAGCGACATAGCCAGGTCCAATATTTCCACATCTCCATAATAAAGACCTGTATGGGGCTCACAAGCCCATTGGGCCCACACAGCCCATTTTGGCCTAAAATCGGCCTAAGCTCATGAGGTCGCTCATGGTGGCCTCTACTATCGCATCAGATTCTCCACACGTGCATTCGTACGCTCGTGTGGCAACCATTGCCAAACTTTTGGCTTTTCAGGATTTGTTGATCTACAGTTTGAGTGGTGTACGTACACACCTGTTACGAAGTGCACTACGAATCCCTTGCACTGAACCTACAATATCCAAGACTAACAGTTAGCCATTTGATTTTTACAATTATCCTCCTTTTCCAACCAAAAGTCGAAACCATAATATCACTTACCTTAATCGACCGAACCTTGTTAAACCCTCTCTATTCGATAGCAAGGTTAAACCCTTTGATGGATTTTGCATCGAATTAAGCCTTATTAAGAGAAATCGAATAACCATGTGATTAAAACTACACTTGACTATTTATAGGCCATCAAGAGTATTCGGCCTCCAACCAACCAGGTAAGAACACTCACCTTGGTGAAGAACTGGGAGTGGAATGTTGTTTACTTCAAGTCACTTGTCCCTCTATCAATCCTCTTGAGGACCTAGGTAATAACCAATATCAGAATATGAGAAGAGAGGGAAGATTCGGCAGAAGAGAAAGTAAATAGTACCCGTAACAAAAATTCTTAAGAGAAAAGACATTAATACTTACACTTACCCACAAAAAAATAGGAGAAGAAAGTGAAAGTGCAATATGAACACTCGAAACAAACCCCCCAAGTTGAACCCTTTGATTAAAGAATGAATACTAGAAATTGAAAGAAGAGAAAGTGTAAGAGAATTGACCTAGACAAAGAAAATGGATGAGAAGCATAATAAAAAGGTTCGGTTATGGCACAAACCGATTGGAGAAGAGGATAGAAAAGATGAAGAGAATAGAAGATCACTTTTTGAGACAAGAAAGAAGAGCAGAGGGAGATGTAATCGGCCGAAGGAGAAATAGGTAGAAATGGTACAAAAGTTGCCTAAATGGTAACACAAAATCGGCTAACAAGAGAGTAGAGCGACACCAAGTAAAAAGAATGCATGAGAGGTCACTCTTGTGCAAATTTAGCAACACAGAAGAGAAAAAGGAACTTCGATTTTGGTAACCAAATTGACCAAAATCAAAAAAATAAAAAAAAACTTATCAAAGTCGAAAATATGCATCAAAACCCCTTTCGGCCGAATTTCTAGAGTGCTACATTCAAATTTCTGCTTCAACTCCCTAACAACTCAAATCTCCTTGATTTCCCCTCTTATTACTCTATAATCCCCTCCTTAATTTCCTCCATGATGCACTCCTTGATTTCCTCACTTGACCAATTCAAAATTTCTCCTCCAGAGTTCAATTCTATCTCAACCACTGGCTGACCAAAGGTGCAAAATAAATACCCCTCAGTGAACCATGTCCACACTCGAACCTTAGATCTCCTTACCACCCTTATGACGCCACCTCCCTACCTCTCATGTGGCACCACTTCCACTAGACCACACTACTCCTTGTGTCATACTTTAATCTCAGTTATTTAAAAGGTTTACCACCTAGAGTCAGGGTTCCCCTAACTCTAAAACAAAAAAATTTCCATATGTCAAGACTTGAACCTAGGATTCTTCAGGCACTCCCAAACACTCCTAATTCACTTAACCATTAAAGCTAACATGCAATTTGTATCGCTTACTGCTCTCATAAATTTTTATGAGTTCCTAAGCTCAAGGCCCATTTCTTCTAGGCCCAAAATTCGGGGCGTTACAACTCACCCCTCCTTAAAGAAATTTCGTCCTCAAAATTTCAACTAACTAATGGCCGCATAACATAGACTACACTATCATGCTTCTGCTGTGCACTCTAATTCTAAATCCAAAATAAATATATAGTACACTAAGGATATAGTACACTTGATGTTTCATGAAAGATTATGCATCCTTGTTGATAAATAAACAAGTTTTGTAAAGTGATTTTTGATGAAATTGTCATTTAAGGACTTATTTGTAATAATAGTAAAATTCCATGGTAAATTTGTGAAATGATGATTTGTATGGATTGATAGAGGCCCCTAGAGAAATCGACTAGCTTAAGAAAAGGATGAAAATGCTTAGATTTCAATTGATGAACTTAAGGACTAAATTATAATATTAGGGGCAAAATAGTAATTTTCAAAAATATGAAATATGGATTGAATTGAATAATATAAGTATTAAATGGATTGAATTTGTCTATTTAGATCAAGATAGACCCCGTACGGATCTAGATTGAGGAAAAGCTAAAGCCTCGGATTAGTCGATCTCTTTTTTACGCCCTTGTCGTTCAAGTAAGTTCGTATGATTAAATATTGTTTTAATTTTATTTTCAATTATGTGTTAATTTTTCCTATTTAAATCAAGATAGTACGGATCTAGATTGAAGAAAGCTAAAGCCTCAAATTAGTCGATCTCATTTTTACGCCCTTATCCTTGAGGTAAGTTCATACGATTAAATATTGTTTTAATGTTATTTTCAATTATCTATTAATACGTTAGGAATGATGAATATCCAACAATGCCCTAATAGTTATTGAGTCTCAGTTGAACCTTAGGAATTCGTAGGAGACAAATGACATGTCATTAGGGTTTTCATGTTTTGAGTGCTGGTCTTGACTATCCTACCGATGGCTGAGGTCCTGCATATGTTACCGATACACTACAACAAGTGTGAGCAGTAAGTGTAGCTTACATTTTGACCCACAACTTGTGTGACTAGGCCTATTTCACAACTCCTATGAGCAACGATGTAAAGGAAAGGTTACGTTTATATGTTTAAGCACACTTGGTGTGAGCTTTCCCGAGTATCTGAAGATATTCTAAATGATTTAACGGGCATGAAAAGGAAAGGAATGGTAAGTGTTCAAATGAACTATATCATGTAATTATGAAAAGGATTCAAATGGTAAGCTTCATTAGAAGTATGCTTTTGTTGATGAAAATGATGAACTCAGATGAAGTATGTTCATGTACAATGGCTTAACCTATGTTAAATTCAAGTGAATTATGTTTGAATGCACTAACATGTGTTTTTTATAGTGCTAAGGCTTGTGCCAAGCTTATGGTTGGATTATATTATGATTAATATTAATGTTATGTATTGAAATGGTAAGTAATGTTTCATGTTTTACGAACTTACTAAGCATTATGTGCTTAAGTAGTTTTCTTTTCTATGTTTTATAGATAACTGGAAGCTCAATCGGTTTGGAAGCTCATCGAAGATCTATCACACTATCCAGCATAAATTTCGATAGTTTTTGATGTTTTGGCTAAAGTTATAATGGCATGTATAGGTGAATTTGTATTGGTATCTAGTTTGATGATTTTGGCATGTACAAGTTGTTTTAGGTACCAATTTATGTTGGTTGAATTGTGTCATTTTGGTACTTGTGATGCATGAATAGACACCAGCTTCTTAATGGTGTTTTGAATGCTTGTAGTGATTACTCATTAAGCAGTCGGTTATGGAAGGTGAAACAATGGGGCTGTCGAAATTAAAGAAGAATAATGCTCTTTTTTAATTGATAAAACAACTTCTTAATGATGAATAAAGCCTCCTTTAAAGTAACTCCTTCTTATGTAACAGAAAACACTTGAAAAGTCACTTTAATAAATTTGTAACAACCCTTATAATGTAACTGTTTTGAATTAAAAAGACTCCTGCAATAAACACAATTAAAATGAGCTTATTAATCACATTTAAACACTTATTAAATATATCAAAAATAAAGACTTAACTTAAATAAATGAACTAAACATATGCATCAATTATTCTAGCAATTAGTTTATTAAAGAAGCATAAATAAATAAACTTAAACTCATGCATCAATAAATAATCCTAGTAACTAGATTAATTAAGAGTAACACTTATTAAATAAAGTTCAACAAAATGCTTATTAATTAAACTAAGATGCTTGAATGCATGGTTTAAAATGCAAACTAAATGAACAAAATGAGTTACTTAATGCATGACTTAGTTAAATACAGAACAAATAATGCATGTCATAATTAACATATGTAGATCAATAATGCATGACATTAACTAAAGATGCATTTAATAAACAAGACATAATTAAAGACTAAAGTAACTAAAATAAATAAATCAAGTCCTTATTCCAGCAACATAATTAATAAAATGAAATTAAAAAGTCTCATTTTACACTTGGGCCCCTCGAGTTTGGGCTAATTTCGATGTAGTAGAGTTGTTTTGAAACATGATGTGACTGGGATCGCATCATACCCTCCCTCTTGAAGATGATTTGTCCACAAATCGGGCCACTTGCTCGCGAAAAATCTTTCACCATCATAGCCCCCTTGGTTGATGAAGTCGGTAATATTTCTCCCAAGAACATAAAATATACACATAACTTGAACACAAAATAGATTGTTTGCACGTCCTTCCTCTTTTGGAGGGAACCATCCCAAAGTACCATCTACACAAATGAGAAATAGATTAGTGTAAATAGAAATTATAAGCTCAAAAGAGCTTTTCAAAATCTTACCCAAGATTGGAATGTATAACCCAATACTGGGATCAAAAACTTGAGTTGGCATTACCTTTTCATGATGATTTAAAAATCAAATACTTAATCTAATGTCCGGATCAAATGTAACACCCCAAATTTTGGGCCTAAAAGTTTTAGGCCTTGAGTTTGTGATCAGTTAGAAGGTGGCTTAAATAATTTAGATGTGTTTAAAAATTTTACAGTTGCATGTTTAGTTTAATATTTAAGTGATTTAAGAAGGGTTGGTAGTGTGGGAAAAGTCCTCGGCTTGATCTAGGGCTTTAGCAAAATTTTATTTTTTTCCAAAGGACCCTGGCCATTAGGGGAAAGGCTTTTTAATTAATCCTGGTGAACTCGACACAAGAGAGGGCTTGGCTTGGTGGTAAGGGGACGTTAGAAGCAGGAAGGGGGAGCAGGGTTCAAGTCACGACATGCACAGAAATGTTGGGTTTTTTTTAAACAACCTGGTTGGTGGCAGGTAGGCTTCTTAATTAGTTATGGAGGAAGAGCGACACAAACAAGGCAGGCGACGTAGTGGCAAGGGACATATAGCATAGCCTGGGGATTAGAGGTTTGAACCTAGGTAGTAGCGAATATTTTTATATTATTTTGGGTTAATTCGACCGTTGGGTAGTAAGCCTTATAATTAGTAATGATTGAATTACAGCACAAGAGTAGTTGCAGTGCAGTGGCCAGTAGCGTGTTTGAGAACTTGGAGGACTGGAGTTCAAGCTACACATTGAGCATGGGAGGTTGAATTTTGCTGCTCATGTGGGGAAGGAGTTGGAGTTTGACTAAAACTCCTCTTAGCAGCAGATTGAAGCGGTCAAGTGGTGGAAATGGTTGGCTACTGTTTGATGGTTCGGTAGAGCAATTTGAATGAAATTTAAATTGTGTTGTTGGGTAAATCAAGGAACATATAAATGAAATTTGAATTTGGGAAGGGTGTTGGCCAAATGTAGAGATCTCTAGGGTGTTGTTTCGGTCTTAAGTGTTGAGGTGCTGAGAGAGGTATGGTGTTATTTCTTTTGTTCGATTTGGCAAAGTGCTCTTTTTGTTATTCTTTTCTTTAAATCCTGTTGTGCCGAATGCACATTTCATTTGTCTCTTTTTCTTTGCACTTTTATTTTCTCCTTTTTTTCCAAGTTTGCAATTAAAACAAGAGTAACTTCTCGTGCATCTTTCTTTTATTTTTTCTCTCCATTCTTCTCTTCTAAATTCAAAAGCCAAAACCCCTTATTCTCAGCCAATTGCCTCTTATTGTTCTACGTCGATTACCCTTTTTGGTGGATAGCCAAATCTTACTTGGTATTCCTTTAATCCTTCTATCTCTTTTCTTCTCCACTCCAAAGCCGAATATTAGCCTCTTTTCTTTTAAACTGAATATTGTCTCCATTGTTGTGCCGATTCATTCTTTCCTTTCTTTTCGTTCTCTGCAACAGGAGCCGTATTCTTCCTTCTCCCTAGTAATTCTTTTCTCATACTTTCATCTCTGTTGCTCGGTCGATTCTCTTTGTTATTAAGGCAATGTTTGGATTGGAGTTAGGCCATCTATTGGTTAGTTTTCTGCTTTTCTCTCTTGATCATTCTTAGCCGAATCTCTCATTTAGGCAATCGAATCTACGGGGTCGAAGGCTAGGTATCAGTAAGTGCCTTCCTTTCTTTCTTTTGTTGTTTTGGGTAAAAACTGAATGTGTTACCATCCGAGTGCTCATTGAATCTCTTCTTTTCGTGCTGCGTCCAAGGTATTTTTCAGGGAAGTGTAAGAACACTTTTGTTTGGAGAATCGATCGCATCTCATAGCTCATTTGTGAAGTAGGTAAGGGTTACTTTCATCCTTTTAAGTTAGCCCGAATGTACTATGGTCCCAGTAGTGTATATATGTGGTTTTAAATCGCTTTGTGAATGATTAAGTAGTAATCTCGAATATTATAGGTGCGGCGATAGAGTTTCAGAGTGGGTTTTCGTGAATCAAGTGTGTACTTCTACCCTATGACTCGATAGTGTGATATAAATTCGAAGTGTGTACCCACATCGCAAACACAATAGATCGGCAAATCTCAAAATGTCGACAAGCCAAAATGCCAGAAAGCAGGAAGATTGGCAACGGCAACCACACGAGGGCGTGAATGCTTGTGTGGAAAAGATCATGCGACGATAAACGCTCCATGAGCAATCTTATGGTCTTGGGCCACATGTTGGCCAATCGAGCCGAAATGGGCAAAATGGGCCCAAAAGGCCTGTGGGCCCATCGCGAGTAAAATTGATGGCTTTGTAGGAAATGACGAGCCGGTCATGGTGATTACATGGCCTTTGAAGATCTGGGCCCAATGGGCCATTGAGAGTGCGGGCCCCACTTGGGCCACATATTGGGCTTTTGGGTCCTAGTGTATTTGTAATTGCTAAATATGCCATAAAACATGCTGATTGAATTGTGAGCTTGCTAATGGGCCGAGTTGTGTTTTTGGGCTATAATGAGAAATGATCGATATGCCCTTAGGGGAAAAATGACCAAAATACCCCTCGGGGGTAAAATGACTGATTTGATCTTGTATACTTTCTGAATAATATTTTATGCCATGAAATGTTATATATGCACTTATGTTCTGTATCATGTTGGCATGGCATTGAGTATGTTGCATTGCATAGGGTCGGGTATATGCTTTTGGAGGAAGTGTTCTGTATTGGCTGCATTAATCTGATGGCTTCTAGCCTAATATTCTGGCAACACTGCTGCATTTTATCGATAGTGCCGCATCGATGCTACACTATGGAGTGTAGGGTAGGGTGGGTTGATTATATCCCTACATGGTGTGATTGGTTGGACGGAGATGGAGTGTAGAGGATGGTTGGGTAGGATTCTTAATGCATGCTATACTGTTACTGTAATGGGCTTAGGGCCACTGATTGTAATATGTTACTGTAATGGGCTTAGGCCCACTGATTGTGATATGTTACTGTAATGGGCTAGGCCCAATTTGTTTGTTGCATATTGTATGATTGACAAGGGTGTACACACTGAGTTTTCGAAAACTCACCCTTCTCTTTTTTAATTTTTTAGGTAATCCTGAGTAGGCAGTTTGACGTCTGGGAGGACTCGGAGGTGGCCACTCTACATTAGTTTTGCGTTTAATATTATTTTAATTACTTACCTTGGGTTTTCGATTGTAATAAGGCCTCTCCTAAATTTTCTAGTTTTAATTTGGGGTTTTAATTATTATTGTTTTTATCTGTTAGAGTAGAGCAGTTTTGTGACAGCCTGAATTTGGCCCTAATCGGAACGGTGGTTCCGGGACCACGAATCTGAATCAGAAAAATATTTTTTTCTGTGTTTTGAATGAGTATATTTGTGTGTGCCAAGCTTTGTGTTTAAATTTCGAAGATTTGAGTGCTTGATTATTAAAAATGATTAAATTGCATCAATTTGTTAAGAAGCATGCTATAATGAAAAATGCTATTGTACCATGTCCTTTGGATATTAAGGTCTTAAATGGCAATTATGCCATTAAGGAATTGTATGGACGGTATAGTATAAAATTTTAAGGGTGAAATCATTAGTGACTTATGATTTTGGGGTACTTAAATTGCTAATAAACCTTTAAAGTATGTGAGTAGCGATTGTATCCTTGTTATATGTGTTTTGTTAATTAATTTAGAAAGGTTAAATAAGTAAAGTAATAAATATACATGTTATAATAAAACAAAGCATAAAAAAATAAAAGAAACATGCATGAATAACAAAGCATAAAAAAATAAAAGAAACATGCATGTAGTTCATCTTGGAGGCCGAACAAAGAAAAAGAAAATAAAACTTGTGGCTTTGAAGTTTTGGTCATTTGAAAGAAAAAAATTCAAGGTGATTTTTCATGTAAGTTTTGTTATTTTTAATATTTTTGAATTCCTTGTTTAATTTTCTCCAAAACCCATAAGTTAAATTTTGTTATGGTGACTAATTGATGTTCGGCCATGGATTGAAAAGCTATGAAAATTGAGTTGATGTTAGAAATTAGAATATAAGTGTTAGATGAATGCTTTTTTTTAGTAGTAATTTTATATGATTTTAAGCTTAGGGCTAATTTGTAAGAATAGTGATTTCAGTGGCTAAATTTCAAAAATAAATGACTAAGAAGGACTTATATGAGAGAGGTGTATATTCGGCCTAAATATAGCTTGAGTAAATTTGCATTGATGTGTATTTTATGAAATTTGGACCAAATGGTTAATGAGTAAATTGTAAAGGGGCAATTTTGTGAACAACATATTTATGTGACCTTTGAATGATAATGTATTGGTTAATTTATTAAATAAGTTCAACTTGTTTTAATTAGCTCAATATCAAAAGAAGGTGGACTTGGATCAGGGAAAGTTGAAGTTAGTTGAGTAGTCGAAATTTCGTACGCTATTACCCGAGGTAAGTCCTTAAGCTATGTTATGTACTAAATTTTAATAAATGTTAAATATAAGTGCCGAATTAAATTGCTAGAAATCGTTATACCATTGTTGAATGTGATTATAAGATGAATGATATTTATTATGGTATAAAAGTGAATGCCGAAAATGATTTAAAGTGATGATTGGTTTTAATGAATGTATATTGAGGTAGTCAAATGTGAATTATAATGTGAATAATATGTGTGTTATGCTTCAATGTGTATGCTAAATTTGTCTTATGAGATAAAGGATATTTGTTATGTTTAATGTGAAAGCCGAATGCGATTTATAAGGATGAATGTTATGGTGATCAGTTAAATGTGATGGCCCGATGTGGCTTTAAGCTAGAATTGATAATTCAAAGACTTTGATAGTGTTTTGTTAATGATCGATAGTGTGAGACATGTGATTGATATATGCAGGCTTCGAGCCTAGCAGGCCCTATGCCGGTGAATTTATTCAGGCTATAAGCCTAGCAAGTCTTGTATTGTTAAGATTATTTGGGCTTTATGCCTAGCAGGCTTATTGTCGGTGATTAAATATCAGACCTTGGGTCTAGCAGGCTTAATGCTGGTGTGGGATTTTGGGTTTTAAGCCTAGCAGGCCTAGTGCCGGTGTAAGATTTCATGTTATGAATTAAACCATATCGAGTGAAAAAGCCAAATATGAGCTAAATTATTGTTAAATAGTAATGAGGTACGTATGTGTTTTGTCATGAGATTTAAGGTATGGACTTGCCTTGAAGAATGGTTAAGTATTCGAACATGATTAAATAAGTTGTGACTTATGAAGTTATATTATGAATAGATGATTATATATTATAGTGTTCGGTCAATTATGGCATAATGTATATATATATGTGACATTAAATTGAACTTGTATACTCGATTTGAATGTGAGCTTGTATTGTTTTGGTATATTCGATCGCATGTAAGGTTATAGGTGAGATTAGTTAGAATTTGTATATTCGGCCAAGTTGGTTTATTTGAATTAAAGTAAATACTTAACGATGTATTTCAGCTTTTATGAAATGAACTGCTTATTTAGTTGAAATGCTTAATTGCTTAAGACTTACTAAGTTTATGAAAGCTTACTTTGAATGTTATGTATCATTATTTTATAGATAGTTGAATTCAGCTTCAAACTCGGGGATCGTCAGCATTTCATCACACTATCTACTATTTTGGTATTTTGATGTTTTAAACTTAACTTATGGCATGTATAGTTTAGATGATGTATAAATGTTATATTTTGTAATGACTTTAAAAGCCATGCGAAAATGGCTAGTATCGTTGTTAATGGTGAGATATGTTTTATATTTGTGGTATGAGTTTGAAATGTGTTTCATGAATTTATTAAAGTAATTGTATGAAACATATGTTAAGGTCATGTTTATTTTGATTAATTTATTTAGATTGAAGTGATCATGAAAGTGGAGTTATATGAATGTTTATGATTGTAATGTGTTTGAGCATTGTTGAAGATGGTTATTAAATAAAGTTTTTATATGGAACATGTTTATATTCGACTATGCTATGAAAATGAACCAAATGAATAGTGACATGAGCTTTGGTAAGCAATAAGATATTACATGACATTGATGCAATGTATATTGGTTACTCATGCGTATATAATTATAGGAATTTTGCTAGTTGGCTATTTGTGCAAATATAATTAAACGATTAATTATACATATTAGTTTCATGACTTGTAATTTGGGTTTATTCAAATTTTGTGTTCATCTGGTAATACTTCATAACCCACCGGCGACGGATTCGGGTTAGGGGTGTTACAGGTTTTCCAAATTAATATCTATTTTCAACACATTACGCTTCCGAAACAATTTCAAACCGGTTTCACAACTCTTTTTGTTAGACATCACGTTTTCGTAATTCAACTATTTTAAATTAAGTTTTAACATCAGGCTAGTAATGATTTAAGAGAATGACATTTTAAAATGGCTTACAATAATCAAGTCGATTTTATAAAAATATACAACGAGACTTTTATCTTACAAAAGAGATTTATCAATAAAACAACGTTTTACAAAGAAGCACTTCAATGTGACACGCCGGATTTGGGCCTAACTTCTAGGCCGGATTTGGGGTGTTACATCAAAAGTAGAAGTGGATCTTACCTTGTTCTTTGTTGGAAATGAACCAGATCTATGAAGCATTCGTGACTTAAAATTTTGAACAACATAAGTCCTTGACTCAAATTCTTTGAACAACAATGTGAAGAAGCTTTGATTTAACAATTGCAACTTTTCACAAATCAACAACTTTGTTTTCAAATTTAAAGACAAAACATCAAATAGGCATAAATGGTTTACACATTTATTCACACAAAATTCATGCTTGATTTCTATTAATAATGATCCAGAATAACAAAGCTTTCGACAGATAGAATTTGGAAAATCAAAAACCCTTGAATCAAATCCCTTAATCAACAATAAAGAAGAATAATCACCGGGATCAAAAACAAAGTTTTTGCTTACCATTTCACGTTGACTTGAATATTTATCGGCTATCAGCATTGTAGGAACATGAAGCGAACTGAAGTTATGAGTAGGCAAATTATGTTTGAATCCCTTAGACCATAGCATAAAACAACCAACATCAAAATCAAATGAACTAGGCATTTTACACATCGACAAGTTATCACACAATCGAATTATTGGAAATTAGACATGCATGTTTTCAAAAATTCAAATGCTTCAAATCTCATTCGCACATTTTCACCACAATCAAGCAAACAAAAAGGTTTATATAACTCATTATCTTGCATAACCAAACCTTGCGATTGCCGATTAATGATTACTTCACCAACATACTGGTCAACAATACATTCTTTATGAGTAATGTTTTTGTTATCAACACTTGAAACAAAAAACTCATTACTAATCAAGAAAGAATAATCAACCATGTCATGGTGCAAGTGCTTTTCAAAACCCAAATCTTTAACCTATTCCAGAGTACTATCAAACAAGCTTGGGTTGGAGGTCGTCGGAGATCGCTTCACACTTTCGACTATCAAGTTACCAATTGGGTATTTTTATTGAAATGTTTTCAGTTATGGCATGTATAGGGACATGGCCATTTTGTGTGTATGTCCTTATGATATGGCTAAATAAGAACATGTGTTGATGTTATGTATGCCTAAATGACGTTTAATGCAAAGAAATTATAAAAGAGTAAAAGTTGGTTATGAAAGAGTTTTGGGACAGCAGTAGTGACATGACTTTGAAAAATCACTAAAAATTGTAGAAATGGAATTAAATGGTGAATGAGATATAGTATTAAATCTTATTGAGTCTATTTTCATAGGAAAGAAACAAAGCAAGCAAAGAAAGTCTATATTCAGAGATATTTAAATTCTTGCAAGACTAGTTCAGTATGACTTCGTGATCCCCTGTTATGATTTTAGAATTTCACTAAAAATTGTACAAAAATAATTACGAGTCATAATTTATATTTCTAGATTCCATAATGAGTTTGTTTTCATTAGAAACAAATGGAAATATTATCTGAATTCTGTATAATCAGATAATTGATTTTTAGTGAAGAGAGGTCAGGTTCACTAGACTGCTAAATAGGGGGAGACTTTAACTAATAAACTGTACTAATTGGTCACACCAAAAATTTTGGAAAAACTATGGTAAGAAGATATATTAGTCTAGTTTCAGGGAAAATTTACGGATTTAAATTTTGAGTTTTGTAATGGTAGTTATAATTAATTTAGTGACTATTATGCATGTGGACAATTTTATTATGAATAGTGAAATAAATTTTTATGCCCCGAACTAGTAAGATAAGTCTAGTAACGCCTCGTGCTCGACTTCAGCGACGGTCTTGGGTAAGGGGTATTACATGATGGACCTTGACCTGTTACTTAGCAAATTAGGAACCGAAGCTATAATTGAATGGATGAACGCCACACCAACAAAGGTGATAAGTTCGAGATAGAAGAAATAACAGGTTGACGCCACTAGCTTTGTAGATAAGCCAACAAGTCTTCGAACGAAATAGGAGAGAGATGATCTCGCCAAAATGATAGAGTTTCATTCATAAAGCAACAAAATTTTTGTTTTTACAAAGTCTAATTTGACCTATTTATAGTGCTAGAATAGGGTAGCCAAATAGTCACAAGTAATCATCTTAATGTACTAATTAAAAGCTGAAATAAAGTTCAAGTCTCTTGACATTATTGAACCAAATAACTCCTCCATTGAATTCACTTCAATTCAGCTGATTGAATGTCCTTGAATGCTTGAAAGATGACTCCTGAATTGTCCTTTGGCTAGCCGAATAGACACCAGCTCATTAATGTTGTTTTGAATGCTTGTAGTGATTACTCATGAAGCAATCGGTTATGGAAGGTGAAACAAAGGGGCTGCTGAATTTAAAGAAGAATAATACTCTTCTTTAATTGATAAAACAACATCTTGATTGTAACGCCTCGAATTTTGGGCCTTGAGTTTTGGATCGGTTAAAGGGCAGCTTAAATAATTCAAATGTGTGATTTTGGAGTGTTTAGAGGATAATATGAAGTCCCGGGTTCAAGTTAGGCCATAGGAAGAATTTTGATTTTTAGCCTTAGTGGAACCCTGATCTCAAGTGGTATGACTCTTAAATAAATCAAGGTAAAATAAGGAACAAAAAGGAGTGTGGTGTAGTGGCAAAGTGGCGCTACTTAGGTGACAAGAAAGTGACGCCATAAAGGAAGCAAGGGGGTCCAAGGTTCAAGTCTTGGCTCTTGCATTTTATTTTGGTTTTTCTTTTAAATAAATTTGGAAGCGAGTAGGTGGGCTTTAAAGTTAAATGTGTTGGACTTATGACACAAAGGAGCTTGTGTCTTGGTGGTGGTGGTGTGATGTAACATCCTGATTCTTGGGGCTTAGTGATTTTTGCGTAGTTTGATAAAATTTCAAATATTGGTATGTGGTTGTGAAATTCATGTTTAGAGTGTGTAAATGGGCCTATGGAAGGTCCATGAGTTGGCCAAAACCCGGTAGAATTTTTGAATTTTGGACCTAAAGAATTAGGGGCTCTGGTTAGGAGGTCTTATCAAAATATGTGGGTAAAATGCATCACAAAAGGTGCCTTGGTGGAGTGGCAAGTGACGCCACTAGTCTCCTAAAAATGTGGGGTGTAAGTGGAAGGGAGAAGGCCTAGGTTCGATTCTCTATGCAGGTAATTATGTGGTTTATTTTTATGTCTTGTGTGAGCAAGAGTTTGAAGTTGAATGGAACTCTATTGGGTTGAGGTTTGAATCGGTCATGAGCTTGATTCAAGGAGTGATAAGAGGGAGGATAATTGGGAGAGATTTGAGGACAATTTGAAGATAGGGAAGTGTTGGCCGGCCAAGGGAGTGTTCTTTGGTGTTAATTCGGCTTTTGAATTTTATTTGGCATATTTTTCTCTTCTCTTTTCATTATTGCCGATTACCCATAAGCCATAGCCTCTTTCTCTTCTTTTATTTTCTTCACATAGTCCTCTATACTCTTTTCTTACTCTTCATCCCTTCTTTTTCTTTACTTAGCCGAATATCCAAGGAAGACCAAATTCCAAAGGCCCTTTTATGCCATTTTTCTTTTAAGCCACAATCCTCAAGCTCTTTCAATTTTTGCCGCCGAATCTTGCAATCTCTAAGCCCTCAACCCCCTACCGATTAAATCATCGCAAAGCTGCTATCCCGAAACAACTTCTTCTCCCTTGAGTCAAAAGCCGAATACACATCACCCTTGGAAGCTTGGTGGCCGAATTCTAAGACCTTTGTAAGGGGTGATTATTGCTAGCATTGGGAGAGCCGGGTTCGCTTAGAGTCAAGAGTAGTTCAAAAGAGTAGCGTGGTAAGTACTCGTGTCTCTACTCAATTCGATATTTTAGATGTTAAGAAAAGCCGAAACTCCCTAAGGATTAGGGAGGTTGCCGATTTGTGGTTAAGGGTTTTATAAGGCCTTGTTCTTTTGTTTTATGATCTTTTGTAGCAAAGTGGACAACTTTGGAGGAGCAACAAGGTTTGAAGAGTCGATACTGAATAGACTAAGTTCGAGTCGGCGAATCCGGCAAAGGTGAGCAATTTAAGGCATTAGGGGTAGTAGCCAAATGGTAATAATAAGATTGTATTAGCGCTCACTTGGATTTCGAAACCTGATGAGTCGAATAAATGTATGTAGGACAAGCGCGTGGTAGACTTTGTGAAATCGATCGTCTTTGAGCAGGTGTGTAACATACCCCGTAATAGCCTAGGTTCATATTGCTTAAAAGCTGAAATATCGGATTTTGTTGTTGTTGTGACTTGTAAACACAAGATGGTATGTGGATGAGTTCGATTACGATGGACGCAGTAAACGAAATGAATGGAACAGGTAAGAATGCGATTTTGGGCACGTTAGTAAGTTGGGCCTCGATGGGTTGAAATTAGGCCCAATGGGCCTACGGGCCCTTTTGGAATAAAAATTGCTAAAAATAGAATTGGGATAATTGTATGACTAAAATGAATGGAACGATAGTAATATTTAGGTTAAGTGGACTTAGAAGGCTAAATCAGCACTCGTTGGGCCCGTTAGGGGTTTTGGGCCCAATAACCCGGTTTTGCTAAAATGGACTAAATTTACGGTTTTGACACCTGTAATTGATAAATAAGTATGGAAAACCCTAGCAAGTGATTAAAATTACGAAATTACCCTTGTAACATGAAATGACTATTTTACCCCTAGGTAGAAATGACTATTATACCCCTAGGGTTGTATTATGATTATGATGATTGTGAGGTTGATGGTTACATGATATGACATGCTATGCACGTGATATGCTATGACATGAACATGATATGCACTATTTGATTCATTATATGCATGGGTTGGGTTTTATATGATGGAGGAAGTGATAAAGGGCTTTTGCCCCAGTTTACCGAAAAGGGCTTTTGCCCCAGTTATTAAAAGAGGCTTGGCCTCCAGTTACATGATTAAGCAGCTATGCTGCCAGTGGAGAGTTTGGCTGGGTGGGTTGAGTTATTCCCCACATGGAGAGTTTGGTTGGTACGGGTGGAGAGTAGAGGATGGTGGGTTGAGTAGTCTCCCCAAACGGGTTTTGCATACATACATGTTTTGTCATATGTGATATTGAAATGGGCCTAAGGGCCATACCGTGTACAGAAAGGCTTTGGCCTAGTAATATGAGTAATTGCAAGGCTTCGGCCCAGTAACAGTTAACCGAAAGGCTACGGCCCAGTATATGATGAAAAATGAAAATTTGTGCAAGTGTGGATTTGGGCTCTGAAAGGGCTTGTTGCACACTGAGTTTTCAACTCACCCCCTTTCTTCAACCTTGCAGGTGAGCCTTGATGTGGAAACTTGGGAGCCGGTGGGAATTCAGAGTGGCCATGATGTGCAGTTGGACTTTCTTTAAAAAGTTTTACATAAATTTTATTATTTACTTTTGGGGTTGTAATAAGGCCATTTTAACTAATTTCTTTCTGGATTTGGTTGGTTTTGAACTTTGAAATCTGCGTTATTACTTATATCTTAAAATGGGCTAGATCTAGGTTACGTTTTTAAACAACTCTCACTTTTCAAATCTTACAAAGATAAAATATAACATTTTAACTAAGGCATCACTTTGAACAAACACCATCTCGAGACATTTTCAAAATTTCCGATAACCTAAAGTGTGGCAATGGTTGTGGGCATGTCGAGGATTGGATCCAATCAAGAGCTTGGTATTTAAGCAGCCTTCATGGCTCACTTCCTCTGTTTCGGATACCTACCTGGTGCACAGCTTCCATTCACTTTAGTCTTTTAAAAGTTATCATCAAATTCTTTAAGAAAGGTTTAAGATCAGAACTTGTGTTTTTAATGTTTTCAACGTGACACGTCAGATTTGGCCATAACGTTTGGGCCGGGTTTGGGGTGTTACATTTAGTGGTATTAGAGCCAGGTTGCAACAACTCGGCTGTGGGTTTTTAACGGTATTTTAATGGTCTTTTTAACGGGCTTTTTAACGGGTTTCTTTTTCAAAATTTCAAATAATGACTTTTTAATCAAATTTAAGGATTTCTAGTAAAATAAATAAAATCTTTTTAACCTATTTTTTGTGGATAAATATATGTTTTAAATGATTCAGAGGAAGAGGTGGCACACTGAATTCCCGGCCCCAAGTCTGTAAGTATACTTTCTTTATCGTGGATATTAAGATGATATTTGAGAATGATATGATATTATTGTTGGTTATAAAATGATGCTATAGATAGAATCAAGACCCTACTATGTTACTTTAGTTAAGGTAGAGCTAAAAACATTTAGGATTGGGACTGTAGTTAGATACAATGTTGCGGAAACAACTCCTGAACTACTATACTTCCATAAGATATCTTGTAATAAACAACTGAAATAGTAACTGATGTCATAAAATTCGTAATCAGATAAGTCGGTATGAGTACTAGAGGAACTCGTAGACGAGGCCGCGGACGTGGTCGCGGTAGAGCGCGGGCCGAATCTTCATCTTCAGGGCATAGGCCAGCTGAAGAGGCATCGGTGCCACTAGCATCTGAGACTGGGTCACATGATCGAGCTGTAGGGGACGATGCCTTGTCCCAAGCAATGCTGAGGGTCTTAGAAAGGGTTGCTGGAGCTAGTACTGAGACAGTGAATAGAGGATCTATCTCTGAGCGACTGCGGGCCAACGGAGCAGAGGTTTTTAGGGGCGTATCTGGAGTAGCTCCGAATGTGGCTGAATATTGGCTTGAGGCAACAGAACAGATTATGGACGACTTGGATTGCTCTGTGGAGCAAAAGATGAAAGGGGCTGTATCGTTGCTGCGAGACGAGGCTTACCAATGGTGGATCACAGTAAGAGAGAGTACCCCGGCGGAGCGGGTAACTTGGGATCTATTTAAGACTGCTTTTAAGGGCAGGTATGTGGGAGCTAGTTATGTGGATGCTCGTCGTAAGGAATTCCTAAATCTAACCCAGGGTAATAAGACTGTTGCCGAATATGAGGCAGAATTCTTGAGATTGAGCCGATATGCTAGTGGGATAGTGACGACTGAATACGAGCGTAGCGTTCGGTTTGAGGATGGCCTTCGAGATGAGCTTAGAGTGCTGATAGCTCCACAAAGGGAGCGTGACTTTGCTGCATTGGTAGAAAAGGCTAAGATAGCCGAAGAGGTTAAGCGGGTGGAGCAACAGAATCGTCAGAAGGATCGACTTAGATTTAGGAGGGATTCTGGACCCTCGGGTGCTACATATAGAAATATTAAACGAACCAGAGTAGAGGAGCCGATTCGGGCCATGCCAGTGAATACCGTCAGACCTCAAGTTTGTAGGGATTGTGGTAGAGCACACTTGGGTGAGTGTTGGAAAAGAACTGGGGGTTGTTTTCGATGTGGGTCCAAGGAACCCAAGTTTAGGGAATGTCCTAGGAGAGCAGTTCAGGACCAAGTTGCTGAGCCAAGGGTTGTGCAACCAGTGCGAGGAGGACCACCACCACAGAGAGGCCGTGGGCAAGGTAGAGGTGGTAATAGTAATGGACGAGGACGTGGGGCACCCGGCAGGGGTGCTGGGCATACTGAAGCTCGTCAGCCGGCGTTGGTTTATGCTGCACGACGTCGAGAGGAGGGTGATGCCCCTGATGTTATAACCGGTACGTTTTTCATTCATAGCACGCCTTATACTGCGTTGATAGATGTTGGTTCCACTTACTCGTATGTTGCCTGTAACGTATCTGGGGCATTGGGCGTGCGTTCTGAGAAGACTGTGAGTGGGGTATCAGTGATAAGTCCTTTGGGTCACTCGGTTAAGGTAGATAAACTTTTTAGGGAAGTGCCTCTAGAGACTCAAGATAAAGTATTCGTAGGAGACTTAATGGAATTGCCATTCGGAGAATTTGATCTTATCTTAGGAATGGATTGGTTAACTCGGCATAAGGCGACATTGGATTGTGCTGCTAAGAGGATGGTATTAAGAACTGTCGAGGATGAGGAGGTATTAGTTATAGGGGAGCAAAAAAATTATTTGTCTAATGTGGTGTCAGCCTTAAAAGCTGAGAAGTTGATTCGAAAAGGTGGTGAGGCATATTTGGCCTTTGTAAGCCAAGCTGAGCCTGAAAAAATGACCGTAGAGTCAGTCAGGACTATCAAAGAGTTTCAAGATGTCTTTCCTGAGGAGCTTCCTGGATTACCTCCAAACCGCGAGGTTGAGTTTGGAATTGACCTGTTACCTGGAACAGCTCCGGTGTCTATTGCACTGTATAGGATGGCACCAAAGGAGTTGGTAGAACTGAAAGCTCAGATACAAGAACTATTGGACAGAGGATTTATAAGACCAAGTGTTTCTCCGTGGGGCGCACCAGTTTTGTTTGTAAAGAAGAAGGATGGAACCATGCGAATGTGTATCGATTATCGGCAACTGAACAAACTGACGATCAAGAACAAGTACCCTTTGCCAAGAATCGACGATTTGTTCGATCAGTTGAGAGGAGCATCGGTATTTTCAAAAATCGACCTTCGGTCCGGATATCATCAGCTGAGAGTCAAAGAGGGGGATATTCATAAGACGGCATTTAGAACTCGATATGGTCATTACGAGTTCCTAGTTATGCCCTTTGGACTGATTAACGCACCTGCAGCATTCATGGATCTGATGAATCATGTATTCCAGCCATACTTGGATCAGTTCGTAGTTGTGTTCATCGACGATATTTTAGTGTATTCGGAAACAGAAGAGAAGCATGATGAGCATCTTCGTATCGTTCTACAAGTATTAAGAGAGAAGCAACTCTATGCTAAGTTCAGTAAGTGCGAATTTTGGTTGAGTGAGGTGACCTTTTTAGGGCATGTTGTTTCTGCCGAGGGGATTAAGGTAGATCCTCAGAAAATTGAGGCGATTTTGGAATGGAAGCCACCAAGGTCAGTGTCAGAAATTCGAAGTTTTCTGGGGTTGGCAGGTTATTATAGAAGGTTTGTGGAAGGGTTCTCTGTACTGGCTGCACCATTGACCAAACTCATAAGGAAAGGAGTACCGTTTGTTTGGGCTGAGAAGCAACAAGAAGCTTTTGAAAAGTTAAAGAAAGTTTTGACCGAGGCACCAATGTTGATTCAGCCAGAGTCTGGTAAAGATTTCACTGTGTACAGCGATGCATCACATGTAGGTTTGGGGTGTGTGTTGATGCAGGAGGGAAAGGTGGTTGCATATGCTTCAAGGCAGCTTAAGCCTCACGAGATGAACTATCCTACGCATGATTTGAAGCTGGCGGCGGTGATCTTCGCGCTTAAAATATGGAGGCATTACTTATATGGGGAGAAGTGCATCATCTATACAGATCATAAGAGTCTTAGGTATTTATTGACTCAAAAGGAGCTGAATCTTAGACAGCAAAGGTGGATAGAGTTGTTGAAAGACTATGATTGTTCGATTGAGTACCATCCAGGCAAGGCAAATGTGGTGGCCGACGCGTTGAGTCGTAGGACTATAGCAGAATTGAAAGTAATGTTTGCTCGTTTAAGCTTATACGATGATGGGAGCCTGTTGGCAGAGTTACAAGTGAAACCAACTTGGGTAGAACAGATTAAGAGGCAGCAGCTGTTGGATGAGTCTTTGGATTCTCGGTTTCAGCAAGCCGAGAAAGAGGAGAATTCAGACTTTGGGTTAAACAGTGATGGGATTCTTTGTTTTCGAGGAAGAATTTGTATGCCAAAGGACTCTGAATTAAAGCTGATGATTCTGAAAGAGGCTCATAGTGGACCTTGTGCCATGCATCCAGGAGGAAATAAGTTGTGTCGAGACTTGCGAGAGTTATATTGGTGGCCTGGACTGAAGAGAGAAGTGACCGAGTTTGTGGGAAAGTGTTTAACGTGTCAACAAGTAAAGGCCGAGCATCAACTGCCTTCGGGATTGTTGCAGCCAGTGAAAATACCACTTTGGAAGTGGGAAAGGGTAACCATGGATTTCGTAAGTGGGTTGCCTTTGACGCCTTACAAGAAAGATTCGATTTGGGTGATTGTGGATAGGCTGATGAAATCTGCCCATAAGATTCGATTTGGGTGATTGTGGATAGGCTGATGAAATCTGCCCATTTCATACCTGTTCGAACAGATTATTCCCTTCAGAAGTTAGCCAAGCTATATGTAGCAGAGATAGTACGGTTGCATGGAGTGCCAGTGTCAATAATTTCTGACCGAGACCCAAGATTTACATCTCGGTTTTGGAGGAAATTGCATGAAGCGTTGGGGACGCGATTGGATTTTAGCACAGCATTTCACCCTCAGTCAGATGGGCAATCAGAGAGAGTTATTCAGATTTTAGAGGACATGTTGAGGGGTTGTGTGATCGACTTTAGGGGCAGTTGGGAGGATTACTTGCCGTTGGCAGAATTCGCTTATAATAACAGTTATCAAGCGAGTATTCAGATGGCCCCATATGAGGCGTTGTATGGGAGGAAATGCCGTTTGCCTACTTGTTGGACTGAGTTGGGAGAGAGACGAGTACTTGGACCAGAATTAGTGGCTGATACTGAAGACAAGGTTAGGGTAATTAGAGACCGCTTGAAGGAGGCAGCAGATCGACAGAAGTCCTATGCAGATATAAAGCGTAAGGATATTGAGTATGCAGTAGGAGACATGGTCTTTCTTAAAGTTTCGCCTTGGAAGAAGATATTGAGATTTGGTAGAAAGGGCAAGTTGAGTCCGCGATTCATTGGGCCTTATCAAATTGTAAAGAGAATAGGACCGGTTGCTTATCAGCTAGAATTACCTCTGGAGTTGGATCGTATTCACGATGTCTTTCATGTTTCAATGCTAAGGCGATATCGTTCTGATCCTACTCATATCGTGCCAGTTGCAGACATTGAGGTACAAGCAGATTTAACCTTCGAAGAAGAACCAGTGCAAATACTTGATTGTGACGTTAAAGTGTTGAGAAGAAAATCAGTCCCATTGGTAAAGGTACTTTGGAGGAACCATGGCAGAGAGGAGGCTACTTGGGAGCCCGAGGAGGCGATACGTCAACAGTATCTTCAACTATTTTAATAAGGTAAATTTCGAGGCCGAAATTTCTTTAAGAAGGGTAGAGTTGTAACATCCTGATTCTTGGGGCTTAGTGATTTTTGCGTAGTTTGATAAAATTTCAAATATTGGTATGTGGTTGTGAAATTCATGTTTAGAGTGTGTAAATGGGCCTATGGAAGGTCCATGAGTTGGCCAAAACCCGGTAGAATTTTTGAATTTTGGACCTAAAGAATTAGGGGCTCTGGTTAGGAGGTCTTATCAAAATATGTGGGTAAAATGCATCACAAAAGGTGCCTTGGTGGAGTGGCAAGTGACGCCACTAGTCTCCTAAAAATGTGGGGTGTAAGTGGAAGGGAGAAGGCCTAGGTTCGATTCTCTATGCAGGTAATTATGTGGTTTATTTTTATGTCTTGTGTGAGCAAGAGTTTGAAGTTGAATGGAACTCTATTGGGTTGAGGTTTGAATCGGTCATGAGCTTGATTCAAGGAGTGATAAGAGGGAGGATAATTGGGAGAGATTTGAGGACAATTTGAAGATAGGGAAGTGTTGGCCGGCCAAGGGAGTGTTCTTTGGTGTTAATTCGGCTTTTGAATTTTATTTGGCATATTTTTCTCTTCTCTTTTCATTATTGCCGATTACCCATAAGCCATAGCCTCTTTCTCTTCTTTTATTTTCTTCACATAGTCCTCTATACTCTTTTCTTACTCTTCATCCCTTCTTTTTCTTTACTTAGCCGAATATCCAAGGAAGACCAAATTCCAAAGGCCCTTTTATGCCATTTTTCTTTTAAGCCACAATCCTCAAGCTCTTTCAATTTTTGCCGCCGAATCTTGCAATCTCTAAGCCCTCAACCCCCTACCGATTAAATCATCGCAAAGCTGCTATCCCGAAACAACTTCTTCTCCCTTGAGTCAAAAGCCGAATACACATCACCCTTGGAAGCTTGGTGGCCGAATTCTAAGACCTTTGTAAGGGGTGATTATTGCTAGCATTGGGAGAGCCGGGTTCGCTTAGAGTCAAGAGTAGTTCAAAAGAGTAGCGTGGTAAGTACTCGTGTCTCTACTCAATTCGATATTTTAGATGTTAAGAAAAGCCGAAACTCCCTAAGGATTAGGGAGGTTGCCGATTTGTGGTTAAGGGTTTTATAAGGCCTTGTTCTTTTGTTTTATGATCTTTTGTAGCAAAGTGGACAACTTTGGAGGAGCAACAAGGTTTGAAGAGTCGATACTGAATAGACTAAGTTCGAGTCGGCGAATCCGGCAAAGGTGAGCAATTTAAGGCATTAGGGGTAGTAGCCAAATGGTAATAATAAGATTGTATTAGCGCTCACTTGGATTTCGAAACCTGATGAGTCGAATAAATGTATGTAGGACAAGCGCGTGGTAGACTTTGTGAAATCGATCGTCTTTGAGCAGGTGTGTAACATACCCCGTAATAGCCTAGGTTCATATTGCTTAAAAGCCGAAATGTCGGATTTTGTTGTTGTTGTGACTTGTAAACACAAGATGGTATGTGGATGAGTTCGATTACGATGGACGCAGTAAACGAAATGGATGGAACAGGTAAGAATGCGATTTTGGGCACGTTAGTAAGTTGGGCCTCGATGGGTTGAAATTAGGCCCAATGGGCCTACGGGCCCTTTTGGAATAAAAATTGCTAAAAATAGAATTGGGATAATTGTATGACTAAAATGAATGGAACGATAGTAATATTTAGGTTAAGTGGACTTAGAAGGCTAAATCAGCACTCGTTGGGCCCGTTAGGGGTTTTGGGCCCAATAACCCGGTTTTGCTAAAATGGACTAAATTTACGGTTTTGACACCTGTAATTGATAAATAAGTATGGAAAACCCTAGCAAGTGATTAAAATTACGAAATTACCCTTGTAACATGAAATGACTATTTTACCCCTAGGTAGAAATGACTATTATACCCCTAGGGTTGTATTATGATTATGATGACTGTGAGGTTGATGGTTACATGATATGACATGCTATGCACGTGATATGCTATGACATGAACATGATATGCACTATTTGATTCATTATATGCATGGGTTGGGTTTTATATGATGGAGGAAGTGATAAAGGGCTTTTGCCCCAGTTTACCGAAAAGGGCTTTTGCCCCAGTTATTAAAAGAGGCTTGGCCTCCAGTTACATGATTAAGCAGCTATGCTGCCAGTGGAGAGTTTGGCTGGGTGGGTTGAGTTATTCCCCACATGGAGAGTTTGGTTGGTACGGGTGGAGAGTAGAGGATGGTGGGTTGAGTAGTCTCCCCAAACGGGTTTTGCATACATACATGTTTTGTCATATGTGATATTGAAATGGGCCTAAGGGCCATACCGTGTACAGAAAGGCTTTGGCCTAGTAATATGAGTAATTGCAAGGCTTCGGCCCAGTAACAGTTAACCGAAAGGCTACGGCCCCGTATATGATGAAAAATGAAAATTTGTGCAAGTGTGGATTTGGGCTCTGAAAGGGCTTGTTGCACACTGAGTTTTCAACTCACCCCCTTTCTTCAACCTTGCAGGTGAGCCTTGATGTGGAAACTTGGTAGCCGGTGGGAATTCAGAGTGGCCATGATGTGCAGTTGGACTTTCTTTAAAAAGTTTTACATAAATTTTATTATTTACTTTTGGGGTTGTAATAAGGCCATTTTAACTAATTTCTTTCTGGATTTGGTTGGTTTTGAACTTTAAAATCTGCGTTATTACTTATATCTTAAAATGGGCTAGATCTAGGTTACGTTTTTAAACAACTCTCACTTTTCAAATCTTACAAAGATAAAATATAACATTTTAACTAAGGCATCACTTTGAACAAACACCATCTCGAGACATTTTCAAAATTTCCGATAACCTAAAGTGTGGCAATGGTTGTGGGCATGTCGAGGATTGGATCCAATCAAGAGCTTGGTATTTAAGCAGCCTTCATGGCTCACCTCCTCTGTTTCGGATACCTACCTGGTGCACAGCTTCCATTCACTATAGTCTTTTAAAAGTTATCATCAAATTCTTTAAGAAAGGTTTAAGATCAGAACTTGTGTTTTTAATGTTTTCAACGTGACACGTCAGATTTGGCCATAATGTTTGGGCCGGGTTTGGGGTGTTACATGTGACATGGTTATTGGGAGGACTATGGTTCAAATCCCTTTACATGCAAAGGTTGATTATTTTGCTAATGCTTTAGTTTTTGGGGATTGATGGAGAATCCCACATCGGGAAACTAACATGAGAATAAGTGAGGAGCTGACTTTAAATAGAGCAAACCATGAGGAGAGTAGGCATACCTTTCTTGGCTTATCCCTTTCATGTTGTGGCGTGTTCGTTTGGGTTAGGCGTTGGATCATTCGTTGATCTGTATGCTGTTGGGTCACGGTGGTGGTGACCATAGTTGATCGACACACCCCCTGGGGAGTCAAGAGTGCGATTATTGTTGGCTTCTGGGCATAGCAGCGTTTGTAGCGTGGATTAACTTCAAATACCTATTAGGTGTGTACTTTACCCTACTCTAGCTGTAGAACGGCAAATGCCGGAATGCCGGAATGTCGAAATGGGCCATGTGGGCCCAATGGGTCCGTGGGCCAAATCGGGCAAATTGTATGATTGTATGGTAAATATTAGACTAGACTAGGTGAATCTCATATCTATGGCTAGTTTTGGGCTAAAGGGCCACACGAACGTGTGGGACCACCTGGGCTGAGAACAGGCCTTAGGCCTATTCGCAACGTTATCTCTGTTTAGAATATTTGAGTCGCTCAGGGTGACTATAGACTTTTTAAAGGATTGATAAAATTACTGAAATACCCTTATAGGGTAGAATTACTATAATACCCTCGATTTGCAAAATTACAGAAATACCCTCGATTTGCAAAATTACCGAATTACCTTCGATTTGTAAAATTATAGAAATACCCCCGATTTTCAAAATTACAAAAATACACCCGATTTGTAAAAGTATTGTTTTACCCCTAATTTATAAAATCACCGTTTTACCCCTAATTTGTAAAGTTACTGTTTTACCCCTAATTTGTAAAGTTATCGTTTTACCCCTGATTTGTTAGAATTACCGTTTTACCCTCAATTTACAAAATTACAAAAATACCCTAGTTTACAAATTACGAAAATACCCCGAATTTCAAAATTACTGAAATACTCCTAATTTATAAAATTACCAAAATACCACTGGTTTGTGAAATTACCGAAATACCCCTGGGTTATGAAATTACCGAAATGCCCCTTTAGGGTAGAATTACCAAAATACCTCTCTAGGGTAGAATAATAGAAATACCCCTATAGGGTACAATTATCGAAATACCCCTGTATGGTAGAATTACCGAAATACCCCTGTAGGGTAGAATTACCGAAATACCCCTATAGGGTAGAATTACCGAAATACCCCTATAGGGTAGAATTACCGAAATACCCTGTAGGGTAGAATTACCGAAATACCCCTGTAGGGTAGAATTATCGAGATACCCCTGTGGGGTAAAATTACCATTTTGCCCCTAAGGTGCTAAATGATTGTTTTGCCCTTGTGGGCAAGTGATTGACTTGGACTGTGTGTTTGACGGATTTGACTATGTTTGTATGACAGTGATTTGACTGACGTGACCGTGGTTGTGTGATTGACATGTTTTAATATGTGTTTAAATGACTGATACTGAACATGGCCATTCTGCATACATGTGTGATGATTGAGCATAGCATACATGACATATTGGGTTGGGACATTGATATGGAGGAAGTTCTATTCTGATAGGATCGTACGGGTCGCATGAGACGATTGTGGACCGACTAAGGGCTTAATGCCAGTTATTCTGAGTATGGCTCTGTGCCAACCAACATATGGCTCTGTGCCAACCAACATATGGCTCTGTGCTATCGGGATCATGGCTTTGTGCCGATTATATTTGCCTAAGGCTATGTGCCTATCTTATTTACTGATGACTGTGTGTCGATCACATTTACCCATGGCTGTGTGCCAGTTATATTACCTTAATTGATGGCTATATGCCAATCCTATTACAGTTACTGATGGCTTTGTGCCAATTATTATACTGCTACTAAAGGCTTAAAGCCGCATTTAAATTTGTAGTATGGCTGCGTCATTGGTGTGTAGGGCTGGGTGGGTCGAATTATTCCCCACATGGTGTGTTGGGTTGGTACAGGTGGTGTGATGGCTAGACTGGGTTGGGATTGCATTCGCATATTGTTCTGATTCTGCTATGGGCTTGGCCCACACTGTTCTGTATAGGGCTAAGTCCTAGACTGATCTGTTCTGTATAGGGCTTCAGCCTAGTCTGTTCTGCATATCTGTATTATACTGTTACTGATTCTATTTTGGGCTTAGGCCCACCTGATCCTGATTTTGATTTTGATTCTAATTCTAATAATGGTTCTAATTCTATAATGGGCTAAGGCCCATCAGGTACTATTTGTTATAGTGGGCTAAGGCCCAGTTGATACTGAAATTGTAGCAGGGCTGGGGCCCAAACTTTTAATTCTTTTGTCTGACTGACTGTTCGTTTTATATGGTAGGGGATTACACACTAAGTTTTCATAAAACTCACCCCGTTTAATAATTATGTAGGTAATCCCTAGCTTTAGGAGGATCGGTGCTGCGAGGGACTCGGATAAGGCCACACATTGCTAATGCTCTGTCTTGACTTACTTTTAAGTACTTTATTCTGATTTGGGTTGTAATAAGACCTTTTAAACCTTTTGGTTTTTACATTTGGGATTTTATTTATTGTTTTATAATTGCTAGAAGTAGGACGCGGTTTTTCCAAAACAACAACTATTTTTCAAAATATCACATTTCCACAACTATTTTAAATTAAGCTTCCATAACAATTAAGGTTTTAAAGGTAATAACATTTTACAAGAGAACGTCTTAAATGGAAACAAGTTTTAATAAGAAGGGTTTTTAATGGAAACAAGGCTTTCGAAAAACACCTCAATGTGACACGCCAGATTCGAGCCTAACTTTTAGGTCGGGTTTGGGGTGTTACATTAATAATGAATAAAGCCTCCTTTAAAATAACTCCTTATGTAATAAAAAACACTTGAAATGTCACTTCAATAAATTTGTAACAGCCCTTATAATGCAACGATTATGAATTGAAAAGACTTGCAATAAACATAATTAAAATGAGCTTATTAATCATATTTAAACACTTATTAAACATATAAAAAAATAAAGACTTAACTTAAATAAATGAACTAAACATATGCATCAATTATTCTAGCAACTAGTTTATTAAAGAAGCATAAATAAATAAACTTAAACTCATGCATCAATAAATAATCCTAGTAACTAGATTAATTAAGAACAACACTTATTAATTAAACTAAGATGCTTGAATGCATGGGTTAAAATGCAAACTAAATGAACAAAATGAGTTACTTTATGCATGACTTAATTAAATGCAGAACAAATAATGAATGACATTAACTAAAGATGCATTTAATAAACAAGACATAATTAAAGACTAAAGTAACTAAAATAAATAAATCAAGTCCTTATTCCAACAACATAATTAATAAACTAAAATTAAAAGGTCTCATTTTGCACTTGGGTCCCTCGAGTTTGGGCCAATTTCGATGTAGTCGAGTTGTTTCAAAACATGATGCAACTAAGATCGCATCACAATCCTTGAAGTACTCACCTACTTCATTGTAAAATCTATTTTACAACTCGACCCGTATACTTGCAAATACTACCTCATATCTCTCTATTTTATTGCAGTATTCACACTCTAGACGTTAATACGTCCAGAGGTGGACAAGTTGTTGGTGCAGTTGCCGGGGAGGCAATGTCACTAGGTTAATTTTAATTTTTTGCACTTTAAAGGAATAATTAAAAAATTTGTAGGTTATAAATACGATATTATTCCAATTATTGGTACTAACCTCCTTTTTCTAGGTTTAGTGTATGACTTGGAGTAAGGGCACACCTGTTGTAGTAGCCACAAATCTAGAGAAAATAATTCGAAGGAATAACTGACAGCGGCAATAGTAGATGCAAGATGATGTGAACCAAGTTGCATTATGTTACGAACTTACTCCACAAAATCGAGATTGGCCCAAACTCGAGGGGCCCAAGTGCAAAATGAGGCTTTTAAATTCAGTTTCTTAATAATTGAGTGGCTGAAACTTTATTTTTAATTGAACTCATCTTAGTTGTTAAATTAAGTTGCTGCAATAAATACTCAACTTAGTTAAATGAGTTGTTAGAATAAATGCTTATCTTAGTTAATTTAATTACTGGAATAACTTATTGTTATATGTGTTTTAAGTTTGTTAATTAAGTTAATTAAGTTTCATGTGTTTAAAGTATTTAATGTGTTTAAAGTGTTTAATGTGTTTTAATGTGTTGTTAATGCTTGTAGGTGACTATTTAGTTGGAATCGGTTACATACAAGGGGCTGTTACAACATTTAAGAAAGCATTTGGCATTAATTAAATTCAGCAGCCTATTCATCTTCTCCAAGGAGTTGTTCAAGAATAGCAATGGGCAATAGTTAAAGGAAAGCATTATACTTGTTGTTGGTGTCTATTCGGCTATCCAAGGCTGATTTAATGAAGGAATTGAAGTTATTTGGCTACTCAAAACGTTGAACTCTTCCAGCCTAATTAATCAGCTCATTTATTTAGTTGAATTAGAACATTAAATCGTATTGATAGCTGTAACACCCCAAACTCGGCCTTGACGTTATGGCCAAATTTGGCGTGTCACATTGAAGTGATTTTTGAAAACCATGTTTTCATTGAAAACTCTTCTTATTGTTTAAAACTTCTAGCCATTCAAAACTGGTGTAAATCCTATGTTAGTTTATTTTCAAAACGTGGTTCATTGAAAAGTTATTCTCTTATTAAAACGTTTCTATTTTTATCACTAAAACATAGTTTGTTGCGGAAGCTTGATTTAAAATAGTCGATTTACGAAAATGTGATATTAATAAGAAAATGAGTTGTGAAACCATTTCAAAAAATATTATGGAAACGTGATATTTTGAAAAATAGTTATCGTTTTTGAAAAACCAGGTTCTACTTTTAATAGGTATAGATCAAAATAATTAAAAAGAAACCCAAATTAAAATCCAAAATTTAAAATAGGATTTATTACAAACCAAACCAAAATGAAAGTGCTAAAAGGAAAATAAACGAAAAAGGAAACAAAAATAGTTGTGTGGCCATCTCCGAGTCCCTCGCAGCACTAACCCTCGTAACGTTGGGGATTACCTAAAAAGTTAAAAAATGGGGTGAGTTTACGAAAACTCAGTGTGTAATCCCCTACTATATTAAAAGAGCAGCCAGTCATACAAAAATAGTAACATTCTGGGCCAAAGCCCAATATAGAAGATAGTAACAGATGGGTCTTAGCCCATTACAGACTTAGAAACATAAAGAATTCAATATGCAGTATGTATGGTGCATGATACATGTCTACCCATCCAACCCTGCACTTGCCTCCATCCAACCCTGCACTTACTGTGGGGATAAAATCAACCCACCCATCCAACACACCAAGAGTTAGCACTGGTTGCGACACTAACTAGAATCGTAGCAAAGCTACCAGTAAACAGATTGGCTCAAAGCCATGGGTACCCGTACAAGGCCTACCAATAACGGTACTATAATCAGCACAAAGCCTATCAACCATGGTAATATATTTGGCACAAAGCCATCAATCACGGTAATATATTCGGCACAAAGCCATCAATTGGCACAAAGCTTTAATTAGGTTGGCATAGAGCCATAATCATATTAAGTGGCTTAAAGCCATCGGTAGTCCACAGTCGTCTCGGGTGACCTGTGCGACCATACCAGATCAGTACAAATATATGGTTCTGAGCCTTCGGTGGGTCCATAGCAGTCTCGGGTGACCTGTGCGACCCTATCAGATCAAATCTTCCTCCATAACAATAACTCAACCCATGCAATATGTCATGTATTCAGAATGTCATGCCCATAATCGATCATACAATCACAGTCAAGTCATTCAAATCATAGTCATACAACCACAGTCAAATCAGTCAAATCATAGCACAAGATAGTCTTTTACCCACGAGGGGCAAAATAGTCATTTTACCCTTAAGGGTATTTTCGTAATTTTACTCGATAAGGGTATTTCTATAATTTTTCCCCATAAGAGTATATTTCATCACTTATCAACCCAGCAAAAGGTCTACGATCATCTCGTGCACCCAAACCAGTCATAACAGTGCAAGGCCTAAGGCTCAACATGCGACCCAAGTGGGCCTACACGCTCGTGTGGCCCATCTAGCCTCGAATTAACCCCGGTCATACAACTATGCAATCTAGATCAATATTTACCACAAAACATAAACTTTTATTTGTGTGGGTCCCACGAGCCTATTGGCCCACACGGCCCATTTCAGCCCATAACGGCCTAAGCCCATGAGAACCTTCATGACGGCCCCTACAGTCTTATTGAATACTCCCACACGTGTGTTCATGCGCTCGAGTGACAACTATTGCCGTATTTTTGGCTTTTTAACATTTTGGCTTTTTGGCTTTTTGCCGATTTACAAATTAGATAGTGCTAGCACACAATCTTTTGACTTTTCCGCCGACTAACAGATACAGGGTAAAAATACACACTTTCGGTGTTCTAGCCAACTATCACTTAAGGTATCCTATTACACACCTTATGTGATTGAAGTTAATCCACGCTCTGAATACTTTCTCTACATGAAGAAAAATCAGTATGAAACCTAATCAGTTACTTAATCCAAATATCAAAGAAACTTAACAGATTTCCAAAATAATCAACGACTTCTTACCCCAAACAATAGCAATCGCACCTTCGGCTCCCAGAAAAGGACATCAACTGACTTCAATTACTACCTACATCAAAGTCACCCTCTTTCTATTAGGGTTAAAGATGAAGCAATACAGTTTCTCAATTATACCCACTTGCCAATAATGATAAAGGGAATTGTAGGCCTAAGATGTATCGAACAAGGACGTGAATAAAGATTAATCTGCAAGAGTAACAGAGGAAAGAGAGATGATCGGTGTTAAGGGAAAGGAGAAAAAATATGATGTCAAATAAAAAAGGAAAGCTGAAAAGGGGAAGAGAAGAGAGTGAGACAGAGATTCACCCACCAATATTTGGCCAAAGTAGACAATTGAGGGAGAGGAGAAAGAGTCGTGTTACTAAATCCAACAAATCTGAGATCACTTGCCAAAATCGAAAGTGAGAGAAAAAGATGGAGGAGTTCGACCAAGGTAGCAAAGTGAGAAGAGAAAATAAGGTTCGCAAGAAGGGAAGGTAGGAAGAATAGTCGGCAAAGCTTTCGAGAGAGGAGAAGAAAAATGCTACCAATGTGAAAAACAAGGAAAGTGCCTATTTGACAATGGTAAAGAATAGCCACACATTGAAACCAAATGCAAAACTCAACCCCAAAAAGAGAGAAAATAGCTATTCAAAAATCAAGAGAATGCCCCCAAAATGCTAACCAAAAATAGAAACAAGGATGCCTAGAGACCTATTTTGGCACACACTCTCCTCCCTAATCAAATTTCCTATTTTTCCTCCATCAATCACTCCATGATTTACTCCTCAACCCTCTCCTTGATTCTCTCCATAATCCACTCTTTGACAAGTTCAAATTCGAACCACCCTTGCAATGTTTTATTCAAACTCCACCACTCCCACAGTAAAGGAGTAAAATAAGTACTCTTTTGTGCATAGACCCTTGCCACCTTAATGACGCCATTACCACTAGACTACAAGCTCATCTTGTGTCACAATTCCACCACAATTGTTTATAAAGCCTACCTGCTAAGGCTAAGGTTCACTTAAGAGCAAAATCAAAAATTTTGCAAAAGCTAGAGCTTGAACCCAGGACTTCTCAGGCACTCCCAAACACTACTAATTCACTTAACCATTAAAGCTAACAAACATTTGTGTTATTTCTTGCACACATAAACTTTTATATGCAGCCTCCTAAGGGCTCCCAAGCCCAAGGCCCAATCCTACCAGGCCTAAATTCAGGGCGTTACAATAGCTGCTGTTACTTAGGCCTAGAATTTCAAGAGTTTGTGAGTTTTATTTCAGCTCATTATTAGCTCATTTAAGCTGAATAATTGTGACTTTTCAACTAGGTCTCATGTAAGCACTATAAATACTTTGTCATTAGCTTGTTTAGGAAGACTTTTAATCCTTTGATTAATGTTTATAACATTTTGTGAGTTTTTCAACTCTCCTATTTCATTTTAGACTCAGAATGACTTATCTAGTTTGCTAGAGGTGTCATCCAATTTCTTTCTGACCTTATCACTCTTAAATCAAGTGTGGCGTTCACCCTTATAACGATTGGTTCCTATCTCCATATACATAGTGGGTCATGATCTAGTTGTCCTTCTATCCACCTTTAAGTGTCCTATAAGATTTGGGTTAGTACTCTATTTTAGTACTAGTTCTTTCTTGACCTTAAAGCCATTTTAGTACTAGTTCTTTCTTGACCTTAAAGCCATTCAAACCATTCCCATTACCATTTTTTTAAATGCCCAAGTTCCTTTGTTAAATCGAACCATCTCCCTTAATTATCTTAAAATATCATATACCCCTTTGTTAAAAGCCTTACTTAGCCAAATTCAACCATTATTTTGTTCAAGAACGATACTTCTCCATTTTAAGAATCGGGCAACAAATGACTCGAATCATCACCGAGGCGAGTTTGTATCATTTGGTATCAAAGCTAGTTAAAATCAATGAGTACGTACATTCGTGAAGTTGCTAGAGTAAGTATTCAAAAAAATTTGTGAATGTGATTGTACAAGTGTTGAATGTTTTTGTATTGAAAAAAAGAGTTACGAAATTCAAAAAAAATCAGAGATAAAAAAATGCTTCAAAAGTGTTCATAAGTTAGCCGATCTTCAAAGCTATTTCTCCATCAAATTCAAACCCAAACGCCACACTTAGCACCTTTTTTATTTTCTTTCAGCCTACCAAAAACCAACATTATAACACCCCGAAATTAAGCCTGGAAGAATGGGCCGTATAGGCCCAATGGGCTTGTGGGCCCACATAGGTCGTTATCTTTAGACTTACGGAAATTAGTGGACCGGTTGTGTCATACACGTGGCTATAGGAAAATCTAGCTTAACGGGCCATGCAAGCATGTGGGCCCCACTTGGGTTGCATAATAGGCCCGGGCCCATATTCACTGAATGGCATGTTGGTGTGATGACTAAGAGGTTTGAGAGTGTTGGAGAAGTCCTGGGTTCAAACCTGGGCCTTAGCAAAAATTTATGTTCTTCTCTTATGGGAGATTTGACGTTAGTGGGTAGGCTTTAAAAATATTTTTGGTGAAGGCATGACACAAAAATGAGTGTGGTATAGTGGCAAAGTAGCGCCACTTAAGGGATAAGGAGGCACGAGGTGCAAGGTTCAAGTCTTGGCTCTTGCAATTTATTTTGGTTTTTCTTTTAAATAAATCTAGAAGCGAGTAGGAGGGCTTTAAAGATAAATGTGTTGGACTTATGATACAAATGAGCTTGTGTCCTAGTGGTGGTAGCATTGCATGGTTATTGATAGGACTATGGTTCGAATCCCTTTGCACGCAAATGTTAGTTATTTTGCTAATGAGTTTATTTTTGAGGATTGATGGAGGGATCCCACATCGGGAAGCTAGCATGGGAGTAGGCGAGAAGCTGGCTTTAAATAGAGCGATCTATGAGGAGAGTAAGGATACCTTGGTTGGCGATTGGGCATAGGAGTGTTCCGAGCGCGGATTAACTCCAGATTCCTATCAGGTGTATATTTCACTCTACTCTAGCAGTAGAGCGGCAAATGTCGAAATGCCGGTCACACGGCGATGGTAGCCACACGAGCATGCGAGTACACGTGTGGAAGCTTCGACGCGATAGTTGAGGCCATTATGAGTGTTTTGTGGGTTTAGGCTATTTGAGCAATGGGCCGAAAGGGGCCATGTGGGCCCAATGGGCCCGTGGGCCCAATTGGATAAGTTGTTTGATTGTGTAGTAAATATTGGACTAGACTAGGTGAATCTCATGTCTGTGGCTCGATTTGGGCTAAAAGGGCCACACGATCGTGTGCGCTGACCTGGGTCGAGAACGGGCCTTAGGCCCATTTGTAATGTTATCTCTGTTTAGAATACTGGAGTCGCCCGAGGCGACTATAGACTTTCTGAGGGATTGATAAAATTACCGGAATACCTTTATAGGCTAGAATTACTGTAATACCCCTGATTTGTAAATTACCGAATTACCCTCGATTTGTAAAATTAAAGAAACACCCCCGATTTATAAAATTATAGAAATACCATCGATTTGTAAAAGTATTGTTTTACCATTGATTTGTAAAATTACCGTTTTACCCCTAATTTGTACAGTTACTGTTTTACCCTGATTTTTAAAGTTATCATTTTACCCCTAATTTGTAAAATTACTATTTTACCCCTAAATTGTAAAATTACCATCTTACCCTCGATTTACAAAAATATCGAAATACCCCTAATTTGTAAAATTATCGAAATACCCCTGATTTATGAAATTACTGAAATACCCCTGGGTTGCAAAATTACCGAAATACCCCTAGTTTGTGAAATTATCGAAATACCCTTGGTTTGTGAAATTATCGAAATACCCTTGTAGGGTAGAATTACCGAAATACCCCTGTAGGGTAGAATTACCGAAATACCCCTGTAGGGTAGAATTACCGAATACCCCTTTAGGGTAGAATTACTGAAATACTCCTGTAGGGTAGAATTACCAAAATACCCCTATAGGGTAGAATGACCGAGATACCCCTTTGGGGCAAAATTACCATTTTGGCCCTAGGGTGTTATATGACTGTTTTGCCCTTGTGGCCAAGTGACTGACTTGGGCTGTGTGTTTGACAGATTAGACGGTGTTTGTATGACAGTGATTTGACTGACGTGGCTGTGGTTACGTGATTGATATGTTTTAATATATATTTGAATGACTGTTACTGAGCATGGCCATTATGCATACATGTGTGATGATGAGCATTACGTACATGATGTTCTGTATGAGGTTGGGATTATATTGGAGGAAGTGCTAAAAGTGGCAATGCCACATTATCTGCTTAGAGGCTCTGCCTCGTATTTCTATTCTGGTCACTCTGCCATGATTTTTGTATTAGCAGCTCTGCTGCAACTGTGGTGTGTAGGGCTGGGTGGGTCGAGTAATTCCCCACATGGTGTGTAGGGTTGGTACGGGTGTTGTGATGGCTAGACTGGTTGGGATTGCATCCACATTCTGATTCTGGTTCTGTTAATTGATACTGATTCTGATTCTGATTCTGTTAACTGATACTGATACTGATTCTGATTCTCATTTTGTTACCTAATTCTAATTTTGATTCTGATTCTGTTAATTGATACTGATACTGATTCTGATTCTGTTAACTGATACTGATACTAATTCTAATTCTATTACCTAATTCTAATTCTGATAATGTTTCTGATTCTGTAATGGGCTAAAAACCATTTGGTACCATCTGCTATAGTGGGCTAAGGCCCAATTGATACTGGAACTGTAGTAGGGCTTAGGCCCACCTGATTCTGTTAAATGGCTCCAGCCTAGATTGATTCTATTTCTATTTCTATTTACTGACTGTTACTCTAATAAGGGGATTACACACTGAGTTTTCGTAAACTCACCCCTTTTATTAACCTTTCAGGAAATTCGTAACCTTAGACGGATCGGGGCTACGAGGGACTCGGAGAAGGCTATACATCTGCTTCTATACGTCTATTAAATTATTCATGAGTACTTTAATTTGGTTTTGAGTTGTAATAAGGCCTTTATAATTTTTGAATTTTAACTTTGGGTTTTTTTTTTATTTACTTTGATTTATATCTGTTAGAGGTAAATCACAATTTTTCAAAATGTTAACTGTCTTTCTTAAAACATCTTATTTTTGTAAATCAGTTTCTTTTAGATAAATCTTTCGTAAGAAATAGGGTTTAAAAGGGTAATAATGTTTTACAAGAGAATAGTTTTTAATAAACTACGTTTTGAAAATAAGCTAACAAAATTCGAGATTTTACACAAGTTTTAAATGGAAACAAGGTTTTCAAAAACACACTTCAATGTGACACACCAGATTCGGGCCTAACTTCTAGGCCGGGTTTGGGGTGTTACAAACATCATCAACCATCATAACCTTTTTGAAGCCGACCCCTAGATTTGCTTATAAGTCTAATTGAGTCTTCTACGAACATTGAGAGGCGAAATGAGTGGTAAAAGGCACGAGAGTTAGGAAGAGCACTGGAGTGTAGAAAAAGCCGCAAAATAGTGTGTATAAACATGAGTGGAGGGCCATCAATTTTTTTCTTTGAGAGTTGATTTGTGAGGATTGTTTTAGTGAGTTCATTTTTCTATTTTCATCCTTTTCCTTCCCATCAACTAATCATGTTCTGAGGAGAGTATTCAAAATCAGATTTTCAATACTTGGTGAATGAAATGGATCGATTGCTCGATAGGAAACTAACACCCCTACAAGAACGATTGGTTCGTGTCGAAGAGCAGGGCCAGCGAGAAAGAGCCCGATGGAAGCAAATTTCACCAAGTTGAGGGACGGAGTCAAAATTACCAAGAAAACAATCATCTAATGACTATTTGGGAAAGACATATATCGTGTTCTTATTCATCAAGGAATTCGGGATGAATCAAACAAGTTTCGAGTTTGAAGCCTATTATGGGGACAAACGAGAAGATTCAAGTAATTCATTGTATACACCTAGATATTCATCCATGAAGATTCAATCTAGAAGAGATGATCGTCTTTTGTATGAAGATCCCTCCTCTTATTCTTGACGATAGGCTTCTCATTTTGATTCCTCCTTGTTTTCTTCTTTTTGTATTGAAATAAAAAAAAAAGTATGTGAGAAAGAAAAGAAAACTGAAAAAGAGAATGAAAGAAAGAAAAAGGAGATTGAGATTGCAAAAGCATGCGAGAGAGAATAGAAAAATAAAAGAGAGAGAGATTGAAAAAGGGAAAGATAGTGAGCAAGAAACGAGAGATGTTGAAAAAGAAAATGAAACGAAGAGTGAAAACAAGTTCTCAACAATAAAAGAGACTTTGGAAAAAGAAAATGAGTTAGAAAAAGAAACGAGTGAAAAAGACAATAGTGAGCAAGAAAAAGTGAGGAATGTCTTTACTAACCAATATGTGAGTTTTCCTCGTGTTGTTTCTTCTTTTTAGGTTCCTCAAGAGTCGAATGACAAGTTTCAACTTCATTACCTTTCCAAAGAGAGATGATTCACCTTTCCAAAGAGAGATGATTCCATTTGATCGAAAAAGGTAAGATTGAAGGTGAAATCCAACCACAAGTGTTTAAAGGTAAGCAAGGTAAGGAATCTTTAGCAATCGAGTCATGGCAATCAGGTTTGAAAGTTGTCGATAAAATTTTTCATGACTTAGTTTTAAAAAGATCTCCTTATTTTGATTTGGTTAATTGATATTCACTGTTTGTGGTCGATAAATTTGTTTTAAGTGGATGTAACGGCCCAAAATCGGGCCTAGTCAGAATAGTGATTTCAAAATCACTTCCCGAGGTGTAAGAAAATTATTTTAGTGTTAAATTATTTTATAAGTATGCATGAAAATTTTGGTGAGTTAATTTTAGCGATTTTGAGGCCAATTACGAAAATGGACTAAATCACATGAAGAGTAAAAATTGTGATTTGTTAGTGGATTAAGTTAAATGGCTAGAGAACTAAATTGTAGGGATTTAATGGGCAATTAGGCCCATAAATGAGAGCATGGCCAGCGAAGGAGAGGAATGTGAGACAAAATTTGAAGAAAAGTCAAAGTTGTTAGGTGGCTTAAATTGAAATAGAAAAATAGCCTAGGTAAATAACTACAACCTTCATCATTTCTTCTTCTTTCTTTCACCGATTTTCTCCAGCCATTTCTTGTAACGCCCCCACGCCCGAGACCATCGCCGGAGTCGAGCTTGAGGTGTTACTGAACATAATTTACCACTTAAAGAACTTTGAATCCTTTATTTCTACATTCGCAACCCGCTGTCTATTTGCGTCATGGTTACAAAAAAATCATATCTCAAGTTAAAAAACTCAAAATCAAGATCTGTAAATTTTCCCTAAATCTAGATTCATTTATCTATTTACTAATTTTTTTCTAGAATTTTTAGTTGAGCCAATTAGTACAGTTTATTAGTTAAAGTTACCCCTATTTCAGGACTCGACTGCACTAACCTCTAGTTACCACAAACCACTTTTCTCTCTGTACAAAATTCATGTTACTATGGCATTTGTTTATCTTAAAACTAGACTCAATAAGGATTCTGAACATATAAATTAAATCTCCTAATTATTTTTTTACAATTTATGGTGAATTTCCAAATTTGGAACAGGGGATCCAGAAATTGCTCTGACCCTGTTTTATTAAAACTCAAATATCTCACAACATATAACTTATTTACCTATTTCGCTTCTTCCATATGAAAGTAGACACAATAAGCTTCAATTTTATATTTAATTCATCACCTAATTCTATTTATAATATTTTTAGTGATTTTTCAAACTCACGTCACTGCTGTTACAACATTCTGTTTTATGACAAATTTCACTTTTCTATGAATATTCATGGACTATTATCACTTTGAACATACATGGTCTCATACATGATCTAAATTAGCCATTCTAAGGACTAATCATTATCAGGCATTTTCTCAACCAAACCACAACCATATCACAAGATTAATTACACAAAACAAGTATATTGCTATATATGCCATATTCAAAATACAAGCCATTATACCAAATTGTCCCGGATAGTGTGATTGTTCCTTCGACCCTTCCCGATTTCTGAGCTAGCTTGTCAAAACTACAATGAATGAAAAGAAGGGAGTAAGCATAAATGCTTAGTAAGTTCACATGCAAATAACAAGTAACATAACAAATCAATTATACCAAATAACACTAGCATGGTATCTCCAAAACAATATCACATTTCCAATCATCATTTATCATCTTACCACATTATTGTTGTTGTATCGAGTTTCAACCTGAGGGTTAAGTACATACCTGTCCAAAGTGTCCATTTCACAACACTTATCAAAATGACACATGCATATTGAGTGTTCTTCCATTTCACTAGAATTACCCGTTGAACACATCAGAATATAACTCGGATACATGGATAATTTGCACATAAGTGCCACATGTAATCAAACGACCATGTAACCCGCCCATAAGCGAACTCGGACTCAACTCAACGAGCTCAGGTGTTCGCATCCATAAGTGAACTCGAACTCAACTCAACGAGTTCGGATGCCTAGTTACATCTCACGAACTCGGACTCAACTCAACGAGTTCGGACATTTGCATCCATAAGTGAACTTGGACTCAACTCAACGAGTTCGGATGCCCAACCATCCTAGTGACATGTCACTTGTATCCTAATCTATTCCTAAGGTTCAAACGGGATTTTCCTCCATACATATCCTTGTCGTCTTCCACAGAATACCGAAACCAATACTCGGTAGCAATTTATATTTAACAAGTAGCACACATAATTTGCATATTATTCGATAATAACCACAAAGCATATATTTCATGATAAAAATTAGCATATCATATAAATAACATCAATTAACTTAAAAATAACGATTATGTTACATTATTTACACATGAACTTACCTCGGTACAAAATATAGAAATTTTGCAATTTAGTCAATTTAGCCCCTAATTTCAAATTAAGCACTTTACGCATAGAATTTCTCCACGAAATTTTCACACAATCATGCAATCATATCATAAACCTCAAAATAATTATAAAATAATTATTTCTATCTTGGATTTGTGGTCACAAAACCACTATTCCGATTAGGCCCTAATTCGGGATATTACATTTCTGGGGTTTGAAAGCTCAAAATTTGTAGCCATCTTTCACCCTCACAAGTAAGTCATTTTGATAGCCTTTCTTGAATATTTTTGCGTTTTTGAGACCCCCTTAACATAAGCTTTCTATTGAGGGGTGTATTAAGCATTTTAGGTTGAAGTTCAAATTTTTTCCTTGGATGTGGAGATGTCATTTGTTGGAGTTTTATGAAAGAAAGTGATTGTAGAATGCTTGATAAACAACATTTGGAAATGGGTGTTCATAGAAAACACCTAAAAAGGGGATTTTGTAAAGTGAATAAATTGTATTGGTAAATCCTTGGATAATGGATTTTTGAAGTTGTCATATGAATAAAAGGGCTTAGATAGGCATGCGAGTTGAGGAAATTCGATAAAAATCGATGTTCGGCCTAGGGGTAAAATGGTCAATTCACCATAGTCTAAGGGCAAAATGGTCATTTTGCCAATTTGTGAATTTTAGATTGTTTGTATTAAATTAGTGACTAAATTGGCAAATTTTTATTGTCATAGATCAAGATTTGTCAAATCTGATCTTAGATTAGGGGAAAATTATAACGCCCCAGATTTTGGGCTTAGGGGAAATGGGCTTCGTGTATCGGAGAAATTTGAATTTTTGTGGTCCAGAAAATATTTTGTAATTTCATGTTTGATTTGTTAATTAAGTGATTTGGAGTGCTTGGGGATGTCGGAGAAGTCCTGGGTTCAAAAAAGGACTTTAAAAACATTTTTCATTTTTATCACTAAGTGGAATTGGCGTTTCAAGGAAGGGTTTATAAATAATTTTTGGTTAAAGCAGGACGTATAGAAGCAGGTGGTCTGGTGGCTAGGGGAGCTGGTAGCTTGTAGGCGGTCCAAGGTTCGAATACTGGCCATAGCTGAATTTTTTTCTATTTTTTGCAAAAAAGGCATGGAAGCTGCCGTTAAACCTTATAATTATTTGAGGGTGTTTCATTACACAAAAGGAGTTGTGGAAGAGTGGCAAACGACGCATTGGGATTTTAGAAGAAGCGTAGGTTCGAGTCTCTTCATAGGCAGAAATTTCTTTTTTATTCTTGAATAAACACTGGCCTTAGCAGGTAAGACTTAGAACCTGTTGTGGCCGGATTATAGCACAAGAGCGCCTGTGGTGCAGTGGCGAACAGTGTGCTAAGGTAACTGGAGGGCGTGGGTTCGAACCCCTGGGCAGGCAAAATTTTTGTTTTAATTCTTTATTAAACCGTGGCTTCAACAGGTAAGGGTTATAACTATTCGTGACCGTATTATAGTGTAAGTGAAGTTGTGGTGCAGTGGCCAGTAGCGTGAAGGAGGTTCTGGAGGGCTGGAGTTTGGGCGCCCTCTTGCACAAATGAAATTAATTTTTTGCTGCTCGTGCAAGGCTGGCCGAATTTGGTAATAGCTGATTTGGTCAAGCGGTGGTCAAGCGGTGGTTGAATTTGGATAGATTGATAGCTGATTCTAAACTGCAATTAAAGGTTTTGTTTTTAGGTGATTTTTGACCAAAAGTGGGACTAATTTGGTGATATTCGGTTATGGCAATTTTAGCTAATAAAGATTTTATTTTTTGCTTTCCTTTTTGTTCTTAATTTTTGATCAAATGGGAGGGAAAGTTATGGTTGCCTAGTTTGGGTGCATAGGCTTGGGGATATATCGGCATTCTTGTGGGATTGAAGATGGCTTTCCTTTTTGTTTCTTACCGACACTAGCTTGCAATTGCACACTCATTTTTCTCCTTGATTTATGCAAAGCCGATTGCACCATTTGACTTGATCACCATCAACTCTCTCTTCTTATTAATTTTACTAAGAATCTTTAGTGCCGAAATAGGTTCTTTGCCAAAGGATCTAGTTTCTTTTGCTTTCGGTTTTGTTTAATTAGTCATTTTTTTCATTTTCCCTCCTTTTGAATTTCCTTTTCGTTTCCTTCAACTAAATCGAATACCCCATTTTCTTGGATAGCCGAATCTTTTTCTAACTGAATTTTTTTCCTCTCTTGCTCATAGTTGCTACTTGACTAAATCACTTATCTCCTTCTACCCTTCAGTTTTTCTTTTCTAGTCATATGGTTATTGATTCCTCCCTTCTTCTCTTTTGTGTTACCTCTCTTGGCCGAATACATTGCCATTGTTCACCCTTCCTCTCTTCTTTTCATTTGACCGATTGTATCAATTATCCCTTTCATTTTTTGGGATCATCAAGGTCCTTTTCTGTTCATCTTCTTTTATCAAACAGTTGAATCTAAATTGGTTCTGTAAGCTGAAATTATGATTTCATTTCTAGTTATTCACTCTTCTTGGCCAATTAAATCACTCTTTATTTTGGACGATTGCTAGGCTTGGGACATGTCGTTTTGGTAAGTATTCGATCAGAATGGTTGATTACATCCCCACATGGAGTGATTGGTTGGACGGAGATAGAGTGTAGCGGATGGTTGGGTAGGATTCTGATTGCATGCTATACTGTTACTGTATTGGGCTTAGCCCACTGATTGTGATATGGACTCTGATTGCATGCTATACTATTTACTGTAATGGGCTTTGGCCCACGGATTGTGATATGCTACTGTAATGGGCTCTAGCCCAGACTGATTCTGTTATATTGTTATTGCAGGGGTAACACACTGAGTATTCGTATACTCACCCTTTTATTTTAACTGTATAGTTAATTATGAGGCATAGGTGATTCGGTGCTATATGGACTTGGAGATGGCCACACTCTGCTTTTATATTGTTTCTGGTTTTTATTTATTTTAATTATGGTTTTATTTTGGGTTTGTAATAAGGCCGTTATTTAATTTTTCTTAAGTTTTGGGTTTATTTATCTACATGTTTAAATTTGTTAGCTCTAAGGCGCGTTTTACAAAATGATATCTATTTTCCAAAAACGACGTTTCCACAACAAATGAGAATTCAAACAAAGTTGCCGCAATCATTATGTTTTTCCAAAGTAATTACTTTCATAATCTGAATAATCAAAGATAGACGGAATTTAGTGATTTCTTTAGAACTTGTAAGAAGGGTTTTCAATGGAAACACAATTTTCTAAAAACACTTCTATGTGACACGCCGGACTCGGGCCTAACTTCTAGGCTGAGTTTGGGGTGTTATAAAAAACCAAGCCAGTCGAGTAAACTGAATCGACATCCTCATTTTGTATACCGAGGTAAGTTGTAGGTAAATAATGCGACATTCCTATCTTTTATGCATACATTCATTGTATTGGCATAAATTAATAACGTAGGTTTATGAGATGCCTATAAGAACTTTATTTGAGCATGAAACGTTCAATGATGACGTGTAATGATGTATTGATGAAAGTTGTGTAAATGAGCCTAGTTGAATAGTAGAATAGAATCAGATATTCATGCCATGACAATTGAGTGATGTGTGTGTGCTAGTGTAAGACATGTCTGGACATGCATCGGCCACATTACGGAAGTCAGTGTAAGACATGTCTAGGACATGCATCGGCTTTGAGATGAGAGCTAGTGTAAGATATGTCTGGGACATGCATCAACCTCGAGATATACAAGCTAGTGTAAGACCTGTCTGGGACATCGCTTTAGCTTGTTATGTGTCAGTGTAAGACCTGTTTGGGATATGGCATCGACACCGATAGATGAGAGCTAGTGTAAGACCATGTCTGGGACATGGCATCGACTCAATACCCTACGTTGGAGGCTTAATGAATATCCTTTTCTTATTCTTGATGATTCAACGGGAACAATTTAGAGTAAATGTTTAGTTGTGAGATATTGTGATGATCTCTGTAAGTGATGTAGGTACTTAATGCAATACATGAAACACAAGTTCACTAGCATGTTGTATGATTAGTAAAGGATGGAATCGAGTAAGTTATGTTGTAGTTATTCTTGATCTATGCATGATTGTAATACAAATGGAAGCTTATCATGACTTGGTAAATTGTTGTTATTTATTGACTTACGACTTACTAAGTTTTATGCTTACCCCTCTTCTTTCCATTTTTTTAGTGTCGCCTAAGTAATTCGAGGATCCAAGGACGTCAGAAGCATCATACACACTATCCATCGAAGCACTCAGTATAATTATCTTTTATGTTTTAAGTAATGGCTTGTATAGGTTGTATAGGTCTTTGTTATCTTGTTACATGACACATTCTAGTTAGCCAATTGTATTGGCCATTTTTACTTAAGTTTCATTTTGTAAATGGCCTTTGGAATTGGCCTAAAACCTCCCAAGTTTGTTTAATGAAATGAGATGTAGTTACATGGAAATTATGCTATTCTGATTAGTAGTTTATTTATGCACTTTGTATCTGAATTGGTTGATGTTTGGGCACCTATTTAGGGGCATTTAAATGAGTATGGGTGCCATGTCATATTATATGAATTTTGGGATGATGTTTGTATGTGTTTCAGGGTGGCTAAGGGCTTGGTAAATAGCTCTATAATGCTCACACTGGTAGACACACGGACATGTGTCTAGGCTGTGTGACACACACGTGCTGCACACAGGCGTGTGGCTCTACCGTGTGTCCCCTGCACCTTTCAAGGATAGAATTAAATGCCATCAGCATTCTCCACGAGCATGAGACACGGTCGTGTGTCTCAACCATGTGGAGGACACGGCCAACACACGGGCGTGTGCCATGGTCGTGTGAGTGATGACGTCAGAAACAAAATGTCCATGTTTTTGCACACGAGCCACAATACGAGCGTGTCAAAGCCGTGTGAAGGACACAGGCTGGGCACATAGGCGTGCGCCAGGCCTTGTGAAAACCCTTGTAGATTTAGGTTGGAAAATAAATCCACACAGGTGAGGAGCACGGGTGTGCCCCTCAATAGTGCAAGCCGTGTGAGGTACACGGGCTATCCACACGGCCATGTCTAGAGGCCACACGGTCGTGCCCCCTTCAACACGAGCGTGTGCCCTAATTATAGTGGATTTTCTTAAAAGATTTCTAAGTGTCTAAAATGGCCTCTATTTGTTTCTAAACCACAAGTTAGACCTCGTAGACCCTTATTGAGGCCCGTAGGTTATTGTTTAAAAAAGTTTCAAATTTGGACGTATTTTGGTTGTTTAAAATTGATTGTTTAGCATGAGTTTTAGTTAGGTAATACCTCGTACACCGTTCTGGTGTCAGATACGGGTAAGGGGTTTTACAGTGGAGGCACATGAAGAGTTGTTACTTGATAAGTTTTGTGTTGAAAAATCTTTTGATGTCTTTAGATTAAATCAAAAAATACAAAATGTGATCTTTTGTGATAACAAGTTTTCACGTAAAGCACTTAATCTGTTTGAATGTGATGTTAATGTGAATTCTCTAAATCTTTGTGCGAAATCCTCATGAATGCATCCTGTTTGGATATATTTTGTGAGGATTGGTTGTTTGAAAATGAATATGCCTAAATCTTGTTTGTTTAGCATGTGTGAATTATCGGTGAAATAGAAATTTTTGCTGCATTTTGGAACGAGTGATCAAAACCATGTTTTTAGGCCCGAAGCATGTATTCCTAAGTTGTTGTCAAGTGAAGGTGAACATCATAATTTTATCTTGAATAAATATGTTGAACCCTTCCGTTTGCTCCAGGTTTTATCTTTACTCCCAAAAACAAAATACGTGAATTTTGATGGCTTGCAAAATCAAAATCAAATCTTTGATTCCGGAGGATGTTCTATATTGTTGCTTAACAGATTCAAACTTGTGTTGCGTGATTTTAACTTTAATGTGCTTCATGTTCTTCATAAGTTACTAGCACTGAATTTTTCAAGTCCAATTGAAATGGTAAATAAAAACTGTCTTTGATCTCAGTGAATATTGTACCATATCATTGTTCAAGGGATTTGGACCAAGGAATTTTGATTTCTGAGACTATAAGCTTCAATGGTTTGTGATTCTAATTTGATGTCATTAATGAAATTTTCGATCCATCATCAGAAGGTAAGGCCACATGTTTTTGATCCCGGCATAGAAGCATATGTTCAAATGGTGCATAGCAATTCCAAAAGTTCTTTCGAGTGATCATTCATGGTGTCACTAACTTTTTTCATTTTCGTGAAGGTAATATTTGGAAATGGATTCCTCTTAAAGAGGAGGGCAAGCGTCTAATATGTTTCATTTTTGAGTCTTGTGTAGTTTCCAGGTTTGTGATGATGAAAAATTTTCGTGAGCAAGTGGCCCGATTTGAGGACAAATCGTCTTCAAGAGGGAGGGTATGATGTGAACCAGGTTTCATCATGTTACAAACCAACTCCACAACACCGAGATTCGCCCAAACTCGAGGGACCCAAGTGCAAAATGAGGCTTTTAAATTCAGTTTGTTAATAATTGAGTGGCTGAAACTTTATTTTTAATTGAACTCATCTTAGTTATTAAATTAAGTTGTTGGAATAAATACTCAACTTAGTTAATTGAGTTGTTAAATAAATGCTTATCTTAGTTAATTTAATTGCTGGAATAATTTATTGTTACATGTGTTTTAAGCTTGTTAATTAAGTTTCATTTGTTTAAAGTATTTATTGTGTTCAAAGTGTTTAATGTGTTTTAATGTGTTGTTAATGCTTGTAGGTGACTATTCAGCTAGAATCGGTTACAAAGTGTTAAATGCATCTCTTTAGTTGGAATCTGTTACATACAAGGGGCTGTTACAACATTTAAGAAAGCATTTGGCATCAATTAAATTTAGTAGCCTATTTATCTTTTCTAAGGAGTTGTTCAAGAATAGCAATGGACAACAATTAAAGGAAAGCATTATACTTATTGCTGGTGTTTATTCAGCTATCCAAGGCTGATTTAATGAAGGAATTGAAGTTATTTGGCTACTCAAAATGTTGAACTCTTCTAGCCTAAGTAATCAACTCATTTATTTAGCTAAATTAGAACATAAAATCATATTGATAGCTACTATTACTTAGGCCTAGAATTTCAAGAGTTTGTGAGTTTTATTTTAGCTCATTATTAGCTCATTAAGCTGAATAATTATGACTTTTTAGCTAGGTCTCATGTAAGCACTATAAATACTTCGTCATTAGCTTGTTTAGGAAGACTTTTGATCCTTTGATTAATGTTTATAACATTTTGTGAACTTTTCAACTCTCCTATTTCATTTAGACTAGCATGACTTATCTAGTTTGCTAGCGTCATCCTATTTCTTTCCGAACTTATCACTCTTAAACAGAGTGTGGCATTCACCCTTATACCGATTGGTTCCCATCTCCATATAGATAGTGGGTCACAGTTTAGCTATCCTTCTATCTACCTTTAAGTGTAACAGCCCGATTTAGACCCTAATCAGAACGGTAGTTTCGGGACCATGAATCCGAGTCAGAAAAATATTTTAAAATTAATTTATGTGTTTATTTTGTGTGAATTTATATTTGTGAAATTTTCGTGACTTAATTTTGTCGTTTAGGTGTCCGATTAAATAAAAGGAATTAATCTCATAAATTGAAAATTTGATAGTTTAAAGTATAAGGGCTAGTTAGTGGCTTTCTAAGTTGGGGCATTTATGTGGTAAATATCCCATAAATATATTAGTGGGACGGTTAAGACTATTAAGGACATAAAAGTAATTTAATTATTAAACATGTTAATATATATATATATATGTTATATTAAAACATAAAATAAGCCATGTTTATTATTCTCTTCACCGAAATAAGAAACAAAGAAAAGAAATGAAGAAGCTTAGGTTCGGCCATCCTTTCCAAGCTCGATTCAAGGTTCGTTCTTTGTCAGTTTTTGATAATTTTTACGTTTTTGAGATTGTTGCTTCGAGTACTACAAAACCCAAGCTTTAATTTTTGATTTTGATGAATATTTTGAGTTATTCCATTGATGGAAACTTGTGATTTTTATGTTTTGATGATGAATTATGGAAAATATGGATTGGGTTAAGATATATTGTAAAGGAAATTCTAATGATTTTGAGTAATTAGGACTTAATTAAAAAAATAAAAATGTGGGGGGATTAAAATGTGAAATTGGTGAAAAATATAGGCTTATTTGGGCACTAGGGGTATTCAGCCTACTCTAGAAGTGGTTAATTTTGCATAAATTTGTGTTTTGTGCATTAGGGACTAAATTGTAAAAATTGTAAATGTTAGGGGTAAAATGGTAATTTTCCCATTTGTGTGTTTTTGGACTAAATTGAATGAAAATATGTTTAAATGAGCTTAATTTGAATATGTTTAGATCAAGAATTAAAGAAGTTTGAATTGGATCGGGGAAAAGCTAAAGTTATTGACTAGTTGTCCCGTTCCGTTTTTCATCGTCCGAGGTAAGTTCATAAGTAAATATACGTACTTAAATTCAATTAAATGTTAATTATACATGCTGAAATGAAAAGTATGATTTATTATACCCTATAGCTGAATGTGAGTAAGTTAAACTACAAAGTTTTCGAATTCGTTTCAACCGAGTTACGACGTCCGAAAGCCCCGTATGAACCCTATGAATAGTTAGGATGCGTATGTCATGACATAGGATCCGATTTATGTGTGCAAGTAATACCATGGAATCGATGTGAAACTTCGATAAATGTGTCCAATTAAGACCCTATCTAGGACAGTGGCATCGGTACGTGATTACATGTAAGACCACGTCTGGGACGTTGGCGTTGTATGATATATGTGATTATCCGAGTGTCCTATTCAATTCCAAATGGTTCATCAGTCAATGTTAAGTCGTGTTTGAGTGTATAAAACGAGCCAATTGGCAGGTATGAATCAGTTTGATATTTACTTAAAATAAGGTAAATGAACAACTTGATGCTTATGACAAATCATGTGTAAGGTAAATAAAGATTATATGTGAACTAGATAAGTATATTCGGCCTTGTGGATAGGATTAAACGAGTCTTAATTGTATGTATATGTGATAATGTGTATTCAGTTATGTAACTAATTTATGTATATAAAGATATCTAGTGTTACATGAATTTATATACTTGAATGTATGTGAACTAGGTTTAATGACTATTTGGCTTTAGAAGTTAAACTATAATATGTTAATTTGGCCACATGAACATTCTGCCCTCGCTATAAATGTGCATATGATATTACAATGTGAGTAATAAGTATAAGTACCTATGTTTTATAATAGTATTTAACCTTGAAGTAAAAGACATATTTTACTTATATATGTATGTACGTTTGACTACGTGTATATATATATACATGTATGGTTGTTATACTTTGACTTATGAACTTATGCATATGGAAGTATACATACTAGCTATGATAAGGACAATTTAGCTTGGGAATTGAGCAATATATGTTAGAAAAGCTATGTGAGTGTCCAAACTAGGTAAGCAATTATGAAGTATATTCGGTTCTAAGTTAAGTATAATTATGATATATAAAGGTTTGATACGTGAGGTTATGTATCTTGTGTGTATGTGGATTTGGTTTATAATGATTACACAATTTTAGAAATTTTATGATAAAGTATAAATATGGTCATGTGGGCATTCGACCAAGGTGACATTCACGAATGAATATGTATATGTATTTAGACTGTGAGATTATACATGTTTGATCTAAATGTGTTCTTATAGTTTAACTTTGGACTAATTTAATTAATTTGATAGTATTACTCAGTTGTTTATTTGCTTATGACTTACTAAGCTATGATAGCTTACTGTGTGTATAATTGTCTCTACTTTGTAGATAGTGAACCCAACTTACGAGTTCGGGAATCGTCAGAGGAGCTTATCACACTATCGACCACCTTTGGTATTTTATAAACGTTACATATTGGACCTATGGCATGTATAGGCTGGAGTGTGTTTTGAAATGTTGTATTTCAATTTTGTATAATTTGGCCATGCGAAAATGGCTTATTATTCTGTTGTGTTGGATTTTATGTCTTGGTCAAATGACATGGTTGATATATTTGTATGTGGTTTGATAATTCGGCTATGCTTTATAAGTAGATGTGAATTATGCTTAATTTGTTTGACGTGTAATAGATGGATATAATGAATTTAGGTAATGGTTATAGACTATTTGATATTCGGCCATGGAGATTAAACCAAGTCTATATGTGTGATGTGTTGGTAAAATTTTATGAACTGGTATAGATATGTGTTTAATTAAATAGGTGTTGATATATGCATACTGATTTTGCTAGTAATGATGTTTTAAGCCTAGTTATATTCAGCTATGCTACATATGTATACTTGTGAAGTACTTGACATGAAATGCAAATTATGGTTGATTTATGAAATTGATTCTATGCGAGGTTACATGCGTGCAATGTGATTTAGTAAAATGAAAGTAGGCATTTGTTAAGGCATATATATATTTAGCATGTTTAAAATTCGGCATCGGTAATTGGATTTTGACCATTTGAATAGTGACTTGTGTATATGTATTAAGTATGTTTACATTCGGCCAATGCATTAGGAAATGACCAAATGAATAGTAATTCATGTTATAAGGAATCATAATGGTTATGTGCGAATTCGATAAAATTATTTGTGTTTGGTGCATTAATGATTAAGTATATTATAAAAGAATGAGTAAACCATGATTTATTTTATGGCCGTATGAATTGGTTGTGACTTGGTTATATTTTTGTAAAGATTTAATTTGTCTTTTTGATCTATTAATTTAATATAATTATTTAGATAATAAGCATGCAAAATGGTTCATATTATTGTGTACCATGCACATAAAGCTTTAGTAATAGAGATATTAATGACTTCTTTGAAAGATATGTTAATGCAGTATGTGTTATATGTTTATAAGTCATGATTCATGAATATTTGTTTGTATTTGAAAGGCATATTATACATGACTTAGAGTTTTCATTGTTATTTGAATATTGATTCAAATTGCTTGAATAATGTTTTAACAGACTTATGGCTTTTAAAAAAAAATTATTTCCTATGTATACCAGTGAATGTCCAGAAGTTGTGTCTAGTTCATTAGTAATGTCTCGTAACTCCATTCAGGTGACGGATACGAGTTAGGGATGTTACACTAAGTGTCCTATAAGATTTGGTTTAGTACTCTATTTTAGTACTAGTTCTTTCTTGACCTTAAAGCCATTCGAACTGTAACGCCCCGAATTTTAGGTGTAGAAATCTTGGGCCTTGGGTTTGGATCAGTAAGGAGGCTGTACATAAGTATTTAATTGTGCAAGAAAATGACACAGTTAAATGTCTGCTTTAGTGGTTGAGGTTCTTGAGAGGTGTTTAAGAAGTCCTAGGTTCAATCTAGGCTCTAGGAGAAATTTTAGTTTTTCCTCTTAAGTCAACCTTGCCTATAGCATGTTGGCCTTATAAATTATTATGGTTAAAATATGACACAAAGAGAGCTTGTAGTCTAGTGGCAAGGTGGCGTGGCATGTGTAGAATTTTTGGTTTTTCCTTGAATAAACCTAGATATTAGTATATAGGCTTTATAAAATATTGAGGATAAGTTATGACACAAGGAGCCTATTAGCTTGATGGTAAGTGGCGTGGTAGAGCTTCAGGGGGCTGGTGTTCGAGTCATGCCTTGAGTAAAAAGGTATTTATTTTACTGCCTAAGTCGTGTAGGTAGTAGAGTTTGACTGAATTACTACAAAATTGTGGTGGAATTTGAATTAGTCTTGAAGAGAGATTTGAGGGGATATTAGGGGAGGGTGTTGTGGAGAGATAATAGAAGAAAATTAAGGATTTTGAAGGAGTGGGAGTGTTGGAGCCAAATTGGGATGGTATGGAACTTTTTGAATTCGATTTTGAGTGTTTTTGGGGGAGCTAGTACCGATTTTGTTGGGGGTTTCGGTTTTCTCTCCATTTGGAGTTTTGCCAATATTTCTTTTGTGCTTTTTGCTGCTGTACCGAATACTGCTAGGGTCTTGAGGTACCTTTCAATTTTGCCTTGCTTCCAATCCTCGGTTTATCGACTCTCTTTTTTGCTCTCTCTCCCAATTCTCAAGCCTTTCAGTGTTAACACTTTTCTCTTTTCCTCTTCTTTCTCTCCTATCTCCCTTATGCTGCCGATTTCCTTTTTCTGGTCACTGCTAAAAGTTCTTTCTCTCTTCTTCTTTGTTTTAAAATTTCTTTCTCTGTCTCTGCCAAACTATATTGCTCCTTCAGTCTCTTAGACGTTTTCAAGCCTCCACTATGCATCGGTTAATCGCACTTTGTCAGTAAATGTTATTGGTACTTGAAGTTTTGATTTTTAGGTGGATTAATTGGGATTTTTGTTCATCATAATTTCATATCTATTAGACATAGGTCGCGATTTTTCCAAATTGATAACTATTTTTAGAACAACACGTTTCCGTAACACTGTTGAAATGTTTTCGCACCAAACAAAGTTTTTTTAAAAAAAGTAAGAACGTTTTAAATGGTTAACAAATGACTAAAAGGATTTAAGAACCAACAAGAGGCTTTAACTTTCAAACGGGCTTTTATCAACAAGATCGAGTTTTCAAAAAAAACATTCAGTCAATGTGACACGTCAAATTCAACCCTAACGTCTAGCCAGGTTTGGGGTGTTACACGAACCATTCCCATTACCATATTTTAAACACCCAGGTCCCTTTGTTAAATCAAACCATATCCCTTAATTATCTTAAACTATCATATATCTCTTTGTTAAAAGCCTTACTTAGCCAAATTCAACCATTACTCTGTTCAAGAATGATACTTCTCCATTTTAACGATCGAGTAACAAACGACTTGAATCATCACCGATGCGAGTTTGTATCACAAGAACAACCACCACCTGCTACAGGTAACATACCATGTGACAATCCATTGTTTGGCAACACTGACAATAACACCCTAACAGACCCACCATCACCACAATTACCTGCAAATGTGCATATGGCTCAGAATGAGATAACTTTATAGGACTATGCCCTACCAAGTTTAGATATGGTTCAGAAAAGTATAACAAGGCCGACGATTACAGCTAATAACCTTTGAAATCAAATCGGTGATGATACAAATGATCCAAAATAATCTGCAATTTAGGGCCACCACGATAGAGGGCCGTAATCAACATTTGAAACAGTTTCTTCAACTTTTTGATACTTTTAAGCAAAAAAGGGTCATTAATGATGCTATTCGTCTTCGATTGTTCCCCTTTTCTTTGATTGATAACGTTTTTTCTTGGTTAGATTTGCAACCACCAAGGTCTATCACAACATGGGATGAAATCACCAGAAAGTACAAAAGCTTTTCCCAATCAATAAAGCAACCCAACTAAGAAGAGAGGTCGTTGTTTCAAGCAGATGGAGGGAGAAAGGTTTTATGAGGCATAGGAACATTTTAAGATGTTAATTCAAAAATACCAGCACCACGGATTTCCTGAGTGGATGAGATTGCAAATATTTTATAATGGGTTGGATTCAAACGCACGATCTGGATTAGACAAAGCAACAAGAGGAGCTATTATGAATAGGAAATACGAGAACGCATATGAAATTATTGAAAATATGGCATTAAACTCCTATCAATAGCCAGCTAAACAATTCACATATGGCTAGAAACCTACTATAGTCAAAGCTATTCAAAAGGATGATAAATATTAAGAACTAGTGGATGGAATCAACCGTATTGAATCTGCTTTTTCACCATCTATGTATGGAGGAGACAAAACACTCTTCCATTATATCAAAAACCCTATTGAGGATATAAATTACGTTAGGAATAGGGGTGGAAACTCGTATTCAAACACATACAATCCTAGCTAGAGAGATCACTCGAACTTGAGATGGGGAGGAAACCAAGAAGGAGGTAATAATTCAAGTTAAAAATATTAATTAACAACCTCCTTACTTCCAGAAAACCCAAGACAGAGCCAACCGAAGTGACCATATGACATGTGGTCAATGTCTTGATTGAATTGAGGGAGAAATGCAATCAATGAGAATAGATGTCAAGCAAGTGCAGTCTAATTGCAGCAACTCAACAATAACATTGAATAAGCTCGAGGATAAAATGAGCCAATTTTTTAGCATGATGGGCGATATTAAAAGACGAATTGGCTCGGGCATTCCAAGTAACACGGAAGATAATCCACGGAGGGAAGGTAAAGAGCATGTGAAAGCTATAGCAATCCGATCAGGCAATGTACTGAGTAGCCCAAAAATACCTATCCTAGAGGCAACTATGGATAATACTGATGAACTTTAAGATAACTCCCTAGAAGTAGAAAATGGACTTGAATTAGAAGAGCAGAATGCACCAATGGCTAAGACAGGAAAAGAGACACTTAAAGATGCCGAAATCACAAAGGTCTCATTCCTATCACAATTAGAAGAAAGACGAAAATGGGACGAGGATGACTTTGTAAGTTTTTTTAATTTGTTTAAAACCTTAAATGATAACCTACCCTTGATTGAGTTAATTGAGAAGGTTCCCAAATATGCCAAGTTTTTAAAGGAGATGATAGCAAGGCGAAAATTGAAAGTCAAGGTAGGAAAACAGGTTAATTTAAGTGCTTCCTTTACTGTAAGCATTTGCAGACAAGTACCACGAAAAGTGAAAGACCCGAGCAGTTTTACCATTCTCATAGAAATAGGGAGTTTTCACTTTAATATAACCCTATGCGATTTAAGAGCTATTATTAATTTAATGCCCTTATCAATTTTTGAACAACTTGGGTTAGAGAATCTTAAAGCAACTCAAGTAACATTACAATTGGTTGACAGGTCTTCAGTACACCTGAAGGGAGTACTGGAAGATGTGTTAGTCAAAGTGCAAATATTTATTAGTCCTACAGATTTTGTAGTACTTGAATTTGAGGAAGATCGAGAGATACCAATCTTACTAGGAAAACCTTTCCTAGCCACTTCTAGATCCACCATTGATTTAGAGAAAAATGAGTTGACAATGAAAATTAATGGTGAGACTGAAACCTTCAAATGTGGCTATCAGCCTAACAAGGCAAGTATGAGGAAATTAGGGGAGCACTGCAAAAACTTATCGAATTTTAACATTCCTAAATCAAGGGAAATGTTTCCTTTTATGACTATAGAAAAAATAAACAGGTTCAAGGAATGAGACAAATGATTAAAGGCAAAATGGCATGACGAACGATAGACAAATAATAATAGAATAAAAAAATCATCCATGAGTGAACTGACAATACTGCTAGATAAATCTAGTAGTATAACTTAAAATTTCTAAATTGTTGTACAATTGTAAATTACTATGTACTTAACTAATCACAATTTAGATTTTAAATTTTATTTGCTGTAGGTTTATCCTTAGATAGAAACATCCTTAAGATGGAATTTTGGGCCGAAACAAGAACGTCATCATGACATCACAATAGCAAGTCGCGACGTAGTAGACAGTCCTTAGGAATCTTCAAATTGGTGGATGTGTCACAACACAGATGTCCTGCTAGGGATGTCATGACATGAAACCCCTGTGTCACGACATCACTGTAATTTTCTGCAGGGTTGACCCAACCCATTATGCAACTCGAAGACTTAAACACTAATTTTACTCGATTTTTAAACCTTTAAAACCCTATTTCACAACTTAAACTCTTATTTACTCCTAATTAAAACACTCCTTAAACCCTTACCCCCTCAAACTCTCTCAAATCTATCAACATCCCCTAAACCCCCAATTTCTTAAATTTACTTACACAAACTTGGTGTAACAAGGAATAGGGACATTACGGGCAAGCAATGAATTCAAACAAACTTCAACTATACATTCAATGTTAATGTAACCTCCCAAACCCAGCCTAGACGTTATGACTAGATTGAGAAAGCTACATAAGCCATAGAAATGGTTAAGCTAACTTACGTTACTTTTGAAGACCTTTGATAAATACATTTTAGAGAAAACTAAAGTTGTACTTTTAGTTAGCTTAAAAGCATTCATTCATTAGGTTGTGTATGCTTAGGATCCATTTTATTGTTAATAGTGTTGTTTTATAAAAACTATCTGCTTGTCATTCTTCTTTAAAAAAACTCGAAGTTAAACTAATGCAGCGGAAAAACCATTTTTCAAGCCATTTTAAAAAATTAGTTGCCTTATTGATTTGTTTTTCAAAAATAGTTCCTTTACAATATAGTGGAAACTAGGGAACAGTATCAAATTTTACCTAAGCCCGATATCATGCATTATCCAGTTATTATGCTTGAGTAATTCATGCATGCAAAAATCACTAAAAGAATAGTTACCAAGCCACAGACCAAAAATGTGGAGGGACGACAACCAGCTTTGGTTTATGCTGCTCGTCGTCGAGAGGAGAGCGATGCGCTTGATGTCATGACTGGTATGTTTCTTATTCATAGCATGCCTTATGTTGCTTTTATTGATGTTTAGCTAGTGGTGTGTCGGGGAAGTTGGGTATGCAATCTGAAAATGCTGTGAGTGAGATAACAGTAGTTAGTCCACTAGGTAACTCGGTTAGTGTAGACAAACTCTTTAGAGATGTACCCTTAGAGACGTAAGGCAAAACTTTCCTGCGAATTTGATGGAACTATCATTCGGAGAATTTGATCTCATCTTTGGGATGGACTGGCTTGTTAAGCACTAAGCAAACTTGGATTGTGCTGCGAACTGGATGGTACTAAAGACTTCGGAGGGCGATGAGGTAACTGTAACATGGGAGCGAAGGGATTATCTGTCTAACGTCATCCCGGTATTAAGGGCCGAAAATTTGATTCGCAAGGGTTGTGAGGCATTTCTGGCTTATGTAAGTAATTTTGAATCTAAAGGTCCTTCCGGGAAAACAGTAATGACTGTTAAGGAATTTATGGATGTGTTCCCCAATGAGCTGCCTAGCTTACCTCTAAACTGCAAGGTCGAATTTGGTATTGATCTATTGCCGGGAACAGCTCCGGTGTCTATTGCCCCAAACAGGATGGCACCAAAGGAGCTACTAGAGCTGAAAGCGCAGATCCAAGAACTTCTGAATCGGTGATTTATCCGATCGAGTGTGTTTCTGTAGAGAGCACCGGTACTTTTCATCAAGAAGAAGGATGGGACAATGCATATGTGTATAGATTATTGTCAGCTGAACAAACTGACTATTAAGAATAAATACCCTCTGCCAAGGATCGACGACCTTTTTGACCAGCTTAGAGGGGCGTCGGTATTTTACAAATGATCAGCAAGATAATTATTCCACATGCAAGATAATTGGCAAAATCAGCAAACCAAAGAGTTTCGTGAATTTGGCTTACGTTAAATAGATGTTCATCTGGGAAGTTCTCGTTGATTGGCACACGTGATTGAGTTGCCTCATCTTGCTCTAACCTTAACAAATGATCAGCTACTTGATTCTCGACTCCTTTTCTGTCTTAGATCTCAAGGTTAAATTCTTGGAGCAAAAGTATCCAACGAATTAGCCTTGGTTTCGCATCTTTCTTGGTGAGTAAGTACTTAATGGCCTTATGGTTAGTAAATACCGTAACTTTGGTACCTATAAGATATGAGCGGAATTTGTCAAAAGCAAAGACTACAGCAAAGAGTTCCTTTTCGGTTACCGTATAGTTGAGTTGGGCTCCCGTCAAAGTTTTGCTTGCATAGTAGATAGGGTGGAAATTTTTGTTTCTTCTTTGACCCATCATAGCTCCAACAACATAGTCACTTGCATCTCACAACAGGTCAAATGGTGAGCTCCAATCAGGTGTAACAATTATTGGGGCTAAGACTAATCATTTCTTCAGATCTTCAAAAGCTTCTAAACATGCTTTATTGAAATCAAACACTGTATCTTTCTCTAACAATGAACATAGTGGTTTAGAAATTTTTGAAAAATCCTTGATAAACCTTCGGTAAAACCCGGCATGGCCTAAGAAACTTCTGACTCCTTTCCATTGATTGGAGCTGGTAATCTTTCAATTACATCCACCTTCGCTCTATCAACTTCAATTCCTTTCTTTGAGATTTTATGTCCCAAGAAAATCCCTTCCTTAACCATAAAATGGCATTTCTCCCAATTAAGGACAAGATTTGTCTTTTCTCATCTCTTTAGTACATTAGCTAAATTATTCAAGCAAATATCATAAGTGTTTCCAGAAATAGAAAACTCATCCATGAAAACTTCAACAAAATTCTCAACCATATTAGTGAATATTACCATCATGCATCGTTGAAATGTTGTAGGTGCATTACACAAACCAAAAGGCATTCACCTAAAAGCAAACGTACCGTACGGACAAGTAAACATTGTCTTATGCTGGTCCTCCAAAGCTACAACTATTTGATTGTATCCCGAATATCCATCCAAGAAATAGTAAAATTTGTTACCTGCCAGTCAATCTAACATCTGATCCATAAAAGGCAATGCAAAATGGTCCTTCCAAGTAGCTTTATTAAGTTTTCTATAATCAATATAGATCCTCCACCCAGTAACTGTTCTCCTTGGAATCAACTCATTACGCTTATTTTCAACAATTGTGATCCCCTCTTTCATCAGCACACACTGCATCAGACTTACCTACGAACTATCTGAAATAGGGTAGATGATTCCTACATCTAGCCATTTGATTACCTCTTTTCTCACCACTTCCTTCATAATCGGATTAAGTCTCCTTTGCCCATCAATTTGAGCTCTTTCACCCTTCTCTAAAATGATTTTTTGCATACAGAAAGAATGGCTTATACCTCGAATGTCAGCTATGGTCCAACCAATTGCTTTTTTGAATTTTCTTAGAACAGCAATTAGTCGCTCCTCTTGATCATCCGTTAGGTCTGTTGAAATAATCACAGGCAAAGTAGAACAGTCACTTAAATAAACGTATTTCAAATGGGAACAGAGTACCTTTAGCTCGAGTTTAGGTGGTTCATCGATTGACAACTTGGTTTGAGTAAATTCTCTAACTTCTGACTCCAACAGTTCAAACCGTGTGGTCTGAATGAACTTCCTCTAATTGGCTTCCATCAAAGCCATGTTCTCTTCATTTTCTTCATCCTCCAAAGGGTCAAACTCTAAGGCTTTCTCCAATGGATCTTCTTCACAATTTCTTTCCATAGACACCAAGGTCTCTATTTCTTCCATAATTGAACACTTTTCTGCTGGATCAGGAAATTTCATCACTTTCAGAATGTTAAAAGTTACATGATCGTCTTGAACTCACATAATGAGTTCGCCTTTCTGTACATCAATTAACGTTCTTTCCGTAGCTAGGAATGGTCTTCCAAGTATGATCGGCACTTCCTTATCTGCTTCAAAATCTAAGATAATGAAATCAGCGGGAAAAATAAAATTTTCAACTCTTACCAAAACATCCTCGATCTTTCTTTCAGGGTAGGCTATAGATCGATCTGCTAGTTGAAGCGTCACAGTTGTAGGTCGTACATCACCTACTCCTAACATCTTAAAAAATGGACTTAGGCATCAAGTTGATACTTGCTCCTAAGTCACACAAAGCTTTACCACTATAAGATTCACTGATGTTGTAGGGTATCGTAAAGCTTCCTGGGTCCTTCAACTACGGTGGCAAGTTGTTCTGCAGGAACGCACTACACTCCTTTGTTAAAGCAACAATCTCATACTCACTCAGTCGTTTCTTTTTGGATAGTATATCCTTCATAAACTTCACATAGTTCGGCATTTGTTCTAAAGCCTCCACCAACGGGATGTTGATGTGTAGCTGTTTCAGTACATCGAGAAACTTCTTAAACTGCACCTCCTGTTTCTGCTTATGTTGCTGCAATCTTTGTAGATATGGAGGTGATGGAACTTTAGGTTGGATGGGACAACTCTTCTGGGTAGATAAATCTGCATCCAAAGAAGATGTTAAAGTATTTGAATTTAGTACGTTAGGATTTACCTTGTTAGACTTGGCAGATTTTGGCTCTTTTGGTGTAGGAATTTTAGCGGCTGGTTGTCTTTCCACTTTCCTCATAGGATCATCTTCAACATCAATCACTTGGGGCTCCAGAATTTTACCACTTCGTAAAGCCACTACCTTGATATGCTCTTTACCTAAGTTTCTTGGATTCTCAGTATCGCTTGACAAAGTTCCTTGCAGTCTATTGCAAAGCTCTATAGCTAATTGACCCATTTGGTTCTCCAAATTCTTCAATGTTGATGTTTGGCTCTGGATCAAAGCATCATTCTTCGCCATGTATGCTTTTAATAAGTTCTCCAAACTATTTGATGACTCAGCTTGGGCTGGCCTTGGAGCTTACTAAATATACCTTTGGGATTTGTTGGGATTCTACTGCATAAAGTTGTTTGGTCCATCCCCTTGGTTGCTTCAAGAAAAATTAGGATGTTTACGCCATTAAGGATTGTAGAAGTTGGACTGGGATCCTTGTCCACTCCTATTTTGCTGTTGGTTCCCTACATAGTATATGGACTCGGGATTTGATGGACAATTCTCAAAAGAATGACCCTCCCCACAATATACACAAGAAACTAGTTCCAACGGACTTGGTGGCTGAGTTGTAAAATTATTAGAGTTGTTAGCGATAAACTATTTCAACATCGAGGAGATAGATGATACCTGAGCTGATAATGAAGTGAGAGCATCAACTTCATGAACTCCAGCTACAAGTCTTCCTGAGGCTGTAGGATTTGTTGGCCATTGATAGTTGTTTCTTGTGATCCTCTCAATGATATCATAAGCCTCATTATAAGACTTAGACAAAATTACACCATTTGCAAAAGCATCTACCATCAATCTCGTATGCGCATTGAGACCATTATAAGACAAAATTACACCATTTGCAAAAGCATCTACCATCAATCTCGTATGCGCATTAAGACCATTATAGAATGTCTCCAACTGGATACAATGTGGAATCCCATGATTAGGGCACTTGCGAAGTAACTCTTTAAATCGCTCCCAAGCCTCATACAAAGACTCGTCATCTACTTGTTGGAAAGTTATGACCTTGATCCTTAGCTTAGCGTTCTTGCTAGGCGAGAAATACTTAACCAAAAATCTCTCTGCTAATTCTTGCTATATAGATATGGAACTTGGTGGCAAAGAATTAAGACATGCTCATGCTCGATCTTGCAACGAGTAGGGGAACAACCTCAGCTTCAGTGCATCTTCAGTCACACCGGCTATCTTGAATGAATCACTCACCTCCATAAATAATTGAAGGTGGAGATGTGGATCTTTCGTTGGCATACCACTAAACTGGCCCACTGTTTGTAGCATTTGAAACATCACTGGTTTCAATTCAAATTGGGTTGCCTCAATATCTGGCCTTCTAATTCCTGGATTTAACTCATTGAAGAGTGGCACAGCATATTGTCTGATGCATCGGTCCCTATCATCGGTGATGAGGATGGGATTTTGTGGATGATCGACTTCATTACCTTGGTCTTGATTTTGATTTCCAAGGTCCATCTCATTTTGTCCTTGGGCTATTCATTCACGTCTTCTTTGTCTAAAGGTCCACTTGATTTTAAGGTCTACGGGGAGTAAATTGATGATCTGATCTATGCTCATAAACTCCTAAAAGAAATTCACAAAATTAAAAAGAATAAGTTAGTAATGTTAGAAATAAACCAAATTGAAAATAATTAATTTTACAAAAAATAACTATGGCGACAATTAACAATCCCCGACAACGGCGCCAAAAACTTGTAACAGTCGGTTTGTGCAAGTGTACACAGCGCTCAAGAAATAAGTAAGTATAAAGAGTTATCGTCTCCACATGTATTGTATTAGTGCAAAGTCAATTGTTTATAAAATTATATTAACAATTCAGTGAATAAAAACTCAATTTGATTGGTAGTGATGATTAAAAAGAATTAAAATAACTAGATGCAATGATCCCTAATGCAAATTATCCTAAGTATGCAACTATATGAATGAAATAGATTTTAGCAAATTTAACACGATATGCAACAATTCTAACATATATAAACTAGGATAATTCCTTTAATTAAACTCATTTTTCAACAAGCTTAATAATATTCGGAAAAACATTCCATGGCAACTCGACCTTTCATGAGTTTGAAAACCATTTTAGGATTTCTTAGTATTCATGTGAAGTAACAGGGATGACTTAAGGTATGAAACAATTTAATCACACAAATCTAAAAACTATGTAGATAACAGAGCCGTACTAGGGATGTTATGCAACCTACAATTTAATCGAGTTAATGATCTAAATTGAGCACGCACATTTCAATTATGTGTCTATTAGTCGTCGTCTGGTTAGGATTGCTCAGCTAATTCAGGTGTATTTCAATCTCGTATGAACAAAATAAATATTTGATTTTAATTGAAAACATGATCGATTGAGGCAGAAAACATTTTAAGCATGAATCAAATAAATATTATTTAATTAAAATAATCATCCTAGCTTAAATAAAATTAAGATTTCATTGTTGAAAACAAGAACAAAGAACTCAAAGCAAACATTCAAATTAAATTTAAGAAAATAAAGATTAAACCCTATTCAGACGGCTGTCATCCAAGACTCTGAATGGTGAGAACTCTTTCGACTCTTGCTTGTTCCTTTGCTGATGGCTCTCTAAGGAGGCCAACCAAGGTTTCTTGATAGGCTAAATAGCTAAAACCTCTTAAGGAATGAAGGTGGATGGCGTGGGGAGAAGAGAGAATTGAGAGAAAATGAGAGAAGAGAAGAGAATGGATGAATGAGGGATGATTTGAGAAGTGGGATGAAGGGTCTTATTTATAGGTGAGGTTGGGGTGTGAGTTTACTAAAAATGGAAGTGTTCATCCACTTCAAATCCTTCCAAATGTGGCCGTCCATACATGTAGGTAAGGTGGCTGATTTTTAGCTTGATTCATGTGCCATATCATGCAGGAGCAAGACTCAGTCTCCGGTGAATCTTCAGGTAAATCTCTGATTTCTTTAAATCTTCAGAGACTTCATGCAGTTAACCCAAATGTTGAGTTATTAACCTCCATGTGCAGCCGAAATTAGGGGCTAATTTAGTCCAATTGGGATGGCATTGCAATTGAATTAAAGCTCTCCCACCTGTCTGAAAATAACAGAAAAGTTAGGGGACCAACAATGCAAATTAACCACTTTAATTAATTAATTTTACTTAATTAATTAAAATCAATTTTAATAATGTAACATTTAGAAATAATTTATTAAATATAACTTTATATTTTATTATAAAATTAAATCATGCATGGCCCATTTTATAACTTAAAAATATAATATGCTCAAATTAATATAAAATAGCCATTTTATGCATAAAAACCATATAATAAAACATAAAATTACATTGTAATAATTTCCATGTCCTAATTTCAATTTTCCACATATTTTATTAATTTAATAAACAATTACTAAGTTTTAGTAATATATCTAAGCAAAAAGGTGATGAATTACATAGGAAAAATCCTATATATTTTCCCATTTACATATGTACACACCTTATTGGAAATCGGTACTCAAAATTGTGAATCCTATGAATAGCTAGCCCCCTCTAATTCCAAGATCTACACCCACACATATACTATCAAAAATCAAGTGACTCATATTCTACACAAGTCACCTCTATAAGTCACACTTACATTCGGCCACTTACTAATCCAAAATTGAGACGAGTACACTTACCACTTGCTAGCGATCCTTACCACACTTGCGATCTTTGAACCCTACCCTTGTGAATACAGGGGTAATGACAAGAAAGAGTTAGTTAGCCTCTGGCTTTTACCAAAATGCACTAAAGGATGTTTGACTAAGTACTTACCGAATCTAGCCTTTGATCCTACAGCCTAGATAGCTACTGAGTGAGATCCGGCTTGAACCAAATTCTCCACTAAATACCAATAGGTTTCTCCTCCAAAAGAAAGAGTATTCAGCCAACTCTACTAAGAATGTCAAGATCCGTTTGGGGGTGACTAAAGAAAGTACAATCGGCTTTTAGGCAAGGAATAGATCAGCTTTTGATTGAGGGAATGAAGATATCCACTTAAGAGTAAAACAACTGATTGAATTAAAGGCAAAACAAGGAGATATCGGCACAAAAGAACATGGGTTTCCGGCTTTTTGAACACAAGTAGGAAATGAGTGATGGACAAGAGAACTTGGGAGGAGAAAATTCGGGAGAAACAACAAAAAAGAAAAGGTGGAAAAAAACGGCACCTATAACCCTATTTGTTAGCACTTGGTTTGGCAAAACAAAAGAACCCATACAAAGGGAATTTGGCACCCTTAAATAGCCACCAGCCGAAACCACCTTCTCCCAAAGTCCTATCCGGCACCAACACCTCCCCTCCTCAATCTCTTATTTTCTCTCTATTATCCTTACCTTAAATTTCTCTCCTGAACACTCCCTTCCAAAGCCCACTCCAGCACCACTACCTTCCTTCCATGGTGCAAAAATAAAGACCCCAAATTCACCACTCCAAGCCTTGAACCTTGGATCTCTCCACCTGATAGTGATGCCACCTATAGCTCCCTAAGTGCCGCTACCTTGCCACTGAGCCACAAGCCCATTTGCGTCCTATTTTCCTTTTAATTTGCTTAAGAGGCCTAATACTTGAGACTAGGGTTCCACTAAGGCAAAAATTAAAATTTTCCCTATGGCCTTCCCTATCCCTAAGACTTCAAATAACCCTTGTAATACCTTAAAATTAATATTCTAACAGTGCTACTTATACATGCCAACTTTAGTGCACAGAATTTAGAGTTTTGGGATTTTGGGGCGTTACAGCCGAAATGCCAAAATACTGATATTTCGAGGCCCCTTTGGCGTGTGAACGCTTGTGGGCTGATCTGAATCCATAACGATGGGTTTTAGACTAAGGAGATCAATTTAGGCGTTCCCGTGCACATGAACCATTTTGGGCCTCGATGGGCCAAAATGGGCACAATGGGCCTACGGGTATTTATGAGTAAAATTACTTGGTAGGTGGTTGATAGCACGTGAGATAGTAAAATCTGTACTTTGAGAGTAAAAATGGACTTAATGGGCTGCACGAGTGTGCAGGCCCACTCGGGCCCATTAGGGGTTTTGGGCCCGAAAACACTTTTGTCCCAAATTTTGAATCTGAGATGTTTGAAGCAATGTAAGACTTGATAGAAGGTTGTATTTGGTAACAAGACATTAAAATCTGGTAAAAAGATCGAAATACCCCTGAAGGGTAAAATTACCATTTTACCCTAGTTGCTAAAAGGACCATTATACCCCTAGGAAGTAAATTATTGGTTATGCATGATTATTTCTGTATCTGTTAATCTGTAAGCATGTTATGTTCTGCTCTGTGAGACTGCATGGGGTTGGGCTTGTGGGGAGGGAGTTCTATTAATTCTGAAAAGTGGCTCTGCCACGTAATTTGTTTCTGGTGGCACTGCCACAAATTCTGATATTAGCAGCATGGCTACATACTGTTGTGATGGGCTGGGTGGGTTGGGTTATTCCCCACAGTTGTGATGGGTTGGTATGGGGGTGTACAGGTTGGATTGAGTTGGGTTCTGCATACTGTCTGTTCTATATCTGCTATGGGCTTAGGCCCGATCTATATCTATTTTGGGGCTTCGGCCCATTCTGTTCTAATGGGAAGTTGCACACTGAGTTTTCACAAACTCACCCTTTTAAATTTTAAAATGTGCAGGTAACCCCCAGACTTAGCTGATTCGAAGCCGTGACAGACTCGAGGTGGCCACATGCTTTTCTGCTTGGTTTCTACACTAGTTGACTTTTATTATTTCTATTATTTATATCAGGTTTTCGTTTTGTAATAATGCCATTACGGATTTTAGCTTTTATTTTGGTTATTTATCTACTTAAGCACTGATATAGATATCAATTAGTTAATTCATCAAATTGGGCTTCTAAAATTGTTAACAAATGTTTTCATTAAAAACCACGTTTTAAATTTTTCAAATAATTTTATCAACTTTCAGTTTTAAACCCAATCCATTTTGGTAACCTATTTTATTGTCAACACGTTTTCGAAATTTTAGTAATGGTTTAACCTAAACCTGAACGAGGAATCTAAAGTTGAATAAATTGATTAAACTATATTCAAAGACAGATGCCATGTGACCCACCAGATCCGTTCATAATGTCTATGCTGGGTTTGGGGTGTTACATTTAGTGGTATCAGAGATAGTTTGCAACAACTCGGCTGTGGTATGGCTTTAAAGAAATGTTTTTTAAAAATTATTTTTAATATTTTAAAAACGAAGTTTCTTTGAAATTTTCTTTAGAAATTTTCTTCTGGAATTTTTCTCACAATATTAGAGAATTTTCTTTATGAATATTTTCTAAAAATTACCAAAGTGTGGTACATCGAGTCTCTGGCCCAAATCTGTAAGTTTTTCTAATTTACTTTGCTCTGTTGTGATTAAACTAAGACACTACTATAGGTAGTACCAAAACTCCGTAGTTAGTACTGAGACTCTGTAGTTAGGGCAAACTAAAACTATAGGAAAACTATAGTTAGATCTAGATCTCCGAGAACAAGCTCTAAAAGATCTGTCTTTTGCATAAACCATATGTAATAATTACTGAAATTTTGAGTTAATACATAAAACTCCTAATCAGATAATACGATATGAGTACAAGAGCTGTGCGTGGTAGGGGTCGTGGTAGAGGCCGAGGTAGTATTCAGGCTAGATCTTTAGCGTTGGGACCTGCACCTGCTGCAGAGGCACCAGTGCCGCCAGTGACTGAGACTGGGTCTTCTAATTGGGTAGCTGGGGATGAAGCTCTATCTCAGGCAATGCTCCATGTCTTGGAGAGGGTTGCCGGAGTAAGTACTGGAACAGTGAATCGTGGATCGATTTCTGAACGACTTTGGGCTAATGGAGTGGAAATTTTTAAGGGCATATCTAGCGTAGCCCCGAATGTAGCGGAATATTGGATGGAGGCCACTGAGCAAGTCATGGACGATTTGGACTGCTCGGTGGAGCAGAATTGAAGGGTGCAGTATCCCTACTACGGGATGAGGCTTACCAGTGGTGGCTCACTGTGAAAGAAGGTACATCGGTTGATCGGGTAACTTGGGATTTCTTTAAAATGGCCTTTCAAGGAAAGTATGTCGGGGCAAGTTATGTGGACGCCCGTAGGAAAGAATTCTTGAGTCTGACCCAGGGAAACAAGGCTGTAGCAGAATATGATGTAGAGTTCCTGAGCTTAAGTCAATATGCACACGGAATTGTTGCTACTAAGTATGAGCGCAGTGTGTGTTTTGAAGATGGTTTGAGAGATGAGCTAAGAGTGCTGATTGCTCCACAGAGGGAGCGTGATTTTACTGCGTTGGTTGAGAAAGCTTAGATAGCCGAGGATGTCAAGCACTCAGAACGCCAGAACTATGAAAATGAGAGGAACAGATTTAAGAAAGATGCAGGGTCAGCGGGTTCTCATGGAAGGTCTGCTAAGAGCAAGAGGGTTGCTGAGCCGGTTAGAACAGTTTTGACTAATGTGGTCAGGTCTCAGATTTGTGCTGATTGTGGAAGGTCACATCCGGGCGAGTGTAAAAGGAGTATGGGTGCATGTTTTTGATGTGGATCTATGGATCATCGAGTAAGAGATTACCCTCAAAGACCAGTACATGTACATGTAATATCCCAAATTAGGGCCTAATCGGAATAGTGGTTTTGTGACCACAAATCTGAGATAGAAATAATCATTTTATAATTATTTTGAGGTTTATGATATGATTGCATGATTGTGTGAAATTTTCGTGAAGAAATTCTATGCATAAAGTGCTTAATTTGAAATTAGGGACTAAATCGAATAAGTTGCAAAACTTGCATTCTAGAAGCTTTTAGTATGAAATTGCTTTGGAATATTAATTAGGAGGTCTTAAATAGCAATTTGACTAATTCTAAAATTTTGGACAAAAATGGGCTTGTACATGAAAAATTACAAAGAAAGACACTAAGGGCATTTTTATCAAATGGTAAAGGTGTTAAATTGAAATGTGTTTTATTTATATTTTTATGTTTTACATTTTTATGAAATTATTTTGTAAAAAAATTTCGTACGAAAATTTTGACGTTTGGGCACTCAATTTAGTCAAAAGGACTAAATTGTAAAAAGTGTAAAAGGTGAGTTCTATATGTTAGAGGTGTCCAATTGTTATGAAAATTTAAATTGGAGGTCCTTAAATGGTAATTAGACCATTGGTTAATTTATTGGACAAAAATGGACATGAAATGGGTGAGAAAAAAGAATATTTTTAAGTTAGGGGCATTTTGGTCATTTAGTGATTAAATGAATTAAAAATCAATTTAAAAGCCAATTTTTTCTCATCTTCTTCATCAAGGCCGAAAATAGCATGGAGAAACCATGGCTAGGGTTTTTCAAGCTTCCAAGCTCGATTGTAAGTCCGTTCTAGCCCCGTTTTTAATAATTTTTACGTTTTTGAGATCCCGGTAACATGATTTCTCTATTTTTACCATTTATTTGAGCTAGGGTTTGATTTCAAAAATTGAACCATGTTGAATAATTATGTATTTTGATGTTTTATGATAGAATATGAGGTTTCGAATTATGTTAAACAACTTGTGCTACTCGGTTTTAAGTAAAAACGAGTAAAACAGGTTAATCGGTAAAAATATCAATTCTTCATAAGTGCATGTTATAGTGGGAATTTGAGGTTGCTGTTAGCAGAAAAATGATCAGCATGTCCTAAAATATAAGAATTTTGGAAAAATTTTAATTTCCGAGCTTTGGGGCAAAAGTGTAAATATGTAAAAGTTTAGGGGCAAAATCGTAATTTTTCCAAAGTTAGAGTTAAGGACTATTTTGATAAATGTGAGTATTAAATAAGCTAAATGTGTTATTTTAGATCAAGAAAGACATGGAATCGATCTTGATCGAGGAAAAGAAAAGATTGTGTACTAAATTACAAAATTTCTATATTTTGAACCGAGGTAAGTTCATGTGTAAATAATGTGATATAATTGTTATTTCTAAGTTATTTAATGTTATTATATGCTAGTGTAGTTGTTATTATGAAATATTATGTTTTGTGAACTATTTCTTATTGATGCACAAATAAGTATGGAATATAGTAAATGTTGGTTTCGATATCTCGAGGAAGATTATTGTATTGTGGAATTGAGAGAGAAATCCCGTTTGAACCTTAGGAATAGATTAGGATACAAGTGACATGTCACTAGATGTTGGGCTTCCGAACTCGTTGAGTTGAGTCCGAGTTTACTTATGGATGCAAATGTCCAAACTCATTGAGTTGAGTCCGAGTTCGTGAGATGTAACTAGGCATCCGAACTCGTTGAGTTGAGTTCGAGTTCACTTATGGATGCGAATGCCCGAGCTCGTAGAGTTGAGTCCGAGTTCTCTTATGGGCGGGTTACATGGTCGTTTGATTACATATGTGGCACTTATGTGCAAATTATCCATGTATCCGAGTTATATTCCAATGTGTTCAAGGGGTAAAATTCTAGCGAAATGGAAGAACACTCAAGAGACAATTATCATTTTGATAAGTGTTGTGAAATGGATGCTTTGGACAGGTATGTACTTAACCCTTGGGTTAAAACTTGATACAACATCAATAATGTGGTAAGATGACAATTGATGATTAGAAATGTGATATATGTTTTGGTGATACCAAGCTAGTGTTGTTTGGAAGAATTGCTTTGTTATGTTACTTGTTATTTGCATGTGAACTTACTAAGCATTTATGCTTACTCCCTCCTTTTCATTCATTGTAGTTTTGGACAAGTCGGCTCAGGAATTCGGATAGGTCGAAGGCTCGTTCACACTATCCGAAGAACTATTTTGGTAAAATGGCTTGTATAACTCAAATATGGCATGTATAGCAATGTACTTGTTTTGTGTAATTAATCTTGCGATATGGTTGTGGTTTGGTTGAGAAAATGCCTGATAATGATTAGCCCTTGGAATGGTTAACTTAGATCATGTATGAGACCATGTATGTTCAAAGTGTTAATAGTTCATGAATTTCCATAGAAAAGTGAAAATTTGTCATAAAACAGAATGTTGTAACAGCAGTGACGTGAGTTTGAAAAGTCACTAAAAATATTAGAAACTGAACTAGGTGATGAATTAAACATGAAATTGAAGCTTAATGTGTCTACTTTCATATGGAAGAAGCGGAACAGGGAGAGGAGTTATATGTTATGAGATATTTGAGTTTTAGTGAAACAGGGCCAGAGCGATTTTTGGATCCCCTATTCCAAATTTGGAAATTCACCACAAATTGAAAATAAATAATTAGGAGGTGTACTTTATATGTTCAGAATCCTTATTAAGTCTAGTTTTAATAGAAACAAATGGTATGGTCATACATATTTTGTATAGAGAGAAAAGTGGTTTGTAGTAAGCAGAGGTCAGTGTAGTCAAGTTCTGAAATAGGGGTAACTTTAAGTAATAAACTGTACTAATTGGCTTGACCAAAAATTCTAGAAAAAATTTAGTAGATAGATATATGAGTCTAGTTTCAGGAAAAATTTACAGATCTTGATTTTGAGTTTCGTAACTCGAGATATGATTTTTTAAGAGACCATGACGCAGAAAGACAGCTTGCTACGAAAATTTAATTAGTTGATTTAAAATTTAAACAGTGATGAAATAAGTTTAGTAACACCTCAAGCTCGACTCCGGTGACGGTCTCGGGTAAGAGGGCATTACAGTGCAAGCTACAAAGTAGAGAGTTACATAACTAGTGAGAGGTGCGTAGCCACCGAGGGGTCATGAACATGCCAGAGGCAGTAATGGTAATGGACGTGGTCGAGGAACACCAGGCAGGGGTACCGAAAATGTGGAGGCGCGACAGGCAGCTTTGGTTAATGCTGCTCGTCGTCGAGAGGAAGGCGATGCGCCTAATGTCATTACTGGTATGTTTCTGATTCATAGCATGCCTTATGTTGCTTTCATTGATGTTGGTTCCATGCATTCTTATGTAGCTAGTGGTGTGTCGGGGAAGTTGGGTATGCAATCTGAAATTGTTGTAGTGAGATAACTATAGTTAGTCCACTGGGTAACTAGCTTAGTGTAGACAAACTCTTTAGAGATGTACCCTTGAGACGCAAGGTAAAACTTTTCTTGCGAATTTGATGGAACTATTATTCAGAGAATTTGATCTCATCTAAGGGATAGACTAGCTTGCTAAGCACTAAGCAAACTTGGATTGTGCTGCGAAGCGAATGGTATTAAAGACTTCAGAGGGCGATGAGGTAGCTGTAATAGGAGATCAAAGAGATTATCTGTCTAATGTCATCTCGGCATTAAGGGCTGAAAATTGATTCACAAAGGTTGTGAGGTGTTTCTGGCTTATGTAAGTAATTCTGAATGTAAAGGTCCTTCCTGGGAAAAGGTAAGGATTGTTAAGGAATTTATGGATATGTTCCCCGATGAGCTGCCTGGCTGACTTCCGAACCACGAGGTTGAATTTGGTATTGATCTATTGCCAAGAATAGCTCTGGTGTCCATCGCCCCATATAGGAAGGCACCAAAGGAGCTAGTAGAGTTGAAAGCGTAGATCCAAGAACTTCTGAATCGGGGATTTATCTGACCGAGTGTGTCTCCGTAGGCAGCACTGGTGCTTTTCATCAAGAAGATGGATGGGACGATGCGTATGTGTATAGATTATCGTCAACTGACCAAACTGACTATTAAGAATAAATACCCTCTGCCAAGGATCGATGACCTTTCTGACCAGCTTAGAGGAGCGTTGGTATTTTCCAAGATTGACCTTCGATCTGGTTATTATCAATTGAAGGTCAAGGAGGTGGACATTTATAAGATAAAATTCAGGACACGGTATGGTCACTATGAGTTTTTGGTGATACCGTTCGGTTTGACGAATGCACTAGCGGCCTTCATAGATCTCATAAACTGGGTTTTTCAACCCTACGTGGACCAGTTTGTGGCTGTCTTCATAGATGACATACTGGTATATTCAAAGTCTAAGGAGGATCGTGATGAGCATCTCATATAGTTTTGCAAATTCTGAGGGAGAAGCAACTCTACGCCAAATTCAGCAAATGTGAATTCTGGCTTCGGGAAGTGACATTCTTGGGTCATGTTGTTTCTGTCGAGGGAATTAAGATGGATCCTTGAAAAATAGAAGTGGTGTTAGAGTGGAAACCACCAAGGACTGTGTCTGAAATTCGGAGTTTTCTGGGTCTGGAAGGGTATTACAAAAGGTTTGTGGAATGGTTTTCTGTGATAGCAGCACCGTTGTCTAAGTTGTTGCGAAAAGGGGTACCTTTTGTTTGGTCTGATAAGCAAGAGGAAAGTTTTGAGAAACAGAAAAAGGTGTTGACCGAAGTACCACTTTTGATTCAGTCGAAGTTTAGAAAGGAGTATATTGTGTATAGTGATGCGTCACACGTCAGACTGGGCTGTGTGCTGATGCAAGAGGGTAAAGTGGTTGCTTATACATCACGACAGCTTAGGCCGCATGAGGTGAACTATCCTACGCACGATTTGGAATTGGTAGCGGTGGTGTTCACGTTGAAGATTTGGAGGCACTATCTCTATGGGGAAAGGTGTATTATATACATGGACCATAAAAGCCTTAAATACCTCCTTACTCAGAAAGAGCTAAACCTTCGGCAACGGAGGTGGATTAAGTTGCTTAAGGATTATGACTGCTCTATTGATTACCACCCTAGGAAGGCTAATGTGGTAGCTGATGCTTTAAGTCGTAGAGTTGTATCTGATTTGAGAGCGTTGTTCGCTCGTTTAGCCTGTATGATGATGGGAGTCTGCTAGCGGAGCTACAAGTAAGACTGACCTGGACTGAGCAGATTAGGGAGAAACAATTATTGGATGAATCACTAGTTCTTCGATTTCAACAAGTGTAGAGTGGTAAGATTTCTAATTTTGAGTTGAACAGTGAAAGAGTTCTGTGTTTCCGAGGAAAGGTTTGTATTCTGAGGGATTCCGACATGAGATAGTCAATTCTGAGAGAGGTATATGGCAGCCCTTGCGCCATGCATCCTAGGGGAGACAAGCTTTATCAAGATTTGCAATAATATTGGTGGTCTGGACTTAAGTGTGAAGTGACAAAATTCGTGGGTAAATATTTGACGTGCCAGCAAGTTGAAGCTGAGCATCAATTGCCTTCTAGGCTATTGCAGCCAGTGAAGATTCCACTCTAGAAGTGGGAAAGGGTAACCATGGATTTTGTAAGTGGGTTACCGTTGATGCCTTCCAAGAAAGATTTGGTCTGGGTGATTGTGGGCATCCTAGGTGAGTTCGCTGTGGGGGATTTGGTTTTCTTGAAGGTCTCACCTTGGAAGAAAATCTTAAGGTATAGAAAGAAGGGCAAGTTAAGTCCGCGGTTTATAGGGCCCTATCGAGTTCTTAAACGGGTGGGTCCGGTAGCTCATCAGCTTGAATTGCCTCCAGAGTTAAACCGGATCCATGACATCTTTCGTATTTCCATGTTAAGGCAGTATCGTTTGGATCCCTCTCATATAATACCAGTTAAGGAAATCGAGGTTAGGTCTGATCTAACTTTTAATGAAGAGCCAGTGCAAATTTTGGACCGTGATGTGAAAGTATTAAGGAGGAAGTCTGTTCCGTTGGTTAAGGTACTCTGGCATAATCACGGTGCGGAAGAAGCCACGTGGGAGCCTGAGGAGGCGATGCAACAACAATACCCTCATCTTTTTGGACCAGGTAAATTTCGAGGCCGAAATTTCTTTAAGGGTGTAGAATTGTAACACCTTAGATTTCAAGGGATTTAATTTTTGTGCATGAAATTATGTTTGCGTGTCTAGAGGTTTGAGTTAATGTTATGGGTGTGGTTAGTGGACCTTTAGAAGGCCTGAGGTTAAGTCTAAAGCCTGGCAAAATTTTAATTTTTGCCTTTTGTGAGAATAGACTTTAGCAGAGTGGGCTTTTAAATTAATGTGGTGGATTTATGGCATAAGAAAGCTTGTGGTAAAGTGGCAAGGTGACGCCACTTAAGATATAAGGGGGTAGAGTGTTGTAGCTTGTGAACGAGCTCAGGGTCGAATCCCATTGAAGGCAGGATCCTTTAATTTTGCTACATGGACAAGGTAGGAGTTGGAGTTGGAGTTGAATACTGAGGGAAGGAGTTTGAGTTGCTCAGAGGATTGGAGAGGAGAGTGGTAAGGAAGATTATCAAGGAGAAAAGTTAGGGATTTCATGGTTGGAGATAGAGTTGGCCGAATCTAAGGAAGCTTGGAGTGCATTTTCAGCAAAAAGGGTAGGGGAGTATGCTGAATTTCTTTTTGGCACTTTCGAGATTTTAGTTCTTTGAGTTTCGGCAGTTTGATAGGTAGGTGTCGATTTCTTCCTTTGGGGATTCGGGATTTGCATTTTTGGTCATTCTTTTAGTGCCGAATAGGTAAATTTGAAGGGTGCGTTTCGTTCTTTTTCTTTCTTCTTCTTGTCCTTTCTTTTTGTTAAAAAGCCGAAAATCCTAGGCTCTCAACCTCTCTTGTCCGATTGGTGCAAGAATCGAATCTCTCCATTTATTCTTTTTCTCAAATCGAACCTTTTCTTCTTGTCTCTATTTCTCTTTCCAACCTTTCCTCTATCCTTCTCTCTATTGCACTCTCAAGTAGCCGAACCTTGTGTTTCATTTTAGTAATGGTTTAACCTAACCCTAAGCAAGGTATCTAAAGCTGAATAAATCGATTAAACTATATTCGAAGATAGATGCCCTGTGACCCACCAGTTCCGGCCATAACGTCTAGGCTAGGTTTGGGTGTTACAGCTTTACTGTTAATGTAATAGGCTTAGGCCCACTATTTCTAATCTGTACTAAATGGGCTCAGGCCCAGATTGATTCTATAATACTATTAGTCTAGGGATTGCACTCTGAGTTTTCATAAAATTACCCAACTGCTTTTTACTGTACAGGAAATCCCTAGGCTTAGACGGTTCAGTGCTACGTGGGACATAGAGGCGACCACACTCTAAACTATTTTTGGGTTTTCATTTAGTCCGACTATTATTTTAATTTTGGTTTGTAATAAGGCAATTACTTAACTTTTAAACTTAAATTTTGGGATTATTTATTTCATTTAAATCTGTTAGCTCTAGGGTGCAGTTTTAAAAGATACTCATTTTTCAATAGTAACTATTTTTGTAACCAAATTTGTAACACCTTGAATTTTGGGCCTAAGAGAAATGGGCTTCAAGTAGCGGAGAGATTGGATTTTAGTTGGATGAGAAAAATTTCACAAATTTCAGGTTGGTATATGGGTTAAGGGATTTTTGAGTGCTTGGGGATGTCTGGGAAGCCCTAGGTTCAAACCAAGACTTTAGCTAAAATTTTAGTTTTTCCATTATGTGGATTTGGCGTTAGCTCGAAGGCTTTATTAATATTTTCGGTTAAAATATGACGAAAGAGAGCATGTGGTCTAGCGACAAGGAGGCGTTAATAGCTAGCTTGTGGTTTGGGGTTCAAGTCCTGGCCGTGGCAAAATTTTTATTGCGCATATGTTAACATGGAAGCTAGCGTTTAAACCTTATAGTTATTTGGGATTGATTTTACGTCACAAGAGAGCTGGTGGTTTAATTGTAAGAGGCGTGTTAGGACTGCTGAGGAACATGAGTTCGAATCCTATGTCATGCGAAGTTTTGTTTTTTGTTTTTTTAAAGGGAAAGTGATGCTAGTAAGTAAGGCTTATGTTTAGTTGTGATTGTTTCATGACATTAAGAGCTAGACAGCAAAGAGGCAAGTGGCGTGTAGGGAGCTTTGAAGGCTGGAGTTCAAGCTACCCCATGCGCAAAAGGGGTTATATTTTTCCACTCACGTAAGGTAAGAGTTGGAGTTTGACCGAAACTCCTCATGGTAGTTAGTTGAATCGTTCAAGGAGTGGTCCAAGGAAGGAAAATCGGTGGAAGAAATTTGAATGGAATTCAAATTGGGTTGTTGGCTTAAATCAAGGAGTTGGATGGAGGTAAGTGTTGGAGCCGATTTTGGAATGTGGGTTGGGGAGAATTCGGCTTTGGGGGGAGGCATAAGCAAGCTAGTGCCAAGATAGGCATCTTTGTGTAGGAATTCTTGGCTAGGTGTTGATTTACTTTTGGTATTTTTCCTTGTGGTCTCATGTGTTTTGGTATTTTTTTCCCTCTACTTTTTTTTTTATTTCAAGCGTATTTCAACATTCTTTTTTTTGGGAACCAAACTTGTTGAACTCTCTCCTCTCTTGTTTACACAAAAGCTGAATGTCTCACCTTGTTTAGTCGAGTTGCTTTAGTCGTTCTTCTAGACTATTCTCTCCCTTATTATTCTTCTGCAATCGGTTTCTTGCACTAACCGAACCCTTTCTTCCTGCTTCTTTATTCTTTTTTTATCTTCTCCCTCCATTCTTTTACTCTTTTTGGCTGAACACCCTACTTCTTTTGCTGATTGTTTTCGCGCTGATCGGTAGTTGGGACCTTGGCTGAAACATAGTACTGTTTTTTCTCTATTTCGGTTCTGCAGAGGTGCTTGTCAATCGGTAGGTTTCACTTTCCCTTACTTGTTCTTTATATCCATGATTTCGTTCTCTTTGCTTCTTTTCTAAAGCCGAAATCTTTACTCTGTTTACTTACTGATTGTATCACTTGGTTATTCTTTATACCGGTCAATCGTTGGTCAAGGGGCTTCAATAGGGTTAAAGGGTGCAAGTATGGCAGAATCAAGCGAGACCTCTCTCTCAATTTCGGTTTAGGTAAGTGCGTTATTTTCCTTTCTTTTAGGCAAGGGCCGAATGCCCTTATGTTTCTATTAGTTGTATTTAGGATTTAAACCATATTTGTAATCATAATGTTTTAATAGAGACCTCGATTTATGTAGTTAATCGCAAGTATTGTGCGATCATTGTTTGTCAGTGTTTTGGAAGCAGTAAATCAGTTTCGATCGTTCAAGGTGTAGTGTTCGTGAGGCAATCGTCATTAGCAAACCATGTGTGTATTTTCACACTGTTAAACTGTAATGGCGAAAATGCCGAAATGCTGACTACTGAAAAGCTAAAAGATGGGCTTTTGGCCACATGGGCGTGCGAACGCACATGTGATCAATCGAGCCCTCGGACTATGGGCCTACATCGTGAAACGATTACCATAAGTGATTTTGAGGGTTTTGGGCCGAAATGGGCCGAATAGGCCCAACAGGCTCGTGAGCCCGCTGAGTGAAAATTTGTAAGTGGATTATATCATCGACTCAATTATTGTACGCACTTTGCTTAGGCCAAATCTAGGCTCGGTGGGCCATATGACTGTGTGGGCCCACATGGGTCAGCATAATAGGCCTCGGCCCATTGACAAGTTTCTGTACTGATATGATCGCATTGTCGCTAGGTGACTGTATGCTTGCTTGATGGGCCTTAGAGTACTTAGGCCCACATTGGTAAATGACTAAAATACCCCTAAGTGGTAAAATGACCAAAATACCCTCCGTAGATAAAACGTCAGTTTTGACCCTATAGGTTACATAGATGATTATGGTTGCCATGAGATGTTCTAAATATGTATATTTGCTCTACTTTATGATGATTACATGATCTGTTATTTGCATTTTAGCATGCCATGATATTATGTTGCATTGCATTGGCGTGGGTTATTATCAAAGAGAAGGAAGTTTAAAAGGCTTTTAGCTTGTTTCTGGTAGCTATGCTGCATACATTTGTCATGTGCCATATCACGGTACCATACTTGGTGTGTAGGGTTGGATGGGTCAATTTTATCCCCATACTTGGTGTGTAGGGCTGGGTGGGTCGATTTTATCCCCACATGGTGTGTTTGGTGGTACAGAGATGGTGTACAAGGTTGGTGGGCATGTTAAATGTTTTTGTATCTGATCTGTTCTGATTCTACATCTAAGTGGGCTAAGGCCCACATCATTTCTGTATCGGGCTCAGGCCTAGTCTATTACTATTACTAAAATGGGCTCAGGCCCAGTTTGTTCTGCATGACTCTATTGTTTTTATTTAGGGTGCACACTGAGTTTTTGCAAACTCACCCAATTGTTTAAATGTGCAGATAATCCCTGAACATAGACGGTTCGACACTGGGAGGGACTTGGAGTAGGCCACACCTTTAAATTTGATTTGGACTCTATTTACCTTATTTATAATTTCTGGGTTGTAATAAGGCCTTCTATAATTTCTGATTTTTACATTTGGGATTTTATTTTATTGTTTTATAATTGCTAAAATTAGGACACGATTTTTCCAAAACAACAACTGCTTTTCAAAATATCCCGTTTCCACAACTATTTTAAATTAAGCTTCTGCAACAATTAAGGTTTTAAAGGTAATAACATTTTACAAGAGAACGTCTTTTAATAAACCACATTTTAATAATAAGCAAATGAAACCTGTGGTTTTAAACGGCAGAAAGTTTTAAATTTCTTTAAGAAGGGTTTTTAATGGAAACATGGTTTTCAAAAAACACTCCAATATGACATGCTAAACTTGGGTCTAACTTTTAGGCCGAGTTTGGGGTGTTACAGAATTTAATGAATCAGATGGGTTAATGGTTTTTACTAAACTAAAAAGGTTTTACAACAAGATTGAATAATGTCACATTTTCAAAACACCTCAATGTGACATTACCAGATACGGCTGTAACGTCTGGGCTAGGTTTGGGGTGTTACATGTGGTGCTATCAGAGCCAGGTTTGCAAAACTCAGCTATGGAATGGGACTTTGAATTGGATTTTCTATAAATTGTTTTTCCAAAAGGTTGATGATATTTTGAAATATTGCTACTTGAAGTGTGGGTCACCAAGTCTCCGGTGCTGAATCTGGAAGTGGTACCAAATACTGTTATCTGTTTAAATATTAAACTATTGAGATTACTGTCGACATAAGAAGACACTCTAGATAGGGTAGATTGAAGCTTTAGAAAATCAAAAACTATAGTGAGACTTTGATTTGCGAAAATGAACTTTAAATTACTGTTATCATAAGACATTGCTAATAATTACTGAAATTGTAAGCTGATTCATAAAATTCTTAAATCAGATAATACACAAATTGATATGAGTTCCAAATGCGAAAGAGGAACATGAGGACGAGGTAGAGGCCATGTAGGTGCGAGGGATGGGTCCTTGGCATCGGGCCACATGCCAAATGATGAGGCTAGGGAAGCACCGGCTTCACTTGTTACTGAGACTGGTTCATTCGATCGTGCGAATAGGGATGACGCACTGTCTGAAGCTATGCTACGGATACTGGAAAGGGTCGCTGGGCCCAATAATGGTGCTATGGGCCATAGGTGGGTAACTAAACGACTCCAGTCAAACAGGGCAGAGATTTTCAGGAGCATTGCTGGGGTAGCCCCTAATGTGGCTGAATGTTGGCTGGAGGCCACAGAACGAATAATAGACGATCTTGATTGCACCCTAGAACAAAAATTGAAGGGTGCTGTGTCCTTTTTGCGAGATGAAGCCTAGTAGTGGTGGCTTACTGTGAAAGAAGGAGCTTAGCCTGATCAGTTGACATGGGAGTTTTTCAAGTCTGGGTTCTAAGGGAAATACGTGGGCGTGAATTATGTGGATGCCTGGAGGAAGGAATTTTTAAACTTGGTTCAAGGGGATAGATCGGTATCTGAGTACGAGGCAGAGTTTTTGCTACTCAGCCGATATGCTCATGGGATTGTAGCTACAGAATATGAGCACTATGTTTGCTTTGAGGACGGCATCAAGGATAGCCTTCGGGTACTGATAGCTTCACAGAGAGAGCGAAATTTTGCGATACTGGTGGATAAAGCAAAAATTGCTGAGGAAGTGAAGCAAGCGAAGTGCCAGAACTGTGACAAGGACAAGGGGAAACAAAGAGGGGTGTGGAGCACCCCAATACTATTCAGAGGCCTATAAAGAAGGCCAGGTATGATGGGCCAGTCAGAGTGGGGCCCCCTACTGCTACTACTGGGTTGCAAGCTTATGCTGATTGTGGGAAAAGCCACTATGGGGATTTTTACAAGAGGACTGGAGCCTATCTGAGATGCGAGTCGATGAGGCACAATAGCAAAGATTGTCCGCATAGATTAGAGCAGATACAAGTGACTAGTATGGGTAATGTATAGCCGCCGAGGGGTCGTGGTCAGGCCAGAGGCGGTAATGGCATGGGTCGTGGTCATGGTCGTGGAGCACCTGGCACAGGTGCTGGTAATACGGAAGTAAGGCAACCAACTTTAGTGTATGCTACACGTCGTCGTGAGGACGGGGAGGCTCCAGATGTGATAACCGGTATGTTCCTTATTCATGGCTTACCTTATATTGCATTAATTGATGTGGGGTCCATGCACTCGTATATTGCATGTACGGTATTTGAGACTTTGGGTATGATGTTTGATACCCCTTTTAATGAGGTTACCCTGTTAAGTCCTTTATGATAGTCAGTTAGGGTGAACAAGATGTTTAAAGAAGCACCTTTGGAGGTTCAGGGAGAAACTTTTCTAGCAGATTTGATGGAACTTCCCTTTGGTGAGTTCAATTTGATCTTAGGAATGGACTGGCTAGTGAGGCATCAAGTGACTCTGGATTGTGCTGCTAAGCGGGTGGTATTAAGAACTACAAAGGGTGATGAGGTGGTGGTTATTGGAGAACGATGTGATTATTTATCAAATGTGATTTCTGCTTTAAGAGTAGAGAAATTGGTTCGTAATGGGTATGAAGCATACCTAGCCTATATATTTCCGGATGAGCTACTGGGATTATCGCTAAACCGTGAAGTTGAATTCGGGATTGAGCTGCTGCCTGGTACGACTCTAGTGTCCATTGCCCCTTATAGAATGGCACCAAATGAGCTGGTTAAGCTCAAAGCTCAAATTCAAGAACTGCTAGATTGAGGATTCATACGACCTAGTGTGTCTCTATGGGGAGCACCAGTCTTATTTGTGAAGAAGAAGGACGGGAGTATGCGCATGTACATTGATGACCGGTAGTTAAACAAACTAACCATTAAAAACAAGTACCCCCTACCGAGGATTGATGATCTTTTTGACCAACTTCGAGGAGCTTCAGTCTTTTCCAAGATAGATCTCCGTTTTAGATATCACCAACTAAAAGTGAAGGAGGTAGATGTGTATAAGACAGCATTTAAGACTCGTTGTGGGCACTACGAGTTCTTGGTTATGCCATTTGGGCTAACAAATGCACCGGTTGCTTTTATGGACCTAATGAATCGTGTATTTCAACCCTATTTGGACCGATTCGTAGTGGTATTTATAGATGACATTCTGGTGTACTCGAGAACTAAGGAAGATCATGATGCACACCTTCGAGTCATCTTGCAAGTTCTGAGGGAAAAATAGTTATATACCAAATTTAGCAAGTGTAAATTCTGGTTGTGTGAGGTGACGTTTTTGGGTCACGTATTTGCCGAGGGGATTAGGGTTGACCCTCAGAAAATCGAGGCTGCTCTGGACTGGAAACTGCCTAAAAGTGTATTTGAGATACAAAGTTTTATGGGACTGGAAGGGTATTACAGGTGCTTTGTGGAGGGGTTTTCCTTGATTGCTATACCTCTAACCAAGTTGTTGTGTAAGGGAGTGCCTTTTGTTTGGATTGAGAAGCAACAGGAGAGCTTTGAGAAATTAAAGAAAATTCTAACTGAAGCCCCTGTCTTGATATAGCCAGAATCTGAAAATAATTTACCATTTACAGTGATGTATCACACGTTGGGTTAGGATGTGTGTTGACGCTAGAGGGTAAGGTGGTTGCTTATCCATCACGCTAACTTAAAACCCATGAGGATAATTACCCCACACCTTATATGGATTTGGCCACTCTAGTTTCTGTGCTAAAAATTTGGAGGCATTACTTATATGGTGAGAAGTGTATCATTTACATGGATCACAAGAGCCTCAAGTATCTTCTCACCCAGAAGTAGCTTAATCTGAGACAGCGAAGGTGGATAGAATTACTGAAGGACTATGACTGCTTAATTGAGTATCATCCTAGTAAGGCTAACGTGGTAGCCGATGCATTGAGCCGTAGGGCTATGTATGACTTTAGGGCGATGTTCTCAATCCTAAGTTTGTTTGATGATGGTGGGTTATTGGCAGAGCTTCAAATTAAACCAGTGTGGAATAAGCAGATTAGGGGTAAGTAGTTGGTGGATGAGACTTTGATTCCTCATTTTCGATAGATTGAAAATGAGGCAATGTCTGATTTTGGACTGAATAATAAAGGGGCATTATGTTTCCATGGAAGAGTTTGCATACTAAAGGATTTTCAACTGAGGCAGTCTTTACTGGAAGAGGCGCATAGTAGTCTATACGCTATGCACCCTGGCAGGAACAAGATGTACCGAGATCTACGTGAATTGTACTGGTGGCCAGGACTGAAGCGTGAGGTTACTGAGTTCGTAAGTAAATGTTTGACATGCTAGCAGGTTAAAGCTGAGCATCAACTGCCTTCAGGATTATTGCAACCAATGAAGATTCCTCTCTGGAAATGGGAAAGAGTAACCATGGACTTTGTTTGTGGGTTGCCCTTAACACTTACTAAGAAAGACTCGGTATGGGTTATAGTGGACCATTTGACTAAATCCACCCATTTTATATCAGTCAGAACTGACTACTCGTTGCAGAAGTTGGCTAAATTGTATGAGGTAGAAATTGTGAGATTGCATGGGGTGCCGATTTCTATCATATCTGACAGAGATCCACATTTCACATCTCGATTTAGGAAGAAACTATATGAGGCATTAGGTACGAGGTTGGATTTTAGTACCGTATTTCACCTTCAGACGGATGGATAGTCAGAAAGAGAGATTCAAATCTAGAAGACATGCTAAGAGGTTGTGTAATTGATTTCTGAGGTAGCTAGGAAGACTACTTGCCATTGGCAGAGTTTGCATACAACAACAGTTATCAGTTCAGCATTCAGATGGCACCATACGAAGCATTGTATGGCCGTAGGTGCCGTACTCCTACGTGTTGGACTGAGTTGGTCGAACGGCGAGTTCTAGGGCCTGAATTGCTATATGATACTGAAGATAAAGTGAAACTAATTCGAGATCGGTTAAAGGAAGCGTCTGTCAGGCAAAAGTCTTATGCAAACCTTAAGCGCTGTGAGATTGAGTATTCTATAGGGGAGTTGGTCTTTCTCAAAGTCTCTCTATGGAAGAAGATATTAAGGTTTGGATGAAAGGGTAAGCTAAGCCCAAGGTTCATTGGGCCTTATCATGTACTGAGGCGTGTAGAACCGGTTGCTTACCAGTTGGAATTGCCTCCAGAGTTTAACATAATCCATGATGTGTTCCACATTTCAATGCTAAGACATTATCGTTCTGATCCCACTCATATAGTGCTAGTTGAGGAGATTGAAGTTAGGCCTGACCTAACCTTTAAGGAGGAACCAATTCAGATCTTAAACCACGATGTGAAGGTTTTGAGAAAGAAGTCAGTTCCACTAGTTAAGGTTCTATGGTGGAACCACAGTTCTGAGGAAGCCATGTGGGAACCTGAGGAGGTGATGCGATGGTAATACCCTCATCTTTTCTAACCAAGTAAATTTCGAGGCTAAAATTTCTTTAAGAGGGGTGGAGTTGTAACGCCCAAACATTTTGAGTTTTTGATTTTTCATGAAATGGCATAATTGCATGTTTGCATTGTTGGCTAGTTGAATTAGGGGTGTTTGGGAGTCTCTAGGAAAGCCTGGGTTCAAGCCTTGGCCGATGGAAAATTTTTATTTTTGGGCACTTAGAGGGATCTTGACTTTGGGTTGGAAGCTTTTTAAATTTTGGTATGTGAAACATGATAGAAAAAGAGCCTGCTGGCTCAAGGGATAAGTAGCGCCTCATGTGTGTCAGAGGACTGGAGTTCGACACTCAATTGGGCAAAAGAGGTTTATTTTTGCTTCTATGCCATGGTAGTGGATGAGCTTGTTCGAAACTCCTCAAGATGGAGGGTTGAATCGGTCATGGAGAGTTTCTAGGGAAGGGATTTTGTTGAAGGAGTTTGAATGTGATTTGTAACACCCCTAACCCAAATCCGTCGCCGGATAGGGTTACAAGGCATTTAACTAATACGACTACAGGAACTTATGAATACATACCAAACATAGATTTCATATTTGTACTTACACACCACCGAAAGTAAGCAACTTCAATGCGAGTACAACCAAAACATGTTTCAATTCACATTGCCATTCCATCCATGTCAATATACAAAACTCCAAAGTTTACCAAATGAACAATATCAATTCATAAAGTGATTCCACCTAAATAAGTATAGTCGAACCTACGTAAAAGCAATGTAACACATTTCTTTGTTAATTTTCTCATTAATTACAACAAATACTCTTGCTATTCTACCTAAACATATGTGAATAACATAAATCCATATGCCTCTTTCCCTATTTGACAATAGTGCAAAATAACCATTCACATAACCTCATCCAGCAATTCATTCGTATTTAAGAACTGTTAAGCCATTTTCGTATGGCTCGAATATTTACAAGGTCAAAATGAATTTAAATTCCAAAATAGAAAGCTTAGCCTATACATGCCATTATTTCAAAACGAAGTAACTATTGAAAGTACCAAAATAACAATGATAGTGTGGATAACTTAAGCTTGGATCCTCGAGCCCGTAGCTTCAGAACGAGATATATAAAAACAGAAGAAAAACATAACAACGGATAAGCTTCCATAAGCTTAGTAAGCTTTGAGCAATACAAACAATTTAAAAATTTATATTCACACTAATATACCATATCTCCAAACTCATTTTATAAATTGCCTAACCCCTTAGCCTAATACACATCTATACATAAGGAAAAATTCAGCACCTGCTTTCTATTAATTCAAACTCATATAATATGGCTAAAACTCGTATTTTCATATGGCATCTTACATTGGCTGAATGTATCACCATTTCGTACGTAAATATAACATTTATTCACATATTCATCAATCTTAATACTTATGATTCAATCTATATTAAATTCCCACATGAGTACATGATACATACCTAGCCAACTTACTAATTTGAGCATATTCAATTGAAGTTATATTGCGAATTCTCATAGTTTAAAACTTTACTCGAATCACCGGCATTACAGCCTACTAGGCACGAAGGCTCGAACACACATCACCGGCACGAAGCCTGCTAGGCACGAAGGCTTGAATACACATCACCGGTACGAAGCCTGCTAGGCACGAAGGCCCGAATACACATACCGGCACGAAGCCTGCTAGGCACGAAGGCCCGAATACACATCACCGAATTTCATGCATATTTATTCACATTCTAATATGTTTCACATAGCATATCATATTTGTACTTCACTTGCTTATTTCAACATATACACATCATACATATTTTGACATTACTTCATGAATAACCATCGGCCCAAACACATAAATATATCCTTCCCTACACATTCGGTTTAATGTAAGTAAACACATCAAACCCGTATGCACATATCACTCTCTTTACTTTCATTTACAAATAACCATACGGCTACAAATCTTATACCATTTCATTTCACAAATAGTTTTATTCAAATGAGATCAAATAGTCATAATGCCTCTAATCTAAATGTATATGTCATCTTCAAGTATGTGCTAAGTTTAACAACTCAAAACTTACCTCGGTATATTTGAACGGTTGCGAAACGGCTACTCAATTACTTTCTCTTTCCCCCTATCCAACTTCGAGCCTCTTTGCTCTTGAGCTTGGAAACACAAATATGTTCGTTTAATTAATTAACCAAAATGATTTACTGATTAATCATATTTATTTCCAAGCATTATCTTATAACACCTAAACTTATAATCTTATTAGTAACTTTCATTAGCCGAATATCAAATAACACATTGGCATATAACATATAATCACCATGCCATTCATTTAACCGAAGAGATTTCCATTTATACGAATAACATTAAAATTTTCATATTCGGCAATCACCCTTTTAAAAAAAAACAATATGTATCATATTTTGTATAAATATGACATGACTCAATTTCACACTTATTTACTCTACATCTAGTTCGCATACTCAAGCAAAGATTCACTTAGCTTATCAAGCTTTCTTAAGCATAACTAAACTATGTAACTGAATGTCTGTATAAGCACGAGATACATACATAAGGCATATATATACATATAATGCATACTTTAATACCATATACTTCTATTTATTTCTCAAATTATACTATAGCTTCATGACATATAGCTAAGTCCAAATGTCAAAGTATTAAACATTTACCATTTTACCAATGGCCATTAACCACTAATGCCGCATATACAATTACAAACATACTCATATGCATAAACTCAACTCATCCATTAATAATTCAAAACATTAAAACACCAGCCAAGCAATACATTTTTATCATGGCCGAATATATATATATAAATAACCAAAATCTCATCTTTTAGCACTTATACCTATTGATCGAATGCTTTAAGCTTTTATATTCATTTTTTTAACACAATTTATTAAGTTTAAACTCAACTTCTAGTCATCTTATAAATAAAATTACCAAACATAAATCCTCCATGCTTAATAGTCCTAGCCGAATGATCCTTAACAATTAAACCACAATGTACAATTTTTCACACTTCAACTTACAAACTCATAAACACATAAATTTTTCCATTACAAAGTCCATCTAACCCTCATTCCTCACTTTCTAACATCACATTCAAGATTCATATTCTTCCAACTCATAACCGAATATCCAAAGCACCAAATTACAAAATTTCAATTCATGGGTTTAGGATAGAACTAAGATAGGAACTCAAATACATCAAAATAAAATCAAATTAACAAGTTTTACCTTGGATTTTAGACCTTCAATTTACCGAATGACCTAGCTTCAACTTCTTAGTTTCCTTTCTTAAACTTTCGTCTAACAAGGAGAAAAGATGAACACTTTTCTCATATATTTGGTTTTATTCATCTTTTCCTTGTTTAATTTATTTTATTTAATTATTTTAAATCCAATTTCATTTTAATATAGCAAGAAAACGTAATTTATTGGAAGAAATCATGTCATGGCTGGCCACTTACTAAAATTAGGGAAATTTGACATGCAAGTCCCTTACTTTTAATGCATGTATTATTCGACCCTTTAGAAATCCATCTATCACATCTTTAAATTTTCTCACTTGAGTCATTTTTCACAAATTCGCATCAATTGACTACATCAAAACATCAAAACTTTCACACATGACTTAACACATATAATAGACATAGAAATAAGCATTTAGAAAATTTTTCAACTCAGTTTTGTGGTCCCAAAACCACATTCCGACTAGGGTCAAATTTAGGCCTGTCACAACTCTCCCCCACTTAAGAAATTTTCATCCCCGAAAATCTTACCAATAAATAAGTTTGGGTAACGTTCTTTCATAGAATTCTCAAGCTCCCAAGTAGCTTCTTCTACCTCGTGCCTGACCCACAACACTTTCACTAATGAAATTCTCTTATTCCGCAACTCTTTCACCTCGTGTGCCAGAATACGAATTGGTTGCTCTTCGTAACTCAAATCAGATCAAATCTCAATGTCAGATGGACTAATCACATGTGTTGGGTCGGATCTATAGCGTCGAAGCATAGAAACATGAAAAACATTGTGAATCTTTTCAAGTTCAGGGGGCAAAATCAATCTGTATGCTACTGGCCCAACTCATTCTGATATTTCATATGGCCCGATGAACCTCGGACTGAACTTGCCCTTACGGCTGAATCTGAGCACCTTTTTCCAAGGTGAAACTTTAAGAAACACTTTATCTCCGACCTGATACTCAATATCTTTTCGTTTTAAATCCGCATACGATTTCTGATGATCTAAAGCTGCCTTAAGACTATTACAGATCACTTTTACTTTCTGTTCGACATCCTTAATCAAATCAACCCCGAAGATTTTACTTTTACTGAGCTCGGTCCAAAACAACGGTGTACGGCATTTACGATCGTATAAAGCCTCGTAAGGTACCATCTTGATACTCATTTGAAAGCTATTATTGTAGGCGAATTCAATCAACGGTACGTATTTTTCCCACGAGCCACTAAACTCAAGTATGCAGCATCTCAACATATCCTCGAGTATCTGAATCACTCGCTCAGACTGTCTGTCTGTCTGAGGATGGAAGGCAGTGCTGAAATGAAGTTTGGTACCCAAAGCCTCATGCAATTTCTTCCAGAATCATGAAGTAAATCTGGGATCTCTATCCGAAACAATAGAAATAGGCACCCCGTGTAATCTCACAATCTGAGAAATGTACAATTCAGCCAACTTATCGAGCGTATAATTGGTACGAACAGGGACAAAATGAGCTGACTTTGTCAATCGGTCAACTATAACCCAAATAGAGTTTTTCCTGCTCGGCGTCAGTGGTAAACCGGATACAAAGTCCATCGTAACCCGATCTCACTTCCAGTCTGGTATCACAATCGGCTGAAGTAATCCCAAAGGCACCTAATGTTTCGCTTTCACTTGTTGGCATATCAGACACTTAGATACAAAATCAGAGATGTCTCGTTTCATACTGTGCCACCAATATTAACGTTTTAGGTCGTTATACATTTTTGTGCTACCTAGATGAATCGACATTTGACTATTATGAGCCTCACTCAGAATCGTCAAAATAAGTTCTGAACTTTGTAAAATGCACAATCGATCTCTGAACCTCAAACAATCACTTTCGTCAATTCTAAACTCTAAATTTACACTAAAATCACATTGAGCCCGCTTAACAATCAAATCATCATCGGTTTTCTGAGCTTTGCAGATTTGTCATATTAACATTGCTTTTAATTCTGCTGTTAACACATCATCAACAGACACTAACAAATGTACATTCATTACTCGTAATACAAACAAGGATTTCCGACTGAGAGCATCTGCAACTACGTTAGTTTTTCCCGGATGATAATCAATAACAAGCTCGTAGTATTTTAGCAATTCTAGCCACCATCTTTGTCACAAATTCAAGTCTCTTTGAGTCATTAAATATTTGAGGCTCTTGTGGTCAGAAAAGACGTGACATTTCTCTCCAAACAGGTAGTGACGCCAAATCTTCAGAGCAAATACAATAGTAGCTAACTCAAGATCATGAGTCGGATAATTTCTCTCTTGAGGCTTCAATTGTCTCGAAGCATACGCAACCACTCGGCCCTCTTGCATCAAAATGCAGCCTAAACCATTTAGAGAGGCGTCACTATATACCACAAACTCCTTACCGGACTCGAGTTGAACCAACACAGGAGCTTCCGTCAAAAGAGTTTTCAGCTGGTCGAAACTTTTCTGACATTTTTCAGACCACTCGAATTTGACATCCTTCTGCAACAATTTCGTCAACGGTGTTGCAATCATCGAAAAACCTTTTACGAATCGTCGGTAGTACCCGGCAAGTCCTAAAAAGCTCTGAACTTCCAAAACATTTCTCGGAGGTTTCCAGTCAAGAATAGCTGAAACTTTGTTTGGATCGACTCGAATACCCGACGCGGATACTACATGTCCCAAAAAGCTGACCTCACGCAACCAGAACTCGCATTTACTGAATTTTACGTACACTTGATTATCAAGTAAAGTCTAAAACACAAGTCTCAAATGCTCGGCATGCTCGATCTCATCGTGAGAATAAATAAAAATTTCGTCGATGAACACCACCACAAATCGATCCAGATACTATCTAAACACCCGATTCATCAAGTCCATGAAAACCACAAGGGCATTTGTAAGCCCAAACGACATCACTAAGAACTCGTAGTGTCCATATCTCGTTCTGAAAGCTGTCTTTGGCACGTTAGAATCTCTAACTCTCAACTGATAATAACCGGATCGCTGATCAATCTTTGAAAACACTGAAGCTCCTTTCAACTGATCAAATAAATCATCGATTCGGGGCAACGGATATTTATTCTTTATAGTCACTTTGTTTAGCTGTCTATAATTGATACACATTCTCATAGTTCTGTCTTTCTTTTTCACGAACAAGATTGGTGCGCCCTAGGGTAAAAAACTCGGTCGTGCGAAACCTCTGTCTGTCAACTCTTGTAGCTGAGGTTTCAATTCTTTTAACTCGGTAGGTGCCATATGGTACGGGGCAATCGAAATCGGAGTCGTACCCGGAACCAACTCTATACCGAACTCAACCTCTCTAATAGGTGGCAATCCCAGCAATTCCTCGAGAAACACATCCGAATACTCACAAACCACCGGTACAGTCTTAAGCTTTCATTAAGATATTTTGCTATCCAAAACATAAGCAAAATAAGCTTCACAGCCTTTTCTCAAATATTTCTGAGCTTGCATCGAAGATATCACGACTGGCAACCCGTTCAAATCGGAAGACTCAACCCAAACTATCTCATTATTCAAGCATCACAACTAAATAATCTTTTGCTTGCAATTCACTACCGCATCATGCACAGTTAACCAATCCATCCCGAGAATAATATCAAATTCATCAAATGGTAATAACATCAAATTGGCTGGGAAACAAGAATCTCGAATCATTAGGGGGCATTCTTTGCACACTTTATCAACTAACACACATCAACCCAGAGGATTTGACACTCGAATCACGAACTCAGTGGACTCAACAGGTAGAGTCTTACTGGATGCTAAAATTTCACACACATACAAATGGGTTGAACCGGGATCAATCAGAGCAATAACGTTAGTGTCAAAGAGAGTAAAAATACCAGTAATAACATCAGGAGAAGAAACCTCCTCACGAGCACAGATAGCATAAGCTTTGGCAGGTGCACGAGCCTCAGATCTGACTGTAGTGTCTCTGGTCCCTCTCTGGCTACTGCTAGCATTACCCTCACGCCTCGGTGGTCGACCTCGTGCTGTCATGCTACTAGGCCTCTCACTAGGATCAGTAGTACGTTCAACCAGTTTCGGACAATCTTTAATGAAATGATCGGCAGATCCACATTTAAAACAGGAGCGATCATGCATTCTGCAGCTCCCTGGATGCCACTTTCCACAATGCTTGCATTCTGTTCTATCTCGACGATCATTGCCTACACTAGCAACAGAGGTGGCTCGCGTACTCACTGGAGGTCGATCGCGATCTCGTCTGGAATAACCCGAATTAGCCTTAGATTTGCCCGACTCGTCTCGAAATTTCTTCGAGGATTGCTGAAAAGATTTTCCCGATGATCTCTTACGAAACTCTCTGACTCCGTCTTTAGCCTTTTTCTTTTCAATTCCAAGCTCTTCGGTCTTGCAAGCTCGCTCGACAAGTACTACAAACTCTTTAATTTCCAAAATACCGACCAGCAATTTGATATCTTCGTTTAACCCATCCTCAAAGCATTTACACATAGTGGTCTCAGATGATATACACTCGCGAGCATATCGGCCGGGCCATACGAATTCTCTCTCATATTCGGTCACCGTCATTCGGCCCTGTTTAAGCTTAAGAAATTCCTTCCGTTTCTGATCGATGAATCTCTGACTGATATACATTTTGCGGAATTCAGTTTGGAAAAACTCCCAAGTAACCCGCTCTCTTGGCACAACAGAAACCAATGTATTCCACCAATAGTAGGCAGAATCACGTAACAGGGATACAGCACATTTCAAACATTCTTTGGGCGTACATGATAATTCATCAAAAACTCAGACTGTATTATCGAGCCAAAACTTGGCCCGCTCAGCATCACCACTGACTATAGCCCGGAACTCTTCAGCCTCGTATTTTCTAATTTTATCAACCGGAAGCCTATTCGATCTCAACGGATCAGTCATAGGAGGAGCTACATATGTCGAAAGAGGAGTATTTAGGGGCGGGGCTTGTGGAATAGCCAGATTTGGTCGAATAAATTGAGTGAACCAGTCACTCATCATTGCGTAGAAAGCTTGTCTCGTGTCATCATCTCGATGACTGGTATTTGGCTGAGAGTCATTAGGCGCAGTCCCTTGCGCGGGAGCTGGTGCTACACTCTAAACATCATCCACTACAGCTCGTTCGGGATTGGGATTCATTTCTATACAAAAATCACATTTCAATTGTCAGAAGTCATCACACTATCGCATTAGCACAAAATGGCATGTATAGCTAGACTTACATGCGCTATGTTAGTCCTAGAATCGACTAAACTGTAGCTCTGATACCAATAAAATGTAACACCTCTAACCCAAATCCGTCGCCGGATAGGGTTACAAGGCATTTAACTACTATGACTACAGAAACTTATGAGTACATACCAAACATAGATTTCATATTTGTACTTACACACCACCGAAAGTAAGCAACTTCAATGCGAGTACAACCAAAACATGTTTCAATTCACATTGCCATTCCATCCATGTCAATATACAAAACTCCAAAGTTTACCAAATGAACAATATCAATTCATAAAATGATTCCACCTAAATAAGTATAGTCGAACCTACTTAAAAGCAATGTAACACATTTCTTTGTTAATTTTCTCATTAATTACAATGAATACTCTTGCTATTCTACCTAAACATATATGAATAACATAAATCTATATGCCTTTTTCCCTATTTGACAATAGTGCAAAATAACCATTCACATAACCTCATCCAGCAATTCATTCGTATTTAAGAACTATTAAGCCATTTTCGCATGGCTCGAATATTTACAAGGTCAAAATGAATTTAAATTCCAAAATAGAAAGCTTAGCCTATACATGCCATTATTTCAAAACGAAGTAACTATTGAGGCACGACAGCCAGCGTTGGTTTATGTTGCTCGTGCCGAGAGGAAGGTGACGCGCTTGACCTCATAACTGGTACGTTTTTTAATTTATAGCATGCTATACACTGCTTTGATTGACATTGGATCTACACATTCATATGTTGCTTGTGATGTGTTTGGGATGATGGGTGTGCAATCTGAGAATACTGTGAGTGGGGTATTTGTGATAAGTCCACTGGGTCACTCGGTTAGGGTAGACAAACTTTTTAGGGATGTACCCTTAGAGACACAACGTAGAATTTTCTCTGCAGACTTGATGGAGTTACCATTTGGAGAGTTTGATCTCATCTTGGGTATGGATTGGCTTGCAAAGCATCGGGTGACTTTGGATTGTGCTGCCAAGTGGATGATGGTGTTAAAGACCACAGAGGATGAGAAGGTAACTATAATAGGGGAGCGAAGACGTTACTTGTCTAATGTTATCTTGGCTTTAAGAGCTAAAAAGCTGATTCGAAAAGGTTTTGACGCATTTTTGGCATATGTAGTAAGTCAGATTCTGAAGGGTTGTCCGTAGGGGAAGTTAGAACCGTCAAGGAGTTTTAGAATGTTTTTTCAGATGAGCTTCCTGGGTTGCCTCCGGACCGTGAAGTCAAATTTGGAATCGGCTTGTTGCCTAGAACGGCTTCAGTGTTCATCGCTTCTTATTGGATGGCACCGAAGGAGTTGGTGGAATTGAAAGTGCAAATCCAACAATGTAACACCGCAAACTCGGCCCAGACGTTGCAGCCAAGTCTGGTGTGTCACATTACCTACAACTAATCATGTTACCTAGTTACTAATCTTAGGGTGAGTTTTGCAAAACCATACTTGTGATTTGAGAAGAAAATCCAGGTTTAGTTTGAGTTTGTCCTATCCACTAACCGTTTAAAACTCATCTTGTTCGTTGATTTGTTATTCATTTGTTACAAGTGTTTTGTTTTGAAAACATTGATTGATTTTAAGAAAACCCACGCAGCCTTGTTTAAATCATTTAAATCAATTTGTAATAAAAAGTAAAAATAAATAATTTAAAGCCCAAATTAAAACAATTAGAGCGACCTTATTACAAACCCAAAAATCAAAATAAAAATAATTAAAGTAAAGAATAAAATAAAATAAATAACTTAATTAAACCAGAAATGCAGTCTATGTGGCCACTCCGAATCCCTCCAGCTCCAAGTCCACCAATCTAGGCTCACCTGCATGGATGGAAGAAAAGGGGTGAGTTTGGAAACCCAGTGTGTAAAGAAAGCCCATCTAGAGCCCGAATCAGCTCAAGCCCACTAGGCCTAAGTCCTCTCCAGTCTCAGTAAATACTGGGCCGAAGCCCTATTCAGTACTCAGTTAACTGGGCCTTAGCCCTATTCAGTAAACAGTACAACTGGGCTTTGGCTCTTTTCAGATAACAGTATGGCCAATAGACCCATTACAGTAACAGATCAGCAATCATGCATGTATGCAAAGCCCAAAGCCCATCCTATGTCCATCTGCTACACTCCACCCGTACCAACCATAAACACTCCATATGGGGAAACAACTCAACCCACCCAGTCACTACACTCCACAGTCGTTGCATAGCTACTCAGATAATGTGGCCAAGCCACTAACAGTATAACGAGGCACAACCCCTTTCAAGAAAATAGTACGAGGCAAAGCCTCTTTCAGTAATTAGTAGGAGGCAAAGCCTCTTTCAGTAATCAGTACAAGGCAAAGCCTCTTTCAGTAATTGTGGCAATGCCACTTGCACTTCCTCCATCAATAAACCCAGTCTCATGCAACAGATAATCATGTCATGGCATATAGTGAAAAGAGACAGTAAAACATGCATTTTAGTCAAGTTTAGCCCTAGGGGTATAACGGTCATTTTGCACCTAAGGGTAAAATAATAATTTTCCACACTTAAGGGGTATTTTAGTAATTATACCAGTTTTTACATCTCAGTAGTTAATTTAGCCCATTTTAGCAGTTTTTAGTTATTGGGCCCTTAAACCCCTAATGGGCCCTACAGTGTCAAATAGCTACTTAAGCCCATTTAGCCCAAATTTTGTCACCAGATTACCAGTTTTAATGGTTTTAGACCTACAATATACCAGAAGTCACTTACCACTTATTTTTACCCATATGGGCCCGTAAGCCAATTGGGCCCAATTTTAGCCCATCGAGGCCCAAATTACCGAGGTGCACGAAATTGCACACTCATCTATCGTACCATTTGCGATTACAGATCTCACGATATCCAACTGACTTAAAGCACTCGCATGCTCACAAGCCCACGAAATGCCAGAATTTTAGCATTTCGGCTTTTCAGCTTTTGTCGATTTAGACTACAGAAGGGTGTTCTTTTACACACCTGTTTTGCAATAATCACTACCGAGATCTCCCACGATAACCTACAATCGGCCACTACAGTATTTAGATTACAGATCAACAATAACCAATCTTAAAACTTCTTACCACATTCGGCCACAATAGGGTGTTCTTAACCACTTACCCTTGTCGATCTGTTTACTATATCTAAATCTACCAGTCGCTCCAATGATCCAAGCCTTCGATCGGCAACCCTTAGTCTGCACTAACATAAAACAATTCAAATAATAAGACCATCAGAGCCCTAGCCCCAATCGACAGCCTCCTATATACATAGGGGTTTCAGCTTTTCTTAAATCCCGAAATAAAGAATAGAATAAGAGATTTCGAGCACTTACCAAAGGTTCTCCTAACCAGAACAATTCCAATCCTAATTCTAACTCAGATCTAATGTAGATCTAGCCTTTAAATACTGGCAGAGAATGAATCCAAGAGATCTAAGGATTCGGCTAACAAGTCCCTATAATATGGTGATTTCGGCTTCGATGTGATGGAGGAGAAGATGGTTTGAAGTTATGGATTGAAGAGGTGTTGTCGATAGAGGTTAGGGGTTTTGAGAGTGTGAGATTCACTTAGAAAGGATAAAGAAGAAAGGAGGGGTTCAACCAAGAAGAAATCGGCACTCAAGCTCAACTTTCGGGATTTCGGCTTTTATGGCAATCGGCTAGAAAGCTTGAAAAGAGAGAAGGAAGGGAAGAAGTAGGTAGATCCGGTCTAGAAGAGAGGTGATGGGCTGAAATCGATTTAGGGGAAGAGAAGAACAAAGTGAAGATGGATGAAAAGAAGAGAGGTTCTCCTATGATCAAATCGATGCGTTTTCGGCTTTTTGAGACACTAAAAGAAGAGTAGAACAAAAGCAAGAAAAACCCTAAGTGGCAATACCCTAATTCAGCAAGAAGGAAAAAGAGGTCAGAACTAACCCGAATGGCTATTCAAACAATCGGCACACCCTACTACACTTCCCGATATTGCAACCACTAACCCAAGTGCCAAATTTGCTTGTTAGAACCCCTACATTCAGCCAACACTTCCACCCATTCAAATTTCCTAAAATCTCTCTTCCTTATCTCACCCGAAATAATCTCCTGAACAGCTCAAACTCTCTTCAATAGAATTTCACTTGAGTTCCATCACATGACCAGCACATGCAGCAAAAATAAAAACACCATACTGCTTACCATGCAACTCGAACCTTGGCCCTAGCTCTCAGTCCACACGCCACTTTTTTAGGCATTTAAGTGGCGCCACCTTGCCACTTTACCAAGGGCTTACTTGAGTCTTCTTTTACTAACTTTTTCTTAAAAGCCCACTTCACCAAGACCCCATTCACTTTAAATCCAAAGTTTGCTATTTTTGCCAGGTTTTATCTTAGGTTGGGCCTTTTAAAGGCCCACTAACACACTTAAACACAAATTTAATAACCAAATCATCAAAATTTCAAGATTTTACCAAAATCACAAAAATCCCGAAAAATCCCAAAAATCAGGGCGTTACAACTCTACCCCCTTAAAGAAATTTCAGCCTCAAAATGTACCTGATTTAAATAGTTGAGGGTATTGTTGACGCATCGCCTCCTCTGGGCCTCTTCTCTGCCATGATTTGGCCAAAGCACCTTTACCAATAGAACTAACTTTCTTCTTAACACTTTGACCGCGCGATCTAGTATTTGCATAGGCTCCTTTTCAAAAGTCAGATCAGTCTTTACCTCAATATCGTCCACTGGTACGACATGCGAAGGATCCGATCGATATCGTCTTAGCATGGACACATGAAAGACGTCATGTATATGATCCAACTCCGGCAGCAACTCCAGCTGATAAGCTACTGGCTCTACCCGTTTAAGAACCCGATAAGGCCCAATAAATCGCAGACTCAACTTGCCCTTCTTGCCAAAAATCAAGATCTTTTTCTAAGGCGAGACCTTCAAAAATACCATATCCCCTACAGAGAACTCAATTTCCTTTTGCTTTAGATTAGCATATAATTTTTGCCTATCAGACGCCTCCTTTAACCGATCTCTGATCAACTTAACCTTATTCTCAGTGTCTACCACTAACTCTGCTCCAAGAACCTTTTGTTCTCCTAATTTCATCCAACACGTAGGCGTACGACACCTTCACCCATAAAGTCCCTCATATGGGGCCATTTGGATACTTGCCTGATAACTGTTATTGTACACAAATTCTGCCAATGGCAAGTAGTCCTACCAACCACCACGAAAGTCAATAACACAACCTCTTAACATGTCCTCCAGAACCTGAATAACCCTTTCCGACTGTCTATCCGTCTGAGGGTGAAAAGCAGTGCTGAAATCTAATCGTGTACCCAACGCCTCATGCAGCTTTGGCCAGAATCGAGATGTAAACCTAGAGTCCCGGTCAGAAATAATCGAAACTGGCACCCCATACAGTTGCACTATCTCCGCCACATACAACTTGGCACTTCTAAAGTGAGTAATCAGTTCGGACAAGTATGAAATGGGTAGATTTTGTTAACCTATCCACAATCACCCATACAGAATCCTTCTTGGAGGGTGTTAAAGGTAGCCCACTCACAAAATCCATGGTAACCCTTTCCCACTTCCAGAATGGAATCTTTACGGGTTGCAACAGTCCAGAAGGCAGTTGATGCTCAGCCTTTACTTGCTGGCATGTCAAACATTTCCCCACAAACTCAGTCACCTCTCGCTTCAGTTGAGGCCACCAGTACACCTCTCGCAAGTCTCGATATAACTTATTCCCTCTAGGATGCATGGCACAAGGTCCATCATGAGCCTCTTTTAGAATTAACTGCCTCAAATTGGAGTCCTTCGAAATACAAATTCTTCCATGAAAGTAGAGAACTCCATCATTATTCAATCCAAAATCTGAATTTTTATCATTCTCAGCTTGCTGAAATCGAGGAACCAACGAATCATCCTTTAACTGCTTCTCTTTAATCTGCTCAGTCCAAGTTGGTCTTACTTGCAACTCCGGTAATAGACTTCCATCGTCATATAAACTCAAACGAGCAACCATCGCTCTCAGCTCCACTACAGCCCTTCGGCTTAGTGCATCAGCCACCACATTCGCCCTGCCCTGGTGGTACTCAATCGAATAGTCGTAATCCTTAAGTAACTCTATCCATCTTTGTTACCTAAGATTCAATTCCTTCTGAGTCAACAAATACTTGAGACTCTTATGGTCTATGTACATAATACACTTTTCCCCATACAGATAGTGTCTCCAAATTTTTAACGCAAAGATCACCGCTGCCAACTCTAGATCATGCGTAGGGTAATTCGCTTCGTGATGCTTAAGCTATGTTGAAGCATAAGTGACCACCTTACCCTCTTGCAACAGTACACAGCCTAATCCCACATGCGACACATCACTGTATACAGTGAAATCCTTCCCAGACTCCGGCTGTATCAACACTGGTACCTCAGTCAATACCTTTTTCAACTTATCAACGGCTTCTTGCTGTTTCTCAGTCCATATAAACACTACTCCTTTCCTCAACAGTTTCATCAACGTTGCAGCAATCAGAGAGAATCCCTCTACAAACCTTCTGTAGTACCCTGCCAGATCTAGAAAATTTTGAATTTTCGATACTGACCTCAGGGGCTTCCATTCCAGAACTGCCTCAATTTTCTGAGGATCTACCCTAATCCCCTCAACAGAAACAACATGACCCAGAAAAGTCACTTCTCGAAGCAAAAATTCACACTTACTGAATTTTGCATAGAGTTGTTTCTCTCTCAGTACTTGCAGAACCATACGGAGATGCTCATCATGCTTCTCCTCAGTTTCCGAATACACCAAAATATCGTTAATAAAGACGATAATGAATCGATCCAAGTACAGTTGGAATACTCGATTCATCAAATCCATGAAAGTTGTGGTGCATTCGTCAGTCCAAATGGCATAACCAGAAACTTGTAATGACCATACCGAGTTCTGAATGCTATCTTATGAATATCCACATCCTTGACCCTTAACTGATGATATCCAGACCAAATGTCAATCTTGGAAAACACCGAAGCTCCTCTAAGCTGGTCAAGATCGTCGATTCTTGGCAGAGGATACTTGTTCTTTATCGTCAGTTTGTTCAACTGGCGATAATCGATACACATATGCATGTCCCATCCTTCCTATTCACCAACAGTACTGGTGCTCCCTACGGAGATACGCTTGGTCGAATGAAACCTCTATCCAGCAATTCTTGGATTTGTGCTTTCAGTTCTACTAACTCATTTGGTGCTATCCTATAGGGTGCGATGGACACTGGAGCCATTCCAGGCAGCAAGTCGATTCCAAACTCGACTTCTTGATTCAGAGGTAATCTAAGAAGCTCCTCAGGAAAAACTTCTTGGAATTCTTTAACGATTCTAACTGTCTCCACAGTCAAATCCTCAGTCTCTGCCTGACTTACAAAAGCTAAGTACGCCTTACAACCCTTGCGAATTAGCTTTTCAACCCTTAAGGCCGAAACAACATTGGACAAGTAGTCCATTCGCTCCCCAATAACCATTACCTCCTCATCCTTAATAGTTTTTAACACCATTCTCTTAGCCGCACAATCAGAGTCACCTTATGCTTAGTTAACTATCCATCCCTAAAATCAGATCGAACTCTCCGATTGGTAGCTCCATTAAGTCTCCAGTAAAGATCCTACCCTGTGTCTCTAAAGGCACCTCCCTAAAGAGTTTATCTACCCTAACCGAATGACCCAGTGGACTTATCACAGTTACCCCACTTACAGTTTCCTCAGAGTGCACACCCAACGACCCAAAAATGTCACATGCAACATACGAATGAGTTGATCCCACATCTATCAGAGCAGTGTATGGCATGCTAGAGATTAAAAACGTACCAGTTATGACGTCAGGTGTATGACCCTTCTCTCGACGACGAGCAGCATATACCAATGCTGGCTGGCGATCCTCAGCATTCCCAGCACCCCTGCCAGGTGCTCCACATCCACATCCATTTCCATTGCCACCTCTACCTTGTCCACAGCCCCTCGGTGGTAGTGGTCTACCTCGCACTGGTTGAACAACCCTCTGTTCAGCAACTTGAGTCTGAGCTGGTCTCCGAGGACAGTTCTTGATCTTATGTTCTTTGGACCCACATCAGAGACATCCCAGTACGCTTCCAGAATTCTCTAAAATGCACCCTACCACAGTCCTCACAAGCTTGTGGTCTAACTATATTCACCGGAACTGTTCGGACCGGTTCCTCCATTCTAGCTCTCTTGATATTTCGGTTCACAGCACCAGATAGTCCAAAATCCCTCCTAAATTGGTTTCGGTCCTTATCACGATTCTGTCGTTTAGTTCACTTCACCTTCTCTGCAATCTTGGCCTTCTCCACTAATGCAGCAAAATCGCGCTCCCTCTGCAGAGCTATGAGCACCCTTAGCTCATCCTTGAGGCCATCCTCAAAATGAATACTCCGCTCGTAATCCATAGGAACTATACCGTTGGCATACTGGCTCAACCTCAGAAATTCAGCCTCATATTCAGCAACAGTCTTATTGCCCTGGGTCAGGTTCAGAAATTCTTTCCTACGTGCTTCCACATAGCTCGCTCCGATGCACTTTCCCTTGAAAGCTGTCTTAAACAGATCCCAGGTAACCCGCTCAGCTGGGGTACCCTTCTTCATGGTGATCCACCACTAATATGCCTCATCTCACAGAAGAGACACCGCACCTTTTATCTTTTGCTCCACCGAGCAATCCAGGTCGTCTATAATCTGTTCCGTAGCTTCCAGCCAATACTCAGCCACATTTGGGGCTATTCCAGATATGCCCCTGAAAACCTCTGCTCCGTTAGCCCAGAGTCACTCAGAAATGGATCCCCTACTCACTGGCCCAACATTAGCTCCAGCAACCTTTTCTAGAACCCTTAACATCGCCTGGGACAAGGCATCATCCCCTGCAGCCTGATCATACGGCCTATTTTTAGCTACTGGCGACGGTCGTGCCTCCGCAGCTGGCAAGTGTTCTGAAGATGAGGACCCTGCTTGAACACTGCCTCGGCCCCCTCCACAAGCAGCCCTCGTACTCATAACGTCTTATCTGATTACGAATTTTATGACATTAGTTTAATATTTCAGTTGTTTATTATAGAATGTCTTATGTACAAATAGAGTTTCAGAGTTTGTTTTGCGATCTCGTAGCCTAGCTACAGTCTCAGTTTTCTAGGGTTTAGTTTCCCTACAGTCTCAGTCTTATAGTTTTCAGTACTACCCTATCTACAGTATCATAGTAGGGTCTCAGTTCTATCTACAGTAATATCTCAGTACAGTATAATATAAGAAACAGACATACTTACAGACTTGGTGTTGGGGATTCAGTGTGCCACTTCTTCAGATGCCAGATTTCAGAAAGCCCAGAAAAATTAACCTTTTTAAAGTAAAACCTTAGAGAAGTATGTTTTAAAAGATAACGAGTTTCAAAAGGGTTTCCATAAAAATTTTCTAAAACTGTTTTCAAAATACCCTTCTTGGGCCTTTATTTTAAACTCTGTAAAAACCTTTTTAGATTCGACCCACAACTGAGTTGTTGTAACCGGGCTCTGATACCACTAAATATAACACCCCAAACCTAGCCCAGAAGTTACGGCCAAGTCTGGTGTGTCACATTACCTACAACTAACCATGTTACCTAGTTACTAATCTTAGGGTGAGTTTTGGAAAACCATACTTGTGATTTGAGAAGAAAATCCAGGTTTAGTTTGAGTTTGTCCTATCCACTAACCGTTTAAAACTTATCTTGTTCGTTGATTTGCTATTCATTTGTTACGAGTGCTTTGTTTTGAAAACATTGATTGAATTTAAGAAAACCCACGTAGCCTTGTTTAAACCATTTAAATCAATTTATAATATAAAGTAAAAATAAATGATTTAAAACCCAAATTAAAACAATTAAAGCGGCCTTATTACAAACCTAAAAATCAGAAAAAATAATTAAACTAATTAATAAAATAAAATAAATAACTTAATTAAACCAGAATGTAGTCTACGTGGCCACTCTGAATCCCTCCAGCTCCAAGTCCACCAATCTAGGGCTCACCTGCATGGATGGAAGAAAAGGGGTGAGTTTGGAAACTCAGTGTGTAAAGAAAGCCCATCTAGAGCCCAAATCAGCTCAAGCCCACTGGGCCTAAGTCCTATCCAGTCTCAGTAAATACTGGGCCGAAGCCCTATTCAATACTCAGTTAACGGGGCCTTAGCCCTATTCAGTAAATAGTACAACTAGCTTTGGCCCTTTTCAGATAACAGTATGGCCCATAGGCCCATTCCAGTAACAGATCAGTAATAATGCATGTATGCAAAGCCCAAAGCCCATCCTATGTCTATCCGTTACACTCCACCCGTACCAACCATAAACACTCTATGTGGGGAAACAACTCAACCCACTCAGCCGCTACACTCTACAGTCGCAGCATAGCTACTCAGATTATGTGGCCAAGCCACTAACAGTATAATGAGGCACAGCCCCTTTCAATAAACAGTACGAGGCAAAGCCTCTTTCAGTAATAAGTACGAGGCAAAGCCTCTTTCAGTAATCAGTATAAGGCAAAGCCTCTTTCAGTAATCGTGGCAATGCCACTTACACTTCCTCAATCAATAAACCCAGTCCCATGCAAAAGATAATCATGTCATGGCATACAGTGAACAGAAATAGTAAAGCATGCATTTCAGTCAAGTTTAGCCCTAGGGGTATAACAGTCATTTTGCACCTAAGGGTAAAATAGTAATTTTCCACCCTTAAGGGGTATTTCAGTAATTATACCAGTTTTTAGGGTTTTACGCATATTTTAGTCCCTAATAGTCCAACTTTCATCTCAATAGTTAATTTAACCCATTTTAGCAGTTTTTAGTTATTGGGCCCTAAAAACCCAAATGGGCCCTACAGTGTCAAATAGCTACTTAAGCCTATTTAGCCCAAATTTCATGATTGGATTACCGGTTTTAATGGTTTTAGACCTACAGTATACCAGAAGTCACTTACCATTTATTTTTACCCATATGGGCCCGTAAGCTAATTGGGCCCAATTTTAGCCCATCAAGGCTTAAATTACTGAGGTGCACAAAATTGCACACTCATCTATTGTACCATTTGCGATTGTAGATCTCATGATATCCAACTGACTTACAAGCACTCGCACGCTCACAAGCCCACGAAATGCCAGAATTTCAGCATTTTGGCTTTTCGACTTTTGTCGATTTAGACTACAAAAGGGTGTTCGTTTACAAACCTGTTTTACGAAAATCATTATCGAGATCTCCCACAATAACCTACAATCAGCCACTACAGTCTTTAGATTACAGATCAATAATAACCAATCTTAAAACTCCTTACCACATTCGGCCACAATAGGGTGTTCTTAACCACTTACCCTTGTCGATCTGTTTACTAGATCTAAATCTACCAGTCGCTCCAACGATCCAAGCCTTCGATCGACAACCCTTAGTCTGCACTAACACAAAACAATTCAAATAATAAGACCATCAGAGCCCTAGCCCCAATCGACAGCCTCCTATACACATAGGGGTTTCGACTTTTCTTAAATCTCGAAATAAAGAATAGAATTAGAGATTTCGAGCACTTACCAAAGGTTCTCTTAACCAGAATGATTCCAATCCCGATTCTAACTCAGACTAATGTAGATCTAGCCTTTAAATACAAGCAAAGAATGAATCCAAGATATCTAAGGATTCGACTAACAAGTCCCTATGAATATGGTGATTTCAGCTTTTGATGTGATGAAGAAGAAGATGGTTTGAAGTTATGGATTGAAGGGGTGTTGTCAACAGAGGTTAGAGGTTTTGAGTGTGTGAGATTCAGCTAGAAATGATGAAGAAGAAAAGAGGGGTTCGGCCAAGAAGAAATCAGCACTTAGGCTCACAACTTTCAGAATTTTGGCTTTTATGGCAATCGGCTAGAAAGCTTGAAAAGAGAGAAGGAAGGGAAGAAGTAGGTAGATTCAGTCTAGAAGAGAGGTGATGGGATGAAATTGATTTAGGGGAAAAGAAGAACAAAGTGAAGATGGATAAAAAGAAGAGAGGTTCTCTTATGATCAAATCGGCACAAGGGAAGAATTTTAGCCTGCGTTTTCGGCTTTTTTAGACACTAAGAGAAGAGTAGAACAAAAGCAAGAAAAACCCTAAGTGGCAATACCCTAATTCGGCAAGAAGGAAAAAGAGGTCAGAACTAACCCGAATGGCTATTCAAACAATTGGCACACCCTACTACATTTGCTGATATTGCAACCACTAACCTAAGTGCCGAATTTGCTTGTTAGAACCCCTACATTTGGCCAACACATCCACCCATTCAAATTTCTTAAAATTTCTCTTCCTTATCTCACCCGAACTAATCTCCTGAACAACTCAAACTCTCTTCAACAGAGTTTCACTTGAGTTCCATCACATGACCAGCACATGTAGCAAAAATAAAAACACCATACTGCTTACCATGCAACTAGAACCTTGGCCCTAGCTATCAGTCCACACGCCACTTTTTTAGGCATTTAAGTGGTGCCACATTGCCACTTTACGAAAGGCTTACTTGAGTCTTCTTTCACTAACTTTTTCTTAAAAGCCCACTTTACCAAGACCCCCTTCACTTTAAATCCAAAGTTTGCCATTTTTGTTGGGTTTTATCTTAGGCTTGGGCATTTTAAAGGCCCACTAACACACTTAAACACAAATTTAATAACCAAATCACCAAAATTTCAAGATTTTACTAAAATCACAAAAATCCCAAAAATCAGGGCGTTACAAAGAACTTCTGGATCAAGGTTTTATTAGACCAAGCGTGTTTCCGTGGGGAGCACTAGTACTATTTGTTAAGAAGAAGGATGGGATGATACGTATGTGCATTGATTATCGCCAGTTGAACAAACTGACTATTAAGAGCAAGTACCCTCTACCGAGGATCGATGACCTATTTGACCAACTAAGAGGAGCTTCAGTATTTTCCAAGATCGACCTTCAATTCGGATATCATCAACTAAGGGTTAAAGAGGTAGATATTCACAAGATAGCGTTCAGAACTCGATATGGTCATTACGAGTTTCTAGTAATGCCGTTTGGATTGACGAATGCGCTAGCGGCCTGCATAGATCTTATGAACCGGGTATTCTAACCCTACTTAGATCAGTTTGTGGTCGTCTTTATAGATGATATTCTGGTGTATTTGAAAACTGAGGAGAATCATGACGAGCATCTCTGGATTGTTCTGCAAGTGTTGAGGGAGAAGCAATTGTATGCAAAATTCAACAAGTCCAAATTTTGGTAGCGAGAAGTGACATTCTTGGGTTACGTTGTTTCTACTAAGGGGATTAGGGTGGATCCTCAGAAAATAGAAGCAGTTCTGGAGTGGAAGCCATCGAAATCTGTGTTGAAAATTCTGAGTTTTCTGGATTTGGTAGGGTATTACAGAAGATTTGTGGAAGGGTTTTCCTTAATTGTGACACTGTTGATGAAACTTTTGAGAAAAGGAGTACCATTTATCTGGACTGAAAGACAATAAGAGAGTTTCGAGAAGTTGAAGAAAGTTTTGACTGAGGCATCTGTGTTTATTCGTCAGATTTTGGAAAGGATTTTACTATGTATAGCGATGCGTCGTACGTTGGATTGGGCTGTGTGTTGATGCAAGAAGGTAAAGTGGTTGCTTATGCATCACGACAACTTAAGCCTCACGAGGCGAATTACCCTACGCATGATCTGGAATTGGCAGCGGTAATTTTTACTCTAAAGATCTTGAGCCACTACTTGTATGGAGAAAAGTATATCATATACACAGATCATAAGAGCCTCAAATATCTTTTGACTCAGAAGGAGTTGAACCTTAGGAAACAAAGATGAATAGAGTTGGTTAAGGATTATGACTGTTCTATTGAGTATCACCCGGGCAAAGCTAATGAGGTAGCTAATGCACTGAGTCGGAGAGCTATATCTGATCTAAGAGCGATGTTTGCTCATCTCAGTCTGTATGATGATGGTAACTTTTTAGCTGAATTGTAGGTAAGACTGACCTGGATGGAGCAAATTAATGAGAAACAATTATTGGATAAGTCATTGGTTCCTCGGTTTCGACAGGTTGAAGAAGGTGGAACTTCTGATTTTGGTTTGAATAATGAAGGGATTTTGTGTTTCTGTGGGAGAGTTCGTGTCCAAAAAGACTCTGGTTTAAGGCAGTCCATATTGCAAGAGGCTCATGGCGGTCTTTGTGCCATGCATCCTGGTGGGAATAAGTTGTATCGGGATTTACGAAAATTGTATTGGTGGCCTGAACTTAAGCGGGAAGTAACAGAGTTTGTGGGTAAGTGTCTGACATGCTAGTAAGTGAAAGCTAAGCATCAATTGCCTTCTAGACTTCTACAGCCGGTTAAGATTCCACTTTGGAAGTGGGAAATGGTAACCATGGACTTTGTGAGTGGGCTACCCTTGACGCCTACCAAGAAAGACTCAGTTTGGGTGATTGTGGATAGGCTGACCAAATCTGCTCATTTTATACCCGTCTGAACCAACTATTCACTTCAGAAATTGGCAAAGCTGTATGTAGCTGAGATAATGCAACTTCATGGGTGCTAGTTTCGATTATTTCTGATCAGGACCCTAGGTTTACATCTCGATTGTAGCAGAAATTGCATGAGGCTTTAGGTACACAGCTAGACTTCAGCACTGCTTTTCATCCTCAGACGGATGGACAGTCAGAGAGGGTGATTCAGGTTCTGGAAGATATGTTGAGAGGTTGTATTATTGATTTTTGGGGTAGCTGGGAAGATTACTTGCCGTTAGGGAGTTTGCATATAACAATAGTTACCAGGCGAGTATTCGAATGGCCCCATATGAGGCACTGTATGGTCGTAGGTGTCGTATGCCTACCTGTTGGATAGAATTGGGAGAACGTTAGGTTCTTGGGCCAGAATTGGTAGCGGATATAGAAAATAAAGTCAAGCTGATCAGGGATCGGTTAAAGGAGGCATCTGATAGGAAAAAATCTTATGCCGACTTGAAGCATAAGGAAATTGAGTACTCTGTGGGAGATTTGGTTTTCTTGAAGGTCTCGCCTTAGAAGAAAATCTTAAGGTTCGGAAAGAAGGGCAAGTTAAGTCCGCAGTTCATCGGGCCCTATCGAGTTCTTAAACGGGTGGGTCTAGTAGCATATCAGCTAGAACTACCTCCAGAGTTTGACTAGATTCACGATGTCTTTCATGTCACCATGTTGAAACGATATCAGTCTGATCCTTCCCACATTGTACCAGTCGAGGAAATTGAAGTTAAATCTAATCTGACTTTCGAGGAAGAGCCTGTGCAGATTCTGGACCGTGATGTCAAGATGTTAAGGAAGAAACCGGTCCCTTTGGTAAAAGTGCTTTAGCGTAATCATGGCAGAGAAGAAGCTATGTGGGAGCTAGAGGAGGCAATACGTCAACAATACCCTCACTTGTTTTGACCAGGTAAAATTTCGAGGCTAAAATTTCTTTAAGGGGGTAGAGTTGTAACGCCCTAATTTTTAGGGTTTTTAAATTTTTGCTAATTTATTTTTGCATGGCCTGTTGTGCTGTATTAATGATTTGAGTGTGATTAGTGGACCTTTAGAAGGCCTGGGGTTAAGTTTGAAGCCTGGCAGGATTTTAATTTTAGCTTTATGGCAGAGTGGGCTTTTAAATTAATGTTATAGATTTGTGGCACAAGTAAGCCTGTGGTAAAGTGGCAAGGTAGTGCCACTTTAAGCACATGGAGGTGGTATGTGGTAGCTTGTGAAGGAGCTAAGCTTCGAATATCCCTAATGGCAAAATCCTTTAATTTTGCTACATGAGCATGGTAAGAGGTGGGCTCCAAGTTAAATTCTGAGGGAAGGTATTTGAGTTGCTTATGGGATTGGATTAAGGAGTGATAAAGGGAGATTTTCAAGGAGAAAATTTAGGGATTGAGTTTGAGGGGAGAGTTGGCCGAACGTGGGAAGCTTGGAAGAGCAAATTTAGCTACTATCCATTTGTGTGTGTATTTTTGGCAAATTAAGGAGTGTGGGTGCCGATTTCTCCTTTTGGTATTTGGGAATTCACGTTTTGGGAACACTTTAGGGTTTTTGATTTTTTTTGCATAAATTGACAATTGCATGTTTGGGTGTGCTGGATTGATGATTTGGGTGTGTTTGGGGGGCTTTAGAAGGCTTGGGCTTAAGCCAAGCCTTTGGAAAATTTTTGATTTTTAGTCTTAGGGGAGTACGGATGTCAGCTCATAGGGTTAAAGTAAAGTTATTGGGGTTTTATGACACAAAAAGGTATGTGGTGGAGTGGCCTATGGCATCTTTGACAAGGGGAAAGAAGGGGGTTCAGATCCCCTTGCAAGTAAATGTATTCATTTTGCTAGAAGTGGGCGGTAAGTGTTTCAATTGGTTTCAAACTCTGGAAGGTGGTTGAAGACTTGGTCTTGAGTATTTAAATTAGAATTCAAATTGGAAGGTTGAGTGAATCAATGAGCAAATAAAGGAGATTTTTAAGGGATTTGGTGCAGGGGATGAGGTTTAGCCAAATTGGGTAGCTAGGGGGCATGATTTCAGCTAAAGACTTTAGAAAGTAGCATATTTTGACATTTTGGAAGCCTAAGTGCCGAATGTTTTTATGTCTACTTGGGGGATTTTATTTCAGGTTTCTTTTTCTCTCTATACTTGGGGGGTCAATTAGTTTTCCTCTTTTCTTCTATTCTTATTCGGTCATTAGTACCAATTGTCGAACCCCTAGTTGTTTCACTAGTGACCTAGGCATCTTGCATTTCTCTTTTACTCTTTCTAAAATCATTGCCAAATTCTGCTTCTATATTTTCTCTTCTTTTCTTTTCATCTTGCTTTAGCCGAATAGAGCCATCTCTTAGCCAAACCCTGCTCCTCATTTCTTTTTTTTTTCAAAGCCAAATCCTGTTCTCTTTTCTCTGTTGTTATCCTGTTGAATCTCATTCTTCTTTCCCTCTTGCTTTCATTTCTTCTCAAAGCCGAACCTTGTTCCTCCTTCTTTGCTAAAATACCTTTCATTGGCCGAATCCCACTACTCTTCACCCCCTCGATTTGTTCTTTCGAATGAGTCTTCAAAGCCGAACTTCATTCTTTTTCTCTATCGATTCTTAAGTACCTTCTCTTCTTTTTGATTGGTGTATTTCTCTTCGGGTTCAATCATAAGCCGAACTTCATTGTTGACAAGGACCTTTCTACATAAGGCAAGTATTGAAATAGGTAAGGATGTTCTCTTTTCTCTTGTTGTGTTAAGTGATTAGGAAGCCGATCATCTCGTCTTCTTTATACGATTAGCCTTTAATGCTCATGCTAATGACTGACTTCAATCTTTTTCTTTCCAATCAACAATCAGGGATATACAGTATGTCGTGCGATTCGTTCTCTTAGTGTCTGAATGGAGTTAGGAACATTGGTCCAAGCGAGGCGTGTAGCTAGCATTGAACTAGTTAAGGCGTTTTTAATACTTAGATTTGGGTTACCAGTTATATTTGACTAATGGTGGATCGTTATGTATCTTAGGTGTTGTGATCTAGAAGGGTTTCGTCAACAGTATTAATCCAGCTGTGTAACCACACCCCATAGTAGTATAGATCGGCAAAAGACAAAAAGTCAAAATGCCAAAACGTCGACATTCGAGGCCTTACGAGCGTACGAATGCTTGTGGGCCGAATAAAGCCCACGAATCAAGGGTAATAGACTGCGGAGGTCATTGTGCGTGTTTTCGTGCACTTGGGCCATTATAGGCCTCAATGGACCGAAATGGGTGAAGGCTCATATGGTCAAAATTACCCGATAAGTGATCGTTGGTGTATTGGATGATAAGGCTGGTGATGCCATAGTAAAACTAGACTGAATGGGCCACACGAGCATGTGGGCCCACCTAGGCTCAACAGGGGTTTTGGGCCCACAAACACTATTTGACCATATAGACTATCTGAGTCACTCAAAGTGACGTTAGACCTATTAGGAGGTCATATTAGGTACCGAGACACCGAAATGTAGTAAAATGACCAGAATACCCCTGAGGGGTAAAATTACCATTTTACCCCTGACTGCTTAAAAGACTTTTATACCCCTAAAGATAGGTTGTCTGACATATGTATGAATGAAATGATGTCTGTTAATCCACATGCATAATATAAATTTATGACATGATGCTCTGCATGGGGTTGGGTATGATTATGGAGCTAGTTTTCTAATAGTGGCTCTGCCACGTAATTCTGTATAGTGGCTTCGCCACGTAATCTGTTTCTAGTGGCTCTACCATGATATTTGTTATTAGCAGCATGGTTGCATATTGGTGTGCAGGCGGGGTGGGTCTAGTTATTCCCCACATGGTGTGATGGGTTGGTACGAGTGGTGTGATGGTTGGACCGGGTTGGGCTTACATGCATTTACTATTCTGCCTCTATAATGGGCTTGGGCTCTCATTGTTCTGTATAGGGCTAAGGCCCAGACTGATCTGTTTCTAATAGGGCTTCGCCCCGGTCTGTTCCGTTGGGGAGTTACACACTGAGTTTTCACAAACTCACCCTTTTATTTTAAATGTGCAGGTAACCCTCAGCCATAAACGATTTGGAGCTACGAAGGACTCGGGGTGGCCACATGTCTTCTACTTTTGGATTTTGCTTTATTTAATTTTAGTTTGGGTTTTACTTCTGCAATAAGGTCATTTATGGGATTTTGTTTTAAATTTTTAGTATTTGAGTTATTTTATTATTTCAAATTGCTAGAGTATTTAATCGGGTTTTCAAAAACTAATAATAAACGTTTTTAAGTAAATCACACATAATGTTTTCAAAAAATAAACTAAGTGCTTTCATAACTTCAAATAATTGAATATGATAAATGTGTAAACCATTTTTACTCCTACATTTTCAAACTGGTAAAATAGTTTTCCAGTGTTCAAAATCTAAATGGGGTTTTAAAAGTGGAGGAAACTTTCTATCAATATAATTTATTTCGAACGTAATTTCCATGTGACACACCGATCTGGCCATAATGTCTGGGCCAGGTTTGGGGTGTTACATTTGGTGCTATCAGAGCCAGGTTGCAAACCTCGGCTATGGTATGTGTTTTTAAAATTTTCCCTTAAAATTGCCTATTTAAATTGTTTTGAAAGGTTTTTTTCTTTGAAAATTCTCCTAAAAGGGGTTCTCTTAAAATTTTTCTCAAAATATGGGTTTTTGGAATGTTTTCAAAAAGGTTTGTTTAAAACTTGGGTGAAATAACTTTGAATTATTCTGAAAAGTGTTACTGGAAGTGTGGCACGCCGAGTCTCCAGCACCAATTTTGTAAGTATTCTGATATGCTTTACTATTATATGACTAAATTATGATACTGAAAAGCTACTGTAGACATTAGTACTGTACTCAAACTCTGTAGTTAGGGCAAACTAAGACTGTAGGAAAACTAAAAATTGTAGAAGACTGCAAACTGTAGTTAGACTTCGATCTGCGAAAAAAAACTTTAAATTACTGCTCGTCATAAAACATGTAACGCCCTTGATTTTGGGCCTAGGAGAAGTGGGTTCGAGTATCAGAGAAATTGGGATTTTTTGTTGGGCGGGAAAAATTTTTTCACAAATTGCATGTTTGGTGTGTTGGTTAAGTGATTTGGAGTGTTTGGGGATGTCTGAGAAGTCCTGGGTTCAAATCAAGACTTTAGCAAAAATTTTAGTTTTTCCCTTTAGGGGACCATGGCGTTAGTATGAAGACCTTAAAAATGTTTCTGGTTAAAATATGGCATAAGGAAGTAGTTGGTCTGGTGGCAAGGAGGCGTTGGTAGCAAGTAGGTGGTCGAAGGTTCAAGTCCTAGCCTAAGCAACATTTTTATTTTCACATATGTTGGCATGGAAGCTGGCGTTTAAACCTTGTAATTATTTGGGAGTGATTTATGACACAAGAGAGCTTGTGGCTTAATGGTCAGAAGCGTGTTTCGATTGCTGGGGAGTGTGAGTTTGAATCCCGAGCCATACGAAGTTGTGGTTTTTTTAAAAAAGGGGATGGTTATCTAGTAGGTAAGGCTTTAGTTAAGAAGGTTTCATGACATTAAGAGTTGGACGACAAAGTGGCAAGGGGCGTGTAGGGAGCTTGGAGGGCTGAAGTTTGAGCTACCCCATACGCTAATGGGTGTTGGAGGAATTAGAGTTTGATTGAAACTCCTATTGGATAAGGGTTGAATCGGTCAAGCGGTGGAAAGAATTTGAAACGGGTGGCTGTTGTTCGGTGGAAGCAATTTGAATGAAATTCAAATTGGCGGCTAAAATCAAAGAGTAAAGCAAGGAATTGAAAATGGGAAGGGTGTTGTGCCGATAATGGGAATTCTTGAGTGTCAAAATCGACTATAGGCATTTTAGTGCCGAGAATAGGTGTTCTTTTCGATTTGGCAAAAGGGGTCTTTTCATTTTGTTTTTTTTTTTTTTGCTCAGTTCCTTTTGTACCGAATGCACAAGTTTGCTTTTCCTTTTCGCACTTTTATTCTTTCTTCCTTTCCCATATTGCCGAGTTTGCAATTAAAGCAAAAGTGACCTCTCGCGCACTCTTTTACTTTATTTATTTCTAGCCGGTTCTCATCCCTCTATGCTTCTCATTATTTTTCATCTTTTAGTTTCAAAAGTCGAAACCTACACTCCTTCTTCCTTTCTTTTTTGCTATTTTATTTTGAACTGATTCCCTTGATCTCTTGTTAGCTAAACCTCCTCTTCTCTATTACTATTCTGTAAGTGACCGATTCTTTATTTTTTCTGGGTCTTCTCTTTAGCTGAACCTGTGATTCCAGCCTCTCCTATTTCCTAATCGTTTATTTTATTCTCAAATAGCCGAATACTCCTCTTTTCATCACTTGGAGATATTTTTGCTTGGGTGTTTAGACTTTGTGAAGTGAACATGTGTTATCTTAATCTACCGTCTCTACTAACTGATTTGGGGTAAGTAGTTTCTTTCTCCTCTTTTGAGTTTACTTGTCTAAGCTGAATTTTTGCCCTCTTGTGTGTTAGATCGGCTTTTGGTTTTTCTTTCATTTATGATTGACTTTGAACTTCTCTCTTTCTAGACTATTCGGCTTAGGTTCTTAAGTACGACTTAGTAGTCGATCTCATGAGAAGGGAGGGATTGCTAGTGATCGGGGACACAATCTAGGCCTGGTGGTTAGTCTTCAGCCAAGGTAAGTGTTTGGTGCTTCTTTTTGAGATGATTAGCCGAATATTGTAGGGGATCGGTAGCTATGGTTAACAAGCCAGGTTATTTGATTAATGATTTGTTTTGGAGTGTAACGCCCCGAATTTTGGGCCTAGAAGTATTAGGCCTTGAGTTTTGGATCGGTTAAAAAGTGGCTTAAATTATTTAAATGGGTGATTTTAGAGGGTACTATGAAGTCTCGGGTTCAAGTTAGGCCATAGGAAAAATTTTAATTTTTAGCCTTAGTGGAACCCTGATCTCAAGTAGTATGACTCTTAAATAAATCAAGGTAAAATAAGGCACAAAAAGGAGTATGGTGTAGTGGCAAAATGGCGCTACGTATGTGACAAGGAAGTGACGCCATAAAGGAAGCAAAGGGGTCCAAGGTTCAAGTCTTGGCTCTTGCAATTTATATTGGTTTTTCTTTTAAATAAATCTAGAAGCGAGTAGGCGGGCTTTAAAGCTAAATGTGTTGGACTTATGACACAAAGGAGTTTGTGTCCTAGTGGTGGTGGCATGACATGGTTATTGAGATCACTATGGTTCGAATCCCTTTACACACAAAGGTTGATTATTTTGCTAATACTTTAGTTTTTGGGGATTGATGGAGAATCCTACATCGGGAAGCTAACATGAGAATAGGTGAGGAGCTGGCTTTAAATAGAGCAAACCATGAGGGGGTAGGGATACCTTTCTTGGCTTATCCCTTTCACGTTGTGGCGTGCTCGTTTGGGTTAGGCGTTGGATCATTCGTTGATCTGTATGCCATTAGGTCACAATCGTGGTGACCGTAGTTGTTCGACACAGCCCCCTGGGGAGTCAAAGGTGCGATTATTGTTGGCTTCTGGGCATAGCAGCATTCAGAGCGTGGATTAACTTTAGATATCTATCAGCTGTGTACTTCACCCTACTCTAGCTATAGAACAGCAAATGCCGGAATACCAAAATGGGCCCGTGGGCCCAATCGGGCAAATTGTATATTATTTAGTAAATATTGGACTAGACTAGGTGAATCTCATATTTGTGGCTAGTTTTGAGCTAAACGGCCACACGAACGTGTGGGCCCACTTGGGCCGAGAACGTGTATTAGGCCCATTCGCAACGTTATCTCTGTTTAGAATACTTGAGTCGCTCGAGGCGACTGTAGACTTTTTGAGGGATTGATAAAATTACTGAAATACCCTTATAGGGTAGAATTACTGTAATACCCTCGATTTGCAAAATTACAGAAATACCCTCGATTTGCAAAATTATCGAATTACCCTCGATTTGTAAAATTACAGAAAGACCCCTAATTTGAAAAATTACAGAAATACCTAGTTTTGTAAAAGTACTATTTTACCCCTAATTTGCAAAATTATCATTTTATCCCTGATTGTAAAGTTACCGTTTTACCCTTGATTTGTAAAGTTACTATTTTACCCCTGATTTGTAAAGTTACGGTTTAACCCCTGATTTGTAAAGTTATCGTTTTACTCCTGATTTGTAAAGTTACCGTTTTACCCCTGATTTGTAAAGTTATCATTTTACCCTTGATTTGTAAATTTACCGTTTTACCCCTAATTAGTAAAGTTATCGTTTTACCCCTGATTTATTAGAATTACCGTTTTACCCTTAACTTACAAAATTATAGAAATACCCCAGTTTACAAATTACGAAAATACCCCGAATTTCAAAATTGTCGAAATACCCCTAATTTACAAAATTACCAAAATACCTCTAGTTTGTGAAATTACCGAAATACCCCTGGTTTGTGTAATTACTGAAATACCCCTAATTTACAGAATTACCAAAATACCCCTAGTTTTTGAAATTACCGAAATACCCCTATAGGGTAGAATTATCGAAATACCTCTGTAGGGTAGAATTATCGAAATACCCCTGTAGGGTGGAATTATCGAAATACCCCTGTAGGGTAGAATTATCAAAATACCCCTGTAGGGTAGGATTACCGAGATACCCCTGCGGGGTAAAATTACCATTTTGCCCCTAGGGTGTTAAATGACTATTTTGCCTTTGTGGGCAAGTGACTGACATGGACTGTGTGTTTGACGGATTTGACTGTGTTTGTATGACAGTGATTTGACTGACGTGACCGTGGTTGTGTGATTGATATGTTATGTGTTTAAATGACTGATACTGAGCATGACCATTCTCCATACCTGTGTGATGATTGAGCATAGCATACACGACATATTGGGTTAGGACGTTAATATAGAGGAAGTTCGATTGATAGGATCACACGAGTCGCACGGGATGACTGTGGATCCAATAATAATCTGATAAGGTCGCACGGGTCGCACGAGACGACTGTCGACTGACTGAGGGCTTAATGCTAGTTATTTTGAGTATGGCTCTGTGCCAACCAACATATGGCTCTATGCTATTGGGATCATGGCTTTGTGCCGATTATATTTGCCTAAGGCTATGTGCTTATCTTATTTACTAATGACTATGTGTCGATCACATTTATCCGTGCCTATGTGCCGGTTATATTACCCTAATTGATGGCTATGTACCAATCTTATTACAGTTACCGATGGCTTTGTGCCAATTATGATACTGCTACTAAAGGCTTAAAGCCGCATTTAAATTAGCAGCATGGCTGTGTCATTGGTGTATAGGGCTGAGTGGGTCGGGTTATTCTCTACATGGTGTGTTGGGTTGGTACAGGTGGTGTGATGGCTGAACTGGGTTGGGATTGCATTCGCATATTGTTCTGATTCTACTATGGGCTTGGCCTACACTATTTTGTATAGGGCTAAGGCCCAGACTGATCTGTTCTGTATAGGGCTTCGGCCCAGTCTGTTCTGCATATCTATATTATACTATTATTGATTCTGTTTTGGGTTTAGGCCCACCTGATTCTGATTCTGGTTCTGATTCTAATCTGATAATGTTTCTGATTCTGTAATGGGCTAAAACCCATCAGGTGCTGTTTGTTATAATGGGCTAAGACCCATTAGGTACTATTTGTTATAGTGGGTTAAGGCCCAATTGATACTGGAATTGTAGCAGGGCTGGGGCCCAGACTTTTAATTCTTTTGTATGACTGACTGTTCGTTTTATATGGTAGGGGATTGCACACTGAGTTCTCATAAAACTCACCCCGTTTAATAATTGTGTAGGTAATCCCTAGCTTTAGGAGGATCGGTGCTGCGAGGGACTCGGAGAAGGCCACACATTGCTTATGCTCTATCTTGATTTACTTTTAAGTACTTTATTCCAGTTTGGGTTGTAATAAGTCCTTTTAAAGTTTCTAGTTTTTACGTTTGGGATTTTATTTATTGTCTTATAATTGCTAGAAGTCGGACATGGTTTTTTGTAACAACAACTATTTTTCAAAATATCATATTTCCGCAATTGTTTTAAATTAGGCTTCCGTAACAATTAAAGTTTTAAAGGTAATAACATTTTACAAGAGAACATCTTTAAATAAACCACGTTTTAAAAATATGCATACGAATTTGAGATTTTACACAAGTTTTAAATGGCAACAAGTTTTAATAAGAAGGGTTTTCAATGGAAACAAGGTTTTCGAAAAACACATCAATGTGACACGCCAATTCGGGCCTAACTTCTAGGCCGGGTTTGGGGTGTTACATTTAGTGATATCTGAGCCTGGGTTGCAAAACTCAGCTGTGGATTGGGCTTTTAAAATTAAATTTCTGAAAGAACTGTTTCAAAAGATTTGGAGTATTTGAAATGTTTTACTGACTGTCTTCTTGAAAGTGTGGTTCACCGAGTCTCCAGCGCTGAATCTGTAAGTTTTCTAAATACTTTTGTCTGTTTGGAATTGAATATGGATTCTTTATATATTGGACTGTATTGAGATTTGGTATTTATTCTGCGTGTTTGGAATTGTTTGGATGTGATGTTTCTGACATGAAAATTATAATCTATCTGCTCTGATAGGTGGATATTTTGGATGTGTGACTAAGTTATTTGAATTAGAATGCGCAGCAGAAGTGTAGTGGTGTGACTTAGGTAGTATGACTAATGGATAGTGGGAAATTTCGAGGACGAAATTTCTTTAAGGGGTGTAGAATTGTAACGCCCCGAATTTTGGGCCTAGAAGTATTGAGCCTTGAGTGTTGGATCAGTTAAAAGGCGACTTAAATAATTCGAATGGGTGATTTTGGAGTGTTTGGAGGGTACCATGAAGTCCCAGGTTCAAATTAGGCCATAGGAAAATTTTTTATTTTTAGCCTTAGTGGAACCCTGATCTCAAGTGGTATGACTTAAATAAATCAAGGTAAAATAAGGCACAAAAAGGAGTGTGGTGTAGTGGCAAAGTGGCGCTACTTAGGTGACAAGGAAGTGACACCATAAAGGAAGCAAAGGGGTCCAAGGTTCAAGTCTTAGCTCTTACAATTTATTTTGGTTTTTCTTTTAAATAAATCTGGAAGCGAGTAGGCGGGCTTTAAAGTTAAATGTGTTGGACTTATGACACAAATGAGCTTGTGTCCTAGTGGTGGTGGCATGACACGGTTATTGAGAGAACTATGGTTCGAATCCCTTTACACGCAAAGGTTGATTATTTTGCTAATGCTTTAGTTTTTGGGGATTGATGGAGAATCCCACATCAGGAAGCTAACATGAGAATAGGTGAGGAGCTGGCTTTATATAGAGAAAACCATGAGGAGAGTAGGGATACCTTTCTTGGGTTATCCCTTTCACGTTGTGGCGTGTTCGTTTGGGTTAGGCGTTGGATCATTCGTTGATCTGTATGCCGTTGGGTCACGGTGGTGGTGACCGTAGTTGATCGATATACCCCCTGGGGAGTCAAGGGTGCGATTATTGTTGGCTTTTGGGCATAGTAGCGTTCAGAGAGTGGATTAACTTTAGATACCTATTAGGTGTGTACCTCACCCTACTCTAGCTATAGAACGGCAAATGCCGGAATGCCGAAATGGGCCATGTGGGCCCAATGGGCCCGTGGGCCCAATCGGACAAATTGTATGATTGTGTAGTAAATATTGGACTAGACTAGGTGAATCTCATATTTGTGGCTAGTTTTGAGCTGAAGGGCCACACGAGCGTGTGGGCCCACCTGGGCCGAGAACGGGCATTAGGCCCATTCGCAACATTATCCCTGTTTAGAATACTTGAGTTGCTCGAGGCGATTGTAGACTTTCTGAGGGATTGATAAAATTACTGAAATACCCTTATAGGGTAGAATTACTGTATACCCTCGATTTGCAAAATTACAAAAATACCCCAATTTGTAAAATTATCGAACTCCCTCGATTTGTAAAATTATAAAAATACCCCTGATTTAAAAAATTACAGAACTACCCTTGATTTGTAAAAGAAATATTTTACCCCTAATTTGCAAAATTACCGTTTTAGCCCTGATTTGTAAAGTTACCGTTTTACCCCTGATTTGTAAAGTTACTGTTTTACCCCTGATTTGTAAAGTTACCGTTTTACCCCTAATTTTTAAAGTTACCGTTTAAAAGTTACTATTTTACCCCTGATTTGTAAAGTTACCATTTTATCCCTGATTTGTAAAGTTGTCATTTTACCCCTGATTTGTAAAGTTACCGTTTTACCCCTAATTAGTAAAATTATCATTTTACCCCTGATTTGTTAGAATTACCGTTTTACCCTCAGTTTACAAAATTACAGAAATACCTCAGTTTACGAATTATGGAAATACCCCGAATTATGGAAATACCCTTAGTTTGTGAAATTATCGAAATACCCCTGGTTTGTAAAATTATCGAAATACCCCTAATTTACAAAATTACCGAAATACCCCTGGTTTGTGAAATTACTGAAATACCCTTGGTTTGTGAAATTATCGAAATACCCCTGGTTTGTAAAATTATCGAAATACCCCTAGGTTGCAAAATTATCGATTTAGCCCTGTAGGGTAGAATTACTGAAATACCCCTGGTTTGTGAAATTATCGAAATACCCCTGGTTTGTGAAATTACCGAAATACCCCTAGGTTGTAAAATTATCGAAACAGCCTTGTAGGGTAGAATTACTAAAATACCCTGTAGGGTAGAATTACCGAAATACCCCTGTAGGGTAGAATTACCGAAATACCCCTGTAGGGTAGAATTACCGAAGTACCCCTGCAGGGTAGAATTACCGAGATACCCCTGTAGGGTAAAATTACCGAAATACCCCTGTAAGGTACAATTACCGAAATACCCCTGTAGGGTAGAATTATCGAGATACCTCTGTAGGGTAGAATTACCGAGATACACCTGTGGGGTAAAATTACCATTTTGCCCCTAGGGTGTTAAATGACTGTTTTGCCCTTGTGGGCAAGTGACTGACTTGGACTGTGTGTTTGATGAATTTGACTGTGTTTGTATGACAGTGATTTGGCTGACGTGACCGTGGTTGTGTGATTGATATGTTATGTGTTTAAATGACTGATACTGAGCATGGCCATTCTGTATACATGTGTGATGATTGAGAATAGCATACACGACATGTTGGGTTGGGACATTGATGTGGAGGAAGTTCTATTATGATAGGATCGCATAGGTTGCACGAGACGACTATAGATCCAGTAATAATCTGATAAGGTCGCACGGGTCGCACGAGATAACTGTGGACTGACTGAGGGCTTAATGCTAGTTATTCTGAGTATGGCTCTGTGCCAACCAACATATGGCTCTGTGCTATCAGGATCATGGCTTTGTGCCGATTATATTTGCCTAAGGCTATGTGTCTATCTTATTTACTGACGACTGTGTGTCGATCACATTTACCCGTGGCTGTGTGCCGGTTATATTACTCTAATTGATGGCTATGTGCCAATCCTAGTACAGTTACTAATGGCTTTGTGCCAATTATGATACTCTACTAAAGGCTTAAAGTCGTATTTAAATTAGCAGCATGGCTGCGTTATTGGCGTGTAGGGCTGAGTGGGTCGAGTTATTCCCCACACGGTGTGTTGGGTTGGTACGGGTGGTGTGATGGCTATACTTGGTTGGGATTGCATTCGCATATTGTTCTGATTTTGTTATGGGTTTGGCCCATACTGTTCTGTATAGGGCTAAGGCCCAGACTGACCTGTTCTGTATAGGGCTTCAGCCCATTCTATTCTACATATCTGTATTATACTGTTACTGATTCTGTTTTGGGCTTAAGCCTACCTAATTCTGATTCTTATTTTGATTCTAATCTGATAATGTTTTTGAGTCTGTAATGGGCTAAGACCCATCAGGTACTGTTTGTTATAATGGGCTAAGACCCATCAGGTACTGTTTGTTATAGTGGGCTAAGGCCCAATTGATACTGGAATTGTAGTAAGGCTGGGGCCTAGACTTTTAATTCTTTTATATGACTGACTGTTCATTTTATATGGTAGGGGATTACACACTGAGTTTTCATAAAACTTACCCCGTTTAATAATTGTGTAGGTAATCCCTAGCTTTAGGAGGATCGGTGCTATGAGGGACTCGGAGAAGGCCACACATTGCTTATGATTTATCTTGATTTACTTTTAAGTACTTTATTTTAGTTTGGGTTGTAATAAGGCCTTTTAAACTTTCTAGTTTTTACATTTTGGATTTTATTTATTATTTTATAATTGCTAGAAGTCGGACACAATTTTTTCAAAACAATGACTATTTTTCAAAATATCACGTTTCTGCAACTATTTTAAATTAGGCTTCCGTAACAATTAAGGTTTTAAAAGTAATAACATTTTACAAGAGAACGTCTTTTAATAAACCACGTTTTAAAAATATGCATATGAAATTTGAGGTTTTACACAAGTTTTAAATGGCAACAAGTTTTAATAAGAAGGGATTTCAATGGAAACAAGGTTTTCAAAAAACATCTCAATGTAACATGCCAGATTCGGGCCCAACTTCTAGGCCAGGTTTGGGGTGTTACAAGGCGATTCTAGGTCAATTGTTCGTGGGTTATTCTACTCAAATCGTAACCAGGTGTGTAACAATCCACCATCCTGTTACCAATATGAACTGAATGGTGTGTAACCACACCCATCTGTAGTGTAGATCGACAAAAGTTGAAAAGCTGAAATGCCAAAATACCAAAATTTTGAGGTCTTACGGGCGTGCAAAGGCTTGTGGGCTGAGCCGAACCCATGAATCATGTGCAATAGTCTGTGGAGGCCATTGCGTGCGATCTCGTGCACTTGGGCCGTTATGGGCCTCGAAGGGCTGAAATGGACCCAATGGGCCAACGGGCATATATGTGCCTACGGGCCTATATGGGAAAATTGCTCGGCAAGTGTTCCTTGGTAAACTGGATGATTAGGCTTGTAATACGGTACGTGAAATGGGACTGGATGGGCCACACGAACGTGTAGGCCCACCTGGGCCCAATAGGGTTTTTGGGCCCATATACACAGTTTTTGACCATATAGACTATCTGAGTCGCTTAAAGTGACATAAGACCTGTTAGGAGGTCCTATTAGGCGCCGAGACTCTGAAACTTAGCAAAAGGACCGAAATACCCCTAAGGGGTAAATTTATGATTATGCCCCTCGAGGGTAAATAGTTGTTTTCATGCTATGTCCTGACTGTCTTTTTGAAGCATGCCTTGTGATTTATAGATATATATATATATGTTCTTTGCATACATGTTATACTACAGGGGCTTGGGATTTGTTATGGAGGAAGAAACTGTTCTGGTGGTTGTGCCACATATTCTGATACTAGTGGTTTTGTTATGATTCTGGTTAGTGTCGTAACCGGTGCTAACACTGTAAGTGTAGGGATGGCATGGGTGATTTATTCCCCACAGGAACTGTAGGGTTGGACGGAGGCAAGTGTAGGGTTGGATGGGGTTATCATGCATTATTCATATGAGATTGATACCGATATGGGCTAGGCCCAACTGTGATAATTTGGGCTGAGGCCCAAATGATTCTGTAAAAGGCTTAGGCCCACAGAATTTGTACTGATTTTGTATTGGGCTTAGCCCACCTGATTTTGTTAAAGGACTAAAGCCCAGATTGGTTCTATTCTGCTTGTCTTACTGACTGTTTCTTAGATAGGGGATTACACATTGAGTTTTCTTAAACTCACCCCATTTTATCTTTTCAGATAATCCTCAGCGTTAGTGGTTCGGTGCTGTGAGGGACTTAGAGATGGCCACACACGCTGCTTAAGCTTCCTGTTTGCTTAATTACTTACAAGTACTTTTATTTTGGTTTTGGATTGTAATAAGGCCTATCGTAATTTCTGGATTTTAATTTGGGTTGTTTAATTATTATGTTTTATTTCTGCTTAAGTAGAACTTGGTTTTCTAAAATATTATAATACCCCAAAATTGGGCCTAGAAGAGTGGGTCGTGTGGGCCCAATGGGCTTGTGGACCCCACATGGGTAGTTGTCTTTGGACTTGCGGGAATTAGTGGGCTGGCTGTGTCGTACATGTGGCTGTGGAAAAATTTAGCTTAGCGGGCCATGTGAGCACGTGGGACCCACTTGGGTTGCAAAATGGGCCCTAGGCCCATGTACACTGAATGGCATGTTGGTATGTTGGCTAAGAGGTTTGGGAGTGTTGGAGAAGTCCTGGGTTCAAACCTGGACCTTAGCAAAAATTTATGTTTTTCTCTTATGGGGATCTTGACGTTAGTGGGTAGACTTTAAGAATATTTTTGGTGAAAGCATGACACATAAGGAGATATGGGAAGTGACGCCATAAGGGAAGCACGGGGTCTAAGGTTCAAGTCTTGGCTCTTACAATTTATTTTGGTTTTTCTTTTAAATAAATCTGGAAGCGAGTAGGTGGGCTTTAAAGTTAAATGTGTTGGACTTATGACACAAAAGAACTTATGTCCTAGTGGTGGTGGCGTGGCATGGCTATCGAGGGGACTTTGGTTCGAATCCCTTTACATGCAAGGGTTAGTTATTTTACAAATAAGTTGGTTTTGGATGATTGATGGAGAATCCTGTGACAGCCCGATTTGGACCCTAGTCGGGAAGTGGTTTCAGAACCACATATCCTAGTCTGAAAAATATTTTGATATTATTTTCTATGTTTGTGGTATATAAATCTACATCTATGAAGCTTCTGTAAATTAATTTGTTTGTCTATATGTTTAATTGTGAAAAAAGATTAAATTGTATAAAGTGAAAACTATGTGTGTCAGTAGTAAAATGACTTAATTGAGTATGGCTTTGTAAATGATGTCCTTGTTTGATAATTATACCTTTATAAAGTTAAGTGGATGGTAATGGACAATTATGTCCATATATTATATGCTTATAAAATAGTTTACAATAGGCTATTTTTGGCAAAATGGTTTATATGTCATTATTAATAAAACAAAGAAAAGAAATAGGCCATTAACAATTTTTCTTCCACTAAAAATCAAAGAAAGAAGAAGGGTTTCATGCTTTGTGATATTCAGCTAGCTTAATATTTGATTAAGGTATGAGCTTTCGTCCATTTTTGATAATTTCTACGTTTCTATGATTATTGCTTCGTGTTCTACAATGCCCATGTCTGAATTTCTATTTCTGTTGAAGATTTCATGAGATGCCATTGATGATTTTTGAAGCTTTGTGATGAATTTAGTTGAATTTTAATGGATAGGTGTTGAATAAACATGTTTTGCCATGAAATTTTGATGAATTTGGGTTATGTGGGTTAAATTGTGAAAATGAAAATTTTGGAAGACTAATTTGTAAAATAAATGAAATGTATGAATTGGTATAAGCTACATATACATTCGGTCAAGCCATAGTCTTGGTAAAATTGGCATATTTATGATTTTGTAAAGAATGGGTTAAAAATTCAAAGTATAAAACTGTGAGGGCTAAAATGCAAAATGCCCTAAATTTGTGTTCATGGCTTGAATTGAAAGAAATGGAATATTGAATGGCTAATTTTGGATTTATTTATATCAAGAACCAAGGAAATCTGACTTAGATCGAGGAAAGCCCAAAATTGTTGAATAGTAGGCTTAAATCCGTTAAATCCGTATGAGGTAAGTTAAATTACAAATATGCATTATATTGATGTCTGTTATAAATTCTTGCTTATTAAACTGTATTTGGATGGCCATGAGAGCTTGAAGGATTAGTCTGAGTCATTTCTGAGTGAGCAATGGTAAAATGATATCATGTAAGACCTCGTCCGGGACGTAGGCATTGGTTAGAGAATTACGTGTAGGATCGTGTCTGGGACACTGGCATCGTATATGTTTCATGTAAGACCCTATCTGGGATAGTGGCATCGGTATTGAATAACATGTAAGACCACGTTGGGGACGTTGGCATTGTATAAGGCCTATATGATCTCTGTAACGTTTCCGAAAGATATAAGAAGAAATTTCGAGGAATGAATGATTGCATATTATATATATATATATGATTCAGGTACATTTGTTCTGTACTGAAATTATGAGCATGTAAGGTATGCTATTGCGAACTATGAGACTGTGACGAACGAGTATATTTGGTTCATGGATTATCTATATGATATTGCTATCATATTGTGTTTAAGGATTACATATGATTGTATTTGGCTTACTAAGCTCATTGTAGCTTACTCTGTATTTTCTTTCAATTGTTTTATAGATATCGTAGCTATTGAGGGCTCGGGGATAGTCAAGGATCATCACCATATTATCGAGCTTGATTTTGGTACCTTTTGAATGTATAAAGTTTAAGTATGGCATGTATAAGCTAGAATGTCTATGTGTTAGGTTTGGATATGTCTATATGTAATACCATGAGAATTGGCTAGCAAATGGTATGTTTGTGCTTGATTTTGGTTTATGGCTTGTTATGCCAAATTGTGTAAACTTAAAATGGTTATATGATCTAGTATGATTTGGTCATCTTGAAACATGTCAGTGTGAAGAAATGATAAGATTTGGATGTGGTATGAATGAATTATGTACTATGTGTTTAGTCATGAACTTTGTTTATGATATGGATATGTTTGGGTGTGAGATTTGAATATGAATGTGTTTATGAATAGTTTGATTATGTTGAGGTATGTTTTAGTCATTGAATCTAGTTGAAATTACGATATTATTTGTGGCATGAATTGGCTTGTAGGGAATGACCTTTAGTGGGTGGAAAGTGTGACTTAAATCAAGTTTGCTTAGTGCCACACGGCTAGGGCACACGGGCGTGCCTTATGGCCGTGTTGATTTTCCAGTATTGGCACAAAAACTCACACGGCCAAGACACACGGGCGTGTCTTATAGCCATGGCAAAAAGTCAGTATGCTTGCCCTGTTTTGATACGGTCTGGGTGTAAGAGTATGCCCAAAGATCAATCATGAGATGGCTATAATAACATACTTGATTTATCATGTTTATTAATATAAGGCGTTGGCATTATTATTTCAGTTTCTTTTCTATGTGCATAAATAAACTATTTTATAATAATGTCCTGAGAATAATATGATTATTCTTAAAAGATCCTTAGTCAAGTATTATTGTTGGCTAGGACAAAAATAATGCATTAAGATTAACATGTAGTTGATTGATGATAAACAGGTGTCATTGATATGGAATGTCAGAATCAATGCATGAATATGTGTGTTAGAGAACAACATATTGGACTGACCCGCTATGAGTATGTTTCTTGGATTATTATGTAATTGTCACAACATTACTCATAGTGATTAATATGTATATGATCCTCATACTTGAGATCATCTTATCCCAACATCGTGAGTTGTATATTTTGATATAGTCCAATGAACACCGTAACTGGTTGTTCTATAAAGGCTAATGTTAGATATACTTCAATCTATGTAGAGGGATATGGTTGATCAATATAGGATAAGTCCCTTCTACATAACGGGAGTAATATCTCAGGCCACTTGATTGAGTGAGACTAGAAATGCATCCATGCTCAAATAAGTTGATATGAGATGTCATAATTATTTGTGTATCATAGTCTACTCAAGGTATCAAGAAACATGGGATGGACTATACAAGTGTGACTATTCCATGACTTGTGTCCATTCCAAAGATAAAGGATTTAAGGATTAATGCATGAAAGGTTAATCACAAGAAAAGGTTATGTCGAATCATGACTTATTGGAACTTAGGTAGCAATGATGCATTGCTAGATGCCACTCGTTGTTTGTAATATTAGAATTGTTCTAGTATTACTGCTAACGTTATAAGAACCTACAGGGTTACACCCTATGATTGAAATGAATGGAATAGAACATAGATCGGGTCGGGACTAAACTAAACACCCTATGGCTGCCTGATCATGGGACCCAGTGTTAGAATGCCGGTGAATGTGTTTGGTTTAGTCCCGACCCTATCTAAGTGTATGTTTGAGGTCTAGTAGACTTTCGAAAGGAACTTTATGTTTGAATCTTGTTATAATTTCTTAATATTCTATTCTGATCTGTTCTGAATATTTGATAACGCCCCTTCTATTTCGGTGACGGTCACGGGATAGGGGTGATACAATTTGATTGGTATCAGAGCTACAGCGTAGTCGATTCTAGGATTAACGTAGCGTGTGTGAGTCTAGCTATACATGTCATATATCTAAACTGTGGTAGTGTGATTAATCCTGACGAATGAAATATGTTTTTCATATAGTAATAGGTCCCGAAAGAGCCGTAGGTGACAATGTTGAAAGTAACGCGCCTGCTCTCGCTCAAAGGACTGCGCCATTTGATTCTAAATCGGTTACAAGTGGTAATGAGGGAGAAGCTAAACAAGCTTTCTTCCAAATGATGAATGAATGGTTCACTCAATATATCTAGACAAATCCGGCGGTTCAACCCCCACCGTTGACTGTTCCTCAACAAATTCCAGTTGTACCACTTATGATAAATCTGAGTCGTCTGAGTAAGCCTCTGGTAGACAAAATTAGAAAGTTTGGGGCCGAAGAGTTTCAAGCTACTACTGATGACGATGCCGAGAGGGCTGAATTTTGGTTGGAAAACATGATCCGAGTTCTTGATGAATTGTCGTGTACTCTAGAGGAAAGTGTTAAATGTGTGGTTTCATTGTTACAAGACTCTGTATACCGTTGGTGGAAAACACTGACATCTGTAGTTCTGAGTGAACGTATTACATGGGATTTCTTTCGAACTGAGTTTAGAAAGAAGTATATCAGTCAGCATTTCATTGATTAGAAATGTAAAGAGTTTCTTGAATTGAAACAAGGTAACAAATCTATTACGAAATCCAAAGGAGAATTTGTAAGATTGAGCCAGTATGCACAGGAATGTGTAGCTTCAGAGGCCGCTATGTGTATCAGATTTGTCACAAGCTTGAATGAAGACATTAAACTTCTGGTTGGAATTCTCGATCTGAATGAGTTTGTTGTGTTAGTTGAAAGGGCTTGTAAAGCCGAAGAACTTAGTAAAGAAAAGAAGAAAGTTGATTCCGAAGCTAGAGAAGTTCGAAAGAGATCTTCGGGTAGATCATTTTAGTCCGTGTCAAAGAAGTTCCGAGATGAATCTAATCGTTCGAAGACTAATATGGGACATTCTGGCAGAGATCGTGATAGATCGCGTTCAAGTTTTAAAACTCCTGCTACATCTATCGCTAGTGTCGAGAATGTTAGATCTGAGAAACCCGAGTGTGCACATTATGGAAAAAAACATCCGAAAAGTTGTAGATTAAAAGACCGAGCCTGTTTTCGATGTGGGTCACTGAATCATTTTGTTCAAGACTGCCCTGAATCTGTTGATCAAGAGATAGTGAGAAATCCGAGATCAAACAATATCTCTGCTAGAGGTAGAACTTCTAAAAATGTGGGAGATGCTAGTGTGGGTCAAAGAACTACTAGAGATAAGGTTGTGCGATTTGTAACGCCCCAGATTTTATGGCGTTTGTATTTTTTCTTATTCGGACAATTGGATGTTTAGGTGTCTTATTTTGATGTTTGAGCGTGTTTTGAGGGCCTTTGGAAGCCTTGAGTAAACGTCTAACCCCTAGAGAAATTTTAATTTTTGGGCTTAAGGGAAGCCAGGATGTTAGTTGTAGGGCTTATAAATAAATATTGTGGTTCCATAACACAAACACCTAGTGATGGGAAGGCAAGTGGCGCTACAAGTGAGGCTTAGTGGTGGCGTCATGAGTAAGGGTAGCAAGGGTTCGAATCCTAAGGTAAGCATAGTGCATTAATTTTGCTGCTTGGTCTTGGTAAGAGGTTGATTGAGATTCAAATACTAGAGGTGGTTAAAGACTTGGTAAGTGGTAAGGTTTGAATTGGACAAAGTTGTTGTTGAATTTGAAATGGGCAGTTGGTGAGTAAATCTGGGAGCAAATCAAGGAGCAAATGAAGGGATTGAGTTTGGAGGAGGGTGTTAGCCGATTTAGGGTAGAATGAAGGGAGAAATTGATTAGGGGTTGGTGGATGTGCATTTTCTCCTTTTGGGTTGTGTTAGTACCGAATTGCCTATAAGTGTTGCGGTTTTTGTTGAGAAGTGCCTAGGGACAAAACCAAAAAGTTCTTTTCTTTCCAACCTAGGTTGCTTTCGGTCGAACATTTCTTCTTTCTAATTCTCTCCCTTAAATTCTACTAAAGCCAAATCCCTCATACATTTGTACCATTGCTACATTCTTCTTCCACTTGCCGAATTGCTCATTTCCTTCTCTCTTTCCTCTCATCTTTGAACCTAGCCGAATTCCATCCCTTCTCCTTCTCATCACCTCCTCTATTGGCCAAATCCTCCCTATCTTTCCTCTCAAAATCGAACCCCCAATCTTCCTGTCGCAACATCTTTTCCTTCTTAGCCTATTAGTCCATTTTCTTTTCTCCTCTCATCCATCAATTGTTGAACCCTGCTTTTGCATTCTTTTCTTTTTGTTTGTTTTTCTCTCTTCCTTTACTTCCCTTTGGCTGAATCTGACATGTTTCTCCTGTTACCTTTCGAGCCAAAACACATATCCCTCTCATCCCATCTTGCCTTTCACAATTTCTGCTCTAAAAAGCTGAAGCCTTATTCTTTCTCTACTTTTTATACAAATCGAATCTTCCTCTCTTCTCTAAAGATCTTTTGTGGAATCTCTCTTAGTAGTAATCATGGTGGCCGAACACTCTAGTTATCAAGGATCCCTTGCTCTATGAAAGAATCATTCAAAGTAAGGACTCATTCTATTTCTTTCTTCATTTAAAAGTTGTAATCGAAAGTCGAAAACTTGTGTCTATCATGGTTTAATCAACCTTGATCATTTCGTAGTGATTAATTAATGGTACTTTCTTGGCTGTTGGCGTGTCATGGTGGTTTGTAAGAATCAATCTCACGAGGAACGGGGTGATAGCTAGTATTATCAAGGCGATCTAGATCTATTGGGTAGATTTCGACATGTAAGTAGTTAATGGGATTTTGATAAAAGTCGAATGCTAAAGGATTTCTTATGGTTTTGATTAGTAAGCCGAATGGTATAGTTAATGGTTGGTTTGGACATTGTGAGGTGGTCATTCGTGAGGATTGGTTGACGTTACTCATAAACAGGTGTGTAACTACACCCTTTATAGTGTAGGTCGGCAAAAGCCAAAAAACTGAAATGCTGGAATGCCAGCATATTGAAGCCCTTTGGTGTGTGAATGCTATTGGGCCAATCTAAGCCCTTTAAAAAGGGTTTTTAGCCCATGGAGATCATCTGGTGTGAATCTACACACTTAGGCTATGTTGGGCTCGGACGGGCCGAAACGGGCCCAATGGGCCTATGGGCTCGTAGGAGTAAAATATTTGGTAATTGATTATTAAAAGGTGAATTAGTAAAAATCTAAAATTCTGAGCATAAAATTAGGCGTAATGGGCCACTCGGACGAGTACGCCCGCATGGGCCCAATAGGGGTTTTAGAGCCCAAAATTACTTTTGACCTAATTGATGAATCTGGGTTGCTAAGCACGATGTGGGATCTGTTAAGAGGCTATATTTAGTGTTAAGGCATTAAATCTGATAAAAAGGACTGAAATACCCCTAGAGGGTAGATTGATGACTATACATGATTAATTTTATATCTGCTATACTGTAAGCATGTTATATATTCTGTTCTGTGATTCTGCATGGGGTTGGAATTATGAATAAGGGGGAAGTTCTGTTATATATATTCTGTTCTGTGATTCTGCATGGGGTTGGAATTATGAATAAGGGGGAAGTTCTGTTATAGTGCCTCCACTAGATATTTCTGTTAACAGTGGCCTTACCACTCAATCTGATTCTAGTGGCTCTACCACAATATTCTGTTATTAGTAGCTTTGCTGCACATTAGTGTGTGGTCTGGGTGGGTTGAGTTATTCCCCACATGGTGTGTTGGTTGGTACGGGTGGTGTGATGGCTGGCTAGGGTGGGTTTTGCATATTATGTATGTATTCTGTATCTGTTTTGGGCTTAGGTCTGACCTATTTCTGTTGTTGGGCTTTGGCCCATTCTAATCTGTTGGGGAGTTGCACACTGAGTTCACCCAAACTCACCTTTTTAATTTTTTTAACATGTGTAGGTAGCCCCCAGACTTAGTGGATTTGGTGCTGTGATGGACTCGAGGTGGCCACATGTTCATCTGCTTGTTTTTTACCTTTGCTGGGCCTTTACTATTTTTAGCTTTTACCTCGTTTTTTATTTTGGTTTTTAAGTTGTGTAATAAGGCCATTTTAGGTTTTGAACTTTAATTTGGTTACTCATTATCTACGGTCGGATTTTGTATAGAATCGGATAATTAATCAAACTGGACCCCTAACACTTTGTAACGAAGTTTTGAGAGAAAAACCATGCTTATATGTTTTAAACTCTTCAGTAACTTAAAGTGTAACCTAACGTAACTTGGTAACTTAACTTGGCTACATTTTCTAAACTAAAGCAACGGTTCTTACCTATTCTTAAACTTGAAATTTCAAACTAGCCAAACTCATTTTTAGATTAAACCAAAATGTTCTTAGAAATTACTTAAACAGTTTTCAAAGTATCGCCATGTGACCCTCTAGATCCGAGCATAATGTCCAAGCCAGGTTTGGGGTGTTACATTTAGTGGTATCAAAGCCAGGTTGCAACAACTCGGCTGTGGATGGGTTTGAGAAAATGATCTTTAAAAATATACGTTTCGAAAAAGTTTTTCTTCAAAGAGTTATTTTTTTTACAATCTTCTTTTAAATTTGGCCGAAACATCAAAAGATCTCTTTCGTGAAGTTTTTATGATCTCTCAAATGTGGCACATCGAGTCTCCAGCCCAAATCTTTAAGTTTTTTTATTCACTTTAATTTATTCTATTATATGTGAAATAATTTAGACACTATTTTAGTTAGTACTAAGACTCTGTAGTTAAGGAAAACTGAAACTATAGGAACTTGGAACCTGTAGTTAGATTTGAAGTTGCGAGAACAAGCCCTAAAAATCTCTGTCTTCTGCATAAAACATCTGTAATAAATATTGAAACTTTGAATAAGGCATAAAATTTCTTAAATCTGATAAAGCGATATGAGAACGAGAGCTGCACGTGGACGAGGTCGTGGTAGAGGCCGAGGCAATGCACAGGCAGGATCTTCGGAATCAGGACACATGCCTACTACGGAGGCACCAGTGCCGCCAGTGACTAAGACTGGGCCCCATGATCGGATAGCCAGGGATGATGCCTTATCCCAAGCAATGCTCCGCATCTTAGAGAGAGTTGCCGTAGCAAGTACTGGAACAGTGAACAGCGGGTCGATTTCTAAATGACTCCGAGCTAATGGAGCAGAAATTTTTATTTTTGGTGTAGCCCCGAATGTGGCCGAATATTGGCTGGAGGCTACTGAGCGAATTGTGGATGACCTAGACTACTCAGTGGAGCAGAAATTAAAAGAAGTAGTATCTCTATTGTGGGATGAAGCTTACCAATTGTGGCTTACTGTGAAAGAGGGTACAGTGGCTGACCGAATAACGTGGGATTTCTTTAAGATGGCTTTCCAAGGAAAATATGTTGGAGCAAGTTATGTGGACGCCCAAACGAAGGAATTTTTGAACCTAGTTCAGTGGAATAAGTCTGTAGTGGAGTATGAGGCGGAGTTCCTGAGGTTAAGCTGATATGCACGTGGTATTGTTGCTACTGAATATGAGCATAGTGTGCAGTTCGAGGATGGGCTGAGAGATGAACTAAGGGTACTGATCACTCCACAGAGGGAGCGCGACTTTATTACCTTGGTTAAGAAAGCTAAAATAGCCGAGGATGTCAAGCGCTCAGAGCGGCAGAGTTGGGAAAAGGAGAGAAATAGATTCAAGAGAGATGCAGGTTTGTCTGGGAGGCTTCTTAAGAGGACCAGGGTCATGGAACCAGTTAGAGTAGCTACAGTTAATTTGGTAAGGACTTGAGCTTCTGCTGATAACGGGAGGTTGCATCCGGGTGAGTGTAAGAGGAGCAAGGGTGCATGTTTCTGATGTGGGGCTATGGATCATCAGGTAAAAGATTGCCCTCGGAGGCAAGTTCAAGTGCAACCTGCAGAAATGAGAGTCGCTCAACCTGTGGGAGGTGGACTGCCACCTAGGGGTCGCGAACAGAGCTGCAGCGGTAATGGTAACGGACGGGGTCATAGAGCACCAAGCGGGACTGCTGGAATTACTGCGACTCGACAGCCAGCGTTGGTCTACGCTACTCGTCGACATTAGGAGGGTGATGCACCAGATGTCATTACTGGTATGTTTCTGATTCCTAGCATGCCTTATGTTGCTTTGATTGATATTGGTTCCACGTATTCTTATGTGACTTGTGATGTATCTGGGAAGTTTGGTGTGCAATCGGAGAACACTGTGAGTGAGATATCTGTAGTTAGTCCACTGGGTAACTCGGTTAGTGTAGATAAACTTTTTAGAGATGTACCCCTAGAGAATTAGGGTAAAACATTTCTTGCAAATCTTATGGAACTACCGTTTGGAGAATTTGATCTCATCTTAGGGATGGACTGGATGTTAAACACCAAATGAACATGGACTGTGCTGCAAAATGAATTGTATTAAAGACTTTGGAGGGTAAGGAGATAGCCGTAATAGGGGGCGAAGGGGTTATCTGTCAAACGTAATTTCAGCGTTAAGGGCTGAAGAACTGATTCGCAAGGGTTACGAAGTGTTTTTAGCTTATGTAAGCAATTCTGAGGCTGGGGATCTTTCAGTAGGAGAAGGACGATTAAAGAGTTCATGGATGTTTTCCCCGACGAGCTGCCGGCTTGCTTCTGAATCGTGAAGTCAAATTTGGTATTAATCTGCTGCCGGGAATAGCTCCTGTGTCCATCGCCCCCTATAGGATGGCACTGAAGGAGTTGGTTGAGTTAAAGGCACAGATTCAAGAACTTCTGGACCAAGGTTTTATCCAATTGAGTGAGTTTCCTTGGGGAGCACTAGTACTCTTCGTTAAGAAGAAAGACAAAACGATGCACATGTGCATAGTGTAAGAGTATGCCCAAAGATCAATCACGAGATGGTTGTAACAACATACTTGATTTATCATGTTTATTAATATAAGGCTTTGCCATTATTATTTCAGTTTCATTTCTGTGTGCATAAATAAACTGTTTTATAATAATGTCCTAAGAATAATATGATTATTCTTAAAAGATCCTTAGTCAAGTATTATTGTTGGCTAGGACAATAATAATGCATTGAGACTAACATGTAGTTGATTGATGATAAAGAGTTGTCATTGATATCGAGTATCAGAATCAATGCATGAATGTGTGTGTTAGAGAACAACATATTGGACCGACCCGCTATGAGTATGTTTCTTGGATTATTATGTAATTGTCACAATATTACTCATAGTGATTAATATGTATATGATCCTCATACTTGAGATCATCATCATTCCAACATCGTGAGTTGTATATTTTGATATAGTCAAACGAACACTGTAATTGGTTGTTCTATTAAGACTAATGTTGGATATACCACAATCTATGTAGAGGGATATGGTTGATCAATATAGGATAAGTCCCTCCTACATAATAGGAGTAATATCTCAGGCCACTTGATTGAGTGAGACTAGAAATGCATGGCCATGCTCAAATAAGTTGATATGAGATGTCATACTTATTTGTATATCATAGTCTACTCAAGGTATCAAGAAACATAGGATGGACTATGCAAGTGTGACTATTCCATGACTTGTGTCTATTCTAAAGATATTGGACTTAAGGATTAATGCATGAAAAGTTAATCACAAAAGGTTATGTCGAATCATGACTTCTTGTAACTTAGGTAGCAATGATGCATTGCTAGATGCCACTCATTGTTTGTAATATTAGAATAGTTCTAATATTACTGCTAATGTTACAAGAACCTATAGGGTCACACCTTTTAATTGAAATGAACGGAGTAAAACATAGTTGGTATTGTGTCTGGTTGTCGCATGAATTAAATTAATTATAGAATTAATTAAATTCGGCAATCAAATTATTGAACATACTATATGTACAAGGATGTTGTACACATAATCAAGAACATAATTTTCTAATATATGATTTTGGTTCATATATATATAAATTTAAATAAATATAGTTTACCGAAATCTTTATTATAATTAACGTAATTATAATTTTCGGTTAAACGTTATTATATTTATTTAATAACGATTATTATGATTCGGATTATTTATGGTAATAAATATTCATTATGAATATATATACCAATTAACACAAAGTTTTAAATATGGCAAGGGTAAAAACCCTAAAGGGGATATACATAGGCAATCCCGAAACCATAAAAGTGAGGCCTAGCAGCCGTCAAAAGTGATACTCTCTGAAAATAGTTTCTGAGAGATTTCCGTTCATTGTCAATTGGGTGGACTACGTAGAGGCCGACATCGTTAAAGGTTGCGGCTTGGTTCGATAGTGCTTCAGGATTCCCGTTGCCTTGGCGTCGCTGTCTACTCAGATTGAAGTTTCGGTAATTTCGAAACCTTTATCACCCCGATTCGTTCCTTACACATGGATCCATGGTATGGATCGCCGGTAAAATTTATTATTCTAATTTTCCGCTGCGCCTTGGAGGCACCGGGCGATCCTACACATAGATTATTGTCAATTGAACAAACTGACTATCAAGAATAAGTACCCTCTGCCAAGGACTGATGATCTTTTTTATCAGCTTAAAGGAGCCTCGGTGTTCTCCAAGATTAATCTTCGGTCTGGTTATCATCAATTAAGGGTTAAGGAAGCAGACATCTATAAGACAACATTCAGGACAAGGTACAGGCACTACGAGTTTTTCGTGATGCCGTTTGGTTTGATGAATGCACCACCAAGGACTGTGTCAGAAATTTAGAGTTTTTTGGGTTTGGCAGTGTACTATAGAAGGTTTGTGGAAGGGTTTTCTGTCATTGCTGCACTGTTGACTAAATTGTTACGAAAAGGGGCACCATTTGTCTAGTCTGACAAGCAGCAAGAGAATTTTGAGAAACTAAAAAGGGTGTTAACGGAGGCCCCTGTTTTAATTCAGCCAGAGTCTGGAAAGGAGTATACCGTGTATAGTGATGCATCACATGTTGGGTTAGGTTATGTGTTGATGTAAGAAGAGAAGGTAGTTGCATATCTTCACGACAGCTTAGGCCACATGAGGTGAACTACCCCGCACACGACTTGGAATTGGCAGCGGTCATGTTTGCATTAAAGATCTGGAGGCATTATCTCTATGGGGAAAGGTGTACTATTTACACAGACCATAAGAGCCTCAAATACCTCCTTACTCAGAAGGAGTTGAATCTTAGGTAACGAAGGTGGATCGAGTTGCTTAAGGATTATGGTTGCTCTATTGAGTATCACCCTGGGAAAGCGAACGTGGTAGTAGACGCTTTGAGCCGTAGGGTTGTATCCAATCTGAGAGCATTGTTCGCTCGTCTTAGCCTTTATGATGACGGGTGTCTGTTGGCGGAGCTTCAAGTAAGGCCGACTTGGACTAGGCAAATCAAAGAAAAACAATTGTTGGATGAATCTCTGGTTCCTCACTTTCAGCAAGTGAGTAATGGTGAGACTTCAAATTTTGGGTTGAATAGTGAATGAGTTCTGTGTTTCCAAGGGAGAATCTGTATTTTGAAGGACTCTGATCTAAGGTAGTTAATTCTGAAAGAGGCTCATAGTAGCCCATATGCTATGCATCCTGGAGGAAACAAAATGTATCGGGACTTACAAGAACTGTTTTGGTGGCCTAGACTTAAGCACGAAGTAACCGAATTTGTGAATAAGTGTTTGACGTGCCAGCAGGTGAAAGCTGAGCATCAACTACCTTCTGGGCTTCTATAGCCTGTTAAAATCCCATTATGGAAGTGGGAGAGGGTAACCATGGACTTTGTAAGTGGGTTACCGTTGACGCCTTCCAAGAAAGATTCGGTCTGGGTAATAGTTGACAGGTTGACCAAATCTGCTCACTTCATACCAGTCAAAATGGATTATTCTCTTCAGAAGCTTACTAAGTTATATGTATCTGAGATAATACGTCTTTACGGTGTGCCAGTATCAATTATTTCTGATAGAGACCCCAGATTTATGTCTTGGTTCTGGAAGAAGTTACACGAGGCATTGGGTATGCGTTTGGATTTCAGCATTACTTTCCACCCCAGACGGATGGTCAGTCAAAAAGGGTATGTGTTATTGATTTTCGGGGTAGCTGGGAAGATTACTTACCGTTAGCAGAGTTTGCTTATAACAACAGCTACCAGGCAAGTATTCAGATGGCACCATATGAGGCATTGTATGGTAGGAGGTGTTGTACGCCTACTTGCTAGACTGAATTAGGAGAACATCAAATGTTAGGGCCAGAATTAGTGGCTGACACCGAGGATAAAGTTAAGCTGATTAGAGATCGGTTGAAGGAGACATCTAACAGGCAAAAGTCGTACGCAGATCTGAAGTGTAAGGAAATTGAATTTTCCATAGGGGACATGGTGTTCTTAAAGGTTTCAACTTGGAAGAAAATCCTGAGATTCGGAAAGAAGGGCAAGTTAAGTCCTCGTTTTATCGGGACTTATCAGGTTTTGAAAAAAGTGGGTTTGGTAGCTTATTAGCTTGAGTTGCGTCCAGAATTGGACCGGATCCATGACGTCTTCCATGTTTCTATGTTAAGATGGTACCGTTCTGATCCCTCCCACATCATACCAATTGAAGAAATCGAGGTTAAGTCTGATCTGACCTTTGAGGAGGAGCTAGTCCAAATTCTCAGCCATGATGTAAAGGTGCTTAGAAGGAAGACTATTCCGTTGGTAAAGGTACTCTGGCACAATCATGGTGCGAAAGAGGCCACATGGGAGCCTGAAGAGACAATGCGACAATAGTACCCTCACTTGTTTTGACTAGGTAAATTTCGAGGATGAAATCTCTTAAAGGGGGTAAAGTTGTAACGCCCCAGATTTTATGGCTTCTGTGTTTTTGCTTATTCAGACAATTGCATGTTTGGGTGTCTTATTTTGATGTTTGAGCGTGTTTTAAGGGCCTTTGGAAGGCCTGAGTAAAAGTCTAACCCGTGGAGAAATTTTAATTTTTGGGCTTAAGGGAAGCCAGGATGTTGTTTGTAGGGCTTATAAATAAATATTGTGGTTCTATGACACAAAAGCCTAGTGGTGGGGAGGCAAGTGGCACCACAAGTGAGGCTTAGTGGTGGCGTCATGAGTAAGGGGAGCAAGGGTTCAAATCCTAAAGTAAGCATAGTGTATTAATTTTGCTGCTTGGTCTTGGTAAGAGGTTGATTGAGATTCAAATACTGGAGGTGGTTGAAGACTTGGTAAGTGGTAAGGTTTGAATTGGTCAAGGTTGTTGTTGAATTTGAAATAGGCGATTGGTGAGTAAATCTGGGAGCAAATCAATGAGCAAATAAAGAGATTGAGTTTGGAGGAGGGTGTTAGCCGATTTAGGGTAGAATGAAGGGAGAAATTGATTAGGTGTTGATGGATGTGCATTTTCGGCTTTTGGGTTGTGTTGGTGCCGAATTGCCTATAGGTGTTGCGGTTTTTGTTGAGCAGTGCCTAGGGACAAAATCGAAAATTTCTTTTCTTTCCAACCTAGGTTGCTTTCGATCGAACATTTCTTCTTTCTAATTCTCTCCCTCAAATTCTACCAAAGCCGAATCCCTCATACATTTATACCATTGCTACATTCTTCTTCCACTTGTCGATTGCTCATTTCCTTCTCTCTTTCCTCTCATCTTTGAACCTAGCTGAATCCCATCCCTTCTCCTTCTCATCACCTTCTCTTTTGGCCGAATCCTCCCCATCTTTCCTCTCAAAATCGAACCCCCTAATCTTCCTGTCGCTACTTTTTTTGCTTTTTAGCCGATTAGTCCATTCTCTTTTCTCCCCTCATCCTTCAATTGCCGATCCTTGCTTTTGCATTCTTTTCCTTTTATTTTTTTCTCTCTTCTTTTATTTCACCTTGGCCGAATCTGACATGTTTCTCCTCTTACCTTTCTAGCCAAAATGCATATCCCTCTCATCCCATCTTGCCTTTCACGATTTCTGCTCTAAAAAGCCGAAGCCTAATTCTTTCTCTTCTTTATGCAAACCGAATCTTCCTCTCTTATTTAAAGATCTTTTGTGGAATCTCTCTTAGTCGTTTCGTGGTGGCCAAACACTCTAGTTATCAAGGATCCCTTACTCTATCAAAGAATCATTCAAGGTAAGGACTCATTCCATTTCTTTCTTCCTTTAAGAGTTGTAATCGAAAGCCGAAAACTTGTGTCCATCGTGGGTCAATCGGCCTTGATCCTTTCGTAGTGATCAATTAAAGATTCTTTCTTGGCTGTTGGCGTGTCATGGTGGTTTGTAGGAATCAATCTCGTGAGGAACGGGGTGATAGCTAGTATTATCAAGGCGATCTAGATCCATTGGGTAGATTTCGACAAGGTAAGTAGTTAATGGGATTTTGATAAGAGTTGAATGCAAAAGGATTCTTATGGTTTTGATTAGTAAGCCGAATGGTATAGTTAATGGTTGGTTTGAACGTTGTAGGGTCATCGTTCGTGAGGATTGGTCGATGTTACTCGTAAACAGGTGTGCAACTGCACCCTTTGTAGTGTAGGTAGGCAAAAACCAAAAAATGGAAATGCTGAAATGCCGGCATATCAAAGCTGTAACACCCCGAACCCAGCCCAGACATTATGGCCATGTCCAGTGTGCTATATCACCTAGACTATCCTACGCCACCCTAATTGCTAAGTCTGATGGTGAGTTTTGAAAAGCAATGCTTGATTTTTGGAAATTCTCGTTTTAATAATTATTCAACTTCATCTCTATTCCATTTGTTAAGCAATTCATTTTAACCTTATTGTCCTACTTAGCCATTTGCAATGTTAGATTGGTTAAGAAAACGTTTGTTTAATTTTCGAAAATGGTGTGTATTTGTGATTGAAATAAAACAGTTGAAAATCCCAAATAAAAACAGGTATAGTGGCCTTATTACAACCCATAACAAAATAAAACCAATAGTAAAAAGTAATTAAATTAATAAACCAATTAAAAAGTGAGGTCAGTCTTCGTGGCCACTCTGAATCCCTCCCAGCCTCCCAGTCACGCTCTAGGGCTCTCCTGTAAGGATGGAAAAGAAAATGGTGAGTTTGGGGAAACTCAGTGTGTGTAGAACCCATCCAAAGCCCACATCGGCTCGAGCCAACTGGGCCTGAGCCCTAACCGGTCTCAGTCAGTTACTAGGCCGAAGCCCTATTCAAATTACAGATACTGGGCCAAAGCCTTATAATAGATACTGGGCCGAAGCCCTATTCATATAACAGTTTGGCCCATAGGCCTATAACAGTACATACAGTATAATAGTATGAATGCAACCCAATTGGGGAGACTACTCAACCCACCAACCGCTACACACCACCCGCACCCGCCAACACACCATGTGAGGAATAACACGACCCACCCAGCCTACACACCACAGTTGCAGCATGGCTGCTCAGATAAACAGTATACGAGGCAAAGCCCCTTTCAGAACAGTACGAGGCATAGCCCCTTTCAGTAACGTGGCAGTGCCACTCACACTTCCTCCAATATAAACCCAATCGATGCATCAGCCATACATACATCATGATATGCAGTAACAGAAACAGTCATGTCAACAGTACAGTCGATTCTAGCCCTGGGGTATAATGGTAATTTTCCACCTAGGGGTAAATCAGTAATTTCTCACCCTAAGGGTATTTCAGTAATTCTGTTCTCTTATTACAGTTTTTATTATTATTACAGCCTCTACTATTACAGTGGTTGTTACAGAAACTCATTTAATTCAGTTTATCAGTTTTAGCCATTAGGCCCTAAAACCCCTAATAGGCCCTACCATGTCAATTAGCTCGTTAAGCCCATTTAAGTCTTAATCTTTAATCCATTACTCGTTTTAACAGTTTTTACGACTATAGTCCATATTATTACCTTTAAACCTATTCTTATCCCAAATGGGCCCAAAAGCCTATTGGGCCTATATTCGGCCCATCGAGGCCCAACTTACCAAAGTGCCCAAAATTTCACGGTAAACTCTCCTACCAGTGCCAGTTCCAAATCCAACTTTTCCCTACCAACTTGAGAGCATTAGCACGCTCACAAGCCCTCGAAATGTCAGATATTGGGTATTTCGGCTTTTCGGCTTTTGCCGATTTGAACAATGAAGGTGTTCGAAGCACACACCTGTTTTGCAGTTCCACTGACAGAGATTTCCTATGCGCCCGTTCCTACAATCCATTATCTAAGTGATTAATCAATAGATCTACGAAAAACTACAACCAAAATCCCTTACCACATTCGGCCACACCCTTAATGGCCATGAAAACTTACCTCTGTCGATTTAGATGCACTAGATCTAGATCTGATGATACCGATGCCTTCCACTCCTTGCTTGATCACCTTCCTTGCTAACTAACACCCAAAAAGAACCAAAATACTACTTTAAATCACTAATAGACTAAATTGACAATAACTTTAGGGACTTTCGGCTTTTCCAAAGTATGAAATATCTTAAAGATTTGAGTTGATAACCACTTACCACTGCTTTTACCTTGATTCTAACTCAGATCTAAGTAGATCTAACCCTTATACGCAGACAGAAACTGAATTTCTAAGATCTAGGAATTCGGCCAAAAGCTCCTCTAGTTATGGCGATTTCGGCTTTTTAACTGGTGAAGAAGATGACGATTTAGACTATGGATCTGGGTGATGGTGTTGACAATGATGTGGATCAAGAGGCTGTAGTAATTGGCCACAACAGGTGAAGGGAACAGGGGTAATTTGGCTTAGAAGGATTCGGCACAAATGTGAGTTCCTTTTGGGATTTCGGCTTTTTAAGGAAATTGATTATGGTGATTTTATGGAGGGTGTGATCAAAAGAGAAGATGAATGAGAGGATGAGGGGGTTTCGGCTAATGAATAAATCAAAGAGGAAGAAGAAAAGTAAAGAAAAGTAATGGTAGAGGTGGAGAGAAAGAATTCGGCTATGAGCTTCCTAGGGAGGCAAATTTCGGCTTTTCTGACAGTAGAAGAGAAAAATAATTCCTAAGGTCGCTAACCCTAACTCTCATGACAGAAAATAGAAAAAGATATAACCCTAATGTCACACTTGAGTAATCGGCCCAAGTCCCTAAAAGCCCTTGCCGAAATTCCTACTTAAAATAGTCACATGTCTGGCACATGCTTAAAAATTAAAAAGAACAATAAGCCTACCTTGCAACTCGAACCCTTGTCCTTCAATACCCATCTAGGCGCCAGTTTTTTAGGAGCTTTAGTGGCGCCACCTTGCCACTCTACCAAGGCTCCCTTTGCGATATATTTTACACAATTTTTCTTAAGGGCCCTCTTGACCCAGTTCCCCCTTTTTACTTAAAACGCACTTAAATATTTTTATCGATTTTTAACCAAAGTTTGGGCTTCCTAAAGGCCCACTAACACATCCAAACACCATTTTAGCAATCAAAACACAAAATTTCCCAACTTCACCAAAAATCTCATTAACCCCAAAAATCTCAAAAATCAGGGCGTTATAACTCTACCCCTTTAAAGAAATTTCGACCTCGAAATTTACCTGATCCAAATAACTGAGGGTATTGTTGATGCATAGTCTCCTCTGGCTCCCAAGTAGCTTCTTCTCTACCATGATTACACCATAGCACCTTTACCAACGGAACCAACTTCCGCCTCAAGACTTTGACTTCACGATCCAAGATCTCCACATGTTCCTCCTCGAAGGTCAAATCGGTATTTACTGCAATCTCTTTCAGTGGTACAATATGCGAAGGGTCCGACTGATACCGTCTTAGCATAGACACATGAAAAACGTCATGGATACGATCCAACTCTGGGGGCAACTGCAACTGATATGCTACTGGCCCAATCGGCTTGAGAATCCTATAAGGCCCAATAAACCGCGGACTTAATTTGCCCTTTTTACCAAACCTCAAGACCTTCTTCCACGGTGAAACCTTAAGGAATACTCTATCTCCAACAGCAAACTCAATTTCCTTACGCTTAAGGTCAGCATATGACTTTTGCCTATCAGATGCTTTCTTAACCGATCACGAATCAATTTAACCTTGCTCTCTGTATCTGCCACTAATTCTGGTCCAAGAACTTGGCACTCTCCTAACTCTGTCCAACAAGTAGGAGTACGACATCTTTGCCCATAAAGTGCCTCATATGGAGCCATCTGAATACTTGCTTGATAACTGTTGTTGTATGCAAATTCCGCCAACGGTAAATAATCTTCCCAACTACCACGAAAGTCGATAACGCATCCTCTTAGCATGTCCTCCAACACTTGAATGACTCGTTCAGACTGACCATCTGTCTGAGGGTGAAATGCAATACTGAAGTCCAATTGCGTCCCTAACGCCTCATGCAACTTCTTCCAGAATCGAGATGTAAATCTAGGATCTCGATCAGAAATTATCGAAACTGGCACCCCATGCAAACGCACAATCTCGACTACATACAGCTTGGCCAACTTTTGAAGTGAGTAATCAGTTCTAACCGGTATAAAGTGAGCAGACTTTGTCAATCTATCCACAATTACCCATACAGAGTCTTTCTTCGAAGGTGTCAAAGGCAACCCACTCACAAAATCCATCGTTACTCTTTCCTATTTCCACTGCAAAATCTTTACTGGCTGCAACAATCCAGAAGGCAATTGGTGCTCAGCTTTAACTTGCTGACACGTCAGACATTTCCCAACGAACTCAGTCACCTCTTGCTTAAGTCCAGGTCACCAATAAACCTCTTGCAAATCTTTATACAACTTATTACCTCCAGGGTGCATAGCACAAGGTCCACCATGAGCCTCTCCCGAAATCAACTGCCTTAAATCAGAGTCCTTAGGAATGCAAATTCTCCCACGGAAACAAAGAACCCCATCAGAATTCAGTCTAAAATCCTCACTCTTACCATTCTTAATTTGCTGAAATCAAGGAATCAATGAATCATCCTTCAACTGTAACTCTTTGATCCTCTCAGTCCAAGTCGGTCTTACTTGCAACTCTACTAGCAAGCTCCCGTCATCGTACAAACTCAAATGAGCAAACATGGCCTTTAACTCAGCAACGGTCCTTTGACTCAGTGCATTAGCCACTACATTAGCCCTGCCAGGGTGGTATTCAATCGAACAGTCATAGTCCTTAAGCAACTCTATCCATCTCCGGTGCCTAAGATTCAACTCCTTCTGAGTTAACAGATATTTGAGACTTTTATGGTCAGTGTATATAATACACTTTTCCCCATAAAGGTAGTGTCCCCAGATTTTCAATGCAAACACCACCGCTGCCAACTCCAAATCATGCGTAGGGTAATTTGCCTCGTGAGGCTTAAGCTGCCACGAAGCATAAGCAACCACCTTACCCTCTTGCATCAACACACAACCTAACCCCACATGCGAAGCATCGTTATAAACCGTAAAGTCCTTCCCAGTTTCTGGCTGAATCAACACTGGTGCCTCAGTCAACACCTTTTTCAGCTTGTCAAAAGCTTCTTGCTGCCTCTCAGTCCAATTAAAGGCTACTCCCTTCCTTAACAATTTCGTTAATGGAGCCGCGATGATAGAAAACCCCTCAACAAACCTTCTATAATAACCTGCCAAACCCAAAAAACTACGAATTTCAGACACCATCCTTGGCGGCTTCCAATCCAGAACTGCCTCAATCTTGCGAGGATCCACCCTAATTCCCTCAGCAGAAACAACATGCCCCAGAAACGTCACTTCTCGCAGCCAAAATTCACACTTACTAAATTTCACATACAGTTGCTTTTCTCTCAGAATTTGTAGGACAATTCGAAGATGCTCATCGTGCTTCTCTTCTGCCTCCGAATACACTAATATATAGTCAATAAAGACGACCACGGATCAATCTAAATATAGCTAGAAAACTCGATTCATTAAGTCCATAAAAGCTACCAGTGCATTCGTCAATCCAAATGGCATAACCAAAAACTCGTAGTGACCATAGCGAGTTCTGAATGCCGTTTTATGCACATCCACCTCCTTTACCCTTAACTGGTGGTACCCAGACCGAAGGTCGATCTTGGAAAAAACCAAAGCTCCTTGAAGCTGGTCGAACAAATCATCTATTCTCGGTAGAGGGTACTTGTTCTTTATCGTCAGTTTGTTCAACTGGCGATAATCGACGCACATACGCATCGTTCCACCCTTCTTTTTTACGAACAGCACCGGTGCTCCCCACGGAGACACGCTCGGTCTAATGAAGCCCCTATCTAACAACTCTTGAATTTGGGCTTTCAATTCCACTAGCTCCTTTGGTGCCATTCTGTAAGGTGCAATGGACACTGGAGCTGTTCCAGGCAACAGATCTATCCCAAATTCAACTTCTCGATTAGGAGGTAATCCAGGAAGCTCCTCAGGAAATACATCTTGAAATTCATTAACAGTCCACACTATCTCCATTGTCACCCCTTCGGGTTCAGTTTGACTTACGAACACCAGATATGCTTCACAACCTTTGCGCATCAACCTTTTAGCCCTTAAGGTAGAAACCACATTGGACAAATAGTCCCTACGTTCACCAATAACCATCACCTCCTTGCCTTCGGTTGTTCTCAATACCATTCTTTTGGCTGCGCAATCCAGCGTTGCCTTGTGCTTGGTTAACCAGTCCATGCCCAAAATCAAGTCAAATTCTCCAAAAGGTAGCTCCATTAAATCTCCAATAAAGATCCTACCCTGAGTCTCTAAAGGCACTTCCCTAAATAGTTTGTCTACTTTAACAGAGTGACCTAAAGGACTAACTACTATGACCCCACTCATAGCCTCCTCAGAATGTACACCCAACGACCTAGAAATTTCACAAGCAACATACGAATGCGTCGAACCCACATCAATTAAAGCAGTATATGGTGTATGAGATATTAAGAACATACCAGTTATAACATCAGGTGCATCACCCTCCTTGCGACGGTGAGCAGCATACACTAAGGCTGGCTGACGAGCCTCAGCATTACCAGCACCCCTGCCAGGTGCTCCACGACCACGTCTATTACCATTGCCTCCTCTGCCTTGACCACGGCCCCTTAGCGATGGCAGTCCTCCTCGTGTAGGCTGAGCAACCCTTTGATCAACAGCTTGAGCCTGAGCTGGCTTCTGTGGGCAGTCCTTAACTTGATGATCCTTAGACCCACAACAAAAACAAGCTCCACTGCATTTCCAGCATTCTCCTCGATGAACTCTGCCACAGTCTCCACAAGCCTGTAGTCTAACAACATTCACTGGCACAGCTCGCACTGGTTCTTCTACTCTAGGCCTCTTAAAATTCTAGTTTGCAGCTCCTGATGTTCCAGAATCTCTCTTACAATGGTTGCGATCCCTATCGCGATTGTGCCTTTCAGCTTGCTTCACTTCCTCAACTATCTTAGCCTTCTCCACCAGTGCAGCAAAGTCGCGCTCCCTCTGCGGTGCTATAAATACTCTCAGCTCATCTCTGAGGCCATCCTTAAACCGAACACTACGCTCATACTCGGTGGAAACAATGCCACTAGCATACTAGCTTAATCGCAGAAATTCTGCCTCATATTCAGCCACTGTCTTACTACCCTGGGTCAGGTTCAAAAATTCCTTCCTTCGTGCGTCCACATAACTAGCCCCAACATATTTCGCCTTGAAAGACTGCTTGAACAATTCCCAGGTTACCCTCTCAGCTGGGGTACCCTCTCTCACGGTGATCCACCATTGATACGCCTCGTCCCTCAGCAACGATACTGCTCCTTTTAACTTCTGCTCCACTGAGCAGTCCAAGTCATCCATAATTCGCTCCGTGGCTTCCAGCCAATATTCAGCCACATTCAGGGCCACTCCAGATATGCCCCTAAAAACTTCCGCTCCATTAGCTCGGAGTCGCTCAGAAATGGACCCCCTATTCATGGCCCCGACATTGGCTCCAGCCACCCTTTCCAGAACTCTCAGCATGGCCCGGGACAGAGCGTCGTCCCCTGCGGCCTGATTGTATGGCCCATTATCCTCAACCGGTGGTCGTGCCTCTCCAGCTGGCATATGCTCAGAAGACGACGATCCAGCTTGAGCACTAACTCGGCCTCGTCCACGTCCTCGTCCACGAGCAGTTCTTGTACTCATAGCGATTATCTAATTTATGAATTTTATGACATCAGTTAATGTTTCAGTTGTTTATTACAGAATATCTTATGAACAAATAAAGTTTCAGAGTTGTGTTCGCGTGATCGTAGCATAGCTACTGTCTCAGTTTCCTAGGGTTTAGTTTACCCTACAGTCTCAGTTTTATAGCCTTAATACTACCTCACCTATAGTATTATATCTAAGGCTCAGTACTATCTACAATTTTATTTTCAGTACAGTACAGAATTTAAAGCAGGACATACTTACAACTTGGAGCTGGGAATTCAGTATGCCACTTTCCGATTTATCAGATCAAATAGTTTGAGGCCTCTTTAAAAATCAATGTTTCAAAACAACTTGTTTTAAAAACTACAATTTGAAGGAAAAAAACCTTTTTAAAACCAAAATTTTTTCGAAAATCTGATTTTCCAAAAATACCTTTCTGGACTCTAAATTTTTGAAAACCCTTTTTGGACCCGGTCCACAGCCGAGTTGTTGCAACTGGGCTCTAATCCCACTAAATGTAACACCCGAACCTGGCCCAGACGTTATGGCCATGTCCGGTGTGCTACATCACCTAGACTATCCTACGCCGCCCTAATTGCTAAGTCTGATGGTGAGTTTTGAAAAGCAATGCTTGATTTTTGGAAATTCCCGTTTTCATAATTATTCAACGTCATCTCTATTCCATTTGTTAAGCGATTCATTTTAACCTTATTGTCCTACTTAGCCATTTGCAATGTTAGATTGGTTAAGAAAACATTTGTTTAATTTTCAAAAACGGTGTGTATTTGTGGTTGAAATAAAACAGTTGAAAATCCCAAATAAAAATAGGTATAGTGGCCTTATAACAACCCATAAAAAAATAAAACCAATAGTAAAAAGTAATTAAATTAATAAACCAATTAAAAAGCGAGTTCAGTCTTCGTGGCCACTCTGAATCCCTCCCAGCCTCCAAGTCACGCTCTAGGGCTCTCCTGCAAAGATAGAAAAGAAAAGGGTGAGTTTGGGGAAACTCAGTGTGTGTAGAACCCATCCAAAGCCCACATCGGCTCGATCCCACTGGGCTTAAGCCCTAACCGATCTCAGTCAGTTACTGGGCCGAAGCCCTATTCAGATTACAGATACTGGGCCAAAGCCCTATAACAGATACTGGGCCGAAGCCCTATTCACATAACAGTTTGGCCCATAGGCCCATAATAGTACAGTACAGTATAACAGTATGAATGCAACCCAATTAGGGAGACTACTCAACCCACCAACCGCTACACACCACCCGTACCCGCCAACACACCATGTGGGGAATAACTCAACCCACCCAGCCCACACACCACAGTTGCAGCATGGCTGCTCAGATAAACAGTATACGAGGCAAAGCCCCTTTCAGTAATGTGGCAGTGCCACTCACACTTCCTCCAATATAAACCCAACCGATGCATCAGCCATACATACATCATGATATGCAGTAACAGAAACAGTCATGTCAACAGTACAGTCGATTCTAGCCCTGGGGTATAATGGTAATTTTCCACCTAGGGGTAAATTAGTAATTTCTCACCCTAAGGGTATTTCAGTAATTATGTTCTCTTATTATAGTTTTTAATATTATTGCAGCCTCTACTATTACAGTGGTTGTTACAGAAACTCATTTAATTCAGTTTATCAGTTTTAGCCCTTAGGCCCTAAAACTCCTAATGGGCCCTACCATGTCAATTAGCCCGTTAAGCCCATTTAAGTCTTAATCTTTAATCCATTACTCATTTTAATAGTTTTTACAACTATAGTCCATATTATTACCTTTAAACATATTCTTATCCCAAATGGGCCCAAAAGCCCATTGGGCCTATATTCGGCCCACCGAGGCCCAACTTACCAAAGTGCCCAAAATTTCCCGGTAAACTCTCCTACCAATGCCGGTTCCAAATCCAACTTTTCCCTACCAACTTGAGAGCATTCACACGCTCACAAGCCCTCGAAATGCCGAAACTTCAGAATTTCAGCTTTTTGGCTTTTACCGATTTGAACAATGAAGGTGCTCAAAGCACACACCTGTTTTGCTGTTCCACTGACGAGATTTCCTATGCGCCCGTTCCTACAATCCATTATCTAAGTGATTAATCAATAGATCTATGAAAAACTACAACCAAAATCCCTTACCACATTCGGCCACACCCTTAATGGCCATGAAAACTTACCTTTGTCGATTTAGATGCACTAGATCTAGATCTGATGATACCGATGCCTTCCACTCCTTGCTTGATCACTTCCTCGGTAACTAACACCCAAAAAGAACCAAAATACTACTTTAAATCACTAATAGACTAAATCGACAACCTCCCTAACTTTAGGGACTTTCGACTTTTCCAAAGTATGAAATATCTTAAAGATCTAAGTTGATAACCACTTACCATTGCTTTTACCTTGATTCTAACTCAGATCTGAGTAGATCTAACCCTTATATGCAGACAGAAACTAAATTTCTGAGATCTAGGAATTCGACCAAAAGCTCCTATGGTTATGGCGATTTTGACTTTTCAACTGGTGAAGAAGATGACGATTTAGACTATGGATCTGGGTGATGGTGTCAACAATGATGTGGCTCAAGGGGATGTAGTAATCAGCCACAACAGGTGAAGGGAACAGGGGTAATTCAGCTTAGAAGGATTCGGCACAAAGGTGAGTTCTTTTCGGGATTTCGGCTTTTTAAGGAAATTGATTATGGTGATTTTATGGAGGGTGTGATCAAAAGAGAAGATGAATGAGGGGATGAGGGGGTTTCAGCTAAGGAATAAATCAAAGAGGAAGAAGAAAAGTGAAGAAAAGTAATGGTAGAGGTGGATAGAAAGAATTCAGCTATGAGCTTCCTAGGGAGGCAAATTTCGGCTTTTCTGACAGTAGAAGAGAAAAATAATTCCTAAGGTCACTAACCCTAACTCTCATGACAAAAAATAGAAAAAGATATAGCCCTAATGTCACACTTGAGTAATCGACCCAAGTCCCTAAAAGCCCTTGCTGAAATTCCTACTTAAATTAGTCACATGTCCGGCACATGCTTAAAAATTAAAAAGAGCAATAAGCCTACCTTGCAACTCGAACCCTTGTCCTTCAATACCCATCTAGGCGCCACTTTTTTAGGAGCTTTAGTGGTGCCACCTTGCCACTCTACCAAGGCTCCCTTTGCGATATATTTTACACAGTTTTTCTTAAGGGCCCTCTTGACCCAGTTCTCCTTTTTTACTTAAAACGTACTTAAATATTTTTATCGATTGTTAACCGAAGTTTGGGCTTCCTAAAGGCCCACTAACACATCCAAACACCATTTTAGCAATCAAAACACAAAATTTCCCAACTTCATCAAAAATCTCATTAACCCTAAAAATCTCGAAAATCAGGGCGTTACAGAAGCCCTCTGGTGTGCGAATGCTATTGGGTAAATCTGAGCCCGTTAAAAAGGGTTTTTAGCCCATGGAGATCATCTGGTGCGAATCTACACACTTAGGCTATGTTGGGCTTGGATGGGCCGAAACGGGCCTAATGGGCCTATAGGCCCGTAGGAGTAAAATATCCGGTAAATGATTATTAAAAGGTGAATTCGTAAAAATCTAAAATTTTGAGTTTAAAATTAGGCGTAATGGGCCACTCGGACGAGTGGGCCTACATGGGCCTAATAGGGGTTTTAGAGCCCAAAATTACTTTTGACCTAATTGATGAATATGGGTTGCTAGGCACGATGTGCAATCTGTTAAGAGGCTATATTTAGTGTTAAAGCATTAAATCCGATAAAAAGAACTGAAATACCCCTAGAGGGTAGATTGATGACTATACATGATTAATTCTGTATCTGCTATACTGTAAGCATGTTATATTTTCTGTTCTGTGATTCTGTATGGGGTTGGGATTATGAATAAGGGGGAAGTTCTGTTATAGTGGCTCTGCCACATATTTCTGTTAACAGTGGCCTTGCCACTCTTTCTGATTCTGGTGGCTCTGCCACAATAATCTGTTATTAGCAGCTTTACTGCACATTGGTGTGTGGGCTGGGTGGGTTGAGTTATTCCCCACATGGTGTGTTGGTTGGTACGGGTGGTGTGATGGCTGGCTGGGGTGGGTTTTACATATTATGTATTTATTCTGTATCTGTTTTGGGCTTAGGTCTGATCTGTTTCTATTTTTTGGCTTTGGCCATTCTGATCTGTTGGGGAGTTGCACACTGAGTTCACCCAAACTCACCCTTTTAAATTTTTAACATGTGCAGGTAGGCCCCAGACTCAGTGGATTTTGTGCTGTGATGGACTCGAGGTAGCCACATGTTCATCTACTTGTTTTCTGCCTTTGCTGGACCTTTACTGTTTTTAGCTTTTACCTCGTTTTTTATTTTGGTTTTTAAGTTATGTAATAAGGCCATTCCAGGTTTTTAACTTTAATTTGGTTACTCATTATCTATGGTCAGATTTTGCATGGAATTGGATAATTAATCAAACTGGACCCCTAACACTTTATAACAAAGTTTTGAGAGAAAAACCATGCTTATATGTTTTAAACTCTTCAGTAACTTAAACCTAACTTGGTAACTTAACTTGGCTACATTTTTTAAACTAAAGCAACGGTTCTTACCTATTTTTAAACTTGAAATTTCAAACTAGACAAACTCGTTTTCAAATTAAACCAAAATGTTCTTAGAAATTACTTAAGCGATTTTCAAAGTATCTCCATATGACCCTTCGGATCCGGGCATAACGTCTAGGCCGGGTTTAAAGTGTTACATTTAGTGGTATCAGAGCCAGGTTGCAACAACTCGACTGTGGATGGGTTTGAAAAAATGATCTTTAAAAATATACGTTTCGAAAAAGTTTTTCTTCAAAGAGTTGTTGTTTTACAATCTTCTTTTAAATTTGGCTGAAATATCAAAGGATCTTTTTTGTGAAGTTTTTATGATCTTTGAAATGTGGCACATCGAGTCTCCGGCCTAAATCTGCAAGTTTTTTTTATTCACTCTAATTTATTCTATTATATGTGAAATAACTGAGACACTACTTTAGTTAGTACTGAGACTCTGTAGTTAGGGCGAACTGAAACTATAGGAACTTGAAACCTGTAGTTAGATTTGAAGTTGCGAGAATAAGCCCTAAAAATCTCTATCTTCTGCATAAAACATCTGTAATAAATATTGAAACTTTGACTAAGGCATAAAATTTCTTAATTCAGATAAAGTGATATGAGTACGAGAGCTGCACGTGGACGAGGCCGTGGTAGAAGCCTGGGAAGTGCACAGGCAAGATCTTTAGAATCAGGACACATGCCTGCTGCGGAGGCACTAGTGCCACCAGTACTGTGACCAGGTCCTATGATCGGGCAGCCAGGAATGATGCCTTATCCCAGGCAATGCTTCGCGTCTTAGAAAGAGTTACCGAGGCAAGTACTGGAATAGTGAATTGCGGATCGATTTCTGAATGGCTCTGAGCTAATGGAGCAGAAATTTTTAGGGGTACTTCTAGTGTAGCCCCGAATGTGGCCGAATATTGGCTATAGGCCACTGAGCGAATTATGGATGACCTAGACTTCTCAGTGGAGCAGAAATTAAAAGGAGCAGTATCTCTACTGCGGGATGAGGCCTACCAATGGTGGCTTATTGTGAAAGATGGTACAGTGGCTGATCGGATAACGTGGGATTTCTTTAAGATGGCTTTCCAGGGAAAATACGTTGGGTTGAGTTATGTGGAGCCCCGAAGGAAGGAATATTTGAACCTAGTTCAGGGGAATAAGTCTGTAGCGGAGTATGAGGCGGAGTTCCTAAGGTTAAGCCGATATGCACGTGGTATTGTTGCTACTGAATATAAGCGCAGTGTGTGCTTTGAGGATGGGCTGAGAGATGAACTAAGGGTACTGATCGCTCCACAAAGGGAGCGCGGCTTTGTTGCCTTGGTTGAGAAAGCTAAAATAGCGGAGGATGTCAAGCGCTTAGAATGGCAAAGCTGGGAAAAGGAGAGAAACAGATTCAGGAGAGATACAGGTCTGTCTAGGAGGCCTGTTAAGAGGACCAGGGTAACAAAACCAGTTAGAGCAACTGCAGCTAATATGGTAAGGGCTCGGGTTTGTGCTGATTGCAGGAGGTCGCATCTGGGCGAGTGTAGGAGGAGCAAGGGTGCATAATGTCCAGGCCGAGTTTGGGGTGTTACACGATCTGAGGCTCAAGCGCCCGCTAGAGCTTATGCTATCTGAGCGCGGGAAGAAGCTTCGTCTCCTAATGTGATTCCTGGTACTTTCACTCTTTATGATACCTCTGTAATTGCTTTGATAGATCCTGGATCAATGCATTCTTATATTTGTGTGAATTTAGCATATAGTAAGACTTTGCTTGTAGAGTCTACTGAATTTGTTATTAAAGTATCAAACCTTTTAAGTAAAAGTGTCCTGGTTGATAAGATTTGCAAGAATTGTCCATTAATGATTCGAGATATCTGTTTCCCTACTGATTTGATGCTATTGCCGTTTGATGAATTTGATATAATCCTGGGAAGGGACTGGTTGACTCTGCATGATGCTATTGTAAATTACAAATGAAAAGTTATTGACTTGAGATGCAAGAATGGTGAGATCGTTAGAATTAAGTCTAGTGAATTGAATGGTTTACCAGCTGTGATATCTACATTAAAAGCTCAAAAGTATGTAAAAAAAGGTTGTGAAGCTTACATTGCTTACGTGATTGATTTTAAAGTATTTGATAAAAAGATTGAATCAGTGCCTGTCGTTTGTGAATTTTCTGATGTATTTCCTGAAAAACTTTTGGGTTTGCCTCCGATTTGACAAGTTGAGTTTGGGATTGAATTGGTTCCAGAAATTGCTCTAATTTCAATAGCTCCGTATAGAATGGCAACAACCGAATTGAAAGAATTAAAGACTCAGTTACAAGAATTAACTGATCAAGGCTTTGCTAGACTAAGTTTTTCACCATGGGTTGCTCCTGTTCTGTTTGTGAAAAAGAAGGATGGCACAATGAGAATGTGCATTGATTACTGTCAGCTTAACAAAGTGACCGTAAAGAATAAATACCCTCTGCCCCAAATTGATGATTTGTTTGATCAACTAAAAGGTGCCTTTGTATTTTTGAAGATAGATCTAAGATCGGGTTACTACCAATTGCGCGTAAATGATTCGACATTCTGAAAATAGCTTTTCGAACAAGGTATAGGCACATGAATTTCAATGTTATGCCTTTTGGATTAACGAATGCTCCTGCCGTGTTTATAGATCTAATGAACAGAATTTTCAGACTGTATATAGATCAATTTGTTGTTGTATTCATTGATGACATTTTAATCTACTCGCGGAATGAAAGTGATCATGCTGAACATTTAAGAATCACACTTCAGACACTGCATGATAAGCAATTGTACGCAAAATTCAGCAAATGTGAATTCTGGCTATGCGAAGTTAGTTTTCTGGGTCATATCGTATCAGCTTCTGGTATCCATATCGATCCGAATAAAATCTCAACTATTTTGGATTGGAAACCTCCAAGAAACATTTCTGAAGTCTGTATTTTTCTGGGACTTGCACGGTATTACCGACGTTTTGTAAAAGATTTCTCTGTGATAGCAACCTCGTTAACTCGACTACTTCAGAAAAATGTAAACTTTGAAGGGTCTGAAAAGTGTCAGAAAGTTTCGATCGGTTGAAAGCTCTGTTAACTAAAGCTCTAGTACTCGTGCAACCTAAATCAGGCAAGGAATTCGTTGTGTATAGTAATGCTTCGTTGAATGGATTAGGCTGTGTTTTAATGCAAGAGGGCAAGGTTACAATGTATGCCTCTAGAAAGTTAAAGCCACACGAAAAGAACTATCCGACACATGATCTTGAGCTAGCTGTGATTGTATTTGCTTTAAAGATTTGGCGCCATTATCTGTTTGGTGAGAAATGTCACGTGTTTTCTGATCACAAAAGTTTGAAATACCTGATGACCTAGAAAGATTTGAATCTGCGACAGCGAAGATGGTTGGAACTATTAAAGGATTATGAGCTTATTATTGATTATCATCCGGGTAAAGTGAATGTTGTAGCTGATGCTTTAAGTCAGAAATCACCATCTGCATTGTGTGTCTTAAGTGCTAGTGTTGGTCTCTTTGTTGGTGAATTAGTAATAGCTGAGTTAAAAGTGAAACCTTTGTTTTTGCAACAAATCATTGACACTCAGAAATTAGACAAAGAATTGCTAATGAAGTGAGCTCAGTGTGATTCTAATTCAGATTTTTGAATTGATGTTGATGATTGTTTGAGATTTAGTAATAGAATTTGCGTTCCAAGAAATTTTGAATTGATTCGGATGATTTTGAGTGAAGCTCATAATAGTAAATTTTCTGATCATCCGGGTAGCACAAAGATGTATAATAATTTAAAACGGTTATACTGGTGGCCAGGAATGAAAGGATATATTTCCGACTTTGTTTTGAAATGCTTAATATGTCAGCAAGTAAAAGCAGAACATCAAGTGCCTTCTGGTTTATTACAACTGATTATGATCCCTGAATGGAAATCGGGCCGAGCAACTATGGATTTTGTCTCTGGTTTACCTCTATCTCCAAAAAAGAAAGATTTAATCTGGGTTGTTATTGATCGTTTGACAAAATCTGCTCATTTTATTCCGGTACGATCTGATTATTCACTTGATAAATTAGCTGAACTCTACATTTCTAATATTGTGAGATTGCACAAGGTGCCACTATCTATTGTATATGATAGAGATCCAAGATTTACTTCGCGATTCTGGAGGAAGTTGCAAGAAGCTTTAGGTATGAAATTGCATTTCAATATTGCTTTTCACCTGCAGACAGACGGTCAATCTGAGCAGATCATTCAGATACTAGAGGATATGCTTAGATGTTGTATTTTGGAGTTTAAAGGTACGTGGGAACAATATCTACCTATGATTGAATTCGAGTATAATAAGAGTTTTCAATCGAGCATTAAAATGGCTCCGTATGAAGCCCTGTATGGTAGAAAATATAGAACTCCATTATACTGGTCTGAGCTCAGTGAAAATAAGATACACGAGATTGATCAGATAAAAGAAACAGAACAGGAACTGAAAGTGATTAGAGATAGTCTAAAAGCAGCTTCTGATCGTCAGAAATCATATGCGGATCTGAAATGGAAAGATATTGCATTTGAGACTGGCGACAAAGTATTTCTGAAAGTGTCTCCATGGAAGAAACTATTTCAGTTTGGCAAAAAGGGCAAACTAAGTCCAAGGTTCACGGGGCCGTATAAAATCATTGAACGAGTTGGGCCAGTTGCTTATAGACTAATGTTGCCACCTGAGTTAGAAAAGATACATAATGTATTTCACATGTCAATGCTTCGACGTTGCAAATCTGATCTGTCTCATGTGATATCCTATCTGAGATTGAATTAAAGCCTGATATGTCTTATGATGAAGAGCCAATCAATATCTTAGATAAAGAAATGAAAGAATTGAGAAACAAGAAAATTCTACTGGTAAAAGTACTGTGGCATCGTCACGGATTGGAAGAGGCTACCTGGGAGCCTGAAAGTGTAATGAGACAGCAATATCCGAATTTGTTTAACAGTAAGATTTTCGGGGACAAAAATCCTTAAGGGGGAGAATTGTGACAGCCCGATTTGGACCCTAGTCGGGAAGTGGTTTCAGAACCACTTTTTCAAGTCTGAAAAATATTTTGATATTATTTTATATGTTTCTGGTATATAAATCTGCATCTGTGAAATTTTTGTAAATTAATTTGTCTGTCTCTATGTTTAATTGTGAAAAAGGATTAAATTGTATCAAGCGAAAACTATGTGTGTCATTAGTAAAATGACTTATTTGAGTATGGCTTTGTAAATGATGTCCTTGTTTGATAATTATACCTTTATAAAGTTAAGTGGATGGTAACGGACAATTATGTCCATATATTATATTTTTATAAACTAGTTTACAAAAGGCTATTTTTGGTAAAATGGTTTATATGTCATTATTAATAAAACAACAAAAAGAAATAGGCCATTAACAAGTTTTCTTCCACCGAAAATCAAAGAAAGAAGAAGGGTTTCATGCTTTGTGATATTCGGCTAGCTTAATCTTTGATTAAGGTATGAGCTTTCGTCTATTTCTGATAATTTCTACGTTTATGTGATTATTGCTTCGTGTTCTACAATGCCCATGTCTGAATTTCTGTTTCTGTTGAAGATTTCATGAGATGCCATTGATGATTTTTGAAGCTTTGTGATGAATTTAGTTGAATTATAATGGATAGGTGTTGAATAAACATGTTTTGCTATAAAACTTTGATGAATTTGGGTTATGTGGGTTAAATTGTGAAAATGAAAATTTTGGAAGACTTATTTATAAAATAAATGAAATGTATGAATTGGTATAAGCTATATATACATTCGGTCAAGCCATAGTCTTGGTAAAATTGGCATATCTATGATTTTGTAAAGAATGGGTTAAATTGTCAAAGTATTAAACTGTGAGGGCTAAAATACAAATGCCCTAAATTTGTGTTCATGGATTGAATTGAATGAAATGGAATATTGAATGGCTGATTTTGGATTTATTTAGATCAAGAACCATTCTCTTTGCCTTCAGGTGCGGAAGTGACTGCTTGGTGTGCGTGTGTCCTTGCAAGTTTTTCTATATTTCCAGTCTCAATAAAGGATGTTTTCGCTTCACACCTTGGGTGAGTTCCTAATTAGTCATGGTGCACGAGCGATCGTCATCTTCTTTTTTCTTGCCCCTAGTCAGGGACTAAATTAAGCTTTAATTATCCTAAGTCTTCAATTTTTTCCCTCTCTTTGTCCGAAGTCCGTCCAAGACCATCCTGCAGTGCCAGAGACAACGGGGGTAAAGACAGCTATAACGTGCTCACACTAATAGTTGCTAAATAGACAAACTATAAGCATTTTTATTAGAAAGACGTTCGTTGGAACCGAGGGGGTCTGAACCCCCCCGACCCCTCACAATCTGCTTTGCTACCGTTTAGCGGCCCTCAAACCCTAAAAAACCAGTCCATAGTGTGTCTCGGTGGTGGATCAAAGCTGAGCGAATTGGCTAGCAAATGGTATGTTTGTGCTTGGTTTTGGTTTATGGCTTGTGATACCAAATTGTGTAAACTTAAAATGGTTATATGATCTAGTATGATTTGGTCATCTTGAAACATGTCAATGTGAATAAATGATAAGATTTGGGTGTGGTATGAATGAATTATGTACTATGTGTTCAGTCATGAACTTTGTTTATGATATGGATATTTGGGTGTGAGATGTGAATATGAATGTGTTTATGAATAGTTTGATTATGTTGAGGTATGTTTTAGTCGTTAAATCTAGTTGAAATTATTGTATTATTTGTGGCATGAATTGGCTCGTAGGGAATGACCTTTAATGGGTGGAAAGTGTGACTTAAGTCAAGTCTGCTTAATGCCACACGGCTAGGGCACACGAGCATGCCTTATGGCCGTGTTGATTTTCCAGTATTGGCACAAAAACTCACACGACCAAGACACTCGGGCGTGTCTTATGGCCGTGGCAAAAAGTCAGTATGCTTGCCCTGATTTGACACAGTCTGGGTGCATGGGCGTGCCTGAGTCTCGTGTGGGGCACACGGCCTAGTCACACGGGCGTGTGACCTCCTAAATTTGGAAACTTTTGCATGTGTCCTAAAGTTCGTGAATGCGTTCGATTTAGTCTCGACCCTATCTAAGTGTATGTTTGAGGTCTAGTAGACTTCCGAAAGGAACTTTATGTTTGAATCTTGTTATAATTTCTTAATATTCTGTTCTAATCTGTTCTGAATATTCAGTAACGCCCCTTCCTATTCCGGCGACGGTCATGGGATAGGGGTGTTACAAATCCCACATCGGGAAGCTAACATGAGAATAGGCGAGAAGCTGGCTTAAATAGAGCAAACCATGAGGAGAGTAAGCATACCTTTCTTGGCTTATCCCTTCCATGTTGTGGCGTGTTTGTTTGGGTTAGGCGTTGGATCATTCGTTGATCTGTATGCCGTTAAGTCACAGTGGTGGTGACCATAGTTGATCGACACACCCCTTGGGAGTTAAGGGTACGATTATTGTTGGCTTCTGGGAATAGCAACGTTTAGAGCGCGAATTAACTTCAGATACCTATCAGGTGTGTATTTCACCCTGCTGTAGCTGTAGAATGGCAAATGTCGGAATACCGAAATGGGCCCGTGGGCCCAATTGGACAAATTGTATGATTGTGTAGTAAATAATTAGACTAGACTAGGTGAATCTCATATCTGCGGCTAGATTTGGGCTAAAAGGGCCACACGAGCATGTGGGCCCACTTAGGCCGAGAACGGGCCCTAGGCCCATTCGCAACATTATCCTTGTTTAGAATACTTAAGTCGCTCGAGGTGACTGTAGACCTTATGGGGAATTGATAAAATTATAGAAATACCCCTAATTTGCAAAATTACAGGAACACCCTAGATTTGCAAAATTATCGAAATATCCCTGGTTTAGAAATTACCAAAATACCCCTGGTTTGCGAAATTACCCAAATACCCCTGGTTTGTGAAATTATTGAAATAACCCTGGTTTGCAAAATTATCAAAATACCCCTGGTTTGAGAAATTACCGAAATACCCTTAGTTTGCAAAATTATCGAAATACCCCTGGTTTGAAAAATTACCGAAATACCTCTGGTTAGTGAAATTACTAAAATACCCCTTTAAGGTAAGAGTACCAAAATACCCCTGTAGGGTAGAATTCCCGAAATACCCTTGTAGGGTAAAATGACCATTTTGCCCCTAGGGTGTAAAATGACTGTTTTGCCCTTGTGGGCAAGTGACTAACTTAGACTATGTATTTGACTGACGTGACTATGATCGTATGACGGTGATCTAACTGACGTGACTGTGGTTGCATGATTGATATGTTTTAATATATATTTGAATGACTATTACTGAGCATGGCCATTATGCATACATGTGTGATGATGAGCATCACATACATGATGTTCTGCATTGGGTTGGGCTTGCGTTGGAGGAAGTTCTGTACTAGTGGCTTGGCCAATTATTCTGTTGAAGTGGCTTTGCCATGTAATCTGATTCTGGTGGCTCTGCCATGTTTTTTTTATTAGCGGCATTGCTGTGTCATTAGTGTGTAGGGCTGGGTGGGTCGAGTTATTCCCCACATGGTGTGTTAGGTTGGTACAGGTGGTGTGATGGCTGGACTGGGTTGGGCTTGCATTCACATTTTGATTCTAATTCTGATGCTGATTCACATCCTGATTCTGATTCTAATTCTAATTCTGTTAACTGATAATGATTCTAATTCTGATTCTGATTCTGAAAATGTTTCTGATTCTGTAATGGGCTAAGGCACATTTGGTACTATCTGTTATAATGGGCTAATGCCCAATTGATACTGGAACTATAGTAAGGCTGGGCCCAGACTTTTAATTCTTTTGTATGACTAACTGTTCATTTTATATAGTAGGGGATTGCACACTGAGTTTTCATAAAACTCACCCCGTTTAATAACTGTGCAGGTAATCCCTAGGTTTCGGAGGATCGGTGCTGCGAGGGACTCAGAGAAGGCCACGTAATGCTTATGCTCTGTCTTGATTTACTTTTAAGTATTTTATTCCTGTTTGGTTTGTAATATGGCCTTTTAAACTTTCTGGTTTTTACATTTGGGATTTTATTTATTGTTTTATAATTGCTAGAAGTCGGACACGGTTTTTCCAAAACAACAACTATTTTTCAAAATATCACATTTCCTCAACTATTTTAAATTAGGCTTCCGTAACAATTAAGGTTTTAAAGGTAATAATGTTTTACAAGAGAACATCTTTTAATAAACCATGTTTTAAAAATATGCATACGAAATTCGAGATTTTACACAAGTTTTAAATGGCAACGAGTTTTAAATAAGAAGGGTTTTCAATGAAAACAAGGTTTTTGAAAAACACTTCAATGTGACACGCCAAATTCAGACCTAACTTCTAGGCTAGGTTTGGGGTGTTACAAATATTAACTGCTTTCAAATCAACACGTTTCTGCAAACTAAGAATTTTTAGAAGCTTCGGCAACTTACTTGGTTTTCACTTATAATACTAAATATTGTTTTAATGGTAATGACATTTTAAGTAATTAATGAATATCTAAGATGACTCGAGTTTTTACCAAAGAGGCTTTAACCTTCAAACGAGCTTGTTTGGACTTAGAAACATTAGTTTTTGAACGGGTTTGTTTAAAAAAATACGTGGTTCTCAAAAGCACTCCAATGTGATATGCCAAACGCGGGCCTAACTTTTAGGCAGGGTATGGGGTGTTACAAAACATCTGTTAATAACCACTGGAATTATGAACTAATTCATAAAATTCGTAATCAGATAACATGCAAAATTGAAATGAGCACAAAAGCTATAGATGAAGGGGCCGTGCTAGAGGCCGAGGAAGTACCCAGGCTAGATCTTCAGTGTCGGGTCATATGCCTGCTAGGGAGGCACCAGCATTACCAGTGACTGAGACAGGGTCTCACGATCGAGCTGCAGGGGACGATGCTTTGTCTCAAGGATGCTTTGAGTTTTAGACAGGGTACCTGGAGCAAGTACTGGATTAGTAGGCCGTGGATCGATTTCTGAGCGGCTCCGGGCTAATGGAGTAGAGATATTCAGGGGTATCTAGTGTAGCCCCGAATGTGGCCGAGTACTGGCTAGAGGACACGAAATGGATAATGGATGATTTGGACTGCTCGGTGGAGTAGAAGCTTAAGGGAGAAGTATCTTTACTGTGTGATGAGGCCTACCAATGGTGGCTCACTGTGAGAGATGGTACACCGGTTGATCAGTTGATATGGGACCTCTTCAAGACAGCTTTCCAGGGAAAGTACGTCAGGGCGAGTTATGTGGACGCCCAAAGGAAGGAATTCTTAAATTTGACTCAGGGGAACAAGTTTGTAGCAGAGTATGAGGCAGCTTTCTTAAGGTTAAGCCAATATGCCTGTGGGATTGTCGCCACTGAATATGAGTGCAGTGTGAAGTTTGAGGACAGCCTTTGAGATGAGCTGCGGGTACTGATTGCTCAATAGAGGGAGTGTGATTTTGCCACCCTGATTGAAGAAGCTAAGATAGCTGAAGATGTGAAGCGCTCAGAGCACCAGAATCGGGAGAAGGATAGGGTCAGATTCAGGACGGATTTAGGGCCTCGGGTTCTTCAGGGAGGCCTGTTAAGAGAGCCAGAGTAGATGAGTCGGTTCGAGCAGTTCTGGTAAATATGCTCAAACTGTAGGCTTGTGTAGATTGTGGGAAAACACATCAAGGTGAATGTTGGAGGCATTTTGGTACATGCTTTCGATGTGGGTCTAAGGATCACCAAGTTAGAGATTGCCCTCAGAGGCCAATACAGATGCAAGCTACATAGTAGAGGGTTACTCAGCCAGTGAGAGGTGGTTAGCAGCCATCGAGAGGCCGTGGCCAGGCTAAGTGCAGAAATAGGAATGGACACGGTCGTGGAGCACCTAGTAGAGGTGCTGGTAACACGGAGGCACGACAACCATCTTTAGTCTATGCTGCTCGTTGCCAAGAGGATGGTAGTGCACCTGACATCATAACTGGTACGTTTTTAATTCATAGCATGCCATACACTGCCTTAATTGATATTGTGTCTACACACTCATATGTTGCATGCGATGTGTCTGGGAAGTTGGGTTTGCAATCTGAGAATATTTCTAGTGAGATATCTGTAGTTAGTCCACTGGGACACTCGGTTAGGGTAGACAAACTCTTTAGAGATGTGCCATTGGAAGTACAAGGTAGAACCTTTCATGTAGATCTGATGGAACTACCGTTAGGAGAATTTGATCTTATCTTGGGTATAGACTGGCTTGTTAAGCACCGAGCAAACTTGGATTGCGCTGCTAAGCGAACGATTTTAAAGAATTTGAAGGATGAGGAGGTAGCTGTGATAGGGGAGCCAAGAGATTATTTGTCTAACGTTATCTCAGCGTTAAAGGTTGAAAAGTTGGTTCGCAAGGGTTACGAGGCATTCCTGGCATATGTGAGCAATTCTGATTCGAAAAGCCCTTTTGTGGATGATGTAAGGACTGTCAAGGAGTTTCAGGACTTTTTCAGATGAGTTTCCTGGGTTGCCTCCGAACCGTGAGGTCAAATTTGGAATTGAGCTGTTGCCTAGAATCGCTCCGGTGTCCATCGCCCTTTACAGGATGGCACCAAAGGAGCTTGTAGGGTTAAAGGTACAAATCCAAGAACTTCTAGATCGAGGATTTATTCGACCAAGTGTGTCTCCGTGGGGAGCACCGGTGTTATTCGTCCAGAAGAAAGATGGGACGATGCGCATGTGTATCGACTATTGTAACACCCCTATCCTATAACCGTCGCCAGAATAGGTAAGGGGTATTACCGGACTTGCAACTCAAACCATTCGGTGATTCACATATATAAGAACGAATCTTTTAAACCAAGCAACTGAGATATGAATAACAAACCAAAACTATTTATAGTGCATATATCATTCTTACTTTACAAGCTGAATTACTATTCAAATGGTGTTGAATACAAGCAAGACATATTATACAATGCACTTGCATAAGAGTTAAGGCCAAATTCAATATTTCAATCATACATTCCTATGAAAGCAATCCAACATCCATAACATATAGCTTATTTATATATGTATAAGTTCACATATATCCGCAAACAAGTTAACCAACTAGCCCACATAACCCTAATTGCCGAACAACCAATGATCAATTTGTACGAATTATGAATTTATATATTTTACAAAATATATATATATACTAAGACTGAAATATTAAGAACTAGATACATAATAAACTACATTTTCCTATTAGCATATAAACATCATCATTCCTTAAAATATGACTCATTATTCATTTGGTCTCTATCCAATACATTAACGAATACATAAATGTCAAAATCTTAAAGCTTTACAAGGTAGAAACTTTTTTTTAAGCCAACCAATCACTTAATACAAAGATTAATGAAACACATGCATCAAATGAACTCTATACTTTGATATACCCTTCAAATGGCTTTACTATTTAAGCTAAAACACCAAGTAATTTGTACTTCAAATCACTAGTCAACATTTCTCACTATATATTCATTTGAAATTGAATTAAAGATAACTCACATAAATCATGAAACACACCACAATGTCATACTTAACTCATCCAACTTATCATAAACCACATTCAACATCAAGCTTTAACCAAAACATACCAAATATATATATAACACATATACATCTAAACATGAATAGAGATAAGAAACGCAAAACCATTATTTAGTCAAACACATAACTGAAATTAACTTTATAAACAGACATATTTGCATGGCTTAGGTTTATATACAGCTCAAAACTACCCAAAACGATACTAGACTATACGTGCCATGAGTCCAAATTTAAACTTTCAAAAATACCAAAGTAAAGGCGATAGTGTGACGATCTTCAGCAGTGATCCCCAAGCTCACAGCGGTCTCCAAAATCTAATTCACAAAGAATAAGAAAATAACACACAAAATAAGCTTCAATGGCTTAGTAAGTTAAAAGAAAATTAGACATTTAATTACTTTGCCAACTCAATTTAAACAGCTTAATTCTACTTAGCTAATTTCTATTACTAAATTATATAATCTTATCTTACTAACTTATACGGCATTTATTCATCCAAAACAAAACTCAATTGAATTTATAAAGATATTAACTCCTTCACGAATTACTTCTTTGGTATCAAACATAAAACCAAGTACACTTTAGACTTCCATCTCATATAATCTCAATAAGAACAAGCACAAAGCTATGTAGTAAACGTACCCTTGTTTACTCCCATTTGACCGAATCTTCCATGGTATTTTACCTTTATAACATATGACAAGATAGCATATGTATGTCTACTAAAGATTTTATTCAATCTAACTCGTATATCTATCTATCATTTCCTCTTTACTAATCAACCACATGTATTTGATTTCATTCATATTCACCATATAGATTCAAGGCTCACTCTACTCAAATTCGAACATATATATATAGAGACAGAATAGTTAATCTCCGAGAGATTCAGAACACTTACTTACTCGATCATCTTTGATTACTCGATATAGTCGCACACTTAGTGCTAATAGCTATTTGAAGATTTGTATACAAAATCACACACTTAGTGCTCGATAGTTAATTCACACACTTAGTGCTATATAATATATTTTTTGCACACTTAGTGCAAATCTCGTAATTGAAACAATTTATACTCGCACATTTAGTGCCATGATTCTATATCTCAATACATTTTATTTCCAACTACATTCGACAACTTGAATGCTAAATACATATAACATTTGGCTTGGCATGAACACATTCAATTTATAATTATTCAATTCAACAACAACTATTTGCATAATAACTTACCTCGAATATCGACGGACGCAAATTTTTAGCTATTCAATGATTTTTGTTTTTCTCCGATCCACTTCCGATCTTTTCAGTTCTTGATCTACACAAATTTAAAATTTGAACTCATTCAAATAAAATTTCATTCGTTTTAGTCCAATAACATATAATTGAGCAATTTACCAATTAACCCCTAACATTTTCACTTTTACAAATTTGTCCAATTTTTACAAAACAAAAAATACATAAAAATTTCATATACTATGCTATGGCCGAATGTTCATTAGGCTCATATAAGTCCCTACATCTTACAAATTTCACAATCTAACCCCTCAATTTAATATTTTTGCAATTTAGCCTAAGATACTCAAATTCATCAAAAATTCCTATACAAAATCTACTAATCTAACATATATCTCTTATTTTCTTCCATTAAACTCAAAATCTATCAAGCCATTAACAATAACAACTCATGAATATCTCTTCAATTTCAATAATTCTAACATGGATCTTAGAGTATTCGAAGCAACGATCTCAAAAACGTAAAAATTATCAAAAACTGAGCTAGAACTCACTTTAAATTAAGCTTTCAAAGTGTAGAACCCTTAACTTCTTTATTTCTTTGTATTTTCTTTAGTATCCGGTTGATAAAACAAAGTGAGAAAGAATGAATATGATGGCTTTATTTTAACTATTGAATATGATGGCTTTATTTTAACTATTATATGTTTATTAACTAAATTACTTATATAACCTTAATAATATTACAAAAATCATTATAAACTTTGGCTATTGGCGTCCACCCATTATAAAAATGATTTAATTGCATTATAAATGCCTCCACTAATAAAGACAACAACAATTAAGCACTTTCACATTTAACCACCAAGTTTTCTTTTTTTATGCGATTAAGTCTCTTTTTTTTTCAAATTAAACACACAAACAATCAAATTTTCACATGAAATTTTCACTCATGCAAATTCATATATAATAAACACGAAAAATGATATTTAACTATTTTTCTGACTTGGATTCGTGGTCCCGAAACCACCGTTCCGATTAGGGTCAAAATCGGGCTGTTACAACTATCGTTAGTTCAACAAACTGACAATTAAGAATAAGTACGTCCTGCTAAGGATCGACGACCTTTTTGCTCAACTTAGAGGAGCTTCGGTATTCTCCAAGATTGACCTTTGATCTAGATACCACCAATTGAGGGTTAAGGAGACAGACACTTATAAGACGGCATTCAGAATGCAATATGGTCACTACGAGCTTTTGGTAATGTCGTTTGGACTTACGAATGCACCAGCGGCCTTTATGGATTTAATGAACTGGGTATTCCAACCCTATTTGGACCAGTTTTTGGTAGTCTTTATAGACGATATCTTGGTGTATTCAAAAACGGAGAAGGAGCACGATGAGCATCTTCAAATTGTTCTATAAATTTTGAGAGAGAAGCAATTTTATGCAAAATTTAGCAAGTGTGAATTTTGGCTGCGGGAAGTGACATTCTTATGTCACGTTGTTTTTGCCAAGAGGATTAGAGTGGATCCTCAGAAAATTAAAGCAGTATTGGATTGGAAATCACCCAAGACTGTGTCAAAAATTCGAAGTTTTCTAGGTCTGGCAGGGTATTATAGAAGATTAATGGAAGGGTTTTCTATGATTGCGGCACCATTGACTAAGTTACTGAGAAAATGGGTACCATTTATCTGGACTGATAAGCAACAAGAAAGTTTTGAGAAATTGAAAAAGGTTCTGACTGAAGCCCTTGTTTTAATACAGTCAGAATCTGGGAAGAATTTCACGGTGTATAGTGATACGCCACACATTAGTTTGGGTTGTGTGCTGATGCAAGAGGGTAAAGTGGTTGCTTACACATCACGTCAATTGAAACCTCACGAGGTGAATTACCCTAGCCATGATTTAGAGTTAGCAGCAGTGGTGTTCATGCTGAAGATCTGGAGGCACTAATTATATAGGGAGAAGTGTATCATTTACACGGACCATAAAAGCCTCAAATATCTCCTTACTCAGAAGGAGTTAAACCTTAAGCAATGAAGATAGATAGAGTTGCTTAAGGATTATGATTGTTCAATTGAGTACCACCCTGGGAAGCCTAACGTGGTAGCAGATGCACTGAGCTGTAGGGTTGTATCTGATCTGAGAATGATGTTCGCTCCTCTCAGCCTCTTTGATGATGGTAGTTTATTGGCTGAGCTACAAGTGAGAAAGACTTAGACTAAGCAAATTAAGGAGAAACAGTTATTGGATGAGTCACAGGTTCCTCGATTTCGACAGGTGGAGAATGGCGAGACATCTAATTTTGGACTGAACAGTAAAGGTGTTTTGTATTTCCGTGGGAGAGTCTGTGTTCCGAAGGACTCTGATATGAGGCAGTCAATACTGCGGGCGGTGCATGGTAGCCCTTATGCCATGCATCCTAGTGGAAATAAGTTATATCGGGATCTGCGTGAGTTGTATTGGTGGCCTGGAATTAAGCACGAGGTAACAGAATTTGTCAGTAAGTATCTGACATGCCAGCAAGTGAAGGCTGAGCATCAACTACCTTCTGGGCTTCTACAACCGATTAAGATTCCACTCTGGAAGTGGGAAAGGGTGACCATGGATTTTGTGAGTGGGCTACCCTTGACGCCTTTTAAGAAGGACTCAGTTTGGGTGATTGTGGATAGACTAATGGAATCCGCTCATTTTATACCGGTCCGTACAAATTATTCGCTTAAGAAGTTAGCTAAATTGTATGTAGCTGAGATAGTGCGACTTCATGGGGTGCCAGTTTCAATCATTTCTGACAGAGACCCTAGGTTTACATCCCAATTTTAGAAGAGGCCGCATGAAGCATTGGGTACAAGTTTGGATTTCAGCACTGCCTTTCACCCTTAGACAGATAGACAATCAGAAAGGGTGATTCAAGTACTGGAGGATATGCTAAGAGGTTGTGTTATTGACTTTTGAGGGAGTCGGGAAGATTATTTACCGCTAGCAGAGTTTGCTTATAATAACAGTTATCAGGCAAGTATTTAGATGGCACCCTATGAGGCGCTGATGTGATCCAACTCGGGTGGTGGAGTCGAATGCACGTAGTTGCCCGATCATAGTCGAGAAGGATCGTCCATGCCTCGGTGTCTTGGAAATAAAGATGAATGGATAGGTTTAATTAAGCGGAAGGTTTCAAAATGGGAAATAAGTGTAGATAGGTTCGGCTATGGAGTAACAAGATGGGGTTTGATTAGAATGATTAGTTTGGTAGTATAAGAATAAAAATAATGTACGATGGAAATGAAATAGCAAACTTAACGTCAGGAATGATTCAACACTAAAAAGTGTCACCCCGGTTCCTATATTGTTAAGGTGAAAGAACGAAATAGTTGGATAAGTGAACTCTACACCAAGGATGGTGATAAGTTCAAACAAGATCAGTAGATGCCACTAGCACGCTAGATAAGTCTTTCGAAACTTGTATGAGATATGAGAGGAAGTAACCTCACAAAAACAAAGTTTTTAATAAATTGGCAAAAGTCCCTTTACAATGAGATAAACAAACTATTTATAGGCTATCATGTAGTTGCCGAATGGACAAACTAGCTAGCTTAAAGACTAAGCAAATTTGGTCATGAACTAACTAGAATGTTCTAGAATGAAAACATTAATTAACTAGTCTTGATTCGGCTAATGGGGATGTGTTTGGACAGTTTCATGTATGAGCTTTATTCACTTGAATGAATGTGAACCTTTGGGAGCTTAATGGGTTGTCTAGGTTCGGCCATGGGGTGAATGAAGCTTCCAAGAGGTGTCTCTTAGCCGAATAGGTGCATAGAAACTCCAAGAGTCCTCCCACATGCATTTGACTGTACATGGAACTTAGAAGGGAGCTTGAACCTAGACATACATGAATTTACATTAATTATCCTCCATTCATACATGTGTGCCGTCCAAGGGAGATGTATTCTTCAATATCCATTGCATGCAATTAATCCTCCATGTACATGAGTGTGAGACCTCCAAACATTGAACCGAACCATGCATGTGTCTTCCCGTTCAATGAACATTCCCATACATGCACCTTGCCATGAATGAACCTCCACATTCGGCCAAACTCAAGTGAGCTGATTAGACCTAATAGGCACATGGAGAGCTTAAAAGGAGATGAGTTCGTATTGCAAAAGAGTGCATGGAGTCTTCAAGGCATTGTCCTTAGCTCCTCCAATGTTATGGACCTTGTTAACATCCCAAATGCGTAACACCAAGGCTGATAAAGCGTCTTGAAGTTGCTTGGTTCGAGCTCGAGTCATGGGGCCTTTTGGAAGCTCAATCGAATCAAGAATTGCATTCGAGGATGCCCCAGGCGTGCTCACATCAAGTGCTATATGGTCATAGGTGTCGTATGCTTACTTGTTGGACTGAACTGGGTGAACGTCAGGTTTGGGGGCCAGAGTTGGTTGCAGATATTGAAGATAAAGTTAAGTTGATTAGGGATCAGTTAAAGGAAGCATCCGATAGGCAGAAGTCATATGCCGATTTGAAGCGTAAAGAGATTGAATACTCTGTGGGAGATTTGGTATTTATAAAGGTCTTACCTTGGAAGAAGATCTTAAGATTTGAAAGGAAGGGCAAGCTGAGCCCTCGGTTTATTGGACCTTACAGAGTTCTGAAACGAGTGGGTCTGGTTGCATATCAGCTCGAACTGCCTCCTGAATTAGACCGGATTCATGATGTCTTTCATGCCTCCTGAATTAGACCGGTTACTAGTTATATTTAACTAATGTTGGATCGTTATGTATTTTAGGTGCTGTGATCTAGAAGGGTTTCGTCGACAGTATTAATCCAGGTGTGTAACCACACCCCACAGTAGTATAGATCGGGAAAAGCTAAAAAGCCAAAATGCTGAAACGTCGGCATTCGAGGCCTTATAAGCATGCGAATGCTTTTGGGCCGAATCGAGCCCACGAATCAAGGGCAGTAGACTACGGAGGTCATTGTGCACATTTTGTGCACTTGGGCCGTTATGGGCCTCGATAGGCCTAACTGGGCTAATGGGCCTACAGGCCCATATAGGTAAAATTACCCGGTAAGTGATTGTTGGTGTATTGGATGATAAAGCTAGTGACACCATACGTAAAACTAGACTGAATGGGCCACACAAGTTTGTGGGCCCACCTAGGCCCAACAGAGCTTTTGGGCCCACAAATACTATTTGACCATATAGACTATCTGAGTCGCTTAAAGCTACGTTAGACCTATTAGGAGGTCGTATTAGGTACCAAGACACTAAAATGTAGTAAAATAACTAGAATACCCTTGAGGGGTAAAATTACCATTTTACCCCTGACTGCCTAAAATATTTTTATACCCCTAAAGATAGGTTGTCTGACATATGTATGAATGAAATAGTGTTTGTTAATCCACATGCATAATATAAATTTATGACATGATGCTCTGCATGGGTTTGGGTATGATTATGGAGGTAGTTCTGTGATAGTGGCTCTGCCACGTAATTCTATACAGTGGCTTTGCCACGTAATCTGTTTCTGGTGGCTTTACCACGATATCTGTTATTGGCAGCATGGCTGCGATTGGTGTGTGGGCTGGGTGGGTCGAGTTATTCCCTACATGGTGTGATGGGTTGGTATAGGTGGTGTGATGATTGGATCGGGTTGGGCTTACATGCATTTACTGTTCTGCCTCTATAATGGGCTTGGGCCCGCGCTGTTCTGTATAGGGCAAAGGCCTAGACTGATCTATTTTTGTATAGGGCTTTGGTCTAGTCTGTTCCATTAGGGAGTTACACACTGAGTTTTTGCAAACTCACCCTTTTATTTTAAATGTGCAGGTAAGCCCCAGCCATAGACGATTTGGAGCTGTGAAGGACTCGGGGTAGCCACATGTCTTCTACTTTTGGATTTTGCTTTATTTAATTTTAGTTTAGGTTTTACTTCTGTAATAAGGCCATTTATGGGGTTTTGTTTTAAATTTTCAGTACTTGTGTTGTTTTATTATTTCAAATTGCTAAAGTAGTTAATCGGGTTTTCAAAAACTAATAACAAACGTTTTTAAGTAAATCACGCGTAATGTTTTCAAAGAATAAACTAAGTGCTTTCATAACTTCAAATAATTGAATACGATAAATGTGTAGACCATTTTTACTCCTACATTTTCAAATTGATAAAATAGTTTTCCAATGTTCAAAATCTAAACGGGGTTTCTAAAAGTGAAGGAAACTTTCCATCGATAAAATTTATTTTGAACGTAATTTCCATGTAACACACCGGATCTGGCCATAATGTCTGGGCCAGGTTTGGGGTGTTACACCTCTCCTCCCCTCTCTATTGATTTTCTTTGGTTTCTATCTTACCGGATTCACTTTTCTCCCTTATTTCTCTAATGCCGAAATTACTATAGACCATTCATCCATTTTTGGTTATTTTGGTTCCTGTTGTGCTGCCCAATTTTTTCGCTACCTCTCTGAAATTCCTTCTTTCTTTTTAACTATTTTTGTTCTTTCGGCATTTTCTTTGTTGTTGGCTTCTAGCCGAGTGTCTCCATGCTCTGTTATTGGTGTTGTTTCGGTCTTGCAAGAATCCTGACAAATTGATAGGTACTCAAAAGTTCCCTCTCTTGTTCTTTATGGTTGTGTTTGTGTGCAAATCTATTTCCTTTTATCTTTTCACTAAAGGCCGAGTATTTCTTTCCTTCATGTTTTTTGATGGCCGAATTGTGATCCCTTCCTCTTGATGGATGATCGTTGGGTTATGCTTTCCTGAGGAGTGAAGGTGTGCAAGGGTTACCCAAGCCGTCGAGGACCTTACTTCTGCTATTCGATTAAGGTAATTTTAATACCTTGTTTTGGGTAGGCTGAATATTCATTTGTTTTTGGAAGGATAGCATTTGTGGTTTTAAGCCACATTTATGACAGATCTGTTTTAATAGGATCTGTCATTATACAGTAAATCGGTAAGAGACATACAATCGTTCTTAGTCAGCATTTAAAAAGGTGTAGATCACGTGGTACTTAATCGAGGTTGGTAGTGATTATTATTTGGGGAGTAAGTGCTTTGAACAATAATTTTTGGAGGATTGATTGAATGTTAGGATGGATTGTAGGTTGGTGTACGTGGAGATTTGTGTTCTTTTCATAATCAGGTGTGTATATACACACTGAATAAACTGTAGAACGGCGTAAGCCAAAAAGCCGAAAAGTCAAAAGATTGGGCTTCGAGGCCACATGAGCGTGCGAACGCTCGTATGAAGAACCGAGCCCACGAACTTGGGCATAAAGACTGTAGAGGCCGCCATGAGCATTCTCATGGGCTTAAGCCATTATGGGCCGTGTGGGCCTAATAGGCTCGTGGGCCCTACACGGATAATGTCCACGTTATGTGGTAAAGATTGGACTAGGTTATGTAGTTCGTATAGCCGTCGCTAAATCTAGGCTAAATGGGCCACACGAGTGTGTAGGTCCACTTGGGCTAGATAGTGGGCTTTAGGCCCATATACACCGTATAGGGTATGTAAGTCGCTCGAAGCGACTGTAGACCTCCCGATAGGTCGGTAAGTGTATCTAGATCTCAGAATAGGTTAAATGACCAAAATACCCCTAAAGGCTAAAATGACTATTTTACCCCTCGGGGGTGAATGACTGATTTGTACTATGAGTTGACTGTTCTTTCTGAGCATAACATGTTGCATACACGTATTGTTTTATGACATGCCATAATGCATGGGGTTGGGATACTGTTATGGAGGAAGTGTACTGTACTGATCTGTTAAGGTCGCACGAGTCGCACGAGTCACACGAGACGACTGTGGACCTACCAAAGGATTTGTGTCGTTCCTATTACCGATGGCTTTGTGCCATGTGTATTATCGATGGCTTAGTGCTGCTCATATTACCGATGGTTTCGTGCCATGCGTATTATTGATGGCTTAGTGTCGCTCATATTACCGATGGCTTTGTGCCATGCATATTATCGATGGCTTTGTGCCATGCATATTACCGAAGGCTGTGTGCCGCACATATTATCGATGGTTGTGTGCTGTGCATATTACTGATGGCTTTGTGCTGTTCATATCCTATTTATGGCTCTGTGCCATTCTGTTTATGGTTTATAACCATTCTGTTGAGGGCTTTTGGCCAATTTGTCTATTGGCAGCTTTGCTGCGATTCTAGTTAGTGCCGCAACCGGTGCTAACTCTATAATAGGGATGGGTTGGTGATCTATTCCCCATAGTAAGTGTAGGGTTGGACAGGAGGCAAGTGCAGGGTTGGATGGGATAACATGCGTCACGCATTTTTCATACTGATATTGATATGGGCTAGGCCCAACTAGTACTGAATGGGCTCAGGCCCAGACTACTTCTGTATTCTATATATTTGACTGACTGCATATTAGGGGACTACACACTGAGTTTTTGTAAACTCACCATGCTTTTAACTACACAGGTAATCCCCAGCGTTAAGAGGATCGGTGCTGCGAGAGACTCGAGGGTGGCTACACAACTGCATCTGCTTTACTTTTGCCTTGTTATTTTCAATAACTTAAGTTTGGGTATTTTTTTGTAATAAGGCCTCTTTAATTTTCTAACTTTTAATTTGGGATTTTATTTATTATGATTTATATCTATTAGAAGTAGAGCGTGGTTTTCCAAAACGATAACTATTCTTAAAACATCACGTTCCCGTAACATAATTTTTAAGCTTCCGCATCAAGCAATGTTTTAAAAGTAACAATGTTTTAAATTGGTTAAAAATGGCAAAGACAATTGAGAATTTAACGAAGAGGCTGTAACTTTCTAACAGGTTTAATCAAGAAAAAAAACCATGGTTTTCAAAAAGGCACTCCAATGTGACATTACTAGATTCGGCCATAACGTCTAGGCCGGGTTTGGGGTGTTACATTCTTTGAGGAAGGATATGAGAATGTAGTAATAAATTATATCATTATAGATGGAAAATATTTTTCTTATTTGGTACTAAAACAAACAAAATTATTCCAATATTTGATAGTACAAAATTAGTAGAAAGCTCTAGAAGAGCTAATGTAACACCCCTAGCCCGTATTTGTCACCGGAATAGGGTTACAAAGCATTATCAGACTTATAACTTAATCAATAATACATTTCATGTTCATTATTCAATATCAAACAAAAACCATTCAAATTCAATCATATAGTCCCTAACACAACCCTTGAGGGCCAAAAAAAGCATTAAAAACAATTCGGGACTCAAACATTAACTTAAGGAAATTTTGGGAAAACATTGAAAATTTTCAAAGTGTAGGGGACACACACTCGTGTAGCTAGGCCATGTCTCTCACACTATCAAGAGACACATCCGTGTCTCAAGGCTTGTAGGCATTCAGAATGGGATCACATGGCTGTGTCCCAACCCATGTCTGACCCCGTGTAACTCACTGACTTGGGTCACACGGCCAACCACACACCCATGTGACCAAACCATGTAACTCACTGACTTGTTTTCTAAAGAGGTAACATAGGATACACAGAAGTTTCACCTGTTGTGTGTCACACACAGCTAATACATACACCCATGTCTCTGCCCATGTAACACCCCAAACCCGGCCTAGGTGTTACGGCCAAGTCTAGTGTGTCACATTGAAGTGTCTTTCGAAAACCATGTTTTCATTAAAAACACTTCTTAGTGTTTAGAAACTTCTACCGTAAAACTTGAATAAAACCTCAGCTTGTGTTTGTTTATTTTTCAAAACGTGGTTCCTTGAAATAATCATTCCCTTTTCAAACATTAACAACTTTGTAAAATTTTATGGAAAATTGTGAAAGCTTGTAAACCTTTGTAGCTTGCAGAAACATGTTATTTTTAAAGTAGTTTAAGTATCGAAAAATCAGATCTTCTTCGTTAAAGTGAATGGGTACTACGCACCAGGTAGGATTCAAGAGAAGAGGAGGTGAGTCAATTAGACTGTTTAAGTACCAAGCTATTCCTAGATCCAATCCTAGACATGCACACACCCATTGCCACACTTTAACCTTAAAACTTGTCCATGGAACACAAATTAGGTTTAAGTCTATTTAAAATATTTATTTCCTTTGAAAACATTTACGTTGCGGAAGCTTTGCTCCGTTATCGTGATATTTTGAAAACAAGTAACCTTTATAAAAGTACGCCCTAGAGCTAACCGATTTTAAAAGGATTTAAACAATATCATACCTAAGCTAAAAACAAATTAAAATAATTAGAGCGGCCTTATTACAAACCCAAAACCAAATAAAGTAAATTAATTAAAAATAATTTAATGCTTAAAATAGACAGTCTGTTTGCAGTCCACATGGCCACTCTGAATCCCTCTAGCTCCAAGTCCACTAGTTTAGGGCTAACCTGCATGGATGAAAGGAATGGGTGAGCTTGGAAAACTCAGTGTGTAAAGAAAGCTCATCCAGAGCCCCAAATTAGCTCAAGCTCACTGGGCCTAAGCCCTTATCCAATTTCAGTATCAAAGGGGTCGAAGCTCGATTCATTATTCGGTTACTGGGCCGTAGCCCTATTCAGTACGATTTATCTAGGCCTTAGCCCCTTTTCAGATATTAATACGGCCCATAGGCTCAATTCAGTAGCAGAACAGTAATATCGATGCATGAATGGAAAACCCATATTAGTATGTGGGGAAGCTACTCAACCCACCCAACCGCTACTCTCCACCCGTACCAGCCAAACTCTCTATGTGGGGAAAACTACTCAACCCACCCAACCGCTACTCTCCACGGTGGCAGCATAGCTGCATAATCAGATAGTGTGGCCAAGCCACCAGAACGGTAAACTAGGGCAAAGCCCCTTTTTTAGTAAACTGAGGCAAAGCCTCTTTTCAGTACTTCCTCCATCAAACAATCCCAGTCCCATGCAACAGATAATCATGTCATGGCATACAGTGAACAGAAACAATAAAACATGCATTTCAGTCAAATTTAGCCCTAGGGGTATAACGGTCATTTGCACCTAGGGGTAAAATAGTAATTTCTACCCGTAAGGGGTATTTCAGTAATTATGCTAGTTTCTAGGGTTTCATGGATGTTTTAATCAGTAATAGTCTAACTTTTATCTCAGTAGTTTATTTAGTACATTTTAGTAGATTATAGTCATTGGGCCTTAAAACCCCTAATGGGCCCTACAGTGCCAATTAGCCAATTTAGCCTATCTAGTCCAAATTTTACGATCAATTTACCAGTTTTAGCATTTTTAGACTACAGTCTACCAGTACACATTTATTGCCTATTTTTTCCCATATGGGCCCGTAAGCCCGTTGGGCCCAATTTCAGCCCATCGGAGCCCAAATTTACCGAAGTGCTCGAAATTGCGCACCCAACCAACTTACCACTTACGATTATAGATCCAATGAATTCCAACTGACTTATAAGTGTTCGTATACTCACAAGCCCACAAAATACCAGAATTTCAGCATTTCAGCTTTTCGACTTTTGCAATTTAAACTACGAAAGGGTATTCGTTTACACACCTATTTTATGACGAACGCTAACGAGATCTCCCTCACAATTAACCTATAATCGATCACTAACATATTAGATTACGAATCCATGAAAACAATTGTAGAAATCACTTACCACATTTGGCCAAAATAAGGCATTATTAACGACTTACCTTGTCTATCTTTAACTACTAGATCTAGATCTAAACCGCTTTGAAACCGTTGATCTTACTAGCCTCCAAATAGATCTTGATCACTAGCCTTCGATTCGCACACCAAAGACATAGTTGTCAGAAGCGTTTCTAGCACTTTTCCAACCTCAGATTCACTGTGAATCTAACATAAACGCGAGTAGAAATAGATCTAAAAATTAATTCCCGAATCACTAAAATATGGGGGTTTCGGATTTGAGTATAATGAAAAAAAAAAGAAGAGAAAGTAGAAGTTGTAATGGAAAAGAGAAGGTGTCGACAAGTAGACTTGAGAAGAAAGGTCGTTTCAATAGGATTTGGCTTTTAGGAAAAAAAAAGAAAAGAAAGAGTTTATTCGGCTTATAGCCGAATGAGTCCTTAATTCGGCATCAAAGTCCTTTTCAAAATCAAACTCCATGATTTTAGCAAAATACAAAGTTTGAATCCTATCCCAACTCCTTCCCACTGACTAGTAGCAGCTTTCCCACCGATTCAGCTGACCTAATCTGCTGCCAAGGGGAGTTTCAATCCTGCACGGCTCCTTCCCACGCGCGCATAGCAAAAAGGTCATCCTCCTACGCGCACCTCAGCTCGAACAAGGGACCTCCAGGTAACCTAGCACGCTGTCGGCCACTGTGCCGCAGCTTCTTCTTTACCCTCTAATAGTCTCATTTAATTTTAAACCTTACTCGCTGCTGCCACTGTGCCACAGCCGCTCTTGTGGCATAATCCGGTTGCAGCTTCTTTTAAGCCTTATTTCATCACAACCTGCTTACTAAAAAAAATAGACGTTTTTCCCGCACCGTGCCTTGATCCCAGGCACATCCCACGTCCTCCTAGCTTGCTTAGCCACTGGGCCAGGCACTTCCTTTTGTCTAAACTCAGCCCAAATTATAAATAAGCCCTATTGCCCAGATTCCCCTAATGAAGCAAAATTTAATTTTTTTTGCTAGAGTCTTGGATCGAACCCAAGACTTTTCCCACACTATAAATCCTTCTTAATTTATTTAAAAGCTAACCTAAACATCAAAATAATAACAGTAATAATAATTTTCCATAAAAATTTAAAACATCAATAATTTTATTTTGGGCAATCTTCTACCCGAACCCGGACTCAAGGCCCAATACTTCTAGGCCCAAATTCAAGGTGTTACAACTCTGCCCCCTTAAAGAAATTTCGTCCTCAAAATTTCCAAATAATAAAATAGTCGTGCATCAACTACACTACCGCTGTGCACTCTGATCTAAATAATTTTTTTTAGTACGACCCAAAACATCTAATTATCGAAGTAAATAAACATTTATCCAGCACGTATACCAAATAACTATAAAGATCTTAATTCAAAAATTTCAGTATTTTATTCATATATTTTATGCTGAGATAGATTTCAAAGTTTCTGTTTTTACAGAATCATAGCCTAGCTACAGTCTCAATCTTTTAGGGTTTTTAGTTCTTTCTACTGTCTCAGTCTCTATAGTTTTCAGTACTACCCTATCTACAGTATCATAATAAGGTCTTAGTTCTATCTACAGTAACATTTCATTACAGTTCAGTATAAGAGAAGGAATACTTACAGACTTGGTGCCGGGGATTCAATGTGCCACTTCTTCAAATACCAGATTTCAAAAAACTCAGAAGGATTTAAACTTTTCAAAATCAAACATTTAAAACATGTATATTTGGAAGAAAACAAGTTTGAAAAGAGTTTTTCTAAATTTTTCAGAAACCGATTTCCAAAAACTTTTTGGGCCCTATTCCACTGCCGAGTTGTTGCAACCTGGCAATGATACCACTAAATGTAACACCCCAAACTTGGCCTAGGCGTTACGGCCAAGTCTGGTGTGTCACATTGAAGTGTCTTTCGAAAACCATGTTTTCATTAAAAACCCTTCTTAGTGTTTAGAAACTTCTACCGTAAAACTTGAATAAAACTTCAGCTTGTGTTTGTTTATTTTTCAAAATGTGGTTCCTAGAAATAATCATTCCCTTTTCAAACATTAACAACTTTGTAAAATTTTATGGAAAATTGTGAAAGCTTGTAAACCTTTGTAGCTTGCAGAGACATGTTATTTTTGAAACAGTTTAAGTATTGGAAAATCAGATCTTCTTTGCTAAAGTGAATGGGTACTACGCACCAGGTAGGATTCAAGAGAAGAGGAGGTGAGCCAATTAGACTACTTAAGTACCAAGCTCTTCCTAGATCCAATCCTAGACATGCACACACCCATTGCCACACTTTAACCTTAAAACTTGTCCACGGAACACAAATTAGGTTTAAGTCTATTTAAAATATTTATTTCCTTTGAAAACATTTACGTTGCGAAAGTTTTACTCCGTTATCGTGATATTTTGAAAACAAGTAACCTTTATAAAAGCGCGCCCTAGAGCTAACCAATTTCAAAAGGATTTAAACAATATCATACCTAAGCTAAAAACAAATTAAAATAATTAGAGCGGCCTTATTACAAACCTAAAACAATATAAAGTAAATTAATTAACAATAATTTAATGCTTAAAATAGACAGTCCGTTTGTAGTCCACATGGCCACTCTGAATCCCTCTAGCTCCAAGTCCACTAGTTTAGCGCTCACCTGCATGGATGCAAGGAAGGGGTGAGTTTGGAAAACTCAGTGTGTAAAGAAAGCCCATCCAGAGCCCAAATCAGCTCAAGCTCACTGGGCCTAAGCCCTTATCCAATTTTAGTATCAAATGGCCGAAGCTCGATTCAGTATTCGATTACTGGGTCGTAGCCCTATTCAGTACGATTTATCCAGGCCTTAGCCCCTTTTTAGATATTAATACGACCCATAGGCTCAATTCAGTAGTAGAATAGCAATATCGATGCATGAATGCAAAACCCATATCAGTATGTGGGGAAGCTACTCAACCCACCCAACCGCTACTCTCTACCCGTACCCGTTAAATTCTCCATGTGGGGAAAACTACTCAGCCCACCCAATCGCTACTTTCTACGGTGGCAGCATAGTTGCATAATCAGATAGTGTGGCCAAGCCACCAGAATGGTAAACTAGAGCAAAGCCCTTTTTTCAGTAAACTTAGGCAAACCCTCTTTTCAGTACTTCCTCCATCAAATAATCCCAGTCCCATGCAATAGATAATCATGTCATGGCATACAGTGAACAGAAACAGTAAAACATGCATTTCAATCAAATTTAGCCCTAGGGGTATAACGGTCATTTGCACCTAGGGGTAAAATAGTAATTTCCACCCATAAGGGGTATGTCAGTAATTATGCTAGTTTCTAGGGTTTCATGCATGTTTTAATCAGTAATAGTCTAACTTTTATCTCCGTAGTTTATTTAGTACATTTTAGTAGATTATAGTCATTGGGCCCTAAAACCCCTAATGGGCCCTACAGTGCCAATTAGCCAATTTAGCCTATCTAGTCCAAATTTTACGATCAATTTACCAGTTTTAGCAGTTTTAGACCAACAGTCTGCCAGTACGCATTTATTGCCTATTTTTACCCATATGGGCCCGTAAGCCCGTTGGGCCTAGTTTTAGCCCATCGAAGCCCAAATTTACCGAAGTGCTCAAAATTGTGCACCCAACCAACTTACCACTTGCTATTACAGATCCAACGAATTCCAACCGACTTATGAGCGTTCGCACGCTCACAAGCCCATGAAATGCCAGAATTTGGGCATTTCAGCTTTTTGGCTTTTACCGATTTAGACTACAGAAGGGTGTTCGTTTACACACCTATTTTATGATGAACGCTAACGAGATCTCCCTCACGATTAACCTATAATCGGTCACTAACATATTAGATTATGAATCCATGAAAACCATTGTAGAAATCACTTACCACATTCGGCCAAAATACGACATTATAAACGACTTACCTTGTCGATCTTTAACTACTAGATCTAGATCTATACCGCTTTGAAACCATCGATCTTACTAGCCTCCAAAAGATCTTGATCGCTAGCCTTCAATTTGCACACCAAAGACGTACTTGTCAGAAGCGTTTCCAACACTTTTCCAACCTCAGATGCACTGTGAATCTAACTTAAACGCGAGTAGAAAATAGATCTAAAAATTAATTCCTGAATCACTAAAATATGGGGGTTTCGGATTTGAGTATAATGAAAAAAAAGAGAAAGTAGAAGTTGTAATAGAAAAGATAAGGTGTCGACAAGTAGACTTGAGAAGAAAAGTCGTTTCAATAGGATTTGGCTTTTAGGAAATAAAAATAGAAAAGAAAGAGTTTATTCGGCTTTTGGGTTAAAATAAAAGAGAAGGTGAGCCAAAAGAAAATAAATAAAATAAAGTAAATGAATAAAAAGAAACAAACCCGATTGAAAGAAAAATAAAATCAAAGTTGGCTAACACACTAAAAGAAAATACCCCAAATCTCAAAGAAAAATAACTCATGAAGGCCCCAAAATAATAGAAGCAATCGGCACCTAATGCTTATAGCCGAATGAGTCCTTAATTCGGCATCAAAGTCCTTTTCAAAATCAAACTCCATGATTTTAGCAAAATACAAAGTTTGAATCTTATCCCAACTCCTTCCCACCGACTAGCAACAGCCTTCCCACCGATTCAGCCGACCCAATCTGCTGCCAAAGGGAGTTTCAGTCCCGCACGGCTCCTTCCCACACACGCATAGCAAAAAGGCCATCCTCCTACATGCACCTCAGCTCGAACAAGGGACCTCTAGTAACCTAGCACGCTGCTGGCCACTGCACCGCGGCTTTTTTTTTTACCCTATTATAGTTGCATTTAATTTTAAACCTTACCCGCTGAAGCCTCTGCTGTTTTAAAAATAAAACTAAAATTTTACCTGCACCTGGACTCAAACTCGCATCCTCTTGGAGTTCCTAACGCGCTACTGCCACTGCGCCACAGGTGCTCTTGTGGCATAATCCGGTTGCAGCTTCTTTTAAGCCTTATTTCATCACAACCCGCTTACTAAAAAAAGTGGACGTTTTGCGCGCGCCGTGCCTTGAACCCAGGCACCTACCACGTCCTCCTAGCGTGCTTAGCCACTGGGCCAGGCAGTTCCTTTTGCCTAAACTCAGCCCAAATTATAAATAAGCCCTATTGCCCAAATTCCCCTAATGAAGCAAAATTTAATTTTTTTGCTAAAGTCTTGGATCGAACCCAAGACTTTTCCCACATTATAAATCCTTCTTAATTTATTTAAAAACTAACCTAAACATCAAAATAATAACAGTAATAATAATTTTGCATAAAAATTTAAAACATCAATAATTTTATTTTGGGCCATCTTCTACCCGAACCCAGACTCAGGGTCCAATACTTCTAGGCCCAAATTCAGGGTGTTACAACCCATGTGGACAAAAATAGGTTATTTTCTAAGCCATATTTCTCACCCAAATAGGTATCAGCCTATACTCAATAATGGATATTCAACCATGGCATAATTAAGCATTCAACGCCAACCAATATCAAGTTTATAACATGCACATTCATTTGACCACCTTAAAACATACCAAACAAACTTCCAAAGTCTACTTAAATGGTCAATTGCATATATACACTTATGTGCCTAACTTAACCTATTGCCACATCTCAATCTCATTAGTATTGTAATAGCCTATTTTTAGCTAAATCAAAATAGTGGTTTAGGAACCACAAATCCAAGGTCAAAAAATTATTTTATTATTATTATAAGTGTTTGCAACATGAAAGCATGATTATGTGAAAGTTTCATAAAATAATTTTATCATTTGAATGCTTAATTCGGTAAAAAGGACTAAATTACAAAATGCAAAAGTAGTGTTCTAATAGTTTAAAATACTTAATGGCTATTAAATTGAAAAGAGGAAGTCCTAAAATGGTAATTAGACCATTTGTAAGGTAAGTGGACATTAATGGACATACATGATGAATTATTAAAGTTATTTCATTAAGGTTAGTTTGGTAATTGTTAAATAAAGGTTAATGAAATAAAAACAAATCAATTTATGTCATCATCTTCATCTAAAATTGAAAATTAGAAGAGAAATTAGGGCTTGGAAGCTTTGTAGAATTTGGCAAGAAGAAATCCTAGCATGTAAGTCCATTTTGACTCGGTTTTTTATGATTTTTATATTTTTGTGATCATTGCAACTAGGTCTAGCCAGCCCAGAGACTATTTTGCAAAATTGTTAAATGTTTTGAGAGTTTCCATTGATGAATATATGTGTTCTTTGATGTTTGATGATGAAATATGAAACCTTGTTGTTAGATTTACAAGTTTTGTAAAGTGATTTTGAGTAAAGATGCAAAATAGGGGTTTAATTGAGAGAATGTGTGAAAATTTGATAAATATGGGCTGCTAGGGGTATAATTGTAATTTGACTAAGATGGGTGTTGTGAAATTTTCATGAATTTTTGATTTTGTGAAATAAGGACTAAATTGTAAAAAAGTGAACTTTTAGGGGCAAATGTGTAAAAGTGCTTAAATGTATATTTTGAATTAAATTGAATAAGTAGATGAATAAATAAGCTGAATTTGATTTATATAGATCAAGAAAGGAAGAATTTAGACTTAGATTGAGGGAAAAACAAAATATCTAACTAGTTGATCCATTTCATCGTTTCCGTATATGAGGTAAGTTCGTATGCTAATAAATGTTGTTAAATTGTGTTATAAATGTATTATTATTGAATTGAACTGTGATAATGGTTGGAAATGAGTTTACAGACATGATTGGCAGAGATTCGACAGTGGAAAGTCCCGTTCGAACCTTACGAATAGTTTAGGATACGAATGTCATGACATTAGGGTTTACTGATGATGATGTCACCCGCGTACTGGTCTTGAACGTCCTACCAGTAACTGGGTTTCGGCATGTGTTGTGGTTCCTGACAGCTTGTCTGAGTAGCACCGTGTAGCTACGTCTTAACTGACAGCTTGTGCGAGCAGGCCCGTTGTTAGCTTGTAACAACCCGATTTAGAGCCTACTTAGAATAGTGGTTTTGAAACCACAAATCCAAGGTCAAAAAAATATTTTAATATTATTTGTAATGCATACAGCATGTGATAAGGTATGTGTGAAAGTTTCTTATGAAAATTTTAGCGTTTGAGTGCTTAATTTGATGAAATGACTAAATCACATAAAATGTAAAAGTTGTGTGTTAATCATATGGGTGCCGAATTGTTATGTCTCTTTAAATGTGGGATCCTTATGATGTAATTGGACCATTAATAATGCTAGTGGACATTTATGGACAACCATTATATGATTTATATGTTATTAAGCTAAGGGTATGTAACAGCCCAAAATCCTTTATAATTATTTTCGTATGTTGTTTTTACATAAATGCATGTCTGCTTCAGTGGTTAAGTGTTGTGGGAAGTGTCTAAGAGGTCCCAAGTTCAAGCCTTGGCTTGGGTAATTTTTGTTTTTAATGAATAACCCCTTAGCGTTAGTCGGTAGACTTATTAATAATATCATTATAAAATTTGTCAGAGTGGGCCTGCTGGTCTAGTGGTTAAGGGGAGTACAGATGAGCAGGAGGTCTGGGATTTGAGTACTTGCGCAAGCATGGGATTATTTTTATTGCTTGTGCCATGTGAGTGTTGGAGGTTGACTAAAATACTAAGTGTTGGAGGTGTGAGGGATTGTAGTTGCCGATTTTTTTGGAGGAAATATTGGGATCTAGGAAGTTATCCTGATTTGGTGGTGCAGAATTCAACTTCTCCCTTCTTTGTTTCCTCATTTTTGGTTTGGATAGAATTTTTCCCACTTTTACTTTTCCATTTTGCTACCACCTCACCTTTTGTTTTCTCTGTCGAATCTTTTTCCTTTCCTTTTTGTTTTGCTATTGTTTTTCTCCTTTGTTGCTGCCGAAAGTCATTGGTTCTTGCTAAGTGTCAAACGTTCTTTTACTCTCTTTTTCTTAACGAATATTGGCTCTTGTTGCTGTTACTTTTAATGCTAGTGTACCACCTCCTGGCCAGTTCTTTTACTGCTTCAATGTCCCTTCCTGTGTCGTTTCTTTCTTTCCCCATTGTTGTGATTCCCTTCATCTTTGTTTTTTTAGAGAGCTGTACCTTTGGCTTGCCTTTCGATTTTAACTGTGAATCGTTGACGCCACACGGGCATACGGCTAACGGTGTGGTAGTCCGTGTGACAAATATGGGTGTATGATCAACGAGGCTGGCCATGTGCAATTCATGGGTCGGGCCAAATTAGGTCGTAGGGGCCTTACGGGCGTGTGGAAATATTGGGCCAGGCCGTGTAATTCACACGGCCAAGGCCATTTTGGGCCGTGTGGGCCACATCAGTGTGTGGGCCTACATGGACCTGCAACATGGGCCTATGGGCCCATCTTTACTGTATGACTACTAAGGTTGCACGGGTCACTTGAGATATTTGTGGACCTACTGTAGGGTCGGTAAGCTTTACCTAAATCTCAAACTGACTGTATGACTTTAGAAAATGTATGACTATATACTAAGCATGAAATTTATACTGTTCTGATTTTTATGCATGTTCCATGAGATGGCATGTATGACTGCATGATGCATTGCATGGGGTTGGGATAATATGATTGGAGGTAGTGTACTGTACTGGCAGCTTTGGTGCAAATATATTTAGTGCCGTAGCCGGTGCTAATTTGTAACTGTAGGGATGGGTGGGTGATTTATTCCCCACAGGAGTGCAGGGCTAGACAGGAGATGGTGTATAACAGTTTGTGGAAGGCTTCTCGATGATTGCTACTCCGTTAACGAAACTGCTAGAAAAAGTATCGAACCCCTAAGGCAGATGTGTTTTAGTTGATAAAGTCTGCAAGAATTACCCTTTAATGATTTGGGGTCATTGTTTTATGGCTACTCTGATGTTGTTGCCCTTCGATGAGTTTGATGTAATTCTAGGTATAGACTGGTTAATATTGTACGATGTAGTAGTGAATTGTAGACGAAAGACTATTGAGTTGAGATGCAAGAATAATGAAATTCTCAGAACTGAGTCAGATTATTCGAATAGTTTGCCAGTAGTGATATCATTGATAAAACTCAAAGGTTTGTGAAAAAGAGTTGTGAAGCTTATCTTGCTTTTGTACTTGATACAAAAGTGACCGAAAAGAAGATTGTGACAGTGCCAGTTATGTGTGAATATCCAGATGTGTTTTCTGAGGAATTACCAGGATTGCTGTCGATACAAGAGGTTGAATTTGGCATTGAGTCAGTGCTAGAAACGACTCTAATTTCAATAGCACTATACAAAATGGCTCCGACAGAGCTAAAAGAATTGAAGTCTCAGCTGTAAGAGATGACAGATAGAGGATTTGGTAAACTGAGTTTCTCGCCCTGGGGTGCTCCTATGTTGTTTGTGAAAAAGAACGATGGCACGATGAGAATGTGCATAGACTACAGACAGCTGAATAAAGTGAAAATAAAGAACAAGTACCCTCTGTCTTGAATTGATGATTTGTTTGATCAGTTGAAAGGGGCTACAGTGTTTTTGACAATAGACTTGAGATCAGGCTACTATTAGTTAAGAGTCAAAGAATCTGATGTGTCAAAAACTACTTTTCGAACGAGGTGCAAACACTATGAATTTTTAGTTATGTAAACCCCAGACTCGGCCTAGAAGTTAGGCCCGAATCTGGCGTGTCACATGGAAGTGTTTTTCGAAAACATTATTTTCATTGAAAACCCTTCTTATTTAAAATTTGTTGCCAATTAAACTTGTGTTTTGTTTATTTTCAAATGGTGTTTCATTAAAAAGCTATTCACTTTTTAGTGACCATTATTACCTTTAAAATTTTATTTGTTGCAGAAGCTTAACTAAAAACAGTTGCGAAAATGTAATATTTTGAAAACAGTTATTATTTTGAAACCGTGTTCTACTTTAGCAGGTATAAAATCTCATAAATAAATACCCCAAATTTAAAGTTAAGAAAATTACGAGAGGCCTTATTACACAATTTAAAACCCAAATATGAAAAGATTTACAAGTAAATAAGCAAAACAGAAAGCATAAGCAGCGTGTGGTCTTCTCCATGTCCCTTGCAGCACCGAACTGCCAAACACTGGGAATTACCTGAAAAGGTTAAAAGCGGGGTGAGTTTATGAAAACTCAGTGTGTAATCCCCTTACTAAAGTAACAGTCAGTAAACAATCACAGAAGCAGTCTGGGCCTGAGCCCTTTAATAGAATAACTGGGCCTCGCCCATATAAAAAACAAAGCATAAATTAATGATACATGATGCATGCAAACCCATCCATCCAACACACCACTCCGTCCAACCCTGCACAGTCTGTGGGGATATAATCAACCCACCCATCCAACATACCAAGCTTAGCACCGGTTGCGGCACTAAGTCAATAGAACGGATCAAAGCCGTAAACAGAACGGCACAGAGCCAAAATTAGAAAGACACAGAGCCATGATAATATGCATGGCACAAAGCCATCAGTAACGGGTCTATAACTGGCACAAAGCCTATGATTTAGGCACAAAGCCTTCGATAATTGCACAAAGCCTTCGATAATTGCACAAAGCCTACAATAACGCACAAAGCCCACAATAATGATATGAAGCCCACAATAATGGCACGAAGCCCATAATAACGGCACATAGCCTTCGGTAACATAATTGGCACTCAGCCATCGATCAGTCCACAATCGTCTCGGGTGACCCATGCGACTTTATCAGATCAATACAGGTAAACGGCTCTAAGCCTTCGGTGGATCCATAGTCGTCAAGCAACCATGCGACCCTAACAGATCAGATCTTCCTCCGTACAAAAACCCAACCCATGCAACATGTCATGTATGCAAAATGTCATGCCCTTAATCGGTCATACAATCACAGTCAAGCCATATCAGAACTCAATCATTTGTATGTATCATAAGCACATCAGTCATACACAACCCAAATAAAACATTCATTCTCTCTCTAGGGGTTTAGTGGTCATTTTTACCTAATAGGGGTAAAATAGTCATTTTATCCTCCATGGGTAATTCGGTCATTTTACCCTCCAGGGGTAAATCGGTCACTAGTCCTACCAAGGTATTTTGGTAATTTACACTACAGGGGTATTTTGGTAATTTTGCACTATAAGGGTATTTCGGTAATTTTACAGTCTGAGATCTTAACAACCCAACAGAAGGTCCATTGTCGCCTCAAGCGACTTTAGTAACCTAAACAGACATAACGGTGTGAATGGGCCTAAGGCCCATTACTCGGCCCAAGTAGGCCCACACGCTCATGTGGCCCAATTAGCTCGAATTTAGCACCGGCTATGCGCACGACACAGCCCAATCCAAAACTTACCACAAAGCATATGTTTTATCCGTGTGGGCCTACAAGCCCATTGGGCCCACACGGCCCAGTCTGGCCCAACGTCGCCAGAACGGACTAGGTCATGTATGTGACATAATAAGCCCAACCACTTCCCACCTAACAGTTAGATTTACACAAGCGTGCCCACGGACCCATCGGGCCCATTCGGCCCATTTAGCCCAAGTTCAGCTAAGGCTATGGGAACACTATAACCCAGATCATTAATAGCCACTTATCGCAGATTTTATCCGTGTGGGGCCCACGAGCCCATTTCGGCCCATCAAGGCCCAATACCACCAAAGTCAAGTGCGCAGCATGACAAGTCCAACTACTTCCCACTTAGTAGCGAGATTTACCCAAACGGGCTTACGAGCCCATTGGGCCCATTTGGCCCATTATGGCCTAAGCCCATGAGTTTGCTCATGGTAGCCTTTCCTGTTGCACACCCACATTCCGTGAGCTCAATTCACCACACGCGTGATAGCACGCTCGTGCGGCATCATACGCCATATTTCTGGCTTTTTGGCATTTTACCGATCTACAGTCATAGCAGTGTGACCAACACATACACTTCGGCTTTTCAGCTGATTATCAAAACAAAGCCTATAGTTACACACCTTGCTAACACAGAAAGCGAATACTCCTTGATTGCTAAACGTGGCTTAGCTCACTATAACACTGATAGAGACTGATTACGATCTTCCCACCGGGAACCTGTGTTACAAACGGATTGTTTAATCACCTAACTTAAATCCAAATGAAAACTTGCTGAAACCACAAAACTATAGGTAGGGAAAACCACACAATCGGCCTACACTTTACTTTTGTTAACCAAAGCTTAAGACTTGGACCAAATCATCAACTTACCCCAAACATTCGGTCGATTAAATGGATGAGAAGATTGAATACTCCCAGATCACTTGAGACCTTTTCATTCTTCGTGGAATTCTAACAACCCAAATAAACACCACTCCATAAGAAAATCGGCAATAAAAGAGAAGAAATTATTTGGTTAAAAAAATAGCGCAAGAAGGAAGCGACTACATAGTCATTAAGAGAATATGAAATAATGAGCGTACTTACTAGACCGATAGAGAAAAGTTGCTACACTGCAACCTGAGTAGAAAAAGGGAGAAATGAGGGTCAGCCACGATGTTCCAAATGGTAAAACAAAGAAAAGAGTTAAGAAATGGCTATGGTGTTCGGCTAAGATTTGGACTAGAATGAGAGCCAAGATGAAATTGGAGGAAGAGATATGAGGGTGGGAATTTGATTTAGAAAAGGAAGGAATAAGAGAGGAAGAAGAAAACTTAATTTGGTTCAGTCAAGAAAAGGAAGAAGAGAAAATGCGCAACAATGCTAATTTGGCCAAGGTAGAGAGACTAAAGATCAGTTAAAAAACAAATGGAGAACCGAAGAAGACTAATAGAAGAAAATCAGTACCCAAAGGACAGGGTTGACAGAAACCAAACCTATTTACCAAAATCAACCCCAAAACTCCAAAAGTTGAAAAGTGAACAAAAGAAGCTGAGTAAAACACTAAGAAAGTTAGAAATAGAAAAAAAAAAACTCCCACAAAGTGCACTCAAACTCCTAGTCCCGAAATTCCCCCTAATCCCCACTCAAATTCGGTACTAATGACCGAAAATGCACCCCCAAAGAGTTCTGAATTTGGCCGAAAACCTCCCCTAACAGCTCCCCAATTTTCTCCACAAAATCTTCCCCTTATCTCTCCACAATCCACTCCTTCAATCACTCCTAAACACTAATTCAAACTCCAACCTCTTCAGCAGTCTTTCACTTAAATTCCACCACCTCATAGCAAAGAAGTAAAACAAATACTCCTTTGTGCATAGGGTGACTCAAACCTCAGTCCTCCCATACCACCCTTGACGTCACTTGCCACTAGAGCCCAAGCTCCCTTTTTTTTTCACTTTTTACCCACAATTAACTATAAGGTCTACTTCTAGTCACCAAGGGTTTGCTCAGGAGCAAAAATAATAATTTTCCAAATGCCAAGACTTGACCCCAAGACCACAAGCATACTCCTAACGACACCTTGCCACTAGACCATAGGCTTCCTTATGTCACATTTTAACCACAAATATTTATAAGGCCTTCAAACTAACGCCAAGCTCACCTAAGGGAAAAACTAAAATTTTTGCTAGAGTCGCGGTTTGAACCCAAGACTTCTCCAACACTCCCAACTCTTCCTAAATTCACTTTGCCATTAAACTAAACATCCAATTTGTGATATTTCATGCACGCATAAACTTTTATGTGCAGTCTTTTAACGGCTCTCATGCACATAGCCCAATTCTACTTGGCCCAAAATTCGGGGCATTACAAGTTATGCCTTTCGGACTAACAAATGCCTCTGCAGTATTTATGGACTTGATGAATCAGATATTCAGGCTGTATTTGGATCGATTTTTCATTGTGTTTATTGATGATATTTTAATTTATTCCTATAATGAGACAGAACATGCCAAGCATTTGAGAATTGTATTACAGACCCTGCGTGATAAGCAATTGTATGCAAAGTTGAGTAAATGTGAATTTTGGCTGCACGAGGTTGGTTTCTTGGGGCATATTGTGTCAGCATCAGGTATACAAGTTGATCCAAGCAAAATTTCATCGATTTTAGATTGGAAGCCTCGGAGAAATGTGTTTGAAGTCCGTAGTTTTCTGGGACTAGCGGGATACTATAGGCAGTTTTTGAAAGGCTTCTTGATGATTGCTACTCTGTTAACGAAACTAGTACAGAAAGATGTTAGATTTGAGTGGTCAAAAAAATGTCAACAGAGTTTTGAGCAGTTGAAAGTATTGTTAACAGAAGCACTAATGTTAGTTCAGCCTGAATTGGGTAAAGAATTCATAGTTTTCAGTGATGCATCATTGAAAGGTTTAGGCTGTGTGTTGATGCAAGAAGGCAAAGTTATAGCCTTCAAGACAGTTAAAACCGCATGAAAAGAATTACTCGACGCACAATCTTAAATTAGCAGCTATTGTATTTGCACTAAAAATCTGGCGTCATTCTCTATTTGGTGAGAAATGTCACATTTATACTGATCATAAGAGCTTGAAATATCTGATGACTCAAAAAGATTTAAACTTGCAACAATGGAAATGGTTAGAGTTGATAAAAGACTATGAGTTAGTAATTGATTACCATCCGAGAAAAGCTAATGTGGTTGTTGGCACTTTGAGCTGAAAATCTCTATTTGCTTTGAGAGTGATGAATACTCAGATAGCTTTGTGTGATGATGGTGTGATTGTAGCTGAGATGAAAGCAAGGCCGTTGTTTATACAACAAATTATTGAGGCTCAAAAAGTTAATAATGAGATGTTAGCAAAACAAGCTCTGTGTGAACAGAATCTTGATTTAGAGTTTCGAGTTAATAATAATGATTGCTTGAGATTTTGAAATCGAATTTGCATTCCGAGAAATTCAAAGTTGATTCAAATGATTTAGAGTGAAGCACATAATAGTTGTAACACCCTATACCCCTGTCCGTTGCCAGAATAGGGTTTCGAGGTATTACAAAACTAAATACAACTTACCAAGGTTTATAGATACATACTACACATAGATTCGGTTTTACATCAATTTACGATTAGTGATCAACTTTAATTTTAATATCCGAACAATCCACTTTCCAAGTGATTCGACTAATGCAACCATATTACAAATATTTACTAAAAGAGCACTATCAAAATTTCAAAGTGACTACTTACCAAATAGGTATAATCGAATTTCTTAGGTATTAAGTAACCGTATTTGCATCATATAACACATTCACCCCTATTGTAAACTTATGCTACATCATTCAACCAATCATAGATAATATGCTACTTTTACTTACTTCATCATTTATTTATGCAACATAGAACAAGCCAGATAATTTCATCAAAACATAAACTTGAACTTAGAGATTTAAGCAAGGCATTTTCGCATGGCTAGAATATTTACAAATCAAAATATAATTCAATTCAAAGAAGGGAGATTAGCCTATACATGCCATTGTTCTCAAAACAACTATCGAATGTACCAAAATAAGACGATAGTGTAGGTGATTAAAGCTTCAATCCCCGAGTCCGTAGCTTCAAAAGGAGATCTATAAAACAGAGGAAACAAAGTAAATAGAGTAAGCATTTCTATGCTTAGTAAGTTTTGAGCAATATAAACAGATAAATTCAATTATAAAATTTGTCATTCGTATTTTCATTGTAATCCTCTTTTAAGTATATCACCACTTGACTGAAAATGCGAATTCTCATCACACACAATAAACAGATATAATTTCACTTGAAAGTGATCTCGTATAAACATTGGTATGTATATATATATATCTTCACATAACTTATCACGTTGACCAATTGTACTATAGTCATATAAATAGTCTTATTGCTTACTCACATATGTATCGCATTAATGACCTTACAATTTGGTCCAAAACAAGCTTACATATAAGCTCAAGGTACATACCTGTTTAGCTTAACACATTGGGCGCATTTATTAGCAATTGTTACTATGAAGTCTTTTAGTCTTAGACTTAACTCAGATCATCGGCGAGACCTTTAGCTTGGATGAAATCTCTACACGAAGCCAGCGGGTCTTAACCCGGACATAATCTCCGCATATAGCCATCGGGTCTTAACCCAGACATAATCTCCGCACATAGCCATCGGGTCTTAACCCGATCATAATCTCCGCTATAGCCATCGGGTCTTTAAGCCCAGATTTACATCATAGAGTTTCATCCATATTTATTCACACTTTACCACATTTCACATAGCAAAATCACATTTGTAACTCATTCACTTCATTCGAATATAGGCTTATGGTACCCCCCTCGATTTCATATCATGAATATCATTTGACCTTAAAACATATATAAATATTTTACACTAACTTTCGGCTCAACAAGCAAATTCACATAATCACATATTCACCCCACTATCTTAGCTTATTCCCCCATTAGCCATTCGGCTATTTACCATGTGTATAATTTATTTCACATATAACCTTACTAAAATAAGGACAATAAACCATAATTCGTCTATCATTCAAATATCATGCCATCTTTAATTTATACACTAGGATAGATTACTCAAAACTTACCTCAAACTTTACTGGTCAACAACGAGTTGGCTATTTCGTTACTTTCGCTTTCCTTTATCCGAGATTTCCCCTCTATGCTCTTGAGCTTAATTCGACAATTTAATTTTTAATTAATCACCTCGCCAACTCATTAATACAACAAAGATAAATTCTCAATGAGACACATACATATGACAAGCATCAATCAGACATGTATACCGAAATACATATTAATAATCTTAATCGACTACTATTTGTCATTCAACCCACATGTATAACTATGCATAAGCTATTTCTATACATAATTTCCCAAAGACCGATTACTCAAGTAACCTTAATGTATATACCAAATTCGCATTCAATAAATTTCACAAGGATCACTTGGCCGAATGTCACTATTCCATTCATCAAAGAATTCATTTCTTAATTTAAGTAACATTCGGCACTCATACTATCATTATAACTAACATTATTTCAAACATAAAAACTCTACTCTATAAACTTCTAAACCATAGCCATATGTCTTCAAGGACTTCCAAAGGTAACACATTAGTCATAAACACAAGCATTTAATTACTTATTAATAAATTTTGTTATTAACCTTCAAAATTAAGCACATTTTCTACTCTTCCATCTCATAGCCGAATGTGAGTTGCTCTCATTATTCACCTGTAGTAACAATTAACTAGTTTATAAACACCCATATCCATTCCTCTTTACACAAACATCAACTAACAAAGAATTAGCATACTTACTACTCAATTCATTCAATTAAAGCATAATTCCATCAATTTAAAACTCAATTAACAAGAACATGCTTGATTTAAACAAAAACAAATTTCCTTTTTCCATAGACCCATATGGTAAATTTCATTTCAAATCTCAAAAGAAATGTTCAATTTTAACCTTTCACTATCAATAAGCTTATTCGGCCATTATAAACTCAAATACATCATCAAACCATCATTTTCTATTTTAAAGAGTTTACTCGCCTTTCACTTCCCAATTCACCTCAATTCACATTCAACTAGCCTTTAATCACATACTAACAAAATTTAATTAAACAAAAATTCAATAGTTAAGCATAATTATCTCACTTCCATAATAGCCGAATACTATTTCTCACTTTAACCTTTCATAGCGAAATTAAACTAATTCATACTCTCATATAATCATTCCCCAATACAAAACACCAATTTTTATGCTATAGCCGAATTCCATTTCACAATTAAATTGACAATTTAAAGCCATGACCGAATGCTATAAGCTATTTAATATCATAAAATCCCTTAAACACTCCTTAATCAACTCTTATCATCAATTTACAAGTTCAAAGTCATCATTTCTCACCTTAGTCCACATTCGGCTAATACAAAATCATATATTAACAATTTAATTATAAAATCCCAAAATTAAACAAAATTTCATACTTTACCACATTAACCGAATGCAATTTGCTCATGTTAGTCACTCATAACAAAATTTAACTAATGTAGATTCACATATATTCATTCCTTGGTACACAACATCAATCAACAACAATATAAGCTCATCAAGGTCATGGCCGAATGCCTTAGCTTCATTTTCTCTTATTTTCAAATACAAATAACCTCATTTACAAGGGCATTCGGCACTTCATTACCCTCAACTAGCACACATAAGTCACAAAAAAATCATTTTAACACTAATACATTATTTTTTTTATTTAAACCTATGTGGATTTAACACCTTGAAGTTTATCTAATAACCCTCCTAATTTCATGGCTTCAAAGCTTTCATCTTTAACCAATTCAACCATGACCGAAAGTTTCTAACACCCAAGACTCAAAGAATTCAAACATGGGCAAAGAAGAGAGCCTCAATATCAACTAAATTTCATGGAATTCAAAGAAAACACCTAGCAATCGTACCTTAATCAAGACTTCCCCCAACCGACTAGCTTCAACCTTATTTCTCTTCTTCTTTTGCTAGTTTCGGCAATGAAGGGAGAAAGATAAACAAACATTATTTTTATCACCCTTTTCTTAATTTAATTTATCCTTTAATGCATAATATTATTTTAACTTTTATTTTATGCACATATTAAGCACATATCCACTAAAATAAAAAATAAAACAACCAAAACATCGTCATTATGGTTGGTTGGCCGGCCACTAAAAGAAAAAAAAGAAATTTGACATGCAAGGCCATCATTTTACTTGCATGCACTTTTTAATCATCACACAATTAACTAGCATACTTCAAAAATTCTCAACTAAGTCTTTTTAAGTGCAATTCACATTTATAACTCTAAATTAAAACACCAAAAATGTCACACATGATTTGACACATATAATAGGCATCTAAATAAATATTAAATTATTTTTATGCCTCGATTTTGTGGTCCTGAAACTACATTTCGACTAGGGTCGATTTAAAGCTGTCACAACTCTCCCCCACTTAAGAAATTTTCGTCCCCGAAAATCTTACTTTCACTGAGCTTGGTCCAAAGCAACGGTGCACGGCATTTGCGACCGTGCAAAGCCTCATAAGGTGCCATCTTAATGCTCGCTTGAAAACTATTGTTGTAAGCAAATTCAATCAAAGACACATATCGTTCCCATGAACCACTAAACTCAAGGATACAGCATCTCAACATATCCTCGAGTATTTGAATTACTCGTTCTGACTGACCGTCAGTCTGAGGATGAAACGCGGTGCTAAAATGTAGCTTTGTACCTAGACAATCTTGTAGTTTCCTCCAAAATCGTGACGTAAATCTCGGGTCTCTATCCGATACGATAGAAATAGGTACCCCGTGCAATCTAACAATTTGGGAAACATACAGTTCGGCTAACTTATCTAGTGAGTAATCTGTTCGCACGGGAATAAAATGAGCCGATTTAGTTAATCGGTCTACGACAACCCAAATCGCATCCTTCTTGCTCGGTGTCAACGGTAGCCCAGATACAAAATCCATCGTAACCTTATCCCATTTCCACTCGGGAATCAAAATCAGTTGCAACAAACCCGAAGGTACCTGATGTTCCGCTTTTACTTGTTGGCATATCAGACACTTTGACACAAAATTTGAGATGTCTCGCTTCATACCATGCACCAATACTGACGTTTCAGATCGTTGTACATTTTTGTGCTATCCGGATGAATCGACATTCGGCTATTATGAGCTTCATTTAGAATTATCGAAACTAGCTCTAAATTCCTCGGAATACATACTCGACCTCTGAACCTCAAACAATCATTGTCGTCAACTTGAAACTTAGAATTCACATTTAAATCACACTGAGCTCGCTTGGCAATTAAATCGTCATCAGCTTTCTGAGCTTCACAAACTTGCCGTATTAACACCGGTTTTGCCTTTAATTCCGCTATCAACATGCTATCAGCAGATACAGATAAATGCACATTCATTGCTCGTAAAGCAAACAATGATTTTTGGCTAAGAGCATCAGCAACAACATTCGCCTTTCCCGGATGATAATCAATAACAAGCTCATAATCTTTTAACAATTCAAGCCAATGTCTTTGTCTTAGATTCAAGTCTCTTTGGGTCATCAAATATTTTAGGCTTTTATGGTCGGAATAGATATGACATTTCTCACCAAAAAGGTAGTGACGCCAAATCTTCAGAGCAAACACAATAGCAGCTAATTCGAATCGTGAGTCGGATAATTTTTCTCAAAAGGCTTTAACTGTCTCGAAGCATACGCGACAACTCTGCCCTCTTGCATCAAAACACATCCCAAGCCATTCAAAGACGCGTCACTATATACCACAAACTCTTTACTAGATTCGGGCTGAACTAATACTGGAGCTTCCGTCAAAAGGGCCTTCAATTGGTCGCAACTTTTCTGGCACCTTTCAGACTATTCGAATTTAACATCTTTCTGCAATAGCTTTGACAACGGAGTTGAAATCATTGAGAAGCCTTTCACAAACCGTCAGTAGTACCCGGCAAGTCCCAAGAAGCTCCGAACTTCTGAGACATTTTTAGGAGGCTTCCAATCAAGGATAGCATAAATTTTATTCGGATCGACTCGTATACCTGAAGCAGATACAATATGTCCCAGAAAGCTAACCTCGTGCAACCAGAACTCACATTTACTGAATTTCACATACAACTGATTATCACGCAAAATCTGAAGCACAAGTCTCAAATGCTCGGCATGCTCAAACTCATCGCGAGAATAAATCAAAATGTCATCGATAAACACAACCACAAATCGATCTAGATACTACTTAAACACCCGATTCATTAGATCCATGAAAACAGAGGGGGCATTAGTCAGCCCAAACGGCATCACTAAAAACTCGTAGTGTCTGTACCTAGTTCTGAAAGCAGTCTTGGGTACATCTGATTCTTGAACTCTCAACTGATAATAGCTAGATCGCAAATCAATCTTTGAGAACACTGAAGCTCACTTTAACTGATCAAATAGGTCGTCAATACGAGGCAACGGATACTTATTCTTTATAGTCACTTTGTTCAGCTGCTGATAGTCAATACACATTCTCAAAGTTCCATCTTTCTTTTTCACGAACAAGACTGGTGCACCCTAGGGTGCAAAACTCGATCGTACGAAACCTCTATCAGTCAACTCTTGCAACTGAGATTTCAACTCTTTCAACTCTGTCGGAGCCATACGATACGGAGAAATCGAAATCGGAGTTGTACCCAGAACTAACTCAATGCCGAATTCAACCTCTCTAACAGGCAGTAATCCCAGTAATTCTTCAGGAAACACGTCCGGATACTCAGAAACTACAAGTATAGTCTCAAGCTTTTGTTCGGATATTTTGCTATCCAAAACATAAGCAAGATAAGCCTCGCAACCCTTTTTTATAAATTTCCGAGCCAGTACAGAAAATATTACTGTCGGTAGCCCTTTTAGATCAGTAGACTCAATCTGAATTATCTCATTATTTGAACATCTCAAATCAATGGTCTTTCACTTGCAATTCACTACCGCATCGTGCACAGTCAACCAATCCATTCCGAGAATAACGTCAAATTCATCGAATGGCAAAAGCATCAAATCGGCCAGAAAACAGGAATCCCGAATCATAAGGGGACATTTCTTACACACTCTATCAACTAAAACACAACGACCTAAGGGATTGGATACTCGAATCACAAACTCAGTAGACTCAATAGGGAGAGTCTTACTGGATGCCAAAGTTTCACATACATATGAATGAGTTGAACCGGGGTCAATCAAAGCAATCACATGAGTATCAAAGAGAGTGAAAGTACCAGTAATAACATCTGGGGAAGAGGCATCCTCGCGTGCACGTATAGCATAAGCTCTAGTAGGAGTACGAGTCTCAGATTTGGTCGTAGCATCTTTAATTCTTCTCTGACCGCCGCTAGCATTTCTCGAGTTCCTAGGTGGTCTGCCTCGTGCTGAATTAGCACTCGGTTTCCCACTCTGATTCACATTCTGCTCAGACCATCTACGGTAATCTCTTATAAAGTGGTTAGCCGATCCACACTTATAACAGGAGCGATCATGAAATCTGCAGCTCCCCGAATGCCATTTTCCATAATACTTGCACTTGGCCCTATCTCGATAATTATTCCCAACACTGGCAGCAGAGGTGGCTCACGTACTTACAAGGGGTCGATCACGATCTCGTCTAGAAAAACCTGAAGTAGCATTAGGTTTGTCCGTATCACTTCGAAATTTCTTTGATGATTTTTGAACAGACTTCCCTGAAGATCTCTTCCGAAACTCACTAGCTCTGCTATCAGCTTTTCTCTTTTCAATTCCGAGCTTTCGGCCTTGCAGGCTCGCTCGACAAGTACAACGAACTCTTTGATTTCCAGAATGCCAACCAATAGTTTGATGTCTTCATTTAACCCGTCCTCGAAGCGTTTACACATAATAGCTTCGGATGATATACACTCGCGAGCATATCGGCTAAGCCGTAAGAATTCCCTCTCATATTCGGTTCCTAACATTTGGCCCTATTTAGGCTCAAGAAATTCCTTCCGTTTCTGGTCGATAAATCTCTGGCTGATATACTTTTTACGGAATTCAATTTGGAAAAACTCCCAAGTAACCCATTCTTTCGGCACAACAGAAACCAATGTGTTCCACCAATAGTAAGCAGAATCACGTAACAGAGATACAGCACATTTTAAGCATTCCTCAGGCATACATGATAATTCATCGAACACTCGAATTATATTATCGAGCCAAAACTTGGCCGGCTCAGCATCATCATTAACTGTAGCCTGAAACTCTTCAGCCCCATATTTTCTAATTTTGTCGACCGAGGGTTTACTCGACCTCAAAAAATCGGTCTCAAGAGGCGCCACAGGGGTCGGAAGCGAATTATTCGGGGGAGGAGGTTGTGGAACAGCCGGATTAGTTCTAAGAAATTGAGTGAACCAATCACTCATCACTGCATAGAAATTCTGTCTCATGTTATCATCTCGATGACTGGTATTCGGCTGAGAGTTGATCGGCGCGGTCTCTTGCGCGGGAGCAGCCGCTACACTCTCAACATCCTCCGCTACGACTCGATCAGGATCGGGATTCATTACTATACGAAAAACACACTTCAAATGTCAGAAATCACCACACTATCGTATTATCACTTAATGGCATGTATAGCTCTAATCACATGCGCTACATTAGTCCGAGAATCGACTAAACCGTAGCTCTAATACCAATAAAAATGTAACACCCTATACCCCTGTCTGTCACCGGAATAGGGTTTCAAGGTATTACAAAACTAAATACAACTTACCGAGGTTCATAGATGCATACTACACATAGATTTGGTTATACATCAATTTACGATTAGTGATCAACTTTAATTTTCATATCCAAACAATCCACTTTCCAAGTGATTCTGTAACACCCCAAACCCGGCCTAGACGTTACGACCAGATCTGGTGTGTCACACGATCCTAAAACTAAGTTTACGACCCTTTTAGTCTTGTTGTGTCTTAAGCGAGGTTTGAATCAAAAGAGTAAGTTTGTTAAAACCAGTTTATTAATCCTTTAAGTTATCCATATTATTCACTCGTTGAGTTTTGAAAACGTTCTTTAGATTTTGAAACCAGCGCAGCCTAAACTAGCGATTCTATAAAATGTAATTTAATCATCAAAGAAAAGTTAAACCAAATAAAAACTTAGAGAGCGGCCTTATTACAAAATAAAACCCAAAAATAACTTAATAATAAAATACTTTAAACAAAATGAAAACCAGTTCTGCAGATGCTGTGGCAACTCCGAATCTCTCGCAGCTCCAAGCCCACTATGGTTGAGTGTTACCTGCAGAGATTAAATAAAAGGGGGTGAGTTTAACAACTCAGTGTGCAACATTATCTCAACCATAGGCCAAAACAGATCAAGCCTCAGGATCAGATTAGTTGGGCCTTGGCCCATTACAGAAATCAGGTAAAGCCCATAGGCCCATAACAGATACAGATCAGATATAATATGCAAACAGTAACCCAACCCAGATCCATCCATAACACCCCCGTACCAGCCTTACACCATGTGGGGAGACTACTCGACCCACCCAACCGCTACACACCACAGATAATTGCAGCGAGGCTGCCAGATATAATTTGCAGCGAGGCTGCCAGATATTGTGACGAGGTCACCAGATACAGATATTGTGGCGAGGCCACCAGATTGCAGCGAGGCTGCCAGATAATAATGTGACAAAGTCACCAGATTGCAGCGAGGCTGCCAGATAATAATGTGACAAAGTCACCAGATTGCAGCGAGGCTGCTAGAACGCTTCCTCCGTCTTAAACCCATACCCCATGCAACAGATGTAATCATACTAGCATGCAACATATAACATCTCATGCATCAGATATATTCATAATAAAGATTACTCATGCATATACATAAAATTATACATTTCATACAGAATTGACCCTAGGGGTATAATAGTCTTTTTACACCTAGGGGTATTTTGGTAATTTTCCATATTCAGGGGTATTTAGTCCTTTATCATATTTTCAGAGTTTTTTATGTACATTCAATTAATTATTAGTCCATAAATTACCACGGAAGTCCATTTAAGCCAAATTTCCAGTTTTACCCTTTTTAACTTAAAACCCCTAATGGGCCTTACTAAGTCCATTATCACCTCAAGCCCGTTAAGTCTAATTTTTAGGTTTAGTTTACCAACTTAACCATGTTTTATTAACCACGTCACCAGAAAGCCTATAATAGTCATTTTATCGATTTGGGCTCGGAAGCCCATTGGGCCCACCTTGGCCCATCGAAGCCCAACTTACCAAAATGTTCGGAATTGCACCTTCTATAATCCCTTCACCACCAAATTCGTGGTTAGCCCCAACGGAGTAAACGATTACTCTTAAGTTTTACACGAGTGCACTTTCGATCACTTTCTACCAATTGTTGGTCACTTTATGGCCATTTCGGCTTTTACCACTTTAGTCTAAAAGTTGGGATTAGTTACACACCTGTTAGCTGCTAAAACGTTGACGAAATCCACGTACGAAGAGCCTACAATCGAACGCTAACTTTTAGTCTAATAATCGATAACCAAAAAGCTATAAAACCCCTTACCATAATCGGCCTACATGGCCCGAGTCATTAAAATCTTACCCTTTATATCGGTTATGAACTAGATCCCAATGTCCAACTGCGTTAATCTACAATAGCCCTTTTGCTGTACGTCTCTTGTCCACACTAGCGCATATAAACCAAAGAGAAAAGCCATACGGCCCTTAGTCTAGAAACGTAAGCCTCCCCCTAAGGGGTTTCGGCTTACAGCCTTAAATCCTGAAGAACTAACGAAATAAGTCTCAAGGTACTTACCAATCTAACTACGATCTTCAACGGCTCCACTTGCCACTGCAAGAAGGGATAAAAGATGACTTAGAATTCGGCTAGCAAGAGAATGAGGGTATGGAGTCGGTTTATGTGTAAAAAGAAGAGATAAGATAAATAAGTAAAAGAAAGAGAAAAAGGAAGTAGTTCTCTGACAATGGAGGATTCGGCAAAAGAAGAGTAATCTTACGGTTTACAATGGTGAGGAAAGAAGTGTGGGTGGAAAAGGGAGAGATACGGTTGTCAAAAGAAATTAGAATGGAAGAGCAAAAGATAGAAGGTTAAAGAGATTGAGAAGGAGGGAGGTGGCTTCGGTCTTGAAGAGAAATGGGGTGGAATGGAATCGGTATGAGGTGAAAGAACAAGGAAGAAGAACGAGAAACAAGAGAAACTAGGGAGTGCTTTCGGCAACTAGAGAATTCGGCAATAAGGCTTAGGGTAAGGGTAGTTTTCGGCTATTAAGAGGAAAAGGAAGATTGAATAACAAAAGTAAAAAAGGAGAAGGCCCTAGTGATACACACAATCGGCTCAAGAACCTCTAAAAGACCCTAAATGAAATCGGCACCAAGACTCCCCTATGCCGATTGTGCTATACCCAATAATGCTTACCGATTTGCCTCATAGAGAGTCCCTATTGCCGGCCACTTCTACTCAAATTCAAAAGTCCTTGATTTGCTCCTTGATTCACTCCTATGACCGATTCAAATCTCTCCCCAAGCAGAGTTTAACCTTGCTTCAAACTCTTACCCGTTCAAGCACAAAAATAAAACACCACCTTTGCAACCTCTGGAGCTTGAACCCTTGACCTCTAAGCTCACTTAGGCGCCACTTTTTAAGGAGCTTAGTGGCGCCTCCCTTGCCTCTTTACCACTGATTCATTTGTGTCTTATTCGCACACAATTTCTTAAGACCCTTACTTTCAATAATCCTCTATCTCCTAAGCTTAAAATTCAAAATTTTGCCAAGCTCCTAACCAACACATGGGCCTTCCATAGGCCCATTAACACACCCCAAACATGCATTACACACACAAATACTAGAATTTAAACATTTTATCAGATAAAGAAAAATCTAAGAAAAACCCGAAAATTAGGGCGTTACAACTCTACCCTTCTTAAAGAAATTTCGTCCTCGAAATTTACCTTATCCAAACAAGTGGGGATATTGCTGACGAATTGCCTCCTCTAGTTCCCAAGTAGCTTCCTCTCTGCCATGGTTACGCCAAAGTACCTTTACCAATGGAACTGATTTTCTTCTTAGAACCTTTACGTCTCGATCAAGAATCTGCACAGGCTCTTTCTCGAAAGTCAAATCAGGCTGTACTTCTATTTCTGCAACTGGTAGAATATGGGTAGGGTCTGAACAATATCGTCTTAGCATAGATACGTGAAACACATCATGGATTCTATTTAACTCCGGAGGTAATTCCAACTGATAGGCCACTGGACCTACTCACTTAAGAATCCGGTAAGGTCCAATGAACCGCAGACTTAGCTTGCCTTTCTTACCAAACCTTAGTATCTTCTTCCAAGGTAAAACTTTCAAGAAGACCATGTCACCCACTGAATACTCAATCTCTTTACGCTTCAAATCTGCGTAAGACTTCTGTCGATCAGATGCCTCTTTTAACTGATCCCTTATTATTTTGACCTTCTCTTCAGTCTCTGCTACCAACTCAGGTCCAAGAACTTGCCACTCGCCCAGCTCAGTCCAACAACTAGGTGAACGACACCTACGCCCATACAGTGCCTCATAAGGTGCCATACGGGTACTAGCCTGATAACTGTTATTATACGTAAACTTTGCTAAGGGTAGATAATCCTCCCAACTGCCTCGAAAATCGATAACACAACCTCTCAACATATCTTCCAGAATCTAAATAACCCTTTCTGACTGACCATCAGTCTGCGGATGGAAGACTGTGTTAAAATTCAGTCGCGTTCCCAACGCCTCATGCAACTTCTGCCAGAACCGAGATGTCAATCTAGGATCTCGATCAGAAATGATAGACACTGGCACCCCATGCAGTCGCACAACCTCTGCCACATACAACTTGGCTAACTTTTGAAGCGAATAATCAGTACGTACAGGGATGAAATGAGCAGATTTAGTCAACCTATCCACGATCACCCAAATCGAGTCCTTCTTTGACGGCGTCAAGGGCAACCCACTTACAAAATCCATGGTCACCCTCTCCCACTTCCAAAGTGGTACCTTTACTGGTTGCAGAAGTCCAGAAGGTAACTGATGTTCAGCTTTCACTTGCTGACAAGTCAGACATTTCCCCACAAATTCTGTTACCTCGTGCTTCAGTCCAGGCCACCAATACAACTCCTTTAAGTCATGATACATCTTATTACCTCCAGGATGCATAGCACACAGTCCTTTATGAGCTTCATTCAGAATTGCTTGCCTCAAATTAGAATCCTTAGGCATACAGATTCTACCATGGAAACATAGAACTCCCTCACTGTTAAATCCAAACTCAGAAGTACTCCCATCCCTAACCTGCTGGAATCGAGAAACCAGCGACTCATCCTTCCACTGCTTTTCCTTAATCTCATCCACCTAGGTTGGTCTTACTTGCAATTCTGCTAACAGACTACCATCATCATACAGGCTCAAACAAGCAAACATAGCTCTCAGATCAGATACAGTTCTACGACTTAGGGCATCAGCCACCACATTAGCTTTGCCTGGATGATACTCAATCGCACAATCATAATCCTTAAGCAACTCAATCCATCTCCGTTGCCTCAGATTTAGCTCCTTCTGAGTTAGCAAGTACTTAAGACTTTTATGATCTGTGTATATAATACACCTTTCTCCATACAGATAATGTCGCCAGATCTTAAGTGCGAAGATTACTGCTGCCAACTCCAGATCATGGGTAGGGTAGTTCACTTCATGAGGTTTAAGCTGTCGTGATGCATAAGCAACCACTTTACCCTCTTGCATCAACACACACCCCAACCCAACATGTGATGCATCACTGTACACGGTAAAATCTTTTCCAGACTCCGGTTGAATCAGTACAGGTGCCTCGGTCAGAACCTTCTTTAGTTTCTCAAAAGCTTCTTGCTGCTGCTCGGTCCAAATAAATGGCACTCCTTTCCTTACGAGTTTTGTCAATGGTGCTGCCATCACAGAAAATCCTTTTACAAACCTTCTATAGTATCCAGCTAAACCCAGAAAACTTTGAATTTCTGCCACTGACCTCGATGGTTTCCACTCCAGAATTGCTTCAATCTTTCGAAGGTCTACCTTAATCCCCTCAGCAGATACAACATGACCCAAGAAGGTTACCTCCCTCACCCAAAACTCACACTTACTGAATTTCGCATAAAGCTCCTTTTCCCTTAACACTTGCAGCACAATACGGAGATGCTCATCATGTTTCTCCTCAGATTTAGAATAGACCAAAATATCGTCGATAAAGACGACCACGAATCGATCCAAGTATGGATGGAACACTCGATTCATCAGATCCATAAAAGCTACAGGTGCATTGGTCAACCCAAATGGCATAACCAAGAATTCATAGTGACCATAGCGAGTTCTGAATGCTGTCTTGTGAATATCCACTTCTTTCACCCTTAACTGATGGTACCCAGATCGAAGGTCAATCTTGGAGAATACTGAAGCTCCTCTAAGCTGGTTGAATAGATCATCGATTCTTGGCAATGGGTACTTATTCTTAATCGTCAGTTTGTTCAACTACCGATAATCGATGCACATTCTCATTGACCCATCTTTCTTCTTTACGAACAGCACTGGTGCTCCTCACGGAGACACACTTGGCCTAATGAAGCCTCTATCCAACAGTTCTTGAATCTGCGCTTTCAACTCCACCAACTCCTTTGGTGCCATCCTATACGGTGCAATAGACACTGGTGCCGTACCAGGCAACAAGTCGATCCCAAACTCAACCTCTCGATTCGGGGGTAGCCCTGGAAGCTCTTCTGGAAAAACATCTTGAAAATCTTTAACGGTTCTAACTTGATCCACAGCTTCTTCAGTTTCTACTTGACCTACGGATGCCAAATAAGCCGCACATCCTTTACGAATCCACTTTTCAGCTCTCAATGCTGACACCACATTGGATAAATAATCTCTACGTTCACCTATCACCATAACTTCCTCATCCTCTGCAGTCTTTAGCCTCATTCGTTTTGCAGCACAATCCAAAGTAGCCCTATGCTTTACAAGCCAATCCATTCCCAAGATGAGATCAAATTCTCCTAAAGGTAGCTCCATCAAGTCTCCAGAAAAGATTTTTCCTTGAGTTTCTATAGGCACGTCTCTATACAGTTTGTCTACCCTAACCGAGTAACCCAAAGGACATAGTACAGTTACCCCACTCACTGTCTCCTTAGAATGCACTCCCAGCGACCCAGATATGGCACATGCAACATAAGAATGGGTAGATCCAACATCTATCAACGCAGTGTATGGCATACTAGAAATCAAAAACGTACCGGTTATGACGTCAGGAGTATCACCCTCCTCTCGGCGACGAGCTGCATAAACTAACGCTGGTTGACGAGCCTCAGCAAAACCAGCACCTCTGCCAGGCGCTCCTCATCCTCGACCATTACCATTTCCGCCTCTACCTTGTCCACGACCTCTCGGAGCTGGTGGTCCACCCCTCACTGGTTGAGCAACCCTTTGAGCCATAACCTATCCTTGATCCGGTTCTTCGGGACAGTCCTTAATCCTATGCCCCATCGACCCACATCGAAAACAGGCTCCAGAACGTTTCTGACACTCGCCCATATGTATCTTACCACAACTTCTACAACCCTGCGGTCTGACAGCATTCATTGGCACCGCTCGCACTGGTTCTGCCACTCTTGCTCTCTTAACATTCCTATTAGCCCCACCTGATGGTCCAGAATCCCTCTGAAAGTGGTTTCTATCCTTTTCGCGATTCTGTCTCTCGGTACGCTTTACTTCCTCAGCTATCTTAGCTTTCTCAACCAAAGCAGCAAAGTTACGCTCCCTCTGCAGAGCAATCAGTACCCTTAGTTCATCTCTCAGACCATCCTCGAAACGTACGCTACGCTCATATTCAGTAGCAACTATCCCAGAAGCATATCGGCTCAGCCTCAAAAATTCAGCCTCGTACTCAGATACTGTCCTACTTCTCTGAACCAAATTCAAGAACTCTTTCCTATGGGCGTCCACATAGCTAGCCCCAACATATTTTCCTTTAAAGGCTTTCTTAAACAGCTCCCATGTTACCTCACCATCTGAAGTTCCATCTCTTACCGTGAGCCACCACTGATAAGCTTCATCTCTCAGCAACAACACGGCTCCTTTCAGCTTTTGCTCCATAGAGCAATCCAGATCATCCATAATCCGCTCTGTGGCCTCCAACCAATACTCGGCCACATTCGGGGCTACACCAGACACGCCCCTAAAGAATTCCGCCCCATTAGCTTGGAGTCACTCAGAAATGGATCACCGAAATCCATTACCGGTATTTGCCCCAGCAACCCTTTCCAGAACTCGAAGCATCGCTTGCGATAGGGCGTCGTCCCCAACACCTCGATCATGGGACTCCACCTCTGTTGTCGGTGGTATCGGTATATCAACTGCTAGCGTATGACCCAAAGATGAAGTTTCAGCTCGTGCACTACCTCGGCCACGTCTACGACCCCTACCACGAGCTGCTCGCGTACTCATTTCGTATTTTCTATTTTAGAAATTTTATGAGTCAGATTAATATTTCAGTGTTTATTACAGATATCTTATGAATAAGTAGCATTTCAGAGGTTATCTTCTTCCGCGGTAGCCTAGCTACAGTTTCAGTCCACCTATCAGAGTCTCTATAGTTTCAGTAATACCCTAGCTAAAATATCATAATAGAGTCTTTAGTCAGAATTTTCAGAAACATCAGAAAGGTTTAGAAAACTTACAGGCTTGGGCCGGAGATTCGGTGTGCCACTCTTTAGAAAGATTACTTAGGAAAACCTGATTTATTCGTTGAAAATAAATCATTTATATACAAAAGAAGTTCATCAAAACAGGTTCCAATTAATTTTGAAAACAATTGTTGAAAACATGACCTTTCGAAAATCTTTGTTTTGATTGTTTGAAAACTTCCATTTTTAGACCCAATCAACAGCCGAGTTGTTGCAACTTGGCTCTGATACCACTAAATGTAACACCCCAAACCCGGCCTAGACGTTACAACCAGATCTGGTGTGTCACACGATCCTAAAACTAAGTTTACGACCCTTTTAGTCTTGTTGTGTCTTAAGCGAGGTTTGAATCAAAAGAGTAAGTTTGTTAAAACCAGTTTATTAATCCTTTAAGTTATCCATATTATTCACTCGTTGAGTTTTGAAAACGTTCTTTAGATTTTGAAACCAGCGCAGCCTAAATTAGCGATTCTATAAAATGTAATTTAATCATCAAAGAAAAGTTAAACCAAATAAAAACTTAGATAACGGCCTTATTACAAAATAAAACCCAAAAATAGCTTAATAATAAAATACTTTAAACAAAATGAAAACCAGTTCTGCAGATGCTGTGGCCACTCCGAATCTCTCGCAGTTCCAAGCCCACTATGGTTTAGTGTTACCTGCAGAGAAATAAAAGGGGGTGAGTTTAACAATTCAGTGTGCAACATTATCTCAACCATAGGCCAAAACAGATCAAGCCTCAGGATCAGATTAGTTGGGCCTTGGCACATTACAGAAATCAGGTTAAGCCCATAGGCCCATAACAGATACAGATCAGATATAATATGCAAACAGTAACCCAACCCAGATCCATCCATAACACCCCCGTACCAGCCTTACACCATGTGGGGAGACTACTCGACCCATCCAACCGCTACACACCACAGATAATTGCAGCGAGGCTGCCAGATATAATTTGCAGCGAGGCTGCCAGATATTGTGACGAGGTCACCAGATACAGATATTGTGGCGAGGCCACCAGATTACAACGAGGCTGCCATATAATAATGTGACAAAGTCACCAGATTGCAGCGAGGCTGCCAGATAATAATGTGACAAAGTCACCAGATTGCAGCGAGGCTGCCAGAACGCTTCCTCCGTCATAAACCCATACCCCATGCAACAGATGTAATCATACTAGCATGCAACATATAGCATCTCATGCATCAGATATATTCATAATAAAGATTACTCATGCATATACATAAAATTATACATTTCATACAGAATTGACCCTAGGGGTATAATAGTCTTTTTACGCCTAGGGGTATTTTGGTAATTTTCCATATTCAGGGGTATTTAGTCCTTTATCATATTTTCGGAGTTTTTTATGCACGTTCAATTAATTATTAGTCCATAAATTACCACGGAAGTCCATTTAAGCCAAATTTTCAGTTTTACCCTTTTTAACTTAAAACCCCTAATGGGCCTTACTAAGTCCATTATCACCTCAAGCCCGTTAAGTCTAATTTTTAGGTTTAGTTTACCAAATTAACCATGTTTTATTAACCACGTCACCAGAAAGCCTATAATAGTCATTTTACCAATTTGGGCTCGGAAGCCTATTGGGCCCACCTTGGCCCATCGAAGCCCAACTTACCAAAATGTTCGGAATTGCACCTTCTGCAATCCCTTCACCACCAAATTCGTGGTTAGCCCCAATGGAGTAAACGATTACTCTTAAGTTTTACACGAGTGCACTTTCGATCACTTTCTACCAGTTGTCGGTCACTTTATGGCCATTTCGGCTTTTACCACTTTAGTCTAAAAGTTGGGATTAGTTACACACCTGTTAGCTGCTAAAACGTTGACAAAATCCACGTACGAAGAGCCTACAATCGAACGCTAACTTTTAGTCTAATAATCGATAACCAAAGAGCTATAAAACCCCTTACCATAATCGGCCTACATGGCCCGAGTCATTAAAATCTTACCCTTTATATCGGTTATGAACTAGATCCCAATGTCCAACTGCGTTAATCTACAATAGCCCCTTTGCTGTACGTCTCTTGTCCACACTAGCGTATATAAACCAAAGAGAAAAGCCATACGGCCCTTAGTCTAGAAACGTTAGCCTCCCCCTAAGGGGTTTCGGCTTACAGCCTTAAATCCTGAAGAACTAACGAAATAAGTCTCAAGGTACTTACCAATCTAACTACGATCTTCAACGGCTCCACTTGCCACCACAAGAAGGGATAAAAGATGACTTAGAATTCAGCTAGCAAGAGAATGAGGGTATGGAGTCGGTTTATGTGTAAAAAGAAGAGATAAGAGAAATGAGTAAAAGAAAGAGAAAAAGGAAGTAGTTCTCTGACAATGGAGGATTCGGCAAAAGAAGAGTAATCTTACGGTTTACAATGGTAAGGAAAGAAGTGTGGGTGGAAAAGGGAGAGATACGGTTGTCAAAAGAAATTAGAATGGAAGAGCAGAAGATAGAAGGTTAAAGAGATTGAGAAGGAGGGAGGTGGCTTCGGTCTTGAAGAGAAATGGGGTGGAATGGAATCGGTATGAGGTGAAAGAACAAGGAAGAAGAACGAGAAACAAGAGAAACTAGGGAGTGCTTTCGGCAACTAGAGAATTCGGCAATAAGGCTTAGGGTAAGGGTAGTTTTCGGCTATTAAGAGGAAAAGGAAGATTGAATAACAAAAGGAAAAAAGGAGAAGGCCCTAGTGATACACACAATCGGCTCAAGAACCTCTAAAAGACCCTAAATGAAATCGGCACCAAGACTCCCCTATGCCGATTGTGCTATACCCAATAATGCTTACCAATTTGCCTCATAGAGAGTCCCTATTGCCGGCCACTTCTACTCAAATTCAAAAGTCCTTGATTTGCTCCTTGATTCACTCCTATGACCGATTCAAATCTCTCCCTAAGCAGAGTTTAACCTTGCTAAAAACTCTTACCCGTTCAAGCACAAAAATAAAACACCACCTTTGCAACCTCTGGAGCTTGAACCCTTGACCTCTAAGCTCACTTAGGCGCCACTTTTTAAGGAGCTTAATGCGCCTCCCTTGCCACTTTACCACTGATTCATTTGTGTCTTATTTCGCACACAATTTCTTAAGACCCTTACTTTCAATAATCCCATATCTCCTAAGCTTAAAATTCAAAATTTTGCCGAGCTCCTAACCAACACATGAGCCTTCCATAGGCCCATTAACACACCCCAAACATGCATTACACACCCAAATACTAGAATTTAAACATTTTATTAGATAAAGAAATATCTAAGAAAAACCAGAAAATTAGGGCGTTACAGATTCGACTAATGCAACCATATTACAAATATTTACTAAAGGAGCACTATCAAAATTTCAAAGTGACTACTTACCAAATAGGTATAATCGAATTTCTTAGGTATTAAGTAACCGTATTTGCATCATATAACACATTCACCCCTATTGTAAACTTATGCTACATCATTCAACCAATCATAGAGAATATGCTACTTTTACTTACTTCATCATTTATTTATGCAACATAGAACAAGGCAGATAATTTCATCAAAATATAAACTCGAACTTAGAGATTTAAGCAAGCCATTTTTGCATGGCTAGAATATTTACAAATCAAAATATAATTCAATTCAAAGAAGGGAGATTAGCCTATACATGCCATTATTCTCAAAACAACTATCGAATGTACCAAAATAAGATGATAGTGTAGGTGATTAAAGCTTCAATCCCCGAGTTCGTAGCTTCAAAAGGAGATCTATAAAACAGAGGAAACAAAGTAAACAGAGTAAGCATTTCTATGCTTAGTAAGTTTTGAGCAATATAAACAGATAAATTCAATTATAAAATTTGTCATTCGTATTTTCATTGTAATCCTCTTTTAAGTATATCACGACTTGACTAAAAATGTGAATTCTCATCACACACAATAAATAGATATAATTTCACTTGAAAGTGATCCCGTATAAACATTGGTAAGTATATATATATTTCTTCACATAACTTGTCACGTTGACCAATTGTACTATAGTCATATAAATAGTCTTATTGCTTACTCACATATGTATCGCATTAATGACCTTACAATTTGGTCCAAAACAAGCTTACATATAAGCTCAGGGTACATACCTGTTTAGCTTAACGTATTGGGTGCATTCATTAGCAATTGTTACTATGAAGTCTTTTAGTCTTAGACTTAACTCAGATCATCGACGAGACCTTTAGCTTGGATGAAATCTCCGCACGAAGCCAGCGGGTCTTAACCTGGACATAATCTCCGCATATAGCCATCGGGTCTTAACCCGGACATAATCTCTGCACATAGCCATCGGGTCTTAACCCGATCATAATCTCCGCTATAGCCATCGGGTCTTTAAGCCCGGATTTACATCACAGAGTTTCATGCATATTTATTCACATGTTACCACATTTCACATAGCAAAATCACATTTGTAAATCATTCACTTCATTCGAATATAGGCTTATGGTACCCACCTCGATTTCATATCATGAATATCATTTGACCTTAAAACATATACAAATATTTTACACTAACTTTCGGCTCAGCAAGCAAATTCACATAATCACATATTCACCCCACTATCTTAGCTTATTCCCCCATTAGCCATTCGGCTATTTACCATGTGTATAATTTATTTCACATATAACCTTACTAAAATAAGGACAATAAACCATAATTCGTCTATCATTCAAATATCATGCCATCTTTAATTTATACACTAGGATAGATTACTCAAAACTTACCTCAAACTTTACTGGTTAACAACAAGTTGGCTATTCCGTTACTTTCGCTTTCCCTTTATCCGAGATTTCCCCTCTATGCTCTTGAGCTTAATTCGACAATTTAATTTTTAATTAATCACCTCGTCAACTCATTAATACAACAAAGATAAATTCTCAATGAGACACATACATATGACAAGCATCAATCAGACATGTATACCGAAATACATATTAATAATCTTAATCGACTACTATTTGTCATTCAACTCACATGTATAACTATGCATAAGCTATTTCTTTACATAATTTCCCAAAGACCGATTACTCAAGTAACCTTAATGTATATACCAAATTCGCATTCAATAAATTTCACAAGGATCACTTGGCCGAATATCACTATTCCATTCATCAAATAATTCATTTCTTAATTTAAGTAACATTCGGCACTCATGCTATCATTATAACTAACATTATTTCAAACATAGAAACTCTACTTTATAAACGTCTAAACCATAGCCATATGTCTTCAAGGACTTCCAAAGGTAACACATTAGTCATAAACACAAGCATTTAATTACTTATTAATAAATTTTGTTATTAACCTTCAAAATTAAGCACATTTTCTACTCTTCCATCTCATAGCCAAATGTGAGTTACTCTCATTATTCACCTATAGTAACAATTAACTAGTTTATAAACACCCATATCCATTCCTCTTTACACAAACATCAACTAACAAAGAATTAGCACACTTACTACTCAATTCATTCAATTAAAGCATAATTCCATCAATTTAAAACTCAATAAACAAGAACATGCTTGATTTAAACAAAAACAAATTTCCTTTTTCCATAGCACCCATATGGCAAATTTCATTTCAAATCTCAAAAGAAATGTTCAATTTTAACCTTTCACTATCAATAAGCTTATTCAGCCATTATAAACTCAAATTCATCATCAAACCATCATTTTCTATTTTAAAGAGTTTACTCGTCTTTCACTTCCCAATTCACCTCAATTCACATTCAACTAGCCTTTAATCACATACTAACACAATTTAATTAAATAAAAATTCAATAGTTAAGCACAATTATCTCACTTCCATAATAGCCGAATACTATTTCTCACTTTAACCTTTCATAGCAAAATTAAACTAATTCATACTCTCATATAATCATTCCCCAATACAAAACACCAATTTTTATGCTATAGCCGAATTCCATTTCAGAATTAAATTGACAATTTAAAGCCATGACCTAATGCTATAAGCTATTTAATATCATAAAATCCCTTAAACACTCCTTAATCAACTCTTATCATCAATTTACAAGTTCAAAGTCATCATTTCTCACCTTAGTCCACATTCGGCTAATACAAAATCATATATTAACAATTTAATTATAAAATCCCAAAATTAAACAAAATTTCCTACTTTACCACATTAACAGAATGCAATTTGCTCATGTTAGTCACTTATAACAGAATTTAACTAATCTAGATTCACATATATTCATTCCTTGGTACACAACATCAATCAACAACAATCTAAGTTCATCAAGGTCATGGCTGAATGCCTTAGCTTCATTTTCTATTATTTTCAAATACAAATAACCTCATTTACAAGGGCATTCGGCACTTTATTACCCTCCACTAGCACACATAAGTCACAAAAAAACCATTTTAACACTAATACATTATTTTTTTTATTTAAACCTATGTGGATTTAACACCTTGAAGTTTATCTAATAACCCTCCTAATTTCATGGCTTCAAATCTTTCATCTTTAACCAATTCAACCATGACCAAAAGCTTCTAACACCCAAGACTCAAAGAATTCAAACATGGGCAAAGAAGAGAGCCTCAATATCAACTAAATTTCATGGAATCCAAAGAAAACACCTAGCAATCGTACCTTAATCAAGACTTCCCCCAACCGACTAGCTTCAACCTTATTTCTCTTCTTCTTTTGCTAGTTTCGGCAATGAAGAGAGAAAGATAAACAAACATTATTTTTATCACCCTTTTCTTAATTTAATTTATCCTTTAATTCATAATATTATTTTAACTTTTATTTTATGCACATATTAAGCACATATCCACTAAAATACAAAATAAAACAACCAAAACATCATCATTATGGTTGGTTGGCCGGCCACTAAAAGAAAAAAAAGAAATTTGACATGCAAGGCCATCATTTTACTTGCATGCACTTTTTAATCATCACACAATTAACTAGCATACTTCCAAAATTCTCAACTAAGTCCTTTTAAGTGCAATTCACATTTATAACTCTAAATTAAAACACCAAGAATGTCACACATGATTTGACACATATAATAGGCATCTAAATAAATATTAAATTATTTTTATGCCTCGTTTTTGTGGTCCCGAAACCACACTCCAACTAGGGTCGATTTAAGGCTGTCACAATTGTTGATTGTCTATTCTTTCGGGAAGTATTAAAAATGTACAACGATTTGAAATAGTTTTACTGGTGGCCTGGAATGAAAAGAGATATCTCAGAATTTGTTTCGAGATGTTTAGTTTGAAAGAAGGTTAAAGTTGAGCATCAAGTATCTTCGGGCTTATTACAGCTGATTATGATTCCAAAGTGGAAATGGGAGAGAATCACAATGGACTTTGTGTCTGGATTACCTCTATCTCCGAGAAAGAAAGATGCCATTTGGGTGATAGTTAACAGATTAACGAAATCATATCATTTTATTTATGTGAGAACAGATTATTCTCTTGATAAATTAGCTAAATTATACATTCTGAGATTGTGCGTTGACCATATTTTGATCATGTCAGATAAAGATCTGAGATTTATATCGCGATTTTGAAGGAAATTGCAAGATGCTTTGGGTACGAGATTACATTTCAGTGCGACATTTCATCCGTAAATGGATGGTCAATCCAAGCAGATCATTCAGATTCTTGAAGATATGTTGAGACGTTGTATTCTTGAGTTCGAAGGTTCGTGGTAGAAATATCTACCGTTAATCGAATTTGCATATAATAATAGCTTTCAATCGAGCTTAAAAATGGCACCATACGAGGCTCTTTATGGTTGAAAGTGTAGATCATCATTGTACTGGACTGAGCTGAGTGAGAATAAGATTCACGGGATAGATTTGATCAAAGAGACAGAGTAGAAAGTGAAAGCGATTTGAAATAGTTTGAAAGCAATGCCAGATCATCAGAAATCATATGCAGACTTGAAATGTACAGATATTGAGTTTTAGATCGGATATAAAGTGTTTTTGAAAGTGTCTCTATGGAAGAAAATACTCAGATTTCGCAGAAAAAGCAAATTGAGTCCGAGGTTTATCGGACTACAACACCCCTAACCCGTATCCGTTGCCAAATTAGGGTCCTAAGGTATTACTAAACAAAAGCACAACTCTGAACATTCACACAAGTCATATTCATATATGTAAATGAATGTGAAATTAATTGTTAATCATGAATTTATTAATACATAATATAAAAAAATACAAATCATATAATGAACATTGTAATGATATTCGAATAACTAGTAAACATCAATCATTTTAATTCTTATTTCTATACATGTATAAATTAAATCAAATAAAATCTAACACATAGCATTTTAGTCATTAACTTATACAACATTAATAATCCATAAATGGTCAAATATACTTCAATAAACAAATAGAACTTATACACATTTTAACCATAATGAAATGGGACTATTGCCGAACATCAATAATGATGCCAATCAAGCTTAGTTCACATACTAAAAGTATACTTAATCATTTATTTATAGTTAACCATTTTATAACACAAGTAGCGACTTGAAATGCACTCATTTACATGCTAAAATGCATATACACAACTAGTCTTTTTTTATCACCAATTCAAACATTTTAACATTTCATAAAATGCATATACCCTTGAATATCACCTGTCTAATACATATTATACCTTAGTTACCTTAATAACCATTATTTACCTTGTGGCCGATGCATATAAACCAAACTCCTTAACATTACATATATTGGACATACTTTCTATATAAGTCCAAACCAAGGTCAAATGTATACATAACCATGAGCATTATAATCAACCGTATTCATTATCTTATTTTAACAAAGCATATCAACCAACTTCACACATAATTAATATATATAAATACCATAGCCGAATCAGCTAATACACTTAAGAACATGTATATTTATTTGTACCATGACCGATACATCATATACTTAGATATATAAATTCAAAAGTCGAATCATTCACATGCACATCCTAAGTCATCAACCATTTTTAAAGTATGTAGTACCTAACACAAATATTATACATTCATAGTACATAACCACATGACTAAAATGAATATAAATCATACTTAGCATAACCAAATTCAAACATAAAAGATTAGCCATTTTCACATGGCTTAGATTACACATAACCAAAAATCCAACATTTCAAAATGTAATCCAACCTATAAATGCCATAGGTCCGAATATTTAGCTTATAAATACTAAAGACAGTCAATAGTGTGATAAGATTCTCTGGCGATTCCTGAGCTCGTAAATTGAATCCAAAATCTATAAAATACAAAACAAACATACACTCACAAAGTAAGCTTTTACAGTTTAGTAAGTCATAAGCAAATAAACCATTCAAAGACATAATCCATACATTTAAACTATATCAAATTATACTATCATATTCAAATTAAACTTCAAATTTATAATTTAACATTTATCTTATACTTTTACATATAATTTATTTATGGTCGTATACATATATATTATCAAAGCATCTTTCGGTTTCACAGCTCAATCATTAAATGACCACGTACGTGTATACACATAAACATATACTCATGAATTAAAATATAGTTTCTTATGCATAAGCATAGCAATGATCGAATGAACACTTATATATATGTGTAACGCCCTGAATTTGGGCTAAGAAGTATTGGGCCTTGAGCAAGGCAACAGTTAGGAGATGGCATGTAAAGATTTAACTATGCAAGAAAATGACACAAATGAATGTCTACTTCAGTGGTTAAGTGATTTAGGAGTGTTTGGGAGTGTTTGAGAAGTCTAGGGTTCAAGCTGTAGCTTGGACAAAAATTTTGTTTTTATTAAAGTAAAACCCTAGCTTTAGGCCAATAGGCTTATAATTAAATATGGGTAAACTGTAATGCCCTAATTTTCGGGATTTTTTGGGTTTAGTGTGATTTTGGAGAAATTACGAAAATTATGTGTTCTGATTGTTGAATGTGTGCTGAGCATGTTAGTGGGCCTTTAGGAGGCCCAAACTCCGGTTAAAATTCGATAAAAATGTCAAAGTATATTTTAAGTGAAAGAGGGAACTGGAGCAAGAGGGCTCTTAAGAAATACTGGGTAAAATGTGTCATAAAACGAGCCTTGGCAAAGTGGCAAGGTGGTGCCACTAAGCTCCTAAAAAAGTGGCGCCTAAGAGGTGTAAGAGGTCCATGGTACGAGTCACAAGGTAAGCTTTAGTGACTTTATTTTTTTGTGCTTGTGTGCTAAGTTTTGGCACTCAACTGGAACTCTGTCTTGAGGAATTTGAACTACTCAGGAGAGTAAATCAATGAGTGAATTAAGGGCATTTGAATTTGGAAAGGAAGTGGTCAGCCAAGGGACTGTTGGGAAGGTAAATTCGACAAACAACCCTAGGCATAGCACAATCAGCATTTGGTTCTTTTTGTGCCGATTTCTCTAGGTAAGAAAATTCTTCCTTTTTTGTGCCGATTGAGTATAGCATTTTAGGCCTCCTTTTACCATTCTTTTGTCTTTTCTTTTCTTTCTATTCTGACCTAGTAGCCGAACCTTACTATCCTTAAACACTTGGTTGCCGATTTCTACCCTAACTGAATCTACCTCTCCCCTCTTTTCTTCTTTTCTTCCACTCTCTTTCTCTTGCACCTTGAACCGAATCCATCCCCATTGCAAACCATCACTCCTTTTCAATGTCGAATCAACTTATTCTTCTTCCTTTCTTCTTCAAGCCTTTGTCAACAACCATTGAAGGCCAACTTCTACCATTGTCGAATTTCCTGTAAACCGAAATGCAACTCTTCTATCTCTTTAAACTTTCACCAAACCGCATCTCTACTCCTCCATACTACTCTTCTGTTGTTTCACTTCATCCAATCCATTGCTAAAGCCGACAAGAGCATATTGGCATAGATTCAAAAGCCGAATACAACCCCTTTTAAACCCTTCAAAAGCTGAATCTTCTAGGACTATTCTTTGCCAGCGTGTAGGTAAAGATCTAACATAGATCTAGGATAGAAAGGGCGTGGAGACAATATTCTTCGAATAGAATCATCGGTAAGTGATCGAAACCTTGAGTACATGTGTGTTCTTAGAAGTTATAGAAAAGCTGAAATCCCTGTATATATTTAGGGAGGCTGTGACATAGCCTATTGGTGTGTTAATAATGAATGTTGGTTCTTATGTGCTTTAATTAGCAAAAAGAAAAGAGCAAACGAGAAACTGAAGGCATCGATTCAACCGGATCTAGATCTAAAGAGATCTAAGTCGATAAGGTGAAATTTTAAGGCCATTAGGGGTGCTGGCCGATTGTGGTAAGGGACTTTTTACTATGATTTTCATAGATCTGTAGTCTAACCGATTAAGTGATGGATTGTAGGAGTTATCGCGTTAAGGATTTCGTCGGTAGTTTTGCAATCAGGTGTGTGTATCGAACACCCCCTCCATGGTTCAATCGGTAAAAGCCGAAAAGCTGAAATGCCGAAGTCCTGGCATTTTGTGGGCTTGTGAGCATGCGAACGCTCTCAAGTTAATAGGAACATGTTAAATCTGAAGTCGCTACTGGTAGGTAGGACGAGTGTGAAATTTCGAGCACTTCGATATGTTGGGCCTCGGTGGGTCGAATATGGGCCCAATGGGCTTTTAGGCCCATTTGGGATAAAAATAGGTTTAAAGGTATTTCAAGATGGACCATAAGTTAAAACTTCTAAAATGGGTAATTGGTTATGGAACATTGCCTAAATGGGCTTAAACTGCTAGATGACACTTTAGGGCCTATTAGGGGTTTTAAGGGCCAGTAACTGATGCTAAAGATTGTTGAGATGAATGCTAAGACTAAAATGGTGACTGTTAACGACTGTAATACATTTAAAACTGGTAATAATAGTGTAAATGACTGAAATACCCTTAGGGTGAGAAATTACCGTTTTACCCCTAAGTGTAAAATGACTATTATACCCCTAGGGCTAGAATCTACTGTACTGCTTAATCTGACTGTCTTTGTTACTGCATACCATGTTATATATATATATATATATATATCTGTTGCAGGGGTTGAGTTGATATTGGAGGAAGTGTGAGTGGCACTGCCACGCTTTTTGAAAGGGGCTATGCCTCGTACTGTATTCTGAAAGGGGCTTTGCCTCGTTATTCTATTTATCTGAGCAACTATGCTACGATTGTGGTGTGTGGGCTAGGTGGGTTGAGTTAATCCCCACATGGTGTGTTGGCTGGTATGGGTGGGGTGTAGCGGTTGGGTGGGTCGAGAGTCTCCCCACAGGATATGGGCTTGCATTCATACTGTTATCCTGTATTGTTCTATTTTGGGCCTATGGGCCATACTGCTATCTGAATAGGGCTACGGCCCAGGTTACTGCTATCTGAATAGGGCTTCAGCCCAGTATCTGACTGAGACTGGTTGGGCTTAGGCCCAATGGGCTTGAGCCGACTTGGGCTTTGGATGGCCTTCTACACACACTGAGTTTTCCAAACTCACCCTTTTCCTTTCCATCCTTGCAGGTGAGCCCTAGTTCATGGACTTGGAGCTAGGAGGGATTCAGAGTGGCCATGAGGACTGAGCTTGGTTTAAAACTTGCTTTATTATTATTTTACATTTTTCTTTAATTACTCGTTTTACTTTTATTTTTTTGGGGGGTTGTAATAAGGCCGCTTTAACTATTTTATTTGGGGTTTATTACTTTACTTATGCATGACGTATTTCATCTACAACAACACACGTTTTCAAAATTAAATTAAAGTTTTCAAAACCAACCTTGAAAAACAATCAGTTAAACTAGTTAATGGTTCTAAAATCAAGCATGTATCAAACGAATAGAGAGTAGGCTAATTATCAAATAAACCGGGAATTTATATTAACCCAAGTACTACTTTACAAAAACTCACCATTAGACTTAGTAACTAGGCAACACGACTTAGTTTAGGTGATGTAGCACACCAGATTTGGCCATAACATCTAGGCCGGGTTTGGGGTGTTACATTTAGTGGTACAGAGCTAGGTTACAACAACTTGGCTGTGGATCGGGTCCAAAAAGGGTTTTCAAAATTTTTGAGTCTAGAAGTGTATTTTTGCAAAAAAATCAGATTTTTGGAAAAATTTGGTTTTAAAAAGATGTTTCTTCAAATTTGCCTTCTTAAAATCTAAATGTGTTGAGAAATTGATTTTAAAAATATTTAAATCTTTCTGAGTTTTTCTAAAATTTGATAAATTGAGAGGTGGCACACTGAATCTCCGGCACCAGGTCTGTAAGTATTTCTTCCGTAAATACTATACTGTACTGAAAACAATACTGTAGATAGAACTGAACCTTGATATAATATTATAGGTAGTGAAGTATTGGACTACAATACTGACTGTAGGGTAATCTAAACCCTAGGAAACTGAGACAGTAGCTAGACTACGATTACGCGAGAACAACTCTGAAACTGTATCTGTTCATAAAATATTCTTTGATAAGAACTGAAATGTTAAAACTAATGTCATAAAATTTGTAAATCAGATAAGTCGATATGAGTACAAGAGCTGCTCGTGGACGAGGCCGAGTTAGTGCTCAAGCTGGATCTTCGTCTTCTGGGCACATGCCAGCTGAGGAAGTACGAGCTCCACCAATGACGGAGACTGGATCTTATGATAGTGCTGCAGGGGACAACACTCTGTCCTAAGCTATGCTAAGGGTGCTAGAGAGGGTCGCTGGGGCAAGCACTGGAACTGTGAGTAGAGGATCTATTTCTGAACAACTCCGAGCTAATGGAGCTGAGGTTTTCAGGGGCATATCTGGAGTAGCCCCAAATATGGCTGAGTACTGGTTGGAAGCCACCAAGCGGATCATGGATGACCTGGATTGCTTAGTGGAGCAGAAATTGAAAGGTACAGTGTTATTGTTGCGAGACGAGGCATATCAGTGGTGGATCACCGTGAGAGGAGGTACCCCAACTGAGGGAGTGACTTGGGAATTGTTTAAGAAGTCCTTTAAGGTGAAATATGTTAGAGCTAGCTATGTGGATGCATGTAGGAAGGAATTCCTGAACCTGACCCAAGGCAGTAAGACCGTTGCTGAATATGAGGCAGGGTTTCTGCGATTGAGCCAGTATGCTAGTGGTATTGTTTCCACTAATTATGAGCGTAGTGTTCGTTTCGAGGATGGTCTCAAAGATGAGTTGAGGGTGCTGATAGCTCCACAGAGGGAGCGCGACTTTGCTGCACTGGTAGAGAAAGCTAAGATAGTCGAGGAAGTGAAACGAGCTAAATGACAGAACCGCGATAGGGATCACAACCGTTTTAAGAGAGATTCTGGACCATCGAGTACTGCAAATAGAAACTTTAAGAGGGCTAGGGTGGAAGAACCAGTTCGAGCAGTGCCAGTAAATACTGTGAGACCACAGCCTTGTTGGGACTGTAGTAGGGTACATCTGGGTGAATGTAGGAAGCGTAATGGAGCTTGTTTTCGATGTGGGTCTATGGAGCACTAAGTAAAAGATTGTCCATAGAGGCCAGTTCAGAATCAAGCTGTTGACCAGAGGGTTGCTCAACCTATGCGAGGAGGACTGCTACTACCAAGGGGCTGTGGTCAAGGTAGAGGAGGCAACGGTAATGGACAGGGTCGTGAGGCACCTGGCAGGGGTGCTGGTAATGCTGCGGCTCGTCAGCTAGCCCTTGTATATGCTGCTCACCGTCGAGAGGAGGGTGATGCACTTGATGTTATAACTAGTACGTTCTTGATATCTAGTATGCCTTATACTGCTTTGATTGATGTGGGTTCAACGCATTCATATGTTACTTGTGAGATCTCTGGGTCATTGGGTGTGCACTCTGAGGAGACCATGAGTGAGGTAACTGTAATTAGTCCTCTGGGTCACTCGGTTAAAGTAGATAAACTCTTTAGGGATGTGCCTTTAGAGACTCAGGGTAGAATCTTTTTGGGAGACTTGATGGAATTACCTTTTGGAGAATTCGACCTGATTTTGGGTATGGATTGGTTAACTAAGCACAAGGTGACTCTGGACTGTGCGGCAAAGAGGATGGTATTAAGAACAACCGAGGATGAGGAGGTAATGGTTATTGGAGAACGAAGGGATTATTTGTCCAATGTGGTTTCTGCCTTAAGGGTTAAAAAGCTAATTTGCAAGGGTTGTGAAGCATATCTGGCGTTCGTGAGTCAAACCGAATCTAAAGGTGTGACAGTGGAGGTAGTTAGAACTGTTAATGAGTTTCAAGATGTTTTTCCTGAGGAGCTTTCTGGATTACCTCCTAACCGAGATGTTGAGTTTGGGATCAATCTGTTGCCTAGAACAGCTCCAGTGTCCATTGCGCCTTACAGAATGGCACCAGAGGAGCTAGTGGAACTGAAAGCTCAGAATCAAGAATTGTTAGATAGGGGCTTCATTAGACCGAGTGTGTCTCTATGGGGAGCACCGGTGATGTTTGTGAAAAAGAAGGATGGAACGATACGTATGTGCATCAATTATCGCCAGTTGAACAAGCTGACGATAAAGAATAAGTGCCCTCTACCGAGAATAGATGATTTGTTTGATCAGCTTAGAGGAGCTTCTATGTTTTCCAAGATCGATTTTCGATTTGGGTACCATCAGTTAAGGGTAAAGGAAGTGGATGTTCATAAAACGGCATTCAGAACTCGATATGGTCACTATGAGTTTTTGGTTATGCCATTTGGATTGACGAATGCACTTGTAGCTTTTATGGATTTAATGAATCGAGTGTTCTAGCCGTACTTGGATCGATTCGTGGTCGTCTTTATCGACGATATATTGGTGTATTCGGAAACAGAGGAGAAGCATGTTGAGCATCTCCGAGTGGTTCTGCAAATTTTGAGAGAAAAGCAACTATATGCGAAATCTAGTAAGCGCGAATTCTGGCTACAAGAAGTGACTTTTTTTGGTCATGTTGTGTCTACTGAGGGGATTAGAGTGGATCCTCGCAAGATTGAGGCAGTTTTGGACTGGAAGCTGCCAAGGTCAGTATCGGAAAATTTGAAGTTTTCTGGGTCTGGCAGGTTATTACAGAAGGTTTGTTGAGGGATTTTCTTTAATCGCGGCACCATTGATGAAACTGTTAAGGAAAGGAGTAGCATTTATATGGACTGAGAAGCAGTAAGAAGCTTTTGATAGGTTGAAAACGGTGTTGACTGAGGCGCCAGTGTTGATTCAGCTAGATTCTGGGAAGGACTTCACTGTGTATAGCAATGTTTCGCATGTAGGGTTAGGTTGTGTATTGATGCAAGAGGGTAAGGTGGTCGCTTATGCTTCATGGCAGCTTAAGCCTCACGAAGCGAATTACCCTACGCATGACTTGGAGTTGGCAGCAGTGTTATTTGTATTGAAAATCTGGAGACACTACCTTTATGGAGAAAAGTGTATTATGTACACTGACCATAAAAGTCTCAAATATCTGTTGACTCAAAAGGTGTTGAATCTTAGGCAACAAAGATGGATAGAGTTGCTTAAGGATTATGATTGTTCGATTGAGTAACACCCAGGTAAGGCTAACGTAGTGGCTGATGCACTGAGCAGAAGGATTGTTGCTAAACTAAAGGCTATGTTTGCACGGTTAAGTTTGTATGACAATGGTAGTCTATTAGCTGAATTACAAGTGTGACCGTCTTGGACTGAGAAAATTAAAGAGATGTAGTTGAAAGATGACTCGTTGATTCCTCGATTTCAGCAAGTTAAGAATGGTGAGAGTGAGGATTTTAGGCTGAATTCTGATGGGGTTCTTTGTTTCCGTGGAAGAGTTTGTATACTGAAGGATTCTGAGTTGAGGCAAATGATTCTGAAAGAGGCTCATGGTGGACCTTATGCAATGCATCCTAGAGGGAATAAGTTATATCGAGATTTGCGAGAGGTATATTGGTGGCCTGGACTCAAGCGAGAAGTGACTGAATTCGTGGGGAAATGTCTGACGTGCTAGCAAGTTAAAGCTGAGCACCAATTGCCTTCGGGATTGTTGCAGCCAGTGAAGATTTCGCAGTGGAAATAGGAAAGAGTAATGATGGACTTTATGAGTGGATTGCCTTTGACACCTTCGAAGAAAGACTCTGTTTGGGTAATCGTGGATAGATTGATGAAGTCTACTCATTTCATACCGGTCAGAACCAATTACTCACTGCAGAAGTTGGCCAAGCTGTATGTAGCAGAGATAGTGCGGTTGCATAGGGTGCCAGTTTCGATAATTTCTGATCGAGATCCTAGATTTACATCTCAATTCTGGCAGAAGTTGCATGAGGTGTTGGGTACGCGATTGGACTTTAGTACTGCATTTCACCCTCAGATAGATAGTCAGTCTGAAAGGGTCATTCAAGTGTTGGAAGATATGCTGAGAGGATGTGTTATCGACTTTCGGGGTAGTTGGGAAGATTATTTGTGATTGGCGAAATTCGCGTACAACAACAGTTACCAAGCAAGTATTTAGATGGCTCCATATGAGGCACTTTATGGGCGAAGATGTCGTACTCCTACATGTTGGACAGAGTTAGGAGAGCGCCAATTGTTTGGACCAGAGTTGCTAACAGATACAGAAAACAAGGTTAAGCTGATTCGAGACCGGTTAAAAAAGGCGTCTGATAGGCAAAAATCATATGCTGACCTTAAGCGCAAGGAAATTGAGTTTGCTGTTGGAGATATGGTATTCTTAAAAGTTTCGCCATGGAAAAAGATCTTAAGGTTTGGTAGGAAGGGCAAGTTAAGTCCGCCTTTCATTGGACCTTATCGGATTCTTAAGCGGATTGGGCCAGTAGTATATCAGTTGGAGTTGTCGCCAGAGTTAAACCTATATTCACGATGTTTTTTACATATCCATGTTAAGGCGGTATCAGTCGGATCCTTCGCATATTGTACCAGTGGAGGAGATTGCAGTTAATACTAATTTGACCTTCGAGGAGGAGCCTGTGCAAATCTTAGATCGTGAAGTCAAAGTCTTAAGGAGAAAGTCAGTTCCATTGGTAAAGGTGCTGTGGCATAACCATGGTAGAGAATAGGCTACTTGGGAGCCAGAGGAAGCGATGCGTCAACAATACCCTTAGTTATTTGGATCAAGTAAATTTCGAGGCCGAAATTTCTTTAAGAGGGTTGAGTTGTAACGCCCTGATTTTCGGGATTTTTCGGGTTTAGTGTGATTTTGGAGAAATTGCTAAAATTGTGTGTTCTGATTGTTGAATGTGTGTTTGAGCATGTTAGTGGGCCTTTAGGAGGCCCAAACTTCGATTAAAATTCGATAAAAATGTCAAAGTATGTTTTAAGTTAAAGAGGGAACTAGAGCAAGAGGGCTCTTCAGAAATACTAGGTAAAATGTGTCATAAAAGGAGCCTTGGCAAAGTGGCAAGGTGGCGCCACTAAGCTCCTAAAAAAGTGGCACCTAAGAGGTGTAAGAGGTCCATTGTACGAGTCACAAGGTAAGCTTTAATGACTTTTATTTTTATGTGCTTGTGTGCTAAGTGTTGGCACTCAACTGGAACTCTGTCTTGAGGAATTTGAACTGCTTAGGAGAGTAAATCAAGGAGTGAATTAAGGGCATTTGAATTTGGAAAGGAAGTGGTCGGCCAAGGGACTGTTGGGAAGGCAAATTCAGCAAACAACCCTAGGCATAGCACAATCGGCATTTGGGTCTTTTTGTACCGATTTCTCTAGGTAAGAAAATTCTTCCTTTTTGTGCCGATTGAGTATAGCATTTTAGGCCTTCTTTTATCATTCTTTTGTCTCTTCTTTTCTTTCTATTCTGACCTAGTAGCCGAACCTTACTATCCTTAAACACTTGGTTGCCGATTTCTACCCTAACCGAATCTACTTCTCCCCTCTTTTCTTCTTTTCTTCCACTCTCTTTCTCTTGCACCTTGAACCGAATCCATCCCTATTGCAAACCATCACTCCTTTTCAAAGTTGAATCAACCTGTTCTTCTTCCTTTCTGCTTCAAGCCTTCATCAACAACCATTGAAGGCCAACCTCTACCATTGCCGAATATCCTGTAGACCGAAAGGCAACTCTTCTGTCTCTTTAAACTTTCACCAAACCGCATCACTACTCCTCCATACTACTCTTTTGTTGTTTCACTCCATCCAATCCCTTGTTAAAGCTGACAAGAGCATATTGCCATAGATTCAAAAGCCGAAAACAACCCCTTTTAAACCCTTCAAAAGCCTAATCTTCTAGGACTATTCTTTGCCAGCGTGTGGGTAGAGATCTAACATAGATCTAGGATAGAAAGGGCGTGGAGACAATATTCTTCGAATAGAATCATTGGTAAGTGATCGAAACCTTGAGTACATGTGTGTATGGAAAAGCCGAAATCCCTGTATATATTTAGGGAGGCTGTCGACATAGCCTATTGGTGTGTTAATAATGAATGTTGGTTCTTATGTGCTTTAATTAGCAACAAAGGAGAGCAAACGAGGAATTAAAGGCATCGATTCAACCGGATCTAGATTTAAAGGGATCTAAGTCGACAAGGTGAGATTTTAAGGCCATTAGGGGTGCTGGCCGATTGTGGTAAGGAACTTTTTACTATGATTTTCAAAGATCTGTAGTCTAACCGATTAAGTGATGGATTGTAGGAGTTATCGTGTTGAGGATTTTGTCGGTAGTTTTGCAATCAGGTGTGTGTATTGAACACCCCCTCCATGGTTCAATCGGCAAAAGCTAAAAGGTCGAAATGCCGAAGTCCTGGCATTTCGTGGGCTTGTGAGTGTGCGAACGCTTTCAAGTCGATAGGAACATGTTAAATCTGAAATTGCTACTGGTAGGTAGGACGAGTGTGAAATTTTGAGCACTTCGGTATGTTGGGCCTCGGTGGGCCGAATATGAGCCCAATGGGGTTTTGGGCCCATTTGGGATAAAAATAGGTTTAAAGGTATTTCAGGATGGACTATAAGTTAAAACTTCTAAAATGGGTAATTGGTTATGGAACAACCTAAATGGGCTTAAACTGCTAGTTGACACTTTAGGGCCCATTAGGGGTTTTAGGGGCCAGTAACTGAAACTGCTAAAGACTGTTGAGATGAATGCTAAGACAAAAATGGTGACTATTAATGACTGTAATACGTTTAAAACTGGTAATAATAGTGTAAATGACTGAAATACCCATAGGGTGAGAAATTATCGTTTTACTCCTAGGTGTAAAATGACTATTATACCCCTAGAGCTAGAATCGACTGTACTGCTTAATCTGACTGTCTCTGTTACTGCATACCATGGTATATATAAATATCTATTGCATGGGCTGGGTTGATATTGGAGGAAGTGTGAGTGGCACTGCCACGTTTTCTGAAAGGGGCTATGACTCGTATTATATTCTGAAAGGGGCTTTGCCTCGTTATTCTATTTATCTGAGCAGCTATGTTGTAACTGTGGTGTCTGGGCTGGGTGGGTTGAGTTAATCCCCACATGGTGTGTTGGCTGGTACGGGTGGTGTGTAGAGGTTGGGTGGGTCGAGTAGTCTCCCCACAGGATATGGGCTCTCTTTCATACTATTATTCTGTACTGTTCTGTTCTGGGCCTATGGGCCATACTGCTATCTGAATAGGGCTACGGCCCAGGTTACTGCTATCTAAATAGGGCTTCCGCCTAGTATCTGACTGAGACTGGTTGGGCTTTGGCCCAATGGGCTTGTGCTGACTTGGGCTTTGGATGGCCTTCTGCACACACTGAGTTTTCCAAACTCACCCTTTTCCTTTCCAGCCTTGCAGGTGAGCCCTAGTTCATGGACTTGGAGCTGGGAGGGATTCAGAGTGGCCATGAGGACTGAACTTGGTTTAAAACTTGCTTTATTATTATTTCACATTTTTCTTTAATTACTCGTTTTACTTTTATTTTTTTGGGGTTGTAATAAGGCCGCTTTAACTATTTTATTTGTGGTTTATTACTTTACTTATGCATGACATGTTTCATCTACAACAACACACGTTTTCAAAATTAAACTAAAGTTTTCAAAACCAACCTTGCAAAACAACCGGTTAAACTAGATAATGGTTCTAAAATGAAGCGTGTATAAAACGAATAGAGAGTAGGCTAATTATCAAATAAACCAAGAATTTCTATTAACCCAAGCGCTGCTTTACAAAAACTCACCATCAGACTTAGTAACTAGGCAACGCGACTTAGTTTAGGTGATGTAGCACACCAGATTTGGCCATAACATCTAGGCCGAGTTTGGGGTGTTACATAAACCATGACACAAAAAGCCTAGTGGTTTGTTGGTAAGTGGCGTGTGGATGTTTCCTTAGGGTCGAGGTTCAAGTCTTGGCATATAAAGAATTTTTGTTTACTTACTTAAGTGAACTCTGACTTGGCTTGTAGGCTTTTAAATTGTTGCGATTAAAATATGACACAAAGGAGCATGGTAGTATAGTGGTAGTGGCGTGTTATGGTTCCAAAGAGGTTGGGGGTTTGAGTCAAACATTGAACAAGGGGGTTAATTATTTTGTTACTCTTGTTAGGTAAGAAGCAAAGGTTGAGTGAAACTCTACTGAGGTGGTTGTTGAATTGGTCATGGGGAGAAAATCAAGGGATGTGATAGGGGTTGGTATGGATATGGAGGGGAAATAAGGGGAGTAAATGAAGGAAATTCAAAGTTGGCGTGTTGTAACCGAATGGGGAAGGTAGAGAATGCAAAATTCAGCTAAGGGTGCTCTCTCTTGCTCTCATTTTTCTTTAATATTGGTTTAGAGTATTGGTTTTTGTTAGAAGCTGATTCTAGCTAAAATGACTTAAGGGTTCTCTCGTTTTCTTTTTTCAATTGCGTTGGAGACAAATTGCTTTGCGTTTTCTCACTTTACTTTTTAGCTGAACCTGTGTTTTTCATTCAGGTATTTTCTTTCGAGTTATTTCTGTCTATTCTAGTGTCGACCCCTTCTCTACACAACCTTGTTAAGTTGCTTTCTTCTTTCATTTTGTTTCTCTCTTTCTCTCAACCAAATTTATCCTCTCTCCTTCCTCACAATTTCATCTCTTCTCTTCGGGTGCTCTTCTTCTCTTTTCTACTCTCTGCTTTCACTTATTGGTTTCCCTTCTCATATTACCGAATATTATTGTCTGGGGTGAACCGAATCCCTTTCTTGCTATTATTTGTGGTGGTCGATTCTCCGCTTCTCTTTTTGTTACTTTTCCAGTTCTCTTTTCTCTCATCTCTTCCCTCTCTATATCGGTTCTGCAAGTATTCCTGACAAATCAGTATTTTAGTGAAGTGAAGGAGTGCATGTGTTTGGAGGCAATCGAAATCTCTTTCTTCCATTATTCGATTAAGGTAAGAACGCTACCTTACTTTTGGGTAGATTGAATATCATTATGTGTTGTAAGTGAATAGTTGTGGAATTAGGCCACATGTATGTTTGATCTTGGTTAATAGGATCTCTGTGTGTAATATAGACTTTCGACATGGAGAGTGATCAACTTTGGTTAGCGAACTTAGAGGACTAAGTCACCCACATTCAATCAAGGTAAGATGGTGTGTATTTTTGAAATAAGTGTTGAGAGGTTTATCAACCCGAATCGGCGGTTAAGTAACTGAATGCCTTGTTTGACTGTAGGTTCGGTGCACGTGGGATTCTTCACAGATTTCGCAAAACAGGTGTGTAACAGTACCCTGTAATCGATAGTTGGTGAAAAGCTAAAAAGCCAAAAAGTACAGCAACTGATGCCACACATGCGTGCGAACACACGTGTGGAAAATCATGACCACAAAACATGGGCGGATGACCGAATTACCCTCGAAGGGTAAAATGACCGAATTACTCCCGAAGGGTAAAATGACCGAATTACCCTCAAAGGGTAAAATGACCGAATTACCCCCGTAGGGTAAAATGACCGTAATACCCCTATTGGGTAAAATGACTGTAATGCCCTTATAGGGTAAAATGACCGTAATACCCTTGTAAAGTAAAATAACCGTAATACCCCTGTAGGGTAGAATGACTGTTATGCTTTATATGATGTTTGATTGATTGAGTATGTTATGTGATATTTATGTGTTTTGCATACATGCACGACATGCTGCATGGGTTGGGTTATTGTTATGGAGGAAGTACTATTCTATTAGGGTCGCATGGGTCCCACGAGACGACTGTGGACCCACCAAAGGCTTTAAGTCGTATATTCGTACTGATCTGTTAAGGTCACACGGGTCGCATGAGATGACTGTGGACCGACCAATGGCTTTGTACCATTCATACTATTGACGTCTTGGTGCTGTTCATTTTACCAGTGGCTTTGTGCCATGCATATTATTGATGGCTTAGTGTTGTCCATTCTACCGAGGGCTTCGTACCATGCATATTATCGATGGCTTAGTGCTATCCATTCTACCGAGTGTTTTTTGCCACGCATATTATCGATGGCTTAGTGCTGTCCATTTTATCGATTGCTTTGTGCCACGCATATTATCGATGGCTTTGTGTCGTTCACATTATCGAAAGTAGGTTGTATTGATGTCTTAAAGCCACTTATCTTACTGGCAGCTATGTTGCGATTTTGATTACGGGTAGCTAAGCTGCGATTCTGTTGTCTGGCAGCCTTCTTGCGATATTGGTGTGCTGACAGGGTGGGTTGATGTTATCCCCATATGGTGTGTTGGTGGTACGGAGTGAGGTGTTGGCTGGATTGGGGTGGGATTACATGCATCATACATTACAAATATGTTCAGCTTCTGATTCTGCTACCGAATGGGCTAAGGCCCATCGATACTGTTTGCTATAATGGGCTCAGGCCTAGACTACCTCTGTATTCTGTACTTTTGATTGAAATTTTTTATATTAGGGGATTACACACTGAGTTTTCGTAAACTCACCCCGTTTTTAAATGTGTAGGTAATCCCCAACATTAGGCTGATCGGTGCTGTAAGGAGCTCGGAGGTGGTCACACGACTATAGTTAAATTACCTATGGTTTTATTTATACTTTTAGTTACGATTTGGGTTTTATTTTTCTAATGAGGCCTCTCTCTAAATTTCTACTTTTAATTTGGGTTTTTATTTATTACAGTTTATATCTGCTAGAAGTAGGACATGGTTTTCAAAAATGATAATTGTTTGCATAACAACACATTTCCGCAACACTATTGAAATGCTTCTACACAAACAAAGTTTTTTTTTAAAAGTAAGAACATTTTAAATGGTTAAGAAATGACTAAAAGTATATAAGAACCAACAAGAGGCTTTAACTTTCAAACGGGCTTTTGTCAACAAGATCGAGCTTTCAAAAAGAACACTCTAATGTGACACATTAGTTTTGGCCATAACGTATAGACCGGGTTTGGGGGTGTTACAATATGGATACATTAACAAACTATCATTCAATGGCTAAGCCAAAACATCTTTATCATACCAAATACACATACACTTATATGCATATACTCGTAAGTCAAAGTATAACAATCACACATATATGTATTTATATCAATAGCCGAACATACCACTAATCACACATATTTAAAAAAATCATTTCAATAATACTCATATTATTTATTCACAAGGCCGAATACATTTTTCACATTCACTTACATTCTACCTTTACTTCAAATATGAGTTGCAACAAATATTAAGTAACTTACTTACCTTCTTCAAGTAGGTGATAAACCAATTCATACCTGATCACTTTAGCTCATTTTGCACATTCGATCACAACTTATCGATGCCTAATGAACCATTCGGAATTGGATAGGACACTCAAATAATCACACATATCGTACAATGCCAACATCCCAGATGTGGTCCTACATGTAATCACATATCGACGCCACTATAATGTGGACTTACTCATACACATATATTGGAGTCACATATCGATGCCAACGTGTAAAACGTGGACTTACTCGTACACATATATGGAGTCACATATTGATGACAACGTAGAAAACGTGGACTTACTCATACACATATATCAGTGTCACATATCGATGCCATTATCTTACTCGCACATCACATATCAGAGTCACATATCGATGCCAACGTATTAAACGTGGTCTTACTCATGCACATATATAGGAATCACAAATCAATGCCATGGTCTTACTCGCACATCACATATCAGAATTCACATGTCGATGCCTCATACACATCCTTGTATCAACTTTACATTGGTCAGAGCATACATATGTTCATTAACAAAATTATCATCTACTACCAATATCACTATATCATCATATAATTTAATATACATATATATATATCCATGATTCATATTTTAACATCATATACATAAACATATCTTATTGAGCCGAATATAAACATACAATTTATATACAAATAATCAATATTTTAATATGTGTAACACCCTAAACCCGGCCCAGACGTTACGGCCAAGTCTGGTGTGTCACATTGAAGTGTTTTTCGAAAACTATGTTTTCATTGAAAACCCTTCTTGGAGTTTAGAAACTTCTACCGTTAACTTGTATAAAATCTCAGCTTGTGTTTGTTTATTTTTTTCAAAACGTGGTTCATTAAAATAATCATTCCCTTTTTAAACATTGTTAATAACTCTATAAAATTTTATGGCAATTTGTGAAAGCTTATTAACCTTTGTAGGTTGCGGAAAACATGTTATTTTTAAAACAGTTTAAGTATCGGAAAACTAGACCTTCTTCATTATGGCTTAAAGTGAATGGATACTATGCACCAGGTAGGATTCCAGAAAAGAGGAGGTGAGTCAATTAGACTGCTTAAGTACCAAGCTCTCCTTGGATCTAATCCTAGACATGCACACATCCATTGCCACACTTTAACCTTATGACTTGCCCATGAACAACAAATTAGGTTTAAGTCTATTTAAAATATTTATTTATGAAAACGTTTACGTTGCGGAAGCTTTGCTCTGTTATCGTGATATTTTGAAAATAAGTAACTTTTATGAAAGCGCGCCTAAGAGCTATCCGATTTCGAAACGATTTAAACAATATCATACTTAAGCTAAAAAAAATTAAATAATTAGAGTGGCTTTATTACAAACCTAAAATCAGAATAAAAATAAAAATAAATTGAAATAAATAACTTAATAAAAACCAACAGTCCAGTCCAAGTGGCCACTCTGAATCCCTCCCAGCTCCAAGTCCACCAGTCAAGGGCTCACCTGCGAGGATGGAAGGAAAAGAGGTGAGTTTGGTAACTCAGTGTGTAAAGAAACCCATCCAGAGCCCAAATCAGCTCAAGCCCACTGGCCTAAGCCCTATCTAATTTTAGTAATAACTGGGCCGAAGCCCTATTCAAATACAGTAAACTGGGCCTTAGCCATTTTTAGCCATTAATACGGCCCATAGGCTCAATTCAATAGCAGAACAGTAATATCGATGCATGAATGCAAAACCTATATCAGTATGTGGGGAAGCTACTCAACCCACCCAACCGCTACTCTCCACCCGTACCAGCCAAACTCTCCATGTGGGGAAAACTACTCAACCCACCCAACCGCTACTTTCCACGGTGGCAGCATAGCTACATAATTAGATAGTGTCGCCAAGCCACCAGTACAGTAATGCGAGGCGAAGCCTCTTTCAGTAAACTAGGGCAAAACCCCCTTTTCAATAAATTGAGGGAAAACCTCTTTTCAGTACTTCCTCTATCAAATAATCCCAATCCCATGCAACAGATTACCATGATATGGCATACAGTAAACAGAAACAGTAAATTGTTTATTTCAGTCAAATTTAGCCCTAGGGGTATAACAGTCATTTTTGCACCTAGGGGTAAAACTGTAATTTCTCACCTACGAGGGTAATTCAATAATTATTCCACTTTTTAGGGTTTTATGCACTTTACAGTCATTAATCGCCCAACTTTTATCATAGTAGCTTACTTAGCCCATTTTAGCAGTTTATAGTCGTTGGGCCCTCATTTTAAGCCCATTTCGCCAAATTCTAAGTCTAGTCTAACAGATTTGACCTACAGTTTATCAGAATACGCTTACCGCTTACTTTTACCTATATTGGCCCGTAAGCCCATTGGGCACAATTTTAGCCCATCGAGGCCTAAACTTACCGAAGTGCACGAAATCGCACACTCAACTATCTTACCACTTGCGATTACAAATCCAATGATTTCCAACCGACTTATGAGCGTTCGCATGCTCACAAGCTGATGAAATGTCGAAATTTCAGCATTTCGACATTTCAGCTTTTGCCGAATTGAACTACAAGATGGTGTTCGATACACACCTGATTTGCGATTTCCACAATGAGATCTCCTATGCGATTATCCTACATTTGTTCACTATGATAATCAGATTACAAAGCCATATTAACCAACGTAACACTTACTCATCATATTCGGCCATACTTAGGGACTATTACCCACTTACCTTCATCGACCTTTAACTACCAGATCTAGATGCTCCAGTGGTGTTAGCCTTCAATACTCTTTGATTGCTAGCCTTTTGTCCACACTAAACACATAAAATCAAAGAACGAGGCTAGTAAAGCCCTTAGTCCCAAAACGATAGCCTCCCTAAGTGTTTAAGGATTATTCGGCTTTTCTTACATCCCGAAATAACGAATAGAAATAAGGTTCTGAGTACTTACCACCAACGATGTACTTGTCAAGAGCGTTTCCAACACCTTTCCAATCTCAGATCCACAGTGAATCCAACTTAAAATGCAAATACAAAATAGATCTAGAGTTTAATTCCCAAATTACTAAGAATATGGAGGTTTCGGCTGTTAGTATAATGAAGAAGAAGAAGATGGAAGTTGTATAAAAAGAGAGGGTTTCGAGAAGGGTTTTAGGAGTTGTGAGATTTGGCTAAATAGATCGAAGAAAGAATGGGGCTTCGTTTTAAGTGAAGAGAGTTTCAATTTAGAACGAAAAGTAGATAAATGAAGAAGAAAAGGGATTATACCTTGATTTCGGTTTTAGAAAAGACAACAAAAGATGAAGAAAAGAAGAAATACACTAGTGGGTAGAAAGAATGTAAGTTTTGGCTATCATGGAAAGAAAAACAAAAGGGAAACAAATTTTAAAAAAATATGAGCGAAGAGATGATAAACAAAATAATAAAAATGACAAAACCCGATTCAATAAAACCAAAGAAGAAGATAGCTCATAAAGGCCAAAATAATAGAAGTAATCGACACTTAATGCTTATTAAAAATTCTTTCTAATTTCAAATTCCTTGCTTTGCTCCTTGAATTTAGCATTTGAGTTCCATCCAACCACCGACTAGCAGCCTTATCCCCCATTTTCCACCGATCAGCAGACCCAATCTGCTGCTAGGGAGAGTTTCGGTCCCGCACGGCTCCTTCCCAAGCGCACAGGAAAAAGGCCATCCTCCTGCACGCACCTCAGCTCAAACACGGGACCTCCAAGTAACCTAGCATGCTATTGGCCACTGGGCTGGGGCTTCTTCTTTACCTTATTATAGTCGCATTTAATTTTAAGCCTTACCTGCTGAAGTCTCTGCAATTTTAAAAATAAAACTAAAATTTTGCCTGCTCCTGGACTCGAATTGGCGTCCCCTTGGAGTTCCTAACGTGCTGCTGCCACTGCGCCGCAGGCACTCTTGTGGCATAATCCAGTTGCAGCCTCTCTTAAACCCTATTTAGTCGCACTCCTGATTACTTTAAAAAAATAAAACAGCTTGTGCGAGCGAGGCCTCTAACCCAGGCTCTCTTCCAAGCTCCCAGCGCCTTTGCCACTGGGCCAAGCTTTCCTTTGTGTCCACTTTTTAATCCAACTAATTATAAGGCTTCCTTGCGTCATTCCCTGGGTTTAAAAAAAACCCACATTTGCGCATGCTAGGAGTCAAACCCTAGCTCCCCTTCCTACTACCTAGCGTGCTTAGCCACTGGGCCAGGCACTTCCTTGTGCCTAATTAATTTTTTTTTTTTTGCTAGAGTCTTGGATCGAACCCAAGACTTTTCCCGCACTATAAATCCTTCTTAATTTATTTAAAAACTAACCTAAACATCAAAATAATAACAGTAATATTTTATTAATAATAATTTTTTTCCTAATAATAATATTTAAAACTTCTCAATTATTCAGGTTTTCTTTTATTCGAACCCAGACTCAAGTCCCAATTCTTCTAGGCCTAAATTCAGGGTGTTACAATATGTATAACTCATGTCACCACTTTCAATACTAGAACTCATTCATTACTTTATCATCAAACGTAAATTATTTTTATTACTCAATGCCGATTCATAATTTACTTCATATTATTACAACTATTTATTGATCACATATATATATATATATTAAAATTTAACCACATCTATTTGCTTATAAACTTACCTTAGATGATATAAAATGGAACGGACGACTAGTCGACAACTTTCATTTTTCCCCCGATCCAAATTTGATTCCTTTAGTTATTGATCTAAGCATATTTAAATTAAACTCATTCAAACATTTTTTAATTCAATTTAGTCCAAAAACACATAAATGGACAAATTACCATTTTACAATTCTATATATTTAGTCCCTCTTGCACAAAACACAAAATATGTAAAATCTCAACATACCCATGTTAGGCCAAATGTTACCAGTATTCATACAAGTCCATATATTTCATTTATTTCACATTTTAGTCCCTCAAATTATTATTTTTTGCAATTTAGTCTTGGTTACTCAAAATCATCAAAAACTCCAATACAAAACATGTTAATCCAAAACATATCTTTCATATTTCATTATCAAACAACAAAAATCACAAGCTTTCAACAATGGCATAACTCAAAATATTCACCAAAATAAAAAATTCAAGCATGGGTTTACTTGTACTCGAAGCAACGATCTCAAAAATGTAAAAATTATCAAAAACCGAGAAAAAACGAACCTTGAATTAAGCTTGGAAGGTGGCTGAATATTTGAAAGCTTCAAAACCCATTTTCTTTTCTTTTGTTTTGGCAAGAACATGATATAAACACTAAATGGCTTTTAATTTTTTTATGTTATAATATAACATACATTACTTAATGTTTAATTTACATTTTTAATGTAACGCCCTAATTTTCGAGATTTTTTGGGTTTCTGTGATTTTTGGTGAATTTTATAAATTTTGGTGTTCTGAATATTGGAATTGAGTTTAAAAGTGTTAGTGGGCCTTTAGAAGGCCCAAGCCTAAATTAAAACCCGGTAAAATATCAAGTTTGAATTTTAAGTGAATAGGAGACTTGGTTAAGTGGGCTTTTAAGAAAAACTTCGTAAATTATGATACAAGAAGAGCTTTGGCAAAGTGGCAAGGTAGCGCCACTAAGTTCCTAAAAAAGTGGCGCCTGGGAAGGAATTAAAGGTCTAGGGTTCATGTTGCAAGATAAGCGTATGGTTACTTTTAATTTTTAGGCATGTGCCGAGCATGTGATCACTTAAGTAGAATCGGCTAGGGCCTTAGGAAGGTTGGGCCGATTGCTTTGTTACTAATTAGGGTTACTTTCTTTTCTTTTTCTGTCATGACAAATTAGGGTTAGCCACCTGAAAGTTTTCACTTTCATTCATCCTTTTCTAAGTTTTCACAAAAGCCGAAAATGTAAATTCCTTCTCTTTTATGCCGATTTCTTCTTCTTCTTCTTCTCCTACATTACTTTCTTTTCATTTTTGCTTTCTACCTCAGCCGAACATCCCTGTTACTCAAATCCATCTTTTGTTTCAATTCCATCCTCCCTAAAACCACCATAGCCGATTGCCATAAAAGCCGAAATCCCAAAAACTTACCTCTTGTGCCAATTCCTCCAAGCTAATTCCCTCTATTCTTTTCATTCCTTTTGATTGAATTTCATCTTCTCTAAACCTTTAGTACCTGTCGGCAACATTACTCCAAGATTACAACCCCAAATCACCATCTTCTTCACCAGTCAAAAAGCCGAAACTGCCATAACCATAGAAGCTCATAGTCGAATCTTTAGATCTTTAAGATTCGAGTTATGCTAGTGTTTAGGGGATAGATCTACATCAGATCTGAGTAGGAACATAAGAAGAAACTGTGGTAAGTACTTATTATCCCAGATCTACATTATTTTGCGATTTAGAAAAAGGCGAAGTCCCTAAAATCTAGGGAGGTTGTCGATTGGGGCTTAGGGCTCTAAGGGTCATTAACCAATAATTTCTTTTGGTGATTAGTGTGTTCTAGAGGTGATTGATCAAAAGCTTGGATCTTTGGAACGACTAGATCTAGATCTAGACATCAATTTCGGCAAAGGTAAGATTTTGAGGGCCTTAGGGGCATTGGCCGAAAATGGGTACGTGAATATTGGGATTGTTTATTGTAGATTTGCAATCTAAGAATTATGGAAATTGATTGTAGGACATCGTGGGGGATCTCAGTAGCAGTCGTCGTGAAACAGGTGTGTATCGAACGCCTTCTTTAGTCTAATTCGGCAAAAGTTAAAATACCGAAATTCTGACATTTTGTGGGCTTGTGAGTGTGCAAATGCTCACAAGATGTTATAAATCATTAGATTTGAAATCGCAAGGTGGTGAGCTAGTCGCATGTGGAATTTCGTATACTTCGATAATTGGGCCTCGATGGGCTGTAAATGGGCCTAATGGGCTTACGGGCCCATATGGGTAAAAATAGGCAATAAGTATGTTCTGTTAGACTGAAGGATTGAAACTGCTAAAACTGGAAAGTTTGTTATGAAACTTAGACTAAATGGGCTTAATTTGCTAATAGACACCGTAGGGCCTATTAGGGGTTTTAGGGCCCAATAGCTAAAATTGTTAAACTAAGCTAAATAGACTACCGTGAAGACAAATGGATTAGTAGTGACTGTATTATGTATGAAAACCCTAAAAATTGGTAAAATTACTAAAATACCCTTATAGGTGGAAAATTACGATTTTACCCCTAAGAGTAAAATGACTGTTATACCCCTAGGGTTAAGTTTGATCCAAAATGCATGTTTTACTGTTACTGTTTACTGCATGCCATTATTATTTGTTGCATAGGACTGGGATATTGATGGAGGAAGTACTGAAAGTGGCTTGACCACATACTAGAGGCCTTGCCTCAATTTACTGTTATATGAGCAGCCATGCTGCAACTGTGGAGTGTAGGGCTGGGTGGGTTGAGTTATTCGGTGTGTAGGGCTAGCACGGGTGGAATGTAGCGGATGGATTTAGTGTAAGAGTATGCCCAAAGATCAATCACGAGATGGTTGTAATAACATACTTGATTTATCATGTTTATTAATATAAGGCGTTGCCATTATTATTTCAGCTTCTTTTTTGTGTGCATAAATAAACTGTTTTATAATAATGTCTTGAGAATAATATGATTATTCTTAAAAGATCCTTAGTCAAGTATCATTGTTGGCTAGGACAACAATAATGTATTAAGACTAACATGTAGTTGATTGATGATAAAGAGTTGTCATTGATATGGAGTGTCAAAATCAATACATGAATATGTGTGTTAGAGAACAACATATTGGACTGACCCACTATGAGTATGTTTCTTAGATTATTATGTAATTGTCACAACATTACTCATAGCGATTAGTATATATATGATCCTCATACCTGAGATCATCATTATCCCAACATCGTGAGTTGTATATTTTGATATAGTCAATCGAACACCGTAACTGGTTGTTCTATAAAGACTGATGTTGGATGTACCACAATCTATGTAGAGGGATATGGTTGATCAATATAGGATAAGTCCCTCATACATAATGGGAGTAATATCTCAGGCCACTTGATCGAGTGAGACTAGAAATGCATGGCCATGCTCAAATAAGTTGATATGAGATGTCATACTTATTTGTGTATCATAGTCTACTCAAGGTATCAAGAAACATGGGATGGACTATGCAAGTGCGACTATTCCATGACTTGTGTCCATTCCAAAGATATAGGACTTAAGGATTAATGCATGAAAGGTTAATCACAAAAAGGTTATGTCGAGTCATGACTTCTTGTAACTTAGGTAGCAATGATGCATTGCTAGATGCCACTCACTGTTTGTAATATTAGAATCGTTCTAGTATTACTACTAACGTTACAAGAACCTATAGGGTCACACCCTATGACTGAAATGAACGGAGTAAAATAAAATTGGTATTGTATTTGGTTGTCACATGAATTAAATTAATTATAGAATTAATTTAATTGGGCAATCAAATTGTTGAACATACTATATGTACAAGGATGTTGTACACATAATCAGAACATAATTTTATTAATATATGAACTTGATTCGTATATAAGTTTAAATAAGTATAGTTTACCGAAATCTTTATTATAATTATTGTAATTATAATTTTTGGTTAAACAATATTATCTTTATTTTAATAATGATTATTATGTTCAGATTAATTTTTAATGAATTAAAAATTCGTTATAAAGATATACCAATTAAAAGGGTGTTATATATAGTAAGGGTAAAAACCCTAAAGTTAACATATATAAATATGCCCGAAACTATGCTAATTGGTCTAGCAGCCGTCAAGCATAAAAATCTTTGAAAAATAGTTTTCTGAAATTTCTATCGTTCATTGTCAATCGGGTGGACTACATAGAGGCCGACATCGGAAAAGGTTGCGGTTTGGTTTGATAGTGATTCAGGATTCACATTGCCTAGGCGTCGCTATCTACTCAGATTAAAGTTTCGGTAATTTCGAAATCTTTATCACCCTGATTCTTTCCTTACACATGGATTCATGGTTTGGATCGCCGGAACATTTTATTAATTTTATTTTTTCCGCTGCGCCTTGAAGGCACCGGCATTCCAACATTTAGGCTGGGTCGGGCTTGCATACATGTTAATATCTGTTCTGTTCTAAAATGGGCCTATGGGCCGTACTATTATCTGAAAAGGGTTAAGGCCCAGTTTACTGTATCTGGATAGGGCTTCGGCCCAGTTACCACTGTGACTGGATAGGGCTTTGGCCTAGTGGGCTTGAGTTGATTTGGGCCCTGGATGGGCATTCTATACACACTGAGTTTTCCAAACTCACCCCCCTTTCTTTTCATCCATAGAGGTGAGCCCTAGTTGGTGGACTAGGAGCTGTGAGGGATTCAGAGTGGCCACGAAGATTAAATTTCTAGTTTTTAATGATTTCATTTTATTATTTATTTAGATTATTTAATTTTGGTTTTTGGGTTCTAATAAGGCCGCTCTATTTATTTTATTTTGGGTTTTTAATTCTTTAATTCTTTAATTTTTTTAGCTTAAGTAGGACATTGTTTAAATCGTTTTGAAATCGGTTAGCTCTACGGCGCATTTTTGTAAAAGTTACTTGTTTTCAAAATATTTTGAAAACAGAGCAAAGCTTCCGCAACATAAATGTTTTCATAAATAAATATCTTAAATACGTTTAAACTTAATTTGTTGTTCATGGACAAGTCATAAGGTTAAAGTGTGCCAATGGATGTGTGCATGTCTAGGATTGGATCTAGGAAGAGCTTGGCACTTAAGCAGTCTAAATGACTCACCTCCTCTTCTTTTGAATCCTACCTGGTGTGTAGTATCCATTCACTTTAAGCCATAACAAAGAAAGTTTGATTTCCTGATGCTTAAACTATTTTTATAATAACATGTTTCCGCAACTACAAAAGTTTACAAGCTTTCGCAATTTTATACAAGTTTACCGGTAAAAGTTTCTAAACATTAAGAAGGGTTTTCAATGAAAACATGGTTTTCGAAAAACACTTCAATGTGACACACCAGACTTGGCCGTAACGTCTAGACTGGGTTTAGGGTGTTACATTTAGTGGTATTAGAGCCCGGTTGCAACAACTCAGCTGTAGATCGGGTCCAAAAATGTTATAGTAAATTTTAACTTAGGCCCAAGAAGGGTATTTTTGGAAATCAGTTTTTGGAAATTTAGGAAAACTCTTTTCAAACTTATTTCCTTTAGAATATCTACACTTTAATGGTTTTGAAAAGTTTTTGAGTTTTCTGAAATCTGGTTACTGAAGAAGTGGCACACTGAATCCCCGGCACCAAGTCTATAAGTACTTCTTGCATATACTGTACTAAACTGTAATATCACTGTAGATAGTACTAAGACTCTATTATGGCACTATAGATAGGGTAGTACTGTAACTGTTGAGATTGAGACTGTAGGGAAATCAAACCCTAGAAAGACTGAGACTGTAGTCAGCCAACGAATTTGCGAAAATAAACTCTGAAATTCTATCATTACATAAGGCATTTGTAATAAATAACTAAAATATTAACTTACTATCATAAAATTTTAAATCAGATAAGTTGATATGAGTACGAGAGCTGCTCGTGGACGAGGCCGAGGACCGGCCGAGGCAGTGCACAAGTTGGGTCTTCATCCTCGGAGGATATGCCAGCTGGTGGGGCACGACCACCACCGGTAGCTAAAAATGGGCCACACGATCAGGCCGCGGGGGATGACGCTCTGTCCCAGGCTATGTTGAGGGTTCTAGAAAGGGTTGCTAGAGCTAATGTCGGGCCTATTAATAGAAGGTCCATTTCTGAGTGACTCCGGGCTAACGGGAGCGGAGGTTTTCAGGGGCGTATCTAGAGTAGCCTCGAACGTAGCTGAGTATTGGCTGGAAGCTACGGAAAGGATCATGGATGACCTGGATTGCTCAGTCGAGCAAAAACTGAAGGGAGCTATGTCTCTGCTGCGAGACGAAGTGTACCAATGGTGGATTACTGTGAGAGAGAGTACCCCAGCTGAGCGGGTAACCTGGGAATTGTTTAAGACAGTTTTCAAGGGAAAATACGTCGGAGCCAGCTATGTGGATGCTCGTAGGAAGGAATTTATGAACCTGACCCAGGGCAGTAGGTCAGTTGCTGAGTATGAGGCAGAGTTTCTGAGGTTGAGCCGATATGCCAGCGGAATTGTTGCTACTGAGTACGAGCGCAGTGTTCGCTTTGGGGATGGCCTTAGGGATGAGTTAAGGGTGCTGATAGCTCCACAGAGAGAGCGCGATTTTGCTGTACTGGTAGAGAAGGCGAAGATAGCCGAAGAGGTGAAGCAAGCTGAATGAAAAAACCACGATAGGGATCGAAACCGATTCAAGAGAGATGCTGGACCAGCTGGTGCTGCAAATTAGGATGTTAAGAGAGCTAGGGTAAAGGAGCCAGTTCGAACAGTTTCGGTAAAAACAGTTAGACCATAACCTTGCAGAGACTGTGGTAGAGTGCATCTGGGAAAGTGCTGGAAACGTACTGGGGCATGTCTTCATTGTGGGTCAAAGGAACATAGGATTAAGGATTGTCCTAGGAGGCCAGCCCAGACTCAAGTTGCTGAACAAGGGGCTGTTCAGCCAGTGCGAGGTGGACCGCCGCCACTGAAAGGGCGTGGACAAGGTCGAGGTGGCAATGGCCGTGGACGTGGAGCACCTGGTAGGGGTGCTGGTAATGCTAAGTCTCGTCAACCAGCTTTGGTTTATGCTGCTCGTCTCCGAGAAAAGGGTGATGCACCTGACGTCATAACCGGTACGTTTTTTATCTCTAGCGTGTCCTATACTGCTCTGATAGATGTGGGATAAACCCATTCATATGTTGCATGTGACATTTCAAGTCGTTGGGTGTGCACTTTGAGAAAACTGTGAGTGGGGTAACTATGATAAGTCCTTTAGGTCACTCAGTTAGGGTAGATAAACTCTTTAGGGAGGTGCCTTTAGAGACTCAAGGTAGGATCTTCTGTGGAGACTTGATGGAGTTACCATTTGGCAAGTTCGATCTGATTTTAGGAATGGATTGGTTGACTAAGCATAGGGCAACTTTGGATTGTGTAGCTAAGAGGATGGTGTTAAGGACTATAGAGGATGAGGAGGTAATGGTTATTGGAGAATGAAGGGACTACTTGTCCAATATGGTTTCAGCCTTAAGGGCTAAAAAGCTAATTCGCAAGGGATGCGAGGCGTATTTGGCTTTTGTAAGCCAAACTGAAACTAAGAATGTGACTGTGGAGATAGTCAGAACTGTTAGGGAATTTCAAAACGTTTTCCCACTGGAGCTTCCTGGATTACCTCCGAACCGAGAAGTTGAGTTTGGGATTGATTTGTTGCTTGGAACGGCTCCAGTGTCCATCGCGCCTTATAGGATGGCACCAAAGGAGTTGGTGGAACTAAAAGCTCAAATCCAGGAGTTGTTGGATAGAGGCTTCATTAGACCAAGTGTGTCTCCATGGGGAGCACCTGTGTTGTTTGTGAAGAAGAAGGATGGGACGATGCGTATGTGCATCGATTATCGCTAGTTGAACAAACTGACGATAAAGAACAAGTACCCATTACCAATGATCGATGACCTGTTCGATCAGCTTAGGGGAGCTTCGGTATTTTCCAAGATCGATCTTCGATCTGGATATCATCAACTAAGGGTAAAGGAGGTGGATATTCACAAGACAGCATTCAGGACTCGATATGGTCACTACGAGTTTCTGGTTATGCCATTTGGGTTAACGAACGCATTTGTAGCTTTCATGGATTTGATGAATTCAGTGTTCCAACCTTACTTGGACCGATTCGTAGTCGTCTTTATTGACGATATTCTAGTATATTCGGAAACTAAGGAGAAGCATGATGAGCATCTCCGTATTGTGCTGCAAGTGCTGAGAGAGAAGCAACTCTATGCGAAGTTCAGTAAGTGTGAATTTTGGTTGTGAGAAGTGACTTTTCTGGGGCATGTTGTTTCTGCTGAAGGAATTAAGGTAGATCCATAGAAAATTGAGGCAGTTCTAGAATGGAAGCCACCGAGGTTAGTATCAGAAATCTGGAGTTTTCTGGGTCTGGCATGCTATTATAAAAGGTTAGTAGAGGGATTTTCTTTGATTGCTCGTTGACGAAACTGTTAAAGAAAGGAGTAGCGTTTGTTTGGACTGAGAAACAACAAGAGGCTTTCGATAAGCTGAAAAAGGTTTTGACTGAGGCGCTAGTGTTAATTTAGCTAGAGTCTAGGAAGGACTTCGTTGTGTACAGTGATGCATCACATGTAGGACTAGGATGCGTACTGATGTAAGAAGGTAAGGTAGTCGCTTATGCTTCGCGACAGCTGAAGCCTCATGAAGCGAATTACCCTACGCATGATCTAGAGTTGGCCGCAGTGGTCTTCACGTTGAAAATTTGGAGACACTATTTGTATGCAGAAAGGTGTATTATCTACACAGATCATAAAAGTCTAAAGTATCTGTTGACTCAGAAGGAGTTAAACCTTAGGCAACGAAGATGAATAGAGTTGCTTAAGGATTACGACTGTTCGATTGAGTACGACCCAGGCAAGGCTAATATGGTGGCTGATGTATTGAGTCAAAGGATTGTTGCTGATTTAAGAGCTATGTTTGCTCGTTTGAGTCTGTACGATGATGAAAGTCTGTTGGCGGAGTTGCAAGTGAGACCTACTTGGACTAAACAGATCAAGGAGAAGCAGTTAAAGGATAATTCGTTGGTTCCTCGATTTCAGCAAGCTGAGAATGGGGAGAATTTAGATTTTGGGTTGAATACTGATGGAGTTCTCTACTTTCGTAGAAGGATTTGTATTCCAAAGGATTTTGAATTGAGGCAGTCAATTCTGAAAGAGGCTCATGGTGGTCCTTGTGCCATGCATCCTGGATGGAATAAGTTATATAGAGATTTGCGAGAGGTGTATTGATGGCCTGGTTTAAAGAGAGAGGTGACTGAATTTGTTGGGAGATGTCTGACGTGCCAGCAAGTTAAGGCTGAGCACCAACTGCCTTTTGGGTTGCTTCAACCGGTGAAAATTCCACTATGGAAGTGGGAAAAAGTAACTATGGATTTCGTGAGTGGGCTACCTTTGACACCCTCCAAGAAAGATTCTGTGTGGGTGATTATGGATAGGTTGACGAAATCTGCCCATTTCATACATGTCCGTACCGATTACTCACTTCGGAAGTTGGCCAAGTTGTATGTGGCAGAGATAGTGCAACTGCATGGGGTGCCAGTTTCGATTATTTTTGATCGAGACCCTAGGTTCACATCTCAATTCTGGCAAAAGTTGCATGAGGCGTTGGGTACATGATTGGACTTCAGCACTGCTTTCACCCTCAGACAGATGGACAGTCGGAAAGGGTTATTCAGGTTCTGGAGGATATATTAAGGGGTTGTGTCATCGACTTTCGAGGTAGTTGGGAGGACTACTTGCCATTGGCAGAGTTTGCATACAACAACAGTTATAAGCGAGTATTCAAATGGCTCCATATGAGGCACTTTATGGGCGAAGATGTCGTACGCCTACGTGTTGGACGGAGTTGAGAGAGCGACAAGTTCTTGGACCGAAATTAGTGGCAGATACTGAGAGGAAAGTTAAGTTAATAAGGGATCGGTTAAAGGAGGCCTCTGATAGACAGAAGTCATATGTGGATCTGAAGCGTAAAGAGACCGAGTTCACCATTGGTGATATGGTTTTCTTGAAGGTTCAACCCTGGAAGAAGATTTTGAGGTTTGGCAAGAAAGGCAAACTGAGTTCGCGATTTATAGGGCCTTATCGGGTTCTCAAACGGGTAGGGCCAGTAGCGTATCAGTTAGAGTTACCACCGGAGTTGGATAGAATCCATGACGTCTTCCATGTGTCCATGTTGAGACAGTATCGATCGGATCCTTCACATATTGTGCCAGTGGAGGAGATTGAAATAAAGACTGATTTGACCTTTGAGGAGGAACCCGTGCAAATTCTAGATCGAGAGGTTAAAGTTTTAAGAAGGAAGTCAATTCCGTTGGTAAAAGTATTATGGCGCAATCATGGAAGGGAATAGGCTACTTGGGAGCTAGAAGAGACTATGCGTCAACAATACCTTCAATTGTTTGGAGCAGGTAAATTTCGAGGCCGAAATTTCTTTAAGGGGGTAGAGTTGTAACGCACTGATTTTCGGGATTTTTCGGGTTTCTATGATTTTTGGTGAATTTTTTAAATTTTCTGAATATTGGAATTGAGTTTAAAAGTGTTAGCAGGCCTTTAGAAGGCCTAAGCCAAAGTTAAAACCCGGTAAAATATCAAGTTTGAATTTTAAGTGAATAGAAGACTTGGTTAAGTGGGCTTTTAAGAAAAACTTCGTAAATTATGATACAAGAAGAGCTTTGGCAAAGTGGAAAGGTGGCGCCACTAAGTTCCTAAAAAAGTGGCACCTGGGAAGGAATTAAAGGTCTAGGGTTCATGTTGTAAGATAAGCGTACAGTTACTTTTAATTTTTAGGCATGTGCCGAGCATGTGATCACTTAAGTAGAATCGGCTAGGGCCTTAGGAAGGTTGGGCCGATTGCTTTGTTACTAATTAGGGTTACTTTCTTTTCTTTTTCTGTCATGACAAATTAGGGTTAGCCACCTGAAAGTTTTCACTTTCATTCATCCTTTTCTAAGTTTTCACAAAAGCCGAAAACGCAAATTCCTTCCCTTTTGTACCGATTTCTTCTACTTCTTCTTATTCTCGTCCATTGCTTTCTTTTCCTTTTTGCTTTCTACCTCAGCCGAACATCCCTGCTACTCAAATCCATCTATTGTTTCAATTCCATCCTTCCCAAAACCACCATATTCGATTGCCATAAAAGCTAAAATCCCGAAAACTTACCTCTTGTGCCGATTCCTCCAAGCCAATTCCCTCTATTCTTTTCATTTCTTTTGACTGGATTTCGTCTTCTCTAAACCCTTAGTACCTGTCGGCAACACTACTTCAAGATTACAACCCCAAATCACCATCTTCTTCACCAGTCAAAAAGCTGAAACTGCCATAACCATAGGAGCTCATAGCCGAATCTTTAGATCTTTAAGATTCGAGTTTTGCTAGAGTTTAGGGGATAGATCTACATCATATCTGAGTAAGAACATAAGGAGAAACTATGGTAAGTACTCGTTATCCCAGATCTATATTATTTTGCGATTTAGAAAAAGCCGAAGTCCCTAAAATCTAGGGAGGCTGTCGATTGGGGCTTAGGGCTCTAAGGGTCATTAAACAATGATTTCTTTTAGTGATTAGTGTATATTGGCTGAATATGGGGCATTGGGCTCTAAGGGCCTTAGGGGCATTGGCTGAATATGGGTAAGTGAATATTGGGATTGTTTGTTGTAGATTTGCAATCTAAGAATTGTGGAAATCGATTGTAGGACATCATGGGGGATCTCAGTAGCAGTCGTCGCGAAACAGGTGTGTATCGAACCCCTTCTTTAGTCTAATTAGGTAAAAGTTGAAATACTAAAATTCCAACATTTTGTGGGCTTGTGAGTGTGCGGATGCTCACAAGACATTAGAAATTGTTAGATCTGAAATCGCAAGGTGGTGAGCTAGTCACGTGTGGAATTTCGTATACTTCGGTAATTGGGCCTCGATGGGCTACAAATGGGCCCAATGGGCTTACGGGCCCATATGGGTAAAAATAGGCAATAAGTATGTTCTGTTAGACTGAAGGATCGAAACTGCTAAAGATGGAAAGTTGGTTATGAAACTTGGACTAAATGGGCTTAATTTGCTAATAGACACCGTAGGGCCTATTATGGGTTTTAGGGCCCAATAGCTAAAATTGTTAAACTAAGCTAAATAGACTACCGTTAAGACAAATGGATTAGTAGTGACTGTATTATGCATGAAAACCCTAAAAACTGGTAAAATTACTGAAACACCCTTATAGGTGGAAAATTACGATTTTACCCCTAGGAGTAAAATGACTGTTATACCCCTAGGGTTAAGTTTGACCCAAAATGCATGTTTTAATGTTACTGTTTACTGCATGCCATTATTATCTGTTGCATGGGACTAGGATATTGATGGAGGAAGTACTGAAAGTGGCTTGACCACGTACTGGAGGCCTTGCCTCAATTTACTATTATCTGAGCAGCCATATTGCAACTGTGGAATGTAAGGCTGGGTGGGTTGAGTTATTCCCCACATGGTGTGTAGGGTTGGTACAGGTGGAGTGTAGCAGATGGATTTAGGCTGGGTCGAGCTTGCATACATGTTAATATTTGTTCTATTTTGAAATGGGCCTATGGGCCGTACTGTTATCTGAAAAGGGCTAAGGCCCAGTTTACTGTATCTGGATAGGGCTTCGGCCTAGTTACCACTGTGACTGGATAGGGCTTCGGCCCAGTGGGCTTGAGTTGATTTGGGCTCTAGATGGGCATTCTATACACACTGAGTTTTCCAAACTCACCCCCCTTTCTTTCCATCCATGCAGGTGAGCCCTAGTTGGTGGACTTGGAGTTGGGAGGGATTTAGAGTGGCCACGAAGATTAAATTTCTGGTTTTCAATTATTTCATTTTATTATTTATTTAGATTATTTAATTTTTGTTTTTGGGTTGTAATAAGGCCACTCTATTTATTTTATTTTGGGTTTTTAATTCTTTAATTCTTTAATTATTTTTAGCTTAAGTAGGACATTGTTTAAATCGTTTTGAAATCGGTTAGCTCTACGGTGCGTTTTTGTAAAAGTTACTTGTTTTCAAAATATTTCAAAAACAGAGCAAAGCTTCCGCAACATAAATGTTTTCATAAATAAATATCTTAAATATGTTTAAACTTAATGTGTATATGTCACTTAAGTCTTTTTTTTACATGCATCTTTAACTGTATTGAATCAAAAAATATCTATGTACACTCTATTATTAGAACACATTTCAAACCGTTTATTGACGCATGACTGAGAATCATAAACTTTTTCTTCAACTTAGGCTGAATCAGAGCTGATGTTTCAGTTGACAATATCTTCGTGCAAAATAAACTTCAACAATCGAACTAACTTTAATTTACCAAAACATTTCTCAGATAGAATTGTTCTGATAAATATAAGTCTGTATCAAGTCTTTAAGAATACAAATTCTTCCTCCAGACTATCCTTCATTTCACACATGTGCATTCAAAGTTTGTTTCCAATCCAGTGAATAGATTCAAACACATATAACCCAGTTAACTTTTCAATCAAATAATTTTAGATCAAATTAAACTATTGAATCAGTCTTGTCAAAGAAATATTTTCTTTTCGTTAAAAAGAATAACCCGAACATATCGTTATACAGATACCGCAATCATCAAAAAGAAATCATATGTCATAATAAGACTGACGTCTTACCCGTAACAATAGATAATATCCTAACTGATAATAAAGTATCTGAACCCAGAAGAAAATAAAATATGATTTGAACAGTAACCAATGCAGAAGTATAACTTTGATAACTCTAATAACAATACTGCAGTACTTCCCAAATTTTCAGATCAAAAATTATGATTATAATAAATATAGCCATTTTCGTCAAATAGATATCCCATATAGATAATCATATGGAATCATAACGAAACCAGAATAGTGAAATTTCAACGTATGAAGCCACTGTAACGCCCCAAAAATCCCGAACTTTCTTTTGTGGTTAAGATGAGTATGGTTTGTTTGATATTTTAGTTAAGTGTTATTAAAGTGTTAAAAGGGCCATTTATTAAGTTTTGAGTTCGAGTTTTGAGGTGGAAAAATTTCTGTCAAATGTTAAAAGAACCCTGTTTGCGAGTGTCATGGCTTTTAAATAAATGGAGAAGAAATAGGACACAAATGAGGTTGTGGTGTAGTGGCTAAGTGGCGCCACTTAAGGCGCAAGGAGGTGGCGTCAATAGCTGGCAAGGGGATCCTTGGTTCGAGTGCTAGCATGGTAATATTTTGGATTTATTTTTACACTATGGACTGCTAGTAGTGGCATTGGAGTTGAACTCTGAAGGAAGTGATCAGAAGAGAAATTCAAGGAAGTGATAATAGAGAAAACTCAGGAAGAGATTGAGGAGTAGAGAAGTGGAGTTGAATTGGGAATTTAGGGATAGGTAAATTTGGTTATAGTATATATAGGTGCTGATTTTGGGGATTCTAGGCTAATGTCGAATTCTTCCTTTCTATTTTGTCGAAAACACTTTTCTCTCCAAATATCTAAAAGCCAAAATCTCTTATTCTTTCTCTTTTATTTTGTGTCGATTTCTTCCCTTCCTTTCTCATCAAACTCTTTTCTTTCCTGCTCCTAGTTTACCTTCCCTAAAGCTGAATATCTTTTGGCTAAAATTCTGTGGTGCCACCACTTTTTCTTTAACGTTGGCCGATCGATTCTTATGTAAGTACTTTACTTTCTTTTAATTGGTCTTTCTAGTACAGATTCCGTCTCTCCCTCACTCTTTCTAAATCGATTTTGGTAGGGGATTAGTATCGAATCTCAGATTTCAAATCTCTGCCGAATTTCTCATTAAACGTTTTAGGGTTTTGGGTAAGTATTCCTCTTTTATTGGTTAAGGTTGGCTGAATGGTCATGAGTGGTTTAAAGGTGACTTAAGATGATTTCAAGTCACTTGTTGTTTAGTTCTTAATGATTAAAATTGATGCAGATTTAAGAAATACTCGTGATTAATGATCAAGGAAGGACTATTAAGGCTTGTCGTCCAAGGTTCATGGCTAAGGAGTTCACAGCGTATTTTGTTAGTAGGTGTGTACATACACTTCACACACACAACAGATCGGCAAATCCTGAAATGCTGAAATCCTGAAATGCCGAAATGCCGAAATGTCGAAAAGCCGAAAGTTTGGCTACGGTAGTCGTACAAGTGTGTGAGCACTCGTATGAGGGTAATCGATGCATTATTAGAGACCCCGTGAGCAATCTTATGGACATGGGTCACGTTTTGGTTAACTGGGCCAGAATTGGCCAAATAGGCCCCACAGGCTCCTGGGCCCAGATAAGCGAAAATTGGTAGATTGGTAATAAGTGATGAGCTGATTAAGTTGGTTGTATGGCTTGGAGTAGATTTGGGCCTGATGGGTCATATAATTGTGATGGGCCTAATGGGCCATGTTAATGTGATTGGACCTGATGGGCTCTATGAATATATGAAAGCATGTAGACTTGCTAGGGTTTTATAATGGACTTTTAGGCCTAGTTTTTAATGAATCCTTAGGTGGCATAAAACTTAATTAATTTATCAAGTGTGTGTATGGACAAGTCATAAGGTTAGAGTGTGGCAATGGGTATATGCATGTCTAGGATTGGATCTAGGGAGAGCTTGGTACTTAAGCGGTCTTAATGACCCACCTCCTCTTCTTTGAAATCCTACTTGGTACATAGTGTCCATTCACTTTAGCCAACGACGACTTGTTGACAGGCCAAAGTTCATAATTAATACCCATAATGTTAAGAAATAACCAGAATACCCCTATAGGGTAGAATTATTGACATACCCCTATAGGATAGAATTATTGAAATACCCTTGTAGGGTAGAATTACTGAAATACCCCTATGTGTTATGAGTAAGACTTATGTATGCTATATGTTTTTTGTTACATTCATGTATTATTATATTGCATATGGGCCGGGATTACGATTGGAGGAAGTGTATATAAGGGTCGCACGGTCGCTTGATGACTGTGGATCTAATGAAGGCTTTTAAGCCACGAGCAACTCTACTACAATGATGAGTAGTGCCGCAACCGGTGCTACAACAAAGGCTTTTAAGCCACTAGCAGTTCTGCTGCAATAATGAGTGCTGCCGCAACCAGTGTCACAACCGGTGTATAAGGATGGGTGGGTCGAGTATCTCCTCACAAGAGTGTATGGTTGGAAGGGGGTGTACAAGGTTGGTTATCGGTAATTGTGCATTGCATGCGCATATCGATATCTGTGATATGGGCTCGGGCCCAACCGAGGTTGCTATGGGCTTAGGCCCAAAGGCCACTGTATATTGTGATATGGGCTCAGGCTGAACTGAGGCCACTATAGGCTAAGTCCCAAAGGCCACCGATATTGAATAAGGCTTAGGCCCAATCTAATTGTTGCATGATTACTTGTTTGACGAGGGTCGTACACACTGAGTTTCGAAACTTACTCCCTCTTTTTAATTTTTTTTAGGTGACCCTCAGTAGGCGGCTTGACATAGGAGAGAACTCGAAGATGGCCACACTACACTGCTATTTACTTTGAGGATTACTAGTTTCATTTTGATAAACCGTAAATTATACATATTTTTACGTCAGGAGTTTTGGGTTTTCTTATGTTTTGTTATTTTATTTCTTCTGAGATGTTTTCTTTTATAATTATGAACTAAAACCCCAAATATCTAAGGGGGATGAAACCTAAAACATATCTTCTTATTGTTATCTGAGTTGTGTGATAAATATTTGATTTGTTCTTAATTGTGTTTTTATGTAACGCCCTAATTTTCGAGATTTTTTAGGATTTTTGCGATTTTGTTGAAATCATGAAATTTTGTTGCTTGGTCATGAAATTTATGTTCTAAGTATGTTAGTGGGCCTTTAGAAGGCCTAAGCCTAAGTTAAAACCCCGTAGATTTATCAAATTTTGGATTTAAAAGAGAAGGGGGCTTGGTTATGTGGGCTTTTAAGAAAAAGTGAGGGAATTAAGACACAAGAGAGCCCTTGGTAAAGTGGCAATGTGGCGCCACTTAGTTCCTTAAAAAGTGGCGTGTGGATGGGTGCAAGGACCAGAGTTCAAGTCTTAAGGTAAGCAGTGTGTGTTTTTAATTTTTATGCATATGCCAGTCATGTGATGGGTGTTAAGTGAAACTCTAACGGAAGAGTTTCAAATGTTTATGAGATTGAATCAGGTAGGATAAGGGAGAGAGATTTTAGGAATTTTGAAAGGGAGCATGTGATGGCTAATTAAGGGACTCTTGAGGAAGCATTGCCGTTTGGGGCAATTTGTCTTGGTATAATCGGCTAGGGGTTATTTAGGGTGCTAGTCGAACACTTTTAGGGTCTTTCTTGGGGTCTTAATTCGGCAATTTGGGTAAGTGTGTGTTCCGACTAGGTAAGTTTAGGGTTCTCTTTCATTACTCTTCTCCTCTCTTGTGATCTAAAAAGCCGGAAACTTAAGTCACCAACCTTTTGAGTACCGATTTGTTCAAAGAGCCGAACCACCTCTCTTTTCTTCTTTTCTTCTTTTCTTCTCAAACCAAAACAACCTTCTTCTCCTTCCTTTCTTCTTTGTTGCATAAGCCTCAGACGATTCACTTGGAACTCTACTAAGCAAATCTCTTCAAAAGCTGAAACCAAGCCCGTGTTGTCGGTTTCTCCTTGAGCGAAACCATATTCTTTTTTTCAATCCACTTAGCCGAATCTCACAACTCCTAAAACCCTTATCAAAATCTTCTCTTTTTCATACACCTTCTATCTTTCTCTTCTTCATTAAACCAAAAGCCGAAATCGCCATACTCATAGTGATTTGGAGACCGAACCCTTAAGTCTCTTAGATTCTTCCTCTGCTTGTGTTTAGAGGCTAGATCTACGTCAGATCTGAGCTAGAAACGGGATTGGAAGTATTTTTGTCTAGTAGATCTTTCTTTCCATTCATTATTTCAGGATTTAAGAAAGCCGAAAGTCCCTAAATACTTTAAGGAGGCTGTCGACTTTGGTGATTGGTAATGCTAGTCTTTCTAATCAATTTATGTGTTCTAGTTTGCAAGAAAGGGTGATTTCAAAAGGAGAAATAAAGGCTAGGGACGTGGAAGTGATCTAGATCTAGATCTAATAGTTAAGTCGGCAAGGTAAGTTGTTAATAAAGCCTCATAGTGGCCGAATGTGGCAAGTGATTATCATGTTGGTTATCATTGATTTGTAATCCAATATCGTAACGGACGATTGTAGGATAATCGCGTGGGAGATTTCGTCAACGTCTGTCGCAAATCAGGTGTGTAAACGAACACCCTCTAATAGACTAAATCGGTAAAAGCTGAAAAGCCGAAATGCCAAAATTCTGGCGTTTCGTAGGCTTGCGAGCGTGCGAGCACTCATAGGTCGGTTGGAAGTAGTAAGATTCTGTAACCGAAATCGATAAAGTTGGTGAGTGCACGATTTCATGCACCTGGTAAATTTGGGCTCCGACGGGCTAAATATGGGCCCAATGGGCTTACGGGCCCATTTGGGTGAAAACTATTGGTAAGCATATTCCGGTATACTGTAGGTTAAAACTGTTAAGATATTCATGAAATTTGGGGTAAATGGGCCAAAATAGCTAATCGACACTGTACAGCCCATTAGGGGTTTTAGGGCCGATAGCTCTAAGGTTGATAAATGGGCTAGATATACTGTTAGGATGAAAATTGAACTGTTAATAACTGGAAGATGCATAAAACACTAAAAACTGGTATAATTACTGAAATACCCCTTAAAGGTGGAAAATTACTATTTTACCCCTAGGTGCAAAATAACCATTATACCCCTAGGGCTAAATTTGACTGAAATGCATGCTTTACTGTTTCTGTTCATTGTATGCCATGACATGTTTAAGCTGTTGCATGGGACTAGGTTTATTGATGGAGGAAGTGCAAGTGGCATTGCCACGTTTACTGAAAAGGGGCTTTGCCTCGGTTTATTCAAAGGGGCTTTGCCTCGTACTACTGAAAGGGGCTTTGCCTCGGTTTTACTGTTAGTGGCTTGGCCACGTTATCTGAGCAGCTACACTGCTACTGTGGTGTGTAGGGCTGGGTGGGTTGAGTTATTCCCCACATGGTGTGTAGGGCTGGTACGGGTGGTGTGTAGGGCTGGACATGGGCTAGGCTTTGCATACATGCATTATTTCTGATCTGTTACTGAACTAGGCCTATGGGTCGTACTGTTTACTGAATAGGGCTTCAGCCCAATTAACTGATTTCTGAATAGGGCTTCGGCCCAGTTATTACTGAGACTGGATAGGGCTTAGGCCCAGTAAGCTTGAGCTGATTTGGGCTCTGGATGGGCTTTCTTTGTACACTGAGTTTCCAAACTCACCCCTTCCTTTCATCTATGCAGGTGAGCCCTAGACTAGTGGACTTAGAGCTGGAGGGATTTAGAGTGGCCACGTGGACTGCATTATTGGTTTTTATTTAAGTTATTTATTTTCTTATTTATTTTTAATTATTTTTCATTCTGATGTTGGGTTGTAATAAGGCTACTTTAAGTATTTTAATTTGGGCTTTTAATTCTTAATTTATAATTTGTTTGAAATGGTTTGAATATTTCTGCGTGAGTTTTTCTTAAAATTAATCAACGTTTTCAAAATAAAACCCTCGTGACAAATGGATAACGAAAAGACGAACAAGATCTCGTAACAATTAATTTAAAATTGGTAGTGGATAGGACAATCTCAAACTAAACCTGGATTTTCTTCTCAAACGTTAATAACAGTTTTGCAAAACCCACCCTAACTGTAATGACTAAAGAATATATGTTTAATCCTACGTTGATGTGACACACCAGACTTGGCCGTAACGTCTGGGCCGGGTTTGGGGTGTTACATTTGAACTCTTAAATTGATATTTTCGGGATATTGATTTAAGTCAAATGTGCTTATGTAGAGGAGCAAAGGTCCCTACATAGGAGTAGATCCAACACCATTAAGTGGAGTTGATCGTAATCCTAGACATAGGATGACGAAAAGTTGCCGGATTAGAGTCAAATCTAATATGGGGAGCCATAGATCCAGTTAATGCAAGACTAGGGGTTTTAACTAAAAAGAGATATCAGTTAATCAACCTAGGATTAGTTGTTCTTATCCTCGACGGAGGTATTAACATAATTTAGGGATCTCTACGAATCAAATCAAGTGAAGAAATTATCTGGTTCAAAGTTAGATAACAAGTGAAGTCTAGGTGGATTCTTCCATAGGTATTGCCTTAACCAATCAGTTTTCCCAAAAGCAATCTCCCTCTTTACTCCTTGCCGTTTCTTTTCAGTTTAGTTTAGATTAGTTAATTTAGAAACAAAACTCCCTTTTATTTTTAGGCTAGATAATAGGAAGAAAGTCATTACTAGTACGCATAGTTCCTTGGATTAGATATTCCGGTCTTGCCACTAACTATACTACTATTTGATAGGTGCACTTGCCTTTTGTGACAGCCCTTTTTAGACCTTAGTCGGGAAGTGGTTTCGAGGCCACTAAACCGAGTCATTGAAATAATTGATTTTAATAATCTATACCTAAATTATGTGATAAAAGTATGTGTGAATTTTTGCATGTTTGAATTGGATAATTTTAATGTGATTATTAAACTAAAGGACTTATGTGAGAAGAAACTAGGAGATGTGTGGCTAAATGTTAAGAGAGAGATTGTTTAAGGTTGCAAGTTTAGGGACTTGCATGTCAAATTAGCCAATTGACACTTAGTGGCAGGCCAACCTTCATCATGATGTTATTTGAATTGTTTTGTTTATTTTAATTTCAACTACTCTTGTGATTATATGAATATTTTAGGCATAAAATGAATTTAATAATAATAATAAGAGATATTGGGAGGAAAAACCAAGGTAAAAACCATTTTCTTCTTTCTTTGGCCGTGAATGAAGAAGAAATAGAATCCTTTGAGGCTTGAACTTTCGGTCACTCTTAGACCCTCAATAAGGTATGAAATTCATGTTAGTTTCTTATATTTTTGAGAAATTTGAATGGTTAGAACATCACTTAGCTAGCCCACGTTTTGATTTCTCTTGAATTTGATGGTGTCTTAAGTTTTCGGTAATGTAGAAAATTATGGAAATGGTTGTGGCTTTATTTGCTATTTTCTTTGGGATTATGGATAGGGTAATTGAGTTGGTGAAATGTGCATAGTATGAGTATCTTGTCAAAAAGAATCGGCTATGAAGTTTAAGTGATTTGAATTACCGTATAATGGTATAGTAGATTGTTCATATGGTCCTTGGTTAGAATGAATGCCTTTGGAAAATTTTGGTAGAATATACCGTGTTAAGAAGCTTGTGAGCTTAAAATCATTAAATGTGTTTGTGGCCTCAAATGGCTAAGGACCATTCGGTTAAAATTTTCCTTTTTAAAGAAGGTTAAATTTTGTATGTGTATCTAGTCATGGCCGAATGTACCAAGAATGAGACAAATAATGATTATTTGGGGTTTAAAATGCTCTAATGAATTGGATTAAAAGATTATTAAATTTTTTTCTGATTTCGTATGAATTATGGTTGAATAAATAGAAGTGGAATTTTTTTAAAAAAGTGAAGCACATTTGGCCATTGAGATGAAGGCACAAATTGTGTTTGAATTTATAGATTTATATATGTGTGTGTTCGGGTTAAATAATCTTGGATTCTTATGGCATAAGTGAGTATTTCTATTCGATTAATGTGGTTTGTTATAATGCCTAAATGTTAACTTATGTTTTATGATGTGCCATATGACCACCTTAGATAAGGAAATGTGAAGTCGACTTGTAAATTGAAATGTTTGTAAATGAGTTGTATATATATATTTAGGTAATCGGTTGTGGCTAGATTTAATTCATTTATAATTATGTGATTTTAATAATAAAATTTGAACGGTAAACTTATTTATTTTAGCTCAAGAGCTAAGAGAGCCACAATCGGACAAAGGAAAAGCGAAAGTGGTGGATTAGTCGGTTCGTAGATAATTATCGACCATCGAGGTAAGTTTTAAGAATGAAAACCCTATCTTGTGAGTTTATTTAACGTGATGTATATGTTTAGTACTCATAAGGATGTTTCGTTCGAATAAATGGCCTATCATCTGTGGAATGAAGTGGAGAAGGGTAATATAACCGAAAGTCCTTTAGACTTATGAGGTCTCTAGAAAACATATTGATAGATATGATTTATTCAAAGGCCTAATGACCGAATATGAAATGAAAGTACCTTGTTATGTATTAATGTATGAATGGAACAATGTATGATAAATTGTGTCTAACTTTATGATACGTTTATTGGGGTGAATTGAAATGTATGTGTATCTGTGCTATGATCCGGGTGGAATCCCGAAGGGCAGATGTGCCATAGTTTCATCCAGGTTGAGTCCTGAAGGGCTTTTCAAGCCAGTGATACGATCTGAGCTGAGACTCGAAGGGCTTCCGAGCCAGTGAAACGATCTGAGCTTAGACTCGAAGGGCCTTCAAGCCAGTGATATATCCGGACTCAGTTCCGAAGGGCGTTGAGCCAGTGTAGAAACGGGCTTGGTCCCGAAGGGCATCCGTGCCGATGATATAAAATAAATGTCGAGACAGTCCTAGTAAAAATGTTACCTACCATAAGATAGCCAGGTATGCATTTTACCCTTGTTCGAGAATTTCGTTACTATGAATTGTGAGTGAATAATTTAGTGAGAATGCTATGACCATTCTTAAAGGCTACTCGAATAACTATGACTTGATTTTTGGCGTACTTGTTCTGAATTGGAATAGTTTAAATAGTCAGATATGGAATGTGTGTTTTGTGCATGAGTTTACTTTGTTTTTTTTTTTTTTGAAATGAACGTGTTCGGTGATAAGTTGAATCTAGTCGGAGACCATGAAATTCCCTTTGGGAGATAAACGATAAAGGTGTTATCATAGTATTATCTTATTCAGCCGAAGGGTTCCTTAAACAAGCTTAGATATTACTATGTCACTCATTCAAATGATTTATGTTACTTAAAACTTACTAAGCACAAAATTGCTTACTCCTTTGCTTTCGATTTCTGTTTTATAGATCTCGTTCGTTAGCTGCGGTCTCGGGAATCTTGCTTTCGAAGTCATCTCTACTATCAAAGCCCTGTTCGGTATTTAATTAGCTAAACTTTTGTGAATGGCATGTATAGGAAGCATTTTGTGGTCGTTAAATTAAGACACTTTTATTTTGAATATGTATATATTTAAGCCATGCGAAAATGGCTTGCTCATTCACTAATTATGAATGTATTGTTGAATGAAGTGTTATAAGTTTTAAATGGTGATAATGCTTAATATGACTTAATAGTAGCCACCTCGTCATTAAAAAAAAATCCGGTGATGTTCATTGGTAAACAATCACTTCCGAAAATTGTTAAATGAGTTTAATGGTTGAATAGTTAAATATGCTTTAGTTTGAATGAGTCTTATAATAAGTTGGTATAATCGGCTATTAGTAATAGTAATTAGGTTACTATTTGATATTAGTTACATGTACAAATAAAAAGGATGAGAATTTCGTATGTTGTCTTTATAAGTTGAGAAGTAAAGGTTTTCAGTAGCTAGATGTGAAATTGCAACATGAACCTAGAGACATGTATAGTTTCGGTTTGAGTTTTTGAATTGTATGAATAGTCTTATCCATAAACGTTTGAACATGTTGTACGAGTGGTGGATTATTTGTTTGTGGGAATGTTAGGCAATGCCTCTTGACCCTACGGCGACATACGGGTCCTGGAGTGTTACACCTTTTTATCGTGATATTAGTTAGTTTCTAGGTATGATCAGATTTTATTACTTTATGATCATCACTCGAGATCACGATCACATTTACTTTCCTTATTTTACATTGTTTTATTGGGTTGTAATAAGGCCTTTTATCTCCGGTATGATTTTATATTTGGATTTTATTATTATTATAACTGCTAAAGTTTCAAACTCAAATGAGATTTCAAAAATTAAACATGGTTTCTAAATCAACATAAATATTTGAACGTTTTCTTAAAACATGAGCTTCCACTGTAATTTAACAAGATATGTACACTTGGGTTTTCAACTTATAAACTCAAAGCTTTTACTCAAACTCACCTAAACTTTTGATTAAGCGAACCTTCTAATGAACACGTTTTAAACTAAGTTATTTTTCTAACAAAAACTATTTTGAAAATAAACCCTTATTCGAACCATGGACAAACGAATGTCTTCAAAGGCTTCCAAGTATACGATTTATATGAGTCACCCCTCAATGTGACACCGCCGGATTCGGGCCTAACTTCTAGGTCGGGTTTGGGGTGTTACAACCACACAGGATTTTTGAAAATTACAACCCATATATAATGATAACAATTCTGATGATATCCTAGAAGTTTTCCAAGAAGAATGACATCACTCATAAATACTGAGATTCACAATAACAGAAGTAATATAATCTTCACGTATGTTTAACAAAACTGATACGATCGCAACCCGAAGTGCACCAAGTTCGAGCAAGGACTCAATGGTGCTGCCCTAAAGACCAATCACGCGGGTTCAAGCTAAGCAATTCAAGGAGGCCATTTCGGCCTTAGTTAATTAAGTGTGGGGTGAGGTTTTGGTTAGAGAAATAGAACGAGTTTGGACCAGCTTAACAAAATGTCCTTCCAACATCTTGCAAACCGAATTAAGCTCAATTTCAGCTCCTTGAACCTGATCCAACTTAATTGAAGTCTTAATTTATTTGCATTCAGTTTGCATTTTAATACTTGTATTTAAGCATCTTAGTTTAATAAATGAGTTGTTAGTCATTAATACAACTCATCTTAGTTTAATTAAATGAGTTTGTTTGATAAACTTAATTTATTAGTTGCTTCTTTAATTAATCTAGTTACTAGGTTAATTTATTGGTGCATGAGTTAAAGTTCATTTAATACTTCTTTTAATTAACTAGTTGCTGGAATAAATGATGCATAAGTGTTAGTTCATTTATTTAAGTAGTTGTTAATTTGTTTTAATCTTAATAATTGAATAAATGTGACAGTTACATGAGTTAATTGCAGGTGACTTTTCAACTCACAAAGGCTGTTACACATTCAATAAAGGTGGCTTTTCAAGTGATTTTGGCTACATAAGAGGGGGATGTTATAAAGGAAGCTTTAAGCATCATTAAAAGAGAGTTTAAAGGAGCATTTCATATCCTTTAAAATTCGGCAGTAGCCCGTCCAAATACCCAATGTTTTTGCTACTTAATGGACAATTTATGCCATAAAAATTTCATTAAAGTTGCTGGAGTCTGTTCAACTAGCCAAAGGGGAAATCAGGAGTCATCTTCAAAGCCTTCAAGGACATTAATTCAGCAGATTAAAGAATCTTAAAGAGAGGAATTATTTGATTCTAGAATTACAAAAGTCTTTGAATTTCAATTAGCTCTTTATTAGCATTTTACTATGTGACCATTCGGCTAGCTCATCCTAGCCTTATAAATACTTGTAATCAAGCCTTTTTGGTGACTTTTGAACACTTTATTAATGTTATACTGTCAAAACTGTGAGGCAAATTCTCTTCTCAAATTTCGTTCAAAGATTCGTTGCCTTACCTAGGAAACTAGTAGCGTCAATCATTTTTCTTTGATAAACTTGAACTTATCACTACCTGTAGTGTGGCGTTCAAACATACCGAGGTTCCTATCTTGCTAGATAGTGGATCGAGGTCACTTTAACCATTCCAAATCTGAACTAAAGGGCTTATAAGCAATGGGTCGATACCAAATCGGTATTGGTTCTTGTTTGCACTTTTGTTCAATCCATTTTCCTTTCTTAACCATTTCGTTCCAAAATTGATTCCTTTCTCCACATCTTACCTTTTTTTTTTGTTCCGTAACCAAATCCTTCTTTTAAACTTTACTTTCATACCACATCTATAAACCCATTTCTAATTTACTAAAACAACTTCATTCCATACCATATCCAACCTTTTTCCTTTACCAATTCTCTAAACTAAATTAATATTGCTTCTCGATGATGATTGGGCAATTTACATACGACTCGACTCATTCCGAGACGGTTCATATTAAGAACAATAACCAGTAGAAACAAAATATTAGCATTATACAAAGTTTTACTGTCAATTTGAATATCCACACAATGGAATAAATATCAGAGAGGGATGGAGCAATGTCGAACATAACCCAAACAGACCAACGATGCTTTCGTCTATAAACTAGTTACTGTTCTCATACGGTAAGAATTCCTTCTGAATTTAAACAATTAGGTATAATTCTAAAAATAAATGTACACGTAGAATACTCAGAAGAAGTCATAGTAACTGCCTGACTATAACCACTGCACTCAGCCATCAATACAATTCAAACGTTATTTTAACTATCTAATTCTGCCATTAGAAATTTTCATATTATCCCTTCACTAAAGAAGTCAAATCAGAAAAGCTTCTAGCTAATATTTTCCTTAGATAACATACCTGAATAGATCATTTGATCAGAGATAACTTCTTCTGTAACAGTGATTTTATATAATCTGAATACTTTTTAGAACTATCCAATACCTCTTTTAATACCATCTTTATTTGCTGATTTATTCACTTTTCTGACCTCATTATTGATCTTCCAAACATGAATTTCTGTAATTCCACACTCATAAACTTATTCAACCCATATCTCACAGATTTCACAGTAACATTTCACTAATAAGGGGGTGAGGGTAACAAAGCCTCAAATTTTAACTTACACATAAATACACATAACACATACTTTCACAAATAATCAATTCATTAATAATTTCACATTGTCCAAACATTTAACAAACATTTTCTTTTAATCACTTTTGTTCTTAGCATTTAATTCATATACCAACTCAAATCATTACTTCACAATCAAAACATTTCAGATAGCAATCACAACTCAAATATCATATTCTATATACTCATATAATTATAATATTTGTCAACATCAATATATCATACATTTTGATCCATGCCTTTATGAGTTTCAACTCATCATCAACACAATTCCATTCAAACATTTGAGAACACATTCTGTACTATTAGAATTAGCACGATTGGAAGACTTATCTATCTCATCAAAATAATTTTCGTCAGAGTCAGGAGATATCACACCATCGCAGGTTAAATATGGCATGACTAGCTAGACTCACATACGCTATGGTAGTCCTAGAATCGACTAAACCTGGATCTGATACCAATCAAATGTAACACCCCTAACCCGTATCGGTTGCCGGATTAGGGTCATGAGGTATTACAAAACAAAAGCACAACTCTGAACATTCACACAAGTCATATTCATATATGTAAATGAATGTCCAATTAATTGTTAATCATGAATTTATTAATACATAATATAAAAAAATATAAATCATATAATGAACATTGTAATGATATTTGAATAACTAGTAAACATCAATCTTTTAATTCTTATTTCTGTACATGTATAAATTAAATCAAATAAAATCTAACACATAGCATTTTAGTCATTAACTATACGGCATTAATAATCCATAAATGGTCAAATATATTTCAATAAACAAATAGAACTTATACACATTTTAACCATAATGAAATGGGACTATTGCCGAACATCAATAATGATGTTAATCAAGCTTAGTTCATATACTAAAAGTATACTTAATCATTTATTTATAGTTAACCATTTTATAACACAAGTAGCGACCTGAAATGCACTCATTTTACATGCCAAAATGCATATACACAACTGGTCTTTTCTTTTATCACCAATTCGGACATTTTAACATTTCATAAAATGCATATACTCTTGAATATCACCTATCTAATACATATTATACCTTAGTTAGCTTAATAATCATTATTTAACCAAACTCCTTAACATTACATATATTGGACATACTTTCTATATAAGTCCAAACCAAGTTCAAATGTATACATAACCATGAGCATTATAATCAACCATATTCATTATCTCATTTTAACAAAGCATATCAACTGACTTCACACATAATAAATATATATAAATACCATAGCCAAATCAAGTAATATATTTACGAACAGGTATATTTATTTGTACCATGACTGATACATCATATACTTAGATATATAAATGCAAAAGCTGAATCATTCACATACACATCCTAAGTCATCAAACATTTTTAAAGCATATAGTGCCTAACACAAATATTATACATTCATACCACATAACCTCATGACTAAAATGAATATAAATCATACTTAGCATAACCGAATTCAAACATAAAAGATTAGCCATTTTCGCATGGCTTAGATTACACACAACCAAAAATCCAACATTTCAAAACGTAATCCAATCTATACATGCCATAGGTCCGAATATTCAGCTTATAAATACCGAAGATAGTCGATAGTGTGATAAGCTTTTCTGGCAATTCCCGAGTTCGTAAATTGAATACAAAATCTATAAAATACAAAACAAACATACACTCACAAAGTAAGCTTTTACAGTTTAGTAAATCATAAGCCAATAAACCATTCAAGGACATAATCAATACATTTAAACTATATCAAATTATACTATCATATTCAAATTAAACTTCAATCTTATGATTTAACATTTATCTTATACTTTCACATATAACTTATTTATGGTTCTATACATATATATATTATCAAAGAATCTTTCGGTTTCAAAGCTCAATCATTAAATGACCACGTACTTGTATACACATAAACATATACTCATGAATTAAAATATAGTTTCTTATGCATAAGCATAGCAATGACCGAATGAACACTTATATATATATGGATACATTAACAAACTATCATTCAATGGCTAAGCCAAAACATCTTTATCATACCATATACACATACACTTATATGCATATACTCATAAGTCAAAGGATAACAATCACACATATATGTATTTATATCAATGGCTGAACATACCACTAATCGCACTTATTCAAAAAAATCATTTCAATAATACTCATATTATTTATTCACAAGGCCGAATACATTTTTCACATTCACTTACATTCTCCCTTTACTTCAAATATGAGTTGCAACAAATATTAAGTAACTTACTTATCTTGTTCAAGTAGGTGATAAACCAGTTCATTCATGATCACTTTAGCTCATTTTGCACATTTGATCACAACTTATCGATGCTCGATGAACCATTCGGAATTGGATAGGACACTCGAATAATCACACATATCGTACAATGCCAACGTCCCAAACGTGGTCTTACATGTAATCACATATCGATACTACTGTATAAAATGTAGACTTACTCGTACACATATATCGGAGTCACATATCGATGCCAACGTATAAAATGTGGACTTACTCGTACACATATATCAGAGTCACATATCGATGCCATGGTCTTACTCACACATCACATATCGTATCACATATCGATGCCAACGTATTAAACGTGGTACTACTCACGCACATATATAGTAATCACACATCGATGCCATGGTCTTACTCGCACATCACATATCAGAATTCACATGTCGATGCCTCATACACATCCTTGTATCAACTTTAAATTGGTCAAAGCATACATATGTTCATTAACAAAATTATCATTTACTACCAAGATCACAATATCATCATATAATTGAATATACATATATATATATATATATCCATGATTCATACTTTAACATCACATACATAAACATATCTTATTTAGCTGAATATAAACATACAATTTATATACAAATAATCAATATTTTAATATGTATAACTCATGTCACCACTTTCAATACTAGAACTCATTCATTACTTTATCATCAAACGTAAATTATTTTCATTACTCAATGCCGATTCATAATTTACTTCATATTATTACAACTATTTATTTATCACACACACACACACACACACATATATATATATATATTAAAACTTAACCACATCTATTTGCTTATAAACTTACCTCGGGCAATATAAAACGGAACGGGACTACTAGTCGACAACTTTCGTTTTTCCCCTGATCCAAATCTGATTCCTTTAGTTATTGATCTAAACATATTTAAATTAAACTTATTCAAACATATTTTCATTCAATTTAGTCCAAAAACACATAAATGGGTAAATTACCATTTTACCCCTAACATTTTACACTTTTTACAATTTAGTCCCTATTACACAAAACACAAAATATGCAAAATCTCAACATACCCATGTTAGGCTGAATCTTCCTAGTATTTATACAAGTCCATATATTTCATTTATTTTACATTTTAGTCCCTCAAATTATTATTTTTTGCAATTTAGTCTTAATTACTCAAAATCATCAAAAACTCCAATACAAAACATGTTAATCCAAAACATATCTTTCATATTTCATTAACAAACAACAAAAATCACAAGCTTTCAAAAATGGCATAGCTCAAAATATTCACCAAAATTAAAAATTCAAGCATGGGTTTACTAGTACTCGAAGTAACGATATCAAAAACGTAAAAATTATTAAAAATCGAGTAAAAACGAACCTTAAATCAAGCTTGGAAGGTGGCCGAATATTTGAAAGCTTCAAAACCCATTTACTTTTCTTTTGTTTCGGCTAAAACATGATATAAACACTAAATGGCTTTTAATTTTTTTTATGTTATAATATAACATATATTACTTAATGTTTAACTTACATTTTTAACCTTAATAAAATAATATGGAAACTATATAATATATGCCTAATGCCGTCCATTCATTTGGCCAATGGCATAATTGCAACATAAAACCTCCATATTAAAAGAACAACAACAATTTGGCCTTTTACAATTAACCATCAAATTTTTATTTTACGCGATTAAGTCCTTTTATTTAATCGGACACTCAAATGACAAAAATTAAATCATGAAAATTTTACAGATATTAATTCACACATAATAAACACAGAAAATTATTTTAAAATATTTTTTGACTTAGATTCGTGGTCCCGAAACCACCGTTCCTATAACGCCCCAGATTTTGGGCCTAGATGTACTGGGCCTTGGTGGTAGCTTATAATATTTTGTTGTGTATAGAAATATCACAATTGTGTGTTTGGTGTGTTGGTTAAGTAATTAGGAGTGTTTGGGAGTGTTGGAGAAGTCTTGGGTTCAAAACTGGGCTATAGCAAAATTTTTGGTAAAAGTGTATAAAATCCTGGATGCTTGGAAGTAGACCTTTTATATTATTGTGTTAAAAAAAAATGACACAAGGAGGCAGGTGGTCTAGTGGTTGTGGCGTCATTAAGGTTGCAAGGGAGCCTAGGTTCAAGTCTTGGCTCTTGCAATTTATATTAGTTTTTCTTTTAAGGGAACCTGGACTCTGGCCTATAGACTTTATAATCAATTATGGATAAAAGATGTCACAAAAAGTCTTGGGGCTTGGTGGCAAGTGGCGTGACTGGGCATTGTGGGAGCTGCAGTTTGAACCCCTTTGTAAGCAAAATGCATTTATTTTGCTACATGGGGTTGGTAAGAGGTTGAATTGGGTTCAAATTCTGAAAGGTTGTTGTGGACTTGGTAAAAGGGGGAGTTTGATTTGGTCATAGAAATTTGAATTGAATTTGAATGGAAGGAGTTGGAGTAAATGAAAGAGAAATTGGTGGAGGGGATCATGGAGATTTTCAAGGAATTAAGGTGTGGGGGAAGTGATGGCCGAATTAGGTAGCTAAAATAGGTGATTTTCAGCTAGGGATGCATTTTTGTGCATTTTCGGCAAGTGTGATTGTGTAGGTGTCAATTCTTCTTTGGGGCATTTCCGGTTTACTTCTTTTGGTGGTTCTAGTTTTTCTTTTACCTTTTCTTTTTAGTGTCAAAATAGGAAGAGGTGAGTGGTGTGTTTTTCTTGTTCAGCTAAAGTGCCGAAACCCCTAGTGGACTAATTACCGAAATCTTGTTCTTTTCTCTCAACCCTTTTCCTATCTCTTTGGTTTCTATTGCTGCTGAATTATACTTCTCCCTACCTCTACTTTTCTCTATTCTTCTTCATTAGTTCTTTTTAAGTTTCTCTTCTAGCCTTTCTACTCACCTCTCTTTTCTCATTTCTTTTCTTTCCCTAGCCGATTGGATCTTTTCTTTTGTCCTTGCGGTTTCTTTCTTCTCTCCACCCTGTCTTTCTATTGGGCTTCCTATAAATTGTGTAAACCGATTTTATTTGATTTGTGTATGGTCTTCTTGACCGAGTATTGCACCTTCTTCTTCCCACTTATGCTTTTTTCCTCTCTTTTGTATCTAGTCATTTGGCCGAATATCTTGTGGTTGTAAATTGATAAGGAGAGCTCTCGATAGGTGAAGAGGACCCTAGTATTATAGTCACGGCAAAGGTGCCAGCAAAGAATATGCGCATAATCTCTACTCCCAAGTTTAAGCGGCATAGGGTGTCGGCGATTTGGCACTTTCTGCCTGGATGCGGAAGGGTGACTGCATCAAACTTTGGGTTAACCAGGTAGATCGCAGTCAATCAATCTGGTCAAGGCAAGTGGTAGTCGATTATTCAGTTAGGAGTTTGGGTTAGAGTTGTTTTAATTCTTTTATTAAGATATTAACTGTTGTTTTGTTTGAATAGGTTCCGATGCACAGGAATTCTTAGTACTCTACGTGATCAGGTGTGTAACCGTATACCCTGGTTCTGTGGTTCGACATAAGCCGAAAAAGTGTATATTTATTTGCAATATTTGATAATCGGTTAAAAGCCGAAGGTATGCGTTGTTTTCACTGCTATGATTGTAGAGTGGCAAAAAAGCCGAAAAGCAAAATACCGGCGAATGATGCCACACGAGCATGCGATTGCACGTGTGGTGAATCAAGCCCAAGAATCGTGGGCATTAGACTGTAGAGGCCATCACGAGCACTCTCGTGGTCTTGGGCTGTTTTGGGCCACGTTGGTCCGTGTGGGCCCAATGGGCTAGTGGGCCTCACACAGAATAAATTTGTATACTATGGTAAATGTTAGACTGAGCTGTGTAGTACACGCGGCTAGAGTTGTTTTGGGCTAAATTGGCCGTGTTGGCCCAATGGGCTTGTAGGCCCACCCTGATAAAATGTTTTGATGTGATAAGTGATTGATTTGGGCTATGTCATTCGCATAGCTGGGGTTGTTTCTAGGCTAATTGGGCCATACGAATGTGTGGGCCCACTTGGGCTAGATAGTGGACCTTAGGCCCATCTGCACCGTTATGTCAGTTTAGGTTGCGATAGTCGCTCGGGGCGACGATGGACTTTCAGTGGGGTCGTTAATACCCCTGGTTTGTAAAATTACTAAAATACCCTCGATTTGTAAAATTATCAAAATACCATTGATTTTTAAAATTACCGAAATACCCTCAATTTGTAAAATTACCAAAATGCCCTCGATTTGTAAAATTACTGAAATGCCCTTGATTTGTAAAATTACAGAAATGCCCTCGAATTGTAAAATTACCAAAATACCCCTATAGGGTAGAATCACCGAGATGCCCCTGTAGGGTAGAATTACCAGAACACCCTTGTAGGGTAGAATTATCGAAATACCCCTGCAGGGTAGGATTACCAATGTACCTTGGAAGGGTAGAATTACCGTATTGCCCCTACAGTGTGAAATGACCGTTTTGCTATTGGGGCAAGTGACTGACTTGGACTATGAATTTGACTGATTTGACTGTGATTGTATGACTGTGTTTTAACTGAATTGATAATGGTTCTATGACTGATATGCTTTTAGTATATGTTGAAATGACTGTTACCGAGCATGGCCATTTTGCATACATGTATGATAATTAAGCATGACATTTTGCATATACGACATACTGCACGAGGGTTGGGATTCTGTTATGGAGGAAGTTCTTTGCTAGTGGCTTTGCCATGTATTTTGATTCTAGTGGCTCCACCACGTTTTCTGTTATTAGCAGCCTTGCTACGTTATTAGTGTGTTGGCTAGGTGGGTCGATTTAATCCCCACAAGGTGTGCTGGTTGGTACAGATGGTGTGCTGGTTGGTATGGGTTGGGATGCATACCCACAGTGTTGCATATCTGTTTATGAGATCTGTCATTGTATTGGGCTTAGGCCCATTTGTTCTGTTATCGATTTGGGCAAGGCCCAATTGATTCTGTTATGGGTTGTGACCCAAATGATATTGTAGTGGACTTGAGCCCACGTATGCTTTGAACTGGATTGTACTGTACTGTTACCGTTGATAGCGCTTTGGCCCAGACTATTTCTGTTTCTACTTTTGTGTACTAACTGTTACTCTAGTAAGGGGATTACACACTGAGTTTTTATAAACTCACCCCGTTTATTAACTATGCAGGTCATCCTCAGCGTTAGGAAAATCAGTGCTGCGAGGGACTAGCGGTGGTCACACGACTACAGTTATTATGTTGGATTTTATATATGTTTTAAATTTCGATTTGGGTTTTAACTTATGTAATAAGGCCTTTTTGGATTTTTTCTAAGTTTGGGATTTTATTATGTTTTATATCTGTTAGACGTAGACGAGTTTTCAAACCAATTTCTATTTTCAAAAACATACATTTGAAACTTTTTTACTTCCAATTAGTTTTCGCAACTATAAAAGATTTTCAACGAGATTAATAACATTTTAAAAAGGTATTTAACTTTTCAATGAACCACGTTTTGAAATTCAACGAACACAAACTAAGTCTTTACACAAGTTCTTTAAGGAAGGGTTTCAATGAGAACATGGTTTTTGAAAAACACTTCAATGTGACACACCAGATTTGGGCCTAACTTCTAGGCCGAGTTTGGGGTGTTACAGTTCTGACTAGGTTCTAAATCGGGCTGTTACACGGACTGTATGAAATTATCGAGCATATTGTGTAACACCCTGAATTTGGGCCTAGAAGAAATGGGTTTTGAAGTCTGGGTTCGAATAAAAGAAAACCTAAATAAATTGAGAAGTTTTAAATATTATCGTTTAAGAAAAATTTATTTTGAATTACTATTAGAAAATTTTACTGTATTTATTATTATTGATGTTTTAAATATTATTAGTAGGAAAAAAAGAATATTATTATATCTATTTATGTTTTTAAAACTTTTTATATGAAAATTTAATTATTATTATTAGACAAAATCTTATTATTTTTAATTATAATTATTATTGTTATTTTTAATTAAATATATATATATATATAATATTTGGTGTTTAAATTTAGTTTTTAAATAAATTTGGAAGTAGTTATATTGTGAGAAAAACTTTGGGCTTAATCCAAAATTTATAAAAAAATTAGATTTTGCTTCTATGGGGAAAACTGGAAAATAAGGCTTTTAAAATAAATTGTGCAAGATTAGGCACAATGGAACGTGCCTGGCTTAGTGGCTAAGAGAGCTAGGAGGATGTGGGAGTGCCTGGGTTCAAGGCACGGTTGGTGCAAAGTTGCTTTTTACTTTAGAAGTCAGGTTGCGGGTAGAAAAGGGTTAAAAGAAGTTACTGGTGGAAAATGCCACAGAAAGGCCTGTGGCGCAGTGGCCGCAAGGTGCTAGGAGTTCCACAAGGACTCAGGTTTGAGTCCAGGCGTGGGTATGTCTTGCATTTTATTTTTTTAAATAAATGGGACTTCATCAGGTAAGCTTGCCGGTCCTAGTGGTCAGTAGCTTGCCGGGCATCCTGGAGGTCCCTGGTTCGAGCAGCATCCCGTGCAGGAAATGTGCGTTTTTGCTGGGCAAGCGCAGGAAGAGCGGTGCGGGATTGGAGCGTCTCTTAGCAGCGTGCTGTGCGAGAGTTGCATGATGCAGTCAGTGGATAAGGGCTGCAGCTGATCGGTGGGAAGTTTGAATGGAATTCAAACTGTGTTTTTCTAGCTAAAATCAAGGAAGAATCTGAAGGCAGTTTAAATTGGGTGGATCGAATTAAAATTCGAAAATCATGGAATTTGTTTGTGAGAAGGACTTGGGTGCTGATTGTTTTTATGGCTTTTATGGGCTGTCCTATTTTCTTGGTTTTTATTTGAATCGATTTTGTTCTTTTATTATTTTTCACTTATATTCTTAAATTTCCCTTCCCTTTCATGTTAACCGAGGCTTAAAATTCTTTTTACCCATTAGTATACTTCTTCTTTTCATCATCTTTTGTTGTCTTTTCAAAAGCCGAAACTTCACTCACCATTGCCGATTATTTTTTATCAAGATCACTTCTCCTTCCACTCTCCTATTTTCAAAAAGCGAAGCTTAAACTTCTTTCTCTGCCGACCATCCACATTAGTTCGTGAAATGACTTTTTACACTCTTCCCTTCTAAATACTTCGTAAACCGAATAGACATACTCTAGAATAGATTTAAATGTCGAAATAGTGAGATTAGTTCTCTACGTGTATTTTGGGGATTAGATCTACAATAGATCTGGAAAAAGGTGGCGCTTGGGAACGTTTTAGCAAATAAATCTTTGGTAAGTAACTAAACTCCTTCTTATTCGTTATTTTGGAAATTAAGAGTAGCCGAAATCCCTGTATACATGTAAGGAAGCTGTCGACATGGCCTAAGGGTGTTTTAACGATATATTTCGGTTCTTATATGTGTTATTTAGCGAAGAAGGTGATCTAGCGAGGAACTGAAGGAATCTATTCAACCAGATCTAGATCTAGTAGATCCAAATCGATAAAGGTAAGGTTTTATGGCCATTAAAGGTGTGGCCGAATATGGTGAGGAATCTTAGCATCGATTTTCGTAGTTTCTTTGGTTAATCGTTTAAATAATGGATTGTAGGAGAAATCACGTAGAAGATCTCGTCAACGATTCGACATAAATCAGGTGTGTATCGAACCCTTCCTTAGTCTAATTCGGCAAAGGCCAATTAACCGAAAAGTTGATATTATATGGGCTTGTGAATGTGCGAATGCTCACAAGATGATTGGAAAATCATGGGATCTGTAACCGTAAGTGGTAAGTTGGTTGAGTGTGCAGTTTCGTGCACTTTGGTAAGTTAGGCCTCGATGGGTCGAATGTGGGCCCAATGGGCTTTTGGGCCCATTAGGTAAAAATAGGTAATAAGTATGTTCTGTTAGACTGTAGGATTGAAACTACTAAAATCAGTAATTAAATATGAAACTCAGACAAAATGGGCTTAATTTACTATAGGTGCTATAGGGCCCATTAGGGGTTTTAGGGCCCAGTAACTGGAACTTGTTAAAAACTGTTAAATTGACTGCTAAGACGGAAATAATGATTGTTAGTGACTGTAACATGCTTGAAACTTGTGATAATAGTGTAAATGACTAAAATACCCTTTAGGGTGCGAAATTACCATTTTACCCCTAGGTGTAAAAATGACCATTATACCCCTAGGGCTGAATCTGACTGAATTGCATGATTTACTATTTCTGTTTACTGTATGCCATATCATGATATCTGTTGCATGGGGTTTGGGTTTATGATGGAGGAAGCGTTCTGGCAGCCTCGCTGCAATCTGGTGGCTTCGCCACATATATATCTGTTCTGGTGGCCTTCCCACATATATCTGTTCTGGTGGCCTCACCACAATATCTGTATCTAGTGACTCTGTCACAATATCTGGCAGCTTCGCTGCAAATTCTGTGGTGTGTAGCGGTTGGGTGGGTCGAGTAGCTTCCCCACATGGTGTGATGGTTGGTACAGGTGGTGTGTAACGGTTGGATGGGTTGAGTAGTCTCCCCACATGGATCATGGGCTTGCATTCATGCATTGTTATCATTAATACTATTTTGTTACTGTAATGGGCCTATGGGCTGTACTGCTATCTGAAAAGGGCTAAGGCCCAGTTTACTGTTATCTGAATAAGGTTTCGGCCCAGTATTTGACTGTGATGGGATAGGGCTTAGGCCCAATGGGCTTGAGTTGACTTGGGCTTTGGATGGGCTTCTATACACATTGAGTTTTCCAAACTCACCCCTTTTTCCTTCCATCCTTGCAGGTGAGCCTTAGAGTGGTGGACTTGGAGCTGGGAGGGATTCAGAGTGGCCACATAGACTGGACCAATGGTTTTTAATTAATTTAACTATTTTAATTTAATCTTAGTTATTTTTATTTTGATTTTGGGTTTGTAATAAGGGCCTCTTTAATTATTTTTATTTTGGGTTTTTATCCTTTACTTATTTAAATTGACTTTAGCTTAAGTAGGATATTATGTAAATCAATTTGAAAATGAATGATTTTAGGACGCGGTTTTTATAAAAGCTACTTGTTTTCAAAATATCTCGATAAGTAGAGCAAAGTTTTCGCAACGTAAATGTTTTCACAAATATATATCTTCAACACATTTAAACTTAATTTGTTCATAGACAACTCACAAGGTTAAAGTGTGGCAATGGATGTGTGCATGTCTAGGAGTGGATCTAGGAAGAGCTTGGTACTTAAGCAGTCTAAATGACTCACCTCCTCTTCTCTTGAATCCTACCTGGTGCATAGTATCCATTCACTTTCAGCCATGACAAAGAGGATCTGATTTTCTGATAATCTAAACTGTTTTTAAAATAACATATTTTCCGCCAGTACAGATGTTTACGAGTTTTCAAAATTTCCCATAAGATTTAATAAGGTTGTTTACAATGTTTTGATTATTACAATGTATCACGTTTTGATAAAGCTAAGGTTTTATGCAAATTCTTCGGTAAAAGTTTCTAAACATTAAGAAGGGTTTTCAATGAAAACACGGTTTTTGAAAAACATTTCAATGTGACACACCAGACTTGGCCGTAACGTCTGGGCCGGGTTTGGGGTGTTACATATTGGGCCGGTTGCATACAGATTATCATTGCCACCTGAATTAGAAAAGATTCATAATGTCTTTCATGTATCGATGCTTCAACGATACATATCCGACCCATCGCATGTGATTGCCCCTATTGAGGTTGAGATTCAGTCCGGTTTATCATATAGTGAAGAACCGATTTGAATATTAGCTCGTGAGATCAAAGAGTTGAGAAATAAGAAAACTGCCTTAGTAAAAGTGTTATGGCACAAACACAGGGTTGAAGAGGCTATATGGGAGCCTGAGGATACTATGAGAGAGCAATATCTAAACCTATTCATCGGTAAGATTTTAGGGGATGAAAATCCCTAAGGGGGAAAGAGTTGTAACAGCCCGTTTAGACCCTAGTCGGAACAGTGGTTTTGGGACCACAAATTCGAGGTCAAAAAATATTTTAATATTATTTTTAGTGTTCATGGCATGTGATAAAGTATGTGTGAAAATTTTGTATGATGATTTTATCACTTGAGTGTCGAATTAAGAAAAAGGACTAAATCGCATAAAATGTAAAAGTTGTGTGCTTTTGTTAGAAGTGCTAAATTGCTATGGTTTCTTAATCTAAAGGTCCTTATGTTGTAAATGGACCATTAAAAAGTAGAAATGACAAAGATGGACAAAGGTTAGTGGTGTATTAATGAGATTTAAAAAGGTTAGTTAAGTAAATGAATAAATAAAGGTTATTAATTAATTATGTAACACCCCAAAAATCTCGGAAACTTTTAGTTTTGCATGAGGTGTTGTGGGTTGTATGTTAGCACGGTTTAGGTGGTGATTTTAAAGTATTATAGGGTTTCTATGAAGTCTTGGGTTCAAGTTAGGCCATAGGAAATTTTGGTTTTTGGACCTTAGGGGGAACCCTGACCTCAAGTGGTAGGGTTTATAAATTAATGCAGAGGAATTAGGACACAAATCAACTTGTGGTGAAGTGGCTAGATAATGCCACTTGGGGAACAGGAAGGTGGCGTCACTGGGAGGCTAGAAGGTCCAAGGTTCAAGGCTTGGTTGACGCAAAGATGGGGGTTTTATTTTGTATCTTTTGATTACCAGTGCTGGAGTTAGAGTTAAACTCTGATGGGAGGAGTTTAAAGTGGTCATATGAGAGATTCAAGGAGGGGATTATGGAGAAATTTTAGGAGATGAGGTGTGAGGAGGAGTTGGAGCTATTTTGGTAATTGTGAAAGGCAAATTCAACTAGGATAGAGTCTAAGTGCTGATTTTGGGTTTTGGGGAATACTATAGCCGAATTCTCATATTGCATTTTCGGCATTTGGGAGAGTATTAGTTTTCCAGAATCGAAGCTCTTTTGTTTTCACTGTTCTTGTGTGCATTGCCGAAACTGCACTGAAAGGGTGACTTCTTGCGCATTCATTTTATACGGGTTCTATTCTCTTCTTTTTCTTCTCATCTATAGCCGATTACTCTCTCCCTTCTTTTCTTGATTTCTCCTTTGTTATACCGACCTCCTACCTCTTCTTTTCTTGTAACCCAAAACTGATTACTATTCTTCTAAGTTGGCCGAATATTACCCTTGTGTTTTCGGTTTCACCCTTTTTTATACTTGGGCCGATTATCTCCTTTTGTCTCAAACAGAATCTTGTTCTTTAGCTTATATCCTTGGGGACCTGACTTCTCATTTGGCAAATGAGCTTGTGCGTTCTGGAAGTGTCGAATCTGTCTATTGACCAATTGTTAAGGTAAGGGGTTTTTTGTGTTTCAAATAAGGCCAAATACTTTCATGAGAGGTTAGGGGTCGCATAACTTGGTCGTAAGTCATAAGTTTATTCAGTCTTTGATGTTTGGGATTTTTGTAATGCAGATCCAGGGATTTATCGTTGCTAGCAGTTAGTACAACAATGATACGGCTGAATCGTTCAAGGTAAGGGGAAGTTGTGTGATTTCGACTTTTAGGGAAAGGAAGAGAATTGTGCTAAACATGGGATTAATTGTTAGTTTTGCTTGATTGTAGGTTCGAGGCTTAGGAAACGCGGCACGTTTCATATTAAGGTGTGTACACACATTGCACACACGACGAGTCGGCAAAAGCTGAAATCCCAAAAAGTCAGAATGCCGAAAAGCTGAAAAGCTAAAAGGTTGGCGTCGGTAACCACATGAGTGTGCAAACACTCGTGTGGAGATACTGATACGACATTCGAGGCCTCGAGAGCCATCTCATGGTCTCGGGCCACTTTTTTACCAATGGGGCCGAAATAGGCCAAATGGGCCCGATGGGCCCCTAGATCCATCGCTAGTAAAATTGTAGCACCCCAAACCTGGCCTAAACGTTACAGCCAAGTCTAGTGTGTCACATTGAAGTTTTTTTCGAAAACCATGTTTTCATTAAAAACAATTCTTAATGTTTAGAAACTTTTACCAGTAAACTTGTATAAAACCTTTATTTTTTTCCAAAACGTGATTCATTGTAATAATCGAAACAACTTTGTAAATTCTTATGGAAAAATTGCGAAAGCTTGTAAACCTTTGTAGTTGTGAAAACATGTTATTATAAAAACAGTTTAAAAATCAAAAAATCAGACTTTCTCTGTTATGGCTTAAAGTGAATGGATACTACGCACCAGGTAGGATTCAAGAGAAGAGGAGGTGAGTCATTTAGACTGCTTAAGTACCAAGCTCTTCCTAGATCCAATCCTAGACATGCACACATCCATTGCCACACTTTAACCTTATGACTTGTCCATGAACAACAAATTAAGTTTAAACGTATTTAAGATATTTATTTATGAAAACATTTATGTTGCGGAAGCTTTGCTCTGTTTTTGAAATATTTTGAAAACAAGTAACTTTTACAAAAACGCACCGTAGAGCTAACCGATTTCAAAATGATTTAAACAATGTCCTACTTAAGCTAAAAACAATTAAAGAATTAAAGAATTAAAAACCCAAAATAAAATAAATAGAGCAGCCTTATTACAACCCAGAAACCAAAATTAAATAATCTAAATAAATAATAAAATGAAATAATTGAAAACCAGAAATTTAAATCTTCGTGGCCACTCTGAATCCCTCCCAGCTCCAAGTCCACCAACTAGGGCTCACCTGCATGGATGGAAAGAAAAGGGGGTGAGTTTGGAAAACTCAGTGTCTATGGAATGCCCATCCAGAGCCCAAGTCAGCTCAAGCCCACTGGGCCGAAGCCCTATCCAGATACAGTAAACTAGGCCTTCGCCCTTTCAGTTAGCAGTATGGCCCATAGGCCCATTTTAGAACAGAACAGATAATATCATGTATGCAAGCCCGACCCAGCCTAAATCCATCCGCTACACTCCACCCGTACCAGCCCTACACACCATGTGGGGAACAACTCAACCCACCCAGCCCTACACTCCACAGTTGCAGCATGGCTGCTCAGATAACAGTAAATTGAGGCAACGCCTCCAGTACGTGGTCAAGCCACTTTCAGTACTTCCTCCATCAATATCCTAGTCCTATGCAACAGATAATAATGGCATGCAGTAAACAGTAACAGTAAAACATGCATTTTGGGTCAAACTTAACCCTAAGGGTATAACAGTCATTTTACTCCTAGGGGTAAAACCGTAATTTTCCATCTCTAGGGTATTTCAGTAATTCTATCAGTTTTTAGGGTTTTCATGCATAATACAGTCACTACTAATCCATTTATCTTCACGGTAGTCTATTTAACTTAGTTTAACAACTTTAGCTATTGGGCCCTAAAACCCCTAATGGGCCCTGTGGTGTCTATTTAGCAAATTAAGCCCATTTAGTTCAAATTTTATGATCAATTTATCAGTTTAAACGATTTTGAACCTACAGTCTATCAATACACATTATTTACCTATTTTCACCCATATGGGCCCGTAAGCGCATTGGGCCCATTTTTAGCCCATCGAGGCCCAATTACCAAAGTGTATGAAATTTCACACACGACTAACTTACCACTTTGCAATTTCAGATCTAACGTTTCCTAAACATCTTGTGAGCACTCGCACACTCACAAGCCCACGAAATGCTGGAATTTCGACATTTTGGCTTTTGCCTAATTAGACTAAAGAAGGGGTTCGTTACACACCTGTTTTGTGACGACTTCTAGAGAGATCCCCCACGATGTCCTACAATCGATTACCACAATTCTTAGATTGCAAAACTACAACAAACAATCCCAATATTCACTTACCCATATCCGACCAATGCCCCTAAGGCCCTTAAAATCTTACATTTGTCGAAGTTGATGACTAGATCTAGATCTAGTCGTTCCAAAGATCCAAGCTTTCGATCAATCACCTCTAGAACACACTAATCACCAAAATAAATCATTTTTTAATGACCCTTAGAGCCCTATGCCCAAATCGACAGCCTCCTAGATTTTAGGGACTTCGGCTTTTTCTAAATCGCAAAATAATGTAGATTTGGGATAACGAGTACTTACCACAGTTTCTCCTTATGTTCCAACTCAGATCTGATGTAGATCTAGCATCTAAACGATAGTAGAACTCAAATCTCAGATATCTAAAGATTCGGCTATGAGCTCCTATGGTTATGGCAGTTTCTGCTTTTTGACTGGTGAGGAAGATGGTGATTTGGGGTTATAATCTTGGAGTAGTGTTTTCAACAGGTACTAAGGGTTTAGAGAAGATGAAATTCAGTCAAAAGGAATGAAAAGAAAAGAAGGAATTGGCTTGGATAAATCGGTACAAGAAGTAAGTTTTCAGGATTTCAGCTTTTATGGCAATCGGCTATGGTGGTTTTAGGGAGGATGGAATTGAAAGAGAAGATGGATTTGACTAATAGGGGTGTTCAGCTGAGGTAGGAAGCAAAAAGGAAAAGAAAACAATGGAGGAGAAGAAGAGGAAGAAGAAATCGGCACAAAAGAGAAGGAATTTGCGTTTTCAGCTTTTGTGAAAACTTAGAAAAGGATGAATGAAAGTGAAAGCTTTCAGGTGGCTATCCCTAATTCTCCAAGACAGAAAAAGAAAAGAACCTAACCCTAATATCAACTAAAACAATCGGCCCAACCTCCCTAAGGCCCTTGCCGAAATTCATTTAAGTGATCACATGCCCGGCACATGCCTAAAAACTAAAAAGTAACAATACGCTTACCTTGCAACTTGAACCCTGGACCTTTAATTCTTTCCCAGACGCCACTTTTTTAGGAACTTAGTGGCGCCACCTTGCCACTTTGGCAAAGCTCCATTTTGTGTCATAATACACGAAGTTTTTTCTTAAAAGCCCACTTAACCGAGTTTCCTATTCACTTGAAATCCAAACTTGATATTTTATCGGGTTTTAACTTAGGCTTGGGCCTTCTAAAGGGCCACTAACACTTTTAAACTCAATTCCAATATTCAGAACACCAAAATTTGAAGATTTCACCAAAATCACAAAAACCTAAAAAATCCCAAAAATCAGGACGTCATCTAAATTACTCAGGCTGTCTTTCATCCAAACCCAGACTCAAAGCCCAATTCTTCTAGGCCCAAATTTATGGTGTTACAAAAATTGTTGGATTAGTAGGAGTTGACAAGCCGGTTAGGCTAATTACATGACTTATGGTAGTTTTGGGCCTAATGGGCCCTACTTAGACTATGTTTGGGCTTTTGGGCCTTAGTAAATTTGTAAACCCTAATGAATTGCCTTTAAACGCTTAAATAATGATGAGTATGCTAATGGGTCGGAATGTGTATCTAGGCCCACGATAAGATATAACCGTTATGCCTTAAGTGCAAAATGACAATATGCCCCTAAGGGCAAAATAACTAAATTGCCCCTATTTGATATAAGTACAATTTGTATGTCATATGTGTATTATGATGCATCCATGAGATTATATGCTGCATATGGGTTGGGTTATGATTGGAGGAAGTGTATATGAGGGTTGCACAGTTGCTTGATGACTGTGGATCCAACGAAGGCTTTTGAGCCACGAGCAGCTCTGCTGCAACGATGAGTGGTGCCGCAACCGGCGTTACAATGGGTGTATAAGGATGGGTGGGTCGAGTATCTCCCCACAAGTGTAAGGATGGAAGGGGGTGTACAGGGTTGGTTATAGGTAATTGCATATGGCATGATTATCTTGATGTTTGTGTTATAGGCTCAGGCCCAACCGAGGCTATTATGGGCTAAGGCCCAAAGGCCAATGTTAGTATGATATGGGCTCAAGCCCAACTGAGGCCACTATGGGCTAAGGCCCAGAGGCCACTGTTAATGAATAGGGCTTAGGCCCAACTTGTTATTGCATGATTCATAGTCACAAGGGTTGTACACACTGGGTTTCGAAAACTCACTCCCTCCTTTAATTTTTCAGGTAATCCTTAGTAGGAGGTGCGACATAGGAGAGGACTCGGAGGTGGCCACGTAGCAAGTTATTTATCGACATAGTCGCTACTTTAGTTTTATCTTTAATTTTTGGTTTGTGGGTTGTAATAAAGCCTTTTATCTCCAGTTGATTTTATATTTGGGGTTCTACGTATTATTATCGTAATTGCTGAATTTTCAAACTTAAACTCGATTTCTAGAATTAAACACGGTTTTTAAATCAACACAAATATCTTAATGTTTTCATAAAACTTAAGCTTCCATCATATTTATCGAAAAACCTCTCAAGATATGCAAACTCGGGTTTTCAACTAGCAAAATCAAAAGCTTTTATGAAACTCACCTGAACTTTTAATCAAGCAAACATTCTAAGGATTCATTTTAAACTAGACTATTTTGCTAACAAAGCTACTCTGCAAGTAAACCCTTATTTGAACCACGAGATATCTCAAGTCCACCATCATATTCGGTTTATGCGAGTCACCCATCAATGTGACACCACTGGATTCGGCCATAACGTTTGGGTCGGGTTTGGGGTTGTTACAAATTAAAACATGAGATTAGTGCATATTCATGCATTCTTGCCAAAATTAAGAGAAAGAAAAAGGGGTTTATAAGCTTTAAAGATATTGGCACCTATTTAGCTCAATAGAGGTATGTTTTGAGCTCAGTTTTGAATGATTTTTACATTTTTGAGATCGTTGCTAAGTGCTCTAGCTAGCCCACATCTTGATTCATGAAATTGGTGATGTTTTCATGAGATGATGTTGATGAATATATGAGTTTTATGATGTTTGATGATGAAAACTAAGTGTTTGATGGTTGATAAACATATTTTGTATTGAGATTTTTGATGATTTTTGCTTAGTGTGAGTTAAATTGTGAAAATGAGAATTTGAGGGGCTAAAATAGGAAATAAACGAAATATATGGGCTTATATGAACACTATGAAAATTTGGCTAGGCATTTGTGTAACACCCCGAACCCGGCCCAGAAGTTATGGCCATGTCCGGTGTGCTACATCACCTAGACTATCCTACGCCGCCCTATTTACTAAGTCCGATGGTGAGTTTTGAAAAGCAATGCTTGACTTTTTTGGAAATTCCCATTTTAATAACTATTCAACTTAATCTCTAATTCATTTGTTAAGCGATTCACTTTAACCTTATTATCTTACTTAGTCTCTTGTAATAACAGGTTGGTTAAGAAAAAAATTGTTTAATTTTCGAAAACAATGTGTAATTGTGGATGAAATAAAATAGTTGAAAGCCCAAATAAAAACAGATATAGTGGCCTTATTACAACCCATAACAAAATAAAACCAATAGTAAAGGTAATTAAATTAATAAACCAATTAAAATATGAGTTCAATCTTCGTGGCCACTCTGAATCCTTCCCAGCAACCAAGTCACGATCTAGGGCTCACCTGCAAGGATGGAAAGAGAAGGGTGAGTTTGGGAAAACTCAGTGTGTGCAGAACCCATCCAAAGCCCACATCGGCTCGAGCCCACTAGGCCTGAGCCCTAACCAGTCTCAGTCAGATACTGGGCCGAAGCCCTATTCAGATTACAGATACTGGGCCAAAGCCCTATACCAGATACTGGGCCAAAGCCCTATTCAGATAATAGTTTGGCCCATAGGCCCATAACAATACAGTACAGTATAACAGTATGAATGCAACCCAATTGGGGAGACTACTCAACCCACCAACTGCTACACACCACCCGTACCAGCCAACACACCAGGTGGGGAATAACTCGACCCACCCAGCCCACACACCACAGTCGCAGCATGGCTGCTCAGATAAACAGTATACGAGGCAAAGCCCCTTTCAGAAACAGTACGAGGCATAGCCCCTTTCAGTAACGTGGCAGTGCCACTCACACTTCCTCCAATATAAAACCCAACCCATGCAACAGATACATATCATGGTATGCAGTAACAGTAACAGTCATATCAAGCAGTACAGTCGATTTTAGCCCTAGGGGTATAATGGTAATTTCATACTTAGGGGTAAATCAGTAATTTCTCACCCTAAGGGTATTTCAGTAAATTTTTTCTCTTATTACAGTTTTTATTATTATTACAGCCTCTACTATTACAGTGGTTGTTACAGAAACTCATTTAATTCAGTTTATCAGTTTTAGCACTTAGGCCCTAAAACCCCTAATGGGCTCTACCATGCCATTTTAGCCCATTAGGCCCATTTAAGCCTTAATTTCCAATCCATTATCTTATTTTAACAGTTTTTATGCCTGTAATCCATATTATTGCCTTTAGACCTATTTTTACCAAACTGGCCCCAAATTGCCCATTGGGCCCATATTCGGCCCACCGAGGCCTAACTTACCATAACGCCCAAAATTCCACGGTCAGCCCGCTTGACAGTGCCGATTCCAAAACCAACCTTCTCCTACCAACTTGAGAGCGTTCGCACGCTCGCAAGCTCTCGAAATGCCAGAATTTTGGCATTTCGGCTTTTCGACTTTTGCCGATTTGAGCATTGAAGGGAGTTCGAAACACACACCTGTTTTGTAGTTTCACCGACGAGATCTCCTATGCGACAGTTCCTACAACCCAATATCTACTCGGTTAATTAATAGATCTACGAAAAACCAAAGCCACAATGCCTTACCACATTCGGCCACACCCTTAATGGCCATGAAAACTTACCTCTGATGATTTAGGTGCACTAGATCTAGATCTGGTGATACCGATGCCTTCAACTCCTTGCTTGATCACATTCCTCACTAACTATCACTCAAAAAGAATAAAAATACCACTTTGAATTACTAAAAGTCCAAATCGACAATCCCCCTAACTTTAGGGACTTTCGGCTTTTCCAAAACATGAAATAATGTACAGATCTGAGGTATTAAGCACTTACCAACGATTTCTCTTCAATTCCTATGCAGATCTGATGTAAATCTAACCCTTAAACGTTAGTAGAACCCTTATCTCTGAGATTTGCAAATTCGGCTATCTCCCTAAAACTATGGTGATTTCGGCTTTTCAACTAGAGAAGAAGATGGCGATTTGGGCTATGAGTTTGAGTGATGGTGTCGACAATGATGTGGCTCAAGAGGATGTAGTAATCGGCCACAACAGGTGAAAGGAACAGGGGTAATTTGGCTTAGAAAGATTCGGCAAAAGAAAGCAGTTTTCAGGATTTCTGGCACTTTGAATAATCGGCTATGGGTGTTTTTAAGAGGGATGGGAGCAAAAGAAAGAGTGGATCTGAGTAAAGAGGGTATTCAGCTAGGGAAGAGATCAAAGAGGAAAAATAAAAGTGAAGAAAATAATGGTAGAGGTAAAGAAGAAGAAATCTGCTAGAAGCTTTCTAGGGAGGCAAGTTTCGGCTTTTCTGACAATAAAAGAGAAGATTAATTCCTAAGGTGGCTAACCCTAATTCTTATGACAGAAAATAGAAAAAGATATAACCCTAATAATCTCTCTAAAGTAATCGGCCCAAGTCCCTAAAAGCCCTTGCCGAAATTCACTTAAGTTAGGCACATGCCCGGCACATGCTTAAAAATTAAAAAGAACACTACGCTTACCTTGTAACTCGAACCCTTGTCACCCATTTAGGCGCCACTTTTTTAGGAGCTTAGTGGCGCCACCTTGCCACTCTACCAAGGCTCCCTTTGTGACATATTTTACACGGTTTTTCTTAAAGGCCCACTTAACCAAGTCCCCTTTCACTTGAAAATCCAACTTAATATTTTACCGGGTTTTAACTTAAGCTTGGGCCTTCTAAAGGCCCACTAACACATGTACATACATTTTCAACCTTCAGAACACCAAAATTTTAAAATTTCACTAAAATTCACAAAACCCGAAAAATCTCGAAAATCAGGGCGTTACAACTCTACCCCCTTAAAGAAATTTTGGCCTCGAAATTTACCTGATCGAAATAACTGAGGGTATTGTTGACGCATAGTCTCCTCTGGCTCCCAAGTAGCTTCTTCTCTACCATGATTACGCCATAGCACCTTTACCAATGGAACAGACTTCCTCCTTAAGACTTTGACTTCACGATCTAAGATCTCCACAGGTTCCTCCTCGAAAGTCAAATTGGTATTTACTGCAATCTCCTCTACTGGTACAATATGCGAAGGGTCCGACCGATACCGTCTTAGCATAGACACGTGAAAAACGTCATGGATACGATCCAACTCTGGTGGCAACTCCAACTGATATGCTACTGGCCCAATCCGCTTGAGAATCCTGTAAGGCCCAATAAACCGCGGACTTAGCTTGCCCTTTTTACCAAATCTCAAGATCTTCTTCCACGGCGACACCTTTAGGAACACCATATCCCCAATAGCGAACTCAATCTCCTTACGCTTAAGGTCAGCATAAGACTTCTGCCAATCAGATGCCTCCTTTAACCGATCTCGAATCAGCTTAACCTTACTTTCAGTATCTGCCACTAACTCTGGTCCAAGCACTTGGTGCTCTCCTAACTCTGTCCAACAAGTAGGAGTACGACATCTTCGCCCATAAAGTGCCTCATATGGAGCCATCTGAATACTTGCTTGATAACTGTTGTTGTATGCAAATTCCGCCAACGGTAGATAATCTTCCCAACTACCACGAAAGTCAATCATACATCCTCTCAACATGTCCTCCAACACTTGAATAACCCTCTCAGACTGACCATCTGTCTGAGGGTGAAATACAGTACTAAAGTCCAATCACGTACCTAATGCCTCATGCAACTTCTTCCAGAATCGAGATGTAAATCTAGGGTCTCGATCAGAAATTATCGAAACTGGCACCCCATGCAAACGCACAATTTCTGCTACATACAATTTGGCCAACTTCTGCAGTGAGTAATCGGTTCTGACCGGTACAAAATGAGCAGACTTCGTCAACCTATCCATGACTACCCAAACAGAGTCTTTCTTCAAAGGTGTCAAAGGTAACCCACTCACAAAATCCATCGTTACTTTTTCCCATTTCCACTGCGGAATCTTCACTGGCTGCAACAATCCAGATGGCAGTTGGTGCTCAGCTTTAACTTGCGGACACGTCAAACATTTCCCAACGAACTTAGTCACCTCTCACTTAAGTCCAGGCCACCAATAAACCTCTCGCAAGTCTTTCTACAACTTATTACCTCCAGGGTGCATAGCACAAGGTCCACCATGAGCCTCAGCCAAAATCAACTACCTTAAATCAGAGTTCTTAGGAACACAAATTCTCCTACGGAAATAAAGAACCCCATCAGAATTTAGTCTAAAATCCTCACTCTCACCATTCTTGACTTGCTAAAATCGAGGAATCAATGAATCATCCTTCAACTGTAACTCTTTGATTCTCTCAGTCCAAGTCGGTCTTACTTGCAACTCCGCTAGCAAGCTCCCATCATCATACAAACTCAAACGAGCAAACATGGCCTTTAACTCAGCAATGGGCCTTCAACTCAGTGCATCAGCCACTACGTTAGCCTTGCCAGGATGGTATTCAATCGAACAGTCATAGTCCTTAAGCAACTCTATCCATCTCCATTGCCTAAGATTCAACTCCTTCTAAGTTAATAGATATTTGAGACTTTTATGGTCAGTGTATATAATACACTTTTCCCCATAAAGGTAGTGTCTCCAGATTTTCAATGCAAATACCACCGCTGCCAACTCCAAATCATGCGTAGGGTAATTCGCCTAGTGAGGCTTAAGCTGTCGGGAAGCATAAACAACCACCTTACCCTCTTGCATTAGTACACAACCTAATCCCACATGCGAAGCATCGCTATAAACTGTAAAGTCCTTCCCAGATTCCGGCTGAATCAACACTGGTGCCTCAGTCAACACCTTTTTCAGGTTGTCAAAAGCTTCTTGTTGCCTCTCAGTCCAATTAAAGGCTACTCCCTTCCTTAACAATTTCGTTAACGGAGCCGCGATGATAAAGAACCCCTCAACAAACCTTCTATAATAGCCTGCCAAACCCAGTAAACTACAAATTTCTGACACCATCCTAGGCGGCTTTTAATCCAGAACTACCTCAATCTTGCGAGGATCTACCCTAATTCCTTTAGCAGAAACAACATGACCCAGAAAAGTCACTTCTCGAAGCCAGAATTTGCACTTACTAAATTTCGCATACAATTGCTTTTCTCTTAGAGTCTGCAGAACGATTCGAAGATGCTCATCATGCTTCTCCTCTGTTTCTGAATACACCAATATATCGTCAATAAAGACGACCACGAAACGATCCAAGTACGGCTGAAATACTCGGTTCATTAAATCAATAAAAGCTGCTGGTGCATTCGTCAATCCAAAAGGCATAACCAAGAACTCGTAGTGACCATAACGAGTTCTGAATGCTGTTTTATGCACATCCACCTCCTTCACCCTTAACTGATGGTATCCAGATTGAAGGTCAATCTTGGAAAACACTGAAGCTCCTTTAAGCTGGTCAAATAGGTCGTCGATTCTTGGCAGAGGATAGTTATTCTTTATCGTCAGTTTGTTCAACTGGCGATAATCGATACACATACGCATCGTTCCATCCTTCTTTTTCACAAACAGCACCGGTGCTTCCCATGGAGACACACTCGGTCTAATGAAGCCCCTATCTAACAACTCTTGAATCTGGGCTTTCAATTCCACTAGCTCCTTTGGTGCCATTCCGTAAGGCGCAATGGACACTGAAGCTGTTCCAGGCAACAGATCGATCCCAAATTCCACTTCTCGGTTAGGAGGTAATCTAGGTAGCTCCTCAGGAAATACATCTTGAAATTCATTAATAGTCCTCACCGTCTCCACTGTCACCCCTTCGGGTTCAGTTTGACTTACGAACGCTAAGTATGCTTCACAACCTTTGCGCATCAACCTTTCAGCCTTTAAGGCAGAAACCACATTGGACAAATAGTCCCTACGTTCACCAATAACCATCACCTCCTCGCCTTCGGTTGTTCTCAATACCATTCTTTTGGCCGCGCAATCTAGCGTTGCCTTGTGCTTGGTTAACCAGTCCATGCCCAGAATCAAGTCGAATTCTCCAAAAGGTAACTCCATCAAGTCTCCCAGAAAGATCCTACCTTGAGTCTCTAAAGGCACATCTCTAAAGAGTTTATCTACCCTAACAGAGTGACCAAAAGGACTAATCACAGTTACCCCACTCACAGTTTCCTCAGAATGCACACCCAACGACCCAGAAATTTCACAAACAACATACGAATGCGTCGAACCCGCATTAAAGCAGTATATGGTGTATGATATATTAAGAACGTACTAGTTATAACATCAGGTGCATCACCCTCCTCGCAGCAGCGAGCAGCATACACTAAGGCTGGCTAACGAGCCTCAGCATTACCAGTACCCCTGCCAGGTGCTCCACGACCACGTCCATTACCATTGCCTCCTCTACCTTGACTACGGCCCCTTGGCGGTGGCAGTCTTCCTCGCGCAGGCTGAGCAACCCTCTGATCAACAGCTTGAGCCTGAGCTGGCTTCTGTGGGCAGTCCTTAACCTGATGATCCTTAGACCCACAACGAAAACAAGCTCCACTGCGTTTCCAGCATTCTCCTCGATGAACTCTGCCATAGTCTCCACAAGCCTGTGGTCTAACAACATTCACTAGTACAGCTCGCACTGGTTCTTCTACTCTAGCCCTCTTAAAATTTCGGTTTGCAGCTCCTGATGTTCCAGAATCTCTTTTAAAATGGTTGCGATCCCTATCGCGATTCCGCCTTTCAGCTTGCTTCACTTCCTTGGCTATCTTAGCCTTCTCCACCAGTGTAGCAAAGTCGTGCTCCCTCTGCGGAGCTATCAATACTCTCAGCTCATCTCTGAGGCCATCCTCGAACTGAACACTACGCTCATACTTGGTGGAAACAATGCCACTAGCATACCGGCTTAATCACAGAAATCCTGCCTCATATTCAGCCACAGTCTTACTACCCTGGGTCAGGTTCAGAAATTCCTTCCTTCGTGCGTCCACATAACTAGCCCCAACATATTTCGCCTTGAAAGACTACTTGAACAATTCCCAGGTTACCCTCTCAGCTGGGGTACCCTCTCTCACGGTGATCCACCATTGATACGCCTCGTCCATCAGCAACGATACCGCTCCTTTCAGCTTCTGCTCCACTGAGCAGTCCAAGTCATCCATAATTCACTCTGTGGCTTCCAACCAGTACTCAGCCACATTCGGGGCCACTCCAGATATGCCCCTAAAAACTTCCGCTCCATTGGCCCGGAGTCGCTCAGAAATGGACCCCCTATTCACAGGCCCAACATTAGCTCTGGCCACCCTTTCCAGAACTCTCAGCATGGCCTGGGACAAAGCGTCGTCCCCTGCGGCCCGATCGTACGGCCCATTATCCTCAACCGGTGGTCGTGCCTCTCCAGCTGGCATATGCTCAGAAGACGACGATCCAGCTTGAGCACTAACTCGGCCTCGTCTACGGCCTCGTCCACGAGCAGCTCTTGTACTCATATCGATTATCTGATTTATGAATTTTATGACATCAGCTAATGTTTCAGTTGTTTATTACAGAATATCTTATGAACAGATAAAATTTTAGAGTTGTATTCGCGCGATCGTAGCCTAGCTACTGTCTCAGTTTTCTAGGGTTTAGTTTACCCTACAGTCTCAGTTTTATAGCCTTAATACTACCTCACCTATAGTATCACATCCAAGGCTCAGTACTATTTATAGTTTTATTTTCAGTACAGTACAGAAGTAAAGGCAGAAAATACTTACAACTCGGTGCCGGGGATTCAGTGTGCCACTTTTCGATTTATCAGATCAAATAGTTTGAGGCCTCTTTAAAAAAAATCAATGTTTCAAACAACTTGTTTTAAAAACTACAATTTGAAGGGAAAAAAACCTTTTAAAACCAAAAATTTTCCGAAAATCTGATTTTTCCAAAAATACCCTTCTGGACTCTACATATTTGAAAACCCTTTTTGGACCCGATCCACAGTCGAGTTGTTGCAACTGGGCTCTGATACCACTAAATATAACACCCCGAACCCAGCCCAGACGTTATGGCCATGTCCGATGTGCTACATCACCTAGACTATCCTACGCCGCCCTATTTACTAAGTCCGATTGTGAGTTTTGAAAAGCAATGCTTGACTTTTTTGGAAATTCCCGTTTTAATAACTATTCAACTTAATCTCTAATTCATTTGTTCAGCGATTTACTTTAACCATATTATCTTACTTAGTCTCTTGTAATAATAGGTTGGTTAAGAAAACATTTGTTTAATTTTCAAAAACAATGTGTAATTGTGGATGAAACAAAATAGTTGAAAGTCCCAAATAAAAACAGATATAGTGGCCTTATTACAACCCATAACAAAATAAAACCAATAGTAAAAGTAATTAAATTAATAAACCAATTAAAATACGAGTTCAATCTTCGTGGCCACTCTGAATCCTTGCCAGCAACCAAGTCACGATCTAGGGCTCACCTGCAAGGATGGAAAGAGAAGGTTGAGTTTGGGAAAACTCAGTGTGTGCAGAACCCATCCAAAGCCCACATCGGCTCGAGCCCACTAGGCCTGAGCCCTAACTAGTCTCAGTCAAATACTGGGCCGAAGCCCTATTCAGATTACAGATACTGGGCCGAAGCCCTATACCAGATACTGGGCCGAAGCCCTATTCAGATAACAGTTTGGCCCATAGGCCCATAACAGTACAGTACATTATAACAGTATGAATGCAACCCAATTGGGGAGACTACTCAACCTACCAATCGCTACACACCACCCGTACCAGCCAACACACCATGTGGGGAATAACTCGACCCACCCAGCCCATACACCACAGTCGCAGCATGGCTGCTCAGATAAACAGTATACGAGGCAAAGCCCCTTTCAGAAACAGTACGAGGCATAGCCCCTTTCAGTAACGTGGCAGTGCCACTCACACTTCCTCCAATATAAAACCCAACCCATGCAACAGATACATATCATGGTATGCAGTAACAGTAACAGTCATATCAAGCAGTACAGTCGATTTTAGCCCTAGCGGTATAATGGTAATTTCATACTTAGGGGTAAATCAGTAATTTCTCACCCTAAGGGTATTTCAGTAATTTTGTTCTCTTATTAGAGTTTTTATTATTATTACAGCCTCTACTATTACAGTGGTTGTTACAGAAACTCATTTAATTCAGTTTATCAATTTTAGCACTTAGGCCCTAAAACCCCTAATGGGCTTTACCATGCCATTTTAGCCCATTAGGCCCATTTAAGCCTTAATTTCCAATCCATTATCTTGTTTTAACAGTTTTTATGCCTGTAATCCATATTATTGCCTTTAGACCTATTTTTACCCAACTGGACCCAAATTGCCCATTGGGCCCATATTCGGCCCACTGAGGCCTAACTTACCGTAACGCCCAAAATTCCGCGGTCAGCCCGCTTGACAGTGCCGATTCCAAAACCAACCTTCTCCTACCAACTTGAGAGCATTCGCACAGTCACAAGCTCTCGAAATGCCAGAATTTCGGCATTTCGACTTTTTGACTTTTGCCGATTTGAGCATTGAAGGGTGTTCGAAACACACACCTGTTTTACAGTTTCACCGACGAGATCTCCTATGCGACAGTTCCTACAACCCAATATCTACTCGATTAATCAATAGATCTACGAAAATCCAAAGCCACAATCCCTTACCACATTCGGCCACACCCTTAATGGCCATGAAAACTTACCTCTGACGATTTAGGTGCACTAGATCTAGATCTGGTGATACCGATGCCTTCAACTTCTTGCTTGATCACCTTCCTCGCTAACTATCACTCAAAAAGAATAAAAATACCACTTTGAATTACTAAAAGTCCAAATCGACAATCCCCCTAACTTTAAGGACTTTCGGCTTTTCCAAAACATGAAATAATGTACAGATCTGAGGTATTAAGCACTTACCAACAATTTCTCTTTGATTCCTATGTAGATCTGAAGTAAATCTGACCCTTAAACATTAGTAGAACCCTTATTTTTGAGATTTGCAAATTCAGCTATCTCCCTAAAACTATGGTGATTTTGGCTTTTCAACTAGAGAAGAAGATGGCGATTTGGGCTATGAGTTTGAGTGATGGTGTCGACAATGATGTGGCTCAAGGGGATGTAGTAATCGGCCACAACAGGTGAAAGGAGCAGGGGTAATTTGGCTTAGAAAGATTCGACAAAACAAAGCAGTTTTTAGGATTTCTAGCACTTTGAACAATCGGCTATGGGTGTTTTTAAGAGGGATGGGAGCAAAAGAAAGAGTGGATCTGAGTAAGGAGGGTATTCGGCTAGGGAAGAGATCAAAGAGGAAAAAGAAAAGTGAAGAAAATAATGGTAGAGGTAAAGAAGAAGAAATCGGCTAGAAGCTTTCTAGGGAGGCAAGTTTTGGCTTTTCTGACAGTAAAAGAGAAGATTAATTCCTAAGGTGGCTAACCCTAATTCTTATGATAGAAAATAGAAAAAGATATAACCCTAATAATCTCTCTAAAGCAATCGGCCCAAGTCCCTAAAAGCCCTTGCCGAAATTCACTTAAGTTAGGCACATGCCTGGCACATGCTTAAAAATTAAAAAGAACACTACGCTTACCTTGTAACTCAAACCCTTGTCCTTGAATACCCACTTAGGCGCCACTTTTTTAGGAGCTTAGTGGCGCCACCTTGCCACTCTACCAAGGCTCCCTTTGTGACATATTTTACACGGTTTTTCTTAAAGGCCCACTTAACCAAGTCCCCTTTCACTTGAAAATCCAACTTAATATTTTACCGGGTTTTAACTTAAGCTTGGGCCTTCTAAAGGCCCACTAACACATGTACATACATTTTCAACCTTCAGAACACCAAAATTTTAAAATTTCACTAAAATTCACAAAACCCAAAAAATCCCGAAAATCAGGGCGTTACAATTTGTTTAATGAAATTATGCGTATTGTGTGATTTTATGAAAGAAAGACTAAAATGTTAAAATGTGAAAATATGAGGGCTAATTTGTAAAATTCCCTAAATATATGTTTGTGAATTAAATTGAATGAAATGTGAGATTAAATAAGTGAATTTAGATGTATATAGATCAAGAGAGGAGAAATTTAGAGTTAGATTGAGGTAAGAATAAAGTGCTTGATTGATCGACCAAAACTGTTTTTACTTTATCCGAGGTAAGTTCGAGATACAATCACGTCCTCATGTTTGATTTCGAGTCGTATTTGTGTTGCCCGATCGTATAACGATGAAGTATTAGTTTGTTTCTAACAAAAGGGTAATTTGGATAAAAAGAAATGGGCGGAAGCTGACAAAAGGTGAATTTTGGCTAAGTAAGATAGTATATATTAAAATAGGTTCAAAGGGCTAAGGATGGGTAAAGTAAATCGGCTAACAAGAAATACTAAAGGGATAAGTGATAAATCAAAATTGGATGGAATTAAGATCTTAAGCAGCAAGATCGAACCAACATTAAAGAAATGTTGACCCGTGACTTATAGGGCTTAAGAGGGTTCGGTAATGGAAGGAATAGGACCTTGACCCATTGCCTAGCAAGACAAGAACCAACGGTATTAGGTTGGGGTGAACGCCATACTGTTTTGGAGTGATAAGTTCAGAAAGGACAAGGTCGGTGCTACTAAACTAACAGATAAGCCAACAAGTCTTAGAACAAAACTTGAGAAAGTTATTCTCACCAAATAACAATAATTCATTCAAAATAAGTTTCCAAAAGTCCCTTTAACAAGGCTGATTACACATATTTATAAGGCTAGAAAAAGGCTAGCTGAAAGGTCACAAGTATTAATCTTAAAAACTGAAATAAAGCTCAAGTCTTTTGGAATTCTTGAACTAAATAACTCCACCCTTTAATTCACTTCAAATTAGCTAATTCATTGGCCTTGAATGCTTGAAAATGACTATTGAAATGTCCTTTCGTAAATACCCCTTACCTGGATTCAATGCTAGAACCGAGTACAAGGCATTATCGGACAACATCATGACAAATCATACAAAATTGAGCCATAAAATTTCGTTCCAATTTAAAACTTTTACATAATATATCATATGATCCTTAGAATGGTCCTATAAGGTCCAAAACATGATTTGGGAGTGGACCGAGACCAAACCGAGGACTTAAAAAAATTTGGAAGATTAGGTCAAAAATAGGGCACACGCCTGTGTGAGACAGGAGCACGCCCATGGGGCAAGCCGTGTAGTCACGCACACCCGTGTCCCCAACCCATGTTGAATTTTTGGAAAAATATTTTCATTTTGAACCTACAGGGGTTTTCACACGACTGAGCACATGCCCCTATCCTTTGCCCGTGTCCTCTACAAGGCCTCGACACGCCCGCGTGGCCTCCCCGTGTGAAAAATTGGGGGTATTCTGTTTATGACGTCAGCATGCAATTTTGGTCACACGGCCACGGGACACGGCCGTGTGATGTCCTTATTCTCCTAAAATTTCATGCAAAGTTCACAACCCAACACACATGGCCGTGGGGGCTGGCCGTGTGGCCCTAAGTTAGGCTATTTTCCAAGCCTTCCTTTGCCCTAAAACACATGCTAACTTTACCACTTTTAATACCACATAACTTACACATTTTTAGGCATCTAAATGGCTTCATTTATTCATCAATCATCCATTTTAACTTAACCACACACAAAACACACCAATCATCCTATGAAATGCCTCATGAGGATAGATAAGTAAAACAACATCATCATTGGCCATATCACATGCCCTTAATTGAAAATAACTTATCTCATGATAATTACCAAGATATAGCCAAACCAACTTAACACTTACAATGCCACAAGCCCCTATACATGCCATAGTTCCAAAAGAATACATATTACAATACCAAAAGAACTTTGTGGATAGTGTGGATGATCCTCCGATGCTTTCTGATCCACGAGCTGGCTTGACTAATCTATAAAACAAGGGAAAAGAGAATGAAGTAAGCTTTGAGAAGCTTAGTAAGTATATATGCAAATAATTAACATCATACCAACTTTTTTAATAACCATAGATCATGCCACCTCATAACAACTTACCACCTATCCTTACCATGTTTCTTACGTATATATATATACACCAAGCACAATATGCATCTAGACTTAAGTTCATAACCACCCTTGCATACCCATGTATTTGCCCACATATTCTATGTCCCATAAGTACTTGCATTTACACACCACATAACCAAACAAATATTATTTGTAACTTTCCCGTTGAAACCTTCGGAATAACATTCGATACTCAATGGTTTTAGTATATAGCTCCACCAACACGTAATCCGGCTCTCGCGTACACATGGTGAACCCTCATCATAACCCATGTGACCTAACCGTTAAATCTCGTAGCTCTCGTATCTACATGGTGTCTAACACTTGGAATCACAAATGCGACCTAGCTACATATAACATAGCTCTCGTGTCTACATGATGTACCCTTGGTAACATACATGTGACTTAGCTATTTTTAGTCCGTAGCCCTCGTGTCTACATGGTATACACACAGTATTACGCATGTGACCTAGCTACTTATGTAAGAATATCCTGTAGCTTTCTTGTACACATGGTATACACCTCGTATTACACATGTGACCTAGCTACCACATAGCATCCCGCAGCTCTCTTGTACACATGGTGTCCTACCTTCGGAAACACACATGTAACCTAGCTACACATTCTCCGTATCTTTCGTTTTTTCGAAGGTTCAATCGAGAACACCAATTTTCCATAATTCACCAACTCATAGAATCCATCCAACATCATCTATATCATATAATAAATATAATTTATGGAATTAAAATCAATGTATTACTTACATATAAACTTACCTCGACAACAAAAAGCGATAATTTGCAATTTAGTCCGTAACCTTGCCTTTGCCTCAGTCAAGGTCGATTCCTCGATCTTCTTGATCTATAATAACACATTCAACTCGTTTAATACACATATTACTCAATTTAGTCCAAAATCATCCTATGACTATTTTTACAATTTAGCCCCTAACTTTCTCAATTTTACACTTTAGTCCCTAGGCTCAATTTATGATTTTCATGCAACTTCCATGCATTTTAAGCCTAGTTGAACCATTTTTCCCTACCACATCCCACAATTTCTTCCATATCACCACTTATACACACCACCTTTTATCTTTTACAAATAAGTCCTTTCTACAATTTCCACAAAAAATCACCTAGTGCAAATTGTTCTCCACACGTTAAACTTTCATATTTCACCATTAAACATCAAAATACATCCATGACATCTATGAGTAAAATTTTAAAAATAAACCCTAGCTCAAAATAATGGTATAATTAGCTAGAGCAATTTATAAGGATTCTAAAAATACGAAGAACATTAAAAACGGGGCTCGATTGCACTTATTTGTGAGCTTGAAAATCAACAAAACCCTAGCTATGGAAGGCTTGCTACATTTGGCCAATGAGGAAGAAAAGATGGATAAATTTTGGCTTATTTTCCCTTTTTATTTCTTTTATTAATTAATGACCAAAATGCCCTTCATTAAAAATCTTTAGTATTCCACCCTTCCTTGGACATTTTTGTCCAAACAAGGTTAAAATGGTTTAACTACCATATAAGGACCTCTAATTTAAAAACCCAATTCAATCAAGTACCTTTATGGATTAAAACCCATATTTTTCTCCTATTGCAATTTAGTCCAATCTACCAAATTGGACATGCAAACATTAAAATTCATGCACCAAAATTCAAATAATTATTCAAACACCAAACAAACGTCAAAACTCAATCGGAATAATATTTTAGACCTTGGATTCATGGTTTCAAAACCACTATTCCGTTTAGCCCTTAATTGAGGCTGTTACACCTTTGGTTAGCTGAGTAGTCACCAGCACCTTAATGGTGTTTTGAATGCTTAAATTAATTCTTTTGAGGTAGCAAAAATGGTTGGTAGTTGGAAAGCTTGCTGCAAAAATATAAAGAAGAAATAATCCTCTCTTTAAGCTATTTTAAATGATGTTTTAAGCGTTCTTTGTAACAGCCCCTTACTTGTAACCAAAATCACTTGAAAAGTCACTTCATTGAATTTGTAACAACCTTGAAATGTAACGGTTGTCAGCTGAAGAGACACCTGCAATAAACATATTAAAATAAACTTATTAAACATAATTAAACACTAATTAAACTCAAACACATTAAACACTTAATTTTAATAAATGAACTTAAAACAAATACATCAATTAATTCAGCAACTAGTTTAATTAAGAGAAGCAAAATTAAATAAACTTAAACTCAATTAATTAAACTAAGATGAGTTGAATAAATGTCCAGCAACTCATTTATTAAACTAAAATGCTTAAATGCATCGTTTAAAATGCAAATTAAATGAACGAATGAGTTACTTAATGTAAGAATTAGTTTAATGAAGCATACTTAACTAACATGGTAGTTACATGATGCATGTCATTATTTATGATGCATACTTAACTATCATGAAAGTTACATAATGCATAACTTTATTAAATGTAAAACACACAAAGTGCAAGTCAAAATTAAAATATGCAAACTTAGTAATTTAAATAAAACTTTATTAAATTAAAAACAGTCCTTAAAAACATTAGCCCAATATTCAATCAGGCCTATGAGATGTTTCATTTTGCACTTGGGTCCCTCGAGCTTAGGCCACTTTCGTTTATGTCGAGTTGTATCGTAACATGATACGATCAAGTTCGCATCATACCCTCCCTCTTGAAGACAATTTGTCCTCAAATCGGGCCACTTTGATACGAACTCACCTCGTGATTGATTTAAGTCGTTTGTTGCTCGGTCGTGAATTTGGGTAAAAATGGAACGTTTCAAACAAACTAGCTTTAAACAAAGAAAAGGATAGAAGAAAGAAGAAGAAGGCTTAGAAATCAGTAACAAAATGGTTAAACAAGGAAAATGATAAGTTTACTAAGGCTGAAATTGAACCAACAATATTAGATTGCTGACCCGGATCTCAAATGGCTCTTAGGTGATTTTTGGTATAAAGAAAACAACAAAGAATTGACCTCAACCCACTACCAAGAATTATAGGTACCTTGGTATAAATGAACCTTGACTCTCTATCAAAAGATGATAGGAACCTTGGTATAGTTAAACAAAGAAAAGATAGACGCCACAAGCTAAGCTTGATAAGTCAAATCAATTCCGTAAGAACAAGGAGAATTGGATAACTCACAATTCAAATATCTCATATATATTCAGAAAAAGTCAGAAAAGGTCCCTTTACAAAGGTTGATTTCATCTATTTATAGTGCTAGAAAAGGCTAGTTGAAGGGTCACAAACATTCAACCTAATGTGCCAATTAAATGCTGAAATTAAACTCAAGTCTTTTCATATTCTTGAGCCAAATAACTCTATCCTTGAATTTCACTTCAATTTAGCAAAATGAATGACTTTAATTGCTTGAAAAATGACTTTTAAGTTAGCCATTGGTCAGCCGAATAGACACCAACTTCTTAACCAGCTTCTTAATGGTGTTTGAATGGTTGAAATAACCTTTGAAATGGCAAAAACGGCTAGAAGTTGAAAAGGTTGCTGAAATTTATTTGGATGAAATAATGCTCCTTAAACCTCCTTAAATGATGTATAAACCTTCTTGTAACAACCTCATTGCTTTGTAACCGAAAATGACTTAAAAAGCCACTTTATTTAATTTGTAACAGCTTTTAATTGTAACGGTTATGACTTGAAAAGACTCATGCAATAAACACATTAAAATGAGCTTATTAAACAGATGTAAACACTTATTAAACATAATATACAAGAATACTTAGCTTAGGTAAATGAACTATAACATACGCATCAATTATTCCAGCAACTAGTTAATTAAAGAAGCATCATTAAATAAACTTAACTCATGCATCAATAAATAATCCTAGGAACTAGATTAATTAAGAAGCATCTATTAAATGAAATTCAATAATAACTCAACTATTAAAACTAAGATGAGTTGAATTAATTACCAGCAACTCATTTATTAATCTAAGATGAATTCTTAACTAAGTTGAACTCAATTAACTAAATAAAGTCCAACAACTCAATTTATTAACAAACTAAAATTAAACGTCTCATTTTGCACTTGGGCCCCTCGGGTTTAGGCCAATCTCGATGGCGTTGAGTTGCGTCATAACATGATACGACTGGGTTTGCATCATACCCTCCATCTTGAAGACAATTTGTCCTCAAATCAGGCCATTTGTCCATTTGAAAATGTCCCCTCTTACGCAGCTTTCCTCGGTCGAATGGGATAAAGGATATCACACAAACCTGGAAAAGATTTACCAATTGACAAGTACACACATCACTATCATAATAAAGAAGCAAAGGATTAAGACAATAAGAATCCAAAGATGGCCCGAATTGTAACGCCTCAAATTTTAAAATTTTTGAACTTTTGCATAAATTGGTATTTGTATGATTGGATGTACTAGATTGATGATTTGGGTGTGTTTGGGGGGCCTTTAGAAGGCCTGGGTTCAAGTCAAACCTTGGGCAAAAATTTAATTTTTAGGCTTAAGAGAATATGAGTGTTAGCTTATAGGGCTTAAGTAAAGTTATGGGAGTTTCATGACACAAAAAGAGCTGTGGTGGAGTGGCCTGTGGCGTCATTGACAAGGGGAAGGAAGGGGGTTCAAATCCCCTTGCTAGCAAAATACAATCATTTTGCTACTTAGGGGCAGCAAGTGGTTCAAGTGGCTGCCAACTCTTGAAGGTGGTTGTTGACTTGGTAAGAAGTAAGATTTGAATTGGTCAAGTTGCTATTTGAATTTAGTTCAAATTGTAAAGTTGAGTAAATCAAGGAGTAATCTGAGGAGGAAAATAAGGAGATAATCATGGGATTCAAGTGGACTAGGGAGTGTGTGCTGAATTGGGTGGTTTGAAGGGAGGAAATCGGCTAGGGGGTTCTCATTTGGGGTTTTCGGTCTTGTGTGAGTGCCAAAGTCGATTCTTCCCATTTTGGTCATTTTGGGTTCCCTTTTTGCCATTGTTTTCAGTTTTTCCCTTTTGTCGTTTCCACTTTTAGTCACTTGGGGTTGCTTTGGGATCTTAGGTGTACAAGTTTTTTGTGTTGAAAACCTTAAGGATCAAAATACTGAAAGTTTTACGTCTTCTCCTCAAATCTTTTTCCTTTTCTTCTTTCTTGCAACATTTTTCCAACTGACTGCCTTACCATAGCCGAACCTATTCTTTATTTTTTTCTTTAATCACTTTCCCTCTTTTTGGTTCTTTAGCCGAATGCTTCTTGGCACCTTCTCTCAATTCTCTTGATTTTGTGTTTGCCGAATTCAACCTTTGTCCCACTCCTATTTGGTCATTTCTTCTCGGACCCTTTTAAAGCCGATTACTTCTTATTTTCTTTTTCTCTCACTTCTTTCGATTTGCCCTTATAGCCAAATTCTTGTTTCCCCACCCTCTTCATTTTCTTCTTCTTTGTGTGCTATTTGGAATTTGTTTTCTCTTGTCACTGGATGTTTCTTTACTTCTGACGTGTTCATTTGAGAAAAATGGTGACTAGGTCTCGAACATTTTTTTACTCTTTCTCGATTCTGCAAAAAGGGGATAATAAGGCGGTAAGGGGGTCTTTTCTTTCGATTGTGGAATTATCCTTAATCATAATTGTATGTGCAACTTCTAATCCATAGTTGTACCGATCGAATTTATAGGGGTTTTAAGAGGTGAATAGTGTAAGGGCATCCTTTTAGTCAAGATTTTCTCCTGCTCTTCGGTTAAGGTAAGCACACTACTTTGTTTTAAGAGGCTGAATACCCTTTGGGTTTTTAAAGCCAAAGGTTGTGGTTGCAAGCCACATTTGTTTTTAATCGAGGCTAATGTGATTTACTACTATGTAGACTTTTGGCTAGTGGTGTTGGTCATTCCTAATCAACAGATTAGGTGAAGCAAGTCGCATATCGCAATCAAGTTAAGCAATGTGATTGATTGGATTAAGTGTTTTCTAAACTCTATTAAACAAAGAAGTGACCGTATGATTGAATCGATTGTAGGTTCGGTGTCATGCGTTTTGTCATGATTTCCATAAATCAGGTGTGTAACCACACCCTACTGTAGTATAGATCGGCAAAATCTGAAAAGCTAAAAAGTCGAAATGTCGAAATGCCCGTATTCGAGGCCTTACGGGCTTGGGAACACTTGTGGCCGAACCGAGCCCATAAATCGTTGGCAATAGATTGTTGAAGCCTTTACGCACGTTTTCAAGCACTTAGGCCGTTATGGGCCGAAATAGGCCCAATAGGCCTACAGGCCTATAGGGGTAAACTGCTCGGCAAGTGATTGTTGGTATGTTGATTGATAAGGTTTGCAATGCCATACGTAAAATTGGGCGAAACAGGCCACACGAACGTATGGGCCTACCTGGGCCCAATAGGGGTTTTGGGCCCATATACCCGTTTTGACCATATAGACTATCTGAGTCATTTAACGCAACGTTAGACCTAATAAAAGGTCATATTAGGCACTGTGACTTTGAAACTTAGTAAAATTACTATTTTACCCCTGATTGCCTAAAGACTCTTATACCCCTAAAGATAGATTACCTGTTATATGTAAATGACTATTTCTGTGTCTGTTAATATGCATGCTATATTTGATTATGATATGTTATTTTGCATGGGGTTGGGTTTGACATTAGAGGTAGCTCTGCTATAATAGCTCTACCACGTGATTCTGTATAGTGGCTTCACCACGTAATCTGTATCTAGTGGCTCTGCCACGATATCTGTTTTAGCAGCTTGGCTGTATATTAGTGTGCGGGCTGGGTGGGTCGAGTTATTCCCTACCTGGTGTGATAGGCTAGTACAGGTGGTGTGATGGTTGGACTGGGTTGGGATTATTCATGCATCCACTATTTTGTATCTGTAATAGGCTTGGGCCTACTCTATTTCTGAGTAGGGCTAAGGCCCAGACTGATCTGTTCTATATAGGGCTTCAACCCAGTCTGTTCTGCATATCTATTCTCTATTTTCGGTTGGGGAAGTTACACAATGAGTTTTTGCAAACTCACCTTTTAATTTAAATATGCAAGTAACCTCCAGCCATAGACGATTTGGAGCTACGAGGGACTCGGGATGGCCACAAGTTTTCTGCTTTCGGACTTTGTTTTTTATTAAAGTTCAGTTTGATTATTGATTATGTAATAAGGCCATTATGGGTTTTATTTTGTTTAATTTTCTTTATTTGGGCTGATTAATCATTTCAACTTATTAAGTAGTTAATCGGGTCTCCAAAACTAATAACAAACGATTTTAAGTAATTCACGCGTGATGTTTTCAAAAATAATAATAAATTAAGAGTTTTCATAACTTCACTTAATGAACACAGCAAATATGACAACCATTTTTCATTAACCTATTTTCCAACTGGTAAAAGAATGGTTTTTAATTGGATATTGTTTTATGAACAAAACCAGAATGGGGTTTTCTTTTCAATAGTAGAAACTTTTTATCGAGAAGTCCAATTTCGAACGTAACTTCCATGTAACACACCAGATCTAGCCATAACGTTTGGGTTGGGTTTGGGGTGCTACACGAATGCTAAACAATAGATGGGTCTTAATTCTTCAATTTGACTCTCCATGTTCGGCAAGAAGAAACTTAAAGGAATCAATTTCAAACAGTATCGAAAATGCTTGAATATTCAATCAATCGAACATGTACCCAAAATCTCAATTGGGCAAAACAAATATACTTCAATTTATCAAAAAATTTTGTTATGCCGTCGTAGTAGACATGTGAGATCAATTGGATCAAAGGGTAATTAGTCATGAACGTTTGCAAACAATCAAACACATAAATCCTCATCCAAATCTTTTCAACACGATTATTCAAAAATGGAAGCTCATATGTTTCGGTATCTTGCACATGCAAAGTGTTCCATGGCCAATTGAATGCTAACTCACCCGTAAGCTTATTAACATAATTTGTGTCAACAACATATTCGTTATCAACATCTAACACGAATAGATCATTACTAGGCCAAAGGAAACAATCTACCATATCGGGGTACAAATATCTTTCAAAAATCAAAGTATCAACAAGATTGTCATCATCATTTGAATAGAACAAAGATGTTTGAAAATTTTTAAAAACCTTACCTTGTTGACCTTGATAGTTACATGATGAAAATTTGATTTTACCTCGTTTACACAACACAAACCTTCGCTCCTCAACAAGGTATTGTAATCGATATTTTGGACTCGAATAAACCTGTAACACCCCAAACCCGGCCTAGAAGTTAGGCCCGAATCTAGTGTGTCACATTGAAGTATTTTTCAAAAACCATGTTTTCAATGAAACCCTTCTTAAAGAAACTTGTTGCAAACTAAAACTTGTGTTTGTTTATTTTCAAAACGTGGTCAACTAAAAGTTAATTGTAACACCCAAAACCCGGCCTAGACGTTACGGTCAAGTCTGGTATGTCACATTGAAGTGTTTTTCAAAAAACCATGTTTTCAATGAAACCCTTCTTGTTTAAAACTTGTTGCCAACCAAAACTTGTGTTTGTTTATTTGCAAAACGTGGTCAACTAAAAACATTATTACCTTTAAAACATTCTTTGTTGCGAAAGCTTAATTTAGTTAGTTACAGAAGACGTAGTGTTCAAAAACAGTTAACATTTTGGAAAAACCGCTATTCACCTCTAGTAGATATAATTCAAAGTAAATAAAAACCTTAAAATAAAAATCCAGAAATTATAAAAGGCCTTATTACAAACCAAACCCAAAATAAAGTACTTAGAGTAAATAATCAAAACAGAAAGCATAAGCAGTGTGTGTGGCCTTCTCCGAGTCCCTCCCAGCTCCGATCCGTGTAAGGCTGGGGATTACCTAAAAGGTTAATAAATGGGGTGAGTTTACGAAAACTTAGTGTGTAATCCCCTTACTACAAATACGAACAGTTAGTCATGTAAAAGAATTTAAAAGTTTGCCCTACCACAGTTTTCGTATCAATTGGGCCTTAGCCCATTACAAAATCAGAGACATTATCTGAACCAGAACCAGTATCAGAATTAGAATCAGAGTCAGTATCAGTATCAAAATCAAAATCAGAATCAATTAACATAATCAAAATCAGAATCAGAATCAGTGTGCAAGGAAGCCCATCCAAAGCCCAAGTTAGCTCAAGCCTACTAGGCCTAAGCCCTAACTAGCTACAGTAGTATCTGGGTCGAAGCCCTATTTAGATAACAGTAAACTGGGCCTTAGCCCTTTTCAGATAGCAGTACGGCCCATAGGCCTATAACAGTAACAGTACAGATAACATGCATGAATGCAAAGCCCAAAATATATGGGGAGACTACTCAACCCATCCAACCGCTACACACCACCCGTACCAGCCAACACACCATGTGAGGAGACTACTCGACCCACCCATCCGCTACACACCGCAGAATTTACAGCTAGGCTGCCAGATATTGTGACAGAGTCACCAGATACAGATATTGTGACATAGTCACCAGAACAGATATATGTGGCGAGGCCACCAGATTGCAGCGAGGCTGCCAAAACGCTTCCTCCATCAATAATTCCCAAATCCCATGCAACATGTCATGTATGCAGAATGTCATGCCCATATTTGAATCAAACAATCACAGTCAAGTCATTCATATCACCAACATATATTCACAATCAAATCCAACAAACACACAGTCCAAGTCAGTCACTTGCCCACAAGGGCAAAACAGTCATTTAACACCCTACGGGCAAAATGGTAATTCTACCTTATAGGAGAATTTCGGTAATCCTACCCTACAGGGGTATTTCAGTAATTCTACCCTAAAGGGGTATTTCGGTAATTTCACAAATTAAGGGTAAAAAGAGAATTTTACCAATCAGGAGTAAAATAGTAATTTTACAAATTAGGGGTAAAACGGTAATTTTACAAATCATGGGTAAAATGGTAATTTTACAAATTAGGGGTAAAATGGTAATTTTACAATCAGGGGTAAAATGGTAATTTTACAAATCAGGGGTAAAATGGTAATTTTACAAATCAGGGGTATGTCTGTCATTTTACAAATCGAGGGTACTTCTGTAATTGTACAAATCAAAGGTAATTCGATAATTTTATAAATCGAGATATTTCTGTAATTTTGCAAATCGAGGGTAATTCGGTAATTTTGTAAACCAAGGTATTTCAGTAATTTTGTAAACCAAGGGTATTTTAGTAACTTTGTAAACCAATGGTATTTCAGGAACTTTGTAAACTAAAGCATTTCTAAACAGAGATAACAATGCGAATGGGCCTAGGGCCCATTCTGGACCCAAATGGGCCCACACGCTCGTGTGGCCCTTTTAGCCTAAATCTAGCCACAGATATGAGATTCACCTAATCTAGCCCAACATTTACTATACAATCAAACAACTTATCCAATTGGGCCTGCAGGCCTATTGGGCCCACATAGCCTCTTCGGCCCATCGCAGCCCGAAATAGCCGTCCTACCGCTAGAGTAGTTAGAAATACACACCTGATAGGCATCTGAAGCTAATCCACCCTCCGAACGCTGCTATGCCCAGAAGCCAACAATAATCGTACCCTTGACTCTCCGGGGGTGTCGATCAACTACGGTCACCATCACTATGACCCAACGGCATACAGATCAACGAATGATCCAACGCCTAACCCCAACGAACACGCTTCAACGTGAAAGGGGTAAGCCAAGAAAGGCATGCCTACTCTCCTCATGGATCGCTCTATTTAAAGTCAGCTTCTCGCCTACTCCCATGCTAGCTTCCCGATGTGGGATCCTCCATCAATCTTCAAAAACTAAAGTATTAGCAAAATAATCAACCTTTGCAAGCAAAGGGATTTGAACCATAGACCTCTCGATTAGTCATGTCAAGGCACCACCACTCGGACACAAGCTCCTTTATGTCATAAGTTCAATGCATTTATCTTTAAAGCCCGCTTACTTGCTTCCAGATTTATTTAAAAGAAAAACCAAAATAAATTGCAAGAGCCATGACTTGAACCTTGGACCCCTTACTTCTTTATCCCTTAAGTGGCGCTACTTTGCCACTACACCACACTCCTTTTAGTGTCATGCTTTCACCAAAAATATTCTTAAAGCCCACCCACTAACGTCAAAGCCCCCATAAGAGAAAAACATAAATTTTTGCTAAGGCCCAGGTTTGAACCCAAGACTTCTCCAACACTGCCAAACCTCTCACCCATCACACCAACACCAATGAATATGGGCCAGGGGCCCATTACGCAACCCAAGTGGGGCCCACGTGCTCGTATGGCCCGCCAAACCAGATTTTCCTACTGCCACATGTACGACACAATCGGAACACTAATTCTTGTAAGTTTAAAGACGACGAGCCGTGTGGGCCCACAAGCCCATTGGGCCCACACGGCCCATTCTTCCAACCCAATTTCAGGGCGTTACATTAATCCCTTTTAAAAACTACCTTTAAAACCTTCTTTGTTGCGAAAGCTTAATTTAGTTACTTGCAGAAGATGTAGTGTTCGAAAACAGTTAACATTTTGGAAAAACCGTAATTCACCTCTAGCAGATATAATTCAAAGTAAATAAAAACCATAAAATAAAAATCTAGAAATTATAAAAGGCCCTATTACAAACCAAACCCAAAATAAAGTACTTGAGAGTAAATAATCAAAACAGAAAGCCTAAACAATGTGTGGCCTTCTCCAAGTCCCTCGCAGCTCTGATCTGTCTAAGGCTAGGATTACCTGAAAGGTTAATAAACGGGGTGAGTTTATGAAAACTCAGTGTGTAATCCCCTACTATAAATACGAACAGTCAATCATGTAAAAGAATTAAAAAGTTTGCCCTACCACAGTTCCAGTATCAATTGGGCCTTAGCCCACTATAACAGACTGCACCAGATGGGCCTTAGCCCATTACAGAATCAAAAACATGATCAGAACTAGAATCAAAATGAGAATCAAAATTAGAATCAAAATTAGAATCAGAATCAGAATCAGTATCAGTATCAGAATCAGAATGTGAATGCAATGCCAACCCAGTCCAGCCATCACACCACCCTACCAACCAACACACCATGTGGGGAATAACTCAACCCACCCAGCCCATACACCAATGGGCAGCAAAGCTGCCAATAACAGAATATCGTGGCAGAGCCACCAGAATCAGATAACTTGACAAAGCCACTTAACAGAATACGTGGCACAAAGCCATCGGTAACATGTCTATAATCGGCACAAAGCCTGTGATATTGGCACAAAGCCTTCGGTAATGGCACAAAGCCCATAATAACGGCACGAAGCCCAAAATAATAGCACACAGCCTTCGGTAATGGCACAAGCCCATAATAACGGCACAAGCCCATAATAACGGCACGAAGCCCACAATATCGATACGAAGCCCACAATAACAGCACACAGCCTTCGGTAACATGATCGGCACTCAGCCATCGATCGGTCCACAGTCGTCTTGGGCGACCTGTGCGACCTTATCAAATCAATACGAATATACGACTCTTAAGCCTTCGGTGGATCCACAGTCGTCAAGCAACCATGCAATCCTAACAGATCAGATCTTCCTCCATACAAAATCCCAACCCATGCAACATGTCATGTATGCAGAATGTCATGCCCATATTTGAAACAAACAATCACTGTCAAGTCATTCATATCACCAACATATATTCACAATCAAATCCGTCAAACACACAGTCCAAGTCAGTCACTTGCCCACGAGGGCAAAACAGTCATTTAGCACCCTAGGGGCAAAATGGTAATTTTACCCCACAAGGGTATCTCGATAATTCTACCCTATAGGGGTATTTCAGTAATTCTACCCTACAGGGGTATTTCGATAATTATACCTTATAAGGGTATTTCAGTAATTCTACCCTACAAGGGTATTTCGGCAATTCAACCCTACACGGGTATTTCGGTAATTCTACCCTACAGGGGTATTTCAATAATTTCGTAAATCAAGGGTAAAACAGTAATTTTACAAATCAAAAGTAAAATGATAATTTTACAAATTAAGGGTAAAACGATAATTTTACAAATCAGGGGTAAAATAATAATTTTACAAATTAGGGATAAAATGGTAATTTTACAAATTAAGGGTAAAACGATAATTTTACAAATTAAGGGTAAAACGGTAATTTTGCAAATTAGGGGTAAAACGATAATTTTACAAATTAGGGGTAAAATGGTAATTTTGCAAATTAGAGGAAAACGGTAATTTTACAAATTAGGGGTAAAACAGTAATTTTGCAAATTAGGGGTAAAACGATACTTTTACAAATCAAGGGCATTTCTGTAATTTCGCAAATTGGGTGTATTTCTGTAATTTTACAAATCGAGGGTAATTCGATAATTTTACAAATCAAGGGTATTTTTGTAATTTTGTAAACCAATGGTATTTCAGTAATTTTGTAAACAAGGGTATTTCAGTAATTTTGTAAATCAAGGTTATTTTAGTAGTTTTGTAAATCGAGGGTAAAACGGTAATTTTGTAAATTGGGGGTACTTTGGTAATTTACAAGTCGAAGGTATTTCAGTAATTTAGTAAACTAAAGTATTCTAAATAGAGATAACAATACGAATGGGCCTAAGGCCCATTCTCAGCCCAAATGGGCCCATAAGCTCGTGTGGCCCTTTAAGCCCAAAATTAGCCATAGATATGCAATTCACCTAGTCTAGTCCAATATTTACTACACAATCAAACAACTTATCCACTTGGGCTCGTAGGGCCATTTGGCCCACATGGCCCCTTTCAGCCCATCGCGGCCCGAAGTAGCCGTCCTACAGCTAGAGTAGTGAGAAATACACACCTGATAGGATACTGGAGTTAATTCGCACTCCGAGCAGTCTTAGCCGACGCCCAACCCAAACAAGCACGCCATAAAGCGAAAGGGATTAGCCAAGAAAGGTACCCTTACTCTCCTCATGGTTCTCCCTATTTAAAGCTAGCTTCGCATCCACTCTTATGTTAGCTTCCCGATGTAGGATCCCCTGATCATCAGAGTTTAAATTCAACACCAACTCTTGCCACCCCCTGTTAGCAAATAAAAGCTCTTTGATTGCCATGAGTTTCGAACCCTGGATCTCCTTGCCAACTCTATGACGCCACCTTCTTGCCTCTTATGTGGCGCTACTTTGCCACTAGACCACAAGGCTTTTTGTGGCACAATTTCACCAACAATATTCTTAAGGCCTACCTACTACACCCAGGGTTTAATTCTCCTAAAACCTAAATTTTTTTCTAGAGTCCAGGTTTGAACCCAAGACTTCTCCAACACTTCTCAGCACACTTAACCACTGAAACAAGCCTTCATTAACAGAATTTACATGCACAACAAAATATTATAAGCTGCTTTCATCCGCTCCCATGCTCAAGGCCCAAAATTTCTAGGCCCAAATTTAGGGTGTTACAAAACCTGAAAAGGTAAAAAGTCAAAAAGACAATTCGTACTTTTCAAAATGTAATGTCCATAAAAATGGAAAATGTTAATGTCACCATCTTACAAACTGAATTAAGCTCAATTTCAGCTTCTTGAACCTGATCCAATTTAATTGAACTCTTAATATATTTGCATTTAGTTTGCATTTTAATACTTCCATTTAAGCATCTTAGTTTAATAAATGAGTTGTTGGTCATTAATATAACTCATCCTAGTTTAATTAAATGAGTTTATTTGATGAACTTAATTTAATGAGTTGCTTCTTTAATTAATCTAGTTACTAGGTTAATTTATTGGTGCATGAGTTAAAGTTCATTTAATACTTCTTTTAATTAACTAGTTGCTGGAATAAATGATGCATAAGTGTTAGTTCATTTATTTAAGTAGTTGTTAATTTGTTTAAAGCTTAATAATTGAATAAATGTGATGGTTTCATATGTTTAATGGTAGGTGACTTTTCAACTCACAAAGGCTGTTACACATTCAATAAAGGTGGCCTTTCAAGGTATTTTGGTTACAAAAGAGGAGGCTGATATAAAGGAAGCATTAAGCATCACTAAAAGAGAGTTTAAAGGAGCATTTCATGACCTTTTAAATTTAGTAGTAGCCTATTCAAATACCCAATGTTTTTTGCTACTTAATAGACAATTTAATCCTTAAAAATCTCATTAAAATTGCTGGAGTCCATTCAACTAGCCAAAGGGGAAAGCATGAGTCATTTTTAAAGCCTTTAAGGTCATTAATTCAGCCAAATTAAAGCATTTTAAAGAGAGAAATTATTTGATCTAGAATTTCAAAAGACTTTGAATTTTAAGTAGCTCTTTATTAGAATTTTACTATGTGACCTTTCGACTAGCTCATTCTAGCCTTATAAATACTTGTAATCAAGCCTTTTTGGGCACTTTGGAATGCTTTGTTAATATTATGCTATCAAAATTGAGAGGCAAATTCTCTTCTCAAATTTCGTTCAAAGATTCGTTGGCTTTCCTAGGAAACTAGTTGCGTCAATCGTTTTCCTTTAATAATCCTGAACTTATCACTATTCGTAGTGTGGCGTTCAATCATATTGAGGTTCCTATCTTGCTAGATAGTGGGTCGAGGTCTCTTTAACCGATCTGAATCTGAACTAAAGGGCTTATAAGCAACGGGTCAATATCAAATTGGTATTGGTTCTTGTTTTGCACTTTTGTTCAATCCATTTTTTTTTCTTAACCATTTCAAGCCAAAACCAATTCCTTTCTTCACAACTTTTCCTTTTCAATCTGAAACCAAATTCTTCTATTAAACTATACTTTCTTAACAAATTTATAAACCAATTTCTAAATTTCTAAAACAGCTTCATTCCATATCATATCTGACCTTTTTCCTTAACCAATTTTCTAAACTAAACTAATATTGTTTCTCGACGATGATTGGGCATTTTACATATGACTCGACTCATTCCGAGACGGTTCGTATCATTTGGTATCAGAGCTAGAATCGAGAAGCTCCGAAGATCGAAGAACACAACAATAACTAGTTTGTAAGTATAAAAAAATTCAAAAAAAAGTTCAAAAAAAAGAAAAAAATTCAAAAAAAAGTTTAAAAAAATAGAAAAAAATTCAAAAAAAAGTTCAAAAAAAAAGTTCGAAAAAAATTTCGCTTTGTGTTGAAAAATTGAATATTTGTTTTATTTTCATTCAATTCTGATCTTGAAACCCTTCTATTCACCTTTTTCTTCCATCTTTAACCATTCGCCACACTATAATCGAATCAATTTTTCTTTTAGCCTACCTTGTCCTAAATTACATCATCCCTTGTTACCCATTTGAGACCGACCATCTAGACTAAGGTTAAGCCTTGGCGAATCTGCTTACGAAATCACGAGAAGGGTAAAGAGAGGTAAAAGGCACGAGAGTTGTGAGTGCAAAAGAGTGGAAGGTAAAAGCCTATTCTCGAGTGTAAACACGAGCGTGAGTGAAACTCCTTTTTTTTCTTTACGAGTGTTCGTGAGGTTTTTGGTTGTGAGGTTCTTTACTAAACTCAATGTCACAAGAATCTGATCCTAACATGGAAGATCGTCCCGTACGACAACCTGTTCACAACGTCCCTGATTTGAACATGCAAGCTTTATTACGAGAGATGGAAAGACTCTTAGATAGAAGATTAAATCCCCTTGAAGATCATCTATTCCAAGTCGAAGCGAGAGAGCAACGTGAAAGAACTCTTGAAGTTGTCCGACCTAGACGGGAGAGACCAAATCAACAACGGGAAAGACGAAGAGATCAAGAAGATGTTGTAAATGATCCTAGTGATCTTGAAAGCGGTCAAGAGTCGAATGCAAGTAATTGCCAGAGGGAACCACAACACCGAGATCGAAGGCGTGAAGATGATGATCTAAAGAACATCAAACTTTCTATACCACTATTCCAAGGTAGATCAAATCCGGAGGCCTATCTTGAGTGGGAAAAGAAGATTGAGTTGGTGTTTGATTGTCATAACTATTTTGAAAACAAAAAGGAGAAGCTAGCAGCAATCGAATTCTCGGATTACGCCATGATTTGGTGGTATCAACTAACTACTAGCCAGAGGCGTAACGGAGAACAACCGATTTCCACATGGACCGAGATGAAGGCAGTTATGAAGCGATGATTTATCCCTTCTTATTACCATCGGGAGTTGCATCAAAAACTTCAAAATCTTACACAAGGGACCAAAAACGTCGAAGAATACTATAAGGAGATGGAAATTGTGATGATTCAAGCGGATGTTCAAGAGGATTTTGAAGCAACGATGGCGTGATTTTTGGCTGGATTAAACAGAGACATTGCAAATGTTGTCGAGCTTCAACACTATCTTGAAGTGGTGGACATGGTTCATATGGCCATCAAGGTAGAAAAGTAACTCAAGCGTAAAGGCCTAAGCCGTGGTTTTTCCACTTTTAATACATCCAAGTGGGGACAAAGTTCGAGTAAAGGAACCTCTTGAGGAAAGGATTCCATAGCACCTCCAAAAACCAACAAACCTAACACTGAAGTAAACAAAGGCAAGGCACCCGAGGTTTCTTTCAATCATAATTGAGACGTCAAATGTTTCAAATGTCTTAGGAGAGGTCACATAGCCTGCCAATGCCCAAATCGAAGAACCATGGTGATTCGCGTCAATGGCAAAATCGAAACGGAGGATGAAGAAGAAAAGGAGTATGAATCGATTTCTGAAACTGAGGAGGACTTAAAATAGCCTGTGGAAGGCGAACTACTCATTGTCAAAAGGAGTCTTAGTCTCCAAGGCGTGGATAATGAGCTACAACGGGAGAACATATTTCATACACGATATCAAGTTGGAGGAAAAGTCTGTTGTGTCATCATCGACGGTTTTGTACAATGATGGTTGAAAAACTCAGTTTGCCAACTACCAAGTATCTAAGCCCCTACAAACTTCAGTCGCTCAATGACGGCAGAGAACTTAAGGTGACCAAGCAATTACTAGTTTCTTTCACCATTGGAAAGTACTCGAACGAAGTATTATGTGACGTTGTTTCGATGCATGCGAGACATCTACTCCTTGGACGTCCGTGGTAGTTTGATCGGCGAGTGCTACACGATGGGTATACCAATCGGTATACTTTCATGTTTATGGGAAATAATGTTACGTTGGCACCATTAACTCCTAAACAAGTTTATGATGACCAATTGAAGTTGAAAGCATCTGTTGAACAAATAAGAGAGAAATAAAAAGAAGATTGTAAAAAAATAAAAGAAGAAAAAAAATAAGAAAAAGAAAACAAAAGAGAGTGAAAAGAAAATCAGCAAAGAAAAAGAAGAAAAAGAGAAGGAAATTAAAAAAATGAGTGTATTTGCAAAAGTTAGTGATATTCAAAAAGCGTTAGTAATGAATCGTCCTGTTCTTGTACTCATGTGCAAGGAAACCTTGTTTTCTACTAACGAATTACTCGACACTCTACCTTCTTCTGTTTTGTTTTTGTTGCAGGATTTTAAAGATGTTTTCCCAGAGGAAGTCCCAAATGGTTTACCATCGCTTCGTGCAATTGAACATCAAATAGACTTTATACCGGAAGCTGCTATTCCAAATCATCCCGCTTATCGAGCCAATCCAGAAGAGACTAAAGAACTACAACGGCAAGTCAATGATCTGTTGGAAAAAGGTTACGTTCGTGAGAGTCTTAGTCTTTATGCTGTACCTATTTTGCTAGTACCAAAAAAAGACGGAACATGGCAATTGTGCGTAGATTGCCGAGCCGTAAACAAGATCACCATCAAATACCATCATCCATTTCCTCACCTTGACGACATGCTTGATGAACTTAGTGGAGCTAAGGTATTCTCTAAAATTGACTTAAAAAGTGGCTACCACCAGATTCGGATGCGAGAAGGTGGCGAGTGGAAAACGGCATTCAAAACCAAGCATGGGCTGTACGAATGGTTGGTCATGCCTTTTGGTCTAACCAACGCCCCTAGCACATTTATGGGGCTAATGAATCACGTGTTAAGGTCTTTTATCGGTAAGTTTTATGTTGTGTATTTTGACGACATATTGATGTATAGCAAATCTGTCGAAGATCATGTAAGGCATCTTAAATTCATTTTAGAAGTTTTGCGTAAAGAAACATTATATGCTAACCTTAAAAAGTGTTCTTTCTGTTCTGATAAAGTTGCCTTTTTAGGATTTATGGTTAGCGCGAAAGGTCTCGAAGTAGACCAAGAAAAGATCAAGGCCATTCAAGATTGGCCAAGGCCAACTAGTATTATGCAAGTCCGGAGTTTTCATGGCCTAGCAAGCTTCTACCGATGTTTTGTTCCTAATTTCAGCACCATTGCTGCTCCTCTTACGAGCGTCATTAAAAAAACTCTACTTTCTATTAGAATGATGAGCAAGAAAAGTCATTTGTCAAAATTAAGAATTTTCTTACTAACGCTCCTTTACTTGCTCTTCCAGATTTTTCGAAGACTTTTGAGGTTGAGTGTGATGCCTCAGGCGTTGGAATCGATGCTGTTTTAACACAAGAAGGACGACCTGTGGCTTATTTTAGTGAAAAGATTAGTGGAGCCGTACTCAACTATCCTATATATGATAAAGAGATGTATGCGCTCATACGAGCCCTTGAGACATGGCAACATTATTTATGGCCAAAGGATTTCGTTCTAGACTCCGATCATGAAGCTTTAAAGCACATCAAAGGCCAGCACAAATTGAACTGACGTCACGCAAAATGGGTGCAGTTTCTTGAATCATTTCCCTATGTTATAAAATACAAAAAAGGTAAAGATAACATAGTGGCTAATGCACTTTCGAGAAGGTACACTCTTTTGACATATTTGGACTCCAAAATTCTTGGTTTTGCTTTGTTAAAAGACTCTTATGCTAACGATTCTGATTTTGGTGAGATCTTTGTAGCGTGCGAGAATGGTGTGTTTGAAAACTTTTATAGGTATGAAGGCTTTCTTTTCAAAGAAAGTAAACTTTGCATTCCTCATGGCTCTGTTCGAGATTTATTAGTGCACGAGGCCCATAGTGGCATACTTATGAGACACTTTGGAGTCAACAAGACGCTTGCAACCCTTCAAGAACACTTCTATTGGCCGCGAATGGCAAATATGTGAAACAAGTTTGCGAGAGGTGTATAGCTTGTAAAAAGGCTAAATCGAAGGTTCAACCACATGGCTTATATATGCCATTACCTATTCCCGAAGCCCCGTGGGTCGATATCTCCATGGACTTCGTTCTTGGACTACCGCGCACAAAAACGGGGAAGGATTCTATCTTTGTGGTTGCTGATAGTTTTTCAAAAATGTCTCATTTTATTGCTTGCACTAAAACTGATGACGCTGTTCATGTTGCAAATTTGTTTTTCAAGGAAATTGTACGACTTCATGGCATTCCTCGTACTATTGTTTCGGATCGTGATGCAAAATTTTTAAGCCACTTTTGGAGGTCTTTGTGGGGCAAACTAGGAATAAATTATTATTCTCAACCACCAGCCACCCCCAAACCGATGGTCAAACAGAAGTCGTCAATAGGGTATTGTCTACATTACTTCAGGCCATCATCTGTAAAAACTTGAAGTCTTGGGAAGATTGCCTACCACATATCGAGTTTGCTTACAACCGTTCCGTCCATTCTGCTACAAAATATTTGCCTTTTGAAATTGTATATGGATTCAATCCATTGACACCTTTAGATTTATTACCTTTGCCTACTGATCGATTGGTTTATGCAGATGCAAAGAAAAAGGCTAATTTTGTCAAAAAATTACATCAAAAGGTGCGAGCTAACATTGAGGCAAGAACCGAGTCTTATGTGCGTAATGCTAACAAAGGACGAAAACGAGTGGTCTTCGAACCCGAAGAGTTGGTTTGGGTTCACATGCGCAAGGAGCATTTTTTGGTTCAACGAAAATCAAAATTATTACCTCGAGGAGATGGTCCTTTCCAAGTTCTCGAGCGGATAAATGAAAATTCTTACAAACTAGATTTGCCTGGTGAATTTAATGTTAGTGCGACTTTTAACGTGTCAGATTTAACCCCTTTTGACACAGATTTCGACTTGAGGACAAGTCATTTCGAAGAGAGGGGGAATGATACAATCGTGACTTGGAGTTCACCAAGTTCGAGCAAGGACTCAATAGTGCTGCCCCAAGGACCAATTACGCGGGCTCGAGCTAAGCAATTTAAGGAGGCTATTTCGACCTTAGTTAATCAAGTGTGGGGCAAGGTTTCAGTTGGAGAAATAGAATGAGTTGGGACCAGCTCAACGAATTGTCCTTGCAACATCTTACAAACCGAATTAAGCTCAATTTCAGCTTCTTGAACCCGATCCAATTTAATTGAACTCTTAATATATTTGCATTTAGTTTGCATTTTAATACTTGCATTTAAGCATCTTAGTTTAATAAATGAGTTGCTGGTCATTAATATAACTCATCTTAGTTTAATTAAATGAGTTTATTTGATGAACTTAATTTAATGAGTTGCTTCTTTAATTAATCTAGTTACTAGGTTAATTTATTGGTGCATGAGTTAAAGTTCATTTAATACTTCTTTTAATTAACTAGTTGCTGGAATAAATGATGCATAAGTGTTAGTTCATTTATTTAAGTAGTTGTTAATTTGTTTAAAGCTTAATAATTGAATAAATGTGACGGTTACATATGTTTAATTACAGGTGACTTTTCAACTCACAAAGGCTGTTACACATTCAATAAAGGTGGCTTTTCAAGGTATTTTGGTTACAAAAGAGGGGGTTGATATAAAGGAAGCATTAAGCATCATTAAAAGAGAGTTTAAAGGAGCATTTCATGACATTTTAAATTCAGCAGCATCCTATTCAAATACCCAACGTTTTTTACTACTTAATGGACAATTTAAGCCTTAAAAATCTCATTAAAGTTGCTGAAGTCCATTCAACTAGCCAAAGGGGAAAGCAAGAGTCATTTTCAAAGCCTTTAAGGTCATTAATTCAGCCAAATTAAAGCATTTTAAAGAGGGAAATTATTTGATCTAGAATTCCAAAAGACTTTGAATTTTAAGTAGCTCTTTATTAGAATTTTACTATGTGACCTTTCGGCTAGCTCATTCTAGCCTTATAAATACTTGTAATCAAGCCTTTTGGGCACTTTGGAATGCTTTGTTAATATTATGCTATCAAAATTGAGAGGCAAATTCTTTTCTCAAATTTCGTTCAAAGATTCATTGGCTTTCCTAGGAAACTAGTTGCGTCAATCGTTTTCCTTTAATAAACCTGAACATATCACTATTCGTAGTGTGGCGTTCAATCATATCGAGGTTCCTATCTTGCTAGATAGTGGGTCGAGGTCTCTTTAACCAATCCAAATCCGAGCTAAAGGGCTTATAAGTAACGAGTCGATATCAAATTGGTATTGGTTCTTGTTTTGCACTTTTGTTCAATCCATTTTTTTTTCTTAACCATTTCAATCCAAAACCAATTCCTTTCTTCACAACTTTTCCTTTTCAATCTGAAACCAAATTCTTCTATTAAACTATACTTTCTTAACACATTTATAAACCAATTTCTAAATTTCTAAAACAGCTTCATTCCATATCATATCCAACCTTTTTCCTTAACCAATTTTCTAAACTAACTAATCTTGTTTCTTGACGACGATTCGGCATTTTACATATGACTCACTCATTCCGAGACGATTCGTATCAATTAGGGTGAGTCTTGCAAAGCCGTTATTAAAATTTGAAAAGAAAATCCAGGTTTAGTTTGTGGACGTCCTATCCACTACCAGCTTAAAGAGTATTCTATTACAAGTTATTGTTTGTCTTCTCATTATCCATTTGTTACAAGTGTTTTGGTTTTTGAAAACGTTGATTAATTTTATATAAAAAAACCTGTGCTGCCTTAATCTACCCATTTTAATCAAATTATAAATAAAGAAATAAAATCCCAAATTTAAAATACTCAAGGCAGCCTTATTACAACCCAAAACCAAAATGGAAAATAATTTAATTAAAATACTAAAAAGAATGAATTACTTAAAGCAAATTAACCAACTGCAGTCCACGTGGCCACTCTGAATCCCTCCAACTCCAAGTCCACTAGCTTAGGGCTCACCTGCATAGATGGAAGGGATAGGGTGAGTTTGGAAAACCCAGTGTGTAAAGTAAACCCATCCAGAGCCCAAATCAGTTCAAGCTTACTAGGCCTAAGCCCTATCCAGTCTCAGTATTAACTGGGCCTTAGCCTTATTCCGTAAACAGTATTAAATGGGCCTTAGCCTTATTCAGTAATCAGTGCGGCCCATAGGCCCATTACAGTAACAAAATGAAAATTATGCATGTATGCAAAACCCAACCCAAATCCAGCCCTACACACCACCTGTACCAGCCCTACACACCATGTGGGGAATAACTCAACCCACCCAGCCCTACACATCACAATCATAGCATAAGTGCTTAATCAAATAACGTGGCTAAGCCACTAACAGTAAAATGAGGCAAAGCCCCTTTCAGTAAATGTGGCAATGCCACTTAGCACTTCCTCCATCATAAACCCAAACCCATGCAACAGAATAACATGTCATGGCATACAGTGAATAGATAAAGTATAACATGCATTTTAGTCAATTTAACCCTAGGGGTATAATGGTCATTTTGCACCTAAGGGTAAAATAATAATTTTCTACCCTTAAGGGGTATTTCAGTAAATATACTAGTTTTTAAGGTTTCATGCTTATTACAATTGTTAACAGTCCAATTTTTATCCAAGTAGCTTGTCTAGCCCATTTTAGCAACTTATAGTTATTGGGCCCTAAAACCCCTAATGGGCCCTACTGTGTCCATTAACTATTTTGGCCCATAAAGCCCATATTTCACATTTGTTTTAGTAGTCTTAGCATACAGATTACTAGAACCCACTTACCGCTCATTTTCACCCACATGGGCTCGTAAGCCCATTGGGCCCAAATTCAGCCCCTCGAGGCCCAAATTTACCGAGGTGTATGAAATTGCGCACACATCAACCTTACCATTTTCGATTGCAGATTTTACTGAGACAATCGACCCACAAGTGCTCGCACACTCGCAAGTCCACAAAATGCCAGAATTTTGGCATTGTGGCTTTTCGGCTTTTGTCGATTTAGTCTGCTAGCGGGTGTCGTTTACACGCCTGATTTGTGAGTTTTGTAGAACCCTTCGAACGAGCAACCTACAGTCATTTAGATTACACTTATCAACCACGAATCAACGAAACCAACTAACTCGCATTTATCATATTCAGCCAACATCACTTAAGGTCCTAGAACCTTTACCTCTACTAAAACTAATGACTAGATCTAGATCTAGTCACTCCAATGATCCTAGCCACCAACACTCCTTGCTAAATCACCCTATAAAACTGATTAGAAAGACTAGCATTACTCTTCACCATAATCGACGGCCTCTCTAAAGAGTTTAGGGACTTTCGGCTTTCTTAAATCCTGAAATAATGAATGGAAAGGGGTTTGATAACTTACCGTAGATATTCCTGCTAGAGAATCAATCCAAATCACATTTCTAATCTTGATCTGATGTAGATCTAACCCCAAGACACGAGTAGAGAACGAATCTAAATGATTTTGGCTTTTTGATCTATCCTAGAATATGTCTATTTCGGTTTTAAAGAAGAATAGATAAAGAGGAGTTCACGAAGTGAAGAAACAATCGACAGAGACAAAGATGAGAGGTTCAAGATTCAGATTTGAAGAAAGGTAACAGAAGAAGGAGAAAAAGAAGTAGTTTTGATCAAACAGGTAATTGGCAATGGTGGGTATGGTTTCGGCTTTTGTGGAAGTCGACTACTAGGCTTTGAGAAGGGCGAAGAAAGGATAGGAGTAGATTCGGCTTAGGTGAAATAGAAAAGAAAGGAGATGAGAGAAGAGAGGTGAGGAAACGGATGACAGATTCGGTTTAAAGGAAAGAAAGGAGATGACAATTCGGTTCTTTGCACAAGTCGGCACAAAAGAAAAACAATGGTTGCGTTTTTGGCTTTTTGGAACTAAGGGAGAAGAACAGAAAAAGTAGAGGACCCTAAGTGGTACTACACTAATTCCGCAAGAAAAAAGAGAGGTCAGAACAAATCCCGAAAGGCATCACTCAAGGCAATCAGCACACTAAAGCTTCATTTGCCAAAAATGCTCTCCAAGACCCCTACAATCAGCCACCACTAGCTTCCATTCAAAATTCCTAAAATTTCTCTCCCTTATCCTACTTGATTCAATCTCATGAGCATCTCAAACTCTTTCCAACAGAGTTTCACTTGAAGTCATCACATGACTTGCACATGCAGTAAAAATAAAATACCCCACTACTTACCTTGAGACTTGAACCTTGGCCCTTGCCTAGCTTCCACACGCCACTTCCTTAGGCTTTAAGCGGCACCACATTACCACTTTACCAAGGGCTCACTTGTGTCTTAAATTACTCACTTTTTCTTAAAAGCCCACCTACTCAAGTTCCCTTCTCTTTAAGTCTAAAATTCGATAACTCTACCGGGTTTTAATTTAGGCTTGGGCATTCTAAAGGCCCACTAACACAAAGCATAAATTACATATCCAAACAACAAAATTTCATGTTCACACCAAAATCGCAAAAATCCAAAAAAAATCCTGAAAATTAGGGCTTTACAACTCTACCCCTTTAAAGAAATTTCGGCCTCGAAATTTACCTGATCCAAATAGATGAGGGTATTGTTGACGCATCGCCTCCTCTGGCTCCCAAGTAGCCTCTTCTCTGCCATGATTGCACCAAAGTACCTTTATTGAAGGAACTGACTTCCTTCTTAACACTTTGACCTCTCAATCCAGTATTTGCACAGGCTCTTCTTCAAAAGTCAAGTCGGTCTTCACCTCAATCTCCTCCACTGGTACGGCATGAGAAGGATCTGATTGATACCGTCTCAGTATGGAGACATGAAAAATGTCATGAATTTGGTTTAACTCCGATGGTAACTCTAGCTGATAAGCTACTGGCCCTACCCATTTAAGAACTCGATAAGGCCCAATAAACCGCGGACTCAACTTGCCCTTCTTACCAAACCTTAATATCTTCTTCCAAGGCGAGACCTTGAAGAAAACCATATCTCCCACTGAATACTCAATTTCTTTACGCTTTAAATCAGCATAAGATTTTTGCCTATCCGATGCTTCCTTTAACCGATCTTTGATCAACTTAACCTTGTCCTCAGTGTCTGCCACCAACTCTAGCCCAAGAGTACGACACCTTCTCTCATATAGTGCCTCATATGGAGCCATTTGAATACTTGCCTGATAACTGTTGTTATAAGCAAACTCCGCTCATGGTAGGTAATCTTCCCAACTACCTCGGAAGTCAATAACACAACCCCTCAACATGTCTTCCAAAACCTGAATAACCCTTTCTGACTGTCCATCTGTCTGGGGATGAAAAGTAGTGCTGAAATCCAATTGCGTACCCAACGCCTCATGTAACTTCTGCCAAAATTGAGATGTAAACCTAGGATCCCGATAAAAATAATCGAAACTGGCACCCCATGTAGTCGCACTATCTCCACCACATACAACTTGGCCAACTTCTGAAGTGAGTAGTCGATTCGGATAGGTATGAAATGAGCAGATTTCGTCAACCTATCCATAATTACCCACCCTGAGTCCTTCTTGGAGGGTGTCAAAGGTAACCCACTCACAAAATCCATGGTCGCCCTCTCCCACTCCCATAGTGAAATCTTCACTGGCTGCAGAAGTCCAAAAGGCAATTGATGCTCAGCTTTTACTTGCTGGCATGTCAGACATTTCCCCACGAATTCTGTTACTTCTCGCTTAAGTCCAGGCCACCAGTACAACTCTCGCAAGTCTCGATACAACTTATTCCTTCTAGGGTGCATGGCACAAGGTCCGCCATGAGCCTCTCTCAAAATTGACTACCTCAAGTTAGAGTCCTTCGGAATACAAACTCGTCCTCGAAAACACAGAATTCCTTCACTATTCAGTCCAAAATCAGAAATCTCATCATTCTCAGCTTGCTGAAACCGAGGAACTAACGACTCATCCTTTAACTGTTTCGCCTTAATCTACTTAATCCAAGTTGGTCTCACTTGTAATTCTACTAATAAGCTACCATCGTCATATAGACTCAGACGAGCAAATATTGCTCTCAGCTCACCTACAGCCCTTTGACTTAGTGCATCAACCACCACATTTGCCTTGCCTGGGTGATACTCAATCGAACAATTGTAATCTTTAAGCAACTCTATCCATCTTCGTTGCCTAAGATTCAACTCCTTCTGAGTTAACAAATATTTGAGACTCTTATGGTCCGTGTATATAACACACTTTTCACCATACAAATAGTGTCTCTAGATTTTCAACGCAAAAGTAACTACTGCCAACTCCATATCATGCGTAGGGTAGTTTGCTTCGAGAGGCTTAAGATGTCACGAAGCATAAGTGACCACCTTACCTTCTTGCATCAGTACACAGCCTAACCCCACATGCAACGCATCACTATACACTGTGAAATCCTTCCCAGATTCCAGCTGAATCAATATTGGCGCCTCAGTTAATACCTTCTTCAACTTATCAAATGCCTCCTGCTGTTTCTCAGTCCATAAAAAGGCACTCATTTTTTCAGCAGTTTTGTTAACAGTGCAGCAATCAAAGAAAATCCTTATACAAATCTTCTGTAGTACCCTGCTAAACCCAGAAAACTCTAAATTTTTTATACCAACCTTGGTGGCTTCCATTCCAGAACCGCCTCAATTTTTCGAGGATCCATCCTAATCCCCTCAACAAAAACAACGTGATCTAGAAATGTCACCTCTCGCAACCAAAATTCACACTTGCTGAACTTTGTGTAGGTTGCTTCTCCCTCAACACTTGCAAAACAATACGGAGATGCTCATCATGCTTCTCCTCAGTTTTCGAATGCACCAGAATATCATTGATAAAGATGACTATGAATTGATCCAAGTAAGGTTGGAATACTGGATTCATTAGATCCATGAAAGCCGTAGGTGCATTCGCCAGTCCAAACGACATCACTAGAAACTTGTAATGACCATACCGAGTACTGAATGCTGTCTTATAAATATCCACCTCTTAACCCTTAAGTGATGATATCCAAATTGAAGGTCGATCTTGGAAAATACCGAAGCTCCTCTAAACTGGTCAAACAGATCATCGATCCTTGGTAGAGGGTACTTGTTCTTTATCGTTAGTTTGTTCAATGGTGATAATCGATACACATACGCATCATCCCATCATTCTTCTTCACGAACAGTACTGGTGCTCCCCATGGAGACACACACGGTCTAATAAAGCCTCTATCCAACAACTCTTGGATTTGCGCTTTCAGTTCCACTAACTCTTTTGGTGCCATCCTATAAGGTGCGATAGACACTGGAGCCGTTCCAGGTAGGAAGTCGGTTCCAAATTTGACTTCACGGTTCGGAGGCAATCTAGGAAGCTCCTCATGAAAAACATCTTGAAACTCCTTAACAGTTCTAACCTTCTCTATTGTCAAACCTTCAGTCCCCGTTTGACTCACAAATGACAAATATGCCTCGTAACCCTTGCGAATCAACTTCTCAGCCCTCAAGGCCGAAACAATATTAGACAAGTAATCCCTTCGCTCCTCTATAACCATCACCTCCTCATCCTCTTCAGTCCTTAACACCATCCGCTTAGCAGCACAGTCCAAAGTCGCCCTATGCTTAGCAAGCCAATCCATTCCCAAGATGAGATCGAATTCTCCTAACAGCAACTCCATTAAGTCTCCAGAGAAAATCCTACCTTGAGTCTCTAAAGGTACATTTCTATAGAGTTTGTCTACCCTAACCGATTGAGCCAGTGGACTTATCACAGTTGCCCCGCTCACAGTTTCCTCAGAGTGCACACCCAATGACCCGGATGTATCACATGCAACATACGAATGAGTAGAACCAACATCTATCAAGGTAGTGTATGGCATGCTAGAGATAAAAAACGTACCAGTTATGATGTCAGGTGCATCACCCTCCTCTCGGCAACGAGTAGCATACACCAACGCTGGCTGATGAGCCTCAGATTTCTAGCACCCCTGCCAGGTGCTCCACGTCCATAACCATTTTCGTTGCTGCCCCTACCTTGACCACGGCCCCTCGGCTGTTGTGGTCCACCTTGCATTGGTTGAGCAACCCTCTGTTCAGCAACTTGCGTCTGAGCTGGCCTTTGTGGACAATCCTTAACTCTATGCTCCTTGGATCCGCATCGAAAACAAGCCCCAGTACGCTTCCAACATTCTCCCAGATGCACTCTACCACAGTCCCCACAAGCCTGCGGTCTAACTATATTCACTGGAACTGCTCGAATCGATTCATCCATTCTAGCTCGTTTGACATTCCTGTTTACGATAGCCGAGGGTCTAGAATCCCTCCTAAATTGATTTTGGTCCTTCTCATGGTTCTGTCGTTTAGTTCGTTTCACCTGCTCAGCTATCTTAGCCTTTTCTACTAAAGCAGCAAAGTCACGCTCCCTCTGCAGAGCTATCAGCACCCTAAGCTCATCTCTGAGGCCATCCTTAAATCAAACGCTACGTTCATACTCGGTAGCAACTATTCCACTGGCATACTGGTTCAATCCTAGGAACCACGCCTCATATTCAGCAACAGACTTATTACCCTAGGTCAGATTCAGAAATTCCTTCCTTCGGGTGTCCACATAGCTCGCCCCGACATACTTCCCTTTGAAGGCCGTCTTAAACAGCTCCCAGGTTACCCGCTCAGTTGGGGTACTATCCCTCACGGTGATCCACCACTGGTACGCCTCATCTCGCAGTAGAGACACCGCTCCTTTTAGCTTTTGCTCCACTGAGTAATCTAGATCGTCCATGATCCACTCCGTGGCCTCCAACCAGTATTCGGCCACATTTGGGGCTACTCCAGATATGCCCCTAAAAACTTTCGCTCTATTAGCCTGGAGTCGCTCAGAAATGGATCCCCTATTCATAGTCCTAGTACTAGCTCCAACAACCCTCTCTAGAACGCTTAACATTACCTGGGACAAGGCATCATCCCCTGCAGCCTGATCATATGGCCCATTTTTAGCTATTGGCGGCGGTCGTGCCTCCTCAGTTGGCATATGTCCCGAAGATGAAGGCCCAGCTTGTACACTATCTCAGCCACGTCCATGACTGATGACGCGAACCCGGTTATGAGAATAACCAGATTAACATTGAATGGCTGACCGTAGACGAGAAGATGAATGCATACGCAATTGAGTTGGATAATTCATGTAGCGGAAGGATAGAAAAGGGTGTAAGCTTTAGTAGATTAGAAAAGTAATTCGATTAGGTTTAGAAAGAAAGAATGATAGATTGGAAGTTGGATAGAAGGATGGTGTATGAAAATTAATGGTTGAGCAATGAGTTGATTTGGTAAGTTATGATAGGTCACGAGAGGTACGAAATGGTATAGAAGGTATGAAATGGTAATTTGAAGTGAACGATAAGGACAGTGTTCGAATTTGGCAAATCAGAACAAAATGGGTGGTTGATGGTCGGATTTCTTAGACGTCAGGAAAGATTCAACACCAAGGGTGTCACCCCAAATCCTATATGGTCTAAGTTGGGTTGCGGAATAACAAAGGATAGATTTAAGCGCCACACCAAGTTGGGTTCGGTGATAAGCTCGAAATAAGCAAGTTTGACGCCACTAGCAAAGCTAGATAAGTTGCACGAGACTTGTACAAAGTTAAGAGGAACCAAACCTCATAAAAACAACATTTCAGTATATATTGATCAAAAGTCTCTTTACAATGAAAATAAACAACTATTTATACTAGTAACTTAAGCTAGTCGAATGGACCAATTCATAAACTTAACAACTAAGCAATGTAACTAATAAAGAGTATGAATATTCTAGAAAGATGTCCATTGGTGAGCTTGTCCATGTTTGGCTAAATGGGAGGTGAGTGGATGGCTTCATGGCTAAGCATTGATGCACTTGGATGAATGGTCTTAATGCATGTAAGGCTAGATCCGGCCATGGCTATTAAAGAAGCATTGATGTTGCATGTATTCACCAAAAGTGGCGTCTTAATAAGGCTGGTTGAAGGGTCTAATTCATGTGTGAACATAAGATCTTGAATGGTCTTTGAAGTGTGAACACGAGTAGCCAAATGGTTGCATGTGTGAACTCCATGTGTGAACACCTTGATGCTAGTATAGGAATAGATTTGGTCACCTTAAGGGGATGCATGTCTTGGCCAAATAGTCCCCTTGAAACACCAAAAGGTAACACACCATCTTTAATCCATCCATGCATGTTGCTGTCTAAAGGGTGATGTGCCTACAAGATTAATGCAAACATTAATAGCACATGTGAACACATTAATTAAGTATGAAAACAAATAAACACATACTTAAATTTGGCCAGTATATTAAAGTCTTGTAATGTTTTAAACATAGTAATTTCTAGTTCAAATTATGACAAATTTAAATTATGCAATAACCTAATTAAATAACTAGTCAAATAGCTCACTAAGTGATTATGCAATAAATAAGCTGAGGTGAGCTGAGGGTTTTGGCTATGAGTTGTGTTAAGCTGAAAATAAACAAATAAGCTAAGTTTGTTTAATAATAGAAACTAATTGAGCTGAATATGAGCTTAGTTGAGATCAACCAAGATAGTTTGGACTCCCGCGAGCTGAAATGAGCTAAAGTCAACTTGAATTAAGCTAACTATCTTTGGTTCAGAGTTGTGTTTAGCTACACTTTGGTCGTTGAAGTCATGAACTAGCTTGAATCGATGACAAAGAGCTAAAATGGAGTTTTGAAAGCATCAAGCTCGAGCCTTTATCATTGGCCCTTGTGGCATAGCTAGCGCACCATTGTCCAGACTAGTGGCTGGCTTGGACGCGTTGGCGTCATCCTCTCCCTCTTCAAAATGACTTGACCTGAAGTCACAACCTGTATCAAATGGGGAAAGATCAAAAACATTAAAACTAGCACTTACATTATAGTCTTTGGGTAAATCAAGTCGGTAGGAATTTTCATTTATACGCTCCAAAACTTGGAATGGTCCATCACCACGGGGTAGAAGTTTAGATTTTCGTTGAGCAGGTAAATGCTCCTTACGCATATGAAGCCATACCCAATCACTAGGCTCAAAGATTATCCATTTTCGGCCTTTATTGGCTTTCCGCGCATATGAATTAGATTTGTTCTCTATATTGGTGCGCACCTTTTGGTGCAAGTCTTTAACAAATTCTGCCTTCTTTTTAACGTTAGGGTACAGTAATTGGTCATTTGGCAGAGGTATTAGATCGAGAGGGGTCAAATAATTGAACCCATACACAACTTCAAAAGGTGTGAACTTAGTTGCTGATTGTACTGTGCGATTGTATGCAAATTCGATATGGGGCAGGCATTCTTCCCATGTCTTAAGATTTTTCTTGACAAGACTTCGTAAGAGACTGGATAAGACTCTATTAATAGCTTCCATTTGGCCGTCCGTTTATGGATGGCAAGTGGTGGAAAATAGAAGCTTAGTGCCTAACCTACTCCATAGGGATCTCTAAAAGTGACTAAGAAATTTGGTGTCACAATCAGTTTGAACAATGTCCCTGAAAAACAAATTAGAAATATTTGAACCGTCGTCAGTTTTCGAACAAGCTATAAAATGGGACATTTTAGAAAATCTATCTACAATTACAAAAATAGAGTCTTTTCCCATTTTGGACCGGGGTAGTCCTAGTACAAAATCCATGGAAATATCCGTCTAAGGTATTTTAGGAGCAGGTAATGGGGTATACAAACCATGGGGCTTAACTGTCGACTTGGCCTTTTTACAAGTCAAGCATTGATCACAGGCTTGTGCTACGTCTCGTTTCATTCAGGGCCAATAAAAATGTTCACTAAGAGTGGTATAAGTCTTGAGGACCCCGAAGTGTCCCATGAGTCCACCTCCATGGGCTTCTTGAATTAAAAGGTCTCGTACAGAACTTTGTGGAACACAAAGTTTTCCTTCCTTGAATAAAAACTCGTCGGACCTGTAAAAATTGTCAATAGGAACATTTTCACAAGCAGAGTAAATTTCACCAAAATCATGATCATGAGCATATAACTCTTTCAAAAATGCAAAGCCAATCAACTTAGTTTCAAGAGTGGCCATTAAAGTATGCCTCCTAGATAAGACATCAGTAACCACGTTATCTTTTCCCTTTTTTTACTTTATTACATATGAAAAGGGTTCAAGATATTTAACCCATTTAGCATGCCATTTGTTTAACTTATGCTGGCCATTGATGTGTTTAAGCGCTTCATGATCTGAATGGATCACAAATTCTTTGGGCCACAAATAATGCTGCCACGTCTTAAGAGCCCGTATTAAAGTGTACATCTCCTTGTCATAAACGGGATAATTGAGCAAGGGTTCATTAAGTTTTTCGCTAAAATAGGCAATGGGCCGTCCTTCTTGGGTTAATACAGCGCCTATACCAATTCCTGAAGCATCACATTCTAATTAAAAGGTTTTAGTGAAATCAGGTAAAGCAAGTAAAGGAGCATTTGTAAGAGCATTTTTAAGTTCAATAAAAGACTTCTCTTGGTCCTCACTCCATTGAAATGATGAGTTCTTTTTAATCACACTTGTTAAGGGTGCAGCACCAGTGCTGAAATTTGGCACAACCCGACGATAAAAACTGGCAAAACCATGAAAACTCCGAACTTGGCCAATGGTAGTGGGCCTTGGCCAATCTTGTACAGCTTTAACCTTCTCTTGATCTACTTCTAGACCTCGTGAACTAACTACAAAACCAAGAAAAACCACTTTGTCAGAACAAAAGGTACATTTCTTTAAGTTAGCATATAAAGTTACTTTCCACAATGTTTCCAAAACGGCCTTTAAATGATTCACATGTTCCTCCAAAGTTTTGCTATAAATAAGGATATCATCAAAGTAGACAACACAAAACCTACCAATGAAAGCTCTTAATACATGATGCATCAATCTTATAAACGTACTTGGAGCATTGGTTAGACCGAAAGGCATAACCAACCATTCATACAAACCGTGTTTTGTTTTGAAGGTTGTTTTCATTCGTCGCCTTCTCTCATGCGGATTTGGTGATAGCCACTTTTCAGGTCAATTTTTGAAAATAACTTGGCTCCACTCAATCTGTCTAACATGTTGTCGAGCCGAGGTATAGGGTGGCAATATTTGATAGTGATCTTATTCACCGCACGGCAATCGACGCACATACGCCAAGTGCCATCATTTTTGGGTACTAGCAGAACCGGAACGGCACAGGGACTGAGACTTTCATGAATATATCCCTTGTCCATTAACACACTAATTTGACATTGTAGTTCTTTTGTTTCTTCAGGATTTGTCTGGGTTGGGAATAACGACTCCGAGAATGAAATCTATTTGGTGTTCTATCCCGCATAACGGAGGCAAACCATTAGGATTCTCATGAGGAAAAAGATCTTGATATTCTTGCAATAACAAAAGAATAGAAGGTGGAAATCTACCGGCAAGTCGTTAGTGTTCAATAAAATTTCCTTGTACAAGAGCACAAGTATTGTGTGTCTCGCCGTCAAAGCCTTTTGTACTTCTTTTTCTTTCACAATCAACCCTTTTTCTCAATTTCTTATTCTTTTCTTTTTTCTATTTTCTCTTTTTCTATTGTTTTCTTTTTTTCTTCTTTTTCTTTCTTTTTAATTTCTTTTCTATCCCTTACATTGCTTTTCTTTTCCTTTTCCACAAATTGTTTCATAAAAGCCTCCAACTTTATTTGATCTTCGAAAACTTGGCTGGGAGACATGGGAGCTAGGGTGACGTTTTTACCCAAATGTTTGAATGTATATTGGTTGGTGTACCCATCGTGTATAACCCTTCGGTCATATTGCCAAGGTCTTCCTAGTAACAGATGACTTGCATGCATTGGAACGACATCACATAGAATTTCATCCTCATATTTACCAATTGAAAGAGGAATGAGTACTTGCTTGGTGACTTTGATCTCTCCTCCGTCATTGAGCCATTGCAATTTATAGGGACTCGGGTGTTGAGTGGTGGGCAGGCCAAGCCTTTCCACTATGAGATCACTAGCCACATTGGTGCATCTTCCTCCATCGATGATGAAGCTACATACCTTGCCTTTCACTTGGCACCGAGAATGAAAGATAGTCTCTCGTTGTTGATCTTCCCCGTTAGGTTGAGTATTAAGACTTCTTTTAACTACACATAATCTCCGTAAGTTTTTAATCTGAGTTTCCTTCACGTTGTGACAAGTAGCTCCGTGTGTTTGCTCACTTAGCATAGATTCCACGAGTAACAAAATGAAGTAATCCTCACCACAAATCTCACTTTTCACTCAAAAAGAAATTGATCTTAAAACTTCACTCTCACTCGTGTTTAACTCTTTGATATGGCTTTTACTTCTCTCGAATGATCTCACCAAGCACTCTTGCCTTTTACCTCTCGGATTCGTCTTGTACTTTGTAGGTCATCTCGAGCAACTCGTCTTGTTGCTTAGGGGTCGGCTTCAAAAGGGATACAAGGGTCGTAATGAATAGGGTAGAAGGTAGGCTAAAGAGAAAAGAAATTTTCAGTTTTGAGTGTGGCGATCTTTGGGTTTTGGGAAGAAGGTAACAGAGGATTAAGATTCAGGTAGAAGATAAATCAAACAATGAATTGACTTGTACACACACTTTTTTTTAATATTCAAACTTTTTTTTTTAAATTTCAAAATTTTTTTAATATTTGAACTCTTTTTTTTAATTTTCGAATTTTTTTGAACTTACGAATTAATTTTTGGTTGACTCTTCGATCTTTGGAGCTTTTCGATTCTAGCTCTGATACCAGATGACACAAACCTAGATATGAGAATAGCCGGATTAACGTTGAATGCTCGATCGTAGTCGAGAAGATGAATGCATATGCAATTGAGTTGGATAATTAACGCAGCAGAAGGATAGAAAAGGGTGTAAGCTTTAGTAGATTAGAAAAGTAATTCGATTAGGTTTAGAAAGAAAGAATGATAGATTGGAAGTTGGATAGAAGGATGGTGTATGAAAATTTAACATGTCATGGCATACAGTGAATAGATAAAGTATATCATGCATTTCAGTCAATTTAACCCTAGGGGTATAATGGTCATTTTGCACCTAAGGGTAAAACAGTAATTTTCCACCCTTAAGGGGTATTTCAGTAAATATACCAGTTTTTAAGGTTTCATGCTTATTACAGTTGTTAACAGTCTAATTTTCATCCAAGTAGCTTGTTTAGCCCATTTTAGCAACTTATAGTTATTCGGCCCTAAAACCCCTAATGGGCCCTACGGTGTCCATTAACTATTTTAGCCCACAAAGCCCATATTTCACGTTTGGTTTAGCAGTCTTAGCATACAGATTACTAGAACCCACTTACCGCTCGTTTTCACCCACATGGGCTCGTAAGCCCATTGGGCCCAAATTCAGCCCCTCGAGGCCCAAATTTACTGAGGTGCACGAAATTACGCACACATCAACCTTACCGTTTGCAATTGTAGAATTTACCGAGTCAACCGACCCACAAGTGCTCGCACGCTCGCAAGCCCACAAAATGCTAAAATTTCGACATTTCAACTTTTCGGCTTTTGCTGATTTAGTCTACTAGCGGGTGTCGTTTACATACCTGATTTGCAAGTTTTGCAGAACCCCTCGAACGATCAACCTACAGTCATTTAGATTACACTTATCAACCACGAGTCAACGAAACCAACTAACTCGCATTTACCATATTCGGCCAACATCACTTAAGGCCCTAGAACCCTTACCTCTGCCGAAACTAATGACTAGATTTAGATCTAGTTGCTCCAATGATCCTAGCCGCCAATGCTCCTTGCTAAATCGCCCCTTTGGCGAACTAATACACATAAAATTGATTAGAAAGACTAGCATTACTCTTCACCATAAACGACAGCCTCCCTAAAGAGTTTAGGGACTTTCAGCTTTCTTAAATCCCAAAATAACGAATAGAAAGGGGTTTGATAACTTACCGTAGATCTTCCTGCCAGAAAATCAATCCAAATCACCTTTCTAATCTAGATCTGATGCAGATCTAACCCCAAGACACGAGTAGAGAATGAATCAAAATGATTTCAGCTTTTGGATCTATCCTAGAATATGTCTATTTCGGTTTTAAAGAAGAATAGATGACGAAAAGTTCACAAAGTGAAGAAACAATCGACAGAGACAAAGATGAGAGGTTCGAGATTCGGCTTTGAAGAAAGGTAACAGAAGAAGGAGAAGAAGAAGTAGTTTTAATCAAACAGGTAATCGGTAATGATGGGTGTGGTTTTAGCTTTTGTGGAAGTCAACCACTAGGCTTTGAGAACGACGAAGAAAGGATAGGAGTAGATTCAGCTTAGGTGAAAATAGAAAAGAAAGGAGATGAGAGAAGAGAGGTGAGGAAACGGATGACAGATTCGGTTTAAAAGAAAGAAAGGAGATGACAATTCGGTTCTTTGCATAAGTCGGCACAAAAGAAAAACAATGGTTGCATTTTCGACTTTTTGGAACTAAGGGAGAAGAACAGAAAAAGTAGAGGACCCTAAGTGGTACTACACTAATTCGGCAAGAAAGAAGAGAGGTCAGAACAAATCCTGAAAGGCAGCACTCAAGGCAATAGGTACCCTAAAGCTTCATTTGCCGAAAATGCTCTCCAAGACCCCAACAATCGGCCACCACTAGCTTCCATTCAACATTCCTAAAATTTCTCTCCCTTATCCTACTTGATTCAATCCCATGAGCATTTCAAACTCTTTCCAACAGAGTTTCACTTGAAGTCCATCACATAACTTGCACATGCGGTAAAAATAAAATACCCCACTGCTTCCCTTGAGACTTGAACCTTGGCACTTGCCTAGCTTCCACACGCCACTTCCTTAGGCTTTAAGTGGCGTCACATTGCCACTTTACCAAGGGCTAGCTTGTGTCTTAAATTACTCACTTTTTCTTAAAAGCCCACCTACTCAAGTCCTCTTCTCTTTAAGTCTAAAATTCGATAACTCTACCGAGTTTTAATTTAGGCTTGGGCCTTTAGAAGGCCCACTAACACACTCAAAGCATAAATTACATATCCAAACAACAAAATTTCATGTTCACACCAAAATCGCAAAAATCCCAAAAAATCCCGAAAATTAAGGTGTTACAAATAAATAGGGATAAAATAAATGTACCTACTAAAATATTAAACCGCTTGCTATGTGGCCGCCTCCGAGTCCTTCCCTACCGTCGAATCGTCTACTGAGGGTCACCTGAAAAATTAAAAGAGGGAGTGAGTTTTTGCAAACCTAGTGTGTACGACCCTCGTCAAACATAAAAACAAGTATTAAACAATTTGGGCCTAAGCCCAATTCAATATATGTGGCTTTTGGGGCCTTAACCCATAACAGCCTCGGTTGGGCCTAAGCCCATATCACAAATATCAATTTGAACTTGGAATGCACGATTACCCCATCCAACCCTGCACACCCCCTCCAACCCTACACTCTTGTGGGGAATTACTCAACCCACCCGTCCATACACACCCGTTGTAGCACCGGTTGCGGCACTACTCAATGTTACAGTAGAGCTGCTAATCATAATATGGGCTTGAAAGCTTTCAGTGGATCCACTGTCGTCAAGCAACTATGCGATCCTCATATAACACTTCCTCTAATATAAACCCATCCCACATGCAAGCATGAATGCAACATATCATATCAAATATGGCATGCAAAATCAGTGATAAAACACGTAGGGGCATTTTAGTCATTTCACCCTTAGGGGTATATCAATCATATCTTATCGTGGGCCTAGGTACACATTTTGGCCCATTAAGAATTTCACAATTTATTCAATGAGTTTTACATCCATTTCATAAGAGTTACAATTACAATAGGGCCCAAAGACCAATACATAGCCCAAATGCCCATACTCTCATATGGCCCATTAGGCCCAAATCTACTATAATCCACGTGGTTAGCCTGACCAGCTCGTCAAATCTTACCAATACATCATTTTTACTAATGATGGGCCCACGGGCCCATCGGGCCCATTTGGCCCATCTCAACCTAGTTGGTTAACAAGTGGCCCAAGACCATGAGATCGCTCATGGGGCCTTCGTTGTCATGTTGACCTTTCCACATGAGCGTTCGCACACTCGTGGTGTTGCCACAGCCAAGTTTTTGGCTTTTTAGCTTTTTGGCATTTCGGGATTTGCCGATCTATTGTGTGTGCGGTGTGTGTACACGCTTGTTATGAAACGCGCTATAATTCCCTGGCCACCAATCCTACAATCATACCAAACTATTAGTTTATCAAATGCTTAGTATAGATTCCCCCTATTTCCAAAAGCCGAAATCACACTGATTTACTTACCTTGAATGATAAGCCTTACTGACCTTTCACCAATCGCTAGCCATGATTGTATCCAAGATCTGCATCCAACCCTTAATCATTAATGATTGAATAAACAAGCGACTTGCATCCATCATAAGTCACTCTTAACATCTCATAAATATATTCAGCCAACACCCAAAATCAAGACTAAGAACGGATACACTTACTAATTGACGGAGGCCCTTACCACACCAAACCCAAAGCACAAAGGAGTTCTTCGGCAGAGGTTTGGAGAAGGAGAGTTGATCCCACGCTTAAGAAGAATAAGAGATGAGAAATCGATTCTAGTAAAATCAATTGAGAGAGGGAGAGAGTAGATGCGAGAAAAGAATGAGGTGTTCGGCTTTAGTGAACAAAAGAAGGAACAAAGTGAATGGAGAGCAAAAGAACAATACTCCACCAACAATAGAAAGAGAAGGGAAAAAGTAAAGAAAATGAGATTTTTGTCTTGGTCTTTCAAAGAAGAAAAACTAATGACGGTACAACAAAGGATTTAGCTTTTAGGAACTTGAGGAAAGAGGTACGACTTTTGGCAAGAACAAACAAGTTTAAGAAGATGAGAATCACCTATTATAAAAGTTGCTATTTCGGCTTTTGAATGGGACTACCAAGTCATAGTTTAAGGAAAAAACTATAATATTACCTAATTTGTGCAAAGGAAAACCGAAACCATGCAACACAAATGCTGAAATGGCAAAGAGAATTTGGCTATACTCCATGGATGACCAATGCGGCACTCATCTCTTACCCATGCCGAGTTTACCTTTCACTAATTCCCAATTCGGCACTACTACATCCAATAGCCCTATCCCCGATCCCTTCCTATTATTTCTCCCTATATCACTCCTAAATTTCTTCACTTGACCAATTCAAACTCTCTTCTCCAGAGTTCAATTCCAACACCAACTCTTGCCTTCCTATAAGAAAAATAAATAACCCCATTTGCATGTAGAGAGACTTGAATCCTGGACCTCCTTACTATGCATGTGACGCCACCTCCCTGCATCTCATGTGGCGCCACTGTGCCACTCCACCACAGGCTCCCTTGCATCATATCCTATCCCCATTTATTTAAAAGACATACCACCTGAAGTCAAAGTTCCCTTAAGGCTAAAAACCAAAATTTTCCTACACCAAAGCTTGGACCCAAGACTTCATAAAAACCCCTTAACATTCCAAACTCACCTACCAACTCACCAACATACAACTATGCCAAGATCTAGCTCTCCAAAATATATATATATAAAAGCTCCCGCGCCTAAGGCCCAATTCTTCTAGGCCTAAATTTTTAGCACGTTACACTCCATCTCGAATTCCTTGATGAAAAGGAATCTCGATCGAAATCTCTTCTCAAGTAGTCATCGAACGTGCATGTCTATGATGTTCTCGATTCTGCTTTTCGACTTGATGACACTCGTTTCCGTTGGTCTCTTTTCTCCACACGATCTAATCTCTCGTGCAATTTGTCAAATTTAGAATTCACAAATCTTCGCATTTCTTGCACCAAATATTGGAACTCTGATTCGGTAAATTCTTTGCGAGACATGATCTATTACTGAAAAGAAAATTGTTAAATTAAAGCATAAATAAATTCCTCACAACAAAAACCTCACAATTTCACTCGGAAAGAAAGAAATTGGTAACACTCACACTCGTGTTTTCACTCTTTACAGGCTTTTCTTCACTCGAATAATCTCACACGCTAGTGCCTTTTACCTCACAAACTTTTCTCACAAAGAAAAATCACACACTTGAAAGCTGTTGTTGTGGGTCGGCTTACAAACTTGATGTTCAGGTTACAAAGGATAATATTATAGGACAATGGGTAGGCTAGAAACAAAAGAAATGAAAACTAAATTAAGTGTGGCTGAATGGTAAGAAGATTAATTGGGTGTCTTTGAGTAGCAAATGGATAAATTAAAACTAAGCACTTGTACTTCTCTTTTTTTTCACGAATTTTTTTTCACTTGAAAAGTTTGATATTCATTCCTTTAATTTGAATAAAGAAGAGATTTTTTTTCAAATTTTTTTACTAATTTTTTTGGAAAGAATACTATACCAGGATGCCGAACATGTTGATTCTCACTCCAAATTTGCTAGCTCTGATACCAATTTGATACGAACTCGCCTCGTGATTAATTCAAGTCATTTGTTGCCGGATCGTGAATTTGGGTAAAAATGGAACGTTTCAAACAAACTAGTTTTAAACAAATAAAAGGCTAGAAGAAAGAAGAAGATGGTTTAGAAATCAGTAACAAAATGGTTAAACAAGGAAAATGATAAGTTTACTAAGGCCGAAATTGAACCAACAATATTAGATTGTTGACCCGAATCTCAAATGGCTCTTAAGTGATTTTTGATATGAAGAAAACAGCAAATAATTGACCTCGACCTACTATCAAGAATGATAGGAACCTTGTATAAATTAACAAAAAAAAGATAGACGCCACAAGTTAAGCTTGATAAGTCAAATCAATTTTGTAAGAACAAGGAGAATTGGATAACTCACAATTCAAATATTTCATATATATTCAGTAAAAGTAAGCAAAAGTCCCTTTACACTGGCTGATTTCATCTATTTATAGTGCTAGAATAGGCTAGTTGAAGGGTCACAAACATTCAACCTAATGTGCCAATTAAAAGTTGAAATTAAACTCAAGTCTTTTCACATTCTTGAGCCAAATAACTCCATCCTTGAATTCACTTCAATTCAGCTAAAAGAATGACTTTAATTGCTTGAAAAATGACTCTTGAGTTAGCCCTTGGTCAGCAAAATGGACACCAACTTCTTAACCAGCTTCTTAATGGTGTTTGAATGCTTGAAATAAAATTTGAAATGGCAAAAACGGGTGGAAGTTGAAAAGGTTGTTGAAATTTATTTGGACGAAATAATGCTCCTTAAACCTCCTTAAATGATGTATAAACCTTCTTGTAACAACCCTCTTGCTTTGTAACCGAAAATGACTTAAAAAACCACTTTATTTAATTTGTAATAGCCTTTCATTGTAACGGTCATGACTTGAAAAGACTCCTACAATAAACACATTAAAATGAGCTTATTAAATACATGCAAACACTTATTAAACATAACACACAATAATACTTAACTTAGGTAAATGAACTATAACATATGCATCAATTATTCCAGCAACTAGTTAATTAAAGAAGCATCATTAAATAAAATTAACTCATGCATCAATAAATAATCCTAGGAACTAGATTAATAAAGAAGCATCTATTAAATGAAGTTCAATAATAACTCAATTATTAAAAAGATGAGTTGAATTAATAACCAGCAACTCATTTATTAATCTAAGATAAATTATTAACTAAGATGAACTCAATTAACTAAATAAAGTCGAACAACTCAATTTATTAACAAACTAAAATTAAACGTCTCATTTTGCACTTGGGCCCCTCGAGTTTAGGCCAATCTCAATGGCGTCGAGTTGCATCATAACATGATACGACCGGGTTCGCATCACACTTGCCCGAAAAAAATTTCTCAAGATCACAAATTAGCGCTCCCTCTTTAAGAGGGTACTACCTCACATTGTCACCTACAAAAGAATAAAACAAATTAGTGACACAATTAAGGTTAAACCAAGAGGAACTTTTCGAGATTTGATTCACAGCTTGACACAAGAAAATATTGACATATTCATAAAGACAAAGAGTAATAAAATGATAAATCAAGAATGAATAATTCCGTTTCGAAGTCTTAGTGCATACTCGAGAACTTGATCGGTTGCCAAATTCAAAATAATTGACGAGTTTTACCTTTGCAAGTTGGGTATCCAAATTTGACAATAGGGCATGCGTATAAACCAAACACTCATACATCACAAGTTTTATGTGAACAGCCTTGTTTAAACATGTGGTTTTTCCATAGATCAAAATATGCACATCAACGACACAACCTTTCTTAGTAATGTTCTCATCATCTTCAAACCATCCATTACTAATCAAAGAAGAACAATAAACCTCATCAAGGCACGAATGCGTTTCAGAAACCAAAACATGAACAATGTTTCCATCAACGATCGAAGGGGGTGGTTGAGTCTTAAAGGATTCAGAGAACTCACCTTGTTAACCCATATGAATGGATGAATGGGAATCGGTTTGAACAGTACCTTTTTCAATCAACGTAAACCTCTTCTCTTCACAGAGATAGTAAAGCAAAAGCTCTTTACTCGAACTAACCTGAAATGTAGGAGAAATACAAGGACAACTCGCACTTCTCAAAGTGTCACTTCACAAAAAGTAAAAGGGTTAGTGACACCATAAATGTTGAACTTTAAAGGACATGCTAAATCGATGCCAAATCAAAAGTATGTGTAACACCCCTAACCCGTATCCGATCGCCGGATTAGGCTAAGAGGTATTACCGAGCTAAACATTTCACTTACACATTCACATAGACATAGATTCATTAAAATTCATAAATACATTCAACACAATCAAAGATCGAAAGCTGGAACTTATAGTGATATTCAAGATATGTGCCATAATCGTATGGTTGAAATATTTACAAATACAAAATATCGTTCACAACAGTCTACTTTATACATGCCATATCAACTCCAAAATATAATAGTACCAAAACGATAGATAGTGTGACGAGTTGTTGATGATCCCCGAGTCGGTGGAAAAAAATCAACAATCTATAAAACAGAGAAACGAAACAACAAAGTAAGCTTTCATAAGCTTAGTAAGTTTTAAGCAATACAAACGATTAAACTTATCATCAACTGATCATTCAAATTCTCAAAAACTCATTTTAAGATACTTAAGCACTTAGCCAAATATACACATATACATAAGGCAAATTTAGCATATATTTTCACTTGAACTAAAACTCATAACATATAATTAAATCACATACTTTCATATAGCATTATACATTGGCCAAATGTATCACAATCACATTTGTAAACATAGCACTCATTCACATATACATTACCTTGATACTTATAATTCAATCCAAATTAAATTCTCATACGAGTACATGATACATACCTAGTAAATTTAATGTATTAAACATATTCAATTTGGGGTTTAATTGCAAATTCTCAAAATCTTAAACTTTGCTCAAATCACCGGTGGGACTTTTAGCCCGGATACATTACCAGCACGAAGCCTGTGGAACTTTAAGCCTGGATATATTACTAGCACGAAGCCTGCGGGACTTTAAGCCCGGATATATTACCAGCATGAAGCCTGCGGGACTTTAAGCCCGGATATATTACCAGCACGAAGCCTGCGGGACTTTTAGCCCGGATATATTACCAGCACGAAGCCTGCGGGACTTTAAGCTTGGATATATTACCAGCACGAAGCCTACGGGACTTTAAGCCCGGATATATTACCAGCATGAAGCCTGCGGGACTTTTAGCCTGGATATATTACCAGCACGAAGCCTGCAGGACTTTAAGCCCGGATATCTTACCAGCATGAAACCTGTGGAACTTTAAGCCCGGATATATTACCAGCATGAAGCCTGCGGGGCTTTAAGCCCGGATATAATACCATTTACTATACATTCGATTTGATATAAGTAAACACATCAAGCTCATATGCACATAACACACACATAAATTTCATTTCATAAAAACCATTCGACCATATTATGTATAATACACTTCACATTCGGCTTTACATAATTAAATACAATAGAGTTTTATGCACATCTCTCATACTTTGACTTCATTTCCTAATATCATCGAATCACATCACATATACATGAATTACTCACATTTCATTCTATCACATACTTGTCCTCAACACATATAAATATATGTATTTACACATTCATTCCAAAAACATAATACAATTCTTACTTAAAGCCTCTATGTGCCATTCGGTCTTAAGCTACATATCACATCTTGTCATCTCATTTCATCTTAGGTACAAAATCACATTAGGTCTCTAAAGTAAATTAATTCAAATACTTAAAACTTACCTCAAAAGTTGCTGAACGATTGAAAACAGCTATTCGAGCACTTTAGCTTTCCCCCTATCCGAATTTGGTGTCCTTGGTTCTTGAACTAAATTAAACAAAGTTTACCATTCAATAATCCATTACTAAAATCACAAGGTTATTATTATTTAACCAATCTATGCACAACCAAATATATATATATATATATATATACAATTACCACTCATTCACAGGCATCTCAATAACTTAAGCTTACATTCGGCACTTTACACCCAAAAATAATAACCATAACATATTTGATACTAGCACTTAGTACCTCTAATAATTTACTAATTCATGATCACATTCGGTACATGGTAGATTTGTATCTACCTTAAATCTTACAACTAAATTATACATCCTTCATTTAACTCATTCGGCCATGATTAAAATAATTTAACAAACCTTAAAAAAAATCCAATTATAACAATATATAATTCAAAGCATTTAACAACACCTAAAACTAATTTACTTGAGGTTTCATGAATTATCCAAAATGGTCGAATACCATTGAATTTCTAAAATCATTTCTTATCCAATTTGAAATAAACTAAAAACTCAAATATCAACTATGACCAAATTAATTCATCAAAGCATCAACCTTTCATACAATTCTTTCATGGCCGGTTATAAAATTCTTTTTCAAACAGATGCCTTTATACTACCCTTTTTCCTTAATATTTAACACAAACACCAATCCTTCATGAATTTCATAAAAACCGAAAGTAAACACTCAATTTAAAACACAAAAACCAAGGTTTTCAAGCTCAATCACATATACAACCATTTCCTATCTAAAATCATCAAAACTTCAACCAAATTCCCATTCCCAAACATGACCGAAAGCTCATCAAAGCAAAGATTTAAAAAAAAATTAATACATGGGCTAAGGTAAGGACTCGTCATTAACATCAATTTTCATAACTACTAAGAAAAATTCAAGAACACATACCTTGAATTTAAGCAAAGTTTAAATCCAAAAACCTTGGCTTCCTTTCTTCTCTTTTTCTTTATGGTTTCAGCATGAATGAAGAATAAACATAAAAACATTGTTTTTATCTCCACTCACCCATTTTAATATAGTTTATTAATTAACAAGCATTTTAACTATCATGAAATTAAAATATAAAATGCATATAATAATATCATTAAACTCCCACTACCGTACACACTAATATATGGTTTAATAACCATGCAACACCTTAAAATTTCAAGGCTCCACATTCGGCCATCAAGACATTTGACCCTTTTATTTTCCAAACTTCACAAACAAGTCCAAATTAATGAAATGCACCTATCAATAATCAAATTCTCATATTAATTTAACACACATGCAATTTCACATATATTAAACACAAGATATATCATTCATATACTTTTTTGAGTCAGTTTCGTAGTTTCGAAACCACAATTCGACTAGGGTCAAATTAGGGCTGTTACAGTATGAGTTGGCCTTTTCTTTTTGAGATGACACAAAAAATCTATGGACAACCAGATAAAATGATCAAGGAACGATTTTATATTGTATTCAGAATTTTTAAATTTCATTCCCTTAGTCAATAGCTAAGCATCAATCAAACAAAAATTGGTCACACAAAATTTGGAATGCTTGATTTTTCCACATATCGAACCAAAATAGCAAATTCCAAGCTTGAACACACGAACTTGGTCACTCGATTCAACAGACATCATAAATTTCTTAATTTCCAACGTCCCTCTCATGTTAATCAAAGGAAAAGTGGTCAAACAATTATTCAAACAATCATAAAACTCAATTCTCATTCGTTCAATCTGATTCAAACATGCAAAATTTATAAATAAAACATAACCGTCACACCATTATTACGTTCATATGAACTAAGCACAGTACATATCAACCTTTTATTATGCAAACTCAAAATACAATCATGACGATTGAATCTGTAACACCCCCAAACTCGGCCTAGACGTTATGGCTGAATCTGGCGTGTCACACTGAAGTGCTTTTCAAAAACCATGTTTTCATTAAAAACCCTTCTTAAAGTCTCAAAAACACCTTGCCATATAAAACTTTGTATGAAACATTGTTTGTTGTGGAAGTTTAACTTAGGATAGTTTATCTATGAAAGCGTAAGTTTAAACACAAATTTGAGTCGTGAACCATTTTGAAAAATGTTCCGAAAACATAATGTTTTGAAAACTGATTGTTGTTTTAGAAAACCATGTTCTAATTCTAACAATTGTAGATCAAAATAAATGAAATCCCAATTAAAAATTAAAATATCAGAAAGGCCTTATTACAACCCCAATCAAAATATAAGAACTGATAAGTAAATAACTTAATAGAAAATCGAAAACAGTAACAGATGTGTGGCCATCTTCGAGTCCCTCGTAGCACCAATCCTCCTAACACTGGGGATTACCTAAAAAGTTAATAAATGGGGTGAGTTTATGAAAACTTAGTATGTAATCCCTAACTAAAAAAATCAGTCATACAAAAAGTAGTAACAATTTGGGCCTAGGCCCTTAATAGTTTCAGTATCAATTGGCATTAGCCCAATATAGCAGATAGTAACAGACTGGCCTAGCCCATTTCAAATTCAAAATCAGAATACATGTGGCCCTTAGCCCAATACAGTAACAAAATCAAAATGCAACATGTACGATGCATGATGCATGTTATCCCCTCCAACCCTGCACTTACTATGGGGATAAAATCGACCCACCTATCCCTACACTCTATATGTTAGCACTGATTGCAGCACTAACCAAAAATTGAATCAAAGCTGCTAGTAAATAGAATGGCTTAAAGCCATGGCTACTGGCACAAAGCCTGTCGATAACAGTACTCTGATCGGCACAAAGCCATCAAAACTGTAGTATAATCGGCAGTAAGCCTATCAATCACGGTAATACAATTGGCACAAAGCCATCTACCATGGTAATATACTCGGCACAAAGCCATCCATCACGATAATATACTCGGCACAAAGCCATCAATCATGATAATATATCTGGCATAAAGCCATCAATTGGCACAAAGCCTTAATTAGGTTGGTACAGAGCCATAATCAGATTAAGGGCCTTAAAGCCATCAGTAAGTCCACAGTCGTCTCGGGTAACCCATGCGACTTTACCAGATCAATATAAATATACGGCTCTAAGACTTCAGTGGGTCCACAGTCATCTCACGTGACCCGTGCGACCCTGTCAGATCAGATCTTCCTCCGCACAATATCCCAACCAATGCAACATGTATGTAGTATGTCATGCCTACAATCGGTCATACAATCACATTCAAATCATTCATTTCATAGTCATACAATTATAGTCAAATTACACTACAAGGGTATTTCAATAATTTTGCACTGCAGGGGTATTTTAGTAATTTTGCACTACAGGGGTATTTCGGTAATTTTGCACTACAAGGGTATTTCGATAATTTTGCAACCTCTAAGGAGGTCTATAGTCGCCTCGAACGACTTCCGTAGATAAACAGTCATAACTGTATAAATGAGCCCGAGGCCCACTATCGGCCCAAGTGGGCCCACACACTTGTATAGCCCATCTGGCCCCGAATTAACGATGGTCAAACAACAACACAGTCGAATCCAACATTTGCCACAAAACGTAAACCTTTTTTCGTGTGGGTCCCACAAGCCATTAGGGCCACACAGCCCATTTCGACCCATCGAGGCCCAAAACAACCTTAATCATCGTACATCCATAATTCACGGGCTTGGTGAAACACATGCACGTTCGCACGCCCATGTGGCCTCAAAGCCCAATCTTTTGACTTTTCAGCTTTTGCCAGTCTATAATCTATTTAATGAAACACCTACTTTTGGCTTTTCAGTCGATCAGCAATCAGAACAAGGTGAATACACACCCCTTCAGATTTTTAGCCGATCAACAAACATAATACCTAGTTACACACCTGTTATAGATTTGTAGTTGAAACACTTCCAAGATCTAACTCCTATGATAACATCAACCCCATCATTAGTCTCAAACCCTCGTTGATCCATCACCATAATATTATAAACGCATTAATCAAATTAATGCTACTTACCAATCAATAATCGCAACCTCATCAAGCCCCAAAATCACGTATTGTTTCCCATGCTATAACTTCACAAGAACCGTTAACCAATTCATAAGAATCTACAAACCCACATGACTATAAATATGTACTATGCTTAAAGCACTTACCACAAAACAAAAGATCCCTTGCAAGGAAAAAGTAATATTTGGCCCAGGTATGAACAGAAGAGAAAATCGATTAAAGAAAAGATAAGTAGGGAATTTTAAAAGGAGAAGGAAATGGTATTTGGTTTTTAGAGAAAAAGAAACAAAACTAAAGGTAAAAAGAATAGACCAATTTACAATCTAAAAGAGATGCAAAAGGAAAAAGAATCAATGGTGGGTGTAAACAAGGAATGCAAGCCGATTAACAAGGGATGCTATAACCGGCCAAGGTATTAAGTGTCAAGAGCAAAATGTAACTATAATAGTTAAGGAGAGTCAACCTAAGAAAAGAAAAGAATAAGATGAATTCGGCATGAGTCAAGAATAGAAGCAAGGAGAGAATAACAAGATCGGGAAGGGGAGAGGAAAGGGAGAATCGATACAACAACGTCAATTAAGAGACAGTAGAGAAGAGGAGAAAAAGTAACACAAAAGTCATTGAAGGCAGAAAGCAAGACCTGAATGGTCAAAAATTCGGCTCCTAAAAGCAAAACACCAAAATGAAAAAAACAAAATACTAGAGAGAAAGGCTACCGAACACAATATTATACCAAATCAGCTCTAAAGTGCCTAAGACCGAAATTGCACCAAACAAAGTACCCTAAACGGCCACAACTCTTCTCCAAGCTGAAAACCACGAATTTCTCACCTTTTGCCCCATAATCTTCTCCATGATTTGCTCCTAAAATCCCTCCATGACCAGTTCAAACTCCAACCTCTCTAGTAGAGTTCCAGTCCACCTCTACTTCTCCCTTGGCCATAGCATGTAACACCCCTAACCCATATCTATCGCCGGACTAGGGTTAGGAGCATTACTGGACAAATTAGAACTTTACCGACATTTCATATTCATTAACATCATAACATATTTGTACATTATCAAAGAGCTCCTTATGAAGATCTTTAAGACTTTAAATATGTACTAGAAGAAGATCGGGACTAAACCAAACACTTAGAAAATTTTTTCGAAACTAAAACATTTTCAAGGCTATTGAGGTCACACGCCCATGTGGTCAGGCTGTGTGCCTCACACGACCACTAGACACGCCCATGTGCCCAGGCCGTGGCAAAACAGGGCATATATACTGACTTGTTCACACGACCTCGAGACACGCCCGTGTGCTCGACCGTGTGAAAATTAGGGAGGCTACTAACTTGCACCCACGGCCACTAGACACGCCCATATGCCTAGGCCGTGTCATTCCTGTAGGGTATACTAACTTAATCCAACAGGTACCCTAGGAGACACACAGTCGTGTACTATGACTGTGTGAATATTTCGGGTATGTTTTGGCTGTAAATTTTTGGTATAAATGTATTGATTTGGCTTCTAGGAATGACCCAAAGTTGGGTGGCAAAGTTGGCATTTTGAATGGCCTATTTTTGTCCACACGGCCGTGTGTCTCAGTCGGGCACATGGGAATGACACGGAATGACACGGATTAAGTTAGTATACCCTACAGGAATGACACGGCCTAGGCACACGGGCGTGTCTAGTGGTCATGGGTGCAAGTCAGTAGCCTCCCTAATTTTCACACGGTCAAGCACACGGGCGTGGCTCGAGGTTGTGTGAACAAGTCAGTATGTATACCTTGTTTTGCCACGGCCTGGACACATAGGCATGTTTGGTGGTGGTGTGAGAGACACGGCCTGACTGCACGGGCTTGTGACCTCAATAGCCTTGAAAATGTTTTAGTTTCGAAAAAATTTTCTAAGTGTTCAGTTTAGTCCCGATCTTCTTCTAGTGCATGTTTAAAGTCTTGAAGATCTTCATAGGGAACTCTTTGATAATGTATGAATATGTTATGATGTTAACGAATGTGAAATGTTGGTAAAGTTTTGATTTGTCTGGTAATGCTCCTAACCCTGATGAATGTATAAAGTCTGTGGTATCTTTACTCCGAGATAATGCATATCATTGGTGGAAAACTTTGACATCAGTGGTGCTGAGAGAAAGGGTCACCTAGGAATTCTTTCAGACAAAATTTTGAAAAAAGTACATCAACTAACGATTTCTTGATCTAAAGCATAAAGAATTTCTGGAACTAAAATAGGGCCGAATGTCGGTAATAGAATATGAGCGAGAATTTGTAAGATTAAGCAAGTATGCTCGAGAATATGTTGCTATTGAAGGGATTATTTATAAATGGTTCGTTGATGGATTAACAAAGTATAAAACTTTTGGTTGGAATTCTTGAGTTAAAAGAGTTCATTGTGTTAGTCGAGAGGGCTTGTAAAGCTGAGGATCTCACCAAAGAGAAAAAGAAAGTTGATTTTGAGGCTCATGAGACGAGAAAGCAATCAGTGAGTAAACAACACCAATCTTCTTCAAAGAAATCTAATGCTTCGACGGGAAAAGATCGTGCAAAACAATATTCCGGTTCTAAGGCTTGAACTACTTCAGTATCAAGTATTGGTAGTGTTCGGGATAATAAACCCGAGTGTCAGCAGTGCGGAAGACGACATTTTGGTTGATTGTGATGAGATAAAGTAATAAAATCAATCGTACCTGGAAACTAACTAATATCACGATAAAGGCAAGTGCACCTATCGAACAGTAGTATAGTTAGTGGCAAGACCGGAATATCGAATCCAAGGAACTACAAGTACTAGTAATGACTTCCTTCCTATTATCTAGCCTAAGAATAAATAGGTGGTTTGTGTAAACTAATTAACTCTAAACTAAAGAAATGTCAAAGAGTAAATTAGGAAATTACTTTTTGGAAAACTAATTGATGAGGGCAATACCTAAGGAAGAATCCACCTAGACTTCACTTGTTACCTAACTTTGAACTAGACGATTTCTTCATTTGACTTGATCCGTAGAGATCCCTAAATTATGTTAATACCTCCGTCGAGGATAAGAACAACTAATCCTAGGTTGATTAATTGAAATCTCTTTCTAATTAAAACCTCTAGTCTTGCGTTAACTCGATCTATGGCTCCCCATATTAGATTTGACTCTAATCAGGCAGATTTTCGTCGTCCTATGTCTAGGATTGCAATCAACTCCGTTTAATTGTGTTGGATCTACTCCTATACAGGGACTTTTGCTCCTCTGTATAAGTACATTCAACTTAAATCAATATCCCAAAAATATCAATTCAAAAGTTAAAAACACAATTAAGAACAAATCAAATATTTATCATATAGTTCAAATAACAATAACAAAATTCATCTTAGGTTTCATCCCCCTTAGATATTTTAGGTTTAGTTCATGTTTATAAAAAGAAACATTTCAGAATAAAGAAAATAGCAAAATATAAGAAAACCCAAAACTCCTGACAGGATAGAAGGGAGATCATCTGTCTTGATGTAGATCCTGGCTTTTGAGATGGATCAATTAGCTTTCCTTCGAGTGATTCCCTGCCTTTTACTTCTCGTCTTGGTGGGAAATAATGTGCTCATCACTCTCCTCTACTATACACCCTTGTAGTTGTCTCCTAGGGTCTTTATATAGAGTTTAGAATGTCTTTTTAGCCACTAAGTAGCCTTTCCCGAGTGAAATTGAGCTTCCTCACGACAAGGACGCTCCCTATGCCACGCCCGTGTGAGTCGACTTTGGGCCATGCTCGAGCTTGTTAATGTGGCACGGCCGTGTGACACGCCCGTGTGGCGAACCTCTAGCCTGTGTTGTTTTCACACCTTGGCCTATTTTCTCCGTTTTTGGCCCGTTTCTTATTCTTTTCACTCTTCTATGCTCTCCTAAGTATAAAACATGAAATTAAAGGATTAGGAGCATCAAATTCCACAAATTCAATGATAATTCATCCATAAATGTGCTAAATGTGGGATAGAAAATATGTTTAATTTACAGTTTATCAAATACCCCCACACTTAGCCTTTGATTGTCCTCAAGTAAAATCTCAACTCATAATTAAAAATCATTCTTCACAACTTATAATCCTTATCAATAATGTTTCAAACTAATTCACAAGTAATCATACAATAAAAATTCAACCAGAAGAAAATTAAAGTCTCAAACACTCAAAGTTGAGAATTTTAGCACAGAAACATAGGGTTTCTACCTTCTCCTCAGTAGTTACCTTTAATTCAAAATCAACAAGAGTTGACATCCTCACTAAAGATTCACTCCATCCACTCAAAGAGTTTAGGGTTCAAAAATTTAAGCACTCATTAGTCAATCTGAAAAGTTATTACCATAAGCTTGCAGGAAAATCCAATCTCCACCACTATGTATTGATATGACACATCGATCAAAAGGTTTTTAAATTGGTTGTAATGGGGCTTTGGTTAGAGGTGTGGTCACAAGTTGAAAAATATGATTAGAATCGAGATTGAATTGAAAAATCATCTAACTAGAAAAATCTCTATCACTGAAACATATTCTAGAAATAAAGCCCTTTTTTGATGACATCGTTTTGGATTCGGACTCTTATAATAGAAATATGCAAAAATATTGAATTACAACAACTGAATTAACTGTATATACACTTTTTTAAGAACAAATCAAATAATAAATGAATTGAATATTTATGAACTTTACAAACTGAAAAAGAGAACAAAGCTAGACAATTATTCAACTCAAATCTCGACAAAAATAGGGATTAAAATAATTGAAGGGAATTCAACAAAAAATGGGTTATAGGTTAATATTGAAGGTAAGTCAAGGAATAGTTTGTTAGGCTCAATGGGGTTTACTAGGGGTTAATTTATGGAGGTAGGCTATTATGGTGTAAGTGGGTTAAACCTAGTTGCCTTTATCATTTCGGTATATCAAATCAATGATGTGGTCTGGACATGTATAATTGAAGTAAGTTCTAGAATAACAAATCAATATTGACTCACTCAAAGCAATAATAAAAGTGAGCACGAAAGGATGTATGCTCAAATGGCTAAAAAATCTCACCAGAATTATGGCTTTTGATGTCAATCCTACGAATTTCAAATCTCAAGATAATATTTAAAATTGGGAAAAATAACCTTGAAAAATTGTAAATTCTCAAAATTTCAACTTACCATGCTTGATTCCCTAATATCTTAAAGTTTGAATGATCAAAGCATAACTACCTATGTCTAAATTATCAACATATCAATAGAAATCATAAATCAATCAGAAATCATCTTAATAGGGGATTGAGAATAATGTAGAGAGTGAAAGTGAGAATTTGAAATTTGAGAACAATGCAACAAGTTAGTGGTAAAAATTTTCAGGGGTTTCAAAGATAATACAAAGAATGAAAGTGGGTTTTCCCCCCACACTTAAGATGTACATTGCCCTTAATGTACAAATATCCATTAGTAGCAATAGAAGCATAAGATCATAAGATAGAGAGAGAAGTGAAACTCCCTAAATATTGGATGAATTCCTTGAGCTAGGTGTGAAGATTTGTAGAGAAGGGTGTTTATCCCCACTTTCCATGCCAAAAGGATAAGATGATCGGGGTCGTGGTGGCTATGGTCGTGGTTGAGTGGGACATGGCAGTCGTGGCAGGGTTTTCCCATTAGAGATGGATTTGAGCTGTAGAGCTCCTTTGAAACTACGATAGCATTTATAAATTTTAGAGAACTTGGATTAGCACATTGTACTCGTTAAGAAATAGCCAATATGAAATAATTGAAATAAAATAAACTAAGTTCTGAATTTACTAAAATTCAAATAATTAAAAAGATAAGATAAAAGAAAAAGGAAAAATGAAAATGAAAACAAAGGAGAAGAAAAGAGGACTCGTGAGTCCTAATCTTCAGATGGTTTGTGGGGTGGGGGCGGTGGTATGAGGTGAAGATGTTGACAAATCTGAGCTAAGGTTGCATCAATGTGATCGAATCGCTGAAAACATTGTTGCTTGAATTGGGCGAACTGCTCAGAAGTAACGCATGAAGCTGTCGCATGAGCTGGGTGGCGAGTCGGTGGTGGCTCATTCGGTGCCTCCTCCTGTGGTGGGATATCATCAGGAATGTCCCCGCTGGGTCCTCCTACTCGGCACCCTGGAATAGGCGGTATTGCAGAGGATCAGTCCCGTATCGGCACTGAGTCATCCTCATGAGAAGCATGCTCTGGATGCCTTGTGGAGACATCTGGCCAACTAGAGTATAGGAGGATGTTTGAACTGCGGAGTTGAGTAGGCCGAAGTAGCGGGCCAATCGTGTGATGTACGGGCCCATCAAGATTACGCCCCTACAGTGTCGCTCTGTCTGGTGCTGGATGGCATGGGCGATGAAATATGCGAGGTCAATCACGTGTGCGTGTGCCATGCTCCATAAAAAGTAGGCATCATGGGTGTTGACGATGCTGGTGCTCTCGCGTCTTCCTATCAGTGTATGCGCTAGTAAAGCGTGAATGTACCTCAATGAAGGAGCGAGAGTTGTCGCCTTGGAGCGACTGGGGTCGTATATGGTCGAGACTGGGATTAGGGCCTGACAACATTTGACTGGAGAGAGATGTATGTGGCGGTAGAGCTCAGAAAGGTTCTCCTCCTCCATAAACTGCTCCGTGTACAGGCCTAATGCTATCCTGAACTCTAATACACTGAGTTGTCAAACAAGGCCTCCTAGATCAAATTGAATCGTCCCTGGATCATCGTTCGGTTCATGATTGTCTAGAGGTGGAACATTGAGCAGAACTCTAGGGTGAGCTCGAGGTAAGTGGGCTCTACAATTTGGAAGAATTGGTCCCACGGGTCCGACGTCAATATGGCTCGTACGCGTCTGCTAGTTGGACCCGTTCTAGTGTGGCCCAATCGATGCATCTCCCTGCTCCGAGGGGCCTCGCCCTTAATATCTGAAATAGTTCCTCTTGGGAACTTTGCGGGAACTAGAGGAAAGGATGGCGAACTTCAGTCGTAGGTCTAAAAGAGGAACCACCGGGTCCTTTTCGCTTTTTGGAAGAGGGTACGACAACTTTCTTTCCTCGTGAAGACGACATTTTACCTAAAATAAAAATAGACAATTGAAAAAAATAGAACTATAGTACGAATACTCATAAGTTCCTAGACTAAATGGCGAAAATTTCTAAGTATCTCATGCAAAGTGTAATTTCACTAACCTAAATATTGATGCTTGATTCGTCCTAACTATAAAACAAGACAATGGGAGCTATATAGCAAAAATCAATTGCTTAAGATAGATAAAGATGGCAGCCAATGAATGATGCAAAATGGCATAATTAGTATTCTAGATTAATCCTGCTCAATGTGTGAGAATAATATCAAGAATAATGTAAACAATGAAATCGTGAATAGATAAATAGTTAAAAGCATTGAAAATTATGAGAAAAGTGAGAAAAGGGAACTGAAAATGTGAGGTTAGTAGTGGAACACGGTCGTGGTGGTGCTTGCACGGTGGCGTGGTGGCATGGCTAAGGTCGCCAGCGGGGCTAGAGAGGGCTGGTATGGGTTTTGGGTGGAGGGGCTTTCAGGGTTTTAGTGAAGAAAAAGATGAACAATGGTGGTTTATATAGAATTTTGGAGCACATAGGCATGTTACATGTCTGTGTGACTCGAGGTTAGCCCGTGTGGTTCAAAATTTAGGGATTTTGGGCCGCCTGATTCGTGACACACGCCTGTGTTTCTAGGGCATGTTGGGGCACATGATCGTGTCGCACGGTCGTGTCCTTCGATGTTCACTTCTCCCACATCCGTGTAGGGGGTCACATGCCCGTGTATGAAATGGCAGGTTTGACCACGGCCTTGGGACATGGGCATGTCGCACACCCGTGTTGAAATTAATAGGATTGGCCATGGCTTTGGGACATGGGCGTGTCCCACGCCCGTGTCAAGATTGGCCACGGCCACCTCACACGGCCATGGCTAGTTGCCGTAGCCCGTGTGATAGGGAAATCTTATAATGCTCATACACGGCCATATCACACGGTCATGTCTTTGCTCACAGTGTCCACACAGCCTTAGGCACGCCCGTGGGCATGGCCGTGTGGTTTGAAAAACCTATATTCAGAGGGTTAGTTGATGAATAAAAGAATTTACTATGTCAGTGCTCGTGTTGCCTCTCGAGAAGCTCTTGTTTATAGTTTAAGCTCGACTTTCCTCAAGCTTTCATGGTCACAGTGGTTTGAAGAGTTGAAACTCTTCTTCCTGCTTTCAATTTTATTATCAACATAAGGTTTGAGTCGAGTATGATTTACCTTGAAAGTGCCAAGTGTCTTGTGTGTTATCTCGACTGTACCATAGGGAAAGATTTTCATTACCGTGAAGGCAGGTGTGTCACTTGTATGAAGTTTTGCATTCGAAATTTGAGGATCTTCCTCCTCTAAGAGTACCTTATCCCCTACCTTAAATTGATTAGTTTTTACCTTAGGGTCATCTTGGTTGTGACAGCCTTAAAACGACCCTAGTCAGAATGTGGTTTCGGGACCACAAAATCGAGGCATAAAAATAATTTAGTATTCATTTTGATGCCTATAATATGTGTTAATTCATGTGTGACATTTTTGGTGTGTTAATTTAGAGTTATAAATGTGAATTTCACTAAAAAGGACTTAGTAGTGAACTTTGAAAATATGCTAGACAAATGTGTGGTGACTAGTTAATGCATGCATGCAAATTGAGGGAGTTGCATGTCAAATTTACCTTTTTAATGTGAGTGGACGGTAATGATGATTTTGTTTTGGCATTTTGTGCTTTGTATGTTAGTAAATAATGATAATAATAAATTTGTTTATATTAAATAAAATGGTTTCATTAAATGGAAATAATAAAAGTTGATAAAATAATAAAATAAAACATGTTGAGGTGAAAATAACAAGGCCATTCTTTTGTTCTTCATCCTTGGCCGAAACTAGAGAAAGGAGAGGCTAAGGCATTCGGCTACTTAGGTCTTTCAAATTCAAGGTGATTTTTCATGCTTTTCCTATTGATTTTGGTGTAATTAGGAACTATATGCAATTCTTAGTTAAGTCCATGTTGAATTTTTTTTATTTTTGGTCAAGGGATGGTTTTTGGCCATGAGAGTGTGAGAGAGAGATTCATGTTTTCTTTGATGCTTTAGCAAGATCAAGGAATGTGAAGGTTGTTTGAGTTAGATAGATGCTTGTTCATGAATGGGTAGGGCCGGTTTGTATGTCTAGCCTTCCTACTTCTAATTTTTGATTCTTAAAGGACACCTTGGGTCAATGAATTGAAATTTTATTTATTTTATTTTGTGCTTGCCGAATGGAATTGGGGGTTGGAGCATAGTTTGGGTAACTTGTGAAAGAGAAATTTGAATGTAAGCATCAGGAGCATGAGTTTAATTGGTAACTTTGTATAAATTGTCAAAATATGCTTAATATTAGTATAACGTACTTAAATGACAAATTAAGCTTGGAAAGGGTGAAAATGTGAGCTTGGGACTAGGTGTTCGTAGTCGGCCATTAGTTGGAATTTTTGTTAATTTGGGTAATGGAGATTTCTTTTTGATTAATAATGGGTGTATGTGTTATAAATTTAGATGTTGAAGGTTTGATTTAAAATGTTAGGTAACATTCGGCAAAGATATGTTTTTGTGTCAAATTGAATGAGTTGTTGGTTACTTAGCCATGTTAAGACTTTGGTTCGTGATTGAGAATTGGGCATTCGGTTATGTGTTCTAAACTTGCAATTTGTAAATTGGATTATCGAATTAAAGGCCGAATGTGTACAAGGGTTATCTCATGATCATTTAATTAAGTGTGTTAGAAAACTTGATTAAATAATTTTTCAATGAGACATTTGTATATTCGGCTAATAGGTTAAGTTATGAATGGGGAATTATACATGAACTTAGTATGTGTTATTTTGATTGATTTGGATAGTTGGGACTTAACATGAAGCTTAGAGAATGGTAGTTAGACTAATTGATCAATTTGTGCTTGTGGGAGCTTCATGGTCAAGGGAATGACCTATTCGGCCATGTGCATAAATTCTTTGATTAAAATGAATATGAATTATGTATATATATATGTTAAGATCAATGACTTCTCTAAATGATGCCTTGTAATGTTATGTTTTAATTATGTGAATAAGAACTTTAAAGAGTGAATTTTGTATAAATCTGCTTGGTACAGCAGCAGTAACGTGTTTTGGAAAAATCACCATAAATTGTGGGAGTTGAATTAGAGGCTGAATAAATTATGTAATTAAATCTTAACGAGTCTATTTTCTTATAAAAGAAACCTTATAAGCAAAGGAATTGCCGATAAAGATATTTTTAAAGTTGTGTGAGACAGTATCGGAATGACTCTGAAATCCCCTGTTCTATTTTTAGAAAATCACTATAAATTGTATAAAAATTTTTATAAGATAAAATTTATATGCTTAGACTCCTTAATGAGTCTAGTTTTGAATAAAATAGGCTAGGACATATTCTGAATTCTGTACAAGGAGAAATTCGATTCGTAGTAAGGAGTGGTCGGTTTAGTCAAACAGTGAAATAGGGGAAACTTTAAGAAAATTCTGGTATTGATTGGCCAAACCAAAAATTCTGAAAATTTTATGGTTATAAGATATATGAGTCTATTTTCAGAAAAAACTAACGTCACTTCATTTGGAGTTTCGTAGCTCCAGTTATGAGTAATTTATTGAATGTTGCTCAGGAAGTCAGCTTGTTGCGACTTATGATATGTATGTGATTGGCCGAATGTGTGTGTGCTTGCTATGAGAAGTATATGCATTTCTTATTTGACTATAAGTGAAAATGATCAATTGAGATGATGAATAAGGATTAATAAAAAAATTTAAATATTTTTATTTAGCTCAAGAGCATAGAGGGACAAGTTCGGATAAAGGGAAGGCTAAAGTGGTCGAATAGCTAACTCATAGTTGCTCGGGAAAGTTCAAGGTAAGTTTTGAGTAATTGAATTTGGTACTTAATTTTAAATGCCATGATATACTTGTATGATAAATGAATGACGTCCCATTGTCCCTACCGTAATAAGGTTATTGAGAATGAAACCTATTACATGTTGTTATGTGGCCGAATGGCTATTGGAGAATTAAACAAAGAAAGAGATCAGGGACTTATGTTATGCATGTGTTTGCTTATTGAGCTAAAAGTTTAGTAAATGAAGAATACATGTATTAGATTTGAATGAGGTTTACGACGCAAAGTCATTGAGCATGTTATATGTCTATATGTGAATGAATGGGCTTGAATTACAAATGTGATTTTGCTATGTGAAATATGGTAACATGTGAATATATATATGCATGAGACTCTGTGATGTGAATCTGAGATTAAAACCCGAAGGCTATATGCGGAGACTATGTTCGGGTTAAAACCCGATGGCTATATGCGGAGATCAAATCCGGGTAAAGACCCGACGGCTACGTGCGGAGATTATTACTCGGGATTAAAACCCGCTGGCTTTATGAGGAGATTTATACGAGCTAAAGGTCTCGATGAGAATGCGAGTAAAGTCCTAGATAAAAGACTTCATAGTGAGGATTGTTACTAAATACGTTAAATTCGTTAAGTTGAACAAGTATGTACCCTGAGCTTATACTTGGATCGAAATAAATCGTAAGGTTATCATGTGATGTGTATGTGGGTAAGCGAATTGACTATTTATATGATTATTGTGCCATTGGTTAATGTGAAGAGTTACATGAAATTATGTAACATACCTTCGTTATATGTACCCTCTTTCAAGTGAAAGATTTTCTGCTTAATGAGTAATATGAGAATTTGCATTTTTGGCCAAATGGTGATACTTAAAAGGGGATTACAATGAATATACGAATGTCAAATTTTATAATTTGATTTTTATCTGTGACATTGCTTAAAACTTACTAAGCATATAAATGCTTACTCTGTATATATTGTTCCTCTGTTTTATAGATCTCCTTTTTGAAGCTACGGACTCGGGGATTGAAGCTGTAATCGCCTACACTATCGTCGTTATTTTGGTATATTCGATGGTTATTTTGAGAACAATGGCATGTATAGGCTACTCTCCTTTTGTTAAACCGAATTATATTTGGTGTTGTAATTATCCTAGCCAAGCGAAAATGGCTCGCTAAATCTCTAAGTCGAGTATATGTTTTGTTGGAAATTTTATGTGACTTGATATTTCGATGCATGGGCTATATGATGTGATGATTGTAAGCTTAATGCCTAGAAATTCAATTACACCTATTGGTAGGTAGTCATCTTGCAACCTCAGTAGTACTCCTATAGTATATATATATGTGATAGGGTTGCATTAGACAAATAACCCCGAAAATTGGGCTGTTCGAATCTAGGAACTAAGTTGATCACTAATCGTAATTGATGTATAACCGAATCTATGTCTCGTATGCTTCTATGAACTTCGGCAAGTTGTGTTTGGTTAGATAATACCTCGAAGCCTTATTCCGGCGACGGACAGGGGTGTAGGGTGTTACATTGGTGATGCTTTGGGTTGGTGTGGCATATTTTGGACTTTTCTTGTTGATAGTTTAGCCACTCATCTAGTTCCTCAATTTGGAGCATCCATTTTTCATGTACGTTTCCCTTGGATGGACTCGTCGATGGTTGGGTCGCCCTTATGTGAAGTATATCCTGCAAAGAAGGTTGGATGGTGAGATTATTCTTATTACAAGGACTCGTAACAATATTTTTATCATCAACAATCTTGTTCGAGTTTCTGGCTTGTAAAGTAACTTTGTCATCACCTACACGAAGTGTAAGCTCGCCTGTGCCTACATCAATTATGGTTCTAGCAGTTGCTAAAAAGGGTCGCCCTAGAATTAAGGGTACGTTGCTATCCTCATCAATGTCTAGAACAACAAAGTCGACTGGGAATATAAATTTATCAATTTTGACAAGTACATCTTCAATTATGCCCCTTGGAAATCTAATGGTTTTATCAGCCAATTGGATGCTCATCTTAGTTTGTTTAGGTTTCCCAATACCTAGTTGTTTAAACAATTTATAAGGCATTATATTAATGCTAGCCCCTAAATTAGCTAGAGCATTTTTTAATATAAACTACCAAGTAAACAAGGAATTGTAAAACTCCCTGGATATTTTAGTTTGTTGGGTAGCTTATTTTGTACAATAGCTGAGCACACTGCATTCAGTTCCATATGAGATGTCTCATCTAGCTTTTGTTTATACGTCAGTAACTCTCTTAAAAATTTAACGGCGTTTGGCATCTGTGAAAGAGCTTCAATAAATAGTAAGTTAATATGTAATTTCTTTAAGAGTGAAAGGAATTTACCAAATTGTTCATCTATGCGGTCTGTCCTTAGCGCATTTGGGTATGGGATACGAGGTTTATACTCTTTGACAATTGCTTCTTTGGAACTTACCTCATCCTTACCTTTACTTACCACGGTCTCCTTACATGGCTCTGGGTTGGTTTTGGTTAACCCTTCCTCATCTATTGTATCCATGGCATTAAGTTGCTACTTAGGTTTAGTCTCGGTGTTGCTTGGTAACCCACCTTATGGTCTTTCAGAAATTAGCTTAGCAAGCTGGCCTATTTGAGTGTCGAGTCATTGAATGGATGCTTGCTAGTTTTTCAGTGCCGTTTCGGTGTTCTAGAAACGGGTTTCTAACACAGTGATAAATTTTGTGAGAATCTCTTCAAGGTTTGGCTTTTTTTCTTATTGGAACGATGGCTGTTGAAATCTCGGAGGGGGTGGTTGCCTTTGATTTCCTTGTCCTCCCCATGAGAAATTTGGGTGGTTCCTCCAACCTGCATTGTAAGTGTTACTATAAGGGTTATTTTGGGATCTAGAATTATTACCCATATAGTTGGCTTGCTCAGTTTCCATGCCATATCCATAGTTGGGATTTTCAGAATAGCTCATGTTTCCTTTAATTGAGTCGCACTGCATCACTGGGTGTACCTACGTAGAACCAACAAAATTATCAATCTTTTCATCTAGGAGTTCTACCTGATTAGAAAGCATGGTGACTACATCAATATTAAAAACTTTGGTAGCTTTCTGTGGATTTGTTCTCTATTACATAATGCATATTCACATATACTCATTACTTCATGCTTCAACCGAATCTACTCACATGCTTAGAGTCAATCTTAACATATTTCCACTTGAACTGAATTTCATGTATCATAAATAAGCCAAATACTTTCATACAACCCTAAGCAATGACTGGGAACAGTACTATCCAAATGAAATAGCATAATTTAAACAGAATCTAAGTCACAACTTGTACACGGTACGTACCTGACTAACTTAGGGTAGTGACCACATTAGTTAAGACTATTACGGCAGAAATCACGTATTTCTAGCATGAATGCCTTTGGGGCTTAGCCTAGTTATAACACTAGCACTAACGCCCTTCGGGACTTAGCCCAGATATAACACCGGCACGAATGCCCTTCGGGACTTTGCCCAGATATAACTCCGGCACGAATGCCCTTCGGGACTTAGCCCGGATATAACTCCGGCAAGAATGCCCTTCGGGACTTAGCCCGGATATGCATATGTATCCATCAAATATACATTTCACAAAATCAATCACAATTGAAATTTATTTGCCTCATTCACATATTAGCACATAACGTGACATTTTCAATTAATATTCGGTCTATAGACACATACATAGATCACACATCCAATCAATTATCATCACTTTTATTTCTAAGGAACTTTCGACTATTTGCCATATTCACAACTTACTTTGCATCAACCATAATCAAACAATGTCAATAGGTCTCAATTTATCAATCACATGTATATATAAATATGTATATCATGCTCAATCGATTCATATGCTAGGTTTCACTACTTAAAACTTACCTCGTATCTTTCTGGACAATTATGGGTTGGCTAGTCCGTGACTTTTGCTTTCCCCTTATCCGAAGTTGTCCCTCTATGCTCTTGAGCTAATATAAACAAAAGTTAAACTAGTTCATTTTCTTGTACTCCTTACTCGATCATAACATATTTCACTTATGACAGAAATACAATCATTTAATTAATAGTACATTCGGCCATTACATACACTTTCAGAATCGAATCATTTACACCACTTAGCCACTATCTACTCAATTTATGCATTTAGAAATTAACTTAATTCACTAATCTTTCATAGGTCTATTCATTACCCAATAAGATGCTACATCTTACTTTGGAACCAAATCGGCATTTTCATTTCATTATTATCAATTTCATAACAACTCAAACCTTGTCTAAATTTTAGCTTTCTCATACATACGTACGATCAACCAAGCATAACAATCTCATTTACTACAACCACGCATACGGCAACCTCATTAGCCATAATTGTTCATTTCGTGAACTATGTTCACATTCGGCCATCATGATGTAAATATAAAAAATGCAACTTAATCACCTCATCCAATTATCAATTGAGTCACACATACTAAATTAAGAAACCTCATTCGAACACATATAAACACATACTAACCTTTCTAATCAAATTTCCCATCATTAAACACCAGTTCATAATTTAATCTTATAAACTCTTAATTTAATCAAAAAGACCGAATGTCATTTTCTTAACATCCTAATTTCAATTTGGCTAACTTATATGCTTATACCAAAAATGTTAACTCACAATTCCAACATCAATTAGCTCTTCTTATTAATCAAACAAAGAATCTTACACCCAAAATATCAAAACACCTACAAAGCATCTCAACATCCATGGCCGAATACCTCCATAAATCTCAAGGGATATACATCAAGTTCAATTTAACATATAATTAAATTTCATAGGAATTTGACCTCAAAACACTTCACAAGCATACTATATTGACATTCTATCATCAAAACTCACCAAAGCTTCAAAATTCAATTTTATTCACTAATGGCCGAATGAAATATAATTCACCAAATCAAAATTTAACTCATGGGTTTTGTCCCTAGCTTAACTATCAACCAAAAATCACAAACATGAAACTAAAATAACATAATTCAATTACCTTAGTGTGTGAACTAAGATGGCCGAATGTCACTCTTCTTCTTCTATTTTTCTTCTTTAGAATCGGCAATGAAGAACACAAGGAAAACCACTTTGTTTTCTTTTCACCAATTTTTTATTAATTAATTAACTAATATGATAACATTCCACTCAACATTTTTAACATATAAAATATAAAAACAACCAATAAAACTATAGCATGGCCGGCCACTAACAATAAAAATGGTTATTTGACATGCAAATCTATTTATTTCACTTCATTCCATAATTAGTCTCTTGAATTTAGCCCCATATATTTTCAATTCTTCTCACATAAGTCCTTTTTCTTAAATTCACATTTATTTAGACAAAAATTCAAAGCATCGAAACTTAACATATAATAAGCACAAAATTTATCATTCAAAAATTTTTGTGGCTCGGTTTAGTGGTCCCGAAACCACTTCCCGACTAGGGTCAGATTAAGGCTATCACAAAAATAGCCTTTTGGCAGCCAGGGGTAAAATGGTAATTTTACCCCTTAGGGGTATTTTGGTCATTTTGCTAAGTCTCGATGGTTCATCTCTTCATACGACCTTTTAGTAGGTCTAACGTCGCTCCGAGTGACCCAGAGACTCCAAACAGTCACATAGTGAATTCAGGCCCAAAACCCCTAATGGGCCTAAAGGGCCCACACGCTCATGTGGCCCGTTCAGTCTAAGCTTATGCATATTATCACAGATTTAGCATCTAGCGTACCAGAAAATACTTACCGCATAATTTTACCCATATGGGCGCGCAGGCCCATTGGGCCCATTTCAGCTTATCAGGCCCAGAACAGCTCAAGTGCACGAAAACGAGCACAATGGCCCTTACAGTCCAATACCCACGATTTTGGTTTCGATATGGCCCACAAGCATTCACACGCTCGCAAGACCTCAAAATGTCGGCATTTCGGTATTTTGGCTTTTCGGCTTTTTGCCGATCTACGCTATTGGAGAGTGTCGTTACACACATGATTTCATGATTCCCACAATCGGCACGCGCTCAACCTATTACCAAAACAACGATCATCAATACCTTAACCAGTACTCAACAAAAACATGCACAAGACTTACTCAACGGTTACTTACCACTGCTCCGCTTGCCTACAATCACTTAAATTCAATGTTTCCCTCCAGGATTGATTGAATAATGTCAGATCTAAGCACCTATGACCATGGATAGATCCAATCTAACATGTAAGAATTTAAGGAGTATTAACCTCCCAAACCGTACCTTAATTTAAGAGAAAAGCCTTAGTATAAAAAATCAAAATCTAAGATGAAGAGTACTTACACACGGATCCACTTGACTGAGTTGATAATCCCAGAAGTAGTCGCCTATTAATCCAAGTCCAGAACTCTTGCAGGCTTAGGCAAATGTAAAATAGAAAAGGAGATCTAAGTATTCGGCTATAGGTATGACTAAAGAAGTTAACAATCGAAAAGGGAGTATGATTGGTTTGCAAATTTGGTTATTGAAACAGGATGATATTCAGCCAAAGAAAGATGTTTGAGACAAGGGAATTATGGTTCAGCCTCAAAAGGAATGTAGAAAAGTGATTCAAAATGTAGAGAATGATCTAAAGAATTTCAAGAGAAAAAGAAAAAAAAAAAGAAGTAACAATATGCAAATGGTGATGGAAATATGGGTTTCAGCTTTTGAAGAAATTGCCCAAGAGGGGTTTAAGGGAACCGATTCTAAATAATGGAGAAAAAGGAAAAGAAGAAGAAGAAAATAGGTTTTGGCTATTAAGAAGAGGAGAGGAGAAGAAAAGATGTTTCTTTTGGCAAATAGGCACGACAGCAAGCACTAAATGCCCCAAATGGTCACAAACTACACACCACAAAGAAAATCCCGAAAGACCTAGAGTGGTAATCAACACCTACCTACCCCAAATGCCGAAACTCAAGAAGCTAAAATCCCAAAAAAGAACCAAAAAGAATTCGGCACATACCCCTACCCTTTTTGCTAAAAATTTGACTCCTAAAAGTCCCTAGTCGATTTGCAACTACGAAGTCCCCCATTCGGCAAACTCTTGCCTCTTACTCCAATCCCTAAGTTTTCTCCTTGATAATCTCCCCTTATCACTTCTCAATCCAATCACATGAACAACTCAAACTCCTTCCCTTAGAATTCCACTTTGAGTCCACCTCTTACCATGCTCATGTAGAAAATTTAAAGGATTTTGCCATCAGAGAGATTTGAACCTTGGCCCTACCACTTGCTAAACACACCACACCAAGCCCCACATGTTGCGCCTCATGCCACTCTACCATAGGGCTTTTTTTGTCACAAATCTACAACATTAATTTAAAAGCCCTATATGCTAACATCCAGATTTTCCTAAAGTAAAAATTAAGATTTTACCAGGACTTAGGCTTTAGCCCAGGCCTTCCAAAGGCCCTCCTAAACACACCCAAAACATGCATTTAACACACCCAAACATGCAAATATTAATTTAAGCAGAAATCTCAAAACCTTAAAATTTGGGGCGTTATAGAAGTAAAGATCATGTATGATTAAGTGAATTTGGTATGTGATTTTGGTAGGTTTTTGTATGAGCAATGAGTACGAATTTGGTTGATTATATTATGCTTTGAATTGTGTATGAATGAAGGTTGATATTGGTTGGAATCATAGTTTATTTAGTGCATAAATTATGCTTGTAGGTATAAGAAAATTGGTTGTGAAATATGGCTTAAACCAAGCTAATTTCATGCCACACGGCCTGAGCACACGAGCGTATGTCTCGACCGTGTGACCCCTGTACCCTGAACAATTTGGATAGTATGGCACACGGGCGTGTCTGGTGATCGTGTGGCCAAGTCAAGATCACACACGTGCTAGACACATGGGCGTGTCTGATGGCCGTGTAACCAAGTCAATGTTGCACACAAGCTAAGGATCGTTTAAGGCACAGCCATGTGAAATGCCCTGTTTTTAAGGAAAAATTTTCAAAGTCTCGCAAAGGATTCAAAGGTTATTGGTTTAGTCCCGACCCCTTCCCAAAGCGTGTTTAAGGTCTTGTAGACCTTCTAATGGGACCATACAATTGTGAATGAATATGATGTGATGATGAATTATGTATGTATGTGAAATGATTGTATAGTGATATGTGTTGATCAGTAATGTCTCGTAACCCTAGTCTGACGACAGATACGGGTTAGGGGTGTGACAAGTTCTTTCAGAATGAGTTTAGAAAGAAGTACGTCAGTTAAATATTCATAAATCAGAAACGTAAAGAGTTTCTTGAGCTAAAACAAGGTCGTATGTCTGTTACGGAATATGAACAAGAATTTGTGAGACTGAGCCAGTATGCACAAGAATGTGTTTAAACTGAAGAAATAATGTGTAAAAGATTTAAAGATGGTTTGAACGAAGATATTCACTTGTTAGTTAGGATTCTAGAAATAAAAGAGTTTGTTGTGCTTGTGGATTGAGTATGTAAAGCTGAATAACTTGAGAAAGAGAAAAGAAAAGTTGATTTAAAAGCTAGAGATGCAAGAAAAAGATCATCGTGTAACACCCCAAACCCGGCCTAGACGTTATGACCAGATCTGGTGTGTTACATGAACCTATAACTCATATTATGACCTTTTGCTTGTTATGACTTAGGTGATATTTTTATTAGAACAGCAAGGTTGTGAAAAGTCATTTTGTTAAGTTTTTAGATTATCCAATCGTTGAACTCGTTAAGTTTGAAAACATTTTTAGGATTTTGAAAAACCCTGCACAGCCTATAACTAACAGTTCCGATAAAATGTAAATCAACCCATTAAAGAAAATAAAACTAGTTAAGAAATTTAAATAGCGGCCTTATTACACTTAAAACCCAAAAATAGCAAAATAAAATACTTAAAGTAAAACGAAACCGAACTTGCAGATGCTGTGGCCACTCCGAATCTCTCACAGCTCCAAGCCCACTATGGTTGAGGGTTACCTGCAGAGATGAAATTAAGGGGTGAGTTTGATAACTCAGTGTGTAACATAATCTCAACCATAGGCCAAAACAGATCAAGCCTCAGAATCAGAGTTAATTGGGCCTTGGCCCATTACAGAAATCAGGTTGAGCCCATCGGCCCATAACAGATACAGATCAGATATAATATGCAATCAGAAAGCCCAACCCAGATCCATCCATAACACCCCCGTATTAGCCTTACACCATGTGGGGAGACTACTCGACCCACCCAACCGCTACACACCACAGAAATTTGCAGCAATGCTACCACTTATTGTGACGAGGTCACCAGATACAGATATTATGGCGAAGCCACCAGAACAAATATATGTGGCGAGGCCACCAGATTGCAGCGAGGTTGCCAGAACGCTTCCTCCATCATCAAAGCCCATAACCCCATACAACAGATGTAACATACTATAGCGTGTAACATACAGCATCTCATGCATCAGTCATATTCAGATTAAGTGATAAATCATGCAGATACAAAATATTATACATTTCGTACAGAATTGGCTCGAGGGGTATAATAGTCTTTTTACACCTAGGGGTATTTTGGTAATTTTCCCTATTTAAGGGTATTTTAGTCCTTTTCCATATTTTCAGAGATTTTATGCATGTTCAATTGATTATCAATCCATAGATATCCACAGAAGTCCATTTTAAGCTTAATTTCCAATTTCGCCCTTTTTAGCCTAAAACCTCGAATGGGCCCTACTGTGTCCACTAGTGTCTTAAGCCCACTAAATCCAATCTTTAGGTTCAGTGTACCAATTTAACCATTTTATTATTAACCATGTCGCCAGAAAGCCTTTAACAAACATTTTATCGATTTGGGCTCAGAAGCCCATTGGGCCCATCTTCGGCCCATCGAAGCCCATCTTACTGAAATGCTCGAAATTGCACCTTCTGCAATTTCGCCACCGTCGATTCCAAGTTTGACCACTAGAGAGTATTCGGCTACTCCTAGTTACTTCCAAGATTGATTTTTCAGTCACTTCTGGTCAGTTTTAGATTAGTTTCCGGTCATTACGGCCTTTGCCGCCCTAGTCTATAATGGAGATACGTTACACACCTGTTAGCTGTCGAAGTGATGACGAGAACCTCGCACGAAAACCTACAGTTAATCACTAGAGTGTTAGCCTAATAATCGACCATCATTAAGTCATAAGTTCTTTACCAAAATCGGCCAACATGGCCTAAGTCCCTAAAAGCCTTACCTTTCTGCCGATTATAGACTAGATGTCCAATTGCTAGCCTCCGAGATCCTTTGATGCACGATCCTCTCCTTGACTACACTATCGCACCTTCCAACAAAAGAAAGAGGCCAAAGAGCCTTTAATTTCAAAACGACAATACCCCTAAAGGTTCAACTTCTTGACTTAAATACTGAAAACTAACGAAATAATGTCTCAAAGTACTTACCGATCTAACCACGATCCACAATAACTCCACTTGTGACTACAAGAAGGGTAAAATGTTCAGAAGGTTTCGGCTACAAGGTTGTAGAGGGTTTAATGAACATTAAGGGGAAGAAGAGAGGTATGAGGCTAATGAGAAATTGGCAAGGTGCAAAGGGAGTTTCAACCACAGAAGAATCGGCAATGAAGGTAAAATAGAAAGAAGGAGATAAGTCAGCAAGATGTGATGGAGTCGGCTAGAAAGGGAATGGTGATGAGGGTTCGATTTATGGTGTGAGAGGAGAAGGAAAGAATGGAGAAAAGAGGTGAAAAGGAAGTGTTTCGGTCAAAATGAGTGTGCGGCACTAGGAGTTTAAGGGTAATAGAATTCGGCTCCTAGGGCAGAAAATGAAAAAGAGGGTGACAGAAAGAAGCCTATTGTGCTAAGTAAAAATCGACAAAAGAAGGGAGTGTTACCAACCTCAAGAAATCGACAAAAGACACTCTAAAAAGAACCTTAGAAAATCGGCACATCAAGCCCCTAATTACCGAAAATGCACAACCAAGAACCCCTTGGCCGGCCACCTCCTTTTTGAAATTCAAAAGCTCCTAAAAATTCTCCTCAACAAGCTCCCCTTATCACTCCACAAAATCCTCTCATGACCGATTCAAACACTCCTCAACAGAGTTCAACTCTGCTTCAAACTCTTACCAGATCAAGCACAAAAATTAAACACCACCCATGCTCACTCTGGGACTTGAACCTTGGACCTCCAGGCTCACTTAGGTGCCACTTTTATAGCTCCTAAGTGGCATCATGTTGCCACTCCACCACTGGCCAGTTTATGTCTCATTTCACACACAATTACTTTTAACACCTACTTCCCAAGGCCCCCTATTCCTAAGTCAAAAATACAAAATTTTGCTGGGTTTTTAACCAACACCTGGGCCTTCCATAGGCCCATTAACACTCCCTAAACATGCATTACACACCCACGTACCAGAGTTTAAACATTTTATCAGATAACGACAATCTAAGAGAAACCCAAAAATTAGGGCGTTACAACTCTACCCTCCTTAAGGAAATTTCGTCCTCGAAATTTACCTGATCCAAACAAATGGGGGTATTGCTGACGCATTGCCTCCTCTGGTTCCCAAGTAGCTTCCTCCCTGCCATGATTATGCCAAAGTACCTTTACTAATGGGACCGACTTTCTCCTTAGAACCTTCACGTCTTGATCAAGAATTTGCACAGGCTCCTTCTCGAACGTCAAATCAGGCTGTACTTCCACTTCTGCAACTGGTAGGATATGAGTAGGGTCAGAACGATATCGCCTTAACATGGATACGTGAAACACATCATGAATCCTATCCAGTTTCAGAGGTAATTCCAACTGATAAGCCACCGAACCTACTCGCTTAAGAACTCGATAAGGCCCAATGAACCGCGGACTTAGCTTGCCTTTCTTACCAAATCTTAGTATCTTTTTCCAAGGCGAAACCTTCAGAAAAACCATGTCACCCACTGAATACTCAATCTCCCTACGCCTTAAATCCGTATAAGACTTCTGCCGATCAGACGCCTCTTTTAACCGATCCCTTATCACTTTGACCTTCTCTTCAGTCTCTGCTACCAACTCAGGTCCAAGAACTTGCCGCTCGCCTAGTTCAGTCCAACAACTAGGTGAACAACACTTACGCCCATACAGTGCCTCATAAGGTGCCATACGAATGCTGGCCTAATAACTGTTATTATACGCAAATTCTGCCAAAGGTAAATAATCTTCCCAACTGCCTCGAAAGTCTATAACACATCCCCTCAACATGTCTTCCAGAATCTGAATAACCTTTTCTGATTGACCATCGGTCTGAGGGTGGAAAGCCGTGCTAAAATTCAGTCGCGTTCCTAACGCCTCATGCAACTTTTGCCAGAACCGAGATGTGAATCTAAGATCTCGATCAGAAATGATAGATACTGGCACCCCATGCAGTCGTACAATCTCTGCTACATACAATTTGGCTAACTTCTGAAGTGGATAATCAGTACGTACAGGGATGAAATGAGCAGATTTAGTCAACCTATCCACAATCACCCAAATCGAGTCCTTCTTTGACGGTGTCAAGGGCAACCCACTTACAAAATCCATGGTCACCCTCTCCCACTTCCAAAGTGGTACCTTGACTGGCTGTAGAAGTCCAGAAGGTAGCTGATGTTCAACTTTCACTTGCTGACAAGTCAGACATTTCCCCCCAAATTCTGTTACCTCTCGCTTCAGCCCAGACCACCAATACAACTCCTTTAAGTCATGATACATCTTATTACCTCCAGGATGCATAGCACACAATCCTTTATGAGCTTCATTCAGAATTGCTTGCCTCAAATTGGAATCCTTAGGAATACAGACTCTACTGTGGAAACATAGAACTCACTCACTGTTAAATCCAAACTCAGAAGTATTCCCATCCTTAATCTGCTGAAATCGAGAAACCAGAGACTCATCCCTCGACTGCTTTTCCTTAATCTCATCCACCCAGGTTGGCCTTACTTGCAGTTCTGCTAACAGACTACTGTCATCATACAGACTCAAACGAGCAAACATCGCTCTCAGATCAGATACAGTTCTACCACTTAGGGCATCAGCCACCACATTAGCTTTGCCTGGATGATACTCAATTGCACAGTCATAATCCTTAAGCAACTCTATCCATCTCCGTTGCCTAAGATTCAGCTCTTTCTAAGTCAGCAAGTACTTAAGACTCTTATGATCTGTGTATATAATACACCTTTCTCCATACAGATAATGTCTCCAAATCTTAAGGGCAAAGATTACTGCTGCCAACTCCAGATCATGGGTAGGATAGTTTACTTTGTGAGGTTTAAGCTGTCGCAATGCATAAGCAACCACTTTACCCTCTTGCATCAACACATAGCCCAACCCAACATGTGATGCGTCACTGTACATGGTAAAATCTTTTCCAGACTCTAGCTGTATCAGTACAGGTGCCTTAGTCAGAACCTTCTTTAGCTTCTCAAAAGCTTCCTGCTGCTGCTCGGTCCAAATAAATGGTACTCCTTTCCTTATGAGTTTTGTCAACGGCGCTGCCATAACAGAAAATCCTTCCACAAACCTTCTATAGTACCCAGCTAAACCCAGAAAACTTCGAATTTCCGCCACTGATCTCAGTGGTTTCCATTCCAGAATTGCTTCAATCTTTCGAGGGTCCACCTTAATCCCCTCAGCAGAAACAACATGCCCCAAGAAAGTTACCTCCCTCAACCAAAACTCACACTTACTGAATTTCGCATAAAGCTCTTTTTCCCTTAACACTTGCAGCACAATACGGAGATGTTCGTCATGCTTCTCCTCAGATTCAGAATAAACCAGAATATCGTCGATAAAGACAACCATGAATTGATCCAAGTATGGCTGGAATACTCGATTCATCAGATCCATAAATGCTGCAGGTGCATTGGTCAGCCCAAATGGCATAACCAAGAATTCATAGTGACCATAACGAGTTCTGAATGCTGTCTTGTGAATATCCACCTCTTTCACCCTTAACTGATGGTACCCAGATCGAAGGTTGATTTTAGAAAATACTGAAGCTCCTCTAAGCTGGTCAAATAGATCATCGATTCTTGGTAACGGATACTTATTCTTAATCGTCAGTTTGTTCAACTGCCGATAATCAATGCACATTTGCATTGACCCATCTTTCTTCTTTACGAACAGTACTGGTGCTCCCCACGGAGATACACTTGGCCTAATAAAGCCTCTGTCTAACAGCTCTTGAATCTGTGCTTTTAGCTCCACCAACTCCTTCGGTGCCATCCTATAAGGTGCAATGGACACCGGTGCCGTGCCAGGCAACAAGTCAATCCCAAACTCAACCTCTCGATTCGGAGGTAAACCTGGAAGCTCTTCTAGAAAAACATCTTGAAAATCCTTAACGGTTCTAACTCTGTCCACAGTCAGTTCCTCTGTTTCTGCTTGACTTATGAATGCCAAATAAGCCTGCATCCTTTTCAAATCCACTTCTCGGCTCTTAATGCTGACACCACATTGGACAGATAATCCCTACGTTCACCTATCACCATAATTTCCTCATCTTCTGTGGTCTTTAATCTCATTCGCTTAGCAGCACAATCCAGAGTAGCCCTATGCTTAACAAGCCAATCCATTCCCAAGATAAGATCAAATTCTTCGAAAGGTAGCTCCATCAAGTCTCCAGAAAAGGTTTTTCCTTAAGTCTCTATAGGCACATCTCTATAGGCACATCTCTATACAGTTTGTCTACCCTAACGGAGTGACCCAAAGGACTTAGTACAGATACCCCACTCACTGTCTCCTCAGAGCACACACCCAAAGACCCAGATATAGCACATGCAACATAAGAATGGGTGGATCCAACATCTATCAATGCAGTGTATGGCATACTAGAAATAAAAAATGTACCAGTTATGACGTCAGGAGCATCACCCTCATCTCGGTGATGAGCTGCATATGCCAACGCTGGCTGACGAGCCTCAGCAAAACCAGCACCCCTGCCAGGTGCTCCTCGTCCTCGACCATTACCATTTCCACCTCTGCCTTGTCCACGACCCCTCGGAGCTGGTGGTCCACCCCTCACTAGTTGAACAACTCTCTGATCCATAACTTGAGCCTGATCTGGTTCTTGGGGACAATCCTTAACCCTATGCTCCATGGATCCACATCGAAAACAAGCTCTAGAACGTTTTCGACACTCGCCCATATGTATCTTACCACAACTTCTACAACCCTGCGGTCTAACAGTGTTCATAGGTACTGGTCGCACTGGCTCCGCCACTCTTGCCCTCTTAACATTCTTGTTGGCCCCACCTGATGGTCCAGAATCCCTCCAGAAACAGCTCCTATCCTTTTCGCGATTCTGTCTTTTTGTCTGTTTTACTTCTTCAGCTATCTTAGCTTTCTCCACCAAAGCAGCAAAGTTACGCTCCTTCTGCGGAGCAATCAGCACCCTCAGTTCATCCCTCAGACCATCCTCAAAGTGCATGCTACGCTCATATTTAGTAACAACTATCCCAGAAGCATATCGTCTCAGCCTCAGAAATTCAGCCTCATACTCAGATACTGTCCTACCTCCCTGAACCAAATTCAAGAATTCTTTCTGGCGGGCGCCCACATAGCTAGCCCCAACATATTTCCCTTTAAAGGCTGTCTTAAACAGCTCCCATGTTACCTCACCAACTGAAGTTCCATCTCTCACCGTGAGCCACCACTGATAGGCTTCATCTCTAAGCAACGATACAACTCCCTTCAGCTTCTGCTCCACAGAGCAGTCCAGATCATCCATGATTCGCTTTGTGGCCTCCAACCAATACTCGGCCACATTTAGGGCTACACCAGACACGCCCCTAAAGAACTCTGCTCCATTAGCCCGGAGTCATTCAAAGATAGATCCCCGGAATCCATTACCGGTACTTGCCCCAGCAACCCTTTCCAGAACTCGTAGCATTGCTTGCGATAGGGCATCATCCCCTACACCCCGATCATGAGACTCCACCTCTTTTACCGGTGGTATCGGTACATCAGCTGCTGGCGCATGACCCGAAGATGAAGATTTAGCTCGTGCACTACATCGGCCACGTCCACGGCCCTTACCATGAGCTGCTCGCGTACTCATTTCGTATTATCTATTTTAGAAATTTTATGAGTCAAATTAATATTCCAGTGTTTATTCTAGATGTCTTATGAATAAGTAGAATTTCAGAGTTTGTCTCCTTTCGTGGACGCCTAGCTACAATCTCAGTCTACTTATCAAACTTTCTACAGTTTCAGTAATATCCTAACTAAAGTATCATAATAGAGTCTTAGTCAGGCGTATAATCAGAGTTGCAGAATTAATCAGAAAAGCTCATAAAACTTACAGGCTTGGGCTGGAGATTCGATGTGCACTCTTTAGAAAAATTTACATAGGAAAACTTAATTTTATTCTTTGAAAATAAATCATTTATGTACGAAAGGAGTTTATCAAAACAAGTTCCAATTAATTTTGAAAACAATTGTTAAAAACGTGATCTTTCGAAAATCTTTGTTCTTATTGTTTGAAAACTTCAAATTTTAGACCCGATCCACAGCCGAGTTGTTGCAACCTGGCTCTGATACCACTAAATGTAACACCCCAAACCCGACCTGGACGTTATGATCAGATCTGGTGTGCCACATGAACCTATAACTCAGATTATGACCTTTTGCTTGTTATGACTTAGGTGATATTTTTATTAGAACAGCAAGGTTGTGAAAAGTCATTTTGTTAAGTTTTTAGATTATCCAATCGTTGAACTCATTAAGTTTGAAAACATTTTTAGGATTTTGAAAAACCCCGTACAGCCTATAACTAACAGTTCTGATAAAATGTAAATCAACCCATTAAAGAAAATAAAACCAGTTAAGAAATTTAAATAGCGGCCTTATTATACTTAAAACCCAAAAATAGCAAAATAAAATACTTAAAGTAAAACGAAACTGAACTTGCAGATGCTGTGGCCACTCCGAATCTCTCACAGCTCCAAGCCCACTATGGTTGAGGGTTACCTGCAGAGATGAAATTAAGGGGTGAGTTTGATAACTCAGTGTGTAACATAATCTCAACCATAGGCCAAAACAGATCAAGCCTCAGAATCAGAGTTAATTGGGCCTTGGCCCATTATAGAAATCAGGTTGAGCCCATCGGCCCATAACAGATACAGATCAGATATAATATGCAATTAGAAAGCCCAACCCAGATCCATCCATAACACCCCCGTACCAGCCTTACACCATGTGGGGAGACTACTCGACCCACCCAACCGCTACACACCATAGAAATTTGTAGCAATGCTGCCAGATATTGTGACGAGGTCACCAGATACAGATATTATGGCGAAGCCACCAGAACAGATATATGTGGCGAGGCCATCAGATTGCAGCGAGGCTGCCAAAACGCTTCCTCCATCATCAAAGCCCATAACCCCATGCAACAGATGTAACATACTATAGCATGATACATACAGCATCTCATGCATCAGTCATATTCAGATTAAGTGATAAATCATGCAAATACAAAATATTATACATTTCGTGCAGAATTGGCTCGAGGGGTATAATAGTCTTTTTACACCTAGGGGTATTTGGTAATTTTCCATATTTAAGGGTATTTTAGTCCTTTTCCATATTTTCAGAGATTTTATGCATGTTCAATTGATTATCAGTCCATAGATATCCACAGAAGTCCATTTTAAGCTTAATTTCCAATTTTGCCCTTTTTAGCCTAAAACCCCTAATGGGCCCTATTGTGTCCACTAGTGTCTTAAGCCCGCTAAATCCAATCTTTAGGTTCAGTGTACCAATTTAACCATTTTATTATTAACCACAGAAAGCCTTTAACAAACATTTTATCGATTTGGGCTCGAAAGCCCATTGGGCCCATCTTCGACCCATCGAAGCCCATATTACCGAAATGCTCGAAATTGCACCTTCTGCAATTTCGCCATCGTCGATTCCAAGTTTGACCACTAGAAAGTATTCGGCTACTCCTAGTTACTTCCAAGATTGATTTTTCAGTCACTTCTGGTCAGTTTTAGATTAGTTTCCGATCATTACGGCCTTTGCCGCCCTAGTCTCTGATGGAGATACGTTACACACCTGTTAGCTGTCGAAGTGATGACGAGAACCTCGCACGAAAACCTACAGTTAATCACTAGAGTGTTAGCCTAATAATCGACCATCATTAAGTCATAAGTCCTTTACCAAAATCGGCCAACATGGCCTAAGTCCCTAAAAGCATTACCTTTCTGCCGATTATGGACTAGATGTCCAATTGCTAGCCTCCGAGATCCTTCGATGCACGATCCTCTTCTTGACTACACTATCGTACCTTCCAACAAAAGAAAGAGGCCAAAGAGCCTTTAATTTCAAAACGACAATACCCCTAAGGGTTCGGCTTCTTGACTTAAATACTGAAAACTAACGAAATAATGTCTCAAAGTACTTACCGATCTAACCACGATCCACAATAACTCCACTTGTGACTACAAGAAGGGTAAAATGTTCAGAAGGTTTTGGCTACAAAGTTGTAGAAGGTTTAATGAAGATTAAGGGGAAGAAAAGAGGTATGAGGCTAATGAGAAATCGGCAAGGTGCAAAGGGAGTTTCAACCACAGAAGAATCGGCAATGAAGGTAAAATAGAAAGAAGGAGATAAGTCAGCAAGATGTGATGGAGTTGGCTAGAAAGGGAATGGTGATGAGGGTTCGATTTATGGTGTGAGAGGAGAAGGAAAGAATGGAGAAAAGAGGTGAAAAGGAAGTGTTTCGGTCAAAATAAGTGTGTGGTACTAGGAGTTTAAGGGTAATAGAATTCAGCTCCTATGGCAGAAAATGAAGAAGAGGGTGACAGAAAGAAGCCTATTGTGCTAAGTAAAAATCGACAAAAGAAGGGAGTGTTACCAACCTCAAGAAATCGGCAAAAGACACTCTAAAAAGAACCTTAGAAAATCGGCACATCAAGCCCCTAATTACCGAAAATGCACAACCAAGAACCCCTTGGCCGGCCACCTCCTTTACGAAATTCAAAAGCTCCTAAAAATTCTCCTCAACAAGCTCCCCTTATCACTCCACAAAATCCTCTCATGACCGATTCAAACACTCCTCAACAGAGTTCAACTCTGCTTCAAACTCTTACCAGATCAAGCACAAAAATTAAACACCACCCATGCTCACTCTGAGACTTGAACCTTGGACCTCCAGGCTCACTTAGGCGCCACTTTTATAGCTCATAAGTGGCATCATGTTGCCACTCCACCACTGGCCAGTTTATGTCTCATTTCACACACAATTACTTATAACACCTACTTCCTAAGGCCCCCTATCTCCTAAGTCAAAAATACAAAATTTTGCTGGGTTTTTAACCAACACCTGGGCCTTCCATAAACCCATTAACACACCCCAAACATGCATTACACACCCACATACCAGAGTTTAAACATTTTATCAGATAGCGACAATCTAAGAGAAACCCAAAAATTAGGGCGTTACACATCGAGTAAGTCATTTCAATCGGCATCAAAGAAATTCTAAGATGATTATAGCCATTCAAAGGCTAATGTGGTTTATTCAAGTAAAGATCGTGTAAGGCCATATTCAAGCTTTAAAGCTCCAGCTACTTCAATAGCTAGTGTTGGGAGTGTGAGATCTGATCGACCTAAGTGTAGACATTGTGATAAAAGACATCCTGGCAATTGTAGACTAAATGATCGAGCTTGTTTTAAATGTGGATCTTTGGATCATTTCATCCGTCATTGTCCCGAGTTGGTTAAGTAAGAGATTGTGCAGAATCCAAGGTTGAATAAAACTACAGCTAGGGGTAGGCCACCTAGAAACACTGGTAATGCGAGTGGTAGCCAGAGATCAACTAAGGATATAGCTGTGAGATCCGAGGTAAGAGCACCTACCAGAGCCTACATTATTCGTGCTCGCAAAGAAACTTCATCTCCAGATGTCATTGCTGGTACTTTTACTCTTTATGGTACTTCTATGATTGCATTGATAGATCTTGGATCGACAGATTCGCATATATACGTGAACTTAGTATCCAGTAAGACGTTGCCTGTAGAGTCTACTAAATTTGTGATTAGAGTATCAAACCCCTTAGGCAAGTTTGTCTTGGTTGACAAAGTGTGCAAGAACTGTCCGTTGATGATTAGAGGTTTTTGTTTTTGGGCTGATCTGATGTTATTACCCTTTGATGAATTCGATATGATTTTGGGTATAGATTGGTTAACATTGCACGATGCTGTTGTGAACTACAAATAGAAGACTATAGATCTGAGATGTCAAAATGATAAGATAATCAGGATTGAATCTAATGATTTGAAAGGGTTACCGGCTGTGATTTCTTCATTGAAAGCTTTGAATTATGTGAAAAAGGGTTGCGAAGCTTATTTCGCTTATGTGATCCATACAAAAGTGACAGAAAAGAAGATTGAATCAGTGCCTGTTGTTTGTGAGTATCTAGACATGTTTCCTGAAGAATTACCAGGATTACCACCGATCTTAGAGGTTTGAGTTTGGAATTGAGTTAGTTCCGGGAACAACCCCTATTTTGATAGCTCCATATAGAATGGCTCCGAAAGAATTAAGAGAATTAAAGTCTCAGTTGCAAGAATTGACAGATAGAGATTTTGCACGACTGAGTTTCTCACCCTAGGGCGCCCCCATACTATTTGTGAAAAAGAAAGATGGCACGATGAGAATGTGCATTGATTATCGACAGTTAGAAAAAGTGACGATCAAGAATAAGTATTCTCTGCCCAGAATTAATGATTTATTCAATCAGTTAAAAGGGGCTACTCTGTTTTCAAAGATAGACTTGAAATTGGGATACTATCAATTGCGAGTTAAAGACTCAGACATACTGAAGACTGCATTCAGACCACGGTATGGACATTATGAATTTTTAGTTATGCCTTTCAGACTAACGAATACTCCTACAGTCTTTGTGGATATAATGAATAGAATTTCCAGATCGTACTTAGATCGATTTGTTGTCGTATTCATTGACAACATATTGATTTATTCGTATGATGAATCTGAACATGCTGAGCATCTAAGAACTGTGTTATAGACATTGAGGGATAAACAATTGTATGCGAAGTTTAGTAAATGTGAGTTTTGGCTTCGATAGGTCAGATTTTTGGGACATATAATATCAACTGGTGGCATTCGAGTCGACCCGAGCAAGATTTCAGCCATTCTAGATTGGAAGCCTTCGAGAAATATGTCAGAAGTCTGCAGTTTTTTGAGACTTGTTGGTTATTACAGACAATTTGTAAAAGACTTTTCGATGATTGCAACTCCACTAGCGAGATTACTACAGAAAGATGTAAAGTTCGAATGGTCTGAAAAGTGTCAAAAAAGTTTTGATCAGCTGAAAGCTTTATTGACTGAAGCTCTAGTGTTAGTATAGCCAGAATTGGGCAAAGAGTTTGTGATATACAGTGATGCATGTTGAATGGTCTGGGCTGTGTGTTGATACAAGAAGGCAAAGTCATATCTTATGCCTCGAGACAATTAAAGCCGCATGAAAAGAATTACTCGACACACGACCTTGAGTTAACTGGGATTGTGTTTGCATTGAAAATTTGGAGCCATTATCTATTCAGTGAAAAATGTCATATTTATTCAAATCATAAGAGTTTGAAATATCTGATGACTCAGAAAGATTTGAATTTACGACAACAGAGATGGTTAGATTTACTGAAAGATTATGAGTTAGTGATAGGCTACCATCCGGGAAAAGCAAATATTGTTGTTGATGCTTTGAGCTGAAAATCCTTATTTGCTTTACGTGCGATGAATGCTCAGTTGGCTCTATCTGATGATGGTTCTGTTGTAGCTGAGTTGAAAGTGAGACCATTATTTTTACAGAAAATATGTGATGCCTAGAAAGTTGATAATGAAATGTTAGCGAAATAAGCTCAATGTGATTTAAATGTTGATTCAGAGTTTCGAGTTGATGTTGATGATTGCTTAAGATTTAGAGATCGAATATGTGCTCCGAGAAATTCAGAATTGATTCAGATGATTTTGAATGAAGCGCATAGTAGTCGTTTATCTGTTCATTCGGGAAGTACAAAAATGTATAACGACTTGAAACAGTCTATTGGTGGCCTGGTATGAAACAGGACATCTTAGATTTCGTTTCGACATGTTTGATTTGTAAGCATGTCAAAGCTGAACGTTAGGTACCATCTGGTTTATTACAGCCAATTATGATTCCCAAATGGAAATGGGATAGAGTGAGTATGGATTTTGTGTTGGGATTGCCCATATTTTGGTACAATCAGATTACTCACTTGATAAGTTAGCTGAGTTATATATTTCAAACATTGTGAGATTGCATGGGGTGCCACTATCTATTGTGTTGGACAGAGATCCGAGATTTACTTCATGATTTTGGAAGAAACTGTAAGAGGCTTTAGGTACGAAACTACATTTCAGTACTGCTTTTCACCCGCAAACAGATGGTCAATCCGAGTGAATTATTCAGATACTCGAGGATATGTTGAGATGCTGCATTCTTGAGTTTGAAGGTATGTGGGAACAATATTTGCCATTGAATGAATTTGCGTATAATAATAGCTTTCAATCAAGTATTAAAATGGCACCTTACGAAGCTTTATACGGTCGCAAATGCCGAACACCGTTATACTGGATTGAACTTAGTGAGAATAAGATTCATAGGGTAGATTTGATCAAAGAGACTGAGCAGAAAGTGAAAGTGATTTGTGATAGTCTAAAAGCAGTGTCAGATCGTCAGAAATCATACGCAGACTTGAAACAAAAAGATATTGAGTTTCATATTGAGGATAAAGTGTTTTTGAAAGTGTCTCCATGGAAGAAAATATTGCGATTCGGTAGAAAAGGCAAATTGAGTCCAAGATTCATCAGGCCATATGAGATTATCGAGCGTATCGGGCCGGTTGCATATAAATGGTTGTTGCCACCTGAGTTAGAGAAGATTCAAAATGTATTTCACGTATCAATCTTCGACGATACCAATTCGATCCCTTGCATGTGATTTCCCTGTCTGATATTGAAATTCAGTTTGATATGAATTATGATGAAAAACTGATTCAGATTTTAGCTCGTGTGTAACACCCCAAACCCAGCCCAGACTTTATGGCCGAATCTGGCGTACTAAATCATAACGCTTTTCGAAAAATCAGAATTTGTAAATCAAAACTTATCGTCAGTTAGATACCCCTTTGTGATTTTATAATAAACTTTAGTGAATTAAGTTCTTTACTATTATTAAATCATCTTGTCAAAATGTTTCCCTTTGGTATATTAAACTGATTTAGGTCGAGGAAGTTTTTGGAAAACTATGAAGTTTTTAATTGTGTGTCTTTAAAAGCAGCTATTATTTTGAAAACTCATCTTCTCCTAAACTAACAATTTAAAATAAGTAAACAAAACCCAATTTAAAAAAATTAAATCCCATGAATGGCCTTATTACATAATTAAAAACACAAAATGAAACTGTAAATATAAATAAAACCAAATGTAAGTTAACTGCAGTCGTGTGGCCACCTCCAAGTCCTTTGCAACACCAAATCGCCTAACGCTGGGGATTACCTGTACAGTTAAACGGCGGGGTGAGTTTACGAAAACTTAGTGTGTAATCCCCTAATCAAACAAAGAGTCAGTTATACAATAGATAGATGTAGTTTGGGCCTGAGCCCATTACAATGCAGAAATCAGTAGGCATTGGCCCAATTCCAGTAATAGTATCAGTAGGGCCTTGGCCCATAACAGTATTAGTTTAGTTAAGTAATGCAACAGCGCAACCCACCCCAATCTAACAAGATACACCACTTCGTACCACCAACACACTAAAATCGCAGCCGAGCTGCCAGTAATAGTATTGCAGCCAAGCTGTCAGTAGTAGTATATGTGGCAAAGCCACTAGTACAGTATACTTCCTCCATAACAGTATCCCAACCCCATGCAGAATGTCATGTCATAATAACATACGTGAATGCAACATGTCATGCTCAATCATAGTCACAGATAACATAAGCAAATTAATCATTTTACCTATAGGGGCATAACGATCATTTTCATCAAAATGGGTCTAGACACACTTACCGACCCATCAAAAGATCCACAATCATCTCGGGCGACTCTTGTACCTCAACATGCATAATAGTGTGAATGGACCCAAAGCCCATTATGCTGCCTAAGTGGGCCCACACGCTGTGTGGCCCACTAAGCACAGAAACGACCTTAGCCATATATACAACACAGCTTGGTCCAATATTCCCACATGTCCATGAGATTTACCCTATGGGGGTATTTTGGTCATTTTATCCTATAAGGGTATTTCGGTCATTTTCCCTACGGGGGTATTTTGGTCATTTACCCTACGGGTGTATTTCGGTCATTTTACCCTACAAGGGTATTTCGGTCATTTTACCCTACAGGGGTATTTCGGTCATTTACCCTACGAGGGTATTTCGGCCATTTTACCCTACAGGGGTATTTCGATCATACGCACATGTTTCATGGTCACAATTTTCCACACGTGCATTCATACACCCGTGTGGCATCAGTTGCCGTACTTTTCAACTTTTTGCCGATTACGAATATAACAGTGTGGTTACACACTTCTCGACTTTTCACCGACTATAAAATACAGGGTACTATTACACATTTGTTTTGCAAAACTATGCTAAGATCCACAAGAACTCCAACCACTTGACTAGATCAATCGATTGTGGCTTGTTCACTTGGTCTAGTGATTGGTCCGACCACCCTACCGCACCCTGGCAGAGAGTATCGAACTGTCAACATATTGCGCTGCATAAATCTAAGGGCAAGGGCTACGAGTCCATTCTCAGTTGGCACCCCTCCTAAACTTCCTTCAACAAGGCTACTACTTGTTATCATTACCATCTTTTTGTGACATGCTATCGTAACACTTGTAGACTCTTTCGTTCCAAACACTATTCGGCCAATGCAAAATCGATTGATGAAAGGAGGATTCCGAATGCTTCTGAAAGACTCAAGAAACCCCCTCACTTACTTGTCAGACAAAATAATCTACCAACACAGAATACAATTGAGAAAGGTGTTGTATTCGGCTTAAAAAGGAACAAAGTGCAAGAAGAGAGGTAAAAGAAGAGTATTCGACTTTGCAGAAAGATGAGTGAATCGGTTATGAAAGAAACTAGCGGAGAAAGAATAATGGAAGAGGAGAGAGGTAATATTCGGCCACCAAAGTGAGAGGGATTCAACCATTATAATTAAAAAAACAAAATAAGAGAGGAGGAGAAAAGAGAAAGGATTCGATTCGAACAAAATAAAAGTCGAAAGCAAAGAGAAGAAAAAGGCTTGAAATGACAGAAAAAGTAAAACCGAGAGACCCCAAATGACCTTTAACCAATGCAGCTTCAAAGAAATGCCTAAAATCCCAAAATAGAGGAATGAGAATCGGCACCACCCCCACAACCACTCAAAGCCGAAATCACATGTGCTTGGAGTCCCCCATTCGGCACAAATTTTCCCTTAATTCAAATTCTCTTAACCTCCTCCAAATATCTCTCCTCAACAACTCACCAACCATCTATCCAAATCCCCATTTTTCCTCCTTCAATTACTCCATGACTCATTCAAATTCCAACCTGTAGAGTTCTAGTCAAACTCCACTTCTCATGCAGTAAGGAAGTAAAATAAATACACCTTTGCGCATCATGAGATTTAAACTGAAGCTCCCCTTGCAGCCTTAATCACGCCACTGCCATTGGACCACCAAGCTTTCTTGCATCAAGATTTAATCACATCAATTTAAAAGCCTTCTAACATAGATCCCAAGGATTTATACACTAAAAATAAAATTTTTGCTAAAGCCTAGATTTGAACCCTAGGCTTCTCCAACTCTCCCAAACACTTCTAAATCACTTAACCATTAGAGCAGGCAATCAACTGTTTCATTTTCTTGCACAATTAAATACTTATGTTTTGTCTCCTAACTGTTTCCATGCTCAAGGCCCAATACTTCTAGGCCCAAATTCAAGGCTTTACATCGCGAGGTTAAAGAATTAAGAAACAAGAAAATTGCATTAGTGAAAGTATTATGGCATCGACACCGGGTTGAAGAAGCTACGTGGGAACTCGAAGATGCTATGAGAGAGCAATATCTAAACCTCTTCACTGTTATGATTTTCAAGGATGAAAATCCCTAAGAGGGGAGAGTTGTAACAGCCCAGTTTAGGGCCTAGTTGACATATGATTTTGAAACCACAAATTCGAGGTCAGAAAAATATTGTAATATTATTTTTAATAATTACAACATGTGATAAGGTATGTATGAAAGTTTCATGTGAAAATTTTAGCGTTTGAGTGCTTAATTTGATACAAGGACTAAATTGCATAAAATGTAAAAGTTGTGTGTTAATTATATGAGTGCCGAATTGTTATGTCTCTTTAAATGTGGGGTCCTTATGATGTAATTGGACCATTAATAATGCCAGTGGACATTTATGGACAACCATTTTATGATTTATATGTTATTAAGCTAAGGGTAAATTAGTAATCTATGAATTAAGTTAATGATTAATAAAATAAAAAATGAAAACATGTTTATCCTTGTTAATTCCAACCAAAAATAGAAGAAAAGAATAGGTTTTTGAAGTCTAAAAAATGATTAATTGGTAAGCCGTTTTCGTTCAATTTTTGTTAATTTCTATGTTTTTGTGATCATTGATATATGTTCTAGCTAGCCCATGCTTAAATTCATGAAATTGTTGATGATTTGATGAGATTCCATTGATGAATTCATGAGTTTTGTTTTGTTAAATGGTGAAATATGAAAGCTTGGTGGTAGATGTTCATGTTTTATAAAGTGATTATTAGTAAAAATGCATATTAGGGATTAAATTATGAATTGTGTAAAATGTGTGGTTAAAATGTGAAATAAAAGAAAATAATGGGCTGCTAGGGACAACAGGAAGATTCGGCTAGCATGAAATTAGAAAGAAATAGTGTAATTTGTGATTTTTGTGAAATAGGGACTAAAATGTGAAAATTGTGAATTTATAGGGGCTAAAGTGTAAAAATGCCCAAATATGTGTTTGTAGACTAAATTGAATGTGTTGATGAATAAAAGAGTTAGTTTTGAATATATATATATATATATATAGATCAAGAACGAAAGAAATCGGACTTAGATCGAGGGAAGTCGAAGGTTAACAAGTAATCGACTCATTTTGCCGTTTTCATTTTCGAGATAAGGTTATATGCAAATAAACGTATTTTCATTTGAATTATATATGCATGATTTTTTTATTGAAATATATTGAATTGTAATGAGAAGCTGAATATGTGAATATGAGAAAGTATCGACAGTGTTACGACGTCAGAAAGTCCCGTACAAACCATAGGAATAGTATAGGATAAGAATGTCATGACATTAGGATTTCGATATGTGATATCGTGTAAGACCATTTTTGTGACATTGGCATCGATCTAAGATTACGTGTAAGACCATGTCTAGGACATAGGCATCGTATATGATTTCGTGTAAGACGCTATCTGGGATAGAGGCATCGATATTTGATAACATGTAAGACCATATTTGGGATATGGCATTGTACAAGCTTTATGAATTATCTGAGTATCCTTATCAATTCCGAATGGTTCAACGGGCAATATTGAGAAATGAATGAATATGTGAATAAGTATCAGATTCAGGTACGTATGAATGACATATGAAATTTAAGGATGAAAGGTGAGTATGAATATAAATGATGATATGTGAATTATATGAGAAAGAACGGTGGTTATATGTAAGTGAATTATGAACAAGTGAGTTAGGTGTGAATTGAAACTTGTATATGTGTCTCACTATGAATTTCATGGATAAATTGGCTTATATTTGTCTTATGTGTTAAGCTTATTTGTATATGGCTTACTAAGCTTTTGAAAGCTTACTTTGTATGTGTTTTCATTGTTTTATAGATTATCAAAGCTACCGTGAACTCGGGTGTAACACCCCTAACCCGAAACCATCATCGAAATCGAGTACGCGGCATTACCGAACTCAGAACCACTTTTACAGAAATAACTTATGGGTGGTTGCAAAAATCACATACAATTCAGTTCATAATCACCTTTAACAAAGGTTTTCAAACCCATTACGGACATTACAGACGGTTAGGATTCCAATCCTATTATTAATAAATGTTCAGAAAATTTTCACTTTTAAAGCACTGTCACACGCCCGTGTGACTATTGGCACGGCCGTGTTGTAAGACCGTGTGGTCCTCACACGCCCGTGCTCGGCAACCGTGGACTAATCTGTCCAATTTACCACGGCCACACCACACGGCCATTTGGGGGCCGTTTGCTCCCACACGGTTGAGACACACGGCTGTGTCTCCTACCCTTGTGGTACTTTAAATTTTAAATTAAGGTGCAGGGGAGGCACAGTCTAGAGGCACGCCCGTAGTGTCAGGCCGTGTATTGCCCACGGCCTAGGCGCGCCTGTGCCCTTCACCCATGGAGCATTCTGCTAAATCCCACACGGCCATGGCACATGCCCGTGTGCCCTGCCGTGCAGGCCGTGTCAGGCTATATACCAAGCCTTGGCCTCCCCAAAACACATTCAAGCACATACATAATCAAACCAGCCAATTCAAGAGAAATTTTACTCAAAAGGACTTCATTAACCATTACTTACAAAATATCATATGAGAATGTAACTTAGGTATACAAAAATAGCCATTTACAACCACAAATTGTTCTATACATGCCATAAATTACATTTGAAATATGAAATATACCAAAAGAAGCTTGACAACTTTACGATCCTGATCTAACAAGCTCAATATCTATAGATGATGGAAAAAAGGAAAGGGTAAGCTACAATAGCTTAGTAAGTTATATGAAATTCATAGTAATGCAACAGTTCAATACATCATTGCTTTATCATAAATGCTATCACATATCGTTATATAACTAGCTTACGCTTGGTGTACATTCCACATACCAACCATGAACATGCTTAGCAATAACATTCACAGTATTCCATACCATTTTCAGTTCACCTGTACAACCACTTCATCATAGTACAGTTAATCTAATTCTCATTGAGCAATTTCAGAATATGACTAGATATACAGAGGTTAGCACATAGGTGCCATACAGACATGGCAAAGCCATGAAGTAGCCAAAGCTACTAACAGTAGGGTAGCCAAAGCTACAATCGATGCGGTAGCCGAAGCTATGAAACGGTGAGGTAGCCGAAGCTACAACCAGTAACAGTACAGAAGTTAACCACAGGCCTGCTCACACAAGCTAACAGGTGTCTGCAACATATGCAAGACTACCTAGCACCCGGGTAACTATAACAGTTAGAATAGTAAGCCTCAAGTCACCTGTCACCTATATCTATATCTATTCCTACTTGCTCAATCGGGGTTTACAGCCAATACTTAGATCAGTAGTTTTAGAAGCACATATAATGATTAATCGAAATTTACAGTCAATACCATTTTTCATATATTCAGTGATAGTATCTAATATTCAATCACCTTACAGAGCAATTATCCATATCATCATAGAAGCAAATATTTAAACAGGATTAATCAACTTCACTAGAATTACATATAACTTACCTGAATGTCAAAAGATTTACTTCTCGAATTTAATCGAGGACTTTCTCTTTTCCCCAATCACGGACTCTTTCAGACCGTTCTTGATCTAAATTAACACGTATAGCATAGATATCAATCATCTAATTCAATTCGGTTACAATTCACATTTGGGGGCAAATTTCCAAACTTACCCAACTTTACAATAATTACAATTTAGTCCCATAGGCTCAAAATCTCATTTTCTTTATTCCAAGGGCTTATAAAACTCATTTCCACAATTATGACACTCAAATATTCAATATTTCATACATTTAGGGAGAATTTGTAATCTTTACAATTTAGCCCCTTTTTGAACTTTCATTCAATTTCATCCATTAAAACATATATATAACACAATAATCCTTCATTATCTACCATTAATGAGCTAATCAAACTCATATCACAAATGGGTAAATTTTTAGACCTCAATTTTTCTTCAAATAAATGGTAGGATAATGAAATATAAGCTTCAAGGAGCCCAAAAATGCAAAAATAATTGAAAAAGGGACCAAATTGCACTTACATGGAAGCTTGAAAAATTTCAAACCCTTGGCTATGGTGTATGGGATTTTCGGCAGCATAATGGGGGGTTTTCATTGAGAAGATGATGTTTTATTTCATTTTATTGTCTTTTTCCCTTTTTGACAAAAATACCTTTAAAGCCCTTACTTAGATATTTTCCATGTAAGGCTATTTTGGTCTATAACACTCACTAAAGGTCCTATTACCACATAAAGGCTTCCTATTTCATGTAAAAATTCAATCAAGTCCAATTATCATCTAATAGGCACATTTGACACCTTTCTCAATTTAGTCCTTATCGGGAAATTAAGCATCAATACAGTAGAATTCTCAAACAGTATTTTAACTCCAATATTCAATCAAACAGATATCATCAAATTCACATAATTAAAAAAAATTTTCACTTCATATTTTTGGTTATGAAACCACTATTCCGACTAGCCCCTAATTCGGGTTGTCACATCAGGGATCGTCAAAGATCATCGTCACACTATTGAACGATACTTTGGTACTTTAATGTTGTAAATATTAACGTATGGCATGTATAGGCTAGTGTTATCTTGGTATGTTTTGTGTTATGATTTTAGCCATGAGATTTGTCTTGTAAATGACGCGAACCCGATTATGAGAATAGCTGGATTAACGTTGAATGCCCGATCGTAGTCGAGAAGATGAATGCATACGCAATTGAGTTGGATAATTGATGTAGCGGAAGGATAGAAAAGGGTGCAAGCTTTAGCAGATTAGAAAAGTAATTTGATTAGGTTTAGAAAGAAAGAATGATAGATTGGAAGTTGGATAGAAGGATGGTGTATGAAAATTAATGGTTGAGCAATGAGTTGATTTAGGTAAGGTATGATAGGTCACGAGAGGTACGAAATGGTATAGAAGGTATGAAATGGTAATTTGAAGTGAACGATTAGGATAGTGTTCGGATTTGGCAAATCAGAACAAAATGGGTGGTTGATGGTCGGATTTCTTAGACTTCAGGAAGGATTCAACACCAAAGGTGTCACCCCGAATCCTATATGGTCTAAGTTGGGTTGCGGAATAGCGAAGGATAGATTTGAGTGCCACACCAAGTTGAGTTCAGTGATAAGCTCGAAACAAGCAAGTTTGACGCCACTAGCAAAGCTAGATAAGTCGCACGAGGCTTGTACAAAGTTAAGAGGAATCAAACCTCACAGAAACAGAGTTTTGGTATATATTGATCAAAAGTCTCTTCACAATGAAAATAAACAACTATATACTAGTAACTTAAGCTAGTTGAATGGACCAATTCATAAACTTAACAACTAAGCAATGTAGCTAATAAAGGGTATGAATATTCTAGAAAGATGTCCATTGGTGAGCTTGTCCATGTTCGGCTGAATAGGAGGTGAGTGGATGGCTTCATGGCTAAGCTTTGATGCACTTGGATGAATGGTCTTCATACATGTAAGGCTAGATTCAGCCATTGCTATTAAAGAAGCATTGATGTTACATGTATTCACCAAAAATGGCGTCTTAATGAGGCTGGTTAAAGGGTCTAATTCATGTGTGAACATAAGATCTTGAATGGTCTTTGAAGTGTGAACACGAGTAGCCAAATGGTTGCATGTGTGAACTCCATGTGTGAACACCTTGATGCTAGTATAGGAAGAGATTCGGTCACCTTAAGGAGATGTGTGTCTTGGCCGAATAGTCACCTTGAGACACCAAAAGGTAGCACACCATCTTTAATCCATCCATGCATGTTACCGTCCAAAGGGTGATGTACCTGCAAGATTAATGCAAACATTAATAGCACATGTGAACACATTAATTAAGTATGAACACAAATAAACACATACTTAAATTTGGCTAGCATATTAAAGTCTTGTAATGTTTTGGACATATTTATTTCTAGTTCATTTTAAGAAAAAAATTAAAGTATGCAATAACCACATTAAATAACTAGTCAACTAGCTCACTAAATGACATAACAATAAATAAGCTGAGGTGAGCTAAGGGTTTCGGCTATGAGCTGTGTTAAGCTGAAAACAAAGTAAATGAACTACGATTACTTAAAATAGAAACTAATTGAGCTAAGTAAGAGCTTAGTTGAGCTCATCCGAGCTAGAGTGGACTCCCGTGAGCTGTGAAGAGTTGATGTCAGCTTGCATTAAGCTAACTATCTTAGATTCGGAGTTGTATTCAACTACACTATGGTCATTGGAGTCATGAACTAGCTTCAATCGATGACAAAGAGCTGAAATAGAGTTTTGGAAGCGTCAAGCTCGAGCCCTTGTCATTGGTCCTTGCGGTATAGCTAGCGCACCATTGTCCGAACTAGTGGCTGGCTTGGATGCATTCGCGTCATCCTCCCCCTCTTCAAAATGACTTGACCTCAGGTCGAGTCGCTGGTTCTTTATAGATATTTTTATGTTCAAGAGATTAGGGATATATTGCTAATAAAGAAAATCAACTAAAACATCAATTGGATAATCAAAGTAATCAAAGGGAATGGTTCCTGTTTTTCCAAATGAAATAACTTAAAATATGTTTTAGTCCCTAACTTCATCTTAATCAAAGGACTTTGCAATTTTCTCATCAAATCACTACAGTCCATATTTTCTTTGCAAGGAACATTTTCAAGCTCGATTTTTTTATCTCGTTTGGAACAAAACAGCAATTCGGTGGTCACACCTTTCTTACATTCAAAATCAAACGATAGATTTTCAACATTACCTATGGATCGGAGTGCAAATCATTGTTCTTGAGAAAGATATTGTAATCAGAATCCAGAGTCTGAGCATACCTATAAAGGTGAAAAAATAAAGTTGTTCGATTTAATCAAGAAAATTTTCTTTTTTGCATTATCTTTCTTTTTTTGTTCTTCTTCTTTTTCCTCATTCAACTTTTTTTTTCTTTTGAATTGGTTTCTTTTTCTTTCTCACTTTGAGATTTTACATTCATTTTCATTTGTTGCATTGATCGCCTTAATCATTGTTGATCTTCCTCAACTTGCTGAAGCAACAAGGGTGCTAAAGTAACATTGCGGCCTTGATGTTTAAAATTGTAAGTGTTTGCGAATCCATCATGCTTAACTCTTTAGTCGCATTGCCAAGGTCTTCCAAGTAGGAGATGACCCGCGTGCATTGGAGTGACATTGCAAAGGACTTCGTCTTGATATTTGCCAATGGAAAATGGCACAAGCAGTTGTTTGGACACTTTGAGTTCAACTCCGTCATTTAGCCATTGGAGTTTATATGGCTTAGAATGATTAATAGTAGGCAGCAACAATTTGTCCACCATTAAAGTACTGGCAACATTGGTGCAACTCCCGCCATCCACCACTAGACTACAAACTTTTCCTTGAACAAGGCAGCGAGAATGAAATATATTATCTCGTTGGGGCTCACTCTTCGAGACTTGAGTGTTAAGGCTTTGTTTAACCACCAACATTTCTCCTTCCACAGCATATTCTAATTCATCGTCGCTTTCTTTGGCATCTTCGACCTCATTAACAATCTCATCAGTTTCTTCCTCTGATTCAATTTCTTCATTGGATCGAATTACCATGACATTTCGGTTCGAATATTGGCTTGCAATGTGACCACGTCCGAGACATTTAAAGCGCTTGATATCTCGAGAACGGCTTTAAGAATTATCAATCACTTTGCCTTTATTGAAATCGATGGTCGGTCTTATATTCTTCGCCGGATTGGTAGTTTCTTTGGGTTGGTTAGCCGAAGATGTTTTACTTGTATTTTGATTCCATTTTGACGAGGTAGGCATAGGATAAGTTCGAATTGAACCTTTCTTTTTAAGTTGACGCTCCACCTTGATTTCCATATGCACCATATCAACCATTTCTACATAATGGTGCAACTCTATAATATTGGCAATTTCACGGTTGAGGCCAGCCAAGAATCGAGCCATGGTAGCCTCTCGTTCTTCTTGGACATTGACGTGGGTCATAGCGACTTCCATCTCTTTGTAATAATCTTCCACACTTTTTGATCCTTGTGTCAAATTCTGAAGCTTTTAATACAACTCCCGATGATAATATGTTGGAATAAAGCGCCGTCGCATAACTGCTTTCATCTCGGTCCATGTATCAATAGGTCTCTCACTGTTGCGTCTTCGATTGGTAACAAATTGGTCCCACCACACCATCGTGTAATTAGAAAATTCGATAGTAGCTAATTTAACCTTCTTTTCCTCGGAGTAATTGTGACACTCGAAAACGAGGTCAATCTTTTTCTCCTACTCAAGGTAGGCTTTGGGATCCGAACAACCTTGGAATAGAGGTATGGACAACTTAATGCTTTTAAGGTCATCGTCAAATCTTTCATGAACTCATTGATCTCGATTTCGATGGCCTCTCCTTCGATTACTAACGTTAGATCCACGATCACTTTCGGCATCGCTTGGCTCGGAAGGTGTCTCACATGGTTCTCGCCTTTGATTCCTATTTCTAGGTGGACTTATAGGGGTTCTTTCTCATCGGGCTCTTCCTTCCACATGGTCAAGACGCTCTTGGATTGGTTCTAATTTTTGATCGAATAGTCGTCCTACCTCTCATAACAATGCTTGGAGATTCAAGTCAGGAACGTTGCAAACAGGTTGTCTTTCCGTCATATTCCTTTCAGGACTTCTAGACCTTTAGGTTACAAGAAATTTCCTTACTACAAATCTCACTTTTCACTCAGAAAGAAATTGATCTTAAACTTTACTCTCACTCGTGTTTAACTCTATGATATGGCTTTTACTTCGCTCAAATAATCTCACCAATCACTCTTGCCTTTTACCTCTCGGATTTGTCTTGTACTTTGTAGGTTGTCTCAAGCAACTCGTCTTGTTGCTTAGGGGTCGGCTTCAAAAGGGATACAAGGGTCATAATATATAGGGTAGAAGGTAGGCTAGAAAGAAAGGAAATTTCAATTTTGAGTGTGGCGACTTTTGGTTTTGGGAAGAAGGCAATAGAGGATTAAGATTCAGGTAGAAGATGAATCAAACAATGAATTGACTTGTACACACACTTTTTTTTTAATATTCGAACTTTTTTTAAAATTTTCGAAGTTTTTTTAATATTCGAACTCTTTTTTTTTAATTTTCAAAATTTTTTACTTTTTTGAACTTACGAACTAATTTTTGGTTGACTCTTCGATCTTCGGAGCTTCTCGATTCTAACTCTGATACCAGATGACACGAACTCGGTTATAAGAATAGTTAAATTAACGTTGAATGCCCGATCGTAGTCGAGAAGATGAATGCATACGTAATTGAGTCAGATAATTGATGTAGCAGAATGATAGAAAAGGGTGTAAGCTTTAGCAAATTAGAAAAGTAATTCGATTAGGTTTAGAAAGAAAGAATGATAGATTAGAAGTTGGATAGAAGGATGGTGTGTGAAAATTAATGGTTGAGCAATAAGTTGATTTAGGTAAGGTATGATAGGTCATGAGAGGTACGAAATGGTATAGAAGGTATGAAATGGTAATTTGAAGTGAACGATTAGGATAGTGTTCGGATTTGGCAAATCAGAACAAAATGGGTGGTTGATGGTCGGATTTCTTATATGCCAGGAAAGATTCAACATCAAAGGTGTCACCTCGAATCCTATATGGTCTAAGTTGGGTTGCAGAATAATGAAGGATAGATTTGAGCGCCACACCAAGTTGGGTTCGGTGATAAGCTCGAAACAACCAAGTTTGATGCCACTAGCAAAGCTAGATAAGTCGTACGAGACTTGTACAAAGTTAAGAGGAATCAAACCTCATAGAAACAGAGTTTTGGTATATATTAATCAAAAGTCTCTTTACAATGAAAATAAACAACTACATACTAGTAACTTAAGCTAGCCGCGTGGACCAATTCATAAACTTAACAACTAAGCAATGTAACTAATAAAGGGTATGAATATTCTAGAAAGATGTCCATTGGTGAGCTTGTCCATGTTCGGCTGAATGGGAGGTGAGTGGATGGCTTCATGGCTAAGCTTTGATGCACTTGGATGAATGGTCTTTATACATGTAAGGCTAGATTCGACCATGGCTATTAAAGAAGCATTGATGTTGCATGTATTCACCAAAAGTGGTGTCTTAATGAGGCTGATTGAAGGGTCTAATTCATGTGTGAACATAAGATCTTTAATGGTCTTTGAAGTGTGAACACAAGTAGCCAAATGGTTGCTTGTGTGAACTCCATGTGTGAACACCTTGATGCTAGTATAGGAAGAGATTCGGTCACCTTAAGGAGATGCATGTCTTGGCCAAATAGTCACCTTGAAACACCAAAAGGTAGCACACCATCTTTAATCCATCCATGCATGTTACCGTCCAAAGGGTGATGTACCTACAAGATTAATGCAAACATTAATAGCACATGTGAACACATTAATTAAGTATGAACACAAATAAACACATACTTAAATTCGGCTAGCATATTAAAGTCTTGTAATGTTTTGGACATATTTATTTCTAGTTCATTTTAAAAAAAAAAATTAAAGTATGTAATAACCACATTAAATAACTTGTCAACTAGCTCACTAAATGACATAACAATAAATAAGCTGAGGTGAGTTGAGGGTTTCGGCTATGAGCTGTGTTAAGCTAAAAAAAAGTAAATGAACTACGATTATTTAAAATAGAAACTAATTGAGCTAAGTAAGAGCTTAGTTGAGCTCATCCGAGCTAGAATGGACTCCCGTGAGCTGTGAAGAGTTGATGTCAGCTTGCATTAAGCTAACTATCTTAGATTCGGAGTTGTATTCAACTACACTATGGTCTTGGAGTCATGAACTAGCTTGAATCGATGACAAAGAGCTGAAATAGAGTTTTGGAAGCGTCGAGCTCGAGCCCTTGTCATTGGTCCTTACGGCATAGCTAGCGCACCATTGTCTGGACTAGTGGCTGGCTTGGACACGTTCGCGTCAGTAAATGTTGGTGTGTATGGCCATTTATGTTGGCTTAAGTTATGTGTTTGATAAGTGATATATGTAAAGTATATAATGCCTTATGTGTTGGCTTGTTTGGTATGGTTATATGATTGCTCAAGTAACTAGCTGTTAATTGGTAAGCTAATGCTTGAAAGATGATATATTATGGCTTGATTTTGAGGCATGAAATAGATGATAAGATGATGAATAAATGCATTTGGAACTTATGTAAGTTTTGATGATTTGGTATGTTTTGAATATGGAATTGAGATGTTGAAATGGTTGTGGATCGATGACATGATACGTGATTGAATTGGCATGTTTTGGCTGCCTATTTATGTGTTAAAATGATACCATTTTGATGGCCAAGTGTATATGAAATAAGGGTGAGAAATGTGCCTTAAACTAAGCCTATTTTCATGCCACACGGCTGAGCACATAGGCATGTGACTCAACCGTGTGACCCCTACACATTAGTTATAATAGGTCAGTGAGTTACATGGCATAGACACAACGGAGTGTCTATTGGTCATGGGTGGCACACGGGCTAGCCAATGGGCGTGTGTTCGGCTTTGTGACCAAGTCAGTAACCTCTCTAATTTTCACATGGCCTGGTACACGAGCGTGTCCTTGGCCGTGTGGTGCAAGTTAGTATGTATGCCCTGTTTTCACACGGCTTGTGACGCGGGAGTGTCTGGTGGCCTGTTCATACGGGCATGTGACCCTTAAATCAAAGAAAATTTTCTAAGTCTCCGAAAGTTTGCAAATGTTATCAGTTTAGTCTCGAACCACTTCTAAGCATATTTTAAGGCCTCGTATGACCTTATAAGGGACAAATTGATTGAGTTAAATGGATTTTAATTATGATTGCACAAATGTATGATTTATGTTGTGGTTGATCGGTAATGTCTTGTAACCCTATTTCGGCGACGGATACGGGTTAGGGGTGTTACATAGCTCGAGAGCGAGCATATATGTAATATGAGATAGCTTCGGCTATATGTATGGCACTTAGGTCCGATGTGTTCTCCAGTATCCTACAGTAATTTCAAATGGTTCTATTGGCATAATCGAGACGTGAATGAAAGTAAGACTGATTTAAGTGGTACAAGTACATACAGAACCTATACGGGCATTAAATTGAGATAGCTTATGAAATTCATGCTTAATCATGTATTAAAGATGTGAAAGGTTTGTGATTCAATATGATTACTGTTTACTATGTTCATTTGGTTGAATTGTGTTTAGTTAATATGTTAAGTTTATTATCATACAAGCTCACTAAGCTATAAAGCTTACTTCGTTTCTATTTCCTATGTTTTATAGTGAAATTGAAGCTAGCTCAGATTCGGGGATCGTCAAAGACTTCATCGCACTATCAGACATCTATTTTGGTACTTTTGAATTTGTGAATATGGTGATATGGCATGTATAGGCTATGTGATCTTTTTGATATGTGATAGTATGAATTTTTGCCATGTGATTTGGCTTGTAAATGATAGAAGGTTTGATGTGTATATAGCCAAATAAATTGGCTTATTTTATGTGCTTGGTAATGTGGTTATAATGAGCAATTGACCATTTTGATATGTGGTATGTAGTTTAGTTTGGAAATGCTTGATTGTGGTTTGGTAATTAGATGTCAATTTGGTTGGCTATATGGTTAGAATATGGGATATATGATGTATATGATTTATGGTTAGTAAAGCATGTTAGTTTGTTATGTGTTTTCAATAGGTAAATGGTATTGAATTGAGTATTGAAATGGTTAAAATAGTTATGGCATAATTTGTGCATTGGATGATGATATTTGGCTGTCTATTGTGTCTTGAATTGGTGCAAATTGAGCTTGTGTAGGTATGTTCAAACTAGGTGGCAAAATGGCTTTGTAAATAGCTTATTTTTGTCCACAAGGGCGTGTAGCTCAGCGGTGTGTGACACACAGTCATGGTACACAGTTGTGTGTCCCCTGGTGTTGCATTTGGAAGCAAGTCAGTATGCTCCATACGGCCTCACACATAAGCGTGTGACTAGCCGTGTTGCATACGTCAGTATACCCTATAAGTTTGACACGGTCTAACACATGGGCTGGCATACGGGCGTGTGTGGCCATTTCGAATAGGCACACAAGCTAGACACACGGGCGCATGGTTGGTTGTGTGACCTAAGTCAGAGAGTTACTTGAGGTAGGACACGGGCTGGGACACGGTCATGTGATCAATTTTGAATGTCCACACGGCCTGTGACATGGGCGTCTCTGGTGGCTGTGTGAGACACATGGCCTGTTCACACGATATGTGTCCCCTGTTTTGAGAAATTTTCTATGTTTTTCCAAAGTTTTCCTGAGTTATCAGTTTAGTCCCAAACCACTCCTATTGCATGTTTAGGGCCTCATAGGCTCGTTTAAGGGACAATGTGATTTTGTCTGATTGAGATATGTTTATGTATGCAAAATGTATGTAAAATGAATGTGTAATTGTGTAATAAGTTTAGTAATGCTTTTTAACCCTATTCCGGTGACGGATATGGGTTAATGGTGTTACAAATATGATACTTAACTACCAATTCACAATCAAAGCATAACCAAGGCAACCATACATCATACAAAATGAGGCTTGCTACATCACAACATATACCATACCAAGCCAAATTAAATGGCTAAATACATAACAAAACATATAGGCTTCCATTAACCAAATGACCTATACATGCCATATAACCAAAATAAATTTAGTCCAAAAGTACCAAAATAGCTGCTGGATAGTGTGATGAGATCTTCGACAACTTCCTATCTAAGCGAGCTTCCGAGTTACTATAAAGCACAGAAAAATAAATAGAGTAAGCAATTAAGCTTAGTAAGTTCGTATAACATAAAACTTAGCTTACCATTTAATCATAATTTAGGGAAATAAACATAGCATAATGTAACTTAATTTGATCCATAAGCCTAACACATATTCAATCACACGGTTAGACATGAATTCACCAATCTCATAGATTCAATTCTCATATGATTCATGTACATACCTGTACTGATACATATCAATCTCTTACTCTTTTATATCATCACTAGACCCATTAAACCATTTGGAAGAATATCGGATACTCGTGAATCTCACACACTAAGTGCCAATATGTGGTCAAAACCACCTCTATCTCATGTCTCATATAGATGCTCACTCTCGAGCCATTACTAGGTCTGCTCACACAACCTGACGATCAAGACGTAACTACACGATGTTGCTCACACAAGCTGATGAGCAACCGCAACACATGCTAGAAAACTTAGCCACCGATAGAACATATAGGACTAGCACCCATAACACGGTAACCCCTAATGGCATGTCATTTATGTAACACCCATTACCTGAGTTCGATACCGGGACAGGGTACGAGGCATTACCGGATTTAAACATAACTAATCATACAAAATCGGGCCATAAATTTCATTCAATTCAAAACCATTCATACACATACATATCGTCCCTTATACGGGCCTAAAAGACCCAAAACCGTACATCAAGAGTGGTTCGGGACTAAACCGGAAACCTTAGAATAATTAGAAAATTTCATGTTTTGGAGAGTCACACACCCGTGTGAGTATGCCTGTGGTCACACACACCTGTGTGGCTCGGGACACACCCGTGTCCTCAATCGTGTAACTCTCTGTTTATAACGTCATCAACAATTTAAGGTCACACGACCAAGTCACACGCCCAAGTGCTAGGCCGTGTGGCAAATTTAATTTTGCATTTAAGGTGTAGACCTTACACGGCCTGGGCACATGCCCATATCCTGTGGCCATGTCTCTGTCCGTGTGTTCCATACTGAGCATTCTGTTTCTCCAAAACTACATTGTAGGAGACACACGACCTGTTCACACATCCATGGGGCTGACCGTGTGTCACACACGGCCTAGACAGACGCCCGTGTTCTACCCATGTGGACAATGTATAGGCTATTTACCAAGCCAATTGCCACCCTGAAACTCACAAACACTTATACCAATTTCAGCAATACCTAGCATGTCATAATTTAACATCCAACCACCCTTAACTAAGACATAAACTCAACCTTTACATACCACAACCATTATGCATAGCATCACATTCATGCAAGACATAAACATGCGCTTACCAATTTGACCAATGTTAGCCAACTTTTAATAGCCTTATACAAAATAAACGTTCATCAAAATAACCCAACATATTTTGTCAAATCAAATATGACAGATAACCAAAAGACCAAGTCCCTATACATGCCATATGTCACAATTATCAAATACCCAAAATAATGTTTCTGATAGTGTGCTGCGAGCCTCCGACAAGTCCCGGTTCTGAGCTAGCTTGGTGACAATATAAAATAATGGAAAGAAAATAGAGGTAAGCTATATAGCTATAACACCCCTTACTCGTATCCGACATCGGAATGGAGTATGAGGTATTACTTAACTAAAACTCACACAAAATAATCAATTTCAAACGACCGAAATACATCCTAATTTGAAACTTTTTCAGACAATGATCTACAGGCCTCAATAAGGGTCTACGAGGTCTAACTCGTGTTTTAGAAACAATTCGGGGCCATTTCTGAGACTTAGAAATCTTTTAAGAAAATCCACTATCATTTGGGATGATACCTAGTCCTTTGACACTGGAGAAGCTGTGGACAACTCTTTGAAGGCTCAATGCACTCTTTTGCAAACCAACTTCAGCTCCTCTCTAGCTTCCCCAGCTCAATTCAACTCCAATCAGCTCACTTGAGCTTGTTTCAGCTCGTTTGAGCTCAATTTAGCTTCTTTGCAGCTCTTATCTTTTACTATTTCAATAAACTAAGTTTCAACTTTATTTTAACTTAATTTGCTATAGCTCATGCCGAATTCCCTAGCTCACATTAGTTCATTATTTGTTTTTGTTTATTTGAGCTAGCTGAATTTAATGTGATAGTTAATTTTAATTTAATGTGTCCCAAAATTAGTTAGTTGTTATTTAGGTAGTTAGTTGTAGTTTAATTATGATTAAATGATATAATTAAATGTGTTCATGATCTTGTAGGTTCAGCCGAATATGGAGATACATTAAAGGCTAGGTGCATGCACGGGTTTGTTCAATGAATGAGAAGATTCATGCATGGCTTGATTCAATGCTTGGAGGAATTGAGTTCATATACATGGAAGGTTAATTACATGCAATTGGAATTGGAAGATACATCCACTTTGGACGGCATACATGCATGAATGGAGAGCATTTAATGAATGTACATGTATGGCCAGATTCAAACTCCCATCCAAGTACCATGCATGATCGAATGTATGTGGGAGATCTATTGAGTTTCCTAAGTACTGATTCGGCCAAAGGGTAGCTGCATAATCAATTTCCAACTTCAATTCATGAATGAAGATTAGAGAAGATGCATGGACAGCAAGTTACAACGAATGGGATAATGCATCTAGTTCTTGATTCATGAATCGTTTGCTGTCCAAATGACTTCCCTATGTGTCTATTCGGCCAAAAGACACTTCTTTAATGCTCCACTCAATCCATGGACAAATTTAGACAAGCTATTGAGCTGCCATTCATTCACCTTCATCCAAGTCAATTTTGCTTAACCATGAAGTGGCCCATTGAAGTTCCAATCAGCCGAATGTGGAATTCAAGATTCAATACTTCATTCTAGATTTTCCCATACATTAATAGCCGAATTTACTTAGTTTGTAAGTTTATGAATTTGTCCATTCGGCTATCACCTATTAGACTAAAAATATTTGTTGGACTTCATTTGTAAGGGACTTTTGTCAATTTGTTAATGAAACTCTATTTCTGTGAGGTTGCTTCCTCTCATATCTCGTACAAGTTTTGAAGACTTATCTAGCATGCTAGTGGCATCTACTGATCTTGTTTGAACTTATCACCATCCTTGGTGTGGCGTTCACCTATCCTTCTATTCCATTTATCCACCTTAACAATATAGGAACCGGGGTGACACTTTTTAGTGTTGAATCATTCCTAACGTTAAGTTCGCTAATCCATCCCCACCTTACATTATTTTATTCTTATTATTTCCAAACTTAACACTCTATTCAACACCCATCTTTGCTTCCCATAGCCGAACCTATCAATACCCTATTTTCTACTTTGAACCCTTTCACTTAATCAAACCTATCCATTCACTTCTACTTCCAAGACCGAGGTACGAACTACCTTTCTAGTCTACGATCAGGTAACTACGCCCATTCGACTCAATCACCGAGCCGGATCACATCACTTTCATTCAAGAAATTTCACAAAAATATGTCCATGCAAGATAAGTTCATGCATAGTCATTCATGACAACATTAGCAATAATAAGATGAATTCCACACTTAGCCCATCATCCTCAATATGTTACGGTGGTATCGCACTTATCCTACCTTTGTTAATTAAAATACGGTGTTATCGCACTTAGCCCACCTTTGTTAATTTGTTTCCGATAGTTTCGCACTTAGCCCATCAATAATGATCGTCAACCAAGTAAATTGTTCTTATCTCACTAATTTCAACGATCCCCCAGTGGTTCGCACATAGCCCACTTCTATTCATAATTTTCAGAAATTTAATTGTACTCCCACTTATCACGATTTCACTACATATCCATAACATTTAACCACACATCATATAAGACATTCATGAGCAAAATTATCAGTAAAAAGGGTATCGTTCACATATAAACTTACTTACTCTGAAGCATTGCCCTTCCCTCGGTCAAGGTTGACTCTATGCTCTCCTTGATCTATATGAATACAATTTTATCCATTTAATTACTAAATTAATTAAAACAATCCAAAAATTCACTATTTGGCAAAAATGACCATTTTGCCCCTAGTCTCTTGGCAAAATGACCATTTTGCCCCTAAGCTCGGAAATCAATTTTTATCGAACTTCCTTATTCACCAAGTTGAATCTACCTCTTTTATTCACGTGACTACCCCAAATTCTCATTATTTCACATGATTACTCTCTATTTAACCTCTTTACAACTAAGCCCAAAATTAGGTGGTTCCCATGAACACCCTTTTTCAAAAGTTGTTTATTTAACAACTATAACTCATTTCACTTCATAAAAACCAAGCAAACAACACTTATTCAACCATGGTGAATCTCTAAGCCTTCAACCATTTTGCACAATACACCCCTCAAAATGTAGCTCAAGCTACAAGGGTTCCAAAAATGCAAAAATAATCAAGAAAGGTATTAAAATCACTTACCTTAAAGGGCTAAATATTCCCGCAAATTTTCAAGCTTCTAAACTCTTTTCTTGCTGCAAATTTCGGTGGAAGAATGAACGAGATGAAAAGAAAATAATGTTTTAATATTTTTAAACCACACTAGCCATATAGGTCACCTAACCCCACAAAGTTTTGACTTTTAAGGCATTTCCTTGTCCCTATTACCTCCCCATGGCCAGCCACCTCAAGAGAGAAGGGCTATTTACCCTTCAAAACCTCAAAACTTTAATTCAGAATCTTATTAACACCTTTAACAATCAAATTACAGCTTTTGGCCCTTACGCGATTTAGTCCTCTTTTATGATTAAGCCCTCAATCGCGTAAATTAATTCACCAAATTTTTCATGCATACATATAAAAATAATACAACACATAATTCAATAGTAAACTAATTTTCTTAAACCCTCTGGAAGTGATTCAAAAATCACTATTCTGACTAGCCCCTAAATCGAGTTGTTACAATAGCTTAGTAAGCTTATATGTAAATAATAAACATCTTAGCCACATAAGTTATTATACAATATAGTGAAAGATAAGATAATCATCCATGACTTACTCATTTACAATCTTACCAGAAGTTTATCACTTATAGCATTCGTACTTATGAAATTCACGTACATTCCTGTACCACATCATCACACACTAACACATATTTTCACATCTTTGTTATTTTTCCAGTTGAACATTTGGAATTTTAACAGATACTCAAAAAGCTTGCATAGTCGTGCCACATATATGTAGCCAAAGCTACCTCTTATCACATTTCACATATATGCTCGTTCTCGAGCTAGCCACGAGTCTATTCACACAAGCTGATGGTCGAGACGTAGCTACTCAGTGCTACTTGCACAAGCTGACAGGTATCCGCAACATATGCAGGAGTACCTAGCCACAGGTAGACGTACAAGACCAGTACCCGAAATCACATAATCACATAATCACACATAGTTTCCTAGTGACATGTCACTTGTATCCTATTTTATTTCCTAAAGTTCAACCAGGATTTCTCACTTATCACTTATCGAAACTTTGTCAGTTACATCTGTTAGGTCAATTACACATTTCATGCACATTAAAGTATTAAAACATAAATTAACGATGCATTATTTACATACAGACTTACCTCGATACGAAATGACTATTTTTGTGATTTAGTCCACTACCTTGTCCTTCCCTTGGTCAAGTTTAATTCCTCATCTTTCTTGATCTATAATAACACATTTAACTCATTTAATTATCACATTATTCCATTAGGCCCAAAAATCATATTAAGGTAAAATTACATTTTTGCCCCTAACTTTTCACTTATTTACACTTTAGTCCTTAAGCTCGCAAAATGAAAATTATTCATTTTTCTCAAAACCCAAGCCTACCCGAACCTCTTTCATGCTTATAACAGCCCACATTTTTCTTTTATTTTACATTTCTACTACATATTTTGTAACTTTTACAAATAGGTCCTTTTTGACATTTTCACCAAAAATCACCTAGCAAAAGTCATTTATCACACATCTAACATTCATATTCTACCATTAGACATCAAAATACATACACGTCTAGCATGGGTAAAATTTTAAACATGAACTCTACTTCAAAATAATGGTAGAAATAGGTAAATCGGGTGATAACGACTTTAAAAACGTAAAGAGCATTAAAAACGGGGCTAGGATGCACTTACTATCAAGCTTGAAAATTGAAGAAAACCCCAGCTATGGTGTCTTGAGAATTTTGGCTATGGCATGGAGAAGATGGAAAAATTTTGACTTTATTTTCCCTTTTTGTTCTTTTATTAACCAAATGACCAAAATGCCCTTAAAGCCTTACTTTGAAATTTTACCCTTCCATGTCCATTTTTGTCCATCATGATATATAATAGTCTAATTACTAAATAAGGACTTCTAATTTACCAATTCATTTCAATTAAGCACCCAAAGCTTCTAGAACACATATTTTTGCACTTTTTGCAATTCAGTCCTACTAGTCTAATTGGGCCCTCTATCGATAAAATTTCTTAACAATATTTTCACACATGCATTCAATCATATATAAACCTTAAAACTTTATCACAATATATTTTTCTACTTTGGATTTGTGGTCCCGAAATCACTGTTCTAACTTGGCCCTAAATCAGGCTGTTACAACTCTCCTCCTTTTAGGGATTTTCGTCCCCGAAAATCTTATCAGAAAAGAGGTTTGGGTACTATTTTCTCATGGCTTCCTCATGTTCCCACGTAGCCTCTTCTACACCATGTCTTTGCCACAACACTTTCACTAATGCTATACTTTTATTCCTCAATTGTTTGACTTCTCGAGCCAAAATCTTAATCTGTTCTTCATCATATGTCATATCCAGTCGAATCTCAATCTCTGTTGGGGAGATCACATGTGAAGGATTAGAACGCTATATTCGCAACATCGACACATGGAACACATTATGAATTCTTTCCAACTCTATCGGTAAACTTAATAAATATACTACTGGTTTTATTCTTTCAATTACCTCATACGGACCAATAAAACACGGACTCAACTTGCCTTTATGGCCAAACTCAAAATCTTCTTCCACGGAGATACTTTCAGAAATACTTTATCACCAATCTAAAGCTCGATCTCTTTTCTTTTCAAATCTGCATATGACTTTTGCTGATCTGAAGCAGCTTTCAAACATTCAAGGATTACTTTCACTTTTTCTTCAATTTCCTTAACCAAATCAACCCTGTGAATCTGTCTCTCACTGAGCTCGTGTAACACCCCGAAATTGGGCCTGAAAGAGTGTGCCATTGGGCCCAATGGGCTTGTGGACCCCACATGAGTGCTTGTCTTTAGACTTACGGGAATTAGTGGGCCAACTATGTCGTACATGTGGCTGTGAACAAATCTGGCTTAGTGGGCGATACGAGCACGTAGGCCCCACTTGGGTTACATAATGGGCCCTGGGCCCATGTACGCTGAATGGCATGTTGGTATGTTGGCTAAGAGGTTTGGGAGTGTTTGGGAGTGTTGGAGAAGTCCTGGGTTCAAACCTAGACCTTAAAATGAGATGTGGTCTAATGGCAAGGAAGTGACGCCATAAGGGAAGCAAAGTGTCTAAGGTTCAAGTCTTGGCTCTTACAATTTATTTTGGTTTTTCTTTTAAATAAATCTGGAATGGAGTAGGTGGGCTTTAAAGTTAAATGTGTTGGACTTACGACACAAAGGAGCTTGTGTCCGAGTGGTGGTGGCTTGACAGGGCTATCTAGAGGACTTTGGCTCGAATCCCTTTGCATGCAAGGGTTGGTTATTTTGCTAATAAGTTGGTTTTGGATAATTGATGGAGAATCCCACGTCGGGAAGCTAACATGAGAATAGGCGAGAAGTTGGCTTTAAATAAAGCAAACCATAAAGAGAGTAAGCATACCTTTCTTGGCTTATCCCTTTTACATTGTGGCATGTTCATTTTGGTTAGGTGTTGGATCATTCGTTGATCTGTATGCCGTTGGGTCGTAGTGGTGGTGACCGTAGTTGATCGACACACCCCCTGGGAGTCAAGGGTGCGATTATTGTTGGCTTCTAGGCATAGCAGCGTTTAGGGTATGGATTAACTTTAGATACCTATCAGGTGTGTACTTCACCCTACTCTAGCTGTAGAACGACAAATGCCAAAATGCCAAAATAAGCCATGTGGGCCCAATGGGCCTGTGGGCCCAATCGAGCAAATTGTATGATTGTGTAGTAAATATTAGACTAGACTAGGTGAATCTCATATCTGTGGCTAGTTTTGGGCTAAAGGGCCACACGAGCGTGTGGGCCACCTGGGCCGAGAGCGGGTCTTAGGCTGATTCGCAACGTTATCTCTGTTTCGAATACTTGAGTCGCCCGAGGCGACTGCAGACTTTTTAAAGGATTGATAAAATTACCGAAATACCTTTATAGGGTAGAATTACTATAATACCCCCGATTTGTAAAATTATCGAATTACCCTCGATTTGTAAAATTACAAAAATACCCCTAATTTGTAAAAGTACTGTTTTACCCCTGATTTGAAAAATTACCATTTTACCCCTAATTTGTAAAGTGATCGTTTTACCCCTAATTTGTAAAATTACCATTTTTACCCTCGATTTATAAAAGTACAGAAATACCCAATTTACAAATTACGGAAACACCCCAGATTTCAAAATTACAAAAATACCCCTAGTTTGTGAAATTACCGAAATACCCCTGTGTTACAAAATTACCGAAATACCCTTGGTTTGTGAAATTACCAGAATACCCCTATGTTGCAAAATTACCAAAATACCCCTGTAAGGTAGAATTACTGAAATAGCCCTATAGGGTAGAATTACTAAAATACCCCTATAGGGTAGAATTATCGAGATACCCCTGTGGGGTAAAATTACCATTTTGCCCCTAGGGTGTTAAATGACTGTTTTGCCCTTGTGGGCAAGTGACTGACTTGGACTGTGTGTTTGACGGATTTGACTGTGTTCGTGTGACAGTGATTTGACTGACATGACATTGGTTGTGTGATTGATATGTTTTAATATGTGTTTAAATGACTGATACTGTACATGGCCATTCTGCATACATGTGTGATGAGTGAACATAGCATACACGACATATTAGGTTGGGACATCGATTTGGAGGAAGTTCTGTGCTAGTGGCTTTGCCACGTATTTTGATTCTGGTCGCTTCGCCACGTTATCTGTTATTAGCAGCATGGCTACGTCATTGGTGTGTAGGGCTGGGTGGGTCGAGTTATTCCCTACATGGTGTGTTGGGTTAGTATGGGTAGTGTGATGGCTGGACTGGGTTGGGATTGCATTTGCATATTGTTCTAATTTTGCTATGGGCTTGGTCCACACTATTCTATATAGGGCTAAGGCCCAGACTAATCTGTTCTGTATAAGGCTTTAGCCCAATCTGTTCTACATATCTGTATTATATTGTTACTGATTCTGTTTTGGGCTTAGGCTAACCTGATTCTGATACTGATTTTGATTTTAATTCTAATAATGTTTTTGATTCTGTAATGGGCTAAGGCCCATCTGGTAATGTCTGTTATAGTGGGCTAAGGCCCAATTGATACTGGAACTGTAGTAGGGCTGGGCCCAGACTTTTAATTCTTTTGTATGACTAACTGTTCGTTTTATATAGTAGGGGATTACACACTGAGTTTTCATAAAACTCACCCCGTTTCATAACTGTGCAGGTAATCCCTAGCTTTAGGAGGATCGGTCCTGCGAGGGACCCGGAGAAGGCCACACATTGCTTATGCTCTGTCTTAATTTACTTTTAAGTACTTTATTCCAGTTTGGGTTGTAATAAGGCCTATTAAACTTTCTAGTTTTTTTACATTTGGGATTTTATTTATTGTTTTATAATTGCTAGAAGTCGGACACGGTTTTTTACAAAACAACAACTATTTTTCAAAATATCACGTTTCCACAAATGTTTTACATTAGGCTTTCATAACAATTAAGGTTTTAAAGGTAATAACATTTTACAAGAGAACGTCTTTTAATAAACCACGTTTTAAAAATATGCATATGAAATTTGAGATTTTACATAAGTTTTAAATGGCAACAAGTTTTAATAAGAAGGGTTTTCAATGGAAACAAGGTTTTTGAAAAACACTTCAATGTGACACGCCAGATTCGGGCCTAACTTCTAGGTCGAGTTTAGGGTGTTACAACTCGATCCAATACAGAGGAGCCCAATGCTTACGGCCATACAATGCCTCATACGGTGCCATCTTTATACTCGATTGAAAGCTGTTGCTGTAAGCAAACACAACTAATGGTAGATATTTTCCCAACTACCTTCAAACTCTAAAACACAACATCGGAATATATCTTCAAGAATCTGAATTACTCTTTCTGAGTGACCATCCGTTTGCGGATGAAACGCGATACTAAAATTCAATTTTGTACCTAAAGCTTCTTGCAACTTTTTCCAAAATCTCGAAGTAAATCTTGGATCTCTATCCGAAATAATAGAAATAGGCACTCCGTGCAATCTCACAATCTCAGCAATGTACAGTTCTGCTAACTTATCAAATGAATAATCGATACGTACTGGAATAAAATGAGTTGATTTCATCAATCGATCAACAACAACCCAAACAGCATCTTTCTTTCTCGGGGTTAAAGGTAAACTCGTTATGAAGTCCATCATAATCCTATCCCATTTCCACTGGGGTACTATCACTAGCTAAAGTAAACCTGAAGGCACTTGCTCGGTATTTACTTATTGACAAATCAAACACTTTGATATGAACTCAGAAATATCTCTTTTCATACTAGGCCACCAATACAATTTCTTCAAATCATTATACATTTTCGTACTACCCGAATGAACAGACAGACAACCACTATGTGCCTCGTGCAAAATTTTTTGAATCAACTCAGCATCTTTCAGAACACAAACTCTACCTCGGAACATCAAACAATCATCAGCCACGATTTGAAAATTTGTTTCACTAGTCAATTCACATTGAATTCTTTTGGTTTGCAAACCACTATAACTTCTCTGAGCTTTACAAATTTGCTGAAGAAACATCGGTCTAGCTTTCAGCTCAGCTAGAATCGAACCATCATCAGATACAGCTAGTCTCATTCTCATAGCTCTCAAGGCAAACAAGGATTTCCAGCTTAATGCATCGGCAACTACATTTACCTTTCCCGTGTGATAATCGATCACTAGCTCATAATCTTTCAATAACTCAAGCCATCTTCATTGTCACAAGTTCAAATCCTTTTGAGTCATCAAATACTTTAAACTCTTATGATCAGTAAAAACACGATATTTCTCACTGTAGAAATGATGTTACCAAATTTTCAAAGCAAACACAATGGCAGCCAATTCCAAATCGTGTGTCGGATAGTTCTTCTCATGTGGTTTCAACTATCTTGAGGCATACGCTATGACGTTAACTTCTTGCATAAGTACGCAGCACAATCCATTCAAGGATGCATCACTATAGATCACAAATTCTTTTCCTGGTTTAGATTGTACTAAATCTAGAGCCTCAGTTAACAATGCCTTTAGTTTCTCAAAACTCTATTGGCACTTTTCTGTCCATTCGAACTTGACATCTTTCTGTTACAACCTCATCATCAGAGTAGCAATCATGGAAAATCCTTTAACAAACTGTCTATAATAACCGGATAAGGCGAGAAAGCTTCTAACCTCTAACACATTTGTCGGTGGTTTCCCTTCAACAATAGTCGAAATCTTACTCGGGTCAACTCCAATATCATCACCCAAAACAATGTGCCCCAAAAATCCAACTTCTTGAAGCCAAAATTCACTTTTACTAAACTTAGCATACAACTACTTGCCTCTCAAAGTTTGCATGTAACACCCCCAAACCCGTCCCAAACGTTATGGCTGAATCTGGCGGTGTCACATTGGAGTGTTTTTTGAAATCTTGTTCTTGCTGTTAAAATCCGTTTGAAGGTTAAAGCATCTTTGTTAATTTCTCAAATTAACCCGTTTGAGGTGTTTATCGAAAACGTGATTTTTTTTTTGAAACTTACTTTATATTAAAACCTTATTACGACTTAATCGAAGATATGTTAATCAAATTCAAACGTTGTTGCACTTTAAAACAATGTTTGTTGCGAAAGCTTAAAAATTTTGTTACGAAAACGTGATGTTTTGAAAATAGTTAACGTTTTGGAAAACTACGCTCTACCCCTAACAGATATCAATCATTATAAATAAAATCCCAAATTAAAAGCAGAAAATTAGATAGGCCTTATTACATAAAAATACCCAAACCAAAACTTTTGAAAATAAAAAGTTAAATGTAGAGCAGATGTAGTTGTGTGGCCACGCTCGAGTCCCTCGCTGCACCGATCCGCCTAACGCTGGGGATTACCTGTATAGTTAAAAGCGGGGTGAGTTTACGAAAACTCAGTGTGTAATCCCTTAATATAAAAGTAGTCAGTCAGATAAATAAAATACAGAAGCAATCTAAGCTTGAGCCCATTACAGTATCAGTTGGGCTAGCCCAAATCAATAACAGTCTCAATTGAGTCTTAGCCTTTAAACAATATTAGGTGGGCCTTATCCCAAAACAGTATTAGAATGCAGTATGTATAATGCGCAAGTTAACCCAACAATCCCTGCACTTGTCTCTGTCCAACCCTGCACTTACTATGGGGAATAAATCACCCACCTATCCCTGCACTTATAGAGTTAGCACCGATTGCGGCACTAACTAGAATCACAACAAAGCTACCAGAAAAAATAAGTGGCTTAAAGCCATCAATAGCGGTACAAGGCCTTCAAAAATGGCACAAAGCCTTTAGTAACGGCACAAAGCCTTCGGTGGGTCCACAGCCATCTCGTGCGACCCTAACAGATCAATACACTTCCTTCATAACAATATCCCAACCCATGCAGTATTTTGTACATGCATGCAAAACACAAAAATATCACGCTCAAATAATCAACCATCATATAAGGCATAACAGTCATTCTACCCTACATGGGTATTATGGTCGTTTTACCCTATAGGGGTAATTCGATCATTTTACCCTCCGGAGGTAATTCGATCATTTTTCCCTTCGAGGGTAATTCAATCATTTTACCCTTTAGGGGTAATTCGGTCATTTTACCCTTCGAGGGTAATTCGATCATACATGGCCCCTAAATGGCCTAAGCCATGAGATCGCACATGGGCTTTCACAGACCTTCGCCCATAATTGTGGGCTCGGTTCACCACACGTACGATCGCATGCTCGTGTGGCATCAATCACCAGTTTCTCGATTTTTTGGCTTTTGCTGATTTATAGTCTATTCAGTGTGTTTGTACACACTCTTTTGGCTTTTCAGCTGACTATCAGTTACAAGGTATTGCTACACACCTTGAACAAAAATAGCTTATTGCCCTTAAATTACTGATAAAGAATCGATCACATGTCCTTGCCGAGTATCTGCTTTAGCAATAAAACCTATTAGACAGGATCGTTTACAAAAATAAGGCTTAAAAACCCCAACACTAAAACCATAGAAACATTTGACCCAACAAGTCAACTTACCCCTCCAAAATTAGATTGAATGCTGAAGGAGGGTCCTGAATCACTCGAGAAACCCTTCACCGCTCAAGAGTTCAAAACCCAATGATCACATATACCAGAGAAGGAACAACAAATCAGCATCAATAGACTGAAACACTTGGCTAAAATAGTGAAGAAAACATAAAAAGAGTAAGAACCGAAAGCAAAGGAAGCCAAGAACACTTATCTAAAATCAACTGATAGGTATGGAAAGATGAAGTAACAGTCAGACAGTTGTCAGAGACTAAATGTCAAAATAGAGACGAAACAAAAGATAAGGGACACAGTATTTGGCCAGAATTATGAAAAGGGAAGAAACAATAAAGGAGGAAGGAGAAGGAGTTGTATTCGGTTTACAAGAGCAACAAGAAAAAGAAAGAAAATATAGAGAGAAAGAAAGGGAAAGAAGTGGCCAAGATGTAACAAGAAAAAAAAAGAATGGTGATGCACTCAAGAAGTTTGAGAGAGAAGGACAAGAGGCATTCGGCTAAAGAACCCAACCACTTAAGAGAGAGCAGAAAAGAATAGTTGATGTACAGAGAACTAAAGAGAAGGCACACCTGAAAAGTACCTAAAAACGCTAGCAGTATTTGGTACAGCTGCAAAATAATAAAATTTTAGAAAACCCAAAATGGCAAGAACAATAACCTCACAATAGAAATCGGCACCAACTTTTACCTCAAACCCACAAAATCGAAAACAAAAGGGTGCCTAGAGACCATTTCGGCACACACACTCCCTCTCAAACAAATTCCTACTTTTCCTCCCAGAATATCTCCTATTATCTCTCCACAACTTTCTCTCCACAAATCACTCAAATCCCATGATCCACTTTTTGCTTTTCTCTACCCATCTCTCCTTGATCAAATCAAACTCTACCTTGTAGATTTTTAGTCAACCTCTGCTTCTTACATGGCAGAGCAGCAAAATAAATATCCATTTTACCTTGCCATGACTTGAACCTTAGACCTCAAGCGAACTCCACACGCCTCCTACCACTAGATCAATAGGCTTTTTTGTGTCACACTTTATCCTCAATTAATTATAAGGTCTACAAGCTAATGTCCAAGTTCATTTAAAAAGAAAACCAAAAATTTTGCTAAAGCCTAGATTTGAACCCAGGACTTCTCTAACACTCTCAAACACTCCTAAATCACTTAGCCACTGAAGCAAACAGTCAATTGTGTCATTTCCTTGCACAATTAAATACTTTTGTGCCAACTTCCAAACGCTCCCCAAACTCAAGGCCCATTTCTTCTAGGCTTAAAATTCAGGGCGTTACATTGCAAAACCGTTCTCAAGTGCTCAGCATACTCAATCTCATCATGAGAATAAATCAGGATATCATCTATGAATACAACTACAAACTTATCCAGGTACGGTCAAAAGATCTAATTCATCAAGTCCATAAAAATGGCAGGAGTATTAGTAAGTCCTGTAACGCCCTAAATTTTAGGGTTTTTTGAATTTTTGCATAAATTTATTTTTGCATGGCCTGATGTGCTGTAGTAATGAATTGAGTGTGTTTAGTGGACCTTTAGTAGGCCTATGTTTAAGTCTTAAGCCTGGAAGAATTTTAATTTAGCCTTATGTGAGAATGGACTTTGGCAGAGTGGGCTTTTAAATAAATGTTGGGGTTTTAAGGCACAAGGAAGCATGTGGTAAAGTGGCAAAGTAGCGCCACTTAAAACACAGGGAGGTAGCTTGTGGTAGCTTGTGAAAGAGCTAAGGTTCGAATCTCCCTGATGGCAAAATCTTTTAATTTTGCTACTTGAGCATGGTAAGAGGTGGACTCCAAGTTAATTTCTGAGGGAAGGTCTTTGAGTTGCTCATGGGATTGAATTAAGGAGTGATAAGGAGAGATTATCAAAGAGAAAATTTAGGAATTTGAGTGAGGAGCAAGAGTTGGCCGATTGTGGGATTGCTTGGAGGGCAATTTGGCTAAGGGGCAAAGGGTAGCATTTTCAGCAAATAGGGAGTGTGAGTGTGCGTGCCGAATTCTCTTTTTAGTTTTCTTTTGAGATTTGGTTGCTTTTTGCATTTCAGTGGGTTGGTGTAGTGGGTGCCAATTTCTTTTGTGGTACCCTCGAGTTTTGATTCTTGCTTTGTTTTCTTCTACCAAATGCTTGCTTTAGCTGACTCCTAGACCATTCTTTCTTATTCTTTTCTTTGGTGGCTAACCGAATCCTACCTTGGCCTCTCTAGTTTGATTTGGCCGAACCTACTTTATTCTTTTTCTTCTTCTTCTTCTTTTTCTTCTTCTTCCTCTTTTCTTCATTATTTGAAATTGATTCACTTATAACCCCTCTTGGCCGATTGCTTCAAAAGCTGAAAACCCAAAACATTTAGCCTTCTTCTTACCGATTTCTTCTTGGCCGATTTCTCCAAAGCTGAAACTCACATCTTTCTCTTCTTTTTCATACTCCATACTTTACTAAGGCCAAACCTAATCATTCTCTACCCACTTCTTGTATAGCCGAATACCATTCTCCTTTGTTAAGCAAGTCCCTAAACCGATTACCCTTCTTCAAGTGTTCACACCTCTTATGTTGTCTGCACTAGCCAAATAGTTGGGTCTCTCCTCTTGCATCAAGTTTCGATTAGATCTACAAGAGTGTTAAGTTTGGGCCAGTAAGCGACTGTTACTAGATTTCCATAGATCGGTTAAGAAAATTGGGTAAGTACTTCTCGTTATAGATTTCGATTTTTATTTCGGCTTTTTCTTCTAATTGAGATTCAGTTTGGAAGGTTAACACTCCTTTAACTTTCATATGTGGGATTGGATCTATCCATGGTTGTAGGTGCTTAGATCTGACATCGTTCAATCAATCTCGGAGAGAAACGTTGAATTTAAGTGATTATAGGCAAGCGAAGCAATGGTAAGTAACCGTTGAGTAAGTTTTGTATATAGTTTCATTAGATACTGGTTATGGTTTTGATGATCGTTGTTATGGTAATAGGTTGAGCGTGTGCCGGCTATGGGAATCGCGAACTCAGGTGTGTAACGATACCCCCTAGTAGTTTAGATTGGCAAAATTCGAAAAGCCAAAATGCTGAAATGTCAGCATTTTGAGGACTTGTGAGCGTGCGAACGCTCGTGGGTCAATCCGAAATCATGAATCTTGAATATTGGACTGTAAGGGCTGCTGTGCGCGTTTTCGTGCACTTAGGCTGTTCTGGGCCTCGATGGGCCGAAACTAGGCCCAATAGCTTACGAGCCCATATGGGTAAAAGTATGCGGTAAGTAATTTTTGGTAAATTGGATATTAAATCTGAGATAATATGCGTAAAATTAGACTGAGCGGGCCACATAAGCATGTGGGCTCCCTAGGGCCCATTGGGGATTTTTGGGCCCAATTTCACTATATGATTATATGGACTTTCTGAGTCACTCGGAGCGATGTTAGACCTGCTGGAAGGTCGTATTAAGCATGAAACCTAGAAACGTAACTAAATGACCAAAATACCCCTGAAGGGTAAAAATTACCATTTTACCCCTAAATGCCTAAAGACTGTTTTACCCCTAGAAATAGTTGATTGATTTGCATGTATCTGTATCTCATAGTCTGTATGCTTATGTCATGTAGTACTCTAGGTTGCATGGGGTTGGGTTACGGATATGGAGAAAGTTCTGTTTAGTAGCACTGCCACGTGTTCTGCTTAGAGGCTCCGCCTCGTATTTCTGTTCTAGTGGCACTGCCACGATTTCTGTACTAGCAGCTCTATTGCATCTGTAGTGTATAGGGCTGGGTGGGTTGAGTTATTCCCCACATGGTGTGTTGGGCTGGTACAGGTGGTGTGTTGGGCTGGACCGGGTTTAGGCTTTGCATACAGACATACATATGTATATCCTGTTCTGTATCTGTAATAGGCCCAAGGCCCACTCTGTTTCTGAAAAGGGCCAAGGCCCAGTTTGATCTATATCTAAATAGGGCTTCGGCCCAGACTGAGTTTTGACTGATCCCTGACACTGGTTAGGTTACATTACATACTGAGTTTTCACAAACTCACCTTATTATTTCCAACCATACAGGTAACCCTCAACCATCGGGGACTTGGAGCTGCGAGGGATTCGGGGTGGCCACGTGGTTCATGCTTCCAGTTTTTAGTTTTTCTTAAATTTTAATTTATTTCGAGTCCATTTTCAATTTCGAATTTATGCTATAATAAGGCCACTTGGGTATTTTGTTTTGGCTTTCTTTATTATTTGTTATAAACCGATAGACTAGATTATACGGGTTTTCAAACTTAATCAAACGTTTTAAACATGCTTTACGTAATGACTGGATAACTCAAAAATGATAACACAATAATGAGATTTTGATATAAACTTTACTTGGTAATTAATACTGTTTCTAAATCTGATAATGTTTATCAATTACAAGGTATTAATCATGGCTTTCCAACAAATAACATAACGTTTTGTATAAAGATGAACGTAACTGAATCAATCATCCATGTGACACTTCAGATCTGGCCATAACGTCTGGGCCAGGTTTGGAGTGTTACATTTAGTGGTATCAGAGCCCGGTTGCAACAATTCGGCTGTGGAAAGGGTTCAAATGTTTTCTTAAAATTTAAGCCTTAACTTGTTTTTCAATTCAATTTTGGAAAAACGTTCTTAAGAAAAGTCTTTTAAAATTGATTTTCTTTCCAAAAATATTTTTATTTTTCTAAAAGTCTAGGGTTTTTGAGAAGTTTTTCAAAAGAGTATATTTAAAACATTTACTATCGACAAAACTTGGGTTTCTTTGAATTTGATTTCTAAAGAGTGGCACACTGAGTCTCCGGCACCAAGTCCGTAAGTATCTTCTGCTTTACTGTATTTAATTGTGATACTGTGATACTGTACCACTACTATAGATAGTGTTAAGACCCTACTGAAATTCCGTAGTTAGGGTAACACTGAGACTGCAGAAGACTGAGACAGTAGGAAACTGAAAACTCTAGAAGTCTAAAACTGTAGCTAGGCTGCGATTCTGCGAAAACAAAGCTCTGAAATACTATCTCTGCATAAAACATCTCTAATAAATACTGAAATTTTAAACTAATTCAAAAAATTTGTTAATCAGATAATACGATATGAGTACGAGGGCAACTCGTGGAAGAGGCCATGGTCGAGGTCGACGAAGTACACAGGCTGGACCTTTATCTTCGAGACATATGCCAACTGGAGAGGCATGAGCGCCACTGATAAACTGTAAATTATACATATTTTCTATCCCACATTTAGCACATTTATGGATGAATTATCATTGAATTTGTGGAATTTGATGCTCCTTATCCTTTAATTTCATGTTTTATACTTAGGAGAGAATAAGAGAGTGAAAAGAACAAGAAACGGGCCTAAAATGGAGAAAATGGGCCAAGGTGTGAAAACAACACGGCCTAGAGGTTCACCACACGGGTGTGTCACACGGCCATTCCACATTAATAGGCTCGAGCATGGCCCAAAGTCGACTCACACGAGCGTGGCACATGGGCATGTCTGTAACACCCTGAATTTGGGCCTAGAAGAATTGGACTTTGAGTCAGGATTCGGATAGAAGAAAATTTAAATAAGTGAGAAGTTTTAAATATTATCGTTTAAGGAAAAATTTTGAATTAAATTACTATTAGGGAATTTATCTATATTTATTATTACAGATATTTTAAATTTTTATGAAATTTTAATTAGTATTATGAGATAAAATTATTGTTATTAGAAAAATATTACTGTATGTATGTTTGAATTTTTTATGAAAATTATTATTATTTTTATATAATTATTATTAGATAAAATTATTATTATTATTCTTATTTTTAATTATAAAAATATTTATGACATTATTACTAATTTGGTGTTCAAATTTGATTTTTAAATAAATTTGGAAATATTTATGTTGTGGGAAAATTTTGGGTTCAATCCAAAACTTTAGAAAAAAATAAGTAATTTTTGCATCATAGAAGGAATCTGGGAATGAGGCTTTTAAAATAAATTGGGCAAATTCAGGCACAAAGGAACGTGCCTGGCTCGGTGGCTTAGCACGTTAGGAAGTAGGAGGGGAGGAGCAGGTTCGACTCCCAGCATGCGCAAGGGGGTAAATTTTATTTTTAAGTAAGCTGGGCTGTGCAGAAAGGCCTTATAAGCAGATGAAACTGGCTCATGACACAAAGTGAAGCTCGATCCAGTGGCAGGAGGCGCTTGAAGCATGGAGGAGTCCCTGGGTTCAAGGCACGGTGCGCGCAGGGTTTTTTAATTTTTTTAATGAGGGGGACACCAACAGGTATAGCTTAAGAATAAATGGAACGCCATATTATTGAAGGTGAACGCACGTCCCAGTGGCCAGCAGCGTGCTGGGCAACCTGGAGGTCCGTGGTTCGAGCAGTGTTTTGCGCAAGAAGGTGCTCCTTTTTGCTGTGCGAATGCGGAAGGAGACGTGCTGGGCTGGAGGACCGTAGCAGCGAGCCGTGCGGGAACGAGGCTCCTAGCAGTGTGCGGTGCAAGCGGTGGACTGCTGCTGTTTGCACAAGGAGAGTTTGAATTAAATTCAAACTTTAGGATTAGCTTGAAAATAGGTGATAAACATTAGCCGAATTTATGGTCTTTCAATCGGTTTATCTTTTCTCCTTATTTTATTTAATTTTTCTATCTGTTAGCTCATCTTCTCTTCACCAATTTCCTTATGCATATTTTTATTTCTTTAGTATTTTTTTCAAGGTCGAAACCACTTGCTCCTTAGGTTGTGTTCTTCTTCTTTTATTTTCTTCTATTCTATTTTTTTTCATTAAAGCCGAACCTTCTCCCCTATTTTCTATTCTCTTTTCCTTTTTGATTTTCAGAGCCAATTATGGGGTCCCTTTTCTTATAATTAAAAGTTGCATCCCTTTTTGATCCATTCGAATATTTCTTCTCCCTCTTTAGTTATAAATTCTAGAGGCTAAAACCAATTCACCATAGCCGATTACCATAGTAAACAAGATCACTTCTTCTCACCTCGTCTATCGAAAGGCCAAAATTATTAAATCTGTTCTCTACTCATATTTTGTGGATTAGATCTACAACAGATCTGGAAAGGTGGCACTTGGGAACGCTTTTAGCAAATAGATCTTTGGTAAGTAACTAAACTCCTTCTTATTCGTTATTTTGGAAATTAAGAGTAGCCGAAATCCTTGTATACATGTAGGGAGGCTGTCGACATGGCCTAAGGGTGTTTTAACGATATATTTCGGTTCTTATATGTGCTATTTAGCGAAGAAGGTGATCTAGTGAGGAACTGAAGGAATCTATTCAACCAGATCTAGATTTAGTAGATCCAAATCGATAGAGGTAAGGTTTCATGGCCATTAAAGGTGTGGCCGAATATGGTAAGGGATCTTAGCATCGGTTTTCGTAGTTTCTTTGGTTAATTGTTTAAATAATGGATTGTAGGAGAAATCGCATAGGAGATCTCGTCAACGTTTCGACATAAATCAGGTGTGTAACAAACCCTCTTAGTAGCTTAAGTTAACAAGTGCCGAAAAGCCGAAATGCCGAAATTTCAGCATTTCAATAACTTGTGAATATGCGATTGTTCCAAGATTAGTTAGAAACAATGAGATCGGTGATCAGTATCGATAGGATAGGTAACGGCACAATTTCGTGCAAGTTGGTAAGTTTGGGCCTCGAGGGGCTAAAATCAGGCCCAATGGGCTTTCAGGCCCATTTGGGTAAATTTGATAGAAAATGAAATATGGATAAATTGCATGTTGAGACTGTTAAAACCGTTATGGAACATAGGCTAAATGGGCCTAAATGACTAAATCGGCTACGTAGGGCCCATTAGGGGTTTTGGGCCCAATAACTCGGAATTGGTAAAATGGGCTGGAAATACTGTTTAAACACTTGGAAATTGTTGATAATTGTTAATGAGCATGAAAACCCTAATAGTTGACAAAATTACTGAATTACCCTTCAATGTGAAAATTTCTATTTTACCCCTAGGCGAAAATGACTATTGTACTCTAGGGTGTTATTTTGATTGAAATGCATGTGACATTATTATTGTACAAGATATGCCATGATATGTTCATTTTATGCATGGGTTGGGATTTATATGAATGGAGGAAGTGCTAAAGGGCTTTGCCCCAGTTTACCGAAAAGGGCTTTGCCCCAGTTACCGAAAGAGGCTAGGCCTCATGTTATATAATAAAGCAGCTATGCTGCCAGTGGAGAGTAGCGGTGGGGTGGGTTGAGTAGCATCCCCACATGGTGTGTTGGCTGGTACGGGTGGAGAGTAGCGGATGGTGGGTTGAGTAGTCTCCCCAAATGGGCTTTGCATACATGCATTGATGATTACATGTGTTATTGAAATGGGCCTATGGGGCATACCGATATTTGAAAAGGCTTCGGCCCAGTGCATTGATATATGAGAAAGGGCTAAGGCCTAGTAACTGATATTTGAAAAGGCTTCGGCCCAGTAATTGTTGTATTTAAAAAAAAAGGCATAGGCCCAGTATGTTTTTGTTGATTTGGGCTCTGGAAGGGCTTTGTTGCACACTGAGTTTTCCGAACTCACCCCTTTCTTTAACTTTGCAGGTGAGCCTTAGTTGATGGACTTGGAGCTTGGAGGGATTCAGAATGGCCACATGGACTGGACTGTTGGATTTCTAATTAAGTTACCTATTTGAATTTAGATTTAATTATTTATTTCTGGTTTTGGGTTGTAAAAGGGCCTCTTTAATTATTTTTTTTATTTTGGGTTTTTATTCTTTACTTATTTAAATTGGTTTTAGCTTATGTAGGATATTATTTAAATCGAGATGAAAATAAATGATTTTAAGACGCAGTTTTTATAAAAGTTACTTGTTTTCAAAATAACACGATAACCAAGCAAAGCTTCCACAATTTTAAATGCTCTTGTAGATAAATATTTCAAATAGTTAAAGTGTGGCAATGGTAGTGTGCATGTCTAGGAGTGGATCCAAGAAGAGCTTGGTACTTAAGCAGTCTATTCGACTCACCTCCTCTTTTCTAGAATCCTACCTGGTGCCCAGCTTCCATTCACTTTAAGTCATAACGAAAAAGGTCAAATTTTCTGATACTTAAGCCGTTTTCAAGATAACATGTTTTATAAAGGTTACAAAGGGGTTACAAGCGTTCACAAATTTTCTATAAAATTACACAAAGTTTTTAACAATGTTTGAAAGGGGATGATTACTTTAAGAAACCACGTTTCGGAAACAAAAAAAAATAAACACAAGTTAAGGTTTTATACAAGTTTAACGGTAAGAGGTTTTAAACATCAAGAAGGGTTTTCAATGAAAACACGGTTTTCGAAAAACACTTCAATGTGACACATCAGACTTGGCCGTAACGTTTGGGCCGGGTTTGGGGTGTTACAGTGTCCCTGTCATGAGGAAGTTCAATTTCACTTGGGAAAGGCTACTTAAGGGCTAATAAAGACATTCTAAACCCTATATAAAGACCCTAGGAGGTAAATACAAGAGGGTACAACAGAGGAGAGTGCCAAGCACATTATTCCCACCAAGACGGGAAGTTAAAGGCAAGGAATCACTCGAAGGAAAGCTGATTGATCCATCTCAGAAACCAGGATCTACATCAAGATAGAGGATCTCCCTTCTATCCTTTCAAGAGTTTTGGGTTTTCTTATGTTTTGCCATTTTCTTTATTCTGAGATGTTTCTTTTTATGAACATGAACTAAACCCCAAATATCTAAGGGGGATGAAACTTAAGATGAATCTTGTTATTGTTACCTGAATATATAATAAATATTTGATTTGTTCTTAATTGTGTTTTTAACTCTTGAATTGATATTTCCGGGATATTGATTTAAGTCGAATGTGCTTATATAGCGGAGCAAAAGTCACTATATAGGAGTAGATCCAACACAATTAAGCGGAGTTGATTGTAATCCTAGATATAGGACGACGAAAATCTACCGGATTAGAGTCAAATCTAATATGGAGAGCCATAGATCGAGTTAATGCAAGACTAGGGGTTTTAATTAGAAAGACATTTCAATTAATCAACCTAGAATTAGTTGTTCTTATCCTCGACGGAGGTATTAACATAATTTAGGGATCTTTACGAATCAAGTCAAATAAAGAAATCGTCTAGTTCAGAGTTAGGTAACAAGTGAAGTCTAGGTGGATTCTTCCTTAGGTATTACCCTCATCAATTAGTTTTTCCCAAAAGCAATCTCCCAATTTATTCTTTGTTGTTTCTTCAGTTTAGTTTAGAGTTAATTATTTTACACAAACCATCTCTTTATTTTTAGGCTAGATAATAGAAAGGAAGTTATTACTAGTACTTTTAGTTCCTTGAATTCGATATTCCGGTCTTACCACTAGCTATACTACTATCCAATAGGTGCACTTGCCTTTTTATTTTGATGATAGTTAGTTTCCAAGTACGATTGATTTTATTACTTCATCTCATCACGATCAAGTTTTTGGCGTCGTTGCCGGGGAGTTGAAATATTAGGAACACTAAATTCCTATTACTTTAGCCATTTTTTATTTTTATTGCAATTTATTTCCTATTTTATTTTAGGTTTTATTTACTAAAAATTTCTTTTTCTTTTTCTTTTTCCCTTCTAGGTGCCTCTAGTTTATGACTAGAAGAAACCCAGGAGGACCATTATTGTTTGACGACGATTTAGAAGCTACAGTCTGTCGAACTTGCAGAGAAATAAGAAGAAGCTTGCAATATCCAGAAAAAAGTCAAGAAGAAGAACCTGAACCTACTGAAGAGATGGAGGCAAATCAAGATAATCAGCTACCTCTTGTAGTAGCCGCAAATCCTATTGAGCAAAATCCTGCTCCGCGTACTATGTATGATTATGCTAAACCTAATTTGGCTGGTACTGAATCTAGTATTGTTAGGCTTACTATTGCTACAAATAATTTTGAACTGAAACCTAACACTATTCAGATGATACAATAGTTTGTTCAGTTTGATGGTTTGCAGGATGAGGATCCTAATGCTCATTTAGCCAATTTCTTGGAATTCTGTGACACATTTAAAATAAATGGCGTTTCTGATGATGCCATTCGTCTTTGGTTATTCCCATTCTCCTTGAGAAACAAAGCTAAACAATGGTTAAATTCTTTACCACAAGGGTCTATCACTACATAGGAACAAATGACTGAAAACTTTTTGCTCAAATATTTTCCGCCGGCTAAAACAGCTAAATTAAGGAATGATATCTTTTCTTTTGTGCAGATGGATTTAGAAACACTTTACAATGCTTGGGAGAGATACAAGGACTTATTAAGAAGGTTCCCTCACCATAGGTTACTTCCATGGTTACAAGTTCAAACCTTTCACAACAGTTTGAATCCTTCAACGAGACAAATGATTGATGCAGCTGCCAGTGGAACAATCAACAACAAAACATTAGAAGCAGCTTACGAGTTCATAGAAGAGATGTCACTGAATAACTAACAGTGGCAAGTCATGAGAAAAAGGCCACAGAAAGCTGCCGGAGTTTTTAATATTGATGCAGTCGCCATGCTTTCTAATCAGGTAGAACTACTTAATAAAAAGATAGATAATTTTCTTGGTTCTACGCAGATACACCCAGCAATGCAATGTGACTCAATCCAAGGAAACATGAGCAATTCTGATTACTTCTTCTATGGACATGGCATGGAAACTAAGCAAGCCAACTATATGGGTAATAATTCTAGATCCCAAAATAACCCTTATAGTAACACTTACAATGCAGGTTGGAGGAACCACCCAAATTTTTCATGGGGAGGACAAGGAAATCGAAGGCAACCACCCCCTTCAGGATTTCAACAGCCACTGTTCCAACAAAAGAAAAAGTCAAACCTTGAAGAGATGCTCACAAAATTTATCGCCGTGTCAGAAACTCATTTCCAGAACACCAAAACGGTACTTAAGAACCAGCAAGCATCCATTCAAGGGCTTGAAACTCAAATAAGCTAGCTCGCTAAGCTAACTTCCCAGAGATGACAAAGTAATATAGAGATTAAATCTAAGCAGCACGTTAAAGTAGTTACACTAAGGAGCGGGAAAACACTAGCCAAACCTGAAAAGGAGGTAGTACAAGAACATGACAAGGAAAATATTAAGGACGCTGAGCCCAAAGAAGACACCCCACTAGTACTCAAAGAATACAAAACACCCATCCCATACCCAGCAAAATTTAAGAAAGATTGCATGGACACTCAATTCGGTAAATTTCTTGAACTTTTTAAACAATTACATATTAACTTACCTTTTGTTGAAGCTATTTCACAGATGCCCACATATGCAGAATTTTTGAAAGAACTTCTAACAAACAAAAGGAAGTTTAAAGAGTTATCCACAGTGGAACTTAACGAAGAATGTTCAGTGATCCTCCAGAATAAACTCCCAACCAATTTGAAAGATCCAGGAAGTTTTACTATTCCCTGTTTGATCGGTAATTTAAATATTGAAAAGGCACTAGCAGGTTTAGGTGCCAGCATTAATCTAATGCCCTATAAATTGTTTAAGCAACTAGGACTAGGGGAACCAAAACCTACTAGGATGAGTACTCAATTAGCTGATAGATTTGTTAAATATCCTAGGGGTATGATTGAAGATGTATTAGTTAAGGTGGATAAATTTATATTCCGTGTTGATTTTTTTGTGTTAGACATGGATGAGGATGTTGAGGTACCCTTAATCTTATGATGACCATTTTTAGCTACTGCTAGAGCTGTTATTGATGTGGGAGATGGAAAACTTGTGCTTAGGGTAGGGGATGAAGAAATTTTATTTCAAATCTATGATGTCATGCGATTTTCTAAGGAACAAGATGATTCCTGTTATTTTATTGATTCTATTGATCATTTTGTTCAAGATTCTTTTCAGGAAATCACTCTTCAATACACGTTGGAACTGTGTCTCGTTCAAGGTGGGGGAGAAGATGAAATTACCACTAAGATGAAAAAGGTAATAACTGAGCTAAAATCCAACGAATCTTCCCGAAGACAAATAGATTATGAGGGCATTGAAATTAAGGATGAGCTAAGACAGAAGCCCTCTATTGATGAACCTCCCAAACTAGATCTCAAACAATTACCCAAACACTTAGAATATACATTTTTGGGAGACAATTCTACACTACCAGTCATTATTGCCTCAAACTTGCAACCTAAGGAAACAGAGGAATTAATTCAAGTGTTACAAAAGCATAAAAGAGCCATAGCTTGGAAAATTTCTAACATCAAAGGAATCAGTCCTTCCTTTTGCACCCACAAAATTTTGATGGAGGATGAATACAAATCATATGTGCAAGCTCAAAGAAGACTGAACCCCAACATGAAGGAAGTGGTCAAAACTGAGGTAATTAAACTTTTAGATGCTGGAATTATTTACCTATTTCTGACAGTGCTTGGGTAAGTCCTGTGCAAGTGGTTCTTAAGAAAGGTGGCATGACTGTTGTTGCCAATGAAAAGAATGAATTAATCCCTACAAGAACTGTCACAGGTTGGAGGGTTTGTATTGATTACAAGAAATTGAATGACACCACGAGAAAGGATCACTTCCCCTTACCTTTCATTGATCAGATGTTAGAAAGACTATCAGGACATATGTACTACTATTTTTTGGATGGACTTTCTGGCTATTTCCAAATCTCGATAGCTCTGAAGATCAAAAGAAGATGACTTTCATTTGTCCATACGGTACGTTTGCTTATCGTAGAATGCCTTTTGGATTATGTAATGCTCTTGCTACTTTTCAGCGTTGCATGCTAGCAATTTTTAACGAGCTTGTTGAGGATATCATGGAGGTATTCATGGATGACTTCTCGGTATTCGGTAACTCTTTCCAACTTTGCCTTAAAAATTTAAAACGAGTCTTGATAAGATGTGAAGAAACAAATATTGGTCTCAATTGGGAAAAATGCCATTTTATGGTACGAGAAGGTATTGTGCTAGGACACAAAATTTCTAGTAAAGGGACAGAAGTAGATAAAGAAAAAGTTGAGACCATTGAAAAACTACCTCCCCCTAGTTCAGTTAAGGCAATTAGAAGCTTTTTAGGACATGCTGGTTTTTATAGAAGATTCATTAAAGACTTTTCTAAAATAGCTAAGCAATTAACAAAATTACTAGAAAAAAGACGTACCTTTCAATTTTGATCAGGAATGTTTAGAGCCATTTAACACTCTCAAAGAGAAACTCACCAATGCTCCAATTATAATTGCACCTGATTGGAATTTACCTTTTGAACTAATGTGTAATGCAAGTGATTCCGCAGTAGGTGCAGTTCTTGGACAGTGAAGAGACAAGCATTTTTAGTCAATCTACTATGCTAGCAAAACTCTAACAGCAGCACAAGAGAACTACACTACCACAGAAAAAGAATTGCTAACTGTGGTTTTTGCGTTTGACAAATTTAGACCATATCTAACATTGTCTAAAGTCATCGTTTATACTAATCATTCCGCTCTTCGCTATCTTTTAACTAAGTTCAATGCAAAACCTCGACTAATAAGATGGATTCTATTGTTGCAGGAATTCGACTTGGAAATACAAGACAAAAAATGAGCTGAAAACTTAGCAGTAGATCACCTTTCTAGGCTTGAGAATCCACATCTCAAAGAACTTGATGAAGCTGAAATAAACAACTCGTTTCCTGAAGAACAACTCTTAGTCATATCTAATTCTGAGGTACCTTAGTTTGCTAACATCGCAAATTACTTAGCTGCTAACATAACCCCAAAAGGGTTGACACATCAGCAAAAGAAACGATTCTTTACTAATGTGAAAAACTACTTTTGGGAAGACCCTTTTCTTTTTCGTATTTGTGCAGACCAAGTCATTCGAACATGTGTAACAACAACTAAAGTGAACAAGATTTTGGAACACTGCCATTCAGGACCGACAAGAGGACATTATAGTGGAACTAAGACTGCCCATAAAATACTCGAATCAATTTTTTATTGGCCCACATTATTCAAAGATGCCAATAGGTATGCTATTTCTTATGATAAATGTCAACGAACAGGTAATATATCTAAACGTGATGAAATGCCTTAGACATATATGCTTGAACGTGAAATATTCGATGTGTGGAGCATAGCTTTCATGGGTCCATTCCCTAGTTCATTCAGAAATAAATACATTTTAGTATCAGTTGATTACGTGTCTAAATGGGTAGAAGCCCAAGCCTTACCTACTAATGATGCTAGAATGGTAGTAAGATTCCTTAAAAAACTTTTTTCTCAATTTGGAACACCAAGACCAATTATCAGTGATAGGGGAACGCATTTCTGCAATGCTCAGTTTGAGAAAGTCCTACAGAAATATGGAGTGTACCATAAAACAGCCACTATTTACCACCCTCAAACCAGTAGACAAGTTGAAGTAGCTAATAGAGAGCTAAAACGCATCCTAGAGAAAATCGTACAAGCAAATAGAAAAGATTAGGCAATGAAAGTAGATGACGCTTTATGGGCCTATAGAACCGCCTTTAAAACTCCCACAGGAACATCGTCTTATAGATTCGTTTATGGGAAAAGTTGTCATTTACCCTTTGAGCTAGAACATAAAGCATTTTGGGCCATTAAATTTTTAAACCTCGACCCTGATCTTACAAGTGAAAAGAGACTCAGGCAGCTAAACGGGTTGGACGAATGGCATTGCAATGTATATGAAAACTCGCGCTTATACAAGGAAATCACAAAGCGATGCCACAATGCTAGTCTTAAAGATACATAAACAATTTAAGCCTGGCGATCTTGTTTTGCTGTACAACTCAAGGCTTAAATTATTCCCTGGAAAGCTAAAGTCGAGATGGTCAGGCCCATTCATAGTCTGAAACACCTTAAACCCACCCAGATGCTACGGCCAAGTCTAGTGTGTCACATGAACGATGAATCATACCTCATTCTTTAGTTAATATGTTTAAGGAGAGTTTGCAAAACCGTTGTTAAGAGTTTGGAAAGAAAATAAGTCATTTAATTTATGAAAGTCCTATCCACTACCAATTTAGAGTTTATTTCATTAGAAGATCTTGTTAGTCGTTAAGTTATCCATTTATTGCGTTCGACGTGTTTTTAAAATAGTGATTAATTTTAAATAAAAACCCGCGCAGCCTTAGTCTATCCATTTTAAGCAAGTTATAAGTAATAAATAAAAAAACAAAATAAAAATACTTAAAGAGCGGCCTTATTACAAATTAAAAACCCAAAAGAAAATAAATTAAAGAAAAATACTGAAATAAGAAATTTTGAGAAAAATCTAACCAAGGGCAGTTCACGTGGCCGCTCCAAATCCCTCCAGCTCCAAGTCCACTAAGTTTGGCGCTCACCTGCAGAGATGAAAGGAAAGGGGGTGAGTTTGGAAAACTCAGTGTGTAAGCTAAACCCAACCAGAGCCTAAATTAGTTCAAGCTTAACTAGGCCTAAGCCCTATCCAGATACATTATTAACTGGGCCTTAGCCCTATTCAGTAAACAATAATTACTGGGCCTTAGCCCTATTCAGAAATCAGTGTAGCCCTTAGGCCCATTACAATAACAGAATAGTATTAATGCATGTATCCAAAGCCTAGCCCAATCCAGCCTTACACACCACCCGTACCAGCCATACACACCATGTGGGGAATAATTCAACCCACCCAGCCCTACACACCACAGTCGTAGCATGGCTACTTAATCAGATAACGTGGCAAAGCCACTAACAGTAAAACGAGGCAAAGCCCCTAACAGTAAATGTGGCATTGCCACTTAGCACTTCCTCCATCAAAAACCCAATCCCATGCAACAGTGTATGTTATGACATGGCATACAGTGAACAGATAAATTTTAGCATGCATTTCAGTCAATTCAACCCTAGGGGTATAATGGTCTTTTTACACCTAGGGGAAAAACAGTAATTTTCCCCCATTAAGGGGTATTTCAGTAAATTTACCAATTTTTAGGGTTTTATGCACATTACATTTTGTTAACATTCTTAATGACATCCAGCTAACTTATTTAGCCCATTTTAACAACTTAAAGTTATCTGGCCCTAAAACCCCTAATGGGTCCTACAGTGTTCACTAACTATTACAGCCCTCTAAGTCTATATTTTATGTCCGTTTCAGCAAAATTAGCAGCCCAACATCCAGATTAACCTTACCACTCATTTTTACCCATATGGGCCCGTAAGCCCAATGGGCCCAAATTTGGCCCTTCGAGGCCCAAAATCACCAACGTGCATGAAAATGCGCACACAACACTCTTACCGTTTGCGATTGCCGATTTTACCATTTTAACCGATCCACGAGCGTTCACATGCTCGCAAATCCTCGAAATGCCAGAATTTTGACATTTTGGCTTTTCGACTTTTGCCAATCTAGTCTATTAGTGGGTGTCGTTTACACATCTGATTTGTGAGATTTGCAGAATCCCTTGAACGATCAACCTATAGTCGTTTAGATCATACTGTTAATCTATAATTCACGAAATCAATCTAACTATCAACTTACCGAAACTATAACTAGATCTAGAACTAGATCACTCTAGCAGTCCTAGCCTTCAATACTCCTCGATAGATAGCCTCTATTCCACACTAGAACATAAGAACCTGGATGAGAAGACTAATATAAGTCATAGCCTGTAACACCCCAAACCCGGCCCAGACGTTACGGCCAAGTCTAGTGTGTTACATCACCTACAACTAACCATGTTTCCTAGTTACTACGATTAAGGTGAGCTTTACAAAACCATTATTAGAGTTTCAAGATAAAATCCCAGTTAGATCGTGAACGTCCTATCCACTACCAAATTCTAGGGGTATTTCTATAATAGGACTTAACCTTTGTTACTTGTTTGATGCGTGTGATTGATTTTGAAAACGTTGTTTAATTTTGAGAAAACTCGCCTAACCATATTCAAAATAATTAAGATGAAGTATGAATAAGTAATTAAAAACCCAAAGTAAAAATAATTAGAGCGGCCCTATTACAAACGCAAATTAAAAATAAAACGATTGACATAAGTAATAAAATAAATAATTTGATTAAACCAGAAATGTAGTCTTTGTGGCCACTCTGAATCCCTCCCAGCTCCAAGTCCACCAATCTAGGGCTCACCTATAAGGATGGAAGGAAAGGGGTGAGTTTGGACACTTAGTGTGTAAAGAAAGCCCATCCAGAGCCCAAAACAGCTCAAGCCCAATGGGCCTAGGCCCTGTCCAGTCTCAGTAGTAACTGGGCTGAAGCCCTATTCAGATACAGTAAACTAGGCCTTAGCCCTTTTTCAGTCAACAGTACGGCCCGTAGGCCCATTACAGTAATAAATCAGTGATTATGCATGCATGCCCAAACCCAGCCTAAATCCAACCTCTACACTCCACCCGTACCAACCATAAATACTCTATGTAGGGAAACAACTCAACCCACCCAACCGCTAAACTCCACAGTCGCAGCATTGCTACTCCGATAAGGTGGCCAAGCCACAACAGTAATACGAGGCAAAGCCTCTTTCAGTAAACAGTATGGGAAAAGCCCTTTTCAGTAATTAGTACGAGGCAAAGCCTCTTTCAGTAAATAGTACGAGGTAAAGCCTCTTTCAGTAATTGTGGCAATGCCACTTGCACTTCCTCCATCAATAATCCCAAATCCCATGCAACAGATAATCATGATATGGCATACAGTAAACAGGAACAGTAAATCATGCATTTTAGTCAAATTTAGCCCTAGGGGTATAACAGTCATTTTGCACCTACAGGTAAAACTATAATTTCTCACCCTTAAGGAGTATTTCAGTAATTATTCCAATTTTAGGGTTTTATGCATATTTCAGTCATTAATAATCCAACTTTCATCTCAGTAACTTATTTAGCCCATTTTAGCAATTTAACATTATTGGGCCCTAAAACCGCTAATGGGCCCTACAGTGTCATTTAGCTACTTAAGCCTATTTAAGCCCAAATTTATGTCTAGTTTAACAGTTTTAGCATACGAGTCTCTAGAACCCTCTTACCGCTAGTTTTCACCCAAATGGGCCCGTAAGCCCATTGGGCCCAAATTTAGCCCATCGATGCCCAAACTTACCGAAGTGCACGAAATCACGCACTCACCTATTTTACCGATTCTGATTACAAATCTATCACTTCCAACCAACCCACGAGCGTTCGCACGCTCACTAGCCCACGAAATGTCGAAATTTTGGCATTTCAGCTTTTCGACTTTTGTCGATTTAAACTACAGAAGGGTGTTCGTTTACATACCGGTTTTACGACGAATGCTAACAAGGTCTCCTAGGGAATTAACCTAGAATCAATCACCTAAACGTTAAACCATGATTCGACTATAAGTAACTAACACACTTACCATATTCGGCCAACCATAAGTAAAGCCCTAAATCCTTTACCTTTGTCAAAACTGATGGCTAGATCTAAATCCAGTCCCCCAAACGATCCTAGCCTTCCAAAGCTCCTTGATCAATAGCCTTTGATCCACCCTACTCATAATAGAAGGACAAAACAACAAGCCCTTAGCCTTACACGACAACCACCCTATACATATAAGGGTTTTCGGTTTTTCTTCAATCCCGAATAACGAATAGACATGAAAGATTTGAGTACTTACCAACGATCTACTAAACAAGAATGTTTCCAACCTTCTTTAATCCAGATCTGATGTAGATCTACTTTTTAAACGTAAGTAGAGAACGAATCTAACTATCTAAAGCTTCAGCTACCAAGTCCCTATGATTATGGTGATTTCGGTTTTGATGTGATGAAGAAGAGAGTGGTTTGAAGTTATGGGTTTGAAGTGGTGATGTCGACAGAGACTAGGGTTTTGAAAGTGTGAAATTTGGCTAAAGGAGAAGAAAAGAGCAAGGGTATTTACTCAAGAAGGAATCGGCACACAACAACCATTTTCGGGATTTCAGCTTTTATGCCAATTGGCTAGGAAACTTGAGAAGAATGAAGAAGAATGGTAGGTTCGGTTTTGATAAAAAGAAAAGGAAAGATGACAAGGGTTCGGCTTTTTCAAAACTAAAGAAGAGAAAGATGAAAGAAAGAAAGAGAAGAGAAGAGCAGATTCGGCTAGATGGAGAAATCGGTAATGAACCCTTAGGTAATAGGTTTCGGCTTTTGGGATAGAAAAGAGGAGAAAGGAACGAAAGCAACGAAACCCTAACCTTACTATACCTAATTCGGCAACAAGAAAGACCAACAATCCAGGAAGGCCACCCTTAACCAGTCGGCACACAAAGAACAATGTCAAAATTGATACCTATTTCCCCTAGCCGATTATGCACTCTCCCTACACCCCTACAATCGGCCAAGACCTTCAACCTTTCAAAATTCCTAAAATCTCTCTGCTTTATCCTACCAAATTCAATCTCCTAAACACTTTAAACTCTCTTTTGCAGATTTTTCCTTGAGTTCCATCACATGCCTAGCACATGCACAAAAATAAAAGTATCACTTGCTTACCTTGCAACTTAAACACTGGCCCTTGCACCCCTGTCCACACGCCACTTTTTTAGGAGCTTAGTGGCGCCACCTTGCCACTTTACCAAGGGCCTCTTTGTGTCATATTTCACTAACTTTTTCTTAAAGGCCCACTTAACCAAGTCCCCTTCACTTTAAAATATGAAATTTGATATTTTTGCCAGATTTTATGTTAGGCTTGGGCCTTCTAAAGGCCCACTAACACACTTAAACATAAATTTAATAATCAAAGCACCAAAATTTCAAGATTTCACCAAAACCACAAAAACCTCGAAAATCAGGGCATTACAACTCTACCCCCTTAAAGAAATTTTGGCCTCGAAATTTACCTGATCCAAACAGTTGAGGGTATTGTTGTTGCATCGCCTCTTCTAGCTCCCAAGTAGCCCCTTCTCTACCATGGTTGCACCAAAGCACTTTCACTAACGGAATTGATTTCCTTCTCAGCACTTTGACCTCGCGATCCAGTATTTGCATAGGCTCCTCTTCAAAGGTCAAATCGGTCTTTACCTCAATCTCCTCCACTAGTACGACATGTGAAGGATCCGATCGATACTGTCTTAGCATGGGCACATGGAAGACATCATGAATTCGATCCAACTCCGATGGCAACTCCAACTGATACGCCACTGGCCCTACTCGTTTAAGAACCCGGTCAGGCCCAATAAATCGCGGACTCAGTTTGCCTTTCTTGCCAAACCTCAAGATCTTCTTCCAGGGGGAGACCTTCAGAAATACCATATCCCCTACAGAGAACTTAATTTCCTTACGCTTTAGATCAACATACGACTTCTGCCTATCAGATGCTTCCTTTAACTAGTCTCTGATCAGCTTAACCTTGCTCTCAGTATCTACCACTAACTCTGGTCCAAGAATTTGTCGTTCTCCCAACTCTGTCCAACACGTCAGCGTACGACACCTTCACCCATAAAATGCCTCATATGGAGCCATCTGAACACTCGCCTGATAACTGTTGTTGTACGCAAATTCTGCCAATGGCAAGTACTCCTCCCAACTACCACGAAAATCAATAACACAACCCCTTAACATGTCCTCTAGAACCTGAATAACCCTCTCAGACTGTCCATCTGTTTGAGGTTGAAAAGTAGTGCTGAAGTCCAATCGTGTACCCAACGCCTCATGCAAATTTTACCAAAATCGAGATGTAAACCTAGGATCTCGATCATAAATTATCGATACTGGCACCCCATGCAGTCGTACTATCTCCGCCACATACAGTTTGGCCAACTTTTACAGTAAGTAGTCAGTTTGGATAGGTATGAAATTGGCAGATTTCGTTAACCTATCCACAATCACCCACACAGAATCTTTTTTGGAGGGTGTCAAGGGTAGCCCACTCACAAAATCCATGGTAACTCTTTCCCACTTCCAAAGTGGAATCTTCACTGGCTACAACAATCCAGAAGGCAGTTGGTGCTCAGCCTTTACTTGCTGGCATGTCAAACATTTCCCCACAAATTCAGTCAACTCTCGCTTAAGTCCAGGCCACCAATACAATTCCCTCAAATCTCGGTACAACTTGTTCCCTCTAGGATGCATGGCACAAGGTTCACCATGAGCCTCTTTTAGAATCATCTGCCTCAAGTTAGAGTCCTTCAGAATGCAAACTCTTCCACGAAAGCTCAGTACTCCATCAGTATTCAATCCAAAATTTGAATTCTCACCATTCTCAGCTTACTAAAACTGAGGAACCAACGAATCATCCTTCAACTGCTTTTCTTTAATCTGCTCGGTCCAAGTTGGTCTCACTTGCAATTTCGCTAACAAACTTCCATCGTCATATAAACTCAAACAAGCAAGCATAGCTCTCAACTCAGCAACAGTCCTTCAGCTCAATGCATCAGCCACCACATTCGCCCTACCTGGGTGGTACTCAATCGAACAATCATAATCCTTAAGTAACTCTATCCACCTTCGTTGCCTAAGATTCAACTCCTTCTGAGTCAACAGATACTTAAGACTCTTATGATCTGTGTATATAATACACTTTTCTCCATACAGGTAGTGTCTCTAGATTTTTAACGCGAAGATCATGCTGCCAACTCTAGATCATGCGTAGGGTAATTTGTTTCGTGAGGCTTTAGTTGTCGCGAAGCATAAGTGACTACTTTACCCTCTTGCATCAGTACACAGCCTAGACCCACATGTGACTCATCACTGTACACAGTAAAATCCTTCCCAAATTCTAGCTGGATCAACACTGGCGCCTCAGTTAACACCTTTTTCAACTTGTCAAAAGCTTCTTGTTGTTTATCAGTCCATACAAACGCTACTCCCTTCCTCAACAGTTTCTCAACAGTGCAGCAATTAGAGAGAATCCTTCTACAAATCTTCTGTAATAGCCTGCCAAACCCAAAAAACTCCAAATTTCTGATACTATCCTTGGCGGTTTCCATTCCAGAACTGCCTCAATTTTCTAAGGATCTACTCTAATCCCTTCAGCAGAGACTACATGGCCTAGAAAAGTCACTTCTCGCAACCAAAATTCACACTTACTGAACTTTGCATAGAGTTGCTTCTCTCTCAGCACTTGCAGCACAATGCGGAGATGCTCATCATGCTTCTCCTTAGTTTCTGAATATACCAGAATATCATCGATAAAAATGACTACGAATCGATCCAAGTACGGTTGGAATACTTGATTCATCAGATCTATGAAAGTTGGTGGTGCATTCGTCAGTCTAAACGGCATAACCAGAAACTCGTAATGACCATACCGAGTTCTGAATGTTGTTTTGTAAATATCCACTTCCTTTACCCTTAACTAATGGTATCCAGATCGAAGATCAATCTTGAAAAATACCGAAACTCCTCTAAGTTGGTCAAACAGATCGTCGATTCTTGGCAAAGGATACTTATTCTTTATCGTCAGTTTGTTCAACTGGCGATAATCGATACACATACGCATCGTCCCATCCTTATTTTTCACGAACAGTACTGGTGCGCCCCATGGAGACACAATCAATCTAATGAAACCTCTATCCAACAACTCTTGGATTTGCGCCTTCAGTTCCACTAACTCCTTCGGTGCCATCCTATAAGGTGCGATAGACACTGGAGCCGTTCCAGGCAACAAGTCGATTCCAAACTCGACTTCTCGATTTGGTGGTAATCCAGGAAGCTCCTCAGGAAAGACGTCTTGAAACTCCTTAATAGTTCTCACTGTCTCCACAGTCAAAGTTTCAATCTCAGTCTGACTTACAAAAAACAAGTACGCCTCGCAACCTTTGCGAATTAGTTTTTTAGCCCTTAAGGCCGAAACAACATTGGACAAGTAGACCCTTCACTCCCCAATAACCATCACCTCCTCATCCTCAGTAGTCCTTAACACCATCCTCTTAGCCGCGCAATCCAGAGTCGCCTTATGCTTAGTTAACCAGTCTATTCCCAAAATCAGATCGAACTCCCCGAATGGTAACTCTATTAAGTCTCCAGAGAAAATCCTACCTTGAGTCTCTAAAGGCACTTCCCTAAAGAGTTTATCTACCCTAACCGAGTGACCCAGTGGACTTATCACAGTTACCCCACTCCCAATTTCCTCAAAATTCACACCCAACGACCTAGAAATATCACAAGCAACATACGAATGTGTTGAACCCACATCAATAAGAGCAGTGTATGGCATACTAGAGATAAAAAATGTACCAGTTATGACGTCAGGTGCATCACCCTCCTCTCTGCGGTGAGCAGCATATACCAATGCTGGCTGGCGAGCCTCAGCCTTACCAGCACCCCTGCCAGGTACTCTATATCCACATCCATTTCTATTGCCGCCTCTTCCTTGACCACGGCCTCTCGATGGTAGCGGTCCACCTCGCACTGGTTGAGCAACCCTCTGATCAATGGCTTGAGTCTGAGATGGCCTCCTAGGACAATCCTTGATCTTATGTTCCTTGGACCCACATCGGAGACATGCCCCAGTACACTTCCAGCATTCTCCAAAATGCACTCTACCACAGTCCCCACAAGCTTGTGGTCTAACTATATTCACCGGAACTGCTCGAATCGGTTCCTCCACTCTAGCTCTCCTGATATTTCGGTTTGCAGTAGCAGATGGTCTGGTATCCCTCCTAAAGTGGTTCCAATCCTTATCACGGTTCTGCCATTCAATTCGCTTTACCTCCTTAGCTATCTTGGCCTTCTCTACCAATGTAGCAAAATCACACTCCCTCTGCGGAGCTATCAACACCCTCAACTCATCCCTGAGGCCATCCTCAAAACGAACACTACGCTCGTACTCAATAGAAACTATCTCGCTGGCATAACGACTCAATCTCAGAAATTTCGCCTCATACTCAGCAACAATCTTATTGCCCTGGGTCAGGTTCAGAAATTCCTTTCTACGTGCATCCACATAGCTTGCTCTGACGTACTTTCCCTTAAAAGCCGTCTTAAACAGTTTCCAGTTTACCCGCTCAGTTGGGGTACCCTCCTTTATCGTAATCCACCACTGATACGCCTCGTCTCGTGGCAGAGACACAGCTCCTTTCAGCATCTGCTCCTCTGAGCAATCCAGGTCATCCATAATCCATTCCGTAGCTTCCAGCCAAAACTCAGCTACATTAGGGGCTACTCTAGATATGCCCCTAAAAACCTCCGCTACGTTAGCCCAGAGTCACTCAGAAATGGATCCCCTATTCACAGGCCCGACATTAGCTCCAGCCACCCTCTCTAGAACCCTTAATAATAGCCTGGGACAGTACGTTGTCCCTGCGGCCCGACCGTACGGCCCATTTTCAACTACTGGTGGCAGTCATGCCTCACCAACTGGTATGTGTTCCGAAGATGAAGACCCTACTTGAACACTGCCTCGGCCACGTCCACGGCCTCGTCCACGAGCAGCCCTCGTACTCATAATGTCTTATTTGATTTACGAATTTTATGACATTAGGTTAATATTTTAGTTATTTATTACAAATGTGTTATATACATATAGAGTTTCAGAGTTTGTTTTCGCGAAATAGTAGCCTAGCTACAGTCTCAATCTTCTAGGGTTTGATTTCTCTACAGTCTCAGTCTTTCCGTTTTCAGTACTACCCTATCTATAATATCATAATAGGGTCTCAGTTCTATCTACAGTGATATCTCAGTACAGTACAGTATCCGAAACAGAAATACTTACAGACTTGGTGTCGGGGATTCAGTGTGCCACTTCTTCAAATATCAGATTTCAGAAACCCAAAAAAACAGAAAAACTTAAACCTTTTTAAATCAAACTTTAAAACATGTATCTCTTGAAAAAAACACGAGTTTGAAAGGGTTTCCTAAGTTTTCGAAAAACTGATTTCCCAAAAAAAACCCTTCTTGGGCCTTGATTTAAAATTTTTTTGAAAACGTTTTAGACGCGATCCACAGTCGAGTTGTTGCAACCAGGCTCTAATACCACAAAATATGTAACACCCTATACCCCTGTCCGTCGCCGGAATAGGGTATTAAGGTATTACATATCTAAATACAACCTATCGAGGTTCATAGTTACACGCTAGACTTAGGTTCATTGAGTTCTATAACCGAATGTATATCACTTGTAAAAAGGTTCGGTCAGTACATCATATCTTATTAAAATCATTTACAAGCATGCTAGCAAATTTCCACCATGTGGCTACTAACAATTTGGCCAAATCAATATTTTCAAATAACAGAACACTATATTCAAAACTCATTACATATGGGGTACTAACTAAAAATCATGCCACAAACATCGAACCATATGAGTATCATCAAAACATATATTCAAACTAGAAGACTAGGCAAGCCATTTTCGCATGGCTAGAATAATTACAACTCAAAATGTAATTTGGTTCAACAAAAAGGAGATTAGCCTATACATGCCATTGATCCAAAATAACTATCAAATGTACCAAAATAACGACGATAGTGTAGGTGATTAAGGCTTCAATCTCCGAGTCCGTAGCTTCCAAAATGAGATCTATAAAACAGAGGAAACGAAGTAAACGGAGTAAGTATTACAATGCTTAGTAAGTTTTAAGCAATGACAACGGATAAAACTCAAATTATAACATAGTTGCTCGTATTTTTGTTTCCCTCTTCTTTTGGGTACGTCACCCCTTAACCGAACATACACATTCTCATCATATACAAAAGTAGATAACTTTCACTTATAGTGAGCTCATGTAAACATAGACATATCGCATAATTTCACATAACATTTCGCATTGACCAATTGTATTTTGACCATATTAATAGTCTCATTTCATGCACACATATGTAATCGCATAATGACCTTAGGATTTGGTCCAAAAACCAGCTTGCATATAAGCTTAGGGTACATACCTGTATAACTTAACACTTTAAGTGCATTCGTTAGCAATCGTTACTATGAAGTCTTTTAGTCTTAGACTTTACTCGCATCATCATCGAGACCTTTAGCTCGGATAAAATCTCCATACATAGCCATCGGGCCTTTATCCCGGATATAATCTCCACATATAGCCTTCGGGTCTTAACCCGGACATCATCCCCATATATAGCCTTCGGGTCTTAACCCGGACATAGTCTCCACATATAGTCATCGGGTCTTTAATCTCGGATTCACATCACAGAGTCTCATACATATGTATTCACATGTTGCCACATTTCACATAGCAAGATCACACTTGTAATTCAATCAATTCATTCGCATACAAACATAAAACATGCTCCTTGACTTTATATCGTAAGTATCATTCAAAACTTATACATGTATACTCTTTTTCTAGACTTTCGGCCCAATGAGCAAACATACATAAGCAATACATTTCAAATCCCAATTTCAGTTTCTTTCTCTATGAGCCATTCGGCTATACAGCAAATATGTATAAGGTTTCTTTCTCAATGGGACATCGTTCAACTATCATGCACGTATTTCATGGCATTTTAATTTTATTAATCCTCGTTCAAACATCTCAATTGATCAATTTCACTTATAGTCAACTAAGAAACGCATATACTTCTCATAGCAAACACATACATTCGACCAATCACATAAATATCACAAGTCACTTCAAGCTGACTTCCTGAGCAACATTCACTAAATTATTCATAACTGGAGCTACGAAACTCCAAATCATATTCTGTAAATTTTCCCTGAAAATAGACTCACATATTTTATACCCATAAAATTTTCAGAATTTTTGGTTTGGCCAATCAATACCAGAATTTTCTTAAAGCTTCCCCTATTTCACTATTTGACTATACTGACCACTCTTCACTACAAATCAAATTTCTCATTGTAAAAAATTCAAAATATGTCCTGGCCTATTTTATTCGAAACTAGACTCATTAAGGAGTCTAAGCATATAAATTTTATCTTATAACAATTTTTATACAATTTATAGTGATTTTCTAAAAACAGAACAAGGGATTTCGGAGTCATTCTGACACTGTCTCACACAACTTTAAAAATCTCTTTATCGGCAATTCCTTTGCTTACAAGGTTTCTTTTATAAGAAACTAGACTCATTAATATTTAATTACATAATTTATTCAGCCTCTAATTCAACTCCCACAATTTATGGTGATTTTTCCAAAACATGTTACTGCTGCTGTACCAAGCAGATTTATGCAAAATTCACTCTTTAAAGTTCTTATTCATATAATTAAAACATAACATTACAAGGCATCATTTAGAGAAGTCATTGATCTTAACATATATATACATAATTCATATTCATTTTAATCAAAGAATTTATGCACATGGCCGAATAGGTCATTCCTTTAACCAAGAAGCTCCCACAAGCACAAATTGATCAATTAGTCTAACTACCATTTCTAAATGCATACATATTAAGGCCATTCGGCCATATGTCCAAGCATGGACTTTTATTCAAATCCATCTCATACAAAACACATTCATATAACTTATCCTACTATACAACTAATATCAAATCTTATTAGCACTACAATTCAAGAGTACTAAGTCCTTAAGACCACATGAAACAATCGTACATGCATATAAGGTATTTTAGACAACCTAAGCACACTCATGCATAACCAACACCTCATTCAAAAATAAAATCACATTACTTAAGAAGGCCGAATCTCAATTTGTTACGGAGCTCACCTCTAGCACCATTCTCTAAGCTTCATATTAAATCTCAACTATCCAAATCAATCAAAATAGCACGTACTAAGTTCATGTATAATTTCCCATAACCGAATACTTAAATACAACTATCAAAGACACCAAAATAGTCATGCTCACATTTCTATATCCCAAAATACCCCAAGGTTTTCAAGTCATCCATCAAGAGTACTTTCGGCATCCTTCTTAACCAAAGAAACAAATCCCGAACACACCTCATTACACACAAAAACATCAAAATAGCATCAAAGGTACATTCGGCCATTTGGGTTTACAAAATCAAATTACTCTAAAGTCTTATATTCATGAACCACAAGCCGAATACATATCCATTATGAGAGTGTTTAAGCCAAATGTACTTATAACACCTTTCTAAAACAAATTTTATCAATTAAAACCATTGTTCAAATTATTTATCACTATAATGCTATAGTCGAATCCCTCAATTAGCTAACATAGCCCTTGTATTCAATCTGATCACATATATACAATTTAAATTACAAAATTTTCAAAACCAAGCACAATTTCTTCATTTAACCAAAATAGCCATATGAAATTACTCTCATACTACTCTAATAGAATTTCCATGTATCACAAGGGCTTATACATATCAATTTAACTAGCTTCCTACTCATCTTTCTATCATTTTCATTTTAAAACATAAAACACCCAAAATTTATCACATTTCCAACATAAAACACCCGAATGCAAGCTTCACCAAAACTCAAAATTGTACATGGGTCATGACAAGAGCTTTAAAACCAACTCAATTTCACAATTTCAAAAGAAATTAACATGAAACACTTACCTTAATCAAAGCCTAAAATGACCGATTACTTTAGCTTGAATTCTTTCTTTTATTTTCCTTAGTTTCGGCAATGGAAGAAGAGAAAGATGGATGACTTTATTTTTATCACCCCATTTACTTATTAAAAATAACCTTTATTTCATTCTATTAATATCATTTTCATTTCCATTTATTTAATACACATAATACACACTCATTACAAAGTTACAAAACACAAACAAACAAAAATGTCATCATGTTAGTAGGTTGGCCGGCCATCATAATAAAAAGAGGGAAATTTGACATGCAAGGACATTAATTCTCTTGCATGCACTTTCTAGTCATCACATAATTACTTAGCTCATTTTCAAAGTTCACAATTAAGCCCTTTTAGGTGCAATTCACAATTATAAAGCTATATTAAAGCACCCAAAATATCACACATGAATTTACACATACAATAGGCATCAAAATAATTATTAAAATATTTTTGTGCCTCAGTTTTGTGGTCCCGAAACCACATTCCGACTAAGGTCGTTTTAAGGCTGTCACAACTCTCCCCCACTTAAGAAATTTTCGTCCCCGAAAATCTTACCAGAGAACAACTTAGGGTATCGTTCTTTCATAGACTTCTCAAGCTCCCAAGTAGCTTCTTCGACCCCGTGTTTGACCCACAACACTTTCACTAACGAAATTCTCTTATTCCGCAATTCTTTAACCTCGTGCGCCAAAATACGAATTGGTTCCTCTTCATAAGTCAAATCAGATCGAATCTCAATGTCAGATGGATTAATCACATGTGATGGGTTGGATCTATATCGTCGAAGCATCGAAACATGAAAAACGTTGTGAATCCTTTCAAGTTCGGGAGGCAAAATCAATCGATATGCTACCGGTCCAATCCGTTCAGTTATTTCATATGGCCTGATGAACCTCAGGCTCAATTTACCCTTACGGCCGAATCTAAGCACCTTATTCAAGGTGACACTTTAAGAAATACTTTGTCTCCGACCTGGTACTCAATGTCTTTTCGCTTTAGATCTGCATATGACTTTTGACGATCTGAAGCTGCCTTAAGACTATCACGGATCACTTTTACTTTTTGCTCGGCATCTCTAATCAAATCAACCCCAAAAATCTTACTTTCACTGAGCTCGGTCCACAACAATGGTGTACGGCATTTGCAACCGTATAAAGCCTCGTAAGGTGCCATCTTAATGCTTGATTGGAAACTGTTGTTGTACGCGAATTCAATCAAGGGCAAATACCGTTCCCACGAACCACTAAACTCAACGACACAACATCTCAACATATCCTCGAGTATTTGAATTACTCGTTCCGATTGACCGTCCGTCTGAGGATGGAACGCGGTACTAAAATGTAGCTTAGTACCCAGAGAATCTTGTAGTTTCTTCCAAAACCGCAATGTAAATCTCGGGTCTCTATCCGACACGATAGAGATAGGGACCCCGTGCAATCTGACGATCTGAGAAACATACAATTCCGCTAACTTATCAAGTGAGTAATTGTAACACCCTACACCCCTGTCCGTTGCCGGAATAGGGCTTCGAGGTATTACCTAACCAAACACAACTTGCCGAAGTTCATAGAAGCATACGAGACATAGATTCAGTTATACATCAATTACAATTAGTGATCAACTTAGTTCCTAGATTCGAACAGCCCAATTTTCAGGGTTATTTGTCTAATGCAACCCTATCACATATATATATATACTATAGGAGTACTATCGAAGTTGCAAGATGACTACCTACCAATAGGTGTAATTGAATTTCTAGGCATTAAGCTTACAATCATCACATCATATAGCCCATGCATTGAAATATCAAGTCACATAAAATTTCCAACAAAACATATACTCGACTTAGAGATTTAGCGAGCCATTTTCGCGTGGCTAGGATAATTACAACACCAAATATAATTCGGTTTAACAAAAGGAGATTAGCCTATACATGCCATTGTTCTCAAAATAACCATCGAATATACCAAAATAACGACGATAGTATAGGCGATTACAGCTTCAATCCCCGAGTCTGTAGCTTTAAAAAGGAGATCTATAAAACAGAGGAACAATATATACAGAGTAAGCATTTATATGCTTAGTAAGTTTTAAGCAATGTCACAGATAAAAATCAAATTATAAAATTTGACATTCGTATATTCATTGTAATCCCCTTTTAAGTATCACCATTTGGCCAAAAATGCAAATTCTCATATTAGTCATTAAGCAGAAAATCTTTCACTTGAAAGAGGGTACATATAACGAAGGTATGTTACATAATTTCATGTAACTCTTCATATTAACCAATGGCACAATAATCATATAAATAGTCAATTCGCTTACCCACATACACATCACATGATAACCTTACGATTTATTTCGATCCAAGTATAAGCTCAGGGTACATACCTGTTCAACTTAACGAATTTAACGTATTTAGTAACAATCGTCACTATGAAGTCTTTTATCTGGGACTTTACTCGCATTCTCATCGAGACCTTTAGCTCGGATAAATCTCCTCATAAAGCCAGCGGGTTTTAATCCCGGGTAATAATCTCCGCACGTAGCCGTCGGGTCTTTATCCGGATTTGATCTCCGCATATAGCCATCAGGTTTTAACCCGGACATAGTCTCCGCATATAGCCTTCGGGTTTTAATCCCGGATTCACATTACAGAGTCTCATGCATATATATATTCACATGTTACCATATTTCACATAGCAAAATCACATTTGTAATTCAAGCCCATTCATTCACATATAGACATATAACATGCTCAATGACTTTGCGTCGTAAACCTCATTCAAATCTAATACATGTATTCTTCATTTACTAAACTTTTAGCTCAATAAGCAAACACATGCATAATATAAGTCCCCGATCTCTTTCTTTGTTTAATTCTCCAATAGCCATTCGGCCACATAACAACATGTAATAGGTTTCATTCTCAATAACCTTATTACGGTAAGGACAATGGGACGTTATTCGTTTATCATACAAGTATATCATGGCATTTAAAATTAAGTACCAAATTCAATTACTCAAAACTTACCTTGAACTTTCCTGAGCAACTATGAGTTAGCTATTCGACCACTTTAGCCTTCCCTTTATCCGAACTTGTCCCTCTATGCTCTTGAGCTAAATAAAAATATTTAAATTTTTTTATTAATCCTTATTCATCATCTCAATTGATCATTTTCACTTATAGTCAAATAAGAAATGCATATACTTCTCATAGCAAGCACACACACATTCGGCCAATCACATACATATCATAAGTCGCAACAAGCTGACTTCCTGAGCAACATTCAATAAATTACTCATAACTGGAGCTACGAAACTCCAAATGAAGTGCTGTTAATTTTTTCTGAAAATAGACTCATATATCTTATAACCATAAAATTTTCAGAATTTTTGGTTTGGCCAATCAATACCAGAATTTTCTTAAAGTTTCCCCTATTTCACTGTTTGACTAAACCGACCACTCTTTACTACGAATCAAATTTCCCCTCGTACAGAATTCAAAATATGTCCTAGCCTATTTTATTCAAAACTAGACTCATTAAGGAGTCTAAGCATATAAATTTTATATTATAACAATTTTTATACAATTTATAGTGATTTTCTAAAAACAGAACAGGGGATTTCGGAGTCATTCCGACACTGTCTCACACAACTTTAAAAATCTCTTTATCGGCAATTCCTTTGCTTATAAGGTTTCTTTTATAAGAAACTAGACTCATTAAGCTTTAATTACATAATTTATTCAGCCTCTAATTCAACTCCCACAATTTATGGTGATTTTTCCAAAACACGTTACTGCTGCTGTACCAAGCAAATTTATACAAAATTCACTCTTTAAAGTTCTTATTCACATAATTAAAACATAACATTACAAGGCACCATTTAGAGAAGTCATTGATCTTAACATATATATACATAATTCATATTCATTTTAATCAAAGAATTTATGCACATGGCCGAATAGGTCATTCCCTTAACCATGAAGCTCCCACAAGCACAAATTGATCAATTAGTCTAACTACCATTCTCTAAGCTTCATGTTAAGTCCCAACTATCCAAATCAATCAAAATAACACATACTAAGTTCATGTATAATTCCCTATTCATAACTTAACCTATTAGCCGAATATACAAATGTCTCATTGAAAAATTATTTAATCAAGTTTTCTAACACACTTAATTAAATGATCATGAGATAACCCTTGTACACATTTGGCCTTTAATTCGATAATCCAATTTACAAATTGCAAGTTTAAAACACATAACCGAATGCCCAATTCTCAATCACGAACCAGAGTCTTAACATGGCTAAGTAACCAACAACTCATTCAATTTGACACAAAAACATATCTTTGCCAAATGTTACCTAACATTTTAAATCAAACCTTCAACATCTAAATTTATAACACATACACCCATTATTAATCAAAAAGAAATCTCCATTACCCAAATTAACAAAAATTCCAACTAATGGCCGACTACGAACACCTAGTCCCAAGCTCACGTTTTCACCCTTTCCAAGCTTAATTTGTCATTTAAGTACGTTATACTAATATTAAGCATATTTTGACAATTTATACAAAGTTACCAATTAAACTCATGCTCCTAATGCTTACATTCAAATTTCTCTTTCACAAGTTACCCAAACTATGCTCCAACCCCCAATTCCATTCGGCAAGCACAAAATAAAATAAATAAAATTTCAATTCATTGACCCAAAGTGTCCTTTAAGAATCAAAAATTAGAAGTAGGAAGGCTAGACATACAAACCGGCCCTACCCATTCATGAACAAGCATCTATCTAACTCAAACAACCTTCACATTCCTTGATCTTGCTAAAGCATCAAAGAAAACATGAATCTCTCTCTCACACTCTCATGGCCAAAAACCATCCCTTGACCAAAAATAAAAAAAATTCAACATGGACTTAACTAAGAATTGCATATAGTTCCTAATTACACCAAAATCAATAGGAAAAGCATGAAAAGTCACCTTGAATTTGAAAGACCTAAGTAGCCGAATGCCTTAGCCTCTCCTTTCTCTAGTTTCGGCCAAGGATGAAGAACAAAAGAATGGCCTTGTTATTTTCACCTCAACATGTTTTATTTTATTATTTTATCAACTTTTATTATTTCCATTTTATGAAACCATTTTATTTAATATAAACAAATTTATTATTATCATTATTTACTAACATACAAAGCACAAAATGCCAAAACAAAATCATCATTACCGTCCACTCACATTAAAAAGGTAAATTTGACATGCAACTCCCTCAATTTGCATGCATGCATTAACTAGTCACCACACATTTGTCTAGCATATTTTCAAAGTTCACTACTAAGTCCTTTTTAGTGAAATTCACATTTATAACTCTAAATTAACACACCAAAAATGTCACACATGAATTAACACATATTATAGGCATCAAAATGAATACTAAATTATTTTTATGCCTCGGTTTTGTGGTCCCAAAACCACATTCTGACTAGGGTCGTTTTAAGGCTGTCACAACTCTCCCCCATATAAGAAATTTTCGTCCCCGAAAATGTTACCTGAAAATAAGTTTGGGTAACGTTTTTTTATCGAATCCTCAAGCTCCCAAGTAGCTTCTTCAACCCCGTGTTTGACCCATAACACTTTCACTAACAAAATCCTCTTATTCCGCAACTCTTTAACCTCACGCGCCAAAATACGAATTGGTTCCTCCTCATAACTCAAATCAGATCGAATCTCAATGTCAGATGGATTAATCACATGTGATGGGTCGGATCTATATCATCGAAGCATCGAAACATGGAAAACATTGTGAATCTTTTCAAGTTCGGGAGGCAAAATCAATCAATATGCTACTGGTCCAATCCACTCAGATATTTCGTATGGTCCGATGAACCTCGAACTCAATTTACCCTTACGGCCGAATCTGAGCACATTTTTCCAAGGTGATACTTTAAGAAATACTTTGTCTCCGACCTGATACTCAATATCTTTCCGCTTTAAATCCGCGTATGACTTTTGACGATCTGAAGCTGCCTTAAGACTATCACGGATCACTTTTACTTTCTGCTCGGCATCTCTAATTAAATCGACTCCAAAGATCTTACTTTCACTGAGCTCGGTCCAAAACAACAGTGTACGGCATTTGCGACCGTACAAAGCCTCGTAAGGTGCCATCTTAATGCTCGATTAGAAACTGTTATTATAAGCGAATTCAATCAAAGGCAAATACCGTTCCCACGAACCACTAAACTCAAGGACACAACACCTCAACATATCCTCGAGTATTTGAATTACTCGTTCCGATTGACCGTCCATCTGAGGATGGAACGCGGTACTAAAATGTAGCTTAGTACCCAGAGAATCTTATAGTTTCTTCCAAAACCGCGATGTAAATCTCGAGTCTCTATCTGATACGATAGAGATAGGGACCCCGTGCAATCTGACGATCTGAGAAACATACAATTCCGCTAACTTATCAAGTGAGTAATCCGTACACACGGGTATAAAATGAGCTGATTTAGTTAATCGGTCTATGACAACCCAAATCGCATCCTTCTTGCTCGGTGTCAACGGTAGCCCAGATACAAAATCCATCGTGACTTTATCCCATTTCCACTCGAGAATCAAAATCGGTTGCAACAAACCCAAAGGCACCTGATGTTCCGCTTTTACTTGTTGGCATATCAAACACTTAGACATAAAATTTGAGATGTCGCGTTTCATACCATGCCACCAATACTGACATTTCAAATCGTTTCACATTTTTGTACTTCCCGGATGAACTGACATTCGACTATTATGGGCTTCATTTAAAATCATCGAAACCAACTCTGAACTTCTCGGAATACATACTCGGCCTCGAAACCTCAAACAATCATTATCATCAACTTGAAACTCAGAATTCACGTTTAAATCGCATTGAGCTCACTTGGCAATTAAATCGCCATCAGCTTTTTGAGCTTCACAAACTTGTCGTAGAAACACCGGTTTCGCTTTTAATTCCACTATCATCACACCATCATCAGATACCGATAAATGCACATTCATGACTCGTAAAGCAAACAATGATTTCCGGCTAAGAGCATCAGCAACTACATTCGCCTTTCCCGGATGATAGTCAATGACAAGCTCGTAATCCTTTAACAATTCAAGCCAACGTCTTTGTCTCAAATTCAAATCTCTTTGGGTCATCAAGTATTTGAAGCTTTTATGGTCGGAAAAGACATGACATTTCTCACCAAAAAGGTAGTGTCGCCAAATCTTCAGAGCAAACACAATAACAGCTAATTCGAGATCGTGAGTCGGATAGTTTTTCTCGTGAGGCTTTAACTGTCTCAAAGCATACGCAACAACTCTGCCCTCTTGCATCAAAACACATCCCAAGCCATTCAAATACGCGTCGCTATAGACCACATACTCTTTACCGGATTCAGGCTGAACTAATATTGGAGCTTCTGTCAAAAGGGCTTTCAATTGGTCGAAACTGTTCTGGCACTTTTCAGACCACTCAAATTTAACATCTTTCTGCAATAGCTTTGTCAACGGGGTTGAGATCATTGAGAAATCTTTCACAAACCGTCGGTAGTACCCGGCAAGTCCCAAAAAGCTTCGGACTTCTGAGACATTTCTAGGAGGCTTCCAATCAAGGATAGCAGATATTTTATTCGGATCGACTCGTATACCCGCAGCAGATACAATATGTCCCAGAAAGCTGACCTCGCGTAACCAGAACTCACACTTACTGAATTTCGCATACAATTGATTATCACGCAAAATCTGTAGCACAAGTCTTAAATGCTCGGCATGCTCAATCTCATCGCGAGAATAAACCAAAATGTCATCGATAAACACAACCATAAATCGATCTAGGTACCGCTTAAACACCCGATTCATCAGATCCATGAAAACAGCTGGGGCATTAGTCAGCCCAAACGGCATCACTAAAAATTCGTAGTGTCCGTACCTCGTTCTAAAAGCAGTCTTGGGTACGTCTGAGTCTCGAACTCGCAACTGATAATAGCCAGATTGCAAGTCAATCTTTGAAAACACTGAAGCTCCCTTTAGCTGATCAAATAAATCGTCGATACGAGGCAACGGATACTTATTCTTTATAGTCACTTTATTCAGCTGCCGATAGTCAATACACATTCTCAAAGTCCCGTCTTTCTTTTTCACGAACAAAACTGGTGCACCCTAGGGTGAAAAGCTCGGTCTTGCGAAACCTCTATCAGTCAATTCTTGCAACTGAGATTTCAACTCTTTCAACTCTGTCGGAGCCATACGATACGGAGCAATCGAAATCGGAGTTGTACCCGGAACTAGCTTAATGCCGAACTCCACCTCTCTAACAGGCGGTAATCCCAGTAATTCTTTAGGAAATACGTTTTGATACTCACAAACCACAGGTACAGACTCAAGCTTTCGTTCGGATATTTTGCTATCTAAAACATAAGCAAGATAAGCCTCGCAACCCTTTTGCATAAACTTCTGAGCCAGAACAGAAGATATTACTGCCGGTAGCCCGTTTAGATCAGAAGACTCAATCCGAATTATTTCATTATCCGAACATCTCAAATCAATAGTCTTTCGCTTGCAATGCACTACCGCATCGTGCACAGTCAACCAATCCATTCTGAGAATAACGTCGAATTCATCGAACGACAAAAGCATCAAATCGGTCGGAAAGCAGGAATTTCGAATCATAAGAGGACATTTCTTACACACTCTATCAACTAAAACACAACGACCCAAGGGATTGGATACTCGAATCACAAACTAAGTAGACTCAACAAGGAGAGTCTTACTGGATGCCAAAGTTTCACATACATATGAATGAGTTGAACCAGGGTCAATCAAAGCAATCACATTAGTATTAAAGAGAGTGAAAGTACCAGTAATAACATCTGGGGAAGAGGCATCCTCGCGTGCACGCATGGCGTAAGCTCTAGCAGGGGCACGAGTCTCAGATTTTGTCGTGGCATCTTTAAACCTTCTCCGACCGTCGCTAGCATTTCCTAGATTTCTAGGTGGTCTACCTCGTGCTGTAGTAGTACTCGGTTTCCCACTCTGATTCACATTCTGCTCGGACCATCTGGGGCAATCTCTTATAAAATGATCAGCCGACCCGCACTTATAACAAGAGCGATCATGAAATCTACGGCTCCCCGAATGCCATTTTCCACAATACTTGCACTCGGCTCTGTCTCGACGGTCGTTCCCAACACTAGCAGCAGAAGTGGCACGTGTACTCGCAGGGGGTCGATCACAGTCTCGTCTAGAAAAACCCGAAGTGGCATTTGGTCTGTTCGACTCACTTCAAAATTTCTTTGAGGATTTTTGAATAGACCTCCCCGAAGATCTCTTACGAAACTCTCTGGCTCCGCTATCAGCTTTTCTCTTTTCATTTCTAAGCTCTTCGGCCTTGCAGGCTCGCTCGACAAGAACAACGAACTCTTGAATTTCCAGAATGCCAACCAGTAGTTTGATGTCTTCATTTAACCCGTCCTCGAAGCGTTTACACATAATAGCTTCGGATGCTATGCACTCGCGAGCATATCGGCTAAGCCGTACGAATTCTCTCTCATATTCGGTCACTGACATTCGGCCCTGTTTAAGCTCAAGGAATTCCTTCCGTTTCCGATCGATAAATCTTTGGCTGATATACTTTTTACGGAATTCAACTTGGAAAAACTCCCAAGTAACTCGCTTTCTCGGCACAACAGAAACCAATGTGTTTCACCAATAGTAGGCAGAATCACGCAACAGAGATACGGCACATTTCAAGCACTCCTCGGGCGTACATGACAATTCATCGAACACACGGATTACATTATCAAGCCAAAACTCGGCCCGCTTAGCATCATCATCAACTGTGGCCCGAAATTCTTCAGCCCCATATTTTCTAATTTTGTCAACCGGGGGTTTACTCAACCTCACTGGGTCGGTCTCAGGAGGAGCCACGGGGGTCGGAAGTGGGTTATTCGGGGGAGGAGGTTGTGGAACAGTCGGATTAGTTCGTAAGAATTGAGTGAACCAATCATTCATCATTGCATAAAAGTTCTGCCTCATGTCATCGTCTCGATGATTGGTATTCGGCTGAGAGTCGATCGGCGCGGTCCCTTACTATACGAAAGCAGCCGCTACACTCTCAATATCCTCTGCTACGGCTCGATCAGGATCGGGATCCATTACTATACGAAAAACACATTTCAAATGTCAAAAATCACCACACTATCGTATTATCACAAAATGGCATGTATAGCTATACTCACACAGGCTACGTTAGTCCGAGAATCGACTAAACTGTAGCTCTGATACCAATAAAAAAATGTAACACCCTACACCCCTGTCCGTCGCTAGAATAGGGCTTCGAGGTATTACCTAACCAAACACAACTTGCCGAAGTTCATAGAAGCATACGAGACATAGATTCGGTTATACATCAATTACAATTAGTGATCAACTTAGTTCCTAGATTCGAACAGCCCAATTTTCGGGGTTATTTGTCTAATGCTATCACATATATATATACTATAGGAGTACTACTGAAGTTGCAAGATAACTACCTACCAATAGGTGTAATTGAATTTCTAGGCATTTAGCTTACAATCATCACATCATATAGCCCATGCATCGAAATATCAAGTCACATAAAATTTCCAACAAAACATATACTCGACTTAGAGATTTAGCGAGCCATTTTCGCATGGCTAGGATAATTACAACACCAAATATAATTCGGTTTAACAAAAGGAGATTAGCCTATACATGCCATTGTTCTCAAAATAACCATCGAATATACCAAAATAACGACGATAGTGTAGGCGATTACAGCTTCAATCCTCGAGTCCGTAGCTTCAAAAAGGAGATCTATAAAACAGAGGAACAATATATACAGAGTAAGCATTTATATGCTTAGTAAGTTTTAAGCAATGTCACAGATAAAAATCAAATTATAAAATTTGACATTCGTATATTCATTGTAATCCCCTTTTAAGTATCACCATTTGGCCAAAAATGCAAATTCTCATATTACTCATTAAGCAGAAAATCTTTCACTTGAAAGAGGGTACATATAACGAAGGTATGTTACATAATTTCATGTAACTCTTCACATTAACCAATGGCACAATAATCATATAAATAGTCAATTCGCTTACCCACATACACATCACATGATAACCTTACGATTTATTTCGATCCAAGTATAAGCTCAGGGTACATACCTGTTCAACTTAACGAATTTAACGTATTTAGTAACAATCGTCACTATGAAGTCTTTTATCTGGGACTTTACTCGCATTCTCATCGAGACCTTTAGCTCGGATAAATCTCCTCATAAAGCTAGCGGGTTTTAATCCCGGGTAATAATCTTCGCACGTAGCCGTCCGGATTTGATCTCCACATATAGCCATCGGGTTTTAACCCGGACATAGTCTCCGCATATAGCCTTTGGGTTTTAATCCCGGATTCACATCACAGAGTCTCATGCATATATATATTCACATGTTACCATATTTCACATAGCAAAATCACATTTGTAATTCAAGCCCATTCATTCACATATAGACATATAACATGCTCAATGACTTTGCGTCGTAAACCTCATTCAAATCTAATACATGTATTCTTCATTTACTAAACTTTTAGCTCAATAAGCAAACACATGCATAACATAAGTCCCCGATCTCTTTCTTTGTTTAATTCTCCAATAGCCATTCGGCCACATAACAACATGTAATAGGTTTCATTCTCAATAACCTTATTACGGTAAGGACAATGGGACGTTATTCGTTTATCATACAAGTATATCATGGCATTTAAAATTAAGTACCAAATTCAATTACTCAAAACTTACCTTGAACTTTCCCGAGCAACTATGAGTTAGCTATTCGACCACTTTAGCCTTCCCTTTATCCGAACTTGTCCCTCTATGCTCTTGAGCTAAATAAAAATATTTAAATTTTTTTATTAATCCTTATTCATCATCTCAATTGATCATTTTCACTTATAGTCAAATAAGAAATGCATATACTTCTCATAGCAAGCACACACACATTCGGCCAATCACATACATATCATAAGTCGCAACAAGCTGACTTCCTGAGCAACATTCAATAAATTACTCATAACTGGAGCTACGAAACTCCAAATGAAGTGCCGTTAATTTTTTCTGAAAATAGACTCATATATCTTATAACCATAAAATTTTCAGAATTTTTGGTTTGGCCAATCAATACCAGAATTTTCTTAAAGTTTCCCCTATTTCACTGTTTGACTAAACCGACCACTCTTTACTACAAATCGAATTTCTCCTTGTACAGAATTGAAAATATGTCCTAGCCTATTTTATTCAAAACTAGACTCATTAAGGAGTCTAAGCATATAAATTTTATATTATAACAATTTTTATACAATTTATAGTGATTTTCTAAAGACAGAACAGGGGATTTCGGAGTCATTCCGACACTGTCTCACACAACTTTAAAAATCTCTTTATCGGCAATTCCTTTGCTTATAAGGTTTCTTTTATAAGAAACTAGACTCGTTAAGCTTTAATTACATAATTTATTCAGCCTCTAATTCAACTCCCACAATTTATGGTGATTTTTCCAAAACACGTTACTGCTGCTGTACCAAGCAGATTTATACAAAATTCACTCTTTAAAGTTCTGATTCACATAATTAAAACATAACATTACAAGGCATCATTTAGAGAAGTCATTGATCTTAACATATATATATACATAATTCATATTCATTTTAATCAAAGAATTTATGCACATGGCCGAATAGGTCATTCCCTTAACCATGAAGCTCCCACAAGCACAAATTGATCAATTAGTCTAACTACCATTCTCTAAGCTTCATGTTAAGTCCCAACTATCCAAATCAATCAAAATAACACATACTAAGTTCATGTATAATTCCCCATTCATAACTTAACCTATTAGCCGAATATACAAATGTCTCATTGAAAAATTATTTAATCAAGTTTTCTAACACACTTAATTAAATGATCATGAGATAACCCTTGTACACATTCGGCCTTTAATTCGATAATCCAATTTACAAATTGCAAGTTTAAAACACATAACCGAATGCCCAATTCTCAATCACGAACCAAAGTCTTAACATGGCTAAGTAACCAACAACTCATTCAATTTGACACAAAAACATATCTTTGCCAAATGTTACCTAACATTTTAAATCAAACCTTCAACATCTAAATTTATAACACACACCCATTATTAATCAAAAAGAAATCTCCATTACCCAAATTAACAAAAATTCCAACTAATGGCCGACTACGAACACCTAGTCCCAAGCTCACGTTTTCACCCTTTCCAAGCTTAATTTGTCATTTAAGTACGTTATACTAATATTAAGCATATTTTGACAATTTATACAAAGTTACCAATTAAACTCATGCTCCTAATGCTTACATTCAAATTTCTCTTTCACAAGTTACCCAAACTATGCTCCAACCCCCAATTCCATTCGGCAAGCACAAAATAAAATAAATAAAATTTCAATTCATTGACCCAAAGTGTCCTTTAAGAATCAAAAATTAGAAGTAGGAAGGCTAGACATACAAACCGGCCCTACCCATTCATGAACAAGCATCTATCTAACTCAAACAACCTTCACATTCCTTGATCTTGCTAAAGCATCAAAGAAAACATGAATCTCTCTCTCACACTCTCATGGCCAAAAACCATCCCTTGACCAAAAATAAAAAAAATTCAACATGGACTTAACTAAGAATTGCATATAGTTCCTAATTACACCAAAATCAATAGGAAAAGCATGAAAAGTCACCTTGAATTTGAAAGACCTAAGTAGCCGAATGCCTTAGCCTCTCCTTTCTCTAGTTTCGGCCAAGGATGAAGAACAAAAGAATGGCCTTGTTATTTTCACCTCAACATGTTTTATTTTATTATTTTATCAACTTTTATTATTTCCATTTTATGAAACCATTTTATTTAATATAAACAAATTTATTATTATCATTATTTACTAACATACAAAGCACAAAATGCCAAAACAAAATCATCATTACCATCCACTCACATTAAAAAGGTAAATTTGACATGCAACTCCCTCAATTTGCATGCATGCATTAACTAGTCACCACACATTTGTCTAGCATATTTTCAAAGTTCACTACTAAGTCCTTTTTAGTGAAATTCACATTTATAACTCTAAATTAACACACCAAAAATGTCACACATGAATTAACACATATTATAGGCATCAAAATGAATACTAAATTATTTTTATGCCTCGGTTTTGTGGTCCCGAAACCATATTCCAACTAGGGTCGTTTTAAGGCTGTCACAGTAATCCGTACGCACGGGTATAAAATGAGCTGATTTAGTTAGACGGTCTACAACAACCCAAATCGCATCCTTCTTCCTCGGTGTTAACGGTAGTCCAGATACAAAATCCATCGTGACTTTATCCCATTTCCACTCGAGAATCAAAATCGGTTGCAACAAACCCAAAGGCACCTGATGTTCCGCTTTTACTTGTTGGCATATCAAACACTTAGACATAAAATTTGAGATGTCGCGTTTCATACCATGCCACCAATACTGACATTTCAAATCGTTTCACATTTTTGTACTTCCCGGATGAACTGACATTCGACTATTATGGGCTTCATTTAAAATCATCGAAACCAACTCTGAACTTCTCGGAATACATACTCGGCCTTGAAACCTCAAACAATCATTATCATCAACTTGAAACTCAGAATTCACGTTTAAATCGCATTGAGCTCGCTTGGCAATTAAATCGCCATCAGCTTTTTGAGCTTCACAAACTTGTCGTAGAAACACCGGTTTCGCTTTTAATTCCACTATCATCACACCATCATCAGATACCGATAAATGCACATTCATGACTCGTAAAGCAAACAATGATTTCCGGCTAAGAGCATCAGCAACTACATTCGCCTTTCCCGGATGATAGTCAATGACAAGCTCGTAATCCTTTAACAATTCAAGCCAACGTCTTTGTCTCAAATTCAAATCTCTTTGGGTCATCAAGTATTTGAAGCTTTTATGGTCGGAAAAGACATGACATTTCTCACCAAAAAGGTAGTGTCGCCAAATCTTCAGAGCAAACACAATAACAGCTAATTCGAGATCGTGAGTCGGATAGTTTTTCTCGTGAGGCTTTAACTGTCTCAAAGCATACGCAACAACTCTGCCCTCTTGCATCAAAACACATCCCAAGCCATTCAAATACGCGTCGCTATAGACCACATACTCTTTACCGGATTCAGGCTGAACTAATATTGGAGCTTCTGTCAAAAGGGCTTTCAATTGGTCGAAACTGTTCTGGCACTTTTCAGACCACTCAAATTTAACATCTTTCTGCAATAGCTTTGTCAACGGGGTTGAGATCATTGAGAAATCTTTCACAAACCGTCGGTAGTACCCGGCAAGTCCCAAAAAGCTTTGGACTTCTGAGACATTTCTAGGAGGCTTCCAATCAAGGATAGCAGATATTTTATTCGGATCAACTCGTACACCCGCAGCAAATACAATATGTCGCAGAAAGCCGACCTCGCGCAACTAGAACTCACACTTACTGAATTTCGCATACAACTGATTATCACGCAAAATCTGTAGCACAAGTCTTAAATGCTCGGCATGCTCAATCTCATCGCGAGAATAAACCAAAATGTCATCGATAAACACAACCACAAATCGATCTAGGTACCACTTAAACACCCGATTCATCAGATCCATGAAAACAGCGGGGGCATTAGTCAGCCCAAATGGCATCACTAAAAATTCATAGTGTCCGTACCTCGTTCTGAAGGCGGTCTTGGGTACATCTGAGTCTCGAACTCGCAACTGATAATAGCTGGATCGCAAGTCAATCTTTGAAAACACTGAAGCTCCTTTTAGCTGATCAAATAGGTCATCAGTACGAGGCAACGGATACTTATTCTTTATAGTCACTTTGTTCAGCTGCCGATAGTCAATACACATTCTCAAAGTCCCGTCTTTCTTTTTCACGAACAAAACTGGTGCACCCTAGGGTGAAAAGCTCGGTCTTGTGAAACCTCTATCAGTCAATTCTTGCAACTGAGATTTCAACTCTTTCAACTCTGTCGGAGCCATACGATACGAAGTAATCGAAATCGGAGTTGTACCCAGAGCTAACTCAATGCCAAACTCAACCTCTCTAACTGGTGGTAATCCCGGTAATTCTTCAGGAAACACGTCCGGATACTCACAAACCACAGGTACAGCCTCAAGCTTTTGCTCGGATATTTTGTTATCCAAAATATAAGCAAGGTAAGCCTCGCAACCCTTTTTCATAAATTTCTGAGCCAGTATAGAAGATATTACCGCCGGTAGCCCGTTTAGATCTGTAGACTCAATCCGAATTATCTCATTAGTCAAACATCGTAAATCAATAGTCTTTCATTTGCAATTCACTACCGCATCGTGCACAGTCAACCAATCTATTCTAAGTATAACGTCGAATTCATCGAATGGCAAAAGCATCAAATCGGTCGGAAAACAGAAATCCCGAATCATAAGGGGACATTTATTACACACTCTATCAACTAAAACACAATGGCCCAAGGGATTGGACACTCGAATCACAAACTCAGTAGACTCAATAGGGAGAGTCTTACTGGATGCCAAAGTTTCACATACATATGAATGAGTTGAACCGGGGTTAATCAAAGCAATCACATTAGTATCATAAAGAGTGAAATTACCGGTAATAACATCTGGCGAAGAGGCATCCTCTCGTGCGCGAATAGCGTAAGCCCTAGTAGGAGCACGAGCCTCGGATTTTGTCATGGCATCTTTAAACCTTCTCTAACCGCCGCTAGCATTTCTCGAATTTCTAGGTGGTCTACCTCGTGCTGAAGTAGTACTCGGTTTCCCACTCTGATTCACATTTTGCTCGGACCATCTGGGGCAATCTCTTATAAAATGATCAGCCGACCCGCACTTATAACAAGAGCGATCGTGAAATCTGCAGCTCCCCGAATGCCATTTTCCATAATACTTGCACTCGGCTCTGTCTCGATGGTCATTTCCAACACTACCAACAGAAGTGGCACGTGTACTCATAGGGGGTCGATCACGATCTCGTCTAGAAAAATCTGAGTTAGCATTAGATCTGTCCGAGTCACCTCAAAATTTCTTTGAGGATTTTTGAATAGACCTCCCCGAAGATCTCTTACGGAACTCTCTGGCTCCGCTATCAGCTTTTCTCTTTTCATTTTTAAGCTCTTCGACCTTGCAGGCTTGCTCGACAAGAACAACAAACTCTTGAATTTCCAGAATGCCAACCAGTAGTTTGATGTCTTCATTTAACCCGTCCTCGAAGCGTTTACACATAATAGCTTCGGATGCTATGCACTCGCGAGCATATCGGCTAAGCCCTATGAATTCTCTCTCATATTTGGTCACTGACATTTGGCCCTGTTTAAGCTCAAGGAATTCCTTCCGTTTCTGATCGATAAATCTTTGGCTGATATACTTTTTACGGAATTCAACTTGGAAAAACTCCCAAGTAACTCGCTCTCTCGGCACAACAGAAACCAATGTGTTCCACCAATAGTAGGCAGAATCACGCAATAGAGATACGGCACATTTCAAGCACTCCTCGGGCGTACATGACAATTCATCGAACACACGGATTACATTATTGAGCCAAAACTCGGCCCGCTCAGCATCATCGTCAACTGTAGCCCGAAACTCTTCGACCCCGTATTTTCTAATTTTGTCGACTGGGGGTTTACTCGACCTCACAGGGTCGGTCTCAGGAGGAGCCACAGGGGTCGGAAGTGGGTTATTCGGGGGAGGAGGTTGTGGAACAGTCGGATTAGTTTGAAGAAATTGAGTGAACCAATCACTTATCATTGCATAAAAATTCTGTCTCATGTCATCATCTCGATACTGGTATTCGGCTGAGAGTCGTTCGGCGCGGTCCCTTGCGCGGGAGCAGCCGCTACACTCTAGATATCCTCCGCTACGGCTCGATTGGGATCAGGATCCATTACTATACGAACAACACATTTCGAATGTCAGAAATCACCACACTATCATATTATCACAAAATGGCATGTATAGCTATACTCACACACGCTACGTTAATCCGAGAATCGACTAAACCGTAGTACTGATACCAATAAAAATGTAACACCCTATACCCCTGTCCGTCGCTAGAATAGGGTATTAAGGTATTACATATCTAAATACAACCTACTGAGGTTCATAGTTACACGCTAGACTTAGGTTCATTGAGTTCTATAACCAAATGTATATCACTTGTAAAAAGGTTCGGTCAGTACATCATATCTCATTAAAATCGTTTACAAGCATGCTAGCAAATTTCCACCATGTGGCTACTAACAATTTGGCCAAATCAATATTTTCAAATAACAGAACACTATATTCGAAACTCATTACATATGGGGTACTAACTAAAAATCATGCCACAAACATCGAACCATATAAGTATCATCAAAACATATATTCAAACTAGAAGACTAGGCAAGCCATTTTCGCATGGCTAGAATAATTACAACTCAAAATGTAATTTGGTTCAACAAAAAGGAGATTAGCCTATACATGCCATTGATCCAAAATAACTATCAAATGTACCAAAATAACGACGATAGTGTAGGTGATTAAGGCTTCAATCCCCGAGTCCGTAGCTTCCAAAATGAGATCTATAAAATAGAGGAAACGAAGTAAACGGAGTAAGCATTACAATGCTTAGTAAGTTTTAAGCAATGACAACGGATAAAACTCAAATTATAACATAGTTGTTCGTATTTTTGTTTCCCTCTTCTTTTGGGTACGTCACCCCTTAACCGAACATACACATTCTCATCATATACAAAAGTAGATAACTTTCACTTATAGTGAGCTCATGTAAACATAGACATATCGCATAATTTCACATAACATTTCGCATTGACCAATTGTATTTTGACCATATTAATAGTCTCATTTCATGCACACATATGTAATCGCATAATGACCTTAGGATTTGGTCCAAAAACCAGCTTGCATATAAGCTTAGGGTACATACCTGTATAACTTAACACTTTAAGCGCATTCATTAGCAATCGTTACTATGAAGTCTTTTAGTCTTAGACTTTACTTGCATCATCATCGAGACCTTTAGCTCGGATAAAATCTCCATACATAGCCTTCGGGCCTTTATCCCGGATATAATCTCCGCATATAGCCTTCGGGTCTTAACCCGGACATCATCCCCATATATAGCCTTCGGGTCTTAACCCGGACATAGTCTCCACATATAGTCATCGGGTCTTTAATCCCGGATTCACATCACAGAGTCTCATACATATGTATTCACATGTTGCAACATTTCACATAGCAAGATCACACTTGTAATTCAATCAATTCATTCGCATACAAACATATAACATGCTCCTTGACTTTATATCGTAAGTATCATTCAAAACTTATACATGTATACTCTTTTTCTAGACTTTCGGCCCAATGAGCAAACATACATAAGCAATACATTTCAAATCCCAATTTCAGTTTCTTTCTCTATGAGCCATTCGACTATATAGCAAACATGTATAAGGTTTCTTTCTCAATGGGACATCGTTCAACTATCATGCACGTATTTCATGGCATTTTAAATTAAATACCAAATTCAATTACTCAAAACTTACCTTGAACCTTTCCGAGCAACTGTGAGTTGGCTATTCGACCACTTTAGCCTTCCCTTTATCCGAACTTGTCCCTCTATGCTCTTGAGCTAAATAAAATATTTAATTTTATTAATCCTCATTCAAACATCTCAATTGATCAATTTCACTTATAGTCAAATAAGAAACGCATATACTTCTCATAGCAAACACATACATTCGGCCAATCACATAAATATCACAAGTCACTTCAAGCTGACTTCCTGAGCAACATTCACTAAATTATTCATAACTGGAGCTACAAAACTCCAAATCACATTCCGTAAATTTTCCCTGAAAATAGACTCACATATTTTATACCCATAAAATTTTCAGAATTTTTGGTTTGGCCAATCAATACCAGAATTTTCTTAAAGTTTCCCCTATTTCACTATTTGACTATACTGACCACTCTTCACTACAAATCAAATTTCTCATTGTACAGAATTCAAAATATGTCCTGGCCTATTTTATTCGAAACTAGACTCATTAAGGAGTCTAAGCATATAAATTTTATCTTATAAAAATTTTTATACAATTTATAGTGATTTTCTAAAGACAGAACAGGGGATTTCGGAGTCATTCTGACACTGTCTCACACAACTTTAAAAATCTCTTTATCGGCAATTCCTTTGCTTACAAGGTTTCTTTTATAAGAAACTAGACTCATTAAAATTTAATTACATAATTTATTCAGCCTCTAATTCAACTCCCACAATTTATGGTGATTTTTCCAAAACACGTTACTCCTGCTGTACCAAGCAGATTTATGCAAAATTCACTCTTTAAAGTTCTTATTCACATAATTAGAACATAACATTACAAGGCATCATTTAGAGAAGTCATTGATCTTAACATATATGTACATAATTCATATTCATTTTAATCAAAGAATTTATGCACATGGCCGAATAGGTCATTCCTTTAACCAAGAAGCTCCCACAAGCACAAATTGATCAATTAGTCTAACTACCATTTCTAAATGCATACATATTAAGGCCATTCGGCCATATGTCCAAGCATGGACTTTTATTCAAATCCATCCCATACATAACACTTTCATATAACGTATCCTACTATACAACTAATATCAAATCTTATTAGCACTACAATTCAAGAGTACTAAGTCCTTAAGACCACATGAAACAATCGTACATGCATATAAGGTATTTTAGACAACTTAAGCACACTCATGCATAACCAACACCTCATTCAAAAATAAAATCACATTATTTAAGAAGGCCGAATCTCAATTTGTTACGGAGTTCACCTTTAGCACCATTCTCTAAGCTTCATATTAAATCTCAACTATCCAAATCAATCAAAATAGCACGTACTAAGTTCATGTATAATTTCCCATAACCGAATACTTAAATACAACTATCAAAGACATCAAAATAGTCATGCTCACATTTCTATATACCAAAATACCCCAAGGTTTTCAAGTCATCCATCAAGAGTACTTTCGGCATCCTTCTTAACCAAAGAAACAAATCCCGAACACACCTCATTACACACAAAAACATCAAAATAGCATCAAAGGTACATTCGGCCATTTGAGTTTACAAAATCAAATTACTCTAAAGTCTTATATTCATGAACCACAAGCCGAATACATATCCATTATGAGAGTGTTTAAGCCAAATGTACTTATAACACCTTTCTAAAACAAATTTTATCAATTAAAACCATTGTTCAAATTATTTATCACTATAATGCTATAGTCGAATCCCTCAATTAGCTAACATAGCCCTTGTATTCAATCTAATCATATATATACAATTTAAATTACAAAATTTTCAAAACCAAGCACAATTTCTTCATTTAACCAAAATAGCTGTATGAAATTACTCTCATACTACTCTAATAGAATTTCCATGTATCACAAGGGCTTATACATATCAATTTAACTAGCTTCCTACTCATCTTTCTATCATTTTCATTTTAAAACATAAAACACCCAAAATTTATCACATTTCCAACATAAAACACCCGAATGCAAGCTTCACCAAAACTCAAAATTGTACATGGGTCATGACAAGAGCTTTAAAACCAACTCAATTTCACAATTTCAAAAGAAATTAACATGAAACACTTACCTTAATCAAAGCCTAAAATGACCGATTACTTTAGCTTGAATTCTTTCTTTTATTTTGCCTTAGTTTCGGCAATGGAAAAAGAGAAAGATGGATGACTTTGTTTTTATCACCCCATTTACTTATTAAAAATAACCTTTATTTCATTTTATTAATATCATTTTCATTTCCATTTATTTAATACACATAATACACACTCATCACAAAGTTACAAAACACAAACAAACAAAAATGTCATCATGTTAGTAGGTTGGCCGGCCATCATAATAAAAAGAGGGAAATTTGACATGCAAGGACATTAATTCTCTTGCATGCACTTTCTAGTCATCACATAATTACCTAGCTCATTTTCAAAGTTCACAATTAAGCCCTTTTAGGTGCAATTCACAATTATAAAGCTATATTAAAGCACCCAAAATATCACACATGAATTTACACATACAATAGGCATCAAAATAATTATTAAAATATTTTTGTGCCTCGGTTTTGTGGTCCCGAAACCACATTCTGACTAAGGTCGTTTTAAGGCTGTCACAAAATATAACACCCCAAACCCGACACAGACGTTACGGCCAAGTCTGGTGTGTCACATCACCTACAACTAACCATGTTTCCTAGTTACTACGATTAAGGTGAGCTTTACAAAACCTTTAATAGAGTTTAAAGATAAAATCCCGGTTAGATCGTGAACGTCCTATCCACTACCAAATTCTAGGGGTATTTCTATAATAGGACTTAACCTTTGTTACTTGTTTGATGCGTGTGATTGATTTTGAAAACGTTTGTTTAGTTTTGAGAAAACTCGCGTAGCCATATTCAAAATAATTAAGATGTAGTATGAATAAGTAATTAAAAACCCAAAGTAAAAATAATTAGAGCGGCCTTATTACAAACCCAAATTAAAAATAAAACGATTGAAATAAGTAATAAAATAAATAATTTGATTAAACCAGAAATGCAGTCTTTGTGGCCACTCTGAATCCCTCCCAGCTTCAAGTCCACCAATTTAGGGCTCACCTGCAAGGATGGAAGGAAAGAGGTGAGTTTGGATACTCAGTGTGTAAAGAAAGCCCATCCAGAGCCCAAAATAGCTCAAGCCCAATAGGCCTAAGCCCTGTCCAGTCTTAGTAGTAACTGGGCCGAAGCCCTATTTAGATACAGTAAACTGGGCCTTAGCCCTTTTTCAATCAATAGTACGGCCCGTAGGCCCATTACAGTAACAGATCAGTGATTATGCATGCATGCCCAAACCCAGCCTAAATCCAGCCACTACACTCCACTCGTACCAACCATAAACACTCCATATGGGGAAACAACTCGACCCACCCAACCGCTACACTCCACAGTCGCAGCAACGCTGCTCCGATAAGGTGGCCAAACCACTAATAGTAATACGAGGCAAAGCCTCTTTCAGTAAACAGTATGGCCAAAGCCCTTTTCAGTAATCAGTACGAGGCAAAGCCTCTTTCAGTAATCGTGGCAATGCCACATGCACTTCCTCCATCAATAATCCCAAATCCCATGCAACAGATAATCATGATATGGCATACAGTAAACAGGAACAGTAAATCATGCATTTTAGTCAAATTTAGCCCTAGGCATATAACAGTCATTTTGCACCTAGGGGTAAAACTATAATTTCTCACCCTTAAGGAGTATTTCAGTAATTATTCCAATTTTTAGGGTTTTATGCATATTTCAGTCATTAATAATCCAACTTTCATCTCAGTAACTTATTTAGCCCATTTTAGCAGTTTAACGTTATTGTGCCCTAAAACCCCTAATGGGTCTTACAGTGTCATTTAGCTACTTAAGCCCATTTAAGCCCGATTTTTATGTCTAGTTTACCAGTTTTAGCATACGAGTCTCTAGAACTCTCTTACTACCAGTTTTCACCCTAATGGGCCCGTAAGCCCATTGGGCCCAAATTCAGCCCATCAAAGCCCAAACTTACCGAAATGTACGAAATCGCGCACTCACTTATTTTACCGATTCTGATTACAGATCTATCGCTTCCAACCGACCCACGAGCGTTCGCACACTCGCTAGCCCACGAAACACTAGAATTTTATCTTTTCGGCTTTTATCGATTTAGACTACAGAAGGGTGTTCGTTTACACACCTGTTTTGCGACGAATGCTAACGAGATCTCCCAAGGAATTAACCTACAATCAATCACCTAAACGTTAAACTATGATTCGACTATAAGTAACTAACACACTTACCATATTTGGCCAACCATAAGTAAAGCCTTAAATCCTTTACCTTTGTCGAAACTGATGGCTAGATCTAAATCTAGTCTCCCAAAGGATCCTAGCCTTCCAAAGCTCCTTGATCAACAGCCTTTGATCCATCCTACTCACAATAGAACGAAAAAACAACAAGCTCTTAGCCTTACACGACAGCCACCCTATACATATAGGGGTTTTCAGCTTTTCTTAAATCCCAAATAACGAATAGACAAGAAAGATTTATGTACTTACCAACGATCTACTAAACAAGAATGTTTCCAACCCTTCTTTAATACAGATCTAACGTAGATCTACTTGTTAAACTTAAGCAGAGACCGAATCTAACTATCTAAAGATTCAGCTACCAAGTCCCTATGATTATGGTGATTTCGATTTTGATGTGATGAAAAAGAGAATGGTTCGAAGTTATGGGCTTGAAGTGGTGATGTCGACAAAGACTAGGGTTTTAAAAGTGTGAAATTCGGCTAAAGGAGAAGAAAAGAGCAAGGGTATTTACTCAAGAAGGAATCGGTATACAACAACCTTTTTTGGGATTTCAGCTTTTATGGCAATCGGCTAGGAAACTTGAGAAGAATGAAGAAGAATCGTAGGTTCGGTTTTGACAAAAAGAAAAGGAAAGATGACAAGGGTTCAGCTTTTTAAAAACTAAAGAAGAGAAAAATGAAAGAAAGAAAGAGAGGAGAGGAGAAGAGAAGAGTAGATTCGGCTAGATGGAGAAATCGGCAATGAACCCTTAGGTAATAGGTCTTGGCTTTTAGGATAGAAAAGAGGAGAAAGGAACGACAGCAACGAAACCCTAACCTTACTATACATAATTCAGCAAAAAGAAAGACCAACAATCTCAAAAGGCCACCTTAACCAGTCGGCACACAAAGAACAATGTCGAAATTGATACCTATTTCCCCCTAGCCGATTATGCACTCTCCCTACACCCCTACAATCGACCAAGACCTTCAACCTTTCAAAATTCCTAAAATCTCTCTACTTTATCCTACCAAATTCAATCTCCTGAACACTTCAAAATCTCTTCTGTAGAGTTTTACTTGAGTTCCATCACATGCCCAGCACATGCACAAAAATAAAAGTATCACTTGCTTACCTTGCAACTTGAACACTGGCCCTTGCACCCTGTCCACATGCCACTTTTTTAGGAGCTTAGTGGCGCCACCTTTCCACTTTACCAAGGGCCTCTTTGTGTCATATTTCACTAACTTTTTCTTAAAGGCCCACTTAACCAAGTCCTCTTTACTTTAAATCTGAAATTTGATATTTTTGCTAGATTTTATCTTAGGCTTGGGCCTTCTAAAGGCCCACTAACACACTTAAACATAAATTTAATAATCAAAGCACCAAAATTTTAAGATTTCACCAAAACCACAAAAATCCCGAAAATCAGGGCGTTACATAGCCAAAATTGACAGCTCCCCTAAGGATTTAGGGGTTTTCGGCTTTTCTTGAATTACCAAATTACGAAAGAGGGGGTTTTGAGCACTTACCATCGTTTGTACTGCTAAAGAAGAGTCCCGAATACAAGACTATTCCAAATCTATTGTAGATCTAACCAAAACACAAGCAGAGAGTAGATCTAAGTGATTTCGACTTTTGGACCTATCCTAGAGTATGTTTGTTTCGGTTTTAAAGAAAAATAGAAGAAAAGAAGTTCACAAAGTAAAAGAAATAATCGACAGAGAGAGATGAGAGGTTTGAGATTCGGCTTCTTGAAAAGAAATAGCGATGGGGAGAAGTTTTGGTCAAGGTGAAATGGGCAACAAGGTTTGAGCAAGGGTTACTTCAATTGGTGTAGTGAAAAAGGTGACGAAAAAAGAAGGGAATTCGGCTTTAAGAAACAAAAGAAAGAAGTTTTAGCTCTTGGACAAATCGACACAAGGAGAATGTAGAGATCAAGTTTTCAGTTTTTAGGAAAAAGAAGAAGGAAGAAAAGAAAACTAAGGGCACTATACCTATTCAGCTAAAAGAAATAGCCCTTATTTGCCAAATTCTGAAGGCTTAACCCCTACAAATGTCGGCACAAACCACCCTAATTGCCGAAAGTGACAACTCTTAACACCTTAGCCGAAAATGCTAAACCAAAGTCCCTTGGCCAGCCAACTCTTGCTTCCATTAGAAATCCCTACATTTTCTCCTCCTTATCCTCTTTGATTCAATCCCATGAGCACTTCAAACTATTCCCAGTAGAGTTTCACTTGGAGTCCATCACATGCCTTGCACATGCATAAAAAATAAAACACCACCTTGCTTACCATAAGACTTGAACCCAAGCCCTTGCACAGCTTCCACACGCCACTCCCTTTACATAGCCACCCTACCCCTGGTCACCTTGTGTCTTAAATTACCAATATTTTCTTAAAAGCCCACTTAAACTGAGAAATTAACATGTGCATAGGACACGCACATGCCAACCAACCGTGGCAGCGCTGATAGGATCACAAAACACACGGCCAACCCAAATGTCACACGGGAGTGCCCACGGCCGTGGGGCCAAATCCTTATTATTTAAATTTTAATTTTAAATTTTCATTTTCTTTACTTTATATTCCCCTTTTTCCCCTTATTTTTAAATTCTTATCGAGTAATACTTGAATTTTACACACAGTTGTACTTATTCTCTTTAGTCACCTAGAATCACAAACCTCAAGTAGTCCTTTCTCCAAATGTTCACACCTCCAACTCAAGGAATTCATCCAAATATTCAGGGAGTTTTACTTCTCTCCCTATCTTATGATTTTATGCTTTTATTGCTACTAATGTATCTTTGTACATTGAGGGCAATGTACATCTTAAGTGTGGGGGGCAACTCACTTTCGTTTTTTGTATTATCTTTGAAACCCCTAAAAATTTTTACCATTAACTTGTCGCATTGTTATCAAATTTTGAATTCTCACTTTAACTCTCTGCATTATTCTCAATCCCCTATTAAGATGAATTTTGATTAATTTATGATTTTTATTGATATGTTGAGAATTAAGACATAGGTACTTATGCTCTGATTATTCAAACTTTAAGACATTAGAGAATCAAGCATAATAAGTTGAAATTTTTGAGAATTTAAATTTTTTCTAGGTTATTTTCCCTAATTTTAAGTGTCATTTTGAGATTTGAAATTCGCAGGATTGACATCAAAAGCCATAATTCTGGTGAGATTTTTGAGCCTTTTGAGCATACATCCTTTCGTGCTCACTTTTATTGTTACTTTGAGTGAGTCAATACTGATTTGTTATTCTAGAACTTGCTTTGATTATACATGTCGAGACCACATCATTGATTTGATATACCAAAATGATAAAGGCAACTAGGTAGTACCTGCTGATAAAATCATAAGATAGGGAGGGCCTGTGCAAATTCTGGATCGTGATGTTAAGATGTTAAGGAAGAAATCAGTCCCTTTGGTAAAAGTGCTTTGGCATAATCACGGTAGAGAAGAAGCTACATGGGAGCCGGAGGAGGCGATACGTCAACAATACCCTCACCTGATTGGACCAGGTAAAATGTCGGGGTTGAAATTTCTTTAATGGGGTAGAGTTGTAACGCCCCAAATTTTAGGGTTTTTGAATTTTTACGTAAATTTATTTTTGCATGGCCTGATGTGCTGTAGTAATGAATTGAGTGTGTTTAGTAGACCTTTAGTAGGCCTAAGGTTAAGTCTTAAGCCTGGCAGAATTTTAATTTAGCCTTATGTGAGAATGGACTTTGGCAGAGTGGGCTTTTAAATAAATATTGGGTTTTCAGGCACAAGGAAGCTTGTGGTAAAGTGGCAAGTCATGCCACTTAAAACACAGGGAGGTGGCATGTGGTAGCTTGTGAGGGAGCTAAGGTTCGAATCTCCCTGATGGCAAAATCTTTTAATTTTGCTACTTGAGCATGGTAAGAGGTGGACTCCAAGTTAAATTCTGAGGGAAGGTGTTTGAGTTGCTCATGGGATTGGATTAAGGAGTGATAAGGGGAGATTATCAAAGAGAAAATTTAGGAATTTGAGTGAGGAGCAAGTGTTGGCCGATTATGGGATTGCTTGGAGGGCAATTCGGCTAAGGGGTAAAGGGTAGCATTTTCGGCAAATAGAGAGTGTGAGTGTGTGTGTCGAGTTCTCTTTTTGGGTTTTCTTTCAGGATTTGGTTTCTTTTTGCGTTTTGGTGGGTTGGTGTAGTGGGTGCCAATTTCTTTTTCGGTATCCTCGGGTTTTGATTCTTGCTTTGTTTTCTTCTACCAAATGCTTACTTTAGCCGACACCTAGACCATTCTTTCTTCTTCTTTTCTTTGGTGGCTAACCGAATCCTACCTTGGCCTCTCTAGTTTGATTTGGCCGAACTTACCTTCTTCTTCTTCTTCTTCTTCTCCTTCTCCTTCCTCTTTTCTTTATTATTTGAAATTGATTCACTTAGAACCCCTCTTGGCCGATTGCTTCAAAAGCCGAAAACCTGAAACATTTAGCCTTCTTCTTGCCGATTTCTTCTTGGTCGATTCCTCCAAAGCCAAAACTCACATCTTTCTCTTCTTTTTCATACTCCATACTTTGCTAAGACCAAACCTAATCATTCTCTACCCACTTCTTGTATAGCCGAATACCATTCTCCTTTGTTAAACAAGTCCCTAAATCGATTACCCTTCTTCAAGTGTTCACCCCTCTTGTGTTATCTACACTAGCCGAATAGTTGGGTCTCTCCTCCTGCATCAAGTTTCGATTAGATCTGCAAGAGTGTTAAGTTTAGGCTAGTAAGCGACTGTTGCTAGATTTCCATAGATCGGTTAAGCAAATTGGGTAAGTACTTATCGTTATAGATTTCGGTTTTTATTTTGGCTTTTTCTTCTAGTAGAGATTCAGTTTGGGAGGTTAACACTCCTGTAACTTTCATATGTTGGATTGGACCTATCCATGGTCGTAAGTGCTTAGATCTGACATCGTTCAATCAATCCTAAAGGGAAACATTGAATTTAAGTGATTATAGGCAAGCGGAGCAGTGGTAAGTAACCGTTGAGTAAGTTTTGTATATAGTTTCATTAGATACTGGTTAAAGTTTTGATGATCATTGTTATGGTAATAGGTTGAGCGTGTACCGACTATGGGAATCGCGAAATTAGGTGTGTAACGACACCTTCTAGTAGCTTAGATCAGCAAAAGCTGAAAAGCCAAAATGCTGAAATACTGGCATTTCGAGGACTTCCGAGCATGCAAACGCTCGTGGGTCAATCCGAAATCATGAATCTGGAATATTGGACTGTAAGGGTTGTTGTGCGCGATTTCGTGCACTTAGGTTGTTCTAGGCCTCGATGGGCCAAAACTGGGCCCGATGGCTTACGGGCCCATATGGGTAAAAGTATATGGTAAGTAATTTCTGGTAAATTGGATATTAAATCTGAGATAATATGCGTAAAATTAGACTGAGCGGGCCATATAAGCATTTGGGCTCTCTCGGGCCCATTAGGGGTTTTTGAGCCCAATTTCACTATATGATTGTATGGACTTTCTGAGTCACTTGGAGCGATGTTAGACCTGTTGGAAGGTCGTATTAAGCATGAAACCTAGAAACGTAGCTAAATGACCAAAATACCTTGAAGGGTAAAAATTACCATTTTACCCTTAGATGCCTAAAGACTGTTTTACCCCTAGAAATAGTTGATTGATTTGCATGTATCTGTATCTGATAATCTGTATGCTTATGTCATGTAGTACTCTAGGTTGCATGGGGTTGGGTTATGGATATGGAGGAAGTTCTGTTTAGTGGCACTGCCGCGCGTTCTGTTTAGAGGCTCCGCCTCATATTTCTGTTCTGGTCGCTCTGCCACGATTTCTGTACTAGCAGCTCTGCTGCGTCTGTGGTGTGTAGGGCTGGGTGGGTTGAGTTATTCCTCACATGGTGTGTTGGGCCGGTATGGATGGTGTGTTGGGCTGGACTGGGTTTAGGCTTTGCATACATACATACATATGTATATCCTGTTCTGTATCTGTAATGGGCCCAAGGCCCGCTCTGTTTCTAAAAAGGGCCAAGGCCCAGTTTGATCTATATCTGAATAGGGCTTCGGCCCAGACTGAGTTTTGACTGATGTCTGACATTGGTTGGGTTACATTACACACTAAGTTTTCACAAACTCACCATATTATTTCCATCCATGTAGGTAACCCGCAACCATTAGGGACTTGGAGCTGCGAGGGATTCGGGGTGGCCACGTGATTCATGCTTCCGATTTTAAGTTTTTCTTAAATTTTAATTTATTTCGATTCCATTTTCAATTTTGGATTTATGCTATAATAAGGCCACTTGGGTATTTTGTTTTGGCTTTCTTTATTATTTGTTATAAACCGATAGACTAGATTATGCGGGTTTTCAAAATTAATCAAACGTTTTAAACATGATTTACGTAATGACTAGATAACTCAACAATGATAGCACAATAATGAGATTTTGATATAAACTTTACTTGGTAATTAATACGGTTTCCAAACCTGATAATGTTTATCAATTACAAGCTATTAATCATGGCTTTCCAACAAATAACATAACATTTTGTTATAAAGATGAACGTAACTGAATCAATCGTCCATGTGACACTTCAGATCTGGCCATAACGTCTGGGCCAGGTTTGGGGTGTTACATTTCCAAAAGGCATTGTAAGAAACTCATAATGTCCATACCTCATTCTGAATGCAATTTTTGGCACATCTGACTCTTTAACTCTCAACTGATAGTAGCCAGATCTCAATTCAATCTCTGAAAACACTGTTTCCCCTCTAAATTGATCAAACAAATCATCGATCCTCGGCAAAGTATACTTGTTCTTTATAGTCACTTTGTTGAGCTGTCAATAATCAATACAAAGTCTCATAGATCCATCTTTTCTTCTTTACAAACAAAACGGGAGCACCCTAAAGAGAAAAACTTAGTCTCGCAAATCCCTTATCTATTAACTCTTACAACTAAGTCTTTAATTCTTTTAATTCAGTCAGAGCCATCCTATATGAAGTAATCGGTATTAAGGCAGTCCCAAATATTAAATCAATAGCGATCTCAATCTCTCTGATCGAAGGCAACCCAGGCAACTCTTCAAAAAACACATCCAAAAATTCACAGACTATCAGTATTGATTCAATTTTCAATTTGGATACTTTCATATTCAACACATAAGCAAGAATTGCTTCACAGCCCTTTCTTACATATCTCTAAGCCGACATAGATGAAATCACAATAGGCAGTTCACTCAATTCATCTGTTTCAATCCAAAGCATCTCACTATTTTCACATTTCAATTCAATAATTTTCTATCTATAATTTACCTTGGCATCATGCAATGTCAACCAATCCATACCCAAAATAGCATCAAACTCATCAAATGGTAACAACATAAAGTCAGCCAGAAAACAGTGACCTCAAATCATCAAAGGACAATTCTTGTAAACTTTATCCACTAACACATACTTGCCTAAAGGGTTTGACACTTTAATCACAAACTCAGTAGACTCAACAGGCAAATTCATACTAGTTACCAAATTCATGCAAATATCAGAATGCGTCAATTCAGGATCAATTAGTGCAACGTACCATAAAGTGCAAATGTACTCGTAATCACATCAGGGGATGATGCATCCTCTTGAGCACGAATGACATACGTTCTCGCAAGTGCTCTTGCTTATGATCTTACAGCTGAATCCTTGGACACACCTTTGGTACTAGTTGCATTTCCCACAGTTTTCACTAGCCTCCCTCTAGCCGCTGTGTTGCTTGATCTTGCATTCTGAAAGTTATCTTTTCAGTCATTTCAAGGCAATCCTTAATGAAATGATCTTGGGAGCCACATTAAAAACAAACCCAGTTGATTATCCAACATTCACCGGGATGTCGCCTACCACAATGTTGGCATTCGGGCTTATCAGATCTCACATTCCCAATGCTCGCTAGGGATGTAGTTCGTGCCTTAGAACCCGAATATTGCTTCCCACGATCTTTGCTAGGATTCCCTGCTGAAACATTTGAACGAATGTGCATATCTCTCGACTTCTTAAACGAGGACTAAAAGGACTTACTCATCGATCTCTTTCTCGAATCTCTAGTATCGAGCTCAGCTTTTCTCCTTTCCTGACTCAACTCTTCGGCTTTGCAAGCTCATTCTACTAGCACAACAAACTCTTTCAGTTCTAAAATTCCAAAAAAATAATCTGATATCCTCATTCAGTCCATCTTCAAATCTCCTACACATAATAGCCTCGGTGGAAACACATTCCCGAGCACACTTACTAAGTCTAACAAACTCTTTCTCGTATTCAGATACAGTCTATAATGCCCCAAAAATCTATGTTTTGATTTTATGTGTTTTGATTCGAATAATAGACTATTTGAGTGGCTTAAGAGTGGTTGGGAGTCCCTGAGAAATCCTGGGTTCGGGTCTTGTCGTCTACAAATAATTCTATTTTTCTTAATTAGAGGAACTGGACTTCAGGGGGTAGCCTTTTAAAATATTACGTTTAACTATGACATAAAGGAGCTTGTTAGGCTAAGTGGTAGTGGCGTGTTAGGGACACAATGAGGGCTTGAGTTCAAGTCACTTTGTGCAAACGAATATTTAGCTCTCTAGCCATGTGAGAAGCAGAATGTGACTCAAACTTGTTGGTTGGTGAATTTGACTTAGTCTTGGAGAGGTTATAAGGAGATATGGGAGGAGTTTTAGGAGGAGATTGGGGAGAAAAACAATGAGGTGGAAGTGTGTGGGAGTATTGTGCCAAAATCACACTTGAGTTTGGCTTTAGGTGCTATTCCTCTCCTCATTTTCAATTTTTACCATTTGGCATTGAAGTTATTTCGCTCTTTTGTTCCTAAAGCAGAAAATACCTATTGGCAATTCGGGTATTTGGTTCCTTTATGCTACGGTTTTGAGTTCTTTCCATGACCATTTTGTTTCCTCATTTTAACTGACCCTTTTTCTTATTCTTTCTTTTCCCTTCTCAACATTCTCTGTTTTTCTTCTTCTTGTAGCCGAAATCATCTTTCTTCTTTTGTTTCCTTTTGCTTTTCCAAGCCTTAGCCGAACCTCTCTCTTCTCTCCTCTCTCTTCTCTATACTCTTCTTTCTTCCCCTCTTCATTCACCATTCTTCACCTTTCTGGTCTCCTTTATAATTAATTCTTTCTTTCTCTTTCCTTGTTCAGGTTTCGGTGACAGTGGTTCTAATCATTTGGCGAGTTATTTGTCCTCTATTCTTTCTATATTTTCAAAGTTGTTCCCTTTTTCTAAAAAGCCGAATGTTGTTCTTCTAATGGTTTCGAATTGCAATCTTTGACCCTCTTTGTGATATGATATTCGTTGGGTCTTAGGTCTCCCGAGGGGTTTATTAGAAGTACTAAAGTTTTCAGAACCTCTTTGTTGATTTCAATCTAAGGTAATCCTGTTCTCAATTATTTAGGTCGACTGGGGATAGATTGGGTTATGTTGTATTGAGGCGAATACTTGTTCCCTAATCTAGGGATTGGGCCTTTTGGATTAGTGCTTATCAACCCTTGGGTTAGGCAGTCATAACTGATAGATTACTCTTTTATCGCAGTTAATCGATAAGGAAGGGTGATCGGTTCTAGCCAACTATCATAGAGGAATAAGCTGTAACACCCCTATCTCATAACCGTTACTGGATTAGGAAAGGGGCATTACCGGACTTGTAACTCAGATCAGATCAGTAAAATTTTAAACACAACATTCATCAATATATTTCTAATGATACCAATAAAATTGTAACACCCCTATCCCGTAACCTTCACCGAATTAGGAAAGGGGCATTACCGGACTTGTAACTCAAATCAGATCAGTAAAATTTTAAACACAACATTCATCAGTATATTTCTATAACCAACATCAAAGCATGCTTTAAAGATTCGTAAAATGATACATAAATTCATTGGGGGTCAAATTAAAAACATGAGAAAGATAAGGAAAGCTTTGAGAAAATTTTCAAGTTAGGGACACATGGCCGTGTCCCTAGCCCATGTACACCAACACGGTCGTGCCCCACCAGACACGCCCATGCACTCAGTCCGTGGGCAACACTGTCAAACCCCACACAGTCACTAGACATGTCCGTGTGTCCAGTTCGTGCCCAACACTGACAAATACCACACGGCTACTAGACACGCCTGTGTGTCTAGGCCGTGCGCAAGACTACCTAAAATATTTTAGGTGTAAGGGTTACACGGCTGAGTCACACGCCCATGTGTTCAGACCGTGTGGCACAATGTAGGCTTGGTTTAAGCCATTTTGCCACCCAAATGGGTCATCCCTACAAGCATTAAAATAACCACATCATTTTATACACCATTTGGCAATCAAAACAAGTATTTCAGACATAAAATGAACCATTTCATAGCTAACCAATTCAACCATGACACTTACCATTTCTATCAACATCCTTCATCACAAACTTTACCATATAGAACACATAATATTAGTTGTTCAAAATAGGTTAAATATACACCAAACAAGCCACATCTCATAGCTTGAATAAGTGCCCAAAACATACCATATTCATTAGCAAAGCTAAACATAAACATTCACCTAACAACTAGCCTATACATGTCATGACCGTCTTATTTACAAAGATTCAAAAGTACCAAAAGCTTGATGGATAGTGTGATAGCAAGTCTCCGACTCGTCCAAAAATTGAGCTAGCTTCCGAATCTATAAAACAAGAGAAAGTAACAGAGTAAGCTTTAAAGGCTTAGTAAGCCCGTATAACGTAGAATTAAACTTACTGAACATTAGAGATAAGCACATAAATAATTTCAAACCAAGTGATGAACTTATTTTGCCTACTCATCAATAAGGCACAAGTTAGTACTTGCAAAATCTTATGATCATTCATTCACCAAATGGATCATTCACATGACACGAGCATATATCAAATACTTATAACATATAATTCATTGATATTCATACCATGCAGTTCATATAATTCTTATAACTCATGTAACTTGTAATTCATATACTCTTTGATCATCATGTAACATGTATCGGTATTTGCCCGTTGAACCTTTAAGAACATCAAGGGATACTCGGGTGATACACACACAGTGTATATACGTGTAACTTGTAATCCGTTAATGCATCATATAGGCTCTTTCGAGCCTGAAACGGTAAGCCCAAAGGCTAAACATGTGATCCCAAAGGATGAACGGTAAGCCCGTAGGCTGAACGGTAAGTCCAAAGACTGAACATGTAATCTCGAAGGATGAACATATAGCTCATGAGCTGTGGTGAGTCCGCAACAAATGCAGGAGCTCAAACCACCCCGTAGCCCTAGTGACATGTCACTTGTATCCTACGACTTTCTACGGTTTGAACGGGACTCGGTAATCATTTCGACATATAACCAATTTGCATTTCTATTCATCATTTCACATACACACCATATGAAATTCAACATATATCAAATAGGCAAACCTAAGTCTATGGTTCATTATGCATTCATATAGCATTAAAACAACATTTATAAACCTTAAACAAGTTCAATTCTAATTATACGAACTTACATTGATTCCCCGATATCTACTCGTCTACCTTTCGTTTTTCCCGATCCAGTTCCGGGATTTGATTGTCGTTATCTATATTAATGCAAATTCAGCTATTCAATCACCAACATATTCAATTTAGTCTAAAAACATATATTTTGGCCAATTTACAAATTAACCCCTATACTTTAGCACTTTACAATTTAGTCCTTTAAACACAAAATAACAAATTGCATAATGAGACCCTATATATATCAAAACTGAATATTTATATATCTCATATAAGCACATATCTTTCATAAAATCACATTTCTAACCACATAATTTCTATTTCTTTTCAATTAAATCCTTAAAGCTCATTTTCATCAAAAACTACTTTGTAAAACTTGTATATTTCCAAATAAACATCAATAATTCACCATTATTCATCAAAATAACCATGTATTCATCAATGGCATATTTCAAAAACACAACCAATTTCAGAAATTGAGGTACGAGTCAGCTAAACTGAGCTGCAACGAGCTCAAAAACATAAAAATCATTAAAAATCGAGACAAAACTGTACCTTAATTGCTAAATGAAGCTTGGCTGAATGAAAAGCTCAAACCCTTCTTTTCTTTTGTTCAAAATCGGTGGAAGATGAAGAAAATGAAGCATTTTCATGTTTTAATGAAATTAATAAACATTTAATTATAAAATACCATAAGTAACCTTTATAAAACCATTGAAAAATCATATAACATAAGGAAATAAATGTCCACTACCATTTAAAATGGTAAAATAACCATTTAAGGACTCCCACTTACAAAGACAAAGTCATATAAGCCCTTTATGCAATAGAACTCAAGTTTATCGCTTTATGCGATTTAGTCCTTTTTACCGAATTAATCTATCAAACAATAAAATTTTTATACGAAACTTTCACACCATATATCTATCATGCTGTAAAACATATTAAAGCAATAAAAACAATATTTTGAGTTGGTTAAGTGGTCCCAAAACCACTCGTTCTGATTAGGATCTAAAATGGGTTGTTACATAAGCGATATTTCTCAACCAAGGTGAGCAATGGTTGTCGATTTGGGGATAAATTAATTATTAACTCTATTGGTTGTAAAGCTGATATGTGCACCTTGGTTGATTATAGGTTCGAGAAGCGTGGATCTTAGCTAGCTTTCGCAAAACAGGTGTGTAAACACCCCGCTTTAACTATAGAACGTCAAAAGCTAAAAAGCTAAAAGGCTTTGCGTTGATGCCACATGAGCACGTGAGCGAGCGTGTGGTAAGACGAGCCCATGATACATGGGCGTAAACCACTATGAGCGTTCCCATGGGCTTAGAAAGTCATTACATTGCATTCATACCCACTTAAAAAGGTGATTGTTTTTCGTATGAAAGTCATTACATTCATACCCAACGAGAGTTTTCCCGTTCTGATTCATTTGTATCATCTTCATATTGTAATGAATGAACAAAACAAAAAGACAAAGAAAATAGAAGAAAAGAAAGGTAAGAAATGTTAATGCAAGAAAATAAGCGGATCTTAAATGACATCGAGAGAAGAAAAAGAGAAATGAAAGAAACGGAGAGTGAAATAAAGAAAAAAGAGATTGAGAATCGTGAGCAAGAAACAAAAATTGAAAAAAATTGAGATCGAAAAAACATGTGAGAAAGAAAAGAAAATTGAAAAAGAAAGTGAGTTTGGAAAAAGAAAAGAAAATGAGCAAGAAGTAAGTGTCAACGAGTTTTCAAAAATAAAAGACACTATGGTAAAAGAACGAGAGTTTGAAAATGAGTTAGAATAAGGAACGAGTGAGAAAGATGCAAGTGGACAAAACAAAGCAAGGAATGTTTTTACTAACCATCCTATGAGTTCTCCTTGTATTTTGTCTTCTTTTCAGGTTTCTCAAGGTTCATTTGACAAGTTCCAACTCCATTACCTTCCCGATGGGAGACAGTTTCAATTAATTGAGAAAGGTAAGATCGAAGTTGACGATAATCCATAAGTGCATAAAAGTAATCAAGGTAAGGGTTCTTTGTTATGCGAGTCTTAATAAATTTACTCACATGTTATTGATGAGAAAGTCAAAAACTTAGTTTGTGAAAGAGCTCCTCATTTTTATTTGGCTGAAAATCATAATCTGATTATTGAAGATTTTATTTTGAATCATGGTTTGAAGAATTTTTCTGTTGTTGAGAATGGCATTGGCAAGCTTGTTGTTGAAGAAGGATTAATTCAGCACAAACAACATCTAATCTCGTGTAATAAAAAGTTGATACATAAAATGCTTAATATGTTTGTTTGTAATGTTATTAAATATACTCTAAGTTGTGCGAAATTCACATGTTTGTGTAAGTTTGTTCACATGAGATCTAAGAAGCTTGATTGTTTAAGTATATTTGTGCTTAATTTCTCTTTGTCTAGCATGCATGGTTTATTAATGAAAAAGGAATTCTTGCTGCATTTTGGAAAGAATGATCAAAATCATGTGTTTAATCCTGGAGTTGTTATTATGGATCGTCAATGAGAGAAAGCAAGCATCATAAATTTTGTTTGAATGAATGTGTAAACAATTTTGCTTGTATGATGTTTTGTTTTTAAATCTAAAAATAAAGTTGTTGAATTGTGATAAGTTGCAAATGCAAATTCTAACCTTTGATCCCTGACATGGTTTAAAGGATTCGCACATGCTTTGCACGATTACAAGTTTCACTTGCTTCATGTTCTTTCCATGATGCCGGTCATGAAATTTTCGAGTCAGATTGAAATGGTAAGAGAGAGCTTTGTTTTTAATCTCGAAAATTATTATTTTGTGATATTGTTCAAGGGATTTGAGTTATGGAATTTGGTTTCCCAAGGCTATAACTTTCAAATGCTTTGTGATTCTAATTTGATGCCATCAATGAAATTTTCGATCCATCATGAGAAGGTAAGGCTAAATCATGTTTTTTATCCTGGCATTGTTTCATTTGCTAAATTTTTGAATGTGATTTCAAGAAATTCTTTTGTGCCTATAACTTGTAATATCACTAATTTGTTTTATTCTTCTATAGGTGACGACCCAGAATGGTATCCTCCTAAAGAGGGAGGGTATGGAAATAACCTACTTCTATTGCGAAGCATTTGTGGTTCTCAGGTTTTCAGAAATGAATCTGTCAGGTTCATGAACAAAGGTGTTTGTGATCTTGAAAAATTTTTTGCGAGCAAATGCCCCGATTTGAGGACAAATCGTCTTCCAGAGGTACTCTTTTTCTTTTTCCATAGTCTCATTCATTAATAATAGGAACTCATTTCGGTGATGATTCGAGCCGTATTGAATTGCCCAATCGTGAATTTGAGTAAGACTTGGTTCGTTTCGGGTTAAATGGAACAAGATAGAAGAAATGGCTTCAAATAATGTGTAAGAGTATGCCAAAAGATCAATCATGAGATGGTTGTAATAACATACTTGATTTACCGTGTTTATTAATATAAGGTGTTGCCATTATTATTTTAGTTTCTTTTCTCTGTGTATAAATAAACTGTTTTATAATAATGTCCTGAGAATAATATGATTATTCTTAAAAGATCCTTAGTCAAGTATTATTGTTAACTAGGACAACAATAATGCATTAAGACTAACATATAGTTGATTGATGATAAAGAGTTGTCATTGATATGGAGTGTCAAAATCAATGCATGAATATGTGTGTTAGAGAACACCATATTGGACTGACCCGCTATGAGTATGTTTCTTGGATTATTATGTAATTGTCACAACATAACTCATAGTGATTAATATGTATATGATCCTCAAACTTGAGATCATCATTATCCCAACATCGTGAGTTGTATATTTTGATACAGTCAAACATACACCGTAACTGGTTGTTCTATAAAGGCTGATGTTGGATATACCACAATCTATGTAGAGGGATATGGTTGATCAATATAGGATAAGTCCTTCCTACATAATGGGAGTAATATCTTAGGCCACTTGATTGAGTGAGAATAGAAATGCATGGTCATGCTCAAATAAGTTGAAATGAGATGTCATACTTATTTGTGTATCATAGTCTACTCAAGATATCAAGAAATATGGGATGAACTATGCAAGTGTAACTATTCCATGACTTGTGTCCATTCCAGAGATAAAGGGCTTAATGATTAATGCATGAAAGGTTAATCACAAAAAAAGGTTATATCAAAACATGACTTCTTGTAACTTAAGTAGCAATGATGTATTGCTAGATGCCACTTATTGTTTGTAACATTAGAATCGTTCTAGTATTACTACTAACGTTACAAGAACCTACAGGGTCACACCCTATGGTTGAAATGAACGGAATAAAACATAGTCGGTATTGTGTTTAGTTGTCATATGAATTAGATTAATTATAGAATTAATTTAATTGGGCAATCAAATATCGAACATATTATATGAACAAGGATGTTGTACACATACTGAGAACATAGTTCTATTAATATATGAATTTGGTTCATATATAAATTTAAATAAATATAATTTACCGAAATCCTTATTATAATTAATGTAATATAGTTTTCGGTTAAAACATTATTATATTTATTTATTTTTAATTATGATTATTATGTTCGGATAAAAATTTTATGAATTATGATTCATTATATATATACCAATTATAAAAGGTGAGAGATAGGGAGTTTTTAAAAAAAAAGGAAAATGGAAAACCCTAAGATAAAAAATAAAAAAAAAACCTAAACACTTTGCTTGTAAGGTCTAGCAGCTGTTAAGCAAAGAAATCTCCAAAAACTGTTTTTGGAGATTTCTTCTATTCATCGTCAAACCAGGTGGATTATGTAGAGGTCGACATCATAAGAGGTTGCAGCTTGGTTCGATAGTAGATCAAAATTCTCGTTGCCTAGATGTCGCTATCTACTCAGATTGGAGTTTTGATAATTTCAAAACCATTATTTCACCCCGATTCGTTCCTCGCACATGGATCCATGGTTTAGATCACCGAAATTATTTTTTTGCTGCACCATGGGGGTACCAGCATTCCAACAGTGGTATCAGAGCCACTTGTGTGATACGAACTCGAGTTTAAATACTTGGGTGATGCAATTGTATGAGATGCATGCTTTAATTTCATTATGTTTTACTGTTTAAATCATCTAAGCATAACCTGATAACTGTTCCTTTCGATAATTGATTAAATGTTAATCATAGTGTTATGGCCTATTCGATTTTATGTTATTACTGTTAACTTTAACAAATCTATAATGATGCGATGGTGGTATTTACAATTTCAAGTAAGAGTTAACTGGCTAGTGGAACAAGGTTTGTTCCGGTATGAAACCTCAAGGATTAAAATCCTAAAAAACACGATTTTGTTGATAAAAGTTATCAAATCGTGAGGTTTCATTTGACTGCGTATGCGGTCCATACCGTGGGGGCTCCGCCCCCGTACAATGGTAGTAGGTAAAATGGTTAAATAAATAATGGATAGTTTCGGCTAACAAAAGAAATAGTTGATAGATTGGTGAATGGAAAAATAGGACTCAAACTTCAAGAACGATTCAATACTATAAAGAGTATTGCCCAAGACTTATATCGCTTAAGGTGAAAGATGATGAAGGTAGATGGACCTTGACCCGTTACCTAAAGAGGTAGGAACCAAAGGTATAATGAACACCACACCAAAGGTGATAAGTTCGGTTTAACAAAGAACAGATTGATGCCACAAGAATACTTGATAAGTCAATTCAGTCCCGAAAGAATAAGGAGAATTAGAAATCTCACAAGTTTCAAATTTAGCATAAATTCAGCAAAAAGTCCCTTACAATGAGCTGATTACAAATATTTATAGTGCTAGATAAGGCCTAGCCGAAAATTCACAAATGTTCAGCTAAAATGAGCTAATAATGAGCTGAAATAAAACTTAATCACTAAGCACAAACTCTTGAAATTCTAGGCCTAAGTAACAACAACTATCAATAAGATTTAATGTTCTAATTCAGCTGATTTAATAAGCTTGAATGCTTTGGTTTCATTCTTGAGCAGCCAAAGAGTTTAAGATAAGCTTTAAATTCTTCACTGGACAACCGAATAGACACCAGCAACATTCATGATATTTTTGGGCACACAAACAGACCATGGAGTGTTCTTAAAGAGGCAATCGGTTATGGAAGTTGTAATCACTCCTTTGTCCATTGCTATTCTTGAACGGCTCCTTGAAGAAGATGGAGAGGCTACCGAATTTAATGATGCATATTGCTCTCCATTTATTGTTGTAATAACCCCTTGTTTGTAACCAATTCCAACTGAATAGTCACATTTATCACTTTGTAACCGCCATTTGGACATAATTGATTCCAACTAAATAGTCACCTACAAGCATTTATTAACAAACATATTAAAACACATTTAAACACACTAAACTTAATAAGCTTAATTAATAAACTGTAAATAAGCACATTTAACACTTAACTTAATTTAATAAATTGTAAATAAACATATTTATCAATAAGTTATTCCAGCAATTAAATAAACTACGATAAGCATTTATTCCAAAAATTAATTAACTAAAATGAGTTTAATAGAAAAAATAAAGTCCAACAACTCAATTATTAACTAAGATGAGTTTAATAAAATTAAAGTTCAACTTGTAATAAATTGTAAGGGACGCCTATTGAGCTAAATGAGCTTGTAATTAAGCCTCATTTTGCACTTAGGCCCTTCGAGCTTAGGCCAATCTTGATGGCGTCGAGTTGCGTCGTAACATGATGCGAGTGGGTTTGCATCACCAAAAGTTTATCACTTATAGCATTCGTACTTATGAAATTCACTTACATTCCTGTACCACATCATCATACAGAAACATATATTTTCACATCTTTGTTATTTTTCCCGTTGAATATTCAAAATTTTAACGGATACTCGGAAAGCTTGCACATTCATGCCACATATATGTAGCCAAAGCTACCTCTTATCACATTTCACATATATGCTCTATTCCAAGCTAGCCATGGGTCTGCTCACACAAGCTGATGGTCGAGACGTAGCTACTTAGTGTTGCTCACATAAGCTGGTAGGTATCCGCAACATATGCAAGAGTACCTAGCCACTGGTAGACATACAAAACCAGCACCCGAAATCACATAATCACATAATCACACATAGTTTCCTAGTGACATGTCACTTGTATCCTATTCTATTCCTAAAGTTTAACCGGGATTTCTCACTTATCACTTATCGAAACTTTGTCAATTACATCTGTTAGGTCAATTACACATTTCATGCACATTAAAGTATCAAAACATAAATTAACGATGCATTATTTACGTACTGATACGAACCCGACTGTATCATGTTTCGACACAAACCGTCGCCATCAAGATTGGCCTAAGCTTGAGGGGCCTAAGTGCAAAATAAAGCTTCTTTACAAGCTCATTCAGCTCCATCGGTGTTACTTGCAATTTATTGCAAGTTGAATTTAAATTTTAATAAACTCATCTTAAGTTTAATAAATGAGTTGCTGGTTTTATTTCAACTCATCTTAGTTTATTTATTTGAGTTTTTATTAAACTTCATTTAATAAGATGCTTATTTAATTAATCTAGTTACTAGGATAATTTATTGAAGCATGAGTTTAAGTTTATTTAATTTTTGCTTCTATTAATTAAACTAGTTGCTGCATTAATTGATGTCTTTGTTTATAGTTCATTTATTGAAGTCAAGTGTTTAATGTGTTTGAGTTTAATTAGTGTTTAATTATGTTTAATAAGTTCATTTTAATGTGTTTATTGCAGGTGTCTTTTCAGCTCACAACCATTACATTTTAAGCCTATTACAACTTAATTGAAGTGACTTTTTAGGTGATTTTCGGTTACAAATGAAGAGGCTGTTACAAGGGAGGTTTTATACATCAATTACGGAGTTTTAAGGAGCATTTTAACCCCCTCTTAAATTTGGCAACAACCCTTTTCACCTACCAGCAGTTTTTGCTCATTCAAAGATGAAAACAAGCATTCAAAACACTATTTAATTGCTGGTGTCTTTTCAGCTAGCCAAGGGACAACTCAAGAGACATTTTACAAGCATTCATGGATATTCATTCAGCTAAATTAAAGTGAATTCAAGCAAGGAGTTACTAGTGATAAGAATGTTAAGAGTCTTGAGTTTAATTTTAGTTTTAATTAGCACATTAAGATCTGACTTTTCAGCTAGCTTTTCTACACCTATAAATAAGTGTAACCAGCCATTTTGAAGGGACGAATGGAACTTTTGGCAAAATTATATATGAACTTTTTTCTTTGTGAGAATATTTCTCTCATATCTCAAGCGAGTTTCGTGCGACTTATCTAGCTCGTGCTAGTGGCGTCAAGCGTTCTCCTTTTACGAACTTATCACCAACTACATGGTGTGGCATTCGATTATCCTTCTATTTCACTAACCACCTTAAACACATAAGAATCGGGGTGACACTCACTATAGTGTTGAATGATTTCTCTGTTTAAGTTCATTTTCCCATTTTCCACCAAACTTATTTCCTTTGTTACCAAACCAACCATCATAACCTTTACCTATCTTTCTTACTTATCAAACCTAGACCTATATTCTAATTCCAACATTTTTCCCATTTCTTCCTAACATCCTCAATTGAACCATTTTCTGATTATCCATCTTTCTTTCTTAAAACCAAGCCTATACATCCCTTACAAACCAAACTCCTTTTGAACCTTAATCCAAGCCTTCCGCTCCAATTTAAACTTAAACTTAAACTTCCATTTTCTTTTAGTCCAAACAATCTTCTCGATGATGATCGGGCAATACAAGTGAACTCGTCTCATTCACCCGAGCCGGATCACATCATATACAAACTTACCTCGGTATGAAATGACTATTTATGCGATTTAGTCTATTACTTTGTCCTTCCCTTGGTCAAGGTTAATTCCTCATCTTTCGTGATCTATAATAACACATGTAACTCATTTAATTACACATTATTCAATTAGGCCCAAAAATCATATTAAGGTAAAATTACATTTTTCCCCTAACTTTTCACTTATTTACACTTTAGTCCCTAGGCTCGTAAAATGAAAAGTATTCATTTTTCTCAAAACCCAAGCCTACCCGAACCTCTTTCATGCTTATAACAGCCCACATTTTTCTTTTATTTCACATTTCTACTACATATTTTACAACTTTTGCAAATAAGTCCTTTTTGACATTTTCATCAAAAATCACCTAGCAAAAGTCGTTTATCACACATCTAACAATCATATTCTACCATTAGACATCAAAATACATACATGTCTAGCATGGGTAAAATTTTAAACATGAATCCTACTTCAAAATAATGGTAGAAATAGGTAAATCGAGTTATAACGACTTCAAAAACATAAAGAGCATTAAAAATGGGCTAGGATACACTTACTATCAAGCTTGAAAGTTGAAGAAAACCCTAGCTATGGTGTCTTGAGAATTTCGGCTATGGCATAAAGAAGATGGACAAATTTTGTAACGCCCTAGATTTTATGGCTTCTGTGTTTTCACTTATTCTGACAATTTCATGTTTGGGTGTCTTATTTTGAAGTTTGAGCGTGTTTTGAGGGCCTTTGGAAGGCCTGAGTAAAAGTCTAACCCCTGGCAAAATTTTAATTTTTAGGCTTAATGGAAGCCAGGATGTTAGTTGTAGGGCTTATGTGTAGTTGTTGGAATTTTATGTCACAAAAGAGCTAGTGGTGGAGTGGCAAGGTGGCGCGACATGAGGTGAAGAGAGATGGCATCATAGGCTTGGCAAGGAGGTCCAAGGTTCAAGTCTCACTACGCGTGAAAGGATATTATTTTTGCTATTTTGGGACGGCAAGTGGTGGACTTGGATGCAAACTCTGAAGGTGGTTGACTTGGTCTTGGGAATTTGAATTGGAATTCAAATTGAAAGGTTGAGTGAATTGGGAGAGCAAATCAAGGAGGAAAATAAGGGATTGAGTTGTGAAAGGGGAGTTAGCCGAAGGCAACTTAGGGAGCAGTTTCGGATAGGGAGACTTTTAGGTGTGTATTTTTGGCAACTTGAGAGTGTGAGTATGCCGAATTCTTCTTGGTATTTTTGGTTTTGCACTTTGGTTATTCTAGTATTGCCGAATCTCTCCCTCTTTTTCATTTTCTTTTTGACGATTTGGCATCTTTGGTTAAAGAAGAATACGGCCTTCTCTTCCTCCTCCTCCTCTTTCTTTCCTTTCTGGTGTTGCTTCTTTTTCTTCTTCTTCAAAATTGAATCTACCTTTTTCCCCTCTTGACCTATTACTTCAAGCTGAATCCCCAATTACTTTTCCTAATCGGTTCTCCAACCCTTCATTTAGGCTTCTTCTCTCTTTAAACATACCATTGACTGAATCACCATTTCTGAACCTCCTCCTAATCTAGCCGACATCATTATTCTTCTTCTTTTTCTTCTCACTTCCTTCAATTCTCTTGCTAGCCGAATTTAAGCCATTATCTTGGTCTATTTCTTCAAAATCGAATGCCCTAATACTTACTCCTCTTACTATGATTCAATCAAATTTAGTTTAGATCGAGACTTAGAGAGAAATGGTTTCTTCTTCCATCTATCCGGCCAGGCGGTCTTTCGGGTAAGAACTCTAATTTGTGTTTCCTATGTTTTAGAAGATTACGGGAACAAGCCGAAACACTCCTATTCCCCTTGTGCCATTCGATTTTGGGCCTTTCTTATAGGCCGATCTAAATCCCTTCTCGTTTGATCTATTATGTAAAGGGTGGTTCATCGTTGATTAAGGAAAGCAACCTGGATATAGTGGCTAGGTTTTGGCAGAGGTAAGTGAAGATAGATGGTTAGTAATGGCCGAATAGGTAAGGGTAAAGTAACATTGGTTTCAATTGGATCTTGAGTTAATGTTGTGGTTGGATCATTGTAGATTGATCATCAGTGGTAGTGCTCGACTTAGTTCGTAAACATGTGTGTAACTACACCCTCTGTAGTGTAGGTCGGCAAAAGCCGGAATGCCAAAATGCTGGCATATCGATGCCCCATTGGTGTGCGAATGCTATTGGGTCAATCTGGACCCGTTGAGATGGGTTTTAGTCTATGGAGACCATTTGGTGTGATTCTTCACACTTAGGCTATGTGGGGCTCGGAGGGGCCGAAATGGGCCTAATGGGCTTATGGGCCCGTAGGAGTAAAACATCCGATAAGTGATTATTAAAAGGTGAATTAGTAAAAATATAAAATTTTGAGCATAAAATTAGGCGTAATGGGCCACTCGGGCAAGTGAGCCCGCACAGGCCCAAAAGGGGTTTGAGGGCCCAAAATCACTTTTGACCTAATTAATAAATCTGGATTGCTAGGCTCGATGTAGGATCTGTTAAGAGGTAATATTTAGTGTTAAGGCATTAAATCTGATAAAAAGGACTGAAATACCCCCAAGGGGTAAAATTACCATTTTACCCCCAGTTTTGAAATTGACTATTATACCCCTAGAGGATTGATTAATGACTTTGCATGATTAATTCTGTATCTGCTATTCTGTAAGTATGTTATATATTATGTTCTGTGAATCTGCATGGGGTTGGGATTATGAATAAGGAGGAAGTTCTGTTATAGTGGCTCCGCCACATATTTCTGTTAATAGTGGCCCCGCCACATATTTCTGTTAACATTGGCCTTGCCACTCATTCTATTTTTGGTGGCTCTGCCACAATATTCTGTCATTAGCAGCTTTGCTGTACATTGGTGTGTGGGTTGGATGGGTTGAGTTATTCCCTACATGGTGTGTTGGTTGGTACGGGTGGTGTGATGGCTGGTTGGGGTGGGTTTTGCATAATATGTATGTATTCTATATCTATTTCGGGCTTAGATCAGATCTGTTTCTGTTTTGGACTTTGGCCCATTCTGATCTGTTGGGGAGTTGCACACTGAGTTTACCCAAACTCACCCTTTTAATTTTTAACATGTGCAGGTAACCCCCAGACTTAGTGGATTTGGTGCCGTTATGGACTCGAGGTGGCCATATGTTTATCTGCTTGTTTTCTACTTCAGCTGGACCTTTACTATTTTAGCTTTTTCCTCGTTTTTGATTTTGGGTTTTAAGTTATGTAATAAGGCCATTTCAGGTTTTTAACTTTTAATTGGTTAATTAATCAAACTGGACTTCTAATAATTTACAACGAAAGCTTTTGGAAGAAAAACCACGCCTTTATGCTTTAAACTCTTCCAACAATTTAAAGCATAACCTAACCTAACTCGGTAACTTAACTTTGCTACATTTTCTAAATTAAAACGACAGTTCTACCTACCCTTGAACTTGATTTTCAAAACTAAAACAAAGGTTTTTACCTAGAACCCAAATGGGGTTTCCAAAATGAACGAACTTGTATTAAAAGTCCTAAACTTGGTTTAGTTAGACGAATTTTTCTAAGTTCTTCACCATGTGACCCTCCAGATCTGGGTGTAACGTCCAGGCCGGGTTTGGGGTGTTACATTTAGTGGTATCAGAGCCAGGTTACAACAACTCGGCTGTGGATGGGTTTGAAAAAAATGATCTTTAAAAATATACGTTTTGAAAAAGTTTTAAATCAGACCTTCTTCAAAAAGTTGTTTTTAACAATCTTCTTTTAAATTTGGCCGATATATCAAAAGATCTCCTTCGTGCAGTTTTTTTATGATCTCTGGAATGTGGCACGTCGAGTCTCCAGCCCAAATCTGTAAGTTTTTCTAATTCACTCTGATTTATTTTGTTATATGTGAAATAATTGAGACACTATTTTAGTGAGTACTGGAACTCTGTAGTTAGGGCAAACCGAAACTTTAGGAAAACTGAAACTGTAGGAACTTGGAAACTATAAGTTAGATCTGGATTTGCGAGAACAAGCCCTAAAAATCTTTGTCTTTTGCATAAAACATCTGTAATAAATATTGAAACTTTGACTAAGGCATAAAATTTCTTAAATTAGATAAAGCAATATAAGTACGAGAGCTGCACGTGGACAAGGCCATGGTAGAGGCCGGGGAAGTGCACAAGCAGGATCTTCAGAACCAGGGCACATGCCTACTGCGGAGGGACTAGTGCCGCTAGTAACTGAGACCAGGTCCCATGATCGGGTAGTCGGGGGTGATGCCTTATCCCAGGCAATGCTTCGTGTCTTAGAGAGAGTTACCAGAGCAAGTACTAGAACAGTGAACTGCAGGTCAATTTCTGAACAGCACCGAGCTAATGGAGCGAAAATTTTCAGGGGTATTTCTGGTGTAGCCCTGAATGTGGCCGAGTATTGGCTGGAGGCCACTGAGCGAATTATGGATGACCTAGATTACTCAGTGGAGCAGAAATTAAAAGGAGCAGTATCTCTACTGCAGGCTGAGGCCTACCAATGGTGGCTTACTGTGAAAGAGGGTACAGTGGCTGATCAGATAATGTGAGATTTCTTTAAGACAACTTTCTAGGGAAAATACGTTGGGGCGAGTTATGTGGATGCCTGAAGGAAGGAATTCTTGAACCTAGCTCAGGGGAATAAGTCTATAGCAGAGTATAAGGTAGAGTTCCTGAGGTTAAGCCGATATGCACGTGGTATTGTTGCTACTAAATACGAGCGCAATGTGCGGTTCGAGGATGGGCTGAGAGATGAACTAAGGGTACTGATCGCTCCACAGAGGGAGTGCGACTTTGCTGCCTTAGTTGAGAAAGCTAAAATAGCCAAGGATGTCAAGCGCTCAGAATGACAGAATTAGGAAAAGGAGAGAAATAGATTCAGGAGAGATGCAGGTCCGTCTAGTAGGCCTGTTAAGAGAACTAGGGTCACGAAACCGGTTAGAGCAGCTGCAACTAATGAGGTAAGGGCTCGGGTATGTGCTGATTATGGAGGTCGCATCCGGGTAAATATAGGAAGAGCAAGGGTGCATGTTTCCGATGTGGGGCTATGGATCATTAGGTGAAAGATTGCCCTTAGAGGCCAGTTCAGATACAAACTGTAGAAAGGAGAGTCACTCAACCTGCAAGGGGTAGACTGCCACCTAGAGGTCGCAGACAGGGTCACGGTGGTAATGGTAACAGACGGGGTCATAGAGCACCAGGCAGGGGTGCTGGAAATGCTGAGGCTCGACAGCCAGCGTTGGTCTACGCTACTCGCTGGCGTGATGAGGGTGATGCACTAGATGTCATTACTAGTATGCTTCTAATTCATAGCATGCCTTATGTTGCTTTGATTGACATTGGTTCCACGCATTCTTATACGGCTTGTGATGTATCTGAGAAGTTGGGTATGCAATCTGAGAACATTGTGAGTGAGATATCTGTAGTTAGTCCACTGGGTAAATCGGTTAGTATAGATAAACTTTTTAGAGATGTACCCCTAGAGAATCAGGGTAAAACATTTCCTGCAAATCTGATGGAACTACCATTTGGAGAATTTGATCTCATCTTGGGGATGGACTAGCTTGTTAAACATCAAGCGAATGTAGACTATGCTGCAAAGCGAATGGTATTAAAGACTTCGAAGGGTGATGAGGTAGCTGTAATAGGGGAGCGAATGGATTATCTGTTGAATGTTATTTCGGCATTGAGGGCCGAAAAATTGATTCACAAGGGTTGCGAAGCGTTTCTGGCTTATGTAAGCAATTCTGAGTCTGAAGGTCCTTCAGTGGGAGAAGTAAGGACTGTTATGGAATTCATAGATTTTTTCCTGATGAGTTATCGGGTTTACCTCCAAATCGTGAAGTCTAAATTGGTATTGATCTGCTGCCGGGAACAGCTCCTGTGTCCATCGCCCCTATAGGATGGCACCGAAGGAGTTGGTTGAGTTACAGGCACAGATTCAAGAACTTCTGGATCGAGGTTTTATTCGACCAAATGTGTCTCCATGAGGAGCACCAGTACTCTTTGTCAAGAAGAAAGACGGAACGATGCGCATGTGCATAGATTATCGTCAGTTGAACAAACTGACTATCAAGAATAAGTACCCTCTACCAAGGATTGATGATCTTTTTGATCAACTTAAAAGAGCCTCGGTATTCTCCAAGATTGATCTTCGATTTGGTTATCATCAATTAAGGGTTAAGGAAGTAGACATCTATAAGACAGCATTCAGGACAAGGTACGGGCACTACGAGTTTTTAGTGATGCCGTTTGGCTTGACGAACGCACCAACGGCCTTCATGGATCTTATTAATCGGGTTTTTCAACCTTACTTGGATCAGTCTGTGGTTGTCTTCATAGATGACATTCTGGTGTATTCAAAGTCTAAGGAGGATCACGATAAGCATTTTCGTATAGTTCTGCAAATTCTGAGAGAAAAGCAACTCTACGCCAAATTCAGTAAGTGTGAATTTTGGCTCCCCGATGGAATTAGGGTTGATCCTCGAAAGATAGAAGTCGTGTTGGAGTGGAAACTGCCAAGAACGGTGTCTTAGATTTGGAGTTTTCTGGGTTTGGCAGGGTACTACAGAAGGTTTGTAGAAGGGTTTTCTGTCACCGTTGACTAAGTTGTTACGGAAAGGGGCACATTTTATCTGGTCTAATAAGCAGCAGGGAAGTTTTGAGAAGCTAAAAAGGTTGTTAATGGAAGCCCCTGTCTTAATTCAGCCGTAGTCTAGAAAGGAGTATACTGTGTTCAGTGATGCGTCACACGTGGGGTTGGGTTGTGTGTTGATACAAGAGGGAAAGGTAGTTGCATATGCTTCACGGCAGCTTAGGCCACATGAGGTGAACTACCCTACACACGATCTGGAACTGGCAACAGTTGTATTCGCGCTAAAGATCTAGAGGCACTATCTTTATGGAGAAAGATGTATTATTTATACAGACCATAAGAGCCTCAAATACCTCCTTACTCAGAAAGAGTTAAACCTTAGGCAACGAAGGTGGATCGAGTTGCTTAAGGACTATGACTGCTCTATTGAGTATCACCCTGGAAAGGCTAACGTGGTAGCCAATGCTCTAAGTCGTAAAGTTGTATCTGATCTGAGAGCGTTGTTCGCTTGTCTTAGCCTTTATGATGACGGGAGTCTGTTGGCGGAGCTGCAAATAAGGCCGACTTGGACTGAGCAAATCAGGGAGAAACAGTTGTTGGATGAATCATTGGTCCCTCATTTTCAGCAAGTAAAAAGTGGTGAGACTTCTGATTTCGGATTAAATAATTAAGGGGTTCTGTGCTTCCGAGGGAGAGTTTATATTCCAAAGGACTCTGATCTGAGGTAGGTAATTCTGAAAGAGGCTCATGGCAGTCCATATGCCATGCATCCTGAAGGAAACAAACTTTATCGGGATTTACAAGAGTTGTATTGGTAGCCTGGACTCAAGCGCGAGGTAACCGAATTTGTGAGTGGATGTCTAACGTGCCAACAGGTGAAAGTTGAGCATCAATTACCTTCTAGGCTTCTGCAACCTATTAAAATTCCACTGTGGAAGTGGGAAAGGGTAACCATGGACTCTGTAAGTGGGTTCCCGTTGACGCCTTCTAAGAAAGATTCGGTTTGGGTAATAGTTGATAGGTTGACCAAATTTGCTCACTTTATACCAGTCAGAACGGATTATTCTCTGCAGAAGCTTGCTAAGTTATATGTATCTAAGATAGTACGTCTTCACGGGGTGTTACCAGGTAAATTTCGAGGACAAAATTTCTTTAAAGGAGGTAGAGTTGTAACGCCCCAGATTTTATGGCTTCTGTCTTTTCCCTTATTCTGACAATTTCATGTTTGGGTGTCTTATTTTGATGTTTGAGCATGATTTGAGGGCCTTTGGAAGGCCTGAGTAAAAGTCTAACCCCTGGAGAAATTTTAATTTTTGGGTTTAAGGGAAGCCAGGATGTTAATTGTAGGGCTTATGTGTAGTTGTTGGAATTTTATGTCACAAAAGAGCTAGTGGTGGAGTGGCAAGGTGGCGCGACATGAGGTGAAGGGAGATGGCGTCATAGGCTTGGCAAAGAGGTCCAGGGTTCAAGTCTCACTACGCGTGAAAGGATATTATTTTTGCTATTTTGGGACGACAAGTGGTGGACTTGGATGCAAACTCTGAAGGTGGTTGACTTGGTCTTGGGAATTTGAATTGGAATTCAAATTGAAAGGTTAAGTGAATTGAGGGAGCAAATTAGGGAGGAAAATAAGCGATTGAGGTGTGAAGGGGGAGTTAGCCGATTGTAGGTAACTTGGGGAGCAGTTTTGGCTAGGGGGACTTTTAGGTGTGTATTTTCGGCAACTTGGGAGTGTGAGTGTGCTGAATTCTTCTTGGTGTTTTTGGTTTTGCACTTTGGTTAGTCTAGTATTACCGAATTTCTCCCTCTTTTTCATTTTCTTTTTGACGATTTGGCATCTTTGGTTAAAGCTGAATATGACCTCCTCCTCCTCTTTTCATTCTCGGTGTTGCTTCTTTTTCTTCTTCTTTAAAACTGAATCTACCGTTTTCCCCTCCTGACTGATTGCTTCAAGCTGAATCCCCAATTCCTTTTCCTAATCGGTTCTCCAACCCTTCATTCTGGCTTCTTCTCTCTTTAAACATACCATTAACCGAATCACCGCTTCTGAACCTCCTCCCAATCTAGCCGACATCATTATTCTTCTTCTTTTTCTTCTCACTTCCTTCAATTCTCTTGCTAGCCGAATTTAAGCCATTATCTTGGCCTATTTCTTCAAAACCGAATGCCCTAATACTTACTCCTCCTACTATGATTCAATCAAATTTAGTTTAGATCGAGACTTAGAGAGTAACGGTTCCTTCTTCCATCTATTCGGCCAGGCAGTCTTTCGGGTAAGAACTCTAATCTGTGTTTCCTGTCTTTTAGAAGATTAGGGGAAAAAGCTGAAAAACTCCTATTCCCCTTGTGCCATTCGGTTTTGGGCCTTTCTTATAGGCCGATCTAAATCCCTTCTCATTTGATCTATTATGTTTCAGCTACTCGTGGAATCGGATCTTGTAAAGGGTGGTTCGGTGTTAATTAAGGAAAGTAACCTGGATATAGTGGCCAGGTTTCGGCAGAGGTAAGTGAAGATAGGTGGTTAGTAATGGCAGAATAGGTAAGGGTAAAGTAACATTGGTTTCAATTGGATCTTGAGTTAATGTTGTGGTTGGATCATTGTAGGTTGATCATCGGTGGGAGTGCTCGACTTAGTTCGTAAACATGTGTGTAACTACACCCCTTGTAGTGTAGGTCGACAAAAGCCGAAATGCTGAAATGTCGGCATATCGATGCCCCATTGGCGTACGAATGCTATTGGGCCAATCTGGACCCGTTGAGATGGGTTTTATTCTGTGGAGACCATTTGGTGCGATTTTTCACACTTAGGCTATGTGGGGCTCGGAGGGGCCGAAATGGGCCTAATGGGCCTATGGGCCCGTAGGAGTACAAGATCCGATAAGTGATCATTAAAAGGTGAATTAGTAAAAATTTGAAATTCTGAGCGTAAAATTAGGTGTAATGGGCCACTCAGGCAAGTGGGCCTGCACGGCCCCAAAAAGGGTTTTAGGGCCCAAAATCACTTTTGACCTAATTAATAAATCTAGATTGCTAGGCTCGAAGTAGGATCTATTAAGAGGTTATATTTAGTGTTAAGGCATTAAATCTGATAAAAAGGACTGAAATACCCCTATGGGCAAAATTACCATTTTACCCTCAGTTTTGGAAATGACTATTATACCCTTGGAGGATAGATTAATGACTTTGCATGATTAATTCTGTATCTACTATTCTGTAAGTATGTTTTATATTATGTTCTGTGAATCTGCATGGGGTTGGGATTATGAATAAGGAGGAAGTTCTGTTATAGTGGCCACATATTTCTATTAACAGTGGCCTTGCCACTCATTCTGTTTCTGGTGGCTCTGCCACAATATTCTGCCATTAGCAGCTTTCTTGCACATTGGTGTGTGGGCTGGGTGGGTTGAGTTATTCCCCACATGGTGTGTTGGTTGGTACGGGTGGTGTGATGGCTGGCTGGGGTGGGTTTTGCATAATATGTATGTATTCTGTATCTGTTTCGGGCTTAGGTCCGATCTATTTCTATTTTGGGTTTTGGCCAATTCTGATCTGTTAGGGAGTTGCACACTGAGTTTATCCAAACTCACCCTTTTAATTTTTAACATGTGCAGGTAACCTCCAAACTTAGTGGATTTGGTGCCGTGATCGACTCGAGGTGGCCACATGTTTATCTGCTTGTTTTCTGCTTCTGCTGGACCTTTACTGTTTTAGCTTTTTCCTCGTTTTTGATTTTGGGTTTTAAGTTATGTAACAAGGCCATTTCGGGTTTTTAACTTTTATTTGGTTACTTATTATTATGAACAGAATTTGTATGAAATTGGTTAATTAATCAAACTGGACTTCTAATAATTTATAACGAAAGCTTTTGGAAGAAAAACCACGCCTTTATGTTTTAAATGCTTCCAACAATTTAAAGCATAACCTAACCTAACTCGGTAACTTAACTTTGCTACATTTTCTAAATTAAAACGACAGTTCTACCTATCCTTGAACTTGATTTTCAAAACTAAAACAAAGGTTTTTACCTAGAACCCAAATGGGGTTTTCTAAATGAACGAACTTGTTTTAAAAGTCCTAAACTTGGTTTAGTTAGACGGATTTTTCTAAGTTCTTAACCATGTGATCCTCCAGATCCGAGCGTAACGTCCAGGCCGGGTTTGGGATGTTACAAATTTTGACTTTATTTTCTCTTTTTATTCTTTTATTAATAAAATGACCAAAATGCCCTTAAAGCCTTACTTTGAAATTTTACCCTTCCGTGTCCTTTTTTGTCCATCATGATATATAATGGTCTAATTACTAAATATGGACTTCTAATTTACCAATTCATTTCAATTAAGCACCTAAAGCTTCTAGAACACATATTTTTGCACTTTTTGCAATTTAGTCCTACTAGTCTAATTGGGCCCTCTATCGATAAAATTTCTTAACAATATTTTCACACATGCATTCAATCATACTATAAACCTTAAAGATTTATCACAATAAATTTTTCTACTTCAGATTTGTGGTCCCGAAACCACTGTTCTGACTTGGCCCTAAATTGGGCTGTTACAATTTGTATCCTATCTATTCTTATATATGGATACAAAGTAACAAGAATGATAGTAAAATTATCAATTTGTTACAATTTAGTACAATTGAAATGTATGTTAAAGTAAACCAAAAGTTTACTGATACAAATGCATTTACTACTTGGCATGACCAGTTAGACCATCCTGGATCATATATGATGCGAAAATTAATTAAGAATTCATATGAACATTCATTAAAGAACCAGAAGATTTTTTAATTTAAAGAATTCTCATTTGTTGCTTGTTCTCAATGAAAATTGATAGCTAGAAACTCACTAGCTAAAGTTAAGATTTAATGTCTTGCATTTTTTAAATGAATATGGGCCCATTCGTCCACCATATGGATGGGTTTAATATTATATGATTTTGGTAGATTCATCTACAAAATAATCACGTATGTGTTATCAACTTGCAACCTGTCGCTTGCTAGATAACTTTTTTAAATAATTAATTTTAGATCATGCAATTAAGATAATTCATCTTGCTAATACTGATGAGTTTATATCTCGGTCTTTTATTGATTGAGCTTAAAAAACTTTTGAAAAACTTTGTTATTTATACACATAATGATTTAGAGAAATTATTTATTGAACTCCTCTGATTAATGTCTAAACAATTACTTATGAGAACTAAACTTCCTATTTCAACATGAGATCATGTTGATTTACGTGTTGTACGTATCAAGCCAATAAGTTATAAATACTCCCCATTACAATTGGCTTTTGATCAAGAGTTAGATATTTCTCATCTTTGAATTTTTGTATGTGTGTATATGTTCTAATCGCTCCACCACAACGTATAAATATAAGTGAATTCTTAAATAAAGTTGGGAATATATATTAATTACAAGTCTCTTTGTAAAATTAGATGTTTTGAATGCATTGGAGATTCAATTATTACATGATTTGTAATTACAATTTTGATTTGATAGTTTTCTCGACATTAGAGGGAGAGAAATAATAACATGTAATGAGTTAGGGGGAGAGTAATCTGAACTAGAAGTTCAACAAGGATAACTCATTACAAGTTAACTATCAAATGTATTTACAAACTTAATAAGAATAACCAAGTTATATTTTAATTTGAATCAGTCCTAGTAGGACAATCAATTAGAATAAATAATAGATTGATCAGTTCCAAAGATGAAAATTGTAACACCCCTAACCCGTATCCGTCGCCGAATTAGGGTTATAGAGCATTACTGCACTTATTACATAAATAAGCATACATTTCACATACAATTTCCAATTCCAAATGAGCATCATTCAATATCAATCATATTGTCCCTAATACGAGCCCACAAAGCCCAAATCATACATTAAGAGTGGTTCGGAACTAAATCGATAACTTATGAAAAATTCGAGAAAACATTGAAAAATTCTACGTATAGGGGACACACGCCCGTATAGCCAGGCCGTGTGTCTTACATGGCCAAAAGATACACCCATGTCACAGACCTTGTGGATATTCGAAATGGGAGCCCATGGCTGTGTCTGACCCTGTGTAACTCTCTGACTTGTGTCACACGGCCAACCACACGCCCGTATGACTAGCCCATGTAACTCACTGACTTGTTACCTTCAAAAACTACAAGGGACATACGGACGTGTCACCTGACCATGTGTCACACACGGTTGAGATACATGCCCGTGTCTCTACCCGTGTGGACGAAAATAGGCTATTTTCCAAGGCACATTTCTCACCCAAACTTTCATTCACCTACACAAACCAAATGGCATATAATCATGGCATAAATATGCATTCAAACCAATCTCAACCAAGCCTAATTCATGCCAATTCATTACTAAGAACTATAATGATCATAACATCATGTATTTGCCAATTCAAAACATACCAAATTCACATCCAACAATCACCTAAATGATCACTTCCAAACATGCATTACTTGACCTAAAATCACAAGCATACCTATCTCAAATTTCAACCATTTGGTACTACAAATACTAATTCACAACCAGTATTTGTAACGCCCCCTTACCCGAGACCGTTGCCGAAGTCGAGTTTGAGGGGTTGGCAAACTTAATTTATCACTTAAACAATTTCCAAACCATGTATTTCACCTTTTGGAATAAACTGTTCGTCTACGTCATAGTCGCAAAAAAAATTATATCTCAAGTTACAAAACTAAAAATTCAAATCCGTAAATTTTTCCTGAAACTAGACTCATATATCTATCTACTAATTTTTTTTCCAGAATTTTTGATTGGCCAATTAGTACAGTTTCTTAGTTAAATTCTCCCATGTTTTAGTGCTAGACTGCTTTGACCTCTATCTGTTACGAATCACTTTTCTCTCTGTACAGAATTCAGATGACTATACCATTTGTTTTCTTAAAAGTAGACTCAATAAGGAATTTGCACATATATAGCATGATTCCTAATTATTTTTTTATAATTTTTAGTGAATTTCTAAAATCAAAATAGTGGATTTAGAAATTGCTCTGACCCTGTTCCACCAAAACTCAAATATCTTATAAAATACATCTCCTTTACCTGTTTTGTTTCTTCCATAAGAAAATAGACACAATAAGCTTAAATTTCATATTTTATTCACCATATAATTCTCTCTCTACTATTTTTAATGATTTTTCAAACTCACGTCATTGCTGCTGTATGATACTATTTTATAACAACTTTCACCCTTTTATGCATTTTCATGGATTAGGTATCACATTAAACATACATATCACCAAATATGATCATAATTAGCCATTCCAATGGCTAATCATTACCAAGCATTTCCTCACCACTCAATAGCCATATCATAAGATCATATACACAAAATGATTATAATGCTATACATGTCATATTCAAAATACATAAGCCATTATACCAAATTGGTCCCCGGATAGTGTGAACGTTCCTTCGACCTTTCCCGATTTCTGAGCTAGCTTGTCAGAACTAAAATGAATGAAATGGAGGGAGTAGGCATAAATGCTTAGTAAATTCACATGCAAATAATAAGTAACATAATCATGCAACTCAATATAAACATCAATTGCATAAATATCACTAAGACATTCATGTTACAAGTACACTTGCTATCTTACCACCATCTTGTCTTACCAAGTTTTCAACCCGAGGTTTAAGCTCATACCTGTCCAATTTCCTCTTTCACCACACTTACCACCATGTCACTTTCGTTTTAGGTATTCTCCTTATTCGCTTAAAATTCACCCGTTGAACACATCGGAATATAATTCAAATACACGGATTGCAAGCACATAAGCGCCATACCCGTAGCTAGACAAACTCAATAGCCTACAGACTTTATGTAACCAAGCTACCATGTAAACCGCCTATAAGCGAACTCGGACTCAACTCAATGAGCTCAGGCGTTTGCATCCATAAGTGAACTCAGACTCAACTCAACGAGCTCGGATGCCTAGTTACATTTCACGAACTCAAACTCAACTCAACGAGTTCGGAATTCAACCATCCTAGTGACATGTCACTTGTACCCCAATCTATTTCCCAAGGTTCAAACGGGATTTTCCTCAATCACACATTATTGTCGCCTTCCTCGAAATGTCAAAACTGATATTTAATAACATTTCACATTTATCAATAGCTCACATAATCAACTTATTACTAAATAATAATTTTCAATGCATAATATTTCATAATAATAAACATCATATCATATAAATGACATTAAATTGCTTAAAATAACAATTAGGTTACCATATTTACACATGAACATACCTCAGTACAAAATATTAGAAATCGAGCCTATTCCTCGTAAACATTACTTTTCCCTCGATCACAACTCGAATCTTGTTTCTCTTGATCTAGAATTCCAAATTAATTTATTCAATATACACATTCATCAAAACAGCCCCTAATACGAGCTTGGAATAAAATTACCATTTTACCCCTAACTTTTTAATTATTTACAATTGAGTCCTTGAGTTTGTACAATCAGTTACATGCATTTCCCATGACATATAGGCATAGCCGAATCTCCTAGTGTCCATAACAGCCCATATTTCACATAAAAATCAGATTTTTACCATCAATTTTACCTTTTTACAATTAAGTCCCTTTTTAGGTGTTTTCACATAAAACTACTAGGTATAAGTTGTTAAACAAACATCAAACCATCATATTCCTTCATTATTCATCAAAATAAAATTATGTCACACATGTGTAAATTTTCATACATGCATCCTAACTCAAAATATTGCTAAAAAATGATAGAATAGGCTTTCTAGATTATAAAATCGAATAGAACATTAAAAAGGGGCATGGAAATCACTTACAATCAAAGCTTGAAATGTTGAAAACCCTAGCTATGGTGTTAAGGAAAATTCGGCAGCCTCTATGGAGAAGATGGGTCTATTTTTGTGTTATTTTTCCTTTTTAATGACTATATTTACCATTTGACAAAAATGCCCTTAATGCCTTTCTTTGTAATTTTTCATGTACAAGCCCATTTTTGTCCAAAATTTTAGAAATTGGTTAAATTGCTATTTAAGACCTCCTAATTAATATTCCAAAGCAATTTCATACTATGCAAGTTTTGCAACATATTCAATTTAGTCCCTAATCTCGAATTAAGCACTTTATGTATAGAATTTCTTCACTAAATTTTCACACAATCATGCAATCATATCATAAACCTCAAAATAATTATAAAATAATTATTTCTATCTCGAATTTGTGGTCACGAAATAACTATTCTGATTAGGCCCTAATTCGGGATATTACAGCATCACATAGAACTTATCAACCACGTAACAAAATGACCATTTGCACAATATATATACACAACCAAACATGCCAAAAATAAGCCAAGTCACATGGCTATACACATAACTAACCATTCATTATTTACAATTCAAATAATGTGACAGCCCTAATTTAACCCTAGTCGGAAAGTGGTTTTGGAACCACGAAACCGAGTCAGAAAAATAATTAAATGCCCATATTTTGTGTTTATTATATGTGAATTAGCATGCATAAATAAATTGGTATGAGAATTTTATTATTTGTGGCTTAATTAATTAAAAAGGGTTTATTTGATAAGGTTCAAAAGTTTAATGGATAGTTACAAAAAGACTCAATTGTATGTGATATTAAACATGGAGTACTTGCATGTCAATTAGCCATTCTTTGATATATGGCCAGCCAACACATGCAAACAAGTCAATTTGGTTGTCATTTCTTTTATGTAGTTGGTGAGCTAATTATTAATTAAATAAAAGATAAAATAAAATGTGATAATGATATTAAGAATTAGTGGGTGGAGAAAACAAAGTGGGGGGTTCATTTTGTTATCTCTCATTGCCGTAGCTAGTAAAAGGAAGAGGGGAAAACTTTGCCAAGAGGTTCGGCACTTTGCTCATTTGATTAAGGTATGAAATTATATTATTTTCCTTAAATTTTGTGAAATTTAGTTGATCATTGAGTATTTGATACAACCCATATGTTAATTTGTGAATTTGAGGTGCATGGACCATTCAGTCATGGTTAGGAATGTGTTAATTCATTGTTAGTTGATGTTTGTGTAATGAGAAATGATATGGGTGATTGTAAGCTAGTTAAAGGTTACTATAGGTAACTAAATTGAGCAAATTGCATTCGGCTATTAAGGTGAATTGTGGAATTTGTATTTGATTTTGGATTTTTATAATTAAAGTGTTAGTAAGTGGTTATATGCTTGCCGATTTCGAACTAAGATGAGTGGAAGCTTGGTAATTTTATTAGTGATGAATTCTATACTTATATGATAATCGGTTATTCATGTTAGGTGCCATTTCAATGGCGTTTTGATGTTTAAGCTTGGAATTAGTGTTTAAATGAATCTTAGATTTGTTATATTTTGATAATAATGGATTATGGACAAGGGACATTCGGCAATGGAAGTTAACTATTAATATTTGTAAATGATGGTCAAATATGAAATTAAGTAAAGAATGTAGTAATGAATAGTGTTTTGTGGTGATTTGAGTGCTATTAACGAATGAAATTGATACTAAAGCACGTTTTGGTAAAATGCATTTGACATAAAAAGAATTTAGTTGCCGTATATGTGATTGGAACTAATAAAATTTAGTTTATGATGAATTAATGAAATAATTGAACTAGTTAATTTGTGAAATTTAAGCTCAAGAGCGAAAGGAAACAAAGTCAGATCGAGGTAAAGCAAAGTTGGTCGAGTAGTCGAAATAGCCGTACGATAACAGTTGAGGTAAGTTCTTAAGTGATTAAATTGATTCTATGTGTTTAATGATTAAATGAATGTAGAAATTAGAATGTGAAGCTTATGTGATTAATACATTTATATGCATACGAATGAATAGCAATGTTAACGTTATGAGCCGAAAAGGATAACATGTTTAATTGAATTGTGGATGGCAATGAATTATATGTTAAGAGTTCATAGAGAATGATAAATGACAATTGTATTTCGGAGAAGCAAGGGTAAATGATATGAGTATGAATCTAGTAATGGCTAAGTGTGATAGCTAAATGTGCTATGAATTAATATAAGTGAATGGTAACTTAAATATATTGTATGATGTAATGACCGAATGCATTATGAAATGGGATATTAGTTAATGCTATAAGGTGAATGAAATTACTATGTGTGATATTCAGGCTAAGAGCCTAGCAAGCTAGTTGCCGTTGAAATGAATTCGGGTTAAATCTAGCAGGCTAAGTGCCGTTGAATTATTCCGAGCATGATATTAATGATATACCTACAAGGTAAGGTTAAAATTTGCTAATTGAAGGCCTATCGAATTGAGTTGTATTCAGCCAAATATGTAAATGCAAGGTATGGGTTATATTCGGTTACTTTATATGCGTGACAAGAATAAGAATATGCTTGATCTTTTACGTTCCTATATGGAAATCTATTAGTTGTTTAAATGATTCATTTGAAGATATGGAAGTAACGATGAACTAAAGAATTAACTACTATAAGCACATAAACATATGTACATGTATGAAAAGAGTGCATTGAATAAGTGATTTAGAAGTATTGATATGTTAAGTGCAATTATAAAAATGTGATGAAGTTGATTGGTGATATACATGTTTAAATAATATGAATGCAAAGAATGTGTTAAAGAGTAAATTTGTAGTAAATCTGCTTGGGATAGCAGCAGTAACGTGATTTTAGAAAAGCACTATAAATTGTTGGAGTTGAGTTAGAGGCTGAATGAATTATGTAATTAAAGCTTAATGAGTCTAGTTTCTTATAAAAGAAACCGTGTAAGAAAAATAATTTCCAATAATGAGATATTTGATGTGGCGTGGGATAGAGTCAAAATGACTTTGAGATCCCCTGCTCTGTCTTTAGAAAATCACTATAAATTGTAAAAAAATGGTTATAAGATAAAATTTATATGCTTAGACTCCTTAATGAGTCTAGTTTCAAATGAAATAAACGAGAAAACATTTTGAATTCTGTACAATGAGAAATCTGATTCGCAAAGAAGAGTGTTCAGGATAGTCAAATAGTGAAACAGGGGAAACTTTAAGAAAAATATGGTATTGATTGGCCAAACCAAAAATTCTGAAAATTTATTTGATAGAAGATTTATGAGTCTATTTTCAGGGAAAATTTACGGAAATTGATTTGGAGATTCGTAGCTCTAGTTATAAATAAATTAGTAACTGTTGCTCAGGAAGACAGCTTGCAATGAATTTGGGGAAGCTCATGCTATGCGGTATCCGAAGTTGTTCACTAAATTAAGTTGTTCAGGTATGTAAAAGTTATTTATGCAATGCATATGAGAAATGGTGGTATATCTATGTATTCGGCTTCTGTGGAATTTATATACATAGAAGTATATGTGATACCTATGTGATTTCAGATTCTAAACAAATGAGATGTCAATGAAAATGTGTACTATTGTGGTTAGGTCTATCCGGCCAAATAATGTTATAATTAGATTATTTATACTTAATCAATGTGTTTAACTAAGTTAAGTTGTTTTATTTACTTAAGACTTACTAAGCTAATAAGCTTACTTCGAGTGTCTTTGTTACTCTGTTTTATAGATCTCGTTTGAAAACTACAGGCTCGGGGATTCAAGTTCAAAGTCATTCACACTATCGTAACTATCTTTGGCACTTTTAAAAGTTTATACCTAAAAAAAAATGGCATGTATAGGCTTAATTCGTCATTTGAATCGAGATATATTTTGAGTTTGTATTACAAACGTATGAATAGTACATGATTATGTTAGGCTACATAATAATGATTAATGATTTCAAGTGGTGATGTTAAATAAAATTTAAATGTTTTAAATTTCTTTACTGTTCATTACTGTAGAGTGAATAAAGATTTACTTTATATATGTATTTTTGAATGTCCGAAAGTAGTGTTCAGTTGGTAGTACCTTGTAACCCTATTCCGGCGATGGACAGGGGTTAAGGGTGTTACAAATCAAATGGCTAAATCCATTACCAAACAACAGATCAAAATAACCACAACTTCTATACATGCCATATAGCCAAAATACATAAGTTCAAAAGTACCAAAAACGTTAGTTGTATAATGTGATGAGATCTCCGATGACTTCTAAACCGAGCGAGATTCTAAATCACTATAAAACATGGAAAAAAAAAACGAAATAAGCTATATAACTTAGTAAGCTCGTATGAAATAATAAGCAAAACTCACCACTTATTCACCATTCAAGTAATATGAACGTAATATACTACAAAACCATTTAATCATAAGGTTAACATTTATTCATTCACATAATTAATTGAGAACCCATAATTTTCATAGATTCAGTGCTCATATAGTTTCTGTACATACATGTACTGCTACGTATCTATTTCTCACCATATCATATCTTATATGTACCCGTTGAACCATTTGGAATAATATCGGACGCTCGGGAATCTGGCACCCTAAGTGCCAAATACATAGCCGAAGCTATCTCAATCTCATATATTATATAATGCTCATGCTCGAGCTATCAATAGGTTTGCTCACACAAGCTGACGGTCATGATGTAGCTACACAGTGCTGCTCACACAAGCTGACGAGAATCCGCAACACATGCCAGATGTCTTACCACCGGTAGGACGTACGGACCAGCACCCAAACACTTAACCCCTAATGACATGTCATTCGTATCCTAATCTATTCCTAAGGTTCAACTGGGATTTCACATTACTGAATCTTTATCGTACATATATGTAAGGTCGTGTTCACAATAAATTCAATAATAAAGCAATTTAAACACAACTATATTAATGCTTATTAACATACGAACTTACCTCAATCGTAAATATGACGAAATAGATCGACTAGTCCAATACTTTATTCTTCCCTCAATCTAGATCCGAACTTCATTTTTCTTGATCTATATAATATCAAATTAACTTATTCAATTTAGCCCAAAATGCATATTATGACAAAATTACACATTTGCCCCTAATATTTCAACATCTTTACAATTTAGTCCTTAGCTCATAAAATGTAAATTCACGTAATTAAGTCCCTACCCATATTAGTCGAATTTCCCCTATTATCATAGTAGCCCATATTTTTCATTTATTCACACATTTAACTATGAATTTTACACATTTCTCAATTTAATCCCTAATTGATATTTTTACTAAAAATCACTTTATAAAACTTGCTTAACTATCATCAATTATCCATAATCTATCATCAAACATCAAAATATACACATATTCATCAATGGAAAAACTCACATACATTAACAGTTTCAAAATCGAAGGTATGAGCTAGCTAGACCTAGTTGCAACGATCTCAAAAATATAGAAATCACCAAAAACTAAGTCAAAATCACTTACATGCACTAGTATTAATGGCCGACCCTTTGAACCCAAGAAAAATGACTTCCTTCTTCTAGTTTTCAGTTGAAGAAATGAAGAAGAAAGATGATACTTTCTTTTATTTTGTTTTAATCAACCTTAATTACAAAATTACAAAATTAACCTTGTTATAAAATCATTTAAAACACCCATTTTATGTCCATAAATGTCCACTCACTATAAAAATGGTCTAATTATCACATAGGACCTCCACTTTAAGGTCTCATTGCTATTAAACACCTTTAGCTAATGGAACTCAAGTTTTACACTTTACGCGATTTAGTCCTTTTTATCTAATTAAGCATTCAAACGATAAAATTTCTTAATGAAATTTTCACACAATCATATTAACATGTTGTAGACCTCAAAATAATAATAAAATAAATATTCCTACATCAAATTTGTGGATCTGAAACTACTATTTCGATTTCATCAAAAACAGGCTGTTACAAGAATTCTTTTAGATGGTCATATAGTGGAGGCGGATGCTCTAGAAGAGACCCAAGACATAACTTGACATGATCTGGCTTGGTTGATTGAATCGAACCTACGAATATGCCCGATAGTTTACGAGAAGTGTTGTTCGGTTAAGGTTTAAAAGGGAATTTGGTTAAGTCTAGCGGAAGTTATCAAAGATGACTAATGATAAGGTAGATATGAATTGATAGGTTCGGTTTGAAAGGAAATAAGATAGATGATAATTTGCCAGAAATGGTTGAAAGAGCTTAAGCGTCAAGATCGATTCAATACTATAACGAGTATCACCCTAGGACTTATATGGCTTAAGGTGACAAGCGAAAAAGATAGATGGCGAAGATGGAGCTCGAACTTAAACGTCAAGAGAAATTCAACACTAAAGAGTGTCACCCCGGTTTTTATATTGTTTAAGGTGGAAGGATGGTTCGGTAGAAGGATAGGTGAACGCTACACCAAAAGTTGGTGATAAGTTCAAAAACAAGTCGGTTGACGCCATTAGCATGCTAGATAAGTCACTCGAGACTCGTACAAAATTTAAGAGGAAGTTAACCTCACAGAAACAAAGTTTCATTTAACGTTTCAGCCTTATCTGCTCAACTTTGGATTCGGGTCAGCTCGTCAATGAATCCTTGCACCTTTCTGCAAGTTGAACTCAGCCCAATAGGCATCCCTTGCAATTTATTGCTGATGCGGTCCCAGCTTCATCATGTCACGACACAACTCGACGACACTGAGATTGACCTAAACTCGAAGGGCCCAAGCGCAAAATGAAGTTTTTAATTTCAATTTGTTAATTTGGTTGATGGAATAAAGACTTTGATTTATTTATTTTAGTTACTTCAGTTATTATAATATGAGTCTTTAATTATGTCTTGTTTATTAAATGCATCTTTAATTAATGTCTTGCATTATTCATTTACATCTTTTAATTATGACATGTATTATATGTTCTGCATTTAATAAAGTCATGCATTATGTAACTCCCATGATTAGTTAAAGTTTGCATTATTAAATTAAGTCACGCATTTAAGTAACTTATTTGTTCATTTAGTTTACATTTTAAACCATGCATTTAAACATCTTAGTTGTTAAATATGTTTGAGTTTGTTTATATAAATATGTTATTTAATTTTGCTGTTATTTTTTTAATGCATAAGTTTAAGTGTGTTTATTTTCATTTTAAATAAGGCGATTTGAGTTGCATGTTCATTAATAAATTCATGTATGAGAGTGTTTATAGTGTGCTGTTTTGTTTTTAGTGTCTTTAATGTTGTTTTTAGTGTCTTTAATGCTTATTTATCTATTTTGTAGGTGACTATTCATATGGTTAAATAAACTCTTCATGTTTGGACTTTTTTTAAGCCTTCAAAGATCATCATGGTGGCTGTTTAAATGGTCCAAGAGTGTCTCTTTAAATCTGATCAATTTCATGCACTCAAAGCTAGTTATGGTGTCAATTAAAGAGAGATGAATACACAAGTCTTTTGACATTCAGTTTAAGGGAGATTGAGGGACACCAAATAGCACATTAAGGGTTCATTAAGTCATTGATAAAGTGAAGAGACATGTCTTTTCATCTACACCAGAATCAAGTGAAAAGACAAGACTTTTTGGCTGCCCATTGAGAGTTATAACTGAATTTTAATATTTGTTAATAGCTGATATAAATGTTGAATTTGAATAGTCATATTAGTGCTTATAAATAGCTTGTAAAAGGACAATGTTAGAGACTTTTGCTGCCTTTTGAATGTTTTTTAAGACTCAAGTTGACTTCTCTAGCAAAAGCTAGTGGTGTCTACCTTGTTTCCTTTTGAACTTATCATTCATTCCGAGTGTGGCGTTCACCAAACTATACCTTTGATTCCTACCTTATTAGGTAACGGGTCAAGGTCCACCTTAAGTGACGTATAAGTCTCGGGTCAGCACTTAGATATAGTGTTAGTTCATTCTTGTTCTTAAGTTCATCTTTCCATCCTATCCAATACTTTAACTACTTTGTTTCCTTGTTAACCATCTTGCAAACCTTCCATCAAATTCTTTTACTTAGCCAAGTTCCCTCCATCATTTATTTAACCATTTGAACCCTTTTTGTTTCCAAAAATACTTATTTAGCCGAATCCATCAATTGCTGAAACTAAAGAACGATACTTCTCCATTTTAACGATTGGGCAACAAACAACTCGAATCAATCACAAAACGAGTTCGTATCAATTGCAAGCTGAACTTTAATTTAATTTAACTCATCTTAAATTAATAAATGAATTGCTGGACTTTATTTAACTCATTTTAGTTTAAATAATTGAGTTATTGATGAACTCTATTTAATATATGTTTCTCTTAATTAATCTAGTTGCTAGAATAATTTATTGATGCATGAATTTTAAGTTTATTTAATTATGTTTCTCTTAATTAATCTAGTTGCTGGGATAATTATTGAAGCATATGTTTTAAGTTTATTTATTTAAGTGATTAACGTGTTTTGTGTTTAGTATGTGTTTAAAATGTGTTTAATGTGTTTGTTTAATGTGTCTTTTGAGAGCTCGATCGGATCGGAATTGGAACTTGATGAGCTCCGAGGCATGGTCACGTCATAACTAATAAGTAAAACTACAAAAGATATTTAGTTACCTGAAGCTGAATTTTAAAATAATGGAAATAAGAGATCTCAATAAGTTATATCAATTCGAGAAAATATGGAATTGAATAATAAAAGTGGTTGACAATGATTTTGCATGCAATATTATTATTGAAATAATTATAAAAGGAAGATATTAATAAATCTATTGTGAAATTTAGTTATAGAATAAATCGGTCAAAATAAAAAGAGGAAACTCAAGTACAATTAAATTCATGAAGTTTTTGGACCAGTAGTCCAAATATCTAAAGGTATAAAGCTAGTGATGGTGCAATTGAAGTAGTTTTGCAAAAGTGAAAATATAAAGTTTTTCGCTAAGTCCTGACATTGATTATGAAAAGATATAATATTCTTTTGTGGTGGAAGCAATAACCTTTAGATATATTATTAAATTGACAATTCATAAAAGATTTAACTTGCGTCTAATGGTTATTGTTACAACCTTTTATTAATCACTATAGAGTAAAGTTTATATTAAAATTCATGAAGGATTTAGGATGCCAGAAGCATATTGAAATTCTCGAGAAATTGTTCATTTATATGAATTGAAATAATTTAAACATATGTGGTAAATTTGACTTAGTGAATAGTAGTTGAAGGAGGATTATAAAATGATCCAAAATATCTATTTGTGTTTTTATAAAAGAATCATGATTAAAGTTTGTTATGATTATTGTTGAATCTCCTGAAAATATAAAAATATATTTTCCCCAAATTTCCCTCACTCATGACTTTTAAAAAAATGATAATATAAATGCTTTTCAAATAGTCATTTGAAAAACTAGTATTCAAGATTGAATACGTAGAATACGAGAAAATATGTGATGTTTTCATGAAATGGAGTCAATACCTGTTGCACTTTTTTCCTTTAACCGAGGTTTTGTCTAATTGGGTTTTCCTAGTAAGTTTTTAATGAGGCAGCATATTGTGTATTCTTTTTCCTTCATTAGGTTTTAATCCCACATGTTTTTTCCTAATAAGGTCTTAACGAGGTACATTATCTTACAATGGACATCTAATGGTGAAAGTTTTAATGTACTTTAAATTCTAATAGTTATTAAATTAGATCTCTACTTTTTTATACTACTTATGCCTATAAATAGATACTCTGAATAAGCATTGTAATCATCCATTTTGATCAATAAAGTACATCCTTTATTGCTTTCATATATTCTTTGTTTTTTATTCTCTCTATTTTTCTTTATTTTATAACACTTAAATAATTTTTTCCTTGTTTATTGAATTTATTTTTTCCCGATTTTGAAATTTTCTTCTCGTCTCTTTGCCATAGAATAAAGGGAAAAAAAAGTTTTATATTTCTTTAAATTTTTATTTTTATTTTTTAAATTGTTTCTTTAGAAATTAAAAGCGTAACAACTTCAAAAAAAAAGGCAAAAGAGTAAAAAGCCCCAAAATTATACTTGCCTTTGCCAACTTAGCCATCGTTCTGGCAAAGTACACATTACACACACTTTGCTGGGCCCTCCAACACTCAATTTCATGTGCCTCCTTATGCTTAAAGTGCCATTGACCTACCCACCCCTCTCACCACTTATTTGTTTGTCACCACCCAAGCAACCTTTATTTTTTTCTCATTTTCTAAACTTCAAACTTTAAGTAAGGTGGAGCGATTGTTAATATCTTCCGAATTTTAAACTTTAATTTGTATCAAAAATAGAATTGGATACTATTTTAATAAATTTTCATATAATAATATTTCTAACAAATTTAAGAAACTTTTTCTCTTACATTCATCATCAGTGACAAATTTAGGGGTTGACAGGGGCCTGCTTCCCTTAAAATATAAAATTATTATTTAAGTCCTTAAGATTTTTTAAAAATTTTAAATTAGTAAAGATAAAATTACACTTTGCCCCCTAAAATTATAAAAATTCGATTTAATTCTTTAAAAATTATAAAGATATAGACTATAAAAAATTAAAATTTCATCTGACCCCCTAAAAAATTATTCTAGCTTTGCCCCGTACATCATAAATGATAAATACTCATTATTTTACAAATAATTCAACCTAATAATTATATATACATGTAAAGTTTTTTCATTGATAAATGTTCAAATTTATAAATTTATCATTTTAAATTTTAATAAAAATTCAAATTTATAAAAATAAAAAGTCAATAAATTTAACTTTTTTTATATATTTTTGCCTAATGAAAAAAACCTCAAAAATTAAAGTTTTTTTAAACAATTTATTATAAATTCAGACCAAATAAATTATTTTTATCATAATATCTAAAATTACTTATAATTTCTCCGAAACTCAACATAAATATTTTAATTTAATCTCATTCAATAACTCACAAAAACTAACTTAAGATAACATTTAATTATATATATTTACAGTCAGACAATATAACTTTTGATGAGATTAGAATTCTACCTTTTCTTATGAAGATTTCCCCTTTTATTTATTTATTTTTAAGGCGTCTACGATGATGGCTACTCGGGGGACAAAAGAGAAGCTTATCTTCTAGCCTACGAGCTTAACAGCTCTTAGACACCGTGGCATTTCATACCAAGTATTTTAATAATTATTATTATTATTATTCCATTATTTCCCAAAAAGAAAATTTAATTTCCCAAACAGTCCTACTTCACCCTCTTATTTACACCCTACCCTCCTCTAAACCGTCAGTTACCTACCATAGGCAATTCCGTCTTCTCAAAGAGACACCATCAGAGACGCACGTTGAGAACATCAGTTGTTTCCCCAAAATGCCCTAACAAGAAGCATAATGTAAAGGGTAAAATAGGAATTTAAATACAGTACAGAGCGACGCGGGCCCATGACTTAAAATGAAATCAAAGAACGTGAGTGATCCGCGCAAAGGAAAAAAGGTTGGCTGAGAAAGGATAGAGAGAGAAAAGAAAAGTGCTCAGAGACGTTCTCGGATTTGAAACACCACTCTTCGCCGGAATTTGGGATTCCATTTCAAGTCCGGCTCCTGGGTTTTTTTTTTTCCCTATTTTCTAACTTCTTCCAGATTCTCTAGCATAGAAGAAGCAAACAAAGAAACACGAGAAAATATTAGGGCTTTTCATAAAATTTGGGAATTGTGGAAATTAGGGGTTTTTGTTTCCCCCTTTTTGGTTCTTTTTTTACTTGGATTTTAAGATTATCTGAGGGACGAATTGGGGAATTCGCCAAATGTTTACGCCGCAGAGGAAGGTTTGGTCGGGTCGGTCGTTGACGCCATGGAAGAAAGTGGACGGGTCAGTTTCGGATCCAAACTCCAACGGGGTTATTGTGGGAAAAGGGAAAGCAGCGGCTTTTGCTGAGCCAGTGACTCCTGATGGGAACGAACTCGGGTCAGAGGACCAGGAAGGAGTGACCGAGAAAGTTTTAAGACTCGAAAATGAGGTTATTTTGTTGTAATATGCATTATGTGTGTATATATATATATATATATATATTCTTTTGGCTGCTCTAATTTTGTGTATGTTACATTTTTTATAGGGTTAGTTGAGAAATTGGTATGATCAAAAAATTACCACCAAATAACTTTTTTAAAGTCAAATTGCTTGATTTAGGTTATTTGGCTTAGGTATGCACTTTACTATGAATTTCTCATTTAATTTTTGATTTGTTTAACTGAGGAACTAAAATTTATATTTACCACTTGGGGAAGTTTATTTGTTATGTTAGTTTGTCTTTGTTATGCAATTTTTTTACTATTTCAATTTAGTGCATGAGTTGCTGACGTGGATACTCCATTTTAGTAAATAGTTTTGGTGATTGGTTTAGGTAACTACCATTTGTAATCATGATTTAGTTATTTGTAAATTGTGATTCTGTGGGATATGCAGTTAATAATAATAATAAATCATAGAATTTGATAACCCAGGGAATGAATGTTTAGTCCCTTAGGTTAGGCCTAGATTTGTTGTACCCAGCATTGGTCATTCATTCAATCATACCCAAGGGAAAATCACTGAAATATGTACTAATGGTCCAATGTAAATATTAAAGATTAGAGAGTTGGGAGTTTTGAAGTTTGTCCTATGTGTATTGGAATTCGTTTTCACCTTTTTTCATATGGATTTAGGGGTCTGATAAATCACTTAAGCTTGGCTCTGTGGTTCCATGTCTATAAGCAAGTGCCATACCTAAGCTGTTACTACTGTATCTATCTCCACTATCTTTCTGTAGTTCAAAAATCTTCAGTTGCTTTGATCTGTTGCTAAAATGTCCGTATGTGCTAACATAACATGTCAAGAATAACTGACTCTATAACCCACATTTTTCTCCTTTTTTTTGGTAAACATCTGAATTTTTTGTTACTAGTGAATTACTGATGCTTCCCTGTCATGACATTTGCAGATTGGTGGTAGTCCAGTAACATGAATAAATTGTAGTAATAATTAGGATAAAGAAATATTTCAGATAGAATTTTCTTTTGTCTTTTATGTCTAAGTAAAAATTGGGCCCATAATATTTGTTACCTGCTTGTTGGAAGTGTCATTGTTGACAAGTTTGGACTGCCTAGGGCTAGGATGGAAAAATTGGATGTTTTTGGTTTGCTTATTTTGCTGTGTAGACAAAACACACAACCACACACACGTACAACCTATCCTATATTTTGTGTCGACTGGAGAAGTTTGAACCTTTATGTCGTTTCAGCTTTTTGATAATTTATGTTATTGATGTATTGAAAAGTTATCTGCTCAATTTGATTGCTATGCCCTATTTAATGGTTTTATGCTTTGTTCTATGTTGCACTATCTCATTTGAAAGATCCATATTTTTTGCCAGCTTTTTGAATACCAATACAATATGGGGCTTCTCTTGATTGAAAAAAAGGAGTGGATATCTAAGCATGAAGAACTCAATCAGGAATTGATGGAAGCAAAGGATGCTCTCAAACGGGAACAAGCGGCTCATTCAATTGCAATAAATGATGTTGAGAAGCGTGAAGAGAATTTGATGAAGGCCCTTGGTGTCGAGAAGCAGTGTGTGCTTGATGTGAGGATCTTATTTCCTGTTTTAATCTTTCCTCTGAAAGATTTTGATTGCAGTGTTCTGGTTTTATCTTTTGCTTTTTTGTATTTTTTTGTTATATCACAAAGTGGAGGCAAGATACTTTTTGGATTCTTTTAATGGGATGTTTTTATGCTACTCGTGCATCTAATTCTTTACCTTTTGGACTTAACAGTTGTGTGCTTATTTATTTCTTCATGTTATACATGGGTAATAATATTCACTAACGTTTAGATTATGGTTTTTTGCCACAGCTTGATAAAGCCTTACGAAACATGCGTGCAGAGAATGCAGAAATCAAGTTTACAGCTGATTCAAAACTTTCTGAAGCAAATGCTTTGATTGCCAGTGTTGAAGAGAAATCCTTGGAGGTGGAGACAAAATTGCGTGCAGCTGATGCCAAGCTTGCAGAAGTGAGTAGAAAGAGTTCACAGATTGAGAGGAAGTCGCAGGAGTTGGAGTCCCGTGAAAATGTACTTCGGAGGGAACGCCTGTCCTTTATTTCAGAGTAAGCTCCAACCTACTTTTCTTATTTTTAATCTTTTCTTGTTTTTTCTTTGGAAGGAGGGGGGAGGGCAGGTGTATTGTGTTTATATACCTTCCTAAGTGAATATGTGTTCTTTCAAAGTTCTCTTTTTCTGTTTACCCAAAAGCATATGTAACTTCTCATTTAAAGTTTATTATTATTATCATCATCAGGCAAGAAGCACATGAGATCACTATGTCCAAACAGAGGGAGGATTTGTGGGAATGGGAAAAGAGATTGCAAGATGCAGAAGAGAGGTTGGCCAAATCCCAAAGATATGTCAACCAAAGAGAGGAGAGAGCAAATGAGAATGATAGACTATTTAAGCAAAAAGAGAAGGACCTTGAAGAGGCACAAAAGAAAATTGATGCTGCCAACCAAACTTTGGAGGAGAAAGAAGATGATATAAACAGCAGGCTAACAAATCTAACTTTGAAAGAAAAGGTGAGCTATTTTTTATGTTGAGCAGTTGTTTGTATGAGTTAATATTATTTTATTTATCATTATCATCCGGATGCAGGAATGGGGTGTTGTGAAAGAGAAGCTAGAGATGAAGGAGAAGGAGTTACTTGTCATTGAAGAAAAGTTGAATACCAGAGAGAAGGTAAGATTTTGCAAGGTTTTGCTTCTTGTTTTTCACAAAATGTGTTATAGCTCTGTTTTTGTGATTGATAAGGGTGGCATCCGGTCAGTTTGGTTTCAAAATTCCTAAAACTGATTAATCCAAATTTAACTTATAAAACCAACTGAATTAAGTTGATTAATAAAAGAAACCGAATCTGAGTTGGTTTGGTTTGTTTAATCGGTTTTAACTATTAAAAATAAATTATTCATATTATTGTATAAAAATATTGTGTATTTTATATAGTATAATATCTCAGACATAAGTTTAAATTAATTTATAAATCTATTTCATTTATATTTTATAAAATGTATTTAAAAATAAAACTATGAAGGTCAGTAAATTCAGTATATTCAGCTATAAATTTTAAAAACCGATAACTTACTTAACTAACCGAACAAATCAATTTTCATAACCAATCAATTTCAAAAGTGAATAAACCAAACTAAATTAACCAGGTTTGATCGGTTCGGTTGGTTAAATTGTTTGAAACCTACTAATGCTCTCCTTTTTGTTCATTTTTTTTTTCTCCATTTAGTCTTGTATTTTTCTTGGAGGGCTAGGTATCATTTGGGATCTTGTCTTTGACACTTTTTTCTTTTTTGTATTTATTGACAGGCCGAAATTCAGAAGGTCATGGATGAACATAATGCCATTCTGGATGAGAAGAAGCGCAAATTTGATCTGGAAATTGATGAAAAGAGAAAATCCTTAGATGCAGATCTGAAAAGCAAGGTGATTGAAGTTGAGAAGAAGGAAGCTGAAGTAAAACACATGCAAGAAAAGGTTTCTAAACAAGAGCAGGCATTAGATAATAAATTGGAGAAACTAAAGGAGAAAGAAAAGGAACTCGAATTAAAAGTGAAAACCCAGAAGGAAAGGGAGAAGACCATCAAATCTCAGGAGAAGGATTTGGAGATTGAGAAGCTGCAGGTGGTTGCTGACAAGGAAGAACTTTTGAGTCTTAAGGCTGAAGTTGAGAAGATAAGGACTGCAAATGAAGAAAAACTACAAAAGATACATGAGGAGACAGATAGGCTCAGGGTAACTGAAGAAGAGCGTTCCGAGTATCTTCGCTTGCAACTGGAATTGAAGGAAGAAATAGAGAAATGCAGGCTTCGAGAAGAATTACTGTTGAAGGAAACTGAGGATTTGAAACAGCAGAAGGATAATTTTGAAAGAGAGTGGGAGGAGCTAGATGAGAAAAGAATAAAAATTGAGAAAGAGTTGAACAGTATCAGCCAACAGAAAGAGAAATTTGAAAAACAAAACCTTGTTGAAGAGGAAAGGTTAAAGAAAGAGAAGCAAGTAACTGATGACTATAGAAAGAGGGAGCTGGAAGCTCTTGAAGCTGCCAAAGAAACTTTTGCCGCCACCATGGAACATGAGCGGTCAGTTATTGCTACGAAAGCCGAAAGTGAGAGAAGCCAAATGCTTCATGACCTTGAGCTTCTGAAAAGAAAACTCGAGAGTGATATGCAGAATAGACTTGAGGAAATGGAAAAGGAATTAGGAGAGAGAAAAAAGTCATTTGAGGAAGAAAAAGAGAGAGAACTAGACAATATTAACTATATAAGAGAGGTAGCTCGGAGAGAAATGGAAGAGTTGAAACAGGAAAGACTCAAGATAGAAAAAGAAAGGCAAGAAGTTAATGCCAGTAAGATGCATCTTGAAGGACAGCAAATTGAATTACGAAAAGACATCAATGACCTTGTGGATCTCAGCAAGAAGTTGAAGGACCAAAGAGAGCAACTTATCAAGGAGAGAAACCGCTTTATTTCGTTTGTTGAGAAACTTAAGAGTTGCAAGAATTGTGGTGAAATTACCTCTGAGTTTGTGCTTTCTGATCTACGATCTCTACAGGAAATAGAGAATGAGGAAGTCTTTCCTCTCCCTACTTCTGCAGATGGGTATATAAGTGGAAATGTTTTTGGAAATTTGGCTGCATCTGAGAGGCAGAAGGATGAGATGTCTGCACCTGTAGGTTCAGGTTCTCCAGTTTCTGGTGGAACCATGTCATGGCTTCGTAAATGCACCTCAAAAATATTCAAATTCTCTCCCAGTAAGGACTGTGGACCTCATGCTATTGCAAAACTGAATATGGAGGCCCTCCGCTCTGGTCAAAAAGATAATTTGGAAGGCACATCAAAAACTGAACATGAGCCGGAGCTCTCTTTTGCTGCTGCAACCACATCTTTGGATATTCATGGGGTCCAATCAGACTCCAGCAGAAGAAATGTTGATGTTGGTCATGACCTCTCAGTTGATAATCAGAGCAACATGGAAAGTAAGGAACAGGAAGTGCATGGAGATTCTCAGAGTTCTGATTTGAATCGTGGAAAGCAGGTTCACAAGAGAGGCAAGCCTAGAGCTAAAAGAACACGCTCTGTGAAGGCAGTTGTCAAAGATGCTGAAGCTATCATTGGGAAAACCTTAGAATCAAATGAACTTGAGCATCCTGATGAAAGCAGGGGTGAATCTGGTCTTGCTGATGGGAGAGCAACTAGAAATGCAAGGAAGCGGAATCGTGCTCGAACATCTCAAACTCAAACAGCAGACACTGAGCAAGATGGTGATGACAGTGAAGGACGTTCTGATAGTGTTGTGGGGGGCCAGCGAAGAAAGAAGCATCAAAAAGTGGTTCTGGCTATGCCAATACCTGGCGAGAAAAGATATAATCTCCGACGGCTCAAAATGTAAGTTACTATTTAAATGCATCACATGCATGTGTATTCATTCTGGCAAATGTAGTTTGATGGTTGCTCTGTCATAGCGCCGAGGCAAGCACCTTTTGTTGAAAGTTTGGACGAGTTACAATTTTTTACAATGTGTTTTTGCTAATTTGTTGTTTATTTATGTAGCTTACAATAATTCAGTTAATGATTTATGTGCTTTTGTATCCACCTAATAAGTAGCAAGAAGCAAGAGGTAAAAGACTTAATTAAGTGTACTGGTTACATTGTAAAATGCTTCGTGAAAGGAATCTTTTTCTGGTGATTGTAAAATAACTTAATGGCAGATTCCTTAACTCATGTTAAATATGTTCTGTTTGCAACATGTTGTATAACATTGCAATTTAGTTTACAATGTGAAACTTGCAGATCTGTAGGAAAATAAATTTCCAGTAGAGTAAACTTTAATGGATTCTTAGAAGTACCTTGTTAATCTTTGTGAAGTAACTATGTGGAAATTCTGATTAATGCAGTGGGGTCACAGTTGCTAAAGATACAGCAGATCATGTTAACAACTATGAAGCTCCCATGCCTGCGGGTGAAAATGGAGATGCGAGTGAGAATGGTGGCGCGGACTTTCTGCAGCAGGTAAGGGTCTTGGAATTTAGTTTTCTTGTGCCATGTACCTTGTGCATGTTTGTGATTCCTGCTCAAACCTACATCTTAAGAAATAGAGTAAACAAATTTGCTATTTAAATGGTCAACTGTGACTTGACAGTATGGTTTTACGCATAATGGTAATTCTCTACATTGTTGAGTGCATTATCTATGCATAGAAGTGCTTTAGTTTAGGGTCGACCAAACAAACTGAGAAAACTAGGAAATCAATTTGGATTATAATGTTCAGTTTGGTATAGTTTTCTGTTTGGAAGTTAAAAAATAGTAACTATTCAAACCGAAATAAATTATATTTGTCATTTAGTTTATAATCTTTTTATAATATAAAAAGAAATATTTTATTTCTAGTCAGTGAAAAAAATTAAAATACTATATAAAAATACTTAAAAAAAGAAGAGAAACTGGTGGTCTGAATTGATCCAAATAAGTGGTATTCGATTCAGGTTGGTTTGATCAATTATGGCATTCAATTGTCCTTTAAAAAAACCAGAAAACTGCATATTAATCACAAATTTACAAAACCAAATTGAACTGAAGCTATACTACTAGTTTAGTTCTTTATGTTTATTTTCTTAGAAGTAAGGTTCATTGTTCACTAAGGCTGAGCAAAAAAAGAATCAAGAAAACCGAAAACTACTTTGAACCAGTGTTCAGTTCGGTTTTGGTTTGTTATCGGTTCATATTTTACTTAAAAGTTTTTACTTTGATTTGGTTTTGGTTTGTAAGTTAAAAATACTGCAATTATCCAAATTAAAATTTATATTTTATTTAATTTACAAGTAGCTATTATTTATTTTAATATAAAATAAATCTTATATTTCAATTTATTGAAAGTAATTTAAAATTGCTATATAAAACTTTTGTAATATAAAATTAACTGATGAATTGAACTCATCCAAGCTGGTGGAATTTGGTTTGGTTTGGTTTCCTAAAAACCATAATATTGCATACTAACTGCAGATTCTTTTCCAAAACCGGTCTGAATCACTCTCACCCCCACTTAAGCTTGACTGTGTTGCGGAGAAAACAAGGGAGGAATAAAAAATGGAGAAATGAAAGAGTTGGAAAGCTAACGGTGAGGAGTGTGGGAAAAAACAGAAAATGAAGTACTTTTACTAGATGAGGGCAATGACTGCAATATTGCAATTTGAATTTCTAGTATCAACTGCTTACTATTTATACCAGTCATTATGAGTTCATGTTAAATAATCTAGTTTATACATTTTGTGTGGCAGTCTGAAACAGCTCTTGACGCTAAGGAAGATGATGCTGGTGCAACCAAAAACTTGGATGCGCATACAGCATTAAGTGAAGAGGTGAATGGCACACCCAAAGGGGTTAGTGAGTATGCGGATGGTAATGACTACAAAAGTGAGTCGCATAGTGAAGGGCTGAAAGGTGAGGGTGAGGAAGATGGAGATGAAGATGAGGAGGATGAAGTTGAGCATCCTGGCGAAGTCTCTATAGGAAAGAAGCTTTGGAATTTTTTCACCACGTAAACATGTGGATCTTATTCCTAGGTTGGCAATATCATTCACGTCTTTGATTGTATCAGCTGTTTTAGGTTTGCTGGTAGGAACACCTTGATCTAGTAGTGTGTATTAACAATTTAAATGTTGTAACCAAGAAAAAAAACCACATTTATTCAGGAGGGAGAGTGGGTTTTCTTCACCCTTTTTTTGGGGGGTTAGGATTTAGGTCTTGGGCTTTTTTTTTTCTTTATTGTACTTAAGTACTAGTGCTAGATGATTTGGTGTAGCAATGATTGGCGCCTTCAACCTTATTGTTTGTATCAAATAGTACATGTATTTTTCATATTTGCTGGAATTATTGTCCGACTTCTGTGATCTCAATTACTCTTTTAGGTGTAAAGATATTAGACGTTGGTCCATTTAGATTGTTTGGCATATTTAAGTGGTTCAGAGAGAACCTTGCACTGCTTTAGTAAGTGCTAGACGTTTACATTTGATGCGCGGTCAAACACGAAGACATAAAAGTCCTTTTGGTCATCCGTATGTTGAAACTGTGACATCAAAACTGGAGCCGGCAAAGTAAGTACTAACCCCCAAAGCCTGTAGATATCATATGATATGGTACAAGGTGGCAGATAAAACGTGCCTTTTTTTATAACTTCATTGTTAGAACATGCTGGGAAAAAACTGGGTTTAGCTTTCCAATTATTGTTATTGTTACTACTTGTTTTTTGAAGAGAAATATGAATTTAAAACACATAAGTTTGTTTGGATTACATTCTACATCCACCTAATTATGCCTTACATTCTACATCAACCTAATTAGGGAAAGCAGAGCAGTTGGTTTAATATTGAAGGTGACCCTCAACTGATTTACCATATTTTGGTGTGCATAATTGGCTATTCTTATTCCTGTGCTGAATGCAAGTTTTCATGTTTGGAGATGGATTGTTGAGGAGGTACCCTTGCAAGCTGGTTTCAGTCATTGATGGAAGATTTAGATGATTATAGTCATAAGTTGCCAAGCTCCTGCTGGATGGAACGTCATGAAACATACCAAATTCATGTGGTGGTAAGCCCACAAAGCCAGCAACATTGCGTCCAAAACCTGCAGGATCCAACATAGATACCATATGCCGATTGTTGGCTAATACGTCTCCATCCCCCTCCATTCTATGCATGCTTGTTTCTTTTATAAAATTCCAGTCAGTCGTGCCTGTCATGGAGTTATTGCCAATATTGTGGTTCACATAGTTGCCGCAATCATCTTCAACCTCATAGCCAATTTGGGAATTATTGACCCCATTAATCCTTAGATATTGCATTTGATTCTTGTTCTTGTCACTCTCTATGAAGTCGAGGTTTTCATATGGGGACCGAAACTCTGCATGTTTTCCAGATTTGATCAACTTCTTAATTAATTTAGTTGGATCAACTTTTCCTATTACTGTAACCACTTGGAGTTCTTCATCTATGTGAACTGAAAAAACACCTTTAATCCAAAAAGCAAGAGCCATAAGTCTCAGCAAACCAGTAAAAACATTAATTACTAGTCTACAACGGACATCATAGAAATATATATTTTATATATCAACAATGATCAATGATAATGCCACAGTTTTTAAGCTTTAAACTTACAAAGATGATTAAATTGGTTGAGTATTATTAGCACCCTGACAACCATCAAGGTATGAGTCTCACTAACCGTCTATTTAGTGGATAATTTATAAATATTACTTTCAGCCATTACGAGCAGGTGGCATGTATTGACCCTGGACTAGGATCCTCCTCTGACCTATATTTTTTTTGTAAGAATAAAAAGTAAAAGAACCTTCAATTTTCCGCAGAAGTTTCTTCACTCTCTGCTTGCACCCATCACAGTTGATGTTTACATTGAGCACATATGTCTGTTAGACAAAAAAAGAAGAGAAAGTAAAAGGTTTAGTGAATGGGCATCATGAACGCAATAATAAAGCGAAATGATATTATAGAAACCTCAAAATTTCCGTGTCCCAAACCAGTTGTTAACATTCTCAAACAGTATTGGCTATTAGTCTTTTTTTTTTCCCTCCCTTATTAGCATGTGAATAGTGAAGATCTGTTTGCTTTATATAAAACATTGAATGGGGAGGCAAATATTTTGTGAGTGTCAGGAAATGAAGTTGGGACCATATCAATTATTCAGTTGGAGAAGTGTGTGATTTGATTTGATTTTGACTTGGGCGGAATCGGCCCTTGTGCATCGTTTTCTCGTGATTTCTTTCTGTAATGAAATTTGAAAAGGAATTGTGCAACCAAGGCATAGAGCTGTGTGTAGTAAAGTAAATTATTATTTTGTTTACGAAAAACGTATGCCATGAATTGCTCAGATAATGGATAGGTGCTGGAATTAATTAACAACACGTCAACAAAAATGGATAGGTGTTAGAATTAATTAACGACACATCAACAAAATAAAAAGTTTAACCTAACAAACAAACTCCAAAGCATATCTAAAATTTGTTGATACCAAGAATCAATTGGGAAGTTGGCGAAAAGTGCAAGGTGATTCATCCTTAACGATGGAGGGGAGAGAGAGAGATTGTAAGGGGAGAGAGAGAATAGAGATTGTTTATATGTCTTTTTTATTGAGATAAAAAAACTTTTATATCAGACACAAGATGTCACATGTAAATATTTTATTGACAAAGGGATCACGTCGTCATTTTTTTTTTTTTAGAGATAACTATATGACCTTATATATATAAGTTTTCTTGACTACTACTAATAATATTATTAGTTTTGTCTTCTTGTATCATATGTTTAGTGATTCACAAACAACCTTTGTTAAAGGCAAACAAATTGTTAATGATGCATTCTATGAAAAGTAGAGGAGGAAGAGGTTTTATACTGAACCTTGACTTTAAAAGCTTGTTAGATGGTGAAATGAGACTTTTTGTTTCACATTAGATGGAATAAGTTATGGGAAAAAATAGATATTGTGTGGATGAAGGAATGTGTGCAGTAAGCTTTAGTGTGCATGTTGGTCAATGGATCTTCCATCTCTTGTTTTTCTTTCTTTCTGATGATGATCGATAAAGCTGAAGAGATGGAATGTGTTCTAAGCGACGGGTTTGTGTCACCAGGATTTTATTTATCTCATCTACAATTTCCCAATGATACTAGTTTATTCTTGAAGGACGACATGGACTCCATTAGAAAATGTGAAGCACCTCTTATGGTGTTTCGAAGTCGTCTAGCTTGAAGATAAATTATAGCAAATCTTAGCTTTCTTTTTTCTTGGAATCTCGAAGAGTAAGGCTTAGAAGTTGCTAATTTATAGGGTTGTGTTAGGTCTAAAAATAAGAGGGGTAAATTGAGATTTTAAAAACTTTTAAAGCTTCTGTAGTTGTAATAAGCTTAGACTAGGTAGTAGATAAAACAACACATTTCTGCAATATAGATTGCCAAGCCACAACTCCCCCTGTAACGCCCTGAATTTGGGTTTAGATGTAACACCCCAAACCCAGCCCAGACGTTACAGCGAAGTCCGGTGTGTCACATCATGTACAACTAACCATATTACCTAGTTACTAAGATTAGAGTGAGCTTTACAAAACTGATATTTAAGTCTTAAGAGAAATTCCCGGTTTATTGATGAACGTCCTATTCAATACTAGTTATTAAGAGATTTATGATAAAACTTAACTTTGTTACTCGTTTGAAACGTGTGATGAGATTTTGAAAACACTCGATTAATTTTAAGAAAAACTTGCGCAGCTATATTCAAAAGAATTAAAATAGTGTATGATTAAGTAATTTAAAAACCCAAAATAAAAATAATTAGAGCGGCCTTATTACAAACCCAAAACCATAATAAAAATAATTAAAAATAAATATAGAAATTAAATAAATTAAAATAGAACTTAATTAAATAACTGCAGTCCATGTGGCCACTCTAAATCCCTCTTAGCTCCAAGTCCACCAATCTAGGGCTCACCTGCATGGATGGAGAGAAAGGGGTGAGTTTGGAAACTCAGTGTGTAAGGAAAGCCCATCCAGAGCCCAAATCAGCTCAAACCCACTGGGCCTAAGCCCTATCCAGTCTCAGTAATTACTGGGCTGAAGCCTTATCCAGATACAGTAAACTGGGCCTTAGCCATTTTCAGATAACAATACGGCCTATAGGCCCATTTCAGTAGCAGAACAGATATTAATTACGAATGCAAGCCCATTACATGTGGGGAGACTACTCAACCCACCCAACCGCTACACTCCACCCGTACCAGCCCTACACTCCATGTGGGGAATAACTCAACCCACCCAGCCCTATACTCCACAATTGCAGCATAACTGCTCAGATAACAGAAAGATGAGGCAAAGCCTCCAATACGTGGTCAAGCCACTTTCAGAACTTCCTCCATCAATAACCTAGCCCCATGCAACAGATATTCATGATATGGCATACCGTAAACAGAAACAGTAAATCATGTATTTCAGTCAAATTTAGCCCAAGGGTATAACGGTCATTTAGCACCTAGGGGTAAAATAGTCATTTCGCACCTACGAGGATATTTCCATAATTATACCAATTTTTAGGGTTTTCATGCACATTTTAATCAGTAATAGACTAACTTTTACCTCGGTAGCTTATTTAGCCCATTTTAGCAGATTACAGTCATTGGGCCCTAAAACCCCTAATGGGCCCTACAGGTGCCAATTAGCTAATTTAGCCCATCCAGTCGAAATTTTACGATCAATTTACCAGTTTTAGCAGTTTTAGACCTACAGTCTACCAGTACGCATTTATTGCCTATTTTTACCCATATGGGCCCGTAAGCCCGTTGGGCCCAATTTCAGCCCATCAAGGCCCAATTTACCGAAGTGCACAAACTTGCACATTCAACTAACTTACCACTCATGATTACAGATCCAATGATTTTCAAACGACTTATGAGCGTTCGCACGCTCACAAGCCCACGAAATGCCAAAATTTCGGTAATTTAGCTTTTCGGCTTTTACCGATTTAGACTACAGAAGGGTGTTCGTTTACACACCTGATTTGCGACGAATGCTAACGAGATCTCCCACAATATCCTACAATCGATTACTAGACACATCAGATCCAAAATACAATGACAATCTCTATAATTCTACTTACCATAATCGGCCATCACCACCTAAGGCCCTTGAGATCTTACCTTTGCCGAAACTAGTGACTAGATCTAGATCTAGTCGTTCCAAAGGTCCAAGCCTCTTATGCTCCTTTCTAGATTGCCCCTTCCACAAAAAGTACACATAAAACCAATTAAAAGAACTGTCTTTACCTATCATCACATTTGGTAGCCTCCCTAAAGAGTTTAGGGATTTCAGCTTTTCTTAAATTCAAAGGTAACGAGTAGATCTGGGATGCCGAGTACTTACCACAGGTTTTCCTTAATCAAAGTGATTCTTCTACTCAGATCTGATGCAGATCTAGCCCCTAAACACTAGCAGAATTCGAATCTTAGAGACCTAAAGATTCGGCTATATATCCCCAAAAACTATGGTGTTTTCGGCTTTTTAAGTGGTGAAAGAAGATATGATTTGAGGCTATAATTGGAGGGGTGTTTGTCAATAGAGCCTAAGGGTTTGGAGAGTATGAAATTCGGCTACAAGTGAGGAAAAACAAAGGGGGTTCGGCTATAGGCAAATCGGCACAGGAAGTAAGCCTTTCAGGATTTCAACTTTTAGTAGTTGATGAGTTTGAGAAGAAAAGAGTGGCAATTTCAGTTTCTGAAGAGAAGAAATTGAAAGGTGAGGGAGGAGAAGAGGTGATTTCGGCTAGAGAGGAAAAGAAAAATAAAGAATGGAAGAGAGGAGAAGAGAAGGAAGAATTCGACACTTAGGAGTTCTAACTTTGCGTTTTCGGCTTTTTGCAACACTGAGAAGAGAATAGAATGAAAGTGAAGGCTCTAGGTGGCTAACCCTAATTCAGTAAGACAAAAAGAAAATAAAGCTTGCCCTAATGGCCATTCAAACCAACGGCCCAATCCCCCTAAGGCCCTAGCCGAATGCTACTTAAGCTCTATCACATGCTGGCACATGCACAAAAAAAAAAGTACCATCTGCTTACCTTGCGACTTGAACTCTGGCCCTTAAACTCAGTCCACATGCCACTTTTTTAGGAACTTAGTGGTGCCACCTTGCCACTTTACTAAGGCCCTCTTTATGCCTCAACTTTCCAACTTTTTCTTAAAGGTCCACTTAACCAAGTCCTTTTCACTTGAAAGCCAAAATTGATATTTCTGCCGGGTTTTAACTTAGGCTTGGGCCTCCTAAAGGCCCACTAACACATTTAAACACAATTTTAGTATCCAGAACACCAAAATTTCAAATTTCACCAAGAATCACAAAAACCCAAAAAATCCTAAAAATCAGGGCGTTACATTAGATGTATTGGGCCTTGAGCAAGGGAACAGTTAAGAGACTGCACATAAATATTTAGTTGTGCAAGAAAGTGACATAAATGAATGTCTGCTTTAATGGTTAAGTGATTTAGGAGTGTTTGGGAGTGTCTGAGAAGTCCTGGGTTCAAACCTAGGCTTTAGCAAAAATTTTGTTTTTATTGAGTAAACACCTAGCTTTGGGCCAATAGGCTTATAAATAAATATGGTGAAAACATGACACAAAGAGCCTATTGGAATTGGTGGTAAGTGGCGTGTGGAAGAGTCCTTGGGGTCTAAGGTTCGAGTGGTAGTGTTGTACATAGGAGCATTTATTTTGTTACTCTTGCTATGGGAGTAGTTGTAGTTGACTGAAATACTGCTGAATAGAGTGGAGTTTGAATTGGTCTTGGAGGGATTTGAGGAGAATTTCTAGGAGGAAATCATGGGAAGTTAAGGTGTGAAGAGAAGGGGTACCGAATTTGAATTCTAATCAATCAAGAATTCGGCTTTGAGGGGAATTCAAGTGGCTGTGCACCTTTCAAGTCTTTGTTTTTCTGTTCTCTTCATTTCATTTTATGGAAACTTTCCTTGTTACCTTTTTTCCATTTTGCTGAATTTTTGCTAGGGACTACGAGTGCCTTTGGGTTTTGTTTCACTTTCGGCTTTGCCTTCTTCTTCAATTCCTTGACTACCGATACTCTTTTTCTTTTCTCCCTTTCTCAAGTGTTTTTGTTTTAACAACTCTTTCTCTCTGATTTGGGCTAATTGCTCCATCTCTCCTTTCCTTCTCTCAATATCTTTCCTTTTCACTTTGTTACTTAGGCCGATTACTCACCACTCTTTCCCATCCTTTTTGTTTCGATTTTGGGGTAAGTGCTCTTAACGTGTCTCTTCTTCCTCTCTCACACGGATGAAAGCTGAATACTCTCTTCTTTTTGACGGATTCTCATTTTTTGTTTCTTTGTGTGTGGTGTTTTATTGGCTTTTCTAGTACTTCTCAAGGAGTGACGAGGTTTGCTAATGGTATTGAAGCAGCTGAAACTTTTCTCTTGTCACTCGATCAAAGGTAAGTATTTTGTCTTGCATTCATGAGTGTAGGCCGATTCTTCCTTTCTTCTGATCTTGGCATTACGCTATTGGTAAGTGATGATTCGTCTATCCCAAACTTTTCTTTTGAACATTGGTTGACAAGGCTTGGTTGGAATGCAGGTAACCTCTAAGGTCTAAGGGTTAGTTTCTTTCAAAGGATCAAGTGTGCAAACCTCAATCGACCGATCTAAATGTGCGATAGGTAATCTTGGGATTGAGTGTGGAATATTCTTTCGTTCAATCAAGGTAAGTTGGTAAATATTTGGAGATAAGGATAAGAGGAGATGTTAATTCAAGTGATTAATTGAAAACCTTGATTGAATGTAGGTTGGGCGTTCGTGAATCTTAGCACGGTCTCACAAACAGGTGTGTACTCACACTGATTAACCATAGAACGGCAAAAGCTGAAAAGCCGAAAAGCTTGGCGATTGATGCCACACGGGCGTGCGATCGCATGTGTGATAAACCAAGCCCACGAATCATGGGCAAAAGACTGTAGAGGCCACCATTAGCGATTTCATGGGTTTAGGCCATCATGGGTCACGTTGGGTCGAAATGGGCCGTGTGGGCTCGTTGGCCCCACTCGGATAAATCTCACGGACATGTGAGAATATTGGACCCAGTTGTGTTGCACAGATGGCTAAGGACGTTTCTGGGCTTAATGGGCCACACGGGCGTGTGGGCCCACATGGGCCGCATAATAGGCCTTGGGCCCATACACACTGATATGTATGTTGAGGTTACACAAGTCACCTGTGACGACTGTGGACTTTTTGATGGGTCAGTAAGTGTGCCTAGACCCATGCTGATGAAAATGACCGTTTTGCCCCTATAGGGTAAAAATGACCGTTATGCCCCTAGAGATAACATGATTGATTTGCCTATGATATGTATGACTGTGATTGAATATGACATGTTGCATACACGTATGATATTATGACATGACATTCTGTATGGGGATGGGTTATTATGGAGGAGGAAGTGTTCTGTTATTATGGCTTTTAGCCATCCTATTTTTGGCTTTTAGCCATCCTGTTTATGGCTTATAGCCATCCTGTTTACTGGTAGCTTTGCTGCGATACTGATTGGTGCCGCAACCGGTGCTAATCTTGGTGCTTCTGGCTGGGTGGGTTAATTTTATCCCCACATAGTGTGACTGAGGGATGAAGTGGTATGTCTGGCTAGATTGGGGTGGGATTCTATTTGCACTATTGCTCTGCTTCTGATTCTATATGTAACACCCCTATCCCATAACCGTCACTGGAATAGGACAAGGCATTACCAGAAATCAGAAAAACATATCAAAATAGTAAAATTTTTGAACATTCTCTTGAAATAAAGATCATTTATTTATGTAAATGCTAGACACAACCAGAGATCGAATTTAAAACTTATAAAAGTAGATATCCAAAAGATGCCATATTCGCATGGATTATATACATTGACCATAAATTCCTTCCACTATTAGTCTATTCTATACATGCCATAAGTTAATCCAAAACATAACAGTACCAAACAGTGGATAGTGTGACGACTGCTGACGATCCCCGAGCTGATAGCAAGAGTCAACGATCTACAAAACAGAGAAACATAACATTCAAAGTAAGCTTTCATAAGCTTAGTAAATCTTAAGCAATTTAAACAGTTGAACTAAAAAAAAAATATAACAAACCAAATAATCGTAATCATATAACCTTTTCTGAGTACAATACCATTTGGCCGATTATGCACAATCACATATATCATTTATTCCGATTATTTTCAATCTTATATAGACATTTGCATTTATATGCTTCAAGATTAACTTTAATTCTATCAAATTCAATTAGTGTATCATTTTACTTTCAACATTCATAGTTGAATGGCATATCGAATACTTTCAAGTAACTTTGTATACTGACTGAAATGCACACATATACACATATACATATGAATGTTACAGCATCATTACATATGCTTCCCATTACACATTCTTAATTCCCGTAAGCTTAATCTCACATATATAATCTATATATATACACATATATCACATACCTGGCCAACTTATCGTTTGGAACTCGTTTTATTAAAAATTTAGCACAAGGTTGCATACTCTTTGACTTAAATTTGTTCACCGGCCTTTAGTCCGTTTAATAGACTTTCTCTTCAAATCATTCAGAAGTGTACAGCTTTCAGATAGTCCTTATACAATGCCAACGTTATCAATGCCTTCGTCCCAGACGAGGTCTTACATGAAACACAAGTGATGCCAGTGTCCTAGACACGGTCTTACACACTATCACAAATCAATGCCTTCGTCCCAGACGAGGTCTTACATGAAACACAAGTGATGCCAGTGTCCTAGACACGGTCTTACACAATCTCATTTCACACACTTAGTGCCCAACGACCGATCTCGCACACATAGTGCTCGGTTAAATAACTCGCACACATAGTGCGTCTTTTCATTCGCACACATAGTGCCTCTTTTCATTCGCGCACATAGTGCCCACGTTCATTCACACACATAGTGTCTATTTTCATTTGATATTACACATTGAAATGACTTAACCAAATCTATAAAACATTGTACATATATAACATTATCAAAGCATCTACTGCACATTAAATCCATCTTTAATAGATTACATATATATTTCGCTCATATTTATGAAATCATGAATCAAATTATAACATCTCATACATACACATCACAGAAGTCCGAATATACTTCATCTTATTTTATCTTATAACATATTTGGCAAATCACATTATATAGATTCTATTCTTGTTCACCATCTCATTCAAACTTATACACATATCTAATATGCATCTTCCACTCAATACAAGATTATAATTCGGCAAGGCACTTATATAATGCAAAATATTTAGTAATAAGGTATATTATGACACTTTCACAACTATTTATATTTAAATACTTAAAACTTACCTCGGTTTTTTTTAAACAGTCTCAGGTCGGTTATTCAACCACTTTTTCCTTTCCCTTATCCAACTTTGGTCCCCTAAGCTCTTGAGCTAATTCAAATAAATTAAATTTATTAAAATCCCAATGTGTTTGCTTATGGTCGAAAATAACAAGAAATTTAGTAGGCCATATAGCTACTTTTAGCTCAATTATAAAATAATCATACACATCTTTAATCACATTAAACAATTTACTATGTAACTTTAGAAAATCAAAACATACCCATCCTTAGCCTTATTCGGCCATCTCAAGATGTTCTAAATAACCATATGTATATATGCCTAAACCAAAGTGCCTTATAATTATAGAACCTTATCAACATGCATAGGGCCGAACCTTTGGACCTTTGATCACACATATATTCAAGCATTAAACATTTTAACATCACAATCAATACTCAATTATTTAGTCACTATCACATTTGGTATCTAACTTAACTTCACCAATTAACCTTGGCCGATTAACACTTAAAATTAACAAGTTATCTCATTAATAATTACTACCCATGCACAATTCGAATTTCATATCAACAATTCAAAACACAAACATTAACTTAACCTTTACTTAAATTCACACTCGGCATCCACTCAATCACGGCAAGTCCCAATTTCATCTTCAATAACCAAAGTCTATAAGGAAAAATGGTATTTCATTGCCATACCTTTATTTATAAATACCATTCATCGCAATTATTCAGACAAACTACACTAACCTTAACAATCAACTCATTCAATCATTATTACAACCAAATTAAGTCATGCATCGATTTTAATATCATTCGGCCATTAAAATAAGCAATTTAACAATTAACCACTGCTCCAATCTTAAATCCACATTCAACATCTAACTCATGTAGAAACATTAGCCAATTACTACATCAAAACACCAATCATCCAATACATTTCTATCATGACTGAATATATTCACATAACCAAATCTTAGTATATATATATAACATATATACTAACTGACCATATGCTCATAGCTTTTATAATAATTCAATTAAATTATTCCTTGACTAAAATACCACATTCGGTTATAGAATAGGCTAAATTATCTTTATCATCTTTCGAATACAACCACCTAATAAACACTTTGTTTCCTTTTTATACATATCACTCGGTCACATAAGCTTAACACAAATCACATTGTCAATATTCAAATTCATGAGACCATAGTATAAATAAATATCTTACTTCAATTTCATAATAACCTTTTCGAATAAATGTAAACCTTACAACGAACAATTAATATTGTAATATGACATATTATAATCAAGGGAAAAAGGGGTTTAAATACTTAAACACTTAAGTCGATTCTAGCATATCATAGAATCCACATTAACAAAATTCAACTAGCTCAATTTCACCTATAAACATCCTTCATTAATAAAAGTCTTCCCTCTTAAAATACAATGGCCAAATACTTTTAATAACATCAAACCACACTAGGCATACTTTTCACCCAAATCTTTCATTCTCAATAAAAACTAAAAAATAAGTCACATAACAACCCACACAAAGCCAATGTTACACAATTCGGTCCTATCCTCTATCACAAATAATATTTAACAACTCTCTAAAAACAATTAAGCCCACTACTCCCCCAACAACACTAATTTATTTCGATTCAAAATAAGAGTACCCAATTCACATAACAAACTTGCCCTTAATACTTTTAAACCAAAATTAAATCTCTTAACATAAAAATTATGTACCATTTTAACACAATTTACCAATCCTTCATGAAACATAGCAAAATCGAATGTAACACTCATTTTAAAACACAAAACCAAATTTTATTAGCTCATTCATATAATTCAACCGTTTCCCATAAAAAAAATCAAAACATGACCAAATCCCGTTCTCACATCCATGGCCGAAAGTTCAACTAAGCAAGGTCTTAAAATTTAATACATGGGCTATGCCATAGACCTATCAACAACCTTAATATTCATAAAATGCAAGGAAAATTTCAAGAAAAACATACCTAAACTCAAGATATGCAAATGCCGAATGCTATCTCTTTTCCCCTTCTTTCTTTTCTTTAGTTTCGGCTAAGTGAGAATGAAGAAACATCTTTTTTTTTTTTTTCATGTTTTATAACCATTTACTAATATAAAGCCATTACTATTATTTCATTATTAAAATAAAAGGTGTATAAATGTCATGTTACAATCATCATGCCGTCCACTATAAAAAAAAATGGTCCCTTTGACATGCAAGTCCCGCATGTCAATAATCCTGCATTATTTAGCCTCTTTAAAAATCACCTATCACATTTTCAAATTTTATCACATGAGTCCTTTCTTATAATTTAATATCTAGTCGATAAAATCAAGGCATTCAAAATTCACACACGCATTTTCACATACATTAGACATAGAATATAGTATTTATTTAATTTTTTTGTGTCTCAGTTTTGTGGTCCCTAAACCACTTCCCGACTAGGGTCAAATTAGGGCTGTCACACTGTATTGGGCTTAAGCCCACCTGTATTTTGTTACTAATTCTGTTACTGTAATGGGCTCAGGCCCGAACTGTTACTGCATATTGTTTCGATAAGGGATTACGCACTGAGTTTTCGTAAACTCACCCTTCTGAATACCTGTGCAGGTAATCCGGAGCGTTAGGCGGGTTGGTGCTGGGAGGAGCACGATGGTGGCAACACAACTGTTCTGGTTCATATTAGCTTTTAATTTATAAATATTTCATTTGGGCTTTTTTTATGTAATAAGGCTTTTTTAAACTTAAATTATCTTATTTTGGGCTTTATTTATTAAATTGATACTTAACTGATATTAGTAGACCGCTGGTTTTCATTAAAGGGTTAATTGTTTTTAAAACACCGCGTTTTCGCAACATATTTTAAAATACTTCTGCAATAAACCATGTTTTAAAAGTAATAACTATTTAAAATGGTTAATGAATGACTAAGATGATTTGAGAATTAACAAAGAAGTTTTAGCCTTCAAACGGACTTTTATTAATAAGAGCAAGTTTCCGAAAAGCACTTTAATGTGACACCGTCAAATTTTGCCATAACGCCTAGGCTGAGTTTGGGGTGTTACACCCCCTGCAAAAGTGATCAAGCAACTCAAAGTAGATGTAACACCCCCATACCCTACCCGCTTGACGGGTCTGGCACTGGAGTATTACATTTGTTGCCAAAGTAACTTCAGAGAAATTATGTTAACAAAAATTCTTCCTAAGCAAGTTAATAGTATAATTTGAAGTAAAAAAATTTATGATTTCATCTCAAACTCTAATTGAGATTTCATCATCTCTTTCAATAACTTATAGGCTGTTTAAGACCTATATGCAAACCTTTTTATCTTTAGGGACAAATAATAATTTATTTCAAATATTTTATAAAGTACAAAACTAGTTTCAAGGGAGTCATGTATTGATAACCTTTGTATGACATTGTTACCCTGACTTAGGTATCGATACCTCTGCTTAGTATCGATGTAACAACCCTTTTTTACTGAAATCAGAACAGTGGTTTTGGGACCACAAATTCAACATTGAAATATTTATTTTATTAATATTTTAATGTCTATAGCATGTTAGTAGTGTTGTATAAAAATTTTGTTAAGAAATTTTATCGTTTACATGCTTAATTTGATAAAAAGGACTAAATTGCAGAAAGTGCAAAATTAGAGATCTATAGTAATAGGTGCCAAATTACTACGAAATTGGAGTATGACTGGCATTAAATGGTAATTAGACCATTATAAATAATAGTGGACAAAGATGGACATATTTTTAATGGTTTTAAGGATTATTCTTTTTGTCTGTCTTCTTCTTGCCGATTTTCTAAGGAGAAAACACCGCCATTTTTGAGCTTCAACATTCAACCATCTCTCTTATTGTGCATTTAAGTGCATTTTTGTCCCTTTTTAATGATTTCTAAGTTTTTGGAGTCGTTGTAGCTTAATCTAGCTAGCCCGGGGACTAATTAGCAAAATTGTTAAAAGTCTAGGGTTTTACCATGAATGCATATGTATTTTTTGTAATGTTTGATGGAAGAAAATGAATGTTTGTTGTTAGATAAACAACTTTTGTTAAGAGATTATTGATGAATATGTCAATTAAGGATTAAATTAAAAAATAAAAAAATTCATGGTAAAATTGTGAAAAAAATGAAATGTAGGGCTTGCTAAGGACCTAAGTAAAATTCGACTATAGTGGGTTGGCACCAAATTGCATGGATTTCATTTTATAAGATTAAGGACTAAATTGTAATGAATATAAAATTATAAGGGCAAAAGTGTAATTTTTCCAAAATATGAGTTTTGGATTGAATTGAATAGAATGGAGTTTAAATGAATTAAATTTGATTATTTAGATCAAGAAAAGCATCGTACGGATTTAGATCGAGGAAAGGAAAAAGTGTTGGATTAGTCGATCATATTTCTTCGCTTGTGATTGAGGTAACTTTGTACATTTAATTAAAGTTTTAATACACTTGAATTAAATGCTATTATGTTGTATTATGATATTACGACTGTACGGAATATCCAATGGAGTTTCGACAACTTTCGAATCCCATTTGAACCTTACAAATATATAGGATACAAATGACATGTCATTAGGGGTTATCGTGTTTCGGCTGCTGTCCTGAACGTCCTATCGGTGGTTGGGTTTCCAGCATGTGTTGCGGTTACTTGACTGCTTGTGTGAGCAACACCATGTAGCTACGTGACCGACAACTTGTGTGAGCAGACCCATTTATGGCTCGAGAGTAAGCATTTATATGAGAAAAGAGAAAGAAATGGTTTTGATCATATGTTAGCACACAGTGTGTGAGATTCCCATGTATATGATATTATTCTAGTGGTTCAATGGGAATGCAAAGGGAAGGTGTAACACCTTTAACCCGTATCCGTCGCTGGAATGGGTTACAGAGCATTACCGGACTTATAACATAATTCATCATACATTTCACATACATTTTCCTTTTCAAATAAAAGTCATTCACATTTAATCATACTATCCCTAATACGAGCCTACATGGCTCAAATCATACATTAAAAGTGATTCGAGAATAAACCAATAAGTCAAGAAACTTTTGGGAAAACTTAGAAAAATTTTCATAAACAGGAGACACATGCCCGTGTGACCAGGCTGTGTATCTCACACGGCCAAAAGACACACCCGTGTGGACATTCGAAATGGGAGCACATGGCCATTTCCCAGCTCGTATCGTACCCCGTGTAATTTTCTAACTTGGGTCACACAGCTAACCACATGCTCGTGTGATCAACCCGTGTAACTCACTTACTTGTTTTCATTAAATGCTACAGGGGACACACGGCCGTGTCACCTAACTGTGTGTCACACACGGCTGAGATACACGCCCATGTAAGCAAAAATAGGCTAGTTTACAAGTGTAGTGCCAACCTATATAATTCAAGAGCAAATAACCATAATCCAAATAGGCTTTTAATCAACCAAAATTCAAACCTATAGCAAGCAATATCAATTCGATTAATTCATGTGCAAACTAACATTACAATGACTACTTAATCACATGCCAATTTCACTTTAAATAATTCACCTATTTGGATACTTTCAATCATGCATCATTTGCCTATTTATAACATACTATCTTATTCTTACAATTCAACCAAATGCACATATATATATATATATATATATATACATCATTAAGAATACCAAAATGAACCACATCACATGGCTATATACAAAGTCAAAACATTAACCATTTACAAGCCAATTCATTTGGCTAAAAATACATCACTAACACATATTAGCCATATTGACATAACTCCTATACATGCCATATAACCAAAATTCTCAAGTTCAAAATATACCAAATGACAACTGGATAGTGTGATGCGATCTCTAAAGACTTCTGAATTGAGTGAGCTTCCGAATCACTATAAAACATAGAAAAATAAATAGAGTAAGCTTTAAAGCTTAGTAAGCCCGTATAATATAGAATTAAACTTACCATTTATTCACAATTAAATAAAGTAACATAGTGTATATCCCAATCCCTTTCTCAAGCGCCTATCACATGAACTCATTCATCGGTTACTCAAGTAACATACATACATTTATCAAATTAGTATGAATGCATTCAATAATCATTCAAGCTTCATATACTCATACCATTCATTTCATATTTCAATACATCTTTTAACATCAATTTCATATAATTCACTTATCACTTGTATTTATTCATGTCAGCTCATATAATTTATAACAGATTTATGCCCGTTGAAGCATTTAGAATATTGATAGATACGCGGGTAGTACACTCTATGTGTACTAATCAATAATCCATCAATTCCTGAACATATATGCTCTTTCGAGCCATAAACAGTAATCTCTTCCTGAGTTGAGGGAACAATAAGCTATAATGAGCTGAGAAACAGTAAGCTCTTACGAGCTAAATATCGGTAAGCTCATACAATCTGTGGTGAGTCTGCAACACATGCAGGATCTCGACCAAATCGGTAAACCTAGTGACATGTCACTTGTATCATACGAATTCCTACGGTTTAAACGGGTCTCAGTAAATTCTCAGATTTCGTCATTTAGGCATTTCAATATCTTGCAACTCAATTTCTCAATTCGCACACACACACACACACACACACATATATATACAATTCAATTTAGTACATATTTAATTATTCAATTCTAATTATACGAACTTACCTCGTATCGCTTGGATGTAAACTATCGGTTATTCGTCAACCTTGCCTTTCCCACGATCTAATTTAGATCTTTGCTTTTCTTAATCTATACATAATCAAATTTAATTTGTTCAATTTCCATTCTATTCAATTTAGCCCAAAACACCTATTTTGGCTAAATTACACTTTTACCCCTAGACTTTTAACTTCTTTACAATTTAGTCCTTATCACAACAAAATGCAAATTCATGCAAATTCATCCCAACTCATGCTAGCCAAATTCTCTTTATTACCATAGTAGCCCATATTTTTTATTTATTCACATTTTTAACCATGGGTTTTACACATTTCTCAATTTAATCCCTAATTTGCATTTTTACCAAAAATCACTTTACAAAACTTGTATAACTAACAACAAAGATTTATTTTCCATCATCAAACATCAAAATACATGCTTATTCATCAATGGAAAAACTCACAAACATTAACAGTTTTGAAATCGAAGGTACGGGCTAGCTAAATTAAGCTGCAACGATTTCAAATACATAGAAATCATTAAAAACGGGATGAAAATCACCCACCAAATGAGCTACCAAATGACCGAACCCTAGCAAGCATCCATGGAGGTTTTTGTTTCTCAATTTCAGTGGGAGGGATGAACTAAAAAGATGAACACTTTGTTTTATGTTATTTTACTTTAGTTTATTTATTAATTTATTTTATTAACCTTATTATAAAACATTTAAAATCACATAAATGATGTCCATAAATGTCCACTTACTATAATGTCTAATTACCACATAAGGACCTTTACTGTAACACTCCTAACCCGTATCCATTGTCGAAATAGAGTTACGAGGCATTACCGATCAACCACAACATAAATCATACATTTGTGCAATCATAATTAAAAATCCATTCATCTCAAACACTTTGTCCCTTATAAGGTCTTACGAGACCTTAAAACATGCTTAAAAGTGGTTCGGGACTAAACCAATAACATTTGTAAACTTTGGGAGACTTAGAAAATTTTCTTTGATTTAAGGGTCACATGCCCGTGTGAATAGGCCGTGTGCCTCACACGGCCACAAGACACGCCCGTGTCACAGGCCGTGTGAAAATAGGGTATACATACTGACTTAGGTCACATGGCCAAGGACACGCCCGTGTGCCAAATGTAATACCCCTTACCCGAGACCGTCGCCGGAGTCGAGCACGAGGCACTACCGGACTTTACTTACTCAAACGGGCATAAAAATTTTCTTTTTAAAATTAATTTATTTTCATTTGTTCAATACGTCCCTAAAAAGGGGTCATCGAAACCCTAAATCATGGTATTGAAATAGTTCGGGACCAAACTGGGATCAATCAAATATTACCGGTTACTTAAACGAGCCAAAATGAATTATTTCTCTATTCCTTATAAAACTGTCCAATTATATCACAGTTACAAAAAAAATCATATCTCGAGTTACGAAAATTGAAAACAAGATCCGTAAATTTTCCTTGAATCTAGACTCACGTATCTATTTGCTAATTTTTTTCTAGAATTTTTGGTTCATCCAATTAGTACAGTTTATTAGTTAAAATCTCCCCTGTTGCATAGTCTGACTACTCTGACCTCTGTTCACTCCAAATAAAGTTTCTCTCTGTACAAAACTCAAATAGGCATGAAATTTGTTTCATTAAAAACTAGACTCAATAAGAAATCTAGGAATATAAATTATAACACCTAATTATTTATGTACAATTTATGGTGAACTTTTAAATTCAGAACAGGGGATCATAGAGTTAGTCTAGAGTAGTCTCACTCAAGTGCAAATAACTCATAATATATTACTCTTTTCCTTACTCTGTTTCTTTTACATGAAAATAGACTCATTAAGCTTTAATTTCATGCCTCATTTACCTTTTAATTCCATTTCTACTATTTTTAGTGATTTTTAAAACTCACGTCATTGCTGCTGTTTGAATCTGTTTTTAAATTACTTTCACCTTTTTCATAGTTTCCTTGTAATACTTACCATTCAAACATACATACTATTAAACATGTATATGATTAGCCATTCCATTAGCTATTCACTAACAAGTATTTATACACCATTCATTGAACTTATCATATCAAAAGAAGCCAAGTCCCTATACATGCCATACACGAAATGAGACATCTAACTATACCAAAATGATTCCTTCGATAGTGTGACCGGATCTTCGACGTTCCTTTCGATTCCCGAGTGAGCTTGGCAATAACTATAAAAAGAAGGAAAATAAAGAGAGTAAGCACTAGGCTTAGTAAGTTTACAAGCAAATAAATTACAACATTCATCATAAACGATAATTATTCAATATATCACCTAGCATCATAAGCTTTCTTTACACCTCATTTCCTACCTTCTTCCTTATTCACTTGTCTTCTTTCTTACCTGATCTTTTCAGTACTCATGAATATAACTTACCTTTCCCTTGCTGATAAATTTTCCATAATTTAACTTGTACAATAGCCCGTTGAACCGCTCGAAATACTAGGGATATTCGGGTTTTCCTGTCTGATAATAATCTGCCATTGCCATGTCCTTGACATGGACTTACATGAAATGTTCCTATCTTTCCAAAGCCATATATTTGATATGGACTTACATGGAGTATTCCTGTCTCCAAAGCCATATATCTGATATGGGCTTACATGGCTCATTCCTGTCCTGTCCTGTCAACCCCAAATGTCATGACATTTGTATCCCTATATTTCTAAAGTTCAACGGGACCTTTCGATACTCTTTCTCTGTCATCTCGTCTATGATTCGACTTTGAATATTTTCATAAAATAAATGTATAAATGCTGGAAATTAACAACATTAATGTAAAATAATGAAATATTGTATTTATTTACCGTAAACTTACCTCAATACAAAATATGACTAAACTTAACAATTTAGTCCATTACTTTCTCTTTTCCTCGATCTACTCCCGAATTTCGTTCTTCTTGATCTATAATATCAAATTTAGCTTATTTAATACTCACATTTATCAAAACAGTCCCTGACTCCAAATTTGGCAAAATATGATGTTTTCCCTTAAACTTTTGCATATTTACACTTTTGCCCAAAGACTCGGAAATCAAACTTTATCACAAATTCTTATGTTTTAAGACATGCTGGTCATTTATTTACCAACAACAACCTCAAATTCCTACTATAACATGTACTTGTGAACAATAGGTATTTTTACCGATTAAGCCCTTTTACTCGTTTTTACCTAAAACCGAGTAGCCCAAGTTGTCTAGCATAATTTAAAACATCATATTCTATCATAAAACATCAAAATAAACACTTTTCACCTATGGGTATTTTTCCAAATATGAACCCTAGCTTAAATTATAGCTAGCATAAGCTTTATCGAGCTACCGGGATTCCAAAAACGTAAAGAACATTAAAAACGGGGATTGGAATCACTTACTATGGAGCTTGGAAGCTTGAAACAAACCCTAGCTATGGAGAACCCTTGAAATTTCGTGCTAATGAAGAAGATGGACATATTTTGCCATCTTTTTCCCTTTTTTAATCTTTTAATTGCCAAATGACTAAAATACCCTTCATGCCTTTCTTTGAAAATTTATGTACAAGCCCATTTTTGTCCAAAATTTTAGAAATTGGTCAAATTGCTATTTAAGATCTCCTAATTAATATTCCAAAGCAATTTCATACTAAAAGCTTCTAGAATGCAAGTTTTGCAACTTATTCGATTTAAGCATTTTCTGCATAGAATTTTTTCACGAAATCTTCACACCATCATGAAATCATATCATAAACATCAAAATAATTATAAAATAATTATTTCTATCTCGGATTTGTGGTCACGAAACCACTATTCTGTTTAGGCCCTATTTCGAGATGTTACACCAGGCCATCTGAAATCTGAAGAGTATACTAACTTGGGTCACACGGCCAACCACACACCTATCTGCTAGCCTATGTGCCCTTTCAAAATGGCCCACACGCCCGTGCATCAGGCTGAGTGCTAAGCCTTGCCGAACCTGTAGGGTATATTGACTTAAGCCACACGGCCAGTCACACGCTTATGTGTGAGGCCGTGTGGAGTGCCCAAGCTCAATTCGAATTGGCCTTCAAGCAACACGACAGAGACACACGCCTGTGTACCTGCCCATGTGGGCAAAAATAGGCCATTTGTATAACATCCCGGATTAGGGCCTAGTTGGAATAGTGGTTTTGAGACCATAAACCCAAAGTAGAAATAATTATTTTATGATTATTATAAGACTTATGATATGTTTGTATGCTTGCGTGAAAATTTCATGAAGAAATTATATGTAAAAAGTGTCCAATTTGATTTTAGGGACCAAATTGAATAAGTTGTAAAAGTTGAGTTCTAGAAGCTTTAAGCATGAAATTGAATTGGATTATTAATTAGAGGTCCTTAAATAGAAATTTGACCAAATTCTAAAATTTTGGACAAAAATGGACATAAGTGGTAAAGAAATGTGAAAGAAAGGTAAAAAGGGCATTTTGGTCATTTGGCCTTTTAATGAACTAAAAGACAAAATAAAAGCCAAAGTGTTCATCTTTTCTTCTACCTTGGCTGAAACATGCATGGAAGCCATGGCTAGGGTTTTGTTCAAGCTTTCAAGCTTCATAGTAAGTTCATCTTTACCCCGTTTTAAATGTTCTTTACATTTTTAAAATCCTTGCAACATAATCTACCTATTTCTACCATTTATTTGAGATATGATGAAGGTTTAGGTTTTGACCCATGTTAGAAATTTGTGCCTTTTGATGAATTATGGTAGATTATGCATGTTTATGGTTAGAGAAATGATTTTTACTAAGTGATTTTCGACCAAAATGTCCAAGAGGACTAATTTGTAAAAGTTATAAAATTGGTCAAAAGTGTATGATTTAATGGTAAATATGACTGCTATAGTTATGAAAATGGTTTAGCTAGGTCCAAAATACAAGGAAATTGAATAAAAATCATTTTACGAGCCTAGGGGTAAAAGTGTAATTTTGACAAACTTTAGGGGCAAAAATGTAAAATTTTCAAAGTATGATTTTTGGACTAATTTAAATAATGTGAATGTTAAATAAGTGTTATTTGATATGTTAGATCAGGAAAAATGAAATTCGGGCTTAGATCGGGGAAGAACGAGATTATGGCCTAAGTCGAGATAATTATCACATTTGCATTCGAGGTAAGTTGATGTGATAATAATGCAATGTTATTGTTGATTATGCTTGTAACCTAAACAGAAATGTTAATTCGACTACATTGGATTAAATATTTGTGATGATATGTATGTGATATTGTCGTACTCCAAGAAAGCCATATTGTATGCTATGCATATGAAATAATTTAAAATATGTCTATGGTACTGATACGATCCACCTCGATGATGAGTCGAGTCGTATTTACATTGCCCAATTGTCTATGAGTAAGTATGGTTCAATTAGATAGATATCTAACTAAATCAATGAAATAGGTTCAACAGTGATTAAAAGGATAAAAAAAATGGCTAATTGGAAAGGGAAAATATTTGGTTAACAAACAAATAGTAAAAGTTGAATGTGTTTCGGATATGGTAAAAGGATGGAAAGAAACGGCTCAAGAAGGAAGCTAGAACCAACACTAGTTAGTGTTGACCCAACACTTATATGCTTTTGTGATCGTTTGTAAATTCGGTCAAGACCTCGACCCACTATCTAGAAAGATAGGAACCTCGATATAGGGTTTGAATGCCACACTTGAGAAAGTGATAAATTTGGGAAAGGCAAAGAACGGGTTGATGCCACTAGCTTTGTAGATAAGCCAACAAGTCTTTAAAAAAAATCGGAGAAAAGTATTTCTCACCAAATGAACTGTAATATCCCGAATCAGGGCCTAATTGGAATAGTGGTTTCGTGACCACAAATCCGAGGTAGAAATAATTATTTTATAATTATTTTGAGGTTTATGATATGATTGCATGATTGTGTGAAAATTTCGTGAAGAAATTCTATGCGTAAAGTGCTTAATTTAAAATTAGGGACTAAATCGAATAAGCTACAAAACTTCCATTCTAGAAGTTTCTAGTATGAAATTGCTTTGAAATATTAATTAGGAGGTCTTAAATAGTAATTTGGCCAATTTTAAGTTCATGGACAAAATTTGGACATGGATGGAATTTTTGAAAGTTTAGTAAGGAGGGGCATTTTGGTCATTTGGATATTAACATGAAATAAAAAGGGAAAAATAACACAAAATTGATCATCTTCTTCATTACCACGAAATTTCAAGGGTTCTCTATAGCTAGGGTTTATTTCAAGCTTCCAAGCTCTATAATCAAGAAAGACGTGGAATCAACCTTGATCGAGGAAAAGAAAAGATTGTGGACTAAATTGCAAAATTGCTATATTTTGTACCGAGGTAAGTTCATGTTTGCTATCTTAAGTGATTTAATGCTATTTATATGATATGATACTTGTTATTATGAATATTATGCTTTGTGAAATATTATGTATTGGTATGAAAAGTATGTGATTAAATTGATAAGTATGATAAGTATGAGATGCAAGCAACGTATTGGTTCCGATATTCTGAGGAGAACGACTGGGAAATGTGTGATTGAGGAAAATCTCGTTTGAACCTTGGGAATAGATTAGGATACAAGTGACATGTCACTAGGATGGTTGGGCATCCGAACTCGTTGAGTTGAGTTCAAGTTCACTTATGGATGCAAATGTCCGAACTCGTTGAGTTGAGTCCGAGTTCGTGAGATGTAACTAGGCATCCGAGCTCGTTGAGTTGAGTCTGAATTCACTTATGGATGCGAAAGCCCGAGCTCGTTGAGTTGAGTCCGAGTTCGCTTATGGGCGGGTTACATGGTCGCTTGATTACATATGTGGCACTTATGTGCAAATTATCCATGTATCCGAGTTATATTCTGATGTGTTTAACAGGTAAAATTTTAGCGAAATGGAAGAATACTTGAGATGCAGATGATATTTTGGTAAGTGTCGCGAAAGGCACACTTTGGACAGGTATGTACTTAACCCTCGGGTTGAAACTTGATACACGATGGCTGGAAATGTGGAATATGTCTTGGTGATAACATGCTATTGTTGTTTGGTATAATTGCTTTGTTATGTTACTCATTATTTGCATATGGACTTACTAAGCATTTATGCTTACTCCCTCTTTTCCATTCATTGTAGTGTTGGACAAGCCGGCTCAGGAATCGGGATAGGTCGAAGGATCGATCACACTATCCGAAGGACTTTTTGGTAAAATGGCTTGTATAACTTAAGTATGGCATGTATAACAATGTTCTTATTTTGTGTAAATAATCTTATGATATGTTTGTGGTTTGGTTAAGAAAATGCTTGGTAATGATTAGTCATTGGAATGGCTAGCCTAGATAATGTTGGATGCTATGTGAGACTAATATGTTATGTAGTTCATGAAAATTCATAAAAAGATGAAATGTGCCATAAAACAGAAAATTACTGTAACAATGACGTGAGTTTGAAAAATCACTAAAAATAGTAGACACCTAATTAGGTGATGAATTAAATATGGAATTAAATCTTATTGTGTCTGCTTTCATATGGAAAAGCAAAACAGGTAAAGGAGTTATATGTGATGAGATATTTGGGTTTTAGTGAAACAGGGCCAGAGCGATTTCTGGATCCCCTGTTCCAATTTTGGGAATTCACCATAAATTGTAAAAAGTTGATTAGGAGGTATGCTTTATATTTTCAAAATCCTTATTGAGTCTAGTTTTAAGAGAAACAAACGACATAGTCATATGAATTTTGTAGAGAGAGAAAAGTGGTTCATAGTAAGCAAAAGTCAGTGCAGTTGAGTCCTGAAACAGGGGTAACTTTAACTAATAAACTGTAGTAATTGGCCTGACCAAAAATTCTAGAAAAAAATTAGTATATAGATATATGAGTCTAGTTTCAGAGAAAATTTATGGATCTTGATTTTGAGTTTCGTAACTTGAGATATGATTTTTTTTGTAACCGTAATGTAGGTAAACAGTATACTGTGAATGTAGAATTAAATGTTTCAAAGTTCTTAAAATGGAAAATTATGTTCAGTAACACCTCAAGCTCGACTCCGGCGATGGTCTCGGGCGTGGGGGCGTTACATTTGGTGGTATCAGAGCAGGTTTAGTCAATTCTCAAACTAATATGTTTTATGTATGGATTTTGCTATACATGCCATATGTGTATATTGTGATAGTGTGACAACTTCTGACCTTTTAAATGATTTTTTATAGTAAATGGATCCCGATCCAACTGTGGCCGATGATGTAAAAGTAATGCACCAGCTCCGGCTGAAGGGGCGGTGCCGACTGAAAATCCACCTCCCACTATTGGTCAAGGAGGAGGAGAAAGGGGTCAATAAGCCTTTCTCCAGATGATGAGTGCTTGGTATACTGAGTTCGTTCGTACGAACCCAAATGTACAACCTCCCCCACCTCCCCCAATTCCTCAACCTATACCCCTGATGCCTCAGGGTGTGGATATGATGAAATTCCAAAGAACTCCAGTTGATAAAATCCGTAAGCTAGGGGCTGAAGAATTCAGAGCTAATGTAGATGATGATGCCGAGAAAGCAGAGTTCTGGCTTGAGAATTCTATCTGGGTGTTTGATGAACTGTCTTGTACACCTGAAGAATGCTTGAAATGTACTATATCTTTGTTGAGGGATTTAGCCTACAATTGGTGGAAGACATTGATTTTGGTGGTACCGAAAGAGAGAGTAACCTGGGAATTCTTTCAAGAAGAGTTTCAGAAGAAATACATCAGTGAAAGATTTATTGACCAAAAACGTAAAGAGTTTCTTGAGCTAAAGCAAGGTAATATGACAGTCACTGAATACGAAAGAGAGTTCGTCAGATTGAGCAAGTATGCCAGAGAATATGTTCCTACAGAGGCCAAAATGTGTAGGCAATTTGAAGATGGGCTCAATGAAGACATTAAGGTATTTGTTGGGATTCTTGAATTAAAAGAAATGGTGGTACTTGTCGATCGAGCTTGCAAGGCTGAAGAACTACTTAAAGAGAAGAAAAAAGTAGAATCTGAGACACGAAATTGGAAGAAAAGACCGATGGGCGGTGCACCCTCACAGCAACCCGGAAAATTAAGAAATATGAATCCTCATTCCCAAGTTTCAGCTAGACAGTCATATGGGAATTTTAAGAAGCAAAATGTGGGTCCTAAGTCCCAGACTACTTCAGCAGCCAGTGTAGGGAACTCGAGATTTGTTAAGCCCGAGTGCTAACGGTGTGGCAGAAATCATTTTGGTTCGTGCAGAGCAAATGAATGTTTTCGATGTGGTTCTCCGGATCATTTTATTAGAGACTGCCTAGAGTGGATTGAAAAAGAAAAATTTCAGAGTACAAAAGTAGGTGGTGCAGATTCGAGGGGAAGGTATCCAAGAAAAGCTGGGAGTGAAGCAAGCAGCAAGAATGTAGCCGGAGATGCAGCAGTTAGATCTGAAGGAAGGGCTCCGGCTAGAACTTATGCTATTAAAGCGCGTGAAGATGCTTCCTCACCCGATATGATCACTGGTATATTTTCTCTCTATAATGTTAATGTTACTGCTTTAATTGACCCCGGCTCTACTCATTCATATGTGTGCATGAAATTAGTGTCTAGCATGAATACACCTGTTGAGAACACAGAATTTATGATTAAAGTGTCAAACCCGTTAGGCCAATGTGTTATAGTTGATAAAGTATGCAAGAAATGTCCTTTAATGATTCGGGGTTATTACTTTTCGGCCGACTTGACGTTGTTTCTATTTGATGAATTTGATGTTATTTTGGGCATGGATTGGTTAACATTGCATGATGCTATAGTAAAGTGTAAACAGAAAGTTATTGAATTAAAGTGTGAAAATGGCGAAACTCTGCGGGTTGAATCAGATAAATCAGAGGCATTGTCTAGTGTGATTTCTTCAATGTCGGCTCAGAGATAGTTGAGAAAGGGTTATGAAGCTTATTTAGCATATGTGCTAAATACAAAAGAAATTGAAAAGAAAGTAGAATCAGTGCCGATTGTATGTGAATTCGCGGATGTATTTCTAGAAGAATTGCCAGGTTTGCCTCCAGTCAGGGAAGTAGAATTTGGTATAGAGTTGATGCCAGGAACAGCTCCGATCTCGATTGCTCCGTATAGAATGGCGCCAACGGAATTGAAAGAATTAAAGTCTCAGTTGCAAGAGTTGACAGATAAAGGCTTTGTGAGACCGAGTTTTTCACCTTGAGGTGCTCCTGTATTGTTTGTGAAAAAGAAGGATGGTTCAATGAGACTATGTGTTGACTATCGGCAGCTGAACAAAGTGACAATCAAGAACAAGTACACGTTGCCAAGAATTGATGATTTGTTTGATCATCTGAAAGGAGCGACGTGGTTTTCAAAGATTGACTTGAGATCTGGGTACTACCAGCTGCGGGTAAAAGAGTCAGATGTGCCTAAAACTGCTTTTAGAACAAGGTATGGTCATTATGAATTTTTAGTTATGCCGTTTGGGTTGACAAATGCTCCTGCTGTGTTTATGGATTTGATGAATCGCATATTTCGACCATACTTGGACAAGTTTGTTGTGGTATTTATAGATGATATTTTAATCTATTCAAAAGATGAGACCGGGCATGCTGAGCATTTGAAAATAGTTTTGCAGACTTTAAGAGATAAGCAGTTATATGCCAAGTTTAGTAAAAGTGAATTTTGGCTTTGGGAAGTTGGATTTTTGGGTCATATTGTTTCAGATATGGTATATGGATTGATCCCAGTAAAATTTCAGCTATTGTTGATAGGAAACCACCGAAGAATGTAACCGAAGTTAGAAGTTTCTTAGGGCTAGCTGGATATTATCGACGGTTTGTGAATGGATTTTCTATAATTGCTGCTCCTATGACTAGATTACTCTGCAAGGATGTTAAATTTGAGTGGACAGAAGAATGTCAACAGAGTTTCGAAGAGTTGAAAAAGTTATTAACAGAGGCACTAGTGTTAGTACAACCTGAGTCAGGTAAAGAATTTACGGTGTATAGTGATGCTTCTCGAAATGGTTTGGGATGTGTGCTTATGCAAGAAGGAAAGGTTGTGGCTTATGCTTCGAGGCAGTTAAAACCTCACGAGAGGAATTATCTGACTCATGATTTGGAATTGGCTGCGGTGGTGTTTACTTTGAAGATTTGGCGACATTATCTATATGGAGAAAAGTGTCGAGTATATACCGACCACAAAAGTCTTAAATATTTGATGTCACAAAAAGACTTGAACTTGAGACAGCGAAGATGGTTGGAGTTATTGAAAGATTACGAGCTTGTGATTGACTACCATCCAGGAAAAGCAAATGTAGTTGCTGATGCTTTGAGCAGAAAGTTGTTGTTTGCTTTGAGAATTATGAACACTTAGTTGGAAATATTAGATGATGGTTCAATTCTAGCCGAATTGAAAGCAGGACCGATGTTTGTACAAGAGATTTGTGATGCTCAGAAAAGCGATGAAGACTTGCAAGCCAAAAGAAAGCGATGTGAGGTTGATACAGAGTCAGATTTCAGAATTGGTTCTGATGGGTGTTTGATGTTTAAAGATCGGATTTGTGTATCGAAGAACGAGGAATTAATTCAAAAGATCTTGCAAGAAGCACAAAGTGGTTGTCTCTCGATTCATCCAGGCAATACGAAAATGTATAATGACTTGAAGAAAATGTATTGGTGGAATGGAATGAAAAGGGATATATTGGAGTTTGTGTCCAAATGCTTAATTTGTCAACAGGTGAAAGCTGAACACCAAGTGCCTTCGAGATTACTTCAGCCTATTATGGTTCCTGAATGGAAATGGGATCGGATTACTATGGATTTTGTCTCAGGGTTGCCATTGACTCCAGGAAAGAAAGATGCCATCTGGGTAATAGTTGATAGATTAACTAAGTCAGCTCATTTTATTCCGGCATATACAGATTATTCTCTTAACAAGTTGGCTAAATTGTATGTCAGAGAAATTGTTAGACTACACGGAATACCATTGTCAATCATTTCGGATAGAGATCCGAGGTTTACCTTGCGGTTTTGGCAAAAGTAGCAAGACACGTTAGGTACAAAGTTAAATTTCAGTACTGCTTTTCATCCACAAACTGATGGGCAATCAGAGAGAGTAATTCAGATTCTTGAAGACATGCTCAGATGTTGTGTATTGGAATTTCAAAGAAGTTGGGAAAGATATCTACCGTTGGTGGAATTTGCTTACAATAACAGTTATCAGACGAGCTTGAAGATGGCACCTTATAAAGCATTGTATGGTCGTAAGTGTCGAACGCCTTTGTATTGGACTGAACTCAAGGAAAATCGGATCTATGGAGTTGATCTAACAAAAGAAACTGAAGAAAAAGTGAAGGTAATTCGAGATTGTTTAAAAGCTGCTTCAGATAGACAGAAATCTTATGCAGATTTGAAATGAAAAGAAATTGAGTTTCAAGTTGGTGATAAAGTATTTTTAAAGGTGTCTCCGTGGAAGAAAGTTCTTAGATTTGGACGGAAGGGCAAATTAAGTCCGCGTTTTATCGGGCCGTATGAAATAATTGAAAGAGTTGGACCGATAGCTTATCGGTTAGAATTGCCATCTGAATTGAAGAAGATTCATGATGTGTTCCATGTGTCTATGTTACGTCGGTATCGTTCGGACCCCTCACATGTGGTTTCACCGACAGAAATTAAACTACAACTAGACATGACCTATGAAGAAGAACCGATAAAGATTTTAGCTCGAGAAGTTAAACAACTAAGGAATAAAAGTATTGCTCTTGTGAAAGTGTTGTGGCAAAAGCATGGAGTAGAAGAGGCTACATGGGAGCCTGAGGAAACTATGAGAAATCAATACCCACACCTGTTTACCGGTAAGATTTTCAAGAACGAAAATTCTTAAAGGGGGAGAGTTGTAATATCCCGAATCAGGGCCTAATCAGAATAGTGGTTTCATGACCACAAATTCGAGGTAGAAATAATTATTTTATAATTATTTTGAGGTTTATGATATGATTGCATGATTGTGTGAAAATTTCGTGAAGAAATTCTATGCGTAAAGTGCTTAATTTAAAATTAGGGACTAAATCGAATAAGCTGCAAAACCTGCATTCTAGAAGTTTCTAGTATGAAATTGCTTTGAAATATTAATTAGGAGGTCTTAAATAGTAATTTGGCCAATTTTAAGTTCATGGACAAAATTTGGACATGGAAGGAATTTTTGAAAGTTTAGTAAGGAGGGGTATTTTGGTCATTTAGATATTAACATGAAATAAAAAGGGAAAAATAACACAAAATTGATCATCTTCTTCATTACCACGAAATTTCAAGGGTTCTCCATAGCTAGGGTTTGTTTCAAGCTTCCAAGCTCCATAATCAAGAAAGACGTGGAACCAACCTTGATCGAGGAAAAGAAAAGATTGTGGACTAAATTGCAAAATTGCTATATTTTGTACCAAGGTAAGTTTATGTTTGCTATTTTAAGTGATTTAATGCTATTTATATGATATGATACTTGTTATTATGAATATTATGCTTTGTGAAATATTATATGTTGGTATGAAAAGTATGTGATTAAATTGATAAGTATGATAAGTATGAGATGCAAGCAACGTATTGGTTCCGATATTCCGAGGAGAACGACTGGGAAATGTGTGATTGAGGAAAATCCCGTTTGAACCTTGGGAAAAAATTAGGATACAAGTGACATGTCACTAGGATGGTTGGGCATCCGAACTCGTTGGGTTGAGTCCGAGTTCACTTATGGATGCAAATGTCTGAACTCGTTGAGTTGAGTCCGAGTTCGTGAGATGTAACTAGGCATCCGAGCTCGTTGAGTTGAGTCCGAGTTCACTTATGGATACGAACGCCCAAGCTCATTGAGTTGAGTCCGAGTTCGCTTATGGGCGGGTTACATGGTCGCTTGATTACATATGTGGCACTTATGTGCAAATTATCCATGTATCCGAGTTATATTCCGATGTGTTTAACGGGTAAAATTTTAGCGAAATGGAAGAATGCTTGAGATGCAAATGATATTTTGGTAAGTGTCGCGAAAGGCACACTTTGGACAGGTATGTACTTAACCCTCGGGTTGAAACTTGATACACGATGGCTGGAAATGTGGAATATGTCTTGGTGATAACATGCTATTGTTGTTTGGTATAATTGCTTTGTTATATTACTCATTATTTGCATATGGGCTTACTAAGCATTTATGCTTACTCCCTCTTTTCCATTCATTGTAGTGTTGGACAAGCCGGCTCAGGAATCGGGATAGGTCGAAGGCTCGATCACACTATCCGAAGGACTTTTTGGTAAAATGGCTTGTATAACTTAAGTATGGCATGTATAGCAATGTTCTTATTTTGTGTAAATAATCTTATGATATGTTTGTGGTTTGGTTAAGAAAATGCTTGGTAATGATTAGTCATTGGAATGGCTAGCCTACATAATGTTGGATGCTATGTGAGACTAATATGTTATGTAGTTCATGAAAATTCATAAAAAGATGAAATGTGCCATAAAACAAAAAATTACTATAACAATGACGTGAGTTTGAAAAATCACTAAAAATAGTAGACACCTAATTAGGTGATGAATTAAATATGGAATTAAATCTTATTGTGTCTACTTTCATATGGAAAAGCAAAACAGGTAAAGGAGTTATATGTGATAAGATATTTGGGTTTTAGTGAAACAGGGCCAGAGTGATTTCTGGATCCCCTGTTCCAATTTTGGGAATTCACCATAAATTGTACAAAAATAATTAGGAGGTATTCTTTATATGTTCAAAATTCTTATTGAGTCTAGTTTTAAGAGAAACAAACGGCATAGTCATATGAATTTTCTAGAGAGAGGTTCGAAGTAAGTAGAAGTTAGTGCAGTCTAGTCCTAAAATAGGGGTAATTTAACTAATAAACTTTAGTAATTGGCCTGACCAAAAATTCTAGAAAAAATTAGTATATAGATATATGAGTCTAGTTTCAGGGAAAATTTATGGATCTTGATTTTGAGTTTCGTAACTTGAGATATGATTTTTTTTGTAACCATAACGCAGGTAAACAGTATGCTGTGAAAGTAGAATTAAATGTTTCAAAGTTCTTAAAATGGAAAATTATGTTTAGTAACACCTCAAGCTCGACTCTGGTAATGGTCTCGGGCGTGGGGGCGTTACATGAACAGAGTTTCATTAAAATGCCAAAAGTCCCTTCAAAATGGCTGGTTACACATATTTATAGGTATAGAAAAGCTAGCTGAATGGTCACATCTTAATGTGCTAATTAAAACTGAAATTAAACTCAAGTCTCTTGGCCTTCTTGTAACAATTAACTCCATCCTTGAATTCACTTTAATTCAGCTGAATAAATATCCTTGAATGCTTGAAAAATGTTCCCCAAACCTGGCCTGGACGTTATGACTAGATCTGGTGTGTCACATGAACCTATAACTCAGATTATGACCTTTTGCTTGTTATGACTTAGGTGATATTTTTATTAGAACAGCAAGGTTGTGAAAAGTCATTTTGTTAAGTTTTTAGATTATCCAATCGTTGAACTCGTTAAGTTTGAAAACATTTTTAGGATTTTGAAAAACCCCGCACAGCCTATAACTAACAGTTCCGATAAAATGTAAATCAACCCATTAAAGAAAATAAAACCAGTTAAGAAATTTAAATAGCGGCCTTATTACACTAAAAACCCAAAAATAGCAAAATAAAATACTTAAAGTAAAACGAAACCGAACTTGCAAATGCTGTGGCCACTCCGAATCTCTCACAGCTCCAAGCCCACTATGGTTGAGGGCTACCTGCAGAGATGAAATTAAGGGGTGAGTTTGATAACTCAGTGTGTAACATAATCTCAACCATAGGCCAAAACAGATCAAGCCTCAGAATCAGAGTTAATTGGGCCTTGGCCCATTACAGAAATCAGGTTGAGCCCATCGGCCCATAACAGATACAGCTCAGATATAATATGCAATCAGAAAGCCCAACCCAGATCTATCCATAACACCCCCGTACCAGCCTTACACCATGTGGGGAGACTACTCGATCCACCCAACCGCTACACACCACAAAAATTTGCAGCAATGCTGTCAGATATTGTGACGAGGTCACCAGATACAGATATTGTGGCGAAGCCACCAGAACAGATATATATGGCGAGGCCACCAGATTGCAGTGAGGCTGCCAGAACGCTTCCTCCATCATAAAAGCCCATAACCCCATGCAATAGATGTAACATACTATAGCATGCAACATACAGCATCTCATGCATCAGTCATATTCAGATTAAGTGATAAATCATGCAGATACAAAATATTATACATTTCGTACAGAATTGGCTCGAGGGGTATAATAGTCTTTTTACACCTAGGGGGATTTTGGTAATTTTCCCTATTTAAGGGTATTTTAGTCCTTTTCCATATTTTCAGAGATTTTATGCATGTTCAATTGATTATCAGTCCATAGATATCCACAGAAGTCCATTTTAAGCTTAATTTCCAATTTCGCCCTTTTTAGCCTAAAACCCCTAATGGGCCCTACTGTGTCCACTAGTGTCTTAAGCCCGCTAAATCCAATCTTTAGGTTCAGTTTACCAATTTAACCATGTTATTAATAACCACGTCACTAGAAAGCCTCTAACAGTCATTTTACCGATTTGGGCTCGAAAGCCCTGTGGGCCCACCTTTGGCCCATCGAAGCCCATCTTACCGAAATGCTTGAAATTGGTCCTTCTGCAATTTTGCTATCGTAAATTCCTAGTTTGACTACAATAGAGTATTCGGCTACTCTTAGATCCTTCCAAGACTAATTTTTCGGTCACCTTCGGTCAGTTTTTCGATCATTACGGCCTTTGCCGTTCTAGTCTACGATAGAGATACGTTACACACCTGTTAGCTGTCGAAGTGTTGAAGAACCCACGTACAAATAGCCTACAATTGAACACTAATGTATTAGCCTAAAACTTGATAACTAATAAGGCATATTTCTCCTTACCAAAATCGGCCAACATGGCCCAAGACTTCCAAAGTTCTTACCTTTTTGTCGGAAAGAAAAATAGACTAAGTCTATGAGCCCAACTGTGCCACCCTTCGAGTCCTTGCAAGGTGCCCCTTTTGTCTACGCTAGCACAACAACATCAAAGCAAGAGACCAAAATTGCCTTAGTCCAACGATAGCCACCCTCACAAGGGTTTTAACTTAAACCTTAATTAGAGATTTAACGGAAGAACTAGATTGAGTACTTACCAAAGTGCTAATCGGTTCAAGAAGTGTCTCTAAGTGCCCTCTTAATCACGATCTAAGTAAAAGAAAGAAAGAATTGAGAGTAGAGAGAATTCGGCCAAGCACAATGAGGGTTTCGGCTTATGAAAGGGTTTAGAAGAAAAAGAATGAGAGTAATCAGTTTTGACAAAGAGAAATCGGCATGGAGATTTCGGTCAAGAGTCTATCGACAGAGGGTTGAAGAAGAGAAGTAAAAGAAAGCTTTGTTTGCTTCGGCAAGGATAGGAGAGAAGGAGATGAAAATAGGAGAAGAAGAAGAATAACAAAAGTGTTTTCGGTCTGAAGAAAGAAATCGGCAGGGAGTCTTTTGGGGTGTGAGATTCGGCTACTTGATTAGGAAAGCAGAAAAATAACAGAAGGGTGCCTTAATGTACCTACTAGAAACGGCAAGAGAAGAGAAAATGCAAAAACCTAAGGGAAATCGGCACATAAACTCCCAATTGCCGAAAAATGCCTAACCCAACTTGAATTACCGATTCTTCACCATGGAGAGTTCCTTGGCCGGCCACTTTCATTCAAATTCAAAAGTCCTTAATTTTCTATTCACTCCTATGACCGATTCAAATTTCACCCCAAGCAGAGTTCAACTCTGCTTCAAACTCTTACCTGTTCAAACACAAAAATTAAACACCACACATGCTCACTCTGGGACTTGAACCTTGGACCTCCAAGCTCACTTAGGCGCCACTTTTATAGCTCCTAAGTGGCGTCATATTGCCACTCCACCACTAGCCAGCTTATGCCTCATTTCACACATATTTTCTTATCACACCTACTTCCAAGAGACCCCTATCTCCTAAGTCAAAAATACAAAATTTTGCTGAGTTTGTAACCAACACCTAGGCCTTCCATAGGCCCATTAACACTCCCCAAACATGCATTACACACCTAGATACCAAAGTTCAAACATTTTATCAGATGAACAACAATCTAAGAGAAACCCAAAAATTAGGGCGTTACAACTGTCTCTTGAGATGTTCTTTGACTAGCCAAATAGGCACCAACTCCTTAATGGTGTTTTGAATGCTTAATTTAATCTTTGAAAGAGCAAAAACAGCTGGTAGATGAAAGGGTTGCTGTCAAATTTTAAAGGGTGTTATAATGCTCCTTAAAACTACTTAAATGATGTATAAAACCTCCTTTGTAACAACTCCTAGTTTTGTAACCGAAAAAACACTTGAAAGGTCACTTCAATTAAGTTGTAACAACCTTGAAATGTAACGGTTGTAAGCTGAAGAGACACCTACAATAAACACATTAAAATGAAGTTATTAAACACAATTAAACACTAATTAAACTCAAATACATTAAAAACTTAACTTCTATAAATGAACTAGAAACAAATGCATTAATTAATTCAACAACTAGTTTAATTAAAAAAGCAAAATTAAATAAACTTAAACTCATGCTTCATTAAATTATCCTAGTAACTAGATTAATTAAATAAGCAACTTATTAAATGAAGTTCAATAAAAACTCAATTAAATAAACTAAGATGAGTTGAATTAAATCCAACAACTCATTTATCAAACTAAGATGCTTAAATGCTTGGTTTAAAATGCAAACTAAATGAACAAATGAGTTACTTAATGCAAGACTTAATTTAATGATGCAGACTTAAACTAACATAGGAGTTACATAATGCATGACTTTATTAAATGCAGAACACATAATGCATGTCATAATTAAAATATGTAGATCAATAATGCATGACATTAATTAAATGAACTAAAATAAATAGGTGAAGTCCTTATTCCAACAACATAATTAATAAACTGAAATTAAAAGTCTCATTTTGCACTTGAGCCCCTCGAGTTTAGG